>OY282479.1:14827757-19627757 GCA_958295575.1 Leucania comma | reverse complement strand
GTCTTTAGTTTGGTGGTTTATTTGCCTGTGGAATCTCTAAATTTTTTAGCACTAAATAGTTTATGCTCCGATGTATAGGTAGTTATTTAAAAAAATATGTATGAATGTATAAGACACAAATATTGTTTTTACCTAAGTCTGAAATAGACTTTCATTATGATTATTACGAAGATAGTTATAGACTTTAAAAACAATGTATTAAAAAAACCTTTTTTTTCAACCAAAATAATAAAAATAATGTAGGTACAAGTATTTTTTTTTGTGTATTTACAGAAGTTAAAAAAAAATGAAAATCAGACTCACATTTGACCATTAAGGCTATCGCCTGAACGTAAGCGGTGATTTAGTCGACGAAAAACAATATTAAACAAAAAAAAATTCAGCTCCTGGTGCAAAAAGCTAAAATATTTGCAGTAACCTCAAAGCTCAAGCTAAAAATTTCACTGAACGAGACAACAGAATTACGAGTATTTACATCTACGTCACACATTCTCTTGAACTTCTTTCGTAAGACGTGGAACTTCTAAAATTAATACTCTGTTAATATTGCCGAGCTCGATTCTTTTTTAGTTATCAAAATTATTATTTAGAAATATAATTATTTTTATGTTATTCGCTATTAAAAATAGATAAATTAACTAACCTTAATGACGATTTTAAGGAAAATCCCCAAAACGTCAATAGTGAACTTCATTTTGTCTTCTTCAGCGAAAACCACACGATTATTCTCACTTTAATCTCACTTTTTGGACTGAAACATGAAGATGAAAGCCAATTAGAGCACAATTCAGCCGATGACAACTATTACGCGAGCATTTGTATTGACTATGTTTCAAAAACTTCCGATTTTCAAGAGCATCTATTTCAAAAATCCGTCCAACTTACCATTTTATTACAAAAAGTCGGAAATATTATTAAATCACATGAAAATTAATGTGATATCGGTTTAAGTCGGGTTCGTCGGAAAAATATAATATGTACTACGTTTGGTTTTTATTGTGCGACCGTTTGCTGTGCGCACACGCATCGTGCGAGGCCAGACGAAGGCGTTCTTAATATAGAAGCGAACGAAATCGGACTAGAGATCCGATCACCCAGGGATTTAGTTTTATACCGCTCATTTGTGAGGAGAAAAAGAATTAAAAATACGAGCAACGCCTGTGGTACACACATGTGTGTTAGTGCTGTACTGAGTTGTCAAGTAATGACGATAAAATTATAGTTTCCGAGATCTCTGGGGGGACATGCGGTTACATAGAGTAGTTACTGTTACAGAACCATCACTTGTTTTACATCACTCATCTTTGTTTATATTTTTAGTTTATCGATCACCGTTTGATATTTTTGATGTAATATATTAGCATAACTTGAAAAAAAAATACCGTTTTAAGAAGACAATGACAACAAATCTACACTTGTACCTATATATTTTTAGGGAATTATTTTTATTGATTTGTTTTTCACAAACTCATAGAAAAGCTTAAATATTTTTTTCTGAACATAAATGGAAAAAGACTTGAAAATAACGTAATGAAAAAATAAAAGTTCGTGACCTCATTAGAATTTTCAAATTTCAGATGTATTTTGTAATTGAAGAATATGAATATGTATGTTGCTCATATCATACCATACTAATATGTATTATAAAGGCGAAAATTTGTATGTATATGTATATGAATATTTGTTACTGCTTCACGCTGAAACTGCTGAATGGATTTTGATAAAACTTAGCACCCAGGCAAGTTATGACCTGGTATTGCACATCTATCTATAAAGTGTTAATATGTATGTATGTTTATCAGTTGTTTAGTACTCATAACACAAGCTCTGCTTAGCTTGAGACTAGACGGCGTTGTGTAATAGTTGTGAAAAAAATAAAACATTGCATTCCAGGGACATGTTTACATAGCGTAATTTTCTACTTTCGTGCAATTGAAGCCGCACGCAGCAGCTAGCTTACCATAGGTATTTAAGTGTTCCTCATTTTTTTTTTTCTTCTTTATATTTTGTTTTTGTTATACCAAAAATACTAGTTTTGCACTATACGCTCTTGTAGGAAAAAAGAAAATAACCACGAAGGGGATAGTGGGGTCTCTGTTTTTCTCACTTCGCTCACTCTCTAGATCCAGCCATTCCCTTCTAACCTGTCCGAGTCAAACCCAAATTCCTTAATTATTTTAAAATGTCCATTAATATTTGAAGTACAATTAGTATTTTTTTGTGAAGAATATGTTTTTGATGTACTTATAGTTAAAAATATACCATTTAACAGCTGTCAAACCACCAGTTGTATTCCTCAAGTAAAAAAAAAATCTATAATTCTTTATTCTTTCTTTCTTTATTCTTTATTGTACATACATACAGTTTCAACAAAACAATAAAAGGTCAGTGGATGTACATAGGCAAGCTTAACCCATAATTGGGTTTTCTACCAGCAAACCGAATTCTTAAACTTAAATCAACTCAAAATACAACAAACCTTTTTTTAAAGTTCGAAATTAAACCTCTGTTTATTTAACTAATCTTTGGCGCCCCGTTGGTACATACAGATGCTATAATTGAAATTCATTACACGGCCAGTTAATATATCCGATGTTCGTAATCATATACATATATCTATATATTGTCTATTTATCAGTCAACGATCCCAATACAATAGACCTGTGGAATTGTTTATGAATGTCTAATGTCATGGCACTGTGTATCTCAATAGATATTTAAATATTAATAGATATACCTAGTGTGCCCTCGGAAGCCAAAGAGTTGTAATAATAGAGGTTCCAGAAAACAGGGATACACCTCTAATGGTAGAGTATGGTCCAAAGAACGACTATTTTATTTTACCAACTCATATTTTACCCATACTTAAGCAAATAAATGATTTGATTTGATTTATACACCGTTAAATGTTGGTCTTTTTAATCCCGCGGAGGGTCGATTCGGTACACGAAACACTATCGATTTGTAAAGATAAAAATGAAAAATAATGTACTTTTTTTTAAACTCGAATTAATTTACGCATGTACGAAATTAATTTCTTTAAGTAAACGTAAGCTGAGCGAGGCCAATGAACTGTAGGTAGTTAGTACGCAACGACCGACAGTTACGTACAAGGTCATTGACTCGTTTACATAAAGAAATTAATTTCGAACATGCGTATATTAATTCGAGTTTTAGAAAAAAAGTACTTTATTTTTTAATTTTATCTTTACAAATTGATAGTGTTTCATGTACCGAATCGACTCTCCACGGGATTAAAACGATCAAAATTTAACGGTGTATAAAATGATTTTTGCCTTTGATTGTTTTTTAATAGTTTCTGTTTATGACATCACCTGAATGAAATATTGATATCATAATAAATTAAATCTACACTAATATTATAAAAAGGTAAAGTTATTTTTTTTTGCTTGTAGGAGGTAATGTCTGAAAGTACTGGTCCGATTGCTAAATTTTTTTCATCTATAAAAAGCTGCTTAGACATATCTTTGAATTTTGGTTCTAAGACATGCTTGTTTCCTCACGATGTTTTCCTTCACCGTTTTGAGAGCAGTGGTGATGAAATAAATTACACAAATTAATGCACCTTACTGGGTTTGAACTTTGGATCCGCGATCTGCAACTTGTAAGTCGGGGCCGTTACCAGTTACCATTCGGCCTCCACTACTCTCTGAAGTTTAATGGCTGTTTGATTATTCGCTAATTAATTCCTAGTAGATATTGAGATGTAAAATTGGTATGATTTTGTATCTCAATATGTGGAAATATTGAAAACGGTTCGATCACACGAAAAATAGAGTTGAGAATTCCACTGTAATACTGACAACCTCAGCAAAGATTGCCGAAAAGGTTCACCTAACAGGTTTGGTAATAAATATTGTAAAAGCAAAGAAAATAAATATTACAATCATATTCTAATTAAAAACAAAGTGACTGTATAATCTTCAGCACACAAGTTGAACCATCATGGCGGTCGACCTTGAAGGCGCAGTACCCAATTTTTGGGCCTGAATCGTGTAACCATAGCAACGGTTTCAACTTATTTGCCGTGCTATATTCTGTATTAAAAATTAAATACTTTGTATACTTGAGACTGGTTGGATACACTACTTGAGCAAGGCCAAAAGAAAAAAAAAACCAGCAAAGTGCGATTTGGACTCACGCTCTCGGGTAGACGGACAATAAAGTGATCCTATAAGGGTTCCGATTGTACCAACTTACATACATAGGTAACGGCAAAACGAAAAAAAAAACTGGGCAAGCGCGAGTCGGACTTGCACGTGGAGAGTTCCGTACAAACTAACTTATGTAATAGTAATAGTAGTTCAATTCCCGAATCGAGTTTCAACGATTTTTCCGAATAAGTACAAAAAAGGCTTTTTTGTTGTGACGTAACTACAAATTTATAGTTTTCAGATTAATTCCTATATTTGTGCTTTAAAACCTTGCTTAATGCCAAATTTCAGTGTTCTAAGTCAACGGGAAGTACACTATGAATTTGGATTCCCTCGTCGAAATATAAGTTTTTTGCGACATAAACGGCCGTATCTTATTTTTTCCGTTAACCTAGAAGTTTGATTTTTCACAACTTCAAGGAACCGTAAACTTGAGTATATGGTTTTAATTTCAACCCGATATCTCCACGCGTTTCTGAGATAAAGGGTCTTGACAGACAGATAAACAGAAGGGAATAGAATAAAATAAAACTTTATTTTACACCTAAGAAGTGACACAATCTATAATTAAACTTAAATCTATGGGTACAATGGCGGTCTTAACGCAGATATCTACCAAAGCGATATCTACCAGACAACCTTAGGATCCGTTTTTCCTTTTGAGGTACAGTCAGGGCTCAAAAGTGCAGTTGCACTCTACCGATAATAAAGAAACACTTTTTTTTATAGAACAGGATCAATGGATCATCACTCAGTTCGTTTGTACAATAGAACCTAAAGAATTAAATAAACCAGTTGTGGCCCAGTGGCCCTCTTTTACAAAGAAATTTTATACACTTTAGCATTAGTAGAGTGCAACTGCACTTTTGACCCCAGACCGTACATTGAGGAACCCTAAAAAAGGCTGTAGGTAGAAAAGCAAGCAAGCGTGTGTTGGAGCCTAATCCTCTCAAAGCGATTGATGTCCCAGCTGAGTCTCCGTACTCAGAGCATTTTTGTGGATTAGTTCTGTTCAGTGCACTTTCTGCAAAATAAGTAGAACAGGATCACAAATAAATAAAACTAAAGACTGGTTGATACTTCATTTAATTATATAGTTAGAAGATGTTGCTGGTTTTCTTATTATTGAGTGGAAATCCTTTTAGAGGTATGCGGAACAGAGAGTAAAGTCCCACATACCTGCGTTGAAAAGGGTGTATCCTCCGACCAGACGGGTGTTATATCTGGTGGGCTGCTCCCTGATAGATGATTTCGGGTTTGTTCTATAATATTCCAATCGCGCGGAGAATCTTACTTGCGCGATGCATGATTAGTTCTTATGTGACGACATAGAGGTCGCTACATCCTCATGGATGTCCTCAGCTTTAGAGCAGGCGGAGGGATATGCCAGACGTCAATCGATTAATAAAAAATTGGCCTGAATATATTTTTTTTAGGTGGAAATTCATCCAATGACTATCCGTTCTAGAATAGAACGAGCGGGAGTGTCAGACTTTTACTGACTCAAACACACCAGTGTTTCTTCTTTCCTTTAGTAGCCCAGTTTGCAATATATGGCCATGGCCATTCTTTCAAACGTTCCCGCAGGCCTATCAGACGTCAGCAAAACCAAAGGGGCCCAGCGGGGTCGACGCCTCTGGGCCATGGGTTTGCTTCTGAAAGGAAAACCCGGAGCCCTGGAATACAAGGCAACGAAGGAACATTGGAGTAAGTTTCAGTCAGTAAAAATCTAACACGCCCTCCTACTAAGCTCTAAAGCAATCCTACATGCGTGATGAAATCCGCACGATATTTACTTATTTGTTATTTAGTCAGCCCACAATTGCTTACACAATACATTTATAACATATTTAAACTAAACTTACATTAATGAGTGTAGCATTTAATTATAGGCTAACACCTCGTGCACTATTTTCGTTTATACATATTTAATTAATATTATACTAAAAACAATAAGATTACTAATTAATACAAGTTTTAAAAAAATATAGAATAAATAATAAATAAATTTACATTACAACTACATTTAAATTATAACTATAAAAATAAAATAAAAAAGCCTTTTATTTCTTGCATTACAAAAATAAGAATTTAAGAAAAAGATATTGTTAATATTAATTGCTATGTTGTAGAATAAATAACAAATGAATTCTATTTCATGTGCAAGAACTCCTCCTCAGCCGAAGGTGAAGGCCTCCTCTAAAGAATTCCATTTATCTCTATCCTGGGCTATTTGCGTCCAGTAGGGTCCAGCTATTTTTATTATTTCATCTGCCCATCTCGAATGTGGTCTGCCTTTGAGACGTTTGCCGTATGGACCCTTGCACTTTGTTACCCTGCTAGTCCACCTGTCATCCTCTAGTCTCGCTACATGACCTGCTCACTTCCATTTCACATTATAACTATGTAGATAATTATTAATAACACCCTAAATCCATTGAATTGGTTCGCGTCAAGGAGTAAAACACACACACACATATACCTAAACTTTCGCCCTTTATAATAATTAAGGGCTGATTTCATCATTCAATATAAAAACATAGTTCAACTAAACTGAGCTCAGCGTAATCTAGTTTAAAGCCCCGTATCGTAAACATGGGCGACAACAAAAGAATTGAAACTGAGTTTAGCGTAAACTAAGTTCAATTCATCGCGGTGAAACGCAAAAGTAAGCTATAATCTCGATTAGGCGCTCAAACTGCGTTTGGTTTTATATAATCGCGATTAATTTATTGGTGAATTTGGCCCTAAGTATGATTAATAATATTAGTAGGATTATTCAGTAAGCCAGTTTACTACTTCTGTCCAGAAAACCCCAACGTCAGTGGTGTATGAGGTCAGGGAAATTTCTCTGAACGAACCGCTCAAGCTTAATGGCTCGCAAGGGACCTCACTACAAGTTGTATTAAATTCTACCAGATTCCATTAAGATCGTGGCTTCTTAGAGTTTGAGTGGTTTTGTTATGGATATGTTCATTTAGATTAGTAGTAGGATTATTTAGATTATAGTCGTAAATAGATCTGCAGTTTGTCCTACAAAAATATCTTGTAGGACAAAATGCAGATTTCTTTAACAATTACTAGATACTGTACTCGTCTATAATACTAGCTAGCCAGTGGCTTCGCCAACGTGAAAGTGGATTTCTACATACAAACTTCCAACCCCCTTTTTACCCCCCTAGGGGTTTTTTTTTTGTTTATGGTAGGTAAAATCATCCAATGACAAATTGCCCTTGGGTGGGGTTTTTTTTTTTTTTTTTTTTTTGTGGTAGGTAAAATCATCCAATGACAAGTCCCGCCCTTGGGTGAAGCGGGAAGTAGTGTCAGACTCTTACTGACTAAAAACCTACCCCGTTCCTTCATGCCTATCATGCCGGGGCTGAGCCTTCCTCTCAGAAAACGGCCCTTAACCCCAGCAGGCTTCGACCCTGCCTGCCTGCAGCTAGCAGGCTGGGCCTCTACGATTTGCTGACAGCTCCTTGAGGCGCGCGGGAACAGAACGCGCCGTCGACGACTTGGGCTCGATCCGGTATGTTACCGGACGATCGGACAGCGTGCTACCCATTGCACGCCGTCCGCAAGCCCGCGCCTACGGTGGCCGGAAATCGGGATCGGAATCCCGGCGGCGGCTGGGGCGAGCGCCCCGTTGCCTCTGCCTGATGCGGTCTGCCTCCTCCTTTGCTAGCATTACTGCTTCGCAGAAGGAGGCGACCGCCTGCCATCCCTCCTCACTCCGGACCATGGCCTGAACCAAGGCCCGGCGAGAGAGATCGCTGCCGCCGATTGCCCCCACGAGGACACGGCGATGCTCCGCCCAAGCGGGGCACACCTCTACAGTATGCTCCACCGTGTCCTCCGGGTGTTCCGCACAGTGGCGACACCCGGGCGAATCCTCCGCACGAGCCCTTGGGTGGGGTGGGAAATAGTGTCAGACTCTTACTGACTAAAAACCTACCCTTCCATTTATTGCCTTTGTCCCGGGGACCGTGGTGACATTTTCACATAACCTTTGACCCCCCTAGGGGTGGAGTTTCGTAAAATCCGTTCTTAGATACTTACACCCTATAATTTATTTAATTGATTTAAATACTAACTAATCCAGTAAACATACTAGTCACTTAGGGATATAAAAAAATAACCTACGATCTATTCTTAGACACACCAATTATACACAAAGTGTACGACCTGATCATGACCATCCAAATCGACCATTTGAAGGCACCATGACCAACCCATCATTGTATTTATCGTATCAGGCCGGGTGCTTAGCGACCCCCACGTGTCGCGCGTCAACCCCGGTTTATTTATTTCTTCGTAAGAATAATTTCACTGCAGCACTCGGCTCCATAACACCCTCACCTGTAGCTCGGGAAAGTTCCGCCTCGACCACAATGACAAACTTTATCCACTTGTATCATAATGTATAAGCATAATTATATAAGCTCCTCTCACTATCTGCTGGCCAGCGATCCCAACGTTAGTTAGTTCAAATTGTGCTATGAGTTCAGTGTGTGGTCAAGGATCCTACTTAATGGCTGGCAAGGGACCTCACAGTGCAAGTTGAATTAATTCTATCAGATTCCATTAAGATGGTGGCTTCTAGAGATTTAGAGACAACGGTTTAGTTATGAATATATGTACACCGTTAAATTTTGGTCGTTTTAATCCCGCGGAGGGTCGATTCGGTACATGAAATACTATCAATTTGTAAAGAGAAAATTAAAAAATCAAGTACATTTTTTCAAAAATTCAAATCAATGTACGCATGTACAAAATTAATTTCTTTAAGTAAACGTATTAATGACCTTATAAGTAGCTGTCGGTTGTTGCGTACTAAGTACCTACAGTTCATTGGCCTCGCTCAGCTGACGTTTACTTAAAGAAATTAATTTCGTACATGCGCAAATTAATTCGAGTTTAAAAATAAAGTACTTTATTTTTTAATTTTTTTCTTTACAAATCGATAGTGTTTCTTGTACCTAATCGACCCTCCGCGGGATTAAAACGACGAAAATTTAACGCTGACCATTATGTATCTGTAGATTAAGTTCGATGGTTGTTCGGATCTAACTGTCGGCCGCAGTTTCAACCGGCTCTTTGGTTATTGTGCTCCTATGAGTCGTAACTTAGCATTAGCATAGCATTCCTAGACAAGCAGGCTAGCATAGCATAACATAGTATCAGCCTTATAATGTTCCCACTGCTGGGACTCAGACCTCCTCTCTGAGAGAGGAAATGGGCCGTAATCCACCAGCGGGTCCAGTGCGGGTTGGTTGATGTCACATGTCATCGAATTTTTGGTTCTAAGTAGGACATGCAGGTTTCCTCACGATGTTTTCCTTCATTGTTTTGAGAGCAGGTATTATTTATATGGGCTATTTGACGCTAAAATAATTTTTCAATCAGAACCTCATATCTGAGATTAGCGTTTTCAAACAAACCCGCTTAATAATATTAGTAGGTACAGATTTAGCGATACTTACTTCGAAGTGAAAACGATAGAATTGTTTATAATATTTTCATATTCACAAAATTCCTAATTGGTGCGGATTTGGATGAAAGACTCATCTCGGCAGAACACTAAGAGCAACTGAAGGTGTATTGAAAAACGTTGATTGAAAATTACTGCAGCAGCCGGCTCCTTAACACATTCGCTTACGGCTCGTGCGAATCCCGCCTCGGTCACACTGACAAACTTTCTCGACTTGTATCAAAATGTTCTATTGCACTCCTTAACCTATACAAAACAGTATACCTGCGTAGGTGTCAGTAATGTGCTCAAATCCTGTAACAGTATTTACAAATCGAGCAAAAACAAAACTACCACTCTTGCAATTTAAGTGGCTTTTACCGACTTCTTTATAACCCACTATACAACCTTATTTTTAGTACGTATATATGCTATGTACAACATTTCATAACTCTATCATGAAAAATCACAAAGTTATAAGCTTGTTATGTGACCTGGTTGTCCACACAAACACATGGTCATTAGGCCATCTTGGCCACTGAGGGTTTGTTTTGCTCCCACACCCCACTGTACCCTCACTCCTAAATGCCGGCTTTATATATCCTGCCGTGACCTGTGTTGCACTCAGTATCGGTGGTGTCCAACTTGTGAACTTTTCTAATTATTTTTGGGAACAATATAACATGATGTAAAAATCGTTGGAACTGATTCAGTTACTGATTCTGAACAAACTAAAAGTGTGAAATAAAAAAAAAATTACAAAAACAAATACAACCGACTTTTTTTTTTAAGAAGTCGGTGTTAAATAACGAAGACTAATATAGAAACACCGACTTCCGAAATTGAAAGTTATTTTGCAATTTTTGGTGGTTTTTGAAGTCGGTTGTATTTTTTTTGTTAAAAGTTTTTTTTTTTTTTGTTTTAAATGTCACAGCTTAGGCTAAGTTGGGCGCCTTTGTCTTCGAACAGATTTTCATTTTAGGTTTACTTTTTTAGAGTTTCGTACCAACAAGACCGTATTACTAAGCGTTCGCTGTATGTCTGCCTGTCCGTCTGTCAGCTTGAGATACAGTTCGTATCTCATAAACCGTAAGGAGTAGAGAATTCGACATTTCCACAGAATGTGTATTTCTATTGAAATAAAGTTTAAAAATTAAACGGGGATCCTTTTCCAGATTTATGTTATTATTTTTGCGATTTTTTTGCTCGAAACCCTTTGTGTGAGTGCCAGTTTTTTATGTATTTTTAGTTTTTAAAAATCGTGTGAGACATGAACAAACATATTTCTTTCTTTCTTTTTTACATTATGCACCAATTATAATTTACATTTACATTCTACCTCCTACAACGTTTCCCGCATAATTAAATTTAATAACGACCGAGAATTTTACTACATTTTACTCCATGGTTATCCTAACTAGTTACACAGTAATTTGCAAAAAAAGTAAAATGCAAATTTTTCACTGAATAATGACCATTCTACAGTTTCTTGGATATTTTTACGAAGCATTCCCTAAGGAATTTAACAAAACACTACGATTTTTTCAAAGGTAGGAAATCATCTTATGATTTCTCCCACTCTAGGGCGGAGCGGGAAGACGTGTCAGACTTTTACACCACACCTATGTTTCTACAGTTACATTTTGCGTTCTGTTATCCCTTTCATACTTTTCCCCATGACACTGCATGGCATCGGCCCTACTGGGCCCCTACGGTTTACTCACATAATATTTTTACACTACGCGCCATCAACCACGTGGAAGTTAGAACGCGTAGAAGTATATAGTAGAAATTAAAACCATACTATACTCAGGTCAAACTTCTAAGTTAGGCTTAGCACGCAATGCGATTAAACGCAAGGGTTTAGGAATAGCTGAAAACGCAAAACCGCGTGTCAACACGCACTGCGGCTTAAAATTAGTCACCGAAAAAAATCGCTAATGCGTGCGCTTGTATAGGAAGCCATGTGTTACACTTTTTGCGGTTTCCGACTGGCGATACGCGTTTAATCGCAGTGCCTGCTAAGCAGTGCTAAGCCTTAACACGAAAATAGATACGGCCAGCATTTTTTGCGAGATAAAAGAAAAAAATGTATATTTTGGCACTCTCATGGGAATCAAAATTCTTAGTGCTCGATTACGGAGGCGAGGCGCGTTGCGCGGCGCGTCAGGCGGTCCGTCGTACATTACCATATATTTGTGTTTGCGCGAACGATCACGCGGCCCGCTGCTGCAATGTACGACGAAACGACCAACGCGCCGCGCCTCCGTAAACACGGCCATAGGGTACTTTCCGTTACTTAGAACCCAGAATTTTAGCAAGAAGCAAGGTCTTACAGCATAAGAGCTCTTTAGTAGTCCTAAGTTTGAGCTACACGAATACTGACAAATGCTTGCACTGACTGGACAGGTCCACTCAAATCTGTGTGGTTCTTTCTTCAAAAATCCATCTCAGACACGCATATTATTTGACCTTTACACGTTTACTGTATGGACTTTAAAAGAGACTTTGACCCTGAGTTTGTTACGGTGTTTCTTCTCGGGGTAGTCAGCTAGGAAACACCGGCCGGTCATCTAGTTCAAACTGACGAAAAAAAAAAATGACATGTAATAGAGTTTTTAAAACCTACTTACACAATAAATATCATTTATGATTTATGCTAATACCAAGTTACGACTCATAGGAGCACTTTATTTTGCAAATAGGTATTACCTATTTGCAAAATAAATATCATTTATCAAATAAGCATAGAATTAAATCTGAACCAGTTACGTCACAAAAAAAAAACTATAAAAAAAAACTAGAAAAATATTCGGGAATTAAACCATTTACATAAGTTAGTTTGTACGGAATCCATAGTGTGCGAGTTCGACTCGCACTTACCCAGTTTTTGAGTCCAGGCAGTTTAGACTAGTGCGTGTTGCCAGTAATAACATATGACACACATGGTCACTCACATATAGGTCTCATCAAATCAATAAAGTCAATGCAAAGAGTGAGAACCGTAAATATGTATGTATAGCTTTTTATTAATATTTATATATATGTTGTATATATTATGTTTATGTATAGTGTGATGTACACATATCTATTTAGTATACTTTTAGTTTTAAGTTAGATGTAATCATTTATGTAATTAAGTTTTGTTGTGCATGATTGTATATCCTCAAATGTAAGGTTTCTTTCTCATTGTTTATGTATACGGTTTGCTGGAAGAAAACCCAATTATGGGTTAAGCTCGCCTATGTACATCCACTGACCTTTTTATTGTTTTGTTTAAACTGTATGTACAATAAAGAATAAAGGAGAACCTCAGAAAGAGGGACTACCCGACGTACGGCAAGTATCGACCCTTATGTTGTTGATACATCTACGGTCCGGACTAGGCGTTTCACCTCGTCATTTATACCGCGTATATCGAAGGACTGGAACAATTTGCCTGCTGTGGTCTTCTCATCCGATTATAATTTGGGTGTCTTCAAGGCTAGAGTGAATAGGCTCTTAATAAACTAGTGTGCCTTACCACCAACGATTGCATCACTGCTTACCGTCAAGTGGGATGGGATCGCAGTCAAGCACTGTTTTATATCAAATTAAAAAAAAAAAATCGTTCCGCGATTGCGTCGTAATGAAGATATCTTCAGGAGAACCAAGGTTACAGACATAACCCGAAGGATCGCTCAACTTAAGGGCCGGTTCTAGTCACTGTTTTTTTTGTATGAACTTCGCTCGGGACTATGTGGACTTTGCGGCCCCAAAACAGCAGTTTTATTTTTATATAAAAATAAAACAATAACTATTCAAGATTTTTGTCTTTTCGAAGCACTTTTTAATAACAAGCTTTATTATTTTTTTTTTTTGTAACTTTCAAATATTTCCGTAACGTTATTCCGTAGATATATACGTTTGAAATCGTAGATTAGGGTCAGATTTGCGATTTTTTTTATCAAACAAAAAAATTTATATCGTGTTTTCATTTTTGCCAAGCGCTTGGTCATATAGTCAATTTCATTAAAATAAATTTTCATGGTGTTCTCTTCTATATTTTTGGATTTCCAGAGGTTTACAAAAGTTCAAAGTGAGTTGAACCTGGCCTTAAGTAGCAGTGCGCAGGGTATATTGCTAGCAGCACGGATGATCCTATGGATCATCCGTGCTGCTAGCAATATACCGGCCGAAAGGTTTCTAGAGTGGTGACCGCGTACCGAAAGACTCAACGAGACCGATGATCTGCACACATAGGACCATTTGTAGTGGCGACACCTTTGGGAGGCCTTTGTCAGGTGGAAATATTACGGCTGTAAAGATGATGGCGACCAAGTTTGCACACCATCGATTTGGCCATCCAATAAATAAAATGAAAAAAAATACATACTTAAAATAAAACAAGCGGTACATAGATATTTTATAAAAAGAAATCTGTTTTGTTGTTTTTTTTTTTTTTTTTGAGGCCTTATTTTTTTACTGTTTTTCAAGATTTTTCTTCATGTTTTCTTGTTTCTGTTGCGACTTCAGCAGGAGTTTGAGCCGGTTTACGAAATAATCGGGAGGATAAGACACTTTGTCCGGCTTGATCACTCCTGGGCCCACCTCTACGTTAGGTTTTATTTGTTCGTAATTCAATCTTCTGGATATGGTGTTCAGCCAAGTGGACATGAAGGAAAAAACATCCCATGACATCTGAAAATCAATTTTTAATGATTATTTATTAATTTCATCTAAAAATACTTAATTAAACTATACACCGTTACATTTCGATCGTTTTAATCCCGTGGAGGGTCAATCCAGTACAGGAAACACTATCAATTTGTAAAGATAAAATTAAAAAATAAAGTACTTTTTTTCTAAAACAGCACCAGAATCTTTAAGTAAACGAGACAATGACTTTGTAGGTAGTTGTCGGTCGTTGCGTACTAACTATCTACAGGCCATTGAATTCTTCCAGCTGACGATCAAAGTTTAACGGTGTTTAAACAATAAAGACAATTATTCATAATAGACTAAGATCCCAGAACTGTCTAACATAACTTGTTTTCACATTCAATAATATTCTACAAAACATATATATAAATCAGCCATAAAAATTTATGTAACTCTTATTTTTAGTTGCCTTTCTCACCGGTACCTGCCCAGGGTCCCCAAAGCGGAGCTCCACAAGTACACAGGTATTCAAAGCATATGAGACGCTACTGAGAATCTAAGGTTCTCACATAATAGCAGCGACAAGAAACATGTAACCGAGATATTTGTTATACATAAAATGATTGAAAATTGTGTCCATAGAGTTTCTTGCACATTCTTCTCCATAGCCATGCACGCTTTGGAATGTGCAATTAGCATCATTTTTTTTTCTGTCAGACTGACTCCTTGACCTTTCAAAAGTGCCTGTAAATGGTTTATTTGAAATAAATGCTTTTGAATCTTTGAATCTTAGTCTATAAATAAAACATGGCGTCATAAAACTATTAATTGATTTTCGTGCTAACTTTTTAATTTTCTGCTGGACCAAATCTCCTCTTTCTCCTGCCAAATCTCTGTCCAAGTATGCATTGACGTATCTTAGATTATTTTTCAGGGGGTGTTATAAAATACTTGGGGGTAGCCTATCTCCATCAGTGGATGTCTTTCGACTAAAATGATGATGATGATGATTATAAAACTAATTTCCCCCATCGTGTTAGAATCGTAGTGGGGGGCTGTGTGATAGCAAATGGTCTAACTCATTTAGCATTAGCATTATCAGCCTTTTAATGTTTCCACTGCTGGGACTCAGGCCTCCGCTCTAGGAGAGGGAATGGGCCGTAATCCACCATGCAGGCCAAGTGCGGATTGGTGAAGGTCACATGTCTTCGAATTTTTGGTTCTGGGACATGCTGGTTTCCTCACGATGTTTTGCTTCACCGTTTTGATGTGATGAAATAAATTATACAAAGTAATGCGGCTGGCAGAGTTTGAATTTGCGACCTTACAACTCGTAAGTTGGGGCCATTACCACTAGGTCACCACTGCTCTTCTTACTTCCAACTTATTTGCCGCCTACCATGTCTATCACTTGTCTAGAGTAGTAGGGACTAGATGGAAAAAACTTAAAATACCTTCGTTATTTTTTCTTGTAATGTTAGATCTTCTACATCAGAATCTTTTTGGACCCGTGGATTCATCATACCACTCGACGCTATGTTGGTAAGGCTCTCCATAATTTTTGGGAAATTGAATACAAGGGATAGTTCGTAACAAAATGTTAGGCTGAACATTGTGGTTAACGCGAAGGCGAGTCCTGAAAAATCAGATTTTTTGTATATAAAAATTCTATAATATAAAAATGAATCGCCGAATTTTTTTATACAGTTGAGAAGAGGACAAAACGAGAACACATTAGAAGTAGCCGTGGGCCCCAAACTAGGCACAGCCTGTATCTTGGTGGCCCAGGATTTCATTATAATGTAATAGGATAAAATAAATACAAGTATTACTGATAAAACAAAAATTACAATAAACAATTCTAAAAAAAAAAAAAATAAGAAAACAATATCTCCAAATCATATTATTGACATTGTATTATGTGAATTGTTAACACGATTCGTATAAATACTGTTTTAAAATAATAAAAGAAAATTTAATTCAAGATAAGCAAAATAACAATACAATTAAATGTCAAAATTAATAAATGAATATAAAAAAAAATAGATTATAATAGTAATAATAAAAATAAAACTGTACTGAAAACTAAGACGTAATACCTCAATAAAATTATAACACACAAAGAATTTTAGAATTTAATTTTTTGACATGTCATTCAAAATCAAATCAAAGAAAAAAAAAATTAAATGTCAAAATTTAAAAATAAAGTAAAAATAATACAAATAATAATAATGTAGAAAGTCAAACCGTAGTACCAAAATTATATTAGACACAAATACGTGAGTTGAGATACATATAGATTATTCGAAGACCAGAATAATGTAAGAGTGTGAAAGTGTTAACGAAAAAACGGCGGTAGGTGCGAAAAAGTTAAGACGCGTTTTTGCTAAGCGATTTTAATTAAAATTATAATAAAGTAATTATTTAAAATAAATCTGATATCATTGGTTTTATAGTTCACTAATTAGGTGATACTTACATTGGTAAAATATTCTATGTGAGATAACACTCAGAATAACCACCTGCCAGCTGTTCACTACTGCTTTTACATTCACCACAGAAGAAACCACTTTGTCTACACTATGTCTCAACTTGACATCATCCAGTCAGCCCAGAAGGACTTGGAGCAGTGTTTCTTGAAGAAGATGGGCGAGCTTGAGGCACAGATTCAGTGTGCTGGACCAGCAAAGGACACAGTAGCCAAGGTTGCAGAGGAATTCCGGACATTTAGGGAGATTGTGTTTGGGATGCTGGGGCTACTTCGGAAGCAGATCGCGGAGTGCTCTAGGGTGATTGATGGTTTGGAGACACGCACTCGTCAGAAAGCACTTATCTTCACCGGGTTTGCAGAGGCAGACAAAGAAGATTGCCAAGCTCTTATCTTGGATGTGCTGCATAAGAAACTGGCACTTCTGGACATAACTTCAACCTCCATCAAGGTATGCCACAGACTAGGGGCGTCGAGCAAGGGTTCCAAGCGCAGCAGACCTATATTGGTGAGGTTCACCAGTGCAGATTGTAAGTCTGCTGTATGGAAGGCAAAGTCCGGATTGAAGGGCTCCGCAGTCACTGTCAAAGAATTCCTGACCAAAACCAGACAGACTGTTTTCAGCCGAGCGCGACAGCACTTCGGTATGACGTCATGCTGGACCCAGGATGGCGTTATTGTAGTCCGATCCCCCGATGGAGCCCGGCTGAAGATTTCGTCCTTGGAGGAACTAGATCACTTGGTGGCTAAGTATCCTAAGAAGACGGGGGAATCAGCTGCGGCTACAGCAAGCAAACCAGGTATTGGAGTACGAAGGAATTAGTTGTTTTTCTTGGTTGCTATCTTGGAATGTTGCTTCAATAACTTTTGGCATATTTACAATGTTTGTCTGTTGTTTGTAGCGTCATACTTTAGCTTATTATTATATATTGTTATTGGTCACTTATACCCGCTTCTTAACTCCTTTTATTTGAAAAAGTACTTTGTAACTCTTCAACTTCAACTCTTCATTAATGTGTTTTTAAAAAGGGATTATGATGGTATTTTAACATAAATATTGTTTTGATTTGATATTTTCATAATGACACCAACCAATGACACTGACAGTTGTGACAGTTGTCAATGTCAATCTTGTGACGTTCATTTCATTCGACATTCCATTCTAATATTTCTTCATTGCGTTTCGTTTTTGCTAAGATAATTTTAACATAATTATCATGTTTAGTTTTGTTTCCCGCTTATTTAATATTGTATTAGCTTGTTCAGTATTTGCTTGATATAATGTATGTTTTTTGTCTTTAATGTTATGCCCTGTAAATTTTTATGTGTTGTAGTGGTTACTCTATTGGTGTTGCTGGTGGGTGGTGCACAGATATAGTAGTGTTGCACCGAAAATCTTCTTTTGGATTTTATTAGTCTAGTTTTTTATTTTCTAGTATTTATTTATATTTATTTTATTTTATATGTTATCTGATCATGATTCTTTTCACTCAGCTATTGATTCCGGTAATTCTTCCTCTGATGCAAGTTTTGTTTCTTTGTCAGAAGGTACCCTTGGCGGTTTTGTGCGTCAGACTTTTAGTCAGCAGGGAAAAAACTTGTTTAATGTCTGCCACATCAACGCCCAGAGCGTGCCAAGTCACTTTAGTGAACTGTACGATACTTTTTCGGATGCTGATGTTCACGCCGTTCTGATTTCAGAGAGTTGGCTTAAGCCTAATCTTTTATCCACTTCCTACTCACTTCCTGGTTTCGTTCTCATCCGGAACGATAGAATTGGAAAGGGTGGTGGTGGTGTCGCCATCTACCTCCGAAGCGATTTTCCTTTCAAAATTATTGCTTCTTCTCCTTCACCTTACAGTGCTTCTGCCGAATACCTTTTTCTGGAGGTCTATATCAAAAGTGTCAAGACCCTACTTGGTGTTGTGTACTGTCCACCAACCGTGGACTATTTTCCCAACATTGAACTGGCACTGGAGTCTGTAGGGTCAGAGTATACACATTGCGTCATCATGGGCGATTTCAATACCGACCTTTGTCACTCAACTCCTCGTTCCCGTAAACTCCTCCACATAATTGAGTCCGTAAGTCTTCATGTTCTTCCATTGCAGCCAACTCATTTTAATGCTTCTGGTGATGACACGTGGCTCGATTTGATCCTAACGTCCAATCCCCTCCTTGTTTCCTCTCATGGTCAATGTCCTGCCCCTGGTTTTTCCCACCATGACCTCATTTTCCTTTCGTATGTCCTAAAACCACCTAAACCTCTTCCTAGAATTCTGCACATGCGTTGTTTCGCTCGAATAGATGTTGAAAGGCTGCGACATGATGCGTCGGAACTGGACTGGGGGGATCTTGCTAAGGCAACAACCGTAGACGATAAACTTTGCATATTTAACCAAACCGTCCTGGCTCTCTATGACAGACACGCGCCTGTTAAGAGAGTTAAACTTAGGCGTCCTCCTGCTCCATGGATGACGATAGCGGTTCGTATAGCAATGAAGCATCGGGATCGGGCCTTTCGGAAATATAGAACAGATCGCTGTGAAGTTAATAGAAACCTCTTCAAAACTGCAAGAAATCGGTGTAATCAGGTGATACGCAATGCCAAACGCCGCCACATTCTTGATAATATTGCTTCTTCTTCTCCTGCTGATACTTGGAAGTTCTTAGGAACTCTTGGTATCGGTAGGGCACGTCATGTGGATTTTCCTAAGACTATTGGCCTAGATGATATCAACCGTCACTTCACAACCACTGAACATTTGGAAACACAAATGTTGTCTCAGACGGTGGATTTCATTTCTGGCCTACCTCGTCCAACCCAAGAAACCTTTTGCTTTTCTCCAGCCACTTTGGGTGAAATCAAAAAGATTATCCTGTCTATTAAATCCAAAGCAGTGGGCCATGACGACATCAGTCGTCGTATGGTCACCCTGATCCTTGACTATCTTCTCTCGCCGATTACTCACTTAGTAAACTTTTCTCTCAATTCCGGAAAATTCCCATCCCTGTGGCGTATGGCCTATGTCCGTCCACTTCCTAAAATCTCAAATCCTTCCCTACCTAATCATTTTCGTCCTATTTCTATTCTCCCTTTCTTGTCTAAAGTACTTGAGGCCTGCGTACATAAGCAGTTTTCGGGGTTTGTTCACCGACATAGCCTCGTAAGCTCTTTCCAATCTGGATTTAGACCTGGGCACAGTACAACATCCGCTCTTTTAAAAGTGACTGGCGACATTAGAGAAGCAATGGAAGATACAAAGGTTTCTGTTTTGGTATTGATTGATTTCTCCAATGCCTTTAATGCCGTCAGTCACGATATACTCCTATCTATCCTTTCCCATCTTATGGTTTCACCCAAGGCGTTGGAATGGTTCTCATCTTATCTTCGGGGACGCCGGCAGTCGGTTCGCGTTGATGAGAATTCGTCGAGTTGGCGTGATCTGGGTGCTGGAGTTCCACAGGGCGGTATTCTTTCTCCATTGTTATTTTCCATCTTCATAAATTTTATAACTCACTATCTTCGGTGTTCGTATCATCTTTACGCCGATGATCTTCAGTTGTATACAGCTGTACGGGTGGAAGGTTTATCAGACGCTATAGAAGATATAAACCGGGATCTGGATGCTATCAGTGGCTGGTCTGATAGGTTTGGGGTGTCTGTAAACCCCTCAAAATGTCAGGCCATTGTTATTGGTAGCTCACGCATGATGAGTAGAGTGGCGGTCAGCTCTTTGCCTCCTATTGTTTTCAATGGTACCGTTATCCCCATTAGCCCTTGCGTAAAGGACCTCGGCTGGGCTGGCAAAGTCAAGTTTCCAGTGTATGTCAAAAAGTCAACGGGACCTTGCGGTGTCTGTATCGTCTGAGGAACTTTCTACCCGCAAAGACGAAGACAATGCTTGTGCAGTCTTTGATTTTCCCTATTATTGACTATGGTGACGTGTGTTACTTTGACCTGAACGCGGTCTTACTAGACAAGCTTGATAGACTCCTTAACAATTGCATCCGGTTCATATTTAATCTGAGGAAATATGATCATGTGTCGAACTTCAGGTCTGAGCTCAAATGGTTGCCTATTCGCCAGAGAAGAAGTTTGCGCGCTCTGACTACACTTTTCTCTCTACTCAACTCTCCCTCGCCTCCATCCTATCTCATATCTCGCTTTCAGTTTCTAGGTTCTTCACACGCAAAGAATCTGCGTTCCTCTAATAATCTCCTACTGCTCTGTCCTTCTCATACTTCTGATTTTGTCCATTCTTCTTTCTATATACAGTCCATTCTTCTGTGGAATGCGCTTCCTTTCGAAATCAGGGCGGCCGAAAGTCGGTATGCATTTAAGCGGAAGTTGCGGAATTATTTTCTCCACTAATAGCTGAATCATCTCAATAACTTCTTTCGTTACTTTATATTTATATATTTATGTATATATATATATTTATTATTTATTAATTATATATGTATGTTTATTTGAACTTTAAGTATCTATACTTTGTACTCATGTTTTCTAAAAACATGTTTCTTGTTATGCACCTACCTCATTGTCTCTTCACCACCCTAGGTTGACTGGTAGAGAATGCCTAAGGCATTAAGTCCGCCTTTGTACGTTGTGTTGCATGAAGATTAAATAAATAAATAAATAAAATAAATAACGTGTGAGTGAGTGGCGGGCTGTTTATGAATGCATTGGGGTGAGGGTGATTGTGTTTAGGTGCTGGTCAACTTAGTGGGCAAATGATATTTTCAGTTTGTTCGTAAGTAAGGTCTTGTAGCCATCTCTTTAAAACATTCTTGGCTTCGAATGTATTCCCAGGGACCCGTAAAGTGGATTTGTTTATGGTATTGAAGACTCTGAGTGGGAGAAAGAGTGAAAACCGGGTGGCAAATGTTGTTTTGACCCTGGGAATCGGTAGTCTGTCTGCTCCAATCCTTCCTTTTTGGGTGTAAGTGAATTGTCTCCCCAACACGGCAACGAGTTGAAGGAGGGACATCAGTATATATAATTGACGGACGCTCAGGACGCCTGCCTCTTTGAAGAGTTCGTCTGTTGGGAAGCGCCGCGGTTTACCCAAGAGTACCTTTAGAACAGCCCGTTGAGCACGTTCAAGTTCAAGTAAATAAGACTTGGCCGCACTGCCCCAGATACCTACACAGTACTGCAACAATGATTGGCACAGAGCTAAGTAGACCTTTCTGCACAAGTCCTTTGGCGCACAAACACGTAGCGATTTCACAATGTAAATAAATTTGCGGATTCTTTTGGATAGTTGTGATATATGCTCTCTAAAGGACAGATTTTGGTCAATTGTAATACCTAAGTATTTGGTTGACTTGACTCTATTCATGAAACCACAGCCACAGTCAGTGGCATGACAGTGGAAGCTGTGTATTTTGATTTTGTCTATATCTGGATAACGAGGTCGAGTGATGTGAAAAGTAAGAAAATTAGTTTTTTCAACATTAAGGGTTAGTAGATTCTTGTCGAGCCAGCCCATTATGGTGCGCATGCCGTTTTCAACAGCGTCCACGGCATCCCTCCACGTGTTACCGTGAAATATGATTGCTGTGTCATCTGCATAACAAATCATATCCGACTGTGGAATGATTAATCTAAGTATGTCATCAATGTATTTTGTGAATAATGTCGGCCCCAAAACACTCCCTTGCGGCACCCCAAAAACGACTGGAAGACACTCACCAACACTATCCCCGATCACAACATACTGCTGTCTTTCGGATAAGTAGGAACAAAACCAGTCTCGAGCGATGGCTCTCACGCCAAGAGATTCCAACTTCTTGAGAAGCATCTTATTAGAAACAGTGTCGAATACCTTAGCAAGGTCAAGGAAGACGCCAATTGACTGCTGTCCACCATCAATCTTATTAGAAATAATATCGGAAAAAGTCTCACAGCTTGCTCTGTGGACCTATCTCGTCTGAAACCATATTATCGTCCAGACAATAGGTTATACTTTTCCAGAAAGCTGATAAGACAATTATTTACCAGTTTCTCTAAGATTTTTGACGTCACACAGAGCAAAGATATAGGCCTGTAGTTGTCTGGACAGTCTTTGGCACCCCTCTTGTGAATCGGTACTACGGCAGCTGTTTTCCAGGAGGCAGGAAAAGACCCCGTTGACATGCTCAAGTTACAGATATGTATTAAGGGCTCCAGTATAAATGATTTAATATGTTTAAGAAGGGCTGGACGGATCCCGTCAAAACCAGGTGCACTGTCGTCTTTTAGATCAGTGATTATGTTATCTATTTCTTGGATATTAGTAGGATACAGAAACAGAGAGTCTCTGGAACGGTTTTCAAGATTAGTGTCGCTGCAGAGTTTGCTCTCCGTAGTCTGGAGTTTGGCTAAGATGTTGAGTGCCAAGCGCTTGCCTACTGAGACAAAATGTTGATTGCAGTTATTAATGGACGACAAGCTATCCACCCCTGAGTTCAGCAGTGCACGGTTGTCATTGTTTTTTTCCGGAAAATCGCAGATATCTTTAATCACTCTTCAAAGTTTTTGAGGTTGGGAGCTGTAATTTTCCAATTCTCTACTCTCATATTCTGTCTTGCGTTTGTGCAGGATGCCGTTACAGAAGTTTCTGTAACATAAATACACTCGTTTTAACTCCAGGTTTAGAGGTTGCATCTTCACCTGAGTATGTAACGAGTCCCGGTGCCGCATGCACCGAATCAAGCCAGGGGTTATTCATGGTTTCAAATTAAATTTGGAACGACTCATTTTTACTTTGTTAGTGTGCTTTTCTATGGTGTCCGATAAGATCCTGTTGAATTCTAGGACTGCTTCACCCACCTCAGTCTTAGATAGTACTTCAGCCCAGTTGACACTACTAATCTCGTCTGCAATCTTAGAGTAATCTATTCTACACCTGAACCTGTAGATAGGTGAATTGTTAACTCTTAGTTTACTCGTACCTAAGATTACAAGGTCATGGTCAGTAATCGACGATGTACAGACTATACCCTGTGTTGAGATTGTGCCTTTTGTTTTAATAAAAGCGTGGTCTAAGCAAGCTTTGCCCCTTGTTGGTTCAGTGATACCTGGCAGTAATCCATGCTCCGACAACAAGCACTAATATGCGATATGAGAGGCACTGGGTGTCCCATCGAGAAGGTCTATTTTCATGTCACCCGTCATGATCACGCATGGACAACCATTCAGACCGGTCAACGAGTGATCCAGTGAGTTAAGGAATCTGTCGATATTCCTAAAAGAAGGAGAACTGTAGATTTCAAGAACTGTAATGCTTTTATTAATTTCAGCTACCAGACAGTTAGCATCGTCAAACTCAGGCTCAACAACAGAAACTGACCAAACATCCCTAACGTAAACAGTTACGCCGCCACTTTTATTGATTATTTTACGTCACACACGTATTCGACACGATTTTCCTTAGTCAGATGCTCATTTATATAAATGTTCCTAATCGGACCCTGAATTTCAAAGTCCTGGGATGTCAGATTACGTCTTGTTTTGAACGCTTTTATCAAATCATCCTTTTTTGCTCGCCGCAGAAGTTTGACTATAATCGGCCGGGAAAAATTAGAGTCCGGATTACCCGAGAGGGATTTCTTCAAACCAGCACGAGCGACCCAGTCGATGTCATCTAAGGTTAGATTGACACCAACCTTGGTTGCTGTCACCATTGTGATGTGCTGCAGATTTTCATTTGATGTTTCACTTATTCCAATGATCTCAACCTCATTCCTTATGCCAGCCTGCATCTGTTGGTTCAGTTGGTCTCTTAAAGACCATACCAGATCGTTCATTGAAGCCACTTGAGTGTAATTTTGTTCCAGCGACACGATACGCTCCTCGAAGTCGTCCAAACGGGCGTTACATTTACTCGAAGTCGTCCATCCCAATAAATAGTTTATTCGGAATGAACTTGACCTCAGCCATATCTGAGCGCATGAGGCGTATTTCCGAGACCAGCTCAGAAAAAGTCACCGAATTTTCGGGGTAAACCGGGCTAGGTGAGCTCGTAGCCATGCGTTTGTGAGCGCGAGATTGTGTGTTAACATGCAAGACATCCAACTAGGTATCTGCGGCGAATGGGCGGACAGGCGTGTTGCTGCTGTCAGCCCGCGGCGCATTCGAACGACAGAAGGGACACAGCCACGGCCACCCCGAATTTTGCTTGTTGCGTATCGTTGTATTTACACAGATCTGATGGTAATTTGCTTTGCACTGAGTACAGCTTACAGATCTTTTGGTGGTTATATCTTGTTTGCAAGCAGCACAAATAGTATTCATTTTAAATGGAAGCAAAAAGACGTCCGAATACGTAACCAAAAGCAACAACTCAGTCCGCTAGCGTAACGATGCAGGCACAGTTCGCGTGGAGCCGCGTGATATGCGAGTGAGCGGTAAAGCAGTAGATTGTACACGTTAAAGCAACAGCGACAGCGTTAGTGTGACAGGTAGACTGGTCGGAGCATGCGATGACTCACCCTTGGCTAACAATTGTTATGTTTCTTTGCAGTCATAATTTAAGGTCCTCAATAAGTCGTCTTTAACAAAAAGAAGAGTCCGAATTATGCGGGGCTCGAACCAGTACCTACTCCGTGTATTAACTGAGGCAGCTAATCAAACCGCTCCACCACACAGCCCTTTAAGTGTGAGGTCGAAATTTGTGATCGCTATGCGCCAAATGATGAATAATGTGCAGGCGACATCGGGGACAGGAGCGGTTAGCGCGGGAGGTATCGAGCGCTCTGCGAGTTGTCGTTGGTCAGGCTTAAGTTGTATGAATTGAATTGAATGTGTTGCTAAGCACAAATCAACTAAAACAGCTGGACAGATTTGGCTAATTATTTTTTTGTTGTGTTCGTTATTGCCAAGAGAAGGTTCTTAGGTAGAGTAGGGTAGGATAGGGTAGAGTAGGGAAGAGTAGGGAAGAGTAGGGTCTATACGTGTTCACCATGCAAGACATACTGCATTTTTCATGTCTACAGACTCACTGACTAAGGGCCCAAACTGCGATAAGGACGGCCAACTCGAAATACATTTTCATGCAACCACTCTCACGTGATTATGATGTTATTATTATTACATATCTTTTCAATACACTTGCTCAGAAAGTGACTCTTATTGCACTACACTTAGGTATATAATGGCACCTGTTTCTAAACTGTGACATTTTGATTACCATTACGCACTAGTGCTGTAATGTAGCTATAACCTTTTTGTTAAACTCTTTGTTTGCGATTCAAATTTTGAATTCGAAAATAAAAAAAATAAATTGTGGTCTATGGCCGTCTTTTTAAGATGCGCGCGGTTTTTGGCATGATTTTTTTCGAGTGAAGTTTATGGACTGTATTAATTAAATAAAATTAAATACTAAAAAAAAACATTATAAAATGTTACATCAATATTCTATTGTCACTACAAATGTCATTTACGTAAAAACTTTTCACACAAGAAAACAAACGACGACTAGGCAATATGATCAAAAGACAATATAGCCATAGCCTAGCGCGTGCCTATGAAAACAGATTTAATTTTTTACCGCCATGTTAAGAAGAATTTTAGTAGTTTTACCGTTTTAATATTAGTAAGCTAAATTATTTTTCTTCACAAGTGTATTGAAAAACGTCGTATAACACAGGTGAATAATGAGTAGTTACCGTCCTTGGCTCTCTTAAGACCCTCGCCAAGGCTCGAGTCTTAATACCGCCTCGGCGGTAACCTCCTAAATTACTCACTTATATCATAATTTACTATTATCCAGATATTTTGGATACGCAGATATCGCACTTAGAGTAGGGTAGAATAGTGTAGAGTAGGGAAGGGTAGGGTAGGGTAGAGTAGGGTAGGGTAGGGTAGAGTAGGGTAGAGTAGGAGCGAAGCCGCGGACAAAACCTAGTTAAAAATATAAAAAGTACGTCTATAGACTGAAGCCAGAGATTCTGAATGACGACAATTTTTCTCAAAAACTGAGGTTTAACAAAAAAATACGCTTTGTAAAATATTCGAGTAAATCACGTAATTACCGAATGCCAACAGTTTTCAGGCTTTATCTCTCTTTTTTCGCGTTGCCTACAAGCTAGGGGTCTTTCAATCAAGGGTGAATAGGTTACTTCTAGGAAAGCGTGCTCCATCGTCGGCCACATCATCGCTTATCGTCAGTTGAGATAGTGGTCAAACGCGAGCCTATCAATAATAATAAAAAAAACACTGTCATAACAGCTCTACAGTTTTAATGACTAAAACTAAGTTACCCTTTGTGTTCCAACGCTATTGTAGCTCTTTCAAAGAATCCCTGAACCCTGGCAGATGCCTATAGGCCCTAGAGGACCCGTTCCATTTTGGTGATAACTCTTTGAGGAGCCCGTGGACGCCGTCTACCCGGCCCGGAGGCTTTACTACGACCTACTACTAACTCCTACCGACCTACGACTACTCTTAACTCGATTTTTTTTTTCTCAATTTTACTGTCTAAAGTGAACTGTGGTTTGAGCTATACACCGTTAAATTGTAGTCGTTTTAATCCCGTGGAGGGTCGATTCGATACATGAAACACTATCGATTTGTAAAGAGAAAATTAAAAAATAAAGTACTATTTTTAAAAACTCGAATTAATTTACGCATGTACGAAACTAATGTCTTTAAGTAAACGTCAGCTGAGCGAGGTCAATGAACTGTAGATAGTTACTACGCAACGCCCGACAACTACCTACAAGGTCAAAGACTCATTTACATAAAGAAATTAATTTCGTACGTGCGTATATTACTTAGAGTTTTAGAAAAAATAACTTTATTTTTTAATTTTATCTTTACAAGTCAATAGTGTTTCATGTACCTGATCGACACTCCACGGGATTAAAACGACTAAAATTTAACGGTGTACAGGGTGTATAGCTCCATCCCTTTTTCTCACTCGCATGACTTACATTTTAACACGTCATGGTAAGGCCCCAGGACGACGAGTTACGCATTACTCGTCGTCCGCATGTTCAGTTCACAGAACATATTCCGTCGGGATCTTTCAGATATCTATCTACACTAATATTATAATAAAGAGGAAAGATTTGTATCTTTGTGTGTATGTTTGTAATGAATAAACTCAAAAACTATTGTGCGGACTTAAAAAAATCTGTCACCATTAGAAAGCTACATTCACCCTGAGTAACATAGGCTATATTTATTGCCAGTAACGTAAACTAACGTTACTACGTAAGCTTTAGTAACGTAACCCGAGGTGTAAAAAAGCCATAAAACATAATTCGTCGCATGCGCTGCGGAAACTATTGATGATAGAACAAAAGTATGTTCTACAATATTAAAGAACATATCAATTACTACAAAAAAATCTCGATACTATATGTCCAACTATTATCATTATGTCACAATAACCACTTTTCACATTTTAAAAGTTACTTCTTTTTTTTAAATCCTTATCCAAATAAATCATATTGTTTTCAAGACTGTTTCAATTCATGTAGAATACTTTTTGAATTGTTCAAATCGGCTATTCCATTCAATAGATATTACGAATTTAAAAAGTCATAGATACAGAAAATAGTAATAGATACAGTGTCGTGACTAGCCAGGCATTGCAGCGGTGCGGGAGAGGGGCAGGCACATCAAGTTATATGGCTCACTTAAGATTAAATAAGTTACTTAAATAAAAAAACGATGAACAAATTCGGAGCGTAATTAAACATAGATAATGTGATAATGCGTTTAAAAAAAATATAGAAATGAAACAACAAAAAATATAAATGAAAGGTAAAAATATTAAAAAATCATGTCTATTAATCACGAAATCTCAGAAACACCTACAAACTTAAAATTTAGCAGGTAGGTTCCTTATAGGGTGTAGACATCCGCTAAGAACGGATTTTATGAAACTTCCCCCCTAAGGGGTTCTGCGGCACGCACTGTTCCCGCGCGTCTCAAGGAGGTGTCAGCAAACTGTATGGGCCCAACAGGGCCGAAGCCTACTGGGGCCAAGGGTTATGTGAAAATGAACCCGGGGCCACGGATCAAAGGCAATGAATGGAACAGGGTGGGTTTTTAGTCATCAAGAGTCTGACACTATGTCCCGACCCACCCAAGGGCGGGATTTGTCATTAATTTGATGATTTAACCTACCATAAAAAGAGGTTAAAACCGGGTTGGAAGTTTTTTTGGAGAAACCGCTGGCAAAAGCTATTTAAAAATAAATATCAAACAGTACACTTACTAAAAACGCCCATTTCTGTATCTAAACAAAACTTCAGTATTGATCAAATCAAACAACACATCAAAAAGAAAATTCCTTTTAAAGATTCCAAAATGTTAACTAACAATCCTTTTGAAGATAATCAAACATGAGCGAGCAGATAGAAAAACTAATCAAATAAAACGAGCATTTTTAATTAGAATCTCCATTGTCGGGTATTGGCTACGTCGAGAATGCCAAATTAGTTTCGACATTTTTCAATTTAGCGATTGGTATTTTCAGTGTAGAAATTCACTGGCGAGACTTGGACGTTATTTTTGTTTCGTCTAGGAAAGGGTTTTCGAAACTAAGTAGTTGTATATTTAATACTTTGTAGGTAGGTATTAAATACATATAAAACACATCAACAAACATAACACACCACACCATACGTCAGCATGAGTAAATTGAGTAACCATTTTACAATTTTTTTTTTTTATTAATTATTATTGCTGCTTTTATTTTATTTTTGGTTGTTGTAATCCCATTATAATATATTTTTTTTTTATATACGTGTCTTATTTATGGTTTTTTTTTTCATTTAATTTTAAAATATCAATTAGCATTGTTTGTGAACAATTAGTAATATGTAAGGGAAGGGAACTATCTCCTGAGATACAGGTTCACTACCTAGTTCAGGAGGCTGAGCATCTATGTAACAGTGATCCTTGTTTCCAAATAAATGATGATGATGATGATGATGATTAAGTACAGGTAGAGTTTATTATTACACTAATATTATAAAGGCGACAGTTTGTGAGTTATTGTTATTACTATTTTTCCGTTATTCATTAATAAACATTATATTCAATTATATTTTTAAATACTACAATTAAAAAAAAACATTTAAAATATTAAAATAAAAAAAATAGTTGCCCATCGGTATCGGGAACAGGGTCTAAGCTACTGGCGGTCTGGGCTCCAGAGAAAGGAACCTCCTGACTATACGAGCCGTGTCCAGATGTACCTATTGCTTCCTGAATCAAGCCCTTGATCCAGTCGCCCAACAAGAGCCTCCTAAGGTGTTGGTCGAGGCTCTGGGCTATTAAGCCATTGGCTGAAACAACTATCGGTACAATCATCGCCGAATCCAGTTCCCACATGTCGCTCCCTCGCAACCTCGCGAGTCAAGTCAATGTACGTTTATTGTTATTATATTATTTATTATTATTTCTTTATAGTCAGGCCATTATGGCCCATAGATAAATTACTTAACAACACAATCTTACAAAATACATAACGAACTATACAGATTAAAAATATCACAAAAAATAAAACCATAATTATACACGTCACATCGACGTCGTATTGCGCTGCGTGGTGTCGCGTCCACGGAAAAGTCGATTCAATACACCTTTCGACCAAAAGTCCTTTCTCAAAAAGGTCTGTAGATGGTGGGTTTGGAACTCATAACACGAACGACTTGAAGTTGACGTCGTGGCGCGAATCCAGCCTGTCGACCCTCAAAATCCAGTTGGTCTTCAATCTCCACGACTTTCTCAAACTTCGTAGAGTACAGCTTCGTCATAGACACAGCAGGATGCAGCAGCTTTTAGGTCCACTCGGTACTGTACAGCAATGATTACAGGAACAGGGCTTCTTCTTCTTCTTTTCTATTACAGTTATGTGTGTATTTTTGTTTCTTCTTCACGCTTGAACGGCTGAACGAATTTTAACCATGCCCTGGAATAGCACACAAAATACTTTCTATTTTCAAACGAATGAAGCATCTGGTAGTAGCCAGTACTTGTACTAGTTACTAAAAACTCAGAGGTTTATCTTGCCTTCTCTACCTATAGGCCGTAATAAAAATGAATGTTCATAGATAAGAACAAAAATAAATTTTACCTGCCATTCCTATTAATTTTGCTCACTAAAGTTGTAATAAGTATGGAAAGACCATTTTTCTGACTCCGAAATGGATCAACCATTTCGGAGTCAGAAAAATGGTCTTTCAGAAAAATCGCCTTAAAAGACCACAAAATAAATCTGATCCTTGTAGATTCCTATCAGCCACCATAAGGACCAAAGTACTAAATAGGACCCAATTCTTTAACACATGAGGACTCCAAAATGTACTTCGATCACATTTTATCTTAGCTTGGGACCCTGGACCTTGTTGAAACTATGTACAATCACAGTAAAAATAGGTTCGTCACCAAATGTTGGCTTTATATTTTTTTTTTTTTACTTTACACGTACGTATAGTGCATGGCAAATAAGTTGAACCATTAACTTACACGCAGCTTCCACTTCGATAAAGAAAAAAAATTGTAAATCGGTCCATAAACGACGGAGATATGCGCGAACAAACATAAAAAATAAGCATATATACGGTCGAATTGAGAAACCTCCTTTTTTTGAAGTCGGTTAAAAAGTGACACTGAAAAGAAGAGATTTTGAAAAACAGAGTTCGTTTACGACGCTGTTGTAATGTTTCTTGAAACATTTGAAGGAACTGTTTAATTTATACCATCAGTAAAACAGTTTTTAGTGTGCTGTCTACTAATTAGACAATTCTGAAAGGTTTATGATATTTTAGCTTTTCAAATCATTTACGTGGCAGTGGACAGGGCACATTGCTCTCAGAAGAGATGGTTGTTGGGGCTGTAATTTTCTGGAGAGCCTCCCATAGATGCGAGACTCACAAGACAGCTCATTGTGGCGATACTTGGGAGAGGCCACAGACCTGAAACAGTGTACGTCTTTCAGTTGAAACAATAACGACGATGAAATCGTCTATGCAAAAATAGTCATTACAGTCATTAGTAAGAAATAAAAATAGAAAAACGTTTATTTGTTTCGTTAAATGCATCATCTTTAAATAAATCCTGAATTAAAAAACAAGAACCACATAGGAACTGACGAACGTATAAAGACTCGACTGTACACCTACCTACATACATCGAGATAACAAAAGCCAATCTCATTTTGGTCGACGAAGTACCTTCCCTTCGGAGTTCCAAGTTTGCGATACAGATGTACGTACTGCGAAGAAACTAATCTTAAAATTGGATACGTTGAGGACTCCTGGAGTTTGTTATAATCTCGGAAATACGTTTGTGTGCACACCTTTACTGTTAAGTGCTAAGTGCTATTTGGTTTAAGTGAGTAGAGAGCTTTATTTGTTAAGTGTCGTTGGTAGCTGAGGTTTATTCAGCAAAATCACCCACTAAAATGAAAAAGGTCTGACAGTGTGTATAAACACTCAACTTTGTGTTAAGCTCGCCTACGTACATGACCTTTGTTAACCGTATATTAACAAAAGAAACTTAAATATTTACTAAGTATTTATACTAAACCTATGTACATAAAAAATAAACTAAGAATATATACTAGACCTAACTATGTACAAATATATAATACAAACCACCAAATACACTCAGGCGTCGAAGTATTCCTCCACATCGCTTTGTTAACCAGTTATTTTATAAGTTGTTACGGTGTACAATAAAGAATTACAGAAACGAAGGAAGGTAAGTTTCTAATCCCGAACGTAGTGAGGGCACTGCGAAGGAGTTAATATAGAAACCTGAGTGAAGTGAGGAATTCAAGCCGATAAAGACAGCTTTTTCCTCGTGTTGGATACTGTACATTTTACACCTTCTGTAAGATATTATACGACAATATGCTGACATTGTCTCAAGGGAATAAGAGGAAACTTAGTGCTATTCTAAATTTCGTCCAAATCAGGTCAGCCGTTTAGCATGAAGAACGAACAAACAAACATGCCCAAATATTTGCCTTTATAATTTTGGCTTTTACCTATAGCTGCCATTGATATAAATTATAAGGGAAGATAAGTTATGCGCTAACATCACAATCAGAAAACCTAGAATCGAAACTCACACATCTTCACTACCGCAAGACAACGCCGGCTCGGCGTTGTCTTGCGAGCGAAATAGTGTTAGCCGCCGAATGTGTGTGATCGTCACGACCGATGTAAAATCGTGTCATATAGGCAAAATTTCAGCGGTCCAGATGCTAGAGGCGAGTCACCAATCTTTCAGTTTTGATTTAGTCACATGTAACCGAGATATTTGTAATACAAAACATGATTAAAAAGAGTGTCCATGGACTGTCTGGAGTTTCTTGCACATTCTTCTCCATAGAGATTTACGCTTTGAATTTGACATTTTGACTTTCCTTTCAATGGGGTAGTTTTTCACCCTTGAAACATTTACAAAATGGTGTTTTACGAGTGTTTTTTTTTTACCTAACCTAAATTGTTTTCTACAACTGAGCCTTTCATACCTCACTGTCTGAGCGGTCTCTAGTCCAGTTTGTCCTACGAAATTAATCGGATAGCTACACCCCGACTGACCTCAACGATGACGTCCTCCCCTGAGTGGATTTCATTACGACTCTTACTTTGATACAAGTGAAGAAAGTTTGTCATAACGACCGAGGTGAAATTGTTATGTGTTATGGCGCCGAGTGCTGCAGTGACAAACCACGTGTGTCAAACGACGTTTTTCAATACACTTGTTTTTTTTATTTGGGAAAATCATCCAATGACATGTCTCGCTCTTGGGCGGAGCGGGAGATTGTGTCAGACATTTACTGACTAAAAACCCTCTCCTGTTCCTTCTTAGCCTTCCTTCTTCACTTTTACATTACCCATGGCCCCAGTAGGCTTCGACCCTGCTGGGCCCCTACGGTTTACTGACATCTTCTTGAGGCGCGTGTGGATCAATATACGCCGTCGATTCGATGACTTGGGCCCAGTCCGGACCGTAAATGATCAAGATGATAGTGAAGCTACCAACGCTAGCTAAAAAACTAATTAAAACCATAACGAACCAAAAAAAAAATTCGTTGAAAAGCTTACTAACAAAATGCATTTATTTTTATTATTAACATAGTTTGAAAAACCCGCACTTTCAGAAAACGGTAGAAGATACCCATAACTTCCATTTTCAAAAACACTGCCAACTTAATTTTTGTAACTCGAAAAATTGCAAGTTATAGCTGAAAGTTGAAGTAAAAATAAGAAAATTACTACATTAAAAGTTTTCATACTTACTTGGGAGAAATCTTATTTTCGCAGAAGCTGGCATAGGCACGGCTCATGATTAGTACGGCCCCATTTTGCAAGACGTCCCCATTTCCCGAGGTTCTACGATGCTTTCCGATGACACCCCGAAGGGTGCTAAAAGATATTTTTTCGGACACCTATGCATAATAATGAAAGTAAAACTGATCTTTAGAAAAACTACTTTAAATCTTAGGTAAATCCCAATAAATTATGTAGCTGACTGTTTGGATAATAGGTGCTCTTGCCGTTTTTAGCTATTTCAGTATTTTATTTATTTATTAAGTTTTTATACAACTATGGGTTGCCATCACAATTGTGCTCCATTAATAAAATAACTTAGCATAGCATAATCAGCCTTATATACATACACCGTTAAATTTTGGTCGTTTTAATCCCGTAGAGGGTCGATTCGATACATGAAACGGACGGCAAGCAAAGGGGAACTCGCCATCCGGGTGACTGCTAAGTTCCCAGCCTGAGTCAACGGCACGATTTTTTTACGCTCGCATGTCTTCAACTTATTACTGGGCTTACCTAACTGACATTGCTCACTCAAATGTCTCACTGATGGTGGCGCGTGTATTGGATCATTCGGTTCCCTTCAAAATGGTTGAGCTGAGTGGTGCTGATATACGCGTCATGTTCGTGAACGGGCGCTGTCAGTTGATTTGGTCATCTCTTAGCTGCTAAAAAAATAATCTAATTATAATATTAAAAATAAACCACTGTTATTTTTAATATTATAATTAGATTTTTTTTCTTTCTCTTTATCTTGTTTACATTGTTCTCACATAATAGCAGCAACAAAAAACATGTAACCGAGATATTTGTAACACAAAACAAGTTTGAAAAGAGTGTCCATGGAGTTTCTTGCACATTCTTCTCCATAGAGATCTACGCTTTGGAATGTGCAATTAGCATCATTTTTTCTTACAGACCGACTTCTTGACTTTTCAAAAGTGCCTGTAAATGGTTTATTTGAAATAAAATGCTTTGAGTCTTTGAATTGGAAACCCGGTCCACAATCGCACCGCCTGGACCATGGATGATTTGTTATATCAAAAGTTTCAAATTCTCCGATGATGTCAAGTGTCTAGATTAGTCAAGAATGTGTTATGAAAGATCTTAAAGCTTTCTTTGAAATATGAGGGGGGTTATAAAAATAAACAGAAACTGTAAAGCAAGACAAAATATGGGCATTCTGGCATAATAAGTAGGTAAGTGACGTATAACGTAATAATTTTGCAAACCATAATTTTCTGGTCCTCTGCTGCGTTATGTTGATACCTGCCCCCTAGCCAAGTTACAATCGTTTCGTTTTGCGTTAACGCTTGGAGTTGGCCACGCCTCCAATTCGTTTGTTCGAACAAATGAGTTAGGGGCGTGGCCAACTCCAAGCGTTAGCGCAAAGAGAAACGATTGTAAGCCAAGCCAAGGCTAGGGGGGCTGATAGTGAGAGTAAACCGTCTCACTACCTCAGGGCAACTCTATGCTACGTTGGCCCAGTTTGACAGGCATGTTTCAGACATAGGCACGTATCTATCCTACGTAGACCCATTTAAATAAGTTGGGCAGCCTTTTTATCCATAATTTTGAAGCGCAGTGCAGCGTTTCAAACTCGATCCGTTTATTTAATTTGGTAATTTTTTTTCCATTGAAAATAAAAGATTATTTAGGTTATAGACAAGCAATTAGGAAAATTAAGTTAAAATCAATCGAATCTACAAACTTGGCAGCCTTTGGCAACCGCAGATTCTTCTAAATTACTTTCAAATTAGGTCAGCATTTTAGAGATGAAATTAAGGAATTCCTAACCACCCAAAGAATTCTGATAAGGTAGGTACTTCTGCAAAGTTGCAGGTATAGAATGCCGATGCCTTTAAAGATTAATTGGTTCTATACTTTATAATTAGGTTTAATTATTTCAATCAATAAAACATAAAATCATTCATAATGGGCTTCTTTAGAAGGCTTAAAGGCACCCAAAGGACAATCGGCGGCGGCGATCTCTCGCGCCGGGGCTTGGTTCAGACCATGCTCCGGAGCGAGGTAGAATGGCAGGCGGTCGCCTCCTTCTGCGAAGCAGTAATGCTAGCAAAGGAGGAAGCCGACCACATCAGGCAACGGCGTTCACGCCGCCGCGCCGCCGGGATTCCGATCCCGATATCCGGCCACAGTAGGCGCGGGCTCGCGGACGGCGGGCAATGGGTAGCTCGCTATCCGTCCGTCCGGTAACAGACCGGTCCGAGCTCAAGTCGTTTACGGCGCGCACTGTTCCCGCGCGCCTCAAGGAGTTGTCAGCAAACTGTAGGGGTCCAGCAGGGCCGAAGCCTACTGGAGCCAAAGGTTATGTGAAAATGAAACCTGGGGCCCTGGGACGAAGGCAATGAAAGGAGCAGGGTGGGTTTTTAGTCAGTAAGAGTCTGACACTATCTCCCGCCCCACCCAAGGGCGGGATTTGTCTTTGATGATTTTACCTACCATAAAAAAAAAACCAAAGGACAATGGATAGCGCTGTTCGGAGTTCATGTTCAGAGTTTCCTTGCGTGATCGAATCAGAAATTAACCGACACCGCCCAAAAAATCGCCGAACTTAAATGTCAGTGGGCTGGGCACATATCTCGCAGAATAAATGGTCAGTGGGCCAAAAGGTTCTGGAATTAAGACCGCGTACCAGTAGATGCAGCGTTGGATGGCCTCCCTTCATTAGAAAGGTTAAAGGGCAATGGAGAAGATATCCGCAGGAGAACTAAGGTTTCTGTTACGGACGCCGAGATATGAACTGAAGTATGAATCCGAAAGAATACGTAGATAACGTGTACACAATAACACGTAAACATAAAACATATTCTCGATAAGCAAACTCGTTATCAGTAAAGCAGCGCCACTCAGACTAAACTAACAAGGAATCCAGACAGGTCGCTACAGGTCGCGACAGGTTTTTACGAGTCTTGGGTCTCGATCGAGCTGCTCATCATTAATTAGAGAAGACGAAGAAAATTGCATGTTGATAGGTTCATCTAGAGCACGACTTGCACCTACGAAAATGAGGTATTAGGTAATATGGGTTTTTTTTTTATGGTAGGTAAAATCATCCAATGACAAATCCCGCCCTTGGGCGGAGCGGGAAGTAGTGTCAGACTCTTACTGACTAAAAACCTACCCCGTTCCTTCGTTGCCTATAGTGCCGGGGCTGAGCCTTCCTCTCAGAAAACGGCCCTTGACCCCAGCAGGCTTCGACCCTGCCTGCCTGCAGTTAGCAGGCTGGGCCTCTACGGTTTGCTGACAACTCCTTGAGGCGCGCGGGAACAGAACGCGCTGTCGACGACTTGGGCTCGGTCCGGTCGGATACCGGACGATCGGACAGCGCCATTGCACGTCGTTCGCAAGCCAGCGCCTACGGTGGCCGGAAATCGGGATCAGAATCCCGGCGGCGGCTGGGGCGAGCGCCCCGTTGCCTCTGCCTGATGCGGTCGGCCTCCTCCTTTGCTAGCATTACTGCTTCGCAGAAGGAGGCGACCGCCTGCCATCCCTCCTCACTACGGACCATGGCCTGAACCAAGGCCCGGCGAGAGAGATCGCTGCCGCCGATCGCCCCCACGAGGACACGGCGATGCTCCGCCCAGGCGGGGCACACCTCTACAGTGTGCTCCACCGTGTCCTCCGGGTGTTCCGCGCAGTGGCGACACCCGGGCGAATCCTCCGCACGAATCCGGAACAGGTACTTAGCGAACTTTCCGTGTTCGGTAAGCACCTGCGCCTAGAGGTCTTTCTAGCCACGCCTCAAGGATGGGCCTTATCGCCCCAATTGTGGCGCGCCCCGAACGAGGTTGCGATAGTCGCTGACGCCATTTCGCCATGAGATCCCGCCGGAGCTCTGGTTGCCATGCCTCGACTTGTCGCGGCAGCGGAATTTCGCCCCGGCGTTGCATCTCCATGCGCTTATCGTGCATGTGTGCAAGGACTGTTGCCTCCAGATCCCATGGCGGTTGGCCAGCAAGGAGGGTCGCCGCCTCGCGGGAAATCGTTCGGTACCCTCGCACCATGCGTATTGCCATGATCCTCTGGCACGCATTCAGCTGGGCCCTCGGTTGCTGTTGCAACGTCGGTGCCCACACCGGAGCCCCGTAGAGGGCCATGGACCGAACGATTCCCGCGTAGAGCTTCCGGCAGGAGGCGTCTGGTCCCCTGAGGTTAGGCAGGAGCCGCCCGAGAGCAGCCCCAGTCCTAGGTTTTTAAAATTATTATCAAATAAGGCAACCAAACACAACATTAATAAGGAATACGAAAAATTATTCAAAATTTGTAAAATATTACCCATAGAGGACAAATTGAAATTAACTATTATATTAGAACAGTACAATAAAAACGAGTACAAAATAAAGAAAGTGCATAACCGTCCAACCCGGAAAGTGACACAAAAGAACAAATATTCGGTATCTAAAGTACATAATTATTTTGGTCAAAGGACGCGGAAATGGCTTATTCCAACGTTATTAAATAAATTACCGACGCGAATCACAACTGAAGCCGTTTCCAGAAATTCCTTAAAAAGTGTCCTGTATAAACATTATCTAAGTCTGTGTCCTTAACGTCAGTTATGTAATATACGAGGCGCTTGCCGGCCGGGCTATGCGCGTGCGGCGTGCTGTCGTCGATCGGACGGCCGCCGCCGTGTCCCGCTCGCGCTGGTTTGCCTGTCTCCTTCAAGCGCGGGTGGGGTGCGGCGGCGGCGGCGGTCAGACGATTAAATTGTACACAAATGCTGCTTGTGCTGGCCTGGCGGGCGAGTGCCCATAAGAAATATTAAAATACAATTTTATGTTTAATGTGATCTTTGTCAATTAGTTACTAAAGATGATTCCACGAGAACACTGCCGACAAACTGTGCTGCAGTTTGGCAGAAGATTATGTCTACATTATTTATGTAAATTGTCTTGAATAAATCAATAAAAAAAAGGTAATATGGGTGGAATTTTTACGTTCGACACAGTTCGTCGGACCAGGGAAAACAAATGAAGCAGTAGTAAGTGCAAGTCGTCTAGTAAGTAATTCCTCCTATGTAACTCTCTCTATGTGAATTGTTTTATATGTCTATGTGAACTATTTTGTGTATTTGAACTATTTTCTTTATGTGAACCATTTTCTATGTGAACTATTTTCTGTGTTTGACTCTGATTAATGTGTTTAGTGTGAACTTTTGATTAAGACTTAGTGAATTAATAAAATAAATCTGATAATATCAAATCGTGTAAAATCGTGATTATATGGAACTGAAATCGAGACGTGTTTTATTGAACTATACAGTCCACATCCCACAGTTTCATAGCCCAAAGAATCTCCAAACGTAAATGTGGGCAGCGTACATTGGTCGCATAATAGATGGTCAATGGGTTCGAAAGGTTCTGGAGTTGCGACCGCGTAGGTATCCGAAGATGCATCATTAAAAAATCTCCCACAAGGTGGACCGGTAACCTGGCTGCACTTTCACGCGGCCGAAGCCGCTGAAAGAAAGAAAGAAAAACAGTTTATTTACACGGAATGACGCAACTAAAAACTAGACAAACATAACATTATATAGGAAAGACAATAACAGCTAGTATACAATACATATAGGTTGTTGTTTTTAAGTAGGTAGATATTATGTCTCGTGCCGGGCATGGCTCGCTTCGGACCATGGCCTGTACCAAGGTACAGGCCATGGTCCGAAGCGAGGAGGAGTGACAGGCGGTCGCCTCCTTCTGCGAAGCAGTAATGTTAGCAAAAGAGGCGCCAGCACGTGAGTAGTATATTATTGGGCATTCTATACCACTATCGGCAAGTGCTCGGGCGAGTGCGCCTCGCTGCCGATAGTGGTATAGAATGCCCAATAATGAACGATCGACTCGACTGTGTAGTATATTACTGTACTCGCCTGAAGATTATATGAGTTGTACCACTGGCCGCCAGTAGCTAGGCGAGTTCTCCGTGCTGCGGACGATGGTATGGATCATATTGGCATGCGTTTCGTTTTTAGAAACTACTTGATGATTTTGATATGCGCTTCATATGGTGGAAACGACTTGTTAGGTTTTGTAATGCGCTTCAGCATGGAAACGACTTGATGAATTTGGTACTTATTTCAGTATTAGAATCGATTGGTATCATTCTACTCATACAAAGATCGTGCGAGTTATACGACTGCCTGCCAGTAGCTAGGCGAGTTTGCTTCGCTTCGGACAGTAGTGACAAATATCGACATGATCAATGATTAAAATTTAACTTATTCATTTTGACATGCGTTTCGTGGTTAGAAACGACTTGTTGGTTTTTAGAATGCGCTTCAAAGGTGGAAACGACTAGTGATTTGGTCATGCATTTCAGTATTAGAAACGACTTGTTGGTTTTTGTAATGCATTTCGTGGGTCGAAACGACTTGGTGTTTGTGAAATGCGCTTCAATATTAGAAACGACTTGTTGGTTTTTGTAATGCGTTTCGTGGGTCGAAACGACTTGGTGTTTGTGAAATGCGTTTCAATATTAGAAACGACTTGTTGGTTTTTGTAATGCGTTTCGTGGGGTCGAAACGACTTGGTGTTTGTGAAATGCGCTTCAATATTAGAAACGACTTGTTGGTTTTTGTAATGCGTTTCGTGGGTCGAAACGACTTGGTCTTTGTGAAATGCGTTTCAATATTAGAAACGACTTGTTAACGCACTGCTTTCTGGATCTGCATAATAAACAAGGTACAAATTATATATTAGGTTTATTTTTCGTAAAACATTGGTTTTTCTCGGAAAATTGTATCTACCGAACGCACGAACTCTTGTAGTTTCTGCCACTGAGATGAATTCGCGTCGGTCTGGAACTTGAGTCGCACAAGCGCCTTCTTCCACAGCTCCTGGGAGTCGGTGTGGCGCGCGTCGTCAGCCTTGTACACCTTGCAGTCGACGTAGTACTCTCCGTTGATGCTCGCTGCTCGCCGCTCGCAGCCTTTGGCGACTCGGTTAACGAAGAATGATGATAGACATGTACTCGATGAATCGTCTTTTGGCACGGTGTCAGTCCCGTAGTTGTTACTGATACCGAATACATCATTATCTGTATTGGTTTTTTTACTGAAACAACGACGAAAGTTTTATTAGTTTATCATACACTTACAGGGTACATTTAACGTTTAGATACACGCAGAAAAAAAAAATACACACTTAGTTTTTAATCGGTATGGTGAACTAAATTATTGAATAGTTTGTTTACCTCTTACGAATTAAATTCGTTGATGATGGGTGCGACTTGCGTTTCCTATTATCTGCAGACAGCTTGCGGCTGGGAGTCGTTCTCTGGTCTGGGATCGGAGCTTGTTGAAGGTACTCGCACTCAGAGTCAGACCTGAAATAAAGATAAAACAAAATAATAATCAAACACAAATCAAATTATTACAATCACCTACAATGGGTCAGATCTCTAAGCTATGACCTGATCGGAAATATTTTATACTTACATTTTCCACTTATGTCCGTTTGATATACCAGGCTGATGATAGCAGGCGTAGTGACTGTTGGCAGCAGGCAGCGGTTAGATATCAACATTGATAGGATAACTCAGCAAGATCGCAGAGCACTTCTTGAAGATTACTTCCACACTTGTAGACTTCAGTTGGTTTGTACCGAGTACTTCGAAAACATGTAGCTTATAAATCGGAAAACGAACGATAATTCGCTATATTAAAAATGACTGCAACTGTTCATTATAATGTTGCGTAAAACAACATTTTTCCTTAGACGTATTATACTTGTTCAAAAAGTGAACACTAAGGTTCTTTTAGCTAGCACCGAATGACAAGACAGCGAAACGGCTTAGGGCTGTCAAAACGTTTACCAGTAGATAGAATAGCAACAACGGTATTAAGGAATATTCTAGCAAGTAATTTAATTATTTAGCAATCTAGAGACAATCATAAGATTAGTATTTATCATGTTATATATCCAAGTTTTACTTGTGATACTTTTATGCTTGAGTAAAGTAAATACAGGAAATAAGTTGACTTGTAACAGTAACAAATTTTAAATGAATTTTCTCTTCGGTTAGAAACCTATAGGTTTCTGACCTGGTATTCGACATTTTATTCTACTTGTATTTTGTGATAGTGTTAATATGTAGTTTCTGATACTTATCCATACTTTAATATGTATGCGTGCCAACCTTGACTAAAACAGCTTACTGTTGCGAATGCAACTAAGCTGACGAAAAGAAAGAAACAAGGTTACACGTGTAATGTTTTACGCAATAACAATTATTTCAATCAAATATTTTATAAATTTACTAATTAATGGAGTATTCGTTATTGACTAGGTAATCAGTAACGAATACTCCGTTAATTAGTAATGTCGAAAAATAATTTGACATTATCTCAAAGCTACGACGCGTGACGGGGTGTAAATCGTTTAATCATTTAAAAAATATATAGATTTACAGCGAATGTCGAAATAACTAGTTTTATAATCTCGCGAAGCTGTACCTGACGTTTAATATTGCGATCTGAAAACACACACACGTACATAAAATTGGAACATTTATGTACAACATTAAATAATTTTCAAAAAAGGTAATTATTGAATACGTTTCGTATTTTTATTTAAAATTGTGTTATTTTTTACTAAAAATAGGCACTAACCGATCTTTCTTTTTTTCAGAAATACGTTGATACCTAATCAGATGCACTGCCTGAAGAATAAGTGATCATCAAACCAATAGGCGTATGCAGACTTGCTCCAGATTAAAAAAATCAATAAAGTAATGCAAAAAGGTAATTAAAGAATATGTTTCGTATTTTTGTTTAAAATGTTGTTATTTTTTACTAAAAATAGGTACTAACCGATCTTTATTTTTTTCAGAAATACCTTGATACCTAATCAGATGCAATGCTTGAAGAACAATTAGTGATCATCAAACCAAAAGGCGTATGCAGACTTGCTCCAGATTCAAAAAATTAATAATTCTGTCACACTACACTAACTTCGATTGTTTATTAGTCGTTATACGTGGGTAAGATCGTTTCGAGTTTAAATGGGATAATAGTTAATATCAAATAGTAAAATAATGCCCCACTGTTTGGTTTGCAATTTATTTGTAGATAATCGTCGATGGTCTGGTCATTTACGTAGTAATATTCATAAAAGTAATGGTGCGACCACTGTTTTTGACAATGTCGCAATTATTAATTCTGCGTTTAAAAAACGAATCGTTAGTTACAAGATCATCGCAACTGGCGAACAAATAAATAATTTTCCTGAAATTTTTCTTAATAATATTAGTGAACAAGTTAAAACTCTAATAAACCGATCATTATTGAAACATACAGCTCTGAAAATAAATTTTGAACTTTTTTCTTTTTTTCTTATGTTTAAAAATGATCAAAAGGAAATGAAATCGTTCGCCACAAAAAACATTATTATTAATTTTAATTACGATTTTGATTCAATTTATAAAGCAACGGTTGATTTACTGTTAAAGAAAATTGAAGAGTTTCAGGAGAGAGATAGTGGTTGGTCATTTTTGAGCAATTCCCATGTAGAATTAAATATTAATAAATATCAGCCTCTCGGTGGATCTAAATTTATAATTTTACCAAAATGTATAAAAAATAAAAAAGCTTGTTTGAATATTCGTAACAATGATGAGTTTTGCTTTTTATGGTGCGTAGTGGCAGCTCTGTACCCCGCTAACAAACATCCCGACAGAGTTTCATCTTATCCCTACTTCCGGGATGTTTTGAATGTTGATGGTTTAACATTTCCGATAACATTTTCGGATATAGCTGTATTTGAGAAAAATAATCCGTTTTTGAATATTTACGTGTATGGTTTAAAAAATAATAAGACTATCGTTGGACCTTTGTATTCAACATCTAATCAAAAATATAAGAGCATCCATCTATTGTTTTTAGAAAATAATACTAATACTCATTATTGTCTTATCAATGATTTATCTCGTCTAGTCAGAAATCAGATAACTAAACATCATGGTAAACTGTACTTCTGCGAAACGTGCTTATTGTTTTTTCCGACACGCATCCAAATTGAATCACACCTGTGTGGAGGAATTGCTACGGTATTACCAGAAAAAGGAACATTTTTAAAATTCAAAAATTATGATAGAAAACAAAACATTCCTTTCGTCATATATGCTGATTTCGAAACGATACTCGAACCGATTTCCGGCGATGATTTCAACACCGCTAAAACGTCATACTCACATCGACACATTCCGGCCGCATTCGCGTATAATGTAGTGTCATCATTTAACGATAGGGTTGGCGGCTATAGAAGTTATCGTGGAAAAGATTGTGTTTCAAAATTTATACATTTACTGACTGAAGATGCTAAAGCAATACACAGAATTCTAACTAAAAGCGAGCCTATGATATTCACAGAAATAGATGCTCTAGATTTCAAACGCGCTGTTAAGTGCTACCTTTGTGATAATTTACTGTTGACAGATAGAGTAAGGGATCACTGTCATATTACAGGCCGGTACCGAGGTGCAGCACACCGACACTGCAACCTACAAAATAAAGTACCAAAATTCATCCCAATATTTTTTCATAACCTGTCCGGGTACGATTGTCATTTATTTATTAAAAAGTTAGGTGAAATTCCAGGACAAATTAAAATAATACCCAAGACTAAGGAAAAATATATATCGTTTACAAAGTTTATTCCTCTTGCTGATAATGAGTTTATACAAATAAGGTTTTTAGATTCCTTCAACTTTCTAGGAACTAGTTTAGACAAACTTGCTAAAACTTTGCAAGTTGACGATTTTGTTAACCTTAAATCAATTTTTCCCGATGAAGCGCAATTTAGTTTGCTGATTCGTAAAGGTGTGTACCCGTATGACTATATGAAAGACTGGAAATGTTACGAACAAAAGTCATTACCATCTAAATATTATTTCCATAATTATTTGACTAACGAAGGTATTAGCGATGAAGATTATAATCATGCTCAGAATGTTTGGGCTGTTTTCAATATTTCTGACCTAGGCGAGTATACAGATCTATACTTAAAAACAGATGTGCTTTTGTTGACAGACATATTTCAAAATTTTCGGAAAACATGTAAACAATATTACAAACTCGATCCTGCCTTTTACATAACTGCACCCAGTTTATCTTTCGATGCAATGTTACTAAAAACAGGTGTTCAGTTAGAACTGATTTCGGATTTAGCTATCGTCAGAATGATTCAAAGCGGTATACGAGGGGGCTTGTGCATGTGTTCCCATCGGTATGCAAAAGCAAATCACAAATACATGCCAGAACATGATGCATCACAGCCTCAGAGTTTTATAGTATATCTAGACTGTAATAACCTATACGGCTTTAGCATGTGTCAGTATTTACCGTATTCTAGTTTTAGATTTCTTGATGAAAACGAATTAACTAATTTTCGGGTAGAAAATATCGAGAATAACTCTGAGTGGGGCTTTATATTAGAAGTCGATCTTTTTTATCCTGAACATTTACACAAACACCACAATGATTTACCATTTTGCCCTGAGAAATGTATACCTCCAGGAGGTAAAACGAAGAAATTAGTTGCAAATTTGCATAATAAATACAACTACGTAATACATTATGTTCATTTAAAAAAGTGTTTAGAACATGGTTTAATATTACGTAAAGTTCATAAAGCTATTACTTTTAGACAAAGTTCTTATTTAAAACAGTACATAGAATTAAACACTCGATTAAGACAAAAGGCAAAAAGTTCTTTTGAACAAGACTTTTTTAAGTTGTTAAACAATAGTGTTTTTGGCAAAACATTAGAAAATACTGAAAATAGAGTAACCGTTCATTTAGTTAATCAATGGTGCGATCAATCTAATCGAACTAAGAAATTTATATCCTCCGAGAGACTTGTAGCCAATCCCTACTTCCATAGCGCTTCTATTCTAACTGAAAACTTAGTTGCAATACAAATGAAACCTGACCAAATTATTTTAGATAAACCTATTTATATTGGGTTCACTGTATTAGAACTTTCTAAGACACATATGTATGACTTTCATTATAATATTGTAAAACCTTTTTATGAAGATCGAGTGCAGTTGTGTTACACTGATACCGATTCGTTTGTTTATAAAATATTCACGTTTGACTTTTATCAGGACTTGAAGTATAATTTTTTGCAATATTTCGACACCAGTAACTATAATGATAAAAATGATTTTGACATACCAATTATAAACAAAAAAGTTCCAGGTTTGTTCAAAGACGAAATGGGAGGAAAATATATCTCAGATTTTGTTGGTTTGAGATCGAAGCTTTACTCAATAAAAACAGTCGATAAAGTCATTAAAAAAGCAAAAGGAGTAAAATCAAGTGTAATAAGAGACTTAACTATAACAGATTATGAAAATATTTTATTAAATGGTGGAATTATTCGTAGAAAAAATATTATGTTTAAATCTATAAAGCACGAAATATTTACTAAGAGTGTCAACAAAATTGCCTTATCTCGAAATGACGATAAACGCTCAATATCTGTAGATGGAATATCAACGCGAGCCTGGGGTCACTCACTTATTTTAAAGAGCGAAAATGTATTTCAAGATTAAGCTAATTAGTAATAGAGTTCGAATTTGATTTATGTAACCAGTGTAATATAATCTTAATATTAGTTCTTAAAAATATACCTAGGTAACTGTTTAATGTATGATAAATAATAATTCTTAGTTGTAAAAACCTAAGTTAATATGAATATATAAATAAAATGTGATTTATTATGACTACTTGTTTAATTTATGTTTTGAAACATTATCTTCCTTTTTTGTAGTTGGTTAAATAAAATGAAACCTGACTAAGATTCAATTTGCAAACATGAAGTGCATGTCGAAACTTGAATCGTTCATTTTTCAGATGTAAAATGAATTTTGTACGTATTACAATAAGACTGATTATACAAATTTCGAAGAGCCATGTTTGCGTCAATTCAATCATAACGCTGATCATACAATACGTAACAGTGCATTACCCACATAAATGCATAGTTAACACTTTAATCTCAATTAGGAATTGTTTCGATAGTATTTTTTTCTTTTTTTGACCATTTGCGAAATAAAACTCGTCTTTAGTACTTGTACTAAGCAGCGCTGTGCTTACCTCGAACATGTCATCGGTAAGTTTCTCAATTTATTTTTATATTGTTTAGTAACTAGTGGATCTGCTATGAATGTTGTAACCCGCTGACAGTTCGTTTATGCATCGCTATATCAACGTCTACGTTTTAAACTTAATGAATGTCTATTTTTATTCCAGAATACAGAATCAGAAATTATGTTTAGCCAGTATGCTCAAAATCCTTATGAAATATTCTCCGAAACGCTTCACAACGAACCCGAGTACAGCAAAAAAGTGATGAAAGAAAAGAAATCAAAACAACGTTGCAGGGACAAGTCGAAGAAGCACAATTCAACTAAATCTTTTGTAATGAGTCGACTACAGCGACGAGGCATCAAACTAATTAAAATATCAGTCATAGATTTAAGCAATAACAATCCGCAAACCAGTGACAGTGACAGTGACAGTGAGAACGTCATTATAAGTGCGCAATACATTGTTAAAGACGCTATCGACAATGTTATGGACGAAACTGAATCTCTAGTTAAAAAAATTTCTAAATCTTTAATAGATAGTGATTTTTAGTACTTATCTGTTTGCGTATTAAGTTGATTAGGCAAATATTTAGTCCTTATAAATTTGTTTTATTTAATTTTAAAGTACTCGTAGATTATTTTATATAAAGAAGTGTTGGGTGTTTATCAAAATAAAAAAAGTTTTACAATACAAATGGTTTTTTATTTAAGAAAACAATAACCTAAGTAGGTACACATTTATAACTCTAACCACTTTCTTATACATAACACATTTTTAAGAGCACAATGCTTTAAATGTTTTACACAATTTAAATTAGTTCTTCCTTCACAGTATTTTTTATGTAAAATAAAGAAATTAGGACATCCTTCAGTACCAAGGTCTGATACTTTACAGTTCTCACAAAGTTCCTTAACCCACTTAACTTTCTCCAAACCATTAACAACGATTTCCTTATTTTCTAGATAGGGAACGATTATACGACGAAATTCTTTATAGTCGATATACCCTTCGTTCCAATAAATACCTCTGTTTCTTTCTAGCCACTTAACTTGCCGTTTTTCGTCACTTGTTAAGTATTTAAACAAATATGGTGGTTTTATTAAAAATGTTTGGGTATAATCACGGGTAGCAAAAGCTAACTCTTTTATTATAAAATTATTGTACAGGTCTTTAAACCCTTGAACATCTAATATGACAGTATTCGGATTCATGATATTTTCCTGACTGTATTACTTAAAGGTTTATATTCAATAATACAGTCGTTCAATATAAGACAATACGCTGAAGTCTGATCTGGTATTTCCGAATCACTCTCAATTTCCACTCTTACGTCTACAACAGGGCCTGACTTTATATTATCAGCTTGTCTAGAGCAATCGATGACAAATAGTGGCGCCAAATCTTTAAATTGTTTTTCACTTAGTAAAGGCTCCGGTCGACGACCATAATAAGACTGCTGAAATCTGACGTATTGCTCGTATAATAAAGCGATTCTGTTATTTGCGAAACTCACATTTAGGTTTTCATATGGAAAGTAAGTAGAATTAAGGTACACTTTTACATCACGAACGTGACAATGATCGAACTGAGACATATCAGAACTGCTATTGTTTTTTCTATTTGTCTGTAGTCCCATAATAATGTATCTTGGTTTCTCTATTTGCGAGGATGTTTTGATTGACCAGGTATGTTTAGTAGTTTTAGGTAAAGCCGGATATTCGTACAGATCCCAATTTCTGAATATCATCTGGAGTGGTCGATCTTTTTCTAATAGTTTCAGCAAACTTATTTTTTCTTTGTCAGACACTTTAACGTGCGGTACGCGCCAAATGATTTTATTTATCTGAACGTCTTCTACAATTTCACCGGTGTTAAGTTTTACAGCATTCAGGTTAGTGTTGCTTCGTAGCAATATCAGTTCGTGCCTACAATTGATCACGACTTTCTTGAAATCCTCTGCGAAACCGATGATGTTACAGAGTGGTATAGAAGCAGAAAAATTACCACCATTAATGTTTTTTGTACCATCAATATTCCAGCCCCATGAATTAGATGTCTTTGATTCGTTCTCATTCATTGATATCAACGATTTCATGGTGGTAGTTACGCCAGCATTTTTTATTCTATCAATTTCTACTCCATTCAGCTCGTACCTTATATCTTGAAACAAGTAGAGTAGAGCATTATTCGTGAAATGAACACTAGTGACTTTATCTTTCATATCCTTTTTGCTTACGATAATGGTTCCTTCTAAATACAAGGTACTCGCTGATGGAAGAATGTACAAGTCCTGTTGGTTAATAGGTATACGAATTTCGTCATTTCTATTAAAACTAGTTACATAGGGCTTGTAAGAATGAAATTCAATTCCTTCAACCGTATTATCAGAAGTCGGAGCGGATAAAACGTCTAAGATATTCATTTTAGCAAACCAATCACTTTGAGAAATGCTTTGTTGTCTTTAGTTAATTTTATTTTCTTACAGCGAGCTCTTATTTGGGTGGATGCTTGAGGGGGACTGATATTTTGAATTTGTTGATGCGCATATTTATTGTAGTCAATCATTTTTTGCTTCTCAGGTGCAAATACAGTTGTACTTCTTCACCCCGTAAATTTATTAAGCGGTTATTTATATCAATCAATCGGATATGTATGCAGCTTATGTTGTTTTGGTTGACTGGAAAGTATATTGCGTTTTTTGGAATTTCTATAATTCTATAACCAGGAGGTACGTTAAGTGCAAATTCGTGAATTATGTGACTCGGTTTTCCGTTTGTGTACGAGCCGCTTACAATATCACATTCGATCCTGATCACTGTCGTAGGTAAAATGTTGACTGGAAACTGTGACACGTGCCATTTATTTGGTTCCAAGATCTGCTTATCAAAACCTAATAAATTTCTGATAGTATTCTCTTTATTAAAATTTATGTTTTTTGTACAGAATACAGTAGTTTTTAACGTATTGTTATTGCACTGCAGTTTGATTGATGCATCTTTAATTTTAGATTTTAAGTAATCATTAATATCTTGCAATTCGTAGGTGCCTTCTGGTATTTCAATAACTTTGTTAGAGTCATAATAAAACTTATTATTCGTTTTGTCGATGTTTGGAATAGAATTAAATGTTGAGAAATGCAATAAGGCACACTCATACTGTTCATTTAGTTGCAATGTGTTAGGATAGTACGTAGATAAAGTTGACGAGTTTCCAGTTATTGACAATGTGAATGACATCTTGCAAATGATTGAAATAAAAGAAAATTATAATTTTTATACGTTTTTATTCCAAAAAGTCCTTAGATATTCTAAACATAAGTGCCCACAGTTTTCTGTGTTAAATTTCTGATATCTAGTATAGTTATAAAAAACATTACATTTCTTAAAATATCGCATTAGTTCCAATGGAGGTTTCAAATCCCCAAAGCTATCAAAATATTCACAATAGTGGTTAATTTTAACATAAGCTACCCAATGTGTCCCAACATTCTTATAATTATCCAAGTTAACGACACCGCATTCAATCCGTTTTGGCACCCTTGGTAATTGATCCTTCATGTAAACTCCTCGAAAGTAGGGGATGTCACGTGCATACTTTTGTATATCTACATTAGTTAGAGGACGATTAGGTAGCTTATTTCTTAGTTTTTTGAACATTTTATAAATAAACCTTTACCATTTTTATGTGACTTAATGTATAAACCCTTGCCTAACTTTAAAGACTCCATAGCCTTATTGTGTCTTACTGTTTCTTGCAAATTTTGCTGACTAGCTTTGTAATCGTTAACAGTTTTTGCAATACCCGCCGCACCACCAGCTAAAGTACCTAAAGCCGATAAACCAGCAAAAATTGGAATCAAAGGTAGAATTCCTCCAGTTTTTGGTAACGGTATCACTCGCGGTATTCGAATCTTTGAGATTTTTGGAAATATTTTTTTTTGCCGCTGCGTAAGCAACGTTGATTAATGTTTTGCTATCCTTTGGATTCAGTTTCTTGATCGTTGATTTTATTTTTGACACGAAGTTCTTAAACGTTTTAACGCCGGCACCAGATTTCAATTTGGCTTTCATAACTTTGCTTACTATCCATGAACTCAGTTTTTCTCCTTTTCCAGCATCTTTGGACTTAAGTCTTTGTTTAGCCATATTTAATAGTTGTAAATCGGCTTTGTGGCGATTGGTTAAGTCTGTATGGTTTGCATAAGCAATGTCGTGATGCATACAAGCTTCGTCTAGCTTATTTACACCTCGATCACCTCGTTGTAATCGTTTCTGGAGTTTGGTTCCGTCCGCAATAATTGTAACCAGGCAAATGAAGTTCAAACGGTAAATTATTAATTAATGTATTAACTAGTTCACCTCCTTGCATTGTCCGAATTGTAATGATGAAAATAGTGCAAAAATAATGTTTATATTAATATTATTTTATCCTACGATTGCAGTTTTGTCAATCCAACTGTTTTCTTCATTGTTTAGACCCAACCATTTTACGAAAATTTTTGATCCTTTTCTTTTTAAAACTCTTTCTATCAAATAAACACCAGGAAAGTTGGATTTTTGAAGTTCTTGCTCGTAAAAAGTTCCCAATATAGCTTGCTTTCGCTGATCTTCTAAATGATATGTAACAGGTATGGTAAAATTAATCTTTTTTATGGTAAATATTTCAGTTGACCAATTAGGTGTATAACCTTTCTCAAACTGGTGTTTGTATTTACTGATCCGAACAAAATCACCCACTTTGAACTTAGGTTTTCTACAAATAGAGGAATGTTTAAATGATTTTCTTATATTTTCTGCTATAATGGACATATTAGCTTTATTCACTTCGATTGGCTTAACTCTAATTGTTCGATGTTTTGTATTGTTATATGTCTTTAATATATCTTGTAACGGTAAATCTAACCATTTATAGTTTCCGTTCAGACTAAAATATTTATATAATTTATTTTTAATAGTTTTAATTAGTCGCTCAACAATAGAAGCTTTTTTGGTAGAAAATGATGAGTAATGGTTAATATTGTATGACTTCATAAGCATCTGAAATGAGTTGTTATAAAACTCTGTTCCCATATCTGTTTGTAAATTATCAGGTTTGCGTTTGCTATTAATTAATATTTTTTTGAATGCATGAGTAACATCAAGTTTATTTTTTGTTTTTAATGGCTCCGTCCAAGCATACTTTGAGAAGCAGTCAATCACTACTAAAATGTAATTGTAACCTTTATTATATTTCTTTAGGTTTTGCATGTCCATCAGATCAGCTTGCCATAAGTCATCGACTCCCTTTAGAATGACAGGACGCCTAAGAAAATTTCTTCGTGCTGCTTTGTGTATTTCATTTACAATTTGCTGCTTTGCCATTACGAAGGTTTTTGAAGTAATTTATCTACCTCTGCCTTAGTATAAAACTTATCTTGCAAATGAGTTAAAATCTCAGGTATCTTTGCTTTTAAAGTAGCCTGAACTGTACCCTTAGCGTCTTTCATGATTTGAGAACGCAATAAACCAATCATATTATTAAATTCTTTTAACATGTTAGCATTTAAATGATCCACATAATCCTTGTTCACAGCATCGTCTGATTCTACCGGATACCGAATTCCTCTCAGTCTTGATGTTTTTAAATCAAAATCTCCGTTTTCTAATTTTAACAATGCATTCTCATTAAACTCAAATAACTCCGAAAAACGCATTCTTTTGTGAATGTAGTGTCCGAATTTGTCTACGTTCATGTCTAGGTGTATTGTATCGAGAAGCTGTTAATAAAATAAACACATTTTAAAATATTTATTTATTTATAACTTTACTTTCACGCAATTCTTCAATGATAGATATAATTTCATTATCTAATCCTGTGTTACCAGCATCTCGAGATGCAATCAATAATTTTAATCTATCCACCAGTTCATTGGGATCGTCCCAATATACAAAATCTACGTTTTTCTTCCACATTTTTGTTAAGGGTAGTCCTTTTCCCTGCGATTGGTGCTCTTGAATTGTCAGAAATCAGAAATCAGAAATATTTTATTTGTGATACATAGGTACAGTGGTTGGTCATATTTGAAGTTAACGTGCGCTATGATCAGCCTATTATAGGCATACAAAAATAAATTAGTTACAATTTTTACATGCAAATAAAAAAGCTTGTACTAAATTACAAATTAATTAAATAAATGATTCATTATTTCATTACTAGGTACAATTAAGTCAAGAAGTTATAATAATTTATTAAATCATGTTAAAATAATTCAGATTTAAATAATTAATTATGATTTGCAATTACAATATTGTCAAATAAGCAAAATATATTACGTTACAAAAATTAAGTCAAACAATTGTTAAATTAATGTCAAAATAATTCGGATTTAAATAAAATTATAATTTGCAATTATAATATGGTCAAATAATTCGAATTTAAATAATTAACTTTGATTTGCAATCACAATATTGTCAAAAGTACCAAAATTGCAATTATACAATGTCAAAATTTATCTATTAAAAAATCCGATACATTATAATAGCATTTTTGACACAGCATACTTCTCAGGTTTTTTTTGAATAAATTAATATGCAGCTTTTTTAGCTCTTTTGGCAATTTATTAAAGATAACTGGTGCCATGTGAAAGATACTTTTATACATTAAGGCAGTGTTCGTCTTTGGAATACATAGACGACTTTCGTCCCTTTGGGTCCGATTGAAAGCTATAGTTGCCAAGGTAAATAAATGAGGATTTTGTTTAACGAAAGTCGCTACTTCAAATATGTACAGTGACGGCAGTGGTAGAATATTGTGCTTTTTAAAGAAAGGCACACAGCTCTCCGTTGATTTTAAACCAAACATAGCTCGAATGCAACGTTTCTGTGCTTTAAAGGCAAGATCTTTGTCGGTAGAATTCCCCCAAAAAATTATGCCATATCTGAGAACAGATGCCACCAGCCCATGATACGCTATTAAAAGGGCACTGGAGTTTATTTTGTATGCAAGTGTATGTAGGGCATAAGCAGATTTACTAACTCGCTTGCATAGTTGTTGAATATGTGGCTTCCAGGTCATTTTGTCATCAATGTATAAGCCTAGAAATTTACAATTGTCTACTTCCTCTATTGTTTGCATGTTATAATTTACATTTAGGTTATTTGGTGCCGGTAAACGCTGTCTGAAGTACATTAATTTAGTTTTGCTTAAGTTGGCTTTAAGATTATTAATATTAAGCCAATTCATAATTGAGCTCAATGTATTGTTTATGTCACCTTCATAAGTATTTATGTCTTTACATTTTATGGTTACTGTACTATCATCCGCAAAAAGAGCTATAGGATTATCGGTGGCATTGGGTAAGTCATTGATATACAATATAAAAAGTGGTGGCCCCAAAACGGTTCCTTGAGGAACACCGTAGTTTAGTTGTCGTTCACTTGATTTAAAGGTTTCTTCTTTTTTTGTTAGGATATTCACTCTAGTCAATTCAGTGTATTGGTGACGGCCTGTTAGGTATGATTCAAATAATTTTAGAACATTACCTCTTATTCCATAACTATCAAGTTTACCCAACAATGAATCATGTTCAACGTAATCGAAAGCCTGTGTCATATCCATGAAGATAGAGCAGACAGGTATTCTTTTGTCAACATTAACCATAACAAAATTCAGAAAGTCATATATGGCCATATTTATTGATTTATTTTGTCTGAAACCTTTTTGTTCTTTTGCCAGAATATTGTTAGTCTCTAAATAGTCATTAAGTTCTCTGAAAATATATTTCTCGAATATTTTAGATATAACTGGAACTAAGGCAATAGGTCTATAGTTTTCTAGACATTCTCTATTATCTTTTTTGAAGATTGGTTTTATAATAGAAGTTTTTAATTTGTCAGGGTAGATTCCAGCTTCAATCGATAGATTTATCAGATAGGAAAGATGAACAGAAATATTCGTAGCTATATATTTCACAACTTTAGTTGATATCCCATCATAACCTACACTGTTCGTATTTTTTAAACTCCTTATAATCTGCAATACATCATGTGGCAAGCATGGTTTCAAAAACATAGACTTTTGCTTAGTAGACATGTAAAATTTATACTGCATGTTGAGTGAATCATCCTTAGGTACTATTTTATCGATGAAATAATTATTAAAGGCATTAGATATTTCACAAGGGTCAGTTATTATTTTGTCATTTATTTTAATGCTAGTTATAGTGTCATTTGGTAGATTTTGTTTGGATTCGTTTATAATTTTCCATGCCGATTTACTTTTATTATCCGACGCGTTAATTAAATGGTTATTTTGTGCGCGTTGTGTTAATTTGATTACTTTTCTATATCTTTTAGAAAAATTTGTCAGTTTAGTTTTATTTATTTGGCTCGGGTTTTTCCTGTATTGCCATAAAAGATCACGTTTTTTGATACTACATGCCTTAATCCCTGGTGTTATCCATTTAGCTTTTCGATGTGTATTAATAGTGATATATTTAAATGGAAAGCAAAGATCATAAAATAACTTGAACAAATCAATGAAAGTAATATAGGCTATATTTGGATCAGAGGCTGAGTACATTTCTGAAAAAGACACTTTCTCTATACAAGTTCTAAACTTCTTAAGATTTTCCTCACAGTAATCTCTACGCTTAATTTTCCAGCTTTTTATCAGGCACACCTTTTTGACCTGACACCTCAATAGCTGAGCCGTGTGGTCAGATAATGCAAAGTCGATCACTTCTGCTTTACACTTATTATGATAGTTGTGAGCAAAGTTATCTATACAGGTTTTGCTGATTTTTCTGGTAGGTTCGGTTATTTTAAGTTTTAGGTTATAGTTAAGTAGTAAACATTCAAATTCAGATGTGATGTTATTTTGTTTTAATATATTAATATTGAAATCCCCAGCTATTACAATATTGTGCTTATTATAGTTTCTATTTACATATTTAAGCATCTTATCTAATCTTTCAAAGAAATTACTTAGGTTACTTGCAACCGGAACCCTATATAAACATATAATAATAACCTTGTAGTCTACTAGTTCTATTGCAGAGCATTCAAAAATTGAGCACTCAGTGAATAACACCGATTTTGGAATCAATTTCCAATGATGGCCTTTCTTGACATAGATACACGACCCTCCTCTGTTAGAATTACTTCTGCTAAAGTAGGCAGCCATGTAAAAATTGGGTATCACACATATATTTTCATGGCCCATTGTACTTCGTAGTTGGAATAGAGGCTTAATAATTTGCAAATATTTTTGTCCTTTATTACTTTTTATTGGTTTACCAGGCTCATAGTCTCGTCGATGTGCATTTGTGTCTAGTAGCATCGACTTATAATGTTTCATATCACTCTCTGTAACCAAGCTTAAATCTACGTTCTTTTTCAACAGCAACTGTTTTAAACCAGGCGTATTTCGGTATTTGCGTCCAGCCACGATGATATACTCATCGCTGATCGTTATACGAGCAGAACCTAACATCAATTTGCCGCCTTCTACTCTAACACCAAACGGAATATCTGACAGTGCTTCTGAGGACACTGACCAGGACGACGTATCACATCCCTGCTTGTTTTCAACTAATGATTTATACGAAGAGTCACTTTCGATATCAGATTCAAAATCGTCTTCATTGTTTCCTTTACTAATTGGAACTTCTTTATGTAAAGTTTTATCGATAAATGGAACTTCGGTTTCTTCATTTTCTATATTATGCAGGAGAGGAGCCTGCTTACTGACATTAGCAATTAGGTTGAGTGGTTCTGTTACCGGCTTGAAAACTGATTCCAGCACTTGCTGATTGTTAATCTCAACATCTCTCATCTTTCGTACTTTCTTCTTAACAGCTTCTGCAGCCTCAACTATTTGTCTTTTCAGTGATTTTTCCATAATAACAAAAAAAGTTCGTGATTGATTATGCGTTGTCTGAAGAAGAATAATAATATAGCGAGGGTACAGGTCTTAAATATTAATATTTTTAATCAAAGACAACAAAAGTGTCAAATTTATTTCTGTAACATCCTTTATTTTTGGAGCAATCCTTATTAATTACTACATAATTGAAGGGTTCACTCCATATTTTTGAACACATTTCACGAAATTCAATCCATGACATATCAGTGTTGACATGTTCTTCATAAATATGTCGTAAATTAATTTCATCTTGTTTAAAAAGTATGATAAAGTTCGCATTGTCTCTTACTAACTGCTTAGGGATTTTACTGTATGTTTGGTTTAGATAAAAACAATCAATGCATTTGTGTCTTCCCATCGCAAAATAATCACGCATGTTACTTTGATTTTCACAAGCAACATCATCAAAAATAATCACGGAGTTGGGTTTTGCGTCCTGAACGCTTAGTACCTCCTCATTTCCCTGATATTTCTGGAGGGAAATACCAGGCACCCGTTGCAAAACTCTTTCTAAAAAAATGTACTTGGGTTGGTGCAGAGTTTTTGAATAAACATAAACATTTTCAAATCTTAATCCGTTTTCGTGTATAAGAAGACCAATTAATAAATTGGTTTTTCCGCAGTTGGACGGACCGCAAATGATACATCGTACTGTGTTAGGCAATAATTCTCCATGACGAAAACTAGTCTTACAAATATCATCGCAGACTGTATTAACATGCAGCGATTGCGGTTGTTTTACAAATTTCATGATTACTGTCGGAAATGAACCGATTGAAAATGAGTGAATGTATATAGAACGTTAACATTTATAAACTTACCTCTTTTGGGTTCCTGGTCATTGATCGAGTCGATTGTTCATTATTGAGCATTCTGTACCACCCTTCAGAGCGATAGCGAGCTCGCAAGATCATTGGTCGTGTACAGTAATGCACTAGAGAGTAAGTAAACGGAGAATCGAGTTGATGGTTGATTTTTCATCGTGCTCCTAAACGCGGCATACTAGCCAGCCGTACGGAAGATAGTGTTAAGAAGCAGGTAACTAGTTATTGGTCGAGTTAATCGTTCCTAATACACGGTCCATCAAACTGTCTCGTTCGAGTGGAGAGTCGAGTCGATTGTCGATTATTGGGCATTCTATACCACTATCGGCAGCGAGGCGCACTCGCCCGAGCACTTGCCGATAGTGGTATAGAATGCCCAATAATATACTACTCACGTGCACCCGCGAGGGTGCGGCCTTCACGCCCCAGTCACCAGGATCCCAATCCCGATTTGCAACCACATCAGCTGCGCGTTTGCGAACGGCGAGCAGTACGTAGCTCGCCGTCTGACCGTTCGGTAACCGTCTGGATCGAGCCCAAGTCGTCGACGGCGCGTATTGTTCCACGCATGCCTCAAGGAGATGTCAGCAAACCGTACGGGCCCAGCAGGGTCAAAGCCTACTGGGGCCATGGGTTAGCTTCTGAAAGGAAAACCTGCTCTTGATATAAGGCAAAGAAGGAACAGGTTTTTAGTCAGTAAAAATCTAACACACTCTCCCGCTCCACAGATGCCTTTAGATAATTTTGAATGGAGATGTCTTTGGTTGATTTTCCCATCTAAAAAAAGTAGGTAGATATTAAACAAGGTACATAATATAGCGTATACTAACAGAACTTCAAGAATTTAAGTACTAAAGAATCAATTAGGCACCAGAAATTCTCACCCCTTTTCACCATTTTACATAAATCTTCGTTACGCCGCAGTAAATTCTAAAAGTACCTAGCCTTATTATACTTTTGAATACGTAAGCAGAAATCTTTTATCTTTGTCCTAATTCGTTTCGGCGAATATTATGTTGAACAAGTAAGATTTAATTGTTGGTCCTTTGTGTTACAAAAGATAGGCGCACGTGTGTTTTACAAGCATTTTGCGGACGAAAAGGCCACCCCCAAATGCTTACATCCATCTCTTCCAATCAGGCGTAATCAAGGTCCTCGCGGACTTGTGGACGGCGAGCAATGGCTAGCCCGCTGTCCGACCGTTCGGTAACCGTCCGAACCAAGTCCAAGTCGTCAACGGCGCGTACTGTTCCTCGCGCGCCTCAGGGAGTTGTCAGCAAATCGTAGGGACCCAGCAGGGTCAAAGCCTACTGGAGCCAAGGGTCTGTTTTTAAAAGCAAGGTTCAGCCCTGGTATGAAAAGCAACGAAGGAACGGGGTGGGTTTTTTAGTCAGTAAAAGTCTGACACTATCGCTCCGCCCAAGGGCGGGAGATGTAATTAGATGATTTTACCCAACAAAAAAAAGTTCTTGACCTATTTAGTATAACATATGACTGGAAATAATGTCATTAAATGAAAGGAATGGTTCAGTGGTGGCCCAGGGTTTAATAGTCCCGAATAGTTACGAGTTTAAATCGCGCCGGGTTCACATCCAGCCAGGCGCATTACTTTGTGTAATTTATTTCATCACCTGAAGGCCTGAGACCCAGTAGTGGGAACATTATATAGCTGATTATGCTAAATTAAAATAAACATTGCAGGCGTTAACGACAAGAGATACCTCTGGTCGTATTTACATGAACGAAGTTTAACTCCAATTTGTAATAGGCTTTCAGACAAAAAATAATAGCTTGCGGCAGCGGAGGGAAGATGTCGTTGACTCTAAAGAACGGCCTAAGAAACACTGAAGTTGTGAGAGCTTACCTCACTAGATAAACTGATTATAAGTACAAAAAAATATAAAACAGCTCATAAACGGTAGATAAAATAACAATAATGTGTAGAAAAAAAAATATTCCGATGTTTTTGAAGTGTCTTCATTTAATTTTGCAATGTAGCAACACTGTACCCAAACGTCACAACAAAATGTCATTATCACGTCAAAAATATTTAAAAATCAGTACGGTGCGCCGGTTGTTTTATCCAAACATTTCTATTTTCAAAGAAAATGTCGACTTTTCATGGATTTCCCGAACTCCCGGGAGCTGACGAAATCCCCTTCTGCAAATTAAACGAAGTTTACTGTTGCGGGAATGCACGCTACGGAAATATCACTACGTTTACGAACTCGGTAAGGTTAAGTTCATTACTTCGTAATTATCAAACAAAACCAAAATTAATGAGTTCAATATTTGTTTCAGACGAAAAGCCATCCCGTTATAAACGTAACACGCGACATACACCACCACAGGACTTCAGACGAAAACGTTTCTATGTATATTGACGTTGAGGATAATTTACTCAAAAAAATCACAAGCGTGTGGTACAAACAGGGGTTTTTGGAGGCTTTAGCAGTCGCTGCAGATCCTTCAGTTAACCGCGACAGCCAGGTCCTTGCTCTCGCTTCGTCATACGTGTTAAAAGTCGCCAATGTGTTCACAGCATTTAGGTACTTTCTGCAACCACACTTGAAGGACATAGGGCCCAAAATTGTTGCAAACTACTCGAGAACCAGGAATTGGGGAAACGTTCCAATCAAATGTATGGCATGGCATCCTCATACAACTAAAATGGCTGTAGCAACAATAGATGACAATGTAAGGATATACTGTTCGGAAGTTTCATTCGTATCTACGTTAAAATGTAAAGCACAAGGGCACGTGTCATCGTTGAGTTGGAGACCATTCTCAGCTTCTGAACTAGCTGTGGGATGTGAACAGGGAGTCATCGTGTGGATGGTGGATCCGAATTCTATGTTCACGAAACCTTCTTCCAGTAATGCTGTTCTGTTGAAAAGGTATGTAAAGCTCTTGCATCTGGTTTTTTGTCTGTATTTTGTTGTTTTTTTTTTTGTCCCAAGATAATAATTAATGCTTAGTTTTAGAGTCAATATCCATCCTGATTTATTATATGTACATAATTATGTACTTTGTTTTTTAGTAATTTGAAACATCTTTCTAGTTTTTTATAAATTCTTAAAAAGGTTTTTATTTTTATTTGTAGTTAATCATTTCAATACCATAATTAGAGACAATAGAAATACAATAGGTGTGTAGATGCCGGTGTTCGCTTAGGGCTTGAGTAATTGATAATGTAATCTAAATAATATATGTATTTTTATCATTATTTAGACTAATCCTAATTTATATAGGTAAACTGCTTCCTCTTTATTTCTTGCATATTAGAACAATTACCGCTTATGAACTTATGGTCTTTAGCAGGCATTTCAAGTGTTTACTTATAATAACCTAGGCAGTAGCCTGCAATATTTAAAAGGTTAATAACATTCAATTCATCTCACTTACAGGCCAGACCATAGCCCCGTCACCGATGTGAGCTGGTCTCCCAACGGTGACTTGTTGATCAGTTGCTCCGGTGCAGACACATCCATGTTAGTGTGGGATGTGTCCATGGAGACTGCAGTGCCTCTCCGGAGGGTTGCGGGTGGTGGCATCGTGTTTGCACGCTGGTCATTTGATGCAGACAAAGTTTTTGCTGCTTCTTCATCCATTATTTTTAGGTAAGTTTCCTTTTATTGTAAAACTTTATGTTGGGGTTGTAACCTATCTTGTTAGTCTGATTTTGATAAGGTTTTCAATAATAGAAAAAGCAATAAATAAGGATAAAGTAGCTTTTGCCAGCGGCTTCGCTCACGCGAAAGTCAATTTCTCCATAAAAAATTCCAGCAATCGTTTTACCCCATCGATATATGTACTACGAACTAGATTACGCGTGCCATACATTCAGTACTTTCAATTCAGGTGACTGCAGACACTAGTCCGCACCACCTGACATTATTGCCATTTTGACGTTTATGCAACATGCGAGCGGCGCTAATAAATTCGAATTAAAGTGAACCTGGAAATAAATAATAATTCTGTTGTTAAAGAAGCAAAACTAATGGTTGTCCAAGCGATTTAATAGCTGCTAATATCGTAATATTACAATAGAAAAGATAATATTTCATTTAAACACCTCCCCATTTTACAATCATAGACTAACACAGACAGATGTCCCCCCTACGAAAACAAATTGTAGGTTTTTACCATCGATATATATGTACTGCCGAACCCTTGCTGCTGCGGGCTCGACTTCCGAGATCGATAATAATATAAAAACTGATTTTAGATTGAAAAAGATTTTAGATTTGTACTCAATGATATTTACAAATTAGTTCACTCCCTAAAACAATAAAATATTCTTTTCTTATAAATATTCAAATACTTCTAGAATACTAACATCCTTCGATATACTAACTAACCAGCATGAGTTTGCATATAAAGTCATGCAAACTCATTACAGTACTATATAAGTCGATGTTTTATCCCCTTAGGGGTGGAGTTTCGTAAAATCCATTCTTAGTGGATATCTACATCTTATTAGGAACCTGCTAGCCAAATTTCAAGTTAGTAAGTGTTATAATTTCTGAGATTTTGTGATTAATCACTCACTGATTATTGGTATTTCACTTTTCTATTACAGATTTTACGCCCGTGTGAAGCCAATGTTGGGCACTCATATAAAATCTACAAATACCATTACTAAAATAAATAAAATTGAAGGATCTGTTTGAAATGATTACTAAATGCATAATAATATGCCAATGAATCGAGTTTGCAGTTATTGTGTGTAGGAATTATTGGACTTAGAATTATAACTTTAACATAAATTTTTGGTGCTTATTATGACAGCCCCATATCATGTTCTGAGAATCCAGTCCATTCATGGTTGCCTGGAAGAGATCGCGTAATGCGATAAGGCCGCCAATTGTTTGTATTTTAGACATGTACAATAAATAAATGTAGTCACTAGAGCTTAGTTACTACAGCAGCCGATTAGCCGAAACACCTATGCACGTGGCTGCCACGCGTGCTCCACGGCACCTCCACACGTTTTGAGTATTGTATAAACGAATCATATAAACGCATCCTAAAATAGTTGGGAAGGCTAGGCAGAATTAATAAAATTATTGACACTAAAGGAAAAGCGTTTTTTTTTTTTAAATCCATCTGTCTTATTTTTCACAGAGTTTGGGACACAAAGCGCTGGACGCCCGAGCGGTGGTGCGCGCGTGGTAACCGCGTAGTTGCAGCCTGTTGGGGCCCCGGCGATATTCTACTGTTTGCGGCAAAAGGAGAGCCAATGGTGTATGCTCTAACCAACACTGGACTTATGAGTGGTCAGTATTCTTTATTACCCAAATGCGCCAGAAGAAGGGTCATGGTTTTTAATAATAAATTTATTTGTTAGAATATTGTTGTTACAAGTTGTTACATTCAATTTTACGTCCAAAATATTTTTAAGAAATTCACTGGCCTGTTGGTCTAGTGGTTAGTGGTCCTGACTGCTATGCCGGAGGTCGTGGGTTCGATTCCCACTCAGGACAAATGTTTATGTGATGAGTACAATCATTTGTTCTGTGTCTGGGTGTAATTTATCTATAATACGAGTATGTATGTATTTAGAAATGTATAAGTATGTTTATCAGTTGTCTAGTACCCATAACACAAGTTCTGCTTAGCTTGGGACTAGATGGCGTTGTGTGATAGATGAAGAATAATAAAAAAAACATAATATTACATGCAATGTCAAAGTATAATAATTAATTTCAAGAGTTACCAAATACAATTTAACGGAATTGTAATTATTTTCGAGTGTATGTATGTGACGGCGCCAGGAATGGCTGAGCGATATAGCCGTCATCGTCTTGGTTCAGTGGTACTGGGTTAATACCGAAGAGATTTTAAATAACTATGCACTTGATTATCAATTAATTTTAATGTCACTTTCAAAGTTCAAATTACTATTGTATGTAGCAATCACAGGTAGCTATACTAAGTAATAACGAATGTATGGGCAACCGACAGTTTCGTATCAGAGAGGTGTTACACCCGCGCCCGCGCAGACCTTAATGCCTTGCGCTCCCGGGGTCCCATCCCTCCAATGCCGACTCTGACCACTTGACGCCATAATAAGTGACGTCATGGCGTCACCCTACTCGCTTACTACTTAGTACTACAGTAAAAAGAACATAAACACTTAGTAACTAGAATTCGTTTTCCACGACACGGCCAACCTGACAAATTACACGTCCTCGTGTGCACCTGTAACCAAAATTCAGATTTGGAATAACAGTACGTCCTCGGCCAACCTGACCAAGAACAAATACAATAGCAATCGATAATTTAACGTCAACATTTGTTAGAACCAAATTTTATCAGAGTATCAAAAGGTACCTCTAAGTCTCAAAAATATCAAAAAGTTTAAACGCAATAACCAAACTTAATCAGATCACATACAACGCTCATGGCCCAGCTGTCTCAACAGCATGTGACAAACCTTGTTACTTCTCTAGAGTCCACGACTCCCAGGTCATCACATGACCAACACAAAATAGTTTCCGCAGAAACCCAGGCCCCCGCCACACCACTTACCTACTGCTCATCGCACCCTGAACAACTCGCCATTGAATTGCAGTCACGACTACAGATAAGTGCGTGCAGTGCGACCAAACTCAGGTCATCAAATGACCAACACAAAAATAGTTTCCTCAGAAACCCAGGCCCCCGCCACATCACCAACTGCCCACCGCGCCCTGAACAACTCACAGTTTATTGCAGTTACGGCTACAGATTGGTGCATGCAGTGCGACCAAATAGCCATGGTATGTGTCTATTTTTCTGTGGAGGTATAATCCTCTTCATCTTCTACATCAAATAAATCTAGCTCATCATGAGCATTACTTAGAGGCATCTTTCGTATACAATTGTGAGCATACTCATAGGTTCGTTTACTAATCAAAGGCTTCAAGGATAACAATGGACATCAAGTAACTCTAATAATTTGAAATCCTATGTATTTAGGATCCAATTTGGTCTGGTTTCTCTCTTTATTTTAGAATCAAAACTAAATCACCAATATCAAATTTAAATAAGTAAGCTTTAACCTTATTAAATTTAAATTTTCGTACTTACCGCTTACTTTTTTTTTTTCATGTTCATTGCCGTTTTCTCTTCTCATGCAAACATTTATGTTTCGTTTCACGATCAGTTACAAGATTTAACGGTCTAGTTACACGTCCTGTCAACAGTACAAGGGCCTTGTCCTTTTTTTCATGTTCATTGCCGTTTTCTCTTCTCATGCAAACATTTATGTTTCGTTTCACGATCAGTTACAAGATTTAACGGTCTAGTTACACGTCCTGTCAACAGTACAAGGGCCTTGTCCCTGTTTGAGTTTATAAGACTTTAAAACACTACTTTTTTTTTTAATAATCCGTTAAGATGATTAGAATCTAATAATCCATTCTAACTGGCAAATAAGTCCAATAAAATGACTGCAAGCTTTAGCTTGCTATAATTCCATTCTAACTGGCACAAAAGTCCAATAAGATAACTGCAAGCATCAGCCTGCCATAATTCTATTCCAACTGGCATACAGGTCCAATAAGATACTTACAAGCATTAGCCTGGTAAAATTCTATTTTAACTGGCACATAAGTCCAACAAGATAAATGCAGGTACTAACTCCTGTAACTTCCTAACTTCTCATAGGAGCATGTTGTGTCACACAACCACTGATCCTATTTTACCCTATAGGAACTTTAAGTTAAAGCACCCTTGACACATTATAAAATTAAATTAAAAGACAAGTATGTTTATACTCTAGCCCCACATGCCATTATAAAGCAAGATTAATATCCAAAGTAACAATTCGAAATCAGAGGTATGACTGATGAACTTAAATAATGTGAAACTTTGCATTGTAATAAAACAAATACAGAGTCCTATAGAGCCATACCCTTCCAGTATGTTACAAGAATCCAATCATTATAATAGTTCCAGTAAGATGGGACGCCGGCTATATTTATTTCTGTAAGATAGGATGTCGGCTATGATTTGACAATGTGTAGCTAGAACAACCGCAGGTTGTTCCACAACTGCTAAACCTATTTCAACCTATAGTCCATCAAAATTACTAACTTTTCACTCTATCATAACTCTTGGCTTCGGTCGTCGTGTTTAAATTAAATAAACTCAGTGTGCTGTTTGCTCTCGTGGTCTATTATCAACACTTACACAACACTAAACTGAGCAATCTTGTGCTCAGCTTCATTGGCCACTTATGTTTAGGAAACTTTAAAACACCCCTTTTTTTCTATTACGCAATTAATTCTCCACTGTCGTTAAGGGCCACGTTTAGCTAACCAAATGTTTCTTTTGCCTCCTTTTTTTTTTGTTTTGTTGCACTGAAGTGCAACAAAACAAAAAAACGCTCCGATATCCCGAGTTCGTTTCACATAATTTGTTGGACGATATGACATGTCTATTGACGTAAATTATTGCTTTTTACTGAGTGTTGCTTCACACAAAACTTGGACCAAATGTGTTTCTAAGAGGTTTCTAGAGTTTTTTTTTTTTGTTATTCTTAACTCAATGACAGGCTGTGACATCGTAAAATACGCATTTAACGCACCTTTTAGTGACTCAATGTTGCTGGCTGAGTTATTACGAAAAGTGTAAATTTAATAGAACATCAATAAAAACTATGGCGTATTAGCATCGTTTGAATGTCCCTCAAGTTGGCGTCAGTTTAATCCTTGACGGCAAAAAAACTTGATGTCATAACGGAAACTGTTTTCTTAGGCGTAACTATCGATTCTAAATTGCAATGGGGCGCTCATATAAGAACTCTCTCAGCTAGACTAAGCTCAGCTGCATACGCAGTAAGAAAAATAAGACAATTGACAGACGTAGCCACAGCTAGGTTAGTCTACTATGCTTATTTCCACAGTATTATGTCGTATGGCATTTTATTGTGGGGATCTGCAGCTGATGAAGACTCAATTTTCATATTACAAAAGAGAGCGATCCGGGCTATTTATAAAATGGGTCCTCGCGAGTCCCTCAGAGATAAATTCAAAGAAATCGATATACTGACTCTGCCCTCTCTTCATATCTTAGAAAGTATTCCGTACGTTCGCAAAAACTTAGGACCCTTTAAAATTAGAAGCGATCTTCCTAACAAAAATACGCGCATCAAACACGAAATTGTTTTACCCAAATGGAGGCCAGCCAAGACCAGCAAGTCATTCCTAGCAAACAGTATACGCTTCTATAACAAGATGCCAAAAGCAGTAACTGAACTTAGTGAGGGAAAGTTCAAAACTCATATTAAGCGTGTCCTAACCAAAAAAGAATATTATAAGGTTAAGGACTATGGCGAAGACACGCTCGTTTGGCAATGACCGCTTCTGCACATGCGCACATGCAGCCCCCTGGCAACTCATTCATATTGTGTCCATTAACTGCTCCATCTTTGTTTCAATACATAGATTGTTTTTTTATTATAATTTTTTTTTTTTTTTGGCACATTGCTTTTGCAATATTATTTAGACCTCAACTATCACAAATCCATTAGTAATTTATCTTATTAGCATCTAATAGTGTAATTGGTGATTTTTTCGTTTCTTTATATAGCCTTTCCTTACAATGTGAATGTGAGAACACTGTAGACTTCGAATTCCTATTACGAGTCACTTTATCTTTATTATTATGATTATTTTTACTGTGCTCCTGGGCACAACATTAACTGGCCCACACCGTCTCCACACAATTACCAATACTGTCATTTGGAAATATTGTACAAAAAAAAAACATTTCTTTTAAAAGAGCAACCATGGAGTCTCCCGCCGGTTCCTCTCCATTGGAAACGACCAATTTGGAACCGTGCACCAGCCTCCGACGCCTTATAAGTGCCCATGCAGGCCCCTACGAAACAAAAACATCTTGACCTTTTTTTTTTTTTTTTTTTTTTTTTTTATGGTAGGTAAAATCATCCAATGACAAATCCCGCCCTTGGGCGGAGCGGGAAGTAGTGTCAGACTCTTACTGACTAAAAACCTACCCCGTTCCTTCGTAGCCTATAGTGCCGGGGTCGAGCACTCTTTTCGGAACTAACCCATGACCCCAGTAGGCTTCGACCCTGCCTGCCTGCAGTTAGCAGGCTGGGCCTCTTCGGTGTGCTGGACTTTGACTGCTTATGTCAACATGAACAGATTTGCCAATGAATACTCAGGGCTCGGGTTGGGTTCTGATTGTATACGACCAGAATTAAACTTAAGTACTTTACAGGTCATACATCCATCACCGAACTTATGGACTTATTAAGCTACATGTTCGAACCAATAACTAATGGCCGTATACCTTTTCAAGAGCCTTTTCTTTCACTCAAAGTTCATTAGTGACTCATGCACATGGTTAATTATGGACCACGAGTCTTGAAGTCTGATTTAAAACTCACCGGACTTAACTCGAGAATGCAATGTATTAGATTTAGAATTACACTTAGCAACCAATTTTGTTATAAAATAATCAAAGAAGAATAAGTCTTTTGTGTATTATGAAATCTTAAAAGATTTTACGGTCAATCATCACACCATATTTCAAACAATCGTTTGGCACCACTTGAAATATACTGTAAGCAGTGCCTATGAATAAAAACGTCACCTAAGATTTTTCTACGATTTATGATAACCGACCGATCGACACTGTTAATATAAACAATCGCGTACTTACGTTGCCCCTCGAAATTAGGACTGATAGACTGCTTAACAAAAGACCATTCAGCTCAGGATACAAAATAAAAATTGAACGACTGACCAGATTGCTCCAACTGTCTGCATATACCACCATATTTGACCACCATTGATGCGTCGCTTTGCTCTGCAATCGCGTAGCCTGCGCCTGCGCTGCTGTAGAGCACGCTTCTTCGACACCGTGCTTCCCGAACTCGTCCCGTGGTGACAGCCAGCTTGCTGCTATTTGAACACTCCGTGAAATACGTCACGAACATGCGCCCACGTAATGACCACTTTTGATATTTGTAACAACCATGATGAAGCACTGTCTTTCAGGGTTCGTTGAGACCGATATCTCTGTCACAAAAATATTGCGCGCCAGTGGGAGCAGATCCAGATCCCACTTCTGATGACGGCGCCAGGAATGGCTGAGCGATATAGCCGTCATCGTCTTGGTTCAGTGGTACTGGGTTAATACCGAAGAGATTTTAAATAACTATGCACTTGATTATCAATTAATTTTAATGTCACTTTCAAAGTTCAAATTACTATTGTATGTAGCAATCACAGGTAGCTATACTAAGTAATAACGAATGTATGGGCAACCGACAGTTTCGTATCAGAGAGGTGTTACACCCGCGCCCGCGCAGACCTTAATGCCTTGCGCTCCCGGGGTCCCATCCCTCCAATGCCGACTCTGACCACTTGACGCCATAATAAGTGACGTCATGGCGTCACCCTACTCGCTTACTACTTAGTACTACAGTAAAAAGAACATAAACACTTAGTAACTAGAATTCGTTTTCCACGACATATGTATTTTTTTTTTTGCACACCCTATAGCTTAAGCCCAAGCTTGAGAGATGTCGTTGTATTTATCTGTTGGGAGAGTGACATTGGGTTGACACAATTCTAAAAACAAAAAGATTGATTTTAGGCAACAGGTCCAAAAAAATAATTTGTGTCTGTCATCTAGGCGAGGTATGAAACGGTATCATATCGTACCCCACATGACAAATACGGTCTAGGAAATGTCTAAAATTGGACATTTCACCTTATTGAATTTAGGGTGCCTTCAAATTAGTCGCAGTGGCGCGCGACAGCAGCGCAGTTGCAGCGCTGCCGCCGTGCTGCTTTGTTATTTATGACGCGTTGCCGCAGCGCTGCTGTAGCGCAGCAATCGCACGTTTTTATTAATATGGATTAACAAAGCAGCGCGGCGGTAATGCAGCAGCCGCGCTGCCATCGCGTGGCACATTACGGCTAATTCGAAGGCGCCTTAAGTCATATTACTGCCTCAAAATTCACCTAATTCGCCAGAAATACCATGCAGTGGGTATATTATTATGCTTTAAGATATTATGTTATGTGTTAATTTTTGATATTATAAGAATAAGGAATGTGCAAGTTTATGAAAAAAAAAATGTTTATCAATAAATGTTAAACAAAAATAGAATACTAATTGTGAAAACAATATCTAAATTGGTAAAAAAGTTAGCGAGATATTTTTTTTTTTAATAGTTATATCTGTCTCTCTCGACAAGACGGCCGCCATAGTTTTCTAGTACAGGTGTAGCCTTCTTTAGACGTCAAAGTTCACTTCGGATTTCTTTTTTATATAAAAAGAGCTTTGAAGCTTTATACATTGCTGTTGATTAAGATACCTAGTTGTTTTTTTTTTTCGTATTTGTTTACCAGAACAAAAAAGTATTTAGCAAAAAAAAAGTTGCATGTATAGGGTGACTGGTAATTAGTGAACGGTACTTAAACACGTGATTTTAGTCATGATAACAATCAACTTTTACCAATGGACCAAACCTGAAATCACGAAAAAATTCAGCCAAGTTCAGTAAATTTTGACCAGTTAGGCGATCACAAATGTACTGACCAGTAGGTTTTTTTCTCGATTTCAGGTTTGGTCCCATAGTAAAATTTATCATTGCTACAATCACATGTATAAGTATCGTTCACTAATTACCAGTCACCTTATATATTCCCTATTATGATTGAGCCTTTAAAATATTAATGTTTATGACTTCTGTTTCCTCAGGATCACAAACCAGTAAAGCTCTCCCAGTCCTGGACGTGATGAAGGTAGAACTATCATCAGGGGACACAGTAGGCGGGCCCATACTGGACATGTGTTGGGACCCCACCGGCAGATACCTGGCCATCCTGTTCGAGGAGTCGCACCTGGTCACCGTATTCTGTACCACGAGATTGATGTTGCAACTTAAAATTACGCCGTGGTAAGTTTTGTTTAATTTATTTATTTAAACTTCTTGCACAAGTAAAAACTGTACAAAGGCGGACTTAATGCCATAGGCATTTTCTACCAGTCAACCTTAGGGTGGTGCAGAAACATAATATAGTAGGTGAAACTTAATGTTAAACAAAAAATTTAATTAAATTGACTTAACATCTCAGTATTAGACAGAATTTCGTATATAGGGTGACTGGTAATTAGTGAACGATACTTAAACACGTGATTGTAGTCATGATAACTAACAACTTTTACTATGGGACCAAATCGGAAATTCCGAAAAAAGATCTGCTGGTCAATACATTTATATTCGCCTAACTTGTTAGAATGTACTGAACTTGCTGATTTATGGAAATTGGACTGCGGAATGCAAAAGAACCACCATGGCCCTGGAACACAAAAGACAACTAAAGGAACATGGTTGGGTTTTTGTCAGTAACAGTTAAACACTACCTTTCTCTCCTTGCGCTTCTCTCAAATCTCAAATACTTTCTCCCACTTTGGATGGACCGAGAGTATGTTTAACTTTTATTGTTTACAACCCGTCTGTGTTCCTTCATTTGTCCCTTTACTTTCGTAACCCCCTAGCCAAGTTACGTGTTAACTGTTATGAACAATCTGGCTTTTCAAATACCCTAAAGCATCCTTATTGTTACGACTCTGTATCACCCTATGATCGACTTGTAGAACGTGCCTGGGACTTAAGCCGCTTTTCCACTAGGCAACATTTGGCGCGCAACACGTGACGCTCAACAGAACTCCACAGAACAGAAGAATGTAGTTAGAAATCGCCTACTTACGACTCCTAACTACATTCTTCTGTTCTGTGATGGCAACGCTGCAAAACTTCGCGCGACGTTGCCAGCTCGCGCGCATCATGACGCGCGGTGTAGATGTAGTAGATAAGTAGACAGACAACGTTGTTCAACAAAAGTTCTGCGCTGACTTTCAACATGTTGGGCAACTTGTTGTGCGTGCAACATGTTGCGCGTCAATTGTTGCCTAGTGAAAATGCGGCTTTAAGTTCACCCTTTTAGTCTTATTCACTTCTCCATTCAATTCTAACTAAATTATCCTAATTCCAGTTGCTTCGTCTGCGGCATAGACGTGGAAGTACCCACGACCATGGCCTTCCAACGCAACTTCACGGAGGGCGCGTGCCTCACCATCGCCTGGTCAAGCGGGCGTGTGCAGCATTTCCCCATCATTTACACCGACACGTATTAGCTCCTTGCTGTGTAAATTGTGACATACGTCTATTGAAATGGCCAAACTCTGACTTAACAGTGGCTCTAAGGGCCTGTACACACCACGTTTTTTAAACGCGCCGTTTTCGCGCGTTTGTAGCGATACAGATGCGATACGCACTCGAGTTAGATGCAGCCTGTTGATGTTCTATAGGATAAAAGCGCGCCGTCGAAGCGCGTGTCCACGGCGCGTTTACCTAACTTGGTGTGTGCACAGGCCCTGAAGGTGGCGGTTGGCGTCGCGACAAATATAGGATATGTATGAAATAAGGACAAAACCGCGACCAGTGCTGTTATTCTCTAAGAAAACGCAGCGCTGTCTCAAAGACGAACACCGAAAAAGGATACATTGGATTGTCAACCTAATTTACCAACACATTGGATTGTTAATTGAATGTATCCTATTTGGATGTTCGTCGTTGCGACAGTGCTTCGTTTTCTTAGAGAATAGCACCACTGTACTTGTAAATTCGACGTCCCCGAGCAATAAAGTTGGTAATCGTAACAATTAGCTTTTCGATTATCGACTTTATTACCAGACAATAAGTTGGTAAATCGAAAAAATATTTTTTACGATTACCGGCTTATTGCCCGGGGACGTCTATTTAGGCTTTCTATTTAATTCTCTCGTTTGGCCAAGACAAGACTGTCTCCGACCCGGGCTGATAGTGCCACATTTTTTTTTTTATTGTAAAACGTGACTGCTTTTTCTGACAAAGACTATGAAAAGTTAATTGAACTGTTAATCTTACGTACAATTACCCACCAACCGCGTGGTAAATTACTGTCCATTTCCTGTTCTAGAGAAGAGGCCTATGTGAACGATCATTATTATTCGAGATATTTGTAATACAAAACAAGTTTGAAAAGAGTGTCCATGGAGTTTCTTGCACATTCTTCTCCATAGAGATCTACGCTTTGGAATGTGCAATTAGCATCATTTTTTCTGACAGACAGACTTCTTGACTTTTCAAAAGTGCCTGTAAATGGTTTATTTGAAATAAAATGCTATGAATTCCTTATATTTATATAGGTTTCGTTTTTTTTTTTTAACAAATAATTTAAAAAAAAAAAACAAAATATAAAAAATAGTAACCCATCGGCATCGGGAACAAGGTCCAAGCTCCTGAGAGAGGAACTTCCGGACAATACACACCGTTTCCAGAAGTAATATTATTATTATTAATAATCTAAAATTTAAAAATACCTCCGACAGTCCTTGTCATTAATATGAAATGTATAGAACTGGTCAAGACGAATCTAATGAGCTCAAACTAGATTTCGGTCATTCTCCAATTCGGCGTTCTTTGCCTAATTACCGTGACCTTTTTTATTTTTCACTGATTTGACTTAAACACATTAAAATATGAAACAAATCAAAGATACGAATTCAATAATTAATGAGGCATATAACAATGAATAGTGGTTTTCTAGTTAATACTAGAAAACCACTATTCATCAAAATAAAAAAGGTCACGGTAATTAGGCAAAGAACGCCGAATTGGAGAATGACCGATTTACTAGTAGGCATTCCAAAGTTCCATCAGCCACCTCCCAGTTCTAGCATCAGGTCCTGGTCATTATGAGAAATGTGTAGAACTGGTCAAGACGAATCTAATGAGCCCAAATTTTTTACTTTATACTATATTATACTTTTTACTATAACGGTTTACTATGTTAATAAGCAATCCAGGGTTCTTAACTTCGAGCTCCATCATCAGACCAGCTCAATGGCACCAGATTGTATACGAGTATTTCAAATATTAGGTCACACATATGTTTCAAATGAAGTAAATAACCATTAAGTATTTAAAAACCCTACCGCAGTTAACAAACGAGCTGGTGACCTTAAATACCTGGACTGATCTACCTAAATTGTAGCTAAGAACCATCTCGAATAAGCCAGTTTTCAAACAAAAAAATCGCATCAAAATCGGTCCATTCGTTTGGGCGCCACGATGCCACGGACAGACACAAACAAACGGACAGGTCAAACTTACAACACCCCTCTTTTCCGTTAGGAGTTAAAGGCTGGTTATGCTATAAGCTTATACCTATCGCGATCTTCTGTCTCGTTCTCCAGTCGCTGTCGCAGTGCCAACCGCCGCCTTATCGTTCGCGACAATGCGACAACGCGTTTTCATAAAATTTGCTATAAAATTGCTCTACTGAAGGAACAATTCTGAGAAAATACGGCCGTTTACACGATTCCAGTTGCGCTGGAACTGCACTAGATTGAAACGTAGATCGCCAACAATTAACTGCACTGTACCTCTCACTGGACTCAGTAAATTCCAGTGCCTGTTTAAATTATTCCAGTGGCTATCCAGAGTTGGTATGGATCGCTGGGATGATCTTAACTGGGCTTAAATTAAAATAAGGTAGGAAATGAATGTTGATTAATAAAAAAGGTCATATTAAACTAGCTAATGAAAATAAGGCGTTGTCATTTTACAAAGTGATTATCGCACAAATACGGGATCGCTGCGTTCATTCATACGGCAAACACGTTTGCATCAATTCATCAGAGCGCGTTTTCCAGCTTTGCCGAACAAATTTACGGAATGATCGCGTATTTGCGCGATGATCGCAGGACGACGCCTTATAGCGCCAGATGTCGCAATGAGTTAAAAAAAATGTTCTCTATGTCGCAGCGGTATCGAATAATAGCGATTACGAGTTGGCGCGCCGGTTTAAAAACTTCGCCGTAATGTAATACAGCTGCCTTAAGTCCAGCCGAATTGTGGTGACAATACTGATGATATGTCAGTGTAGGGTGACCATAAATTACGAATAACCGATCCCAAAAAAGCTCTGCCCCCTTAGCCTAGTTATGATCGTTTCGTAAAGCGTGAACTCTTGGTGTTGGCCACGCCTCCAATTCATTTGTTCTGACCACGTGACTGAGGGTTGAGATGACGTCAGAACGGAAAAAAGGAATTGTAGGCGTGGCCAACTCCAAGCGTTCACCTATCGGTATTGATCATAACTTGGCTTTCTGTCTGCGGTGATTAAAGTAATCTAACTCGTTTCTCTGGCTCGGACTAATTATATTTAATAATAGGGAATATGCACGTGACCCCAAATTGAATAAAATATTTTTATTCGTATTCTTTACTACTAAAAAAACATACCTACACAACTATTTTTCATTTTTTTCATAATTTAATAGTAAAATTTAATCATCAAAAAGTAGCCTTTTTGTAATTCCCTCGCAAATTTACAAAACGCAACGCTATTGGCAGACAAAGTTGTGACGACATCTTACACTCTGACGTCGTCTGTCAACAAATTGTTTAGATGGTTTCTGGTGAATAATTATATTGTTTCATGGTTTTTGCATATTATTCTGAGTTAAAAGTATTAAATCTTTATGAAGAAAGATTTAGCACAATGACTGAAGCCGGTTTTGTCAAAGCGCAATCAGACAATCTGCCTAGAATAGACGTGTTCATGATGTCCACGTATTTTGCAACTAATTTAGATTTTACATCTGCTGAACTCAGAGGAGTAAAAGCTACGAGGTAAATAAGTAACTATATCACTTAATACATGATTATTTTCATAGTTTTGTAAATATAACAAACATAACCTAAAATATGCAGCTATTTTTATTGTTTTTGTCAGATCTGAACGAGAATCATATGGAGATTCAGCCATTGAATACGTGCAAGTAAAATGTATGTTTTCGTCAAAGTATGTAAACAAAACAAGTACACTAAGTAAAAATGATTCTTAGAGGTACCTATATCACTTTTTTAATCTCTTTACTTACGTTAAAATGATCTTCACAACAGTATAAACGGCTCAAAGATGATATATTGTTTCTTCTCATTGCCCTACACCACTTTTTCCTCATATCTTCATCTTTCGGCATAAGGAAATATATTTTTTCAGATGCCGTTTTTTTGTTATTTTCGCACATGGGTACGACACAATATTTATAGTAATCTTTTCTGTGCTTTTCCATGGTAATCGATTGATTTAATCAGTCACTTTTTTAACTTTAAGAGCGAAACGCTTTGTTGTTGATAACAAACTCGTGTAATCTGACGTCACAGAATAAGCGCGCCAAAATGGCCACGTTTCAATCGCGCGAAAATGATAATGATTTTAATATTTTTTTTCTAGCTCAATGGATTATATTTTGAATGTGTTATATTTATTTTTGGTAATGTAATAACTAGTAGTAACGTTTAAAAAAATAAAAAAAGTGCATGCATATTCCCTATTATACGAGTAGACTTCTAAAGTGATAGATCTGCTATAAATTATCTGCTATTATTACAAATATACTATTGCTGTCCGTGTCTTATTTTATTAGAGGACATATTAATTGCAGTTTGTTTGTGACACCGTTTTGGATTGTGACATCATTTTTGTTGTTATTTGCGGCCAATTATGGTACAAAAAATTACAAAGCGGCGTTTCGACGATGTGCCCGTTTGTAATGTGGGCTCCACGTTTCTAAGTCGCTCTGACAAACGCGAAGTACACATTCAATGCGGCGTACTTTATTTAAGCCGTATAGAAATCTGGCTGGACGTGAGGTAATCGCGGTACACTACAGCGACGGTTTTCAATTGGGCGCGCCAACTTTTAATACGACGTGTTAAACGAAATGGCTTCGACATGTGCACACGTATAAATTTAATTAGACCTTGTACATTTGAAAGTTCTGGTTCAGTGTGATACTTAAAATAATTTTAACGATGAATCCATGGACGTGGAAAAACAAACAGCCTATAGGCACAATGTAAAATAATTCAAGTCAAAAAACTTATAAATAAGACTGTCTGATATTTTTGTAACTTTATTTGTCGTATCAATTTAAAAAAATATATATATTACTATAGTAAACCTATGTTGTTTCACTGCAAGGCAAAAGCCTTAACCTCTTTTTTGGAAATAAAAGTCAAATAACCTCTCTCTTTTTGGGCGGAGAGAAAGGAAGAATCAGACTTTTTACTGACTAAAACCCACCTGTGTTCCCTCAGTTGTCCTTTACGTTTCAGGGCCACGGTTAACTCTTTCTAAGGGCCAACGCTTCGTTAAGCGGCAGCCCGCGTGGCCACCCGTCGCGCGTGTGTCATGTGCCCCTCGTGCTCATGTGCGGTCCCCGTAGCGGAAACCGGATTACGTGAGCAGTGTCGCTAGTTTAACTTTAACGGTGTGCATGTAGTCGTGTTGATGGAGAACTTTAATGTATTACTACGTAGCAAAATGGGCGCGGGGCGTGGCTGCCCGCGCGGCGGGCCCGGACGGAACACTTGTATGGGACCGCGCGTCCGCTTGCTTAACGCAGCGTTGGTCTTAAGCCTTTCCCTCATTCAAATACAAACATGTAATCTTTATTTATTAGAAGAATTGTTCTGCTTGCCCGTTCTCACTGCTGCCTTTCATTGTAGCAGATGAACCAACAGTAGTTCTTGTAACATTTACGTAACTATATCTCCTTGGATCAATTGCATTAACCAAATTTCTATAAGCAATATTTTTAAATCCTTTCAAAAATTTTAAATTTTGGTGACTAAAACGTGCTAGAGTATCCTTTAAAGTGTCGTCCAGAGATATTTCAAGTTGTACGTAAACATCTTTCTTAGGATTTCGTTTATTAAGTCTTCTAGTCTCGTTACCTCTTGGTTTACTATTACACAGTACGAAAGAATCACAAATTTTATTTGCAATCTGTTCATTCAAACTATCCATGCCCACTCTCAAATTAACTAAAAGATCGTCTTTGATTTTTGAATATATTGTAGCTGTCCCGGTTAATTTCTCAAGCACAAGCGTGTAAAGGCCACTTTTAATTTGACTTATCATACTTGCTATGAGATTTTTGATGAGTTGGATATTCACATCTTTTTTTGTATTCAACGCATCTTGCGTGAACTGATCCATTTCTTCCATGAAGATTTTATGGACTTTAACTTCTGCAGTCACTCTTAAACCTTCTAATTCTCTGTGTACAACATTGTCATCAACGATATCATTATCTTTCATATACATGATCGCGTATGTCCTAAATGTGTCAACGGTGCTATCGTTCAAGGACATGTAAGTTTTTGTTAGAAAAGCACTTAATTCTTCCGTACAAACTAACCAATTATCGCATTGACTTTTATCTTTGCTTTTGCTGTCTCTATCAAGGCTTTTAGTAAATGCTCTAGGTTGAGCGGTTATTACATTACAGCGTGAACCACGACATTGGCTACCATCCGGCAGGACGGGCTTATCTTTATACCTCAAGTAGCAAGATACTCTATATTGGTCTACTACATTCCACGAATTTTTCAATATCTGATAGACGAAATTTTTTATGTCTTCCATGACTACACGTGGCCCGTTGGTTTCATCGTGAAAGTCGAGACCTCTAAAGGGCGCCCAGTATCCTTCTTGCAGTTTAGCCAAATCTTTTTTCTGTCCAACTTTTTGTATGGACTGTATAGACCTGCGTGTGTCTTTGAGAAGTTGGTTCATTACTTCACTCGTATCTTTGTTTTTCAAGTTACACTGCCTTTCTATGAGCAGGGTCAGCATGTCGTCCAGGGTTTTTGTTATCAGCTTCTTCGTTGAACTGTCGATTCTAACATTCTCCAACAACATGGATATATTATGTCTCAACTGTTTGTAGTTTTCTATCTTTCTTTGGAACGTGTCTGATAACTCTTTAGTTTTTCTTGTGTTTGCCTTTCTATTGTTTTCGGGCACTAGTTCTATTATAGTAGTTTCATCGTTTCCTTCTAATTTTAAATTATCATCTGTTTCAATTTTTGTATTATAATTTAGTTCATTGTCTTGTAGAATCGGTTTCAGTTCTTTTACATTACGTTCGATTGCGTTTTCAATAACAGTTGTTATGTTTTTTATATTTATATCTACTTTAGTCCTCTGCCTTGGCTTATGAAAGGTTATTTGACTGCTTTCTATGTAAGGTTTTATCATTTTTTCTAGGAGATTTGAAATTAGATTAGCATCCGATATAAACTTTTGTTTGTTTGAACTGGTTGCCGTTATTAATAGCGTCCATAGTAAAAGTGATGCTGTAAACAAAAATAAATGAATTATTATCATGCGATTTTTGCTTTGGTAGTGAGGTTTTCTTTTAAAACCTCACGTTAAACTGTTTAACAAATTTTAAATAGATTCTTTGATACTGTGTAAAAAATACGAGATCTATAGATTAAATATTCCTACGTTGAGTGAGCTGGCCACGTCGCAGGAATGCACCCGGACAGATGAACGAAGAATATCATTCAGTGGACGCTTGAGGGAGAGTAGGCCGATGCTGTTGAGGTCGACCGCGGTGAAGGTGGTATGACGATCTAATCATGTTCTCGGACTCTTGGTGATAGATCGCCCTCGACAGATGTTTGGAAGGAGAAAAGGAGGTCGTTGTCCGGCCGTGGGACACAAAATAGGTTAATAAAAAAATACCTACATTTATTATATAAGTATACAATCTAGTTTCAGTATATGCGAAACCCGAAACACGTGTCTATCTACAAAATTTCATATAAGCTTGTTACCTGGTTATCCGCAAAAATACATGGTCACCGGGCCATCCGGGCGACTGAGGTGTTGTTTTGCTCCAGCACCCAGATAGCGCTGGCACCTACCTTGATCGTGACCTGTGTTGTACTTACTTAGTGACGGTGGTATCCAATTTGTGAACTTTTTTAAATAATTAATATAACATGGTGTAGAAATTATTCAGGTTTCGCATATACATAGGTACTAAAAATAATGTATAACATCATTTAAATTATGAAGTTACTTACAATGTTTGAGCAAGCCATTTAACATGATTGCAAATCATAAATAAATATTCGATCAAGAAAATTGTAGCCCGTTCTGCTGCATTTTACAATGTATATAAAATTGCAATAATTTTATGTGTACCTACCTATTCAATTTTAAATGTGGACTTTGTGCTTGGGCGTAGAACCGTCATAATATTTATCTTTACGACTTTAATATTTATTTTTGCCGCGTAACAATGTCTGATTGCTTCACTCATCTTGTTGTGTACCTACCTGAGGTTTTTTAGGGTTCTGGACGTCTGTCTGTCTGTCAAGACTCTTTATCTCGGGAACGCTTGGAGGTATCGAGTTGAAATTAAAATCATAAACGTATATACTCAAGTCTGCGGTCCCTTGAAGCTGTGGAAAAATCAAACTTCCACAGCTGTCCTATCTAATAGTCTCTCCCGAAGCACTGGAATGGTTCATCTACTACCTTCAGGAACGTCAGCAGTCGGTTCACGTTGGAGACTCCTCTTCTCGTTGGTGTAATTTGAATACTGGCGTTCCTCAAGGCGGCATTCTTTCTCCTCTTCTATTTTCTATTTTTATTAATCTTATTATTTCCGAACTTCAGTGTGCGTAGCACCTTATGCAGACGATTTTCAGTTGTACTGCCAGGGGAGGGTCGACGAATTATCTGATACTATTAGCAAATTAAATAGAGACTTGATAGCCATTAAAACATGGTCCGACAGATTTGGTGTTGCTGTAAATCCTAATAAGGTTCAGGCGATCATCGTCGGCAGTCCCTGGAGTATCGCCAAACTGGATCTTACAACTCTGCCAACTGTCCTGTTCGACTTTATGGTCGTTCCTTTTAGCACTGATGTAAAGGATCTAGGCTTGTGCATCGAGAGTAGGTACCCTGAACTGGCATACTCAAGTCGCTAGTGTCAGTCAAAGAGTTACGGGAACGCTGCGAACCCTGTACCGTTTGAAAATTTATTACCGTCGAACACGAAGACAATGCTTGTGCAGACCCTAATTTTCCCAATCATTTTCAACAAATGGGTTGTTATAGATCAATCGCTTTGGTCAATATTTTCCAAAATATTCAAAAAATATTTCTACAATCAGATCTATCAATACTTAGAAAAGAATAAGATATTACTAAGAGAACAGAATCGTTTTCGGAAAAGTCGAACCATAAACATGGCCATTTACGATTTTTTAAATAATATTATACGTCATGTAGATAAAAAACACCTGTATGTTCGATTTATTGCGACATGACTCAGCTTTCGACTGTGTAAAGCACGATATCCTATTAAAAAAATTAGAAGCATATGGTATTAGAGGAAATATACTGCAATTAATAGAAACTTACTTAAAAGATAGAAAACAATATACAGAGATAACAAAAATAATTATTCACAAAAAATGTGAGGAAGTTTATAAAACAGATATGCTTACAATGATGTTCGGTGTGCCACAGGGCAGCGTATTGGGTCCTTTGCTTTTTATTCTTTATGATAATGATTTACCAAAGGTTACAAACTACCCAATGACCCTTTACAGATAATAGTACGGTCACTATTCCCTCAAAAAATATGAATACATATGAGAACGACATAAATAATACTTTTCAATCAATAGCCCAGTGGATGAATAATAAAAATCTAAAAATAAACATAGAAAAGACAAAATTAATGTGTTTTAGCTAATATATAGTTCCACCTAATTTCAACATAGCTTATCAGGGTATTACGCTCAGCACAGTTGATACAACAAAATTTTTAGGCACCATAATAGACAAGAACGTCAACAGGAAAGCACATTCAGAGGCATTGACCAAAATAATTAGTTCATCTGCATACGCACTTCACAAATTAGCAAATTAGCACTTGTTACAGCGTATCATGGTATTTTAGAATCTATTCTGAGATTTGGTATTGTATTTTGGGGCAACTCAACTAATAGGGAAATGGTTTTCAGGTTACAAAAAAAGTGTATTAGGGCTATGTTTGGACTTGACATTATGGAAAGCTGCAAACCTTTGTTTATTGAATATAAATTATTAACAGACCCTTCTCTGTTCATATATGAGGTAGCGACTTTCGTTAAAACTAACCCTAACTTATTCACCCGTCGCTCTGACGTAGTTCTTCGTAACTGTAGTTAATGCAAAAAAGTGTTTTCTGCCTGGCTCCGGTGATATTTTACAAAATACCTAAACCCATTAAAGAACTTAATTTACCAAAATTTAAGATACAACTGAAGAAATATCTAATTGATCAATGTTTTTATAATATAAATGATTTTTTAAATACTTAACACCTATAATTTTGACATTTCATTAGTATTTCCTATATAAAATAGCTTAATATTATATAAGATACAAAAACAAGTCAACAGTTTTGGGATGATAGTCTAATGAACACATTGGCATTTTTTAATTGTTTGTTTTTATTTAATTTTATTTTTGTGATATTTTAAATTTAATATAATTTTTGATTTTTATGACATTTTTTGAATTTTATATAATATATATATCTCAACTCTTATTACATTTGATTTATGTTTTATTTAATTTAATTGTCGTGACATTTAAAACTTTATTTAATTTAGATTTTTTTTATTACGTCTTATTTATTTATTGATTAATTATAATTCTTTGACATCTTTATGCTATGCTAATTTTAATTAGTGTAACATTTTAAATTTTGTTACATTTTGATTTTAAATTACGTTTTTTTTTTTATTTAATTTTTGCTTCTTTTAACATTTTTAATTTATTATTTTATATGATTTAAAATTTTATGACATTTTTACTTTTTGTTCTATGTAATTTTTGTGACATTCTTAATTTTGTTTAATTTCAATTTGATTTAACTGCAAGAAATTTCTCAAATTTACTACTCAGAATCTTCGTGTAGTTTGTACTTTTGCATGCCTTGGTTAAATATGGCTGGTGCTTATTATATCTTTATGTCACCGTTTTTTGTACCCATATTTGCAAAATTAACATCTTATCTTATCTTATTGATTATGGCGACGTCTACTACTATGACCTGAATGAAGATCTCCTCAACAAACTCGACCGTCTTCTAAATAACTGCAATCGATTTGTTTTCAATCTGCGCAAATAGATTCAAGATTCAAAGATTCAAAAGCATTTATTTCAAATAAACCATTTACAGGCACTTTTGAAAGGTCAAGGTGTCAGTCTGTCAGAAAAAAAAAGATGCTAATTGCACATTCCAAAGCGTAGATCTCTATGGAGAAGAATGTGCAAGAAACTCCATGGACACTCTTTTCAATATGATCACGTCTTTTCATATGGATCGCTTCTCAACTGGTTGCCCATAAGCCAATGCAGAGAGCAAAGAGCGCTTACTACCTTGTTTTAATTTTTAGTCTCTCCCAATTGCCCTAGTTATCTAGCCCCTCACTTTCAATATATTTTCGCCAATCACAAAAAAAATCTACGGTTATCACATAACCGTCTACTAAATTGTCCCACTCATCGTACTGACTTCATTTACAGCTATTTCTCTTCGGAATGCACTCCCCCAGGAAATCAGGATGGCAAACAACCAATTGACCTTCAAAATGAAGTTTCGCGAGTACATTCGTAAGAAGTTGGCAGCAGTATCGTCAGCGCTAAATTTTTTCCTATTATTTGTCTACATCTATTGTTCACTAGATTCGTGTATTCTCTTTTTTTTCTTCTTTCTAGTTTGAGTACATAATTATATTTAATGTTTAACATTGCACCTACCACAATTTGTCTCTGCATCACCCAAAGGTTGACTGATAGAAAATGCCTTAAGGCATTAAGTCCGCCTCTGTACTGTTGTGTGCATAAATACTTAAATAAAATAATAAACTTCTAAGTTAACAAAAAAAAGATACGGACGTTTATATATCGCAAAAAACGTATATTTCGACACTCTCAAGGGAATCAAAATTCATAGGGTACGTCCGTCGACCTAGAATCCTGAAATTTTGCATGAAGCACGGTATCACAGCACAAGATTAGGAAAAAATCTGAAAGCTAAATTTTTATTTACGTCACAAACAAAAATTTTTTTGCGATTCGAAAAATCTTCGTAACTCGTTCGAGATTTCGGGAATGGAACTGTTTTCATAGGTAGTTTCTACGGAACCCTCAGTGTGCGAGTCCGACTTGCACTTGCCCGGTTTTTTTCAATTCAGAAGAAAATTTATAGAAGATGAAAGAATTTTGTAGAAATCAGAGTCAGTAGATTTTTAGCGCTCTCTATGGGCCATAGGCGTGAAGCGGAGGACGGAGAGGGAGAGTGAACCACATCCAGCGCGGACGGTAGGCAAAACGAAGGCGCTGGAAGGCGCACCAATCAGTCCCGGGGGCTGATTGGTACACCATGGTGATTTCTTTTCTCTCCACCTCCACCCAGAACAGGAGAAATTATCCGACCCCTCCCCCTCCATTTATTTATTTTCACTTTATTGTACACCAAGATTACAATATATACACCGTTAAATTTTAGTCGTTGTAATCCCGCGGAGAGTCGATTCGGTACATGAAATACTATTGATTTGTAAAGGAAAAATTAAAAAATAAAGTACTTTTTTTCAAAAACTCGAATACATATACGCATATACGAAATTAATTTCTTTAAGTAAACGAGTCAATGACCTTGTAGGGAGTTGTCGGTTGTTGCGTACTAACTACCTACAGTTCATTGACCTCGATCAGCTGACGTTTACTTAAAGAAATTAATTTCGTACATGCGTAAATTAATTGGAGTTTAAAAAAAAACTATATTTTTCATTTTTATCTTTACATATCGATAGGGTTTCATGTACCGGATCGACTCTCCACGGGATTAAAACGACCAAAATTTAACGGTGTATTCATTGTACGCCTATGCCTATGTCTCCTGAGCACCTTTGCTGTTCCAAATCAAGCATAGACAATAAATATAGGACAAACATTATTATAAATAAGGGTAGGTACAATCAAATGGGCGGTCTTATCGCACAGGGCAATTTCTTACAGACAACCTTTGGATGGACTGAATGAAAATAATAATAATAATAATATAATATTTCCACAACTATCACACAACACCGTCTAGTCCCAAGCTAAGCAGAGCTTGTGTTATGGGTACCAGACAGCTGATAAACATACTTATATATTTCTAAATACATACACATTATAGATAAATAACACCCAGACACAGAACAAATGATCGTGCTCATCACACAAACATTTGTCCTGGGTGGGAATCGAACCCACGACCTCCGGCATAGCAGCCAGGGCCACTAACCACTAGACCGAGGCCAGTCAAAAAAAAAAGGAAAGGAAATAGATTTAGGGTTTTTAGTATATAAACATCAGAAATAATACTAATAAGACATAATAATCCGAATACTTACATACAATACCAAATAATATACTAATAAATATCAAAAATATATAATTGAGTCAGGAGAAGAAAAATCAAAGTGAAAGGTAATGTTCCTTCATCAGACAGAACAAATGATCGTGCTCATCACACAAACATATGTCCTTGGTGGGATTCAAACCATCCAATAAATATATTCAATGACCACTCCCGCCGTTTGACGGAGCGCTCTGAGGCGCGGGCTTTACGTTTGCATAACCCTTGGCCACAGTAGGCTTCGACCCTGCTGGGCCCCTAGGGTTTGCTGACATCTTGAGGCACGCGAACACTACGCGCCGTCGACGTCTTGGGTTTGGTCTGGACGGTTGAACGCCGAGCTACCCATTGCTGCAATGGGACGCATACGGTAACCGAAAATCGTGATCGGGAGTCCGGCGGCTGGGGCGTAAGGGCTACTCTCCTCGCTTCGGACCATGACCAAGGCCCGACGCGAGAGATCGTTGCCACCGATCGCCTTTACAATGACGGCGGTGCTCTTCTCAAGCAGATTATGCCCAGCTCCCCCTGGTTTGCCTCTACCGTATGCTCCACCGTGTCCTCCGGGTGATCCATGCAGTGGTGACACCCGGGCGTTACTTCCGCACGAATCCGGTGCAGGAGCTTCCCGAACTTACCAAGTTCAGTGAGGAACTGCATCATGCGGAAGGTGAGGACAATGGGAGGTCTCTCCAGCCACTCCTTACTTACTGCCGTATTTATGGCATGCCAAAAGGTTGAAACATGTCCATTGTGCCTATAACGTTGGATCCGCGCTTGGCTAGTATTTGTAAATAGGTATTTTTACAAAGTGTTTTGTCTGTATGTGAAAATTTTGTATCAGATACCGTTTTCTTCCATTGTTCTTACTTCTTACGCATTTTTAGGATGACATACCAACAACCTGCGTAATATAAGACGAAATACGGAATAAACAAATCCAAACAAAACGAATACAGTGTTGCCATTCAAAATGTTAAAATCCCGCAATAAATCGAATAGGTACGCTTTTTTTGGTGGGAAATCATCCAGTGACATCTCCTACCCTTGGACGGAGCGGGAGGGCGTGTCAGACTTTTACTGACTAAAACCACACCTGTGTCCTTTGTTATCTTTCATACCAGGGCCGAGTCTTCCTTTCAGAAGCAGACCCTTGGCCCCAGTAGGCTTCGACCCGGCTGGGCCCCTACGGTTTACCAATAGGTACGAGTACGCTGTCTGGTCGCTAAAAACATTTGGACTAAATTTTGAAATGATTATTGTATTTATGACAAACATACATTTATTTACATGTAATTTACTAAGTAGGTTGTTACATATAAATTTATACAATTTAAATATGGTAGTCGAAAACCGCCATTTATTACGTTGGCACTCAAAATTGCAAAAAAAAAACGAAATTACTACGCGACAAAGTTAAACTAAAATGGCCGTCGTTGCTATGGTTCACGCAGTCTCCGCTGTGCCGCACTTCAATTGAGACCCAAAAATCTGTGATGCGCGCCTCAAGGAGTTGTCAGCAAACCCAGCCTGCTGGCAGCAGGCAGGCAGCGTCGAAGCCTACTGGGGCCAAGGGCTTGCTTCTGAAAGGAAAGCTCGGCCCTGGTATCTGAGGCAACGTAGGAACGGGGTGGGTTTTTAGTCAGTAAGAGTCTGACACTATCTCCCGCTCCGCCAAGGGCGGGAGATGTCATTGGATGATTTTACCCACCACCAAAAAATAAAACCCAAAAATTTGTGATACTTCTCATTTGAGGTCGATCGCCATTTTGGTTTAACTTATACAGATCGTATTGTAGGTACCTTAAATCCACCATCTAGGTGATCTGGAGGACACGGTGGAGCACACTGTAGAGGTGTGCCCCGCCTGGGTGGAGCATCGCCGTGTCCTCGTGGGGGCGATCGGCGGCAGCGATCTCTCTCGCCGGGCCTTGGTTCAGGCCATGGTCCGTAGTGAGGAGGGATGGCAGGCGGTCGCCTGCTTCTGCGAAGCAGTAATGCTAGCAAAGAAGAAGGCCGACCGCATCAGGCAGAGGCAACGGGGCGCTCGCCCCAGCCGCCGCCGGGATTCCGATCCCGATTTCCGGCCACCGTAGGCGCGGGCTTGCGGACGGCGTGCAATGGGTAGCACGCTGTCCGATCGTCCGGTAACCGACCGGACCGAGCCCAAGTCATCGACGACGCGTACTGTTCCCGCGCGCCTCAAGGAGCTGTCAGCAAACCGTAGACGCCCAGCTGCAGGCAGGCAGGGTCGAAGCCTGCTGGGGTTAAGGGCCGTTTTCTGAGAGGAAGGCTCAGCCCCGGCATGATAAGCAACGAAGGAACGGGGTAGGTTTTTAGTCAGTAAGAGTCTGACACTATTTCCCGCTCCGCCCAAGGGCGGGATTTGTCATTGGATGATTTTAACTACAATAAAAAATAAAAAAAAAACCATGTAGGTGATAATATAACTGGACCTTATTATGGGTGATGAACAGACATTGGAAATATTAGAATAAGTACATTTACATACATTTCGAGGAGTTTTAATTGTTATGTTTAAAATTCCAGAATTTTAGAGAAGTTATTATCCACTCCTATTCTGTTATAGTACGCGGCTAATAAATTGAACCATCCGCCACGGCTACGCGCAGCCCTCCACCTCGACTGAGACCTGAAAATCTGTTATAACCCTCGTCACACAAGTTGAACAATCATGGCGGTCGACCTTGAATACGCAGAGGCTGATTTTCCTGTCCCAATCGAAATAGGGAGACTTGCGTAACCACAGTAAATGCTTCAACTTTTTTTCCGTGTACTAACTATATTTACTCGTACTTACCTATTTCTTCGAACTTTAGTTAGGTAAATATATTCCACTTCTACTTAACCTATTCCAATCTCAAGTTATGGGAGAAGAAGGTGATCATAAAAACGGAGCGATGGTGCTGGACCCAGGGGCTATTTTTGTAAATTCGACATTTCAACACAATCCCATTGTCATTTTGGTAAAACTTCTTAATCTGCTTAATCATAATGCTTTTTTGCTTGATCATTGGTCGGTTATTGGTCTCGAAACTAATGGTGGTAGAATGAATTTGTCGTATTCCGACAAATCTAATGAAGTCACTAATCAAAGGAACTGACATAATTTTAGCAGATTACCCCATAAGTCAGAAATTCATTTGTCATTATGTACGAGATTACCATTTCTTTCAATAGTGTGTTAGTGATTGACTGTTGGAAAGTCATAGTGACGCCATTATATTACTAGATTACCAAACTTGTCAAAATCAACCATGATGAAATCAATGAAAGACGATTCTGACACTATTTTATTAGCAGACTTGAGGCCCTGGTTAGAGAGAGCTGAAGAAATATTAATCAACACGGACGATTATATGCAAAGCGCGTTCTTTTTTCGTTCCCAAACAATTGTATTTTAAATTCTCAATGGCAACACCGGCTCTTACATAAGCGTTATAAAAGCTACCACCGTCAGTAGCAATCTGCATAGCGCCCTTACAATAGTTCTTGTTCGCGAGATTCTTTTTTCTTTTTTTTCGATAAACAAATGGTGTCTAAATCAACTTAGTATCAAAATGCAAGTGTTGTGGTATGTAATAAATAATCGTATAATGATTGTGAAAATATAAGTAAAAACTCCTTTCGCTAATATTCTGATGTGAACTAACTTATATGCAGTTCTGTGTTCCTCAGTGTAACCCATACTTTAAATGGCCTTATATTATAAGATGCGTTGTGGTAATATCGGCACTGGGGTAAGAACGTGCGAATCAAATATCTCACCTATTTGGTTTTACACCGCTAAATGTTGATCGTTTTAATACCGTGGAGGGTACATGAAACACTATCGATTTGTAAAGATTAAATTAAAAAATAAAGTAATCTTTACTATATACTCGAATTAATTTCCCCATGCACGAAATTAATTTATTTAAGTAAACGTCAGCTGGGCGAGTTCAATGACCTGTAGGTAGTTAGTACACAATGACCGACAACTACCTACAAGGTCATTGATTGGTTTACTTAAAGAAATTAATTTCGTACATGCGTATATTAATTCAAGTTTAAAAAAAAAGTACTTACTTTATTTTTTATTTTATCTTTACAAATCGATAGTGTTTCATGTACCCAATGGAGGGTCCATCACGGGATTAAAACGATCATAGTCATAGTCTTAGTCATTTATTCATGAAGAATAAATTGTATCTGAAATTGCAAACACGTTAAAACATTACAAACAACAAAAAAAAAATATACATAAAATTAATATAATGTTGGATTAACCTCAAAGATCATCAACATTTTATAGACACTTGTTCAATAGGAATCTTTTGAGCTGTTTTATAAAACAGCTAGCGCTCTTTAAATCTAAAGGCAATTGATTAAATAATAAAACCGATTGATATCTGGGACAGTGCTTTACAATATGCCCCAAGAGGACACCGGTGTCCGCCACCTATTGTCTTTCTATTGTGTCTCTAATTACGGTATTCAAAAGGTTAAAATAGGCTGTATTTTGTAAAGTTTCATATCTTGCCTACGCGTGCCTTCTCTAATCTCTCGTTCTTCTGCAGTCTCATATTCATGTATATATTTGGAAATTTAACGGTGTATATTTTATTGCTAGCCACATTGCGTGCCACGTCATTATGTTCCGCCCTTCCCGCATAGACTGCCAGTCGTTTCAGCAACTAGGATGTGTGCTAAGTGCATTTAAACTCTGTTTTTTCATTAGAGATAATGATTTGACTAGTGGAAATGTCAAACTTCGGAAATATGATACCAGCTTTTTGATCAAAGTGATGTCTCCAAATTCGATTTTTTTTTGTACCGGTTCTTTTAGTAATACAACCTTTAAGGCAAGTAGGACCAAGATATGATAGTGTTTGTTTATATTAGAGTCTAATACGAATTTTAAAATAAAATTATTCAAATATATTACAATCTTTTTTTACACGCGGCCTTTTACTTAGGTTAAGAACTAACATCCACCGCGGTAGCGGGCCTGCAGCTTCGTAGGTCGCGGGTTCAAACCCAGACAGGCGCATTACTATGTGTAATTTATTTCATCACCACTGCTCTCAAAACGGTGAAGGAAAACATCGTGAGAAAACCTGAACGACTTAGAATAAAAAAAATGAAAAACAGAAAATGATAACTCGAAGCAACAATGCAATAAAGGTACGAATGTGAAACCTACATTGATGGTACCATCATTGGTCGTCAAGCTGTGATTTCAAATCTCTGCATTACAAAAAATCGACACTCGATTCGAGCCTGAGTCCCAGCTGACCATAATTAGTCGTAACAATTTAAAATGATAATTCTTACAATTTTTATGAATATTTTTCGATCTTTCGGTCAATATCGGTAGCGGCACCTCACTATTTATGAAATGGAAAAAACATGCAACATTCGAATTGTCAAATCATTATCTCTAATGAAAAAATGAGCTTTAGAGAAAATTAGTTGAAATAACAGGAAAGATCGGATGCATTTATGTTTTGTACCTTGTGGTCTTAGCAATAGAAATAGTTTTAAATTCTTATCCGAACTTACCCTTGCTGGCCAAATCATCATTGATTTGTGTCCTGATTTTACAGGCTTATAATAATAATAATAAATTTTTAATTCGAGCATAACTCGTATAGTGTTAGTAACAATAATCTCAACACTAAGTGTTAGTAACTAAAATTATGGCACGGCACATCTAATTTACAGCAGTGAACCAAGTATGGACAGTCCACTCTGTCAGGTATCATATTTAGAACCCTGTTGGGGCTGGCCATGACTCGTGCTACCAGCGATGCCGCACGCTTGCGCACTGTAGCATAAAAACAGACTACGTGCGTAGCCGCAAACATCCCTGATGCACTGCAACGCTATGGCAACCCCATAAGTTTTCTGAAAGTGTTATTAAACTGCACCCGAAGTGCTTCAATGCCTGCAAATACTTCTTCCACAAGCTACACGTGTAGAATTTTGTATGGCAAATTTTGCAGCGCCTCTAGCGGTCACTTGCAGAACCAAAATTTGCCATACAAAATATTTACGGCGTCGATATCGAGTAGCGACGAATACTATTGCTTAAAACTCATGGTAGAGGTACTGAAGAGCGTTACCTTTACGTCAGCAGTACGATGCGCAAATCTACGGACTATCATATTCGTACGGACGGACAGTGCCCTCCGCTCCCTTTCTATGTCAGCATTGTCCCTAAGATCGGTGGTGACCAAATGACCCAGGTATTTAAATTGTTCCACAGCAAAAAAATATTGAGTGTTAAATCGACATCGACCATGTGTTCTGCAAGCAATGTGCCCTGCCCACTGCCATTAAAGTTACCTAAATAGTTTATGAAACTTTCCTGATGTGAAAATATTGAAAGTAGAAATATGAACAGGATTAATTTATTTATTACCTACCAGAAAAAACGTGTTACAGAGTAGGTAGATGTTCTTTCTCCTAAAATGATCTAATCCTGATGATGAAGATGATGAAGTCTACATGAGTGAGTTTTTCTTCTTTTTTTCGAATCGATGGTAAACTTAAACGGTTTCGGCCCAGTAGATGGCTACATTGATTGCAGCATCGGTCCTTGTGGACGTCGAGCAATAAGTAGCTGCCGTCCGGCTGTCCGGTAGTCACAGCAAACCGTAAGGGCCCAGCAGGGCCGATGCCCACTGGCTAGGACCGCGGGGAATTTCGAAGGGGAAACCCGTAGTACTCGAACATGAAGGGCAACTGAAGGACACAGGTGTGGCTTTAGTCAGTAAAAGTCTGACACGCCCTAGCGCTCCGTCCATTGCGTCCATCCACGGGAGATATCATTGAACGATTTCCCACCTTAAAAAAAAAGCTTCGGTCCGTGGCACTCATTACTCAAGCGCCAAGCGGACACCGGTGTCCGCACACCTATTGTCTTTCTATTGTGTCTCTAATTACGGGTATTCAAAGGGTAAAGTGCAGCTGATGTAAGGGCACATGGTGCACTCTAACGTGTGGCTCATGTTTTGAACACGGGCACTGCACTCACATTTGAGTATCTACTCGTACTACTGGTCTATAAAATCCCATTTTGCCAAGTTGTGTTTGCAGCGGCCTACCTGTGTGCGCAACCAATTTAGTAAGTTCCATATAGACCACTGCAATTCACGTCCAGGCGAGAGATATTCTCAGGGTTACAAAAAGTCAGATGGTGTCAGGTGATGTTCATTCCAAAGCTTTATATTTTGTTTGGGTGGTGTAATGAACCATCTTAGCAGTATCTAAAAATTTTGGCAGGACCATAAAATTGTCAAACACACACACACAGGTTAAACTTAATGAATATGAAACGTGGAAGGTGACAGGGGTGATCTCACGCCAGGTCCAGTCAGGTTTTCATAAACTGATGACCAGTCAAACGTCGTATGTGCAGATGGATTAGTCACATGCTCAGAATGGATTCCGATCACATACCTAAACAGGCATTGGACGAATTTGAAAGGAAGCGCGGCCGTCTTCAGCAAACCTGGCGACGCACCGTGATGGCAGAAGCGACGGCCATCAGACTGAAATGGAGCGAGGTGAAGCGTAGAGCTCAAGACCGGTCGCAATGGGTGACTACTGTCGACGCCCTCTGCCCCAGCTAAGATAAAATTGTACTTGTTAAATTCATAACCCATATTTTTTTCCAGGTTCATCTCAATCATTCTTTATCAGTTCAGGCTAGCAAATTCATGGTGGTGGGGTGGAGACTATAACTGGCCATGGGAAGAAAGGTATCATTACCCTGGCTACTTCACCACGACAATGACACCGTTTGTCAATCATACAGAAACGAAGATTTCGTCAACATATGATACTCCTGATTATCGAATTGAAGAACCACATTATCTTATTCATTCTGCTAAATTTCCATACGAAATGGAACGGCCGTACAGAAATTCACCGCCATATAAGCAAAGTCGAACCATCTGGGGATGGTATTGGCCAGTGAGTATATTTTTTGTGTTTAGTATCACTTTGTTGTCTGTCTGTCGGTCTATCAAGACCCTTTATCTCGGGAACGCGTGGAGGTATCGAGTTTAAATTAAAACCATTTACTCAGTTACGCGGTCCCTTAGAGCTGAGAAAATAATCAAGAGCTGACATAAAATTACCTTTATGTAGTTTTCGGTCCTTGCGTACTAACTTCCTACAGGTCATTGCACTCGATCAGCTGTTGTTTACTTAAAGAAATTAATTTCGGATATTAATTCGAGTTTCAGAAAAAAACTACTTTATTTTTTAATTTTATCTTTACAAATCGATAGTGTTTCATGTACCGGATTGATCTTCCACGGGATTCACGTAGATAAAAATTTAGCCGTGTACATGTATCTATTATTATATGTATTATCTGTGTTTATTATAATATATGTGTATGATACTGGTTTTTTCACACCAATGAAAGCCCCATTTATTGTCTAGGCAATTACTGTCCATTCCAGGTTGCCTGGAAGAGATCGCGGAATGCGATAAGGCCGCCTATTGTATATATGTGTTTTAGTTTAAAGGATATAATAAATAAATAACAGTCCTGAGTTGAGCTACACGAATACTGACAAATACTTGCACTGACTGGACAGGTCCACTTAGAACTGTGTGGTTCTTTCTTCAAAAGACCATCTCAGACTGATTCTCATATGATTTGACCATTACATGTTAGCTGTATGGACTTTAAAAGAGACTTTGTCCTCTGAGTTTGTTTCGGTGTTTCTTCTCAGGGTAGTCAGTTATGAAACACTGGCCATAAAAATTGACGTGTAAAAGTGTTTTTAAAAAACCTATTTGGGCGCATATCAAAGTCAAATCGTATTTTTTTTTTTTAATTTAATGGCGAAACTTTTCTTCAGTTTTCCCTAATTTCACGAAAACCGAAGAAAACTTTACTATTCTACAGTTTCTTCTTCTCAATTTTCGTGAAAATTAGGGACCTGGGTTCTTAATTTTACACGAAAGCTGAAGAAAGAATTTCGCCATCAAAATTGTAAAAAAAAACACGCCACCAAAATTTCAATACAACCACACTACACAGTACTACTACGCTGAGGTGGTACTAGCGTTTTTTATTTCTTTTTTCTGTTTGTTTCTGATGCATTGATGTTTGTATAATAAATTTGACTGCCCTCTTGGTCTAGTGGTTAGTGGCCCTGACTGCTATGCCGGAGGTCGTGGGTTCGATTCCCACCCAAGACAAATGTTTGTGTGATGAACACAATCGTTTGTTCTGTATCTGGGTGTTATTTATCTATAATATGTATGTATTTAGAAATATATAAGTATGTTTATCAGCTGTCTGGTACCCATAACACAAGCTCTGTTTAGCTTGGGACTAGACGGTGTTGTGTGATAGTTGTGGAATATATTATATTATATTATCTATTATTATAATTGTAAATCCCTAATTGGCTGTAGCATTAGCTTATCACTAAGTAAAATTTGTAAAAGAGCTGTGGATTTTATGAATAAAAAAAAAAAAAAACACTTGCAAAATAAATAACACTTGTCATTGTAATCAACAGAGAGTTGAAAGGGATATGGGCTGTTTTTGTAATACCGTATATCGAAGATTCACGGTGTTGGCTACTTGTGCCGTGATAACTACCAAGCATATCCTTACTACGGCAACCTCCACAATACTAATACTGAGAAGTTATGGTCACATGAAGACTTTGGAGAACATCCTCGGAGGATGGTATGACACCGACGTCAATTCTTACAACGCCAGCATGTATTTTACACCAAGTAGAATACATATTCACCCAATGGTAAGTATGTATATAGTCCTTAACAGTAACTCTACCATGAGTTTCAAGCAATAGTATTCGTCGCTACTCGATATCGACGCCGTAAATATTTTGTATGGCAAATTTTGCAGCGCCTCTAGCGGTCACTTGCAGAACCAAAATTTGCCATACAAAATATTTACGGCGTCGATATCGAGTAGCGACGAATACTATTGCTTAAAACTCATGGTAGAGGTACAGGAGTCCTTCCCGTTTCGTCTATCGCCAACGTCATCATGGTTTAAAATAAAAAAATAATTTATTAAAAAAAAAAAATTCAAATAGAAACCTATATTAAAAATCATCCATATTAAAAAAAGATTAAATAAATACAAAGTTCAATAATTTAAAATTATTATATATCTACATTTAAAAAAAATCCCAATATTCAATAAATAATAATTCCTTTTTTTTAATTATTTCTATAAATTGATATCACAAAAATAAATAAATTAAAATCACAATATTAAATAAATAAATTAAAAATAAATTAAAAAAGCAAAAGCTTAAAACTAGCTGAGGCAACGTGTTTTTTATTTTTTTATTTAGTCCCCTATGTACCACTATTGTACAGACGCCAGCACGTCAATCTACCCCATCTGTCAAATTTCACCAATCGAACATTAACCTTCAACTATTGTGATAAGGTTGAAAATCTATTAGAGAAAGGAGACCGCCAGAAATCCATATATCGTTGGGCCAAAATGTGAACAGGAATAATTTATGTGTTATTTAATAGATAAAACACGTACATATCAATACCAGAAAGATTTTTTTCAAAAATCTATGGGAATTAGGAAGAAAATATGTTTTTGGGTCACTAGGTTAGGTTATGCGGCAAATGGTAAGAATTGTATTTATAATGCCAAAATGTATTGTAAATACAAACTGTCAAATAGACATATTGATTTAATTATTTGAAAACATATTTATATGTTACTATTAGCATATTATTGCATAGCACAAAAAAGGAATTAGGTAGGTAAAATAAAAACCAGTTATTTACCTTTAGGTCACGTCTTATTTTATTACGTGACATTGACATTTTGATATGTTTTCGTTTTGAAACAGTCGCTGATACACGATTTTGAAAGATGTTATTGTTAAATAAATAAATAACTTACTTATTGTTAACAATAATTCATCTAATGTCCTTTTTTCTTTTATAAACGATTATAATGTTCATGTCAAAAATGCTAAAACAAAATAGATAGTGTTTTTTTAATAACTTCTTTAGACCTACTAGTTTTAGAACGAACTTAAAATGACCTGACACCTTGTTTACGGAGCTAGTTTTAGAACTACGTTCAATTAAAAACCATATTTAAAATCATAATTTTTAGCTCATTCCGATAGAAAGTAATTATTGTTACATCTGTTTAATCAGTAAAAAATCTAGTTTTTTTTTTATATACATATCGATTCTGTGCATACTTTAGCCCAATTTTGGCGGTTTCCTTTCCCAGCATCTTTACATTCTATATTTGAATTAAAGTAAATAAGTTATTAATTTTTTATCAAATTCAGAGACGATTTGTTTCTTTTGTTTCGCCATTTGCTATTCAAACTCATACTCATTTATTTCAAATAGACCATTTACAGGCACTTTTGAATAGTCAAAATGTCGGTCAGTCAAAAAAAGTGACGCTAAATTGCAAGTTCCAAAGAGTAGATTTCTATGGAGAAGGACGTGCAAGAAACTCCATGGACACTCTTTTAAAATCATATCATTATGTGTTACATTAATCTTGGTTACAATGTTACTTGTCGCTTCTATTATGTGAGCACAATGTAGAAAAGCAATGAAAAAAAAAAAACTAATCACAAATAGAAATTGAACACTAAAATTGCCACTGGCAGCAAAGAGATGACTAGTTTCAACTGACGGCGCCCGTTCACGAGCATGACGCGTGCTTCAGCCCCATTTTGAAGGGAACAGAATGATCCAATAACACGCGCCACCATTAGGGCATGCAATATCGGAGGGTTATCAGTTCCGGAACTGGATCCGATACTGGAGAGCTAATTCCGGAATTCCGGAACTGGTTCCGGAATTGGTATTTTTTTTATTTTTTTATTTATAATTGTCTCATTGTCTCTGTTTCATCCAGCAAAATACAATTTTTTTTTTAAATTAATTGTTTCATTTAAAACTTTTTTTTCTAATAAATCAGTCTTTTAATTATTTTGAGTCAAAAATTACGCATTCTCACTATAATAAAACCGACAAGGTATATGAAACAAAATAAAATTATTAAACTGTATTAAAAACATAAAAAATAGTCTCGAAACAGTCTCCTTCCTTTATAAAATTATTGTTAAATCAGTCTTTTTAATCATTTTAAGTTACAAATTAAACATATTTGGTCATGATTTTTCCTTATAACTCTAATTAAATATACTCACTATATTCAAATTAACAACATTTATAAAAAAACAAAATAAAGTAATTAAACAGTAAAAAAACATAAAAATAAGTCTCGAGATAGTATTCTACCTAATTAAAATTAATATAAATCAGTCAAAATCAAAAATCAATAAAATTTGGTTAACATTTACCTTAATTACTCTAAAATATTCTAACAACAATAAAATCAATAAAACGTATATAAAACCAAATAATGTAATCAAACAGTAACAAAAATAAAAAATATTCTCGAAATAATCCCCTACCAGCTTAAAATTATTGTAAATCAGTCTTTTAATAATTTTGAGTTACATATTATACATATTTGTTTTTATAAAATCAAATAGAATAAAGAATTAAAAATATACTAACATGAGAATTATTGATAGTGATTAATTGAGATCAATTAAATTTTTTGAAAAAAATATTATTTTTTTGACAAGAACCGTTGTTCTTGGTAATGAGTTCTTAAGAATAATAACCCGTCTAACATTTTATCTGATAAAGAGCTTCGTATTCGGTTACAAAAGTATCCAGCACACGAAAAAACTCTCTCACTTTCTACACTCGTGGGTAAAACCGATGAAATATACGTATATTCTTCAGTCAAATTTACACCTCGGTCTCCTCCGTTATCGTTGTGGAATATTCCACAGACGTTACATTGCGTGCGTTCAGAAAAATATAATAAAATCAAAATATTAAAAAAGAAGACATGAATATCGGAATTCCGAAATTATTTCAGTCAATTCCGGAACTGAAAAATTAGTCATATTGATCCGGAATTCCGGAACTACGGAATTCCGGAATTGCATGCCCTAGCCACCATCAGCGAGACATTTGAGTGAGAATGACAAATTCTCAACGGCAATGCTCGTTAATGTAAAATAAGTTGTAATCTAGTAAAAATGCTCCATGGTACTTCACATTCAGTGCTTCTACATTATACAATGCTAATTTTTCCAAATAAAAAAAAAAATAGTATTAAATGGTCATAAGTTTCATTAAACCAATAAAATAAATACATAAAGATAAACAATTTCGAAAACAACAATACAAAAAAGGCAATACCGTTTCTTCCAATATTTATAAAACTATAAAAACAAAAAAATAATACTAGCCATTATTCATTACAGAAAAAAAAATATTTTTAGGAAAAGATATTTTGTTTTTAGATTTGGAGCACCAATCGATAAATTTCGTTCAGCGAAATAATACTTACAACTAAACTTTTCAAAATCCCAAAGAAATCAAATCATGCGAAAAAAAGTATTTTCAAGTACTTTATTGTTCTCATAAATAAAGTATAGAGTACAATTAACTAAAATAACTTTATTATAAAGTACGGGTGGCAACCCTTGCCGCACAGCCACCGCAGGCGTGGGCTTGTGCACGAGAAGCAAAGTGGCCTAAATAATAATGCTCCCACTAAAAATTAACCAAAGATGTTGAGTTCTATATCAGCAAGGTAGAACCTGGCCTCACTCACCTTATCACTGGAGCACACAGTCGAGGTGTGCCCCGCTTGGGAAGAGCATCGCCGTGTCCTTGTCGAGGCGATCGGCGGCGGCGATCTCTCGCGCCGGGGCTTGGTTCAAGCCATGCTCCGGAGCGAGGAGGAGTGGCAGGCGGTCGCCTCCTTCTGCGAAGCAGTAATGCTAGCAAAGGAGGAGGCCGACCGCATCAGGCAACGGAACACACGCCGCCGCCGCCGCCGGGATTCCGATACCGATTTCCGGCCACGTGGCGCGTGTGTAGGCGCGGGCTCGCGGACGGCGGGCAATGGGTAGCTCGCTGTCCGTCCGTTCGGTAACAGACCGGTCCGAGCTCAAGTCGTTTACGGCGCGCACTGTTCCCGCGCGCCTCAGGGAGTTGTCAGCAAACTGTAGGGGCCCAGCAGGGCCGAAACCGGGCCAAAGGTTATGTGAAAATGTCATCCGGGGCGCTGAGACGAAGGCAATGAATGGAACAGAGTAGGTTTTTAGTTAGCAAGAGTCTGACACTATTTCCCGCCCCACACAGGGGCGGGACTTGTCATTGGATGATTTTACCTAACATAAAAAAAAAACTAGTCATCAGGTTTTGCGTCATACTCCTCCCCTAATTCCCTCCACTTGGATACTAACTGAAGCTTTTTTTTGCAGTACAACTACGATTACGAAGTAAATGTTTCCCACCCAATACCAGCTATGTATGATCTTTCGGTGTGGTCGGCTACATACACTTTTTATGGCGGATTTTTTTATACCAATAATGTTATAATCTGCAAAAGAGCAGCATCCGGCTGGTAAGTTTCTTGTATTTTTTTTTTTGTATTTGTAATTATCAATATGTCATCGGATAGTTGCAAAGTAGATATGCAGGAAATACTAGACAACTGATATATTTATAGATAAATTGCAGCCAGACACAGAACAAATGATCGTTCCCATCACACGAACATTTATCTTGGGTGGGAAGCGAACCCACGACCTCCAGCATAGTAGGCCACTAACCAATACACTAGTTTTAATCTAAACACCGCTAAATTTTGGTCTTTTTAATCCCGCGGAGGGTCGATTCGGCACATGAAACCCCATCGATTTGTAAAGATTAAAATAAAAACTAAAGTACTTTTTTCTAAACTCGAATTAATTTACGCATGTACGAAATTGATTTCTTTAAGTAAACGTCAGCTGATCGAGGCCAATGAACTGTAGGTAGCTCAACGTCCGACATCTACCTATAAGGTCATTGACTCGTTTACCTAAAGAAATTAATTTCGTACATGCTTATAAATTAACTCGAGTTTTAGAAAAAGCTTCATTTTATGTTTACAAATCGATAGTGTTTCATGTACCGAATCGACCCTCCAGGGGATTAAAACGACCAAAATTTATCGGTGTGTAGCTCCATTTAGGTCTGCTAAGTCGGTCTGCATGCGCTGCTCGCGTGCAGTTACAGCCTAAGTTTGGTGCAGCTCCGGCAAGGCCGGCAAGACGCGCGTGCAGCACGCGCGCAGCTTGTGCCCACGTCGCTTCTTTCGCGTTTGAACTATGAGCCTCAGTTGTTTGGGCGAGGGAGGTGTATGGGCAGAGCAGCACGGGTTAACCTCCTGCGCCGCTCGAATACGGTACGCTGCGTACAGCTAACGCGCGAGCGACGCGCAGGCGGCGCAGGGGCTTCGTACTACCATGAAATGCTCATGCGCAGTTCCGTCTCGCGAGCGGCGCTTTCACCAGGTCTGGACACACCTTTAGAACTGAAGGGCTCACTGATTGTCTGCAAACATTGCCTATCCTTACTAGATCGTTCAGACGGGTTCCTCCTACAAGTCCGATGTACCCAGCTGACTAATTTGTCCCATAGGTAGTGTCCCTTACCGATTTGCAGCCACTGTAGGCATGGGCTTGCGGACGGCAAGCAATGGGTAGTTCGCCGTCTAGCCTTTCGTTAACCGTCCGGACCGAGCTCGAGTTGTCGACGGCACGTAGTGTTCTACGCGCTCCTCAAGGAGATATCAGCAAAACCGTAGGGACCCAGCAATGTCGAAGCCTACTGGGGCCTTGGGTTTGCTTCTGAAAAGAAAACCCGGGGCCCTAGAAAGCAAGGAAAAGAAGGAACATAGAAATGGGTTTTAGTCAGTAAAAGTCTGGCACGCCCTCCCGCTCCACTCAAGAGCAGGAGAAGTCACCAGTCAGATGATATCCTACCTAAAAATAGGTAGCATCCCTTAAATACAACTTCGAGGAGCAAACCTTCAATGTGGATTGGACAGCGTTTTAATGTAATGGTTATTTTTACGCACTAGTAGTTGGGCGGTTGGCAACTAAGCTGCGTGACACGGGTTTTGATTTCCGCACTGTACAAATATTTGTATAGCCTGTTTACAGTTCTTTCTGGTCTGGTTATCTTGTACGTGAGTTTTACCCGGGGTACAATAATACATACAAGTACTTTCTAGTGTATTTAAGGTGATAATCCGTACAATTACTTCTACTGCTCCAGGATAGTGCAGGAGGGCATTTCAGAATTTTCCCTGCCCTGCTGAGCTCCTAAAGCTAGAACTCTAGCTTAGGGCCCAGCAGGGCTAGGATGTAGTTACATTAGACCTACGTACACGTAGCCCACGCCTGATTTGTAGGTAGAACGTCAACGTGTATGGATCAAGTGGAGCTCTACAAGTTTAGTTGCTATATAAAATGTATGGAGGCCGACGCACCCAGATACGTGTGCGCAATGTATATAGTTCCACCTTAATTCCTAAAGCGGGACAAAGTGTTTTAAATGAATATTTTTTATTTTATTTGCTTGTAGGTTTGAGTACACTTCAAGTATTCCTCGGCCTGGAGATATGAGCATCGTGGCTGGATACATGTTCATGAAGTCCTATGGAAGACGCCCGATGCCTTGGTTCAGATACATCATCAAAACAGACAATTACGTGTGGCCTTGTCCGAAGGTATTTTCTTAAAATTACAAGTTGTCTTAGCCCGTGGCTGCCCATAACAAAATTCAACGTATGTCAAAAAGTATCTTATGTATTAGGTTCTAATAAAAAAAAAACTTTTTGTTTACTAAATGCTTATGCAACAACCATAGTATAGACGAGCGTCGTTCGGGGCCGAATGGGACACGGAAACTGTGTAATATAAACTGCTTCAAACAAAATGTAAGCAACGTTTCAAATCCGTATCCCGTCCGGGTCACGTACACGGCACGCCTCGGGCACGCCCCGTCTAATATAATTCATTCCTAACTAGAGGTCCTCCGGGATGGGTGCATCGGGGGTCTCGTTTTGTTCTTCTTCGCGTGATTAAATGACCATAACAATTTTATTTTCAGAGTGACTGGCATTGGTTCCATTGCCTTATGGGCGAATATTGGGGAAAATATGGATTTGATTCAGGCGGCGGACTATACGCATGTTTTAAAAATAAAGGATGGCGCAGAGATGGGACGACGGGCATATGCGCATTTTCTCTCAAGCTCAGATCTATACAAACCACTCACTATTTCACTGTCATTGACACGTGGCCTGTGTTAGACTTCATGTACGACTCATTTTTGGGTCTAAAACCATCAGTGTATCTGGACGATCGTTTCGAGGACACGAAATGGGCATCTCCAGTACCTTATTGGGGTGAATACGTCCAGTACCATTACAATTTTGGTTTTGAAGCGTATTATCAGACCGGGTATTTACCTAGATATCGACGTTAAAAAATTGTTTTGTAGGTACTCAAATAACGAACGAACGACCCCGACTGAATAGTTACGTTATACTTCTTAAACAACATTAGTTTTAGTGTTTATAGGAAACCCGAAACCTGCTGTGCGTTTGCTGCTAAAGCTTGCTGTGACTTGCCATGGCGTGTGTTGTACTTAGTGTCGGTGGTATTAAAAAATATTATACGCTGTAAAAATGATAGAAATTGATTTAGTTACTGATTCTGAACTATGTTCAGTTTTCGCATAGGTATTCTTAAAATAATGTTGTATAATAGTTGTCTATCATGCGATTTCAATAAGAATAGGATTCCTCTTTCCGCTATGTCGTAACATTTTAGCTGTCAAATCGAACTAAAATTGTTACAAAATAAAAGGCCCTTTTTGACATTTGCATATTTTTAAAGTAAGCACAAAAAGAATACTCGCAATATCTTCCATCATATTATTAAACGCGCCAAAAAATGCATATATTTTTTTAAAACACTACGTTATTAATTATTATTTTATTGTTTCTTTCACTTTCGTTCCAAATTACATTCTAGGGTCTTTCTCAAATATCAAAACGAACCTTTTTTCAACAAGTTTAGGTAGGGTGAGCAAAACAAGATATTTTTAAATTATTTTTATTTACGAAGTCTTGGGCATCAACGCCGAGTTGCTAGCCTGTCGGTTTTCTATCGTTTACATTTCGGGGAGTGTGCATTGGAATTGCACAGTTCCGCTAAGTCCGTTCCATCATCGGACCATTAGACATACGGCGATGCTCCACCAGTACATAGCGGACATACCACCCGTGTGTGTGAGTATAAAGCGTTTTGGGAACACATTTATTATGCGTACAGCTAAAGAGTGGAATTCCCCGCTACTCCGGCAGGGCTGTTTCCTGATAGCTACAACTTAGGGTCAAGAGTGAATAGGTTACTTCTAGGCAAGCGTGCTCCATCGTCAGCCACATCATCGCTTACCATCAGGTGAGATAGTGTTCAAACGAGAGCCAAAGTATAATTTAAAAAAAAATGAACGAAAATACATATAATCAGTCTAGCTTTTCAATCCCGCTCATCAACAACAGTACATTTTGATACAAGTGACAAATCTCCACGTGTATCAAACGACGTTTTTCAATACACTTACGAAGAAATACGATGAAAAATCCACCAATGATCTATCTTCTATCAGAAAATTACGACGCATTTTTGTTCATTTTATACTGAAGAAAATTTTCCTTACAATTTAGTTTTGATTTGATGGCAGCAGGCTGTCGCAAGTATTTTTTACCTCAATCACATAATCTAACGGCATAGCATCTAAAGGATTGTCTTCAAATCTTCTTTTTCACAACTATCACAAATGAATAAGTTAGTTAATATTAGGTGTACTATTTTCCCGCGCATAACCTTTGCAGGTTGACGGAGAAGTAAAGGTATCAAACTGTATACATCCTGATATTAAAAATATAAAAATTCAAATATTTTTGAATTTAGATTAGTATATTATTTGGTATTGTATGTATTCGGATTATTATGTCTTATTAGTATTATTTCTGATGTTTGTACACTGACAACCCTAAATCTATTTCCTTTCACTCAGTCCATCCAAAGGTTGTCTGTAAGAAATTGCCCTGTGCGATAAGGCCGCCCATTGTACCCTTATTTATAATAATATGTCCTATATTTGTTGTTTATGCGGTGTACAATAAAGAATATATAAATAAATAAATAATTGTTAATTTATTGGTATTAACAAATTATTGCTTACGTAATCATGTCTATTTATTATATTCTGTTCAAAAACACAATTTAAATTTTCATTATATATGTATAAATTATAAATCACCCTTGACCGTGACGAAATAGGAATGAAAAAGCCCTTGTTATGATAAATAAAAAAAAAACACGCAGGTGATAAACCATACCATATCGAACCTAATCGTAGTGCGATAAGAGGCAGTTTTCGAGTAAGTGTATTGAAAATAAATTTTCTTTGCAAGCCGTACTATTCAAATGACCTTTGATAGATTGAGGTCATTAACGTTTCTATTCTTATTTGAATCGCATTATATAGAGGTTCACGTTGCAATATTGACTGATATTATCACCATTCTAAGCAGGCATATAATACAGTACAGCTGTATTGCATTCTTTGAAGTCTAATTGTTTTGACTGATACCTAATGACTATTGGCTGCTGTTTATAAATCACGTTGTATCTTAAAATACTTTTAATTTATAATTTAATCGTCACCAGCTCAACTACCGACATTATATATTTTAGTGATAAAGTTGTCAAAAATAAAGGGGCCATTTTGACATTTGATGTTATTATTATATACGTTATGTAACCATTATTTAATTACATTGAAACACTTTATGGAATTAATTATTATTTCTTTCAGTTTAATTCCAAGTTACATTCTAGGGTCTTTCTCAAATGTCAAAACGTGCCGATTATTTTTCAACGAGTTTAATCTGTATTAAATTTTAATTTATGATTTGTGGGCCATAGAGTTGTTGATGTTCCGAAATCAAAATCCGCTTCACCGATTTCGCCCTCAGCGACAGTGAGCGGAAACGGAGGCAATTTTTTTTTTGCCGTTTCCTCTCGCAGGTCAACCTATGACGTCATCGATAGCTTGACCGGACTAACCTGTGAGGGCCTTAATAAAAATTCAAACCTGGAGCCAGAGCTAACTAAGCGACTACTCGTTAGGAACACCCGCTGTGGAGTACGGACCCTGGCTTTGGGATTCGCTGAGTGAGGGCAGTAAGGAACGTGCTGGATCAAACAAAGGAATCGGGTGCATGTAGTTTGCACCTTGATTTATAAGAACGCCTGACGAATTTTACAAGCTGGTCGTAGCTAGGAATGCCTTGCACTGTGATTTAATATTTGTAGATATGCCAAATAAAATTCTGAATACATTTACAGTACATCGAGTTTTCTTTGTTATTACCTATTTCATAGTAACCCTGCCAGTATTAATTTTAATATACAAAACCTATTATTAGTTTAAGATAGCGTACATAGGTCTTCATGCGTAGGTGTACTCGCTCCGGTATGACTGACTCTGGCTTGCCCACCATCACAGATTTTAATTTTGATAACACAAAAATGTAAGCTAACTAGTCGAAATCAGTCACCGAATAAAAGGATTTGTCAGTCACGGGCTCAAAAATTATAAGAATTTGAACTTAGAATTTGTCCAATCACGGGTTCAAAAATTATAAGCATTTGAACTTAGAATTTGTCCAGTCAACGGGTTCAAAAATTATAAGCATTTGAACTTAGAATTTGTCCAGTCACGGGTTCAAAAATTATAAGCATTTGAACTTAGAATTTGTCCAGTCAATGGGTTCAAAAATTATAAGAATTTGACTAGTTTGTTGAATTTGAGAGAATCTCCTGACTTAATATGTCTAGGGTACCTAGCAAAGATTTGTTTCCGGCCAAAAGTTGCTGATTAGTCACAATTTGTCGCCAAGTTTCAGATTTTGTCGGGTCTTAGTTTAGACGATTTCATAAATGTAATTTTTAAGATATCTATAGTTCAAGAGCATAGAGTATAATGTGTACAATAAAGCATTAAATAATAAATAAATAAATAAGAGCTAAATCAAAGAGTTTACGATGAGCTTACGAAAAATGTCTTAGAAAAAATATTTCTATTATTGCGTGTAAATATAATTTTAGGTTATTATCGTTCCATAGAAATTTTCAGCTGGAAAAACCGGATGTGAGGGACGTGAGCGTGCCAATTTATATATACTAAAATAAACACAAAATTCTAACACTAAAATCACGACGATATCAACCGTATAGTATAGAGAAAACAACTACAAGTGCCGTTACAAGTGTTGTTGTTTTCGTTGTTTCGTTGTTTCTTCCAGCAATTATGTGTGAGGTAGCGAGGTGATGCGCCTTCGCGCATTTTTCTTCAAAAATCCATAATATCTATACATATAATAAATCTGTAGAAGTAAAAATTCTGTACATTGAAAATATCAAAAAAAATAATGGCAGGGGTTTTTTTTTTTTTGACAGGGGGTGTTACTAGACCGACACCGAACACAAAGGTGATTAAAAAAAAAATCTGTCTGTCTGTTTGTTCAGGCATTACGCAAAAACTACCGGTTCAATTACAATGAAACTTGGTATAATTATTCTTTAATATCCTGGGCACCACACTGGGTACTTTTATCCCGGAAAAGTATATACAATAAAAAAAAAACTTAATTTTGCGGTTCGATCCCTAGGCCCGATTAATGTACCAACCGCAAATAATAAGTTTGTCGTAGGTTATGTCACCCGTTTCTATTATAATTAGCCACAAAGTGCCCGCGCCGGGACAGAAGTATTAATACCGGTAAGTATGCTCGATAGATAACGTTCTACACACAGAGTTCTACACATATAGGACTTTACACAAAAAACTCATTGATAAGTTTCGTCGTTCACGCGAACGAAGTTGCGGGCACAGCTAGTATGAAATATTTGAAATATTTGCATTCTCGTCGTCGATGGAGAAATGCCCTTACGGGTGCTTCTCCATCGACGATAAAGTTATGAGCTAAATGGTACCATAAAATATGAAAGTAGACACAAATGGCATGAGCACGTCGAGGAGGAGTGACAGGTGGTCGCCTCCTTTTGCAAAGCAGTAATGCTTGCAAAGGAGGAGACCGCTTTCCGGCCACCGTAGGCTCAGGCTTGCGGACGGCGAACAATGGGTAATGGTCTGGTAACCGTTCGGACCGGGCCCAAGTCATCGGCAGTGCGTATTGTTCCACGCGCGCCTCAAGGAGATGTCAGCAAACCGTAGGGGCCCAGCAGAGTTCAAACCCACTGGGGACATGGGTAATGTGAAAGTGAAACCCGGGGCCCTGGAACGAAGGCAAAGAAGGAACAGAAGTGGGTTTTTAGTCAGTAAAAATCTAATACTATCCCCCGCTCCATCCAAGGGCGGGAGATATCTTGGATTATTTTCTCGTCTAAAAAAGAAGAAAAAAATAGCGTGAACAAAACCATCACACACTTTACGACATGTAAAATAATTCCAGTTCTAAAACTTATGAAATTAAACAATTTATTAAAAATATTAGAATTAACAACGTTCGGTTAAAAAAACTGTTCTACTAGTAAAGTTTCACTGCTGGCTATACTCTCCGTCGTAGCAGTTGAACTAATAGAAGTTCTAGTTACATTTACATAACTATACTTCCTTCGACCAATTTTATCTATCAAACTTTTACCAAAACTATAGATCGAGGTCATATCTTCTTGCAGTGTATTCAGGTTGTTCTGATTACCGAAACGGGCTAAAGCACCTTTCAATTCATCGTCAAAACTCAGTTGTACTTTAAAATAAACATTATCAATATCCTTTGGTCTAAATCCTCCAGGTTTATTAAATCGCCTAGTCCCAACACCATTACACAGTACAAAAAATCCACAAACTTTATCTGAAATCAGTTGATTCAAATTATCCATATCCATTCTCAAATTTACTGCAAGGTCATCTTTGATTGTTGAAAATATTTTGTTTTTAATTTTCATAGCATTCAGTTTTTTATCCATAAGCATTTTAAGTCTATTTGTAATTTGACTTGATGTAACTGTTATTAATTTTTTAATGTGTTGGATGTTTGCTGTGTTATTTTTATTCTCATCTAGTGTAAAGTTTTCTAATTCATTTATAAATATTTTATTGACTTCACTTTCCGCAACACTGCTTAAATAATCTAATTCTTTACTTACAAAGTCATGGAAGGGTATAGTTTTCTTTTGCACGTCTCTAATATACATAGCTGCGTAGTTTCTAAAAGTGGCGACGGCGGTATCGTTCAAGTAGTTGTAAGTTATTTTTAAGAAATCTATTAACTCTTCCGAACAAATTATGAAAGTACCGCATTCATTTTGATCCATTTCTATATTTTCTTGATGTAAATCTGTACCAGATGGCTTTATGCTAGTAAAACCGTTCCGTAAATGGTAATCCTGCTCTGCATCTTTATTTTTTGGTTTCAAGTAGCATGCCAATCTATATTGATCTAACGCTTTACCTTTGTTTCTTAATTTTTGAATGAACTTTCGTGAGTTCTTGTCAAGATGTTTCGTAAGATCTCCCGTATATACACTTTTCCATTTACACTGCTTTTTTACTAGCAGATCTAACATTTCGTCCAACGTTGTTGTTATCAATTTATTTGTAGAATTTGACGTATTTTCTTTGTCTAGCAATAACGTTATGTGTTTCCTTATCTGTTTGTAATTTTCGATCTTTTTTTGAAAGGTGTTTGATGGCTTTTTATTGTCTTTGACCGCTAGCTTTACTTTAGTCTTCCTTATTTTATCGGGCGTCAGGTCCAATATCACTGTTTCATCGTTTCCTTCTAAATTTGTTTGTATTTTTTTATTCTTATTGCTTTCACTATCTCGTAGCATTGGTTTCAACTGTATCACTTTTAATCTGATCACATTTGTAATTTCAGTAATTATTTTATCTTCTGTAGTCCTCGGTCTCGGTTTGTCATTGAAATTATTGTTGTTGTTTTCTAAATACGGTTTTATGATTTTCTCTATAAAACTTATTACCATACCTGCATCTGAGGAAGTTCCCTCGGTTTTGTCTGAACTGGTTGGCACCACTAATAAAGTCCATAGTAAAAGAAAAACTGTAAAAAAAAAAACATTATATATTATTACTCTTATAAAAACTTTGTAGTTTTTATTTGTACGATCAGAATGTAAACCTTAATAAATTCAAATAATCTTTAAAGCAGATCCTGTGCCTAAATATTTTTCCGATACTGATTAAGACTATGTATATTGATGACATAAACACTTGGGTGCTATTTACTCCAAATTTTACGCCATGAATGTTGAGAGTTTTAAACAACAATATATTTTATATACTTTGTTATATAATGAACAGTTAAAAAATGTAAAGTATTAAGTGTTTTAATTGTCATGAACGTGAGGACTATACATGTGGTCGTTTAAAAGTATGTTTTAAGGTTTATCTGCGACTTTGAGTGCTTTTCGCGGCCTATTTATTAGTCGTCAAATTGTTAAACTCCTTTGGTTTAAGCCCCCTATTTGTGTAGCATGATTAAGCCCCCTATGTATGCAGCCTATTTCCAATAAGCGTATAACCACGCTTATTGGAAATAGGCTGCACTCACTCAACGGGCCTGCTCATCTGAGTGTTTTTAAATATATGAGCTAAAATCAGTCAATTTTCTAGTCCATATGATTGATCAGATTAAGAAAATGTTTTGACTTTCAGAGGCAAACAGGATACGCTGACCTCATCCGGTTATTATTATTATTTTTTTTTTTTGATAAGTATGTGTTTATATTAATCTATGTAATATTTTGTTTTTAATTATTTATAAATATGAGAGCAGTGGTAGCCAAGCGGTAACAGCCCCGACTTACGAGATGTAGGTCGCAGGTTCAAACTCAGCTAGGCGTATTACTTTGTGTAATTTAATTCATCCTACTGCTCTCAAAACGGCGAAGGAAAACATCGTGAGGAAACCGGCATATCCTAAAACCAAAAATTCGAAGATATGTGACATTCACCAATTCGCACTGGGCACGAGTGGTGGATTACGGTCTATTCCCTCTCTTAGAGAGGAGGATTGACTCCCAACAGGGGGAACATTAAATAAAGCTGATAATGTTAAAAATTATAAATTATAAAAGGAAATTCGACTGACAAACGTATCAAGGCGCAGCCAATACTTTAGGGCGTGAAATTTGTACTAGGTTTTTTTTATGATTTCGGAGAGTACTAAAAGGATTTTCAAAGATTTGGGATGCATTGTAACGGGATGAAACGGGGCCCAACGTTTTTATGGAGAAGCCTGCTTTCACGAAGCTACTGCCCGAACCTAATTAACCTATATGATTATATTATTTACTTCACAACTTTTACACGACGCCATCTAGTCCCAAACTAAGCAGAGCTTGTGTTATGAGTACCAGACAACTGATAAACATACTGATAATATTTTCAAATACTTATGATAGATAAATGACACCTAGATACAAAACAAATGATCATGCTCATCTGACAAACATTTGTCCTGGGCGGGAATTGAACCCACGACCTCTGGCATAGCAGTCAGGGCCACTGACAACAATACCAGCAGGCCAGTCTATTATTAGATATTGCTATTTAATTTAGGTATCCATATATAATAAATAATCTTGTATCAATAAACAATTAGATCGAGTAACTCTACTTGTAGTTTAATAATAATGATGACCTTCTCAACGGGTACCTACTGAGCGCAAAGGCTGTAAATTGAGCATAAATTTCGGCCAGCCAGGAAGTTACTTGGAGTCCATCCCCTAAGGGTATTCCAAAACAAAAGGTGCGTGTATACTATCCAAACTACCAAAAACACACACGTACGATCAGGGGTCAAAAGTGCAGTTGCACTCTAACATTGCTAAACTGTCTAAAATTTCTTTATAGTTGAATTCCAGTGTTCTGCAACTAGTTTATTCGATATTTTAGATTATATGCTACAAACTAAATCGGTCATGATCCATTGACCCTCTTTTACAAAGAAATTTTACATACTTTAGTATCGGTAGAGTGCAACGGCACTTTTGAGCCCTGACTGTACAAACAAGCGCGGATCCACGGTTGTGGGCCCGATGGTCATACCCACAACCCTAATAGGCATGTGATGTCGCATTTTCACGGTCATTCTGATGATGCTAATTTTGTAAGTGTACAAACTGACGATACCACGAGCCCTTAACGCGATTCATTTGACGACCTAAACTGAACTTTTAAAGGGATGGAGCTATATCTATACACACCGTTAAATTTTGGTCGTTTTAATCCCGCGGAGGGTCGATTCGGTACATGAAATACTATCGATTTGCAAAGAGAAAATTAAAAAATAAAGTACTTTTTTAACTCGAATTAATTTACGCATGTAGGAAATTAATTTCTTTAAGTAAATGTCAGCTGAGCGAGGCCGATGAACTGTAGGTAGTTAGTACGCAAGGATCGACAACTACCTAAAAGGTCATTGACTCGTTTACTAAAAAAAATAATTTCGTATATGCGTATATTATTTCGAGTTTTTGAAAAAAAGTACTTCATTTTTTAATTTTTTATAACACCTACAAACTTAAAATTTGGCAGGTTGGTTCCATAGAGGGTTTTTTTTATGGTCATTAAAATCATCCAATGACATGTCCTGCCTGAAGTGTGAAGCCACTGGCAGAAGCTAGAGTATATAGCTCTATCCTTCTTGCTCACTCACACGCCTGACATTAATTGGACACGTCATATTAAGACCTGGATTTACCATTGTTCGCCCCACGGCTTTACCCACGTGGAAGTGTGTACAGTGTGTTGACACTGTACAAAATCTTGGTCAGGGCGTCATACATTTTGAAAACATCTCTTTGTAGGTATGTACTATATACTTATCGATCTTTCATGATCGTAATCTGACTTACACTTGTCTGTTTTTTAGTGGCTATCAACTGTAACTTACAACCTTTTTGATTTTAGGGGTGGATCCACGCTTGCGTACAAAACACTAGTTATTTTAAAACTAAATAATTCGTACCTCTAAACGGCGAATCAAAATAGAACATGACTAAATCTAGAAGCCATTCTGATACATTTTACGATATTCATAACATTGTTGTAGCTTTATATGATTTTATTATTGAGTTTTTGCACCGAAGTGTTTTATAATAAAATTGTTTTTTACGACTGTACCTAATATTTTTGATTTGATTTTGAAATTGCTACATCGTGTTTGCAGAGTCGAATTGGTGAAAATCATACTAACAGTAACTATTGGATATCTTCATACGATATTTTATTCTTTTTTTGTAAAATCAGTCATTTTTTGTTTAAGAATAACCATGGAATTTCTTCATAAATATTTTCAGTTTCCGACTAAGCATTTGTAGATACTTAGTTAAACAAATATTTTTATATCCAGTGACATTTACGTGATATAATAGATCATGTGAATAGGGGATAAAGCAGTGTCTTTAAGTCTCGGGCGGCATGTTGAATTCCGAACGAAACAAAGGTTGCTAAGTTTTAATCCCGAACATTAGTGAGGGATTTATATAATTTACTTCCGAGCAATGCGTGAGAGTTAATGTAGAAACCTGAGTGAAGTAAGGATTTCAAGCCGCCGAAGACAAAGGACAGCTTTATCCCCGTGTTGGCTACTCTACGTTTTACACCATCTGTGAGATAATTAAAAGAAAATTTACGAAAACAAACTATATTTAAGAGAAATATAAGTAATATTTTACAAGCCAATCTTCTAAAACACAAAAAATTCACTACTTCTATAGTTTTCATTTTCTTTAGCGCTCTGGCTTATTTAATACGTTTTCTAGAGACACGTCAGTAATCACTTTTTATTCATTCTTTTTTTTTTGTTAATGTATAGCCAGTTCGATTTTTGAATAAACTTATTTGATGCACATACTTGTACATTTTAATTAAATATTTTTGGTTTTTGACGTTCCAAATTCAAATATCATCATTCTATAAGGATCATCCATACTGCATGACATTCCTAAGGACTTGCTTTAAGTGAGGGTTGAATGACTATAAAGCAGGTGGTGTTAAAAAATAATATAGTAGGTCAAAGACGTTATTACTCAAACGTTATTACTCAAAAACAACAAAAAATTTACAAAAAAAGCGAAACGCTCTCTGCGTTTCGCTTTTTTTGTACATTTTTGGTCTTTTTTCAGTATTCAAGTTATTATTTCTGAAACAAGCGCTCCATGAATCATATTAATTTTGAGTTTTCATGATACTAATCTGAAATAAACTTTTATGTGATGATGCTAAATTATTTTGATTCACTGTGTGTAATGTTTGTAATGAAAGACTTGATGTGGTAAATGCTTGGTTTATTACACTCAGAACAAGTACATGACATTATAATACAAAGACGATATTCAGTCCGTCACACCTACATCGATAATGAGCATAGAACTAGGGTTGTGAAGATTAGTAATTAGTAACTAGTGATGTTACAACACTGCACGTCTCTTCCATACGGAAAAATATACACGATACGCGAATTGTGATGGGCGAAAATAGTACATTATGATATAAGTGTGTAATGTAGGAGGTTACCGTCGAGGCATGTATTTACGAGGGTATTAAGACCCGAACCTTGGCGAGGGTCTTAAGAGAGCCAAGAACGGTAACCACTCATTACTCACGTGTATCATACGACGTTTTTCAAAACACTTGTGAAGAAAAATAATTTAGCCAACTAATATTACAACAGTAAAACTAGTAAAATTTTTCATAACATGGCAGTAAAAAATTAAATCTGTTTTCATAGGCACGCGCTAGGCTATGGCTATATGGTATTTTGATCATATTGCCTAGTCTTCGTTATTTTCTTGTGTGAAAAGTTTTTACTTTTATATTATTCGTAGTGACAATAGAATATTGATGTAACATTTTATAATGTTTTTGTAGTATTTAATTTTATTTAATTAATACAGACATTTTTTTTTTCGTATTCAAAATTTGAATCGCAAATAAAGAGGTTGAACAAAAAGGTTATAGCTACATTACAGCACTAATGCGTAATGGTAATCAAAATGTCACAGTTTGCTAACAGGTACCATTATATACCTAAGTGTAGTGCAATAAGAGCCACTTTCTGAGCAAGTGTATTGAAAATGTCTCTTATCAACCTTCCTCCTTTATTTCCAAAATCATATTCAAAGACATGTATGAAATAAAACAATGTTTAAGCAAATAGCGTTTTATTTAACAACATTACAATACGATTCAGAAGTTCTGAACATAAAACAACACACGTAGACATTAAGTAGGTCACACAAAACTATTGCAGAAGCCCACTGTTAAAGCTTACTCACTAATATTGCAACATTGGTATCACTTGCATTATAAAAAAAACCCTTACATACATTTTAAAATATATCTTTCATAATTATAATTTTTAATATTCTGGCTGATATGAAACTTATTATTTAAAGTCTAATTGTTGATGTTAGATATTTTTCACTACACTTAATCGAAAACCCGCTCTTATACCACCGTTCTGTTTCAATGGACTGTTTTCCGCACTAGTGCGGAAAAAGCGCGCTCTCACCCCCGACACAATTTTATTGTAATAAAATAGTTGATCGTACCAGGGGCTCGTCGACCCCCACGAGGCGCGGGTCAACCCCGACGAGTCGTGCGTGTATTGAAAAACGCTGTTTAATACGCGTGCACATTTGTCACTACAGGCCTCGGCTCCATAACGGCTCGAATTCCGCCTCGGTCCCAGTGAGAAACTTTCTGCACTTGTATCAAAATTGTTTCTAGCAGATTTTTTATTGTATAGGTTGAGCAAATGTGTTACTTCAACGTTTTGTCTCGTTTAGTTGGTCAATGTAGTATCTATATAAGATTGGACGGTTATGTCAATCGAGCATCGACCTTATAATTCTTTGATCGAATTTATTTCTCGATTTTTCCACAATATTTATTCCGTGGAGATTTAAAATAAGTAGTATAGACCATATTTTATATCGATAACTAGAATATTTAAAACTTGTTCTATAAGTAGATTTACATTTTTACATGACTACAGTAAAAATAAGTACCTACATAAATCATTTATTTTAAAATCGTTAACAAAATTTTATATACTAAATTTAAAATACGTATCTATATCAACCAGATACGTATGAAAATTTAGTTGAAAAATAATATATAAAAGTTAACGGCGAATAAAAAACGCAAACATACAAAAATATTAATTTTTATATTAAAAAATATTTACTAAAAAATCAAATATTGTTGGAGTTCTACTTTAGTCTAAACCTACTTAATCAACTCGGAAAAATCTTGTTTTTATCTTCATCCCTTAAAGTAATAAAATGTCGGTTATCAATAATATACGATACATTTTCGCTTATCAATTATTTGGACTCGTAATATATTAAGTTTATATTTATATCGAGCAACGAACATAACTTACTACACAATGGCGTCGCCAAACTAACGCGTCGATACAAATGTGACTAAAATACCTTAGCCTTTATTTAAATCCGCAAGTGAAACCGCGCGGCGTTACTAGTCACTAGGCTTGTGTTGTTCATCCTCATACAGCGAATGCTCTTAAATTTTGTGTAAGTAATAAAACAAAATAATAAATAGCAATAATTACAAAAACTAACCTAAATAAATTAAATATTACGTTTAAACTATGAGAGAGCAACTGAGCATTTTTTTTTTTAAATTTGACTATGTTTGACAGCCGTAGAGGTGATCCGGCCGCGCGGTCCACCGTAACTCCTTTCTAGAGGGGGACACTTCTGTTCCTGTCCTGCTTGAAGGCCTACTCTAGCAGGTTTAGCTTGCTGTTGGTCTTGCGCAGTTGTGCTCGCCAGGGTATTATCTTAGCTTTTTCTTCTTCTTCATCCTCATGTTTGCCGTTAGATGTGGAATGACCTGCAAGAGCAATATCAACGTTTTAATGCGACGATGAAATTAATGTTTTTGCGTTCTTATCAGCTACATTTTGTGATTATTGATTTTGGAATCTCACTTGTTGAGGTTTTTTTTTTGTCTTAAGATACCTAGTGATGATGTCGAGTAGATTAAACACTGTTAAATTTTGATCGTTTTAATTCCGTGGACGGTCGATCCGGTCCATGAAACACTATCGATTAGAAAAGATAAAATAAAAAAATAAAGTAAATTTTTTCTAAAACTCGTATTAACGCGCATGTATGAAATTAATTTCTTTAAGTAAACGGGTCAATGACCTTGTAGATAGTTGTCGGTCGATGCGTACTAAGTACCTACAGGTCTTTGAACTCGCCTAGCTGACGTTTGTTTAAAGAAATTAATTACGTACATGCATAAATTTTTCATTACATAACGTCCACGGGTACAAAACGATCAAAATTAAACGGTTTATATCTATAAATTGTATTTATTATAAACTATACAGGGTGTATCTGACATCGTACCACAAACGAATACTATGGATCCAGTACATGATTCTGGACCACCCAGTGGTGGAATTTTTCATCAGTTTTTTAATTTAAACGGTAAAAAAAAAAAGTAATGAATTACTTCTAAAATTAAAAATGCTGTCGGGGTTGATTAGAATAACGATTTTATGGTAGCACGCTGTGCGATCGTCCGGTAACCGACCGGACCGAGCCCAAGTCGTCGACGGCGCGTTCTGTTCCCGCGCGCCTCAAGGAGCTGTCAGCACACCGAAGATGCCCAGCCTGCAAGCTGCAGGCAGGCAGGGTCGAAGCCTACTGGGGTTATGGGTTAACTTCCAAAAGGAATACCCGGCCCCGGCACGATAGGCTACCAAGGAACGGGGTTTTTAGTTAGTAAGAGTCTGACACCAATTCCCGCTCCGCCTAAGGGCGGGATTTGTCATTGGATGATTTTACCTACCATAAAAAAACCCCTGTAACTGTTTAATTTTTTTTTTTTAATGAAAACATCATCGAGGTTGGTTAGAATAATGATGTTTTTGATTGAAATTCGATGTTTGCAGAGAATATTAAACTCCATGCCAAGATGACGTATTATTGAAAACATTAGTCAATAAATAACAGTCTATGAATCAATTTCGAGAACCATGTCCTTCAACTTGATTCCACCTCGACTTTTTATTATTCGAAAGGTTTTTTTTAGTTATCATGGAAACTAAGTCGAGTGAAGATCTTAGATTTTCTTAAGATTTTCCAGTTTGTAGGACCTCACTCGAAAAATTGTTTCAAAACAACAGACCCCTATTTTATTTTGTGCTTGTATTATTTCCTGTTTTACTAACACAGTTTGAAAGTAAATTACTTACAATAATAATAATAATAGCTTTATTGATTCCTTGCACAGATTATTCCTAACAATATTTTTGGTTATGTTAGTACCTATTTGCTTATCCTAGTTTGTTAATTTGGTCTTCTGTTATAAGGACCGCTCTGGCGGTGAAAGCCTCCTCCATTTGTCTCTATCCCTTGCCAGTCTGTTCCAGGTTGTTCCAACCGTGGCTACTATGGCATCACTCCAACGATTGACCGGCCTGCCCTTTCGCCTTTTTTTATGTATAGGGTACCAATTCGTGACAATTTTGGACCATTTGTTCCCAGGTGACCTTTGAACATGCCCAGCCCATTTCCATTTTTGGCTCATTATTGTTTTTGCTATGCCCTGTACCTTGTTGATTTTCTGATGTCTTGATCTCACTTTATCGCGTAGCTTTAGGCCCAAAAGACTCGTTTCTATGCTATTTTGGTACACTTTAACTTTGTGAGTCTGTTTAGCTGACAGCGGCCATGTTTGAGAAGCGTAGGTGAGATAGGGTATTAAACACGTCTGCATGGCTTTCGTTTTCAGTGGGAGACTACTCTTGAATACCTCTTTCATTGCCCAATATTTGTTCCATGTTATTTTGATTCTTCGCGAGCGAAGAATTACTTAAAATGGTTACTTTAAAATAATGATTAATATTACAAACCGTTACAATGATCACTTGACAGTTTCGCCTCTGATGGTGCTCGCATGGGTTGCGCAGGAGTATCGTAGCACATGCTGATGTTGTCTATGGACACGGCCCGCTGCGTCCCGCTCGGGTAAGCTCGCCACTCGCCATTTGATTGCCCATTGGTCTCTTCTACCTTAGGAGTGTATATGGAATTTCTGGAACAGTAAAAAAATATATTTGAGTTATAAAAATAACGTCTTTCAAACGATTTGTTTCTCACTCATAAAAAGTATAGGTTTTTCTGCATAAAAAACATAAGCAAAACATGATTAAATAAGTCTACTATGATTTAAATAAATCAGAAATTTCTAAAGAAAAAATATATTTTCTAAAAAAATATATTTGAGTTATAAAAATAACGTCTTTCAAACGATTTGTTTCTCACTCATAAAAAGTATAGGTTTTTCTGCATAAAAAACATAAGCAAAACATGATTAAATAAGTCTACTATGATTTAAATAAATCAGAAATTTCTTAGATCTATTTCAACCCGCGAGGCCAACCCTCACTGGGCCTGCGTGGTGGATTACAGCCCATTCCCTCTCCTAGACAGGAGGCCTGAGTCCCAGCAGTGGGAACATTAAAAAGCTAATGATATGCTATTTAAACCCCTAAAATTCCAACTCGAGGCTTTACAGACTTTCAAGTTCTTCTGGTCTTGACTTCAAACCAAAACCTACCATTTTTCAAACTCAAACAGCTTAGTTAAAGGCTTCTTATTCTGAGTTTTGATCTATTTTAAACCTTAATCCCTATTCTGAACCCACCCTATCCAAAACAAAACGGACCTCAACCTGTTTTCAGCCTCTTCCCTCCGCTGCAGTAGCTGTCTCTTCCAAGCCGGTACTGCCGCTGCCCTTCGCCTCTCCGCTTCTCCGGCGAGCTCCCTTTCCAGGTCCTTACGGGCTTTCTCAGCAGCTCTTCGGGCCAGCATCTGCCGCTTCCAAGCGGGGATGACATTGCCAGCGGCATCACGCTCCGGGACCTGCGCACACCTCTGCCAATCGACCAGCCGTTTTTTGTTTGTTAAAGCTTGCACAGTCTATTTTAGGAGTGAGGTTTTTGAAGATGATTTTTGAAGAGTCAAATATGTCTATGAGGAAGTTCAGCATTAGCTTCAGAACCTATTATACCACTTTTTCATTTCATTTTTACGCTTATGCCCGCAATTTACAACCACTTGCCTTGAAAGTCGGTGATATATTGCGGTTTGCCATGAACGCACGCGCAGAAAGTTTGTAAGGCCTTTCTACATTTGAATCGCTTTGGTTTGTAGTTTTCGCTTGTTTAGACATAAACGAATTTGTATTATTGTGCGTTTAAACTAATGACCATGATATCAGTTAATGAAGAGCTCTGTACAATTTTGCTTCTGAAAATCAAAGGCCTCTTAGAAATGTATTTGATTACAGAAATATTCAAAATTAAAACATATGTCTATTGACTTAAGGCCGGTTTTTAAATAGAGAATTTTGAGCTTAGCGTCAAACTCTATACTCTAAATTCACCAAAAATATGGAGGTTTTCAAGTAAAACTGAATATATGCACAGCTTGGAATTCTTAATTAAGAAAACGGAGATTCGATTAAGTTAATTGAGTATACCAAAACGATACAAAAATGTAGATAAGACTATCTGAAACAAAGACTGCATGACACAGGATGTCTGATCACAGTGAAGCATGACACCGAAGCTAAGGCTGAACTCACACAGGCTTGTGAAACTTTCTCAAAACAACATAGTTCCCACTGAGTTACAGAATCATTGAGCAATCGTGACGAATTTTAAATTAGTAAGTATAATATCATCAATTTCAAAAACCTAAGTTTTTGTATGCAACAATGCTGTTAGAATAACAATAATTATTAGTTTTGTAATCATTAGATTTATTGCGCAAGTTAGACTGTGCTTGCTTTTTCTTCTCAAGCTGTGCGCACACTTAAAAATGTCAGTCACGAATCAACAGATCGGTTTTCGATTTGAGAAATTGCTAATTATGAACCAGTCAAAACCTATTTTGGTTTCAACACTTGACAAGCTTTCAGGTTAAATTAGATTAAAAAAATTCTCAACTTCAATTTCAGTAACTGTCCTATGACATATTGAAAGTTAAATACAGTCAATTTGCAGGCCGACCAAAATAAATAGTGTGCGCACTGACTAAGAGGTTTAAGTATGCAAGAGTGGAGGCTGTTGGTAATCATAACACTTAATTATATTTTTACTAGTTACACCTATAGCTAGAAAACAATTGTAGAAGTCTTAAGAAGAAATGAAAGAAGAGGAGAATGATTACGAGAATAATTAATTAAACTAGTTGAAAATCGTAGTGACATATTCGTAACGAAATCTGAATATGTGTATGTGTTTGTTATACTTTGTACCTAGCCCACAAGGGAATCGTTTGTCTTTGTATGGCCATGTGAAGAGGAGGAATGAAATGCATGTTACTAAAAAAAATTAGTATAAATACATGTGGATAGATGGATAGGGAGGACAAGATAAGATAGATGGATTGTGTAAGAAGTGATATGAAAGAAATGGGAGTTATTAATAGCGTGACGGGTGACAGGACAGAATGGAAGAAAAAAACGTGTTGGACTAATTTCAAATAAAATGGATAAAGGCCAGGAAGATGACGATTTTACATCTTCACGCTTAAGCGTTTGAACGGATTCAAATTAAATTTAGCACAAAGCTAGACACTGTCCTGGAAGAGGATATAACATACTTTATATCCCAGGAGTATTTCCTTTATTTCTTTATTTGTTCTCTTGGAATAGTTCTAGACTTTCGATTGGTTGAAGCCGCTGAGAGACTACTTTTTCATAAAACAGCAAATGGCCATTAGGCTACAAAGATTTATATGATAATTAAAAGGATCTTGTATTATTCATTTTATCTATACTAATTATGTCTATCAAATTATCGTAATTTCTTGCCTAACTTATGTAATTCTCAGACATTTGGCAATCGATAAAAATGCTATTTATAAAAATGATATTTGTTTTAATTTCAGCTTATTTTCGTTGTCAAAACTGGGGCTACGTAGCGATACTATTTAGGCTTTTGAACGTCGATGAAAATGCAGTCAGTTTTTGTTCCAGAATTTAAACTTTTTTGTTCAATGGATGTGAAACACACAGGACTGTTCATTGTGGCGACTTTTGAGGGAGGCTTATGTCCAACAGTGGACGTCTTTGGGCTGAAATGATGATGATGATCTCATTGGGTGGTAGGATCATTCGAAAGAGTTACCGCAGCCGTAGAACGCAAAAGACCACTAAAGGAAAACAAGTGGGTTTTAATCAGCAAAAATTTGTCACACCCTCTCGCTCTTCCCAGAGCAGGAGTCATTATTTTGATGACTTCCTACTAAAAAAACTGTGCAAATGTGAGTCGGACTCGCGCACTGGGGGTTCCACACAAACTTACCTATGAAAACAATTCAATTCCCGAATTGAGTTTTTTTTTTTACGGTAGGTAAAATCATCCAATGACAAATCCCGCCCTTGGGCGGAGCGGGAAGTAGTGTCAGACTCTTACTGACTAAAAACCTACCCAGTTCTATTCCTTGACTTGGTCCCAGGGCCCCGGGTGCCATTTTCACATACCCTTTGACCCCAGTAGGCTTCGGCCCTGTTGGGCCCCTATAGTTTGCTGACAACTCCTTGAGGCGCGCGGGAACAGTGCGCGCCGTAAACGACTTGAGCTCGGACCGGTCTGTTACCGGACGGACGGACAGCGAGCTACCCATTGCCCGCCGTCCACAAGCCCGTCCCGAATTGAGTTGCGAAGATTATTTCTAATCGTAAAAAAAGTTTTTTTTTTTGTGAAGTAACTACAAATTTACAGTTTTCAGATCTTTGCCTATAGTTCTGTTATGAGACCTTGCTTCATGCCAAAATTTAGGGTTCAAGGTCAACGGGAAGTACCCTATTAATTTGGATTCCCTCGAGAGTGTCGAAATTAACATTATTGCGACATAAACGGCAATATCTTTTTTGTCGTTAACTTAGAAAATTGTTTTCTTTTTCACAGTTTCCAAGGACCGCAGACCTGAGTATATGTTTTTAAATTCGACTCGATACCTCCACGCGTTCTTGAGGTAAATGGTCGTGACAGACAGACGGACAATAAAGTGATCCTATAAGGGTTCCGATTTTTCCTTTTGAGGAACAGGACCCTAAAAAAAGTATAATAATAACTCAGCATTCTTTACCAGAGCAGTGGTTTCTGGTTTAGAGCGTAGTAGTGGCCGAGTGGTAGCGGCCCCGATTTACGAGTTGTAGGTCTCGGGTTCAAACCCGGCCAGGTGCATTACTTTGTGTAATTTATTTCATCACCACTGCTCTGAAAACGGTGAAGGAAAACATGAGGAAACCGGCATGTCCTATAACCAAAAATTCGAAGATATGTGACATTCACCAACCCGCACTGGGCCCGCGTGGTCGATTACGGCCCATTCCCTCTCTTAGAGAGGAGGCCTGTGTCCCAGCAGTGGGAACATTAAAAAAGGCTGATAAAGAAAAAAAGAAAAGATTATTTACTAACCGGCAATCATAATAAATAAAAGCGAATAAAATTATGTTCGTTGTAGCATACTGGAAGTATATGGAAACAGCTATGCCACTGAGTTATCGGCTGGTTACGTAACACGCGATCCGGTGCGTGACCGTGACGGTAACGGGACGTTGTCGGAGTGCCGACTACCCCGTAACGTACTGTGATGCACTTATTTTTAAGGCGGTATATCATCACTTCTTTCTCGCTTTATGCTCGAGCGAGAGAGCGTTTCAGATTTTTGCTGATTACAACCAGTCCCTCTTCTACGATCTTCCTTTGCGTTCCAGGACCTCGGTAATTCTTCCAAAAAATCCCGCAGCCCTAGCGGGTATTGGCTCTACTAGTTGCCCTACGGTTTTGCTGATATCTCTTTGAAGCGTGTGGGACACTAGCTACGCTCTGTCAACAACTCGGGCTCAGCCTTTACCGGACGGCCGGATGGCGAGTTACCCATTGTTTGTCGTCCACAAGTCTTCCCTCTCATAGAGAGGAGACCTGAGTCCCAACAGTGGGAACATTATAAGGCTGATGCTATGCTATGCTATGCTATGCCACAAGTCTTGCTGTGTTGCATTGAGATATTACAGTAGATAGAGTTCATCGAGACTTTAAATATTTCCAAATAATAACAAATTACATTATGGCTTCTTTCTGTTTAAACATGCGTTAAATGCTTTTCTATTACCTATTGAAAAGTGCATCAAAACCCGTTTCATGATTTAGGAGAAATTAGCGGACAAACAGACAGACAAGGCAAACGAAATTTTGTACTAAGTAAAGATTTACAGACATGAAATAAGCGTGCGATATTATTTACCCAAAAGCAAACCTGCCTGACTAGTTAATTATATTATTAAGTACACACACACTTCACGAAACACTAGGTAAGTAATTACTCAAACATCTTCAAACACACAGCTAAAACTTTCATTAACCGAGAGACAGTATTAACGCGATTACTAAGCATTAAGCAATGGCAATGTTTGAATTAGATTTCTTTTGAAAGTCGCGTACACTTGAAGACATACTCGTAGGTATTCTCATTTTCACGGATATATAAATATAATGAGTGTACTGTGTTCGAGTGTTTGTTGAAAGTAATCGAGATGTTATGCCTTCCTTTTATACAACATTACTCCGAACAAACTATATTCAGGTTTCGCATTTGTAACCTGAATATAGTTTTGTTCAGAATCAGTAACTCAATCGATTCCAATAATTTTTGCACCATGTTATACTTTTTTCCAAACATATGTAGCAGTGGTGGCCGAGTGGTAACGGCCCCGACTTACGAGTTGTAGGTCGCGTGTTCAAACCCAGCCAGGCGCATTTCTTTGTGTAATTTATCTTCACCACTGCTCTCAAAACGGAGAAGGAAAACATCGTAAGGAAACCGGCATGTCCTAGAACCAAAAATTCGAAGACATGTGACATTCACCAAGCCGCACTGGGCCCGCCTGGTGAATTACGGCCCATTCCCTCTCTCAGAGAGGAGGCCTGTGTCCCAGCAGTGCGAACATTAAGCAAATTGGAAGATATTATAAGCCTACTCAAACAGACAGACCCGGAGTTGATACCAATTTTTGTGGCGCGTGATCTACAGAAATTGCCACCAATATCTTTTGACCATATTGATGTCACAAGACTACTGAAGGATCTCCTAATTTTACGAAGTGACATATCATATATCAAGGAGAAATATGTAACTAACGATCAATTCAGTTTACTAAAATGCGATCTGGATAACCTCAAGAGAACTTCATTAGTTAACGTTCATAATTTGAACATTCATAATAAAAGAGGTACTTTTATGTGCGATACTTATGATAGCGGGCCAATGGGCCTAGTGACTCATAGCGAACAGCTGATAGCGAGTGAGGAGCGAGAGCAGCTGTCCCTTTCACCCGAGCGCACAAACGATATGTGTGTCTCGCGTGCGAAACCGGAGTCGCCGATACAAGTGAACGAGACTCTCGTCGGTACGATGCGTACGTCTTCACAGCATACCATATCACAGCTGAGTCATGCGCCGTCACAAAGTACGGTATCGAAGGTAGTCAACGAAATAATGAATCGCGAGAATAACGAGAAGTTTAAACAAATGACATTAGCGGATGTTGTTAAGCAACCAGGTACTTGGAAAGAAAATAAGCTAGACGCGGAATGGGTTGAAGTTAGGAAAAAGCGATACAGAAACCGTTTTATTGGACAAAAAGGTACAGCAAAGAATGACTTTGACATGAAGTTTAAAGCGGCAGATATTAAAGTTCCACTGTTTATTAATAACGTAGACAAAGGTGCCTCTGAGGGCGATATCTCGAGTTACATTTTAAATAAGACACAGGTTTATGTACAGTTGGAAAAAGTTGATATGAAACAAGAAAGGGACTACAATGCATATAAAGTGTATGTTCCGAGACATAAGTTACCAGTCTTCATGGATGACAGCCTGTGGCCTGAAGGCGTTAATTTCAGGAAGTTTATTTATTTCAGAGGTAAACCTACTGAAAAATTACGAGTACGTACACTTAGCACTCCGAATGGAACAAAGTCTTGTTAATCTCATAAGCTTCAATTGTAAATCTATTCGTAGATCTATTGACGGTGTAAGATCACTTTGTCAGACGGCTGATATCATTGCACTTCAGGAGACATGGCTACTACCGCACGACATAGCATATCTGGGAACTATCCATAGTGAGTTCGCTTTTGCGGGCAAGTCAGCTGTGGACACGTCGAGTGAGATACTACGAGGGCGGCCATATGGTGGCGTGGCGTTAATCTGGAGACGAAGTTTGTTTACATCGGTGTCCGTCATTGAGTGCAAAAGTGTGCGTCTAGTGGCGGCTAAGTTTGTAGTAGGCGAATGTGAATTCATAGTTTTTTCTGTTTATATGCCTACAGACTCGGTAGACAATATTATTGAGTTTACGGAGTGTTTAGGCGAAGTAAGTGCAATTATTGAGAACGAGAACGTTGAAAGTGTATTTGTGTTGGGGGATTTTAATTCGCACCCAGGTGAGCGTTTTTGTATTGAGTTACTTAGTTTCTGTAATGAACAAAAGTGGTTGTGTGCTGATATAGAGAGACTTGGACTGAATGTTGACTCATATACATATGTTAGTGACGCTCATGATAATTGTCGTAGGTGGCTTGACCATTGTGTGGTCACTAAGGCCGCTTATCAAACTGTTCTTGATGTTAAGATTATGTATGATGTTTTCTGGTCTGACCACTTACCTGTACGAGTTTCATGCAACTTAAAAGTATTACAGCCAAAAATAGTTAGTACGAATTCTGTATGTGACAGGATTAGGTGGGGGATTAGAGAAAATAGTCAGATAAAAATGTACCATGAATTGTGTCATAATAAGATGAGAGAAGTTGACTTTCCTGTTATATTTCATGAGTGCTGTGATAACTTGTGCCACAATCTGGAGCATAGACTACATATAGATAGTTTGTATAGCACTGTAATTAACATATTGAGTGAGTCGGCAGAGGTGACTTGTTTGTGTCAGACTAAATCAAAGCGAAGGTATGTCACGGGTTGGAACAAACATGTGAAAGAGGCACACGCGGAGGCTCGACTGAGGTTTCAGCTTTGGGTGCAGTATGGGAAACCCGGTGTGGGACCCATTTATAGTCAAATGCGTGACTCCCGCAAAGCTTTTAAGGCCAAGCTAAGGTGGTGTCAAAATAATCAACATCAAATTAAAATGAATATTATTGCTTCTCACCACTCAGCGAAGAACTTTGGAAGTTTTTGGAGAGAAACGAAAAGGTTGAATCCTGGGTCGAGTCTTCCCTCAAGTGTAGAGGGCAAGAGTGAGTCAGTCGATATTGCAAACTTATTTCGACAACGTTTCAAAGTTGATTCACCCCTAGGTCCAGCGGAGCAAACGCCGAATGTAAGATGTAGTGACCTTAGTGTACGTTTTACAGCCCGTGACGTATCTTCTGTCATTAAAAACATGTCCAGGGGTAAGTCGCCTGGTCACGATAGCCTGAGTATTGAGCACTTGCAGAACGCAGGTGTTCATCTCCCAAGAGTTCTTGCCCTACTGTTCAACCTATGTGTGAGTCATTCTTACTTGCCGGCTGATCTAGTGAAAACGGTTGTGGTGCCTGTGCCGAAGAATAAAACTGGTGATATGTCGCAGGTAAGTAATTACAGACCTATTTCCTTAGCAACAATTACAGCAAAAATTTTGGATAGTTTGCTTGACCGATGTTTAGGTAAACAACTACAAATCAATGACAGGCAGTTCGGTTTTAGAAATGGTTTATCAACCGAGACTGCTATTATGACTCTCAAGAGTACAGTGCAATACTACACTGGGAGGAGGACACCTGTGTATGCTTGCTTTCTGGATTTATCCTGTGCTTTCGACCTTGTCTCATATGACATCCTGTGGAATAAATTGTTGAATGAAACTAACCTTCCGCCAGAATTAATTAATTTGTTTAAGTTCTGGTACGGTAACCAAAATAATACTGTGAGGTGGGCAGGCGCATACTCAGATGAGTATGGGTTGGACTGTGGGGTGAGACAGGGGGGTCTGACATCGCCCAAGTTATTTAATATTTATGTAAATAAGTTGATTGAGGAACTCAGCAGCACTGGCATCGGATGCACTATAGACGGTGTGTCCTTTAACAACATCAGTTATGCTGACGATATGGTGCTGCTGAGTCCGTCAGTCAGTGCTCTCAGGAAACTACTGAGTATTTGTGAGTGCTATGCTGGAGCCCACGGGCTAAGGTATAATGCCAAGAAGAGCGAATTGTTAGTTTTTATGGCACAAAGCAAGACCTATGATGTGGTGCCAACAGTTTCGCTATGTGGTGTAACTCTTAACAGAGTCAAGCAATTTAAATACCTAGGTCATTGGGTTACAGAGGATGGCACTGATAACTGTGATATTGAGAGGGAGCGCAGGGCATTGGCCGTACGATGCAACATGCTGGCCCGCAGATTTGCAAAGTGCGACAATAACGTCAAGTTAACACTATTTAGGGCATATTGCCAGGCTTTTTATACCTGCAGTCTGTGGACCAGATACACGCAGAAGACGTTCAATGCTCTGCGTGTGCAATACAACAATGCTTTTAGGATGATGATGTCGCTGCCGCGTTTCTGTAGCGCGTCAGGTATGTTCGCAGCAGCGCGTACAGATGACTTCTTTGCGATATTAAGAAAAAGATCAGCTTCACTGCTGCGTCGGATGCGCGGCGGCGATAGCATTCTCCTGAGCATTGTTGCTAGTAAGGCTGAAGGCCACCTGATGGGGCACCTGCGTGCAATGCATGTATTGTTGCCAGGTGTGTCCGGAAGGTGGCGAAATTAATTAAGTTTATTGTCGATTTTACTAACATAGGTTAAGTAATACTAACGTTTTTATGGGTAATCTGCCTGATTTAAAGGTAAATAAAAAATAAATAAATTAAAAGGCTGATGATGATGATGATGATGTGGGATTGCGGCCTTGCAGAAGGCAAGTAAAACTTATTGCTGCGTAACTTGTTATTTATTATATCACAACTTCTTTTTAACTTCTTTCTTATAATAAAAATCAACCACAAAAAAAAAAGTCGCCATGTCTCTCTCTGTCCCTTTCATACCTCTCTTTATCTTGCTCTCACACTTTTACGCTTCATTTCACACATCATTCTTACGTTACTTTACCCGTCCTGCACATATTTAAAAATGGTCACAAGTCGGACACCACCGAGATAGTAATAAAATAGAAGTGTTTGAGTGAAACTTTGTATTATATGTCCACCAGTAAGAATTATTTGAAGTAAGTCTGTACGAAAAAATTTATTGTATGTTTGAAGGCAATAATCTTCTATATAAAAATGAATAGCTGTTCGTAAGTCTCGCTAAAACTCGAGAACGGCTGAACCCATTTGGTTAAAATATTCGTGATCCTTTTAGGAAAGTAAACGGTGAGAAAATATGGAAAAAATCACGAAAAAAAGTCGATTATTAGGCGTACGAAGTTTGCCGGGTCAGCTTGCTCAGTCTTATAATAAAAAAAAACCCTGGAAAAATATATTACGTTAATTATCTAACAAAAGGTATGATTTGAAACGCATGGGTTCTGTAATATACAACTAAGAAAAACATGTGTATAATTTGTCAAATCCATCCAAAGGTTGTCAGTAAAAATCGTTTTTAGCGATAAGACCATCCATTGTTACACCCTATTAATTTTAAGCTCCTACTGTATTTTTTATGGTGTGCAATAAAAAGTATATTTTCAAATCTATCTCAGAAAAAAAGCAAGAAAAAAAGCATTTCAAAATATTAAGATTCTCTTTCTACCTTTCATCAGTTTACAGAGAAAAAACTTTTTATCTTCAATAATGATTTCAATTATCTCAAACTTATTAATTCCGTGCACGACAACGGAATGTAATCCAATTAGCATAGATCTCTTAATTAGGAGTGAACAATCTGGCAATGAGCCGGTAAAAAAGTGAGGAAGAATGTAAAATCGCTTGGGTTTCACGCTTCAGTAGCTTTAAGTATCATAACAGTGTTTTTGTTGTTAGTTTATCCATATTGTTTAGTTTTGATTGGCTAGCGTTTGACCAGTATTTCACCTGCCCCCCTAGCCAAGTTACAATCGTTTTGTTTAGCGTGAACGTTCGGAGTTGGCCACGCCCCCAATTCCTTTGTTCTGACGCCACCTCAGCAGAGGTATTGGGGGCGTGGCCAACTCCAAGCCTTCACGCTAAACGAAACGATTGTAAATTGGCTAAGGGGGCTGATAATAAGCAATGATGTTATCGACGATGGAACATGTTTACCAGGAAGTAATCTATTTACTGTGAACTTAAAGACCCTCAGATTGTAATTATTAAGAAACAGACACCGGTTGGGAATTTCACTCCATCGAGCGAGTGTGTACAGACTTGCATGATGAGTATGTTCCCAAATCGATTTGTGCGTATTCAGTTATATAGAGTAAACAAAATCGTTATGAATACACACGAACATGGATAAAAAGACAGAAGAAAAGCCAATGAAAGGACAAATAAGCCGTGTTGATAATAAGAGAAAAGGGAATCATCAATAGAGACATGTTACACCAACTTCAAGTGCAATAGGGGACTAGAACAAAATGATGACGAAATAACAACTGTGACGAAGTAACAACAGACAAAGTAACATTAGGTGATTTACGACATGAAACCCAAAAGGCATAAATTGTAATGTAGTGAGGGATAGATTGTGTGAGGAGGGATATGAAGGAAAGAAAGAAAAGAGAGTCAATGATATTGTGATAACAGGACAGAAATACAGACAAACAAAGTAACACCAGATTCAATTTACGACATGAAACCTAAAAGGCATAAATCGTGATGTAGTGATGAACAGCTTGTGTGAGGAGTGATATGAAAGAAAAAGAAAAGGGAGTCAATGATATTGTGATAGCTGACAGAACAGAATAGAATTGAAAAACGTTCTGTGCCGACCCCAAATATAACGAGACAAGGGGAGGAAGAATACGAGAGATCTCACTAATAACTGATGCTGACCAAAAACAAACATACGGAAAAAGACAGTTGAAGATAATAAAAGCAGTGTAACACGGACTGGAGGATTATTCAAAGGTGTGACCACAGTCCTGGGTGAGTGGGTTTTAGTCAGTAAAAGTTTGACGCTTTCTTTGGCGCCACAGAAGGCGGAAAAAGATAATCATTAGATATACCCCATGTTAAAAAGTAAAGTAAAAGCATACTTTATTTTAACAGTACTTTAGATAAAAGTATACACAACTGAAGATGTTAAAGGTGTCGTTAGTTATATACTCGTACCACCAAAATGTTACAACATTAAAATCACAGGTCATAATATTTGCAAGAACTAAACACTAACAACAATCCAAGATTCTAGGTTATGAGGTTATACTGATATGATCAATATAAAAATAAACTTTGTTGTTGTAATAAAAAATCTACGTAACAAATTATGACATCGCAGTGAAAAGATTTCAGCAAAACCGTAGGACCGATGTTTGTTAGTGTAGCGGGACGGTTTAAAAGAAATCGTGGCCCAAAATGATATTTATTTTGCAAATAAAACATTATTGCTCCAATATTCCTAACAACTGCAATACAAATTTTATTGCACTTCTTGTTCCTCCTCGTCTAAATAAAACATATGCTTATAAGTAATTCATTTTTGTACTGTACCACCAACAATTATAACAGATAATGTACAGACATAAATCTTTTTACTAGCTTTTATTTAGTTTCACCTGACCGATGTTTGTCTGTGATCAAATCTTGCAAATTAAATTTGATCCACTTCCCGGTTACCGATTGAGCTGAAATTTTGTATGCATGTGTAAATCGCGTGACAATGCAAAATTATGATGACATGGAGCTGATCTGATAATGGAGCTGGAAGGTGGCCTTAGGAACTCGGTCGTAAACGACATAACCCCTTCGAATTTGGGGTCATTTGATTTGTATTGACGAGTATTTAGGTGCTAGATGGTAAACAGGGTCTGATAATGGAACTGGAAGATGACCATAGAAACTGTCATAAGCGCAATAAGATAACCACATTGTGTTTGAACTTTTTGGAGTGGTCTTGATGACTATTAATTACATAAGTATATACCGCGCTATAAATGCTTGCTATACAAAAAAATATTTTCATTGAAAACTTGTTATTAACATTTTTCTTAATAGCTTAAAACAAAAGCTAAAAAGTCGATGTAATTATTACCTAATTTAAAATTTGAGTTTTTTTATCATTTCACTTAGCCTCAAATATTTTCAGTAATCTTAGGTTCTAATATAAAAATTTAAACTATATCTCTAACACGTCCTCCTTATTAAGAGTTTATACATTGTACTAAATTTTTCCATTACTTTTGTCGGCACTATAGGTCTTAACGTAAGGAAACAAATAGCTTAAGAATTATATTTTGTTGTATTATAAATAAAAATAAGTTTCATAAAACACAATCGCCTCAATATTCCTAACAACTGCAACTTTTGAAAGCCGGAATCAACAGTGGTGAACAAAAGAAATCGTCATGTAACTGAAGCTCGTCTTTTCCTAAAGAAATGATTCAACAAAATGCTATAAACGAGGTTTCATATAAACACGGAATAAAGTCTAAAAACAAACAATGAATTGATTTATTTACTAGAATATGTAAAGGATCGCGATGGACGATGATTAAAGGCAGCTATATGTTTTTATTTCAGTTGTTGAAATTAAGAATTTCAACAAATGTAGGAGGGTCAATGGCCGTTATTCCAAGTTTATCTGGTCTAACTTAGATTATTGTGAAGATGAGGTTAGTGTATTAAATGAACTGATTGATGCTTTTAATAACATAATCAATCGTTAAGTACTTTTTTTTAACAATTGTACTGAATTTGGTGAATGTGCAGTCAGCCTAAAAATAGAATAGGGCTGTGGGATTTTTCGAAAAGTTGACTAAAGGAACAAGGGTAGATATAGTCAGTAAAAGTCTCTTACTACTCAGAGCGAGAGCAGTTAATATTATAGTAACTAATATGTCAATCATCCAAAAGTCCAAACTCAAGCTTTCCTATCGTGCTATGGAGCGCAGCATACTATGTGTTAAACTAAGTGACTACGTTCGGAACACAATACTGCGCTCCAAATCGCAAATCACTGATGTGGCTCAAAAGGCTGCCCACCTTAAATGGGACAAGACAGGACATGTCTGCCGCATGTCTAACAAACTGTGGGCCTGTAAAACACAGGATCGGTACCTGGGCACAACGAACCGGGATCGCGGCAATCAACGAAGGAGTAGGCCGGACAGCCTGAATTGGAATGAGAAAGCAAGGAACCGTGATCTTCAGAAATAATGGTTTGCCCAGTTGTGGTATAATATGGGCTAGCTATACCTAAATAATAATAAGTATGTCAATCTGTGCCGCGCGTCATTTATTTATCTATCTATACTTATAAAATGCTTTGTTGTTTTGACATTAGAGACTCCAACAGTAAGTAAAGCCAGCTAAAATATTGTAATCTAAAACGAAAGCTAATGAAAAAAATGCTTTTAAAATCTCCACGATTACAGTCGTAAACGCGATTCGGATTCAATTTAATACAAGAGAAGTGAAATTACATAAAATATGGTTAATTATTAACAATATTTTGAAAAGATTAAATAAAGAACGTGACAGAGCGCACGACGCGAGAACAGAGAAAGCGTGAAAACTTGTACAGTTTGTATAAAAATATAAAAATATTTCATTTAAATGTTGCTAATTGATATACAGGGTTAGCAAAAATTATGGAAAGTGCTTTTCTGTATTTATAAAAGTCCTGACTCACTCTCTGACTCATCAACGAACTGACCAATCCTTTGGGCCTTGGCGAAATTTTGCGCAGCGGTTCTTTTTGTGATATGGTATGTACCGACGGCAGCACATCAGCCTACCTTAATCTGTCAAATTTCTTTAATAGATTTTCAACCTTATCACAATATCGGAAGGTTAATATTCGATTGGTAAAATTTGACAGATTGGGGAGATTGACATGCTGGCGTCTGTACATTGTTACCTGTTATTGTTAATCTATACAATACACATATGTTATCGGCATTCTAGGCAATATATAGAACACCTAAAACATTTAGGTAATGTTTTAAATATTATTAATTTTATACTTTGCCTATAATATGTGTAAAAGACGAGAGCAGGGAAACAGGTAACTTAATTTTAGGGCACGTAGTCACGGTCAGTCGTCATAAGACGGCTTATGACGACTGTTCAGCCTATGAAGGAGTTAGAATGAACAATGTCCAATGTCGTTGCATATACTTGTATATAGTCTATGATTGTTATGATATGTATTCTAGATAAGCAATATATTTTAAAAGGTCGTTAATATAAAACTGGCTATGTGTACTTCTAATTTTTTTCGTAAAAAATTATCAAATTACTTCTCCTTTTCAGCTCTATCCAGGACGGGAGGAAAGTTAGACTCTTTTTTATCTCGGGAACGCGAGTGGATATCGATTTGAAAGTAAAACTATATACTCAGGGTTGCGGTCCCTTGAAGCTGTGAAAAAATCAAACTTCTAAGTTAACGGAAAAAAAAGATACGGCCGTTTATGTCGCAAAAAACGTATATTTCGACAAACTCAGGGGAATCAAAATCATGGGGTACTTGCCATTGACCTAGAATCCTGAAATTTAGCATGAAGAAGGTTTCATAGCACAAGTATAGGAAAAATACTAAAAACTGTAAATTTGTAGTTACGTCACAAACAAAATTTGCGATTCGGAAAAATTTTCGAGACTCGATTTGTGAATTGAAATGTTTTCATAGGTAAGTTTGTACGGAGCCCTCAGTGCGCGAGTTCGACTCGCACTTGCCCGGTTTTTTTTTTTGGTGTTTTATCACCGATGTTACTTATAGGCTTATATTTTTTTGCGCACCAAATGATTACTCACTTTCTTTGACTAAAACCCACATTCACCAGTATTCTTTCCTGAACAACGAAAGTCTCAATACAAATACATTACAGATTCAATTGAACAAATTACTGTTACAGTAACCTGTTTCCATTGTAAAACTCTTACAATTTCCGCGAAACATAAACGGTAACATTTCACTTTCTTCGCCATAAGATCATGCAAATTTACGACCACCATCACGCAGTTACTGTGCTTACGACATTAAAATACAATGTTGTAGTATTCCAGTAGATAGATATTGATAAAGATGAAAAGAAAGCCGTGAAAATGAAATTTTACTATGACTGTATTAAAGAAGAACGCGGCAAATAAGTTGAACCATTAGCTATGGTTACGCTCTGCCCCGCACCTCGATTGAGACCTGAAAAATTGTTACTTCACATTCAAAGTCGATCGCCATTTTGGTTCAACTTATATTCCGCGTATCATATACCTTTGCGGAGTTGTTCGAAAGCGTCACCGGGCAAGGAATACGAGTGGGTTTTAGTCAGTCAACTTTTGAATGTCAAAAGTTGACTGACTAAAACCCACTCGTACCACAGTGAGAAAAGTTATTTAAAGATTTCCCAGCAAATTAAAAAATAATACGTGGTGGAAGAATGAATACTGCAGACTAGACCATCAAAACAACTAGATAAAAACCGCTAAGAATTCTGCACACCCCGTTACGTATACCGGTGAGGTATTTAACATCAGGCCAAATGGTCGGTATTCCAGTTTAACTAGATTTAACCACAGACAAACGGATTTAACTTTACTATAGACCGCAGTAGATACCGACTATGTTTTGAACACATCAAAGTATAGTTCTGTATATTATAATAACGGTAGAACTGGTAAAATAGATGAATCTTCTCTTGTAAAATATTGTTACTCGTATCTTACTTGGTTGTAAGCTACAATGTAGCCGACGATGGAGCACGCTTGCCTAAAAGTAACCTATTCACTCTTGACTTAAAAACTCTAAGACTCCGGCAGGAAATTCCACTCCTTAGTTTGAAAATTAATTGAATTATAATATCAAACCGCCTGGTATATAATTCTACATCCAGTTAACAATACCTTTGATAGAAGAGCATACGCCTATTACTAGTAGAATATTTTGCAATGGGACATCAAAGTTTTTGCAGCATCAAGATTTTTTACTCAGATAAGGAAACGTCCATACCGTTCCTCCGCTCTTCCATAACCAACACGTTTCGTGAAGGCAAACAGGACAGATATGATTTTATACTAATCTATAAAATTCAAAAATTCGTGTGACGTAATTCATCGACGGCCCCTAGATCATTGAAAACCAAGTAAAAACTGCAACAAAAATCTGGAGAAGATTCACCGTTCACCAGTTAGGACACAATGGAATGTAGCGCAAAAATAAACAAGCAAACGAAAATGTTGTCGAACCGCGAAGTATTCTGACACTATTCTGACGATGACGCCGCGCCAATTAGGTTGATGTAATATCGTTGCAAACTTATTATGTGTTGCGATAGTTAACGATATTTTTTAGCCATTAATTGCTGAAAAATTATACTTGGTTTTAATGTGCGGTTTGATTTGTGAATTATTTTTTATTGGTTTCGCTACTAATCGGGGAGTAATCAAAACTGATAATAATCGCCAATAGGTAGAGGTACTTTTTTGAGTAGCAAATCGTCAAATAACTTCTCCCACTCTAGCTAGAGCGAGAGGGAGAGTGAGACTTTTACTGAGTTGCCCTTTGAGTATCAATATTTCGAACAAATTAAGAATTAGATTTGAAATTAAATTACACCATGATCATTCTTTTAGATGGTGATTTGTTAAATGTTTTGTTTCTCATTTTACACGTACTGTGTTTTCAATAAGAAGTGCCTTTTTCCCGAGGACCTTAATGTCAACTGAGTCTGCACTAGTATATCGACCTTGAGAGAAGTGGTGGCCAAGTGGTAAAGGCCCCGACTTGCGAGTTATAATTTATTTCATCACCACTGCTCTCAAAACGGTGAAGAAAAACATCGTGAGGAAACCGGCATGTCCTAGAATAAAAAATTCGATTGATGTGACATTCACCAACCCGCACTGGGCCCGCGTGGTGGATCCTAGAGAGGAGGCCTGATTCCCAGCAGTGGGAACATTATAAGGCTGATTCAATGCTATATCGACCTTAAGGCGGCTTTTGCACAGACTTTTATCAATGATAGTTAACTTAGACGTACTACTCTTATAACTAATTAAACTAACTTTTATGTACTTTCTTTTTATCGAAGTCGTGTAATTGTAGAATGAAAGGTATATTTCTGATTACCGGATATGTTTTCCAGATGCTTAGTCTATCTATTAATTTTTATACTTGTTGGTTATTACGTACATTTATGTATGTTCTAGAAACTGTATAGTCTGTCGGGTAATCGTATAGACTTTTTAGGTCGAAAATCAAATAAATTCTCCCGGTCTGGGTGAAGTGAGAAGTCTATATCCTACCCGATTTTTTTTTTTTCAGTTCATTAATGCGTATGGTCTCTCGATGTGAAGATTACACATGATTTAGCAGCTATCCAATACACCAACTGGCAAAATATACGACTACATAAATAATTGGACTGGCCTATTGGTCTAGTGGTCGGTGGCCTTACTGCTATGCCGAAGATCGTGGGTTCCATCCCCACCCCGGATAAATGTTTTCGTGATGAGCACGATCATTTGTTCTGTGACTTGGTGTAACTTATCTATAGTAAATTTATCAGTGGTCTAGTACTTATAACACAAGCTCTGCTAAGCTTGAGACTAGACAAAAAAAAATTACAACATCGGCAAAAAAACTTACAAAGTCATTTTAACTAAATAGTGATGTAATAGTATTTGAATGACTAATCTTCTGTTTGCCAAAGTCAAACAATGAGGAGTATTCTAATCTCCCATTCACCGTATCGTCACGACTCGATTCTGAGGTAATTAGTCTATCGACTACTATTTTGTAGTGAATAGTATTGTAATAGCGAAAGTAGATACTGGTGTTATGTCAGGGTTATTATACATCTTTTTTATCTTTAGGCACGGTATCAACTAAAGCGGAGAGGAGAACAGTCTCATTTTTCTATAGAATTTCGTGCGGTGAGCGAGCAATCGCTGTGGCAGAGCGGAGAAGTGTCTAGTTGGGCAGACGGGCAGCACACGCACTGTCGCACCCCGCACCCCGCTGCTGCCTTCTCCCCGCTGCTCTTCTTTTACAGCTCACATCTCTGCTACACAAAGCTAACATCTTCTCTCCGCTTTGGTGAAAATAACCTGCCAGCTCCTCAGCACATCTCTTGTCTCCTCTCCTCTTCAGTTTGGTGGATACCAGGCCCCACACAGTATGAAGCAAAGTAACCTACAGCGTCTGTCTGTTTTTCTAATATTATTATTCTTACTACCAACATGAATTTTAAAAGTGACTGAAAAGTTGAAAGCGAATCGTTTGCCTTCGTATGGCCATGTAAAGAGGAGGGATGAAACGCATGTTACTAGAAGAGTTATGAATATACATGTGGATGGATGGAGAGGGAGAGGGAGTCCAAAGAAAATATAGATGGATTGTGTGGAAAGTGATATGAAAGAAAAAGGAGTTAGTGATAGCGTGACGGGTGATAGGACAGAATGTAAGAAAAAAAAGTATTGCGGCGACCCCAAATAAAACCGGTTAAGGGCAGGAAGATGATGATGACATGTATTATTATTACCCGTATTATCCCATTGCTGGGTAAAGACCTCAGTCCATTTCTTTCAAAGATCACGATTCCTCGCTTCCTCTTTCCCATTCCTACGCACTTGTAAAGGATGCCAGCAGAACCGTTGGGGCCCAGAAGGGCCAAAGCTTACTAGGGCCATGGGCCGACTTCTGAAAGGGTAACTTGGTGCGTGGAACGCCAAGATACTGACACTCCCTCCGGCTTCGTTCAGAAGAATAAAAAACCCTGCCCTGGGGTAGTTAAATCTACTGTATTCTAAGTAGTAGGTACTTAGATACTGTCCACGTAATTTATTACGTTTTTCTCCATTCATCAAAATAAACTTTAAAAAGGGTCACAGTCTACTAAATGTAATTCTAAACCTTGAACTATTGCTGCTTGTGTAATGAGAACGACAAAATATACAACACTTTTAAATTGTGTTATAAAAATAACATAATTTCGTTGTTCAACTTCGACCACATCGTCGCTTGCCATCCAGGTGAAAAAATGGTCAAAAGAAAGCTTTTCTAAAATAAAAAAAAACACTTGTTTTTAAAGAAGAGAGGGCTTGCCGGAGGCCACTTTGGTTGGGGGGCTGTGGGCGAGGGCCCACATCTAGCTACGCTACTGGTCATAGTAAGTCCTTAGACTTTTTTTTGGTTGGGAAAATCATCAAATGCTGGGCTCCTACGGTTTGCTGACAACTCCTTGAGACGCGCGTGGAACATTACGCGGTGTCGTTATCTTAGGTTCTGTCCGGACGATTACCGGACGGTCAAACAGCGAGCTACCTATTACTCGCCGTCCGCAAGCCCACACCTACGGTCGTCAAAAATCGGGATCAGAATCTCGGCAAGTCCTTAGACCTACGATATCGTTATCACGTAACACGAAAACGGCCAAAGTAATGTTGGCCAATCTCGTTTTAGCCAGTGGGACACTAAAATACTTAAATGCGAGGATTAAAATGAGGTTGAATCCAAAATATAAATCGTAAAGCACTACACTACCTACATACTTTCACTTAATTAAAATTATTTTGACCACGAGATCACTTCTTGTAAAAGTAATGCGCATGAAATAACTCATCAACTTCTCTATTTCGGTAGGTAAATTAAAATTAGTTCCGCCATAGTTGACTCACGTAGAAACTTAAAAAATAAAACAAACGATAGTTCTAGGACATGCTGGTTATCTCACAACTTTTTCCTTCACCGTTTTAGAGCTATGGTGAAAAAATCAATTATACAAAACAATGCCTGGCTGAGTTTGAACACGCGACCTAGAACTTGTAAGTTATCTACTACTCTGAACTAAAAATTACCTTTCAAAAATACTGATCAATTCTCACCCCGACTGTACCCAGTTTCGTCAAAAGCGAATCACGCGCATTTCACGGCCGTTACACATTGGACGAGCATTTGCAGAGATAGCTACAGTGGAGGGGAGAACTAGATCACTGGGTTACTGCAGTTGCTTCGAAGAAATGCGTACCGTACACCACACGTGATGGTTTTTTTCTTCTATGATTATTTGTTCAAATGCAGGTTGTTTTTGGTTTATCATTCATTTGTCTTTGACATTGATAAAGTTTTTGATTGATTGACATCTCTTAGTAAAACCATCTTACAAACTAAATCTCCATAGATTGTTATGTCTGGATGTTAAATGAAAATGGGACTTCAGTTTGTTTTTTTTTTTTTTAATGTATGTTTTCAAAGTTGTCAGATAGGATCCAGCGACCTCATCTGTCATCATCATCATCACCTTTATACACCGTTAACCATGACATTTGCTAGACCAAATGTCATGGTTGCTGTCAAGATTAGGTGACCGAATAACGAATTTGGTAAGCAAAGATTTAACAACAAAAAATCAATTTGAGTCTGGCCGTTCTGAAATTGAGATTAACCCACTTGCTGTGTGACAAAATCTAAAAAGTACTTGTTTTTCATACTTGAAAATGTTTATGGAGCAAAAGATTGCAATTAGTATAAGTCTGACACACCGTCTTGCTCTACCTGAAGCAGAACAAGCTAATTGATAGTTTCTCACCAAAAGAAAATGACATAGAAAACCTTGAATCTTAATTGGAATCGTCATTTTGAAAACGAACTTTCCTGCCTTCAAAAAAATGAAAATATAAGATTTCCAATTAAGTAATTAAGTAAATCTCCGAACAACTAATTCTTTGACCAACCTAATCCTATAAATAATGAATAAACTAAACTTTCTTCTAGATAATCAGCTAGATACAAGAACAGATGACAGCTTGATTGATGTTTGTTAACATAAAAATTATTACTCAATTACACACAGAAATGTTAATTAAAAGTTTCTTATTTCAGAATTCAATAGTCTGGGAATAGATCGTGTCTTTGAACGCGTAACTTAACTGGTCTGGCTACAATCTACTGAAGTCCATTAATTCGCAAAAAGATTATTATATATGCACCTAGTTATGCAATAGATCTAAAACAGATCAGATTACTTTCAAACGTCAAGTTAAATTACACTAGAGGACGATTTCCGTTCACTATTGAAAAATAGCATCCACTCTTTTGCATACTTTTTAAGAAATATCAAAAACAAATAAACAAAGTTCACTGACCTGTTCCACAAAATTCTCAGCGGTGAATCTTTTGGTGAATTCCGTGAAGGTCTCCTTATCCTGAAGGCTCTCGCGGCGCGCACGTTCCACTTTCAGCTTTTTGATCCCCGTAATATCCTTGGACATCTTCAATTCCTCTATCAGGTCCGTTTTCGCGTTTTTGTATATTTCCGCGGCACTCGGTAAGCATTGTAGACTGACTGAGCGCGCAGGAGGAGGGGCTGATAAGGTTTTTGTCGCTGGTGTTCGGAGTCTGACTGCTGTAAGTTCGGCACTGCTGATGGCTGCGAGAGGCTGATGGCTGACGACGGGCGGTTGCGGCGGCGGCGGCGGCACGTTGTCGGCCGGCACCGGAGGCGGCGGCGGAGGTCGGGCCTCCGCCGCGCTATCGTCCCGCTTGCACGGCGCCGTGATTGTTTTCAAATACTCTGACGGTTTGATAAGGCGGTCCGGCGCGTTATGCGGGAACGCGGGAGGCACGAAGGGGAGCACGGCTTGCTTGTTGACGAGGTTGAGCCCGCGCGGTCTGTCGTCGTCTGCGGACGCCGCCGAGCCGCGTCGCCCCGCTGCAAGATTTCAAGATGGCGGTGATTAGGGGGGAGAGAAAGTCCGCGCTTCGGCGCGCACGCACCCCGCGCTGCGATGCGCTGCGTGTACATTCGATGCCGCAACGGTTTGATATATTGATCCGATAATATTTGGATGATGTTTTAATCTATATGGTGTAAAAGGAGAAACTGACTGACATATTTACGCACGGCCTACTGGAACTAGAAGCTAGAAATTTTGCACAAGGTTTCCTTTTGTGACGTAGGCGAACATTAAGAGAGGATTTTCCGAAATTCATCCCCTAAGGTTATAAAAAAGGGGTGTAAAGTTTGTATGGAGAAACCTACCTTCATGCGGGCGACAGCCGCTGACAGAAACTAGTTTTCTATAAATTAGTACAATCTCTTATGATTTTGATTTTACCAGTTTGGGCTCCGATTGTACACGCTGCAAGGTTTAAGGATCTTTTTGGTGTGTTTTATAGATCTTATGAAGACTATAAGGCTCATTTTGGTCTAGTGGTTAGTGCTATGCCGGAGGTCGTGGGTTCGATTCCCACCCAGAACAAATGTTTGTGTGATGAGCACGATCATTAAAATTTGTTCTGTGTCTGGGTGTTATTTATCTATAATATGTATGTAATTAGAAATATATAAGTATGTTTATCAGCTGTCTGGTACCCATAACACAAGCTCTGCTTAGCTTGGGATTAGACGGTGTTGTGTGATAGTTGTGGAATATTATTATTACATAAAAACTAATAAATAATTACTTTTTTTTTAAATATTTACTAATTATCTAGATTTTTTTTTCAGCCTTATTTATAAGATGATGATATGAGAATACATGTTTTCTGTGTGTTCTCGTGTTCACGTGTCAAGCGATCGCCACTCAACACCGAACATGATTACTGATACGTCTCAATATTCAGTAGTTAAGTTAGATCGGTAGTTACGTGCATTTCTAAAACGTGTGTGCTACAGCTTCATTACATTTTACTTGTTACGATATTTTCGTCTGATAGTATGTGTTACCTGACTTTGATAATTATCTAGATTTTATTTACGAGTACTTCAAGACACATATTTGTTTTCGATGCCTTCCAGGCATTAAGGAATGTTCGAAATAGTTCCCTTGAGGCCGTGGCCTGTAACACAAAAGGCCACTGACGGGACGCAGGTGAATTTTAGTCAGTAAAAGTCTGAAACACCCTATTGTTTCATCTTACAGCGGGAGACGCGTTATTTGTTTTTTTTTCCACTATAAACAAACCTACGTATTTTCAACTACAAAATTCTTCAAAATATATTTAGATAAGTATGTAATCGAAGTATTCCGGTTTCGGCACCAATTTTTTTCGCACCAATTGTTCGGCATCCAAGCAGCACCAATAGGTATGTTAGCTTGGTGCCGAATCTGAAAACAACATACCAAAAACACCTTTTGGTGCCGAAAGAGCTTGGGTGCCGAAACTTTTCGTGCAGGAAAAATCGGTGCCGAAACAGAAGTACTTCGTAAATTCAGTTAGCGAGTTTCAGATTTTTACCGACTAACATCTACCCGTACTAAAAAAGTCGTCGCTCACAATTGACCTCATTAGAAGACTTAAAGTCACCCAAAGGGCAATGGAAAAGGCTATGCTCGGAGTAGCCTTACGTGATTGCATCAGGAATGAAGATATTCGCAGGAGAATCGAGGTTATCAAAATTGCCCGAAAACCCGTCAAACTTAAATGATAGTGGCCAGAGCACATGGCTCGCAGAACAGGTGGTCGATGAGGTCAAAAGGTTCTAAACAATGGAAGACACAGCGTTGGGAAGCCTCCCACAAAGTGGTCCGGTGACCAACAGGCCTAAAAAGGTCACATGAGCAATTCATCTGGAGCAAATCATATTAAGAATTCCTAGCAGATCATAAGCAATTTTTCTAATGTTCATAAAATGGTTGCACAAATTAGTCGAATTATACTCAATTCACTGCATATCAGAATCATATTCCATGTAAATATAGCCGTATAAAAAAATATGATTCATATGATGATTCTACAAAAGTGGCCTTTTTAGACCTGCAGGTGAGAGTCACAGTAATCCGATGGATGCGAGACCGAAAAGACCCGTCTTTGTGGCGGCACGAGAGGGAGAACTATGTCCAACAGTAGACGACTTTCGGGTACAATGATGATGATGATATTGTCATATGTCTTCGAATTTAATCACCGGTTTCCTCACAGTGTTTCCTTCACTGTTTTGAGAGCAGTGGCGATGAAATATGCCTGCTAAAGTAATGTGCTAGCGATGAGTTGTGCCTGGCTGCGTTTGAACCTATTTTTAGGTGGGAAATTCATCTAATGACATCACCTGGAGTGGAAAGGGAGGGTGTGTCAGACTTTTACTGACTAAAAACCCACCCCTGTTCCTTCATCGCCGAATCTTCCTTTCAGAAGCAGAGCCTTGGCCCCAGTAGGCTTCGTTGACAACTTGGGCTCGGTTCGGCGAGCTACAACTTGTAAATCGGGACCGTTACCGCTGGACCACCATCGCAGGTAACTTTATAAAATATGTTTAGTTGATTTCTTATTGATTTCAAGAGCATAACTACTTTCTACATAGTCATGTCGCATCATAACACAAGTCTGTGCCGCACTTTCATATTACTAAATCTTGTTGCTCGCTTTTTCGCAACTCCGCCACTTGTAGATCATAATTATAGTGATCTATACTATGCTCTAGTGCATCCTATAATTTTATGGTTGAGTTCGTTTTCGTGTGAAGATAATATTCCTTCTGGTGTGTTAGAATTTAAGAGTCAATGGCTGATTAATTTATCATTTATTTATTTATTATATAAGTACATTATTGTCCACATGGACAGGATAAATATTGCAAAACTAAGTGTACAATGGGCGGTCTTATCGCACAGAGCAATCTCTTACAGACAACCTTAGGATGGACTGAAACAAAATGAGATTGATTTCGGGCGGTCAGTGTACAAAAATCATAAATAATATTAAATACAAACTCGTATAATAATAAAAATACAAAATTTCAATTAATTTAATAATAAATATCACATATAAAATTGAGAACGGAGAATAAATAAATTTTATAGTGAGAGGTAATGCACTATCACCATTGCTTTCATCATCATCTGTTTTTCGTCATTCCAGCAGTGGGAACATTAAAAAATGGCTGATGATAGCCTTTTTTTAATGTTCCCACTGCTGGGATTCGGGCCTCTTCCCTAGGAGAGGGAATGGCCACCACGCGAGCCCAGTGCAGGTTGATGAATGTCACATGTCTTTTTTTTTTTTTTTTTTTTTTATGGTAGGTAAAATCATCCAATGACAAATCCCGCCCTCGGGCGGAGCGGGAAGTAGTGTCAGACTCTTACTGACTAAAAACCTACCCCGTTCCTTCGTAGCCTATCGTGCCGGGGTCGAGCATTCCTTTCGGAACTAACCCATGACCCCAGTAGGCTTCGACCCTGCCTGCCTGCAGTTAGCAGGCTGGGCCTCTTCGGTGTGCTGACAGCTCCTTGAGGCGCGCGGGAACAGAACGCGCCGTCGACGACTTGGGCTCGGTCCGGTCGGTTACCGGACGATCGGACAGCGTGCTACCCATTGCACGCCGTCCGCAAGCCCGCGCCTACGGTGGCCGGAAATCGGGATCGGAATCCCGGCGGCGGCTGGGGCGAGCGCCCCGTTGCCTCTGCCTGATGCGGTCGGCCTCCTCCTTTGCTAGCATTACTGCTTCGCAGAAGGAGGCGACCGCCTGCCATCCCTCCTCACTACGGACCATGGCCTGAATCAAGGCCCGGCGAGAGAGATCGCTACCGCCGATCGCCCCCACGAGGACACGGCGATGCTCCGCCCAGGCGGGGCACACCTCTACAGTGTGCTCCACCGTGTCCTCCGGAATGTCACATGTCTTCGAGTTTTTAGTTCTAGGACATGCCGGAGGAAACCCTCACGATGTTTTTCTTCACCGTTTCGAGAGTCTTCACCGTCTTCACCATTGCTTTAATGGTAGGATATTGGTTGTGGTTAAATTTTAGTTCAAATTATATGCCTCGTTTATTTATCTTGAAAATCAAAGGTTCAATTACAAAGCTTTTAAGTTGAACCTAACCTAACAGAGTTTGTGGTTATTGTTGTTTGTAACTTCAACCGTGAAGGCACATTACTGTTCACACCGCGAAGTAAAACGTGTAGATAATTAATCTGAGATACCATAATACCGCAGAGTAACAGTAACTAGACTCTTCAGTTATTATAAAGGTGGTGATGGGCTGTGGGCTAGTTTAGATGAGGGCGAAGGCTCATCAGCAAGGCCATTTTTATGGTTCCTTACCTCAAAAAGTAAAAACGAAGCCCTTAAAAAGTAAACCCATATAGGATCACTCTGTTGTCCGTCTGTCTGTCCGTCAATCTGTCTGTCAAGACCCTTTATCTCGAGAACGCGTGGAGGTATTTAAACTTTATAAATATTGTAAAAAAATTAAAGTTCTAAGTTAACGGAAAAAAAAGATACGGATACAGATACGATATCTCAAAAAAGCGTACATTTCGATATTCTCAGGGGAATCAAAATTCATAGGGTACTTCCCGTTGACCTAGAATCCAGAAATTTGGCATGAAACAAGCTCTCATAGCACAAGTATAAAAATTTTAAAACTGTACAAAAAAAAAAAAAAAATCTTCGAAGTCAATTCAGGAATTCAATTTTTGGAAACGGTTTTTTTTTCATAAATTCGGAAACGGGACAGCCACTGTCACAACCCAGCGTTCGACCACATCGTAACATACTATCAAGTGAATGGGTGTTCAAAAGAGAGCTAATCTGTTATAAAAAAACGCTTGTTCTTAAAGCGGGGCCGTCAGCGAGGGCCCATATCGCCGACGCTTAGCTACGCTAATGGGCTTGTCGTTACAAAAATACCTCTTTTTGTGAAGTGGGAAATTTTCAAGTAACTTTTACTGCCCTGGGTGGACCTAGAGGGCGTCTCAGCTAGTAAAAATAAAAACTAACAGAAACCCACCTGCACCGAGCTACTCCTTTGGTGTCTACCATTTTTTTTTAGGTGGGATTTCATTCAATGACTGCTCTCACTCTAGAGCTCAACCCTAGAGTGAGAGAGAGACATTATTTTTTACCGACTAAAACCCATTTGTGTCCTTCAGTTGGTCTTTGCGTTCTAGGTCCATGGTAACTCTTTCGACTATTCCCACAGTCCTAGGAGCCATTGGCCCTAATGAACCCCTTCAGTTTTGCTGACATCTCGTTGAGCCACGAGTGAAGAACAAGCCGTCGTTGTCGACTCGGACAAGTATAAAAAGGATGGTCAAAGAAAAACTCATCAGCACACGAGTCCATTATTCTCGACAAATAAAAGTTCGAACATTAATTCCCAATGAGTCCATATCATTTTCTTTCAGTACGAGTCTATAAGCATGTTTGGTACAGTCAGCAGTAAAAGCTTTGATAAGGGATAAATGTTTATAATTTACCTAAATTTCTGGGAAATAAAAAACAATGAATATTTTTATTTCATTTTTTCCCAAGGTTTACTGACTCTACTTTAGACAAACCTCGTGAACACGTAGGAAATTGATGCAGGAACATTTAAAACCCGACTTTTTTTTTCATGGACTCGTTGGGAAATAAAGAACAATAGAATCATGAACCTCTGAGAACAACTTAATAAAAGTATAAAAAAAAAAAACTTGATTTATTGATGTCCTAAATTATAATGAAATCTAGATCAGAATAGGTATAAGTATTTTATCACAAAAACGGAGTTGCGTTAATAATTCATGGGAAAGTAAACCTTTGTGTTTGCTAATTTCGTAAAACTACTGAAGGTCGATGTTATAAAGATGGCGAAAGTCGACTTTTTTAAGACTATTTTTAACTTAATGATTTAAATAGCCGGTTGTGTAGTAAGTTTGATTTTGTAAAAGTTTTTTTACTGTTGACCTCGTGAATAGGGATGCAACGATACCATTGAGGTATCGATACTTTTACTCGATACAGTATCTCTACCATGAGTTTTAAGCAATAGTATTCGTCGCTACTCGATATCGACGCCGTAAATTTTGCAGCGCCTCTAGCGCTCACTTGCAGAACCAAAATTTACCATACAAAATATTTACGGCGTCGATATCGAGTAGCGACGAATACTATTGCTTAAAACTCATGGTAGAGGTACAGGTATCGGTCGTCAAGTATCGATACATACTAGTTATCGATTGAAAAGTACTCGTATTGAATAGTTTTTGGAAAATTTAGAGATAAACCCAAAAAAAGTATTGGTATTTTTTTTTTTAAGAAAAAAATATTTAGACTTCGGATGTCCAATTGTTAATAACTTAAAATGCTTCAAATAGAAAACAAAGTAGGTGTTTGTTTTCTTTCTGTTAAAAGTTAAGTTAAAAACACGGACGGACGAATGAAAACATTTTATTTTGTGCGGCAGCTGTAAATTATTGGATGAATTTTTGAATTTTATTAGGTTTCAGGAACACAACGCATCATCGATCTGAACCTTTTCCTTGTCGGACAGCTAGCTACCCTTTACTCGTTGTCCAATAATATCTACCATCAATGAATCAAAAAATTCAAGAATAGAATACGGAACCCGAAACAAAACATTTCAAAATGGCTGCCAATTCAAATGACATAATAATCTCAATTGATGTAGAAATATTCGGACATTATCAAATTGCTCACTTATGGGCAATGTAATCGATTTCCATTTAGTTATACTGACAATACAGAGTCGCTCTATCGTTTGACACTTACGACAATATTTTTCTACTTACATAACATAATGGGTTTGTATTAGCAAGTGTTATTTAATCGTCTGCATCAACACCACTTCGCTTATTTAAATAACCAATAAAAAAGAGTTTACATAAATCTAGGTACGCCTTGTCTCTGTCTAGGTTTCTTTTTTGTGAAGTTAGTAATCATCCAATAACTTCTCCCTTTCTAGGACGGAGCAGGAGAGCGTGTCAGACTTTTACTGACTAAAACCCTCTCCTGTTCCTTCTTTGCCACGGATTGACATTGAGATAGGTGAAGCGTGACGCTTAAAACCAGTCGCCATGGGTGACTACTGTGAAGCCTCTGTCTCAGCTCCACATAGGATCTTAATGAGTCATGATATTTTTTCATATACTTAATTATTGATTGGTTACAATTGTAGACTTTGTACACCTTTATAAGCCTGTTAAGTTCAACTCAATTTGTATTTTGGAAATAACCAAATAAATAATAAAATAATAATAATAATAATAAATTCTTTATTGTCCAGAAAACAAGGAAACATAATATAATAAAATAAATAAAAAATAAAAATAAATAATATAAATAAATAATAATATATCTATGAATTACGAATATTTACAACCTCACTACATAATTTGTCAAGGGTTGTGCAAAAGTGAGCCCCGGGGCCCTGGAACGAAGGCAATGAAGGAACAGGGTAGGTTTTTAGTCAGTAAGAGTCTGACACTATCTCCCGTCCTGCCCAAAGGTGGGATTCGTCATTGGATGATTTTACCTACCATAAAAAAACTACATAATATGTAGCCCAAATGTTTTTGCTACATATACACCGTTAAATTTTAGTCGTTTAAATCTCGCGGAGGATCGATTCGGTACATGAAATACTACCGATTTCTAAAAAAAAAAAATTAAAAAATTAAGTACTTTTTTTCAAAAACTCGAATTAATATACGCGTATACGAAATTAATTTCTTTAAGTAAACTAGTCAATGACCTTGTATGTAGTTGTCGATCGTAGTTTACTAACTACCTACAGTTCATTGACCTCGCACAGCTGAAGTTTACTTAAAGAAATTAATTTCGTACATGCGTAAATTAATTCAAGTTTAAAAAAAAAGTACTTTATTTTTCAATTTTCTCTTTACAAATCTATAGTGTTTCATGTACCGAATCGACCTTTCGCGGGATTAAAACGACCATAATTTAACGGTTTATAATATATAGAAACTACTCATCCACATCGCTATCATCTGGTTACGACAGAAACGGACCCAGAAGACTGGCAGCATGCCACGTTGAATAGCAATGTTACTTTCAGTCAGTGAGAAATATCTTTGATTTGATGACGTACCTCTCACTCACCTCGGGACTCCTTTGTTATTTCCAAAAACAAATGTATAATGTATAAGCAAAAAAATGTATTTTACCACCTGAATTACAATTAGAAAGCTCACTAAAACATTCCACTAGGCTATCTCTCAAACAGTAAACATAATGGTGATTTAATATTCAGGTGCAAACTGAAATCGTTTCACTCTGTTTACTGAAACTGCCTTGATTCGCTAATTAATGCACCGGTGAAACTAACTAACAACTATGTGTATGACTAAGTCATGTCAACTTTATAATATGCTAACTTAGCTGCTAAAACTAGCCATAGCATTTTACAGAATGTATTTTAAAGAGTGGGCGCGAGTCCAAGTTGTCGACAAAGTGCACTGTTCCCGCTCGCCATAAGGGGATTACATCGCCCAAATCCAAAAAAACACCTAGGTTGTTTGAAGTTTCCTTATGTACGATTACCATGTAAAAAATGAAGGGGATACTTAAGGACATTACTAATAAATTGTATTGATTACGTTTCTCAAAAAAATACCCTAACTCTAGAAAAAAAATCTGGTAAATAGGCCTTTTTTGAACATTAATTCCATATTTTCTCGAAAACGGCTCTATATTTATACATTGAATTTATACCAAAATATATGTTACGATAAATTGAATAACTTGTATTGATTTTTTTTCGAATTTCATTGAATATAAGTAATCAAGAAAAAACTCGAATCAGTACTAACAACCCGCGCGCAGCACCCCCTGCAATGCATGTTTAGAGGACAATTCTTCTCTACTAGTGTAGAGGTAAATTCTTGAAGGTCATTGAGCAATGTAATACCCTTAAGGAGTTGTCAGCAAACCGTAAAGGCCCAGTAGGACCGATGCCTACTGGGCCATGAACTGATTTCTGAAAGGAATGTCCGGCTCCGGAATAAAGGGCTGAGAAGGAACGGGGATTTTTTAGTCAGTAAAAGTGAGATTTGATGATCATTGAATGATTTTTACCCGTAGACAAAAAAAAAATTACCTGATAGGTTATTCCCCGAGTATCCCGATCCACAAGGTCCGGAGGACTTATATTTATTTTTATCTAGATAATTTCAAATAAGATCAATTTAGCTTAAAAATTTCGCCAGCAAATGATATCACTAATTTTAGCTTCTGCGAGCAGCTAGTTTATATTATGTATTAAAAAAAAACGTAAAAGTAACGTATAAGTGTATGGCTGTGCATCGTGGAAGATCATAAAGGATATCTCGCATCAAATTCCAGTGGTTATCAACCGCTGTCTTCACCGTATTTTCGGTATCTACTAACCCGAGAAAATGTCTAAAATAAATCTTTGGGAACGCTGCGGTGAAACCCTGATCCACCATAAAATCAAAGGCGACAAGGAACTAGCTGCTGCCAGCTACTTCATCTGCATGATAGTAGAAATTCTCTCAAGGTAACATACCCCTAGAATAAAAAGTAACCTATCGACGCCTCCGGGCAATAAGTCGGTAATCACATAAAAAAAAGTTTTTCATTTTTTTTATTGTGCTTGACTGCGATCCCACCTGATGGTAAGCAGTGATGCAATCATTGATAGTGAGGCGCACTAGTTTATTAAGAACCTATTCACTCTAGCCTTGAAGACACCTAAATTTAATCGGACGGGAAAACCACAGCAGGCAAATTGTTCCAGTCCGTGGATGTACGCGGTATAAACGACGAGGCAAAAAGCTTAATCAGGACCATAGAAGTTTCAACAACGTAAGGGTAGATATTCACCGTACCTCGGGTTGTCCGATGGTAGAACGAAGATGGCGGAATCAAGTCATGCAATTCCCGCACACACTCTCCAAAATTCATCCTGTAAAAAACCGAAAGACTGGCTACTCTACGCCTGTGCTCAAGGCTTTGGAGATTGGACTAAGACTTATTGTCCAGGAAATAAAGTCGGTAATCGAAAAACTGATTTTTGCGATTACCGACTTAGGCGTCGCTGTACCTATGCTATTCCGGGAAATGGTATATCCGTGTGCCATCGTAAAATATTCACAAAGATTTTTAGCTTTATAAATTGTAATTTTTATTTGATGTTTTTATACGTTCATTGTTGAATATGCAACTAAGATTAAAACGAAGCGGTTCTGTCCAACATCGTAATTTATTATCCTAGAATAACTTATATGATAATATCTAACAATTCCAACTTTCGCTAAGCGGATAATTCACTAGAATAAACTGGATTAATTTACAGCATAGCCTAGAGAAAAAAGCAGAAAACTAAACCCCGACTACGACAAAAAAAAAACGACGCTCAAAAATTCTGAAACAAGATTTTCAAGATGCTGAAGTAAACATGGTTACTGGAGAAACAAGAACAAAACAAAAAGAAAAGCCATAGCTTCACACGTTATTAAAGTGTTGTGGTTGGTGCTGTAGTCGGGAAAAAAACTGGCCAAGTGCGAATCGGACTCGTACTTGAAAGGCTCCGTACAATGTTATTAACCAAAAACGAAAAATAACCCATTTGTTGTATCTCTGAAATTTTTATTTTATTTTTATTTAATTAAGCATGTATTTTTAAAACTAAATATTCTGCGAATATTTGAAGCGTCTATCTTTTGCCATTATTAATATCAAGCAAAAACACAGCAAAAATAATCACGTTTGTTGTACGGGCCTACTTAAATATGTTTTTTCTGTTTTTATTATTTTTTGTTACAGCAGCAACGTACTTAAATACATCATCTGTGAAAATTTCAATTGTCTAGCTATCACGGTTGATGGCTACCATGAGATACAACCTGATGACAGATAGACAGACAAAGAAGTCTTAACGTTTTTACTATTTAGTTACGGAACCCTGAACACGTGCAATATTCCTTTGTAAAACGAGGAAATAGAGCCTTAATATCATCGCACCTATCTTGGATAAGGTGGTCGTGTGGATCCTAATAAGGGGTTCGATCAACGACCTGATAGTGTACTTTGGAAACAAAGAGACCCTTACAATGTCCATGATTATCTTTAATTGGCTTCAAGATGTATGGTTTGCGGTTAGGATTACTTTAAAAGCCATGATACCGCCGCCGCCTATGCATATGAGGAGGCCTGAGTCCCTGCAATGGGAACATTATAAGGCTGATGCAATGCCTGTGATGGAAAAAATAATTTATAGCATTGTGACTGGCCATTCCCACCCAGGACAAATGTTTGTGTGATGAGTATGATCATTTGTTCTGTGTCTGGATGTAATTTATCTATAATATTCAGAAATATATAAGTATTTTTATCAGTTGTCTAGTACTCATAACACAAACTCTGGAGCTTGGGACTAGACGGTGTTGTGTAATATCTCCACAGTTTTCCTTTCTTATCGATTTCTCATAATATCGACTAAAGAAAATAACGGATACTAGCATTTGCCAGCGAAATTAGGAAATAATCCCAAAAGAGCATACTTCCCAGATTGAAGGATTCTAAAAGCAGTGGTGGCCTAGTGTAATGGCCCCGACTTACGAGTTGTAGATCACGGGTTCAAACCCAGCCAGGCGCATTACTTTGTGTAATTTGTGTGAAGGAAAACATCGTGAGGAAACCGAAATGTCTTAGAACCAAACATTCGAAAGACATTTGACATCTACCAACCCGCACTGGGCCCGCGTGGTGGGTTACGACCCATTTCCCACTCCTAGAGAGGAGGCCTCAGTCCCAGCAGTGGGATCATTATAATGGCTGATGCTAAGCGCTATGGCAGGAGTAAAAAGAGGTATAAAGAATTATCGCGGCACTGGTATAAAGATTTGTACTGAATAAAACCCATCTGCGTTCTTTCAGTTGCCCTATTCCTCGGGCAACTGAAAGAACGCAGATGGGTTTTATTCAGACAAATCTTACATGCTCTCTCGCTCCACCCAGAGTGGAAAGAATTATTTGATGATTTCCAATCTGCAAAATAAAAAGGTAAGTGGTACAATACCTTAAGCTGTTGAAAGGTCACCATTCAAATAGTGCGCCTGACCATCAACGATTGCATCACTGCTTACCATCAGGTGGGATAGCAGTCAAGCACTGGCTTCTATCAATAAAAAAAAACATTTGTCACAATTGTCACATTAATTTTACAAACAATTACGTTCTAGTAACTGGGCTTAAGCCATTAAATCATACGTGTAAATAACTTGTTATGTAAGACAAAGTAATTTTTCTTTGACCTTACATACATTTTTTTGTTACTTACATCTCAAGTTTTTTACGTAAAGTGAACATTTAAAAAAATCAAAACCTAACGCCTGTAGACCCCAGACGGTTTGACCGGAATATGTACTTATGAAAACCTAATTTTAGTAGTTAGGTACATTTAAGTCAAATATACATAAGGCCGCGTTTCCACGGGTTTTTTTTTATGGTAGGCAAAATCATACAATGTCAAATCCCGCCCTTGGGCGGAGCGGGAAGTAGTGTCACAATCTTACTGACTAAAAATCTACCCCGTTCCTTCGTAACCTATCGTGCCGGGGCCGGGTATTCCTTTCGGAAGCTGACCCATGACCCCAGCAGGCTTCGACCCTGCCTGCCTGCAGCTAGCAAGCTGGGCCTCTACGGTTTGGTGACAGCTCCTTGAGACGCGCGGGAACAGTAGGCAGTAACAAATTGCATGTAATTTGCATACGCATTACGAGTTATTGAGGTATAAAGTGATCAACCAAATTATAAAATGTTAAAAACAAGAGCGCAGCTACCGCCGTATCTACAGGGGCCTCGACGTAGGCAAAAATTCTCAACATGTATTCCACAACCGTCTCGTAGGGTAAACCAAGCATTTGTAAAAAAGCACCATTATTTTATGGGACTTTTGATACGGGGCCCCGGTGGGACTAGCTACACCACTGGTTAGAAGCTAGTACATTGCTCATGTTAGACGTTTCGTATGGAGAAGACTAGTAAGAAATTCTCTTTAAAAAATGATTGAATTACAATATTTCCATACCTATTGCCAAAGAGATTAAAGAAATATAATAGAGCGGCCATCAGAAGGAATGTCTTAGAAAAATTTTCATCCTATGTCACCTAGCGTTTAATAGTAAACACACGAATTAAATTTGTAATTTATATATTTTTACGCTATTTCCTAGAACTATTTGCGAAAATGATTGAATTCTAATTAATTACGGAGTAAATACGAGAAATATTTACGAAAATAAACTGAAGTTAGGTCCAGTCGTCCACACTAGACTGAGCGACTTACTACTACCTAGGTAACAACTATCGGATCACGATTTTGTTCGCTATGTCCTGTTTATTTGTAGTCTATATTTAATGTCTTTGCTTATTACTAACCAAATGAATAGGTATGAGAATCGTTGGTACCCCGCAATGTGATTCAACTTGCATGCAATTTGCTACCAGGTGGAAATGTGAACTAGAAGAAAACAAGCAATTGTCTATAACAAAACTCCGGGTTGAATAATAGGAAAATCTAAATATGAAAACCCAAAAAAAAAATCAGTTCTCAACCCGGGAATCAAACTTCGGACTTCATGCTGGACAGTACCGCTTACGACAATTCCACTCAACAAGGCATTCTCATAAAATGAACACCATTTATATGATATGGCAACTTTGTAATTAGAGTAGTATAAAGCACGTTTAGGTATGGCTATACTAATGTTGCAAAGCGGATATGACTAGGCAAGCAGCGGCATGATATCTGTGGAAAGCTGAAGATAAACATTTAAACTAAGATTATGAAGAGGTGATATTATTTGTATGAAGAGCTTTTTTTTCTCCCGCGCTAGGGAGACGAAGGCGTGTCACCGCGTGTCTGACTTTTTCTGATTAACACCACATCAGTGTTGAGGCGAGCTACCTATTGCTCATCATCCGCTCTACTTTTCCTGACGCCCGGGGTGTCCCTTGGGGCAGCCGCTGGGTTTTATAAAGAGCTGATAATAATCCCGCTACTAGGACTCAGGCCTCCTCTCTAAAAGAGGGAATGAGCGATAATCCGACACATGTGGCCAGTCCTAATTGTTGGATGTCACAAGTCTTCAAATGTTTGGTTCTGGGGCCGGTTTCTTTACGATGTCTTTCTTCACCATTTTGAGAGCAAAAGTAAAACACCAGCCTGATACAGTAGAAATCTACGCTCATCTTGTAAACCATATTCCTCAATGTCCCAAACAACGTACTGATTTCTTTCACTCTTCATTGTTCGTTCAGACTATTTATGGAAACAGCGCTTTACTCTTTTTAGACGAGGGAACCCGCTGGCAGCTGCTAGTGTTAATTAATAAATTACGCAAAATCTGTTCATCATCATCATCATCATCGTCAGCCTTTAATGATCCCACTGCTGGGACACAGGTCCAGGACCCATGTCAGGTCCATCCCCTCTCCTAGAGAGGGGATGGACCTGACATGGGATTTTTTTTTTTTGGGTAGGTAAAATCATCCAATGACAAATCCCGCCCTTGGGTGGGGCGGGAGATAGTGTCAGACTTTTACTGACTAAAAACCTACCTTTCCGTTCCTTGCCTTTATCCTGGGGCCTTTGGTGACAGTCTCACATAACCTTTGGCCCTGCTGGACCCCTACAGTTTGCTGACAACTCCTTGAGGCGCGCGGGAACGGTGCGCGCCGTAGACGACCTGAGCTCGGACCGGTCTGTTACCGGACGGACGGACAGCGAGCTACTCATTGCCCACCGTCCGCGAGCCCGCGCCTACGGTGGCCGGAAATTGGGATCGGAAACCCGGCGGCGGCGGCGGCGTGTGCGCCTTTGCCTAATGCGGTCGGCCTCCTCCTTTACTAGCATTACTGCTTCGCAGAAGGAGGCGACCGCCTGCCACTCCTCCTCGCTCCGGAGCATGGCTTGAACCAAGCCCCGGCGCGAGAGATCGCCGCCGATCGCCCCCACGAGGACACGGCGATGCTCTTCCCAAGCGGGGCACACCTCGACTGTGTGCTCCACCGTGTCCACCGGGCGGTCCGCACAGTGGCGACACCCGGGCGTCGTCTCCGCACGAATCTTGTACAGGTACGGACCGAACTTGCCGTGTTCGGTCAGCACCTGCGCCAAACGGAAGGTGACGACGCCGTGGGGCCTTTCCAGCCACGCCTCAAAGAGGGGCCTTACCGCCTCGATCGTGGCGTGCCCAGCACGAGGTTGCGACAGTCGCTCTCGCCATTTCACCATGAGATCCCGCCGGAGCTCTGTCCGCCATGCCGCGACTTGTCGCGGCAGCGGAGTTTCGCCCCGACGTTGCATCTCCACGCGTAAGTCATGCATGTGTGCAAGGACTGTTGCCTCCAAATCCCATGGTGGTAGGCCAGCAAGCAGGCTCGCCGCTTCACAGGACACCGTACGGTATCCGCGGATCATCCGGATGACCTGACATGGGATGGATTTGACAGTCGTTACTGGTGGTCAGAAGCAAGAAAGTTCATAAGTCTATCCTAGGAGTATCGTGTTGCCCACCGGGTTCTGGAGGTCTTATAGGCAGTCGCTCATTGTGAAACACGGATATTAAGCCGCATCCAATAAGACTGGAATCAATCCCCAAGCAAGTTGGGAAAGGCGGTCGCCTCCATCTGGCAAACAGTAACAAAGCTAGCAAAGAAGGAGGCCTCACGCGAGGCAACGGCCCCTTAGGCTCCAGCCGCCGCCGGGATTCCGATCCCGATTTCCAGTCACCGTTGGCGCTGACTTGCGGACGGCGAGCAATGTGTAGCTTGCCGTCCAACCATCCGGTAACCGTCCGGAGCGAGATGTCAGCAAACCGTCAGGACCCAGCAAGATCGAAGCCTACTGGGGCCATAGGTAATGTGAAAGTGATACCCTGGACCCTAGAACGAAGGCAAAGAAGGGACAGGACTATTATAGGTTTTTGGTCAGTAAAAGTCTGACCCTATCTCCTGCTCTGCCCAAGAATGTGAAATGTCATTGGATGATTTTACCAAATAAAAAAAATGTTAGTTGGGAAAAAGCTTGGGAGATAATGAATTCTCTTCATTCAATAAACTCTTCATACATTTCAATGTAACATTACTCCGTGACCCACATTCAGACAGTACTTAGACGTGATTAAATTATTGTGGTTCTGTACAAACTATAAAGCTCAGCAAAGCAGTTAAATCTAGACTCAAGTAACATCGAGCTAGTCTTAACGGGTCGACACTTAGCTTTCGCGTGTAATTAATGGTTTTCCACCACTTTCAACATGTACAGTAAAACTGAGTAATACATTGCACTGCGGTATACTAAGGCCGTGTTTACTTTTTTTTTTTTTTTTTTTTTTTTGTGGTACGTATAATCATCCAATGACGAATCCCGCCCTTGGGTGGGGCGGGAAACAGTGTCAGACTTTTACTGACTAAAAACCTACCTTTCCATTCCTCGCCTTTGTCCCGGGGCCCGTGGTGACACTCTCGCATAACCTTTGGCCCCAGTAGGCTTCGGCCCTGCTGGACCCCTGCAGTTTGCTGACAACTCCTTGAGGCGCGCGGGAACGGTGCGCGCCGTAGACGACCTGAGCTCGGACCGGTCTGTTACCGGACGGACGGACAGCGAGCTACCCATTGCCCACCGTCCGCGAGCCCGCGCCTACGGTGGCCGGAAATTGGGATCGGAAACCCGGCGGCGGCGGCGGCGTGTCCGCCTTTGCCTAAGGCGGTTGGCCTCCTCCTTTACTAGCATTACTGCTTCGCAGAAGGAGGCGACCGCCTGCCACTCCTCCTCGCTCCGGAGCATGGCTTGAACCAAGCCCCGGCACGAGAGATCGCCGCCGATCGCCCCCACGAGGACACGGCGCTGCTCTTCCCAAGCGGGGCACACCTCGACTGTGTGCTCCACCGTGTCCACCGGGCGGTCCGCACAGTGGCGACACCCGGGCGTCGTCTCCGCACGAATCTTGTACAGGTACGGACCGAACTCAGGCCGTGTTTACTGAGACGCAGACGGAGAGACTATTGGCAATGTACGACGGGCCGCCACACGCGCCGCGTCTCCTCAAACACGGCCTTAGTGTTTTATACCTAGCGATGCCAATGTAGTGGGTTTCGCTTCACTAATTTGCTGTTCCATTCAATTTTCATCGCGTCTTTAGTTACTGCTGCCCTCCTATTAGTCATAGCGTGATGAACCTCGATAGAAAGGGTTATCTAACTCTGAAAGAATTTTTCAATCCTAACCAGTTCCTGGGATTGTTGCGTTCAAACTATTCAGCTTTATAGTATAGATAGAACATGAAAAAAAAAAATGAAAAATAGTTTATTCACATAACATATTTGAGCATACTACATGGGCACGTTCGGCGACAGCCCCGACTTAAGAGTCGTATATCACCGGTTCACACCCAGTCAAACACTTTGTCTATGACCACTGCTCTCAAAGCGATGAAAAAAAACATTGGGAGGAAACCGGCATATCAAAGTTCAAAATCAAAAGCATTTATTTTAAATAAACCGTTTAAATACACTTTTGAATTATCAAAAAAAAAACATTCAGAAAAAAAAGCCCAAAAAATAAGCGTAGATCTATGCTCTGTATAATGTGGAAGAATCTCTATGGACACTTTTAAATCAATAACACCTATAACAGTACGTATATTTTATCTACAAATATCTCGATTACATATTTCTTGTCGGTATATCATATATTGTTGTCAAGGTTTATTACGGCCCTTTCCCTCTCATAGACAGGAGACCGTGAGTTCCAGCTGTGAGAACGTAAGGCTGATTATGAGGACTCCACTTTCCTCAAAATCTTAAGACGCTAGTGTCACGGCCACATTTTTGGAAAAATCCCAGCTCCGCACTAGATTCGTGACAGAGCTGGTTTTAAAATGGAAAGTATATACAACATAAGTTTTGAAGCCAAGCAAGTTGTATTTAATTTTATTGTCTGTGTACAATCAGAACGTTACTAACGGCCCATTTCAGTAGAAAGTAAACGCATTTCATTATACCCAGCTTAATTTCTTTCTATTAATATTAATAGGGATGTCAAATTTTCTAATTAAGACTCAATTAGGTTTTACAATGTGGTTATGTTAATTTTGCTGTGTTTTTTTGTTTGTTACCGTAGTTTTTCATGCTGATTTGCGTTTGAAAGGGAAAAGAGTTTAGGTAGTGTTTAAATTAAGAACACATGCTCAAGCTTGGTACGACGGATTTGGTCCGTCCGTACCAAGGTCAAGCGTTACTCAGTGCAATTAGTACAATGCAATTAAGATAAGAATAGGAACGTAAATTATCTATTGATTACTTGAAAATTACAGTTTATAAAGAAAACTTATTTGCGTATAAATAATATTTTTTTTTTTTTGTAACCGGGTCTTAGTCAAACCTGAGTGAAGAAAAAATGCAATTTTTATCTAAATTAGTTAAAAACTTTTTTAATCAAAAACAGTAAAAAAAAACCGTTTTCTTTCATATTTTCAATATTGACAACTATTCACCTTATTCCATTTTTCACTACTCACAGACTACACAATAATACAGAAAATAAGCGGTATTGAAGAACTAGATTTTGATTAAACTTTTTCGTTCATGATTCGTAAATAAATTCATTTAAAAAAATAGCTTTGCTCACCCTACCTAATAGTTTCAATGATAGATAGGATATCACAAAATGGCGCAAAGTTGATCCTATTTTTATACGCATATAAAATAAAAATAAATAAATAATAAATCTTTATTGTTCAGGATAATACACGCTCGAATTTGGTACGAGTGGTACGAACGACCAAACTTACTCTGAGTCACGCTCGACCTTGGTACGGACGGACCAAATCCGTCGCACCAAGTTCGAGCTAGTATATAAATCTAACAAACAAGACAGCGCGGTGCAGTGGTAGAGCGATTGGCTGCACGCTTCGTGTCGCGGGTTGGTCAAAACATGACTGGCATGTCCTACAGATAGTCCGGATCTGTAGGTCTCGGGGAACATATTTGTGAATTCACCCATGATACAGGAGTAATTTCTAAAATGGGGCAAAATTAAAAAAAAAAAAATTATAATGTATTGTGAACATTTTACAGATCGGCCCGGATTCAGGAACAATAATGATCGCAAAATTAATATGTGAATATTTTAAAAGTGAACTTTTTGGTTTTATTTTCATTTTTGATTTGATTACTAAAAGGCTTAGTAGATAAATCGATTTTCTTTGTAATAAATATTTGTTTCATTACAAAGAAAAAAAGACAGTATGAAAAAACAGCCAAGGGCGAGTCAAACTCGCAAACAAAGGATTCCTTTCCGCCCGTAGCAAAAAACGCCAAAAAATACGTTTGTTATATAAGAGCCCCTCTTAAACGTCTCGTCTCGTCTCAACTTCGAAAATTTCTTAATAAATTCCGTAATAATAATGTCATTGTTCTGAGTCTACTGAAGAATATGTATATAAATGTAAATGACTTAAACCAAACGATACGCAATATTTGCAATGAATACAAAAAATCTAGTTTTGTTGAATGTAATTACAATTTATTTAATACCTGTAAATTTATTAATTATGTTATTGACTATGACGACTATGAGAAAAAATATTTAAATGTTAAATCACTAAAGAAATTAATATTGCGAAACCAACTAAATCTCAAAAAATCTTTCAATAAATGTGAAGTCTTTCAAAAAGGAACAATCCCATATTACTTTGCAAGAAAACAGTCTAAACATGATATTACAGATGAACCCAGCATTGAAAACCCAACAACTAAAAAAATAGGAACTATACCGTACTATTTTAAGACTGAAGGCAGGAATAAGCTTTTTCGTTAAAAACAGTGGTAAGTCACAGATCTTTAAAATATTGCACCAAAATATCGCTAGCATTTTATCCAAACAAGAAATTTTAGAACTAACATTGCTAGATTTACGAGACACCCATGATGAACCCGATATTTTATGTTTTTCTGAAACTTTTATGCGTGCCGGAAACGAAAACTTTCTGAAACTAAATAACTATTCCTTGGCATCTGCGTTTAGTAGAGACCAACAGAGAGGGGGAACTTGTATACTTGCAAAAAGAGGCATTACTTATAATGAGCTTACTTGCGTTAAAAAATATTCGACGCTTAAGTCTTTCGAAGCCTGTGGCATTGAAATCCCATTGCATAAATTATTAATAGTATGTGTTTATAGAACACCAACATCTGACCCAAACGTATTTCTTAATAAATTGGACCTATTAATGAGTGAATTACTCAAAAAATATGGGACAAGTATTAAAGTAGTTATTGCAGGTGACTTTAATATAAATACTCTCAAACCAGGGAAAGTCACTACCTATCTAACTGATCTATGTAATACGTACAAGTTGCAACTTCATATTAATGTTCCCACTCGGAAAGACTCGTGTATAGACCACATAGTAAGTAACATCAAGACTACATCTTCTAAAGTCTTGCCTCTTCACTTATCTGACCATGACACAGCACAACTGTTAGAATTTCCGGTAAAAGAGCAAAGTTCAAAATGCAAACCATATTTTATTTATAAGAAAGATTATTGCAACGAGAATTTAACTAAATTTAAAGAATGCCTCATGAGTATTTCATGGTCAGATGTCCACTTAGAAACTGACACAAATAAGGCGTTCAATCAATTCCATGATATTTTATGTTTGTTATATAACTTATGCTTTCCAAAAATAAAAATAAAGATAAAAAATTCTAACGCATTTAAACAAAAATGGATAAGTAAGGGTCTTAGAAATAGTTGCAAAACTAAAAGATATTTACGATATCATTATTACAAAAACAAAACATTGACCCACAAAATAAGATATAAACAATACTCAAATATTTTGGAAAAGTGTATTGTTAAATCGAAAAGGACCTGTAACATCAATTTTATAAACAATAGCAAAAATAAATGCAGAGCAACGTGGTCAGTTATTAATCATGAATTTGGGAACGTGAAATCTGGTATTAATAATATTTCTGAAATACAATTAGATAAGCAAGTTCTGACAAACCCTACTGACATAGCGAATGCTTTTAATAATTACTTTATTGACTCGACTAATACTTTGACATCCAATAATCAATATTATTATAATGACACTAATTTTAAGTCAATCCCTAACTCCATATTTCTTAGACACATGACTGAAGATGAAGTCAAAAAGGAAATAATGGCGTTAAACAATACTAACTCTGAAGGTTATGATGGAATAAGTACTAAAATAATTAAAGCGTGCAGTACAGAATTGATTCCCATTTTGACATATTTAATTAATCTCTCGTTTTCGTCAGGTGTGTTTCCTGATGCCCTGAAATTATCAGTCGTAAAGCCGCTGTACAAAAAACAAGATAAAAAGGACGTCAAAAACTATCGCCCGATTACTCTTGTTCCTATATTATCCAAAGTTTTCGAGAAATGTATGCTCAAGAGACTTGTCGACTTTAGTAGAAAATTTAATATTATAGCAAACGAACAGTTTGGATTCCAAAAGCAAAAGTCAACCACTCAAGCAATATTTACTCTTGTGAGCAATATCCTGAGTAATTTAAATAATAATAAATTAACAACAGGTCTGTTTTTCGACCTATCTCAAGCTTTTGATTTTGTAGCGCATGACGTATTATTGAGAAAGTTGGAAATTCTGGGAATAAGAGGAGTTGCACTTCAATGGATTTCGTCATACTTAAGTGATCGAAAACAATACGTTGTTATAGATAATGTAAGTGAAGACTTACTTACTTCCCACTGCTCTGATTTTAGGACAAATAAATGTGGCGTCCCTCAAGGGAGTGTACTGGGTCCCATACTGTTTTTATTATATGTAAATGACATACCACTTGTGTCTAATCATAAATTTATATTATTTGCAGATGACATTTCAATTATCGTGTCAACTGATAAAAAATCGATTTCTGATCATGAATTAGATATCAATAATACTATTGACAAAATTTTACAATGGCTACAAACTAATAAATTAAAAATCAATTTAGATAAATCTAATTATATTCAATTTAATAAATCAAAACATGCCAAATACAATTTCAAACTTAATGTCGATAGACTTAAAGAAGTAACACAAACTAAATTCTTGGGTGTGCTCATAGATCAAGACTTAAACTGGAAAGGACATTTAAATGATTTATGCAATAGGATTAATAAGTTTACTTACGCCCTCAAACAAGTAAAGAATGTAACAAACGTAAAAACGGCAATTACTTCATACCATGCATATATCGAATCAATTTTAAGTTACGGGCTTGTTATTTGGGGGAACAGTACGGATAAAGACAGAGCATTTGTTGCACAAAAGAAGTGCATCAGGGCCATTTGCGGACTTCGTCCTGACGAATCCTGTCAGTCATTTTTTAAAAAGCTAGGTCTGTTACCACTACCTGCACTTTACATATACGCAATCTGTAACTTTGTTTATAGTAATAAGGGATTGTTCAAGAAAGCTTATGAAGTAATCTCTCGTCCAAGGGATCCAAACAGACTTGTAACAGAGGATAATCCTAAATCAGCTAAGTATGCTAAAAGCTGCCTTGTGATGTGTGTACGCATTTACAACAAAATCCCGAAAGAATTAAAATGTATAAATAACGCAAATTTATTTAAAAACAGGCTGTATAAATGGCTGAATGGACATAATTTCTATGACATTAATGATTTCTTTGACATAAAATTATAATATTATATCCATCTATTTATTTGAAATACTTATATAATACTTACTGTTGTTTTGACCTAAAAAATTTGCATGCAATTGACACATATTCTGTGTAGCTAAACATGTGGACATTGTATTTAAATAAGACTAACACCATTATACCATGTTTAAGGCAAATAAAGACTTATCTTATCTTATCTTATCTTATCTTAAATATTTGTTTTATTTTGTTTTTATCTGTTATTATAGCGGCTACAGTAATACATCATCTGTGAAAATTTCAACTGTCTATCACGGTTTATCAGATACAGCCTGGTGACAGACAGACGAAAGGCGGAATCTTAGTAATAGGGTCCCGTGTTCAGCCGTAACGGAACCGACAGGAATGAGCAACAGATAATTACAGTACGTTCGACGGTTCTTGGCGCGCCTGAAGTTAGGCTCTGCGAACTTTAGCGCTTGTGCACTCGTAAAAAAATAAATGGTTTGAAAAAATAAATAAACAATAGCAGTTGTTATTGCTGTTAACAACTGTTATTGGCATTTTGACGCGCTTATTATGAGCGCTAAAGTTCGCAGAGCCTAACTTCAGGCGCGACAAGAACCGTCGAACGTACTGTATGTCTGATTTATCACCGGTTGGTGAAAAAGAAATATAAACTGACTGCTTACCAACGAATATTATAATTACTTTTACAATTTTAACGTTAAAAATGTTCTTCATTCTCATTTTATGAACGAAACGACTCAAGTCAAGACATTTTGAAATTAATAACTCTAAAGCTAATGCATTTGGGGCGCGAGTACCGTGTTGTCTGTTATAGCATAATTCTGAATATTACGAACAGCAAAATACGTTATAAATGCTATTATATTCCTATGATCTAAAAACAGTGGCGGATAAAGCCAGGGCGGGGCCTGTAGCAAATTCAACCAAGGGCCCCTGCGTAAAGTCTCCTGGTCCTAAAGTGTCTATAAAATATTTTGTACAAAATGATTTAGATATCATTTTCCTCATTCAATACTTCAACAAGATCGTTATCTCTAAAGGATAGTAATTAATATAGAATGCTCCGTATCCTTTGGACAGCATTTCGGACCAACGTATCCATATTGCAAGAACTCAAAATCTCTTCGTGGTTGTCGTCTGAGTGTCTTCACAAGATTCTACAATACTTCGGTCACATTGCAAGGAAGGGCGGTGGCAACCTCGAAAGGCTTATCGTGACCGGTAAAGTGGATGAGAAAAGGCCTCGCGGACGCAGCCCAAAACGTTGGTCCGACCAGATCCACACCGCTCTTGACTCTACGGTATATAATGCCCTTTACACCGCAAGCGACAGAAACAGATGGAGAAATGTCGAGCGAATGAAAGTGATGGAGCACGACCCTCAGCATTGAGGAATACGACGCAAGGAGGACGAATTAATATAGATCTGTTCTGTAAACTTTTACTTTACCAGATCCAAACAAATGAATGTATTTTGAATGTTTTTTTACGTTCAAGCGCGGAATCTTCGACCACACAAGGCCCCTGAATGTACGGGCACATGAGTAGATAAACCATATAGAGGCAAAGCTTCCCAAGAAGTGCATTATTACCTATTTATATTGTTACCTATTTTGGTAGTTTTGTCATAATAGGTGAAAACCAATGAAATAAAAGATTTTTTAAGTAAATAGTTAAATAGTTTTAGTATTCAGTATAAAAACACAAATATATATCATGTGGCATTAGCATTTACTACTTGCTACGTGGCTAATCCGTCACTGTCTAGAAGTCTAGAACAATAATTGAAGCCGCTAAACGATCGATCTGTAGAAAATAGACACACACATTTTTCAGGAAACACTAGAACACACATACCATCGTGTATTGACGTATATTTCTAAAAAACACACGTACAAAAATACTATCAAGAAAGTCTGTCAAAAGAGCTTTTGACAAGCGAGCGAACATCTGAGCGAGCTCAAGCAAATTTCGCTGGAGGACTCAGCGGGACCTACTCTCACTGATGTAGGTATCTACGTAGGTAACTTACAGAATATTCAATTGAACAATATGTTGTGTTGTGATGTTTTGAATGAGAGAGAGAGTGTGAGATAAACTAGTTTCTGCCAGCGGCTTCGTCCGCGCAAAAGTAGAATTCTCCACAAAATTTTACTCCCCCATTCCATAACTATTTGGAAAATTCTCTATTAGCGCTCGTCTACGTCTTAAAAGGAAACCCAGTAGTTTCGGCTGAGTGCTGATATGTCAGTCAGTTAATCCTTCTACCTATATGCGAAGGTTGTATACCTTATTTTTAGTATATGTGAAACCCGAAACACGGGTATAGTATTTTTATGCAAAGATTATATCGTGAAAAATCACAAAAGTTATAAGCTTGTTATGTTACTTGGTCAACACAAAAACATGGTCACCAGGCCATCATAAATAACAATTTTTGAAAACCCTTCATTGTCCGCTGTTATTCTACGCGCACACTCGAGCATACTCGCAACTGCCCACGTAGTTACAAGGAACATCAAGAGCGCATGCCACGCGGTATTGTATCTTGCAAGCTATCATAAACTATATTTCAGATTTCATTCAGTCTATTTTCAAATAACAATAAACTTTTTCGACTAATCCGTTACACTGTGCTGAATAGCGTGCTGGCTTAAAAAAAAAACAACACATCGAGACTTAATGTTGTCCACTTACCTAACCGACTCCTCAGCTCTGAGGGTTTGAGCGCTGGTTCCTCCAGCACTACGGGCGGCGGGGGCGCGGGGGGTGCGGGTGGTGGCGGCGGGGGAGGAGGAGCCTCGTCACCTGAACTGCCTCCTGACGATACACCTGGTGATACAGAGGGGAGTGTAGAGTGAACATACACACACAAAGCTGGACACATTGGCTAAAACAACAGATGGAGACTCTGTTGTATGATTAAATATTTTGTTATAGATGTATTCTTAAACTTCCTACTCATATTCAACAACTAAGCCTTAATAAATTCAAATCTTTTGTAAAACGGAAACTTTGACAAAAGGCTTTTTACACTGTAAAGCGCAATTTAGACGGTACGAGTTTCTCGCCTCGAACATACGAGAATCGTAAGAGCATAGAAAAAATGTCATCGTCTAAACACATACCTAGGTGGAGCGAGTTTCTCGTCTCGAACGTACGATAATCGTAAGAACAAAAAAGCATCTCCGTCTAAACATTCATACCTAGACGGTTCGAGTTTCTCGACTCGAATTTATTTCTTACCTGTGTCTAAACACTTTGATACGATAATGTCATGGCGATTATTGCTTACGATTATTGCGTACGATTTTCTCGAACAAAACGTTCGAGAAACTCGTACCGTCTAAATTACGCTTTAAGGATATGTTGAGAATGAAAAGGCTTGGGATTGACCCAGCAGGTCAATTTTTTGGTCTTTTTCTTTTGTTTTTATTTTCAATTGTGCTTTTTAATATTTTTTTTTTTTACAATTTGACATAGTCATTTTTTTTTGTAATTTGTTCTTTTTGTTTATTTTTTTTATTTCCATATTAAAAACTTATTACAGTTATAAAAATTGGAACAGGTTTTGCTAAACGTTCAATTAAAAAATCAATATATAATATATCCAGCTTACCTGACGATGCTGATGCAGCCTGCACCACTGCGGTCTCATCTGACACTGATGCACGGCGACTGCCGGCTGCTGAGGACATGCGGCTAGCCTGTATGTGGAAAATGTATAAATTACAGAAAAATACATACCTAACTTATGTACAATTATTTTCAAGTGCAGAAACACACTAAAAAAGTTAAAAAATATAGGTTTCTTTGTTTGTTTTTTTTTTTATATAGGTTTTTTTTAATTTTATTATGTAGTAGGCTCACGTCTGACCGCTATCTCACGTGATGGTAAGCATTGATGTGGACGACGATGGAGCACGCTTACCTAGAAGTAACCTATTCACTCTTGACTTAAACTTTAAAGACCTCTAGAGTATAGCTATCAGGAAACACAGACTCCGGTAGGCAATTCCATTTCTTTGATATTTGTTCCAAAATCGCTTTGTACTACGTATCCCAAAGGAAGAAGGTGGGTGGGGTGGTGGTGGTGAAAGTGCCCCAAGAAGATCGGTACACTACTGCTTTAATCTATACAACCTGGGGGTTCTTAGGTCAAGAATGAAGGGCCCAGTAGGGTCGAAAACCTACTGGGGCCAAGGGTCTGCTTCTGAAAGCAAAACTCGGCCCTGGTATGAAACGCAACGAAGGAACAGGAGTGGGATTTCAGTCAGTAAAAGTCTGACACACCGAGCCCCGCCCAAGATGAGATGTCCTTATCATCGCTTATCAACAGATAAGATAATAGTCAACGCGAGCCATCAATAATAATAAAAAATAATTTGGTCCAATCAAAAACGTTCTTCCACATTAAAATCTTAGATACAATCTTTAGGAAAGTGCAAAGAAACTGCACTTTTTACCCCTAACTGTACATAAGGACAGACTGATAAACGAACAGGATGAAATAATAAGGGTCCTGTTCTGGTATGTAGCTACAGAACCAAAAAATAACCTCGATCAACAACAAACTAGATAAAATAGGTATACTTACAAAATTCTGTGCCTTGTGTGTGAGAGCTGCCAATTTTGAGGCTATCGTTGACTTGGTCTGCACCTCTGATTGAGGAGTTACTTCCTCGTAGGCTTTGCTTGCGCTGCGTCAAATAAAACTCAGATTAGATACTGCTACATAAGTAAGTACATCTGTAATGGTAAATAGCCCAACATCAACAGCAACTTATACAGAACTAGCGGTCCCAGCAGACGTTGTCCTGTCTGAAAACTGGTATTTTGGCAGAAAAATAAAATTAAGAACCCGATTTGCAGCACCACCTATATGGTCCAATTGTATTTTCAAACCATCCAGAGACCACCTCAAACAGTCACACAAAATGACATCCAAAACAAAATAAAGATATCTTGTTCAACGGCATCTAAGTGAAGACGGACACTTTAATAGAAACGGTTTATTGGGCTTTCAAAACTTGGCCAAGGATACAAAAATATTTCGTTCGGCGTTTGGCAACGAACAAGCCAAAGTCGACGGCATGTTGTGTTCCACACGCGTCTCAAAAATATGTCAGCAAAAGAGCCGATGCCTGCTAGGGTTGCATTGGAAAGAGCTACCGTGGCCCCCTGTCACCTAAAGGAAAGGTAAAGGGAAATAATTATGTCGATATTAGCCTGTATAAATCTGACGCACTCACTTGCTGCACCTAGATCATGAGGAGTCATTTGAAGATTTCAAAAAAGATGGTACAAAAATATTTAGAAGTTTTTATAATACTAATAAATAATAATAAAAATCTTTATTTCCAGCTATACAATTTTACAAGTAAAGTGACTCGTACTTTAACTTAAGCATAAATGTGGTAAATTGTATATTATCTCAGAGTATACACCTCTGACACCTGACACCTAAGCTAAGATTGAACTTATGTTATGGGTGTCAGAGCTCTATAAAATTTGACAAAGACAGATACATCGAGAATTCGGAATCATAGTTATTTTAAAATCTATGATTCCACATTAATGAAAACGTCCACTTTACACTTATCTCTAAATAAAGAATATAAATATCAATTTTTATTAACAGCTCTCATATTCCTTTTCTTATTGAAGATTACCATTGAAAATATACATATTTAACAAATGACCGACTCAGAAAGAAATGAATTAGACGCGACCATAAAACTGTAACCGGCAATATTACAGCTAGGGGTAAAAATAAAACAAGTGTCTTACGTGTCTGTATTGTCTTTGGTGTTGTAGTCCACCACAAGCGCGGCGCTGCCGGGGCGGCTGTGGCTGCCGGAGTCGCGAGAACTGCTCCTGATGTAAAAAAAATCGGAGATTTAAAAATTAGAAAAGTTGGGCTAACTACTCGTACATAGCATAGTAAGCCTTATAATGTTCCCACCACTGGAACTTAGGCCTTATCTCTAGGAGAGGGGCCGTAATCGACTACGTGGGCATAGTGCAGAATGATAGATATCTTCGCATTTTTGGTTCTAGGACATGCCAATTTCCTCACGGTGATTCTTTTCACCGTTTTGAGGTAACTACCTAATTTCATCAACATAAGCACTAATAGTTGAATTAATGAGTTGTCATTGTATGTAGCGGAGAAGAGAATGTTAAGACAGATGTGTAAAGTGAAGTAAATAGATAAAGTAAGGAGAATTTTAAAAAGTAAGAGAATTTTAATGACTGAAAAGTTGAAATGGATTCGTCGATAAAACGTATGTTATTAAAACCGTTATGTGTATGAATTTGGATAAGATGGAGACTAAAGAAGATATGGATTGATTGTACGAGGAATGAAGTCAAATGAAAGGGTGTCAGTGATAGCGTGACGGTTGATAGGAGAAAACGGAAGAATCAGACGAATAGAATAAGAGTAAGAACGTGATTCATAATCAAAGCTCTTCTTATAACTGTCTCATAGTATAGTCATAACAATAAATAAATAAAATCCAAACGAACCTTCGCCTCTGATGTTCCTCCCTGGGCAGGTAGATATCTTCATAATGATGATCACGCCTGGTAGCCTCAGCACCACTGTCACTATCAGAATGCTCCTGCGCGGTCGTGGATTCCGCAGACCCGTGGATCTCTGCTTTAACTGTACAAAGAAGGTCTTGGTCAGAAGATGTACTAGAGATGATAAAGATGCCTAGTTTATAGCCCAAGAAGAACCAGAACCTTAAAGCGACCTCCTTTCATTTATTAAATGTCTTATTGCATTAGCGCTTACTAAACTTGAACTATTTGATAATCTGAAAGATTGGAACAATTTCTCTGCAGCGGTCTTCCTATCCAATTATAATTTAGGTGTCTTCGGGGTTAAATGAATAGGCTCATAATAAACTAACACAATTCAAAGATTGCATCACTGCTTCCCATCAGGTGGGATCGCAGTAAAGCATTACATTATGTCATTAAGAAAAATCTTTACCGCTTTTAAGAAATATACATTTGTTTAGGCATTTGAATACAATCTATCTGTATAATGTATAATAATAATTTAAAAAATAAAACAATAAAAATATAAGAGCAATTGTATATTTTTAGGTAAGATGACATGATCTAATAGTTAGCAATATTTGAAAAATTTAAGCAAAAATTTATAAATAAACGAAGTATTTTTCATCAAAATATACGAGTATTTAGAGAAAAATGGCCCGATTTTTTTCTAGACAGAAAGGTTTGGAAGCAGGAAGGGTAGGCTTCCCCAGCCGAGGGATAAAACGTTGGCTATCCAAAGATAACTAAATGCATGGTAATTGTATTTGAAGGCTAGCATAAAAATACACAAAGGCTTAAAAAATAAAAGCATTGTCAGAATAATGAGAGAACAGCCGAAGTTCCAGAAATGGCATGAGCAGAAGCATAGGCTAGTCCTGATTCTGTAACTCCTTACCAGTCATGATGGAGTCATCTGGCTCTTCCGACTGCCTCGACCCTGGACAATAATGGAATTCTAACTAATAATGATCCCATTTTGAATATAACTATACTAGTTATATTATCGAATTGGAAGTACTCTCATTTCCAGTTCGACTTCTACGAGTTTAACTCATTGGTGTTTATAGGTATGCGAAACAGGGTGTAATACAAAATCCCACAAACCTCCTTTGAGAAGGGAGGATCCAACCAAACGTGTGTTGTGTCTTGCCCAAGCAACTTAGCCATTTCAATTGTTTCTCGTGTATGTACTAAACTATTCGTTACTATGAAAGTTTGCAAACAAAATCATTAAAAATAAAATAATGGTTTTAGCATACACTCCTATCATCTCTTGCTGGTTCCTCGATCCCTGGTTCCTAGCTCTTGAATTCCTGAAAATTTGCTATTGTATTTGTCTTCATAGAGCAACAATTTCATCCAAATTTTCATCCTCCTTTCATCTCTCCGGCAGAACATCTGCCACCGGGACACGAAGTGCAGTGGCCAATCTGGAAATCTCTGAATCGACTGCAGGCTCAGGTTGGCCGCTGTAGAGATAATCTGCCAAATGGGGTATCCTTGACCAAACGCATATACAGTGCTAGTGTGGAACCCCCTTCCCTGGATATGCATCACCTTCTTTCCTGCCCTGGCCATGCGAGGCCAACGACAGAGCGGTCCAGATGGCAAAATATTGTTCCGAACAAATTTGATTCAGGTCAACATGAAAGAAGAAGCATAGAATAACAGTGAGCTTTCTACATGTCCTTACCAGTCATAGCGGGCGCTTCTTGCCCTTCCGCTGGTACTCTGGGCCCTGGAGACCGGGTGTGGAACAGGTCTCGTACACGCTGGTACAATGCTGCTGGGGCACCTGAACTGCTGCTGTTGTTGTGCAGGAACCAGCCGTTCGCCGCGTTGTCGGCGTCTGATGCGGAGCAGGCTAGAAAGGAAAGAAGATGATATTTAATCTTTTTTGTATAAAGTACGGAGGCATTTTTTTTATTGTTGATAGGTTCACGCTTGACCGCTATCTCCCCTGATGGAAAGCGACGATGCGGTCAATGATGGAGCGCGTTTACCTAAAAGTAACCTATTCACTCTTGGCTTAAAGGTCCTCGGGTTGTAGCCATGTGGAAACAAAGACTCCGGCAGGGAATTCCACTCCTTAGCTGTACGCATAATGAATGTGTTCCCAAAACGTTTTGTGCATATAGGTGGGATGTCCACCATGTACCGGTGACGCATCGCCGTACGTCTGGTAGTCCGATGATTCTTGGATGTGATGCTTGATTAAGCTTTTCGTCTCGTCGTTTATATCGCGTACATTGAAAGACTGGAATTTGCCAGCTGCGGTCTTCCCGTCCGATTATAATAAAAGGTGTCTTCAATGCTAGAGTGAATAGGCTTTTAATAAACTAGTGCGCTTTACCATCAACGATTGCATCACTGCTTACCATCAGGTGGGAATGCAGTCAAGCACTTTTATATCATTAAAAAAGATTTTTTTATTTTATTTTTCTAATGAAACTCTTCCGAAACGTCTTGACCGATTTTTCTGAATGTTTGTATACCCCAAAGTGATAAGTCTACTATCACGCAGGCGAAAACGCTGGCAGCAGCTAGTATTATAATGGTGAAAGTCTGTAAGTATGTATGTTTGTTACTCGTTTATACTTAAACTGCTGAAGGTATTTGGATGAAATTTTGACCATGACCAGCGTGAAGCGAAGCAACTGCCTAGAGATAATGGCTCCGACTTATGGGTGGCAGATCGCTGCTTTAAACCCAGGTAGGCGTTTTACTTTTTGTAATTTATTTCAACATCACTGCCTCAAATTGATGACGGAAAACATCGTGAGGAAACCAGCATGTCTTAGAGCCATTAGTCTAAGAGTTACATGAAGCCAATTCTTTGCGTCCAATCTATGTTTAATCACCTCACACTTACGACTCAGTACTTACATTGCGTAAATTCTTCAGATTGGTGGTAAATTGCTGTATTATCGGATCATGTGTTGCGTTACGTGGACGTTATGAAGGAAAGGTACATTAAGGTGGAATGGGGTAAACCAAGTTTGTATTAGGTACCGATTCATAATCACGCTTAATGTTATAAAGGTAAAAGTTTGTGCCTATATGTGTCTATGTTTCTTAATTCTTCTCGCTTCAACCATGTCCAAAAGTTACATGGGAATATATTCCTTTTACTTTTTTTTTGAGTTGCTGACGATTTGATCAATATTATTTTCACCGATGATCATTCGGAAACCAGCAAATTTATTGAATCTGTTTAGTACAGTCGGATAAAAAAATGTTTTAAAATATACCTAATATAAAGAATTTTATTACCCGCAGTAGTCGCCTAAAATGGTTTTGGTTATATATTTACAAAAACTTTTTATCTGACTGTGCCAAAGAGTGAAAAGAATATTCGGCAATTCTTTCGTCAGTGAAAACAAAATATTGAAAAAAGAATGTGCCAATTCGGATTCCGTATCCAAATATGTTGTATCTGTATTGTCAGCAACAATTTTTTTTTAGATTTACGCAGGCGAAGTCATTCCGTTAAATTTTATTTATAATTGATATGCTAGCGTTCGACCACTATCTCACATGATAGTTAACTAAGTAACGAGAAGGTCGACAAACGAGCGATCTTGTCTAATAGTAACCACTCTTGATCTAAAGATCTAAAGGCATCAGGAAATATAGACTCCGACAAGGGATTCAAGATAAAAAAGAGAATTTAAAGTAAAAAGACCAATTGGTTTAACGCAACCTCGGAATTTACTACATAGTTGTTCTACTTCAAGGGTCCTAATCCTTGCGAGAAGTGTGCCCTTAACTTCATCATCGGCCTTTTATAATGTTCCCACTGCTGGGACACAGGCCTCCTCTCCAAGAGAGGGAATGGACCGTAATACAACACGCGGGCCCAGTGCGGGTTGGTGAATGTCACATGTCTTCGAATTTTTGTTCTAGGACATTACGGTTTCCTCACGATGTTTTCCTTCACCGTTTTGATAGCAGTGGTGATGAAATAAATTACTCAAAGTAATGCGGCTGGCTGGGTTTGAACCCGCGACCTAAAACTCGTAAGTCTACCCTCGTAAGTTGCCCTTAACTTAGTTGTCCGTACAATGTCTTAATATCAGTTCACTAGCTGCCGTCCATGGCTTTGTGCCCGTAAAATTAGTACTTTTTACTTTTACATAGGTTTTCTCCCTATTTTTTCTTTTATACCACTCTTGTCTTGCTAATAAAACAAAAAATATTAGTATTCAAAATCAGTCAAACCGTTTCTGAGTTTCATTGAAAGAAATGAACATCAATAGATAGTAAGAAATTTATATTATTTAGAGTTATTAGTATAGATCGGCCTGAGTGGAGACGTTGTGTACAACGGCACGTACAGGCCTTTGAAAATAAAAGGAGGTTGGAATTAGACCAGAAACGCGACGACCTCAAGGCTAGACCACCAGCAACTATATTTTATAATGTTGTTAATGGTGTTCTGACATGTCCGCTTTGTGCTCGGAGTTTTTCGGCCAAAGTTGGATATGCAAGTCACATGAGAGCACACGACAGAGCAGCACATCTGAGCTCACAACAACCATGAGGAGCCAAAGATTGGAGCGAAATCGGCTAGATGGCATCATCATCATCATCATCATCATAGTGATGAAAATAGGCCTCCCACAAGGTGAACTGATGACCTAGTGAGGGTCCCGGTCTGATGTGTCCGTGTGATCCGTGACCCACAGGACCGCTCGGAGAGGTGCCGAATGTGATGATGAAATTAATATGAAAGCAAGATAAAGAATATTTTAAAAACCCTGTCTAATTTAAATGTGGTGCGTAATAATTCGAGGATTCCCAAAGGAGCAATGAACGCATCAGTAGTTGAAGATAATAATTTATGAATCACGTATTAACAAAACGCATAAACGACTTTAGCGAATCAGGATATCCAGCTGTTTGCGTAACATTACTGCTTGAATATCCGACCGCTTAGGTGCGGTCGATAGCTCTTCCTTCTTCCCCATTACTTTAATGAACTTCAAACAACTCATAATTGGGTATGATAAATATGAAATATTTATGACTCTATTCTCTTCTTAAACACCTCGTCATCTTCCTGCCCTCGTCCCATTTTGATTGGAGTCAGCTCAACACGTTTGTTTCTTCCATTCTGTCCAAATAACCATCACGCTATTGGTTAATCCCTTTTTTTTCATATGACTCCTTTTCACAATCTATCCATCTTTTGTATGACCTCCCTCTCACTCTCCATCCATCTACATGTATACTCATAACTCTTTTACTAACATATGTTCTATTATACTTTCGTATGTGTGATTTTTTTTCAGTTTATTCAGATTTTAATACAGCATTATATTTTGAATAATCAAACTTTCATCAAAAAACATGAGTTTTTTCTCTTTACTGAATAATTCAGGAAAAAAAGGATAGGAAATTGTAGTGTGTATGAAAATAAATATAATATAAAATACATACAATACCTATATATAAGTGCTTATTCTGATCCAAAATACATAATATAATAAATAAACGTAAATTTAATCACTGAACACACCATATTTAAAATCAATAACATCCACCCAGTCTTGTATCAACGATCTCTTGACCACATCCATCTTGATTAGCCAAGCAATCGGAAACCACCTTTAAAAACTAACACAATAAACAGAAAAGAAAATAAAAGCTATATACGCCACATATTGCTAGTATTCTCTCTCTATTTATATTTTAAAACCCAGCAGCGCTTAAAACAGGTCCGCTCGCGACGGCGTCAGGAAAACAACTGCTCAATGGGGTGCAACAGTTACCTAAAGCTGCGTATGCGCTTCCTGGCGACTCATTTCCGTCATGTTTACAATTAGATCCGCTCGATTTTTCACGCGTTTGCACGGATAATGCAATGGTATATATGGGTGCTATGATTATATGTGGACCTAGGTTTTTGTCCGTCATGCTAGCAGAATAATCTAGCCTATGGAAATTTTTAAAGTTGAATGTACGGTTGGAAATTAAATCTGAGTGCCTTGTTTGGCAGTGAATTTTCGGTGACCTTAAATTAGATCATAGACTGCAGCAGAACCGAGCTTACGGACGTAGCCTTAAGAATCGACGAACTTAAGTGGCAGTAGGCATCTTGCTCGCAAAACGATAGTCAATGGGATCGAAAAGATTTTCACCTCCTACAATGTGGACTGACGACCTGGGGCCCTAGTCTGCTATTTTCACAAATTCGTCATTCCAACACAATCCCATAGTCATTTTGCTAAAAATTCGTAATCTGTTAATTCATGATGACCGATCATTGGTCAATCAGAGATCTCGTAATAGGATTGTGGAACGAGCTGTCTTGTAATGAATTTAAAGCAATGACTGCACAATGACGATTTAATGGTAGGTCACTGATCAAAGGAACTGTCAACATTTTAGCATTATGAACGAGATTACCTTTAAAATCAAGTTAACTATTAGTAAACAACTTAATAACAACTTAAATAAAAAATAGCTTGGCTAAAGTATAAAAAGGCTTCATTTTTCGCCTCATAATAGAATTAGATTATGACTGTTTGATTGCGTATATAGATTAATAGATCGATGAAAAACCAATGAAGTAACAAAAAGAAGTAAAGAAGTGTCTGGCTTGCTGTAAAATGATTCTTGGAAATGTGCCTGTTCAATTATTACGTATTTTCACACTTTTGTTCCTTACGTGAATCGAACATTTCAGTACAAGCAATTAGGTAACACTTTTCAACCATGCTTCAGCTACTAAAAATGAAGAAGCTATTATAAGACAGATCAGTGTGTGTGTACATGTGTTTGTTACTCCGTCACGTTAAAACTATTAAAGGGACGCCATTTGCAATTTGGTAGACATATCCTGGAGTAGAGAGCAGTGGTGGCCAAGTGGTTATGGCCCCGACTTACGAATTGTAGGTCGCGGATTCAAACCCAGCCAGGCGCATTACTTTGTGTAATTTATATCACCACTGCTCTCAAAACGGTGAAGGAAAACATCGTGAGGAAACAGGCATGTCCTAGAACCAAAAAATTCGAAAACATCATCAACAGCAGCTGGTATGAATAGATTTTTTTGGATTTTTTGGGTTGTTGTTGGCAACTAACCCACAACGACCGGCGTTTCATATACAACGGATTCTTGTGACCTTCACTAGGACTTTCACGGTGTGGTACGGTCGCTTCTTCAGAACCTTTCGGGCGGTCATCTGTTCTGCGAGCTATGTGCCCTGCCCACTATCATTTAAGTTTGGAGATTTTTCAAGCTATATCGGTAACCTTTGTAATACTTTGTAAATAACCATTTGACGGAACTCTGCAGATGGTCTGCAATTACTTAAAAATTGAGATTCGATTAAAAAACATTTCCTTAGCAGGTATTGTTATGTTTACTGAATTACGCTGTCTTTTTCATGATTATTGATAGGCTCGCGCTTGACCAATATTTCACCTGATGATAAGCGATGATGTGGTCGAAGATGAAACATGCTTGCCCAGAAGTAACCCGCACTGCATTGCATCAGCCTTATACTTTCCACTGCTGGGACTCAGGCCTCCTCTCTAGGAGAGGGAATAGGCCACTACGCAGGCCCAGTTGATGGATGTCACATGTTTTCGAATTTTTGGTTCTAGAACATGCCGGTTTTCTCACGAGAGTGAATAGGTTACTTCAGGTTAATAAAACATTATTAACCTGATGTTACCTATTCACTCTTAACTAAAAGACTCCCAAGTTGCAACTATCAGGAAATACATACTCCAGCAGGGAATTCCACTCCTTAGCTGTATGCACAATTAATGTGCTCCCAATACGATTTGCACTGGATGGTATTAGGCGCGGGTTTGCAGACAGCGGGCAATGGGTAGCTCGCTGTCCGTTCGTCCGGTACTACACCGGACCGAGCCAAGTCGTTTACGGCGCGCACTATTCCCGCGTGCCTCAAAGAGTTGTCAGCAAACTTTAGGGGCCCAGTAGGGTCGAGGCCTAGTCAGGGGCTCTGAGGAGGTATGAAAATGCAAACCAGGGCCCTAGGATCAAGGCAGGGAAGGAACAGGGTAGGTTTTTAGGCAGTAAGAATCGGGATGAGGAGATGATGAAGAGGCGGGATTTGTCATAGGATGATTTTACCTACCATAAAAAAAAACTGGATGGTATGTCTAGCATATACCGGTGGCGCCTACATCTAGCTTATTAAATTTAACCTTACAGTCTGGTTTTAAAACTGATTAACTTTTTTTATCGCTTACACTCACGCATGCCACATTTCGCAATCAATGAAATAGTAAAAATTCGCAAACCGGTTCTGCCACTACTACGAAATACTACCTTTAATCTATCACGATTATAAACCCGTTCTTAAAGCATCTTAGCGTCATAATACTCAATAGAAAACCAGTTGCATCTTCAGTAAATAACTACATATATGGTATGTTACGTGATAGTAAAGATGGCATTTAACTGCCGCGAATAGACTTTAAGATCTAGGTTAAGTTAAGCTAGTTATATATTATTATAGTTTAGCAATAGATGGCCTAGTCTCCTATTGCTGAATCTTGGATAGTTTGTTGCTACGAAGGAAAGTTGGTAGGATATATTTTTAATAATATAAACCAATGTTGGCTCTTTTTTATGGTAGGTAAAATCATCTAATGACAAATCCCACCCTTAGGCGTAGCGGGAGATAGTGTCAGACTTTTACTGACTAAAAACCTACCCTGTTCCTTCACTTATTTATTTATTTAACATTTCATGTACACACAAATATTAAGACCAGGGCCTTGCGGTTCACTTTCACCTAACCTTTGGCCCCAGTAGGCTTCGACCCTGCTGGGCCCCTAAAGTTTGCGGACAAACCAATGCTTGGCTGCGATCCTATTTGATGGTGAACCGCACTAATTTGTTAAGAACGTCTTTACTCTAGCCTTAAAGACGCAACTTGTTCCAATACTTGAGTGACGTACTTAGGTATTTTGACAGTTTTAAATTGAAAAACAAAAATCTTAAATTGTACGATTTTCTAATGATTGCAAAATAACTGATACGATAAAAAAAATCGTATCCAGAACATAACAAATCTATTTCATTTCTAAAAACTGCAAGACAACAAAGCAATATGTAATAACCTCTATGAATATTTGTTTGCACTTTTCACAGGTGAAATACAGTACCAACATTGTACTATTAAGTTGTGTAACACCAACATAAGGCGCGCGTGTCCGCCGCAGTCAAGAACCGGCTTCGCTGTCCACGACCTTGCGACGCAGTACAGGTCCACTCTTACTTTCATCTCGACTCACTAATCTCCCAATGGAAAGTAGAAGTGCCTAATATAACGGCTTTATGAGAAATTCGGAATAAATGGCCGATTTCTTGTACATTATCGTTGGAATATCAGTTTCTATCAAACAAGTTTCTTTTATTAAGTCTCAGTTTGAATTTCTATAAATAAATATTAATATATTTTTAGTTATTTTTATATGGAGAGGTTTTGATTTGTTTGGTTATGTGTAGTTTACTTTCCAAACATGGCTAAAGTGGTCTGGTATACTAGGTCAACTACTATTTGATCTTGTCTGTAAAACATAATATAAAATGATCAGCCTTATAATCTCAGAAGAAATATGCCGTAATCCACCACATGTATACATGATAGCACATGTATATGAGACATGCCGCGGTTTCCTCATGATATTTTCCTTTACAAATTTGAAAACCGTGGTAATGAAATATACAAAGAATCTTATGCAACTGGCTAAGTACCTCTACCATGAGTTTAGACCAATATTATTCTTCACTACTCGATATCGACCACGTAAATTTTTTGGATGGCAAATTTTACAGCGCCTCTAGCGGTCACTTACGGAACCAAAATCGGTAGTATGAGTCTTCAAGTAAAAACGTATTGAATATGAACTCGCTAGCGACTACAGTTTTTAGCGGTTTCCAATAGAAAATCGGTACCCTGATCCCACATGATCCAACGACCTACAACTCGTAAGTGGCCACCCTGCTCCTGAAGAACATTGCTGCAATCCCACTACATTCTGTTCAAATTCATATTCCGACTTTTTTTAAATCCACTCTTTCTGTATGTATAATGGAAGATTTCTAAAGCCCGTTGTATCCAGATACCGCGTACACTTTTTACTGATACGCTGTGTAATTTGACACTGGTGGACCTGGGCCTCTGCATGGGGTTAACTTACAGCCCGTCGGTATGCCCGGAGCGAGCGGAGCTCACCGAGCCCGCGGTTGACAGTAGTAGACGGTTTTATCTAATGCATTAACAGCAGATACTGCCAAATGTATCTTGGAATATCCCAAACTATTTCTACCCCTGAGTATTTTAGAAGACTACTAATCATTGGCAGTGGCACATTACTCGCAGAAAATATGGTCGATGGCGACGAAAGGTTCTTGAGTGGCGCCTACATACAGGAAGACGCAGCACTGGAAGGCCTCCCACAAGGTGGACCGATGACCTGATGAGGGTTGCGGGAATCCAATGGATGCGAGAAGCACAGAACCGGTCGTTGGATGGCCTATGTCCAACAGTGAGCGTCTTTCGACTGATATGATGATGATAAAGCTAGTCAATTTATCAATACATCTTTAATTACCTGAGCTCTCCTCCCCAGAGGAGCTGTGATGCGTCGCAATGGTGGACGTGGCCCTCTGCATGGGGTTCACGTACAGCCCGTCGGCAGGCCCGGAGCGAGCGGAGCTCACCGAGCCCGCGGTGGACGGCAGGGAGCCGCGGCGCTCCTGCACGGAGTTGCGTCGCTCCCGTTCAGGGGCGTGCAGGTAGAAGGGGGAGCGGGTGCCGTTTATGTTGATGCAGTTTGGTAGAGCACACTGGAATTTTAGATTTTTTGTGATATAAGTATTAAAGTTATTTCTGCTTATGGAGTCTCTGTGACAGACGAATAAAAAGTTACCGAATAAATGTATTTTCTTTCTCTCTTAGATGGAAAACAGGCTATAGTGAAATTAGGCTCAATATTTATGAGCTAATATGTTCACTTCTTTACATTTTGCGTTTCAAAAACATGAACATTTTATACTCGTATCAAAAGCTGAAAAAATTATTTGAACGCGCTAATCTCAGAAGTAATCTTAAGTCTAAAATTTATTTTGGTGTCGAATAGCTAGTTTATTGAGGAAAGCTATAGGTTAACAAACATCTCACTACAACCCAAGACAGCGGAGCAATAACTAAACATGCATATAAAACCACAGGAGACAGGTAGAATTTAATAATAGTACATTTTGATACAAGTGCAAAGATTGGCAATGCGACCAATAGTGGGTTGGGGGCGAGCACGCGTTTGCCCTGCCATAATTTTATTGTAGTAAAATGGTTTATGTATCAGACTGGGCTCGGGTCGACACCCACGAGGCGCGGGTCAACCCCCATGGCTCGCTTTGACAAACATGCAAATTCATCACTGCAGCCCTCGGCTCCATAACACACTCGACTACGGCTCGTGCGAATTCCGCCTCGGTCGCAATAACAAACATTCTGCACTTGTATCAAAATGTACTATTTCTTATACATATAAAAATGAGAGTAGAATCAAAACTAGAGAATGTATTAAGTAAATTTTGAAGCTCGCCTAAAACAGAGACAAAGTAAACCAAAGTCGTTCAATTTTATGCAGGGCGTTACAATAATCATTATCACCAACTAGAATGTTCAGTTACGTATTGTTTAATGGAACATTATGAAATTGAAATGATAAAGGAAACATTTATTAACTTAATGGACCAGCTTACATAACTGAACAACTGTGGTAAAACTAAAAAGTTAAAAGTGAAAACAAAACACAAAAAAAAGTATGACAAACACAATTTAGAGACAGTTGTCTACAGTTGTGACTGGAACTGGAAGGTCGCAAGTTCAACCTTATAGTCCACCTCACGTAAGAAGTCTTAGAAAATAAATGAAACTATAGTTGGTTGATGAAACTACGCTCCCAAATCTAGTGATTTGGGAGCGGATAGCATTTCGTCCCATAGATACTAGCGCTAGCACTGCATCTGTAACTAATAGCGAGCAATGGGTAGCTCGCCGTCCGACCGATTGGCAACCGTCTGGCCCGAGTCCAAGTCGATGACGGCGCGTAGTGTTCCACGCGCGCCTCAAGGAGTTGTCAACAAACCGTAGGGACTCAGCAGGGTCGAAGCCTACTGGGTCCAAGGATAGTTTTCTGAAAGGAAGGTTCGGCCCCGGTATGAAAGACAAAGGGAAGAGCAGTGAGTTTTTAGTCGGTAAAAGTCTGACACTGTCTCCCGCCCCGCCCAAGGGAGCGGAGAATTCATTAGTTGTTGTATTTTCCAACCGAAAAAAAAAAAATGTGTAACCGAGATATTTGTAAGATATGCATGATTTAAAAGAGCAGGTACTGTAGGTATCCAAAGAGTTTCTTGCACATTCTTGTCCATAGAGATCTATGCTTTGTAATGTGCAAATATTATCATTTTTCAAACTGATTTACTTCTTGACAGTTAAAATGGCTTAAAACAAATGCTTCGATTTGATTTGATTAGTGAGATACGCCAGACTACGGATCATAATTTTCCGAATGATTGTACTATTTCAATAAACGCTCTTAGCAGTTTTATAATTCAACAGGCTAATTAAAAGTCTCATAATTGGTCAACTAACAATAGCTTTAGATTAAAAAAAAAACGATGCCTCATCCTAGGAATGACTCCAGTATCGTAGGTGCATTCACAAATATGTAAACTCAAACAAAACACCCAAAATCAGAACAACTAAATAATCTGTAGTTGAAACTCTTGGGGCGAGTGCTCATAAGCTTGATAAAGAACTATCCAAATTTATCTGTGATCCAAACGCTTAGTTGACACTTCACGTGACTGAAGTGCTGGCTTTTGCCTGCATTGCCATACAACGTAGCAATACCGCCAGTCTTTTGGGCACACTTCCATATGACAGCGATGTGGAAGACTTCCATGATATGCATATATACATATTTTAGTTAGGAGGAGCGTTTAGTGTATTATATTGTTTTGATAAGTTAAGTGTTTTTATGTAATGTATAAAATACAACATAATAAAATAAATAATAATTTCATACTATCTATAGGCCATATAATTCTTAATGTTCCATGCGGAGCCGTACCAGCAACACAAAAAATAAAAACACATACAGCCGAAAATGTAACCTCTTTTCGAAGTTAGTAAGTCGGTAAAAATAAAAATTATATCAAAGAGTATACTCACACGTGCCTCTCCGGGCGCACATGCGCAGGAGTGGATGGCTTTGTAAGAGGAGAGCTGCTTATTATCCGCACCTGCTGCACCAGCCGCTACCAGCACGTTCAAGCACTGTGGAAGAAAAATGGTCTTGGTAAGACTGTGTGACTTTCAAGATAAGTGTAAAATACAAACAAAAAAAAATGTTTGTCCTATATTTGTTGTTTATGCTGTGTACAATAAAGAATATATAAATAAATAAATAATAATAAACATCTGAAAAACTGAGGCCAACATATTAGCATAGCAATAATTTAATCAATCTTTTATTTGTCTCACTGCTTGGACTCATGCCACCTTTCTATAAGAAGGAATGGGCCATATCTTCGATTTTTTGGTTCCAGGACATGCTGGTATTCTTACCATGTTTTTATTCACCATTTTGAAAACAGTGGTGATGAAATAGAAAAAAATAAAATAAAGTTGTGTGTAGGACCAAAACTGTAATCTCGAAAAAAAAAACAGTCAAGTTCAGTAAATTTTGAACAGTTAGGCGAACATAAATGTACTGACCAGCAGATATTTTTCACAATTTAAGGTTTGGTCCCATAGTAAAAGTTGTTTGTTATCATGACTACAATCACGTGTTTAAGTATCGGTCACTAATTACCAGTCAGCCTATATAAATATGACTTAAAAAAGCTATAATCTTATATTGTCATTTTTCATTTATTTTTCCTCATATTTCAGCCAATATGAATTCGATAGAATTTTCCATTGTATCGAAATAATACAAGTGACACAAACCTCACCGAGGCAGCGTTATGTGTGACAAACAAAATAAAATTGATATACAATTGGTAGCAGGAAGTGACTTGCACCATTGTTTTGTTCGTCTGCCGCCAGAGATCACTTTAGGTCCGATTCAGTGACCCTTAAGGTGAATGCTCCAGGGAAACTCGAAAAATTAAAGTTGTTGAACTTTTAATTTTGCAATTTGCAGCCCATGGTGACAAAAATATATTAGCGGTAATAACATATCATTGTCATATTTATATCAGACACAGCATTCGGTAGGTAAAGTGCTAAAGCAATTTTGGCCCCTGACTGTAAAATATAATTCTGAACAAGTAATAACAATAATAATTTCAATGGCAAATGCATCCAAAAGGGTTTATTTCCTAGCCTTTACTGTCCCACTGACAAAGGTCTTTCCGACTTGAAAAATCAATCAAATAAAACAAAGCATTTAGTTTTTTTAGTACGTAACCCGGACTTTCTTCGTAACAAAAACACAGTCTAGAATCTAATATTTAAATTACATTGTTTATATTAATTTGATGCAAATCGTTAGTCAAAGAAAGTGAGAGCAGAACTAAATAGAACTTGAATTCCATTGATAATCAATTTCCTAAACTGACTACGGGCGCGATTTAATGAGAGGGGGAGGTGTAGAGGTCACTACCTCCCTGAAGGAATCCTTCTAAATATAGACAAATAACCTCCTACTTAAAGAGTCTAAATATCATCGTTTACAATCTGGTGAGATGGTAGTCAAACGTAAGTGTACCCATAATGAAAAAAAAAAACAATGAAATAAGTAAAAAATCTGTGTTCTAATTTTTTAAGAACTTTATTTTTGATCACGAAGAAACCCGCAAAATTTCTGAAGCTAGATTGCGGTTAGACGGTCATGTTATGAGAAGACCAGGTGAGCCTCTCCATCGTCACAAGAAAGAAGTGAAGAGAAAGGTCCCATACAACCTGGATGACAAATAATGTCCTAAAAGGACATGAATGTAATAAGAATATAACGAACAAGACGTTCGCGCCAGTAATAAATGGCGACGAATTATTGACAAAGCTGACCCAATAAACAGGATAAAGACGAGACGGAAGAAAAAGACGAAGAAGGGAAACGAGTGCTTTGAAATTGATTCAATAGTTTCAAAGAACTGTGCAGTTTCTTCAATCACAGTTTGCGATAACCACCTTTACTCAAACTTAAAGACTTCTAAATTCCCACTGCTGAAATTCAAGCCTCCTCTCTAGGAGAGGGAATGGGCCGTAATATGTCTTCGAATTTTTGGTTTTAGGACATGCTGGTTTTCTCACCATTTTGAGAGCAGTGGTGATGAAATAAATTACCCTAAGTAATGTGCCTGACTTTGAACCCGCGAACTACAACTCGTTTTTCACTCGGCCATCACTGCTCATATAAGCGTCACGACAGAAAAAAAATCAGAGATCCTATACTCTGCCAAGAAGTGTAAAAATATCGTCAAGAACAAACATGTTACAAGAGAGACTCACAGGCAGAGTTACCAGTCTACCAAATTCAGTCTACCAACCAGCAGATGGAGTAATTGAACAGTCAACAATAAAAACTGCCTTTCCATTAACTTAAAAGCCAAAACAAATAAAAATTAAAACAATGCATGTCAGTATTCATTAATTAGGCCCAAGTCACACTACAAGTGAACACGCTTAACAGAGATCCATATCAAAGTACATACTTACCTAGTTTTTACTTTCATCGGCTTGACCGGTGTAAAGAACGAACAATTACGCATGCGCGCGCGCCGAAAACGATGCAACGAAGTGTGACCAGTGAAAAGTGATACTTTCAAAACGTGAGCTTTGCTGTGGACATGTGTAAAGCCGCATTTACACATTCGTGCGAATGACAAGGCGTATGGTTAGCGCGCATGTGTAAACAGCGCGTTATATCGCTATAGACTCGAGCATTTTGGATGCAAATGTTTTGTTACACCACGAGGTAAATGGCGAGGCGAATGGCGAAGAATGGAAAGAAAGAGAGAAGAAGAGAAGAGCTCGTGATAGGATCTCAGTTCAGCAAAAATTGCAGCATGAATGAGTAAAGGCTGTATAAGAAGTGGACTGCTGTGATTTGTGTTAATTTGGTTATTTAAGGATTCTTTTTCTTTCTTAAAAAGCGCTATACCACTCGCTTACTCCGGTATCGTGGGTTTGTTCGCAGACACATAAACTAACATACCCAGATCCGAAAAAACTGTCTGTAGGCCATAAAAATATTTGCTTGCGGGAATCGAAAACGCAACACGTATATTACTCAACTACGCCCCCCATTTTTTTTTAGCATTTCACTATAAGAGCAAAAAAACGAAGTCAAGTTTGAAAACCAATCAATCACACTCCACCATGCTTCTCGCGTTTCCACCAGCCATAGAAAGTGCGGTATAACCACATCAAGCCATCACAGATATAATTAAGTCGAGCAACAATTAAGGAGCAACGTATTCATTGTGTCTTTGTCTCAAGTTTTCTTCCACGCCTTTCCTAGTTTCCAAGTATTGTATAACGTCTTGAACGTATCGTAAACATTGTATGTCAAGTGATATGTATTTTTGCCGCAGCCGATCGGCACTACGATGACCCAAGCGTGACACACCTACGCCGTATGCTCCACTGTGTCCTCCGGGTAGTCCGCGATGGAGATCTGGAAGTTTCTTTCGACTCAATCCGAAACGGAAACCTCTCAAACTGGCCATGTCTGGTGAGGTCCAGCGCCAAGTGAGAGATGGAGACGCCGTGGCGTCTCTCTAGCCACTCCTCGAGGAGGGATTGTGGCGTTCCCAAAGTCATTACAACTTTGGATGTAAGAACAAAAGTTTAAAGGTTAGCATATTTTGAGATCTTACCTCCAAATGATGGTTTTCTGCTGCATCATTGATGGGACTTTTCCCGTGCCGGTCCAGGTGCAGCCTGGCGCCGTGTCTGAGGAGCCAGCGGACTGTGCTGAGGTGGCCCCTGGAAGCCGCGAAGTGCAGAGGAGTGGCGCCATCACCATCTCTGGCGTTTGGATCTACGCCACGTTCTACTATCTGCAAACAAAGAAAGAAAACTGAATTATTTACTACCCCACAGGACGTAAAACAAAAAAATTGAAGTCCGTCAGCATACACGCCACTACATAGTGGCCTTTATAGCACTCTCCAGCTCCATGTTTAGATCAATTGAGATTTTTATGAAAATACCGAAACCGCTATACACCATTAAATTTTGATCGTTTTAATCCCGTGGAGGGTCAATCCGGTACAGTAAGTAAACTTCAGCTGGGCGAGTCCAAAGACCTATAGGTGGTTAGTACGCAACGACCGACCGATATTAATTGGAGTTTTAGGAAAAAAGTACTTCATTTTTTTTATTTTATCTTTATAAATGGATAGTGTTTCATGTGCCGGATCAACCCTCCACGGAATTAAAACGATTAAAATTTAACGGTGTATATACAGATATCTTTTGCCCTCAATTCCTCAAGGATTCCATAATTATTTTGAAAAAAATGATGCCCTTTTCTTTCATAACTATGTTTTTTTTATCCAAATCAGTTCATAAATGATAGAATACTCAAATAACAAAGATAAATTTCAGAACCCACTCCTTTTAAGTCGGTTAAATATAAGACACTTGTCACTCGTTTAAATACATTGTAACGAGATTACAATCATTTGTGCTCATTTAGTGCAATAACTATGATTCACGTTCATAAATTCTTGATATTTTCACTCAAACGAAAACCACGCTACGTCATTTTTTGCTGCCAGCTATCATGCGTTTGCGCATTCAAATAAAATGATATGACGTTAAAAGATTTCACCACTACGTTGTAACTGTGATATCTGAGTCGTAAATAATGCAATGAATTTACAATGTCTGGGGTTCCGTGAGAGAGATAAAGAAACGGTTGGTTTTGTTACGGAATCTGTGGTATTTTTTTTTATAGGCTCGCGTACCGAAAGACGCAGTGTTGGAAGGCCTCCTACAAGGTGGACCGATACCCTGGCAAGAGTTGCGGGAATCTGATGGATGTACAGGACCGTTCATTGTGAGAACACTTGGGGGAGGCCTATGTCCGACAGTGGATGTCTTTCGGCTGATATGATGATGAGGCTCGCGTTTGGCCACTATCTTACGTGATGGTAAGCGACGATGTTGTCGACGATGGAGCACGCTTGCCTAAAAGTAACCTATTCTCTCTTGACTTAAAGACCCCTAGGTTGTAGCTATCAGGTAACACAGGTTTCAGCAAGGAATTCCACTACTTAGGTATTGTTATTGTTCACTTCAGCTGATAGTATGTTTCTAGTTAAAGACGTTTCCTTTCTCTCTATTTCTTCCACCAACTCAACTTTATTCTTTTTTCCCTCCTTTTATTAAATTGTGTTATTTATTATCTTCTTCCTTACATAAATTCTTCTTCTATATGTGTTTGCCACCTAACTCCTCCAAAATGGATGAAATTTTGTGTGCATATTTGAGTGAGTCCCTGGATCGTTTGAAAATACAGTTGAACACAATAGGTGGCGCTTCAGTCGGGCTATTAAAATATTATTTATCGTTGAAACGTATTGGATAGATACGTGTAATCTAATGATTTGGTATATAAATTTGAATAGATTATTATTGTGCATGACGTGCGTGACTTGTATACACCGATAAATTTTGGTCGTTTTAATCCCGTGGAGGGTCAATTCGGTACATGAAACACTATGGATTTGTAAAGATAAAATTAAAAAATAAAGTACTTTTTTTCTAAAACTCAAGGTAATATACCCACGTACGAAATTATTATTTTTTTCGTATTGGTCGTTGCGTAGTAACTATCTATAGTTAATTGGTCTTCCTCAGCTGACGTTTACTTAAAGAAATTAATTTCGTACATGCGTGAATTAATTCGAGTTTGAAAAAAAGTACTTTATTTTTCATTTTTATCTTTACAAATCGATAGTGTACCGATTCGACCCTCCGCGGGATTAAAACGACTAAAATTTAACGGTGTACAGATTTGAATAGATTATTATTGTGCATGACCTGTATATAAGTAATTATGAGCAGTCGTCATATTATGTATAATGTTTTGACGGTCTATTCTCATATGCTTTGACTTTGTTAAATCAATCTTACTTTCTCCCTCATAGAATACCCGTATTGAAATATTAAAGATATGAGGAAAACTGAAAAGATCAGCAAGCAATTTTTGTTCTTTTTAGGGTTTCGTACTTCAAAAGGAAAAAACGGACCCTTTATAGGATCATTTTGTGCGTCTGTCTGTCAAAATACTAACTTTTACAGTACGGCTGACGGATCTTGGCGTGCCTGAAGTTAGGCTCTGCGAACTTTAACGCTCAAAATAAGCACGACAAATAAATGATTTATAAAAATAAATGCCAATAACTGTTTTTAACAGTATTAACAACTGCTACTGGCATTTCATTTTTTACAAGTGCACAAGCGCTAAAGTTTGCAGAGCCTACTTCAGACGCGCCAAGATCCGTCGGCCGTACTGTAGTAGTCGTGAACTTGCATCATGTAGAAAATGCTGAAAATAAAAGTAATGTCCTGTTATTATGCTATTTAATCCTGTGACTAACCTACAAAACGTATTTGAATAAATTTTGGTACAGAGACTGGGAACATCGTGAAGTATACTCATTTTCATATATTGTCGTATTGTCGGCGCCACCCTCTATAATGTGCTATAACAGTTATATACCAAGCTTACCGTCATTGTAGAGAATGGGTTTCATAACTGTAGGCCTCCTGCCATTCTTCTTATAAATATTCAAAGAACTAGTTCTATCACCGCTATATAAGCAGAAAAGCGGCCTTGTCTACGCTTGCACAACTTACTATGCATCTGTGAAATTCTTAAGTGCCCACTTTGATGTCTGGTCTCAGTTATACAGCCTCAGTTATTACATGCAGTTTGTCTAGAATTTATTTACTGGCTTATCTAGAATGATCTGCGAAAATTGTTGCTGTAACTTTGTGCGGTTTTCTTTTTAAAACGTTGCCTCATGTCTCAAGTAATTTTAATAGTTTTTACTGTTTGTGAATTTGCATGCACTCATTTAGATCTCGCATAAGAAATACTAACAGGAATTTTTATTTGACAATTGCTACATACTTCACAAATTTAAAAATACTCTATATATAACCACTGGAATAAACACAACACAAAAACAATCTAAAATATGCGGCGGTTGAAACTTTTGGATCGCGGATCGTGATTCACACTTCTCATGACAGTCATGAGAAATGTGAACAAGACTGGCTTTTACTTAAAACAGATGATAAGCAATTCTATACAGCGTGTCAATGCCACCAGATGTCTAAAGATGCCGCCAAGATGAACCTGCTCCGGGAAACAGCAGCATCCCCCATCGTAAGGACTCTCACGCGCATGATAGCGTCCACAGTGGAGCTCCTCTGCGGAAAACAAACTGGCTGTCCGCACAATCTGGCCGCTTTTAAGCACTTTACCAAACGACAGCGATGCTGAGGAGTTTTTCGACGTCTATATTTATTCTTCCCTGCTCATTCAGCTATCACATTCATACCACAAATTTTTTTTACAAGAAATATATCGAGCACATACTTAGTTACATACAAACTTTCGCCTCATAAATTGTCAGTTTAGTTGATCGGCCAAATAAAATACCAAAGCAAAAAACTTCAAGGCAAAAAACTAACATCTAAAGCTCAGAAACATGCCTCTCACATTTAAAAAATGTAATGACTTCAAGAGAAAACATGAAGTAAACATTCTAGCTGGTAGAAAATAAGACGATCACAACTAAAGAATCATAATTTCCGATCCATTCATCACAGTTGATCAGGAACTAGGAATTCCTGCGACAGATTGGTGAATGCAAGAGCGGTGCAATGTACTGCGTGACTGACGTACGTTTCCTGATGATTGGCGATTGTGGAGATGTAGGTTTTTACACACTGGCCCATGTTAAACCACTGTTTAGATACTTACTCCACTTACTTAGGTATTTTTGACTAAACGCGAGAGTAAGCACCAGTACACAAAAAAACTGGGCAAGTGCGAGTCGTTCTTGCACACCAAGGTTTCCGTACAAAGTAACTTATGTAAATAATTCAATTCGAATAAAAAAAAGTATTTTTTTTAAAGACATTACAAATTAACAGTTTTTAGATTTATTCCTATAATTGTGCTATAAGACCTTGCTTTAATCAAATTTTAAGGTTCTAGGACAACGGGAATCACCTTATGAATTTTGATTCCAGTGTGTCGAAATGAACGTTTTTTTGCTATATAAACGGCCGTATCTTTTTTGTCGTTAATTTAGAAGTTTGATTTTTTCACAGATTCAAGGGACTGCTAAATTAAGTATATGTTTTTAATTTCAACTCGATACCTTCACGCGTTCTCAGGATAAAGGTTCTTGACAGACAGACGGTCAACAAAGTGATCCTAAAAGGGTTCTGCTTTTTCTTTTAGAGGTACGGAACCCTAAAAAACTGGTATGGATGGATAAAGTGTCACCAAAAGCCTCTAGAGCAATATTCTAATGTCGTGGCCAGCCGATCAAACCGAGAAATAAGAATCCTCCATACAATCTATAAAACCCCTTAAATAGTTTGTTAGGGGTACCTATTTTTGAATTTGTGTTAATTTTCAAGAATATTGACTCAAGAAATTTGGCATACAAACGAATTTTACCGTTTTCACCCCTGTAAAAATTGAATTTTCAAAAACCCCTACTTAGTTTCCCGGCACACGGGCTTCAAAAAAGAAAGCCGCTTCTAGCTTCTTTTTATGGCAGCCTTTTTTTGTGGCCCGTGTGCACCGGTGGCGGCTTTTCTTTGAGGCGGCCTTTTTTGTGGCGGTACTTTTTTGAGACCCGTAAGCGGCGACACTTAGCGCTCGCTTACGTCATAAAAGGAAGCCTTGCGCAAAATTTCCCTTGATATGTCAGCCAGTTTCCCTTTTACATATACCTACATTATAGATGATATAGCCAAAAAGACAATTATGACATAACAAAACAAAAACGTAAGGATGAGAACACGAAACCAACAATCACGATTTTAACATAACCGAGTTAAAACTAACACAAGGAAGACATATTACTGACAAGAGATCATCACACGAATCAGCGAGTAATATAGTGCGTGACTACCTCACGTTTCTTCGCCGTAAGGTCATTCAACTCACAGATGATTTTCACTTGGTATACGTGTTAACACGATTAAATACGAACAGACAAGTCGAGAGCCCGAAGCACTTTTATACAATCTTTTATCAACATCTCTCGTTCTATTATCTTCCTATCCTTGTCCCATATATTTTTTTTTTTTTGGTGGTGGGTAAAATCATTCAATGACATCTCCCGCCCTTGGGCGGAGCGGGAGATAGTGTCAGACTCTTACTGACTAAAAACCCACCCCGTTCCTTCGTTACCTTAGATACCAGAGCCGAGTTTTCCTTTCAGAAGCAGACCCTTGGCCCCAGTAGGCTTCGACCCTACCTGCCTACAGCTAGCAGACTGGGTTTCTACGGTTTGCTGACAACTCCTTGAGGCGCGCGGGAACAGTGCATGCCGTCGACCACCTGGGCTTGGTCCAGATGGTTACCGGACGATGTGCGGCCTCCTCCTTTACTAGCATTTCTGCTTCGCAGAAGGAGGCGACCGCCTGCCATCCTGTGTGCGACCGGTAGAAAAGCGATTGCCGATGATCCTGGCTCGCCTCTCAATTGTCTCAAGCGCATCAAGCTGATATCGGGCAGATCCTTCCCAAAGACAAGATTCACAACACTTTTAGTAACATGCGTTTCATATTTCCTCACAAAAGACCATACCAAGACAAAAGGGCGGGGTCTGTCATTGGATGATTTTACCTACCATAAAAAAAACCATACCAAGACAAACAATTCTATTTTAACTTTCTAGTCAATATGTTGTTGTGTCAATATGTATTTTATTCATCCTCTCTTGAATCATTTCGTTTCAACCCTTAGAAAGGAAATGATTTAAAAATAATTCAAGGGACGACAACAATTCCTTAACCCTTGTTCTAACAATTTCTTGCTTGCAGACCAAGCGATCAAGCTGGTCAGTGACTGAATTTAAGATTTTTATTAAATAGATGGACCGTGGACCACAGTATCCTTTTTTGGAGTTGAATAACCATCAGATGACTTGAGAGTTTAAGATTTTTGTGGTTAGTGAAATTTTATTCACCCAAAAAGAATAACATAATTCACTTCTTTGAAGAAATCATAAAATCATTAAGGATTAAGCTAAGCGATGGAATTGCAGGAAGAAAAAAACTAAGGTAAAATTATTGTACAATTAGCATTGAATAACTTTCAAAATATGAGGTTATCATAGTCTTTTATACGTTGGAAGAGATTTCTTTAGGTCTTATGGTAATTGGGTATTTACCTGTGCTTATTTTTGTACTTACAATATTTTATGTATATTAGGTTAGCATAATCAGCCTTTTAATATTCAGGCCTCCTCTCTAGGAGAGGAAATGGACCGTAATCCACCACGGGAGCCCAATGCGGGTTGGTGGATGTCACATTTCTTTGAATATTTGGTTTTAGGATATTCCGGTTTCCTCACTATGTTTTCCTTTACCGTTTTGAGAGCAGTGGTGATGAAATAATTACATAAAGTACGTCTGGCTGGGTTTGAACCCGGGACCTACAACTCGTAAGTCGGGGCCGTTACTACCCAGCTACCACTGCTCGGTACAATACTTTATACTAAATAACAAATAAAATTACAAAGAAATCTTTTTCTAACAACAGCATCAAAATTGGTAATTAAATGAAGCAGCATTTCAAATATTGGTTTGAGGAAGGATATGGTGGGAATATAGCTATCTCTTTTAAACACAGCTAACGTAATGGCGGTGACGTCACATTTCAGTATGTTTTTCCTTACACTAATATTTGACAGTTTCCCCTTCCACTAGATTTCAAAAGTTTCTAGCTAGATTAATATTAAAATAATTTCAAAATTTATTTTTATTTGCGATTTTGGATATAAAGTTACTTTTTGATACAAATAATAAAAAAATGAGGCTAATATCGAGTCCAATATAGAGTGGTTATTATTATAGTTCAGCGACCTCACACATGATAGTCCAGGCCTTCTACCGTAATTTGTTCTCAGTGCTCTTAAAATTATATGAATATAGCAAAAGCAAATAACATATTACGTGTTTTTTTTCTGATTAAATATAAATATTGCTTTCTCTTTCGTATAATTCCACAGAACCAAGAAATTTCCCAATTTTACTCAAAAAAATAAAGGTATGTTTGTGGCAATCTGTCAATGATTGTATTGCATTCTAAATAAAAAAATGTATCTTCAAGTTATTATATCGGTCTTCTCATCGTAATTTTAATCAAGAACTCATTTTCCTCATCACTTACTGATAAATTTAGTTTCGTGCTTTCGTCATCACAAAATTGAGAGATGAATTTATTGCGAAGTCGGCAATAACAAAGGCTATAGAATCTTATCTTAATGCTGCAATTAACGGCCAATACTTATGTAAAAGATGAAGTTGAAGTCTTCATCTTTACAGATTTATCTTACTTTCACAAGTTTTATATATTTTTCGTTCTTTTGTACAAAATTTCTTTAAGATCACACTTCTGTTTTGTGTACAACCGCAAAACAGAAATTTAGAGATCTTGAAAAAATTAATACTACTTACTCGTAACTTTTTTTTATTGTAGTTAAAATCACCCAATGACAGATTTCGCCCATGAGCGGAGCGGGAAATAGTGTAAGAGTCTTACTGACTAAAAACCTAGCCCATTTCTTCGTTGCAGAAAGGTTGGGTTGGGGCTGGGCCTTCCTTTCAGAAACTGACCCATGACCCAAATAGGGTTCGACCTTGCCTGCCTGCAGCTAGCAGTACAAACGTAACTGCTGCCAGCGCTTTTAATTCTACACCATTAAATTTTGATCGTTTTAATCCCGTCAATCCGGTACATGAAACACTATTGATTTATAAACATAAAATAAAAAAAATAAAGTACTTTTTTCTAAAACTCGAATTAATCATTTGAATACCATAATTAAAGACACAATAGAAAGACAATAGGTGTGCAATGCCGGCGTTCGCTTGGCGCTTGACTTGAGTAATTAATATACGCATGTACGAAATTCATTTCTTTAAGTAAACGTCAGCTGAATCCAATGACCTGTAGGTAGTTAGTACGCAACGACCGACAACTACTTACAGGTCATTGAACTCGCTCAGCTGACGTTTTTAACGGTGTATTTCTATAAGCGCTGGCAGCGGTTACGAGTAGTATTTTTTTATTATTTTTAATAGGCGCACGCTTATGTAGATGTAACCTACTGACTCTTGACTTACAGACCAAATCAAAGGTTGTTACTATCAGGACATTCAGACTCCGGCAGGGAATTTAACTCCATAGCTTTACGCACAATAAAAGTGTTGTTTTTGAGTATAAAATAAAACCGTCATTCTTCCACTCCCCACTCTTTGTAAACCTCTCAACGGATTTTGTTGCAATTATAACTTATAGAAAGAAAAACTAAGGAGACTAGTTTGTGCACATAATTTGCACCAGCGCGAAACCAGGCAGATCAATAGTATCTATACTTATAATAAATCTGTAGAAGTAAAAATTCTGTACATTGAAAATATCAAAAAAATAAATGGCAGGGGGTGTTACTAGACCAACACCGAACCCAAAAATGTGATTAAAAAATTTTTTGTCTGTCTGTCTGTCTGTCTGTTCAGGCATCACACAAAAACTACCGGTTCGATTACGATGAAACTTGGTATAATTATTCTTTAATATCCTAAGCACCACACTGGGTACTTTTTATCCCGGAAAAGTATATACAATAAAAAACAAACTTAATTTTGCGGTTCGATCCCTAGACCAACTGCTACAACCAACCGATTACTGTACCAACCGCAAATAATAAGTTTGTCGTAGGTTACGTCACCCGTTTCATTGTAATTAGCCACAAAGGGCCCGCGCCGGGGCAAAATTATTAATACTGGTATGCCCGATAGATAACGTTCTTTACAAATAGCACTTTACACGAAAAACTCATTGATAAGTTTCGTCCACGCGAACGAAGTCGCGGGCACAGCTAGTTATTTATAAAATAATAACAAATAACCACTCACCATCCACTTAACACAATCCAAGCAGCCGGTCTGCGCAGCCGCATGTATAGGCAGCATGCCATCCCTGGCCCTGGCATCCAGCCTCCCACCAGCCTCCAGCACCAGGTACTTGAGGACAGCTAGGTGGCCTTCCTGGGCGGCCAGGTAGACCGGCGTCACGTCATTGTCCATCGCCGTATTGGCACTGCGAAAGAAGAGAAAGTTTGGTTAGTATTGAAGTAAAGTGCATTTCAAATTTTGTGCTCGAATTTGGAAACAAAGATTTGTTTTGAAATGTAACTAATTATCTAAGACTGGCTTGTTGGTCTAGTGGTTAATGGGCCTGACTGCTATGTCGGAGGTCGTGAGTTCGATTCCCACCGAGGAGGGTTTCATACCTCAAAAAGAAAAACGGAACTCTTATAGAATCACTTTATTGTCCTTTTTCTTTATTGGAAAAATGTTTGTGTGATGAGCACGGTCATTTGTTCTGTGTCTGTGTGTAATCTATCTATAATATGTATTTATTTAGAAATATATAAGTATGTTTATCAGTTATCAGTTGTCTAGTACCCATAACACAAGCTCTGGGGGTGTGAAGAAAAAAATGCCCACTAATAAGGTTGTAAACCAATTAGCGTTATGAATGATTTAATTTTTCTGTATGCGTTACAATTAGTAATCTATAGCAATATCAATAAGTTGATGAGTTTGTTTATTTGATTGAGATTTGAAAAATTATTTTAGTCTAGCACATTTATGGAGTAGGCTTTAAATTAAATTTAAATTCATTTATGTCAGGTAAGTACATAACCCATATCATAAACATAATTCACATTTAGAATTTAAAAAAAAATTGAAAAAATAACCTACTAATTAAAATAATAACATACAAACTACATTAGAGTCCTTATAAAAATTTGATAAATTAAAATTCCAAATATTCATTAATAGTTAGATATCAAACATCAAATTAATAACAAATAAAAACAGTGATATGTCAAACATCATATCGAAAATTAATAAATGTCGTTAAGCTTTTATATAACACTGTAACTCACGGAAGTGCAGCACTAACCAAGGATACAGGCAAAATCGCGGGGTTTAATTAGTTGTGAAAGAATCTTAAGGGGTCATGGGTCAGCTTCCAAAAGGAATACCCGGCCCCGACATGATAGGCAACGAAGGAACAGGGTAGGTTTTTAGTTAGTAAGAGTGTGATACTACTTCCGCTCCGCCCAAGGGCGGGATTTCTCATTGGATGATTTTACCAACCATCAAAAAATAAAAAAAAAACCTAGTCACTGACATAAAGCAGATATTTATTTTATAGAAGTAATGTATATCGCAAATAGGGAATGAATATGGGTATGGGGAATAATTTAACAAAAAATATTTGCACAAATCTAGACTTCTTCCTAGATAAATCATATTCAGAACAAAAAAAATACTATTTCAAAGATATTATAATTTGTCTGTAATGGGCAAAAAATTAACGTTATCGTTACCTTCATAAACTTTGGTAAATTCTATTTAAATTGGTAATTTTATCCAAAACAGTTTTAACATTTTTAATGTATTTAGAGATATGCTACTTGATATTGAGTATAATTTTGTGATTAAAAAGAATAAAAAGTGTCAATAGTTCTAGGTAAGTATATGTATGCTAAAGGTAATAGTTCTAGGGAAGTCTATGTACGCTAGGGACATCAGCAGGAACACAGGTGGGTTAGTTTGTAGCTAGTTTGTACACTCCTTCTCACTCCAACCAAAGTGTTAGAAATTATTTGATGATTTTCCTAAGCTTTAAAACCAAGGTGTTTTAAACTTTTTAATTATAAAAATGTAAGGATATCGTGGATAATTAACTTCAAGCAATATTAACTACGATTACCTAGAAACAAAAGTATTCATAATTCTATTTCCCAAAAAAAAAAAAGACCTTGCACTAAAAATTCCTCCTGTATAATAAATACATTAACAACAATGTAAAAGTAAAGATCAGAAACCAATAGTAAGAATGATTAATAATCAAGTTTTCAAACTCACAAAATAAATAATATCCTTTTCTCCTTTCAAAACTTGACTTTGCTCCTATCGTCTAACACCATTTTTCAAAATCACATTATCAACACACGAGAACACAAAATCACATCACATTCCAAAAAAACGCACAAAAAAACACAACTTAAAAAAAAAAAATTAAAACAACATTTATCACACCAACTTCGAATCGAACATCTTGACTAAATACGGATGCTTTATTAAAAACTAAAAATCTACGAGTGGCCATCTGACCTCCATATTTTAAACAAGACTTTCGAAATCGCAAAGCTATCTAGGTTCCGAACGAAATCAACGAAATCAATAGCACTAGATTTAAAGACACGCATTTATAATGATTCCAAACAAGTTTAATTAATTAGAAATGATTTTTAAGTTGCTTTGTTTTTCAACTAAACAGACATTTTTAGATTGAGGACTAATTTCTTTTTCAAAGGTTGTAATTTTATTACCTCGGGTCCCTCATCCAAGGGGATGGTGAGGTAGACCGAGACGTAACACATTGGATCAACGCAGGATGGATGAAATGGCGACAGGTCACGGGAACAGTGTATCAAGTTGAAGGGTAAAATCTACAAGTCCGTGATAAGGCCTGTGTTGGGCTATGAAAAAGACGGAAGAAAAAAGATTGCACGTAGTGGAGATGAGAATGTTGAGATGGATGTGTGGTGTGACGAGAATGGATAAAGTGAGAAATGAATATATTAAGGGAAGTTTGAAGTGGCGCCAGTGACTGAAAAGTTGAAAGGGAATCGTTTGGCTTGGTATAGTCATGTGAAGACGACAGATGAAACGCATGTTACTAATAGAGTTCTGAATTTACATGTAGTTGGAGGGAGTACGAGAGGGAGGCCAAAGAAGAGATGGATGGATGTGTGAGGAGTGATATGAAAGAAAAGGGAGTTAGTGATAGCGTGACGAGTGACAGGATAGAATGGAAGAAAAAAACGTGTTGCGCCGACCCCAAATAAAACGGGATAAGGGCAGGAAGATGATGATGTGTTGTAATTTTTTTTATATATTCCATTATTTTTAAAGCATACTACTAACTATAATTACAGTCAAAAAATAAAAATAAACTAAAATATGTCAAAAAATCTCCTTCACGTCGCTGTCGACTTTGCCACGCATGTATGGCAATACTTATTCTTTGTCCAAGGTAAAAGACTAATTTCTTAATTATTTTTCAAAGTTAATCAGATGTTTTTAATTCATAAACGGAGTTGTTCATTTTATAATTCTTTGGAAACTTTCCAATGTCAACTATCGAATGATAAATCTGGTTATTTATTTAACAATTGCTACAGTCCTTTTACCTATTTTAAAAACACTTAACTGTAATTATCTAGAACAATACAAATAATAAAAATCCTTAACTAATCACTACATAGTATAAAACAAAGTCGCTTCCCGCTGTCTGTCCCTATGTATGCTTAGATATTTAAAAATACGCAACGGATTTTGAAGCGGATTTTTTAAGAATAATTTAAAAGTGCCCGAAAGACTGGCGGCATAGCGATTGACGCTATATGCTTATCTTCTGTCAAAGGAAAAATGCTCTTGGGTCATTCGAAGTATCAACAAGGCGTTTGGACAGATCTTTATACACTTCGTGAGCAAGATTTTATTAATCTCAATAAATCTTCTCTGTAAGTACTGACAATTTTATGACTTAGGGAAAGTCTTTATGCGTTCACTGAACGCTAATAAAGTACGTAGACCTCTGGAAAGCTGAAGGAAACCATAAACTCCACATTTCCTTGGCAAAAGTAATTGATAGTAACGCTTTCATAGTTGCAGGACTTGCAAGATAAATTGGTAGCTATTAGCATTGATCGGGAAAAGTGTAATTGTATTTTACCAACTAGAACTTATAAATAGCAGCCCGGAGTCTAGATCCAAGGGCTGATGGCCATACGATCGCTTCCACATGGGACTGTGATATCGAAAAAGATCGCCAGGGAACCGTTCCTTGTTGGTAATTTAGTAGTATTGCCTATAACGTATATATGTATTTAGAAATATATAAGTATGTTTATCAGTTGTCTAGTACCCATAACACAAGCTCTGTAGTGCTATTCTCTAAGAAAACGCACATCGTGACCTTTTTACCCTCTTCGTTCTGGAACGCATTTTCCAAAAGAAAATGATCTCTTTCATAAAATCCAATACAGTATTCTAATTTCATGCGCGATTAGGGTTGCCACCCGTACTTTATAATAAAGTATTGCACTTTATTTCAGGTAATTGTACTCTATACTTTATGAGAACAATAAAGTACTTGAAAATATTTTATTTCACATGATTTGATTTCTTTAGGATTTTGAAAATTTTAGTTGCAAGTATTTTTTTTTTTTGCTAAACGAAATTTACCGATTGACGCTGAATCTAAAAAAAAATATTGTCTGTTCTCGCCACTTCAGCATACACAGAAAGAGTTTTTCTGTAATGGATGAATACATTTGCTATTTATCGATATTCTATGCGAGACGAAAGAAACAAAGTGGCTATGAATTTGATAAAAAAATAATTACTTATTAACTTTTATTTGAATATAGATTGTAATGTTACTGAGCAATTGTTTAGTACAGATACAAATTTGATACAAACTGCAAAAAGCAATAAAAAATTTAAACGTTATAAAAATAAAAATAATTTTCGTTAGGCGGCTTGATCAAGAGCTTGATTCAGAAAGCGGTACTCCTGGACACGGCTCGTATTGTTAGGAGGTTCCTTTCTCTAGAGCCCTGGCCGCCTGTAGCTTGGACCCTGTTCCCGATACCGGTGGGACACTATTTTTTATATTTTTAAATGTTTTTTTTAATGTGTTTTTTTTAAAGAAATATTTAAAAATATTACAATATATGTTTAAGTAAAAAATAAATTTTACTTTATTTTGACTTAATTTTTCCTTACCTATAGGTAACCAATGCACTCTATTTGTAAAAAAAAAAAGTGGCAACCCTGTGCGTGATTCCTAATAATGTTTAAAGGTATTTTTAATTTTACCAACAATAACATAGACAAAAATCTATACTATTTCTCTAAAATTTCCTAACGGGCCTACACTTAGTGAATGTAGCCATATAGTTTTAGTCACGTAAAGTTTACGATCAGAGATCAAAGTGCATCTTGCGCATGCTAAATGTCACAAACATTCAGAGATTGACCAATAGTCAAGGGTTCAGAACTCGATTTTAAATGTTAAGTCTATATTGCAATAAAAACTTTTTTGACAATCACTTTATAGCCATTACACATACCTACTTACTGCACTGAATGGCTCAAGCCTCTCATGAGCTAGAAGAGTCTAGAATTCAGGAACAGATTTCATGTGTCTGTTATTTTTAGGGTATTTTTTTCTTAAAAGGTCAAAACGAAACCCTTATAGGATCACTATCACATATGTCTATCTGTCTGTCTGTCAAGACCATTTATCTCGAGAAAGCGTGGAGGTATCGAGTTGAATTAAAACCATATACTCAAGTCTTTGTTGCCTTAAAGCTGTGAAAAAATCAAACTTCTAAGTTAACGGGGAAAAAAGATACGGCCGTTTATATCGCAAAAACCGTATGTTTCAACTTATACTAACTCCGTGGTTTCGACACTCTCAAGGGAATCAAAATTCATAGGGTACTTCCTGTTGACCTAGAATCCTGAAATTTGGCATAAAGCAAGGTCTTATGGCACAAGTATTGGAAAAATAAAAAAATAAATTTGTAGTTACGTAACCAAAAAAAATTGCGGTTTGGAAAAATCTTCGTAACTCAATTCGGGTATTGAACTGTTTTCATCCTAGGTAAGTATACAACATTATTTTAATATATATACGAAACCTAAATATAGTTTTTTCAGAATCAATAACTGAATAAATTGCAATACTTTTTACACCATTTTCCAAAAATATTTAAATAAGGTTACAAGTTGGACACCACACCATCACTAAGCACAATACAGGTCACGGCAGGTCATAGCGGGCATTACGACCCAGACAGCTGGGTGCGGGAGCCAAAGCACCCTTCAGTGGCCCGGATGGCCCGGTGACCATGTGTTTGAGTGGGCAACTAGGTAACATAAAAAGCTTATAACTTCGTAATTTTTCATGATTCAGTTATGTTTGTACATATATTCTGTGCATAAAAATACTACACCTGTGTTTCGGGTTTCGCATATACTAAAAATAAGGTTGTATACAGATTAATTAATTAATTTTCTACCCTTGTTTTGATAAACATATTTCCTTATGCACCAGCCATATTGCCTCTCCACCACCCTTGGTAGACTAGTACAGAATGCTTAAGCCATTAAGTCAGCCTTTGTACCTTTGTTTTTCATAACGTTAAATAAACAAATACTTCAGCATTCAACAACCTAATACCATAATATTATGAATAGAAAATGAAAAACACAAAACATCTTATAAACAAATAACAGATCTATCTTTCACGTCTTGCATTTCACACGAGTATTGCATCTGCAAGGCCACGAACATAATTCTAGATTAAAATCAAATGTTACATTCATTGCTGACCCGTAATATTACATCTGCCAATGTATTTCTAGTAACGATCAGATTAGATAAGGATTTATAGTGTATATTTACTGTTTTGTAATCGTAAATTTTTGCTAAGGTAATCCTCTTTGGGCTGTAAGATTATTTGAAAGAGTCAGTTGGATCGCAAATGAAAATAGAAGAAAACTGTTTTTTTAGTCAATAAAAGTCTGACCCAAAGCCCTCCCTGTGTCAGACTTTTAACCACATATAGTGGGAGTAGTTATTTAATGATTTTCCACCCTCAATAAAAAGGTCTAAAATCATTAGAAAATTATATTCCACATTCCACAATATTCCACAACTATCACACACAACGCCATCTAGTCCCAAGCTATGCAGAGCTTATGCTATGAGTACTAGACAACTAGTAAACATACTTATATATTTCTAAATACATATATATTATAGATAAATTACACCCAGACACAGAACAAATGATCGTGCTCATCACACAAACATTTGTCCTGGGTGGGAATCGAACCCACGACCTCTGGCATAGCAGCAGGGTCACTAACTACTAGACCAACAGGCCAGTCAAAAATAAAAACACTTAACTAATTAAAACTCTATATACACTATAACTCCTAACCAAAATATGGCGTCAAAACAATTCATCCGCATCGCTATTGACTGAAAGGGTCCAAAAGACTGGCGGCATTGCCACGTTGTATGGCAAATTGGCAATGGTTAATCTCTGAGGTAAAAGCCAGTATTTGGGTCACACAAAGTGTTAACAAGGCGTTTGAATAACTCTATAGCGTATAATTGTTTGTGTTTTCCATCCATGCAATAAGATAAGATTTACATAAGGGCAGAAAGTGGCTCAATCTTGATGTAAACTTGAATAACATTATTCTACATAAGCAATTTAAATATTACGATCAGGAATTAATGACCCATAAGGGACAAAACATTACCATAAAAGTATGCTTGTAACAAGTAAATATAACGCGTAATGATGAAACACTACACTGACTACACTGCGCTCCAAAAAGCAAATCGTTGATGTGGCTCAAAAGGCTGCCCAACTTGAATGGGACCAGGCAGGATATATCTGCCGTATGTCTAACGAACACACAGGATGGCGGGACGACCTGGAAGTCTTCCTTATGAATTGGAACGAGAAAACGAGTAACCGTGATCATTGGAAAGAATAGAGGGAGACCTTAGCCCAGCAGTGGGATAGTACGGGTGCGGGTCCATTGTACCCTTATTTATAATAATGTGTCCTATATTTGTTGTTTATGCGGTGTACAATAAAGAATATATAAATAAATAAATAATAAATAAAGATGAAACTGTGGTAATTTTGTACTCTGATGCTGAAAGTCAAAAATTACCAAATTGCAAAACGTGAATATTGACGGCATGGTTATGCGAGTTCGATTCCCGCAAAGAACAAATATTTATATACAATTATGATTAGGCAATCATAATTGTTCCTGTTATTGTGAAATTATAACTTAATTAAGATTTATTACAACCATACGGAGTATGTAATTTTCCGGTGGCTTTTACATGATTATATTATTAAAAGTAGGGAGTCAAAAGCTTAGAGAATATTTTAATTATTATTGAAAAAAAAAATGATAGAAAGACACGTTATTATAGATAGCCATGGACGGCTCGTGAAGCCAAAAAATCCACGGTTTCTATGAGGTAAGCCTCAAGAGGAAAACCACGGGAAAAATCTAATGTCGGAAATACAGTTACAAATGTTTATAAACTATCAAGATACATAACATCATACCAAATCTCACAAGCCCATCTCCACACTGCCATTGTTCTTCACGTCCCATGCTTGTGCCAGATTCGGCAACTATTACAAAACTGTAATAATCCGAGTTTGTAAGTTGTAAACATTAATTTGTTATTAGATTATGTTACGTTACATAACATTTTTTTTTTGTTAGGTTATTGTTCCGAATTCTGTTGTTAATATAATTTTGTTGTAATTAAATGTATACGCGTCATTAAGGCCGTAAGAATTTTGTTCTTTAATTATTAGATTTGGTACAGTGTAAGGCATTTTATGTCTTTCTATTAAGCTAGTTATATAACATGTTTTTAATAATTATAGGCCTCGCTAATAAACTGTTATGAAACTTATAGAAAGTTGTAGAAATCAATATGAATTTTAGATAATATTATATTGACCTAGGATATGCCGGTTTCACGATGTTTTCCTTCGCCATTTTGAGGGTATTGGTGATGAAATAAATCTCGCGGCTTACAAGTCGTAAGCCAGGCCTACGTGTTGGATTACGACCCTTTCCCTCTCCTAGAGAGGAGGCCTGAGTCCCAGAAACGGGAACATTAAAGGCTGATTATGGTTATGCTTATATTGACCTAATCTTGGGCCCTTAATATATACTAGTAATAGTATGTAGTTTTACTCTTAAATACAGTACTTAGTAGGCTGTATGGGGCCCAGGAGAGCATAGGACCGATGCTTGCTAGGACAGTGAGCAGGTTCATAATGGGTAGGGCTAAGGAACGCGGTTGAATGAAGTCCAGTTAAATGCAGTCACTTATTTGAGTTTTATATACATTCTGATCTGTGTGATGTTTCATTTTGATGCGTTTTTTCAAGTAAATACAGAAAGACAAAAACGAAAAAATACAGGGTATAATTCCTTGAAAACCAAAATATTACCCCGCGAACATAATCAGAGGCCTTATGGTATTTTTAATTTCGTGCGGATTTTATTACGCATGCGGATTTGCTCCGCATGTGCAACCTCCGCAAATGTTCTTTTCATGCAAGTATTTATTGTAATGCGTCCAATACGCACGCGGGACGCGTTTGTTTACCTTTTGATCTGCATGCGAAGCGAATCCGCATGCGTAATAAAATCCGCACGCTATTAAAAACACGCTTAGTGCGAACGAGAAAGAGAGATGGAGCTATACACCCTATATAGCTCCATCCCTATAACAATTCAGTTTAGGTCTTAATAAGAGCTCATGGTAGCACACCAGCTTTGCCGCGGTCGACTTAGCCGGCATCGACCTCCCTCAAGCGTTCAAAACATAATTTTATTCATTCAGAACACATCAATTTCCACAATCATGCTAGAAACCAATATCTCCGTTTGCAAGCTTCTTACTCGCCACGCAAGTACCTAGATCAAGTGATTGTTATAATACATCGATCTCGCGGTCCCACGTTTCACTTTTATTTTCTCTTTTCGCTTGGAACGTTGCTAAGCAACCGCTTGTGACGTCAGACGCTCGCCTAGGGTCGAGACTCGAGTTGAATGGACTGGGACGGATAATGTTTACTACATATTATGATAATGTGTGTGTGAGAGTGACCTTTCTAGGCCGCCTTAGGTCAGTTTGCTTACTCGTAGATCACAATATTATAAAACGAAAGTTTTAGTATGTATGTCTATGTTTGTTCCTCCTTCTCGCTTGGACGATTTGACGGATTTGAATGACATTTGACTCACAATTAGACTATGTCCTGGGCTTCAAGTCTGCTATACAATAGTATCAGAATTTCCAGTTTGGTAATCTACTAATATAATGGCGTCACAATGATCAACCACCGACACTCCATTGAGAGGCATAGAATGGTAATCTCGTACTTACATACATAATGACAAATTAATGTCTGCCTTATATCATAAAAAAAATCATAACAAATACCAAACACTGATACAATAACAAAAACAAAACAATAAACACTGAAAATGCCATCTGACGGCCGCTCTAAATAAACAGTAAGCAGTAATGTCACATTTGACTTTGACAGATAAAAGGCTACTGACCGACGAATGATCGGTTATTATACTTATTATGAAATTAGCAGATTACGAACTTTAAGCAAAATGACAATGGAATCGTGTTGGAATGACGAATTTATAAAAATAGTAGACTTGGGCCCCTGGAGTAGCACTTATGATAATTTTATCTCAGAATTATCAGATCAGCCCATGGCTTGTACCAGGGGCCTTGTAAGGTTTTCTAGACTAAGGTCCAAATCTTCTTAGATAAGTACCATGGAAAGTACCAAATTAAAACGGAAAACATAAATTCTGTATCCTCTAGAAAATACAAAAAATTGTTGCACTTGGAAAAATTACCAGTGGCAAGCAAAGTGGAGGAGTTTTTCGAGTTTGTTTTTAGATAGATACAACATAATAAGCCTTATAATGTTCCCACTGCTGGGACTCAGACATCTGGGTCGTAATCCACCACGCGGGTTCATCGTGGATTGGTGGATGGTCGCATCAAATGTTTGGTTCTAGAACATGCCGGTTTCCTCACGATGGTTTCCTTCACCGTTTTGAGAGCACTGGTGATGAAATAAATTATATAAAGTAATCATCCTAGCTGGGTTTGGATCTATGAACTACAACTCGTAAATCGTGGCTGTTATCACTGGATCACGACTTCTATCTTTAGTTAGTTTTAAATAATAAAGGTTTTTTTGTTTTATTGTTGCTTAAAATAACTTTACCAAAGTAAATAATAAATTAATTAAAGCTTGAAGCGACAGTGATTGGGCAATGATAATCGAGGAACAGTCTTCTTAGATTATCATTGCCTTCCGTTACGGTAAGTGACATTATCGTCCACTTAGGTTTACATAATGTCTTGTAACTCTACCGTGTGGAAATTCAAAGATTTTATTATAATCAAATGCAAATGCAAATGTCTTAAAGCCCTTTTAATCCCCTGTATTTAATTATTCTCTCTTTCCTACATTTATTTTTAATTTCTCGATTCAAAATTTGAATTTAGAATTGTTTAAAAAATTATGGAGTTCGCACTGTGTGTGTGTAGAAGCTTCGCAGGAGTGTTAGAAATCTTTGAAATTGTCAGCTTTTCTCAGCTAAAATAAGCATCTTTTATACAGCGTTAAATTTTGGTCTTTTTAATCCCGTAGAGGGTCGATTCAGTATATGAAACACTATCGATTTATAAAGATAAAATTAAAAAATAAAATATTTTTTTCTTAAAACTCGAACTAATAAAATTAATTTCTTTAAGTAAACGAGTTAATTACCTCGTAGGGAGTTGTCGGTCTTAGCGTACTAACTACCTACAGTTCATTGACTCCGATCAGCTGATGTTTACTTTTTTTTTATTAGCCTGTTCTGTCCCACTCCTGGGCAAAGACCTCCCTCCACGTTTACATAAAGAAATTAATGTCGTAAATTAATTCGAGTTTTAGAAAAAAGTACTTTATTTTTCATATTTATCTTTACAAATCGATAGGGGTTTCATGTACCGAATCGACCCTCCGCGGGATTAAAACGACCAAAATTTAACGGTGTATACTCAAACCTTCGTCACGAATCACTCTGTCTATTGGCAAAAACTGCATGGAAATTCGTTTAGTAGTTTTTGAGTTTATCGCATTCATACAGATAGATAGACGCGGTAGGGGACTTTCTTTTATAATAGATTTGTAAGGACTTTTATTTGTTGCAGTTCCGATGTGTGAACAAAAACAAATTTAATTTTAGCTACACTAAAAAAAAGTTGCATTACATTTATATTATAATTATATTCAATAGTTTTATTCAAATATAGAAATGCAAGCTCAATTTCTACATGTTTTGCTAGAAATTCTACGATTACAATTTATGATCCGACAGCGGCGATGGCGTCAATATTTTGCATTTATTAGATTAGTAGTATTGGAATTTAGAAAATACGATAGCTATGACGTTGGTACTTTATCAACATCATGATCATAAACTATTCATTTCTATACACATTCTTCTATCTTATTATTTGCGAAATGGCTGTATAGCCTCACATTTTGCGTTTATATCATAATTATTTTCCATAATCTTGTAAAACATAGGTAAAAAAATAGAACAAGATTCAAAGATAATCAAAATATTTTATTTCACAATGTGCCTGTCTTTATACACCACTATTTTTTTATTATGGCAGATACTTAAACGGCTTATTAGAAAAGGTCTTGTTATTATTTAAGTAAAGTCTCAATGCATAATATTCATAAACAGCAAAGTTATGAGCGTTTGTTTATATCCCAAAATCTCACTCAATTTCTGGAAACATTGTATAGGTTATTGTTTATGAATGAAAGAATGTCAATAAAAATGGAAAAACACTGCGCTTAGTATTTTCTAGTAGTAATTGTTATGAATAATGATTCAATTATGAATTTACCAATAATGACAAATTTTCGTGGACTATTTTGGAATTTAGTTTTTTGTACTTTTGACTACACAAATGTGATCAGTAACGGGTACTGATTGAGCCCAATTTTTTGTACACTAATTAAAAAATAGGGGTGTATACAAATCTGCTGTATTTGTGTTTATCACCCTTCATTTGTTTAATTACTTAACAAAATATAAACAATCTTCACACGTCTTTTATCTAAAAAAATATCTGTAAATGTTTACAATTAGTTATTTACCTAAACCGATGTTAGGTAATTAACTAAATTTAAATAGTCTTTGTGACTTTAATACGATTTTTTTAAATATAAATACATATCTAGATAGTTTACGTTTAGTCAAGTACCTAAACAGATAAAGTACAACTCCTCTTAAAAACCATTTCACCATCATCATCTTCAATGAGCAATAACAAATATATTACAGAAAATTCGGGAAACAATTAGAAGTTTACTTATAAGAGCTTTGATGCGTCTTCTGGTTGACGTCACACCAGTTCTATAAGGATCCATGTCACTGTTCAACATGGGTAATATTAAAGTGAACCCCGGGGCCCTGGAACGAAGGCAAAGAAGGAACAGGAATAAGTTTTATTCAGTAAAAGTCTGAAACTATCTCCCGTGCCGCCCAAGGGCGGGAGATGTCATTGGGTGATGTTCACACCTAAAAAAAAAAAACAAGAAGTTACAAGTTCACAAGTTTTACTGACTAAAATTGTCTTGTGTTCCCTCAATTGCCCTTGGGATTCCAGAGCCATAGAAATCCTTTTTATACTGCTAAGTTAACTAAATAATGTTTACACAAAATATTTACCGTTCCCTACCAGCATAAATACCAGCTTTGCTCTTCACCCGTTTACCCTTCTTGTTCTTGCGTCCAAACAGTTTGCTTGTCACCCGACTGTAAGGCGGGGTTGCATGGTTAAGTGTCATTTCACAACCAAAAAGCTAAAACCCTCAAAAAAAAACTAAAACTCGAATAACCAATTAAAAAAAATCGAATCTAAAAAAAAATCACCTCATTACACTAACTTCACAGTCAAACAACCATGTTTTCAAAATAAATAAAAAATCAGTTAATTTTCGAACGCGATGTTTCGAAGTGCGCGGGCGCATAGCGCGGTTGCTGCGATCTCACTGGGGAGCTTAAGGCTTGCGCGCGAAGGCAGCGAAAGTGGCCATTGTGTGACTGACTTACAAGCCATCGATGTTTGCTAGTATTGTCTATAGATTGATTTGTGTATGCAACCTCTATAATACTGTATTGACAACTTCGCCTTGAGAGTATTATGGAAATCTTTTCTTATGTTCAATGATCTGGTTATCTAAACTTAGCACTGGAGGCGAAAGTTTATATTAGTAGATCCGGACTAAGCGTTTTACCTTGTCGTTTAGAAAGAAAGAAAGAAAAACAGTTTATTTACACGGAATGACGCAACTAAAAACTAGACAAACATAACATTTTAAAGGAAAGATATGCCGCGCGTTTATACCGCGTACATCGAAAGACTAGAACAGTTGGCCTACTGCGGTCTTCCAGTCTGATTATAATTTAGGTGTCTTCCAGGCTAGATAAAGATAAAGATCATTTTATTTGTAAAAAGATTGTAGAGTGAATAGGCTTTTAATAAACTAGTGCGCTTCACCAACAATGATTGCATCACTGCTTACCATCAGGTGGGATTGCAATCAAGCACTAGATTATACCATTTTTTTTTAAATTCTGTATGTATGTGTATGTTTGGCACACCTTGCTTAAACAGCTGAACAGATTTAATAATTTGAATACCGTAATTAGAGACACAATACGTAGAAAGACAATAGGCGTGCGAACGCCGGCGTTCGCTTGGAGCTTAAGTAATTAAATAATATTTAACACCCGAGAAGACCGTGTTTTGAAAACGCACATAAGGCATAATTTTCTTCTTCCACCTGGGTAAAACCACTAACAAATGCTTGTATAAAGAGGTAAAATTGTTTTAATAGAAGAATAGTTTTAATGTTGCCGAGTGTTAAAGTCTACTTTTTATCCTGGATATATGCATGGTTGCTATGGAACAGGATAAAGGAGTCAACCCCACAAAATCTAGTTTGTCACAGAGCTTTTGCAAAACATTTCTTGTAAATCCAATACAGGTATATATCATTTCAGCCGACAGCCATCCACCAGTGGGCATAGGGCTCCGAGCCGATCCAAGCGAATTGGTTCATCTTCTGGAAGGGACGCCTCCCACTGCAAACTTAAATCTGAGCATATCGTATACAATAGAAGTCCTCATAAGTACATAACTGCCTCGTTGTTCATGATCGCAAAGCTCGACAGCTTAGGACTGTTTTCATCATTCAATATAAAAACTTAGTTCAACCAAACTGAGCTCAGCGTAATCTAGTTTAAAGACCCGTGCCGTAAACATGAGCGACAACAAAAGAATTGAAACTGAGTTTAGCGTAAACTAGGTTCAATTCATTGCGGTGAAACGCAAAATGAAGCTATAATCTCGATTAGTCGTTCAAACTGCGTTTTTTTTTTTAACGAATCGCGATTAGTTTATTGGTGAATTTGGCTCTTAGAGAGAGATCCCGAGTCCAATTATCGGGTCAGAGAAGGTAGATAATATTGCACTTTTCCTTTAGAAATTTTTCAATGCACCCCACTGTTTGGCAGTTGGTGGTGTTAGTACCGATTACTCCCTGGTTGTGAGGGATTGATTCGGGCTCAGTGATTATCCTATTAAATGAGTCAGGACTTTGCTTTTTATTTTTACCGATAACTTCATCCAAACAAATTACCAATACACAGAACATTTTCTTGTATACAGCAGGAAATAAAGTCGTTCAGTAGATGATTATCTATTCACCACGCTTTCCCCTTTAATGATGAAGTGTGGCTAATAATATCGACAAACTACTTTATATGTGAAGATCGCCGAGTCATATCGTTCGGGAAATACACTTAGTTCTACCAATCAAGTGTCGGAAGAGCAGTGGTAGCCGAGTGGTAACGGCCGCGATTTACGAGTTGTAGGTCGCGGGTTCAAACCCAGCCAGGCGCATTACTTTGTGTAATTTATCTGCTCACAAAACGGTGCAAGAAAACATCGTGAGGAAACCGGCATGTCTTAGAACCAAAATTTCGAAGACATGTGACATCCACTAACCCGCACTGGGCCAGCGTGGTGGATTACGGCCCATTCCGTCTCCTATAGAGGAGGCCTGAGTCCCAGCAGTGGGAATATTATGAGGCTGATGCTAGTGCTAATCGGACACTAGAGTACTAAGTACCATTTAATCAACCACAGACTAAATCTATACTTAATATTACAAGGCTGAAGATTTTGTTTATTTAAAAGCCGCTAATCTCAAGAAATACTGGTCGGAATTGAAAAAAAATTTTAGAATCGGATAGCCCATCTATCGAGGAAGGTTCAAGACTATACTTATAATATCACGCTTAAACCCACGGGAGCGGAGCAGTAACCAAAGTCGGGGTGAAACTGTAAAAGATAGCTAGTCAATTCTGTGAGCTAGTCTAATATACTCGTACAACATTAGTTTTATTATATGTGAAACTCGAAATACATGTCTTGTATTTTTATGTAAAGAATCTATGAACAAAACTTCATAACTGTATCATGAAAAATCACCAAGTTGTAAGTTACTTTACCCTACACAAATACATGGTTACCTTACCGTGCCATCTGGGCATCTAAGGGGTTGTTTTGCTTCCGCACCCAGCTGTGCACTGGTTCCTAATGCCCGCTATGACCTGTGTTATACTTAGTATCAGTCACGGAGTTAGATGTCGGTGGTCTCCAACTCGTCACGTTTTTCTGAATATTTTGAATAAAAAATATAACATTGTGTAAAAATTGTTGGAATCGATTCAGTTACTGATTCTGAACAAACCATCTCACCTAGAGAAGAGGCCTATGTTCCAACAGTGGGAACATTAAACGGCTGATTATACTAATGCTAAGTGAAAATAATATCACTTACAAATGAATTGTAATTCAGTACCTCTACCATGAGTTTTAAGCAATAGTATTCGTCGCTACTCGATATCGACGCCGTAAATGTTTTGTATGGCAAATTTTGCAGCGCCTCTAGCGGTCACTTGCAGAACCAAAATTTGCCATACAAAATATTTACGGCGTCGATATCGAGTAGCGACGAATACTATTGCTTAAAACTCATGATAGAGGTACTGATTCTGAACAACCTATCTCACCTAGAGAAGAGGCCTGTGTTCCAACAGTGGGAACATTAAACGGCTGATTATGCTAATGCTAAGTGAAAATAATATCACTTACAAATGAATTGTAATTCAGTACCTCTACCATGAGTTTTAAGCAATAGTATTCGTCGCTACTCGATATCGACGCCGTAAATGTTTTGTATGGCAAATTTTGCAGCGCCTCTAGCGGTCACTTGCAGAACCAAAATTTGCCATACAAAATATTTACGGCGTCGATATCGAGTAGCGACGAATACTATTGCTTAAAACTCATGGTAGAGGTACTGTATGCCTTATGTTTTTAGGTAATGTTTTATATTATAGTGTTGAGCGGGTTGCCATCGAATATACACTCAATACACAAATCTAAAGCTTTGACTTATGGTGAGAAAAACAAATAGAAAATAGCTATGAACAAGATTTGTAAATATTTATTTTAAACTTAACGCACAACTGTGTAGAGGCGGTCTTTATATACCTTAGGCGTTCTCTATCAGACAATCAAGAGTAGTTATTAAGAAAATAAGAAATACATATTTAATATAATATATACTTATATAATATGTTACATAAATGTAATTGATTTTGACCAACAACTATTAATTAAAATAAATTAAACGCAATGCTATGAATAAATGCACATAATCCAACACTAAAAATTCTGACGCCATTTTGAATTCCAGACAGAATGACGTTAATGGAAGTTGGACTAAAAGATGCACATTATGATCAAAAATAACGTCCAAAAAATGCTTATTTAATGATTTTAAAACAAATTAGATAACATTTTGAATGATGTACATACTCGTTAGTTAAACGGATCTCTCCGTCAAGTCAAGTGACTAAAAAATCTTTTTTTTCAATTGACTTTGTATTTTGGGTTTTTTTTTAAATAGAAATCATCCCATCACTTCTCTCACTCTTGGGATCTTTTCTGTTAGACTATTATTTACCCTCCTAAGCTCCTACCCACAACACCCTATTTTTCTTTGATAATTTTTATTCTAAGTCAGAACGGGAATGTCAGAATTTTACTGACTAAAACCCACCACGGAACCCGGGATTCTTTTTCATGGAACACTACGCGCCGTCGACGACTCTAGTTCAGCCCGGACGGTTACTAGACGGTGGGACAGCGAGCTACCTATAGCTCCTCATCTACAAACTCGCGCCTACTGTCATTGTACTGACATTCTATATGTCCGCAAATCCACGTCTAAAACGCGTAATTTACGCGTACAGGTGGAACAAATGTGTCGTTCGACCCACCCCAGCTCCTCAAGGAAGGCCAGCAGCACCTTGGTGTTACTGATCATTCCTGAACTCTTGAAGTAAAATTGTGATCGTTCAGTAACTGATTCTGAACAAACAACATTCAGGTTTCGCATATACTACAAATAATGTGGTATATAGATGACGCATTTTGAAGAGCACAGGTGAAATTCTCTCTGCTCCTTAACATAGCAAATAAGCTGCAACCGACAGAAATCTATGCAGCAGCTTTTGCAATCAAAAGCTATGTAATACATACAGAAAATCACTTCTGTAACATGATATGTAACGAGACCATGTGAATTATTATTTCGTCTAGCAGTAATTACGTATTTTAGTGTCATTTCTATGTTCGTTTGTTGGTGCAAGTGAAAAGGCTTCAGCGGGCATCAGTGATTTCAAGATGGTGTTATTTGAAACTGTCCACAGACCTAGACAAATTACGTTAGCGTAAGCATGCGGACGATGATCAATAGTAGCTTGCCGTCAAACAAAAGTCACATTTTTGCCATCTTATGCTTTTTTTTTGTCGATGGGTAAAAATCATCCAATGCCATCCCCGCCCTTGGGCGTAGCGGGAGATAGTGTCAGATTTTTACTGACTGCTTTATACCGGTGCCGGACATTCCTTTCAGAAATCAGTTCAAGGCCCCAGTAGGCTTCGGCCCTGCTGGGCCTCTACGGTTTGCTGACAACTCCTTGAGCCACGCGGGAACAGTGCGTACTAACGTACAGTGCCGCCAACGACTTGGGCTTGCTCCAGGCGCTTACCGGACGGTCAGACGGCGAGCTATCCATTGCTCGCCGTCCGCAAGTCCGCGCTTACGATATTCTTAGACTTAAGTTAATCAATGTACAGAAGGCATGGTGTCGAATACGTGCCTAAGGCTATTCAGATCTATGATGCCTTACATCATACGATTCACAGTCATGATCATTTCCACAGTCCAACAATGGTTATTGTGTGCATGAAGTTTTCAAAACATAATTTTAGTTGAGGGAGCATTACCTACGCAATTATTATCAAATATTACGGTTGTCTAGCATGGTTGTCATGGTGTAGTATATAACATAACACAATCTCTCATATAACAATATCATCCATTGATTTGCTAATAATAATAGCCTCGACCAACATCTGAGGAGGCTCTCATTAGGCCGTTGGATCAGGGGCCTGATTCAGAAGGCAGTACTCCTGGACACGGCGCCTATTGTCCGGAGGTTCCTCTCTCAGGAGCCCTGACCACCAGCAGCTTGCACCCCGTTCCCAATGCTGGTGGGCTACTTTTTTTTTTTTTTGTAAGTTTTTAAAAATATATTTAAAAATGTAATTTGTATGTCTATAAAGTGAATAAAGAACATAAAAATATACACGTAAAAAAAAACCTGATTATGTCTGCTTCTCAGAATGGATGTAGAAATGAGCCCCGAAGTACTAAGGAGCTACTTACTCCTCACAAACATGGCCATAAGCCAACAGGTTCATCGATCCCGCAAGGATCTGTCAACATGTTGGATAGATTACAAGAAGGCCTATGACTCTGTTCCACATACATGGCTCATGGGGGTGCTGGAGTTGTACAAAATAGATACAACTTTACGCACCTTTCTTGATTCATATATGAGGCAATGGAAGATAGTCCTTCGCTATCCAGGATGTCGATTGATCTTGGGGAATGATGAACCTATCAGGATTAAACGCGGATTTGTTTGTGGCAGAAGACGTCTGGATCCCCTAGGTTGGGCAGGAGCTGCTTGAGGGCAGCCTTAGTCAGTTCCAGTTTGGGAGCCAGACGTCGGAAATATTCCTCAAAATACCCAAGGTTTCCACTTATAACTTGGACCACAACCGTTGCGTTTCTCCGGAACGTGACGGTGTCGGTACATGACAAGCGTTTTACGTTTTCCGAACACTTTCGCTTACAAGACACCGAATATTGACACTTTAATACGTCATATCGTTAAAACCGTAGAATTGTAACTGTTACATACTTGTGCTACTCACGGAGTACCGTGACGATGACGCCTACGCGGCCTCTGGTAAGAAAGGTATTGTCAACACTTTTTATCAAATCAAGCGTGTCATTGAATTTAACCGGCCATGATAAAGAGGGCGTTCTAAATTTGCGTACATCAAGCATTTAGACGTCAGGTCCACACTCCTGTCAAAACACTAAACTTATATTTTTTATATTAGGGACAAGATCTATAAATTAATTTTCACGAATTTCATGATTTTTGAAAGAGTACGGATGTACAAAAAAGAGTATTATTTATTCCAATTAAGTCCTCCTCTGTACTTTTGTGTGCATAAAAAAAAAATAGTAAAATAGTTTATACAACTTGAATGACCTTAAAAAACTTTAATTGTCGTAATATACACACACACGGGTATACGAAATTCATTCGGCGGAAAATTTTGGTTTCTTTATTTTCCTTTTTCCTGGAAAAAAACCAGAAAAAGTTTTTTTTTATTTTATTTTTCCTTCACCTTTTTGTGAGCAGTGGTGATTACATAAATTACTCAAAGAGACCGATTAATTTCCAACTCAAAAAAGAACTACGCTTAGCAGTTTCGCTTACTACCACGAGACCAATACCACACTACTGATACAGATATTTATATAATGCTACAAGGTAATCATTACAAGAAGAAAGTCACATATAACTTGATCTTAAAAGCGATAACAAAGTTTACTATATCAAGACAAAACAATACTAAACAGCGGTTTGCGTGTACGTTTTTATCACCGTTCAACTATTAAACGACGCTTTGTTTAATAGAAACTGTCTATCAGGGTCAGAAACGAAGAAGATCATTCATTTTATCAGTGGCGTAGCTAAGCGTGGGTGCTGTGCAAAGGGGCCTCTATTCTAGAAGAACCAGAAGTTTTTTTTACAATAGAAAGGCTCTCTTTTGACCAATTTATCATGAAAGCTGGGTCACAACAATGGCTCTCTCGTTTTCGAACTTATGAAACAAAAAGGCCTCGCTGATGCGCCTTCGCCCACGACTAAAGTAGTCCACGCTACGCCTCTGCATTTGATTGTTTGACGAGAGAAAACCTTGCAACAATAATCAAGTATTTTTTTATAGCAAGTATTGTTTCTACTCGTCCCTAGATGGCGTTATAAGAAGTTTCCTATTGTAGTATAATAGTAGATCATAAAAAGTGTTTTAATTTATTTTGTAGTGTTTGCAGTTCTATTTTAAACTGTTATGATATATCATTGGTTTCTAATGCTGTTAATTAAGTGGATGTGATTGATTTTACTGCTTATTACAGAAATCAAATGTTAACCTTTTTTTTTAAATTATTGTTGAAAAGGTACAATATTTCATTTCTTGAACTACGTATACGTTGCGTTCAATATTTATTATTTTTTGTTGACTCCCAACAAAACCAATCTTACTTGTATATTTATTGGGTACCATATTATGTATATTATCGGATAATTAAAAACACTATTAGTTTATGATAAACCGCTTCAAATTATGATTTATTTCCTTTTAAAAACGCTCATTTTATACTTGATTTTGAATCAGGTTTTCTGTATTAAAAGACAAATTATTACATTTATTTTGAAAACAGGTTTTTAAAAACACTTTTATACGTAAATCTTTTCGTCAATTTAAACTAGATGAGGCCGTGTTTCCTAGCTGCTACCCTAAGAAGAAACACAAAACAAACTCCCCCTGAGTTGGTTTGTTGTTTCTTCTTAAAACAGTATTAAAAAGGTATTTGAAGTAATCTTTATATTATTTACCTAGAGTTAACACCTTGCTAGACTTATTACAATTATGCGGTTCTTCTCCAGTGGTATATTCACTAAATAAAAAAGGAGTCATTGCCAATATAATTATAATCAATACCTACTGGGAGCATCAACATCTTCTTGCCCCTGTTCCATATTACTTGGGGTCGACGGGGAACATATTTTCCTTTCCATCAGCCGTCACACTGACTCTCTTTTCTTTTATATCACTCTTCACACTATCTATCTATCTTTTCTTTGGCCTCGCTCTCCCTTTCCAGCCTTTTCATCCCTCTTCTGCACATGACCATACCAAGACAAATTTCGACAATTCGTTTACAACTTTTTATTTTTAAACTTCCTATAATATACTCATTTCTCACCTTATCCATTCTTACTGGGGTCATGGGTTAACTTCCGAAAGGAATACCCGGCACGATAGGCTACGAAGGGACGGGATAGGTTTTTAGTCAGTAAGAGTCTGACACTACTTCCCGCTCCGCCCAAGGGCGGGATTTGTCATTGGATGATTTTACATACCATAAAAAAAACCTTATCCATTCTTGTCACTTCACACATCTATCTCAACATTCTTATCTCAGCTGCTCCTACCGGATAAGAATGTAATGATGGATGAGTGCAACATAAAACAATCTCAAACTCAAAACTCAAAAGCATTTACTTCACATAGGCCTACATGGGCACTTATAAAACGTCAGAAGCTAGCGCAAGGTTCCAATTGGTCGTTTCCTATGGAGAAGAACCGGTAAGAAACTCCATAGATACTCTTTAAAAAAAAAATGTAAGTTGTATTGCCTAATGTTGTTATTACCTACTTAAACGAACCTCGGTTAGGTGGGTAATAACTATTCATATAGGAAATAATAAACAAGCTGTGCAGTTTCGTTCAGTTCCATAATTCATGTAAATTTAAGTAATTCCATTGGGTCATTCGTATAGGACGGTGGTTGTTTACCGTGACTACGTTAATTTATTCATATTCATTGTAATAGATAGGTAAATTGCCGGTTACGTTGACCTATTCTCGTAAACTCAATTTCTAATGATATTTCATGTTCAACTATTGTGTGATAGTTGTGGAAAAAAAAACAAAAAAAAACAAAAAAAAAAAACAAAACAAACAAACAAAACAAAACTAGTACCTAGAATTATGTTAGTATTTTTTCCCATGAAATATGAGTCAATGACCTGGCAGGTAGTTGTCGGTCGTTGCGTACTAACTACCTACAGTTCATTGGCCTCGCTCAGCTGACGTTTACTTGAAGAAATTGATTTCGTACGCATGTAAATTAATTCGAGTTTTAAAAAAAGTACTTTATTATTTTTAATTTTCTCTTCACAAATCGATAGTGTTTCATATACCGAATCGTCCCTCCGCGGGATTAAAACGACTAAAATTTAACGGTGTATAAAAGGAGAAACTGACTGACATATCAATGCGCTGCCGAAACTTTGTATAGAGTTGGTATGGAGAAACAAACTTTCATGCAAGCGATGTCGCTGACAGCAGCTAGTATCCAATAAAATAGCAAGAACAACCTTAACAAACATCAAACCCATACGTAACACATCTATTTCCCTGTCATACAACTTTCTCCGAGGAAATTGCAGAAATTATCTCGTCTTTTTCAGATCTGACAGGCGAAGCCACGGGGAAGACGCTAGCAATGACGGTAATTATTTAATTGCCATGAAAGTTTGTCATATTGATATGAAGATCGTGTATTATGTAGTATTATTATGAAAGAGTTATGTATCCCATTGTTTTTGTTTAGATAGCGTTTGTATGCGGTGACATGCAGCAATGAACGGCAAAAACGTCGGTTAAATTATTCGGGTATGTTGTTTAGGACCGAAAATATTTTGTTTCTTTTTAGGGTTAGGGCCTTAAATCTGTTATTACAATAGTGTTAGAATCGTCTATCATTGATTTCATAATTGTTGATTTTGACAAGTTTGGTAATCTACTAATATAATGACGTCACGATTGACAATGACGATTACTGACACACCATTGAAAGAAATGGTAATCTCGTACATAATTATAAATTAATGTCTGATGTATGGGGTAATCTGCTAAAAATTTTACAGTTCCTTTAATTAGTGACTTACTTAGATTTGTCTGAATACTACAAAATCATTCTACCACCATTCGTTTACTAGATCATTGACTGAACAATGATCGACCATTATGGTTTAGCACATTACGAACTTTTAGCAAAATGATAATGGGATCGTGTTGGAATGTTGAATTTACAAAAATATCAGACTTGGGCCTCAGATCCAAAGAGCCAAATCGGGATCCTATTCCTTCTCTTCTGCCGTCTGTCTGTCTGTTACCAGGCTTTGTCTTATGAACCGTGATAGCTAGACAGTTAATTGAAATTTTGTTTTTTTTTTTGCCGCTCTTACAACAAATAGTAAAAACAAAACAAAATTAATACCTTATTAGTGCTCCTTACAACAAACAAAAAAAAATTAAAAGAAATGCTTTTTAATTAAAAATAAATAAAATAGGAATATATGCTCTTTCTATAACTCAAAGGTTTACTGGGTAAAAACTAAGCTTCAACTTGCTGAGTTAAGATCGCCTTTGTACATGAACTGTCTGTACCTCCATATAATGTTAATGTTTTTGTTTACAATAAAGAATTAAGAACCATTCATAAGCGAGTCCCTAAGTTTTTTTATTTAAAAATTTAGCTTCCCTTTTTTTTATGGACTGACCGACATTTTGACAATTCAAAAGTGCCTGTAATTGGTTTATTTAAAATAAACTATTCTGATTCTGATTCGTTAGCTATCAGGAAACACAGACCTAGGTTCCCTGATAGCTTGCGTTTAAACTATTTTTTCTAGTCTGCTCCACACAAATCGACTACTTTCGAACATGAACATATTAAGACTCATGTTTTAATTATAGAAAAACAATAAATGCTAATGAATTAAAACCAATTCGTCTGTAAAACGCAACACTGAAATCGAACGAGTTGCAGCGACTTTCAGAACGGAACGAACAGTTACTTGCTCTGGCGTGCTGCTATTGCCTCAATTCGTCATTATTATGTGCACTCCATTGAGCTAAATACTTTCAAAAGTTTTTTTAATACACTTATTCGACAACCTCCTCCTATCTCTATCTCTACTGTTTCCTCCACAAACTTATCCAGAAGTTGCACGTCAATCCCCGTTTAGTTATATCTTTGTAAGTGTATTGAAAAAAGTCCTTTGATACACGTGGACATTCATTGCAGCACTCGATTCAATAAAACCCTCGTCTACAGCTCAGGCAAATTTCATCACGGTCGTAAAGACAAACATTCACCACTTGTATCAAAATTTGCTATTAAAATAATCATAATTTAAAAGTTGCAAAGGTCTTTGATGAAAACAGTGATTACTGATGTTAGTTTCAGATTAATACGAATGATGGCTAAAAAACTTTTTACAAAAATAATACAACCGACTTCAATGTATTAAAAAAAAAACACTAAAAAGTACAAAATAACTTTAATTTCGATGGTTCTATGTTTTGTCTTTTCGTTATTTAACACCGATTCCCGAAATTAAAGTTAATTTGCACTTTTTAATGTTTTTTTCACAATGAAGTCGGCTATTTTTTTTTTAAAGTACACTTTTCAATTGTGGTACCACTAAACTAAAAAGTGCACTAAAAAATAACCCCTGCCCCTCAGCCAAACTAAAATAGTGTGCAATAATCCCAAACTTTTTTTTTACATTCATTTTTAGGTTAGTTTACATTAATTCATTGCAGAATTCCGGTGCCTAACTTTCAGCTTCATCATCAGATCGGTTTGATATTTTCCCTCCCCATCTTCCTTCAGTCAGTCAAAGAATACACGCATAAAAAAAGCAATTTTACTTGTTACGACAGTTCTGCTGTGATCCTACGAGGAGTTCCGTTCCATATCTTCGAAGGCTGTTATCATATCTAAGCAATATTTCTATTTCGAAAGACCGAGTCGGAAACATAACCTTTCAATAAAAAATATAATATTTAAATCGATCCACAATTGACTGAGAAATAGGTGAACATGCAAAAAAAAATACATACAGCTGAACATAGAACCTCCTTCTTTTTGAAGTCGGTTAAAAAAATGCTGTACATTTTTAGTGAAATATACATTATTATTATAGAAAAACCCACCTGATAGTACTCGCAGGAACGGTCTTGGAGTACTTCATCCTGGCTGAAGCGGACCTGGTAGACCTCTCCCTCCTCGGACAAGTCGCCATCTTTGTTTTAATGACGTCACAGTTCTCCATCACTTAATGCATAGTTCGTTCGTTTCGATTTAATTGTTGTCAAACTTTTTCGGTTTAAAAAAGTTCTGCGCACGTTTTTTTGTTAAAATATTTGTAAACGGGTTTTTTTAGAAGCTTATGTTCAGCTATAGCTGTATTAAAGAAAGTAAATAGTTAGAAAAGATTTGTTATACAGAAGTATTTTTCGAAGACAAGCAAAGGTGATCAACAGAAATGCCTAGTGCGAGTTGTTATAACGTCTACGCCATCTACACGGGTATGAAGTTCGGCGGTCCGATTGGCCCGGTCCAAGCTCTCAACCAATCAGAGAGTCAAACTCGGTAATCGTTTCGGACGCTGTAACGTTAAAACAACTTGCACTCAGCGCACAAAATGTCCCATGCCACTTGTGCCAAAAATCGTCATATAGTTGCTTATAGCAATTTTATTGATGCCTGTATCTTCATTATACTCCCGATTTCTGATTTAAGCATATAGATTAGAGTATTTTACCAAATTGAGTATTTTATAAACTCTACTTTAGCCTGAAAATCTGTCAAAATTTCGCATTATAGTAAGGTTTGAGACATGCCTGATTCAAAATACTCTACTCTTTAAAAGAAATTTACACTTACGTTCTTTTTTCTTTGGTTTTTGATATAAGCATTTGAAGTTGAGTATTTCATAAACCTGTCATTTGGCATTTAAGTAGGGTTTAACTTAAAATACTCAATTCAGAAACCCACCCTCAGTTTTACGCACCACGGAACAGAAAATGTCCCAATTAAAGTTTGATATAATTGATAGATCGAACACAAATTCCAAGCGATTCAATAAAGACTTTTTGACATAACTATAAAACTAAAAGAGCATATAGCAAAGAAGTGAAAAAACTCGTCAGAAAAACCAACTCTATACAGTAAATGTGAAAAATAGAAGAAAGAATTTTAATTAATACGTTTCAGCCGTAAAAAAGAAAGCAGCTAGTATCTTGAATATAAATAAAATATAGCTCACGTAGAAAATTTATTAATTAAGTAGAATTTTATTCTGCTAGACATACTTACAACCCCTGTGCTACTTGCGAATCGGAATAAATCTGTCGCAATAAATACTGAAGTTGGTATTTTAAGTGGGGATCGAGAAGAAACTGAAAAATGTTCTGTCAAAATTAATTAAATATATATTTTTTTAACATATAAACTAGTGCTTGACTAAAATCCCACTTGATGATGCAATCATTAATGGTGACACCCGCTAGTTTATTAAGAATCTATTCACTCTCTTCAGCCTTAAAATTGCCTAAATTATAATGTATATAAAAGTGTATACCTACCAGGATTTTCTTCGGGTCTCTACTGTACAAAGTAAGTATACAATTTTCCCATGCATTGTAAAATAAGACACAAATAGGTAGTCTATCTCCAATAAATAATGCAGAGAGAAAAAAAAGCATTAGCTCCAGAAACGCGAAACCGGTAATTACCCCTATCGAATTATTGGCTCTCGAAAAATAGTTTACTTTTTTCTCATTGACAGCTTACCGTCGACTATTACTGGCAACACGAATGTATTGCTCTTACGATATTCGCATTTCATCACGCGATTAGCCTGACAAGACGTTTATATCAACGGAATTGCTGTTGGTGTAGTCTGTGGTAAAGCATAGGAATTTCGATCTGTCAGATTACGCGGGAACGGTTTCATTTTGAATTAAGAATGTCAGCTGTTCGAATTTTAGTTAATATTTATGTCAAATCCAACACTTTTTTTCTAGTGCTCTTACAAATAAATCATTAGTTGTACACCACACACTGTCATCATAAACATCTTTTTTTTTTATTTAACGCTTACTGCACTCGGGTTTGACAAATCTGTCAACAAAATGTCTTTATAATTAGACTTGGTTTGATAACTGGTGTTACTTAATTATTATTATTTTTATTCATGTATGGAAATCCGGCAATTAAACACATTAAAACACAAATTAAAAAAGAGTCTATGAATGTTTGTCTGAATTAATCTAAATATTTTATTCTAGTAATGTTAAATAATATTTAGCGCCTATTCTTTCTATCACCAAATAAAATGATAAAAATATTAATGTATGTATATTTTTTGATAAAATATATCGTTTTATGTTACTGTTATGCAATATTTGTAACAAATACATACCAATGCGTTAATTGGTTACACATGCGTCTTGAATAGTGAAAGGATTGATTAATTATGAATTAACTAGCTGAGCTGTTAGTGGCTTTACCAGCGTCATATTAAAAAATATCCAAAGGAAACATACTCTCTAATATAAGTGAGTTGACAAAATGGAGTATTTGGTCGTGGATGTGTGACCCTGGCGGAATGAATGCGAGAGTTTCTTTCTGCCTCTGGAGGTTACATTGGACCCACTTCCAATTTTGTCTACCCCTAAAGGCCAAGTTGACCATGGTACAGCGCGAGAGGAAGAAATAGTAAATCTACCTTCTTCTTCGAAGTATTAAGGTAGAAACTACATTGTGCACACGTGGTCCACGTACGCCGATCTGGGTGCGTCGGAGACTCGTAGTTACATTAGATCCAAGCGCATTCTACGTACAAATCAGGCGTGGTCCACGTGTGCGTCGGTCTAATGTAGTTATAGCTTTAATGGGAGCGAAGGTCGATGAGTGTGAGGAAGAGGACATCCTCACGCTCCAGCAACCGACTTAGAAGAAGACTTGGTCATCGAGAATTGCAGAGCGATACTCCGCCAGCATAGGCGCGGGCTTGCGTGGTAAGCTCACAGTTCAGTAAAGACCAAGCCTGCGTCGATGGTGCGTTGTCTTTCACACACGCTTCAAAGAGTTGTCAGCAAAATACAACAGAGTCCACTAGAGCTGATTCCTGTTAGGACTGAGGGATGGTTCGGAAGAGTTACCCTTAGTATTGAGGCGAGTATCCACCCTTACGTTGTTGAATGAAACCTCTACGGTCCGGACTAAGCGTTTCTCCTTGTTTTTTATACCGCGTACATCGAAGGACTGGAATATTTGCCTACTGCGGTCTTCCCATTCGATTACAATTTGTGTGTCTTCAAGGCTAGAGTGAATAGGCTCCTAATAAACTAGTGCACCTCACCATCAACGATTGCATCAGTGCTTACCACCAGGTGAGTGCGCAGTCAAGCATTAGTTTATATGTAATAAAAAAACCCTGGCCGTGAAACGCAGTGCTATTGGACGGACTCAGGTGGATTCTAATCAGTAAAATTCTTACACTCCCTCTCGCCCACCTAGAGCGGGAAGAGTAGTTTGTTTCCTTCCTCAAAAATAAAGGTCCAAAATATTACTGTTATTTTAGCATTTATTCTTTTAATTTCGCGTGTTACCATTTATGTAACTCTTGCTTTTCGGCCTGTAGACTTTCTTTTACAAATAAAATATTTATTTATGTAGATTTTTATTTATAAATAGATCGTTTTATGGCTTTGTTATGTAATAGTTGTAACAAATACATACGAATGTGTCAACTTGGTTATTCATGTGTCATAATTAGCGAAAAGATTTGCTTGTTATGAAACTGTTATTACATATTTCCTGCCATTAAGTTCCTGCGTTTAAATACTTAAGAGGAACCAAGTCCACCGTAGGCGCAGGCTTGCGGATAGCGGGCAATGGGTAGCTCGCTGTCCGTCTGTCCGGTGACAGTCCGGACCGAGCCCAAGTCGTCAACGGCGTGCACTGTTCCCGCGCGCCTCAAGGATTTGTCAGCAAACTGTAGGAGCCCAGTAGGGTGGAAGCCTACTGGGACCTAAGGTTAGGCGAAAGTGAATCCCGGGGCCCTGGAACGAAGGCAATGAAGGAACAGGGTAGGTTTTTAGTCAGTAAGAGTCTGACACTATCTCCCGCTCCACCCAATGGTCGGGATTTTTCATTTGATGATTTCACCTACCATAAAAAAAAAAGAAAAGCAATGGACCACGAGACGCACGGCGTACGCCACCGGTACATGGTGGACATCTACCCTTATATCCAAAGCGTTTTGGGAACACATTTATTATGCGTACAGCTAAGGAGTGGAGTTCTCTGCCCGAGCATAGACTAAAAAAAAAAATCCTTAGAATTTTTAAGTCAAAAGTAAATAGGTTACTTCTCGGCTCCATCGTCGGCCACATCATAGCTTACCATGAGGTGAAATAAGGGTCAAACGCAAGCTTATTAACAATAAAAAAACTGGGCAAGTTCGAGTCGGACTCGCACACTGAGGGTTCCGTATAAACCTGCCAGTGAGAACAGTTCAATTACCGAATCTCGTCGATGATTTTTTCGAATCGCAAAAAAGTTTTTTTTTTGTGAAGTAACTACAAATTTACAGTTTTTAGATTTATTCCTATAATTGTGCTATGAGACCTTGCTTCATGCCAAATTTCAGGATTCTAAGGCCGTGTTTATGTAGACGCAGCGCGTTGCGCGGCGCGTTGGCCGTTTCGTCGTACATTGCAGCAGCGGGCCGCGTCATCGCTCGCGTAAACACAAACATATGGCAATGTACGACGGACCGCCCGACGCGCCGCGTCTCTGTAATCGAGCACTAAGTCAACGGGAAGTACGGTATGAATTTTAATTCCTTTGAAAGTGTCGAAATATACGTTTTTTGCTTAATAAACGGCCATTATCTTTTATCTCTTTAACTTAAGTAGAAGTTTCATTTTTTCACAGCTTCAAAGGACTGCAGAGTTAAGTAGGTATACGGTTTTAATTTCAACTCGATACGTCCACGCGTTACCGAGAAAAAGACTCTTGATAGACAGACAGACAACAAAGTGATCCTACAAGGATTCCGTTTTTTTCTTTTTGAGGTACGCAACCCTAAAAAGAGGACAACAGGACCTAAAGCTCGGTCAGACCTCAAACTTACCTTTTTAGAGGCATATTCGTGATTTTTTTCTATCATATTATATTAGCTGTACTATGTTTTGGACACACTATTTAGCATATATGTATATCTTAAAGATTATAGGCTCGTGCTTGACCACTATCTGACCTGATAGTAAGCAACGATGTGGTTGACCCTTGCACTAACTTAAAAAGCCCTAGGTTGTAGCTATCAGGAAATATAGACTGGCAAGGATTCCACTCTTTAGCCCTAAGCACAATTCTCTAAGAACAATAATATGTTCCCTAAACGTTTTGTGTGTTTGGATGGACATGTCCCGGTGGCGCATTGCTGTATGCCTAGTGTTTGAATGATGGAACGGACTCAGTGGAATCAAGTTATGCAATTCTGACGCACACTCCTCGAAATACAACCGGCAGAGAAGCGATCGGCTAGCAACTCGACGTCACCACGTCTTCGATGCTCAAGCCTTTGAAGCTTCGACTCAACGAGTGCATCAGTACCAATGATCCTCTCAGCATAGAAGATTAAACAAAAACTTGTAGCTACCTTCAGCGCTAAATTTTGGTCATTTTAATCCCGCGGAGGATCGATTCGGTAAATGAAACAATCTCAAAAAAAAATTTTAAAAAAAGGTACATTTTTTCTAAAACTCGAATTAATATACGCATTTACGAAATTAATTACTTTAAGTAAACGAGTCAATGACCTTCTAGGTAGTTGTCGGTCGTTGCTTACTAACTACCTACAGTACATTGGCCTCGCTCAGCTGACGTTTACTTAAAGAAATTCATTTCATACATGCGTAAATTAATTCAAATCAACCCTCCACGGGATTAAAACGACCAAAATTTAACGGTGTATACTTTTAATCACACTAATAATATAAAGCCGATAATTAGTCTCTTTGTTTGTTACTTCTTCAGGCTTAAATGGCTCAACGGATTTCAATGAAACTTGGTATACGTGTAAACCATAGCCTGAAATAGCACATTGGATACTTATTATCCCAGAACTATATTCCCTGGTGCGGTGGCCGAGTAGTAACGACCCCATAGGTCGCAGGTTCCAACTCAGCCAGGCACATTACTTTGTGTAAGTTATTTCATCACCACTGCTCTCAAAACGGTGAAGGAAAACATCGTGAGGAAACCTGCATGTCTTAGAACGAAAAATTTGAAGACATGTGACATCCACCAATCCGCGGACCGGGCCCGCGTGGTGGATTACGGCCCATTCCCTGTCCTAGAGTCCTGAGGTCTGAGTCGCAGCAGTAGGAACATTATAAGGCTGATGCTACGCAGGGTTATATAAAAAAAAAAAAAAAAAAAAAAAAATAGATTAGAAACATCCAAACTACAGTACATTTGTGAAGCAAACGCGCATATTTTGCGCAGTCTCGCTTTCCTTCACTTTCGAGAGTTATAGAGAATATGCTAATATGATCCGAATTTGATTGCATCTACACTTAATCTGTGGCCACGAAATGAGCGGAGATACTCTTGAACAAGTGAGGATTATCGAAATGTCAAAATGTAAGGAATTGGTCATATGACATTTTTTTTGTTAATGTTTTTGGCTTGATTACTACGTGTTTTAAGCCATGTTTTCTTATGAATAGTTATTTTTTTACCATTAGAATATGGATGGACACATTTTAATGTTTTTGTTTTTTAGAATTTGGTAGCAAATGCATCAAGTTAACGTTTTCTTCGCTCCATTTTACCGAGATCACGCCTGTTTCAATGATTCCACATATTGCCCAGTTGTGCAAACACTTGAGATACAAAACTATACTCCTTTAACATCACAATATCCACTACGAATCAATTTCCAAATTATTAAAACAGCTACTAAACTTAACCCGAAGAAATTCTGCCAAAAACATTCATGACATCTTATTTTGTTAACTCTTTAACCCTTTACGTCGGATTAATCTCACAAATATTTTCGTGTCCTTTATGCCAGAGTCGTATATTTATGACAAAATACTCCTTCTCGTCAACTTCTGTTACCTATTAGTGACACTGGTCTTGTCGTAAATATACAAATAATTTATTTTCTTTCACAAATTAAATACAATATCTAGTGGTTGAAGTGACCTCTTAGACAAAAATTGCTTGCGTTAGGGCATCGCTCTTCCGAAAGTTAAAGTTACGTAACGTACCAACAATTCGGTTCAAATCTAAAATCACAAAGTTTTAGTTTTATATATACACGACCCTGACGATAGGAACACGAACCAACCTCAGTCGCATTAACGAACTTTCTCCACTTGTATCAAAATGTAGGTACTATTCATACTTTGTCAAGTCTCAGAAGCGGTGGCAATGAAACAATTTTGTACCATGTATTGCCCCGCTCTTGACCACCGCTCGTTTTGTGGCCACAAACCCAAGCTTTTCACTGGAGTAACCAAGTAGCCACATCCGTTTTATGTTATCTGTGATCAACATTAGTTAATGGGCAGTTTGATTCGTTGTTGCCATGGTTTGAGAAGTTAATGGGCTGTATTTGATTGTATGTATATTATGCTAGGTGATCGTGAGTTAAGACTTTAGTGAAATTAAGTGGATTAGGAAATTAAAAAAAAAATCACTAATATAGTCGTAAAACGGCAATTGAGTAATCGTACTATACAACATGTAACTGGAATAATGCATATCCTTATGCTCCACAATTAAAAAAAATGAGTTAAAATCATAATTCAAATGTTTTTTGAGTTATACTAGGCAATTAACGGGGATCTAATGTTGTATGGGCGTTCCTTAATAATGTAATTTGGATTTGGAACGTCAAAACAATTAGAAAAAAAAATTAAGTGAAGTAAAATGTACGCGTATCAAACGAGTTTATTCAATTATTTTCCCCACCAAAAAAAAATCAAACTGGCCACTAATCAAAAAAAAAAGATTAAATATGGTATAAATTGTTGTCTCGAAAAAAAAATGAAAGAGCGAGCGCGTTATAGAAAATAAAATTATTGATTGCATTACTGCTTTTTTTTATGGTTGGTAAAATCATCCAATAACAAATCCCGCCCTTTCAGATGGGATTGCAGTCAAGCACTAGTTTATAACAAATAAAAAAAAAAGAACAGAATTTTCTTTGTACTAAATTGGTTGTTTGTACCCAGTGTGAGTTGGTGGAAGTCACAAGTCTTCAATCATATTTGTTTTTGAACACGCAATTTTTCTTACGCTGTTTTTCATCATCGTTTTGAGAGCAGTGGTGACAAAATAAATTAGTAATATGCCTGGCTGGGTTTAACCTACGTTCTACAACTCATAAGTTGGGGCCTTCACCACTGGACCATCACTAAATTAATGTAATTAATGAAAGATACATCTATGAAAAAGAAATATACATCGAAAATCGTTTGTGGCTGAAACACATTGAGAGCTAATTTTAAAATACATATACGATAAAAAACATACTGAAAGCTTTCTAGTTTTTATGGCGAGCTTTTAAAGCGACCCATACCATACAACTACAATAACATTGCACAATAAAATTTCAGCCCGCTCAAACTTTTGTTAAGTCATTGCGCAATGTTCCAATACACGTTGAATAATATTGTACAATCAGAAGGTTTATTCCAGACAAAAAAAAACCAGAACAAATGTTACTTGTTTTTCTGAAATCCCCCCTAGCTAAATAAAAACAGCTTAAAAATCCCCCATTTTGAACCGACTTCAAAAAAGGAAGTGTTCTCTGTTTTTAGAACTGTCATGATGATTTTATAATCTCTATCGATTTATGTTTAGCTGAGAAGTACAACAACTAAAAAGTGTGATTTTTTTTTTTGAGATAAAAAAGTAAGTATTATTAATAACTATTAAACAAGAAATGTGTTAATCAATTCAATCATAGCAATCGTCTACTGAACGTAATATACAAATTAACCATATTGGCGCATTTTTTGTTAAATAATTTAGAAACAACAATATCTCTGGTGGGGATTCTTACTTTTTTTTTCGCAAAAATTGATTGCTGATTTTATTTAGCTAGGGGGGATTTCTGATAAAAAAAAAATTAACACTTCCCCTGCAGGGGATATCCCGATGGAGATTTCTGCAATAAACCCAATCAGATATATTGCGCAATATTATTGTAGGTGTATGGGGCGCCTAAAGCAAAATGGCGGATATTAAGTTCCAACAACACTTAAGTACCAACAACACAACAACACGCAGGAGCGTAAAGATCTAAATTAATAAATAACAGTCGTTATGTTATTCCGTTGGATACCGTTGCTATCTGATCTATCGCTTGTTTATTCTAGCGAGACTTCCAAGAAACTCTGCGTTCATTTCTTATGAACATATTTCTCATTATCTGAGATTTTAAAATGATATGTGGCTGTAAAAAGACAAGTTTGGAAAGGACTAAGAAAAACTATGAATATGAACGATCTAGTCCTGCTTCGTGGAAGACAGATCTCGACATGTCAGGCGAGAAACCATCAAAAATAAGCCGCCCTCTAATATTCAATACTAATCAGCAAATCACTTTAAGACCCGGTTGCTATCACAAAGTATTTTATAGGTTCAAGTCAACTTCGTGGTCCCGTAACTGCGATTGTATTTTTATAAAAAAAAACGGACGCAAAGGATTTTTTTAATACAAAAGCGGAATGGAGATGTCAAATCAATTTGAAGGTTTGAAAAAAAAAACAAAAAAAATTGGTTCATAATAAAATATCTACTTCATTGACCGCGAAGTTGACATAGATCCGGGGTCTATGTCAACTTCGCGGTCCTGTATCTGCGATTGTATTTTTATTACAAAAAAAAATTAATGCAAAAGAATAATGGAAATGTCAAATTAATTTGAAGGTTGAAAAAAAAAAACAAAATAAAATTTTGGTTCATAATAAAATACCTACTTAATTATTGGAACCTTATAATGATGTCAGGTACAAATAATTTTCTCATGACTAATTTATTAATTTTACAATCAGCCACCATAACATGTAGGTCAGGACGCGATGACAATACATTACAATGCACAATAGATATGCATTATATGCACTCCGACCCAGATTTATACGCAGAATCGACTCTGAATATTGACCAGGTATCAATATGATATTGTCAGTAATGTCAAGGCCAAGACATGGTCTCAATTCTAGTTTCCATTTTGTCATCAAAGTATTTTTTACAAAAAGAGCAGAAACAATCACACTAATATTTCATGCGAAAGTTTGTATGTGTGTGTGTCAGGTAGTTCTTTACGCACAAACCGCTGAATAGATTTGGTTGAAATTTAGCACACGGGTAGATCACATTCGCTTACAGTACATAGTATATCAAACACTACCTTCTTGGCTTCACTGGCGTCAAAAATTATTTCAAGGGACCATATTACCGAGATCAAAAGTATCTGAATGGTCCTCATGTTATTTGACCAATACATATATACTGTATGGACTTTAAAAGAGACTTTGAACCCTAAGTTTGTTTCGGTGTTTCTTCTCAGGGTAGTCAGCTAACAAACACCGGCCTCAACTAGTTTAAACTGACGAAAAAAAAATGACGTGTAAAAGAGTTTTTTAAACCCATTTGCAAAATAAATATTATTTACGCTATGTGCTTTTTCAGCACATAGTTTACTCGTGTGCTAATTTTCACCAAAATTCGTACAGCGATTTGAGCGTGATGAAATAGCAAACAAACACAAATATTTGTGTGATTACTGCGTATTTTGTTCAAAAATGCAACAGGCGCTTGAATTTCTTGAATCTCATTAAAAAATTCCCCAGCAATTGTCAGTTGAAAATTCAAGATTTAATACCTTGCAAGATCACTTATTGTTGATTGCCATAGATCAAATTGCATTCCCTTAAAGTACTCGTATGTTCAGTTTGATTTTTGAATAAACTTGTTTGATGCTCATACATTTTAATTCACATAATGTGTGTTTTTTTTTTTAATTTTGATTTTGACATTCCAAATTCAAATCTCATTCCGTACGGACCGCTCATAGTACATTAGATCCTAGCTTTAGGTGATGGTTGTATATCATACACCGTTAAATTTTGATCGTTTTAATTCCGTGGAGGGTCGATCCAGTATATGAAACACTATCTACTTGTAAAGATAAAATAAAAAAATGAAGTACCTTTTTTCTACAACTCGTATTAAACGAGTCAATGACCTTGTAAGTAGTTGTCAGTCATTGCATACTAACTACCTACCGGTCATTAAACTCGCCCAGCTAACGTTAACTTAAAGAAATTAATTTCGTCCATATTGTGTAAATTAATTCGAGTTTTAAAAAAAGTACCTAATTTTTTTATTTTATCTTTATAAATCGATAGTGTTTCATGTACCGAATCGGCCCTCCGCGGGATTATTACAATGAAAATTTAACGCTGTATATAGGGTATTATCGAGCACGTGTTATAAAAAAGTATGTTATTGCAAAAAGGCTTATTTACATCGTATTTAAGAACATAGTGACGTCACATCCACCCCCATAAGAAAAAGCATCAAGTAAATTACTATAGTACAAAAAATTCCAAATACAACATCAAATCCGACCACACAATGTTATCACGTTCACATAGAATCCCGAACGATATCACTTGAATACGTATTTCCGTTTGGAAAATAGATCAAGCACGAACTCACGCACACATTGCATTCGAGACGAGTACGCGGTGAGTAACATCTCACTCGACTGACTGAATTACTACTAATGTGTATTACGGAGCTCTACTTATTAGGGGAAAGAGGTTGGTGATGAGAGGAGCGGGTAGCGGAGCCGGGAGCGATTTTAATTCGAGTTGTACGATCTGTTTACCTTTTTCTCTTCATTGACTGTATATTAAGGATCTTATCTTAAATATTTTTAAAAGGATCAACAAATTAAAGCTAAAAATTTGTTCAAAATAGAATATTAAATGTCTGTGACCATGATGATTTAGTACACCTTTAATATTATCGTACGTGTAAATAAGAACTACTGGTATATTTTTTTAAATCAGGTGGATGAAAACTTACTGTACTTTACTTTGTTTTGAAAACATTTGTAGTGTTTTCCACGCAATTTAACGAACATTCATTCAGGTACGCAGTCATTTAGAATTTTCTTATCATTTCCAGATTCACGTGCAAGGGCATACGTGAATTAAATTTGAAAAGAACAAGATAAATAAATCATTTATTTGATTATTTTCTAATTAATGTTAATTTGGCAACCGAACTTTTTTGGGTTATTTAAGGAGAGACAAGTCAGACAAATCTAACACTCCTTCGTGTTAGGCTTGTACTGACTAAAACCAACCTGTATTTCTTCAATTGGCCCTTCCATTCTAGGGCCACGAACTCTTTCAACCAATCCGGCAATCCGGCCGATGGCAACCGAGCTTTACCGAATTTTCTTGTGGTCATCTGCGCTTGCCCGCTCCGCTCCCCACTAAGCTCTCACCCATATCAGTGCAACAGACCCACTTACTTATGGCTGCTTTCTTTGCAGTATACAATTATGTTTTTATTTGCACTCCGACGGGTTTCCTTAAGCAACCCGTTATTTTGCTATATGAAGAAATCATTGGCTTAATTGAAATAACCGTCAATTGAATTACGAGATGTTTGTAGCATCTTTATATTAGTTTAGACTATAGCGCCCCGCCCCAACTACGCACGGATTTTCTCTTCTATAATCTCGCATATTTTATACACGTAAACCTTCGTCATGAATTACTCTGTCTATTGGCAAAAATTACATCAAAATGCGTTCAATAGTTTTTTCGTCAACAGGCAGACACGATGGCGGACTTTATTTTTAACCAACTTCGAAAAGAAGGAGGTTCTATGTTCGGCTGTATGTTTTTTTTTTAATGTACGTTCACCGATATCTCGAGCAATTGTGGACCGATTTCAATTTTTTTATTTTTTTTTTTATTAGAGATTATTTTTCCGAATTCGTCCCATAAAAATATCGTTTTAATCTGATGATGAACTTTGAAGATATAGAACGAAACTCTTCAAAAAATCATAGCAGAACTGACGTTTTTATATGTGTGTTCACCGATATTTCGGTCAATTGAAGACCGATTTTGAAATTTTTTATTTTGTTTGAAAGGTTGTTCCATAGAAATATTGTTTTGATCTGATGATAAACTTTGAAAATATAGAACGGAGCTCTTCAAAAAATCATAGCCGAACTGTCGTAATAAATAAAATTGCTTTCTTTATACATGTAGTCGGTGACTGACTGAAGGAAGAAGGGGATACATAGGTAACAGATTTCATAACATATGTACACACGCTTCTTAAAATTACTCTGCTAAAAACCACTATAACCAAATTATGAGTTGCAATAGGTAAGTTAGTACATACCTAGATTCCTTTAAGTCAAACAAGCTTTAAGCACACATATTTCTAAATACTGCACGTTCATATCAAAGAACCTAAAAATCTGATAACAAAACAATGTCATCGTGACTCCTAATTACCAAACAGCGTTTAAAAAAAACTATTTAATAAGGCCTTTCATAATTCCCCGCTCCGGAAACTTCGAGGCATTCGACTTGCTCAATGAAACCGTGATGGTTGGTGCGAGCTACGAATAGTGTTTGACCACACCTTCGGCGTCCACCTTCGACCAAACGTACGTCTTCGGCTAAAACAGGCCGAAGCTTTGATCGACTCACTCGGAAGCGCCGAAATTAAACGAACTATTACGGATCACACTAATAATACAAAGACAAAGGATTGTATGTCCAAGGCTGTGTATATGTTTGTCACTCCTAAACGCTAAAAGAGCTAAATGGATCTGAATAAAATTAAGCACACGGGTAGACTATGTCGTAGAAAAGGACATAATGCACTTTTTATTACGGGAGCACGTTCCTTTGGTATATTTTTTACTTTGACGCAAGCGAAACTGCTGGTTTTTGCCAGTGTTGAAATATTAGGCACAACTAACATTTGTGTGAAAACTAGAAAGGTTATTTTAACCCTCTCATTTCGTCGTTACCACATAATTGGACTTTTAAAACTAAAATACTTTTCACATTCAGACAATCTTTAACTGAATTTATCGAATTTAATTTTTACTGAATCTTTAATTTCGGCATCGGCCGATGGTTGTAGCGATAGTCGAAAATTCCCAACACTAGCTACGTACTAAGGAGCTACAAATTGCCCGTAATTGTGATACGAGTTTCGACATTATCGCTTATGTTGGTGGACAGATTAACTTATATGTATCGCGAGTTTCTTAACGTTAAATGGCCTTAATGTGTAATGATACTAAAGTGTTACACATGCAGCGTGAAACGAGTAACCTACACTATTTTGTGAAGCAATGTTTTTTTGTTACAGAGTCAATCAATCTTCCTGTCTTTTCCCGACTATTTTCCGGGCGGTTTCCGGTTGAATTCCGGCCAACTTTTGACCTTTAAGTCAAGAGTGAATAAAAAGTGGTTATATCTAGGTAGACGTGGTAAACTTCTACTATCGATTGCAACATCGCATACATTCAGGTGAGATAGTGGTCAAGCACTGTGTATTACTTCGTTCAATACACAGACTCCGGCAGGGAATTCCAGTCCTTAGCTGTACACACAGGTGACTATGTACCCTTGTCGCGTCGCCGTACCTCTAGTGGTCCAATGATGGAACGGGTTTGGTGGAATCAATTTATGCAATTCCGGCGCACACTCCCCGAACTGCAATCGGTAGAAAACCGACAGGCTAACAACACGACGTCGTCGGTGCTCTAGCCTTTGGAGCTCAACGAGTGCATCATTACCAATGATCCTCTTGGCCCCAAAGCGTTTACCATCAAGAAGTATCACATTAGCATAGCATCAGCCTTATAATGTTCCCACTGCTGAGACCCAGGCCTCCTCTCTAGGAAAGGGAATGGGCCGTAATACACCACGCGGGCCTAGTGCGGATTGGTAATTTCTAGTATCATAATAAACGGCTAAATTTTGATCGTTTTAATCCCGTGGAGGGTCGACATGAAATACTATCAATTTGTAAAGACATAATAAAGTACTTTTTTGTCTAAAACTCGAATTAATATACGCATGTAAGAAATTAATTTATTTAAGTAAACAATCAGTCAGCTGGTGTTTACTGAAAGAAATTAATTTAGTACTAGTGTAGCGACATCTATGTCGTCACAAATGAACTAATCCTGCATCGCGCAAGTAAGATTCGCGGCGCGATTGGAACATATAGAACAAACCCGAATTCATCTATCGGGCAATAGCCCACCAGACATAACACCTGTCTGGTCGGAGGATCCTCCCTTTTCAACGGAGGTATGTGGGACTTTACTCTCTGTTCCGCATACCCTCCAAACTGGTGACCCTCGACAAAGAACGTCAGCGCAGCCTTCGTGCAGCAACTACTTCGTGACGTCATCATCACTTCCTCAAGCTTTCGAGCAGCGAGCCATACAGCCAGCACCCACGGCTATAAGGGTATCCTGACCACCAGCATGCCTACTTGGTCATACCTGGTCATCACCCTCAGCCTCAACAGCGACCTTGGCTAAACACCTGCACCTTCGGCCAGTCACATGAAGAGCCTTGAAGAACCTCTCCTGGTCGACGACAGCAGTCAAGCCCTACGTCGCACAGCACCGCTCCGACTCACTGGAGCCAGCCGCACTACTCCGACTCACTGGAGCCTGCAGCATCGTATCCCGACTCACTGGGATAGCACCACCCCGACACACTGGGGCATCACCGCAGACAGTTCCGACTCACCGAGAACTATGCGGAATCCGGTTCCGACTCACTGGAACCAACCTCCATTGGCCTGGCACGCATCACATCGCATCAAGAAGCATCAAGAACCATCGATCTCCGATCTCCGGAGGGGAGTGATGTAGCGACATCTATGTCGTCACAAATGAACTAATCCTGCATCGCGCAAGTAAGATTCGCGGCGCGATTGGAACATATAGAACAAACCCGAATTCATCTATCGGGCAATAGCCCACCAGACATAACACCTGTCTGGTCGGAGGATCCTCCCTTTTCAACGGAGGTATGTGGGACTTTACTCTCTGTTCCACTACCCCCAAACTAGTAATTCGAATTTTAGAAAAAAAGTACTTTATTTTTTTATTTTCTCTTTACAAATCGATAGTTTTTCATGTATCGGATCGACCCTCCACGGGATTAAAACGATCAAAATTTAGCCTTGTATTTATTAAATAACATTGGGGCATTTTTTAACCTCACTACCAAACCTAGCGTGTATGTCACACGCCAAACTATTTGTATTGCCGACATAAATGTGTCACACCAGAGGATGGCCGCGAAGGCGCAGGCGTGAAGATCTCAGATGAGCGCTAGATCGCGGATAAGAACAATTAATCCAGTAACGCTTTCTCTACCCGTCTCACTGGTACGCGCTTACAATTTTTCTTTTATTTTTGAAGTGATAACTATACTATTAAATGAAATGATTTTATGGTACTATTAATGTTGAGGCTTACTAATTGGAAAAATTATTATAAAGCGATAAAATTTTTTGTTTGTTCATGAGATAAATGATATTTATTTTGCAAATAGGTTTTAAAAAACACTTTTACATGTCATAATTTTTTTCGTCTGCTTAAACTAGATGAGGCCGGTGTTTCCTAGCTGACTACCCTGAGAAGAAACACCGAAACAAACTTACAGTGTATTAGTGTCAATAATGACTATTAATAAGAATAATGACGAAATGTAGACCATCAAAAACTTAGCTATTAGGCCCGTGCCTCACCGGGACGCCATGGCAGCGCAGCCAATCTATACTTTTTATTGGCGTCTTGAACAGGCTACGAAGCCACGGCGGCAAGCCACCCAGTGAGTCACGGCCCTTATAATATTACTAAATTATGCCGGCGGCTTCGCTCGTATTCCTAAATCACTTAATGATAAAATTGGTAAAAGAATTTTTTAAGTCGGTCTAGTAGTTTTTGGAGTTTCTTTTCTCTTTATTCATTACCTATAAACGAAAATAAAAACATACAAAAATACAAACCTTTCCTCTTTACAATATTGGTACAGATAAAGTACCTGCCTCATTCCGGCACGCATGAAATTTTATTTTTACTTTTTTTATTTTTTTATACATACATTGTCCTGACAGTAACGAACACAAAAAGAAACTATTATTGAAAAAAAAAAGGTTGACTGGTAGAGAATGCCTTGTTGCATTAAGTCCGCCTATGTATACTGTACATGAAATTTAAATAAATAAATTATGTATCAAATTTTTGTGCAGTCTTTCGGAAGTTATACTCGTATATGTACATTTCAGCTAATCATTTTTATTTACATTTCGAAAGTAATGCTACTTAGCATATAACCACACCCCTAAGGTGTTATAAAGAAGCCAGATTATTATCTAAACACGTTAATTATAAAAACCACGCCTTTATTGTCAAATTAACTATGTTAACATGGTTTTGCTATTAAAAAGACTTTATTAAGTAATGTTATCTTATTTTATGTTATCTTTTTCTATGTTATCCTTTTCTTTTTAAGTCTGGTTACACACTTGATAAGAGTGTTAAATGTAAATCATTACTTTTTTTTCTCAATTTGTCTAACAATTATTTATTAAACTGCTTACTGATAAATATTATAACTTACAGATTAAAATTAATAATATTTACTATTGCTATTACTTATTTATTAACTACGTTTTAAATGAAATTGTAACTGATAAAAGACAATCCAAATAATTCTAAACCAGTGGGACGTAACTTTTTTGGTAAGAACACATCAAATCACTTCTTTCGCTCTGGCTGAAGTGAGAAGGAATGTCAGACTTTTACTGAGTAAAACCCACCTGTGTTCTTTTATGATTTCTTTCCTAAAATAAAAAAGATAAATACCTTAGTAATTAGGATATTACCACTTATTTTTTAAGGTAGGTAAAATCATCCAATGGCAATTCCCGCCCTTGGGCGGAGCGGGAAATAGTGTGTGAGGCGCACGGGAACAGTGCGCGCCGTAAACGACTTGGGCTCGGTCCGGTCTGTTACCGAACAATCGGACAGCGAGCTACCCAATGCCTACCGTCCGCAAGCCCGCGCATACGGCGGCTGCGGCGCGCGGCGTGAGCACTGTTGCCTGATGCGGTCGACCTCTTCCTTTGCTAGTATTACTGCTTCGCAGAAGGAGGCGACCGCCTGCCACTCCTTACCACTAACATTTATGACGTGTTATGAAAAAGAAAGTTCACTGAAAAAAACTGAAACTATCACTTGACCATACACGAGATTCCGAAGCGTGCATGCCAGTTTAAATCGGTATGTAGTGTTGTATGCCACTCTGATATGACTGTGCTATCATCTAATTACAATAATTGACTTCGTTTGCAATGCGTGTGTTTGATAATAAACTATATTTTATGAAACATAATTAATCGGAGAGTATTCTGAACGTAGGAACATAATTGCGGTAGATGAGTCGGTGATGCGGCGAGTACGGGGGAGCCCGAATTGCGTCTTAAAAGTTGCCATCCCGGGGTAAATTTTCATACAACCGCTCTAACGTGATTATGATGATATTACACATTTTTCTTCAGATATTTTAGATACACCCGTATCTTGTGGATATTATCTAAGCTTCTCTAGAAACATGTATTAAACTAATCAGTTGTCAGTAAACTGTAGGGGCCCAACTGGATCAAAGCCTACTCTGGGGCTTTGGGAAAGTATGAAAATGCATACCAGGGCCCTGGAACTAAGGCAATGAAGGCACGGGTTAGGTTTTTAGTTAGTAAGAGTCTGACACTATCTCCCGCTCCGCCCAAGGGCGGGAGATATCGTTTGATGATTTTACCTACCATAAAAAAAAAGTAAAGACATCTGAACTTTGACCCTGCATAATGTCCTTATTTATTAAAAATATAAAAAAGTACAAATATAGAAGTCTTACACATTTAATCGAGATTTTTAATGACGAAAAATATGCGCACTGTACACACTATGAATGTGTTCCCAAAACGTTTCTTACAGTCTACTAAACACCTAGCATGTTCCGTGACCTAGCCAACACAAAACAGATTGCATCTAATGCAAGCCAAACTGCGCATGCGCACCGACTACCACCATTAACAGTATAGTTCGTGCCGTTAGCTCCCGTGACTGGTCAGTTACGGATAAGATCAGCTAGCAAAAAAAAACTTACATAAACTGATTAGATGCTCGGAAAAACGAGGTTCCGTAAATCAGATGGGTACAGCAAGTGATGTGGAAAACGTAGCTTGTGTAAAAGCTCGGCCAGCGTACGCGCAGGCTTGTGAACGGTGAGCAATGAGTAGCTCGTCGGCCATGGGTTGTGCGAAGGAACAGGAGTGGGTTTTAGTCAGTAAAAGTCTGACACTACCTACCAAGGAGAGATGTCAGTAGATAAATTCCCGTTTAAAAAAAAACTTGTGTAAAAGCTCATCAATTAGCTTGGCTTTTCTTATCCGTGAACCAAGTATCATAGAAATCCATTCAGTAGTTTTTGTGTGAAAGAGTAACAAACATCCATACACACAAACTTTTGCGTTTATAATATTAGTAGGATATATACTCGTACATATATTTTGTGTCCCCATTTTCTTTTTGATCGACTTCAAAAAAGGAGGAGGTTCATAATTTGGTTGATTTTTTTATGTACCTACTACCTAGTAGGTATGTGTACTACCTATCCGCCATGTTGTCTCTCCACAGGGGCGTAGCTACCCCCGTATCTGCCGTATTAATTATACGGGGCCCCCGCGTTACAGGGCAAAACCTCGCAACATGTTATCCACAACCGAATCGTAGGGTAAACCAAGCATTTGTAAAAAAAGTTGAACGTGATGTCCACCTTTGTACCTTTTCTAATGAACATTTTAATAAACGAATGCATATTTATCAACTTTTTGATATTGGAAGTTATCTAATCGACATACTTTTTTTATAAATAATAGAAATTGATGCCAGTTTTCTGATTGTTTTGTAGGTTTTTATATAATATAGGTTTATGTAAGTGTTTATTTGTATTATCATTTTACATAATCTGTAAGTCTATAAATAACCTAGTTTATAACTATTTATATGAATTTATTAAAATAAAAAATATCTGCGGGAATCCGATGGATGCGAGACGCATTATGATAATGATTAATTTGTTTATGTTATTTACTTTTTAATAATTGTTGTTTAACCAAATCTATAATTCCGTAGAAAAGATGTGTCTTATATGGTTTGGAATAAAGGTTTTTATTATGACTATTATTTCAAATTTTACTTTTTATCCTCTCAAATGTTGCATGAACTCGCTTAGTTTCTTAATAAATCTTGGTCCCATTATTCAAGTCTGAGATCCATTATTATCTATACTATACTATACATCAAGAAATGACATAAAATACAGTGACAGTCTTACACAATTGCATGTAAACAGTTATTAAAAACACAAACACCTTTAATTTTTTTTTATTATTATTAAAATATTATACCTTTACGGACCGAACTAAGCGTTTCGCCTCATCGTTTATTGTACATTGAAGGACTGAAATAATTTGCCTGCTGCAGTCTTCCCGTTCGATTATAATTAAGGTGTCTTCAAAGCTAGAGTGAATAGGCTCTTAACAAACTAGTGCGCCTCACCATCAACCATTCCTTTCCATCAGGTGGGATCGCAGTCAAGCACTAGTTTATATAATTAAAAATAACAACCAGATATTCAGATTTTCAGATATAGCTCGACTGGTAGAAAATGCCTAAGTCATTAAGTAGTCCGCCTTTGTATGTGCATAAATTTTGTATAAATAAATAAATATCCGAAATGAAAAACCAAAAAACCTCTAACAATCGTCATTTAAGTCCAATTTTCTTCTACTCCTAACATGTCGACCACCGATTAGTCTCGCTCAGTTGCGCCTGGTCTCGCAGATCTGCGCTCGCGCAATGACGCGTGACCGCTTAATGAGTCGTACGCGCATGGTTTATTGCCAACTTCATAGATTATTTCCTCCATCAATCTTACTGCTGTGATCTTATGAGAGTTGTGGAGCATATGGTATAGTTTTCACCATATGTGATGATGTAGAAGTAACAAGGTCTGTCTGTGGTGAAGATCCTGTACTAGATTTAATGTAAATATCTACACATGTACAAAATTTCAAATATTAACTAAACTATTTATACTAAAACCTACCTATGTACATATAATACAAAAACACAGTACACTCAGGCGTCGAAGTACTCCTCCACATCGCTGTCATCCGGAAATGTACCCAGAAGACTGGCAGCATTGCCACGTTGAATGGCAATGCTAATTCTTTGGGCGAAGAACGAGCCAGCCCTCTGGTCACGCAAAGTGTCGATCAGACGGCGTGAAATTTCCTTAAAAAGGAGACGCGCACTCGGACCCCATGACCCCAGCGTTTCAACCCCAAACGGCTCAAACTGTAATTACCAATAAGGTTAAAGTATTTGCGCCGTTTAAGGGTCTCAGCAGCCGCAGCGGCAGCGCCGGCACAGCCTGCCGAACTTGGAATATGTGATGGCGCAAGGGTGTCGACACAGGTTGCGTCCCACACCAAAGGCCTACCCACCTTCCACGGCACAAACGTCATACCATCTGGTCTCTTTCCATCGTAACGTACCAAGCCATTAGGTTCTAATACGGCAGGTACACCGGCGGTGACAAGAGCTCGACGGATAATATCGTTGATGTAAATTAAATGCTTACGAAATGGTTTTCAAACGTGACAATTTCAACATCAAAGTAATGTAGTCTGAATCCGAACACTGAAAGTAATGTTAGCATTTATTAAGAGGTTGGAAAAATGATAGCAGAATTACTTTTTTTGTTATTTGTCTAATAATGCAATCAATTTCAATGTTTAGTAATTCTGACTATAATAATATTGTGTATCTAATTAAATGAATAATTAGTATTTCAAAAGTTTTTTTACGACTAAGTATTATGGATCATTATTTATGTTAAGAACTAAATTTTACCAAAACTTACTGCGAATAAATTGAATTGAACATAATAGTGTATTTTGTTTATAGTATGATTTTCTAACAAAAAAAAAAAGAAAAGGTTTGCGCTATTCTTAAGCACAATATTTCCACCACACGAGCAGTCAAAAATAGATATAGATTTTGATTCAATACTTGGGCTATTTATTTATTTATTTATTGGGATCTCCAACAAAGGATACACAGTAACAACATTTCAAGATCACAAATAGTACAAGAGGTCCTTTAGCGTGTGTTCCTTCAGTTACAGGAGACCACAGCATGCACATATAACTAGGTGACAATAATTATGTATTCAAATTAGGGTCAAAATATAATCTTCAATATCGTGAAATATTGGGCTTACGCAGATACCATTTCACGTTCCAATTACACTAAAAACAAAATGTTGCTTTTTATGGTTTTTATGTATAGAAAATTCTCAACATCAAACTATTTTAGTCAGAGTCCGTAAACTGGAAATAATTTCAGCATTCAATAACATTATTTTCTTTTAACTTCCTATAGTCGAGAGAAGGACCACAAAACTTAAAAGACCAGTAAAAAGGAACGCTGAAATTTTTTGACCTTTGTAATGGTGGCCAATTTCAGTAAAGATTAGTAATATGCTTAATAATAGATTAAGATAAATAGGTTTCAGTGTCTATAACATGGTTACTATTTTTGTATAGAATAAAATTTATTCTATTATATTCAATAATCCTATGTGTCTTTCTTTACGTATACTTATATAGGGTGACTGATAATAATTAGTGAACGATACTTCAACACGTGATTGTAGTCATGATAACAAACAACTTTTAGTATGGGACCAAACCCAAAATCGTGAAAAAAAAAATCTGCTGGTCCGTACATTTGTGTTCGCCTAAGTGGTCAAAATGTACTGAACTTGGCTGATTTTTTTCGCGATTTCATGTTTGGTCCCATAGTAAAAGTTATTTCTACAATCACGTGTTTAAGTATCGTTCACTAATTACCAGTCACCCTATATAATACCTAAGGTTTCTTGTAAGAGAACCCAATAGTGAGTTAAGGTCGCTATTCATCTATGAAAGTAGTGTACGAAAAAGAATATAAGAGTACATAATCATCGCAGGAGATACGAGTATTTTAGATCACAATGGTATTTATAAACGCTGGTGTACTTTTTCTCGAGGCTAGTATACCTAAAATAAGAAGACAGCTGTATACTCACGAGACATCGGGCGTGGTGTTGGTCAGTAGACGCACGCAGTCGAGGCAGCCCCGCGCAGCCGCGTAGTGCAGCGCCAGGGCACCGTTGTTGGCGCGCCCCCCCGCCCCCGCCATGGCGCGCCCGCACCACCAGCCCTCGACAGCTAGACGACCGCTCCTGGGAAGAGAGGAAAATCTATAGATTCAGACAGTTCTTGAGAAAATTCAAGCGCGGAGTACTCGCAATTGGCTTGCGTGTTTATACGTAAATACAAGATGTAGAAGCCATATAATAATTTTAAGGTTCCCCCCTTCCGTCACAGCTGTCACAACTGGCCACGGGCCCTTTAACAAGCACCTCTTTGTCATAGGAGTTACAGGCAGCTCATAGTGCAGAGCCTGCATGGAGGAGGACGAGACAGCAGCACATCTGTGGCCGCTGAATAGAGGGCAACTATTTCGAGAACCCGGCCCCCCTGGCCAAATTACAACCGTTTCGTTTCTCTTGCGTCGAACGCCTCAAGTTTGCCACGCCTCCGATTCCTTTGTTCTGACCACGTGACTGAGCGTTTAGATGACGTCAGAAAAAATGAATTGGAGGCATGGCCAACTCGAGGCGTTCGACGAAAGAGAAGCGAAACCGTAACTTGGCTAGACTTTCAGCTAATTTAAGAGTTGCACTATAAGAAAAGGTGCCAGTTTAGTTTCTATTCTATTCTATTCTATAAACTCAAGAATTACTGGTTAGAATTGTAAAATTTCAGTATATAACTTTACGCTACAACCCACGCTAGCAGAGTAGTAACCAAAAACGTGGGTAACACCATGGAGGACACTCAGTAAAATATAAAATCACACCTGCATTTGCTAAAGGGTTTTCTAGTTATAGAGGTGAAACCTTCAAAATACTCCTGGACTCTGGAGGATAGACCAGAAAGTGTGAGAATTTTTCTAATTGAAACCACCCGGTGATCACCATCAGCATATGGAAGGGATCCCATGACCTCTTAAAATACCACTCCGGAACCTCTCAGTACAACGTCTGTTAGGACACATCTCCTGGGACACTACCAAAGGGTCTCCCCTGACCCCTTGCTGTGCAAGTCAGCATGTGATCACAGTGCCATTGATTTTCCTGGACTGAGTCTCCATTCAGAGCGCCCATCACCTTAAAGTTCCACCTCCTTAAATTCCACTGCCTTCTGAACCATCTTGGTCTCATAATAGGAAGGAACTTCGTCTATAAGTATCCTCCACAGATCCAGCAGCAGAAAGCATGCCAAGAGTGTTACAGCTTTATATGATACCGCTTGGCATAGAACGCGGCAAATAAGTTGAACCCGTTGCTCTCTACCTCGATTGAGACCCGAAAATCTATTATTGTGCATGTTAAATCGACCGCCATGCTGGTTCAACTTGTGTGCCAAGGATTGTATCCACGTGCGAAATTAATACCCAGTTATATTAGTTCCGACCATAATTATTGCTTTTATTATAAGTATAATTTGAACTGTACTCAAATAAAACGTAATAAATGGGAAATATTGATTTTATTGCTTTCACTTCACTTTACAATTCCATCATACTGTACGTAAGTATTTATGTGGCTTTGTCATGTACTAGTATAATGAAGCATGAGACAGAAAATAGAAATGAAATTAGAAAAAGTAGGTTACGTTATTATTATGATAAGTTACTAAACTATTATTATAGTTATCTAGTAATCTATTAACTTGGCTCTCAAAAATAACAATTCTATAATTTTCTTACTCTCCTACCAAATGACAAAATTAATATTAAATGAAATTTGGATTATGCCACATTAAGAAAGTTTGTAGAACAAAAGACATCAACGCGCTCCAGTACAGCAACGCCATCTAGCAAGAGATAGCTGAACTATTCCGAGCGCCTCTAAACGCGAAGCAGGTACTCATCGATGCATTTCACATGTAACTTCCTCTATTTCACAACAGATGGCGCTGTTTTAAATCAAGTTGATTAACACATTTTTATTAAACTTTATATATATTTACAGTAATGAGTATAGAGGCGGGCGTAATACAGAAAGGTATTGATTACCAGTCACGCTGGGAGTTAAATGGACTACACGCTACTACACGGTACAGTATAAGTAAATAATATTTGAAATATCATCAATGATCAATCAGGAGGGCATCGTGACATTATGATCATCAAGAAAATTCAAAATAAAAATGTTATTAATGCTCTAAATTATATTTCTTATGCATAAACTCATTAAGATATCATGAATCAAAGTGTGACAAGGGATTAACATTGACATTTTGAAAGTTTATTAACTTCGAAGATATTTCTACAAATTGCAAAACTTGGTTAAATATTATTTAATTTTTAACCTTCAAAGATGTAGAATTCCACCTGTTCACAAGTCTCATTCTTGGATTTCAATTAAAACATAATATACTTTTTGATTTATTTATTATGAGTCTGACGGAACCATTCTTCATAAACAAATCCGCATCTTGTAATATTAATGAACAACAAATCAATTCAAAGTCTGGCTATTTAGCAGCTTAAAAATAAGCTTATACTAGTCTATATATTTGAAAGTGAAATACTACTCGATTACTACTACTGATTAATCACAAAATCTCAGAAACTATAACATACTGTTTGAACCTGTGCTATAACACATACAAACTTAAAATTTGGCAGGTAGGTTCCTTATAGAGTGTAGACATCCGCTAAGAACGGATTTTACGAAACTCTACCCCTAAGGGCTCCAGCAGGGCTGAAGCCTACTGGGGCGAAAGGTTATGTGAGAATGTCACCACGGGCCTCGGGACAAAGGCAATGAATGGAAGGGTAGGTTTTTAGTCAGTAAAAGTCTGACACTATTTCCCGCCCCACCCAAGGGCGGGATTTGTCATTGGATGATTTTACCTACGATAAAAAAAACCCCTAAGGGGGTAAAACGGGGGTTGGAAGTTTGTATGGAAAAACCAACATTCACGCGAGTGAAATTTTTGTGTATATTTGGTAGAATTAACAATAGGTCGTAGGCTATTTTTTACCCTCTGACCTCGACTCTTTTTTTTATTTCGTATTATAGCAGAATAACATTTGCCGATTAAACTAGTATTACTATTTATAGGTAAGTATATAGATGTCAAATTAATACTTAAACTAGAGAATCACTCTTACATCACATTTCACTAAGATCTTCAATTACACAGATTACTAACGGTAGCCGACTACGAGAAAATAATGATGGTTTGATAGAATAGTGTGGCAAAATAACCCAATCATATCTCAATCATACCATGACATTAGTTTGATATTAAGTTGTTTTTCATATACTTATGTTATTATAAAGCTTAAGTGTTTCCACATACGACCTTGGAAGATTTATCTTATATTTACCATGGTCTATTTAGAATAAATTTAATGTTCACATTTAAGTAAAAAAAGGATTATATATTTAAGAAATTAAATATATATAAACAACAATTCTAAGTATTGTTAGACTAAAAAAAATCGATTAGTGGGCGCATCCCTATGTCGCCGCGTCCCGTCGCCCCGCACTAGCGTCTTTGACAGTCGAAGAGAGAATTTCCCGCTCTTTTGTATGGCGTCATACTTTGAATAGTTTGGAGTTGTAATTAAATGATTTATGTGTTAAAACAACTTTTATATTTATTAGTATTTATACTAAACCTAACTATGAACATAAGATCCGAAATTCGGTTACTGCGCATTCAACTTGTTCAACTTGTGTGACGAGAAATTTTTACCAATTTTTCTCAATCGAAGTGGGGTGCTGCGCGTGACCATAGCAAATAGGTCAACTTATTTGCCCTAAGAAGAAACATCGAAGCCAACTCAAAGGCCAGTCTTTTTAAAGTCTATACAGCAAACATGTAATGGTCAAATCGTATGAGAATCATGCAGAATTAGTATCTGAGATGGTCTTTTGAGGAAATAACCATACAGATTTGAGTGGACTTGTCTAGTCCAGTCAGTGCAAGCATTTGTTGGACTACGACTTGACGAATAATACCAAGGAAAAGACATTTGGTAAGACCGCAAATTAAATTTTCTCAAGGTGATCACAGACAAGTCCAGTTCAGTAGACTACAATCCCAAAAGTTGTCTTGGAACCAAGAGCATTATATATTTAAGACATATGTGTGAAGCAGAAGAAGAAAATGTGTACTGTACATCCACCAACCCGCAACGGGCCCGCGGGCTTGCGGACGGCGTGCAATGGGTAGCACGCTGTCCTATCGTCCGTTAACTGACCGGACCGAGCCCAAGTCGTCGACGGCGCGTTCTGTTCCCGCGCGCCTCAAGGAGCTATCAGCACACAGAAGTGACCCAGCCTGCTAACTGCAGGCAGGCAGGGTCGAAGCCTACTGGGGTCATGGGTTAATTTCCGAAAGGAATACCCGGCCCCGGCACGATAGGCTACGAAGGAACGGGGTAGGTTTTTAGTCAGTAAGAGTCTGACACTACTTCCCGCTCAAAAAAAAACCATCGGGCCCCAAATCCATCATCGGGCCCATTGCGGGTTTTTTTTTATGGTAGGTAAAATCATCCAATGACAAATCCCGCCCTTGGGTGGGGCGGGAAATAGTGTCAAAATCTTACTGACTAAAAACCTACACTGTTCCATTTATTGCCTTTGTTCCAGGGCCCCGGGTAATATTTTCACATAACCTTTGGCCCCAGTAGCCTTCGGCCCTGCTGGGCCCCTACAGTTAGCTGACAACTCCTTGAGGCGCGCGGGAACACTACTCGCCGTAGACGACTTGAGCTCGGACCGGTCTGTTACCGGACAGACGGACAGCGAGCTACCCATCGCCCGCTGTCCACGAGCCCGCGCCTACGGTGAGCCCGTGCCTACGGTCGGGGCCCGATGGTGGATTATGGGCCCTAATTTGCGATCCATTCCCTGCCACAGAGAGAAAGTCTGAGTCCCAGCAGTGGAAACATTCTAAACCTAATTCAGCTATATCATTCTATGTCACAGCATTTATTCTTGTTCCACACATATCTATTTGCAGCCATCCCTTTCTCTCAATCCATTCATATTTATACAACCATCACTGTTTTAGACAGTGCGTCGGCTACTTCACTATGATGACTCATGAAAACTAAATAATAGTAATATCGACACTGATCTAATAAACGACTACTGTTTGAAAAAAGACTAGTCATGTGTAAGTCGGACTCGCGCATCGTGGGTTCCGCACAAACTTACCTATATGAATAATTCGATTACTGAATTGAGTCTCAAATATTCTTTCGAATCGCAAAAAGTATTTTTTTTGTAACGTACCTACAAAACTGTTGTGACACAAAATGTTGGTGTTCTTTTTTTATTTCTTTTTTATTTACGTTTGCATGTACTTGTTTTTGTTTTAGTTTTTTTTATTTTATACTTGTTTCTTCATTATGTGTATCTGTGTGCTAAAGAAACGTATTTTCTTTCTTTCAAAACAGTTTTAGATTTTTTGCCTATACTTGCACTATGAAACCTCGCTTCATGCATGATTCTAGATCAATGGGAAGTGCCCTATAAGTTTTGATTTTTTAGCGAGTGTCAGAATTAACAGGCCATAAACGAACTTATCTTTAGAATGCGTTTACTTAGAAGTTTGATTATATACCAGAATATTTAATGGTTAGAGAGCTTCATACCTTTTCATATTCCTGATAAAAAGGGTCTTAACAGAAGGACAATTAAGAGATCCTATAACGGATACGTTTTTGCTGACTTAGAATATCATCATCATCATCATTTCAGCCAAAAGATATCCGCTGTTGGACATAGGCCTTCACCAAATGTCGCCACACTGAACGGTCCTGTGTGTGTGTATGCGAGACATCCATCGGAATCCCACAACCCTTACCAGGTCATCAGTCCACCTTGTAGAAGGCCTTCCAACGCTGCATCTACCGGTACGCTGTAGCCACTCCAGAACCTTTCGTCCCCAACGGCTATCTTACCTATCCTACCCGACTTGGAACGGAACCTTAATGAAAAACAATCAAAGCTAAAAAAAAGTGATACCTACAAATCAAATCGATATAAAAATGAAATCTTTTTAAAGTCAAATAAAAATAAAACATAATCATAGTGCTTTATCATTCCGTGGAATGATCTGCTAGCATCATTTGCAATAGTTAATTTTACACGTCTGTAATGGTATCATGATTTGAAAAAGCTAAATTGCGATTTTGTACACCGTCATGTGCAAAATATATCTAATCAGTGGCTTGATTATTTATTCCTACGAACACAATGTCGTTGCAAAATTTATTGTCATACTGTTTGATTTTTTTTTAATTTCAAACTTTCACACAACGCCATCTAGTTTCAAACAAAGCAGAGCTTGTCTTATGAATAATAGACGACTAATAAACATACTCATTATATTTCTAAACTACATATTATGAATCCAAGGCAAACATTCTTCTCCACCTTGTGTTCCAGGGGTTCCCCAGGGGTTTCGTAGCTGGTTTTTTTTCCGTAAAAATTTGATAATCCAAAAACAAAATCAAAAGCATTTATTTCAAACAGGCCGGGCAATTTTGGATTTTCAAAATGGTCAGTCAAAATAGGTGAAGCTAAATTGCACCCATCCTAACAAAGCGTCAGGATGGGTGCAATTTAGCTTCCATTTTTTTTCTCACTAACAAGAACGAAAGAAATTTAGTATATTAACAACAAAAAATGAATTCTGTGAAGTAACAAACAATACAAATGACTAGAAACCGCATTCTAGTGACGAAGCCGAAATGTTTACAAGTTGAACAAACTGAGAGTCAATGACACTGCACTGTGCGCTTAGCGAAGAATTAATCAATCATCATTATATAATATTACTGTGATATCAAAGGTGAAACGTACCTTGTAAGCATGCGGGCTAGTAAGACAAATAACTTTAAGGGTGTTATTTTTTCATTGCTCCGCATGCAGAAAATTTCAAAAAAGCAAAAAAACGCGTCCAGCGTGCGTGTTGGACGAATAACAATAAATACTTGTATGAAAAGGACATTTGCGAAGGTTATGCATGCGGAACAAATCCGCATTCGTGATGAAATACTTACGCACGATAATAAAAACACCCTGAAAGGGTTTTTTTTACCCTTAAAGGGTTTGTTCGAAAGTTACCGTGGCCTTAAAAAGGTACCGTACTACCTCAATTGCGACGTTCCCAAAGGAATATAGGTAAGTTAAAATTCTGACACTCTCTCTCACTCTACCAAGAGCGTGAAAAATCATAAAATTTTAAGATTGCCTCAAAAAAAGACCTTTAAAAAAGACTGGTAGGTTTTATGACTACATAAATTACATACATTTCTGAAACAAAATATTTCTACCGTGAAACAGTATATTTCTCGCAGAACATTCACTTGACAAACTACCGTATCATTTCTCATTCATAAAATTTATTCAGTTCTAGTTGTTTCTAATGATCACGTAATCTCATAATTGTGTTTAAAGTGTTACATGAAAATAAGCAAATTCTTCAACTGTTTGTTGGTCTGAATTGCTTTGTGCTGTGTGAAATATTTAGCATTATATAAGTATTTATACTAGCTGGAATTTATTAAATTTTGGTTAGCGTAATATAAATGTTAATATAATGTTGATTTCAGTAAATTATTTTGTGTAATTGTTTTATTATGCAGAACAAGTATGTTAATGTATCATCGTCTTTTCAGCCGAAAAACATTAACTATTGGGCAGTTATAAAACTTATTTTATTTAAGAGTAGCCAACCAGAGATACACTTTCATACAACCGCTCTTATGTGATTATGATGTTATTAAACATCTTGCTTCAGATATTTTGGATACACCGATATCTTGTGGATATTATCTAGGTTTTTATAGAAATAAAAACATAAAATTGTGTAAAACTAATCCAGTAAAGACCTCGCTATTTTATGTGAACTTTGGCCAATCATAATTTAGGTACCTACTCATATACTAAAAATATAAAAATTACTTCTATAGAAGCCTTGTACATTTAATCGAAATTCTAAATAAAGACAGTTTTCCTTGAAAACTTTAAAAAAAAAAAGACAAATTTCCTGAAAAAAGTTTTGTAAAATATACGAGTACATCACGGAATTACCAAATGCCAACAGAGTTTTCAGGAGTTATCTCTCTTTTTTCGCATTGCCTTTTCATCAATCATCGCGTTGGTTTGCGTTAGATCAAGCAACAAGCTTTTAAACCATGCTTGACGTTGACGATATGCGAGTAGGGAGGATTGATCCCTCTTTTTCGTATATATTTTAATATATCTTTAATTTATCAATACGTACTACATGTAACATAATAAGCGAACATCCAAAAAGTAGTAACAAGGTCGGAATACACTAGAGAAACGATGTCAGCTTTTTTGAAATTAGCATTTTTTTTTAATTTTGAAACAGTCATAAATAATCAAATATAAGATAAAAATACAAAAATACCTTTCTACCATATTATTTTCCGATAAAGACGAAGATCAAACTAAGTTTGAGAGGACTTTTCGTTGTTCCGAATTCATTTAAGCTGCTTTTTTTTGAGCCAATCATTTGCTTTATTCAAAGCCTAGGCGATTTTATTTTCAAAATTTTTGTTATTGTCACTTTTAATAATAATTGTCATTTCTTCAGCCAATAATATGCCATCTTTAATTTCACCTCTAGAATGTCTAAACTAAAAAGAATACTAGATACAGGATACCTCCCTGTTATGTGCCATAATTACTATGTTTAAATTCCGAACCATATTTTTTTTTCAGTTTATTTATTTAGTTTATTTAGAGAATTATAAACTGAAGGAAAATTTACTCTCAGTTTTGTTGGAATCACATTCCAGACTTCTTGTTAGAGAAACATAAGACTACACACATTACATCCTCAGACTGAAAAAAGAAGGCAAGAGCAGCTAAATATTACTAGTACTATATTTATTTTACACTTTATGCACAAAAGTACAGAGGCGGACTTAATGCCTTAGGCATTCTCTACCAGTCAATCTTAGGGTGATGGAGAGACAAATAGTGGTAGGTGCAATAAAGAGAGAGACTATACTTATAGACTAGTGGAGAAGTAGAGAAGTAGGACTAGTAGGGAAGTAGTGGAGTAATGTAGTGCTATAATAATTATACTAGCACTAGTTTATATAAAAGAATATATCAAAAAATGATTAATCTATCATTTACGACCATAACGGCTAGAAAAAAATATGTCACAAAAACCATTGCAGTTTTGGTTCAACAATTTCGCACGGCTGGTGACCGCTTCATAATTTATCACAATGGATGTCAATAGCTAAGCAGTACAGTCGTCATCAAAAATTGCTAAGCGATTCTGGTACTAAAAATAATTCTACCGATGTTCAGATATTTACCAAGTACGTAGGAGATAGTATAATGCACAAGTGCGTGCGCAAATACAGTTTTTTTTTTGGAAATCAATCATAAAATCTTGTATACGGAGTTAAAAAATTCCTCCGCATCACTGTCTATGTAGTCTAGATAGTTTACCAATGGTTCACAATATGTATTTATTTATTTAAGCTTAACGAACCTCCTTGTTTATGAAAACCAGATTCAAATTCAAATTCTCCATTCTTATTTTTGAATTAAGAACCTAATTTTTTCTCTTCATCACTGTAATGTTGACTTGTAGAAAATGCCAAAGGCATCAAGTCCGCCTCTGTACCTTTAAGTGCATGAAGTGTAAATAAATAAATATTCAGTGTTCAAAATTCAAACTGCCCATTTTTTTTTAGTTGTGTGTATCCGCTGTTGATTGTACACCATATGACAGTATTAGTCACCCAGCACCTAACATAGGGGACAGTGAACAACAATATAATGTAACGGTAGGCTACACACGTATCCGGAGGTACTCCACAATTTCTAAATGTGACCTTTGATATGGATGACCTCAAATAAGGAATTTGGTTTAATATTTTTTCGATGTATGACTATTTTATGCTTCTTTGTGTTGTGACTAACAGTAGATTTTTGCCTATAAAGGTCAGTATTCACCATCAAATAATGATCTGTTTTAAAATCCAATGATGTAGCCGCTAAACGACAAAGCTCTATAATCAAACTAAAAAAAAATGTCAAATGAACTGTTGGGATTATGAACGAGCTAAGAGGCTCTGTGGATCTGAGGATCTGTGTGTCTTGAGCATCGGTCACAAATCGTTTTGGAAACACATTCATTGTGCGCTGGATTCTTATATTTCCTACAGTTACAACCAAAGAATCTTAGAGTCATGAGAGAACCGTATACTGCTAGGCATGTATGCTCCATCATCGACCACGTCATCACTAACCATCAGAAGAGTGGTCAAGGTCAAGCGCGACCCTCTCAATAATAAGAACACCTGAAATTTTATTAAATAGTAATCACCAACCCAACTTGAGCAAGTGCCAGTGCACGGGTCGACAGACGACATATTATTACGAGTATTAGCTTGGTATTTTAAAAGACAAAAGACGGTTGGGTCATAATTTTTGATTTTTTACAGAAACAATATCTGTTTTATTATTGAGATCCAAAAATCAATAAAATGAAGAAGAAAGTTACTCGGTGATATACAGTGAAACACGGTTAAGTGAGACCTGGATAAGTGAGAAACCTCAATAGCTGGAACTCATCAGGTCTTGACACTTTAGCACTGAATTTCCTCTGTTAGTGAGATAAAGTAAACCTCTATATATCTGGGATTCGTTCTTTTGATTTTACCGTCATAGAGACAGAGTGTAATTTACCTCTTTTACTGAAACTTTATTTGAACAAAATTCTTTTTAAATTGTTGTATTTGAGTTTGAGAGACCTCTGTAACTGAGATAGCATCAATAACATCAAAATTGCAGATCCCATGAAGTCCCAGTTATCCAGGTTTCACTGTGTAATGAAACCAAACACATTAATAAATTAAACACACACTATGTTTGTCATTACTTAGCAGCTGAGCAAGCAGAGGTATACGCATCGAATAGCGCCTCAGTCATAGCTGCCTACACTTTCACTCTCAAATCTTACATCTCAAAATGTGTAAAAAAGTATTTACCTAAAATTCCCGGCGCGTAACGCAATCTGTAGCGTATCGAGGTCCTCTTCGTAGTCGTGGCACAACTCCATCGTGGAGTTCCTCGCCTCGTGGATATCAAACAACACTGCACCATCCCCTAACTTGTCAGTCATCACACTTCTATAAGAACGAGTCCCAAAACTAGACGTCACTGAAGCACCTCTAGGAAACCTTCTCGGAGGAACATTCACAGTCTGCGAAGCCTGCAAGCCGGGCTTTTTCATCCTCCGCTTCATATACCGTCTCATCCGCAAAGACAACATTACACGAATCCGTATATGCCTCTTAATATTCCTATCGTAACGTAATTGCTCCTTCATTTTCTTATTTCGTTTTTTCCGATGCGGGATCTCATCGATTCGTTCGAGTTGGGTGTGGTTCCGCTCAATTAGCCGGTGAGAATCGAGAGTAGGGGAGCGGTTGAAGAAATCTGAGTTATTGTTCCGCCACGCTTTGCCTAGAGACCAGTTCTCGCCACACGTGGGGGTCTTGACCTGGATAGGCTTTTCGTAAATGTCCTCCTCTAGAGCGAACATCCTTCGGGAGAGGAGGAAGTTGTCGATGTTTCGCCTGAGGGTGCTGTTTTGAGAACTGATCGTTGTGTTCACTAAATTTGAAGTGAGAGTCTCAGAGCTTTTCTGGAACGTGTTGCCGTAGGTCAGTTTTGGCGGCTCGGGAACTTCTCTTGTTTTTCTCTTCGCGATGGATACGATTCTCCGTCGCATCGCAGACATGTTCGTGAGTTCGCTCTTCAGCAGTGGTCCCTTCCTCTTATCTGACGTCATGTCCGGTGACCACGTGCCGTTCTCGGAACAGCTGCAGAAATCCTTGATGAGCCTCGCTATAGCGTTACAGTCGCCATCTTCTGATCGTTCCCTAGGCATTGTTCATCGCCCACAATATATCTTGTTCGTTATTTAACTGTCACTACTAAAATAAGAGCACAGAAAATCACTGTTACCTACGAGTCAAGGGTTAATATGGTTACACGGCCGTATTCTGTAACACTTCCGTTCTCTCGTCTTATTGTTACGATTGGGTTACGTAATCGGTAAACTCGACCGCGTCTCGCGAAGCAGGTCGCATTTTTTGTACGTGTATGCGTAATTATGAGTTGCGGTCAAATCGATTAACGGTCAATCTCTGTTTACGAATTGATTGATAACTTAATCGATAGTTGTAAACGTTAGCAGTTCATTAACTCTCAACTATTTAGGTTAAACGGTAGAAACTTGGAAAGCGGGATTATTTAAATGAGTAATTTCACTAAGCATATATATGGATTTATGACTTAATATTATAATTATTCTTAGAGAAGAAGATTTATAAATGTTTGTGATATAATATATTTTTTAATTTGGCTAAGATTAGATAACAATATTAGGTTTATATGCTGGCTTACTTTTACTTAAACTTTTTTCTTCGCCAATAAAATTATAATATTATTTACTAGGTCCTGCCAGCGGCTTCGCTTGCGTGAACGTTTTTATATCGCCTATATCACTCAGTGATAGATTCAAATTCCACTAATGAAAGAATTTATAAAATCAATATATCCAATAGTTTTAAGATTATTCATTACAAATGAAAATACAAAAATTAATATCGATATAGATTTGAATACTACTATATTATGTTTCTGCACCACCCTAAGGCCGACTGTTAGAAAATGCCTATGGCATTAAGTCCGCCTTTGTACAGTTTTTACATGTGCAAGAAGTTTAAATAAAATAAATAAAATATGAATTTTAAAGAACATGACATAGGATAGATAATTTGGAGTGTAGGTAATTGATTGCCAATTATTATAATTGAGTTATTTGAATTACATAATTTAGACTACTAACAAACATTTATTGGTCAAAAAGGTTTTTTTACCAACACACCAAATTATGCTCAATACTTCCCGGCAATGTACAAAAGCTAATGAAATAATTACACCTTCACTAAACACTTCAATTAAAGGCCCCACAAAAATGACCAATTCAATTAAACATAGGCTTCAAATTAATATCGTTATACTTTTTACTGTCACCACGATACCGTGATACAGCACGCATCGAATTTAGTATCGCTTCCTACATACTTTACCGATAAAAAAAAATTACGATTAGGATTATCGATTAATTAGTGGGAACTACACTAGTGCGGTATGTTATTTGAATTATAAGTTCTTTGTAATAATTTTGAAGCTTTTCGGTATCCTATAGAACGCATTTTGGGGAGTTTGGACGGGTATTATCATCGGCGAACACCTTTCTACCATCGGACAACCAACGACGAGTGTCCCACCCTTAAATTGTTGACACCTCTACGGTCCGTACTAAGCGTTTTCTCGTACGTGGTATAAACTTCATCGAAGGAAAGGAACAACTTGCCTGCTGCGGTCTTCTCAACCCATTATAATTTAGGTGTTTTCAAGGCTAGAGAGAATACGCTCTTAATAAACTGGTTCGCTTCACCATCAGCGATTGCATCACTGCTTACCATCAGGTGGAACCGCAATCAGGCACTGTCCAAGTCATTTAAAAAAAATTTGGGTAAGTGGAAGGAAAGATGTGATCTTTAGTAGAATAACTTAGCATTATAATCTACATATATATAGGCATTATGTAAATAAAAATGAATGATTAAATGTTTTGCTAAGCTCAAAACTGAAGAATGATATAACCAATTCAAACAAACAAAAAAACAAATAAACTGTTTTTCTTTCTTTTTTTCTTTCTTTCAATTTGAATGTTTTTTTTTAAATCTATTTATTGAAGTCTCAGGAAGGTTGGAAGAGAAATATCAAAAGTTTTTCTATAGTACACTCAAGCTGTCAATATTAGGATGAGATGTCAATTATGTAATGATGAATGAAATGTCATCGCGACTTATCTGGTATACATATAAAAATCTCGTGTCACTGTGTTTGTTATCGCACTCCTCCGAAACGGCTTGACCGATTTTTATGATTTTTTTTTGTGTATTTTAACTTACGAAATCGTAAGTCGTAGGCTATTTTTGGCCCTCCTACCCCACACCCCCTTTTTCTTCGATAATTTATATGGCAGAAGAGCGTTTGTGTTTCAGATAGTATTTTATAAAGGGTGAATAGTAATTAATGATCGATACTTAAACACGTGATTGTAGTCATGATAACAAACAACTTTTACTATGGGATCAAAACTGAAACCGCAAAAAAAAATCAGCCAAGTTCAGTACATTTTGACCAGTTACGCGAACACAAATGTACCAGCAGATTTTTTTTTCGCGCTTTCAGGTTTGTTCCCATAGTAAAAGTTATTTGGAATCATGACTACAATCACGTGTTTAAGTATCGTTCACTAATTACCAGTCACACTATATAAATTGTAGATTTACGTTTTTGATATACGTTTTTAGTTTATATTCGATTATGTGAGGCACAAATAAACACATTTTTCTTTTTAATATCGGGTCAACAAGTAACACATCTACACTAATTCTCTGGAAGTATTGGTCTATCTGCTAAATTATTTTCACCGATAGAACGTTAATTTATTCCCGAGTGACATAGGTACGAACCTTTTATGTTCGCGGGCGAAGCCGCAAGCAAAAGATAGCATTCAATCATTATGGTGGTGCTTCAGTACTTTCTTTAGAAATGTTAATTTATTTAATTTAGGTAGTTTGTTGGTTTTATGTGCACTTTGATGGCTGTTTGTTTTCATTCTTATTGGTATCTTTTTGGTGTAATAATCACTTTGTTAAGTTTTCCCGTTATTATTAGTTTTCTTCGGTTTATTACTGCCTTCTTTATCAAAACATTTCTCTGTATGCTCATTGTTTTAATTGTTTAGCCTAGTTTAAAGAATACCTGGAAGAAGTTAAGGGGGGCATTTGCCCAATAGTGGGACAATATAGGCTAAATATAAAAAAAAATGTGACGTGTAACTTTTTTTTTTTTTTAATGATATTTTATATTGGATTATTTGGAAGTGTCACCGTAGCCCTGGAACTGGTGGGTTTAAGTCATGAAAAATGTATAGCGGCTGTATTTCACTTTGTATACTTAACTGAAAGCTGTCTGAGCGAAGCGAGGGAAAGTTTCAGCCCCCTGTTATATTATAATCTAATGATAATTAAATTGATAATATAAAATTGAATAATAATAATTTATAAATTTATCTACTTAGTAATTTAAAGAAAAAATGTAAGTATAATAATCAGATAAATATTTTTAAATATTTGCATGCCGAACGGTAAAATGTGGCTGAGCTGTAATGTAATCCTATGAACTACTACATATTTGCAAAATACAATTCTATTCTATTCTATTCCCTCTCCACTCATACAGCTTTTAGTTAAGTATACAAAGTGAAATACAGAATCTATTTTTATTCGTTTACTAAAATAAATAACATTAATTCTTTATGACTAACTCCCTCATAAAATATCGTGTTAAAAGCATATCGATATGCTCACAACAATTTATGTTTATGATTTATAATATGTACGAAGAACGCTCGTCGCGCTCTGCAGCGTAAAGCGCTTTCTTTGTCATGTTGCATGCAAATGTACTAATATACTTATTACTGTGAGCTCTTTTGCAATATAAGCGGTGAAGTTGTGAAGAAATTATGTAAATTATTTTCGTTTTTATATCTCATTATTTCTGTATTTTATTGACATCTGGGGCCTTACTGTGGCGTGTTAAAATATGGGCGAGTGAACGAGTAAGAGGGATGTAGCTCTACCTCGTTAACAATTCAGTTTAGGTCGTCAAATGGATCGCGTTAAGTGGTCGTGGTAGGGCCTCTGTTCGCTCTTAAGTTGGTAAGGTATTAAAACAGGAAAAAAAAGTCTAAATAATTTCAGCACAAACTATTATGGTCTTGAATTCGATTTATTCCGTTCTAATACCAAAAACTAATACCACTTGTATTATTTAATCAATTTATGTTCCATTCCGAACGAATACCAAAAACTTTAGTACAGTCAACTCAGTCAAAGCTAATCAAAATAATTAAGTCTAGAATGAATAAGTTACTTCTAGGCAAGAATGGTCCATCATTGACCACATCGTCACTTACTATCAGGTGAGATGGTGGTCAAACGTGACTCGTGAGCCTATCTGTATTTAATTTTTTTATCATATCCTTGTTGGTCATTTACACATAAGGTTAATTAATTTGATGTCTCAGTTGGCACAATGGTTGACAGATTAGCTGCTGTACTGCGCGTCACATGTTTGATTCCCTACAAGTTAAATAATTGTATGGCCTACAGATTTGTTCCGGGTTTAGATATCATATAATGTCAGTTTACATCATGTTTTCTGTTTTTATTAGTTTGTCATTGTACCCATACATTTAAGTTTGTTTAAAAGTTTTTGTTACTATTTTGGTGTACAATAAAGTTTATTCTATTCTATTCTATTCTACATGATTGTGAACGCACCCACGATACAGAAGTAGGGATTGCTAGTGCCAAAAACTCCTTAGTGCAAAAGGACCAACATTCGGTATCACTGTTGTTAGCCTTAGCCACCCCATCACCACCCCTACATAACTAGAAAAAGGCATGATGGATGACAATGATTTTCTTGTTTACAAACATCTGTAGACGACCTATAAAACTGAACTAATTCGAATCATGAATTTGAAATAACGGCCTTGAAATACCAACCGCTACATAAATTATGACAACATAATAAAATAAAAACATTTGAATTTTGATTGAAAAGACAAACTCATTAATATAAATTAATGAATTTAGATCAAAATTATTATTTTTATGGCAACGGATATTTGAAACATTTACATATTTATAAGACAATGACATTGACTAAACGCACAAACCAAAATGATCTGACGACATTTTTTTTTTTTAATTTTGTATCATGACGCATAGGCTTTATGTCTATGAAAGTTTTATAACGGTTATATTCAGTAATTTTAAAATTTCTCCCAAATTACGCCATTTTGTTTGCAGAATATCACTGGACCTAATCATTATGCAAACCACGGCAACAAATTAAGTAATTATCGTAGAAACGAAAGGTAACAATTACTATGCGCATACGCTCATGATGCTACGTTTTGATTGAGTTCCCAACTTTTTCTATCTATTTTCTAACCATGTACATGTTTTCTCAGCAATCAAACTATTGTTGCATTAATTCCTGTAAGAAATTATGCTGTTTACATAAAATAAAAACAATGGAAAAAGTTTGGGAAAGAGGCCACAACTCAGATTTACAGTTTTGTTAATGACAGTGCAGTTTTTATCGATAAATGTTACAGAATACGCCAATATAAACATCGTAAGAATAACCATATATCATTATGTCGTGATAACAAGAATCGATTATAATAAATTAATCGTTTTGAATGAATTTAAAAATAAAGTCATAACAAAACACAAGAATTCAGCAAAAATTCATCTCGAGAACACTGAAGAATTTTTTAACGCTTACGCAATAGATAGTTTCACATTCACTTCAACACGATACGATTAAAAAAATGTTAATTCACTTTCATACACGAAACACGTTCCTATAAATCATAACGTATGTAGTCTATGGTATCGAAAAGCGCGCGAAATTTTGACGTTTAGCTTTTTTTTTCGAGTGACGCGTCGCGTTCAGATACGCGCAATTGTGTTTTGATCACATACGCTCGGTGCACGTAATTATGTACAGTTGACCATGTCGAATTGCGCGTGTGGAGCGACTGCCGCCGCGGGCACCGGCCTCGCTCTTTCTCCCATTCCTACATAAGTGATATGATGATCCACTATGCTGATGGAAATTAACGCGCTATTTTACATTGTCACTGATTTTGACAGCTGATCGTACATCGCACTATGACACGTTTCCGAACCGGTTTCCTATTCAAACAAATACGTTTACATACTAGCGAAAATTACTGTAAGTGAAAATTACTAGAAACTCGTAATATTGCGTAATTACGGTAATTTCTCTGATTTACACGCTACATTGGAGTTGAACTTGTGATTTGTTATCGCATATGAGTTATTGAGTTAACACCAACACTTTTAATGAATGCGTGTTTTCTTGATAAAAGAAAAAGTTTTTTTTGTTCTTTGAAAACTTTTTATGGTTTTTTTTTTTATTAATAGGCTCACGCTTAACTACTATCTTACCTGATATTAAGTGAAGATATGGTCGACGATGGAGCACGCTTGCCTAGAAGTAACCTATTCACTCTTGACTTATTAACTCCCAGGTTGTAGCTATCAGGAAACACAAACTTTTTTGGTTTTCCTTTCAGAAGTGAACCCATGGCTCAAGTAGGTTTCGTACCTGCTGGGCCCTTACAATTTTGCTGACATCTTCTTGAGGCACATAAACAACTCTACGCGCCGACTTGGGCTCGGTTCGGATAGTTCCCGGATAGCCAGGCAACGAGCTACCCATTGCTCGCCGTCCGCAAGCCCACAGTAAAAACAAACTCTGGCAAAAATTTCCACTCCTTAGCTGTAAGCACAATGATTGTGTTCCCAAAACGTTTTCTGCGTATGAATGGGTTGTCCACCATGAACCGGTGGCGCATCACCGTACGTCTAGTGGTTCGATGATGGAGTGGAAAGGGCTTGGTATTGATAATTTAAATTGATCACCTGTATATAGTTGTTGGTCGTTGCGTACTAACTACCTACAGGTCATTGCACTCGATCAGTTGATGTTTACTAGAAATTAATTTCGTAGATGCGTATATTAATTCGAGTGTTAGAAAAAAAAAGTATTTTTTTTATTTTTTCATTACAAATCGATATTAAGTATTTTGTGTGGTGGGTCGACCCTCCACGGGATTAAAACGATCAAAATTTAGCTGTGTAGGTATATATGATATGATATACATATGTGGTAAATGATCACACCTGATGAATAGTCTTGTAATATTTTTCAACGCATACATTTTCACTTTCCCTAGAATTTAACGTCAACATAATAAAAACTAGTTCACATAATTTTATTACAAAAAAAAATATCCCACGATAATTTAACAAAAATAATTCAATGTAATAGTTACGACTATAACCATAAAATTTACCATCAGAATAATAATTAATCCGGAAACCATTCACTGGTATTTACATCAATTTGTAATTATTTTACACATAACACCAACGAACCTTCACAATGGCTATTTAAATCATAGACAAGAGTTTGCGGCTGTCAAAATTTTGGCGCTAGTGTCGCAACAATGGCGTAAGATTTTAAATACGTAACGATTACTTACATATATTATGCAAAGATGCGTTCTAGAGCGGAAATAAAATACTTAAATTATAAGAAAAATTCCTAAATGATGTCGAATTTAGCGTGGCCATACCTCTAGAAACTAAAGTTAAATACAAAGGATATATAATTATATTTGCTGACAATTTCATCGTTTACTTTGGTTGTTTTAGTCGCCAAAGTTTGAAATGTTGATGTTTTAATTGCGGCCTATTTTTAATATAAAGTCAACTTCTAGTCAACAAAACGGCTTAATGAAAAAGCACGTGTAAGGGAACAGCTAGTAAACGGTTTTGGTGGTCTCTAACATCGTAAGACTCATCATCACCCTTACAGCACGGCGTCGTCACCTTCCGTTTGGCGCAGGTGCTGACCGAACACGGCAAGTTCGGTCCGTACCTGTACAAGATTCGTGCGGAGACGACGCCCGGATGTCGCCACTGTGCGGAGCGTCCGGAGGACACGGTGGAGCACACAGTCTAGGTGTGCCCCGCTTGGGAAGAGCATCGCCGTGTCCTTGTGGGGGCGATCGGCGGCGGCGATCTCTCGCGCCGGGGTTTGGTTCAAGCCATGCTCCGGAGCGAGGAGGAGTGGCAGGCGGTCGCCTCCTTCTGCGAAGCAGTAATGCTAGCAAAGGAGGAGGCCGACCGCATCAGACAACGGCGTACACGCCGCCGCCGCCGCCGGGTTTCCGATCCCGATTTCCGGCCACCGTAGGCGCGGGCTCGCGGACAGCGGGCAATGGGTAGCTCGCTGTCCGTCCGTCCGGTAACAGACCGGTCCGAGCTCAAGTCGTTTACGGCGCGCACTGTTCCCGCGCGCCTCAAGGAGTTGTCAGCAAAGTGAAGGGGCCCGATAGGGCCGAAGCCTACTGGGGTCAAAGGGTATGTGAAAATGGCACCCGGGGCCCTGGGACCAAGGCGAAGAATGGAACGGGGTAGGTTTTTAGTCAGTAAGAGTCTGACACTACTTCCCGCTCCACCCAAGGGCGGGATTTGTCATTGGATGATTTTACCTACTGAAAAAAAAAAAAAAAAAAAAAAAAAAAAAAACCCTTACAGCAGAACAGGGGGGCTAAAAAGGCCACTTTAGCAGATCTGCATTCAGATAATAATATGAATCATGTCAAAAATCGCAAAATGGTCACGGATTGGCTGTTCATATGTTATACGTAAACAATATTCATATTAGGTATGATTCTGCAATGCAATTCATCTATTTGACAGTTTTTTTTGACAGACGGGTCTAAATGAATTGCTAAAAGATCGTAAGTATGACAGGAATTCAGGAAATGAATTGCTAAATGTTACCTTTTTAGACCCGCAGACATCTTAAATCTGTGAAATAAAGTTTCTGTAAAAATATTAGCACGTTAGTCCTTTCGACTGTTGCCATACTTCACGTTAACACTTCACTAAAAGAGCCCGATTGTATACACCGTAATTTTGGTCGTTTTAATCCTGCGGAGGGTCGATTCGGTACATGAAACACTATCGATTAGTAAAGATGAAAATGAAAAATAAAGTACTTTTTTTCAAACTCGAATTAATTCACTCATGTACGAAATTAATTTCTTTAAGGAAAAGTCAGCTGAGCGAGGCTAATGAACTGTAGGTAGTTAGCACGCAACGACCGACAGTTACCTACAAGGTCATTGACTCGTTTACTTAAAGAAATTAATTTCGTATATGCCTCTATTAATTCGAGTTTTAGAAAAAAAGTGCTTAATTTTTTTATTTTATCTTTATATCTTTATAAATCGATAGTGTTTCATGTACCGAATCGACCCTCCACGGGATTAAAACAACCAAAATTTAACGGTGTATATATAAAATTACTGCATTTATTTTAAGTATCATAAGTATTTTATGGCAACTTCAGAACGGTCAAAATATTTTGTCCGTACTGTACTTTGCGCTACCACAATTTATTGTCACAAATCAATTATATAGTTAAAGACTTCACGAACAATGACAAAACAGTTTTATCATTTCTCTACTAAATCAATAAATATATCAAAACCTACACCTAGCTCGTGGCAGCCACCAATTTGGTCTGTTCGTGTTCACGTGCAAGTATGCAACAGGTTTTTGCCACAGAGCATAGACTAAGTTATTTAGAAAAAGTGTTTTCCACTTGATATGACGTAGTTGACAGGGAGAATGTTACGCAATTATTATTTTGTCTATGGATTATTAAGTACATAATTGTTTGGTATGTTTGTGTTATGAGTACTAGACAACTGATAAACATACATATTATTTCTAAACACATAGGAACATATTATGGATACGTTACACCCAGAGACAGAACAAATGATCTTGCTCATCACACAAACATTTGTCCTGGGTGGGAATCGAACCCACGACCTTCGGCATAGCAGTCAGGGCCTAACCTCTAAACCAACAGGCCAGTCAAAGTAGAATTATATTTATGAGAATTATAATCTTTAGTTTAAAATCTCTGAAATAAATGTTGAAATCGCCGAATTAATTTATGATTGTATAACATAAATGGAATCAGAATGTTTTTACGAAAATAGGTAGCATTGCATTTAACGTAGAACAAAAGAACAGACTTTACTTTTCGTAAAATAACACAAAAGCTAAAAAAAAAAATTAACCGCTGAAAGGAAGTCAGAATTATAAATTCAAATATCTTACTTTTTTATGCTATTCTTAATTTGAATTGCAAAATGTTTAAAATATGGACCAGAGTTGTTTTAAATAAAAACTATGCAAACAATTAAACCGTCATAAAAAATGAAGAGGGCTACAAAATGTTAATTTTTGTTGTTGTTATTGTTGTTAATTTTCGGTGTACAATAAAGAATATAATCTATCTATCTATCTATGTTGTTGTAAAAGCAGTTTTTATTTCTATGATCAGTTTCTTTAATAGGTAGGAAATCCTACCCATTAAAAATATAGACACAAAGTAAGGCTTTTGCTATGTATGAAAAACGGGATTCCCGGAAATTTTACGACATCAATTAAAATAAACGGCCCTACCATTTAATACATTTTACCAGTAAATGTCCAACTTACAAGTATGTAGAAATAGAAAACCAGAAGCGCAAGCGCAAGTGGGCACATTACGTGTACATAGTCGTATAACCATCACCAGTTTCCTCACAGCCTAATCTGTTACACTTCCTCGAACGATGTTAATCACACCGTGCCAAACTAATTGACATGATATCCTATTTACGAGGTTGTATGGTAATTTGTAAATAGGGCTCATAAAAGAAAATAAAAAGGGAAAGGAATTGCAGGAAAATTGCACAAGTTTCTAACAAGGAAATCATGGAAAATGAAAATAGCCGCGGAATTTGCATGTCCAACTTAGTTATTAAAGTTAAAATCTACGAGGCGATTATTTCAACGATCATTTATTGTGTGAAAATTTGTCGTGAAGTATGAAAGCATAGTTGGTAATAAATAAGATGAAGATATAGTTGGCTAGGTATAATAAAGTATTGTACTTACAACATAGTTTGTTGTAAGTACAATACTTTATTATAAGGTACGCGTAGCAACCCTAGCTCTAATTCTAACCCAACAATATTAAAAAAAAAATGAATTCGAAATTGAAATTATTTGCTTCATTTACAATGTACCATAAATTCTAAATCATCTAAAGAGGTCCTGCTGAAAGAGTATTTAATAGTACCTGAACTAGATTATCACACGAATATTACAAAAGCAAAAGTTTATATACAACACGTACATAAGTAGAATAATGAACGCTCTGATACTCGTACATCCCAATTATGAAATTAAGTTAGGTTTAAAGTTTATTTCAAACTCAAACTCAAACTCAAAATCTTTTATTTTACACAGGCCTACGGTTCCAAATTGGTCGTTTCCTATGGAGAAGAAACAGCAACAAACTCCATGGTCACTCTTTTAAAAAATGTATTGTTTCTACAATATTTTCATACTACAATATTAATAGATACGAGAGGACAATGTAAACCGGTCAGCTTTGTACCCAAAAGAACAACAAGCAATTGTAATCCTTGAATCCGCGGAGTCTAGGGTATAATGTCTTTTAGTAACATGTGTTTCACCCCGCCTCTTCATGTGACCATATCTTAATATACGATTCCCTTTTAACTTTGCAATCACTGTCAAACAAAATTATAAGTTTTTTTCTTGAATAAGTAGTTATTTCGAGGATCCAAGATAGTTAATTATCTAGACGAATTCAAACATGAGATTTGAACGTGACGGTCATAGTAAATAGTTCAACACACGAATGAATGCTAAAACATCCTATCAACATCTTGAACAATATTCATGCATTCAAATTAATTTACAAGCTGTTTTCAATGAATAAAATCAAGATTAATTTATTCGTCACGACAGACGCTGAAATATGTAGCGAATCTGACTACAGTGTGTTTCTTCTCTCATGATATATTTGGTAAACAAACCGTAACTTAATTCATTATTTCCCAAGAGGACACCGGTGTCCGCACACCCATTGTCTTTCTATTGTGTCTCTAATTACGATATTCAAAAGGTATCATGAAAATCGGTTTTACGTCAATCACACTCTTAGGCTAGAGTAATATTTATAATGCCACGAGTTTTCATTTTTTTTTTTGTTTCGTCACAATAAATAAATTTCTGTGAAAACGCGTTACCGCATTTTAACATTGCACCTCTCTGCGGGAGTTTATAATAAACTTCATCTTTGTAAAGATTAAAAATGGACAGCTCATGAAAAAAAAACAGATAATTTTTGAGTTAGGTACTTCTCCTTGTCAATAAGCAACGTGTTCCTTGTAGGGGTCCAGCAGGGCCGAAGCCTACTGGGGCCAAAGGTTATGTGAGACTGTCACCACGGGCCCCGGGATAAAGGCAAGGAACGGAAAGGTAGGTTTTTAGTCAGTAAAAGTCTGACACTATTTCCCGCCCCACCCAAGGGCTGGATTTGTCATTGGATGATTTTACCTACCCAAAAAAAAAAAAAACGTGTTCCTGACAAAAGTTTTTGTAATTAGCAATCACGGAAGCTATTGTGTGAGTATTTTTTTTGTTTTAAAATTTATAAAGTTCTAACAAATAAATACGAGTAATTCAGTGTAACACCGTGTTAAAAGCTAATTTTTTTTAAAACAATAGCCGAGAACCGCATTTTCTTTCAATTCCTGAAATGGAAGGTATCTATACTCCATTTGTTTATGTGATTAACTAAAGGTAAACAATATTCACATGTTTTTTATCTAAAAATTGTCTAAAAATGTTTACAATTAGCTGTTTACCTAAACCGATGTTTTTTTTTTTTTTTTTTTTATGGTAGGTAAAATCATCCAATGACAAATCCCGCCCTTGGGCGGAGCGGGAAGTAGTGTCAGACTCTTACTGACTAAAAACCTACCCCGTTCCTTCGTAGCCTATCGTGCCGGGGTCGAGCATTCCTTTCGGAACTAACCCATGACCCCAGTAGGCTTCGACCCTGCCTGCCTGCAGTTAGCAGGCTGGGCCTCTTCGGTGTGCTGACAGCTCCTTGAGGCGCGCGGGAACAGAACGCGCCGTCGACGACTTGGGCTCGGTCCGGTCGGTTACCGGACGATCGGACAGCGTGCTACCCATTGCACGCCGTCCGCAAGCCCGCGCCTACGGTGGCCGGAAATCGGGATCGGAATCCCGGCGGCGGCTGGGGCGAGCGCCCCGTTGCCTCTGCCTGATGCGGTCGGCCTCCTCCTTTGCTAGCATTACTGCTTCGCAGAAGGAGGCGACCGCCTGCCATCCCTCCTCACTACGGACCATGGCCTGAACCAAGGCCCGGCGAGAGAGATCGCTGCCGCCGATCGCCCCCACGAGGACACGGCGATGCTCCGCCCAGGCGGGGCACACCTCTACAGTGTGCTCCACCGTGTCCTCCGGATGTTCCGCACAGTGGCGACACCCGGGCGAATCCTCCGCACGAATCCGGAACAGGTACTTAGCGAACTTTCCGTGTTCGGTAAGCACCTGCGTCGTGCGGAAGTTGAGAACGCCGTGAGGTCTTTCCAGCCACGCCTCAAGGATGGGCCTTATCGCCCCAATTGTGGCGCGCCCCGAACGAGGTTGCGATAGTCGTTGACGCCATTTCGCCATGAGATCCCGCCGGAGCTCTGTCCGCCATGCCTCGACTTGTCGTGGCAGCGGAATTTCGCCCCGGCGTTGCATCTCCATACCTAAACCGATGTTAGGTAATTAATTAAATTTAAATAATCTTTGTATGTCTTCTATACGATTTTTTTAAATAAAAAAACATATTTAGATTGTTTACGTTTAGTTAACTACCTAAACCGATGGAGTATATGAGTATCGAAATCTATAGTATAGCGGGATTTCCGAATGTGAGTGTGATGTGAGGATCATCATTTTTCAAAAATGGTCATCGCATTGTGGTCTCGTGACTGCACCACAGTTGTCTAGGTGAATCTTAATTTTCTCAAAATCGAAATCAGTCCAACTTATTTGTTTACCAAATCAAACAAATGAAGAAAGAGATGCTTTAGCTATGCTAATAGCTCGTCTTCGTCTGACAATAAGTCACGCTTTGGCGAATGTTCTAAGAATCGACGTAAAATTAACATCGATGCGCAAGCGCACACAAAAAGCGCGCTGATTATTTTTTATATGTTGCTAACTTGCTAGTTTCAGATTCATAGATAAGTTAATAATAGACGATTTTGTTTTTTATTTGTCTGTAGTGGACTTTCGAGCAGAATTTCTGCTTTTTGAAATCGTAAATCTTACTTACTGTGGTTTAGTTTATGAGTTAATTGCTATGAATTAAAATAATATTTAAAATAAAATAACTCGATTCATCAAGAACTCCAACTAAAACAGAGATGATTTGTATTGTCTTTTTTTTATTGATATAAAATAGTGCTTGACTGCGATCCCACCTGATGACAAGCAGTGATGCAATCGTAGATGGTGAAGCGCACTAGTTTATTAAGAGCCTATTCACTCTAGCGCTGAAGCCACCTAAATTAAGCAAATTATTCCAGCCTTTCGATACATGCTGTATAAACGACGAGGCGAAACGTTCAGCCCGAACCGTAGCGATTTCAATAACGTAAGGGTTTTGTTTTGGTGGGGAAAAATCATCCAATATATCTCCCGCCTTTGGGCGGAGAGGACATAGTGTCAGACTTTTACGGACTAAAAAATTCACCCCGTTCCTTCTTTGCCTTCTTTCCAGGGCCCTGGTGTTCACCTTCACTGACTTCACATTATCCACGGTCCCAGTAGGCTTCGACCCTCTTGGGCCCCTACGGTTTGCTGACAGCTCCTTGAGGCACGCGGTTACCGGACGGTCGGACAGCGAGCTACCCATGGTTCGCCTTCCGCAAGCCCACGCCTACAGTGACCGGAAATCGGGATCGGAATCCTGGCGGCGGCTAGGGCGTAAGCACCGTTGCCTCATGCGGTTGGCCTTCTCCTTTGCTAACATTACTGCTTCGCAGGAGGCAACCGCCTGCCACTCCTCCTCGCTCCGAACCATGGCTTGTACATGATTTTTACTGACTAAAACCTTATCACTTCCTTCACAAATGCGGCCGTCTCCTTCTAGCGAAGGAGCAGTACTGCTTTGCAGGAAGCGACCTCACACACGGGTTGATCAAAAGTAAATAGCATATTTTTAATCCCAGAAGTAAAACCCAAAGATATTCTTTGGGTTATGTTTCCACTTTTAGGCGAAACCGCTGGCAAATGCTAGTAGTAGGTAAAAATAGCTGCATCTAATTACTCATTACCTAATCCACAAAGAAACATAACAAACTACATAACATGCTTAATTTTGTACCAGAAACCAAATTATTAAGCCATTAATTATATTTTTTCATACAAAGGAAGTTAATTAATGGCTAACAATATAATAACAAAGTAATAATTTTTGTTACACTTTGCCAAGATGTCTTATATTATGTCAGAGCCACACATGTTCTGAGAAGAACGCGATTAGCACACAATTGAAGTCAGACAATGAATTAGAAACGATAGCAACCCAGTTTTTAGTTCTTACTGCTTACTTTCATGTTAGTGCCGTATCTCACGAGGTGAGTCAGCAAAATTGACAGTTGACAAATGACAGATGTCAATGTTGAGGAACAATGATGTGGCAAATCGTTAACTTGCAATTTTAGTAAACGATTTGACCTTATCCTCCTGTTTATGTTGGAAAAAAGGGGCCTTCCACAATCGCCTAATTACGTCAATTGTTTTCGTCAGTTTAATGTAGATGAAGCCGGTGGTTCCTATACTATGATTTTTTATTAGATGAAGTAAAGTGACAGCTATAACAATGGTTGTTTGACAGTTGGGCATTGTTATTTGACAGTTGGGCATTGTCCACTGCTGTCACTTTACTTCAACAAATAAAAAATCATAGTATAGTTGTTTACCCTGAGCAGAAACACTGACAAAAAACGAGTCAAAGTGTATTTTAAAGTCTATTCGATTTTAGCGGACTTGTCCAATCAGTGCAAGCATTTGTCAGTATTCGTATTTACCGAGCTATCCGGGCCACTGAGGGGTTGTTTTGCTCCCATACCCCTCCGTGTGCTGGCAACTAAAGCCCGCTATGACCTGTCGTGACCTGTGTTATACTTAGTATCGGTTGTGCCCAACTTGTGACCTTTTTTAAAGAGTTTTGGGAAAAAATACAACTTGGTATATAAAATATTGGAATCGATTCAGATACTGATTCTGAACAAACTATATTCAAGTTTCGCGTATACCTACTAAAAATAATGTTTTAGAGCCGATGACAGAATCGTTAACTCTAACACTATGTTGTCTCTGACTCGTGTACCCAGCACTATTAGATATTGCGGAAAAATTACAAAATGAATGCTATCAATGAGGCATGTTATGATAATGGTAGAATTAGCCTTTTTGTCTTTGTGATGGAATGTCTTATAGATAATCAATAGACAGAGACTTGTATCAAAGAAGATGGAACCTACCCTCAGCAAAAAAAAAATGTACTTCCAAACAGGCTATAACTTTACTGTCCTCAGTTACAGTCTGTCTCAGTAAGTCTCTTCTTTGAGGAGTGACGGGAAAGACGTCACGGCGTCTTCACTTTCCGCATGACGCTGGTCTTCACCGGACACGGTTAATTCGGGAGTGTCCTGCACCGAATTAGTGCGGTGGAATTGACCGGGTGTCACCACTGTTTGTACCGCTCAGAGGACACAGTGGAGCATACGGTAGAGGTGTGCCCCGCTTGAGCAGAACACCGCCGTAATCTCGTGGCGGCAATCGGCAGCAACGACATCTCGCGCCGGGTCTTAGCAGGCCATGGTTCGGAGCGGGACCATAGCCTGCCCTAACCGGACGGTCTATTCATTCAGAACCGCTGCTGCCCGTTTATCATGCCACAGCCGGCCGGTTGCAGTACGTTAGCAGTCCTACAAAAAGGGCCTAAATTGAAAATATATCTGGCTGCCGTGCGTTTGTATGCCAGTGATGCGCTATTCAACAACGAATTGAAAAAAGTGTTGCCGCATCGCGCGCTTTGTAAGAAAAATACGATCGTCCGTATGCAGTATGGCTCATCCGCAGCAGGCCGTCAACAAAAGCATAAATTGTAAGCGCCCGGGCTTCGGATCCTCGGACGCCTTCCAAAAGTCCAGGAGTCCAGACTACTGAGAAATACAAAATAATAAAATTTATTCCAGTTTTAATGTAAAACTGTAGACAAATACAGTTTATTTTTTAAATCTATGTCAAGTTCTCTAGTGTTTTTTTGTTTGAATTGGGTCATCCTGTATTCAGGCGAGAAAAGTATTCGTATGCGTCTTGTTGTCAATACAACAGAATTTATTGCGATGTTGACGTTATTGAAAAGACGAATAGTTCAAACAAACCAAGCAATGGACTCGGCATTTCTTCCAAATTGTTTTGGATTGTGAAAGAAAGTGTGCAACCCTTTTTAAGTTTTCCAAGTTAGAGTACACTACGTTACTAACGCTGTTGAACAGATGAACGGAGTATATATCACCCAAATTCTTCCGGATTAAGAATGAAAGTACATAATTATATAGGTACTCCTTTTTATTATAAAATGATAAATGATATTTGTTTTGCAAATAAGGTGTTCTAAAATCACTTTTACATGTCAGTTTGAACAAAATGAAGCCAATGTTTCCTAGCTGACTACCTTGAGAAGAAACACCGAAACAAACTCAGGGGTCAGCGTCTCTTTTAAAAGTCACACTGTAAATATCAAGGGTCAGGTGAAAATGAACCCCGGGGCCCTGGATCGAAGGCAATGAATGGAACAGGGTAGGTTTTTAGACAATAAGAGTCTGAAACTATCTCCCACCCCACTCAAGGGCGGGATTCGTCATTTGATGTTTTTACCTACTATAAAAAAAAAATATATTGTAAATATGGTCAAATCCTTTGGTTTTGCAGATTAGTTGCATGCATTATAATTCAGAATCCAAATCATAATGCATGGAACAGGAACAGGAGTGGGTTTTTATTCAGTAAAAGTCTGACACTATCTCCTGATACGCCCAAAGGCGGGAGATGTCATTGGATGATTCTCCCACCTAAAAAAATGCATTTATTTACATGATTTGCATTCTGATTTTAAATAAACAAAACATGAATACGTTTTATAAAATAAAACTGATAGCTGCCAACAGCTTCACTCGCGTGAATGTAGAAAAGCAGACTATTCCATGTTCATGGGCATGGTATACCCGTGTGCCATCCAAATTCGTTTAACTGCTGCTAGTAGCTTCGCCCACGTAAAAGTAGAAAATTGACGCAAAGGAACATACTCCCGGGATCAAAAGTATCCTTTATACTATTCCATGATCATGGGCATGGTATACCCGTATGCCAAATTTCATCCAAATCCGTTCGTGAGGAAGTAATAAAAATACATAAACAAACACACAATTTCGTCTTTAAAAATACTAACCCTTTTATCTACAAGTTTTTAGATTAACTTTTTGAATACCGCCGTAATTAGAGACACAATAGAAAGACAATAGGTGTGCGGACACCGGTGTCCTCTTGGTGTTTCACAGTTAGTCAATATCATGCAAATGAAACTTTCTATTATCTTATAAGCTTACATTTTTTATACTGACTGCTGACCTGATGGTAAGCAGTATGCAATCGTTGATGGTGAAGCTCACTAGTTTTGTAAGGGCCTATTCACTCTCCGAGCAGTGGTGGCCGAGTGGTAATGGCCCCGACTTACGAATTGTAGGTCGCGGGTTCAAACCCAGCCAGGCGCATTACTTTGTGTAATATAATTTATCACCACTGCTCTCAAAACGGTTAAGGAAAACATCGTGAGGAAACCGGCATGTCCTAGAACCAAAAATTCGAAGACATGTGACATCCACCAATCCGCACTGGGCCCGCGTGGTGGATTACGGCCCATTCCCTCTTCTAGAGAGGAGGCCTGAGTCCCAGCAGTGGGAACATTAAAAGGCTGATGATGATGATGATGATTCACTCTAGCCTTGAAGACACCTAAATTATAAATTATAATCGGACGGGAAGATTGGTGGAGGTAAATTGTTCCAATCCTTCAACATCGTGACTGGCCTGTTAGTCTAGTCACTGGTGGTTAGTGCCCCCGACTGCTATGCCGGAGGTCGTGGGTTGGATTCCCACCCAGGACAAATGTTTGAGTGATGAGCACGATCATTTTTTTCTGAGTCTGGGTGTAATTTATCTATAATATGCATGTATTTAGAAATATATAAGTGTGTTTATCAGCTGTCTACGAGTAGTACTCATAACAAGAGCTCCGCTTAGTTTGTGACTAGACATCGTTGTGGGATAGTTGTGGAATATTATATATTATTATCGTATCGCGAACATACTTCAACATATTCCCAAAACAATACACAGTCATTAAAATCAGAACAACATTTGTACCTAACGTAAGTGAAAAACGACCCGTATTTCACACGAGTAGACTAAAATGACCCCAATTCATTTGCGTAGAGCTACTGAAGGGCTAGGCGGAGCAATTCCTCGAGGCCCCCAAATCCTGATCATCAATCTTTTTGAACTATCGAAAACATTCTCCCACCTTCAAAATGTAAATAAAATAGATTGCAACAATACTTTAATCATGGCAACTTATTTTAGTCAGTAAAAGTCTAATAATTTCCCACTTAAAAAAGGGCCTCAGATTTCTTTGCCCCGTGCAGTTGGTCCCCTAGCTACGCCCCTGCCCTAATTACATAACTAGAATCAAAATAAAAGTAAAATACTAACATTTTGACGCAAGCGTGCGACACAGACGCGTGTTTCCGCCGGAAGCTCACCAGCAGCCATATTAAAAACAATAGTATCAACATAAACCACATCACTGCACAAGTTTAAATTTTGAATACTCCAAAATCACAGAGTAGATCACCAAATCAGACACAGCATTATTTTTTGACAGTTTCTTTTTTTTGTTTATTTATATTTTACCCTAATTAAATTAAGAAGTGCATGTAATACGCATGAACACTAGGCGGTAACTAAACAATACAATAATACAATCGATGTAAACAAGTATGCGTGTGAAAGCAAGATACATACAAGTAATGTGCGCAAGAGTTGCTCAGCAGTTTACATCCGAACCGCGGCGCTAGCATCGCGAGAAATCATAGTGTAATGAAATTGAGTTTTCACATGTGATATTGTTTATATTTCACATGGTAACACATCATATTACATGGTTATGTTATAAATAATCCAATAGTGTTAACCGAATTAATTCTGTGAAATAGTTTTTTTGTACACGCAATAAGACAATTAAACTCACATCAATGTGTGTTTGAACAAGTGTAACGATTGGGATAAAAAAAATATTGGAAGTTAAATTGGTTTTCTGGCTACCTTTAATTACATAAATAATAATCCACACCAAATCAAGGAGAGATTAAGACAAACTCAAACGACGTATATGCAATTTAACTAGGACAGTTTTTCAAGTCCGTCACCCCTTTTTATGGTTAAAAATCATCAAACTGATGATGTGATGCTAGAAAGAGTAAAACTTTCACTCGCCCATTTTCCTTCAGTTGCCTTTGTGTTCCAAAGCTGCGCTGTCTTTTTCGAACTATCACCCCTTTCTAGTATTTTTGTTCGTAAGACCTATAGCTGGGTCTTCTTAGGTACTATCAAAATTTATCAATTGATAGTTTATGTAATAACGATAACGCATTAGGTTTTTATATTTAACACAAAAAAATGCACAAAAAGAGGAAACAATGTCTAAAAAAACTGAAATATCTGCATCCAAATTACTCTGCGCGAATCACTCAAGCGAAAAAAAAAACAGAATCGTAAATTATGTACACATTCTTCGTTACTTAATTATTTATTTTGCTCTCGACCACATCTTTATAATTATATTTATTACCTTCTTAAAGTTGATGATTATAATTATTTAATTCATCATTAGATAATTTCCAAACAGGTTTAGGACCAGACGACATAGTTTGGACACTTTCACTGACAACTTTTACTTATTTTTTTTTAAATTCTACGGTTATTTTAATGAGCATCGATTAAACTGGTATCGGCTTCGGTTAAAGGGATCGAGTTACTTTTTATGACGTTAAGTCCCTTCACTGCTGTTTTTTTATGTTGTTATTCATTGGTTTGAGCGGTCGGAAATTGCAATACGAAATTGAAAAATTCAATGAAATTGCAAAGAGTAAACTGTAGCTTTTATAAAATATTTTTTCTTCGTGCAGTGTACTGACATAAGCCCTAAAAATTCAAATAGTATTTGATATTTTTAATCCATACTGGTATTATAAAGAAGAAAGATTTTTATTTTTGTTTGTAATGAATAAACTCGAAAACTACAGAACCAATTTTATGAATTCTAATTCTACGTGATATAGCGTTATACAACGTTAAATTTTGATCGTTTTAATCCCGTGGATGATCGATTTGGTACATGAAACACTATCGATTTGTAAAGATAAAATACCTATAAGGTACTCATTTACTTAAATAAATTAATTTCGTACATGAGTAAGTATATTAATTCGAGTTTAAAAAAAAAAGTTTCTTTTTTCATGTAATGATAGTGTTTCATTTACCGGATCCACACACCACGGGATTAAAACGATCACGGGAATAAAACGGTGTATTTTCACGCGAGTCAAGCTATTGACAAAAGCTAGTGTTTTATAATTTGGATATATTTAACTACAATGAATTTAAAAAATAATCGTAAAACAATAAATTATCTAGCCACGCGGTGTTAAAAAAACTCTCAACAAACTAGCGCCACCATGCGGCTAGACGCGTAAACGCTGTATAATTTCCAGTAGCGTGAACACATTAAACTCGCGCACGCGCATAATATAACAATGCCTCGTTTGTTACAATTGTTTGCTTCTTGCGATAGATGGCATATACAAGCCAGTTATACTAGACGAATAGATGGTACCGAACACAACAGCTCTGTAGTCAAAAGAGTGAATGTTGAATGGAGCTCGTATATTTTCAAGCCGTCCATAATAAAAATTAAAATATTTAATTGACACAATCTCCTCCTTGTGTCGTACAAATACCTCAATTTTGAGGGTCGTAACCACCCTGCTTCATCACTTTCGCTCTTATGATGTTTCTCCATCTATTCCTGTCTCTGGCGGAGTGAAGGGCCCCATACACCGTGGAGTCAAGAGTGGTGCAGACCTCGTCAGACCAACGTATTGGGCTGCGTCCACGAGGCCTTTTTCCATCTATTTTACCGGTTACAATGAGCCTTTCGAGGTTGCCACCGTCTTTCCTTGCACTAACCGAAGTCACTCGGACGACAACCGCGAGGAGATCTTTAGTATACGTTGGTCCGAATTAATGCTGTCCAAGGAATACGGAGCATTTTTCTCCAGCACCAGGGGTCAATGCGTTTGCGACCTCCTGCTTTTAGCGTCCAAGTCTCAACGCCATACGAAAAGATCGAGAAGACCAGAGTCCGTACCAGTTTGGTTTTGGTCTTTAAGGAGATGTCTTCGATGCCTCCAGATTTGACACAATGCAACAGCAATAAACATAGTGTTAAAGAGAAGAATAGTACAGCATGATAGACTAAAATTGCGCTTAGCGTGCTCGTACCGAAGCTCCATGCTCCGGAGCGAGGAGGAGTGGCAGGCGGTCGCCTCCTTCTGCAAAGCAGTGCTATCAAAGGAGGAGGCCGACCGAATCAGGCAACGGCGCACACGCCGCCGCCGCCGCCGGGATTCCGATCCCGATTTTCGGCCACCGTAGGCGCGGGCTCGCGGACGGCGGGCAATGGGTAGCTCGCTGTCCGTCCGTCCGGTAACAGACCTGTCCGAGCTGTAGAGGATGATTTTACCTATCATAAAAAAAAGCATTTGCTGGGCGTCAGAAAGCCAGCCCTAGTTTTAGAGTTGGCCCACAGGCAAGTGTAAAATTGCATGGAACTAACTCCTGTGATAAAAACCATCCTATGTGCTATCCCAGAAGTCAGAACATAGTCTCCTCGTTTGCCAAATTTGATTAAAATCTGTTAGGAATAATAAGGAAACCCGTTAATTATGGAGTTTAAGCGTTTTAAACCTTCGAAGGTAAAATTTGTGAGAATATATCACAATTTTTCTTTGTATCACCCAAACGGTAGAATCACGAAACTAAAGTGGCAATGGGCAGGGCACATTGCTCATAGAACGGATATAGAACCGATGACCCCGTGAGAGTCGCGGGAATGCGGTGGATGAGAGACGCACAGGACCGACACTTGGGTAGGCCTTTCCAACAGTGGATGTCCTTCGGCTGAAATGATGATGACATATCTACTTTTCTGAACATAAAGTATTAAAAAATGAATTACAAAACTTTAACTGTTTTCTACGCCTTTAAAAATAAGAAAGATCATTCTAAATTAGAAAACTTGAAGACTTAACAGTCTAGCTTATGGACTTAGTGATATAAATAGTATTCCGCGTAACTGACAGAGCGGTTGTAAACAGCATGGTCCAGCATGGTCGAACTTGGAAAGTAGTAACTGAGTTAGTTTTTACTTCATCGCATAGTCAGACGCTCGTATTTAGTGTGAAATCTCTTCTTCAATATGTCGTATCGAAGGTTAAATAAGGCTCGTGTAAATCGAATGCGTATGCGCACATTAATTGAAAAGCAGAGATTACAATTTTACAAGAAGAACAGAGAATGAAATGAATGACAGCTATGCCACTGACAGTTAATTTTGAAAGATCTGCAACAAAGATGTGAACTGTGAACTATTCTTGTTCACAGTTTTAATAATAATAATAATAATGCGAATGCGTATTAGAAGACGAACCGGTGGAAAGCCTTCCTTATGATGGACCAATGACCTGGTGAAGGTCGCGGTTATATGATGGAGACGCACAGGACCAGTCATTGTGACGAAGCTTCGGGAAGGCGTTGACGCTTTTCGGCTGAAATAATGATGATGATGATGATGATAGCTAAAAGTATAGTGAGATGATAGTTTTCACAGTTCCATAATATTCCCTAAAAAATGGTAATTTAAAAAACTAAAAAAACCGACTGCTTTTCTGAGCATTCATGAAAAAGCCCTAAAACAAGAAAGTCTTTGTAGCAGTCCTATTCTAGAACATGGACTCATTCAAATCTGTCCGAACTTTTGACCCTGAAAGTGTAACAAACATACACACAAACTCACACACACAAACAAACATCCGTCTTTATAAAATTAAGTGTTATTGTTTAGATGCTAACTCCGAAACTTTAATATCTATCAATCATTCAACCAATTATATCCAACCACAGAACCATTAGCATAAATCTAAACTTTTTGCCTATTTATAGAATTTTAGATTGTCTAATAGGTATCTAGTAGTTTATGTTAGTTGGGGTTGGGGGTCATTCAAGTTTTGAGTAAGCATCAAATGAGGGTTTTGGGGTCTTAGTTTTACCTTTTTTTTTAATGCATAGGCTCGCGCTTGACCACTATCTCACCTGATGGTAAGCGATGATGTGGCCGACGTTGGAGCTTGCTTGCCTAGAAGTGACCTATTCACTCTTGACTTGATGATAAGCAATTGGACGTAGTTAAGCAGAAAGGACTCAATCTCCACTAAATAAAGTATGGAAAGAAAGAAAGAAAGAAAAACAATTTATTTGTACCATACATGGCGCATATCTTAAAATAACAGCTACACACACTGACTCCATATAATAAAATAAAAAAGTACATAAAAATATATGCGTCACATCCGCACAAAACGGCCAGCGCTCAGCAAAATGCTGGAGCTCTTGTGCAGGACAGAGCCACAGCGCTGATTTTCAGCGCTAGCCGTCGTCGGCGGTGAGACGCTGATCGGCGTAACCATAAACAATAGGTTTAAAAGGACAAACTGTTATTATTTATAAAATTAATAGAATATAATATACGTAAATTATAACACAAATAAAAATATAAAACAAAAGAAAACAAAACACTGGCACTGACTGATGGCTGAGTGATGGACTGAGTCCTTTCTGCTTAACTACGTCCACGATGGTGAATCATACTGATTTATTAAGAGCCTATTCCCTCTAGCCATGAAGACAACTATTTAAATTACTAAAAGTCAGCTTACATAACACTTAAATAGCTCCTTATTATAAGACTGGCATTCATTTGCAAAACATCTTTCACCCTAGACAAGTTAATTAGAATTTTAAACACATTTATTATTACTAAATGTAAAAGTCTTTCTCATTAATTAGATACTTTGTCTTGCTAATGGTTTTACTATCTAACAATTGATGTGGCTAAAAAGAGTAGAAAAATAAATATTCTATAGTCCAGAGATGGCAAACCTGAGGCAGTAATGGCACCTGGTAAAATAATTTGTACACATCTGCAATGTAAAACGTTTATTTTTTTTATTGACAGATATTAACTAATGCTTGACTACGATCCCACCTGAGGATAAGCCGTGATGCAATCGTTGATGATGAAGCGCACTAGTTTATTAAGTGCCTATTCACTCTAACCTAGAAGACACTTTAATTATAATCGGATGGGATATACGCGGTGTAAATGACGATTCGAAATGCTTAGTCTGGACCGTAGAGATTTGACAACGTATGAGTGATACTCGCCGTACGTTGGGTTGAATGATGGGTAGAATAAAGATGGCGGAATTAATTCATGCAATTCCCGCGCACACTCTCCAAAATGCATCCTGTTATTGAAAAGCGGGATACCCTATGCTTGTGCTGAAGGCTTTGTAGATTGATCTTAACCGAATCTAGATTACCAATTAACCTCTTAGTACGCCTTTCCACCGAGTCCAAAGCTACAAAGCTAATTTCTAGGCAATTCAAAACAGTAGTAATCACAATAAGTTTCTCTTTTACTTAATTAAATAAACAAAGAACTGTATACATTACGACATATGAATTTTGAGTTGCAAATTATGAATTACTAGCATCTAATTCTTTTTGTCTATTAACCTTTCGTATGCCGTAATTAGAGAAACAATTAAAAAGTCATTGTGTCTGGCGTAGTTCTGCGTACTAAGTTTCTTCGGCGGCACAAAATGATAATTTTTTTTTGTATATTACTAGCTGACACAACATCGTACTCAATGAAACACTAAGACAAGGAGGGCCCACCCCCAAAAAAATGGGTTAAGGTCTAGCCAGAAGAAGAAGATAAACTGAACCGGTGAACTTCGTACCACCTAACAACCAATGAATGTTGTGATTACCTTTTAGATAAACTTATTGATCGATGTATGGGGATATTTTTAATTCATTTTTACGTGTTTTTTTTTTCGATATTTTAATTTTTCTTGCAATTCGAGGCAGAGACGACCTAATACTGTAACACTTTTGACTGGCCTGTTGGTCTAGTGGTTAGTGACCCTGACTGCTATGCCGGAGGTCGTGGGTTCTATTCCCATCCAGGTCAAATATTTGTGTAACGATCATTTGTTCTGTGTCTGGGTGTTATTTATCTATAATATGTATGTATTTAGAAATATATAAGTATGTTTATCAGCTGTCTGGTACCCATAACACAAGCTCTGCTTAGCTTGGGACTAGACGGTGTTGTGTGATAGTTGTGGAATATTATTATTATTATTTTCATTCATTTATTATTATTAATAAGAATTACATATGGTGTAACTAACACGACTTTATTTTATGTATAAAATTAATAATATTTCGTAGCACGTTCCCAAATACAGGTTTGCCATCCCTGCTATAGACAATACAATACCATAGACGGAGATTTACGAAAGAACATTTCATATTGCACAAAAACTAAAAAAAATTGAAAGATTAGGACGAAAATGAATTGTTTGTTTGTTGAAAAAAAAAACGCTTGTTTTGAATTAAAAACTTCAAGAAACAACTTTCTTGCCTCTTTTTTGTTGTAATTGTCATCGGATAACTTCGTCAGCTGGGAGTATCAGAAAGGAAAATGTCCAAAAAGACCCTGTGCAATAAGGAGTATCGGAATACACGATAATTATCTTTTTTATCATTTAAGTTGAAAATACTTTCACGGACTAGCTGTATGCCAAAATGTACATTTTATAATATTTTACGCGAATAATAACATCCGCCAGCCGCCTTCTACGCCTAATGTCATGTCTCGTATATGATGAATTAGGGATGCCCAATCAATTGTAGTCAAAAAACATCAATTGATCGATTAAAAATTCAATCAAGCGATTGATGTTTTTTTCTATTAGTGTTTTAAAAAAAAAAACCTAATAAGTATTTTTATAATTCAAGCGAAACGCGCGCGTGCGCGTTTGGTTTTTCCAGCAAGCGAGTCTGAGTGACCAGACAAACCAGAACAGAGCTCTCTGGCGCAAACGTACAAGGAGACCCGACCCCAGCTAAACTGGGAAGAGGACTGGACAAAGAAGGAGGAGGAGAAGTATTTTTATAATTGAGGTCATACTCGATTGTAGATATATATAGTTAGAACAATTATGAGGTAATCAAAACCTATTATTTCATACTGATATAATTTTTCAGGGTTTTCTAATTTATCGTTTAGAAAAGTTTGTGATCTACAATTAACTAAATAAACGATTTTATTTATGACAATTAACACAAAAGTAGCCTGCGTTTTTTTTTTGTGGTGGGTAAAAATCATCCAATGACAACTCCCGCCCTTGGATGAAGCAGGAGATAGAGTCAGACTCTTACCGACTAAAAAACCCACCCCGTTCCTTTTTTGCCTTTCATACCAGGGCCGAGCCTTCCTTTCAGAAGCGAACCCTTGACCCCAATAGGCTTCGGTGGGTTTTAATCAGTAAAAGACATTGCACCTTAAGTTGTCCTTTATTGTGAGGGCTGCGGTAACTCCTTCGAAGAATCCGGAGCTCTGGAGACTTACCATGACGTGTTAAAGTGTCAGTCTTGCAAGCAAGAAAAAGGCATGGAGCTATTCACCATATACACCGTTAAATTTTGGTCGTTTTAATCCCGTTGAGGGTCGATGCGGTACATGAAATACTATCGATTTGTAAAGATAAAATTAAAAAATAAAGTACTTTTTTTCTACAACTCGAATTAATATTCGCATATACAAAATTAATCACTTTAAGTAAACGAGTCAAAGACCTTGTAGGTAGCTGTAGGTCGTTACGTACTAACTACCTACAGTTCATTGGCCTCGATCAGCTGACGTTTACTTAAAGAAATCAATTTCGTACATATGTAAATTAATAGGAGTTTTAAAAAAAAGTACTTTATTTTTCATTTTTATCTTTACAAATCGATAGGGTTTCATGAGCCGAATCGACCTTCCGCGGGATTAAAACGACCAAAATTTAACGGTTTATAGATCCATCCCTTTAACAATTCAGTTCAGGTCGTAAAATGGAACGCGTTAAGAGCTCGTGGTAAAGCCTTAAGTAGACGTCGAATCTACCAAAAGAGTTTTAAAAGTCACATTCGTCACGATTTTCTCTTCTTCAAACGACGGACGGACTAAGAAGAGTTTTGCCTCGACGTTTATACCGCGTACATCGAAGAACTAGAACAGTTTGCCTGCTACGGTCTTCCCGTCCGTTTATAATTAAGGTGTTCTTCAAGGCTAGAGTGAATAGGCTCTTAATAAATTAGTGCGCCTCACCATCAACGATTGCATCACTGCTTCCTATCAGGTGGGATCGCAGTCAAGCACTAATTTATATATAGATGTTAGCCCACAAGTATGTAATCAGACTCACGGAAGTTGAATCAAAAACAACGACTAGGATATGTAAGTGACATGTCCATATATGATGGAGAAAGGCTGCACCTGAGTCCGAGTAACAGCTCAAACTTGTGTCGAACACTGGCCGACACTTCTCTCCTAAGGGTTACCGCACACCAAGATACTCAAAAATTCGAAGACATGTGACATTCACCAATCCGCACTGGGCTCGCGTGGTGGATTAGGGCCCATTCCCTTTCTTAGAGGGGAGGGCTGTGTGCCAGTAGTGGGAACATTAAAAGGCTGATGATGATGATGATGACATACTGTAAGCTACAGGAATAATCAAAATGTCCATACTATGTGGGATTGATGCTCGCTACGTGATCAATCATTTACTGTGTGCGGGCTAACAGGGCCTACATTTGAGACACTACAATTATGTAACATTAATTGACTACATATATGCAATAAATAAAAAATCATTTTTGGGTGATTCATTGAAACCGAGAGAACATCTCATTCTGCTTTTGTTCGTATCTAAGTATTTTGTGTCGTAAGCCTCTGGCCGCAAATGAGTGCCTTTGATACATTTAGTGATCGTGGAAAACTAAAATGCAAATAAAAATATCAAATCATAAAGAAAAAAACTTGGCCAGACGAATGAGACACCCTCTCGTTTTTACAGAATTACCCTTTTACATTTTGACAATGTCAGGTTGTCTAGGCCCTCACCGCGTCGCGTCTCAATGAGAGCTGCCCCTAACTCATTATAACGTGTGATGCAACTCATACACACTACAGGCAGGCACTTAACATGCCCGTCTATTACCTAAGGTATTGTGTCAAGACAGCGCATGCGCATGACAATCAGGAAAGACGGGGAAACAGCAGAATTGATAATAATCAACCTGTAATTATTCTATTGCGTGAAAAATGAGTCTTTGGTTACGTATTTTGCTGCTGTTTACTGTCGCTTTTGTACATTTTGTCAACCGGTTTTTTTTTTTATACAGAATACAAATTATACATCATTTCTAGTGTAAGAAGTCTCCTCCACCAAGTGTCACCACTGCGACCGGTCGTGTGCATCTCGCTTTTATCGGATTACCATGACCCTCAAGTCATTGATTTCATAATTGTTGATTTTGACAAGTTTGGTAATCTACTAATATGTTGGCGTCATTATGACTTTTCAATGATCAAACACTGATACTCCATTGAAAGATATGTAGTAATCTCGTACTTACCTACATAATGACAAATGAATGCCTGACTTATATCATACCAAAAAAATAACAAAAACCAAACACTGATACATAACAAAAACAAAACACTGAAAATGCTGGCTGGCGGCCGCTCTAAATAAACCGTAAGTACTCGTAGTAATATCATATTTGACATTAACAGCTAAAAAATGACCACTGACCGACCAATGATTGAAAATTATGAATTTTGCAGATTACGAACTTTTAGCAAAATGACAATGGAATCGTGTTGGAATGACGAATTTATAAAAAATGGTGACTTGGGTCCCAGGTCATTGGCCCACCTTGTGGGAAGCCTTCTGAAATTGCGTCTTTTGGTGCATAGTCGCCACTCCAGAACCATTCGGCTCTATCGACCCATTTTATGAGCAATATGCCACTGCCAATTAAGTTTTGCGATTCTTCGAGCTATGTCGGTAACCTTGGTTGGATGATCAGGTGAGATGGTGCGGATAAGCGTGAACCTATCAATAGTAATAAAAATGCATAGAGTAAAATCAAAATAAATGGTAGCCACATCGGATGTTACCTACAACTCCGTGTTTGCCACCATTTCGATTTAAGGCCAAATTTTCCAGTTGTTTGGTAATCATTTCTTAGTTAAAGAGCCACAATCTTGTTTTGGATAGGTTATAAGACCATGACCACGGTATTAACTTTAGTAAGTGTATTTTAAAGTTCGAGTGCAGATTTAAAAACGGCAGCATTTTTAGTGTAGATATAACCATAAAGTATCAATTGACCCACAAACGACCAAATTCGATAGCCTTGAATTTTTCGGTACAGTCATTTAAAATAAAAGAACTTAACGCAGTTAATCTTAAACAATACATAGAAAGGTTATCGTTTTTTTTCATCGCTATCTATTCTAGGCGAAATGCTGTTGTGTATATAATATAGGTATATTATACCACGCAAAATAGCAATGTTTTATATGTAGGTACGTCAAATATAAATGTGGCAAAGTACCTGGTAAATTTTGTGTGAATTAAAAAATAACGTAATTTGAAATTATACACCGTTAAATTTTGGTCGTTTTAATCCCGCGGAGGATCGAATCGGTACATGAAACCCTATCGATTTGTAAAGATAAAATTGAAAGATAAGGCACTTTTTTTTAAAACGTCGGCTGATTGAGGCCAATGAACTTTAGGTAGTTAGTGACCGACAACTTCCTATAAGGTCTGGTTTACTGAATGAAATTAATTTCGTACATGCATATATTAATTTGAGTTTTAGAAAAAAGTACTTTGTTTTTTAATTTTATCTTTATAAATTGATAGTGTTTCATGTACCGAATCGACCCTCCACGGGATTAAAACGACCAAAATTTAACGGTGTATACACCCGATTTCGACCCCCTATTTTTATATTATTACTTATAAAAATAAAGTGGCTTTGTAAGAAGCTCTGGACGCGCATTTTAGGTTCGTTTTTTTTTTGTAGGACTGGCCAGGACAGGACATGTCTACCGCTTATCTGACGAGCCCGTGCGGGTTTTTAAAACACAGTATTGATACCTAAACACATCGACGCGAGGCCACGACAGACCACGAAGGAGATGACGGGACGACTTAAATGTCTTCTTAAAAATTGAAAATAAAATGCAAAAAATCATGATCGTTAGAAGGAATAAAAAAGGCCTTTGCCCAGTAATGGGACTATAGGGGCTAGTAATAATAATGATAGACAGCTACCATCACTAACTGCACCCCAGAAGAAACAGCTCCTATAATAGAGGCAACGGGAAAAAAACCATTGGAAAAATTTAATATGTGTACTTACTTCACAAATATAGTGAATAGAATAAAATAAAACTTTATTGTACACCATAAAAGTTCCACAAACTGTACATAAATCTAAATCTACGGGTCCAATGGCGGTCTTATCGCTGATAGCGATATCTTCCAGAAAACATTAGGATGGATTGTAAGAACTTAAAAAATTCAAAGGGTAGTCTGCGGTGTACGGCTAACAAAATACTATAAAATAAATAAGCAAATTTTGAACAATACATGAACTTCACCAAAAAACTTTAAGTACGTCCAAATTAAGCAACATCGTAGACAGAATATCATTTACTAATGATAAACGCAAATACTAATACTTAAATCACATACTGCAAGTCACACACGAACAAACTCCAATCCAAGTGCTAGCAAAATAACCATTAGCTAAATAACTAGTTATTGATATCGCTACTATGTTATTTGTATCGTTATTCGCAAAGTTTTGTAGGTCAGTGAGAATCGTCACCACAATTGACACTATTTGCGCTTTCATGGCAGCCATCTTGTGTTGTTCTATTGTTTTCTGTTCCGTAGCAAGTTGATTTAGCTCAAAAATGTGAAATTATATGGCTCGACCCCGCAGCGACGTGCGGGTCGCGAGGTTGGCTGGGAGCGTGATAAGTTATATTGGCCAGAAAATAACCCATTATCTTTCTTAAGAAGGCTTTTGGCAGTTATAAATGCAGACAACAGCTTAAAAACCGGTCAAGTGCCAGTCAAATTCGCACATGAAGGGTTCCGTACGAAAAACGGTAAAAAAATCTCGTTTTTTGTATGGAAGTCCCACTTAATATTTACATATTTAATTTGTTGTTACAGCGACAAAGATCTGTGAAAATTTCAACTATTTAGCTATGTCAGTTTATGAGATACAGCTTGGTGATAGATAGACCCATCATCGCTTTCCAGCAGGTTTTTTTTTATGATAGGTTAAATCATCCAATGACAAGTCCCGCCCTTGGGTGGAGCGGGAAGTAGTGTCAGACTCTTACTGACTAAAAACCTACCCCGTTCCTTCATGCCTATCATGCCGGGGCTGAGCCTTCCTCTCAGAAAACGGCCCTTAACCCCAGCAGGCTTCGACCCTGCCTGCCTGCAGCTAGCAGGCTGGGCCTCTACGGTTTGCTGACAGCTCCTTGAGGCGCGCGGGAACAGAACTCGCCGTCGACGACTTGGGCTCGATCCGGTATGCTACCGGACGACCGGACAGCGTGCTACCCATTGCACGCCGTCCGCAAGCCCGCGCCTACGGTGCTTTCCAGCAGGTGACAAAGTGATCAAACGCGAGCCTATCAATAAAATTTTTAAAAAAATGGACAGCGGAGTTTTGGCAATAGGGCCCGTGTTTACCTTTTGAGTACGGAATCCTAAAGACTAGCTTTTTGCCGCCGATCCAACCGTGTCTTTGTTTATGCGGTATCCTACATGCCGAACGCTTCAACGCAAATGCGATTCCGAAGCGATCCGATCCGATTTACGCGAATTCAACTCGATGCGGGGTCTTATCATACGTGCGCGTGAAGTCACCGCTACAAACGCAACATATTCAAAACAAGCCATCTCCAACCACCCTCAACTTATCGCGTCCCCTTCGCTTGCCACCGCAATAGAGTATCAATTATTTGCTCTAATTGCGCCGCTTCGCTTCGCGATCGCACCCATGTTACTGCTCCGACTACTGGGTCGTAGCCCACGGAAGCGTGATATTATATCGCTCGTCATGAACCTCATCTAGGTTCATGCATGACTATATCCCATAATGGTTTATTTTATCAATCTGTCTGGTGCCTAGTTTCAGAGATAAGCGCATTAAAACAGACAAGAAATTCTTCCACTTTATTATTACTAGGTACTGTATGTTCGCAGCATACGCCTGGTTCTCCGATGATGGAACGGTCTTGGCAGCAGTGAGTTATGCAATTCCGACGCACATTCCCCAGAATGCAACCGATACGAATAAAAATCAAATATTTACACAGACAAACAAACACATACAACTGTTTCTATCCAAAACAATTACTAATGATGTAATAAACATGTTCGTTGATCGAGTATGATTGTGACGGAACCGGATACTGTATACGGTGCGCATGCGCATAACAAACGAGGGTCCTTTCACCCTCTTTCTATTCCACTAGCTCAATTGACTATTGTATTTATTTTATTTTGCAGTATTTTGAGTGTTGGGTCCTGGGTGCGATTCTCGGATTAAACAAAAGTATTATCTAAATATATAAAAGAAAGTCGTGCTAGTTACACTATTTATAACTCAAGAACGGCTGGACCGATTTGGCTGAAAATTGATGGGATAAAAAACGGTAATTTAAAAAACTAGAAAACCCGTCTGCTTTTCTGAGTATACATGAAAAAGCCCTAAAACAAGGAAGTCGTTGTACCCGATTGCACTTAACTATATAATATTTTAAATACAAGATAAATTGTAGCAGTCGGGACCCATTTTAGAAATGGAGGCTTAGTGAATTGAGAGCACATACCTATATTACATTGCAGATTACTCCAATCTACTAACTTTCTGGCGCAGTCGGGTAAAAATAGCTTAGAACTAGGATTTTTATCCCAATAAATAAAAAAAAATGACCCAAAACCTGCTCATTTATTGGTATAGAATAGAGTAGGGTAGTGCGGGAGCGAGGCCGCAGGCAAAACCTAGTTAATAATAATAATAAAGTCAAAGGCTTGATACAGAAGGCAGTACTTTTAGACGCGGCGGATATTGTTCGGATTCCTCTCAAAATAGATATTTAAAAATTTAAGTAATATGTATAGAAAATAAATGACAGAATAATATGAGTGTAGTGTGTATGTGTGTGTAGTGTCCTGACCTGTTAACGGCATGGTGGAACGATTGGCTGCCGTATTGCGTGTGGCAGGTTCGATTCCTGCTTGGAACAGATACACATTTGTATAGCATATACACCGTTAAATTTTGGTCGTTTTATACCCGCGGAGGGTCGATTCGGTACATGAAATACCATCGATTTATAAAGAGAAAATTATAAAAATAAAGTACTTTTTTTCAATTACTCGAATTAATCTACGCATGTACGCAATTAATTTCTTTAAGTAAACGAGTCAATGACCTTGTAGGTAGTTGTGGGTCGTTGCGTACTAACTACCTACAGTTCATTGGCCCCGCTCAGCTGACGTTTACTTAAAGAAATTAATTTCACACATGCGTAAATTAATTCGAGTTTAAAAAAAAAAAATTCTTTACACATCGATAGTATTTCATGTACTGAATTGACCCTCCGCGCGATTAAAACGACCAAAACTTAACGGTGTATATAGTTGTTTCAGGTATGTATGTCTGGTATATGTAAATATAGGTGCATGCTTATGAACGCAACCACGATACACGAGTGTGTATAATAGAGTGTAATTGGGTTTTCCTTAATGGTTTTAGTGAGTTTTAGTCAGCAAAAATCTGGCACTACTTCTCGCTCCACTGAGAGTGGTAGAACCTATCAGTTTTTTTTTTTTTTTTTGTTAGTTTCTCGCTTGACCGCTATCTCAGAATATCTGGAAATATATCTGGAAAGCGACAACGCGGTCAACGATGGAGCGCGCTTACCTAGAAGTATGATAATTTCCCATCGTCAAAAAACGCCATAGGTGTTAACGATGATATCAAAAGTGAACTTTGTCCACCATTTGACACGCCCAGTATAATCACCTCAGTTTTCTACTCAGTAAAAGTCACGGGTGATCACGCTACAAATAACTTTCGTTACATAACTTGAACATAAATAATTCACGGAACTCATTCGTATCTGTTGATGGGATAATTATGGTGGCATCGTAAGATCTTCGATTTATCATAATAATTACATAAATGTTGAGAAACTTTGAGAGAGAATTTGACCCGGCTGGGCAGCATTCGGGAAGCTGTGTGGCATTTTTTCGTACAACATACCACAGTGTCTCAAGACGAAAGTGCGTTTTACCAGTGATGACATATTGCTTCGAAACGTGGTCGCCTACCGTGCCGTTAATTCTGCCGACACTTGGGGAAGGCTATAATGTCCAACAGTGGAGGTCTTACGGTTGAAATGATAATGAGAAACTTTGCGAATAATATCGATTGTTATTCATATTTTTTAAACTACTTTTAACTGTAGAACCACACTAGTCGAAAGTTTGTGTATTTGTTACTTCTCTACGCTCGAACGGGTGAACAGATGCTAAGGGCACGCCGTGGTGTTGTCACTTCATATATACACAGTCTCCTTATTTTTATTTAACTAAAATTTATTTATGTTTTTTTCTAACTTGATACACTTTTTTTCATCCAATGACATCTCTCGCACCTTTCGTGTCAGACTTTTACTGACTAAAACCCACTCCTGAACATTCTTTGCCTTCGTTCCTGGGTCCCAGGGTTCACTTTCGCACAACCCGTGGCCCCAGTAGTTTAATTGATCTTGCCTCTACGGTTGACACTATGCGCCGTCGACGACTTGGGCTTGGTCCGGACGGTCAGACGGCGATAGGTAGCTATACATTACTCGCCTTCCGCAAACCTGCGCCTACGGTGGCCAGTACTTTTTATTCCGGGTTTATGTTAGCATACTTAATTGTCGATATATTTACGTCAAAATAAAGGGCTTGAAGTGACGATTTTAATGGCTTTACTCACTAAAATATAGTAAATAAAAAAAGTTGACAGTGTCAAATCTGAATTCTAAAATTACATACAAGTACAAGATATTCAATTTTAGTTCCTATGTAGCGTGATAGATGTCGCTACACACTTTTGGCCTGACTTGGAAATTGAACGCAAGACTCCACGCTCATAAGTTACACTTATGACTTACTTTTCGTCATAGCTAAGACCTACAACTCTGCTTTTATTTTCAAAACGCTTGCAAGAGAAAGGCGTTCAAAAAATGCAGGAAAGTCAAATGGATGCATAGTTACCACGACCATTGCGACGGCTGGGAAGTGTTGCGGTCAGGTCTAATAGTGCAATTTGGTCCAATATCACCGAGAAATGTGGCATTTTCTGTGTAGAAAACATGACTAGAAATATTGAAGTTTTTCAGGAAGAACATCGTAAACGACAATTTGCGTTTTTTGCAGGGATTTCTCTTCCATAATTAAAATGTATTTTATACCTTTCTTTTAGAGCAGTGGTGGCCGAGTGGTAAAGGCCCCGACTTACGAGTAGTAGGTCACGAGTTCAAACCCGGCCAGGCGCATTACTTTGTGTAATTTATTTCATCACCACTGCTCTCAAAACGGTGAAGGAAAACATCGTAAGGAAACCGGCATGTCCTAGAACCAAAAATTCTAAGACTTGTGACATCCACCAACCCGCACCGGTCCCGCGTGGTGGATTACGGCCCATTCCCTCTCTTAGAGAGGAGGCCTGTGGCCCAGCAGTGGGAACATTAAAAGGCTGATGATGATGATGATTACACCTATCCTTTTTTTTATACCTTTTCAATACAATTACTCGAAAACCCACTCTTATCCCTCGCTTTTAGGCACACAATTTACTGTTTTCCATACAAGTGCAATAAAGTATGTGAGCTTGCCCCCGCCACAATTTATTAAGTACATCGTATCAGGCTGGGCGCTAATCAAATCCCGTTTATTTATATATTCGTAATAAAAAGTATTAGTTATTGAAAAACGTCGTTTGATTTACCTGGTTTAGCACTGAAGCACTCGGATCCACAACACCCTCTCCGGCTCGGGAGAATTCCGCCTCGGCCAATAGCAATGACGTGTAATCTATGCACACACTTAAATACCACCTGCCCTTGCAAACTAGAATATCTGTATTAAGAAAAGGGAAAGTCCTGATTCACTCACTCATAAAGGCCCGCCAGCCCAATCCCTTTAACCTAGATTGCTGAAATTTTGCACAGAGGTTTTTTTTATGGTAGGTAAAATCATCCAATGACAAATCCCGCCCTTGGGCGGAGCGGGAAGTAGTGTCAGACTCTTACTGACTAAAAACCTACCCCGTTCCTTCGTAGCCCATCGTGCCGGGGCCGGGCATTCCTTTCGGAACTAACCCATGACCCCAGTAGGCTTCGACCCTGCCTGCCTGCAGTTAGCAGGCTGGGCCTCTTCAGTGTGCTGACAGCTCCTTGAGGCGCGCGGGAACAGAACGCGCCGTCGACGACTTGAGCTCGGTCCGGTCGGTTACCGGACAATCGGACAGCGTGCTACCCATTGCACGCCGTCCGCAAGTCCGCGCCTACGGTGGCCGGAAATCGGGATCAGAATCCCGGCGGCGGTTGAGGCGAGCGCCCCGTTGCCTCTGCCTGATGCGGTCGGCCTCCTCCTTTGCTAGCATTACTGTTTCGCAGAAGGAAGTGACCGCCTGCCATCCCTCCTCACTACGGACCATGGCCTGAACCAAGGCCCGGCGTGAGAGATCGCTGCCGCCGATCGCCCCCACGAGGACACGGCGATGCTCCGCCCAAGGACACGGCGATGCTCCGCCCAAGAGGTTTAATTTATGACGCATACTAAGCGCACGTAGAGTTGCCAGCCTTTTGGTTCATTACAAGATGTATTTTGGAGAGTGTGCGCGGCACATTGCATGACTTCATTCCACCATCTCCATTCTACCATCGGACAACCCTTACGTTGTTGACTACGGTTGGACTAGGCATTTTGCCTCGTCGTTTATACCGGGTACATCGAAGAACAGAAACAGTTTGCCTGCCGCGGTTTTCCCGTCCGATTACAATTTAGGTGTCTTCATTCAAGGCTAGAGTGAATAGGCTCTTAATAAACTAGAGTGGGCTTTACCATCAACGATTGTATCACTGTTTACCATCAGGTGAGATCGCCGTCAAGCACTAGTCAATATGAATTAAAAAAAAAGAAAAGGATTTTCCAAAATAAACCTCCTGAGAGAGTGAAACTAGGGTCCACAGTTTGTATGAAAAAACCAACTTACACGCGTTGGCAGAAGCTTAGACTACGTACTAGAAAAGTTTTAAGGTAATCTCATCATATTTTACACGTTAAATGAAGACATCATAATACACTTTGTATTATCATTATCTACATCACAAATCCGATCAGCACATTATATGGAAGCCAGTGTAATGTGCGTACAATCTCATCAGCGCACGGTCCGGCCCAGAATGCGGCGCGCGCGCAATGAGACAAGTATTAGCGTCCGTTATGGTGAAATTGGCGTACGGCGCATGCGCGAGGAAGTTATAATATAATCTGCAGGGAAACACAGAAGTTTAATACATGCAAATATCGTAAGCTAGGACTACATTAGACCGACGCACGCGTGGCCCACGCCTGATTTGTACGTAGAACGACGTCGCGTGGCGTGGATCAAGTGTAGCTCTACAAGTATAGTTGCCATATAAAATGTATGGAGACCGACGCGCCCAGATCGGCGTACGTGGTCCACATATGCGCAATGCGCGTGTTCACTGGTATGTTGATAAAAGAGCTAATGCTGGTATTCAGTTTTTTTATTGATAAACTCAAACTCAAAATCGTTTATTTTACTTAGTTACTTATTTTACTTATAAAACGTCAAAAGATAGGCTCACATTTGACCACTATTTTAGGTAAGATGTGGTCGACGATGGAGCACGCTTACCTAGAAGTAACTTATTCACTCTTCACTTAGAGACCTCAACCCCCTAGCCAAGTTACGATAGTTTCGTTAACGTCGATCGCTTTGAGTTGGCCACGCCTCCAATTCTTTTATTCTGACGTCATCTCAACGCTTAGTCACGTGGTTAGAACAAAGGAATTGAAGGCGTGGCCAACTCAAAGCGTTCGACGTTAACGAAACGTTTGTAACTTGGCTAGGGGGCTGGTTGTAGCAATTTGACTATTTCTGGCCACCGAAGATGAATCAAACTACCTGATTTGTACTAAAGTCAGGTAGTGTGATTTATCTTTCTTTATTATATTGCTCTGATGGGTTTTCTGCGTTTTCCTTCATTGCCTATAGAAGTACAAGCAGCTATAAATCTTAAGCTCTCTAGCTTTAACTTGACAAGTTGAATACAACAGGATGTTTGCATAAATTATTTATAATTTTATCTTGCAGAATATTATGGTAAATAAATCAATCTATAGATTGGAAAGATTTTAAATTTATTTGTTAGACTTTGGCCTATTCTAAGTACCAACAAACGTTTATGTGCGTCATTTTGAATTTTTTATTGATGATTTTTATCTGTACATTTATTTTTTCTCTTTTGTCCCTGTATTCACCTCCACCGTTCCATGCTGAAAACCAGCGCTTTGGTCTCGTCGCATTAGGCATGGAGCCACAGCTTTATGCTGAATGTTTGGCCATTTTGCGCGCATATTTTCCCTATAAAATAATTATGTTTGTAAACTAGTAGATTGCATCATTTTGCGCAAATAAATTATTCTTTCTTTCTTGCTTACTTTCGTCCTTTCTTTCTTTCCTTCTTCCTCTCCTTCTTCTTTTCCTTTTTTCTTTCCTCCTTTCTTTCTTTCTTACGAGGTTCATACCTACTTATAATGTGATTTTTTGGTCCACATACGGACCTCAATAAGGCAATAACATCAGTAAATTATGTAGAAATGCAATTTAACACAAAACGCAATTTTATACAAAATCTAATTCAAAGATTAGCTGTGAATGTGCTATTAACATTGTAATTGCAGCCTATTGCTATATTTAGAATTGTACTACCTTCACAAATTTAGCAATATATTACTCACACACAGCATTATGCTTGTATGCAATACCTTAACACATCTCATCATATATTAAAACTTTATCGTACTGTATTGCTTTATTTCAGTACGCATTATCATTACCATACGTTGCACTACAAAACTGATTTACGTCTGTCCCGTCACTATCTCAGGTCCTGTTGAAAACCAGCGTCAGGCACCAGTCGTTTGATATGCATACTGAGCTGGACCTATTTTGGCGCAGCCATGTGATGTATACTTTCAAACTTTTTGTGTTTGTGTGCCTTTGAGTTTGTTCCTGAAATCCTAATAAACGAATATTTACTTTCTTTCTTTTATTCTTTCTTTTTTTTCTGTATTAGGTATTCACCTAAACCTTTTTTTTATTATTATTATTGATAGGTTCGCGCTTGACCGCTATCTCACCTGATGGAAAGCGACGATACGGTCGACGATGGATCGCGCTTACCTAGAAGAAACCTATTCACTCTTGACTTAAAGATTCCCGGGTTGTAGCCATCAGGAAACACAGACTCCGGCAGGGAATTCCACTCCTTAGCTGTACGCATAATAAAAGTGTTCCCAAAACGCTTTGTGCGTATAGGTGGGATGTCCACCATGTACCGGTGGCGCAACGCCGTACGTCTGGTAGTCCGATGATGGAACGGGCTAGTCGGAATTAGGCTATGCAATTCCGACGCACACTCCCCGAAATGTAACCTGTAGAAAACCGACAGGCTAGCAACTCGGCGTCGATGCTCAAGACTTTGAAGCCTCGACTCGACGAGTGCATCATTGCCAATGATCCTCTTGGCTCGCCTCTCAATAGTCTCAAGCGCATCAAGCTGGTATCGGGCAGATCCGTCCCAAAGATGAGAGCAGTACTCCATACACAATCGCACTTGCGCTTGATAAAGTTTGACCTTTCTCATTAACACTTCGATCCACAACTACCCAACTTGTTCATACAAAAGTAGACTCTAAACATCGGAATTAAGGCCTATAGTGGCGTGCATGTGAGAGGACACCGGTGTCCTCTGAGCTAGGACAGATTAATCACGCACGTTATTATATTTTGATATGCTAATATTTAAAAATGTTAATGCTATGTATTTACATAGCATTAACATTTAAAAAAAAGTATTTACTTTAAATAAATGAAGTAATAGAGCTATGGTTAATTAGCTACTAAAGAACTTATAATTCGTTACCATCACAAAAAAGAAAAAGATTTGATATCGTATCAAATCTTTGATAATTAGAGTGATAATCTTATTTCAGTCTTTGTTACGTCACAAACCCAACAATAGCCACATTACATCACAAATAACACATGACTTATTATAGTGATGTTATTCAAAACATCAGTCACAGACCACAGTCGTCAGTAAATACTGTCAGTCTGCACCAACAAGCATTATCATTATTGGAGCCGGTTGGTGTCACAGAGTATTTTGTATATGAACTTCGCCCGGGTCTATGTCGACCTCGCGGCCCCGTAACAGTGGTTTTATTTTTAATAAAAAAAAAACATAGTAAGATTTTTGTTTTTTTTCCAGATTATTTAAAAAACTAGCTTTATTATTTTATGTAACTTTGAAATATTGCCGTAACGTAATCTTGCAGATCAAAATCGTAATTTAGGGTCAGACTCGCGATTTTTTTATCGAGTCAATTAATTTTTATCTTGTACTAGCGACCCGCCCCAGCTTCGCACGGGTGCAATGGTGATATTAAATATATTATGCATGTATTATACATATAACTCTACCTCACACCTACATCACTCTATCTATTAAAAAAAAACCGCATCAAAATCCGTTGCGTAGTTTTAAAGATCGAAGCATACATAGGGACAGACAGCGGGAAGCGACTTTGTTTTATACTAAGTAGTGATATGAAAAATTACCATGAAAACCATGACACAATTGTCTCTGTAATCTCTTTTATTATTTATTGTGGATTTCCAGATGTTCAAAAAAGTTTTAAATAAGTCGAACCTCGCTTTAGCTTTATACCGCGCAAGCAATATTGTTCAAGCCGAAGACACATTATCAGAACAGCCTGTATATCGAAGGTATACCTCAAATGACGAGTCATTGGCGTACTAGCAGGTGAACATAGGTAATTTATGGGGATATAGATGACATCGTCTTTCTCATGGGAATACACATAAACGATCTTAGAACTTCTAACGTAGAGTTATTTACAAATACTTGAACTACTCGACGTAGAATTTTTACTACTCGTAATTTACTATATCATATTTAATAAAGTCTGTAGTCTGTAAAGACTTACACCTTTTTTTATAGTAGGTAAAATCATCCAATGACAAAACCCGCCCTTGGGCGGAGCGGAAATAGTGTCAGACTCTTACTGACTAAAAACTTACCCCATTCCTTCGTTGCTTATCGTTCCAGGGCCGGGTCTTCCTTTCAGAAACTGACCCATGACCCAAACAGGCTTCAACCATACCTGCCTGCAGCTAGCAGGCTGGGCCTCTACGGTTTGCTGACAGCTCCTTGAGGCTCCAGACTTACACCTTCAAAATTTCAATTCTAATTGCGCTTCTTTACGTTCGGTCACACAGGTCTTGAATCCAACATAGAGTAAAGCTCTCACAAAGGATAGATTGTTTCAGAGAAAGAATAATTACTAATTACTCAACCTTTGTATAGTACCAATGCAGCAAATAAGTTGAACCATTTGTTATGGTTACGCGCAGCCCCCCACTTCAATCGAGACCTGAAAATTATAATTATCAAGAACGGTCACTGAACCGATATTTCTCGAAAATTTACTCTTAGCTGATCATAATAGAATTCGCTTTATTATTCATATTTTTAATAAACTGTAAATAATTTAAAGTCTTTCTTTTATATAATAATAGATTATATAAGAAGTTTGTTATTTTAAGACTTATCAAGAAACTGATAGTTTATTTTTAAAACTGATGTTGATCAGTAAGTACGGTTGCAGTTGCAGTTTGTTACGGCAAAAATAATTTGTTTATAATTTTTATTAATTTTAAATTATGGTACCGTACATGGTCAATAGGTACCAGGATAAAAGACTCGAGGAGATGATTTCAAAAGTCTCACTCTGTCAGTGAGTGCATAATACAGTAGGAAAAAAAAAGTTGACAGTATCAAAAAATCGAAACAAGGCACTTTAAGTGTTCTGATGGAGTTGATGGCGTCGAATCTATGATTGAATTAAAATAAATTCTTCCACCCTTTTTTATTTATAAATCAAAGAACCTTAGAATTTCTTTGGCCTCCCTCTCCTTCTCCATCCATCTGAATGTAAACTTGGAACTCTTTTAGTAACATGCGTTTCATCCCTCCTCTATGACTATACCAAGATAGATATGGCGCCAGTGAAATCAAGATTTCCTGATTTCACTGGCGCCACTGTCAAACTTGCCCTAATATACTCATTTCTCACTTTATCCATTCTCGTCACACCACACATCCATCTCAACATTCTCTTCTCCGCTATATGCAATTTTTTTTTTCATCCTTCTTTTCACAGTCCAACATTTTGATCCATACAGTATGACAAAGAATCACGTGACTGGCCTGTTGATCTAGTGGTTAGTGGCCTTGACTGCTATGCCGGAGGTCGTGGGTTCGATTCCTACCCAGGTCAAATGTTTGTGTGATGAGCACGATCATTTGTTCTATGTCTGGGTGTAATTTAGCTATAATATTTATGTATTTAGAAATATATAAGTATATATATCAGTTGTCTAGTACCCATAACACAAGCTATGCTTAGCTTGGGACTAGACGGCGTCGTGTGATAGTTGTGGAATATTATTATTATTATATTATTATTATTACCTAAACCTGAAAATACTAGATTTTATGAGTACCGGAATTTAACTAGCAACCTGTAGCATAAAAGCCGACCAGTTCACTGTGTGAAGTACACCATCAGATTCTTCAAGAAAGCCGGAATAGATAAGGCTGGACAGTGGTTGCGTGTCAGTATTTTACCGGCGCTTGACCATTTGACCGATATCTCAAGACTTGAAAAAGGAGTTTGGATCTAGGCCTCCTTGCGGTTTCAGCGGCACATGGATAATCGATTGCTTGTCAATCATTATATATGCGGTGATACGATAGTGTATTCACTTAACTATTTAGGTCAATATGGTCAGCAGCAAACAGAACTTCAAAATCATTTCATCATTGATACTCGTATTTTGATTGAAGAATTTTTAGGTTAAAGGATTTTTAGATTGATGGATTTTTTCATTGAAAGATTTTTAGATTGAAGGATTTTTAGATTGAAGGATTTATAGGTTGGATTTTTATTTCAAGAACTTTTAGGTTAAAGGATTTTTAGGTTGAATTGTTTTTAGATTAAAGGATTTTTAAATTGAATCATTTTTAGATTAAAGGATTTTGTTCTTTTTGCGAATAGTATTATTAAATAACCTTCTCTCGCTTTGAGTGCAGCTAGATAATCTGAGACTTTTACTGACTAAAACCTAACCGTGACATTCTTTTGGTTATTCTTTACTTTCAACAATCTGTAGAAGTTATTTTTTGATTTCTCAACTACAAAAAGGCCCCTCAACTCTATTACCAAGTAGTAGAAAAGATGATGATAATAATGATCCTTCGCAAGCCTATCAAGTTTGCAAAACAATTGGGCCAATGAGACTAACACTATTTGTTTTGAGATTTCGGGATTAATTTTAAAACATAGCTTTTAGTCTCAAAACATGTTACCATGACCTTTGTCGCTACGCGAGTTCAACAGTAGCGTGTGCGTATTAAGAAAACTTGTATTCGACACGCGTTTCATACAAACTCTAATGGCGAAAGTGTCATATTGTCATGTCGTGATGTCACGCGACATAGCGCCCATGACATAAAGTTACAACCATAGACACAAAAACTCTACGATTTCTTAATCCATTATAGACTAATTGCATTGAATTGAATCGCTGAACTATTGTTTATTGCATTGTTATGTTATTGTTATTTTTATGACTTAATTTAAAGATTTTTTTGTTCTTTGGTTTCTGATTTTGATAAGCATTGCAACCTCGGTTTTATGAATATGTTACCGGCCAAACTCGATTTAAGGATGAGCTAGTTTCGCCTAGGCCAAACCCGCTATAGTAGTCCAAGATCGAGCGATGCGAGTTCGGAATTTTAGGGCACCCTGACACGGACAGGTTAGGTTAGAAGTTTTTTTTTTACTACTAGGAACTCGTGAACTGAGTTTCGCGAGTTTAGGGAATACAGGTTTGGCCTAGGCGAAACTAGTTCATCCTAAAATCGGGTTTAGCCGATAACAAATACATTAATCTGCTCAGCCTTTTCCCAACTATATTGGGGTTGGCGTTCAGTGTAAGCGGGTGCTGCTGGATATCGGTATTTTACATGGAATGATTTCTTGGCTTCCAACAGTAAGAAAAAAGTAAAATTATAGATTATAGAATTTTCATACAGCCATGTAAATCCAAATTTTTTGGTGTATAGATAATTCCTAGGATGTTTTTGCCGGAATTCGTACAGCAATTATTTTCCGATTTTAAATGTTTCCATTAAGTTTTTAATTAAAATATACCATCAAAGGTACCTACAGCAGCTGCTCATTAAAATTCAAAATAATCAAAGCCAATATAACCAAAGTTTACGCAACCGACCGGATGGTGCGACGACATTGAAAGTTTTGCAGATTCACGCACTTTTTACACACTTGTGCGTAATAACCGGAGAACCTTGATGGCAGACTATCCTTTCTAGAGCATAACAGCTTGAACCGTTATAGTTATTATGTGAAATATTATGGTGTGAACGTGTGAGTTAATTAAACAGTTTACCAGTTCATGTTATGCTGTAATTAGTTGGTCTTACGTGGAAGTATTTCAACTGTGCAATATTATTTCACAAGGGTGTAAAAGTATTTCTTTCGATAGCCTCATTATTTCGGGTTTGTAAATCAATACCGATTTTTTCTTGGTTAATCGTTGCTAAAGTTTCATTGTTGTTATATAGGTTTTAAAGTACTCGAAACGAAACGAAAAAACAAAAATAAAAGAAGCATAAAAATGCAGTTTTATGCACATACTGCATTTTTATGCTTTTTTTCTTGTTTTTTTTTATATTTAAAACGGATTGACATGCGCTGTCCTTATATACTGTTGTTTTCTTTTTACAATTTTCACACAACGCCATGTAGTCTCAATCTAGGCAGAGCTTATGCTGTGAGCACTAGACAGCTGATAAACATACATATATATTTATAAATACATACATATTATTGATAAATTACACCCCGACACTGAACAAATGATTGTGCTCATCACACAAACATTTCTCCTGGGTTGGAATAGAACCCATGACCATTGCATAGCATAGCATGACGTTCATCATATAGTTTTGTATACTGTTTTTAACCGACTTCATAAAAAGGAGGTTCTATGTTCGTCTGAATTTTTATTTTTATTACCTTGTCTATGCTCTGCCCAAAGGTTGCCCATGATTAATTTTGAACATTTTTTTTGGTCCTGCACTAGTAGTAGAGAGTAGTACTCCTATATTGTGGGGTGCGTTCACAAACCTGTAAACTCACATACAAAGACACCTAGATTCGGTACAACTATCTGTTGGCTATCTATTTTTCCGTGCAAGAACCCAACCTGCGACATGTAGCGGAGCACGCAAGACGTAGGACGTAGTCCCTTTTCTTAGTACCTAGCCTTAAAAGTAAAAAAGTGATTTAAAGAAAATTACCACACAAAATATTCTTACTGAATGCTCTTATAAAATAAATCAATATAAATCTGAATACTCGATATGATAATTATGAGGATAACCAGTATTTAAAAAACATAATTAATTAATCAGCATTTTATTGAGGATGCGTTACATAATTTAGTTTTTAGTGCTGTGTAAGAATTCACATCAAAGAAATGGTAATGAATGATAGCGTAATATTTTAACGTTGATAGAGGAGAATGGAAGAAGCATACAGGACGTGAAAAAAAAAATGAAAAATGTTTTAAATAATAAAAAAGTAAGTTCAACAATTTTTTTTTTAATATTTATAACCAGAGCTTGAATGCAATCCCACCTGATGGTAAGCAGTGATGCAGTCACAAGTCACGCCTCTCTGTCAGACCCAAGCTGAGACGAGCGAAGCCGAGTCCAATGGGAAGAGCTTGGGGACCTCCAAAAGATGGAGGATTCCAAGACTTGGATACGAATGGGAAGAGCTTATTAATAGAGGTGAGAAAAGAGGTTTTTTCATTTATAGAGGTGCGACTATTGAACGTATTAACCTATTTGTATAAAATACAAATGAGTTTTTAACATATAGTACTAGTAAGAGAGATGAAAAATTGATGTTATCTCAGTTACAAAGGCCTAAACCTTACCTACCTACCTATACCTTGGTCGGTGTCTGCAGTGGTGCAATTTTGAGGTTAACCTCTCCTTTTAAGTGTGAAAACCCCTGTGCCAGGAGAGGCCGCTGTCCCATTACATTGATGGTACATGGAAGTATTCCTGTTTCGACCCGGATTTCTTTGGCACCCAAGCTATTCCTCTTTTGGCACCAATAGATATTTTTGGTATGTTGTTTCCAGATTCGGCACCAAGCTAACATACCTATTGGTGTGGAAAGAGGAATAGCTTGGGTGCCAAAACTTTTGGTGGGGAAAAAATTGGTGGCGAAACAGGAATACTTCTCAACATGGCGCGCCCATTCCAGTTCGATTTAGTGCTATGATGGAAGCCAAAGCACTGATAACTTCACAAAAAAATCAGGCATGTCAGGAGCCAGTGAAATACGTTATTGCGACTCAAGTAATCTACACTATCACCCGTCACATTATCACCAACTCCCTTTCCTTTCATATCACTCAATACAAAATCCTACCATCATTTCTTTGGCCACCCTCTCCCTGTCAATCCACGCAAAAATGAAAACAATTTATTGTAAAAGAAATTGACCGATTTATCACATACTTATAGGAAAATGCTCAGGCTCCATAGAAAATAACCCAGCTCTACGGAAAAGAGATTTATTTCAAATTTACTATCAATATTAGTAAGTAATAAAATAATAACTGGTCTTCATCATTAACCATACTGGCAAGCTTATAAAAATTGCTAGTTTTAGTTTTTCAGGCGTCAATTTAACTTATTTAGTTAGCCTATAAGGTTTTTGTCTGCTTAACTAGACTTACCTGTGGTGTCTTAATAAAGCAAAGCCTTCAGTGGATCTTATTTGACTTTTTTTAACAATCTCTTTTACTGTTAAATTTAATAGAGTTCTGTGTAGTACGCGGCAAATGAGTTGAAACAAAATGGCCGTCGTTGCTAAGGTTACGCGCCCCACTTCGATTGAGACCCGAAAATCTGTTACAGCGCATTCAAGGTCGATTGCCATTTTGGTTCAATTTATATGCCGCGTATTGTACGCAGTTTTTAGGCTGTGAACTATTAAACGATAACAGCTACGTACATTAAAACAGCACCGTCAGAGCCACAGTCTAGCAGAATTTCATTGCAATTAAATAAAGTACGGAGCATCTAAAAACGTTGTAGCACGCTCTAATTACTGGCCAGAGTCGTGGCTAGGGTTGTCAGTTCTTACAGCAAGCTTCACAGATCAGCCAATTTGGCTAGCCTTTTGGATAAAAAGGCCAAAACATTATCTTACTTTTCTTTTAGTCTTTTTTTTCTTAGTTTCAAATGTTTAACAATTATTTAACACTAGTTACTGACGGCGACTTCGCCTGCATGAATGCAAATAATTATCACAAAGGTATAACTAGATAAAAAGTAGCATTTGTGCTATTGTGCAGGAAAGAGTAACAAACATCTAGATACGTGTGTATCTAGATCTTCCTTTGTGTACACACAACATAAAACATGACGATTTTTGCTATTAGTGTGACCAGATTTTTACACATTATTCCATAAACTTGGCAATAAATAAAAACTAACAATAACCTTGACAAGTAAGCAACAGGTTTCAAACTAGGCGTAGCATATAGGACCCAAATGCTACAAAAAGTTAAATTGATAAACTTTTTATAGTAACAAAGTCTAAGCGAACTTGTAATTTATTTTTACTTCTAGTATTCCGTACGCAAAATACGCGCTTTAGTCGTGGAGTTGCGGACACCAGCCCGAAATACAAATACTTCTAGTATTGTAGGCATGTTGTCTTTTTTTTGTGGTGTTAACAAATATCAACGTTTATAAGCGCTCCTGACAACCCTAGTCATGATGGTTAGAATCAACCACATCGCAGTCATCGCACACGTCTTCAATGTTTTTGTACTACTGCAATTATTGTGTATTTTTATTTGCATGTGGTCGGTTTGAAAGGGTTGATATGATTTTTGTAGTTATCTTGTTGCGATTTAGATCAAAGTATATTTTTTTATTTTTAGAAGTAGCAGCAGTGTTGGCCGAGTGGTAACGGCCCCGACTTACGATTAGTAGGTCGCGGGTTCAAGCGCGCCCAGGCGCATTACTTTGTGTAATTTATTTCATCACCACTGCTCTCAAAACGGTGAAGGAAAACATCGTGAGGAAACCGGCATGTCCTAGAACCAAAAATTCGAAGACATGTGACATCCACCAACCCGCACTGGGACCGCGTGGTGGATTACGGCCCATTCCCTCTCTTAGAGAGGAGGCCTGTGTCCCAGCAGTGGGAACATTAAAAGGCTGATGATGATGATGATGAAGTACCACTTTAGGGACTTGGAACTAGCACATACGCACACACTAATTAAAGAAAATTAATTCGAGTTTAAAAAAAGTACTAAATTTTTTAACTATCTCTTTACAAATGGATAGTATTTCATGTACCGAATTGACCCTCCGCGGGATTAAAACAACCAAAATTTAACGGTCTATAGATTACAACCTATTCTCAAACCTATCAAACAAACAAACAAAAAAAAACACAAAAATCAGTCAAGCCGTTTCGAAGGAGTTCGATAGCAAACACTGTAACCAATAAATAAATTTTGACGATATGGTTATAAATATTGATCAACAAACAGTTTTGTGAGTGACAAGGCACAACTGATCTGACTTTACGATCAACAGATTATGCAATAGAGTAGAGAAGTGTTCTAAGTTTAAATTTAAACAGAAGAATTGTTAATTGTTTTAGTAATAAGCCCAGGGTCCCGTGATGCATCGAAAGAGCCACCGTGACCCTGATCGCAACGGTCAACTGAAGAAACGAAAGTGGAATTTAGTCAATAAAATTCTGACACTCAGAGAAGAAGAAGTTATTTGATGATTTTCCAACATAAAAAGTAAACGACCAGATGTTATATAATTTAATAAATATTAAAACTTAATAGGTATTTACACAAATTTAAAACATTAATATGTACAAAAGGGTAGAAAAAATTACTTTTTGGGAATCACAAAATTCATCCACATCTATATCAATGGGAAAAGTGCCCAGAACGCTAGCAGCATTGACACGTTAAATAGCAATACTAATTCGTTGACCGAAGATAAGCCCAGTCCTCTAGTCACGCGAAGAGTCGACCAGCTGTTTGCTGATATCACGAACAACTCAATGAGCACTCGGACCCCATGGCCCTAGTATTCAGCCTGCCATACTCAGAAGATGGGATTGCGCAAGGGTGTCGACACATGTTGCATCCCACACTAAAGGCCTTATCAACTTTCAGGGCATTATGACCATAGATGTTATATCCATCGATAAAAATTCATACGACATGCCGTTGAAAGCTAGGAGTTATTTATTTTTAGTTCAAGTAAAGAAACAACCAAAAATAAATAAGTAAGTTAACGAAAAATCTTCCCCTTCTAAACCAAAGAGATGGTGTAGGAGGTTTAACCTTAATTCATAGACAAAAAAGTAACAATTAAGACGTAAAAATTAACATTCGCTCACTAATGGCTAACTCAGCACACCCACTTAGCCAACTGACCGAGAAAAGTGGGGAGCTTCAAATCTTTCGTTTTCGCGGAATTATTCGTTGAATTTTGAGAAAGGAAAAATTTTACTTGAAATGTGCAAAATTCTATGAGTGTGTGTGTTGTATGTTAAACATTTTATCTAATACTGATAAATGTAAAAAAATGGGGGGTGGGGGTAAGAACGTAAAAAAAAACACACAATTAAACCTAATAAAACAGTGTTATTTTTTTAACCGATAACACAAAGTAGGAGGATATTTAACCCAAAGGTTGACTGATAGAGAATGCCTTGTTGCATTAAATCAACACAAAGCGTTTTGGGAACACTTTCATTATGCGTACAGCTCAGGAGTGGAATTCCCTGTCGGAGTCTGTATTTCCTCAGGTCTACAACTCGGGAATCTTTACGTCAAGAGTGAATAGGTTTCTTCTAGGTAAGCGCGCTCCATCGTCGACCGCATCGTCGCTCTCCATCAGGTGAGATAGCGGTCAAGCGCGAACCTATCAATAATAAAGAAAAAAAGATCTACCTATGTACCACTACCCGTACTTGAAGTTTAAACAAATAAATAAAAATGTGGTGTCAGTGAGTGCCGAGAGTAGTGGTGGCCGAGTGGTAACGGCCCTAACTTACGAGTTGTAGGTCGCGGATTTAAACCCAAGAAGGTGCATTACTTTGTGTAATTTATTTCATCACCTCTCAAAACGGTACTAAAGGAACACATCGTGAGGAAACCGGCATGTCCTAGAACCAAAAAATCGAAGACGTGTGACATCAACCAATCCGTAATTGGCCTGCGTGGTAGTTTACGGCCTATTTTATAGCTTATACATATAAATAAAATTATCTATACATGTAATTAAAATTATCTGTTAACTAATATCAAAATATCATTTTATACTAAGTGCTTTTTGCGTTATAAAAATAACTCCGTTAGCTTATCCGTGTTTATGGGAAGTAAAGCAAGTGATACGCTCTATAACTATCGATACCTGGATCAGCAGTATCGATACATTAAACACGTCAACGCTGATTTATTTGATTGGCAATACTGTTTTTAATGGGTTCCAATTTTAAAAACGCAACGTAGATATTGTGCTCATTGATAGATGCATTGTTCAATAAATTGAGCTACTGATTACATTACTGATGTTTTTGGCGGGGTTTTTTTCGGTTGAAGTTCCGTTGCAGTGTTATAAATAGCTGAAATCGATTCATGTGGTCAATTGAACTACTTTTAGGATATATGTGTTTTTTTTTTCGTTTTGGTTTCACACATTTACATTCAACCAGTTTCATGTTTAGAAAGTATACAATTTTCAGTCACTTTAAGTTACTTTGAGTTTCATTAAAACGCAGTTGTAACACATGCAATGGGTAGCTCGCTGTCCGTCCGTCCGGTAAGAGACCGGTCCGAGCTCAAGTTGTCTACGGCGCGCACTGTTCCCACGCGCCTCAAGGAGTTGTCAGCAAACTGTAGGGGCCCAGCAGGGCCGAAGCCTACTGGGGCCAAAGGTTATGTAAAAATGTCACCTGGGGCCCTGGGATGTAGGCAATGAATGGAACAGGGTAGGTTTTTGTCAGTAAGAGTCTGACACTATTTCCCGCCCCACCCAAGTGCGGGGTTTATCATTAGATGATTTTACCTACCATAAAAAAAAATTGTAACACATTCTAATGTTTATTTCCCACCAATAAAAAAGGTTTTATTTCTTTATATTTCGCAGTATTTGGCTGCAAATGTATCGAGTCAGCCTTCTCGGCAAACTTCGCTGTGATAGTCAATACTACAATAACTCTCAGCTCCATTTCACCGAAATCTCCCTTCGTTGGAAGTTTTCAGGGGGAGAATTAAGGAACATTTTCTTTCAATATGACACGTAAATATGTACTTATGTATAGGTTTTTATTTATTTATTTATTATATGTATATATTTATGTATAGTGTGCTCTACACATATCTATTTAGTTTATTTTTTTGTTTTAAGTTAGACTTCATAATAATTATAATTTATGTGATTAAGTTTTGTTGTGCATGTTTGTTTAGTTATCCTCAAATATAAAGTTTATCTCTAATTTTTTTTCATGTATGGTTTGCTGTAAGAAAACCCAATTATGGGTTAAGCTCGCCCATGTACATCAACTGTCCTATTTTTTAATGTGTAAAATTGTATGTACAATATTTTTATTTTTTTATTTTTTTACAATAAAGAATAAAGAATCTCGCCTGTTTCAATGATTTCACATATTGTCCAGCTGCTTAGATTTGATACACAAAACTACTAATTTTACAATACAATGTCCACTAGGAATCAATTCGCAAATAATAAAAAAAACAGCCACCAACTTCACTCGAAAAATTCTCGCCAAAAACTCTTGATGGACGTTTATTATATTACATGTTGTATAATAACATCAATTACTACAAATCATAGACATCGTTACGCTCTCAATTATTTATTACAAAATTCAAACAAACAAGCGTAAAGGTTTTATTTCCTAGACAGTAATTGACTGTTTATTTTATTGTAAACGCACTAGTTAGTGTTACCGAATTTTAAACGCTTTAAAAATAACGTGTAACTGTTACGTTATTTATCGTTACGTGATTTATGTAACTTGTGATATGCATTGTTTGAGGATACACCTGACATCATGAATGCGTCGTCAAGTGTAAACTTTGATCCATTTTTAGTGTTTAGGTATGCAGGCATATTTTTGAATAGTTTTAGTTTGCCTGTTATTTAAAAACCTGCCTAAGCCTTTCCCAAGTATTTTAAGATCGGTTTTCATCGAGTTAATCGAGCAGCTGAGTATGGTACGCAGCAAATAAATTGACCAAAAATGGCCGTAGTTGCTATGGTAACACGCTCCATATTGTACTTACTTTTCCAGTATTTTACATGGATCGACTGCTGTCTTCACTACGCAGTAATTAGGTAAAATTATTTTGGAGGTATTTGGGACAGAGAGTAAAGTCCCACATACCTCCGTTGAAAAGGGAGGATCCTCCGACCAGACAGTTGTTATATCTGGTGGGCTACTGCCCGATAGATGATTTCGGGTTTGTTCTATATGTTCCAATCGCGCCGCGAATCTTACTTGCGCGATGCAGGATTAGTTCTTTTTGTGACGACATGGATGTCGCTACATCACTCCCCTCCGGAGATCGGAAATCGATGGTTTCTTGATGCTTCTTGAGGCGTCGTGATGCGTGCCAGGCCAGTGGAGGTTGGTTCCAGTGAGTCGGAACCGGATTTCGCATAGTTCTCGGTGAGTCGGAACTGTCTGCGGTGATGCCCCAGTGAGTCGGGGTGGTGCTATCCCAGTGAGTCGGGATACGATGCTGCAGGCTCCAGTGAGTCGGAGTAGTGCGGCTGGCTCCAGTGAGTCGGAGCGGTGCTGTGCGACGTAGGGCTTGACTGCTGTCGTCGACCAGGAGAGGTTCTTCAATACTCTTCATGTGACTGGCCGAAGGTGCAAGTGCTTGGCCAAGGTCGCTGATGAGGCTGAGGGTGATGACCAGGTATGACCAAGTAGGCATGCTGGTGGTCAGGATACCCATATAGCCGTGGGTGCTGGCTGTATGGCTCGCTGCTCGAAAGCTTGAGGAAGTGATGATGACGTCACGAAGTAGTTGCTGCACGAAGGCTGCGCTGACGTTCTTTGTCGAGGGTCACCAGTTTGGAGGTTGTGGACCAGAGAGTAAAGTCCCGCTAACCTCCTTTGAAAAGGGACGATCCTCCGACCAGACAGTTGTTATATCTGGTGGGCTACTGCCCGATAGATGATTTCGGGTTTGTTCTATATGTTCCAATCGCGCCGCGAATCTTACTTGCGCGATGCAGGATTAGTTCTTTTTGTGACGACATGGATGTCGCTACATTATATTTGTTTTAGGTGGGAAAATCATCCAATGACATCTCCTACCCTTGGGTGGAGTGGTAGATAGTGTCAGACTTTTACTGACCAAAAACGCAGTCCTGGTCCGTCTTTGCCTTCGTTCCAGGCCCCGGGATTCACTTACACATAACCCCTGGCCCCAGCAGGCTTCGACCCTAATGAGCCCCTACGGTTTGCTGACATCTCCTTGATTCGCGCGTGGAACATAAAACAGCGCCGTCGATGACTTGGGCCCGGTCCGGTCGGTTAGCGGACGGATCTTTTGCTCTTACAGTATTTATGTATTTCTAAAGTTTCTACTTATTATAGTGAACCCTGACAAGTATTGACCCTAGTAGACTCTACCAATTTTGCAGACCACTGCTTGTTTTGAGGCGTGTGAACAAAACACGCTGTCGACCTGAGCTTGGTCCTTATAGCATGGCGGTGCTATAGGTGCGCGGCAAAGAAGTTGAACTAAAATGGTGAATCGACCTTCAATGCGCAATAACAGATTTTCAGGTATTGATACCCGAAGCGGGGGGCTCCGCGTAACCAAGGCAACGGTTTCAACTTATTTGCCGCGTACTATACCGTCATTGTTACCAGACTTAGTATTATTGAAAATATTAGTGAAGGGGCAATAAAGCATACATAATTATACCTGTTTATAAGTTTCTATCAATGATTCCGATAGCTTACGTATAAATTCTAGGAAAACGAATCATTTTAGACGTAGTTATTGATCAATGAAATTATGAAAAGCGCAAACATAAATACCTACCTATTACCTTTACGTTTATTTTGCTCTTGGATATGAAAGTAAAGCATAAAGCTTTTACTGCTTGTCATAATAAGCACCCACTAATAAGTAGGTAAACCAGGGGAAATGCATTAGCAAGAAACTAATATTTCAATCTTATGCTCTTTGAATGCCAACATGTCCAATATAAATAGATGTTTAAGAAATAGTAGATACCATGTATCAAAAAACTGTGTTATTTTGCTTTTCACTTCCAAGGTCGTGAAAACTCTGCTTTTGATGTCAAAACTATTTCAGATACAAATGAATAAATTATTAGAATTGCGATTTGTATAGTTTAAAGTAGGTATTTGTTATGTAAAATAATGTTTAGTTGAAAAGCTCAATAGAAGCTTTCATGTTTCGAAAAATAAACTTTATACACAGTTCACTTTAACGCAAATAAACACGCCTATTAAAGAAATTAAAATGCAAAACTTAACACAACTTAAGTTAATTAACCGCTAATTACAAAATATACACACATTAAAATCAAAACGTAAAAAAATAACAAAATAACTTACAGGTCAAAATCAAATCCAACACAGAAACAAATTTCCAACAAATTCACAACACTAGAAATTGTTCAAAACATTGGCACTATAGAAAAAAAAAACAAATTATAAAGTAATAAAAACAATCATGGCCGCTTGAATTTGCGCGGGAGACGCGTGGTCGCGGTGTCTGGCGACGTTCGAATGCGTTCACATGCGCGAACCACGATTATCTCGCGGTAGTATCATACTCATACTATATTATGTTACGTAGCTGTAACCGTACGTCTTTACACTTTACCGGAGTTACGGTAATATTTGATTTTTGATACACATTATAGGTCATTCTCGTGATGACTAAGACTCGGGCTTTAGAAATTGCTATCTGACGTATAGACATTTGTCTTTTGTAATGTTAGTGGCTAATTTGAAGAATTGGAGAGTAAATAATATTTTTTTCTGAAGCGAAGCTTTTTTAAACGTCTCAACAAATTGACAGTAAAAGTTATAGGCTTTTTTTAAGGTAAGAAATCATCCAATGACTTCTCCAACTCTAGGGTGGAACGGGAGGATGTGTCCACTCATAGGAGTGGACACTATTCCAGGGCCCCGCGGTTCTTTTTCGCTCAACCGATGGCCCCAGTAGGCTTCAACCCTCTTAGGCCCCAACGGTTTTGCTGATATTTCCTTGCGTTTATAATACTACTCGCCGTTGACGAATCGGGCTCGGTCCCGACGGTTACTGGAAGACCGGATGGCGAGCTACCCATATCTTGCCGTCCGCAAGCCCACGCCAGCGGCGGCTGGGAATCTGGGTTGAGATCCCGGCGGCTGGGGCGTGGAGAAGTCCGCGACCGCCTGCCATTCTTCCTCGCTTCGGACCATGACCTGTACCAGGACCCAGCGCGAGAGGTCGTTGCCGCCGATCGTCCCCACGAGGACACTACGTTACTCTGATTAAGTGAACCTCCACTTTAGCCTAAGAATTAGAAAACAAAAAAATCCACAGAATAAGGAGAAATAAGCAGTACCTTTGTACAATTTTTATTGTTTAATGTATCTTCTGCTGTATTTGTGTGTACATAAATAATAAAATAATAAATAAAAATTAGTAAAATAATTAAACACCTGGAAATAGCTAACTAAATTAAGATTACGTGTAGATAAACAGAAAATATTAACTCTCTCTTGATTTATTGCAGGTAAGTAATAAAATATCATGGCAATAAACTGCGACAAATAACGATGAAATCGACCCATTGTCTATGGTTAATAAAATTTCCACAAAACTGTCATTTAACCGGTTTTTAAAATGAGAACATTGCATAGAAATCTTGTCAAATTTTAGCAAATAAAAAATAAAAACCATTTATTTCACGACAGTCGATGGTGCGGTCTACACAAATATAATGTAATAAGAAGAAATATTGCGCTTAAAACGTTCATTTCAGTAATATTTACAGACAGAAGAAAAAACAGACCTTACTTTGGTCTTGCCACGATCTTTGATGACGAGAAACGTAGCAAACGGCTTCATTAATTTTATGATAATTATAAATAAATAAGTCTAAATAAAAAAAAGGCCTACTGTATTTACCCGACTGCGCCAGAAGGAGGGTTATGTTTTTCGAGAGTATGTATGTATGTATGTATGTATGTATGTATGTATGTATGTATAATTGTTTGGCACGCTCTGCAGCCTGAACGGCTCGATAGATTTTAGCTTGAGAGGTGTCGTTAGATTTGTATTTACTGTGAGAGTGACACTGGGTATATCAAAATAAAATAAAAAACAAAGTAGCGAATTTTTGACACCAAAATCAAATATTTGGCACGCTCTGCGGCCTGAATGGCTCGATGAATTTTAGTTTGCGAGTTGTCGTTAGATTCGTAATTACTGTGAAAGAGATATCGTAATAAAATAAAACTAAAAAAATATAAAATAAAAAACGGTAATTTAAAAAACTAAAAAACCCGACTGCTTTTCTGGGTATTCATGAAAAAGCCCTAAAACAAGAAAGTATAAATAAATAATATAAATTGTAGCAGTCGGGACCCATTCTAGAAATGGAGGCTTAGTGAATTGAGAGCACATACCTACTCGTATATTATGGGTCCCGACTGCTACAATTTATATTATTTATTTATACTTTCTTGTTTTAGGGCTTTTTCATGAATACCCAGAAAAGCAGTCGGGTTTTTTAGTTTTTTAAATTACCGTTTTTTTTTAATTATATATTTTATTAACGCAGCCCCAGCTTCGCACGGGTGTAATGGTGATATCAAATATAATTTATGCATGTATTTAACATATAAACCTTCCTCTTGAATCATTCTATCTATTAAAAACAACCGCATCAAAATCGGTTGTGTAGTTTTAAAGATCTAAGCATACATAGGGACAGCCGGAAGCGACTTTGTTTTATACTATGTAAATTGTAAATCTATATCTTTATCAATAAATTCAAATTCAATATGAAAAAGAATTTTCTACACCAAATCAGTAATACTAACTGACCATTTAACTACTTTCCTATACTAGTTTAGAATTAAAACACAAAACAGTCAACTGAAAACTTACTCTAGTCAAGTATAGTAAAAGTGATATAAACATACAACCCCTCCATCGACTTACTAACCTGTTTGTAACTTGTAAACCGTGAAAATAAATACATATGGCAACCCATGCATAACACAGTGTATCATTATTGCATATGAACATCTAATTATGCATCAAAACCTAGTGGGTCGGTGATTGCCAGGCTCGATCGCTCTACGCACTGTTTTTGATACTCATTCATGAGAAAGTGTTTGTTCTTAATATCGCCAGCTTATACACCCTTAAATTTTGGTCGTTTTAATCCCCTGGAGGATCGATTCGGTACATGAAACACTATCGATTTATAAAGATAAAATTAAAAAATATAGTTCTTTTTTTTTTCTAAAACTCCAATTAATTTAAGCATGTACGAAACTAATATCTTTATGTAAACGAGTCAATGACCTTGTAGGGAGTTGTCGGTCGTTGCGTACTAACTACCTACAGTTCATAGACCTCGATCAGCTGACGTTTACTTAAAGAAATCAATTTCGTACATGCGTAAATTAATTCGAGTTTAAAAACAAAGTGCTTTATGCATTAGTACATTGCAGCAGCGGGCCGCGTCATCGCACGCGCAAACATAAATGGTTGCGCCAATTTGCTATGTTCCGCGATTTTGTTTTTTGTAATTTATTTTTTTGGTCTGGCAATCCTATCCCTTCCGTTTTCCGCCCGCACGACCTCTAGAAATGATTTGACATTGACGTTTGTGCATCGATTGTGAATGTGACCGCACCGCTAAAACCGCCCGCTCGAAATTACAAGAAAATTGACTACTTCGTGATCCAACCATTCAAAACTCAACAACAGTGCAGTGTAGTGCAAAACAGGACCTGGCAGTGATTTAAATGTGCGAAGTCGAAAATCGCCGGCCGGTGCCACGTGGAACCTTCGAAGTCAAAAGGTCAGTGTTCCTCCCTATCCCATGCCAGGCACAGTATCTGCATATTGTTAACCAACCTTAGATCGCTTTTTAAACCTACAGTCCACACCACAGCAAATTCGCGCATCCATTACTTTTGGTCCATACGAGCAGGATCGTGAATCATTTTCTTGTAATTTCGCAATATAGTATTTGTTCCATAGGGAATAAACGCAACGCGCCTGTTTACCTAGATATAATAGTAGAAAACCCGCATCTAGGCATTTAGGCAACTATACGTTATTTCGCTCGTATAGTTAAAGAGTCATTGTTAATTACGGTACCTACGCCGTCAACCGCACCGCATAATTATAGTTAGCTACGTAAATATCAGCGTAGATATAAATCGATCGCATTCTTTTTCTTGACAAAATTCATTCGGAAGTCCTACAAATTTCATGTAGGTAGACGCATTTCAAAAATACCCGTTCATTGTTGAGTGAATATTTGTAGGAAACGGATAAACCATAGATTATATAGACAGGTTATTCCGTTCGTTCGCCGTTCGCTTTGTTGTTTACAATACTACCATATTGTTATCTGATAATTATCGCTTACTTAATAATTCGTTAAGTGTTTGTTTGAGTGTATAGTGTGAATATATCAAGACAAGATGTCTCTTAAGGGAACCAAGGTTAGTACTGATTTAAAGGTTCAGTTAAAGCTTTTATACGCTGAAAGGGACTCACAGTTTTCACGTGTTCAATCAATTTGTGATAAATCTTTGCAAACCTCGGATCTGGCGATTAGAGATGCTTTCTTGTGTTCGTTGGAAACTTTAGATAGTTTGCGCGCGGATTTTAAATCTACAATTAAGGATATAAACATTTTAGAGTTGGAGTTAAATCCTGATTACTGTGTGAGTTATCAGGCATTGTCGTCCTTTGATGACTTGTATTGTCGTATCAAACGTATTGCTAGGAGTTTAGAGACTCCCCCCCCCGCGAGTGGTTTATCCAACCCTCCTCGCGAACGCCCACGATTGCCGCCAATTCAAATACCTGAATTTGATGGTGACATTCGAAATTGGAATTTATTTATAGATAGTTTCGAAAATATAATACATAGGAACACATCGCTGACTGATCACGAGAGATTGCATTATCTCGTAGAAAAATTGACCGGTAAGGCAAAGGCTGTCTGTGCTGGAATTACGTTTAGCGCTGAAAATTACAATTTAGTTTTGAACACTTTAAAAACAAAATACGAAGATAAGCGATTAGTAGCCACCGCATATTTAGATCAATTATTCGATTTGAAAAGTTTTTCCGTTTGTAACGATCTTAATTTAGAGAAGTTTTTAAATATTTTCGCATCATCTGTTCGTGCAGTAAAGAACCTAAAGGTCAATGACCTCTGTGACTTTTTGTTTTTGTATATCGGTTTAAAGAAATTAGATCCTGAAACTGTTCGTCTGTTTGAAACGACTCAGCGCGGTAAAGAAATACCTAAGTTCGAAGATTTAGAATCTTTTATTCGCGACCATATTAAGGTATTGCAGCGCACGTCGGCACGTCATGAAGTCACGAATAGGACAGGTTCCGATCGCCGTATAGACGCGTCATCGAAGTCAGTCAAGACTGCACATACGCTAGTCAATACCGCCTCAACACCTGACTGTTCTCTGTGTAAGGGTAGCCATACACAGCTGTACAAGTGTTCGGGATTTCAGAGATTATCGCCTAGTGATCGTTACAAGTTTGTCCGCACTAATAATTTGTGTTTTAATTGTCTAAGTGACAAACATCTGGTTACGTCATGTAACAGTGGTGTTAGCTGTCGTAAATGTCTAGCTAGACATCATACCTTCTTACATTTTGAGAGTAGTAAGCTGCCATCGCAGCAGCAGCCTGCGCAGACGCGCGACGCTTGTGACGCGCGGCCTGCTGCAAGTGCAAACGACGTAACATTGTGTTCGCTTTCCGCCGCTGGTACTCAAATCACTACCGTTTTACTTGCGACCGCGCAAGTTGTCATTGTAGATGCCTTTGGCAAACCGCACACCGTTCGAGCGCTACTAGATGGCGCTTCCCAGAGTAATTTTATTACTCGGGATTGTTGTCAACGCCTTGGTTTTAGTTTTAATAATTGGTCATCCCGCTCAGAAGTGAAAGGTTTTGGAGGTTTAAAGGCAACCATTCACGGTTCCATTAAAATAATATTTAGTTCACGTTTTAATCGTAATATTTCGTTTGAAATGGATTCGCTAGTCGCAGATAAGATTACGGAACGGTTGCCCACGGTACCGGTTGACACGTCCATGCTGACGGAGTTTAAGAACTTGCAGTTAGCCGACGGAAATTACGCTTTCCCTGGAGATATCGATCTATTGATCGGTGCTTCGATTCTCCCGCATCTCCAGTTATCACGTAAAATTCAAGGTCTTCCGATGTACCCCGCTCCGCACGCACTGGAAACAGTTCTCGGGTTTGTTATAGTTGGTTCCGCACCCGCTTATTTAAATAGTTACTCGACTGTGTCGCACTGTTGCACCGTCGAGCCGCCGCTTGAGTCTACCATCCGCAAGTTCTGGGAGATTGAAGAGGTCAATGTCCCGCCTATTCTCAGCCCTGAGGATCAGGTCACTGAGGAGATTTATACCCGCACGACTACTCGTGATAAAGATGGTCGTTATGTTGTCGCGCTCCCTTTCAAGGGTGATATTTTTTCGCTCGGTGGCTCCCGTGCCTCCGCAGAAAAACGCTTGTTTGCTATTGCGCTCTCTGCCGATATTCGGCAAATGTTTCTTAGTATTGGAATCAGAGAATGTGACCGTAGATTCCAACGCTTCTTGTATAGATTTTCTCCGCAGGAACCTTTGAAGGTTTACGAATTCAATCGTCGAATTCAATCGTCACCCCATCGATGGGGCACGTTTGTCGCAAATAGGGTGGCTAAGATTCAAGCTGAATTGTCACCGGAAAATATATTCCATGTCGCTGGAACAGAAAACCCAGCTGATTGTCTCTCACGTGGTTTGCTTCCTGCGCAAATTTTAAATCATCCGCTTTGGTTTTGTGGCCCTCACTGGCTTCATACCACTCCTAACGAGTGGCCAAATGCTCCGTTTAACCCCGCTACTGTTTCAGAGCCACCCGAGGAGAAGAAACATACGCTTGTAGTATCAGTTCCGCGTGAAGAGTCAGTTGTTTTGTTGTTGTCTAATCGAGTCTCGTCTTGGTCGAGACTATTACGCTGTGTAGTTTACGTCCTAAGATTTTTGAGATTATTACCATCGCGTGGTTCTATAATCGCAGCTGATTTGGATAGAGCTGAATCAGTTGTACTTCGAGAGTTGCAGAAATTTTATTTTTCAATAGAATTTCGTAGTTTAGAATCACATAAACCTTGTAGTCCCGCACTTCAACATTTGAAACCATTTTTGCAAGACGGACTCATTCGTGTCGGTGGCCGTCTGCGAAATGCTAAGTTAGAGTTTGAACAAATGCATCCAGTAGTTCTACCACGCAGGGATCACGTTTTGGATTTGTTGGTGGACTATCACCATAAGGTGAATTGTCACGCTGGTCCCGATTTATTAATGTCCATTCTTCGACAGAAGTACTGGATACTTTCCGCTCGCAATTTGATACGCGCTAGAGTGCACAGATGTGTGCCCTGCTTTAAGCTCCGCCCGCGTTTCAACGCGCCGGAAATGGCCGACCATCGTTCTTGTCGTGTTGTACAGACGGTGAAACCTTTCATACATACTGGGACGGACTATGCTGGACCGTTTAAAGTCACTATTGCCCGTGGTCGTGGTATACGTTCCACAAAGGCATACATTTGCCTATTCGTTTGTATGACAACTCGTGCGGTTCACATAGAGTTAACCAGTGATTTGAGTACGCAGGGTTTTATGTCTGCATTTAAACGATTTTTATCTCGCCGTGGTCCCGTTAAGCGCTTATACTCTGACAACGGCACAAATTATGTTGGAGCGCGACGCAATATTTCGGAATTACATACATTCTTACGCTCCAAGTACTACCAAAGTGAATTCGCCCATGTCTTAGCTGAGAATCGCATTGATTGGTGTTTTAATACGCCAGCAGCTAGTCATTTTGGTGGCAATTGGGAGGCGAATATTAAAAGCCTTAAGTCGCACCTGTTTCGGGTCATAGGCGAACAGATTCTCTCGTACGAGGAGTTGAGCACTGTACTCGCTCAGGTAGAGGCGTTGATGAATACGCGTCCGTTGTGTCGGACTTTGTCTAGTGATCCATCGGAGCCACTAGCGTTGACGCCGGCTCACTTCTTGACGACGACTCCTCTTAAATATTTGCCCGCTTTAGATGTCGAGACTGACAAACTGCAGCTTCACCCGCGTCACGCTCTGCTAGATAGCTTAGTTCAGTCCTTTTGGAAGCGATGGAGGACAGATTATCTGCATACGCTGCAGTCGCGTCAAAAGTGGAACACTCCTTCAGATCCAGTCACAGTCGGTACTGTGGTGATACTGAAGACTGAGAGTGCGCCTCCTCTGCACTGGCCTCTTGGTGTAGTGGAAGAAGTTTTTCCGGGTTCGAACGGAATAACGCGAGTCGTAAAAGTTAAAACCGCAACTGGATCGTACCTGCGTCCGGTTATTCGCCTCTGCCCTCTGCCTAATCAGTAGTAGTGGCATAGTTAGTTATAAGTTGTTTCGCTACCTAGTATTGATAGTTTAGATTAGTAATAGGGTTTAGTTTCGCTTTTGTTTTTTTTCTTTTCTTTGAAGGTAACCCTTCAAACCCGGGGGGAATGGTTGCGCCAATTTGCTATGTTCCGCGATTTTGTTTTTTGTAATTTATTTTTTTGGTCTGGCAATCCTATCCCTTCCGTTTTCCGCCCGCACGACCTCTAGAAATGATTTGACATTGACGTTTGTGCATCGATTGTGAATGTGACCGCACCGCTAAAACCGCCCGCTCGAAATTACAAGAAAATTGACTACTTCGTGATCCAACCATTCAAAACTCAACAACAGTGCAGTGTAGTGCAAAACAGGACCTGGCAGTGATTTAAATGTGCGAAGTCGAAAATCGCCGGCCGGTGCCACGTGGAACCTTCGAAGTCAAAAGGTCAGTGTTCCTCCCTATCCCATGCCAGGCACAGTATCTGCATATTGTTAACAAACCTTAGATCGTTTTTTAAACCTACAGTCCACACCACAGCAAATTCGCGCATCCAATAAATAATGGCAATGTATGACGGACCGCCCAACGCGCCGCGTCTCCGTAATCAAGCACTTAGAGTGATACATATGTACTTGATTTTCTAAAATCAGAAGAAAAATTGCTATTTTCCACATTCTTACGACAAGAAAGACTAACGTACAACGGTTGTTACAATATCTATCTGTTGTTATAAAAATCCGAAATACCCAAAACAAGTAAACAAACAACATTACAATGACGATCGCATTTACAAACTAGTGTCCAAGAATTTAAACACAAACAACTGCGACAATACCGATTGTTGCAATTGACAACATGGCGATTTTTAGAACAATGCTTTGATGACCAGAACTTCGTGTTTATATTCTCACCAGGGGCGTAGCTACCGCCGTATCTGCCGTATCAATGATACGGGGCCCCGCGCTACAAGGGCCCCGACGTAGGCAAAAATTCGCAACATGTTCTTCCACGACCATCTCGTAGGGTAAACCAAGCATTTATTTATTTAAACTTCATGTACAATAGTGGTACATAGGCGGACTTAATGCAACAAGGCATTCTCTACCAGTCAACTTTTGGGTTAAGAAAGACAACACTGCGGTAGGTGTGCACAATAAATGAATAACACATAATTTTAAATAGAATGTATAAGTTATAATAATAAAATACGCATATTTGTTAATATTATAAACTAATAAAACTAAACTAAAACTAATACTAAACTAAACTTAAACTAATATTATACAAAAACCCCATTTTATTTACACGGGGCCCCTATGGGACTTTTGTTACGGGGCCCCTGTGGGACTAGCTATGCCACTGATTCTCACAGTTATTACTTGGCCTGCTGATAGCTGCGAAGAAATGGAAAAGAGGCAGGATGATTTGTTCATCTTACCTGATGGTAAGCGATGATGTGGTCGACGATGAATCACAATTGCCTAGTAGTAACGTACCTATTCACTCTTGACTTAAAGAATATGATAGAGTGGAGACAGAACTGGCTATTGAAGCGTCAGCTGACAACAAATATGGTGGACCGACGACCTGGTCAAAGTAGCAAGGGTTGGATGTTGGAGAAGCCCCCGGACTGGGTGCAAAGAGACGAGCAATGAAGGAGATCTCGTCGTGCGTGCAACTTCTTTATACAACGTTGGGTGAAGATTGTGATACCAGAGCCAGATACCAGATGGATTTTTGGCTCGAAGTGCTATGTTGGCAGGTGGTATACTTTACCAAGAATATGGAAGACCAAATGGTAACTTACGCAAAAGGAGGTTGGATTTTGAAATAGCAGACTATGGGCCAGATTTTTTGTCTACAGAAAATGTATATTAGAATATTTGTTACTTCTTCACTTAAAATTAAGGACATGTCCTAAAATAATACGCAGGATACATTTTTATCTAAGGAAAGTATTCCCTTGGGATCATTTTACACTTTCCTTCGAGCAAAACTGCTGGCTGCTGGCACTGGTTAGAAAGAAAGCCTTTCTCATTCCATCATTAAATAACTTTTTTTTGACTGGCCTGTGGGTCTAGTGGGTAATGGCCCTGACTGCTATGCCGGAGGTCGTGGGTTCGATTTCCACCCAGGACAAATGTTTGTATGATGAGCACAATCATTTGTTTTGTGAGTGGGTGTAATTTATCTATAATATTTATGTTTTTAAATATATATTTAAGTATGTGTATCAGTTGTCTAGTACTCATACACAAGCTCTGCTTAGCTTGGGACTAGACGGCGTTGTGTAATAGTTGTGGAATATAAAAAAAACATCTCTCTAAGTGGAGAGATAAAGTGGCTCTCAGTCGAACTAGGAAGCTGCGTGTAACCCTAGCAAATGGTTCAACTTATTTGCCGTGTACTATATCTACAATTGATGATTTCTTAACAACTCTCTCGTTTATTTTCGTCAACAACTGTTTGTAAAAGAAATCGTTCGTCATCCCACTTTTTCGTTTAAAAAACCAGTTTATGTAGATTACCTTGAAAAATGCGTTACGTAAACATGTCAATACATCTCGTAGGTAGCAAAAGTAAAAGTCCCTTGACATGTCGAAAGTTCGCTTTTACGTAAATTAAAAAAAAAACTTGCTTCATTGAAAATTTAATTAACCAAATTTAGGTTTGGTTAAATATGTAGAAAACACATACGCGTTTTTGACATATAAAATTATTTGGAAAAAAATGGTTCATCATTTTTATACTGAAAAAACTTACTTAAGGCACATTTTACTAGCGATTCCCACGTCTAACAAAATATTGCATGGCCTACAGATAGTTCGGTGACCTAAGCAGCACCTTTGTGATCTTCTATCTGAATTTGTGTACGGTCAGGGGTCAAAAGTGCAGTTGCACTCTACCAATGCTTAAGTGAATGAAATTTATTTGTAAAAGAGGGCCAATGGGCCACAACTCGTTATTTAATTCTTAAGGTTCCTTCTATGAAACAAACGAACTGAGTGGATCATCCATTGGTCCTCTTTTATAAAAAAATTCTAGACACTTTAATATCGGTAGAGTGCAACTGCAGTTTTGAACCTTGACTGTACATAAATAAATAAATATTTGTTCCGGGCCTGGACGTCTTGTGTGCGTGAGTTTACACACCTGCAAACGCAGCTACGAGTAATTAGTAGATTTTCCTGCCGGAGTCATATTTTTCCTGACAGCTAAAACCTGGGGATCTTTAAGTCACCAGTGTTACTTCTAGGCAAGCGTGCTCCATCGTCGACCACATCATCGCTTTCCATCAGGTGAGATAGTGGTCAAGCGTGAGCCTAGTAGTAAAAACAAGCGGTTATGTAGAAATTACACACAAGTTATTATGATTTTAATCATAACATATTACTAATATGTGCAAGAATAATATTTATTATTTAAAAAAACTATATTTACAATATTATTGTATTTTTAGGGTTCCATTCCTCTGTCGATAAAAACGGAAACCTTATTAGATCACTTTATTGTGCGTCTGTTAATATCCTTTTTCTCAGAAACGCGTGGAGATATCACACTGAAATGATTATCAAATACTCAAGTCTGCAACCGCCTGAAGCAGTCAAGAAATCAAACTTCTAAAGCAATTAATAGATAAGGCCGTTCATGCTCCATTTATGGCGCATATTATGACGCTCGCAAGGCAATCAAAATCTATATGGATCGTCCCGGTGAACCAGAATCATGAAATTTGGTAAGATACGATAAATCACAAGTACTCGTAAAGGAAAAAATCCGAACATTATAAAGTAGTTACATCGCAAAATAATTACATTTTACGATTATGAAGTTCTGTTTGTATAGAACCCCCGGTGCACAAGTCCGACTCTCACATAACTGGTTTATTGGTTTCCTGCACATACGAAAGTGAATTCAAACAGTTTGACTCATTCCTACTTAGCAACATAATGAATCACTTCGCAAGAGACAAATTAATTCCGAATAAATTACATATAAATCAAAGTAAACATTTCACTAAAAAATAAATTCAAGTTATTTTGATGAATCTGTGGAAGATTACAGGTGGCTGCCATCTTACTTAAGAAATTCAAATGAGGTAGTATTATATTACGTAGGGTCGAAAGTGAAAATATGACAGGTGCCGGTTTTCTAATATTTCTCTAGATAATAAATATCGGATAGGACGGTACAGGCTCGGTGAAACTCTCCGGCCCTACGACTATTGTTTTCGTTTGCGTTTTTTTCTAGTGTTGTGTTTTTCAGTCATTATTATTATTCCAATTTTAAATCAAACTGAACTTTAAAATTATAGAAAAAGTACATAATGTATAGTCGTAAAGTCCTTTAAACCTTAGTTTGGTCTTCATTATAATTTTTATATTTTAACTTCTCTTAATTATAATGATTTAATATTCAAATAATATCTAATATATAAAAATCTAGCGTCACAGTGTTTGCTATCGGATCGAACTCCTACGAAATGGCTTCAACGCTTTTTTACCCGACTGCGCCAGAAGGAGGGTTATGTTTTTCGAGAGTATGTATGTATGTATGTATGTATGTATGTATGTATGTATAATTGTTTGGCACGCTCTGCAGCCTGAACGGCTCGATGGATTTTAGCTTGAGAGGTGTCGTTAGATTCGTATTTACTGTGAGAGTGACACTGGGTATATCAAAATAAAAAAAAAACAAAATGGCGGATTTTTAGCGCCAAATTCAAATGTTTGGCACGCTCTGCGACCTGAACGGCTCGATGGATTTTAGTTTGAGAGGTGTCTTTAGATGTGTAATTACTTTGAAAGTGATATCGTAATAAAATAAAACTAAAAAAATAAAAAATAAAAAACGGTAATTTAAAAAACTAAAAAACCCGACTGCTTTTCTGAGCATTCATGAAAAAGCCCTAAAACAAGAAAAATCTGGCAGTCGGGACCCATTCTAGAAAGTCCACCGTCTAGTCAATAGATTGGAGTAATCTGCAATGTAATTTAGGTATGTGCTCTCAATTCTAGAATGGGTCCCGCCTGCCAGATTTTTCTTGTTTTAGGGCTTTTTCATGAATGCTCAGAAAAGCAGTCGGGTTTTTTAGTTTTTTAAATTACCGTTTTTTATTTTTAATATTTTTTAGGATTTAATATTTGGTAGGTCAGGGAATAGGTCGTAGGCTATTGCTACCCTTCCTCCCCCACTCCAATTTCTTCCTTTGATAATTTATATAGCAGAACGACCGAGGTCAGCAGGGTCAGCTAGTTGTTATATTTATGTATTTTATTATTATAAATATCTAATCTTTGTGAAAGTATATTTTAGTTCATTTAAATATCTATTTTTAGTGTACACTACACTTACAACAAGGCATTCACTACCAGTCAACCAAGTCCAAGTCCGTCTATATACCACTGTATATGTTTAAATGTATAACAATTTAATAGAAATCTTAATTTCAGGCACAAATACCTTTACGTTTGGACATGGACCTCCTTCAACTGTTTTCGCTATTTTGAGTGCCACATGGGCACAAGGGCTCCTTTTTAACCCCCGACGGAAAAGAGGGGTGTTATAAGTTTGACCTGTCTGTCTGTATGTCTGTCGGAGGCATCGTAGCGCCCAAACGAATGGACCGATTTTGATGCAGTTTTTTTTGTTTGAAAGTTGTTTTAATCGAGATGGTTCTTAGCTACAATTTATGAAGATCTGTGCAGGTGTTCAAGGTGATCAGCTCGTTTGTTAACTGCGGTAGGGTTTTTAAACACTTAATGGGTGTTTACTTGATTCTAAACATATGTGTGACCTAATATTTGAAATACTCGTGTACAATCTGGTCCCATTGAGCTGGTCTGATGATGGAGCTCGAAGGTAAGAAACCTGGATTGCTTATTAACATAGTAAACCTATCGAGTTTGGGCTCATTAGATTCGCCTTAACTAATGTTTATAATGACAAGGACCTGATGCTAGAACTCGGAGCTGGCTGATGGAACTTTGGCATACCTATTAGTAAACCCATTAAGTTTGGGTTCATTAGATTCGTCTTGACCAGTTCTATACATTTCTCATGATGACAAGGTCCTGATGCTAGATCTGGGAGCTGGCTAATGGAACTTTAGAACGCCTACTAGTAAACCCATCGAGTTTGGACTTATTTGATTCGTCTTGACCAGTTCTATACATTTCATATAGATTACAAGGACTGAAATGGGTTTATTAAAATTAATAATTTTATATTTGTATTCCTGTGGCCTTCATCAGGCCATCAGTCCACTTTGGTCTTAAACTTATAATAACCCTTATTTCTTAGAAGTTAAAGTCAGATTTGTCACTGAAAATAATACGTTGGGTATTGGTAATCTTATATTCAACGGCACCCTAAATGTAATGACATTCACGGCTATTCCTGGCCTGCGTAGGAGTGGCCTGACGGGCGACGAGCAATGTTTAGCTCGTCGTCCGACGTAGCTGTTTTACGTGATACCTAAAGAGATATCAGCAAACCCATAGGTGCCCAGTAGGGCTGATGCCTGCTAGTGCTGCAGAGATTATGTGAAATTGACACCCGTGGTCCTAGAACGCAAAAGACAACTGAAAGACACAAGTGTGGTATAATCAGTAAAACTTTAACACGACCTCTCGCTCCACCCTAGAGCGAAATTTCCCACCTAAAAATCAAAGGATTTACATTTTAGCTTATATTAGAAAACTTTAAACAGCATAGCCTAAAGAACATCGAAGACTATCTACTAGGCACTACTTAAAAACAGTAGCCAGTGTAACCACACCATATTACCCACCCAGTCCACCACCATAATCCCACCCAACCCACCATTTAGCTCAATTACACACCACCGCATCGTTTAGCACCGCTTATTAGAAAACTGAAGCGATTCAAACCACTTCTGTGCGCGTGTGTACCTTTGAAGAAAGCGACCCTGTGCAACCGGTTGCGCGGGATGCGCAAGATCACGAATCAAGATACAGTAAGCACTTGAGTTGGTAAGTGTACGCTGCGGCCGTTATTGAGTGGATAGCTTTTTTATTTTATTCGCAGAACATCTGGTGGGAAATCAAACGACCTTGCCTTACTAGGTTCGTGTCAAATGAAAATGAAATTGATGTTATTTTGTTTTGAAGAACCAGGTGCAAGCACAAACAAACACGAATAAAATCAATACAGCTACAACAAACACACACACACAACACTCAACACACAATCAATACACAACATACACAATACTGGCTCACTTCCAATATTTTGACTGACCTGGGTCTAGTGGTTACTGACCCTGACTGCTATGCCGGAGGTCGTCGGTTCGATTCCCACCCAGGACAAATGTTTGTGTGATGAGCACGATCACTGTTCTGGGTGTAATTTATCTATAATATGTATTTAGAAATATATGTAGGTTTATCAGTTGTCTTGTAGATAGATAGATAGATGTATTCTTTATTGTATTGTATTGTTGTGTTGTTCTTTGTTGTTTGATGTATTGTTTGTTGTGTGTGTTTTGTGTGTGTTGTTGTTCTTTGTTGTAGTTTATAGTTTATAACACAAGCTCTGCTTAGCTTAGAACTAAACGGTGTTATGTGATAGTTGTGGATTTTTATACCATACACCTTTAAATTTTGATAGTTTTGACCCCGTGGAGAGTCGATTCTGTACATGAAACACTATCGATTTATAAAGAGAAAAGTAAAAAATAAGGTACTTTTTTTAAACTCGAATTAATTTACGCATGTACGAAATTATTATTTTTTTCTCTAAACAGAGGGGGCTGGATGGTAATTACGTTTATATTTTGTTAGTTTTTTAAGAGAACGATATCGATGCCTCGTCTAGTTTAAACTTGAGGTCGAGAGTTGCATCTTTTTGACAAAGTTTGAGACGTTCCAGTAACAGTATTTTGAGAGCAGTCACATGCAATCTGGCTAATCCCATATTTAAACACTGAAAGAAGAAGAAGATTCTGTACACCTGAACGAGAACAAAAAAATGACGTAAGACTTAGTTCTTAATTTATAATAAAGTTTTTTTAATATGTTTTTCTCTTTTTTGGATGACTATGGGTACCTATACATACCTCAATGATTTTAAATGTATTTTACAAGTTTATTTTATTGTATATGGGTATTTTATTGCCTGAAATAAACTATTATTATTATTATTATTATTACTACTACTGACGAAAAAAAATTAACGTGTAAAAGTGTTTTTAAAAACCTACATATTAGCAAAATAAATATCATTTATCATTTGATGTTCCAAAATCACACGAAAGCAACAAACATCCTATGTCCTTGAAGACTTAGAGTCAGTCTCTATTTAAAGCCTATTCCTTATTTGTAGACTTATAATATCACTCCTCAATAACGAAACTGGTACCTCTACCATGAGTTTTAAGCAATAGTATTCGTCGCTACTCGATATCGACGCCGTAAATATTTTGTATGGCAAATTTTGCAGCGCCTCTAGCGGTCACTTGCAGAACCAAAATTAGCCATACAAAATGATAGAGGTACTGAACCAATTGAAAATGTTTACTTAAGCATGAGGGGGGTGGGATAGAGCTATGCTTACTTTTACTGACAAGGGGGAGAGGGGGGTTAATATTTTGTAAAAAAAACTGCTTACGTAATACTTGAACGGCCCCTAAAGCACAAGGTAGGCAATCACAAAGAGGGGATTTCCTGAAATTCACCCCCCAAGTCTATACAGAGAAACCTAATTTCGCAAGGGCAAAGTCGCTGTCAGAGACTAGTATTATAATAATATGTTAATTATTCTTCTCCGTACAGTTATTCTCAGTTTACAGTCCAGCATCCCGATGGTATGTTCTAATAGCAGAGGTAGCAGCTCTGCGGTCTAATTGCTTGACAGCTGCCGCTAACTTGCCGAGCCTGTACAATTACCGATAGAAGATTTACTGTTATGCGTATATTAGTAGGCTTATATTGAATTACCTAGTGGCTTACAAGAAAATAAACAGCTAACATGGATTCTACTGGATACAGTCTTGCCTGCCTTGTCTGCCTTATGCAAAATTTCGCACTCCTCTAGGTTCGGCTGGGCGTTAATATGTCACCCAGTCAGCTTCCGAAAGGAATACCCGGCCCCAGCACGATAGGCAACGAAGGAACGGGGTAGGTTTTTAGTCAATAAGAGTCTGACACTACTTCCAAGGGCGGGATTCTCCTTTTATACAACCTTATTTTTATTAAATGCGAAACCCGAAACACGTGTCTAGTATTTTTATGTAAAGAATCTACGTACAAAATTTTATAATTGTATCATGAAAAATCACAAGATTGTTATGTTACCTGGTCAAAACATGCACAATACCACACAACCACATGGTCAACGGATCATCCGGGCCACTGAAGGGTGGTTTTGCTCCTGCACCCTGTTGTGCACTGTCCCACTATGACCTGCCGGGACCTATTTTGTAATGAATGTCGGTGGTGTCTAACTTGTGACATTTTTTAAATATTTTTGAGCAAAAATATGACGTACTCGTAGTGTAAAAATTATTGGAATCGATTCAGTTACTGATTCTGAACAAACTATATTCAGGTTTCATTTAAACTAAATATAATGTTGTTTAAATACATGATAGATTAGGAAGATTAGAGAAAAAAGTATATATTAAACTCCTCTCCCTCTTCAACCATCCACATGTATATTCACAACTCTTTCAGCCACATGCTTTTCATTCCTCCTCTTCACATGACCATACCAGCAGGGTTATTGGCTAACTTTTTTTAAAACATTTGACAACTGACATTTGATGTACAGACGCCAGCACATCAACCTACCTCAATCCGTCAAATTTGTTTAATAGATTTACAACCTTATCACAAAAAAGGAAGGTTAATGTTCAGTTGGTAAAATTTGTCAGTTTGGGGTAGATTGATTTGCTGGCGTCTGTACACTAAAGTTTGTTGTCATAACTTTGGTATTACGTATGACATCAAGTGGCTAACAAACTGCGGTGGATAAGTGGTGGCTAAGAAAAATTATCGGTGCATATTGTCCCGGCTCTAGTTTTTATCGACTATTATACAGCTAAGTTAAATATCACATCTTCAACTTAGAGCTCTCAATCACAATTTTAAAGGTATAGAAACAATAACATCTGTCAAAACGTGTCACGGTGGATATCAAAGGCATCGGTGGATAATGACGTCATATCAGTTAATCTATAAAGATATGCAATACGAAATTAGCTGTTTGACAGTTACACGATGTACATTCTAGCAAGTGATCTTCACTTGAGCTGTCAACAGAGTTACGCAATAGCCCTGCTGGACAAACGATTTCCTTTCAACTTTTTAGTCACTGGCGCCATTTTCAAACTTCCTCTAACATACAAATTTGTCAGTTTATCCATTCTCGTCACACCACACATCCATCTCAACATTCTCATCTTCGCTACATGCAATCTTTTTTCATGAGTTTTCAAAGCCCAAATTCGCCAATACCTACCTTCAAATTGTTTGGGATTGTTCAGTCATATTTTGTTAGCACGTTTCACTTTAATGCAAGGATCTCATATAGATGGATCCTAGGATGTCACAAGTTGACACGTATACTGTTGTCTAACTTTATCTCAATCATCACATAATATAATTCGTTACTTACATTTAATTACAATAAATACATAAAAATAAAAGTTGTTACGTACGTCAAGAGCACGTACCCACATAATCTAATTAGAAATTGAATCTAACCATAAATATTTATGTGATATGGTTTCAGACGGGTATTTTTATACATTATATAATAAATAATAATGTGTCTTACATGCTTATATTTTAATTAAAGAGTAATACATAATTATTTGGGGATTACTAAATTTCTTCTCCATAACGGCTAGGCAAGGAAAGTTGAAACTTATGCCTGGAACGTAAAAGGCATCTAAAGGAACACAGTTCGTCTAGTCAATAGAAGTCTGACACTCCCTCTTGCCCCACCCAGAGTGGGAGAATTTATTTCATTTTTAACCCAAAAACGCTGCTCTCAAAAATATGAAGGAAAATATCGTGAGGAAACCGGCATGTCCTAGAACGAAAAATTCGAAGGCATGTGACATCCACTAATCCACACTTGGCCCATGTGGTGGTTTAGGGCCCATACTCTATCTTGGCCTGAGTACCAGCTGTGGAAACTTTACAAGGCCGAATATGCTTAATGACTCAAAAATAAAAATGTCGTTAAAATACTTGAATTACTGTATACGAGAGAGATTATTGTTTGTTTATTATACGTCTCTAAAACTATCAGTCGGATTGAAATACATATTTCTTTATGGGGTAGCCAAGTTCATGACGAATGGTACAAGGCTATTATATCATCACGCTACGATACATAGAAGCGGAGCAGTTATAGTAGTATGCGAAAGGGAGGATCTTCCAACCAGACGGGTATTGTGTCTGGTCCGGGTAACTGGCCGAGGTTGCGATGCACGACCAAAAATGCAAGTAAAACCGCGCGGGACAGCTAGTACTACATATTTTTTATTCAATTTTCTCCAGTTTCTTGCCTATGCGGTCGCACAATGCAAAATATCAGCGCATCCATCTGTGCCTCTTGAAGCTAAACTAAATAGAATATAATGAGCCTTCTTTCAAACAAAGAAAGTATTAAGATTATATATCAATTAGATGGACACAGCTTATGGGAATCTACATGATACAGTATGAACACTCGATTAACTTAAAACAATGAGGTATTGTGGTATTATATTGTATTTTTAGCACAGAATCCTCACGCACATAAAATATTACAATTATCTTTTTTTATCTTAATTTAGTCAGTTGGCTGTACAAAAGAAAATGGAGGGATTTTTGTTTGAAAAGGTCGGTTCAACGTTTGAATAATTTCGGATATACACCGTTAAATTTTGGTCGTTTTAATCCCGTGGAGGATCGATTCGGTACATGAAACATTAACGATTTATAAAGATAAAATTTAAAAATTAAGTACTTTTTTTCTAAAATTCGAATTAATATACGCATGTACGAAATTAATTTATTTAAATAAACGAGTCAATGACCTTGTCGGTCGTTGCGTACTAACTATCAACAATTCATTGACCTCGATCAGCTGACGTTTACTTAAAGAAATCAATTTCGTATATGCGTAAATTAAGTTGAGTTAAAAAAAAAGTACTTTATTTTTCATTTTTATCTTTATAAATCGATAGGGTTTCATGTACCGAATCGGCCCTCCGCGGGATTAAAACGACCAAAATGTAACGGTGTATAGCAGAAAATTGTTCCTGTTAGCTTAGCTGCGACTTACACTTAACCGATAATCTCGGTAATCTCTAAGTTATTTTTTAATCTTAAAATATTCAAGAATTGTTTGAGGACTAAATAATTACCTAGACAATTGCCGCAGGCTTGCGGACGGCGGGCAATGGGTAGCTCGCTGTCCGTTTGTCCGGTAACAGACCGGACCGAGCCCAAATCGTTTACGGCGCGCACTGTTCCCGTGCGCCTCAAGGAGTTGTCAGCAAACCGTAGGGGCCCAGTAGGGGCGAGACCTATTCTGGGGCTCTGGGAAGGTATGAAAATGCATACCAGGGCCCTTGAACCAAGGCAGGGAAGGAACAGGGTGGGTTTTTAGTCAGTAAGAGTCTGACACTATTTCCCGCCCCACCCAAGGGCGGGATTTGTCATTGGATGATTTTACATACCAAAAAAAAAAAAACCTAGACAATTGGATAAATCTTGATTGCGACCTGGTTAGGCCTCGCTGGAGAAGTCACTGCATTTACCGGAGTCTTAGACGAAACCCCGCGACCCTCAACGGTGGGAAAAGCAGTTCCACTCACCTGGATATTGGTTAAGAGTTGACGGGAGATTCCGGCGACGGAGCCCTTAAGTCGCGCGCTGTGGCTGGCCGGCCATTTCTTCTTACGAACTCACAGAATTTAACCACTATCCTCCAAGTCAGGCAGGATTAATCGTAAGCGATCAGTCAGCGAACTTCAAGCAAGGCGTTACTTAGATTTTCATGAGAATAACGCGTATATTTTTTTGAATATATTTTTTTAGAGTTCTAATTGGTGCGCGCGCCGACCAATAAGGAGCTGCGCACGCGAGTTTGCTCCGCCGATGATGGCGGTAAATTTGAATTTAAGGAAGGGACGTTTTGGATAGGAATACTCGTAACTTCGGGATTGGTTTCGTGTCCGTACACGACCAATACCGATGCACTACCATAGTGCGTCACTGCGTATGTACTGTCTCTATTTATTTGCCTACAATAAGGATAACTAATTTATTTAAAAAGCTCTTCCTAAGTGCATTTTTAAAAAAAAATGTGATTTAATTATGATTGTAATTGGAATGTGTAAGGGTATTTTGTATTGTATTATTCAAGTTACATGTTGTATAATTTTTATTCAACCTTATGTTTTGTATATACAAAACCTGAATATAATTTGTTCAGAATCGGTAACTGAATGGATTCCAATAATTTTTACACCAAGATAGATTTTTTCCAAAAAATATTTATTCAAAATCACAGGTTGACCACCACAGACATTAAGTACAACACAGTTCACGGCAGGTCATGACGTCGACATTAAGTGACAACACACAGCTGGATGCGGGAGCAAAATAACTCTTCACTCGCCTGAATGGCCCGGTGACCATGTATTTGTGTGGACAACCAGGTAACATAACAAGCTTATAACTTTTTCATTTTCCATGATACAGATATGAAATTTTGTACATAGATTCTTTGTACATAGACACGTGTTTTGGATTTCGCATAATATACCAAAACTAATTTAGTATATTCAGTATGCATAGTCTAAGCGGATTGATGTATCCAATAGCTTTTGAACTAACGTTTTTATCAGTTAATTATGTTCATCACAAGATCATTTTGACGAGCCGTTGCCTTGCTTTGATAAAATAAACAAATTATAATGGAATTACGTATGATTCTGGAACGCGCCGGTTCCTCCGACTACAGTTAGCGCGAACGGGACCTCAAGTGTGTGGCTTTCGTAATGTATACCTACTTATTTATGAGATACTAGCTTTTGCCCGCGGCTTCGCTCCCGCTCTACCCTACTCTCCCCTCCTCTACCATTCTCTACCGTACTCTATAAATGAGCAGGTGTAATTATTTTTTTCGGGACAAAAAAAATTGTCTAAGCTACCTTCCCACCAATTTTCAGCCAAATCTGTTCAGCCGTTCTTGAGTTATAAATAGTGTAACTAACACGACTTTCTTTTATATATATAGATAACTTTTCTACCACGCATCGCTTCACTTGATGGGTGAGTAGAGCAGTAGACTAGTGCAATAGTTTTCTTTTTAAATCATATGTTACCATTTCACAATGATTCATCTGAAGGAATAATTTGTGATCGCAGCCGCCTATTACTTCTTCAACCTGGAAAACTGGTTGAAGAAGTGGTGGTAAAGTCTCCGGAACTTCGTCTCAAGATTAGATTAGTAACCAGGTTTTCTCTGTCTCTTTTCAAGAAGCGAGTATCACTTAAAGCTCACGAGAAAACTAAAATAAACAAGTACCTAGATTTTATTAACAACTTACTAACTTTTGTTACTTAGAAGCTAACATAGGTTAATTTAATAAACATTACTTCAAAAATCAAACTGGAATCCCGAGTCTTCCAATAAGAATAACACGGAGACTTCAATGAATTTTCAAAAATTAAACGATGATCATCCACACGCACGATTCTGTAACTTATTCAGAGCGCCATCTATCACCTTACACACAAACTAAACTGATAAACAAGTTTAGCTACTAGAAAACAGATGGCGCTGAACACTTTCATCCTCAATATCCTACGAAAGTTGACGCAATAAAGTAAATTATATCAATAATACCAATTTATAGAACTAGAAAGTGATTGAGTAATATAAAATAATAAAAACAAATTGCCTTGGTCGGTAATAATATTGGTCAAAAGCTGCTTTTCCATGTTGTTAGTAAGGTAATTGAAAATCAAGTGAAAAGCGATTTCGTTACGGTCTAACAAGTCAATAAACTAGTACTTTCGTCGTCGGTCAGCTGCCCTTAACATTATGGGCTATTACGCCTTCTATAAAAGCTATAAACCAGTCCACGAGTCAGCTGCAAACGTTCTAATGCTCTTTAATGCTTGTGAAAATGTTCATTTTCTTGAAAATGGCAATTGACACGGTTTTAAAGTTATTTTTGCGAGTGTTACGGTTAATTTTATGCTAATTCTTGTTTAAACACTTAGTTTATGTCAGTTTTAGGTTCCTACGCATGCAGGGGTATTACGAAAAGGGTTACTCATCAGTTCCAAGCACACCTACTTTTTTATGGTTGGTAAAATCATCCAATGACAAATCCCACCCTTGGGAGGGCGGGAGATAGTGTCAGACTCTTAATGACTAAAAACCTACCCTGTTCCTTCATTGCCTTTATTCCAGGGCCCCGGGGTTCACTTTCACCTAACCCTAGGCCCCAGTAGGCTTCGGCTCTGCTGGGCCCCTACAGTTTGCTGACAACTCCTTGAGGCGCACGGGAACAGTGTGCGCCGTCAATGACTTGGGCTCGGTCCGGACTGTCACCGGACGGACGGATAGCGAGCTACCCATTGCCCGCCGTTCGCAAGCCCGCGCCTACGGTGGCCATAAATCGGGATCGGAATCCTGGTGGCGGCGACGGCATGTGCACCGTTGACTGATGCAAGCAAACCTACCTTGCCACTAAGTTTTTACTATGAAATAGTGGGGAAGTACAATCTTCTTCTGGCTATGAAAAGGATTGTACCCAGGTAGTCTTCTGCTCGATGCCTGTTAGGGCTACAGGTTTGTTTGAAACAGTCACCGTAGCTCAGGGCAACTGAAGAAAGACACAGATAGGTTTTAGTCATTAAAACTCCTCACTCTACCTAGAGCGGAAGATGTTATTTGATGTTTTTCCAACTCAAATAAAAAAGGGTAAGTAATCTACTACTGGCAAGTAACGTCACAATATTCAATCCTCTGTCTTCAGTATCCAGTCTATAGAATAGAATAGAATAGAATATATTTTTATTGTAAAACATGAGTATACATCATAACATGTGCAAGGTCTTAAATTAATAGGTAGATCTGCATGTTTTGCCATTTATGGCGTACAAAAACAACATATTAGGTTTAGAATAAACCACAAAAGATTTGAGTCCAGACAACAAACAATAATATTTTCCATCACTTAATTAAAACTATACCAGTCAACTCTTTAATGCCGTCAATCCATCCCGCTGAGGACGTCACTCGCTACTATACAGTCTCCACTTTAGCAGTTGTCAACACAGCCCTTTAAGGCTTAAAGGGCTTTAAGGTACCGAAGCCTTAAAGGGCTTTAGTTATCGTGACCCTGCAACCCAAAGGGCAACGCAAGAAACACTGGTTTTTTTCGTGGGTAAAAATCATCCAATGACATCTCTTGCCCTTGGGCAGTAACCCACCTACAGTTTCCTACACCTACACCTACAGTTTGCTGACAACTTGGAGTTTGAGGCGCGCGGGAATATTGCGCGCCTTTGCCTGATGCGGTCGGCCTCCTCCTTAGCTAGCATTACTGCTTCGCAGAAGGAGGCGACCACCTGCCACTCTTCCTCGCTCCGGACCATGGCCTGTCCCAAGGCCCGACAAAGAAACACAGACGGGTTTTAGTCAATAAAAAGCCTGACACTCCCTCTCGCTTTACCCAGAGATGTAGAAGCTATTTGTCAATTTCCTTCCCCAAACAGAAGTAAAGCCATTGTTAAATCTACAGCAGGTATTGCGCATTATTTGCCCTTGAAGAAACGCCCATAAATTTCCATAATTCAACACTTTTGTACGAAACATTAGTTTTTACCTGCCCACTGACTGGCACCACTGCTACATCAATTTGTAACAAGTTAGTCGATACAAACGCAACCACAACGCACATTAACATCACACGGGAGTTATTTATGACTAACGGGCATGCGTTCTAGCATTACAGGCGTTAAATATTTTATAGCAAGGAAAGAAGTCAATGAACAAAATAACTATATTCATGAAATCGATACACGAAGTTCTTTACTTTAAGGAACTTCTTTTTCTTTAATGTTTCCTCAAGATGTTTTCCTTCACCGTTTTGAAACGACGACGTATCTACAAATCGATGGCGTTACCACTAGGCCACCACTGCTCTGTTAGGTACATATCGAGATAACAAATTAGTTTATTTTATTTTTTCATTACTTGCAATGATTTTTTTTTTTAGCTTCGCTTTGTATTTTTTTTTCATTGTATTCACATAATAGAAGCAGCAAGAAATATGTAACCAAGATTTATGTAACTCATAATATGATTTTAAAAGACTGTCCATGGAGTTTCTTGCACGTTCTTCTCCATAGAGATCTACGCTTTGGAACGTGCAATTCAGGTTCACTTTTTTCGGACTCACCGACATTTTGACAGTTCAAAAATGCCTGTAATTGATATATTTGAAATAAAAAATTCTTATTTCTGATTTCTAATAGGCGTACAGGCGAAAATGACATTAACCGTTTTTAAAAGCAATAGATAGAACCAAACAAGTTGATAACCGTAGTTAAAAACTTATATTTAAGATTCTTTTATGTATTTCTATGTTTAACTACGGTTAAGAGCTTCTGTTTGCCTTTAAAAACGAAAAATGGTATTATCGCATGTACATCCATTTGTTACGAAGCCCTCGATATACTACAGTTAAACCGTGTAATTATTTCAGGCAACTGTTAATTAATAAGCACATACGATCACTTAAACCTTAATCATTTAGAAACAGTCCATGTAGCAACATATTAGCATTCTGATTGACTCATCGAAAGACTACAACAAAAAAATCATTAAAATTTACAAAAATGCCAGCGCCAATAAGTCAATAATGAAACCAGCACGTTTTCATAGCGTTGCAATTGCAATTTCTTCGCTGTTTTGATTATCTCCGATAGTTGTCAAATTCGTAACAGTCTACCAGTAGCTAGGTAACAAAATAACAATACTTAATGTTCCATAAAGATTTTAATTTCCGTTCCTTTACAACATTTCAAAAAGTTTGCGGATGTGATGTTTGGACTTCATCCGCTTGAGATGATTTTTTTGTGCTTACGGTTTAGTAAGCTACGGCCCCCTTCTTCCTTTAAAAAAGGGAATTTTAATTTAAGTTTTTTCAAGTAAGTAAGTGGTTTTTTGTTAAAAATTCTTAAAATCCTAAGATTTCAAGATATTTGCAAAATCCAGCCGCAATCTTGAGAAGAGTTTAAAAATCCTGAAATAATAACAAATCCTGAGATATGGTAACCCTACGCCTAACAGGGTCCACAATTGTGTCTTATAAATTTTCACCTAACACTTATACATGAAGATACATTGTGGCATGCGATAAATAATTTAATATTGAGTTAAATACTCTTAAGGGTATTCACATACATCGCTCAATGACCTTCAAGAATTTACCTCTACATTAGTATAGAAGAATTGACCTCTAAACAGGCATTGCAGGGGGTGCTGCGCGCGGGGTGTTAGTACTGATTCGAGTTTTTTCTTGATTACTTATCGATATTCAATGAAATTCGAAAAAAAATCAATACAAGTTATTCAATTTATCGTAACATATATTTTGGTATAAATTCAATGTATAAATATAGAGCCGTTTTCGAGAAAATATGGAATTAATGTTCAAAAAAGGCCTATTTACCAGATTTTTTTTCTAGAGTTAAGGTATTTTTTTGAGAAACGTAATCAATACAATTTATTAGTAATGTCCTTAAGTATCCCCTTCATTTTTTATATGGTAATCGTACAAATGGTAATCGTATTTCGAAAGAAAACTTCAAACAACCTAGGTGTTTTTTTGGATTTGGGCGATGTAATCCCCTTAAAGAAAAACTTCTCTCAATATGTAGGTATCTACAGATTTCGCCTCGCCCAGCTGATCTGGTTTTTTGACCCATTCCAATCACAGTAAAGAATCTCTACAAAAGATAATATGCATCATTTCTTTTATAGCTCAGCATGCATAACCATATGCCCCTTCCACGACTTAAACGAGGCTAATGATAGAACTATCAAGGTGGCTACATATCGGTCGGAAATTAGAGTCAAATCAACACAAAAGAAAAAGGACACATTGGACTACATTGGGCACACGTGGGCCACGTACGCCGATCTGGGCACATCCATACATTTTATTTGGCGACTAGACTTCTAGAGCTACATTAGATCCACGCCACGCGACGCGACTTTCCGTGCAAATCAGGCGTGAACACGTAAATACTCTTGTAAATATTCCTGGTTTTGTTACCAGATACTCCTAGGGCAGAGAAAAAAGTGTACCCAATACAAAATGAGCAGCACGGAGTGCTAAACAACTTGGCACTGTTTACAATGTTGTATAATCGAGTTAAATCAATTCGATCCCAGCACTAAAGTCGGACAACTTTTCTTTTTTAATTTCGCACGGACGACACGGCACAGAAACTGTGCGACTTACTGATGAACTTTTTACAGCAGATAAATAAATCGTAGAACTCGTGATGTTAGGTAAATGCCAAATGATTTTTATTTCGCAATTAGATAATAACACTTTTTTCGTTAATTTAAACTAGATCCAAGCCGGTGTTTCCTAACTGATTACCTTGAGACAAAACACTGAAACAAACTCGGAGGTCAAGTCTGTTTTAATGTCCATGCAGCATTAAGTATGTAGGTAATGTCAAATCATATGAAAACCATGCAAATTAGTGCTGAGATTGTCTTTTGAGGAAAGAACCACACAGATTTGAGCGGATCTGTCCAGTCAGTGCAAGCATTTGTCAGTATTCGTAAAGCTCAACTTATGACTGATGAGGGACATATGTTTGTTAAGAAATGTCATCTTAGTTCTGATTCTGAGGAATTTCTTAGCAATTTTTATGGGTATCTTAGATACTTTTTTTTTTGGTGGTGGGTAATTGTATCCAATGACATCTCTCGCCGTTGGGCGGAGCGGGAGATAGTGTCAGACTCTTACTGACTAAAAACCCACCCTGTTCTTTCGTTGCCTTAGATACCAGGGCCGAGCCTTCCTTTCAGAAGCAGACCCTTGGCCCCAGTAGGCTTCGACCCTGCCTGCCTGCAGCTAGCAGACTGGGTCTCTATGGTTTGCTGACAACTCCCAGTGCGCGCAGTCAACGACCTGGGCTTGATCCGGATGGTTACCGGACGGTCGGACAGCGAGCTACCCATAGCTCGCCGTCCGCAAGCCCGGTCTTAGATCCTTCAAATTAGATTCAGACCTTTAAACCATCATGAGCTGTGTGATTGTTCGAAAGAATTACCGTGGCCCTAAAACACAAAGGGCAACTGAAGAAAAACAAGTAGATTTTAGTCATTAATTGAGCGGGGTTATTTGTGATAACACATCTCAAAAAAACCACAGCGTCTCTCAACTCTACAGATTTTGGTGTTCCTTGACTCAAATAAATAAGAACTATTCTAAATTCAATTTTTTTTATTTCATATAGGCCTTCATAGGCACTTATAAAACGTCAGAATCTTGCTCACGGTTCAAAATGGTCGTTTCCTATGGAGAAGAACCAACAAGAAACTCCTTGGCTACTCTTAAAAATAAAATCATAAAAAAAATTACTCATCAAAATGCTACGGAACACGGCCATCAATTTACAAAGCAATGTATTCCGCTGCGTGGATGAACGGCTGTTTTCCCCGGAAAAACTTATGATAAAAAGATACAGCTACGGGTATAACGCACTGCTGCCATTCTGCCGGCGTCATTGACAGCATATCTATCTGACACGCGAAATATAAAGCTAAGAACACATTACAAATATTAACTGTGACGCTGTTTAGGTACATTTTGTTTGATACATATCATACGTAGATCATGATCACCTATAAATTTTAAAATTAACACGCAATATATCATGCGGGAATCGGGACTAACCTCGTCTTTGAAACCTCTCTTACGTCTAATTTTCCATTGAAAACAAATAATTCTATATTTCTGACATAAACACACTATGTACTTCCCTTTATTTTCTTTATTAAATATATTGTATCAAAAAAAATTTTTTTTTGACACCAATGGTTATTTTGACCATAAACAATAAATACAACAGCTTAACTCTATTAATGTCAAAGGAACACGATCAATTTCTGTTAAACGATCCGTAGAAAGCCGTCAAAATAATAAATTTAATGCCTGGATACACTTACGACAGTAATGGACAGTTACCATCAAAGTAATCGCAATAATGAACGATAAATACCGAATCGCGTTAGAACGCCTCATAAGAAAGATAAAGCAAACGTTTGTGTGTTTATCAAGCCTGGCATCATCATAACTCGTAGAGAGTAATTGATAAATTCTGATCAGCCACTACAGAGTATTTACACAACTTTACACAACTGTATTCATACCTGTTGAATACCGTAATTAGAGACACAATAGAAAGAGAATAGGTGTGCGGACGCCGGCGTCCTCTCGGGGAATAATGAATTAAAACAAAATACTTTATATTCTTTAACACTTTTTAAATTTTGAATTTGGCTCAATTTTTTTTTTTTTTTTGTTGTTTGTATCATAAAGTAACTTTACCCAGAATCGCAATAAGAAATAAATTTTCAAATTCTGAGAAACTTAATATACTCAACTTTGAGTTAAGCTCGCCTTTGTACATCAATTTTGTAATCCACTGTGTTATATGTTGTTTTGGTGTACAATAAAGAATTAAGAATATTGTACAAAAATAAGCACAGGTAAATGCCCAATTAGAAAAGAAGTTAAACGACAAGTTTTTACTATAACGGCACCTTTTATCTCTTCTCTAATTTAGAGACTTATGTTGATGTTTTAATAAGTATAATTGTGTAAACACATAGACGTAGGTACATATCATTACCGCCAATAAGTGTTTTATTAACATACTATCACATACTTTTTTGTTATATATCCCACAACCATCATTGAATGCCGTCTAGTCCCAAGCTAAACAGAGCTTGTGTTATGGGTATTAAACAACTGATAAACATACTTATATATTTCTAAATCTAAATACACACTATAGATAAACACCCAGAGACAGAACAAATTATGGTGCTCATCACCCAAACATTTGTCCTGGATGGGAATTGAACCCACGACCTCCAGTAGCAGTCAGGGCCACTAACCACTAGACCAACAGGCCAGTCAATACTAAATTGTACATTGCAAAAAAATCTTCCGAAACTTATGAGACCTGAAAACACAGCCCACACAGGCAAATCATAGACAACACTATGATTTTAGCAATAAAGCTACTGGCAACCGAAGGACTTAGCAATACACAACTGTTCCTAGATGGACTAATATGAGGGATTAACAAGGTTATAATACGCGGCAAATAAGTTGAATCCGTTGATACAGTTACGCGCAGCCCCCTCCTCGATTAAGACCCGAAAATCGGTTACTGCACATTTAAAGGCCGGCTCTAGTCACTGTTTTTTTTGTATGAACTTCGCTCGGGATTATGTCGTCTTCGCGGCCCCAAAACAGCGGTTTTATTTTTATTAAAAAAAAAAAAAATGTTTTATATAAGATTTTTGTTTTATATAACAAAACCTTGTTATTTAAAAGTTTAATTTTTTTTCTAACCTTTAAATATTACCGTAACGTATTCTCGTAACACGTTTAAAATCGTAAATTAGGGTCAGATTTGCGATATTTTTTTATCGAACCAACTAATTTATATCATGTTTTCATTTTCCCCAAGCGCTTGGTCATAATAATATAGTCAATTTTAATAAAAATTTTCTTCTATATTTGTGGATTTCCAGAGGTTTAAGAGGAGAGGAGCCTTAAGACCGCCATGATGGTTCAACTTGTGTGACGAGGGTTATACTTTACATTCTTGAAACAAAGGTGCGACCAGAAAAAGCGAGTACTGACAAAAAAAAGAATACAGCAACCTTCGCTTCCATACAATTAACTTAATGTTAGATGATTAAATATCTACATAATTTAACGAAAGCCACATTTGCTGCATTCATTACCCTCTCGTAATAAATTCATATAATAATGTTACATATCATAATGAGCTAGCTTACACGCAATACACAGAATGTTTGTATTCCGTCAAACATCATGACGAATAATTGCATTCCAGTGTTGTCAGCATTTATCTGCACACACATATAATAATAGTGTACGCCTTGCTATGGTAACACCGTCATTTAAATTTTACGAAGCTTTCTATTATGTAATAATTATAAGTTAAAAAAATAAAACAGAAAACAAAAAGCTTGGTTTTTTTTTTTGGTACAGACGCCAGCACATCAACCTACCTCAATCTGTCAAATTTCTTTAATAGATATTCAACCTTATCACAATACAGGAAGGTTAATGTTTGATTGGTAAAATTTGACAGATTGGGGTAGATTGTCGTGCTGGCGTCTGTACATTAGCCGTGATAAATTAAATAATTTTCTTGTAATTGCAACTTTTTACTTCTTAGGACAGCTATTTCCATACGCCAGGAGGTATTATTATTACGTAATAGCCCCCTTTTTAGAAAATCATATAAAAAAATAATAATTAAAAATAAACTTTTTGGGGTTTTTTCAGGAAAAATAAAGATATAGAAACATAAATTTTCAAATAAATTATTTCGTATATTTGTGTGAACAGTAAGATAATTAACGATTTTCAAGGTTATTCAAGTTGTACAAACGTATGTACAATCGGCCTTCGAGGGGTTAAATTTAATGGACCTTTATACAGTACTTTTTCCTAGTGTACACAATGATACAACATAATTAATAAATAACGAATTACCTGATTTGACACATTATTAGCCATATTAATTTGAGATATATTTATTTTCCACAAGCATTAAAATTCATTCACAGGAGAAATATTAAAACTAACCTACTAACATTATTTGTAAAGTAGTAGGTCTAAAAGTTTTAGCAAAAAATATAATATAAAAGTAATAATTGAAAAGTATAGAGTAGTTGGTATAATACTTTGATAGTAGAACGTAAACACCTAGAAGCGACATGTACTAAGATATGCTTGTTTTATTAAAGATAATACTTAATTTTAAATGTTTTTGAAATACTTGCTGCTGCTGCTTTTGATAAACTTTTACTGACTAAATCGCACAAATCCAGTAGCCCTTATTCTAAGGCCTCTTGTATTAATTCTGTGGTTTTTGTCCCACAGGTCTTCAAAGATATCTCTGCCCCATCTGCATATTTGTCCTTATATTCTATACCTTAGATAGTCTACTACTTCTAAAGCGGATGTCTTCAATAAGATCTGTGGTGTTTGATAACCCCTAGACCTAACCGCTTGCCAGGGCTATGGACTGATAGAACGAGTTACCATCATCCTTGTAAAGGGCAACTGAAGGGACGCTGTAGATTATAGTCCAATAAAGGCGTAACAAGGCTTCTCGCTCCACCCAGAGCAGGAGAAGTCATTTGGTGATTACCCATGTAAAAAAAATATTAACTTCTCACGGTCTGATTATTTCAGTTCTACAAAGTGTTACTACAGACATAAACAGTGTAAACATGAACGCTACAAAACTGTACGTAAGGAAATAACTGATTTACTTATTAGCAAATTAATTAATAGCTTGTTTGCTAGCTGTTGCTTATGGTAATCAATAGAGCATCAATAGTAGAGTTAACAGTTTTTCAGAAGAAAATCAATATCAAGAGTAATCAAAAAGCAAAAACCGACTGGGGCCGAAAACAATTCCTTGTGAAACACCAATGTTTAAAATCTAGCCTCGTCAAAAATTTTACAGTAGCCCTTGTTTGTTGCTTCAATCATAACTTTTGAATATTCGAATGTCTAAATCTCTCGCTATTTAATTAGTTAATACCAATTCCTTCCTTAAAAAGAGTTGTACTAATGAAATCAATAGCGAATTATAGATCTTAACACCATTAGGCTAAACTTGTGTGTCCAAAATTGAATATTACCGGATTTTTTTTTAACTAATTTTATTTATTGTATCCGAAAAGACAGTCAACCCTCGATAGGTCCTACCAAATAGTCTTAATTTCATAACATTGGAGGATATTAACCTTATGCAAGAAGCATTCAACGCATTTGCTGCTCATCGAAGCGTGCTTACGCAATGGAATAAAGACGACATTTATTTCATGCGAGCAATGTTTTCTGTGTACAGTGTATGATTCGTGTCAAATGTTCTTAATCTCTCTATGGGTGGTTAAACAAAGGTGAAGTGAGACTTAGATTTAAACAAAGAAGCTGTAAAATGTTGGAATAGGAACACTGGTCTCTGATTTATACGAAAGTTGTTGGAATATCTTTACATAAAGACGGTCATCACTCAGCACCTAATTAGATAAATATCACACTGCATATACATATTAATTAACATATTAACCCGCTCAGACCGGCACATCAGGAGTAGGTACTTGGTATCCAACAGCGCAAATCTTCATATGGCTACGGTAGTACATCACCGCCCCATGAACTAAAAGTCTTGCCGGGCGGGTTGCGCCACCGGTGGGCACGGACAGGATTAAACAGGAATTATGTTTTCTCTCTCTTTCTAATAAGCAAGTAATCGTAATATAAGGTAATTGAAATTCAAAGTATAGTGTGTTGTGGCCACCGGTGGTACGCCCCGCCGTATCAGCAAATACTCCGTGCTCCACCGGTGGTACAAGCCGATCTGAAGGTATTAAACTTCTACATCCAGGTTTATGGAAAGAAACGATCAAAGAAAAGACACACACATTATTCTTATCATAATTTTCGCTTCTTAAACAATCTTAGACACCAAAGACCAAAAGTTACGCAGACCACAATAATTCTTAAAATTTCTCAAATTCTTGAATTCAAGATTTTAATTTTAAATTTCGTCCCTGCTGATCCGGTACTAATTGACGGCTTCTTTCACTTTATTATTTATTACGATATGGAAATACACGCAAAAGCAAGGCGTAGATATGTGCATATATAACAAGACAACAAAAAAAGTAGATTACAAACATTTACTTACGAGATATGACGAGAAAAGTAAAAATGACATAAAGATGGTGAAATGAGCATCTGATTTAAAAGAAAAGCCGAATTGCGCATAATAAGAACCAGTTTGAAAACAACACACTATAAAACTTGAGTTTCAAATGGTGTTATATGTTATGTCGCAGTGTATAATACGCAGTGTGGCTACTAAAAAAGGCCATCATATTTTTTTTTTTATAATATGGATAGCATAGCATGTTTCCACTGCTGGGACTCAGGCCTCCTCTCTAGGACGGAATGGACAGTAATACACCACGTGGACGGCTAGTGCGTGTTGCTCAATGTCACATATCTTTCAACTTTTTGTTTCTAGACATTGATGTTTTCCGTCACCGTTTTGAGAACAGTGGTGATGAAATAAGTTACACTAAGATATACGCCTGACTGGGTTTGAACCTGCGACCTACAAGTCATAAGTCGGGGCCGTTACCACTCGGCCACCACTGCTCTTAATACGGATTATATTTTTATATAATTTATTAACCATACGAGTGCTATCATGACCGTTTATTGAGAGTACAAGTCACCCCTTGCCTTTTTTTTATTGTTTTTGGTAAAAACTCTACGTTAGTTTCTCTAAAATGTTGCATACAATATCTTTGGTTTCTGTATCCTGCAATAGTTCCACACTAACGGGAGTCGTCCTTGGATAGATAGATAGATAGATAGATAGATCTATATTGTTTATAGTGTATATCATAAGAAATTACAGTAGGAGCTTTTAACGCTAAAAGCGTTTTTTTTTATGCGTTAGTATTGCTGACGGTTTATAAGTTTGAGTCAGCAACTCTCGCTCATGCCAAAGTGGAAAAAGATATTTTTCTGAATTCTGAATCCAATAAAATACTAAAACCAATGTCGTACTAATAACTAAAAGCTCCGTATAAAATCAACTATTAAAAGCCAACTATTAGTTTCCTAAACTCAATTATTAAAAGGGAGGACTTATACATAATAATATATGATATAGCTCCATCTCTGACAGAACACGTGACCTTTTTGCATTTGGGCGGGGTGGGAGATAGTGTTAGACTTCTACTGACTAACAACCGAATCTTCCTTCCTGAAGCAAACCCTTGGCCCCAGTAGGCTTCGACCCTGCTGGGACCCAGTAGGCTTCGACCCTGCCGGGAACCCAGTAGGCTTCGACCCTGCTGGGACCCAGTAGGCTTCGACCCTGCTGGGCCCCTAAGGTAACACGACATCGTAAGTCCTCCTGTAATGATTATTATCACATTGTTTTTACTCTAAAATATGGGAATTAAGAATTAACAATGCTCATCTAAATATTCACTGTAACACAACGGTTTGCTTCATACGAGCTTGGCCATTAAGATGCACGATACCTACACGCTTTCCGAGTAAGTAATTACAATTAAGTTCATTAATATTGCGAACCACGTGTTTAGATTATGATAATTTTATTAGAGGCCAGTGCGAGATGGACAAATTACAGAATGTTTTACAAGAGAAGAAAAAAAACACTCAGGAAAAAGCTGACACTCTTGGTGAACAAGAGTGGAGAAATTGTTTGATGATTTCCCAACCAGAAAAATAAAAAGCTACAGTTGTCAAAAAGTAAAAGGCCTGTTTTGACATTTGAGAAAAACCCCAGAATGTAACTTGAAACAAAACTGAAAGAAACAATAAAATAATAATTAATTACAAGTGTTTTAAAAAAAAATACATAAATTTTTTGGCGCGTTAAATAATTGATGGAATTGCGAGTATTCTTTTTGACCTTACTTTAAAAATAAGCAGATGTCAAAACGGACCTTTTATTTTCTGACAACTTTACCCCCTCGTAGAATGTCGCACTAATTACTAAAGACTCCGTACATAAAGCCTGCAATTAATACATTGTTTGTACTATAAAATATGCGAATTAACAATCAACACTGCTCATCTAAAAATCTTCATTCGCTGTAACACAACAGTTTCCTTTATACGAGCATGACCATTATAATGCACAATACCTACACGCTTTCCGAGTGAGTAATTAAAGAAAGAAGAAGAAAGAAAGAAATACATTTATTTGTGACTCGTACAGGATAAAAAATAAAAAGTGACTTAACTTCAAGAACTTAATTTTAAAAAAAGCAACAGTAAAAAAATAATTTAAAAGAAAAAGCATTACCCGTGCGACGCTTTAGGCCAAAAAAAGCATTATGCATCTCATCATTATGCTGCGATATTTAAACAAAAAGTAAATAATTACAATGAAGTTCATTAATATTGACAACATCGTGTTGTTCAAAATTATGATAAATGTGCCAGATGGACAAATAACTGTTTTACACGATAACAATATAATTAATAGAAGAACTTAAATAATATTCAGTAACTGTGATCCACCATCACAAATCTGTCTCCATAAGAAATGAATTTATTACGAATCTATTGTTATGGCTTTAAAAACCAGCAATAATGTTTTCTCTTTACCCAACTAGCCAAAGAAGAGATATGCTTTTCACGCGTATCTTGTTGTTGTCGTATGTTTTAATACATCGTCGTTTTCTTTATTATTTCGTATCTTCCAAACGGATGAATGGATTTCGAGATCTAAGAAATCGGTCGATTTGTCTCAAAAGCCTAAATGAGGTTTGAGATATCTTTATTTCCCATAAGAATGCCCTTAAATGCTTAAAATAATAAAAATAATCATAAATATTTGAATTAGCAATGGCTTTTTTGGATAGAGAATGTAAAAAGAGCACTGTAACTAACCTTTCATCATCTTTTGTCAAATTTGGGTAAATATCATGTTTTTAAATGTTGGTGGCGAAACTCTTTCTTAAGCATTTTCACAAAAACTGAAGAAAAAGTTTCGCCACCAACATTGAAAATATTACACTGAAGACATTTACCTATTTTTGGTCGGCGCAACATTTTTTTTTTCTTCCATTTTGTCCTGTCACCCATCATGTTATCACACCAACTCCCTATTCTTTTATATTAGTGACGTAATGCTACATAGTTACGTTATATATACACATGTAAAGTATTCAAATATTAGGCTGATATAATATTGTTATTAACCTCTCAAGTAGTCTAGATAGTGTTGAAAGAATTGATATGGATCGGTAATTGTAAGGTTCGTCTCTGTCACGCTCTGTGTCACTGCCGTGGTGCACGGGATGAACGATTGCCAGTTTAAACGCATGAGGAAAGACTCCTGTGCTGAAGGCCAGGTTATATAATACTTATGTCATGTGTAGGATAAGTAAATGTTTGATTTTTTTAAGAAATGTACTCGACAATTTTCAGTTTCATAAACATAAGATCCCACCCGGGAGCATACGCACCAATCCAAAACTTCAGCCATCACAGTAGATACATTCTATGAATCATACACCATCTATTGTAATACAAGTAAGAAGTAGTCAATTATCACGAGTGTGTGGCGCGTTTCCCATACATTCTATTCAGTTTTACGATAAGAATACAATAACTTGCTTTTTTTAAACACAATATGAGTGCTACCGTTATTCTTATTATGGATCTATTTATAACTGATTTATCTTTGAAAAGTATTTCTAGCGTTTTCTTTGATTCGCAATTGTTTTTATAACATAAGCTGATAATACGATTTATCGGTATCTATATAGTCACATAGATTCTCCCTAACGAGTGTAATAATATTAATACGTATATTTTTTTTATGAGCTGAAAATTTATATTGTGTAGATTAAGCGCTCAGTAAATAGGTATATTGGTGAAAATCTAGACACACTGCTGCAGACAAAAATATCTAAACAAAACCAGAAATGATAAATTAAAAACTCACCCAAAGCTTCCAGGATAGCAAATAGGGTGACAAACATGCATATTCGGCGTTCTCTTCCCGCTGAAGTGGTGTCCGCCATTGAAGATCACTTCCGAGCAGCAAGGGGACGAGCATCTCCCGCTGTCCGAACACTCCGAGCCGCAGCAAGACCTGGATCCATCAGTACTACACCAGTGGTCTTCACACGGAAGGGGATAACGCCACTCAGGAGACGGGACTCTGTAGTTGTATCTCCGATCCCAGTGCATTGAACTCAAATCCGTACATCTTTCCACATAAGCCCCGGCCAGCTGCTCCATGTACTGTTTGTACAATCGCTTCTGCCTCTGCGTCTGCGACACGTGCAGACGGAGCACGTTCAGGAAGCACATCTTGACAGCGCGCAGGATCCGGGGGAGCACGCCGGCGCTTTCCACCAACCGGTACGCCGGCATATGCTCGACTACCAGAAACGCACGGACCAGACGTCCGCGGAATCTCAGAGAAAACAGATTTTACTGTCGCTACTAGACCGCATTGCGAGCAAGTCGTTAGCAAAGAATTCAACCGTGATTTATTAATTTTCCGTTCGCTTTTGTAATCTGCTTAGTGTTTGTTTCTGTTAACTCGATTATTACAAAAATCATTTGTTATCTTTTATTGCAAAAGTTAACAAAGATGTTGTTTTTGTGTTGTCGAAAGGTTTGTTACATTTTAAATTACGCGCCAAACGTCACGGTTCCATGTGAATGGGCGCGAGTGCGCGGGAGCGCGGTTCGTGTCTGATGGCGGACTGCGCCTGCGCGGACGCCGCGACCGCCATAATCGCTTTACGTCAAATTAACTCGCATTTCCCTTAGAGGTGAAAAAACGGAACAGTTTACGGAGAAAATACGGCACTACTGAAAATAATTGGGGTTATAAGCCGTATCGTGGCCGTATCCGAATGCGACCTACCGCTGCCGCCATTGCTAGTGTTGTTTTGGTAGAGCGAAAACTGATTTTGCAATTATTTACGTAATGCTACAATAAAATTGATAGGGAATGAAGTAGACAGACGTAATAATCAGATAATTTATTTTATTCTTAATCCTAGTCAGATGCCACAACTTATACATATTCAGCTAAAAACAATAATAGATACACAAACACACAACAAAAAATAAACATACAGAATATTACTAAAAAACACTTTTTTTTAATATGGTTAAGGATGACTACCTCTCCTCTTGAACGTCATTAAGTACATTATTTCTCTGCTTTAATATACGAGTATATTATATTGCTTGTTTTATATGTATTTTATTAGTTAGTATTGTATATATATAAATAGTACACCATGAACTACCTGAGTATCTTTTTCTCCTTCACTGTCAAATCCATCCAAAAGTTGTCGATCGCTTTTAGCAACAAGACCGCCCATTGCGACACCCTATTAATTTTAAGTTCTCTAAGTAATTTCTATCTAAAGTCTATCTATCTCTCTATCTATCTACTATAATTAATTTGTTCTATCATTACGGTGTTTTAACACTTAGTAGATACTAAACACATATGTACATATTTAAAGAAACTAACTGAGAAACATAACAGCGTTTAGTTAAACTCAAAACGGTGAAGGAAAACATCGTGAGGAAACCGGCATGTCCTAGAACCAAAAATTCGAAGACATGTGACTTTTTTCCACTACAAAAAACGTAAATAACATTTTAGAGAAATAGACTTTTGATGAAAACTGAATGTTTTTCACTTCGTATAGATCTGTATAACATAACTAAAATTCAGCTATAGTGAAAATAAGACTTTACTACCCAAATACTATCAATCAAGACAAGGCAAATTAAACGCAAAATCTAGCTGACTAGTCCTTTCACCACAATGACGTAAACAAATTCGAATTCGATTACAAAGGATCGATTGTCGATAATAAAAGATGAAAATAATGTGTGTTTCTAGATTTTATTTCGCTTCACTTGTTACAGGTCGGACTACTTCCTCATGACCTGTCTTTTCTGTACTAGTTCCATTTTGAAGAGAGTCTACTACATTATTATTTTCAAAGTCATCCGAAACAGGCTGGACCGTAATTTTATTTTTTGCGAATACCTTTACAACTGACAGACAATTCTCAAAACCAGTTACAACATTCTTATATGTCTTCAGACAAATTGATCCCTTAAATCTATTTTCCAAATACTGCATCAATTCATTTTTATTATCCATAAACAAAAATGTGTTGTAAATAAATGTAGCATTATAAGTATCGTGGTATACAGTACAAGGAAACTTTTCGCCACACAATCTATTTAAATAATTCATATGCTGCAAACAATGTTGAAATTCGGATAAATTATGAGCTACTGTCAAGTTATACTTTTCTTTTAAATTAACCTTTGTAAATAAAAATTGTAAACCATTGTAAAATTTTGATGCTTCCTTTGCCGTATCAGATGGCGTCAAGTATAGGCCGTTCTTTTTATAATGATCCAGTATTCTAGATACCGGACCTAGCATTACATACGACAGAAGAACACAGTAAGCGACATTGATAAAGCCCTTATTTTTCTTAAAAACATAATACACTAGAGTTAAAATAAGAATCCTGCATTCTTCAGGAACATCTTCAAGTGGATTCTTATAATCATATCCAGGTAGAACTTCCTCAAGAAACTGTTCGAAAGCCTTGGACTCTTTCACTAATAATTTCAGTTTTTTACCAACACGATGCTTCGTAAATATGTCTCTATTGGATATGGTATTAGCCCAATGTGTTTCAATCTCCTTTATTGAACTTTTCTGGCCTTCCCTCCCAAGAAAAGTAATCTTTGAATCTTGAGAGTTTTTCAAAAGGCAATGGCTGTAAACGATTATATCAATAGATGGCAGTAAAGCATCCGGACGTCTGTTGTCATTAATAATCAAAGATCCACACATTAACCCATTCTTTTTCATATTGATGTAAGGAACAGCGATCATACCATTTGCGACACCTTTCGCAAACCATTTCTTGTCATCTTTGAATAAACCGTAATCTCTTTCTCTTTGAAAGTATTTCACAGCAAGGTTGCATAACGGGTATTTGTATATAGTTTGAATTTTGTCATAAACTGCCTTGAAAATCTTATTTTGTTCTTCGTCATCAATAGACCTTGACACTGTACTGATGGCATTTGCTTCCTTTTGACGTTTAACCCACCGTATTACTGGTGTTATCATATCGATATCTTCATTTTCAATAATTTCAGCGAGCTTTTCTAAGTAGTCACCACTTTCATTCAATAAGGCCAGCAGTATTGGCATTTTATCGTAAACACCAATAGCAGTTTTGACTTTGTCGTGCTCGTAAATTGTACAGTTTATTTTTGAAATACCTTTATCGTGTTCTAGTGAATTCGGCGTAATGCATGACACGCCGAAACAACAATACTCCACGTTATTTGTTAGAACTGGACACTTTAATTTTCTAGAGACTCCTACAATGGCTTCTATAGAATCGTATTCAGAAACAAAATACTTTATGTTCATTTCTTTTAAAACCTGTTTTTGGACGTCGTTTACGAGAAGGGGCTGAAAATATGCAGCCATATCCATTCGCACAGTACCGTTTCTGTCATCTATGATGCTTTGATGAATTTCTTTTCTTTTTGCAATGTCGTATTTTGTGGTCCCACTGAAGATGACATAGCACTTGACATTATTGTCGACAAATAAACTGAGTGTGTTGATGATGAAGTCTGCGTACCGATCACAATCGGGTCCAAGAACAAACTGGCACCCGCTCTTTTTGTACGTGTCCCTGAAGAAACTGTCTCCGTCGATAATGAGTTCGCAGTCTCCAAGGATGTGGGCTGAAGACAGGTTCTTGTTCATGATATACCACCGCAACGATGTGAACTTCATCTTGATGTTTCTGAAATTATAATAATAAAACTCTAAATATTTTCACTTGAAACACTAGGATTAGAAGATTTAGTTGGAGAAAAGAGAGCAGATATTGCCATAATTGAGGTAGGAGATCCTAAAATGCTTTACCACATCATGGCAAATGTTAAGAAATTTTTGGAAAGATACTAGTACAAGTTTGTTTAAAAATACATATATATATGTCGTGGTCTCATAGAAATGGTACCAAATCAATATTTTAAAATCTCGTACTTGAGTGTGTATCTGTGTGCCAAATAAATCTTTCTTTCTTTAGGTTGCCGCCGCTGATATAGCCGATGTAGTTGGCAAACCTCTTGGCTAATCCTTTAACTGTGGTCATGCCTTCTACTTGCACACTTACATCTATATTAACATTCAAAACTTCGCCTCCTTTCCAACTCTACGTATCATCTTTCACACGATAAATATCCATCGTTCATAATTTATTTTCTTTATACGTTACTAGCCTCTGCCTGCGGCTTCGCCCGCGAGTTTCACTATACAAACTTCGGACAGTTCGTCCCAATTAGTTTCATCCCATTTCATCTCATTAGGACATGAATTTTTGATAATTCCTCTCTGAATGCACGCTTTTATTATAAAAGAAAAACAATGTGCAAAATTTTACTTTCTTAGTCCCAGTAGTTTTGACTGTATTGATATGTCAGTCACACAGTTTCTCCTTTTATTTAAATAGACTAATTTATATTTGAAGCTAATTCTAGATTTTCTCCTCAAGCAGTGAAAAGAAACATTGTGAAAACGCATGACTGAACTAACACGCTGACCAACGGTAGTTCCGTCTAGTTTTATTACTGAGGGGAATAAATTCCCATAATTTCTATAAGTAGAGGGACAAATTAGTACATGCACATGGATTCTAATAATAACTATCCCTTCTACATACACGGTTTGCGTTAGAATAAAGCCGAAAATAGTGCAGTTGCATTAGTTGTTTCTAAGTTTGTTGGCCAATATTACAAATATACCAAATTGTACAAATATACACCGTTAAATTTTAGTCATTTTAATCCCGCGGAGGGTCGGTTCGGTACATAAAATACTATAGCTTATAAATCTTATAGTTTAACAGGTTTTTTTATGGTAGGTAAAATCATCCAATGAAATCTCGCGCCCTTGAGCGGAGCGAGTGATAGTGTCAGACTCTTACTGACTAAAAACCTACCCCGTTCCTTCGTACCAGAGCCTTGGTGTATACTTTCATATCTTCCCAAGGCCCCAGAGTAAGCTTCGACCCTGCTGGGTTCCTGCTGGGCCCCCTACAGTTTACTGAACACTCCTTGAGGCTCGCGGGAACAGTGCGCGCTGTCGACGACTTGGGCTTGGTCCGGACGGTTATCGGACGAACGGACAGCGAGCTACCCACTGCTCGCCGTCCGCAAGCTGGGTAGAAAAATAAACTCATAGGGCATCAAAAAATTCATCCGCATCGATGTCAATGGGAAAAGTGCCCAGAAAGCTGGCAGCATTGCCACGTTGGATGGCAATGCTGATTCTTTGACCAAAGAAAATCCCAGCCCTCTGGTCACGCGAAGAGTCGACCAACCGTTTGCTGAAATCCCGAACAATTTGATCAGCGCTCGGACCCCATGGCCCTAGTGTTTCAACCCCAAACGACTCAAACATTTAACATCTAATGAGGTTATTATATTTTACAGTGCAGGTGCGTTAGCAGTTACTGATAACCATTATTGAGATAAATATTATAAAATACTTATTTAATGATTAATGATAATTTAAAGTTAAACTGATTCATTCAATGATATTGTTATTTCATTAGAAATTGTTGTGTAATAGGTTTTTTAGTGGGTAAAAATCATCCAATGAAATCTCCCGCCTTTGGATGGAGCGGGAGATAGTGTCAGACTTTTTCTGACTAAAAAACCCACCCCGTTCCTTCTTTGCCTTCGTTCCATGGCCTTGGTGTTCACTTTTACATTATCCATGGCCCCAGTGTTGTTTTACAGGTACGACTAAGAAGTAATAGTTTCCAATCTTTTGACCCTTTCTGGACAGTTGAAATTCAGTTCGAAGATTTCAATAATTCTTTGGAGGTATGCGGAACAGAGAGTAAAGTGTCTCATACCTCCGTTGAAAAGGGAGGATCCTCCGACCAGACGGTTGTTATGTCTGGTGGGCAACTGCTCCATAGATGATTTCTTGCGGTTCTACTATCTATTCAAATCGCGCGGAGATCTTTAAATGCGCGATGCAGGATAGTTCCTTTGTGACGACATAGATGTCAGTACAAATGTCACAACTATTTGTTGTCGGTATAGATACGATTTTTTTGTACAGCTATATTTTATCTTAGCGACACACAAAGATGTATTTGTGTGTCGCTATGAGTCTAAAAAAAATCACCCTTCCACCCGGATCGGATGAAAGGCACTTCTACAATCCTATTTTTTGTTTTAGTGAGGGAATTTGAGAAATCATCGAATAACTTCTCCCGCTCTGGGTGGAGCGAGAGGGAATGTGAAAATCTACTCGTGTTCCTGTAGACCTAGTTGCCCTTTGAGTTCCAGGGCCGGTCAGTGAGTCGTCTTAGGAGTGTTTTTGTTAGGAGTCTTCTGAGGATAACTTAACTCCCATGAGCGTCGCCAAGGGGGGGCAGGGGTCGCCTAGAGGCTTGCTTTATAACTTCAGAGCCTAGTTTAGGCACCAGTCTCCCACAATATAATGCCCATCCTATATGTTACCGTACATATAAGGCTAGCAATTAGGAGTTATATTGTGGAGAAAATAAACTTATATTATTATTTTTTTTAAAAAAGTTTATATTATTATCTATACTTCCAATAAACCCCCCCCCCCCCCCTGATCATCGGCTGGCAACGCTCTTGTTAACTCCTTCGAGCAATCTCACAGCCCTAGCAGACATCCGCCTTAGCGAGCCTCTTCAATGCATGAAGAACACAATTATGGTCTTTGTCCGACAGCAAGCTATTTATCGATCACCGTCCGCAAGCTCGGTTTAAATATCAGGCTATCGAACAAACCGTACCGAATAAATTGCATATCGATCGATACAGTACGGTATAACCATCGATCTTAGTGATCGACGGGTGTAACAAAAATCAGTTCCGTGCGAGAATGGAACCTGCGATGCGCAGCGCAGTAAGCCAATGCCTCGACCATTGCGCCAAACGTACCATCACCTACCAAATTAACTTACTTACTAAATTAACATCACTACCACGCGTTAATATTATAAGTCTTAAGTCATTTATTTCATAACATTATGTAACATTCTATAAAAAATAAAATTAAAAAAGATTGTAAAGGATACCAGAAAACCGGCCAAGTGCGAGTCGGACTCAAACTCAAACTCAAACTCAAACTCAAAAGCATTTATTTCAAATAAACCATTTACAGGCACTTTTGAAAGGTCAAGGTGTCAGTCTGTCAGAAAAAAAATGATGCTAATTGCACATTCCAAAGCGTAGATCTCTATGGAGAAGAATGTGCAAGAAACTCCATGGACACTCTTTTCAATCATTTTATGTATAACAAATATCTCTGTTACATGTTTCTTGTCGCTGCTATTATGTGAGAACAATGTCAATAAAATAAAGTAAAGACAAAAAAAAAGGCATTCTAAATAAAGATATTAAACTCGCGCACGAAGGGTTTTGTACCATTGTTTAGGTAAACAACAGAACAACAAAATAAGCAAAAAAAAAATGCCTTTTTTGTATGGCCCCTTAAATATTTATAGTTTATTATTAAATTAAAAATACCACTGAGTATTTTGTGAATATTTCAAATGCCATTATTAACATCGAGCAAATAAGGGCAAAAAAATAAACGCGTTTGTTGTATGGGAGTTCCAAATAAATATTTATTTTATTTTGTTTTACCGCGGCAACAAAAATACATATATTGTGAAAATTGCAACTTTCTAGCTGTAGCGGTTTTTGAGATACAGCCTGGTGACAGACAGACGGACAGACAGCGAAGTCTTAATAATAGGATCCCGTTTTTACCCTTTGGGCACGGAATCCTAAAAAACGAGGAATAAAAACAAACTAATAACAATAAATAAAAAACTTATTTACGAAAATAATTAGTGTTATCTTACCTTAGTAAGACTAGTTGAAACTCCAAAGATAACTGAACACGCTATGATGAGCACGCTAAAGTATGAACAGATAAACTGGGGGACGTCCTGCCTGACGATATTCTCTCATAAAACACAGAACCACATTGAACGGGTATGAAATGACGCAAGAAACTTTATATATTAGTCATCCTATGCATTGGAAGCAATGGTCAATCATAGAGTACTTTTGGTAGCTATGTACATAAATAGACAGATATATATATATACATAAATAGATAGACAGATCATCCAGTGTTGCCAACAGTTGACCTAGTTTTACACCAATTTTAACTTCCAAAACCACTGACAGAAAAGACGCTACTCACGTGATAACTAAATTGTCCAATTTCTTTTTTTAATACATATTTTCTCATATATTATAGGAAAATCTAACACAGCCAAAACTATTACCAAAAATATGATAACTTACAATTACACTATGAGTGCATTTAAATGTTCATAGATTTTTTTAGCAGAGGTGGCCGAGTGGTAACGACCCCGACTTATGCGTTGTAGGTCACGGGTTCAAACCCAGCCAGGTGCATTACTTTGTGTAATTTATTTCATCACTACTGCTCTCAAAACGGTGAAGGAAAACATCGTGAGGAAACGGGCATGTCCTAGAACCAAAAATTTGAAGACATGTGACATCCACCAAACCGCACTGTGCCCGCGTGGTGGATTACGGCGCATTCCCTCTCCTAGAGAGGCCTGATCTGATGCTATGCTATACTAGATTTCTTTTTATTAAATACAATTTAGCAGCCAAACGCTCAACCACTGTGTCAACCGTGCTGTGTATTATCGATATCTATTAACCAAAAAAAATAACTACTCATTTTAGTGGAAAACTATTAAGTTGACAACACTGACAGCGTGTATGAAACTAAGTCCCCGATCATAGACTAAATTTATAGTACGTTTTTTTTTTCATGTAAATTAAAAATGACGTTACACAATTACATTACAAATAAAGTAATTTTTTGTGTTCATCAATAATACAAGTTTTTGTGATAGTTTGATACCAGCTTTAGCAAGTGCAAACAGCATGTGTTTTTACTTTTCTTTAAAACTTTTACTTCTGAGAACTTTGATTTTCTCAAAAACTATGGGAACCCGCCTTAGTCCTCGTGCACATTATAATAATTGTTACAATACATCATCGACCTGTCAGCAATACGTCAAGTTTTTCGTCAGTAGGTATCTATACAAAAAAAAAACATTAATGTTTATTGATGTGAACCAAATTTTTTTTACTATATTTTGAAGATTAATTTATCCGAACGTTGCACTTTTTCCATTGTCATCAGTATCCCGGTCCGTAATGTCAATGGAGAACTTTTTCAAGCGAAATTCAGTGCAAAAATAGAACTATTCTCTGTTAAAATTAATGGTGTTGTAAATTTTATTGTAGTACTTTAATATTTTTCTAAATACAAGTAGGTTCTATCTTAGCGAAACATGCTAGACTCAAATCCATTGCAAGGAATTTACTATCCATTTGAAAACAAGAAATATTGCAAAAGCAATAAGAAGAGTTACATCCGTATTCTAATGGAAAATCCCTCATAACGGGCTGTATGGCGTAAGATTTTAGCCTGCCCAATTAGTGCGACGGAAAAAAAATGTCGATGGGTCCATTTGACAGTCGTCGCCTAGTCATGTCATTGTCAACTGTCATTGAGAATTTGTAACAATCGCTGTTTTTGTTTTGATTGCTCGATTCCGCCAAATTTTAAATAATTTATCTGAAAAATCAATAAAATATGTCAACAATCTGACAATATCATGTTTTTAGATTCATACCAAAAATATTGATACAATTATAAATGGAACAAGAGAAGAGAGGCGAGCGGGAAGCTATCGAAAAATTTGATATAAAGTTAAAATCTAAGCCCAAGGATGGTGTCGTTCTGCAACTGCATCACACGGTTCGCGATTCAAATGGGGAATGCCGTAGAATACGATTCTCTACCGGCGTGTTTGACGACAGTCATGACAAACTCGCCTGTGCCGACAACGCCGGAAACATTTTTATCTTGGATTTTTCCGACCTGAAATTCTGGAAGCTACCCGGTACAGGGGCGTGCACTGCCTTACAATTCGTGCCCAACAGACAGGACACTTTGATAGTTGCCATGGCAAAGAAGTACGAGATGAATTTCCTGGACACCGAAACTGGGCGTATATCACTCACTCTACCAGGGCACACAGCACCGGTTCGACACATTTCTTTCTCAAACCATGTAAAAACGAACAATCTTCTAACAGCAAGCCCTGTAGAAGCTATTCTCTGGGAACTACGCAACTATACCAAGTATTTCACTTTGAACACATACTTGGGTGCTCAAATCCAACAAATTATGTTTTCTCCCGCTGGTGACTACCTTGTAGCATGTTTTCAAAATGACACAGTACAAATTTGGAAACATGAGAATATGAAATCTGTAAAACAGATAATACCAAGTGAATTGAAACACATGAAAAGTATTGCTTTCACTATGAATGGCCGTGCTATGGCCATGGCTGGACTTGCAAACATGTTGATACTGTTCAGTATGGATACTTGGAAGGCCCTCAAGTCCATAAACATGTCTAAATACAACATATCTGGTGCTCATCAAATAGCGTTCATTCCACAGTTATTTGATGGCGGAGCAAACAAAATACTTGCTATATTGAGCAGTGATTGTATACTTTATTTACTTGATTTAGAATCTTTAAACATAATACACATTATCCATCCAGAATCATCGGGTATTCGTAGGTTTGTGGTCAGTCCTACAGGAAAATACTTCCTATGTATACTGCAACTTGGTGAAGTCAATATCTACAATTGCTCATTTGTAATGGATTCGGTTCAGAACTGTCAAAACGTTGTAGTAGAAACTGTGAGGAAGGAGATTCCAGGCACATCAACATTCAAAGTCCCTTCCCAAGAACAAACTCATTCAAAATTTCAAATTGAACAAAAGATGCGAATTTGTATGGACAGTGCTAGATTAAGAAGAATATTGATGCAGTATGGTGAATATCCAGACAAGTTCCGCTCAATCATCTGGAGGTCATTGTTGGATACTCCGCGGAATAAGGCTGCTTACGCTTCTCTCCTTGATAAAGGCATTCATCCAGCTTACAAAGATATAGAGAAGCAGTTTACTATCCATAGTGCGGTAACACTGAAAAGCCTGAAACGTCTACTGTCCTGCCTCTCGCACTGGTGTCCTTTATTTGGTGTGATGAAGTTCTTGCCTGGTTTTGTATTTCCATTTGTGAAAGTTCTACAAAAAGATCCCCTTTTGCTATTTGAATCTGTTGCCAGTATTTTATGCAATTATTGCCAGCTATGGTTTGAGTATGCTCCATTCCCTCCGATAAGTGTGCTAGCCATTGTTGAAAATATTCTGGCTGAGCATGATCAGCCACTGTTGAATCATTTCTGTGATGTTGGCATCACAAGTCAAACATATGCTCTGAAAATATTAGAAACGGCCTTTAGTGAAGTACTAACATGCTCCGAGTGGCTGATACTGTGGGATCATGTACTTAGTAATGAGCCCGCATTCATTCTCATGGCTGTAGTATCATATAACATTGTACAAAGAAACGCATTGAAAAGGCTAAAGACTCATGAACAACTTGAAAATTTTTTCCACATGCAGAACCCTATTGACAAGAAAACATTCCTGAAGAAGGCTTATGTGCTATTGAATGAGACCCCAGATGACGTACACCCTAGAAGATTTTTCAAACCCTTTGTGTCACTGGAAAAAGGAGGATGCTATCAACAATTCATTGGATACCCAAAGGCAACAATTTGTCTCAAATTAGCAAAAAAGGACAGAAGAAAATGTTCAAAGAATGAAAAGTATACTTTAAAAGAATTAACCGCTAAAACTCAAGAAAGAGAAATTAATAATAGAGCAAAACATGAACTGTCGGATCACAACACTGGGAATAGCGATGACGAAAGTAGTCAGGATGTTCGAATTGAGAGACATAGGAAGGCGAAAAGGAAAAGTCGTGACACAGTACTGAACAAAGGAGATTGCTACACAAAGGAAGCAAGAGAAGAACTGATTGAAAGCATAATTTATCCTGCTACAATACATCTACAGAGAAATAAAAGTGCGGAGGAAAAAATCTATAAAAAGGACAAAGAAACAAAGCATTCAAGACCAAAAACAAAAAAAAAAGAATACAAAACTGAATCTTTAGAGAAAGAGGTTGAAAAATTAATAAGAACTTATACTAATTCTGATCAATCCGATACTTGATCAAATACATAATAATATGTGTAATATAGGATGGTAACAAAATAACATAGTATATTTATATATTAGTTTATTGTATCACTACCCGCTAGTTAGGTTCTGAATTAAACAACTTGATTTGTATTAAAATAGTGACTTCTTATTCTTTCTTAGAAGGTCTCGGTATTGTTGACTTGATATGACTGAACTTCTTTCTTGATGAAGTGAGATTTGGGCTTGGTTCCATGCTCGATCGAGGTGTGCGTATTGGCGTCACTACTTTTGGCTTGAATAGACCTGCAAAAAGTTAAGAAGAGGATAGCTAGAGACACTGTAAATAAGTTTATGAGCTCCCATTGTTAAGTAGGAAGATACCAGCTTCCTACTTAACATTGGCTCTACCGTGAGCCTTTAACGCGGTCCAGTTTACGACCTAAACTGAATTATATAGTAAGAGATGGAGTTACGTAGGGTGTATAGCTTCATCTCGCTTCCTCGCTCGCAGGACAGCCATTTTGATGCCTAGTTTACATGTGGGCCCAGCCTCGGCCAAGGGCCCTCATAAACTAGGCATAAGACATCATGGTATGGCGGCCCCTGATGTCGGTTTATCAGCGCTTACAAGCACCAACTCGCATAAAGTGAGTTTTCATAAATCATACTATTTAGGGCCAGCAATAGCGCCAAAATGCGCAAAAAAAATACCTCCTTCAATAGTAGTCTGTCCGTGGTGATTCGCGCGGTGGACTGAAATCAGTTTTCGTCAAAAAACGTCATAATTTTAAAGCATACTTACTATTTAGTTTAGACCTTGCATCTTGCGCTTTAGCCTTATCAAGGTTCATACTCGGAGATTCCTTTTTCCCTTTGAAAAGATTAGGCGATATGCGACGCAGTCGGGAGGTTAGTTTGCTTTCCTTTTGACCTGACTTGGGCGCTAAATTTGATGTTGAAGCGCTCTCAAATCGTTTCAAGTGGCTTTTCGTGAAGTCTTCCTTGACCATGCCTATGCCAGATAGATTTGGGCTAGACGCAAACTGAGCTTTGGAGGATTCAGGACACTGTAAAAGAAGTCAATCGTCTTTAACCCGGTTCAGAACATGGACCACAACTTGGAGTGGCCAAGTGCAACAAACTTATTAAATGCCACCAATGCTGCACTTACTGAGCCCAAACAATTTAAGGACTTTGGTATTGACTCGAAAAGAAGATATAATGCCTTTTCATACATAAATTCATTTTATTTTCATTTATTATTTTTTCATTTATTTTATTTTCATTTTGAGTTCTGAACTCAAAATAAATTTATGAAAAGGCGTTATTACCCGGTGAAAAATTATAACCTGATCCAAAAATGGACCCATCTACAATACCAAACCTTCGAACCGAGTTTACCGCACCGTAACAGTTATCTGGGGTCATGGGTTTATTTCCGAAAGGAATGCTCGGCCCCGGCACGATAGGCTACGAAGCGAAGGAACGGGGTAGGTTTTTAGTCAGTAAGAGTCTGACACTACTTCCCGCTCCGCCCAAGGGTGGGATTTGTCATTGGATGATTTTACCTACCACAAAAAAAAAAACCGTAACAGTTATGTTTTTTTTATACCTTCAACAACGAAATCTTGGAGACATCCAGCGTCAGTGAAGACATCGAGGAATCATGCTTGCCATCCTCCATGAACTCTCTTATCACGTATGCTAACTTTTGATGCAGCTCTTCTGCTGCCTTCTCGGCTGCTATCAAACTTTCCAGTAGGGTACTTTGAGTAGTTTGGATTGGGCTGAAAATGTGAGAAACCTCAAGTAGATTTTTTTTTATCATTAAAATAGATAACTAGATAGGTAATGTCCGGATGCACAACAAATTAAAAAAAAAATGGAACCAGGCATAAACAGATAGTCTTTGGCTTGTCTGTGTTTATTTTTGAAAATCGGTAACCTATATATCTAAATGAAAGTCGTGTTGGTTACACTTTTTATAACTCAAGAACGGCTGAACCGATTTGGCTGAAAATTGCTGGGAAGGTAGCTTAGAACCAGGAGAAGGACATAGGATAATTTTTATTCCGTTAAATAAATAAAAACAATATTTCAAAATCTGCTAATTTATTGGTAGAGTAGGGTGCAGCGGGAGCGAAGCCGCGGGCAAAAGCTAGTATCAAATAAGTTTATACTGCCCTATTCTTATACTAGACAGTTTCGCCTTACACCAAGATTGAAAGGCTTCTAACGACAGACAGATGGACAACAAAGTGATCCTATGGGTTCCGTTTTTTCCTTTTGAGGTACAGACTCTAAAAATATTGTGTTAACGCGTCATCTACCCAATTATCTGCAAGATTACCACAAGTACTAAAACAGACCTGAGTGCCTAGTGTGAGTTGGTTTTACGTAAACGCGATCGACACGTTTATGACGTTCGGCGCACCGATTGGCCTACTCGAAGCTCTTAGCCAATCAGAGAGCCAAACACGGTAAACGTTTCGATCGCGTTAACGTAAAAACAACTCGCACTCAGCACACTGATAAAGTAGACACAGCAGGGTGAGTACCTATTTAAATTTAAGTACCAAGTTTTAATTTTATATTACCTTGACGTTTTGTTTCGTACCCTTGCACTTCCGGGAGTTGATGATAGCGTGTAAGTACTCTGCCTGCGACACATGATCTGCTGGAAATATAGAAGTTTGTGGGTTCTTATACTAGCTCATATTAACAAAACGAACGTTAATGTACCTAATAAAAAAAAAACATGCTGAAACCAGTGGCGTAGCTAGTCTCATGGGGCCCCGTATTAAAATTCCTACAAGGGCCCCAAATAAAATAAAACAGTACTTTTTTACAATTGCTTGGTTTACCCTACGAGACGGTTGTGGATAACATGTTGCGAAGTTTGCCTACGTCAGGGCCCCTGTAGCGCGGGGGCCCCGTATAATTGATACGGCAGAAACGGCGGTAGCTACGCCCTTGACTGAAACCTAAGTTGGAAGTCGCGTAAAAATGAATAGGTACCGACCATGTTTGTTTCAGCCATTTATTTCCTTAGTCAGCATCTCAAAGTCTGCAGCCCAGAGGACCACCGCGAGCTCTTAACGCGATCCATTTGTCGACCTAAACTGAACTGTTGAAGGGATGATAACTCCATCCCTTAGAGCATACACTTTTAAATTTTGGTAGTTTTAATCCCGCGGAGGGTCGAGTCGGTACATGAAACAGTATCGATTTATAAAGATAAAATTAAAAAATAATGTACTTTTTTTTAAACTCGAATTAATTTACGCATGTACGTAAACGTCAGCTCATCGACGTCAATGAACTGTAGGTAGTTAGTACGCAACGACCGACAACTCCCTACAAGGTCATTGACTTGTTTACTTAAAGAAATTAATTTCGTATAATTATGCGTATATTAATTCGAGTTTTAGAAAAAAAGTACTTTATTTTTTAATTTTATCTATTTAAATCGATAGTTTCGTACCGAATCAATCCTCCACAGGATTAAAACGACCAAAATTTAACGGTGTTTACCTCTAAGCTCCATCCCTTCAACAGTTCAGTTTAGGTCTAACTCGCAAGCTGGTCTTTTTTACACGTCATGTTAAGGCCCCTGATCAGTGGACAACGATCTATGGCTATTGTAAGTACCTACCCGAGTTTATTGATACCGTAGTGGTGGTGGAGCGATTTCTCGCCACATCGGTGTCGCTATGTGGCGCAAGTACGATCACTACATGACACAGAAATAAGCCCTGTCAGGGGCGCCGACTCCGTGGGTGCTCGGGTGCTCGAGCATCCTTGAGAAATAAACAGTGGGTGCCGAGCACCCCTGAGTATAGACATCATGAAACAGATCAGTAATAACCTTTCAGAAATGGATGTTTTTTCATTACCCGACGACCCGTTTGGCGCAGAGTTTAGAGCGCCGGTTGAGATGCAAGGGTCGCGGGTATATTTTTATCAAACATAATTATTAATTAAGTACGCAATATGTAAGTAGGACATTTATTTATTTGTAGGTTGATTAGTGTGCATGAGCACCCATGAAGTTTTCTAAAAGCCGGCGCCCCTGAGCTCTGTAGAGAACTCTGGAGCGCGTTATGGGAGAAGTTGCCATAAAAGAATGTACCTAGTGCATAACCAGCCTTAAATAAATCGAGAACGCAATCATACCTTTTTATCTTTACTTTCATCAGCAGACGCATCAGCTATTTGTACTTTCTGCAAAGGCCCAGGATCAGGCAGAGGTTGGTCACTTTCCTTCTTAATTGCCGTGAGGGTGTCCAGAGACCGGTACCGTGTAGGCGTCTCAGTTTTAATCGGGAAGTCCCTGAAAATAAAAACAGAATTCAACGCTCCGTTCAATGATTTAAACGCAAAACGCATTTTTTTTTTATTTGTTTGCATTTTGCCGGCCAGTGTCAGGTTCTATGTTCATTGAAATACTTAACACGGATTTGTTTATGAAAACAAAAAACTAGAACTAGTTTAAGGCGCCGCTCACTTGTGGTTGTGACACGCCACACGTGTGCGCATTAAAATCATCAATTGTTAGAACCCTCTCAGTCCGTCTAGCCAATTAATAGAGTGACTATTTCCTGAAAAAGTTATTCAATACGGTTAAATATAGCGAGTGTCATTCCATCGTTTCTGCCTACCCACATGTGAAAAAGACGTGAATTTGAACAAGAGCTGGGGTTGGAAGTTCTCCGTCATCCCCCGCGTACTCCCCTACAGACTTCTGGGTAGTTTTTCAAGAATTTGGATAAATTCTTGGCGGGGAAAAAGTTCAATAAATGAAGAAAATGTTGCCACCCGTCCAGCAGACTTTTTCAAAAAGGGCATCAATAAGCTTGATAGCTTCAATAAGATAAAATAATCTATGAATAATCGATGATGAAATAATCTATGCACTTTTTCCAACGTAGTGGTCTACGTTGAAAAAAATGCATAGATTGCATTGAGAATTACTTTAAAAACAAAAAATATAGAGATAAAAAAAACGGCAATTTCATAGGTACCTATTTTATATGTACATAATTATAACCCACCGTTTCTCAGGAGTCTTCAGTTCTATCATACTAGCAGACTTATTATCTATAGCTTCCTTGTGAATCTCGACATCCGAATCATTGTGTTGCTTGATGCATTTGATCATCTCATGGAGCTCTTTAGACAGGCGTTCGCGATGGCTCTTCGGCAGAGAGCCGAGTAGAGAGCATCCAAACTCCTAGTATAATGAAAAAAAAAAGATGGTAATGCTCAGAAATAGTAAACTTTTTTGTCTAAGAGATTTGTGAACGTCTGTCACGAAACAGAGCGTTCACCTTTAAATTTTATTTTGATACAAGTTTTTGATACAGGAGTAGTACGAACATCACATAAAGAAACACAGACACTATTTAGCATTAAAGTATGGCTTGAAACGATCAAAACACTCAATTTAGGAATACGCCCTTAGAGTCATAATTCAACAGGTAAGTGACAGATGAAAACAGGCCAAGAGAACAGCCCCCACACGAGACCTAGACAGGATGTCTGGGTCTAGGTCACACAAAAATAATTCTGTTTGTGACCGACGCTGGAAGTAACATCGTTTTTATCTAGGGCTTGCTTTACGGAGACGCGGTGCGTTGCGTGACGCGTTGGGCGGTCCGTCGTACATTGCAGCAGACGGCCGCGTCATCGCACGCGCAAACACAAATATATGGCAATGTACAATGCGGTCCAAATGAGAATAGGATCGATTGCCATGTTGTGACGTCACGTCGAACTGTCAAATTGAAGAAATTGGGTACGGTGAGCTCAAAAAGATTTTTAAAATTTAATTTATTTACGAATCGATAACGAAAATTTTTTTATCAGAATTCAGTTCTTCAATTTTTCTCATCTCAGCGTCACTGTGTGAAGTGCCTGATTAGTGGCAAATGGAAGAAGAGGGCGAATTATTCCTAACAATGGAAATAAGAAAGAAAATAGTTTTTATTTTTAACTAATTATGACTTAAAACAATATAATTAGCTAATTTATATTAAACAATAACGTTTTTACTTCACCTAGACTTAACTAAAACTACGTAATACAAAGCAAAAAATAACCCTTTATTGATACGCAAATAAGATTTTTTTGCAAACCGTACTTTTCACTCAACATTTGACAGATCGAGGTTATTGGCTTTCCTATTCTTATTTGGAACGCATAGTACGACGGACCGCCCACGCGCCGCGCAACGCACCGCGTCTCCGTAAACAAGCCCTTATCCAACAGTTATGGGTCGTAGGTAGGTATTCAGCAATATAGTCCAACTTTCTAGCAGCCAAATACCTAAGTACCAAAAGAAACAAAATTTTATTAAAATTAAACGGTTCGGGTGAAACACATTTAGTACATACCAAAACCTAAAAAAAAAAACAGAAGCCATGAAATTATTAATGGTAGGTACTTTCCCGGGCGGCCAGAGAGAACCAAATGACTTGCTATTCGGGAGTTCCCGGGCAGTTGGGGAATCTATGGCTCATAGAATAATATCAACAGAACGGACGTTGCCTTATACCGTAGATAACCCATTGCAGCAATCTTCCACCAGGCGTTTCCGTTCTATGTAGATATGTGTAAGATAATTGAGAAAAGTCAATGAAGAATTTATTATTTCATGGGATAAAGTAGTTATTGTGAACAAAAGAGTTTTTGGACACCATAGGTACTTTAGTTTACTAGATAGACAGGATCATTATATGAGTAGAAATGCAAACAGTCTTATTATTAATTATAGTATAGCACGCACTACGCGGCAAAATAAGTTGAACCCGTTGCTATGGTTACGCTCAGCCCCCACTTCGATTGAGACTGTGATTACTGCACAATCAAGGTCGATCGTTATCATGGTTCAACTAGTATGCCGCGTATTGTACACAGTACTTCGTGTGGTGACCATGCATGTGATACACATTCACAAACATGAAAAAAAAGCAATCTGTACTGCCATCCAAAATTACAAATATTTGTTCCGTGCGGGAATCCAACACGCGACACGCATAGCAGCCAATCCAGCCAATCACTCAATCACTACCTCATCCTTGTCGTCAAAAGCATTGAATGATACTTATAGGGTGGACCAGACTATGTTTTGTTTGTGTTGCGGCCACATAAGTGCTGGATGTAAACGACGACGTGCCAACACGTTCGTAATAATCATTCACTGCTGTTGGGAAAACGCGCTCGCCAACCAAGGGCGTTGAAGGTCATGGTTTACAACTGCTGTCTACATGGATTGAAGCTAGCAAGGTAACCTTGGTTGAGATGTTGGTTTGTAACCGTTTGGTCAACCCTTTATGTACTATTTTGGGTGGTGATAAATAAATTATTAAATTGAAGCAACAAAACATGGATACCTTATCTAGTTGTTTGCCGCCTGTTATGCCGGAAACCTGCCAGATGCCACTGGTCTGCTGGGTGGAGGTAGTAGGACAGGAACATGACAAGCTTGGGCTCTCCAGCACCACGTGGAGACCAGATGACTGGAAAGATTATTTTGATAATGCTTACCATTATTCATGTTGTGTGAAAATGGCAATAAGAATAATTTATTTTCAGAAAAAATACATTCAGATGAGTTGGTTTCCTAGAGCTCGCACTAAGATACCCTGTGACGTGAGATCCAACCTCCTTCCAAACTTCACATTGTTTTCAAAATTGTTTCCAGAAACTCTGTGTTAACGCCTTTTTGGCCTCGCACTGATTTCCTGTTTTTGTGTATTTTTTTTTTAGTTTATACGATTGTGTGAGGCACGAATAAACGTTCTTTCTTTCTTTTTCTTTTTTTCAACGTTCTGGAGAATTTTCCCATTGACAACAATGTGGATGGTTTTTTAATAATAATAATAATCCTTTATTTATTATCAGGCAACTAAGGCCCATAAACAAAATACAAAAATAATAAACTAATAGGTACATATAAAAGTAACTACTTATATCAATTAATGCCCGATAAGTTTTTTTTGCATTAGTCTGGGCACAATGCTCGCAGAACAAAATGTCAATGTGGCCGTAAGGTTCTGAAGTGACGGCCGCGTAACGAAAGAAGCAGTATTGGAAGGCCTCCCGCAAGGTGGAGGAGGGCCGATAACCTCGAGGGTCGTGAACTCGTGAGAATCCGATTGATGCGAGACGCACAGTTTCAGTCGTTGTAGCAACGCTTATGAGATGCCTAGGCTTTGTCCAGCTATGGACGTCTTTCAGCTGAAATAATGATGGTGAATTGGTGAGTTAAGTAAGTAGGCACCTAATTAGATAAAAATAGCTAGGGGCCATTCAAGTATTACGTAAGCACTACAGGGGGTGAGTCTTTGCTTTGGTTATTTTTGATAACATGGAGGATGGGGCGTCTGGATGGTGATTACGTCAGCAGTTTTTTTTTTTTAAGAGAACTATCTCAATGTTCCAAAATCACATGAAAGTGAGTAGATACATATTACTGAGCAACGTTTACGTAAGAGGAGCGTGAGATCTTTGCTTACTTTGCAGACGAGGGGGAGGGTTAATATTTGCAATAAATCTGCTTACGTAATACTTGAACAGCCCCCTATACCTATTTATGACTATTAGCAGTACGTAATTGCGTTAAATTAACTAGCTTACTCCAATTATGTTTTACATTGGTCAAGAAGTCGCTTCTTGCAGACTTCATGCTCCAATAAATTCGACAAAAATAGAAATTTAACTAATCATACGTACGCGTGTTAGCATTTACTATCTCTTATTGGTAATAAAAATTCTAATAAGTACCTCATTCTCATTACATGCACGAGATAAGCTTTAAGTGGGGTAACTTACTACATTGTTGCTAATTATTTTTAACGGTTACTTTCTTCGACTGTGAAAGAGAGATCCCCGTTCAGTAACTTTATATGAATTTGTAATTAAACTATATGAACTTGTTAAGTACCTACCCATATCTACCTATAGTGCCGCGGCACGACGCCGTCTCACGGTGGCGGTGCCTTACGTGCCGTAGACATGTGTCCACTCTCTTAATTATAGGTAATTAATTAATTAATTAAAAAATATAAGTTAACAGTACTCTTCCAGAGAGAAGGTCTGAGCCGAGTCGAGCTCGAGTCCCACGACTGGGAGTCAGAGCCGAGCTCCGAGTCACAGCAATGGTAACATTATAAGGAAAATTACAAATTACTTATGTTACATAAGCAATTAACACTGTTTTCGTAGTTCAATTACTGCTTGTATCTATGTGGTTGATGGTATAGTACCTACCAGGTACACTACAATTGCCATAGGATGGTGCAGGTGACAGCTGTCGGATTCATTACATTGTATGAATCCGACAGCGGTCCGTTTCTCACATTTTAAAGTTGCATATTTTCGTCCTGCTGTAATCATGCCCTTGCTAAGTAAAAAAGACCTAAGTAGGTAGGTACTATCAAAGACACTTCCGCCTGACTACCGCTAAGTTAATTTTTGCTTGCACTCGAAACGAAAATTTCCAAGGGCTTATTTGGTGCCGCGCCGCAGGATTCAAACGATTTTTTTAAGTGATCAGGAAGGAATGACCTCGGTGGTACTTACAGAAGTAATTTAGGTTTTTACCTGACAATTTATAACAACACTCCTCATCGCACCGCCGTCCTGGCTGATGTTGCCGTCGCTGGTGTCCAAAGACTTGACGCTAAATCCCAAGCATTGTAACAGGGCACACAGCTCCACCACATCCGTGTAGGCTTCCTAAAAATAGTCGTGTAGCCTTAATTTTAGTTTTTACTAGCATAGTTGTTTAAATTATTTTTGTGCATGCTGTGGTCTCCTATAAGTGAAGGAGTATACCAACAAGATACCGATACCTCTTTTAAGAAACTTGAATATTGTGTACATCCTTTGTTGGAGATCCTAAATAAATAAATAAATAAATAAATAATCTGAGCATCAGACTGCCTAGTGCAAGTTAATTCAACAAGTTTATGGGCGCCTATAAATTAGTCGCAAAGTGCCGCGCGACGGCAGCGCGGTTGCAGCGCCTCTTTGCAGCTAATTTGAAGGCGCTATTTTGTATGGCAAATTTTGGTTCTGCAAGTAACCGCTAGAGGCGCTGCAAAATTTGCCATACAAAATATTTACGGCGTCGATATCGAGTAGCGACGAATACTATTGCTTAAAACTCATGGTAGAGGTACAGGTACCTAGTCCCAGAGATTAGCGCGTCGCAAACAAAAAACTTGCACTTTTATTTGTTTTTATAAAATTATGCGTTAACACTACGCAGTTTTTACTTTATAGGCATAATATAGACTACATCAAGCTTCAAAACACTTGATGCTCTTCATCACATACGGCGGCGGCGTCAAAAATATAGTTGTTACTATGTTTAAAAAATTACTTACGTTTTCAACAATCTGCGACATTTTTTCCGAAAAATAACGACAAAATACTGGAACAAGAAGTAATTACTATTTTGTAAAAAGTAACACAAAAATGTTTATTATTTCGGATCACTTTATCTTCTCTTAATTTTCGGTCTTTTTTCGGTTATAAAACAGCTGCTACACTACCGCCTTAAGCAATAAAACTATATTCCGTCATTGTCATCAATATGACAAGTAACTTTATTTTATTCAACTACCCTCCTTATGTGTAAAGTGCATTTATAAGGCAAGTTACATCTGAATAGTATTTTATACCAATCGCTTTAGCTCTTTGGTCAAATAAAAAAGCATGACTAATACTCAGACATTTCGCAAGTTCACACATTGATGCAGAAATAAGTGAAAAAGAACTTTTAAAACTTTTTTTGTTCCGCCAGTCTTTTGGGCACGTTTCCGGATGACAGCGATGTGGAGGAATACTTCGACGCCTGAGTGTATTTGGTGGGATTCTCGCCACGGGTTCCTTGGTTAGCACGTGTGTTTTGAGAGTTTTTTAGATTTGAGTGTTTCCGAGTGATTGTTGTGACTTTCGTGACCTATTTTGTGCTGTCTTTGTGTTCGTTAACAGGTTTGCTTTGTGATTGTCTATATCTTACCAGTCTTATCCAAGATGGATAGGAATAAACCTCCCGATCCTGAGCCCCCTGACATCCAATCCTCCTCAAATGTCTTTTCCCAAAACCCACTGTCACAATTTGCCGACGTTGTCTGTAGCATTACAGATATGGAAGTATCCCAGAGTACTCGTAAACGCCCAAATGTCGAAGAGACTCCCATTCCTACCCCACCAAGCAAACAGCCTAAGAGTCAGATAGGTCGCGTGAAATACTCTGCTGTGGATAAAGGTCCGTACATCGTGCATGTTTCTCGACTGGAAGCTGCGCCAAACGCAGGCGCCACGCTACACCCCGTGAACTTTGGAAAGTTTCTATTATTTAACAAAATTTCAAATGTTCGCCGAGACGGTGTGAATAAAGTTGGCCGAAACCGTGTCTCAGTAGAGTTTATTTCTCCTCAGGACGCAAATGAGTATTTCTCAAAATAAATGTACGTAACGAAATGGTAGTAACGAAATATTGTTACGAAATAGTCCTTAGATGTAACTAAATAGTAACCATAAGGCTGGTTACACATTGGCGAAATATTGTGAATGCTCTTCATTTATTCAATACGAAATATTTGTAAGTATGTACCCAAATACTTAAGGGGTTAGAAATAAAATAAGGGAGTAATCATTCATACTATTTTAATCAAATTATTTTTTTTTCCCAATCTTCAGAATTTCCACTCGCTTTTTCATCCGATTGCAGGCCTGTCTTAAATTTTTATTTCGTCGTTTTAATTGAGTATTTTCTTCAGTAAGCTTTTGTAGTCTCTCCTTTAGGATATTTGTATTATTTTTAGCATTTTTTCTTACTTCCAATGTGTTGTTTTGTTTTGTCGTAGAGTAGGCCTTTTTTTTTCTTTCAGCTCTTATAGCATTGGCTTGTCTCCACTTTGCTCGTAGCTCTTGTTTTTCTTCTTCTGTAAGAATTTCTTTTTTCTTTTTGATATTTTCTTTAACTTTTTCCAAATGTTTGACACGGATTTCCTCATATTTATTTGGTTTATCCTTTTTGAGTCGTTCTCTGTAAGCTTTTTGCCTTTCGGCATTGGTTTTTGGCGGCATTCCTTAAAAAACAAAAGAAGTAATGCAGTTGTATATAAGCAGTTGTAAGTAATAACCAATTTGATAAGTCAAACCAACAAGTATAGTGGGCATCTCTACAGAAGTGTCATTAGCAAGAGTTAAGTATTTGTAACAATCGGTATAATTCTATTCTCAAGCGAATTGAAACAAAGCCGCGAGGTTTTTTAACCGACGAAAAGGAGGAAGTTCTCAATAGAACTTCATGTAAGTAATATCAGGGGTAAAAAGTTGTTAAATCACATAAAAACGTAATTTAAATTATTTCATTATTTTTTGCTGGTGGCACTTCTATATAGCAGATAATATCCAATCCTTTAGTTATTGACGCTCTATATATTTTTTTTTCATAAATTAAGTAGTGAATATTACTATGCTTAGTCAGGTTATAACAGTATACACTCAGCTTTATGTTGTACTTTTTCGTTACGTAACGAAATTCGTAAAAAACGTTACGAAATATTAGACAAATTGAGGTCAGAAAAAATATATTTATTGATAAAAGCTGTTACAGCAAATATAAAAGCTTATTAAATATTCGTACAACACGTATTACAAAAAATGGGTAAATGAAGACTTACCGTTCTATGAAAAATCGCTGATTTTACTTCCTGTCTCGAAAAAGTAACCCCACAAAACACACACGTTCTCACTGATTTTCACGATAGATGTAATGGCGGAGACGTCAAACCAATAGCCAATCAGAGTGAAGCTAGTGTTGTCCGTGTAAAAAAATTACGGAATCGTTCAGAAATCATGGGAAAGTAGAAATAAATCGTAACTAAAGAGTAATAACTAAATAGTAAATGAGAGCGACTCATTTTGTTTTTTTGCTTTAAATTGCCAATTCACTATGACACCCCATAGAAAATCAATTTGATACAGAAACTGCGATTACTGTAGAACGATGATACAAAGAAATTTACAATAATTTAGTTACGTATCGCATTTTATGAAACAAAAACACATGAAAAAGGTAGAGTGGCAAACAGGTTTTTGTATGAAAGGTAAAAAAAGCTATTTTTAAAATATCGAAATATTTGATAATAAGTATGATTATAGCTATAACTCTTCGTTATCTTAAAGATTAATATTCATCCTACAAAATTGAGTGTGTGTTTTTTTTGTGTGATGATTTATAAATATAAAACTTTTGAACTGTTTCAAAGCACACTTTTTTTTTCAAAGATGTACATGTATTTTGAGAAATACTCAAATGCGTTCCTAGCCAATAACATTTTACCGAAACATGGCTACTCAGCATCCATCCCTACATTCAACATTACTCGGATGGGTGTTATTTCTGGTGTTCCCACTGATATCTCAGAGGAAGAAGCCTTATCCTTTTTATCTGTGCCTTCTGGATGTGGTCAAATATTAAAAGTTAGACGCATTAGTAGGAAAATATACAATGACGGTGCTATTGAATGGAAACCAACAGAAACTTGTGTCATCACTTTCGATGGCCAAGTTCTACCACCAAGAGTATACTGCTGCTATACATCTCTTCCAGTTGTACAGTACATTTACCCTACAATACAGTGCCGTAAGTGCTGTAGATTCGGACATGTGGCCAACCTATGTAGGTCCAAACCACGCTGCAGTAAATGTGGCCACGATCACCCCGGTGATGGTTGCAACATTGCTGAGGGCGAGGCTTTTTGTGTGCTCTGCTCGGGCAATCACTTCGCCAATAGCAGGTCATGTCCCGAGCATGGTAGACAGAAGGCCATCAAGACCATTATGGCTGAGAAGTCAATTTCTTATGTGGAGGCTAGCAAAATAGTTCCAGTTCCTTCCCAGAATTATGCCAATGCTGCCAAAACTACTCAGTCATACCGCAAAACAGTCACACTCAATCCCAAAACCCATGCCCCACTTTCCCCATCATACAACAAAAGTATCCACAACAATTTAGTAAGCTCTCCCCAATCCACACAGCCAAATGGCTGCGCCCTCAACCTGAACAATGCATCACCTAGCAATAATATTTCCATTGTTGAACTCCTTATCAAACTCTTACCTACCCTTATCTCATCTTCTTCTAATCCCCAATTACCGTCCAACGTTGCCGATCAACTAATAAAAATCCTTTTACCAATTAGAAATGGCGTCCAGCCAAACATTTCTACAGTGGAATGTGAGGAGCGTGTGGCATAAAAAGCACGACCTCATATTCCTTCTTAATAAATATAAACCTCTAGCTTGCTCCATAGCTGAGACTTGGCTCACCCCAAGCCTTAGCTTCCGTATACCACATTACAATGTCCTCCGATGTGACAGATCCGACGGATATGGAGGATCGGCTCTCTTTGTTAACAATCGGGTTCCACTTTTGCCCTTATCTTTGCCTTCACTTACTGGCGATATGAGTATTGTAGCTGGAAAGATGGAAGGTATCACAGTATTATCAGTATATATTGCCCATCCTCAACAAAATTTTTTAGTTGTTTTAAGAAATATTCTTTCAAACATTCAAGGTCCTATTCTGGTCATGGGTGACTTTAACTGTCATCATTATAGATGGGGGTCTGAGCGTTGCGATGCGTTTGGTACGGCTCTGATCGAGATACTGGATGATTTGGACCTTTGTATATTAAACAATGGTTGCCCAACACGCAGGTCTCCCCCTGGTCAGCAGAAAAGTTGTGTTGACCTAACATTTTGCTCTGCTGAGTTAGCTGCTTCGACTCATTGGGAATGTACAACCTTGTCGCATGGTAGTGACCATTACCCCATTGTCATTTCTTTGATTAATAGAACTTATTTAGAAAAAGCTTCCCCTCCACTTTTGAAGTACAACTTGTCCAATCCAGATTGGACAAAGTTCACTTCATTACTGGAGCAGAAAATTGATACTCTTCCAAATTTAAATTCAAGTTTATCCGATCCTTCTGATCACCGCCATGCCAAGAGCTGTTATAAAGGTTTCGTTGAAGCAGTTACTTCTAGTGCAGATTCTTGTTTCCCATTAAAAAACAGTGCCCGAAACAAAATCCCGTCACCTCCATGGTGGGACCAAGAATGCACCTCAGCAGTTAGGTTGAGAAACGAGTCTGAAAGACGTTACAATAGGGAGATGACCACCCAAAATCTGCTGGCGTATCTACAAGCATATGCCCGATCTAAACGTCTTCTCCGCAGGAAAAAACGTGCAGGTTGGGTGAAGTTCTGTACATCCTTGTCCCCCTCTACTCCAATCTCATTAGTATGGAAGAACATCAAAAGATTTAGATGTGGTTGCTCACCTTCAATATCATCGCCAATTACTAGGGAAACAGCTGAATTATTTTTTGACAAAATAGCCCCTCCGTATGTTCCACTTGCATCTGAATATCATAGTGTTCCCTTAAATACTGTATCCAACGATCCCTTTGATGCGCCATTTACTTTGAAGGAGTTGAACATGGTACTGTGCCATGTCCGTGACTCGGCACCTGGTGCCGATGGTGTAATATACTCGTTTATAAAACATTCCGGGGATAAAGCTAAATCATATTTCCTCAATATTATTAATTTCTGCTATGATAATGGTTGGGTTCCAGATCAGTGGAAACTACAAATTATTATCCCTTTGTTGAAACCGGGCAAACATGTAGATGATCCGAACGGCCTTAGACCTATAGCTTTGTCCTCAGTCCTAGCTAAATTAATGGAGCATCTTATTAAGAACCGACTCGAGTGGATAGTGGAATCCAGAGACTTACTGCCGAACTACCAATTCGGTTTTAGAAAAGGGCTTGGCACAATGGATAGTGTTGGAGTTTTAGTGACAGATATCCGTCTGGCATTTTCTAAAAACGAGTCCGTCGTCGCAGGCTTTTTAGATATCTCCTCCGCATACGATAACGTTCTTCTTCCCGTCCTCAGGCAGAAACTGCACCAGCTGAGCATCCCGGTAAAGATGATCGAATGCATATGTGGACTATTGTATTGTCGCTCTTTGACTTTGAGGGTCCAGGGAGAGGACTTTGATGAAAGGCTTACTTGGAGAGGACTCCCACAGGGCTTCGTCCTCAGCCCTATTCTGTACAATCTCTATACAGCCGAAATTGGCTCCTGTCTCAACAATAACTGCCACATCCTCCAGTATGCCGATGACTTAGTCCTGTACGTGTCAGATTCCTCCATCGTTGACGCTGCATCATCCCTATGCTTCTCTCTGGACTCTTTGAATCACTGGCTGTTGAACCACGGCTTATCATTATCTCCACCGAAAAGCTCTGCAGTAGTCTTTTCTCGCAAAAGAACTATCCCTCCCATTACAATAACTATTTCCGGAAAAGCCATTCCGCTGACAAACAAAGCAAAATTTCTAGGCGTTTTATTGGATTCAAAATTAACAGGTAAGTACCACATAAATTTCTTAATCCAAAAATGCGAACGCGTTATTGCCATTTTAAAAGTCCTTGCGGGTGTGTGGTGGGGTGCCCACCCCTACACCATGAAACTTATATATAACACCTTAGTACGCAGCATATTAGATTACGGTACATTTCATTTAATACCATGCAATAAAGGTGCTTTGGCCGGACTAGATAGGATTCAGTCTAACTGCCTTCGGATCATCTCTGGGTGTATGAAGTCCTCCCCCGTTAACGCGTTGCAGGTCGAGTGCGCTGAACCACCTCTAGCCCTAAGGCGGCAATATTTAGCCTCCCGTTTTGTGTCTCGGATAATATGTAGATCCTCCCATCCCCTTATTTCAAAACTGAACGCACTAAATAACTTATACAGATCTTCAAACTACTGGAATAATAAAGAAATCCCCTTAATATTAAAATATTTTCGTATTACTCAAAACTTCGAATGTCCGATCGTCCAATATCCCAAACTACCCCTTTTTAATTTTGAATATGAAGTTTTATGTTTCACCCCAAAAATTTTCTACAACATCGGCATTTCCAAAAATTCCCTTTCGGCGGATTCGGCCTTCAACGCGGTGGTGGGCGAGCGATGGAATGGTTATCAAAAATTTTTCACTGACGCTTCGAAATTCACTGACTCCAGTTTCACTGGAGCTGCAACTTACTACCAAAATTCCAGGATTATCCTACAATTTAAATGCCCCAAGGAGTCCTCTGTGTTCACGGGCGAATGTGTGGCTTTATTAGAAGCTTGTCTTTTCATAGAGTCACACCATAACATCGACAAAGCCGTAATTTTCACAGACTCCCTTAGCTGCCTACAAGCTTTGGTCCAGAACCCCTTTAAAAGTAAATTGCACAGCTCACTAATTTTAAAAATTAAAAAGTCTCTCTTTTCGTCTTTTAATAATCAAAAAGAAGTTCAGCTAGTTTGGATACCTAGCCACTGTGGCATCAAGGGTAACGAATATGCTGATACCTTGGCAAAAGACGCTTGTTCGTCAACCACAGCTGACCTTTCTCATTATTCTTATCAGGGGTACGATTTACTGAACCTGCCAAAAGCAAGTCTTCAATGTGCTTGGCAGGAACGGTGGAATGCCTCTGGTAGGAAGAAAGGTAAATTCTACTACGCAGTACAGCCAACCATTAAATCTAAACCTTGGTTCTACCCTTTCAAAAAAATGTCCAAACCAGTCATTTCCGTCCTTTGCAGAATTCGCTTAGGGTTCTGCTGCACTCCTGTCTTCTTGGAAAAAATCCGAGTTCGCGACTCTTCTATATGCGAGTGTGGCCTAGAAGAAGGTACATTGGATCACATATTTTTTGAATGCACAAACAACGTCCCTCCTTTAGATCTTTATAGCCGTCTCCCAAAATTCAAAATTCCTCTCCCGATTAATGTCCCCGCCCTCCTTACATATTCCTCTCCAGAACTACTTGTGGCGCTGATGAAGTTCATCCGTCACAATAACATCAAATTATGAGCCCTGACTTCTATGTAATTGTGGTTACGTGTATATAATTAATGTTCTAACAAATTTAATATTTATGTATCTTTATTTTGTGTTTGTTTCAGTCCAGTACTAACACATGAAGTCCAATTGTATCAATCGAAGACTTACACCTCCATAGTTACTTCGTTTCTAGCATATTAATTGTTTGTGTTAATGATTCACATACTTGCTTATCCAATTTACTTTTGACATTGGCAGAATAGTCGACATCGGCTCTATTTGCCAGCTTTTAAAAAATAGAATAGAATAGAGTGTATTTGGTGTTTTTGTATTATATTTGTACATAGTTAGGTCTAGTATCCATTCTTAGTTTAGTTTTTATGTACATAGGTTTAGTATAAATACTTAGTAAATATTTAAGTTTCTTTTGTTTCTATTAGTTTTTTCTGCAATAAAATAAGTTATGTTAAAAAATAAACTCAAAAACTACCTTTTTGTTCATGATTCGCAAATAAAAATTAAGTAAAAAAAAAAAAAAATTTTTTTTGTTTTGCTCATCCTACCTAAATCCTTTGAATTGACAGCTATGACAATATATGGCGGAATGTCAATCCTACTGTTATTTTAATCGCATTGTAGTCTTTGCACTAGCAGAGTCATTGACATATTATATGGGAAGATACGTTACGCGCTAACATCGCAATCAGAAAACCTGGACTCGAAACTCACACTCTACACTACCTGTAGTCACTGATAGATTAGGACAGAGATAAGAGCCGGCGCTGCTGTCCGAACGAAATCGCATTAGCCACCATATGTGTGTGATTGTCGCGACCCAGTGTTGGGCAATATGTAATCTAACTACTGATTAATAACTACGACTACATATTGTAGTTAGTAATCAAAACTACAAACTACTTTAAATAATCGTAAAAAGTAGTTAAACATTTTGATTACTAACTACAAATTGTAGTTGCAATCACGATTACGAGACTACTTTTTATAACTACACATTTAAAGTTCCATTTTTTGACTACTTGTCAATCAAAACAATAATAATATTATGTAATATAAGAAGGACATAATTAATCATCTGCGATTTCAAGTCCTGTATTCAATTATTCGTGAAAGTAAAACATACATGAATTTTTGTACATTCAGATCAGGTTTTTTAAAATTAAATTTTAGAGCTAGATGCAGTTGTAATAAATCAATAATTTCATCACTTTCATGTTTATTTAATTTCAAAATATAAGTTCTTAGTACTCAAATAATCAGTAATCATGACTACTAGATTACAGCAATCAAATTAACAACTACTTCGTGTAGTTTGATTACTTGTAGTTAAGCTACATGCAATCATAACTACATGTAATCAAACTACATGTAGTTAACTACTTTCAATAGTAATTTGTAACCTGTACCTCTACCATGAGTTTTAAGCAATAGTATTCGTCGCTACTCGATATCGACGCCGTAAATATTTTGTATGGCAAATTTTGCAGCGCCTCTAGCGGTCACTTGCAGAACCAAAATTTGCTATACAAAATATTTACGGCGTCGATATCGAGTAGCGACAAATACTATTGCATAAAACTCATGGTAGAGGTACTGATTACAGAATAGTAGTTAACTGCGCCCAACACTGTCGCGACCAATGTAAAATTGTGCCATATAAGCACGATTTCAGCGGTACACGCGCTAGAGGCGAGTCGCCTTTCTTCCGCTGTTTTGATTTAATCTTAGACCAAAAGAGTGTTTAAATTTTAAACTTATGTATCTGTGTATCTGTCTGTGGTATCGTTAAATCGTAGCTCGAAAACGGATGAATCAAATTTGATAGGTTTTTTTTTGTTTGAAAGTTGACATTTATCAAGAATGTTCTTATTATCAGGAACGGTTGTGGTATTAATAAAATATACATACAAGTATTTTACAGTAAATTTTATTAAAAATAATTCAAATACAATATCTAAGTTATTTTTCAGAGATGGCATTCATTACACGCGTAATTATCTGTTATAATGAATACTTCCCTTCAATATCTGAGTGCCTTAATCACTGTAAAGATGAAACAATGTTAACAAAACTAAACCTCATTTGAAAACAGCACAAAACGAACAATCTGTACAATGAAAAATGCACTCAAACAGAGTGAAAATAAGGCATTTAGTTGTAAGTCATGTAGCGCGGCGTCGCTGAGAATTTGGCGTAGGACTTGATGACTTTGTTTACGGCTTCCAAGAAGTCCTTCTCGGTTGCTACCTTGCGGCGAGCGCGGATCGCGAACATACCCGCTTCCGTGCATACAGACCTGGAAATAAAGGTAATTGTATAATGCTAGTCATACACCGTTAAATTTTGATCGTTTTAATCCCGCGGAAGGTCGATTCGGTACATGAAATACAATTGATTTGTAAAGAGAAAATTAATATCACCGCGAGACAGTTGTTCGTGGAGGTGGAACCATAGAACAGTACATACCTAATCTCAGCACCAGTAGAATTAGGACACAGTCTAGCCAGCAGGTCGAACCGAATGTCCCTCTCCACGCTCATGGACCGCGCGTGAATTCTGAAGATATGCGCTCTGCCCTCCAGGTCGGGGAGACCGAACTCCACCTTACGATCGAGACGGCCGGGACGCATGAGCGCGGGGTCCAGGGTGTCGGGCCTGTTCGTTGCCATCAGAACCTGGGAAAGATCATAAATGTTTTATGTATTTGCATGTAATAGAGACAGGAGAATTTTTACACACGAGTATACCATGTACTGGAAGAGCTCATAAGTGGGTGATCGACGTACGAGTCAATATCGCGGTGTTATAGAACGTCGGTTTTACTCGCAGCTCGTTGGTGCTGATCGACAAGCGAGTAAAACAGTTTTGAACGATGAGCCGAGTAGAAAATGAAGCAAACACGACGAGCCGCGAGCCAAGCCTGTCGTTTGTATAGTAATGATACACCGGCGAGCTTTATCGATGAGCCATAAGAACGCGGTTTTACTCGCTCGTCGATCAGGGCCTATAGGATACTTTTTATTACGGGAGTAAGTTTGATTGTTTGACTGAGATAATTTTCTAAACTACTAGCAGAAGCTAGTAGTGCTATATTTTTAGATCCGTTTTTTTTTATTGATATAAACTAGTGCTTGACTGCAATCCCACCTGATGTTAAGCAGTGATGCAATCGTTGATGGTGAGGCGCACTAGTTTATTAAGAGCCTATTCACTCGGGCCTTGAAGACACCTAAATTATAATCGGACGGGAAGACCGCAGCAGGCAAACTGTTCCAGTCTCTCGATGTACGCGGTATAAACGACAAGGCAAAACGCTTAGTCCGTACCGTAGAAGTTTCAACAACATAAGGGTGGATATTCGCCGTACGCCGGGTTGTCCGATGGCGGAATTGAGATGACGTTGTTGCTCATAAAATGAATATTAAGTACCTTGATGTTACCACGGGGGTCGAATCCGTCGAGCTGGTTGATCAGCTCCAACATGGTTCTCTGGACTTCGTTGTCACCACCGGCGCCGTCGTCGAATCTAAGATAATGTTTCAATGATTTATACACTTCCGAGCTACTATCCATGGTTAATTTAAACGACTTCTCTGTGTTCTGATATACACGGTGAAATTTTGATCGTTTTAATCCCGTGGAGGGTCGATCCGGTACATAAAACACTATCGATTTGTAAAGATAAAATTAAAAAATAAAGTACTTTTTTTAAACTGGAATTAATTTACGCATGTACGAAATTAATTTCTATAAGTAGAAGTAAGTAGTGCTATTAACTTCTGGTATTGACCTCTAACATATAACCTAGGTTTCATTTCTGGCAAAAAGGAAAAGTTAACCATGTCAAAAGTTTGCGTTAACTTTTGTATCCTAGATGCTTTTGGGTTGATTTGCTATTCTCTGTGTTTCAGTTCACAACTTCTCAAACACAACATAAAATCTACAAAAGTTCTGAGATTTCCTCACCTGGCTCCACCGATAGCATCAATTTCATCAAAGAAGATAAGACAGGCTTTCTTGCTGCGCGCCATCTCGAACAGTTCGCGCACCATACGAGCACCTTCGCCCACGTACTTCTGGACCAGCTCCGAACCTGACAACGAAGACATATCACATTAAATATTATTATTACTTTAATTTGACCATTGCATATTTACTGTATGGACTTTAAAAAAGACTGTGATCCCTGAGTTTGTTTCGGTGTTTCTTCTCAGGGTAATCGACTAGGAAACACCGACCTCATCTAGTTTAAACTGATGAAAAAAAATATTGATTTGTTAAAGTGTTTTTTAAAACCTATTTGCAAAATATATATCACTTATAAAGATGAAATTGTGTATGTTTGAACTCCTAAACGGATTTAGATAAAATTGGGCACACGAGTAAAAAGGATATTATATGCTGCTTCAAAAAATCATGAGGTCTGGTCCAACTGCGTGACAGTGACAGATCATTTCGCACAAAATCAGTTTTATTTTTTTCTCGGAAGATCGAGGACAAAATACAAAGTCGAGTGTTCCCACTGCTGGGATTTTAGCCTCCTCTCTAGGAGAGGGAATGGGCCGTAATCCACCACGCGGGCCCAGTGCGGGTTGGTGGATGTCACATGTCTTCGAATTTTTGATTCTAGGACATGCCGGTTTCCTCACGATGTTTTCCTTCACCGTTTTGAGAGCAGCGGTGATGAAATAAATTACACAAAGTAATGCGCCTGGCTGGGTTTGAATCCGCAAACTACCCAAGTAACAAAAGCTTCTATAACCCAGGCGTTTTATCACCAGATAGTGATACAGTAGGCCTATAATGGTAACCATTGTGACTGCTTGTACTATAAAGGTTTTCAAGAGAGTGTTTTGGTTCTTTAAGATTAAAGAGCATTTAAGTTCTAAAATGTAGCTCTTAAAATGCTTATAGGACCATACAAAAGAATCTTTAAAGTACTGCACTGTAATAGATATGAAAAAAGCGATTATGGTACTATTTAGTACTATAGACGACCTCACTGACACTTTTGTGTATCTATTTTGCACTAATAATGTGTCAAAATAACTTTTACAGTACTAGTATTGTAGGAGTATCATAAACACTATTACAGCATCAATTTGTGCTATAAAAGTACCTTGCACCACCTTTACGTAACCTTTTAGCTTCTTATACGCTCCCTCAATATCGCTATGGGACTAGTTCTGTAAAAGTCATGAAAACTCTTCTATCGTACTAAATAGTACCATAGCGACACCTGGCGCAGTTTTTACGTAACTTAAATTTTAAATAGCTCTATAAATGAGTCTGTGCTTCTGCTACGAGACTTAAAGTGTGACATATTCGTTTTCTATGCAAATATGGCTGCTGTATTCTGCCATGATAGCACGTTAGCAGCACGGCTGGAGTCAATGTGTACTATAGCAGCTATTGTCGGAACAAGTCCTTATTTTATTAATTAAAATTTAATTAAAACACGAAAATTATGAAGGCGCATTGTCAAATTTGAAATCAGCATAGTGATTTTATCGATAAAATTATTTTCGCAAGTGCAAGCTATGGTAAAGTTACGATTTATGAATGTTTTTTAGTATTTCCTTTTGCAACAATGGCAAATGAAATAAAGCATAACTTCCAATCAATATATTTTGTATTCTTGAGGAACACTCATAATGATACGATTACAACACGAACAAGTGTGATATGAAAGATCACTGGTATCGTTTATGGTGCAAAATAACACTATAAACAGGTTTTGGTTACTTTTATAGTGCAAATTTGTGACATAAATGTTGCAGACAGCAGTATTTTAGTACTAAAAAGCGGTTCTCGACACTTTTACATTTCAACTACAGAGCTGATGAATCACCGTGAGAGCTTTTATAGAAAGTTCATAGAATAAATCAGTGATAAAACTAGGGCCTTTTTGGGGTTTTGTAAAAGTTTACAACATCGTTATAGTACTAATCATGAATACTAATTAGCACGTCCTAAATCGTTCTCTGGGCTTTTATAGTACCAAATTTTGCTACTTGGGTACAACTCGTAAGTCGGGGCCGGTACCACGGCCACCACTGCTCCTCAACTCGATATCAAATAGATATAATAAGGTGTTTTGTTCTGCGACATGTAGCTTTGTCAATAGGCTTAATTTGACAAGGATGTTCATCACAGATATAGTTTACTGTAGGGGAGGCGTATCAGAAATCTGTCTAAACTCGTGGACAGGCTTCTTTCTTTACTACCCATTTTTATTTAGAGAAACGTGTTGCGGTGACTCCAAGTAAAATGAGACAAGGACAGCAAGATGATGATGATTATTATGTTTTTATTTATCTCACGACCCTGAGGTCCTGGGCTCCCGGATGTTACGGAAGCGGTTATACCTGAACCGAATTTGGAAGCGAAGTTTCTAAAGGTTAGTCGGAACTCGAATAAAAAATGAAGAGCCAATTTACAACATGCTACATTACGCGGCATAAAAGTTGAACCAAAATGCCGATCGACATTGAATGCGCAGTAACAGACTTTTTGGGTGGTTTACGTACAGGGGAGGGAGAATCTCCTCGCGAAATGTGCATAAACTTCATTGTACCGCCACCGATACAAGTTTCGATTAAAATTTATCGGAACCGAAATCGAAAATGTAAAATCAATCGAAAATTCCGAACTTTCGTTCGAACCTCAGTGACATCTTTGTCTTCGAAAAACTATGAGAGGCTGAAGCCAACTCACGAGAGAGGGCCCTTATACAAAACGGTTTTCCGCCAATTACATTAGTTAAATAGATCACAGAAGCTATACATTAAAACTGTAGACTTACCAATAACCCTGATGAAGCAGGCATCAGTTCTGTTGGCGACTGCTCGCGCGCACAAAGTCTTGCCGGTACCGGGGGGTCCGAATAGCAGCACTCCCTTAGGTGGCTCGATTCCAAGCTTCACAAATTTCTCCGGCTGTAAGGTAAGTACAAATTATAGAAATCATATCATTTCATGTAGGTACATCAGAGTCAGGAGTCTATAGAGATTAACCATACACAAATTTTGAATTTCTAGCTCATCCATCAACATCAACATTGCCAAAATACGTCCACTGTTAGTCATAGGCTAATAATAATAAATCATTTATTTTCAGGGATCTTGGCCCATAGATACAAAAGCACATCTGTCTCAAGTTCGGTCTTTACCGAACGGCTGGACGGCGAGCTACCCATTGCTCATCGGCCCCAAGCCCGCGCATGCGGTAGGCGGAGATTGCCCTTCGACTCCCGACGTCTGGGGCGTCATCTGTGGCGGTAACTGAGCCGTGAAGATGTCCGTTTCCTCACGGCTTCTTCTTTTCTAGATTTAGATTTCGAATTGCTCGACTCACATGTAAAAGCGGAGTCTCAACGACTTCTCTAAGCTTCTCAATCTGCTCCTTGCAACCTCCAACATCAGAGTACGTCACGTCCGGTTTCTCCTCGACCTGCATCATGGTCACCGTTGGGTCGATCTTCGGAGGCAGGGGGATGTGGATCTGGTACTTGTTGCGGTCGACACTGGTTGGTAAATTCAAATTTTTAGTAATTTATCAGGTAATAATTTCTGTCTGGGCTTTTGAGTTGAGAAGAAGTTTTGGTGAAGCTACTATCACATAAAATCACACATATTTGTCGTTGTATTTACTGCATATACACGGTTAAATTTTGATCGTTCTATTCCCGTGGTTTCGTTGCGTGCTAACCACCTACAGGTCATTGGCTCACTCAGCCCATGTTTACTTAAAGAAATTAATTTCGTACATGCGTATATTAATTCAAGTTTAGAAAAAATTACTTATTTTAATTTTATGTTTACAAATAGATCAAAATTTTGCTGTGTATGATTATAAGCATTAAGTCTGCCTTTGTACCTTTGCATTGAATGAAGTCTTAAAAAGTAAGTTAAATTCTTGTCAGTGATGAGAAAAATATTTCTTTCCGTACATTTTTTATTAGTCTAATGTTCATGCAAATTCTGCTTTTTTTTCTGACAAAACATTAAACTGGCCTTAAAATATGTACCGACCGTTTACGACAAAAAACCATCTAATTATAATAACAGGTATATTGTTGAACCTAACTCATAATATAAGTTAACTAAATACTACAATATTTCTACCATTCCTTCTAACTATGACAACACATACCATTATATAGGTGTGGTTCAAGGAAATAATCTGATATGAAGCTCCATCATATGAGACTTTTGCAATAAACCTAAATATGCTCTCGGAGAGGTTTATAGAAGTTGCCAATGCTTGTAACAACCACCTAAAGGTTCTCCTTTGTTGAAACTAGGACAACGAAAATATTTGTGGACTAATCTGCTTTTTTTATTGAAATAACTTTGTAATTTATTAAGAATTAGGGCATCCATATTTTTTATTATACTTAAACTACTCGTATTTTAAGGAGTAGTAGTGGCCCAGTAGTAACGGCCCCGACTTAGTCCCGGGTTCAAACCCATCCAGGCGCATTACTTTGTGGCATTTATTTCATCACCACTGCTCTCAAAACGGTGAAGGATAACATCGTGAGGAAACCGGCATGTCTTAGATCCAATAATTCGAAGACATCGATGTAACACACTTTTTAAATAAAAGGTTCTATTAGTGCCGTAGTGACAGCAGAACACTGACTAGTTTGGGAGTCAGGGTTTTATCAATCTGTGTGACCTTTAAATTCGCTATAATTTTATGCACCTAGTACATTAAGTCAAGTTAGAGATTTTTGAATTTATAAAAAAAAATACATATGACATTCACTTATCCGCACTGGGCCCGCGTAGTGGATTACGTTCCATTCCTTCTCCTAGAGAGGAGGCCTGAGTCCCAGTAGTGGGAACATTATAAGGCTAATTATTATTTTAACAAGCTTCTTCTTTAGTTCACAGGGCCTAGAAAAAATAGGCCTACGTCCAGCACGAAATCGAGCTGTGGACGTTGAGGATGTTAGTGCTCGTTTACGGAGACGCGACGCGTTGCGCGGCGCTTTGTGCGTTCGTCGTACATTGCAGCAGCGGGCCGCGTCATCGCACGCGCAAACACAAACATATGGCAACGTACGACGACCGCGCAACACGCCGCGTCTCCTTAAACCAGCACTTAGGGTTTCTTGACGCAAATTTTTGATTAACTTAACTTTGGCTTATCAAGTTGTTGTCTTGGATTCGAGTCAGTAGATTTTTGTTCAGTATTATTAATGCAGTCACAATCGCCACCAAACGAGGGAAGTCTGTAGCCACGACTGGAATTTTAGTGAAATTAGGAATAGGGCCTCAAAACGTCATTTCTTATTATAACTTGCAGAGTTACAGTCCACAAATATTTCCGCCATGATATATTAAGAATTCCAAAAGGAATTAATGCTTTCAAAACAATAAAAGCTTTCTAATTTCATAAAGCACAATGACGGTTCTACTTAAAGCATTAGCAACTCAAATGTCTCAGCGAGGCGTAAAAGGGTATCTAAACATATAAACACAAAAAAAATCTCTACCTTTTTTTAAAGTGGGACATCATCCAATGACTTCTCCCGTTCTAGGGTAGAGCGAGAGGGCGAGACAGATTTTTACTAACTAAAACCACACCTGTATTCTTCAGTTGCCTTACTGGGCAACGACGCCGTACTGGGCACAGCCCTAGCTGACCATCGCCCCAACTGGGCCCCTACGGTTTGCTGACATCTCTTAGGGTATATTCTCTCTTTTTTAACATAATTAATAGTCTCCACTTTGTATACTTTATTTTTGTTCGTTAATTTATTTAAACATAATATATCGTACTTAAACTAATTTTTAAATAATTTTACTCTAATAGTCCCTTTTTAAGTAATTGAAATATTGTCTTCTTTTTAATTTAGCTTGTATTTTTATTAATGTTTTCTTTTGTAAATGTTTGTAAATGGATGGCCTGAAACACAGGTTTTCATTAACCTAGATCAGGCAGGACTACATTTATTTAGAATTAAATTTTATCTCGATTGTAATTAATGTAAATCGTAATTTCACATTATCCTTGAATAAATGATTATTTATTTTATTGTATTCACGACTTCGGTCTTAGCGGCGAGCGGCTCGGCGAGCGGGGCCGTATCGGTAGGCGATTGGTCGACGCAGCTCATGACGGCCATAGCGGCGCAAGCTCGACCAATCACCTACCGATACCGCCACGCCCGCCGCTAAGACCGAAGTCGTGAATAGGCCTTTAGAAGTGTGCGTGTAACACTAGGCGCTGTCGACGACTTGGGCTCGGTCCGGACTATAGCGGATGTATTGATTGTCGGTATGGCAATTGCCATAAAAAAAAAAAACTCTATGGACCAAACCAGTAGCTATAGAATGGAAAATAAAACTTAAAACTAGAGTATTTCTCAAAATACATGTACATCTTTGAAAAAAAAAGTGTGCTTTGAAACAGTTCAAAAGTTTTATATTTATAAATCATCACACAAAAAAAACACACACTCAATTTTGTAGGATGAATATTAATCTTTAAGATAACGAAGAATTATAGCTATAATCATACTTATTATCAAATATTTCGATATTTTAAAAATAGCTTTTTTTACCTTTCATACAAAAACCTGTTTGCCACTCTACCTTTTTCATGTGTTTTTGTTTCATAAAATGCGATACGTAACTAAATTATTGTAAATTTCTTTGTATCATCGTTCTACAGTAATCGCAGTTTCTGTATCAAATTGATTTTCTATGGGGTGTCATAGTGAATTGGCAATTTAAAGCAAAAAAACAAAATGAGTCGCTCTCATTTACTATTTAGTTATTACTCTTTAGTTACGATTTATTTCTACTTTCCCATGATTTCTGAACGATTCCGTAATTTTTTTACACGGACAACACTAGCTTCACTCTGATTGGCTATTGGTTTGACGTCTCCGCCATTACATCTATCGTGAAAATCAGTGAGAACGTGTGTGTTTTGTGGGGTTACTTTTTCGAGACAGGAAGTAAAATCAGCGATTTTTCATAGAACGGTAAGTCTTCATTTACCCATTTTTTGTAATACGTGTTGTACGAATATTTAATAAGCTTTTATATTTGCTGTAACAGCTTTTATCAATAAATATATTTTTTCTGACCTCAATTTGTCTAATATTTCGTAACGTTTTTTACGAATTTCGTTACGTAACGAAAAAGTACAACATAAAGCTGAGTGTATACTGTTATAACCTGACTAAGCATAGTAATATTCACTACTTAATTTATGAAAAAAAAAATATATAGAGCGTCAATAACTAAAGGATTGGATATTATCTGCTATATAGAAGTGCCACCAGCAAAAAATAATGAAATAATTTAAATTACGTTTTTATGTGATTTAACAACTTTTTACCCCTGATATTACTTACATGAAGTTCTATTGAGAACTTCCTCCTTTTCGTCGGTTAAAAAACCTCGCGGCTTTGTTTCAATTCGCTTGAGAATAGAATTATACCGATTGTTACAAATACTTAACTCTTGCTAATGACACTTCTGTAGAGATGCCCACTATACTTGTTGGTTTGACTTATCAAATTGGTTATTACTTACAACTGCTTATATACAACTGCATTACTTCTTTTGTTTTTTAAGGAATGCCGCCAAAAACCAATGCCGAAAGGCAAAAAGCTTACAGAGAACGACTCAAAAAGGATAAACCAAATAAATATGAGGAAATCCGTGTCAAACATTTGGAAAAAGTTAAAGAAAATATCAAAAAGAAAAAAGAAATTCTTACAGAAGAAGAAAAACAAGAGCTACGAGCAAAGTGGAGACAAGCCAATGCTATAAGAGCTGAAAGAAAAAAAAGGCCTACTCTACGACAAAACAAAACAACACATTGGAAGTAAGAAAAAATGCTAAAAATAATACAAATATCCTAAAGGAGAGACTACAAAAGCTTACTGAAGAAAATACTCAATTAAAACGACGAAATAAAAATTTAAGACAGGCCTGCAATCGGATGAAAAAGCGAGTGGATTATTACAAAGATAAGGAAGAAATTTATAAAGCGCTAATGGATAGTGATTCTAATTAAGTTTTTTTTATGTTTAAAATAACGTCAGGTTTTCATTTTTAAAAGATTGGGAAAAAAAAATAATTTGATTAAAATAGTATGAATGATTACTCCCTTATTTTATTTCTAACCCCTTAAGTATTTGGGTACATACTTACAAATATTTCGTATTGAATAAATGAAGAGCATTCACAATATTTCGCCAATGTGTAACCAGCCTTATGGTTACTATTTAGTTACATCTAAGGACTATTTCGTAACAATATTTCGTTACTACCATTTCGTTACGTACATTTATTTTGAGAAATACTCACTAAGTAAAAAGGGCTTGGTATCGCCTTGACTAATCCTACAGGAACAAAAAAGATTTTCCGCTGATATCTCTAACTCTCTAGTAAGTACACTGATGTTTATTTTAAGGCGAAAGCTGCCGCCCCGAGATCTATACAAGATTTTATACTAGTAGCAATACTGATATTATGCCCCTTTAAAGGGGAAGTACAACTGCATAGCTCAACGGTTAAGATGAAGTACTGACAAAAAAGTGCCAGCCAATTTGCCGACCACACATGATTCAAGTGACAAAGTAAAACCAGAAAAAAATTATTATCACAACACTATCTAGTCCTAAACTAAGCAGAGCTTGTGTTATGACTACTAGACTAAATGCATACATAATATAGATAAATTAAACCTGTGTGTAATTTATCTATATTATTACATTCATCATTTCTTGTGTGTCTGTACACAGGAGAATTGATCGTGCTCATCACACAAACATTTGTCTTGGGTGGGAATCGAACCCACGACCCTCGGCGTAGCAGTCAGGGCCACCAACCAATACATCACCAGGTCAGTCAATAGAAAAAATCTAGTTATAAAAAATTAACATACCCAACCCTCATGCCCTCCTCAATGTCAGTAGGAGCGACAGAGTCAGCGAGGTCCACCACGAACTTGGCAAACTGTTTGACGTTGATGATGTACTTCGGGTCGTTTGAGTCCGCATTGATGATCTTCGTGCATCTTGCTACCTGTTACAAACATTATAATTAACACATTATTAAAAAATAATAATCTGCCTAGTTTTTTTCACAAATATATTCTACTGAAATCTGAACTTATTTTTTGCATCATTGGGTTGGTATTTGGTGAATGAACTTTTAATAATTCGGCTTCCCTTCTGTTAATATCCACGCTTCGCCACTTGTCTACCTATCTTTTTCTCTTATCTTAAAGATGCGTATTTTCGTTCTGTTGTCATCCTACCTGTAGTGAAAGCACGGACACAGGGGGTAAACGCATTGGCTCGTTACGTCACCAGAAGTTAGGTTCTAGACGTCCGTCAGCCAAATTCACCAATAAACTAAACTACGTTTCACCGCGATGCATTGAACCTAGTTTACGCTAAACTCAGTTTCAATTCTTTTGTTGTCGCCCATGTTTACGACACGGGTCTTTAAACTAGATTACGCTGAGCTCAGTTTAGTTGAACTGAGTTTTTAAATTGAATGATGAAATCAGCCCTAAGTCAACCGCCCGAAAGCCACTGTCAACTGTTATGTGTCGCCGGTCGCCCATCGCCCATGACTCCGAAACAAGTACACAAACACTACACTACTACCCCTACTATCACAAAAAGACCGTAAGTGTACTCGAGGCTGTTCGCTGGCATAACGCATACAAGCAACAGCTTTAACAACAGTTAATGTCTCGGAATTGACATTAAGGCCGTATACAGAAAGAAAGCTGGCAGCCTGCGTCGATCTAATAGCGCCTAGCGACCGGCCGGCACGGGCCGAGTTTCTATACAAATACTCAGCGCTGGTAGATCAGCACAAGCTGCCAGCTTTCTTTCTGTATACGGCCTAACGGCATCGTAGCTACCAGTCCTACGATATCGTGTCATCGGTGTCATAACGACATAATATCATGGCCACCTAATGTGTAAACGGCCTTTGTCAGTGAAATTCTAATAGAGAGTACCTACCTATATGTAAGTCAATAATCAACAATTGGAGAAAAAATGTCTATAATCGGAATTCACTCGAATATTTTACAAAACTTGTTATAAAATTTGTTGCAGATAATACTTAATTTTTTGAAAAGAAAAAGTAAATACTTCAGGATCTTGATTAAAGCAAGGTTTTTATAGTTATATTTTTATGAAGGGCCAAAATTCATAGTTAATAGAAACCTAAATAATATACACAAAATACTCATTTCTGTATTTCCAAAATATCTAGAGAAAAATGTGTAGCAACGTCGTAATCTAGTAAGAGCAATTGTATGAAAAATATTAAAAACGAATCTCGGGTTGGACGCTCTTAAATACGCAATATTAGAAACTCGCTGACATTATAAAATACACTAAAAAATTAAACTAACTACAAATAAATGTGGTTCAAGCCATTAACCAACATAAAAACCCTTAAAATGTTAGCCATATTATTAAACCTCGGTATGCTTTAGGAGAGTGGCGAAGGAGACTGCCAAGTTAATTGCAACCACCTAATTAGCTCTCCATAGAGTTAACTAAAACATTTGGAAAATATCTGTAGACCATGTAATCACATTAGTACTATAAAAGAGAGTTTGTCAGTGTGTGCGTTTGTTACTTCTTCTCTCTCTAACGGATGAATGGAGTTGGATGAAATGACAGTGAAACCACTAGCAGAAGCCAGTTTAAAAAAAAAAATTACAGAAATTGAAGTGAGGGCTGAATTATAATTAAAATATAATAGAAACCGAATTTGACAAAACATGTGAGCATTTCAAAAAAATGCTTAAAGTATATAATGTTTTCCCTTATTGCATAATATATTGTTATTACTTTATTACAGTTTGATTAGGTGAACCCAAATAACAGGTACACAGATATTTTCATGGATATAAAAAAATCACAGTCACTTCACACAACAAAGCAAATTAAAGCTCAGATATCAGCCAGATTTTTAGGCAAGCAACACTCAACTTAGAGCTGATCATACCCTTACAAAGAACAGATATTAACAATTTATTTCATATCTTGTGAAGGGCCGATACAGCACTATTGTCCTTAGAAAGAACTGCTAATCACAGCAGCAAACACTATATAATTGAATTTTTATTTAAGGTTATAAATCATACAATGACTTCTTCCACTCTAGGGCGGAATGAGAGGGTGTGCCAGATTTTTACTAATAAAAACCCAATGACAATAGTCATAGGTGGGTGACCATAGTCCTAGCACTACCCATATGTCCTAGGACTATGGTCTCCTTTTCAGAAATTCCTTGTGACACGAGCTATACTATATCCTTGATAACTTGCCACAATAATTGTGTATTCAACTTCATTTTTTTTTTTTTATTATTTAAATTAAGAAAAAAGCTTTCATCATAAATTGAAAATAGATAGATTTTTTCAAATTTCAAACCTTTGAATTCATACCAATATTTGAAATTCTAATTGTTGCTTTATTTCATAACTATTTGATGCAGTTTTTAAACGTTTTTAATTAGTGTTATCTGTTGTTACAAAACACATAGTACAAAAAAATGCTCAATTTTACATTCAAGAAACTGTAGATAGGTTTAATCTAGTCTCTGGTCAGTAATTCTGCTATCTAGTTTAGATGCATCAAGCTGTGGGGCAAGCATGCACTACTGCTACAAGAATACAATGCATCACTGCTTACCATCAGGTGGGATTGCAGTTAAGCACTAGATTATATCAAATAAAAAAAATAAAAATTACAACATCACCTGTATGGCAAAGTTGCGAATCTGCTCTTTGTGATGACGGCAGATTTAAAATTTGGCCATACAGGTGACGACAACATCGTTACACTACTCCGTTTGCTGTAGAATAGTCAGGTCACAGGATCATTGTAAAAATCTTGTGATTCATGGAATTCTCAATATTTTGAATACCTAGATCATTTCAAATATACTTAATTCATTATTTCCCAAGAGGACACCGGCGTCCGCATACCTATTGTCTTTCTATTGTGTCTCTAATTACGGTATTCAACAGGTTAATGTGAATGCTCCATTTTTTTCTCTTTCTTCTTAAAGCAATCTCTCCTAGGACATTTAGCAATATGGTGTTTGTAGTGATCTTGTGTGGTATGCTACCGCCCCACCTGTTCTTAACTATAGCTCATTCAAGCTGATTATTGATCTTGGGGTGCACTTTTTTTCAGTCTTGAGAATCAATGGATTAGGCATAGTTCCTTTGCCAGTTTATTTTGACATTTTACTATACGCTTTAGTCGAGGAGTTGCGGATACCAGCCCACAATACAATACAATTGCCAGTTGATTTGGATCATCCAAATATTTAAATTTATTTTCTAATTTTAGAAAGTTCTTCGCAATTAGCAAAGGATCAGATAAAAATTGGCATATATTTTTATTAGAATGGCACATTTTAGCTCTTTTTGGAGGATTCATCTTAAACCCATCAAAATTCGATACTTTATAATCTATCAGTGCTTTTCCAAAAAAAAAGGATTTACTATATTTCTACATTCTAGTTCCCTATGTTAATGTTATACACTCTTGCTGATCCTGATACTTTGACATTGGCAGAATAGTCGACATCGGATCTATTTGCCAGTAAAAAAAAATAGAATAGAATAGATGTTGTTTTAATGGATTTTACAATTATCCAGTGACAATTGTATAGTTTGCTATTTAGAATACCTTTGTTTTACTGCATGGTTTTGCCATGTCAATGGGATTGATTTCACAGACTTTTACCATGTAGCAAAATTTTGCTGTTGTTGTTGGGAGTTGTTTAGGATTTAGCTCTTATTCTGAGTTGATCATGATAATATACACCATACCCAGAAATAATGAAGTTCAAAACTGTACATGAGAAATGAATTTAAAAAAATGCATTACAATGAGGATGCAGAAGACTGATTTGTTACTTTAATGACTTTACTTTGTTAGCTACAAAATGTTAGTTGATAAAGAGAAGGGTTAAAATAGATTATAACTTTTTTGGATAGAATCTTTGTAATTTGAAGTCACTTACCTTGTTATTGTTTTTAATATTTATTTTAGTTTGTTTTGTATTCTTAATAAACAAAAATAAATACCTGCAAAGGTTGCTCATTTTGAAGGGTCTGCTTGTCAGCTGCCAGATCCCATAAGGCAGGTGGGGCCAGCCCTGTATCTGACTCCTTGATCCCTGTTAACTCATTAACCCTCTTCATCACAGTCTGTATACCATCTTCGACCTCCTTGATGATTTTTGTGTATTGTCCTTGGCCCTACAATTCAATCAGATTCGTTAAAAAAGGACAGAATTGAAAAAATGCCAGTCATCAAGATCATTTCTGCATTCTGAAAATACTTTATATTTACTTACATATGATTTTAGGAGCGCTATATCACCTTCATCGAGAGCTGAAATATATAAAATATAATTATTTTTTCTAAAAATACAGTGATATCTCATTCATCATGTGTTAAGGAGTAACAAACTAGAAGTAGTTAATACAGTATTAAATCTTACATTTGATTTCTTTTTCGGGCTCCTCTGTAGCATCTTTGATTTTGCGCATATCATCTCCTAAGTGGTCAGGCATTTCAGCGTATTTGTAATAAATAAACTATTTGTAAAATCAGCACAAAGACAAACGCTCGGCCGTCATCAAATCAATAAGTCACTCCTTTCTACGGTACAATCGTAAAAAGGAATCAATGCTAAATACTCTAATTTTCTTGCTATTGTACAAAAGACTAAAAATTGCGTGCAGCGAAACGTTTGGCTATAGTTTTACTAATCACGCAGCTAGTTGAAAATGATCCAGATGAAATTTGACGAGAAAATTGTATTAGTGGGTAAATAAAACCCACAACGAGCAAATTATTTTTTTATTTTTTCTTTTTTTATGTATTTTGCTGCACGAAATAGCTTCTATTCTTTCTGCTCACTGTATAACTGCACTCACTGAAATTATCAAAATTCTGCATACAAAGAGTCGTATTTAGCGATGACAAGCAAAATAAGTAATGCGTTCAATTTATAAAGAATTTCATCATTAATTCTCAGTTTCCTTTATTTTCAATATGTTCTTCTATTAAACAGATAAGTTCAATCTCAATTTAACTGATTAATTAATTTAATGAATTAATTTAATAACTAAATTAAATAATTTTGAAATTCTGGCAAATTCAAATGCATGAATGCATTGACAGTGTTATGTACCGTGCGCCACCTGACAGATAATTTCAGTACTAAAATTTTGTATTCGTAGTGCTGAATGGAGAATCACATTTTTTCGTGTTTTACATGAACATATTCTCCTGAATTAGCGAATATTTTCTTTTAGGTAAGTCTGGAAAAACTATGATTCAGAACTTAGGTTGTTATGGCTGTAATTTATTTGAAAAGAAATGGCTGCTACAGTCTGTCCCTCCGGTTATGACCCACAACCTAATGTCAAAGCCCGGTTTCATTTAACATTTTCATCGTATTACGCACTGTTTTATATTTAATCTGATGCGGTTATTATACATTGGATAATTGCTGTACTGAGTTGAACGAGCGTTTGAATTATAGGCGGTAAGTAAATACGACTTAGTGCGTGATGTCCCCGGTATGCGATTGGTACTCTATTCTAGTTTTCAACACAAAAATCTTAGTTTTTATCTTAACCTTATCTTCGTATGTTATCGATCAATCGTAGATCATCTGCTTTCAAAAATAATGTGTGAATTCAATGCCAAACCATTACCATGTTTTGCATTCTTAGAAAAGTGAGTATTGTAATGTTCTTTGTCCAAAATTATTTATTAATCATACGTAACGTGCCTTTGTGTTTTGTTCAGACTTTTATAAACAATACACATTGTTTATTACATCAGTTGTGGTAAAATGTTGTATGGTCAATTCTTATCAGAAATGTGTGATGATAACCTTATTTTTTTAACCTTACATTAAGAATATTTACTAGTTTCATTGTGGCCACTGGTCCATACACTTCTGATTCTCTGGTATGTATTTTTTTTATAATTAAGGGCATACTATCAAAAATGTACTAATCATGCTGTATGTTTATAAGGCTTATCATTTTCCAATAAGATATAAAAACACAGTGACTGTTTGATTGATTGATTTTTATTCTATATTCACTATACAATTTTTTTTTTAATCCTCATCTTCCTGCCCTAATCCCGTTTTAATTATTTTTTAAATATGCCTCTATACATGTAATCTGCAGATATAAAACAATTGATCAACTGTTAACATTTTCAGTTTTATCTATTGATTTTTTGAAAAAAAAAGAAAAACTAGTTATCTAAACAGTTATTTTGATTGTAAAATTTTTAAAAATGTCTAGTGTATTATAAAATATAGGCATCAATCAACTTAATAATATAAAAACACAAATATATAATTATATGTATGTACCAGAATGTTATTGCTCAAAATTTACTATAGCTGCATACATCACAAATGTTTATATGATTACACTTCACGTGGGATGCTTTCTATAAATAACCATTGACAACATAGACTAATGAAAGCACAACACAGTGTCTGTGTAAATAGGTTTTATATTCAATTAAAAATCCCTTTTATTTATTATTAGGGGTAAAAAAGACATTGAAGTGGTGGCAGTTCTATTTTTAAATCCTATAGTGTGGTGTAGAAATGATATTCAGAAGTATTTTTGAATGTACTGTGGATTTGTGTTTTTTGCACAGTAATGTTTGGTTTTAGGAATATTTTCTTCAAGGTAACTAGGTAACAATTGTGTGTACTCTTTTTTTTTTCTTTTTAAGTAAGAAGTTAACATTTTAAAAATCTTTTTATCAGAGTTTCATTGTGTGTACCTTTTGTTCTTGTGTTAGAAAAGACAATGATGTAGTCAAAATGATCGAAGATACAAACTTACTTATTTATTTTTATGTGTAAAACTAAATATAAACTCACTTTAAACCTGTAATTTGTCACAATTGGCTATGGGTAATTGAACAAATAGGTTTATCAACTAATTGCAATCAGCAATTACTCATTGATATGGAATTCCACTTTTGTTTTCTAGTAATGGCCGTTTGATAGGCCTTTTGGTACTTACTCTATTGTTTTGTTCCTAACCCAATGTTGATAGCAAAGAAATACTTAATTAAAGAAATGACTGAAAAACAAATTATATGTATAGTGCTATCTCATCATACTTCTTGCTAAAATAGTATTGTCACTATCATAGTTAATCTTTATTAAAAGAAATACAAGACTCTTTTTTTCTGACCATACTATGAAGCCTTTTATAACTTTTTTGGGTGGGAATCATCAAATATCTTCTCCCCATAATGTAGAGGGAGAGGGAGTGTCAAACTTTTACAGATGTAAAACCACCTGTGTTCCTTCAGATGATTTTTGTATTTTAGGGCTGCTGTGACACTTTTGAAGTCCTGCAGCCCATATAGGCATGGGTCCTAGTGGTCTCTGATAAATCATACTGATATCTCTTTGTGCTATCAAGCCCTTCAGTTACTGTAAAAATTATTTTGCCAAATTAACACATAAGTCTTTGAATATTTCTTCGAATGTGGTGCTTTATCTTTGGCGTTTCTGGAATGTGAGTGGGCCTTAATTCACCATGCCTTTCGAAAGCGTTTTCATTGACGTTTTGATATAGAATCTATTTGATAACTTCTAATTCATTGTTATAATTAAGTAGTCAGCAGTGGTGAGAGAGGGAGGAGAAATGGTGTCAGAGCAGTGGTGGTCGAGTGGTAACGGCCCCGACTTACGAGTTGTAGGTTGCGGGTTCAAACCCAGACAGGCGCATTACTTTGTGTAATTTATTTCATCACCACTGCTCTCAAAACGGTGAAGGAAAACATAAAACATCGTGACGAAACCGGCATGTCCTAGAACCAAAAATTCGAAGACATGTGACATTTACCAACCCGCACTGGGCACGCGAGATGGATTACGGCCCATTCCAATACTCAATACGTTTATTGCATTCCACAATGTGAACTTAGGTGGTAGGTACATAAAGACATACATTCGTTTTGGAGCATTGTGGGCCCTGTCGGGCATAACAACATAAAAATTAGGAGGAGGGCTATTATAGATATTTGTTAACAATTTTAATATTTATCTACTCTTTCGTTTTGTGTAGGTAGGTAGGCTTCCCTCTCCTAGAGAGGAGGCCTGAATCCCAGCAGTGGGAACATTATAAGGCTGATGCTAAGTACTTAAGGCCCGCCGCTGCCTGATTTTAAACTACGACTCAATATCGTAAAAGTCTCACCAAATAAATGTTTAATTATTGTTGAATTTTGAGGTCTTGGCTCTGAGCTGAATTGAGCATTAAATCCAATAGCGCACTTTAAGTCTCGTCTAGTTTTTGTGGCAATAGACTCATCATTTTAGTCCACTACCTGATATTGGCCTCCCCAAGCAACAGGGAAAAGAAATTACATACATTGTGTAATTCCTTTAACATATTCTTTTTCTTTTATTATGTAGTGCTGCTGGCGAGTCGGCGAGATGCACACAGCCACTGCAGATGGGCAGTTCCGGAGCACCAACGGGGCCACACACGGACGTGATAAGGTCGCCATATTGGATGCTGGTTCTCAATATGGAAAGGTAATTTATCATATTTATTTTATTTCTTCAAAAAAAAAATCCACACTAGAATTGTTCCTGTATCGTGGGTGCGCTCACAAACATGTAAACTCATATTCGTATGCTTAATAGAAAAGAGACCTAACTCAAAAAAGAAGGTATTTGAATCATAAAACATAAATGTTTCAATAAAAAGGTTCAATTTTGAACTATCCTCTTTTATGAGTTAGGTCTGTTTTCTATTAAACATGCGATATATGTATACAATACACCCAGCCCCCGAACACCTATCTGTCGACCATACAAATATTATTTCCGTGCTTGAATTGAACCCGTGACCCGCAGCATACCCAATCGCTCAACCACTGCGACAACCGTGCTGTCAATTATTAGTTACAAGTTCGTAATGACGGACTCGTGTGGTTAACAATAATTAAGTTTGAAGTAACGAGCAATATAAAATAACAATTTGTAATCTACCGACTGAAGGCTATGGATGTTTGTTTCTATATCGAAATCTAGTAGACTAGATACCTACTATATTAAAACATAAGATTTAACCATTACATGTTTACTATATGAACTTTAAATGAGACTTTCACCCCTGAGTTTGTTTCTGTGTTTCTCTCAAGGTAGTCAACAAAGAAACACTGGCGTCATCTAGTTTAAATTGACGAAAAAATTTACGTGTAAAAATGTTTTTAAAAATCTATTTGAGAAAAACATCATTTATGAAACTACAGTAATATAGCATAAGGATAAGAATTTATAGTGTAAGGAAGTAAATTCTAATTCCACACGTGCGTAATTACTACGCAGTAAAGCTTAATGTATTCTTTTATTTGACTTTGACATTAATGAACTGGACAAACCACACCTAAAGCCAGTTCAACTTTGAGAAGCAAGATAAAGACTAATTTGTTTCTGAATTTTATATTATATTCGTGCTCCTTCTGCCCTTCTTAAGAAGGCTCTTCTCAACCCAATATTCATCCAACGCAATATTTGATAAAGAAGCAATGCGAAAAAAGAGAAATAAACCTGAACGTACTGTTGACATTCGGTAATTTCGTCATTCATTCGAATATTTCAATAACCCTATCCCAGGAAATAAGTGTTTTTTTAAAAAACCTGAAAAGTTTTTGGAAAAAAAAGCAATTCTGAATCTTGAATACAATGACTTGTTTAAACATCAATTCAATTCATAATTGTTCAGATATAATACATCACATATCTGTTATTTTGTGTAAACATAATGGTATAATACATCACATATAATTATGTTTACACAAAATATTTTCAGAGTTCTTTATTGGATTAGACTTACACAAATCTTTGATTTCATTTCAATGGAAACGTTAATAATATCCACAAGATATCTGTGTTTCCAAAATATCTGGCGAAAGATGTGTAATAACGTCATATTCACGTAAGAGCGGTTGTATGAAAATGTACCTCGCGAAGGACGCTCTTTAGAAATACTGAAGACAAAGCAAAACTGCTAAGTCATGAAAATGCAGCGCGCGTGGTTTTCAAAGCGCCGTGCTGGCTGCATCGCATGGCAAATGTTTCCGCATTCATTCAAAGTGACATCTCGATGAAAATATACTACGAAAAGTAATACATCTTCAATTAAATTAATCAATCAATATTACCTTCAGAACTTTGCTATCTTGGCTTATAAGGTCAATGCCAGCCAATCGATTATCTCATGTCATAATTATTTCATAACTTTACAGTCCTACAAGATAAGATGTCCCCAAATAAAACCACATTTTGCTTAATTATTTATAAAATTTCGTAATCATTTGTAGAAGTTTCACATAGAAATAGAATGAAGAAGATAACATGTTTGATTAATTGATCTTATTAGAATTTAATATGACGTAACATACAACTGCGAATAAACCTTATAAATATAGTACATAAATAATAAAAAAAACTCTTAAGAACTAAATAAAAGTAATCTAAAGTAAGGCATCAAAAAACTCTTCCGCATCGCTGTCGACTGGTAAAGTAGCCAAAAGGCTGGCAGCATTGCCACGCTGTATAGCAATTATGCTGTATTTTTTTATAAATATGTAAAATTTTGATTTAATAAAATCGTGCGAATTATAAATAATGAAACAAAAATAAAACTGGCCATGCTCGTTGGACTCGCACGTGAAGCGCGGAACCCTAACCTAACAATATTAAAATCGAGCATAAAACGCCGATAAAATAACGTCTCATGTATGGAGAACCCTATTAAATTTTTAACTTTATTCTAATCTTGTTATTTATTGTTTTGGCAGCATTAGAAATACACGTTCTGTGAAAATTTCAATTTTCTGCCTCTTACAGTTTATGAGATACAATCCTAATAAATGAACGTACGGACAGCGCAGCCTTAGTAACAAGGTCCCAATATTTTGCAAATAGTTTTTTTAAAAACACTTTTGCACGTCAATATTTTCGTCAGTTTAAACTAGATGAGGCCAGTGTTTCCTGACTACCCTGAGAAAAAAGTATCTTTTAAAAGTACATACAGCAAACATGTAATGGAATCGTATGAGAACCATATCGATTTGTGATACTCAAACTCAGGTCATTTTGTTTGGATTGGGAAATTTTCAAAAAACTTTCCCGGGTTGAGTGCAACGAGGGGGAGTGTGGGCTTTTAATGACTAAAACCCATCCGTGTCCCTTTAGTTGCCCTAGTGACTCTTGAAGAATCCTGCTGCCCTGTAATAGTCATACTCAAAACTGTGATTTTTTCACGTCAGCACTTCAGTGGTTTCTTTTTATTATGTTTTGTTCATTCATGAAATATCTAATTTAATTACATAACAATATAAGTGCTCTGTAGGTACATACGGCACATGGTCTACTGATAGTCGTGTCTTATTGTATACGTGAGTTTTTTAAATATTTGTGACTGTTTGTTCCCATAATATAGGATCTTGTTTTTAGAATTAATTTACCACATACTAGAAATGAAGTATGAGGCCGTGTTTACGGAGACGCGGCGCGTTGGGCGTTTCGTCGTACATTTCAGGAGCGGGACGCGTCATCGCTCGCGTAAACACAAACATATGGCAATGTACGACGGACCGCCCGACGCTCCGCGCAACGCGCCGCGTCTCCATAATTGAGCACTGAGGCAAATCAAATAAAAACTGCCCTTCAGGAAACACAGGCTTGATGTTATGTTACTTTTTTCATAATTTGTTTTAATAAATTATAATCACTCACTTCTGACTCCTAAGTCTTATTGTTACTTTGTGCAACAACAGATCAGTGGCCCTACCACGAGCTCTCAACACGATCCATTTGACGACCTAAACTGAACTGTTAAAGGGATGAAGCTATACACCTTTAAATTTTGGTCGTTTTAATCCCGCGGAGGGTCGATTCGGTACATGAAATACTATTGATTTGTAAAGAGAAAATTAAAAAATAAAGCACTTTTTTTCTAAAACCCGACTTTTAATATATGCATGTACGAAATTAATTTCTACCTTTTAACCGCCTACGTCGGATATATCCGACCAATACTCCAGCGTATATTCGGCCAGGGCCGCACATTCACAAACAAGTACTCCATCTCGTTAGGTCTTCTGTCGCCTATGGGGTTTGAAGAGCTAAACGAGATGTTAATATCTAGTCGCGAACACACGACGCTGGCGAATAGGACATGAAAACACTCGTCGGATCAAACCGATGCAAGCGGTTAAAGGGTTAATTAAACGAGTCAATGACCTTGTAGGTAATTGTCGGTCGTTGCGTACTAACTACCTACAGTTCATTGACTTTGCTCAACTGACGTTTACTTAAATAAATTAATTTCGTACAAACGTAAATAAATTCAAGTTTAAAAAAGAGTTTTTTTTTTTAATTTTCTCTTTACAAATCGATAGTGTTTCATGTACCGAATTGATCCTCCGCGGGATTAAAACGACCAAAATTTAACGGTGTATAGGATGTATATAGCTCCATCTCTTTCTCGCTCGCAGTTGACATTTTATTACGCCATGGTAAGCCACCTGAGCGGCAACAGCGCCAGCGCGGCGCACTTGGTAATATTCAGAAATATTAACCACAAATCATTCCCACAGGTAATAGACCGTCGCATCCGAGAGCTATGCGTGGAGTCGGATATCCTTCCACTGGATACGCCAGCGTACCATCTGAAGGAGGCTGGGTACCGCGCCATCGTCATATCTGGCGGACCTAACTCCGTGTACGCCGAAGATGCGCCGAGATACGACTCCGATATATTCAAGATCGGCCTTCCTGTCTTAGGTATGTTGGTTTCTTTAAACACAAGCTTGACTACCTTTAAGGCCTCTGCACACCACATTTTTTAAACGCACCGTTGACGCGCGTCGATAGCGCGCTTTTGTCCTATTAAAGGTCTACAGGCTGCGTCTGACACGCGTGCGTATCACGTCTGTACCGCTACAAACGGGCGTCAACGGTGCATTTAAAAAACGTGGTGTGCACAGGCCCTTACTCGGCTGAGTTGTCGTGGAGCTAGAATGAAGATAGTGTTTTTTTATTTCAGCAGAAACAACGTGAAGTTTGCTAATTTTTACAATCTTTTAGGCTTGACTACGTTCAAAAATAATCAGACAGATTAGGGGAGAGTTGCGACCCAGGGTCGTTCTTTTATAACTCAGTAGCTAACCTTAGAGTCAACGCAACCAACTGTAACGCCGAGCAAAGTAGGTTTGGTGTAAGCTGCCATAAGGACATTGACAGTTGAACTCTACTTTCGTATTCAAAAATAGAGATTAGAGTTAACTCAAAATGAACAACTATAAAATAACTGTCGACACAAAGTTTTGTTTTTACTCTAATATAATTTCTCGTACAATTTTATTGCAGTAATAGCAACAATTTGCATTTGCGTGTTTAAAAGAATCCGGTTCCAATTAAATATTAGCCGCTTCGTATGACGACGGACACATGCCGTAATTACTGCTGTTATGTTTAGTGTATTTTATTTTCTGCAATTGTTTCGGTCTAGCTTTTGTAAAACATGGCTGATTGACTTTACAATACAGTTTTGGCGTGAATTATACTGGGTGTCCCTGTCCACTTTCTGGAAAGTCAGGGAAAGTTATGGAACAGGAATTTTGATGGTCGACGTAAGTCAGGGAATTTTTAAGTAATTAGCAGAGGACACATCATGATTATTTTATTATTGGTGTACAATAAAGAGTATATCTATCTATGAAAGTTTCTCGCCATTCTCAAACTGACAAACTTAGGATCAACTTGGATCTCGCTACAATGACTTGAGTTGAATTTGAATTGTTAAGTGCTTGTTCCGTTGTCGCCATCTTTATATTCTTCAAACTGACATAAACTCCATACTTTAGACTTATAAACTAGGACCTATTTTTTTATCATTTGCAAGCAAGAATGCAGCAGTCTGTGTTTGCTGATAGCTATAAACTGGGGGTTTTAAAGTCAAGAGTGCTCCATCCTCTAGGCAAGCATGCTCCATCGTCGATCACATCATCGCTTACCATAGAGATCAAGCTCGATCCTATCTTCTATACATATAATAAATCTATAGAAGTTTTTAGTGGTGCGCGCATCACAAAATCGTTGTAGATAACTCTTAGATACAATAACACCCGTATTTATAAACAAGTAAAACTAATTACTTGAGTAAAAGTAACTACTTAAGAGCCCTTTCACATTTCGGCATTTCGCAAATTTAGGTATTTTATGCATCGAGCGGGCGGCGAACTACGTCAGCGATATTTTCATTCATGCTTCTAGCAGTCTCGCTCGCACTATGATATTGTGTATACGGCGGCTAAACGATCTTGATCTTTCGTAATTGAAGTATTCAGAAAGAGGTTAGAAGATGGATATTTTTTTTAAATGTCGTTTTAATTTAAATATGTTCAAACAAATATTTTTAATATTCTGCAGTATTCGATAAACAATCGATTGTAATATATACTATTCATAGCAAAAATAGATTTTTAAAGTTGTATATATTTATTTTTAATTCATATAAATTAGTGCTCGACTGTGATCCAACCTGATGGTAAGCAGTGATGCAATCGTTGATAACTAGTTTATTAAGTGTATTTCCAGTCTAGCCTTAATTTTATGGTAGTATGGTTGAAATCTTATCGAATAAATGAAACAACAAAATGTATTATTTATTTTATTATTTATTTGGTACAGGTCAAACATCATATTTTTACATCAGAAAAGTTTTCCCGCAAAGGCATTGATCGATCTTTTCTTGAGTCGATAACTTCTGGCAGTACACATTTTTCATAAAAAGCTTTTAATTTGGGTAACATTTTTAACGACCAAAATTCGTCGTCTTTGTAGATTGTTATAGTTTTTACAGGAAAGTCTGGTCCAGTCCATATGGCAAGTATGCAGACATTTTTGTTGGATATATAAAGCTGTCCTTGAATTTGGTAGAACCAGTCATGACTTTAACTAGTCTAACTTTAATAAGTTCACTATCTGGTATACTAGTAAAGTGTGAACTTTATACTAATTGAAATAATAAAAATAATAAAGTGTGAACTTTATACTAATTGAATAATTGAAAGTTCACACTTTATTATAACTTCAATATAACGGTATATTATACCGTTCGAAAATAAATATTTACAAAGATCAAAAACTGCGTTCGTAGTTCACACGCACACAATAGCAATGCGGCAGCGTCTACGCGACAGTCGGCGCACACGACGGTAGTCACGGTAGTATCGGAACGAAAGTGCGCGGGAAAGAAACTGACATAGGTCCGACCTCGACAAGCGCTCGCGCGATACTAATCGCAGATGACCGGCGCAGTGAAATATGAAGTGTTTTTATTTATTTTATTAAAAAATAATAGTAGCGATTTAAAAAATAAAAATAATACTATAGTTTAAGCAAATGTTGATGATTATTTTGGTATAAATTTGAAGTCTAAATAATGTAGAACTTTGGAGATATTGGGGCTTGTTTTGAAGCCTTTTCGGTAGATAATTGAATTACGTAGTTTTTTTTTTTCTTTACATAAAAGGCATATAACGAAAATATTACCTGTTATGATTGAAGTATAGGATATTTGAGAGCTAATAATATTTTTTGTTTTTGACTGATATTTAGTAGAATCTCAAAATTAGAGCTCAGAAATGATGTCTCCGTGAATTTTTGCCGAAACATGTATCGGGAGAAAGCTTATTACTAAATAATTAAATAATTAATCCAAAATCAGTTTTGAGGTAATTGTAGTAGAGAAAACGAACTATGTTAACCAAGAAATTGTTATTTCATACAACGAACATAAAACCTAAAATTTCAACGTAGAAAACTTGCAATTTCGTGTTTTTTTGTAATACGCCTCTTAAGTAACAATTTATATTCTATAGTTAAGAAAAAATTAAATTTTTAATGAAAATTTTTAGCCTCAAGTAATGTCTTAATTAAATATTACTTAGGTACAAGTAATTACTTCTTTATAAATACGGGTGTTAAAACTTGAAATATTACTGAAAAATCAGTTGACTATATCGAAAGTTATGTGAATTTAAACTGTTAAAGAAGGTATTATTACATTCATTGACTGTTAGGATTTAGGGATTAGGGTCAGCTAGTCAATAATAAGAAAAGGGTTCAGGATGGACTCCAATTTTATAGAAGAGTATCCTAATTTTGCTTGCAAGCTAACTTAAATGTATATAATTTCTTGTTCAGGAATATGCTACGGTATGCAGATGCTGAATAAGGAGTTCGGTGGCTCAGTGCTACGCAAGGAGGCTCGCGAGGATGGACAGTACGAGGTGGAGGTCGAGACCACATGCCCCTTGTTCAAGTGAGTTTACTTATGTGCCTTTAAATTAAAGAAATTGTATTTAATGACTGCTCATTGGATTGTTTGAAAGATTCAGCGGCTCAAGAGCAACTGAAGGAACACGGGTGGGTTTTAGTCAGTAAAATTCTGACACTCCCTCTAGTGCCACCCAGAACTCTAAAAGTTGTAGCCACACACGTTCCAGTATACTTGCGCAAGTTAAGACTTGCACAAGTATACTGAAACGTGTGTTGTACAGAAACTTGCGCAAGTATCTTCCAACACACGTTTCAGTATACTTGTGCAAGTCTTAATTTGCGCAAGTATACTGGAACGTGTGTGGCTACCATGACACTCCCAGAGCTGTAAAAGTTGTTTGATAATTTCTCACACGTAAAAAAAGGTCTTCTCTCACTCCGTACTAAGGCCTGAACCGCCGCCGATCGCCACATGGGTCACACCCCCTCCATTTACTTCGTCCTCCGGGCTAATACGCACAATAGTGACACCCGGGCGTTTTTTTTTTTGCGTTGCTTCCCGCTGTATTGGACACAGAATGCTCCTGAAACAACCGTGCCCGATAAGGGCTTGCGTTAAGCAGAAAGTGAGGATGCCGTGGTGCTTCTGTAGCCACTCCTCGAAAAGGGGTCCCAGCACTGGATTGCGACAGTCTTAGGACAACCCCTGGAATAAGCGTTTGCCTAGCAAAATGTTGAGTAGATTGATTTCACTAAGCAATGATAGTTTTTTTTAACAATGTTTTCCTTATTTTTCCCCCCAGTCGTTTAGAAAAACTTCAGCCAGTTTTGCTAACTCACGGCGACAGCGTGCAGAAAGTCGGCGAGAGGTTCCGCGTCGGCGCGCAGTCTTCTAACCATCTCATCGCCGCCATTTATAACGAGCAGATGCGGCTATATGGCGTGCAGTTTCACCCTGAGGTAAATATGAGACGACATTTGGGATTGGGAGGCAGAAATCATCGTCAACTCATAAGGATGCGGTCATCAGATTTTCTATCTATAATACAAAAATGAATCGCTGAATGGCTGAACCGATTTCGCTAATTCTTTTTTTGTTGTGTTTGTTATTGACAGAAGTTTCTTAGGTAGGGTAGAGTACAGTGGAGCGGGAGCGAAGCCGGGGGCAAAGGCTAATCAATCTAAATATAAATGACAACCACAACCGTACCGCACGCAAAATGTGCACTAGACATGGAGTTGTGGATAGCACACTGACATACAATGCGACCACAACCTGTAAGAGTATCATTATATTCAGTGTCAATGTGCTTAATAAAGGAATAAACCTGAGATTTGACCATGGTTATCCAGAATTCTATGGTTAACCTTTAGATTATAGTCCTGCGAGTGCCTATCTCCTTATCCTAAAACACCTTAAACACCAAAGTATTTTGAACCTACTGCTAACCAACCTGTAGCCGAACAGGCTGACATTCATGTATTCATCTCATTGCTCGTAGTTTTACCTAATTTTATTTTTTTATTATAAGGACCTTATTGACAACTTCAACTCGACGCTTCAGTTTCTATTAAATGATTCCAGTAACATATTTTTTTACTTTTTCTCAGGTGGACCTAACCCCCAAAGGCAAGCAGATGTTGTCAAACTTCCTGTTCGACATCGCGGGCCTGTCGCGCTCGTTCACGCTGCGCTCGCGCCGCGACGCCTGCATACACTACATTCGGGAGACTGTGGGTGATAACAAAGTGCTGGTGAGTATCCTATCATCATAATTTCAGCTGAAAGATGTCCACTGATTGACAGAGGCCCCCCGTAATTGTTGCCACAATGGTCCGTCTTGTGCGTCTCGCATCCATAGGATTCCTGAGACCCTCACCAGGTCGTCGGATCACCTTGAGGGAAACCTTCCAACACTGCGTCTTTCAGTTTGCGGTCACACTCCAGAAACTTTTGGTCTCATCGACCATCTGTTTTGTCACTTAAGAGCCATTGAAGTATTACGTAAGCGTGGGGGGTAATATTTGCCAAAAGTCAGCTTACGTAATACTTGAACGGCCCCTTAAGTTTGACGAAGTATCCTATAGCCGGGAGCTATACATTATCCTAAGCTACTATCAGATGTTGCCAAACTTTCTGTCGCGTTCGTTCACGTTACGCCTGCGTCGCGCCGCCTGCATACGCTACACACGGGAATCTTAAATTAAGTGTAATATAACTCGCAAAATGAGGGGAGGTAAAGTCCGCCTCTGCACCTTTATTTATTTGTTAGGTCTCCCTCCTCCTTTTGTGGACCCGCGCTTCCTCTTGCCAGTTCTGGCGACAACTGTCTAATTCGTCTCGTCATCGTTTTTGTGGTCTGCCACGGCCCCGTTACTCTGTTTCAAGGCCCCAACTTTGTGCTTATATGACACAAAATTTGTCAGGCGTGCGACAGACATGTCCTGCCCAGTCGTTTAGTCGGGCAGCATTTTTAGCGACGTCAACTATCCTGGTTATGTGCATAAATTATTAAATAAATGAATAATTAGGTTAAAGTAGTAAGTCTTTCCGATCAGATAATGGCCCAACTGCTTGAGTGTATGGTCTAAAGAACTCACGAATCGGTTTTCACCCGCGGCCGCAGCCGATTGCGGGCCCACAACTTTTGTAGAAGGCAGATACTCGTATATATGTAAAAAATTAAAGCACATTTCACGACGCGTTTTACGCCCCGTAACCGTGTACCGGCAGATCGTCTTGCAACCACATGTTTCGCCTTGCTTGTCATATTCACCCGCCCGGTTTGCGGGCGAATATCGCAACCGCGACGGCTGCGTAACCGCACAAAACTGCGGTCTCATGAGTTTAGAAATAAAGCAGTGGTTTCCACTACCGCGGCGGGCGCTGTTGAAAACCGTTTCGTGAGTTCTTAACCTGACACGTCCCGGTCGGAGGATACTCCTTTTTCAACAGACATATTTGGGACTTTACATCCTTTTCCGTGTATCTATAGGATAACTGGTAATTAGTGAACGATACTTAAACACGTCATTGTAGTCATGATAACAAACAACTTTTGCTATTGGACCAAACCTGAACTCGCAAAAAAAAAAGCCAAGTTCAGTACAAATTTTGACCAGTTACGTGAACACAAATGTACTGACCAGCAGATTTTTTTTTGCGATTTCAGGTTTGGTCCAATAGTAAAAGTTATTTGTTATCATGACTACAATCATGCGTTTAAATATTGTTCACTAATTACCAGTCACCCTATATAAAGTTAGAACTACACTAGTCCGACCACAGATATAGATAGACATAGATAACGCAAGCATCACGATCTGTATGAAAACCAAGCGTGCCATTTTTTGACTACCTATTAGGACGTCACAAGCACTATTTAGTGAAGACGCCGCCGCGTACGGCGTCCCCCTCGCTCCACCCCCATACCAACAGCACAATTAACCATTTTTATATTTTTAACTGTGTACATTTTTAGCTGTACTCCGATGTAGACTGAGCGCGAAAGTGACCACTTACGATTTTTGTACGTAAGCTAGCTACGCGAAGTAGTTGCTCCTGCGTTATCTAGGTATATCTATATCTGTGAGTCCGACGCACACTTGGATCACGCTTGATTTGTTCGTAGAACGACGTTACGTACCGTCGCGTGGATCTAATGAAGCTCTACATGTCTAGTTACCATATAAAATGTATGGAGACTGATGCGCCCAGATCGGCGTACGTGACCCACGTGTCCGCAATGTAGTTCTACCTTTAGTCTTGTACGTTATAAATTTTGTACTACATGAATCATTCACTACGAAATGTTTTTTTTTATTTGTCAGGTGTTAGTAAGCGGTGGCGTAGACTCCACCGTGTGCGCAGCTTTACTTAGAACCGCTCTCCGCGAAGATCAGGTTATCGCTTTACACATTGATAATGGTAAGTTCAGTCGATATGTATTATCTTCCTGGATACAGACATTTTTCGTTTTTCTTCTTCTGCAGAAATAAGTGTTTGTATGATCTTGTACCAGACACCTACAGACAGCATGAACGACCGCGGGCGGAGCGCGCTCATAGATCACTAAGGCGCGCGCGCCGGCGCGTATGTTTATATGTAGTTACAAATCTACGTACCGAGTAAACCGAAAAGGCGACAGCAGCGACACATTTTGATAGGACGGTGGACCCGCGCACTAGCTCGTTTGCGATTGGTCCGCTATTATTTTAGGGGTTTTGCATAATTCAAAATTGTATATATAGGCTAAGCAAATCACCAAATAAACATTCTGTTTCGAGCTCCCACTCGTGTTTTAATTAATTACCTACATAAAGTGTGAAGTAGTAGGTAAAGTGGTGACCCCGACGAACGTTCTTGTGTATACCCTCACATCGAAATAGCAGAAGAAATTGAAACCATCTCCGTCAAAGCCCGCATGGCGTGACCAACCGAAATTATGGTTTAGGCAATTCGAAACTGTCGTCAATTATTTTTAGGAAAAAATAAATCATGGTGTAAAAATTATTGGAATCGATTCAGATACTGATTCTGAACAAATATTCAGAGTTCACATATACTAAAAATAATGTTGTACATCACCAAACCAAAAAAAAAAATATAGTAAATGATTTATTGATTTATCTTTTTGTGGTCTCAAACATATATCATTGTTTAACACTGCCAAAGAAATCATGTGAATCAAATTAAAACGATATCTGTTTTCTTTCCTTCACTTGGCGACTATCCAAAACTGTGCCATTAGTCAATCAGCTATCACTTTATATTGAATGAAAACTTTTATTTGCAGGTTTCATGCGTAAGAATGAGAGTGCTAAAGTGGAGAGGTGTCTCAGAGAACTCGGCGTGCGTCTACATGTTGTCAATGCGGCTCACCAGGTAAGTCAGTTTTAGGGAATGGGCCAACTGCCGCAAACCTACGATGAAAAGGACACTCCCTCCTTTATTGACCCGACCAACAGGTTTTACGGGCTGTAGCTGTATCTTGGACGTCTGCGGAAATCCGCTTGACCAGCCTGTGTCGCGTGCTTTTAATATTGTGCCGTATTGATCACGCATGCGGGATTGACCCGCACGTATAACCCCCGCTAATGTCATTTTCATACTAGTATTTATTGTAATGCGTGAAATAGGCATGCGGGACGCGTCAACATCCCCGCTTGCGGGATTACCACGCATGCGTGATAAAATCCTCACGATATTAAAAACACCCTTAGTGTCCACTGATCCCTAACCAACCATGACCATGTGTCCTTTGTGTAAATTGTCTAAATTAAAGATATTTCGTTTGATGAAGAAAAGGTCAGTATAGTCAAGTCATGAAGGCAGCTTGGTCGGGTCTTCCACCCGTTTTTGGGTCATCTGGGTGATGTGTTAAAAGAGTGAACTCTTCATAATATTCTTACATGATATAAAACAAAGTCCCAGTCTGTTCGCGGTAAACTCTAAAACTATTGAACGGATTTTGATGCGGTTTCCACTAATTGTAACTGTAAACCCTCCCAAGATTCGTACGAATGGTAAGGCCTCTACACATCAAAGCCGGCCCCGCGGTTTTACACTATGGTTATTACTGGCAAGCTAGTCATGGTACGATAGACGCAAAACAAGCCCAATGCCGCCGGGCTTATTTTGCGTCTATTATTACCCGCCGGGTAAAACCGTCGGTGCCTTTGTTTTGTAGAGGCATAGGGTCACAGCTCTTAGAGCCACCCGGACCCCACTCCGCACCGCCTCGCCTCCTGCAGCTAGTATTGTTTTTATGGAGTTTTATGGGTATACGCTCACTATATCCATTACGTAGCATTACTGAATCGCCTCGGTTATAAGTTGATGTAGTGAGCGCATACCCATACAAGTCCATATAAAGAATACTAGCCGCAGTAGGGGTGGGTGCGGAGTGGGTTCCGGCTCTAATGAGCGGTACCCTGGGTGATTCTTTGAAACCGAGAGGGTGTCTTCGACAGGAATAGTAATTTCTTTACGATTTGATATTTTTATTTGCATATTAGTTTTCACCGATCACTAAACGTATCAAAGGTACTCATTTGCACCCAGTGGCTTACGACATATAATAAATAGGTACGAAAGCTAGGCCAGATGAATGAGTTTCGAGTATTCTCTCGGTTTCAAAGAATCACCCCTTAACACGAAGCTGGGGTGGATAGCTAGAGAAGAAGTCGATTCTTGGACACGAATGAGCAGATTGTAATGAATAATGGTGGACATGTCCCGTCAGTTCCGACAAGGCAGCACAGTGGTGCGCGAGGCGGGCGGGCGCTCGCGCCACACGCCGCTGCTGTGCCACACGGCGGCGCCGGAGGACAAGCGCAAGATCATCGGCGACGTCTTCATCCGCATCGCCGAGCAGGCCGTGCACGATCTCAACTTGCAGTCAGTATCACCTACTTCTGACCTTTACTGACATATGCTATATACGCGCCAAGTAACTGGAACTAAAATGGCCGTCGTTGCTGCGGTTACGCGCAGCCCGGCTGTGCCGCACTTTGATTGAGACCCAAAAATCTGTTATGAGTACTTACTCATAACATACCGTGTTTTGTGAGTACAATATTTGCCGCATAAGTACACAGTAAATATGCTGAACCAACTGCTGTGGTTGCGCCCCCCCCCCCCCCATTCATAGTATTCAAGGTCGACCGCCATAATGGTTCAACTTGTGTGACGAAAATAATAACTGATTTTTGAGTCTCAGTCAAGGTTATTTGCCGCGTGTACTGAGCATTGAAGGTCGGTTGCCATTTTGGTTCAACTTATATGCCGCAATGAACGTTTCAAAGTTTGACATCTCGAGGCACATAATAACATCACCGCTGAGCACAATATTCGAATTTTAGGATGAAATTTTTATGCCTTTTGTTTACTAAACAATTTACTATACGATTCCAATAAGAGTAAGAACGTCAATGACCTTTATCTGTCAAATGAGAACAATTCGCCTTCTTCTTCTAGTCTCCACTACTCAGACAGTGATGCAGCGATGAGCAGAATTGAAAAGCTAGATCACGTCTGATAATTTTTTTCGTTCATGATTCTGAAATTATTAAAAAAATAAAAAATAACTTGTTTGAATTGACAGCTTCTACGTCACAACATGGCGGAAAGACTATCCTATTCTTATTTGAATCTCATTATTATTAGAGGTTTTTCTAACGTAACATAAACAAGTAAAACGAATTGTTTGAGTAAAAGTAACAACTTAAGTAATAATTTCTATACTATAGATAAGAAAAATTTAAAATTTCGAACGTCAAGTAATGACTTAATAAAAAAATACTTAGCAACAAGTGATTACTTCTTTATAAATACGGGTGTAAGAATGTATAAAATTAGTTTGACTACTTCTGATCTACTTTAATCTATTTCGTCCTCACTAATAATTTGGGTATAATAATGATTTGGTCGTCAGGGAAGACCAAGTCCTCCTAGGCCAGGGCACGCTGAGGCCGGACCTCATCGAGTCGGCGTCGTCGCTGTGCTCCAACAACGCGGCCACGATCAAGACTCACCACAACGACACGGAGCTGGTGCGGGCGCTGCGCCAGCGCGGACGGGTCGTCGAGCCTCTGCGCGACTTCCATAAGGACGAGGTACACTGTCATCCTATCAACAGACCAGCCGTATATAGGGTGACTGGTAATTAGTGAACGATACTTAAACACGTGATTGTAGTCATGATAACAAACAACTTTTACTATGGAACCAAACCTGAAATCGTGAAAAAAAATCAGCCAAGTTCAAAACGTTCTGATCAGTTAGGTGAACACAAATGTACTGACCAGGAGATTTTTTTGTAAAAGTAAATTCATAGTAAAAGTTGTTTGTTATCATGACTACAATCACGTGGTTAAGTATCGTTCACTAATTACCAGTCGCCCTATATGTTTACAACATTATTTTTAGTATATGCGAAACCTGAATATAGTTTGTTCAGAAGCAGTAACGGAATCGATTCCAATAATTTTTACACCATGTTATACTTTTTTCCCAAAAATATAATAATAAAAAAGGGCACAAGATGGACACCACCGATACTATGTACAATACAGGTCACGGCAGGTCATAGTGGGCATTAGACACCAGCGCACAGCTGGGTGCGGAAGCAAAACAACCCCTCGGTAGCCCAGATGGCATGTTGATCATGTGTTTGTGTGGTCAACCAGGTAACATAATCAGCTTATAACTTTATGATTTTTCATGTTACAGTTATGAAATTTTGTACATAGATTCTTTGCATAAAAATACTAGACCCGTGTTTCGGGTTTCGCATATTATACTTAAAATAAGTTGTACGATGAACCCGCACAATCGTATAATTAAGTAGGTAATGCAACTTCAATGTTTGGACACGCGCGACCATTTAGTACTATAGTTACTAAATAAAATAAATTAGTGATTTTTCTACACTCAACGCGGGCGGTTTTATTATCATCCCCGGTTTCTATCATTTTACCATAAGTGTGCAGACTATCGTCGTACATAAGTACGACGTAGTAAGTACTATATAGTCAGCGGCGTCCCAGATGCCTTTATACGGGGGCAAGCCAAGATCTATCTACTGCTTACCTAATATTCCAAATAAAATATGAAATACGCGTCTTGTATCATTAGTGTAAAATTTTACTGCAAGAAATTTTACACTAATGATACAAGACGCATTTGGTATGATACAAGGCTGGTTTGTAATTGCTACATTTACATTTGCTAAGTAGTAAAGTGACCGAGAGCTTCCGAAAGAGTCTGACTTAAAATAAACACGGACAAAACCAAAGTTATGGTAAACAGCCATGTAGCACCCACTCCTAGATCTGAAACTCAACACTCGAAGTTGTAGACGACTATGTTTACCTGGGACAGACGGTCCAGTTAGGTAGGTCTAACTTCGAGAAAGAGATCAATCGTCGAATCCGACTCGGCTGGGCAGCGTTCGGGAAGCTGCGCGGTATCTTCTCGCCCAATATACCACAGTGTCTCAAGACAAAAGTCTATGACCAGTGCGTTTGACCAGTCTATGACCAGTAAACGTCAGCTGAGCGAGGCCAATGAACTGTAGGTAAACTTCGTTTCAGTAAAGAATTCTCTTCGTTGTAATGTTGGCTCCCCTGCCTGTCTAAACGTCAAAGAACGAAGGTCCTTGTCAGGGCTGCCAGATGTACGATTAAAATCACGTATCAAGACTAACTGCTGCTAGAGCGGTCGACAATCGGAGGTTTCATCCTGTGAGTAGACTCCTTTCTTGCATCCCAATAGAGCTATGAATTGTTAAAAATTCTTATGTATTAGTATATTTTATCCAATAACAGTTTTTACAGTTTCCAAAAGAAAAAAAATGGTAATTTAAAAAAACTAAAAAACCCGACTGCTTTTCTGAGTACATATTCATGAAAAAGCCCTAAAACAAGAAAGTCGTTGTAGCAGTCGGGACCCATTCTAGAAAGTCAGCCGTCTAGTCAGTAGATCTATGATGTCATGGGTCCCGACTGCTACAACGACTTTCTTGTTTTAGGGCTTTTTCATGAATACTCAGAAAAGCAGTCGGGTTTTTTAGTTTTTTTAAATTACCATTTTTTATTTTTTACTTTTTTAGTTTTATTTTTTTACGATATCACTTTCACAGTAATTACAAATCTAACGACACCTCGCAAACTAAAATCCATCGAGCCGTTCAGGCCACAGAGCGTGCCAAATATTTGAATTTGGCGCCAAAAATTCACCATTTTGTTTTTTTTTAAATTTTGATATACCCAGTGTCACTCTCACAGTAAATACGAATGTAACGACACCTCTCAAGCTAAAATCCATCGAGCCGTTCAGGCCACAGAGCGTGCCAAATATTTGAATTTGGCGCCAAAAATTCACCATTTTGTTTTTTTTTAAATTTTGATATACCCAGTGTCACTCTCACAGTAAATACGAATGTAACGACACCTCTCAAGCTAAAATCCATCGAGCCGTTCAGGCTGCAGAGCGTGCCAAACAATTATACATACATACATACAAACATACATACATACTCTCGAAAAACATAACCCTCCTTCTGGCGCAGTCGGGTAAAAATAAATTAGAAGGCAATTTGTAAAAGTAACGAAATATAGGTAAATCTCCCTAATATTGAGTAATTTCATTACTAAAAATGTAGCAACACTGGTTTGCCGTGCTACCAACATTACGGTGAAGGAAATTCTTTCGTGAAACGCATTATAGTTAGTACGCAACGACTGACAACTACCTACAAGGTCATTGACTGGTATACTTAAAGAAATTAATTTCGTACATGCGTATATTAACTCGACTTTTAGAATAAAAGTACTTTATTTTTTAATTTTATCTTTACAAATCGATAGTGTTTCATGTACTGAATCGACCCTCCACGGGTTAAAACGACTAAAATTTAACCGTGTATTAGAACAAGCTTCCGAATGTAGTACTTAGTTAGTACTTAGTCACACTATTAATGTTTTTATAGGGAAAATACAGATAGCCAGATACAAAAGCCAACATGTCGATTGCGAAAGCAACTAGTGGCGACACTATGTAAACTGGCGGCGCGTCATCTTCAACTGTGTCTGTGGACAAAGTCTGCCAAAGAGTTGTCATATTTTTTTTTGTATTTTATATTTGGAACTTTATAAAGTTGATAAAAGCGCATTACAACATAGTTTCTCGTCCGTAGGTCCGCGTGTTAGGCATGGAGCTGGGCCTGCCGACTGCTCTGGTGGAGCGGCAACCGTTCCCGGGCCCCGGCCTCGCCGTGCGCGTGCTGTGCCAGGACGAGCCCTACGCCGAGCGGGACTTCGCCGAGACACAGGTACCGACCACGCCAGGCATGCAGCTGGCCTGCCGACCGCTCTGGTGGAGCGGCAACCGAACCACCTGATGACGGTTGATGATACGCGAGGCATGCATTAGACGGATTTGTGTAACCAACCTTGCTTTTCACCGTTTCCACTCCGTCATTTTGACTAATCTGCAAAATTTATTCACCAGTTTATAACATCACACCTCTTCTACAGGTCATAGTGAAGATAATGGTGGAATACGCGTCAATGTGCGTGAAGTCGCACGCGCTGCTGGGCCGCGTGGCCAACGCGAGCACGCCGGCCGAGCAGGCGGAGCTCAAGCGGATCTCTTCCAAGACGCCCGTCGCCGCCACGCTGCTGCCGCTCAGATCTGTTGGAGTACAAGGTAACATACTCGTACACTACTGCTCAACCATGACGAGGATACGGAAGACTAGGATTCTGCTAAAAAAAAAAAAATAGAACACGTTTAGCTCGACTGAAATCCAATATCTCAAAATGTTTTGTGTTACTAAAGTTTTAGTATTCCTTTGTTTTCGCATTTAATTCCCATACAAAAGTGCTCCGTCCGGGCTCGCCGCGTGGGCAGACACGCCCCGCGTCCCTTTTGCTACGTAATAATACATTAAAGTTCTTCATCGACACTACTACATGCACATTTAGTTGAACTAGCGACACTGCGCAAATAATAATCTGGTTTCCGCCCGGACAAACGCGCACGTAACGTGACAGGTGCCCGCATAATGCACCGTTGGCCCTTAGTTCGTTATGGACTGGATAGATCCACTGAAATCTGCATAGTAATTCTAATTTGCCAAATAACATCATTTGTAATATTTTTAGATTACATCTTACAGCCTGGTTATGTGTTATAATGTAGGTCAAAAAAATAGAGAAAAATATAGAAACAATGAACCTTTTTTTTTTAACGGTACAACTCGCGACGCTCGCTCGGTATATAGCATATGTATGTATCTGTGTTTCTATTATTGTGTATTTTGTAATAAATATTGGTGCTTATTGTGACAACCCCTTATCATGTCCCGAAAATGATTTTCCATTCCAGGTTGCCTGTAAGAGATCGCGGAATGCGATAAGGCCGCCCATTGTATGTGTTTTAGTTAAATAATTTTCCTTTGTTATTATGTATGTACAATAAAGTATATGTATAATAAATAACTCTGAATCATGATTAGTGCAACAATCAATTTTGATCTTACATATTTTGTCTATGTAAGTCGGGATGGTGTCCTTAGATCGTCCTAAGTGCATGTTTTACGAACGGGTGTGACGAATGTGTTATTTCATCCATGGCGACTCCTCAAGGGAACTCAGCAGCGCCTTGGTATTACTGACCATTTCATAGAGGGTATAATACGCGAAATATAAGTTGAACCAAAATGGCGATCGATCTTTAAAGCGCAGAAACAGACTTTCGGGTCTCAATCGAGGTGGGCGGCAGCGCGTAGCAACGGGCAACTATACCCAAGTTTCCAAAGTATTTTACCCTATATCCAGCGACCACCGGGCAGTTTAGAAGCCGATGGATTACTGTCTCGTCCTCATTCATGCAAATTCTGCAGAGTGGGAGTGCCTAACTATGTTGTTGTTTCTAGGGGACGGGCGAACGTATAGTTATGCGGTAGCCCTCTCGACGGAGCGCTATCCGCCCGACTGGAAGGACATGCACTACCTCGCCAAACTCATACCGCGTGTATGCCACAATGTTAACAGGTTTGTAACGACTTGTTATTTATTTATTACTAGCTGACCGTTCGTACCGCCTAATAGTCGATTTTTTTTTTTTCAATAATTTTTTCACCGTTTAAACCGTCCCTGGAACGAACATTCCAAGACCAAAATTGGCCAAATCGGTCCAGCCGTTCTCGAGTTTTAGCGAGACTAACAGCTATTAATTTTTATACATAAGATATACTTTATATTAAAATATAATTTATATTAATTCACCCTTACTGCTTTAATACTACTGCCCCACTAGCCAACTTGACGAAAGGGCTGTAGTAGGGGAAACGATACGGTCATAAATTATGCGTCGAAAGTCTCGAGTCGGCCACGTCTCCGATTCCTTTGTTCTGACCACGTGACTGAGCGTTGAGATGACATCAGCATCAGAATAAAGGAGTTGGAGGCATGGCCAACTCGGGGCGTTCGACGAAAGAGAATTGAAACGAAACGGTCGTAACTTAGCTAGGCCTGCTGTTACCACTGACGAAATGTTGTATACTTACACTTCTTTCGTAAAAGTTTGTTTTACAGGGTGGTTTTAAAATATTGAACACTATTCTACAACTTATACGTCTGATTTTAACGCCAGGGTGTGCTACGCTTTCGGAGGCATAATCAAGGAGCAAGTGACAGACATCACGCCGACCTTTCTCACACAACAAGTTATCTCAACTCTACGCCAGGCGGATGATCTGGCCACACAGGTAACATTACATTTATATAATACTCTTCGAAATTAATTCTACTGTCCATGCAGTTTCTGGGACATTTTTCTCTTTAGATCTACGCTTTAGAATGTACAATTAGTGTAATTTTTCTGACTGACTAACTTCTTGACAATTTAAAAGCGCCTGTGAATGATTTATATGAAATATATATACTTTGATTCTAGATCTTGTTTTTGCCGTAATTCCCAATTGGATCTGGGAATATCGTTATTTTTATGTAGTCGAAGTTTTTACTTGTACTTTTGAAAAAAGAAAAACCAGAATACTACAAATGTTTACAAATTCGTACAAAAGGGAACCTATAAGGAAACCATGAACTACTTTTTATTAGAAACTATTCTTGAATTCTAAACCTTTTCCCTCCACCCCAGGTGTTGATATCAAGCGGCTACGCGTCCCGCATCGCTCAGATGCCGGTGGTGATGATCCCGATCCACTTCGACCGCGACGCGGCCGTGCGCGCCCCCTCGTGCCAGCGCTCGCTGGTGCTGCGCCCCTTCATCACGTCCGACTTCATGACCGGCATCGCCGCGCTGCCGGGCTCCGATGCTATGCCGCAGGATGTAAGTATGCTGCTAAACCAGTTTGTAAACCTGTTACACAGGGCGCGAAATCACCGCACTCCGCACGAAACATTAAGGGCCAACGCTACAGAGCAAGTTAATCCGGTTTCCGGTACGGGGACCGCCGCACTCGCTCACGCTCATATTCACGCGACGGACGCCCGCTTAACACAGCTTTGGCCTTTACAGTTTCACTTTTTAATACCATCCAGACTAGCTAGCATGAGGTTATTTCACCCAGTCTACCTACCAATTCATGAACTTTATATATATCTAATGTCATGTCTACGTTCCCGGCAGGTTGTAGACCGAATGCGCAAGGAGCTGCTGAGCGTGCCGGGCATCTCGCGCGTGCTGTACGACCTCACGCCCAAGCCGCCCGCCACCACCGAGTGGGAATGATCGCTGAGCCACTAACACTTTTATATATTTTTTTACTGAACGAACGCACCCACGGGCAGTGGCCGCTGTCATGTTTTATTTGTAACAAGGCAACGTACTGAAGACGACTCGAATGCGGAAATACTATTGTTGTAGGAAATAACTTACGGGAAGATTCTTGACTTATGCTATCGTTACTCAAGTGCCTAATTAGTGCGATATCGATCTCGCTAATTGCCATTTCTGTTTCCCAATACTCCCCGCAAATACTTCCTCTCACGAAATGTGGATTTACGAGATCGATTCATCCCACAACTGTTGTTATTTTTTTAACTTGTTAATCTGTCGTTACTATCAGGCTTTCGCCCCAGTGACTATTTTATACGAATTTTCGGTTAAACAAAACGTTGATTTTATTTTGTTATTAGTGTTTTAGCTGTATCGAGTTTTAATTTATCATTTCTGAATTTCAATGGTTGCTCCACTGCCCGGTATAAAGAAGTTTTTGTAAATACATTGGTGTCACATGTTATAATATTAGCTCCACTGATCAGTTTTGTAACATGTAGTAATTTATTGTCAAAGGCTGTGTAAAAATTTATAAAAAAAAGCCCACAATTATTCCGCGCGACAAGAGTTATAAATGGATCTTGTATGAAATCGAAGACACATTGTGTTTTATGGAATGGTTCAGTGTTATTGACTGGAAGTTTCATAATAAAAATTATATTATGCTTTATTTTCATATTGGATTTTATTTCAAAACCTTTATCACAATTTCATATAAATATTATAAAATAACACAAAATCAGTCAGAATTAAAAACTATATGTATATTACAACAAAAAGCACTAACTGTCAGGCACCAATAAGTTAATATTTTTGCCAGAAGAAACCTGACCTATGAAAGTTTCCTCTTCACCCCTGATAGATAGACCCTCGGCAAGTACTACATTCTTTTCTCTCATCATCGGCGCTTTCACCCAGCGAGAACTACGGCAGTTGCTACAAGCATGGAGAGGTATAAGATCTAAGGAAACAGTTCTGTTATTACAATCAGCACATTTGAAGAACCTCTTGAATGAGTCCAAGACTTTTAAAGGATGACGTTCATCTTTGCATATCTGAGCTGCTGAAAAAGCAGTGTATTTACATTTCACACATCTCACAGCTTTACAAGCAAGCTTAAAAGTATTCAACATTTTTTCTTCCATTTGTTCTTTTTTCTCAAGTTTGTGGAAATACTTTTCTTGTTCATCATCCTCATGCTCCTGGATCAAGTTCTGGTGAGCTGAAGTTGCTTCTAGAATTTTTTTGAACCTCTCAGACATCACAGTCTTAGGTTTCTTCAGTTGTGATTTTGGAGTATCATCATCATCTGATTTATTGCTATCATTCTCCTCACTTCCAGACATAATTAATTTTTCTAAAGCCCTCTTTTTGCCAGCCTGTGTTCCTTTAATATTATTTGGGTCTGCCTTAGCTAGACCACCATTTTGTTGGATCAATCGAAATGCATTAGCCTTGGCTCGTTCTGCAGCCTTTTGTCCATATGTCATGCTTAAATCTATGGTGCCACTGCCTTTTAAGCCAAAAGTACCACCTCTGCTTAATTTAGGAGAGCTTCCAACTCTTTCAGCTAAGCTTAAGGCTTGTGACTTAGCACTTTGCGGGCTGGAAGTGAGTTTATTGAGCCTTTCTGTGTCACTTGTACGTTGAGTTGCTGGGCTGTGTAATATTGTGTTGTTCTTCATGGGACCAGCCCCCTGTGGTGCCTTGTTCATCATAAACTTGTCTCCTTCAGACTTATAATATTCACTCAAAGACATCAATCTGTTATTATCTCTCTCTTTCACTTTAGAAGTGTTGCCAGATGGTAATGCTGAGTATGCTTTTCCACCATATATGACTGTGCTTTTTCCAAGAACTTTATTTTGTAAGCTGACAAGTCCTTTGCCCATAGTAGAAGACTGCAATTCTTGTCTCCTGGAGTATTGTTGATACTCCTGCTTCACATGATAAATGCACACATCACATTGACTTACATTAACAAATGCTGTACATTTTTCACCATTCTTCTTTTTACTCTTGCAGACACCAAGGTCCTTAGACTGTCCTAAGATCATAACTCTATCAGGATTCTCAACGCTGAGACTGGCCTGCTCAGCACTGTTTTGTGATCTATCCAAAACATTTGGATTTAGAACTGCCACTACAGTACCTTCAGGAGTTTTCCATAAATCATTGTAAGCTTTTCGAAATAAGAACATGGAAACTGTCTTAAAATCGTCTTTTAGGTCACATAGAGTCCATATCAAAAATTGGTTACCTTTTGCAGACTTTTTGGCTGCACTTTTTCTCACAATAACACCGCCTATCACCCAGTCTTTGGAGAGATCTTCATTTTCGACATGTCTTTTCACTCGAAGCATGTTCACTGCTTCTCTGCCTTGCATGCGGTCTAAGAGTGCCGTACTTGAGATCAATGGCTTTGTAATTCGTATACCGAATACAGGATCAGTATAGATATCAACAGATTCTTTGTTCTTCTTAGTTTCAGGTGCACAAAATGTATTCTTGTTTACCTGTTCAACTGGCTTTTTAGTATTGAAATTGTTTCTAGCTATTTTGACGTCCATGTTGGTTTGTCGTAACCTCGTCTCAAATTCAAGCCTTTTGTCTCTCTGTTCATGTTCCTGGTCGTCCAAAATTTTCTTGACCTCAGAACCATAGTTGCTGTACTTTCTTTCAGTGTAATTTCTTTGTTCCTCATCATCTGATGAATCAGTATCGCCATTGTGGATAGCAGAACTTTTAACAGGCTTATTATCTTCTGGTTTCTCTTCATACTTTACATTACTGCTGCTTGGTTGGAAGATATCAACTTCGCGGATCGAAGTTTCTTTCGTATCATTTTCAAACTCATTCAGGTCGGCACATAGTAGTTCTTCTAGCTGTGCAAGTTCATCATTCTGGTCCATTGTTCCCAAGACTAAAATTTGTAAACGTTAGCACAAAATCACAAATATATTGTACATATTAAATGAAAATACAAAATAATACTCGGCGAAATTGGCGCGAAACTATTTAGACAATTGATGACAAATATGACATTACGACAACGACAATAGAGAGCACAGCACCATAGTCCGTACATTTTTTCTTCGTCATGTGGGCAGGCCAAGATCTAAGATCATATCACTTTGTCATCAAAATTTTATTGTACTACTTAATATCTTTTTTGAGTTCCATTTTAATGCTGATAGAATAACATATTGTAAAGTTTTTCAACCAAGCAAGGATTGTACCCAGCTACGAACTAACGAAGAGCCAACTGGCGGACATTCTAAAGGATGAAAGTCAAAATGATTATTTCATGCGAAAACTTGACTTAAAGAACTTATTAACCAAGCCGAAAACATATTAATAGTACTTGACAAATGATAACAATATTTCAATGTTCATATTTTTTATCTGTGTGTGTGGTCAGTCATTTCATACATATTTTCATGATTTCGAGAATTTCTGAGCCGTGCTAGATTTTAAAGAAGTAATCTAACTAAATATTTTGTGCGCCTGAACAAACCATCTAATAACAAATCAAGAAGAAAACATTACAAAGTTACAAATCATAATGGCAGGTATGTAATTCGTACTTTACCGGGTGTTTGCCCATGTTTTAGCAGTTATTTTGCGATATTTACCTAATACTTATTTTCAATATTTAGACAAGCAAGAGCCACCGGCAGCTAATAGTCAAAGTAAAGACGAAGCGCCAAAAGAAGGAACACCAAAAGAAGGGCCACCGAAAGAAGGAGAGCTTAAAGAGGGTCCTAAAAATAATAATGAGCCGGTCGCTGAAGTAGTATCGACAGCATCACCACAACCGGAGAAAACACCTCCTCCTTCTGAGGAAGAGTGCCAAGAGATTATTATAGTGAATGAGCAGACTGAGGAACTGGACCTGAACCACGGCAGAATTGGGAAAATTGAAAACCTCGAGCCTTTGAAGAACTTGAAGAGGTGAGTCATGTTTCCAACTAGTTTTTATGAGTGTGCATGATAGACTTTCACTTTTTCTTAATTATACAGTTATTGTACACCTAATTAAACCAAATCTATTCCCTAGGCAAACAAACCTTTAGTTACAAGCAAAATATACAGAAATATCCAAACCTTATCAGTGATTGACATGGTAAGATGAATGTGTTATCAACTTTTGTGTATTTTTTTGATCTTATCAATGTTTTTGATCAAGTGGAGATACTAAATTTGAACTTCCGCAGGTCATAACTGTGCTAAACAATGACTTTGGATTTGATCTTCTTATTAGTAGTTATTTTTCAGATGTAGAATTTTTAATTGGATTTTTTAAATTCTACACTATAGAAAAGTGACTGGTCTTTTAGGGGTAGAAATGAAATTGTCTGCAAATATCAATTATTTCTTATGACCTTGAAATCTATATGAACTTTACACTAGAGTATTAGCACCCTTATAAAATTCCCCAGCAGTGTGCTGACTAACACCTCACATAGGATATCTGCAATAGATTGATTCTTGCTGACATCTGTGTGCTCTAATAGCTGGCAGGAGTAAAGGCTTGAAGAACACTGCAACTGCTGGTCTATATAACACTTTTAGTTCCAAAGAATTTGGACCCAGGTTGTATAATAACGGAAAAAAAAAAGAAAAAAAGTTAGGATGACAACAGGACCAAAATGTGATGTTTAAGATGTAAAGAGATATGTAGGTACTATCAAAGACACTTCTGCCAGACCACCACTAAGTTCATTTTAGCTTGCACTCAAAACGAAAACTGCTAAGGGTTTAATTTGGCGCCGCGTCACAGGATTCAAGCATTTTTTTTTAAGCGATCAGGCAGAAATTACCTTGACAGTATCTGTTACATTGTATGAATCCGACAGCTGTCACCCAAACTATCCTATAGCAATTGTACTATAGTTGGGTTGGCAACCTTGGGCATGAACACTAGTCAATGATAGCGACATAAAACCACCACAATTAAGCACTCAGAAGGAGTCATTGCTCTCTTTCTGAGTGGCTAATTGTGGTGACACAAAGAAATAATTGTATGATCTTAATTATCTATCCCGAGGATGTACAAGTAATACCTACAAACTAAAACTATACTGATAATGAAAACAATTCATTAAATAACAACCACATTTCACTGTAGTGAGCAATATAACATTTCAGACAAATAACAAATATAATAAACAAAAAATTATCTTTGTTTTTGGCGAACTAAGATGGTCAATTGACATGAGCACAATTGGAAATGCAGCTTATCTATATACCGTTAAATTTTGATCATTTAAATTCTGTAAAGGGTTGATCCGGTACATGAAACACTATCACTAACACTATATATTTGTAAAGATAAAATAAAGTACTTTTTTTTCTTAAACCTAATTGACCCTCCACGGATTAAAACGATTACAATTTAACGGTGTATTATAAATTAACTGTCATCTTAATCTTATTAGATAAATGTAATTACTTTCTTCCACTAGTTTTTAGTTTAAAAATATGTACCAATCTCATGAGCTTAGGTAACTAATTGAATCAGTAAAAAAAAAATAAAGTTTACTTACAAGTAACTTAAAATTTATAAATTGTAGCTGTAATCACAAAAGAAAACTTAAATATAAAATAAAATGTTGTGTTAATTTTTTTCTTTTAATGAATTATGGGATCACGATTCTAAAATACGAAACATGACTTGCCCTTCTCAACAAAGACAATAAATATTATTATTCTCCCATATCGCAAATTGCCATGTATTTGCTATTAAAATTAGAAACTCCTTGTTGTATTGTTATTGAATAAGTACATGATGTGAATGTAGGTACTGTTGTTATTTAACTACCTAACTGCAAATAGAACTTAGTGCCATAAACATTGGCATGTGACCACAATAACTGAATGACATCACACATCACTGTCACAATTCACTGGTCACAAGATAATCAATAAAAAGGTCACTGAGCTGCTCCGATTTAATCAGTGGTATGTTCAATTAATGTTACTATAAACCAGTTGGGTTAACAATATTGTTCTGTCTTTTTTTTACGTGGGAACCATTAAATCACTTTTCGCTTTGGGCAGAGCGAGAGGGAGCTTTTCTTGACTAGAACACACGGTGTTCCATCATTGGCTCTACTTGCCAGGGCTACAGTAAAACCTTCTAACAACCCGCAGCACTGGCCCATCGACTCGGACAGCGAGCTACCCATTGCTCGTCGTCCGCAAACCCGCGCCTGCAGTTACCGGAATATTGGTCTGTCTAAGGTCAAGTTACGCTGGTGTTGGTCGGCTGTCGGGCATATTTCGAAATGGCTTGTAGTAGTTCAAGCATTTTTTATTGGAATCTGCTCTGCTAGCTACACTGTATGACATACTCTTTTGTTGTTTACCATTAAACTAGTTTGGCAGGGTAGTCTTATAAATACATAAGCAATTGATAAGCAATTTCTGGCCCATGAATATTTCAGTAATTCCACATAGTTACATCTTTGTCCAGCCATTCTGATATCAAAACTGTCCATTTTGATATCAGAATGGCTGGCAGAATGGTCAACCTTAAATGTTTTAAATCTTCCAACATATGAAATAAGCAATTTTCTCATTACGTTAAGCAAATAGAAGCAATTTATAACTCATTTTTAGGCACAGTTTCTAAAATACAACACGTGGCATATAAGTTGAACCAAAATGGCGAGCTATCTCCAATTCGCAGTAACATATTTCGGGTCTCAATAGAGATGAGGAGCTGCGCGTACCCACAGCAACGGGTTCAATTATTTGCCGTGTACTATACGACTTGATCTGCTAAAAATATCAAGACAGCATGGAGCTATTTGATACCAATAGTTAATTAAACTAATTAAGATCCTCAAGTAGTCCATTTACTCTGGCATCCTTATAGGTCTCTATCTTCGTTAATATATTATGTGAAATAACTGCGTTAATAGAGAAAAGCAATTCCACAGAGTAGTCTCTAAGCAATAATTTACTAACCAAATAGTGTACATTGCATTAGTTTAATTCATTAATTGGACTGAATTTCTAAAATTAATCAGCCCGATTATTTCTCGCATAGGTATTGTTAGTATATACATATGAACACTGATACAAAAACACGCACATTAATTGCCTCGTTGGTATAGAGCAAGGCACGACTGCTGTGCTTGTGTCCTGGGTTCGGTTTACGGGTCGTGCAAAACTGTTATTGGGCTTTTCTATTAAGAAACTGTCTATACCAGCCCAGAGTTTGGAAGTCGGTTGTGTGTCACGCCTCCGTGCTTCGGAAAGTATGTAAAGCCGTTGGTCCTGCGTCTGATCTCTCCGCGGTCGTGACGGATTGCCGTCCCATCGGACTATGAGAGTAAAGGAACAGAGAGTGTATTTGTGTACCCACTTAGCATAATCTGCCTTGTAAGGTCCCCACTGCTGGGACTCAGGCCTCCTCCCAGAGGGAATGGGCCGTAATCCACCACGCGGGTACAGTGCGGGTTGGTGGATGTCACATGTCTTCGAATTTTTAGTTCTAGGACATGCTGGTTTTCTCACGATGTTTCCTTCACAATTTTGAGAGCAGTAGTGATGAAATAAACTACGCAAAGTAATGCACCTGGCTGGCTTTGAATCCGCGACCTACAATCCGTAATTCGGGGCCGTTGCCACTCGGCCACCACTGCTCTATAATAGTGTCGGTAGTGCTAGACTCTTTTCCGATGGGGTCAACCAAAGTGGACGGAATTGGGTTGAGATGATTATTACAACAAAATAAACTGGTCTAGAAAAACCATACTATACTATAATTTCTTTTGGAATCGAAGCTTGGCGCAATAAATTCACTGCCCCCATCAAAAAATATTTCTTTTCTTATATTTTCAGATTATACTTGAGATGGAACCTCATCAAGAAAATCGAAGGTCTGAGCACTTTGAGCACACTGGTGGAACTTGAGCTGTATGACAACCAGATTGTCGTCATAGAGAATTTGGATGGTCTTGTTAATTTAGAGTAAGTTGTAATCGTTTCAGATTTTTCTTTCTTTCTTTTCTTTTCTTTATTACTAGCAGTAGTAGTAGCACTATGAGTCGGTATGATGCAAGCACGTATTGCTCGATGATGATGAACTTACCTAGTTTTGGAATTGAATCATCCGATGACTAGGCGTTTACATGGACGATTTCGGCTGCAGGCAGAAAGAAGTCTCCCTGTTGAGCTAGTGTAAGGCTTAAATCTCACTAGGACGCCAGTTGTCGCGGCCGACAAATTAAATTAAGTTTTGCACAACCAAGTCGACACTAGGAGGGGTACTCTCTCATCATCATCATCTTCCTGCCCTTATCCCGTTTTATTTGGGGTCGGCGCAACACGTTTTTTTCTTCCATTCTCTCCTGTCACTCGTCACGCTATCACTAACTCCCTTTTCTTTCATATCACTCCTCACACAAGGGAGGGGTACTCTCTATAAAAATAAATATATTTTGTTGGTGATGCGACTGGTTGCGCCACCACTAGTCTCTTAGTGAGTCAAAAGCCTAATTAAGGTTGTGAACATGTTCTCTAACAACTAGCAGATCAATTGATGACTACACAGTTGGCGCGGCGGTTGAGCGATTGACTGCTGCGCTGCGTGTCGTGGGTTTGATTCCCGCACAGAACAAATACTTGAATGTCCTACAGATAGGTTTTCTGGGTCTGGGTGTCTTGTGCATGTATGCCTTGTACAAACGAACTAATATTGAATAATTTATTTATTTATATGAGTTTCCATGTTTGTGAACGCACCCACAATACAGGAGTTATTCCTAGTGTGTGGCAAAGATAAAAAAGAAAAGAAAATAAGTCATGAAATCTTATAATTTATTATTTAAATCTGCATTTTATAGTTCATTTTTCTGTCGTTTTTCTTCAATGTTACATACAGATGCCAAATCAGTCAAGTGCTGAAGATCCCTTTCTCTCATTTTCAGAATGCTAGACTTATCATTCAACAGGATCAAAGAGATCAACGGCTTACAGAACCTGTTGAACTTGAAGAAGCTGTTCCTCAGCTCCAACAAGCTGTCGGAGATCAAGAACGTCAATCATTTGCCCAAGTTAGAGCTACTCGAGTTGGGAGATAATCGGTTGCGGGTAAGATTCATTCTAGTTTTTGAAAATTACTCTATTACTAAATTACTAGTTCTGTCATTATTATATTACCAATAAATCTAGTTTTTTTTTTTATTATTATTCATAGGCTCGCGTTTGACCACTATCTCACCTAATGGTAAGCGATGATGTGGCCGACAATGGAACACACTTCCCTAAAAGTTACCTATTCACTCTTGACCCATAGGTTATAGCTATCAGGAAACACAGTCTCCAGTAATAAATTCCACTCCTTAGCTGTACGCATAACTCAAACTCAAAAGCGTTTATTTCACATAAATGATAAATGATACTTATTTTGCAAATAGGTTTTTTAAAAACACTTTTACACGTCAATTGCGCACGGGTCCAATTGAATTAATGTGTTCGCAAAAAGAAGCAATGTTGATAGGTACGTATTCGGTCAGTACTGCCCCAAAACTTTTCAAGACGTCGGGAGTAGCAGGTCCACTTTGGGGGCGCGCGGTGTGGTTGTGTAGCTCACCGTCTGGGACCAAGCCTGGGTCGGAAGCGCGTTGTGCTATGCGCACGCATCGAAGAAATGGCAGCATGATTGCCAGAGCTGTGAAAAAAAGCAACTGAAGGAAGTTTTAGTCAAATAAAGTCGGAAACTCCCCAGAAGAATAATATCAGAAACATCAACTTCTGAACTTGAAGGCTATTTTGAAAATAGTATTAGTTTTTTTTTTAAGTTGGTTGTATTTTTAGGTAAAAACTTTTTTAACCCGAAGGTACAGTACGATCGACGGTTCTTGGCGCGCCTGAAGTTAAGCTCTGCGAACTTTAGCGCTCAAAATAAACGCGTCAAATAAATGATTTATAAAAATAAATGCCAATAACAGTTAACAGCAATAACAACTGCTATAAGCATTTATTTTTTCAAACCATTTATTTTTTTACGACTGCACAAGCGCTAAAGTTCGCAGAGCCTAACTTCAGGCGCGCCAAGATCCGTCGATCGTACTGTAGACTGGTAGAGAATACCTAGTTACATTAAGTTTGCCTATTTGCCACTATTGTATACGCAAAATACGCGCTTTAGTCGTGGAGTTGCGGTCACCAGCCTGAAATACAAATACAATACCACTACTAACTGTACATACAATTTAAGTTATCATTATTATAGATAGCCTGTATAGTCCCACTGCTGGGAAAAAGGTCTCCCTTCATTCTTTCCTACAATCACTGTTCTTCGCTTTCTCATTTTAATTCTTAAGGAAGATATCCAGATCCCAACGCCATCTGAATGATGGAGAGAAAATTTAATTTTAATTTTAAATGAGTAAATAATTGCTAACTTGCCTTTTTTATGGTAGGTAAAATCATCCAATGACAGATCCCGCCTTTGGGCGGAGCAGGAAATAGTGTCAGACTGTTACGGACTAAAAACTTACCCCGTTCCTTAGTTACCTTTCGTGCTGGGGCCGGGCCTTCCTTTCAGAAGCTGACCCGTGACCCAAGCAGGCATCTTGAAACCAATTTATTAATTCTCCATCTTTCTTACTCTTACAGGAAATCAAAAACCTAGGAGGCATGAAAACCCTCAAACAGCTTTATCTGGGCAAAAACAAAATATCGAAAATACAAAATCTGGAAGAATTGACAACACTCGAAATATTGGTTCTGCAGAGTAATCGTATTACGAAAATTGAGAACTTGGAAGAACTTAGGAATTTGGAGCAGCTGTATATTTCTGAGAATGGAGTCTCCGCCATAGAGAATTTGGAAAACCAGGTTAAGCTGCATACTTTGGATTTAGCTCTTAATAGGATTACTGTCATTGAAAATATAAGACATATGGCCGATTTGGAAGAACTATGGGTAAGTTTCGCTTTTAAATAATTTTAAACACGCTAAGCCGTTGAATCTGCGCCTGATATCTCCCCAATTGTGTCAGATTGCCGTCTTATCGGACTGCGAGTATAGAAAGTGATTGTAGACGTATGTTTTTGCGCAAGAGCTGCGGTAATGTTTGAAATATTTGGTAGTCCCTTTCGCTTTACCCAGAGCGGGAAAAGATGTCTTATGATTTCCAACCTCAAAAAAAACCTTCACTGTTTTGAAATTGTATAATATAAAAATTTACACAATACTGCAATCTGTATACATATTTAATACTACCTTCTGCCAGCGGCTTCGTCCACGTAAATGTCAGAAAATTGCAGACGCGAAGTCGACGCCGAAACTAGACAAAAATTACCTTCTTTGGATTTAAAGCTTACTTTTTACCAATTTTATGAAAACATGTTTAAGAAATTATGACTAAAGGTGCACTACTGGGCCACCACTTGCACTAATACAATAAGCGGGATATAAATTGAACCAAAATGGCGATCGACTTTCAATGTGCAGTAACAGATTTTCGGGTCTCAATTGAAGCTGGGGGCTGCGCATAACCATCGTAACGGTTTCATCTTATTTGCCGCGTATTAACTAATATATTCTTAACCATTCCCCAGCTAAACGACAACCAGATAACCGACTGGTCATCAGTGGACTACCTGAAGGAGAACAAGAAGCTGACCACGATATACCTAGAACGTAACCCTGTGGCAAACGACCCCGCTTACAGGAGGAAACTGAAGCTCACCCTCCCGTCGCTGCAGCAGATCGACGCTACTCTGTGTAGATAAGAATTTTTGGCTTTCTTTTTCTTTTTGTTTGTAGTTCGTGGGGTCGTGTTTAATTAGCAATATACACCGTCAAATTTTGGTCGTTTTAATCCCGCAAAGGGTTGAATAGGTACATGAAACACTATCGATTTGTAAAGAGAAAATTAAAAAATAAAGTACTTTTTTTTATAAACTCGAATTAATTTACGCATGTACGAAATTAATTTTTTAAGTAAACGAGTCAATGACCTTGTAGGTAGTTGTCGGTCGTTGCGTACTAACTACCTACAGTTCATTGGCCATGCTCAGCTGACGTTTACTGAAATAAATTAATTTCGTACAAGCGTAAATTAATTCGAGTTTATAAAAAAAGGACTTTATTTTTAATTTTCTCTTTACAGATCAATAGTGTTTTATGTACCTAATCGACTCTCCGCGGGATTAAAACGACCAAAATTTAACGGTGTATGTAATAAGACGTACTGCCCATGGACGCGTATTTGTTTTGGTGTACGCATGCGTGAAGCTTGTATACAAAACTATGAAATAGGGATGGCGATTCTTCCTAAAAAATATCGATTTTTTTATTGTTTCGAATCGTAGTCTTAAGAATCGATTCTGTAATAAATCGAGTTCTTAAAGTTCGATCCGTTGATTACCGTGTAGGTACTGAGTACTAAAAACCGCGGTAAAGATGATTGTATAGTGCAATGTGTTTCATGACTGATAAGTTATCGGTTGTCATATAATAATTAGCTAGAGCAAAATAGGTACTTTGAATGTTTTTAAATAATAATATGGTTGTATCCCGTAGAAAAAAAAATCGAATTTCGATTTTTAGTGTCTGATGAATTCATACAATCGGTCCGTTCTTTAAAAAATCAATTTTATTGACGTGTAAAATCGATTATTAGATTTATCGATCTCAGATCGCCACCTTTACAATGAAACTGGGGTTCTGTCGACATAGTTTTATATGCAAATGTTGAATACGCGTTTATTAAGCTACGCATCCGTGGACAGAAGGCCTGATATAATAAGTCAGTAGCTCTCCCACTGCTGGGTAAAACCTCTTCTCGTTGCTAAATAAATAAATAACCCTCCCGACTAAAACAAAGCTGACATTCTTCACATTAATAAATTCTCGTATAGAGAAGGTACTGGCGACCTTTTAGGCTAAGAGCTCACGAAGCGATTTTCATCCGCGCTCGCCGCGGTAGAGGAAACAATTATTTTATTTCAAAACTCACGAGACGGCAGACTTACTCTGTTACGCAGCAGTCGCGGTTGCGATTTCTCCAGCCAGTGCGCGGTCGCCCGCCGACCTCGCGCGTCCCGTGCGCCGCAACCCGCCGCGCCCGACCGCGGCCGACCGCGCACACCGCGACCCTAAAATGCTTCGTGAAGTGTGCTTTCATTTTTACACATATAGGGCGACTGGTAATAATTAGTGACCGATACTTAAACACATGATTGTAGTCATGATAATAAACTACTTTTACTACGGGACCAAACCTGAAATCTCGAAAAAAGTCATCCAAGTTCAATAAATTTGCCAGCAGTGTTTTTTCGCGATTTCAGGTTTGGTCCCATACCATAGTAAAAGTTGTTTGTTATCATGACTACAATCACGTGTTTAAGTATCGGTCACTAATTACCAGTCACCCTATATATCTGCATTCTACAGAAGCTGCGGGACCGCAATCGCGGCGGTCGCGGGAGAAAACCGCTTCGTGAGTTCTTAGCCTTAATCGCCTACGTCGGATATATCCGACAAACACTAGCATTTATTCCGCCTAGGTCGCGCATCCACGACCAAATACTCCATCTCTTCAGGTCTTCAGTCGCCTATGGGGATTGAAGAGCTAAACAAGATGGAGTACCCAGTCGAAAATATTCGACCCTGGCGAATAGGACACGAAAATACGCGTCGGACCAATTTGACGCAAGTAGTTAAAGGGTTAAATAAATAAATAACCCTTCCGACTAAAGCAAAGCTGACATTCTTCACATTTGTAAGGTTTCTCGTATAGAGATGGTACTAGCGTTTACCACACACGCTTTTACCAAATGAATCGAAAGTAATTTATTTACAATATATATATTGTACCACTATCTGGGTAAGACCTACTACGACTACGTCCACGGACGCGTAGCTTCATAGACGCTTATTCGTCAGTATACGCTTTGTGTACTTCTGCTCACAGCTTACATACAAAACTGTAACACTCAGTCGATGAAGCAGCAACGAATTGACGGTACGACTTTGCCGCTCCGGTGACAGCATCTAGAAGCTACGTATCCGTGGACAGTAGGCCTAAGGCCGAGTTCCCACTATGTCGTAACGGTTAATTTATTGTTGGACGACTATCGTCTGTAGCTGTTCCCAATATAACAACTTTTACGACAAATAGTCACAACAACGACAAATGATATACCATCACGGTTTTGGTGTGACAATTTTTTTATCGTTTTAAGACTGTCGGTCTAGCCCTTCCCACTATCATGACAATCTGTTGTCACTACAAAAAAGTCGTAGACGACAGTTAATCGAGTCGTCCTACATGTGAACACCTCCATTTAAATATATACGCCACGACACTTAAAACTACGCGATTATCTGTCGTCACGATAAAATGGGAACGCGGCCTAACACGACATCCTTTGGCAAGATTGGTGTCAGACTTCCTGGCATAGTCAGAAGTCAGTAACGACTTTCAAAGATGTACGAATGACAACCTGTGCCAACGGTTTAATATGCTTTCCGAGGCACGGAGGAATCTCCATATGTTAAGGTTACCCATCCAGACTGACCTCGGCAAGCATTGCTTAATTTTAGAGTTCGACTCACGCAGCTGTTATTATTTTAACTATGTTATCCTCCACTATTGCTTAGTTCAACTTTAAACATAATTTAACACCACCCCAAGTAGTATGTATGTAGTAGAGATGAAGCTTAAGGGTCAACTCACATTGGGTCAAAGTCGAAACGTTGCGTCGCGTTTAGTTCTTCTACTAAAATGCGTTAAGACGCGTGACGTCGCTCTCGTTACCATGACGTGTTAAAGTGTCAATCGTGCGAGCGAGAAAGAGAGATGCAACTATACACTTCATATAGCTCCACCCCTTTAACAGTTCAGTTTAGGATGTCAAATGGATCGCGTCAAGAGCTCATGGTAGGACCTCAATTCAGAGACTTTTGGCACTCGCAACTAAGAGCCAAATTCACCAATAAACTAATCGCGATTCGTTCAAACAAAACGCAATTTGAACGACTAATCGAGATTATAGCTTCATTTTGTGTTTCACCGCGATGAATTGAACCTAGTTTACGCTAAACTCAGTTTCAATTCTTTTGTTGTCGCCCATGTTTACGACACGGGTCTTAGGGCTGATTTCATCATTCAATATAAAAACTTAGTTCAACTAAACTGAGCTCAGAGTAATCTAGTTTAAAGACCCGTGTCGTAAACATGGGCGACAACAAAAGAATTGAAACTGAGTTTGGCGTAAACTAGGTTCAATTCATCGCGGTGAAATGCAAAATGAAGCTATAATCTCGATTAATCGCTCAAACTGCGTTTTGTTTGAACGAATCGCGATTAGTGTTTTGGTGAATTTGGCTCTTAAACTAGATTACGCTGAGCTCAGTTTAGTTGAACTAAGTTTTTAAATTGAATGATGAAATCAGCCCTAAGTGTCGATGTGCGAAACCGCATGTTAATATTTGCATAGCACAAATTTGTCCCTTAACAATGAGAAAATAGAGATGAATATCCTATAGGTGAAAAACATATTCGTCGCGACGTTTCGTCTCTGCGCCAGTGTGAGTTGAGCTTTAACGCTTAAAGTCTGTATTTAAGGTTATTGGTGTAGAATGTTGTTTGTGTACGATTTATGTATTTTTGTCATAATTAGTTTTAGATGTAGAAGTACCAAGTATTAATATTAACTATCAGTGTATTAAGTATTAAATAACTACATTATTTTAAGGTTTTTATTTATTGGTTTCGAAATAAAATTTTGTGAAAATTTTGCGTTGATTTAAATAACATACTTGAATTTTCGGTATCTTTTGTTAAAGCGAATATCATATTAAAAATATTAATTATTTGGACCGATTACATAACAACAAATAATAAATAAATGTTGTAAAATACATGTTGTGATAATGTCGAAGTAGTATTTTCTTTTTTTGAACATTTAATCACGTACGAGTGTACTAGTATCAAATACGTGTCCAAAAATACTAAATATAAGTGCCTCTTTAAAATTGTCCAAATTCAAATAAAAAAATTGTTTAATGTTAATTTAGTCCCCAATTTTTTGAACGGAAATTATTGCAGAAAATAATATGACAGTTGGACAAGCGCGCGTAAACTTATCGACGCCCCTGGGCAATAAGTTGGTAGTCGCAAATATTTGTTTTTCAATTACCGACTTATAGTCCGGGCAATAGAATCGGTAATCGAAAAACAAATTTCTGCGATTACCGACTTATTGCACGGGGCCGTCGTTATGATTGGAAATTCTGCAATAATTTTCGTTACAGAAGGGGATAACTTAATATCATTGTTAACATTTCAAATAGAACATAAAATTTTGAATCTAGAAAATGATATTTTTCATGTACTTTCGTCCAAACTTCCATACAAGAATTAAAATATAATAAATATGATATAATATTTATCTATCAAGTAATAAGGTAATATATCATAAGCATTTACATACCAATTGTACCAATAAACCAGGATTTGAGTAAATAGATTTTATACTGGATGTAGTGTATTTATAACTCGTATACTAAATGTTGTGGTAGATGGCATAATTATGTATGTAAATTAGTTATATTTTTTCACCTCAAAAATACGTTAAGAAAGGACTTTAAAGAAGTCAGAGATCATTAAAATTATCTATAAAATGTCACAGTCTTTACATATTTACATAGTTAAACAAAAGACTTTTAGCGTTCCCGCCAAACGCTACGTACAAACACGTGATAGGTATAGTACACGGCAATAAGTTGAACCCTTTGCTCTAGTTAGCCCTCCACTTCGCATTCACGGTCGGCTGATGCCATGATGGTTCAACTTGGATGACGAGGATTATAATCGATTTTCGAGTCTCATTCGAAGTTGGGGACTGCGCGTAGCCATGGCGGATGGTTCAACTTACTTTCTTCCGAAAACTATAATGATATTGCCAAAGTCATTTGTCTAACCACCCATATCAGAAAACGAATAAAAAAATCAGTCACATTACTCTTTAGAACCATCTTATAGCATTTCACAGATTCCAAAAAGTTCCTCTATTTCTATAGTTTGTAACAAATCATTTACATCATATATTATTTATACTTAACACATGTCTTAGCAGCTTAATGTTAAATGTTAACAATAAAAGATGTTAAAATTATAATTTGAATTTCATATGTTATTCCATTTCCCGATAACAGTCCACAATTCCATTGTAGAAAGACGTAAGAGGTCTAAGGCCTAAAACTGCCTTAGTGCTCGTTTACGGAGACGCGGCGCGTTGGGTGTTCGTCGTACATTGCAGCACATGCGATCACAAACATATGGCAATGTATGACGACCGCTCAACGCGCCGCGTCTTCGTAAACAAGCCCTTAAACGGACGCCCGCGATGGGCACCCGTCGCATGCCTGAAACTACCGTTGTGGAAAGTGAATTATTCCCTGCTCAATGCCGCTAGTTCAACTTTAACGGTGTGCATGTAGTCGTTTTGATGGAGAACTTTATTATTACCCGACTGGGCCCGACTCCCCGCGACGGAGCACTTTTGTATGGGACTGCGCGGGCGTCCGCTTTTGCGCAGTTTTAGGCCTAGCATAGCAGGATAAGGGAAGGAGTAACAAAGTTGTACGCACTTTTTTAAACAGCAATACAATATAGAACTTTATTTACTACACAAAAAGCCTTTCAACGCTTGCGACCGCGTATCGGAAGACCCAGTGTTGGAAGGCCTCCCACAAGATGGACCGTGCATCTGGTGAGAGTCGCGGGGATCCTATTGATGCACAGGACCGGTTGTTGTGACTTATGAAACTTGCCGCCTATGTTCAGTAGTGGACTTATTTCGGGTGAAATAATGATGATGATGTCACGTAGTCACGATGCTTTTTACAGCGCTACGCGAAACAACTGGCTTCTTCAAGCACCTTTTAATTCTAGACCTGTCACAGGCCCTAGATCGCCAAATTCAGGGTTTATCTCAGTAACCCTAGACTGGTAATTAGTGAATTATACTTAAACACGTGAAAGTCATGATAACAAACAACTTTTACTATGGGACCTAACATGAAATCGCGAAAGAATTCAGCCAAGTTCAGTACATTTTGACCAGATTTTGTTTCGCGTTTTCAGGTTTGGTCCCATAGTAAAAGTTGTTTGTTATCATGACTACAATCACGTGGTTAAGTATCGTTCACTAATTACCAGTCGCAGACGTTAGTTACCTACCTATATGGTAGGTAACTAACGTCTTATTTGATTTACGTACCCGGCTTCTTTTCTGTAAAAATTAAATAATGTTCGCGTTGTTTTGTGAACCTTGTTTCTCAATACAGATCACACTCGTAAAGTTCAAGTGTTCCTCACAGTTATAATTCAGTAAATAAGTCAAGTTAAATTAGTATGCTGAACTAACTCCATAGGAACATCGGGTACAGATATCTTATGGCCAAAAAAAATTCAACTCACTATAAATAATGTAGTTTCACAAAACAGTACCTACTGCAGATGTATTGTTTTCAGGCAGTCACGGACTCTCACAGTCATCTGTCAAAACCCAAGGAGAGCATTCGCAGCGACCTTCGTAACCCCACCACGGTACTGTCTAAGGTCAACTTTAAAATGTAAATAATTACGGGCTATTGTAATAATAAATATTATGCTTACCATTTTCGTATTTGCTTTTTTTTGTTTCAATGTTCGAAAGAGTTAGGGCGTCTTCAAATTAGCCGCAACGTACCGCGCGGCCGCAGCGCAGATGTAGTACAGCTGTCGTGGGCCCTTACCGTGGCCGGAGCAACTCGATGAACCAAAGAGAACAATCCGATGAACCCAGGTGGGTCAGTAGGTGAAAGTCTGACACACCCTCTCGTCCCACCCACAGCAGGTGGGAGGAGATATTTATTTTTATTGTAAATGGTACATGAAGATTGTTTTTAGGTAAAACAATCATTAACAATCTGCAACAGTCTATTGATAGACTGGTATTTTTTTTTTATTATTAAACAGTGGGTGTGTTCATAAAAATGCCTCAAGCTCTCACCAATCTGCTCTCCCTCGCTCTCTGCAATCACACTGTTTATTTCGATTCTCGTCAACCCTCATACAATTTTTTTTTAACGATTGCCAGCACCACAGCTCCATCTCACCGCCACCATCACCACGATCTCATTAACCACTCTCTCACCTGCTGGTAAGAGATAATGTGATCGACGATGGAGCATTCTTATCTAGACGTAATCTATTCCTAGGTTATTTATAGCTATCAGGAAAAATAGACTCCAACATGGGCACCGGTTCACCGTAGGCGCGGGCTCGCGGACGGTAGGCAATGGGTAGCTCGCTGTCCGTCCGTCCGGTAACAGACCGGTCCGAGCTCAAGTCGTCTACGGCGCGCACTGTTCCCGCGCGCCTCAAGGAGTTGTCAGCAAACTATAGAGGTCCATCAGGGCCAAAGCCTACTGGGGCCAAAGGTTATGTGAGAATGTCACCACGGGCCCCGGGACAAAGGCCATGAATGGAAGGGTAGGTTTTTAGTCAGTAATAGTCTGACACTATTTCCCGCCCCACCCAAGAGCGGGATTTGTCATTGGATGATTTTACCTACCATAAAAAAAAAAAAAACATGGGCACCGGCTACCAAAAAGAAAATAAACCCGTGTCCTCTTTTTATTTTTATATCGTACAGTTAACATGAACAATGTCACTTATCACCTATTCATATTTATAGAGGGATCAGCTGATCAGTTCATTCCAACAATCACGGGCGTTGGTTCATTCGTTATCAAATTCTCTCCGATTTTATAACCTAAAAAACAGTCATATCTAGATGCAGACTCCCTTTCATTACATTATACGAGAGCAAAATCATTAAAAAACTTTCCCTGGTTTATTGTTACGAATATCCAAGGATCTTGACCTTGACAACTTACCAGTTGTAATCTACTATCCCTCCGCGCTTGCCGGCTATCAAACCGGCTAGTTCACTTGCCCAGTAGACACATTTCCATAACAACTTTAGCTAGAAGCGGTCAAAACACATTCCGATTGTCACCCGACGAACCAACACGTATCAAAATGAAATCGTTCATCGAATATTCTCCGAGCTCCGATTTTCCCATCGAAAATCTTCCCTATGGTGTCTTTACTTCGCCTAGCAATGTAAGTAAATATCGTATGTTTTTTTTCCCTATACATAACATAAAAATTTGTGATTGTAAGCAGGTATTTCAAATTGGTTTTTATATTCTAGGTAATAAGAGTCAAGTGTAAATTTTGTTCAGTCAGAGTATTGACCGTAATGCACGTCTTCTTTTTGACATTGCAAAACTTGTTTAACACTACCAAATTGAGAAGCATTGCTGCATTGTAGCAAAAATAAAGAATTAACATACAATTTAATTTGGCAGGGTTGTACAAATTTTATCATACGAACTAAGTTCGCTAAGTGCATATTTTATAATGATTTTGATGTATTTTAGAGCGAGAAACACATCGGAGTGGCAATCGGCGAGTTGATTTTGGATCTCAACGTGATATCAAACTTATTTGATGGACCTCTTCTAAAATCGAAGCAAAATGTTTTTAAGGTAAACAACTGCAATATGTATTTATACCTACTATCTAATGTGTTTATGTAAATGATTATGATATGCACACATAATAGGTATGCACCTATTATAAAAACCCTGTTATTGTTATTTTATAAAGAGCTAGACAAATAAGAAGGATATTATAATAATTAGTTACCTACCAGAAGCTGTTCTCCGCAGTTTCACCAGCACTTTTGGTACCTAAGTTTTATAATAGCCTTCCTCGAAAAATTGGCTATCCAACACAACGATTTTTTCAATTCGATTTAGTAGTTCCTGAGATTAGCGTTCAACCAAACGAACAACTTTTCAGCATTATAATATATATTAGATAATAAGTATAAGGGCGTCGCCAGCCGATGATCAAGGGGGGCTATTGGAAGTTTAGAGAATAAAAAAAGAAGTTTTTTTAAATAATAATAAAAGTTTAATTTTCTACAATATAACTCCTAATTGCTAGCCTTATATGTACGGTAACATATAGGATGGACATTATATTGTGGGAGACTGGTGCCTAAACTAAACTCTGGAGCTGTAAAGCAAGCCTCAGGGGGGGGGGGCTCTCACTGCCCCCCCTTGGCGACGCCCTTGAGTATAAATTCGTATGTAGTGATTACATCATTTTTTCCTGGAAACGTGACCGGCGGGGGTCATACACTTACAGTAGGGTGCGCCACCAAAGTCGGCACTCTCGTCGCTGGTCGTCTCTCGCTAGGCCTCCCCTGGGCAACTGGGGGTCCCACCTGGCGGGGTCTGACCGCCGGAGTGTCGCGAAGTAGCGTCGCTGTAGCACAGCAGCCTCGCGGCGCTCCCACTGCACCTGAAACATGAACACTCACGCCTTAGAATAGGCAACCCAGTGAAGCACCCGTTGTTGCGGGTGCCTGTCGACATTGCGAGCAGGGGGCGCTAGGTCTAGAGGGACGCAGCGATTGCTCAACGTACATCATTTTCATACAAGTATTTATTGTAATGCGTGCAATACGCACGCGGGACGCGTTTTTTTGGCCTTTTAAAGAACAGGCTTGAAATAGAGAAATTAAAATAGCAACTTTTATTTTGGCATATTAATTCAAAATTTATTAGTCATCAGTCCATAACATACGAACTTTAAGTTTTCAATCACATTGGTTGTTTGCTGCTCATTGATGCGTGTATGCTCACTTTTGTGTCATTTTGAAAAATGGACATCGTTCTCTTCAAAAAACAAAAAAATATATGTATAGGTACTGTTGACGTAATCACCATCCAGACACTCCCATCCCCCATGTCATAAAAAAATAAGCAAAGCAAAACCACCCCGCCACCCCCTGTAGTGCTTACGTAATACATGAATGGCCCCTTAGCTGTACCACACTGACTCAACCACACTTGTAGAATTTTGTTGTGATCAGATCTTGATAAAATTATTATATTTGCATAAAATGTAAACAAGTTCTACCTACCATAAGCTCAATTAACATTATCTGTGGTATTCAGACGTATTCATTTGTTCATCAGAAGTTCATCCAATTTGTTAATTCAGAAACCGGTTCTAAATATCACCCTTCTTAAAGGATTACATTTTTAAAGTCTGCCAGAGGTGTGTTCACAAACTAACAGACACACCTCCAATATATTATAATAATTAAAAACAAGTTTAAAACTTCCGCGAGACGTGAATTATAATTATTATGTTAGAATAGCAACGTCAACTTGTTTACGACTACGACTTAACTACATTATATTACAATATCTAAACAGGTTCTAATATTACGCGATATGTTGCAATAATATAAAATAAATGGTCTGATTATTGGAATGTGAACTTTAAATAATTTGTTAGATATTTGGATTATGCTTTTCTAGTGCATAGGTGCATAACCTACTTAATATGATAATGCTTTTTTTTTATTGATATAAACTAATGCTTGATTGCGATTCTAGTGATCCCACCTATCATGCTATTCTCTAAGAAAACAGCCTTAAGCGCAGCACTGCCGCAGCGACGAAAATCCAAATACATTGGATTGTTACACTTATATACCTATAAATTAAATTGTTATTTCAATGTACCTATTTGGATTTTCGTCGCTGCGGCAGCGCTACACTCAAGGCTGTTTCCTTAGAGGATAGCATTGCTGATGGAAAGTCGTAATACTTGAACGGCCCCATAATAAATAAATAATTTATGTTGTTCATGTTTCAATTTCAGGAACAAACACTCAACGCCTTCATGGCGCTTACTCGGCCCCATTGGGTGGAAGCGAGAACTACGCTGCAGAAACTTCTGGACGCTTCCAATCCTACGTTACAGACTGAAGATCTCAAACAAAGGTTATTACATACGCTGGAAATAATACGCACACTTTTCCACACTAGTGCGGAAAATAATAAATTGCGTGCCTAAAAGCAGTAGGGATAAGAGCCCGCTCTTTTCGAGTAAATGTATTGAAAAAAGTATTAACCTATTTGCAGAGCCTTCGTTAAGCAAAGCGAAGCACAAATGCACGTGCCGGCTGACATCGGTGACTACACAGACTTTTATTCATCGCTATACCATGCTACCAACGTTGGTATCATGTTCAGAGGCAAAGACAACGCGTTATTTGATAATTGGTAAGTACTAAAACAAAGCGAAGCACAGATACACATGCTTCGTTGTTACACCATGTGATAAACTTCAGGATTCTGCTCAGAAGCAAAGACAACTCGCTTTTTGACAGCGGGAAAATAACTAAAACAAAGCGAAACATAGATGCACGTGCTTGCTGACATTGGAGTCTATACAGACTTCTCGTTACTACACCATGCGATAAACTTCTTGATATATTTGAATGGTGTTTCAGTGAAGTAGGTATTATAAAAAAAAAATACATATACAAAACGCCATCACGCGTGAACGGCTGGACCGATTTCGCTAATTCTTTTATGTTTTTTTTTTAATTCCTTTATTTCAAGTGACACGACTCATACGACATACATACAGTCTCAAAAACTCATAAAAACACAAACACAAACTAACATGACAACACTTAATTACAATTATGCAGACTTGAGCATTGCCGAATGTACGGGCAATCCAATCTGCCGGCGATCATCGCCAGGACGGTGTTAGCGCTGCCCCGCACTCTGCGCACCAGAGACGCGCACCGCTTGCGCATCGTCGCGTGGAAACAGTCGGTACGCGCCTCCGCGAACATGCCCGAGGCGCTGCAGTAGCGGGGCAGCCTCAGCACCGCCCTGAATGCGTTGTTGAACTGGACGCGGATGGCGCTGTATGCCGCACGAGTAAACTTAGACCACAGACTGCACGTGTAGAGGGATGTACAATAAGCTCTGAACAGTGTTATTTTTACCTCCCTCGAACAGCGAGCAAACCTGCGAGCCAGCATATTACCCCTGACCGACAACGCCCTCCGCTCCCGCTCAATGTCCGCATTGTCTTTCAGGTCTACTGAGACAATGTGACCCAGGTATTTAAAATCATACACTCTCTCTAGAGGTTATTGGTGTTATTGTCAGAAGGTTCGTATGAAAGAAAAAAATTAGGGTAGAGAAAGGTAGATTGAGTAAAGTGGGGTCGAGTAGTCAGTTGGCGGGAGCGAAGCCGCGGGCAAAAGCTAGTTTAATATAAGTTAAAATTCAAAATTTGGCTATAATGGAGCAACAAAGTCAATATAGTGACAAAGCTCCCTGATTAAGATTTAAAACATGGTGTTTCAGTGTTTCACCATTTGAGAGCAGGTTATTTCTCATTATTGTCAGACTTTAAAATACATACCTACAATTCTCATTATTTGGATACAGGAAACAGCTCCCAGTTGGCTACCACGGTCGGAGCAGTTCTATCGTCATATCCGGAACACCCATCACAAGACCATACGGTCAAACTCTTCCGGTTGAAGGTATCTAAATAAATATAAAAATATAAAATTTGTTTATGCCACTTTTTCGTAGGTTCCACACGGACTAGTTTCGACAACTGTTAATAAATAATCTAACGATTTATCTTTATCTCAGTGTAAGAAAAGTAAATCTCTAAAGTTTTGCTTTTCTTACTCTGATATAATTACTTATAAATTTATATTACCTAGATGAGCTTACAATCCAAACTTTTTGCATCAGCTTTTTGGAGCTTATGTGACAAGCTTTAGCAACGGCCCTCATGCCCCAGCCGCCACCGGGATTCCGATCCTAATTTCCGGCCACCGTAGGCGCGGGCTTGCGTACGGCGAGCAATGGGTAGCTCGCCGTCCGGTAACCGTCCGGACCGAGCCCAAGTCGTCGACGACGGGTACTGTTCCACGCGCATACATACACGTATAGCCATTCGTCTTTATAATATTACTATAATATTTCGTGTGTCTAGGAGCTGCTCCGCACTTCGGTCCCTGTCGCCTGATGGATTTCGAGCTGGAAATGGCGGCGTTTGTCGGAGGACCTCCCACTGCGCTCGGACAGAGGGTCACCGCCAAGGAGGCTGGGGATCGTATCTTCGGACTTGTGCTTATGAATGATTGGAGTGGTATGTTTCATCTCATAGATTATTATTATATCTACCCTACAGTGTCCCACTGCTGGACAAAGGTCGGCCTCCATTCCTTGCATTGTTCCCGGCTCTGAGCCACTTCTTGCCGATTCCTAAAGGAAGGCATCTATGTCTGGACTTGTCTACGAATCTACGCCTGAGGGATTAGCCAAGTTGATAATTTACTATCGTTAATGCTAGTAGAAAACTTCAAATAATGTGTGATAATGACGTCATCTTAACGCTCAGTCAGAACAAAGGAATCGGAGGCGTTGCCGACTCGAGGCGATCGACGAAAGAGATTCGAAATGAAACGGTCGTAACTTGGCTAGGCCTACTGATGGATCTAGGAGCCTGTGATAGTTTAAACTGTTCGTGAGAAGATACAGTAATGAATAAAAACCGCTACTGAAAAGTACGACGTCGCCGCGTCGTACCTACCAAGGAAGCTTCCCGATTAATTGTCTGGAAGAGAGGTCTATTCGTGGCTTTTCTATCATCGTCATAGCGTGATGTTATGTAGCTTATAGTTTTCCTCGATAAAAAGGCCATCTACTACTAAAATGAATTATTCAGTTGTATTATAGGATCACTTTGTTGTCCGTCTATCTGTCAAGACTCTTTATCACGGGAACGCGTGGAGGTATCGAGTTGAAATTTAAATCGTATACTCCGTTCTGCGGTCCCTTGAAGCTGTAAAAAAAAACTCAAACTTGTAAGTTAACGGAAAAAAAAGATATGGCCAAAAAAAGATTATGTTGCAAAAAATTTATATTTTGACACTCTCAAGGGAATCAAAATTCATAGAGTACTTCCCGTTGATCTAGAATCCTGAAAATCGGCAAGAAGCAAGGTCTCATAGCGCAAGTATAGAAAAAAATAAGTCATAAAAATCCTCTTTGTGATTCGGAAAAGTCTTTGAGACTCGATTATCCATTCAATTGAATTGTTTTCATAAGTAAGTTTGTACGGAATCCTCAGCGGGCGAGTCCGACTCGCGGTTGGCCAGTTTTTTTTTATCACCAAGTTTAAAACTTATGGTATAGTGTGATAGGAGTTCAGGTAGGAAATCAAACGAAGTGACATCATTCAGGTTTCATATATTTCACACAGTTTTACACAAATTCACGTTATAAGAAAATCCAGCCACTCTACAAAATGTCGCTCAATGCATCTGCCAACCCCGTCAACCGGAAGTCAAAATATTATCCCCCTTCTTTCATAGCACGAAATATTCGAATAAGTCACATAAATTGACAAACTTATTACAATTAATTACATTAATGTAAGCTGGTGTCCAAACTAAAACATTATAATCAGATGTGATTAACAGTAATATTTCCAAATTAATCAATTATTGCAAAAATAACTAACAAATCATTACTGCACTACTAGTGACTCAAAGAATTGATAGATGGCGCTATTGAGACTTAGTTAAAAATACTTATCTCTAATGGATTGCTGTAAGTGTACCAGGTGTCTTGATTAGCCGGTAGATGGCGCAGCAATAGCTGCAGCGTCCTATCGATGCACCCAGCCCCGTAACAATAGTAAAGTATAATATAATAGTAGTATAAATTCTGTTATAATCTGTTTCCAGCACGCGATATCCAGAAATGGGAGTACATTCCTCTAGGCCCCTTCACAGCCAAGAACCTGGGCACCACCATATCTCCCTGGGTCGTGACTATCGAAGCCCTCAGACCTTACATCGTGGACAACTTCCCACAGGACCCCAAGCCCTTCGCGTACCTGAGACATGATGATAACTTCAATTTTGATATCAAGTTGGAAGTGGATTTGAAGAGTGAGTGAAGATCTATGCTATTACTTGATAAATATATGTTAATCTTTTCTCAATCGAATAGGTTTTCACAAGTAAGACTTTGAAGTGGGTTTAATACAAAATCATAATATACAACACCTATCTTAGGTTTTTTTTAACTTATAATAAGACTTTGGGTCACTGTGTAAAATTGTGAAATACCAAATACACATGGTTTAATATATTGCATATATCAAAAAAATCAAAGTTACATAACACATAAAACTAGCAGTCTAATACTTAGGTCAGGGGCGTAGCTACCGCCATATCTGCCGTATCAATTATACGAGGCCTCCACCCTACAGGGGCCCCGAAATAGGCAAAAATTCGCAACAATAAAAAAACACCATTTTTTTACCGGGGCCCCTGTGAGACTAACTACGCCACTGACTTAGGTACAGTTTCTCGGCATCTAAGCTCGATGGCGTCATTCTTTTCTGACTACGACGCCGACGGCAGTTTTGTACGAACGCCGCTAGAAACGTGTTTCCGATCTGTTTTGACCGAAATGACTGATGATTTAAAAAAATATCGGCCCTAAAATACCTCCTCGGAGTACACTGGAACTGTACAGAAGTACAGTAAAGTTTTTCGGCGTGAGGTAACTTTTCTTATAATGCCCACAGCCGAAAAATCACCAGTAACCACAACAATCTGTCGGTCAAACTTCCGCTACTTGTACTGGACGGTGAAGCAGCAGCTCGCCCAGCAGACCGTGACCGGCTGCAACCTCCGCGCCGGCGATCTGCTCGGCTCCGGGACTATTAGCGGGGAGGTGAGTACTACCGAGTGATATGCTGAGAGCAGTGCCATCAGCGGACATTCAGCCGCCAATGCAATCCCCGTTATCACAGCGGCGCTATGGAACACTTTCCTACAGTCATGTCCGCTATGTGACACTTCCCCGTGCTTCAAAACTTAAATACCTATTTTGCTTACAATGTACAGTCAGGGGTCAAAATTGCAGTTGCACTCTACCGATAATAAAGTGTCTAGATTTTTTTACAGAACAGGATCAATGGATCATCACTCAGTTCGTTTGTACCATAGAACCTAAAGAATTAAATAAACCAGTTGTGGCCCAGTGGCCCTCTTTTACAAATAAATTTTATACACTTTAGCATTAGCAGAGTGCAACTGCACTTTTGACCCCAGACCGTACAAAGAAATTATATAATAATAGTACTTACAATCATAATCAGCCTTATAATGTTTCCTCTGTCGGGACTCAGGCCTTCACGAATGGGCCTTAATCCACCATACGGGCTCAGTGCGGGTTGTACAGTAAAGCGCCTTCCTGGGCTTGAACCCTCGACTTAAAACTCATCGGTCGGGAGTTCAGGGCCGTTACCACTTTTTTTTTCGGTGGGAATATCGTCCAATGATATCTGCGTGCCCTTGGGCGGGGCGAAAGACAGTCTCAGACTTTTACTGACTAAAAATTCACTCCTGTTCCTTCGTTGCCTTTCATACCGTGGCCGAAACTTCCTTTCAGAAAACAATCTTGGGCCCCAGTAGGCTTCGACCCTGCTGGGTTTGCTGACAACTCCTTGAGGCGCCATCGACGACTTGGGCTCGGTCTGGACGGTTACTGGACGGTCGGACGGTGAGCTACCTATTGCTCGCCGTCCAGGATCTGGAATTACCACTGGCTACCAATGCTCCGCAGCCATTAAATACTCCCATTAAAAAAAAACTATATACCTTTTTTTCAAACCCTACAGGTAGCAGACTCCTTCGGAAGCATGCTAGAACTATCCTGGAAAGGAACCAAGCCCCTCCGTCTACTGTCAGGAGAAGAAAGAAAGTTCATTCAAGATGGCGACACAATCACCCTTCGTGGGTTCTGCGTTGATGACAACGGTGTCAGAATCGGCTTCGGAAAGTGCGAGGGAAAACTTCTGCCTGCCATACCTTTTGATGAATGAACTTATGAGCAATGGAGCTGTAAACTATGATGTGCCTTTTATAACCGTTTTATAATTATTTTGAACAATAAATGTATGAGAACGTTTTATAGCTTATTTGAGTCGATTAGTTTCAAAGCCGGCAATCTGCACTTTTTATTAAAATAGAGTTATTGATATGGCTACACAGATAATTTTAAATAAAAACGGTTACTGAATGTATTAAAATCATGGGCGACAATCTGTCATAGATAATCAAGGTCAAATTCTCAAGTTGGGATCAAAGCTGGCAATCTGTTGTACTTCGAATTCAAATCCGGCCATCTTGTGCCGTTGGCCAATCAGATGAGAGGAATCCATTAGCGTCGTTTAACGGTCCCGGAACATTTCGTGCCTGAGTTTTTATTGAATTATTGTGTATTTTTCAAGTGAAATTAATAAAAACTTGTGAAATTGTCTACATGGAGGCCCATCCTGTCCCGGTTACTAACAATTTTGCAAGAAAACGCATTAGAAACCCAGAAAACTGGACTCGAAACCGGACCAAAAGATTGAAGTAAGTAGCGATGTTAGGGCTACCACCTAGGCAAATGTAAAAATTATTAAAAATTAGGAAGTAATAATATGACGACCGGTGTGGCGCAACTAACAATTACAACCCAACAAACTCTAACGACCCAAAAAACGATAACGACCCAAGTAACCATTACGACCCAAGAAACACTAACGACCCAACAACCCATAACGATCCAACAAACCGGAACGCCCTTACAAACTCTAACGACCGAATAAATCCTAACAACACAACGACCCAACAAATCATAACGATCCAACTAACAATTACGACCCAACAAACTCTAACGACCCAAAAACGATAACGACCCAAGTAACCGTTACGACCCAACAACTCCTAACGATCCAACAAACCGAAATGCCCTTACAAACCCTAACAACCGAATAAATACCAACGAGAAAATAAACCTTGACGACCCGACAAATCCTAACAACCTAACAAATTCTAACGACCCAACTAACAATTACGACCCAACAAACCCCAAACGACCCAATAAATTCTAACGACCCAACAAAACCAAACGACCCAACAAAACCTAACAACCCAACTAATAAGTACGACCCACGAAACCCTAACGACCCAAAAATCACATTTACCCAAAAAATCATAACGACCCAACAAAGCCCAACGACCCAACAAAACCTAACAACCCAACTAATAATTACGACCCTACAAACTCCAGCGACAGCAAACTAATGCGATAAAGACCCAAAAAACCCTTACGACCCAACAAGTCTTGAACTAGTGACAACCCTGATCACAGAGCAAACAATAGTATCAAAGCCGGCAATCTGAGCGTGAAGTTAAAACCAAAAACAGCAATCTGCGCATTAGTAAGTTTCAAAAATGGCAATCTTTAAACTGAAATATCAAATACGGCAATCTGCAATAATTAAACTTAATTTATTCGTTTTACATAATGATTAACCAAATCAAAATACTTTCGCAAGACCTGTCATCCAGTATTGAAAATATTTCAGCAAGTTTAATAACCGAAACATCAATTAATAGCGTAAAATCTATTTTTTGTCATTTGCCAATTTTTGCCACAGAGTCAGTTAGCCGGGTTTGAAACTAATCGACTCATTTATTTCAAGTATTGTTAGAATTCTTCACTGAAATGTGTACTTTATGTCGTAGAGAATAAATGTCTAAATTTTTAAACTGCACACAGAGTCCCATACCGAGGACACAGACAATAATATCGAAAAAATAATGCGCATGTATGCTTTGTTTGAAGTTAACTTCATGAAAACATTTAAGTATTTCATGAGTAAAGGCCAATTTAGATGGTACGAGTTTCTCGTCTCGAACGTACAATAATCGTAAGAACATAGAAAAAGTTTCTTCGTCTAATTCATACCTAGACGGTGCGAGAAGTATGATAGAAGAAAATTATCCTAAAGAAACATACTGTTGGTATAAAAAGTATCCTATGTGCTATTCCCGCGTACCAAGTTTCATCGAAATCCATTCAGAAGAGTAACAAACATTCATAAAGTAATATATTTACATATATACAAATTTTCACGTTTATAATATTAGTAGGATTGTTAAAAAAGGAACACAAGAATGCCCAACTGCCAGACCCTGACATTAAAAAATAAACGGGAGTACACGACTACGAGGCTTTCTTCATAATTCTGGGAATCATTTCATTTCCAAACAATGCTAGTGCTCACATCTGGTTGCCATTAGTGCGGCCCAAAAGAACCCTTAAAACAATGAGTTTTGGTATTTACGACTGCGACGACGAAGCCAGAACAGTAAATTCACAGAAGTGAAAGGTAACCTATGTCAGGATGATCTGGCTGGCAATCGAAGAGAGTAACTGAGTGATAATAATTATGAATAATATTATACGATAAGTGTGAGTGTGTGTGTGTGTGTTTTTTTCAATTGTGTGATATTTTTTTATAATAAGCGGGTGTTATAATAGAAAGCGTGCATTTGTGCGTAATTGTCAAATTTACTTAGTGTGCTGTATGTGTCTACCTCGCCTCCCGCAAAAAGTGGCGGAATGTGTTGGGTAACTCGCTTAATAAAAGTGAGAATGAGGGAGGCCCTCATTTTACCTCGTGAGTACCTCGCGAGGTAAAATGAGGGCCTCCCTCATTCTCACTTTTCACCCCTCATTTGAGGCGAGGTGTTTGTACAGATCTAGCTATTGGATGGCGCCTCACGACTCCACGAGTACTCACGAGTCAAAGTTACGAAGCACCGAGCGTGAAAGAGACAGAAAATCTTGCCAACCGCCGCGAATCGCGTTGAGGGAGAGAGCGAAATGCAACAAAACAACCACGTAGTTAATATTTATTAGTGACGTTATTTTACGGAGTTAAGGTTCATAATCATTAAACGCTATAAATAATGTTAGTACTCTATTTCAACCAAAATTCAACGGAATTTACTCACTCACTCATCAATGTTGCTCGTCACTCGCCTCGCGAGTTCTCAGACAAAATACTCACTGTGCGCGTCGCACTAGAACTCTGTAAACCTCATGAGGAATTGAATGAGGTGGTTCAAATTTGAGAATCGAGTAACTCTTTCAATTCGTCGAGGCGAGTTACTCATTTGAGGTACCTCACGAGTGAGGGGCTCATCACATAATTTGTTCAGTGATTCGTCCCTTGCCAACTCCTTAGTTATATGCTCTAAGCGTTTACCACACACATTAATATGACTTAAATTATATATAACTTATTTGTCGAACTGAAAACCACTTTACAACTGTGTAGTTGCTGCAAATCTGTTATATAGCCCTTACACGTCTGTTAGTTGAGTAATACTAATATTTTATAACATATTTGCTGCTTGGGATATTAGTGTTGTGTGTTTCAGAACGATCGATTCTGTGTGTGAAGGAATGCAAACCATATGCGTGTTGTCAAAAAAATGAGCAAAACTGTCAATGTCAAACTCGAAATAAACAAAAACACTGTGTTTGCTTTTGTTTCTGTTCTGCTTTTAAAAAACTAAAAAAAAACAAAGATTGTTTATTAAATCTTAATGGAGCATAAAGTATTGCTGTGTAAAAGCCAGTGAAGGATTATGTTATTTTATCAAAAAATTCAAACCTACAACCCTAGAGTAAAAGTATTTTCTGTTTACCGACTTTTATTGACTTCATCATAAATATTTCTCAGGGTATACTAGGATAGCTTAAGAATTTTTAGTCTCGGAACGCACCGCAAATGAGCAAAACTGTCAATGTCAAACTCGAAATAAACAAAAACACTGTGTTTGCTTTTGTTTCTGTTTTGCTTTTACAAAACTAAAAAAAAAAAAAAACAAAGATTGTTTATTAAATCTTAATGGAGCATAAAGTATTGCTGTGTAAAAGCCAGTGAAGGATTATTTTATTTTATCAAAAAATTCAAACCTACAACCCTAGAGTAAAAGTATTTTCTGTTTACCTACTTTTATTGACTTCTTCATAAATATTTCTCAGGGTATACTAGGATAACTTAAGAATTTTGAGTAAGTTAAATGATATTATATTCGGAATTATTAATCAATTATATAAATTTTATTTATACTATTTTAAAAAAACTCTACTTTTCTGGTTCAGCACATGAACATGTTAAATGCTCTTAATTCAATTTCTCTAAAAAAATAAATAAATAAGAATCTGCTTAAGTTTAAGACGTTCATAAGAACGTCTTAAAAAAATTACAATTTAAGAAGTAATAAATAAACTAACTTCTAAAATTGATCAATCACATATTTATATATTAGATTGATCAATTTTAGAATGTAATTTTTGCTACTTCTAGAGCTTCAATATGGAAGAAACAACAGTAACGGAAAAGACTCTAGACCTCAGTGCATCTAATTTAGAAGCTTGCAGGATATGTTTGGCAACAGATATCAGGCTGCAAAGTCTACAAGATACTCACTTAGGGACTTGTATAGAGTCTATTGGTGGCTTTACTGTAAGTATCTTGAGATTAAAGGCTGAAAGATTTATTTCTATCTACAATATTTTAAAAAAAAGTTTTCCTGCACTAAAACCTACTACTCCTTTATCATGGCTGAATTCACAAACCTTTACACACAATACACATTTGTTTCTTTTTTCTAAAATATGTTTTTTTCTTTCAGAAATCATTTGATGGTCTACCAAAATATGTCTGCTATGAATGTGCACCGATTTTGATAAAATGTAATAAATTAATAGAGAAAAGTAAAATAGCTGAGTCTACGCTTCAGGAAATATTTATCAAGAATGGAATGGTAAACCTTGTAGTCTGTTTATAGTTTAACTTATTCATCATTTAACACTCACAGTACCAAAAACTCATTATATAGGTCATGTAATAATAAAAAATCTAAGTATGCCAAGTATACTTTGGCTGGGTACAGGCCAATATTGGGTATAAATGCAAGTCATCAGTAGCTACATACATATAACAACAACTTGGCTGTTTGTGGGCACACAAACAAGTTATTGTTTGTCTTTTTTTTAGTTTGAATTAATCCAATGACTTCTCCCCCTTTAGAGTAGAGAGGGACAGAGCATGTCAAACTTTTACTGATAAAAATCTACATGTCTTTTTATGTTCCAAGACTACAGTATTACTTTTGAAAATTCCATTGGCAATGTATGTTATTAATGCCTCACTTTTTACCTAAGTTTCTTTATTTTTAGTCTGGTTGTGCCACAGGTAGAATAATATAGACAGTAGAAGGCTAGGCTCCTGCAGACCCTGCAAAAAATAGCAAGCAATGCACAAACCATAATTATAATAATATACTTACATGGATATTTTCCAGATAAACAAATCTCTCATAGAAGAACAAAAAAAATCTGATCCAAAGCTACAGTCCCCATTAGACAGCTATTTGTTAATGAATTATTTCTATGTTAAATATGACAATGACAGCAACACATCGGACTTCATCAAAATAGAATCTGATCCCAATGAAGAAAATAACATTAGATTAAAAAATGAAATTAAAGGAGAATCTGGGGATGAGGTGTCAGATTCAGAAATACTGAAAATGATAAAGGTCTTGAGTCAGGAAGAGGAACTGATTAAGAACTTTGATCAGGAAGATGAAACAATCAAGAACTTTGGTCAGGAAGATAAAAAAGTCAAGAGCTTTGGTCAGGAAGATGAAACAATCAAGAGCTTTGGTCAGGAAGATGAAACAATCAAAAACTTAAGTAAAGATGAGGAGACAAACAGTGATAGTGATGTTGAAACAATAGAAGTTGATGTTCCTGTTGTTGAAATTATATCTGATGATGAGAAAACGGGTGATGACTTCATCAGTTTGAAATCTTATTCTGTGAAAATGGATAATGTACGTATTTTTTTTCAGTGTTAAAGCAGATTCTTTTATACTTCAGTTTTTTTTTTCTTTTGGGATTTCTTAAGATAACTGCTATAGACGAAATTAGGAGAGAATTTTATGCTCTTAGACGCTCTTCTTCTTCTTTAAGCGTTCTTACTCTTTGATATACAGTCTATCGCAAAAAAAAAGATTTTTATGACCTTCAATATCTCAAGACCAGCATGATAATATGATATTAGATATTTGAGACACGTCTTACAAAGGGCCAAACAAAAAATCTAGCATGTTCACTTAAATTCCGAGATTGATCCCTATTTTCGCCTTATTTGCCTGGGCTATAAAACCAGTAAAACATAATCAACTTTCATTAAATCGAATGATGTCTTTTACAGCCTATCAAAGGAGGATTAGCGTTTAACGACGTTCCTATCTACAACAGAAAGAAAATGAGACCAATAGGCGTAGAAAAGAGGATAAAAAAGAACCAAAAGAAGAAACGCCTTATAGACCCTCCGCCTTCGAATCAAGACGAAGATAAGTTTGTTAGGCGCTACTTCAATATTAAATCTATTAATATGGTAAGTTCGACTTTTTTCTTAAATTATACATAGGTTCGCGTATGACCACTATTTCACCTGATGGAAAGCGATGATGTGGCCGACGATGGAGCACCCTTGACTAGAAGTAACCTATTCACTCTAGACTTGAAGAGCTAAGTTGCAGCTATCAGGAAACACAAACTCCGGCAGGGAATACACTAAAGCTGTACGCACAATAAACGTGTTCCCAAAACGCTTTGTACGTATAGCTGGGATGTCCACTATGTACCGGTCCTACTGGGGCCCAAAGGTTATGTGAGACTGTTACCACGGGCCCCAGGATAAAGGCAAGGAATGGAAAGGTAGGTTTTTAGTCAGTAAAAGTCTGACACTGTTTCCCGCCCCACCCAAGGGCGGGATTCGTCATTGGATGATTTTACCTACGTTAAAAAAAAAAAAAAAAAAAAACTATGTACCGGTGGCGTAACGCCGTACGTCTAGTGGTCCGATGATGGAACGGACTTGGCGTACCTATAGATATACGTTGTCGTAGACACAGCACGATATATTATATAATACAGAAAAAACTAAAACCCGACTACGACAAAAAGGACGCTAAAAAAGTATGCTAAGATTTTCAGGATGCTGAAATAAACAAGGTTACTAGACTACACAAAGAACAGCCGTAGTCACACGTTATAAATCTAGGTACTAACTGTATTTAAAATAACGTGCGACTACGACTTTTTTGTGTACTTCTTTCTCATAGTCGTATTAGTAATTTTTATTTTTTTTACTTTGTTTTATTTAAACTATTTTGGTCTTAAATCACTGTGCCTTTATACTGTTTTTGACCATTTGAGGGCGCCACTTGAGCCTATGTTCAGCGGAAAATTAAGACGGTTCTAACGTTACCTCATACGGCGAGTTCTGATATGTAGATTAGGAGCTATGAGGGAACAGATGTACATACTCACATACATACATAGCTGGTCAAAATTATAACCCTCCTTTAGCTTGCCGTAGTCGGGTAAAAACTAAAATGGGCGGCCTTATTGATTGTTTGTTAAGATTGAGCTTCGTTATATTTGATTACAGCCAGGAAGAGCGACCAGTAAGAAGTATTTTTGCAAATCCTGTCCTCAGACCTACAATTACGTGTAAGTTAAGCTTTATAATTTACATACAACATACTACATTTTCAGCAACGCACGTAACCTAATGGTGGTGACGTCACATTTCAGTTTGTGCATCCTTTTTCTGTTACTTGACAGTTCCCCCTACTACAGGTTTGAAAGATTTCTAACTTACCAAATTTTGAGCCGATTTAAACAATTATAATATAATAATAATATTCCACAACTATTACACAACACTGTCTAGTTCTACGCTAAGCAGAGCTTCTGATATAAGTACTAGACAACTGATAAACATACTTATATATTTCTAAATACATATCTACATATTATAGATAAACTACATCCAGGAACAGAACAAATTCTTTGTAGATACTTGCGATTTTTGATAAAGTTAATTTTTGAAACTAATAAAAAAAATATTCCGGGTCCAGAATTTATGACACGACAATTAATCATTTCTCTTTGTATGAGTGCAACTCATTCATGGGTTATGTGAAACGAAGGCAAAAAAACAGAAGGAATATAAGTGGGATTTTAGTCAGTAAAAGTCTGATACTATCTCCCGCTCCGCCCAAGGGCTGGAAATGTGATTTATTGATTTTCCCACCTAAACAAAAATCTATACATTGAAATATATGTTTGCAAAAAAATGCTAATATAATCATATTCTAATTGCAGGGAGGATGCAAGAGACCACACTATTATCGGCTGCCAGATATCTTCAAGTAACAATGAAAATCCTAGTTGGGATGCACTTGGAGTAGCATCTAACGCCATGTCAGATCAACCGACTCTCTGGAAGGTGTGGCCTGGCGGCAGTCAATAGAAAAGTGTTTACTATTGTATGTTTACTGTACAGGGTTTAGTTAATTTACCTAGCATAACGTAGATATTATTGCTAGTGTCCGATCGAAATTAGTTTTGACGGTCGAAAGTGAATTTTGGCTTTCATTTCAGTTTTGTAAACTAAACAAAGTCATGTTTTAGTGGGAAAAAGAAAGTCAATCGTAATCAGGTCAGGGTGTAGGTCATTCTACTTGAATACGGTTCCGAAGCGATCCGATGCGATGCACGTGAAATCAACGCGACGCGCCCTCCTCAGTATAAGAAACAAGTGACGGCGGAAAAAGGTAAATAATAGCCATCAATATATTATGTGTGTAGAATATATGTCGATGATAGCACTCAAGTGATATTTGGGTGCAAGTGTACACTTTTCCAATCACTTATTTATAATAATGTTTGTCCTATATTTTTTGTTTGTGGTTTACAATAAAGAACATATATTATTAATAATAATAATAGCCGAAAGTTACTAGTTGCTTACACGACTTGAAGTTTCACTAGGTAAGTTAATTTGACCCTGCATTACAGTATTTCTATTTTTTTACTCTGTAAAATATGTATTTAGAATACATAGATAATATTTTTTTTAAGAAAACTTTTTATTAAGATTAAAGGATAATCAATTATTCAACCATGTGATTTTACAGCCTAAGTATTTCTGTAGTTACCTATAAGTTATTTGTTAATATAAGTTTGAGTTACTTTATATGCATTTTTTTTAATTTGCTAAATCAAATATCTTTAATTGTAGTTACTCAAGCCCCAAGCGAACGCCACCGTTCTCACACCTATTGTCTTTCTGTTGTGTCTCTAATTACGGTATTCAAATGACTAATAAACAATTATGAAAGAATTAAAAAAAAAATCTTAACCAACAACTTTTTTAACTTTACAAAGCTGCTAATAAAAAAAAATAAAAAATTATATTCTACAACTATAAAACAACGCCATCTAGTCCCAAACTAAGCAGAGTTTATACAACGAGTACTAGACAACTGATAAACATACTTATATATTTCTAAATACATACATATTATATGGACGATTTAATGAGTGCCACCGATGCTGCAGTCAACGTGGCCACCTACTGGACCCAAACAGTTTAGCGAGTTTACCATCGATTCGAAAAGAAGAAGATAGATAAATTAGACCCAGACACAGAACAAATGATGTTCTCATCACACAAACATTTGTCCTGGGTTGGAATCAAACCCGCGACGCATAGCAGTCAGAGCCACTAACCACTAGACCAACACGCCAGTCAAAAAGAGAAGTCCGACATGGACTTCGACGTCAAAGTACCACGCTCGTACTGCCACCATAGCAAACGGCGACTTATCGACAGAGTAAGATATTACTTGTTTAAAATTATTCGCTTACCTCTGCAAATTTTACGTTAATTTGCTTTTCTAGCAATTTTCATATTATTTTCAAAGTGGTTAGATAAAAATATTGTATTATGACGAGAACACTTTTTGCTTGACCTATGAATGAAATCAAGGACTTTTTTTTTTTCAAAATCCAGGACTTGACATATTTACTCTTTGCCTCACTCTCAAAAGCTGCAGTTGCGACCGCGAGGTTAAGGCAGGGGATAAAAAATACATATGGGATACAAATATCATTTGACATTCATATCAAATGATAAATATTTTAGATTGGATTATTTGGGTAGGTCTCAGAAAAATTAAAAAAACACTTAGGTAAATATTGAGATCTTATATATTTGAAACACCTAGATTGTGGTACAAGAAACAAAACATATTTATATATTTGGGTATTTCCCGCTCGTCAATACTCTATCGTATTACGACAGGGAATCTTTTGTTTCACCCGTTAACAGTGTTGAAGAACGCGACTTTTTTGTACCAATCGTTCACCCCTCTTCGTTCCATATACAGTTTATGTACAGTTCGGTTCCATGTACAGTGCAAGCACGTACAAATTTGATATCATTGTATCATCACTTTACTTGCTACGCGTGATCTACGAGTATACTTTAGTACACAAATATCGCGTGCACTCATTACTTAGTTAATATTATTATATCACTCAATAAACGTTATTATTAAGTACTTTTGCCTATCATTCAAATTATCATCATTAAAAGGTGTAAAGACCCTACAGTTTAGGAGCTCAGAGAAAGGACAGTGAAATAAGGTATTTGAAAGTGGTACAAAATTATAATCACGATTAATGCTTTCGAAATATACTAAGGGCTGATTTCATCATTCAGTATAAAAACTTAGTTCAACTAAACTGAGCTCAGCGTAATCTAGTTTATAGACCCGTGTCGTAAAAATGGGTGACAACAAAAGAATTGAAACTGAGTTTAGCGTAAACTAGGTTCAATTCATCGCGGTCACGCAAAATGAAGCTATAATCTTGATTTGGTGCTCAAACTGAGTTTTGTTTTATATAATCGCGATTAGTTTATTGTTGAATTTTGCTCTTAGTTAACTTAACCCCTAAACTATGCACGGAACGAGGGGGGAAGAACGAATGGAACATTGTCGCAGGAATCAATAAATGTCATTGTTAAATTAAATTTTTAATAATACTGCGGTTTTTTTTTTAGAATCAACAGGTTCGATTCCTGATTTGAAACATTAATTTAACAAAAATCGAAAGTTGAAAAAAAAAAAAATAATAATAATATCGAAAGTTGCAGTTTGTTAGTTTCGAGTCAGAGATACCTTACTGTAAAGGAATCTCCGGCTTGAAACTTAAACTGCAACATTCGATTGTAAATGATTGGATCAAAACTGCACATTTCGCTTTCCCTTATAGTTTAATATTTGGTTTACTTGAAAAAATCACCGTTTATAAACAAACAATACTCCTACCTCTCATAGAGAGGAAGCCTGAATATCACATTAATAAGAACTTTTTTAATACAAAGTGACTCTATCTGCACTGCGCTTAGGTATACAACATTACTTTGACCAAAATGCAAAACCGGAAAATATTTTAGTCAGAATAAGCAACTGAATTGATTCCAGTAATTTTTACACTATGTTATATTATTATTTTTCCCCAAAAATATTAAGTTATCCACAGTTTGTACAGTACCTCTACCATGAGTTTTAAGCAATAGTATTCGTCGCTACTCGATATCGACGCCGTAAATATTTTGTATGGCAAATTTTGCAGCGCCTCTAGCGGTCACTTGCAGAACCAAAATTTGCCATACAAAATATTTACGGCGTCGATATCGAGTAGCGACGAATACTATTGCTTAAAACTCATGGTAGAGGTACTGTTTCTTTATATAAAAATACTATACTCCATCTGTTTAGGTAGTTAACGAAACATAAACATTGATGTCTTTTTATTAAAAAAAAATCGTATAGAAGACATATCAAGATAATTTAAATTTAGTTAATTACCTAACATCGGTTTAGGTAAATAGCTAATTGTAAACATTTTTATATAAAAGACATATATATGAACATTTAGTTAATTACATAAAAAGATAAAGTATAGACACGTGTTTCGTGTTTCGCTTAAAGTAAAACTAATATTGTATAATGGCGCTTGTAATAAAACTTCGTCATTTTGATTTGCACTGGTGCGTTAAAGTAGTTAAAACCTTTTTGTTAGACCTTTTTATTCTCAAAAGAGTTTCAAGTTTCAATATAAAAAAGTTCTCTTTTGGTTATGGCATTCAATTGTACGAGTGTCTTACTTGCTTATTTCATGCAAGTTTAAGGTGGACCAGACGGTTGTAATCCAGCGTCCTAACAGATCTTGGTTTATGTATTTGGTTTGTGTTGCGTATACATGAATGTAAATCACGCGCCAACACATTCGCAGATTAGTCACTGCGGTTGGGAAAATGCGCTCGCCAACCAAGGGCGTTGAAGGTTGCTGCTACACGGATTGAAACTAGCAAGGTCACCTTGGTTGGGACGTTGGTTTGCAACCGTCTGGTCAACCCTTTAGTGTTAAAATAAGCAATTTTAACTTGTACAAGTACATGTTTTAACCAGTCATTCCTGACATTCATCCAAACAAACACCACTCTACAGCTTTATACTATTAAGTGTAGATTATTATTATTCAGGCCATAGGTTCGTTTTTTATCGTTAACTTGTTTTATAGTCTTGTTTCTCTCTCCTCTTTCTCAAATGTTTCTACTGGTGCCTCTGACTCCAGTTCTCTTAGCTATCCATCGTTGGTGGGGAGTTAGAGGAGCTCGGCGCAAGAGGCCTCGATCTCCTTGTCCCGGATTTATTGCAGATGAATTTTATGTGGTACTTGGCGTCATCTCTGTAACAAATAATTTAGATTGGCATTCAACATATTATATAAAAATCAATTGCTGTTCGTTAATTTCGCTAAAACTCGGGTAGGGTACGATATATAATCAGTGTCACATAAATAACAGTAATAATTATTAGAAGTTAAGTTTTAAATTTCAATGCCACAAAATAAATGAGGTTGATCCTTAAATCCGAAGAAAATATACATGTATTTTTTATTGGACATTCATATTTTCTTTTGCCACGTACATAAAAAAGTCAAGTCGATTCAATACGATACAGCCATTGAAATTTGCATGACGTCACCTTGATATACTTGATAGAAAACTTTTTATTCCGGAAGTATGATACTTGGGATATTTTTCTTCTTTCAAGCAGCACTGGTAAAGTTAAATTTATTTTTTGTATCCAAGAAACATTAAAAAAGTAAAATGATTAAAGTACTAGCTTCTGCCAGCGGCTTTCTCCGCGTGAATATTGATTATTGGGAACGTGAAGTCGCATTCTAAGATGGATTAAATAGCCTATGGCCATCCTTGGAGTTCAAGCTGCCCTGGCACCAAATTTCATCAAAATCAATAGAGTAGTTTAACTGTGGAAGCATAACAGACAGAGTTATTTTACATTTATAATGTATGGATTACTTACGTATTATTGAGCACCATTCGACAATATTTGCATTTAAATCTATAAGCGTGTATTCTTTCGGTGTGATAAAACAAGTCAGGTTTGTTAGGGAAACCAACTAGGCATACATCGCACCTAACTCCGCCTTGGACCTGTTAAGTAATAATTCAAAATAGTAAATTTTAATGCAAGTAAGCAAAATAGTATAGACCGTTAAATTTTGATCGTTTTAATTTTTTTAAGTTAACTTCAGCTGAGTGAGTTCAATGACCTGTAAGTAGTTAGTACGCAACGACCGACAACTACCTACAAGGTCATTGACTCGTTTGCTTAAAGAAATTAATTTCGTACATGCTTATATTAATTCGAGTTTTAGAAAAAAAAAAGTACTTTATTTTTTAATTTTATCTATACAGAACGATAGTGTTTCATGTACCAAATAGACCCTCCACGGGATTAAAACGATCAAAATTTAGCGGTGTATTTTAAGCTTATATATCGTACCTCAGTCATAGCTTACATACAAAATTATGGCCTACTGTCCAAGGACGCGTAGCTTCATAGACGCGATACGACGTTACCGCTTCGACGACACAGTTCCTTAGGTTTTATGTAATCTTCACGCAGGCGTACACCAAGCGTATAATGACGAATACGCGTTTATGAAGCTACGCGTTTGTGTACAGTAGGCCTAAGGGTGTTTGTAATGTCGTGCGGATTTCACCACGCATGCGGATTTGCTCCGCATGCATAATAACCTGCGCAAATCTCCTTTTCATACAAGTTTTTATTGTAATTCGTGCAATACGCGCGCGTTTTTTAGCCTTTTGAAATATTCTGTTCTCTGGGTGTTTTTTAAATATCATGCGGAGCAAAATTTTATTATAATTTTTAATTCAGTAATAATTTTTAAATCAATATTAATTTTTAATTGATTTTTAATTCAATAATATAATCTTGTAATTATCTATTGCATTTTAATACACTTTTTTTGTTATTATTAATTATTTGTAGTACAGATCCGTTCCAGGATCCCACAACACAGGCAATAGCATTTCAGGGTGTTATGTAAAACAAGATCATGTAATTATCTCTTTGTACTGGTCAAATGAACTGAATTAAGTTATTATTATTAAATCCGCATGATATTTTAAAAACACCCTAAAGGTTTTCTTTATTTTATCTACCTTATCATTTGAACTAAAATATATGGTATTAATAGGTTTTTTGACATGATGGCATCAAGGGCCGACCACGTTTTCGTCAGTTTCCAAAATATTTTATTTTTAAATTAATTATTTGTGATTATCTAAGAATTCATTTTTCACAGTCAGATAATATTTATGAGAACAATGTGGTTTAATATAATTTCTATACAGGTACTTACACTAGTGTGTTGATAAGAATGTGCATTAAGTAAGTAAACAGTCTGAAACGTGTTTTGACAAACACTACATATAAATTCTTTTCCACTGTCGATACATTTCGTCAACATATTATTTCTCCATTCTTGTTTTTGTTCGTTAACCTGTAACAAAAAATGTAAAAGCTAGAGAATTCAAGGATTATTGAGTGATCGACTAAACGTGAAAAATCAATTAAAAAAAACTGTAATGCTTGCTTTCACTCGACAATGATTTTATTAATCAAAACAACCTCTAGTATAAAATAAGTCTTGTCAGATTATATATGTTTTTCGTAATCCTAATAGGATTTAGTTAAAAAAAAAAACAATCACGCTTGAGTATTATTTCGAGGTTACTTTGTGACTCGCCCATTTCCTTTTAGCACGCTCAAAGTGTCAGATTATTGAAATATACGCTTTTCTGCATGCACTCTTCTGAGTTTTCCGAGGATCGATTTTTTTTTACTAATCTGATGGGCTGCCCTCAACGCACCCCCTATATTAAGGGTTCATATGTGGTAGGGGTACATTACAGGGTGCAATGTTTTACCCCATTTGATTTTCTGACGCGCTCGAGTAACGCGCAAAAGCCACACCTGGGCGCCCCTACTGTTCGGTCGCGGAGCAGAAAGAATTTCGTACAATGACCTTTGGGCCGACTGACAGTGATCACAAACATTTTTATATTAAGTGCGTTTTACATGAAACATTTGAAGGAGAAAAAAAACTAATTTATTAAATAAATGATTGTTATTAAGTATATAAATTATATGTTTAGATTTTATAATATAACAATGTAAAAAATTACTAATTCGGTCGAAATATGATAATAAAATAAAAATCATCATTGTTATTCATTATTTAAAAATTAACTACCAAAAAAACCACTTTCAAAAACGAATAAAACTTACAATAGCAGTTAAAAGTTTACAGTAAAGGGTTTACAATCCATGACGACGGAGGCCATTGCATCTGTGCGAGCGAGACGCATTATATTTACGCAGGAGTGACAGAAACAGGTAATAATAGGTCAACGTACGAAATTCTTCCTGCTCCGCGTCGGGACTTTACCATGAATTCAAAAATAGTGAACATGGTATAATTGTTTGTATTTTTGGGAAATACACCTGTTTATAATTAAGTCCGCCCTTGTACACTATTACATGTTAATTAAATCAGTTGTGTTATGTAACTATAAATATTACCGGTATCTTTTCAGTAATGAAGTGTTCTTGAATATCTTTAAAATCCTCCACCAAAGCTTTCCTAACAGTTTTCCACAGTTTCTTCGTCCTTGGTCTATGTTGCAATCTGTTTGGTATTCCTTTGGCGCACTGAAAAATCAAACAAAAATATTGGATGCAGGTGCTGGGTTGGGACTCGGGTGGGTTTTAATCAGTGAATGTTAGACTCTCTCACACACTCAGAATGGAAGAAGTTATTATATTATTATTTTCAATATGTTTTTTTTTTTAAATCCAGTTTTGGCATAAATATTTACTTTGTAAAATATTTCATTTTTCTACACTTCTGTATTTTTGTATTTTCGTTTATTATTGTGAATATGAGGACTATGTGGATTATTTTCTTTTTTTTCTTTTCAGTTATTTTGACGTATGTCTGGCAATTTGAATATTTCTACGGCCTACCCAAATGTCCTTTCATTAGTATTGTTCGTCAGCTCGTTGAGCTCCTTAGAAGTTCTAAGTTGAGCTATACGAATACTGACAAATGCTTGCACCGACTGGACAGGTCCACTCAAATCTGCAGACTCGTGTCTGAGATGGTCTTTTAAGGAAAGAATCCTTAAAAGACCATCTCAGACACGAGTCTGCATGGTTCTCATATGATTTGACCATTACATGTTTGCTGTATGAATTTTTAAAAGAGACTTTGACCCCTGAGTTAGTTTCGGTGTTTCTTCTCAAACGGTAGAAACACTGGCCTCATCTAGATTAAACTGACAAAAAACAATTTACGAGTGTTTGTAAAAAACCTATTTGCAAAATAAATATCGTTTATCATTTATATGATAACTCCATAAAAAAAAAAGGGTTTTGTGCATAAAACACCAATTTAGAATTTTTATCTCGACTGTGGGAAAATCAAAGATCAGAGTCTGTGCGTAAAGAGAACCATCGTGGCCAGTGGCGGATTAGCTTTATAGCAAACGTAGTAAATGCTACGGGCGCCGCGCCTTCAGAGCCCCGCGCCACCTGATTGTTACAAAAAATAGTTAATGTATCTACATTACATGAAATCTAAATACAGATTACTTTATTACACATAAAATATTTTATTTAATCTATCTTACAATTTTTTTTTTTAATTTTTAGGGCCCCCCCCCCCTTTATCGAATTGCTACAGGCCCCGCATTGGCTTAATCCGCCACTGATCGTGGCGTTACATTAAGGTTTTTATATGGTAATTCAACCCAGTCATCCGTCAAATTAATGCCAAGCTTCATTTTAAATTGACACAGCTTTGTTTGTCGTGTTATTTTATTCGCAATCATATCGAAAAGGGGTAAAATATTATACAGTTCCCTATGGGAAATAATAATGAATACTATACAGTTTAATCAAAGAAAAAAGTAGCAAATCACATCATTATTAATCTAAACAAAATTACGGAACGTTTTGCAGTTATAGTGGCTCAAATCTTATGACGGTTATTTTTCTGCACAGACTCTATTAAGTACAATTTGAAGCACATACCTTCTCTATAATAACATTTTCATTCGACCAGTGAGGTACTACCAAGCTTATGTACTCTTCATTTGATTCTCCATCTGAACTCTCAACTTCTACCATAGGGATGTCAGCTTGTATTTCTACTACGCTGTTATCATCTTGGTCAGTTACTTCAATTGTCCCATCTGCATTGCCGATATTAGAGTTGTCAATTTCCATATTGATATGGGGATCGGTCTCTGTTTCAATGGATTCTGAAGTTCGGTTGTCGTCATCATATTCGATGTGGTAGTAGTTTAATAATAAATAGCTATCTAATGAAGATTGCAAGTCAGGTTGTGATATTTTCTTTTGTTCTATGAGAGTTTTGGTGATCTAAAAAATTATCAATCACTTAACTGATATTTTAGAGATGCAGACACTTTGTTTTTGTTTACCCTAACGGTAGCCACACACGTTCCAGTATACTTGCGCAAGTTAAGACTTTCGCAAGTATACTGAAACGTGTGTTGTGCAAAAACTTGCGCAAGTATCTTCCAACACACGTTTCAGTATATTTGTGGAAGTCTTAACTTGCGCAAGTATACTGGAACGTGTTACCGTAAGCTTAAAAAGGCAGAGGCCGAAACACACTGGTAGGAAGGAAACACAGGAGTTTTTATAAAAATACAGATATCATACTTGTGTTTTCAAAAAAAAACACTCACAGTTGTGCTTTTTTTTTATTTATTTACTGGTTCGCGCTTGACCATATCTCTACTGATGGAAAAAGACGATGTGGTCGACGATAGCGCACACTTGCCTAGAAGTAACCTATTCACTCTAGACTTAAAGATCCCCAGGTTGAAGCTGGGGTTAGGACAGATTAGGTGGGTGGAGAGGGTGTGACAGACTATTACCTCTCGCCCCACCCAGAGCGGAAGCAATTATTTGATTTCACACATAAAAAAAGAGAGAGAGTTCACTTATCTACAAAATGAATAGAGTGTTGATTTTTTACTTACCATTCCATTCTTTGCGATTATACCGAGTAGTGTAGCCTCAGCCGTTTTACTTTTTTCGATCAATTTAGCGCATTTCAACAAAATTGGGGCGCATTCATAGCACACAAAATTTGGGAGACCTCCACAAGAACTCTGAAAGAAAAAGTTGTGATTTACACACCTACATAAAAATAAATAAAAAAAAAGACTAAAAGTACCTATTCTTATCGACAGCGATGCCGATTAGTTTTTCGACGCCATACTTTAGATTACTTTTAGTTAGTTCCTAAGGCTTTTATTTTATGTATTTTTATTTGTATACCTATTGTTAGTATATTATTATAGGGTGATGTTTTTGCAGACACAGTAAAATACTACAAACATGGTGTGAAATGACTGAAAACTTGAAACATGATGGTTGGGAATATCGTGAAGATGTAAAAAAAAATCACCATGTTCCAATATTTTGTTCACTTGTAATTATGAAGACAAATTTATTGGGGCCTAAGGAACAGCTGCTATTTCTGCGATTTTGGTGCTGGTACTTATACAATAATAAAAAGTCTACATAAAGATGCAAAAAAAGCAAATCCTGTAATTTCTTTTTCTTCCTGCCCTGATCCCATATTACTTGGAGTCGGCGCAACAATTTTTGTTTCTTCCACTCCGTCCTGTCACCCGTCACACTATCACTAACTCCCTTTTCTTTCATATCACTCCTCACAAAATCCATCTCTTCTCAAATCCTGTAACTTATCGTTTTAAAAGCATGAGGTAAGTACTTACAGTACTGAAGCCACCAATAGACTTCATACAATTCCCCAGGGGAGTATCTTGTAGACTGAATAGCTTGACGTCTGTGGCCAAACATATCCTGCAAGCTTCCACGTCAGCTACTTTAAACAGGATGCCGCCCTAGAAAAAATATTTTTTGTTAAATGAGACGTGACGAGCCAGGAAACCGCAGTCTTGCCGCCGGGCAATGGGTAGCTCGCCGTTCGGATAACCGGCGTAGTCCGAATCGACAGCGCATTTTGTTCCACGCGCGCATCAAAGAGATGTCAAAAAAAAATTTACGAGGCCAGTTAGGCATGATGGCATTGTATGGATTTGAAGTTACCATACCCCTCGCAAAAAAGACAACTGAAGGAACACTAGGTTTTAGTCAATAAAATTCTGATACTTTCTGCCGCTCAGTCCCCGCAGCTCCCGACCAGAGCGGGGAATTCAATTGAAATTTTCTTTGTAAAAAAAAATGTAGACACCCAAGCATTTTGCAAATCTGGATGGCAACTTATAAGGTAACAAGATGCAACAAATACTTACGTATATAGATTGATCATCGCTGTTTATCATCTTTTTCTTTACACATTCTGAAACAAAAAGTAAGTGGTCGATAATGAATCCATCTTCTTTCGTCGCATATGGCGGGCACAGGGGCATCGTTGCATATGTTCGTAATGCCTTCACTGCCATAGCCCAAATAATATGATGCTTATATTCGAAACACTACACTGCGCTCCAAAACACAAATCGTTGATGTGGCTCAAAAGGATGCCCAACTTAAATGGGACTGGGCAGGACAGGTCTGCCGCATGTGTAACGAGCTGTGGGCCCGTAAAACACAGGATTGGTGCCGGAACACAGCTACTCGGGGCCGCGGCAGACCACGAAGGAGATGGCGGGACGAACTGGATGTCTTCCTTGAGAATTGGAACGAGAAAGCGAGTAACCGTGATAATTGGAAAGAATGGAGGGAGGCCTTTTCCCAGCAGTGGGACAGTACAGGCTAAATATAATAATATTTACTTGTACGAGTCAACCTGTATCATGCAACAACAACTTTTGTTGGCTATTTTTCGGATGGTGAAAGTCATGGCTACAGTAACTTGTAACTGGTTTATTAAACCCAATTGTGAGTTAAACTCGACTGTGAACATCAGCTGTCCTATTTCAAATGATTTTTAAAGTTTTGTGTACAATAAAACTATGAATATAGAAAAATCTCTGAAATCTGAATTTGAACAGCAGCCGTATTTCAGTATTGATCCTGAGATATAATTGCTTATTATAGGTATTAATGAGTAGGTAGGTACTTTCTTCTCTTGAAAGATAGCCAATAAATGAAAGTTACCTGTATAGTTATGATATTTTGATTAATCATTATCATCAGTATCACCGCTTCTGTGTATATCTCAAGTCAAAATGCAAGCAGGGCACAAAATACACTATATATTCGTATGTACTTATATTATCATCTTCCTGCCCTTATCCCGTTTTATTTGGGGTCGGCGTAACGCGTTTTATTCTTATGCATTTATAGGAACAAAAATATCACAAAAAATATAATATTTAGGAAAACATTAGACAAGAAATCAAAAACATTCCCAGTCACTTTGAAGAGTGATAAAGCCGCGAAGGATAACATTTGAATAATGTCTTCAGTTTCTACGTTAATGCGTATTGGTATATAAATGTATAAATATTATTTATAAAAGTGAATTATTTCTGAGACACCCAGTATATAGGGTGACTGGTAATTAGTGAACGATAGATTAAACACGTGATTGTAGTCATGATAACAAACACAAAAAAAAAGTTAAATAAATGTAATTAACTTGGCAGATTTTTTTCGCGATTTCAGGTTTGGACCCATAGTAAAAGTTGTTTGTTATCATGACTACAATCACCTGTTAAAGTATCGTTCACTAATTACCGTATATATAGATGAATTAGTCACCCTATATATAGATGAATTCACAAATCTACGTAGCATTTGATCAAAATTCGCGCACTGTAGTCTATGATATTGAGAACACAAAATACGAAACAGTAACGAAGAAAGTTAGGGACCACAAGAACGTAAAAATTAAGTTTTAAGATCTTAAAAACTTACCGTATTTTTTAGTCAAGTCAACAAAATCTCACTATTTTAAAATTGTTTTTTTTTTTAGTGTTTGCCGTACTGACTTATAATACTTCCGCAGTCCCCTAATTCTTGCCGTAGTCTAAAAAATAGTGGCTTACTAGCTGTTGAACACACGTGCGAATACTAAAGCAGCCTATACAATGCATTTATTGCCTTGGTCATTTTAAGAAAAGTTGAACACTTGACCATTCTTCGCATCTTTATTGCAGCCAGATGTGGGGACTTCCTTTTGTTTTGTAAGCTTAAGCTATGAGTGTTTCGGTTGTGGCTTTGTTTTTTGGCATAAGCTACGATTATGAAGTTTTTTTTTAGAAAAAATATGGCCAGAGGGAAATTCTAGTAATTTTTAGGAGCATTCACATTCTCATCACATCAAAAACATACATTTTTAAACAAAAATTGTCCTCAAGATGATACTGCGGATTGAATTTGAATACATATTTTAATTACAAGAGTTTTATTGACTTTTTCACCCTCAGCTTTTGGCCTAAATATGCAGGTATCGTTATCATTCTTACATACATGTTTGCAAATATACAACGTTAAATTTTGGACGTTTTAATCCCGCGGAGGGTCGATTCGATACGAAATACTATCGATTTGTAAAGAGAAAATTAAAAAATAAAGTACATTTTTTTTAAACTCGAATTAATTTACGCATGTACGAAATTAATTTCTGTAAGTAAACGTCAGCTGAGCGAGGCCAATGAACTGTAGGTAGTTAGTACGCAGCGACCGACAACTACCTAAAAGGTTATTGACTCATTTACTTAAAGAAATTAATTTCGTATATGTATATATTAATTCGAGTTTTTGAAAAAAAAGTACTTTATTTTTTATTTTTTTCTTTACAAATCGACAGTATTTCATAAACCAAATCAACCCTCTGCAGGATTAAAACGACTAAAATTTAACGGTGAATGTATACCTACATTAAATTAGCTACAGTACGGACGACGGATCTTGGCGCGTCTGAAGTTGGGCTCAGCGAACTTTAGTGCTCAAAATAAGTGCGTCAAATAAATGATTTATAAAAATAAAAGCTAATAACAGTTGTTAACAGCAATAACAACTGCTATTGGCATTTATTTTTTCAAACCATTTATTTTTTTAAGAGTGCACAAGCGCTGAAGTTCGCAGAGCCTAACTTCAGGCGCGCCAAGTTCCGTCGATCGTACTGTAGGTAACTATTTTGATTTACGGGTTTATTGTTAAGCAATTTTTTTAATGATGCAGTAGATTAGGAATTTCATTCTTTTGTGGGTGAAACATTATCGAATGTGTGTGTGTAACTCACAGAATTAGGTTAGAGTGGATGTAACCAGATATATTAACACACATGTGCAAATGGTGCGCCATGTAACACTGAATAGGAGGGCGATAAAATAAATACAGACACCGTGAATAATGTTATTACATTGGGTGTAGTTACTTACTACTAAGTCTCGTGTCGCATAATTGAATTGAATAAAAGTTGATGTTACCACAATGTTCAATATGTAGCCAGCGGGACGGCAGCCATTTTGTTAAATGAATAAATACTTACTTGATATTCGGCTAACTGGCTTTCTTTTGGCAAGTCTACTACACTTTTTTCCGACGACTTTCTTTTTAAACTGCTAAAGTGATGAGTTGGTAGATTTTGTGGAATTTGTGATAACGTTTGAAAGTTACAGGAGCTGGAGCGATGACTTGTAAAATAGTCAAAAGACAACATTATAAGAGCTAAGATTCAAACAAATCTTAACTACATGTTATTCTAAGAAATTAGAGAAAAGAATAGATTTATTACCTGAATCCTGACTGCTTTGTGTACATTCTGGTAAGCGCTGCTCATTGGGGATGAAAGTAACCATTCGAATTTAAAATGAAAAATAAAACAAGCGTCTTTTACTAATTCAAATGTCTTGAACATGTTGCAGGCTCGTAGGCGTATCGTATAACACGTCGCTGTATTAAAAGTTCACGCAAGCCTCACACGCGTTTAACCATATTGCCGTGGCGATACGTTGCGTTACTTGTGTGCGGAGTGTAAAGTAACCTAAAACGAAGGGGATAACGATAACTTTCGCTCACCTTGCTTGCTCACCTTGCTCGCTCACTAACCACCGTAATCCCCTTCTAACCTATTAATTTGTCTGTTTCGGGTGTCCTTAAATTCTGAGCTCTATTTAATTTCGACTAATTATCCTAATTAATTTATGGGTGTACAAACTTATTTGAATGAATATCGAAACTCGAATTACAAGCGTCTTGATTACTTGATAGATTTTGTGGGACCAGTAGTAAAGTTTGTAAGTCACAGTAGTTAGAAGTAATGACTTCTGATATAATCAAAGACAATTTATAAGAGTTAAAATCTGAATAAAACTCAACTACATAAATATGGGGCCGGACCTTTCGGACGGACAGTTCGGTTTTAGCAGGATGCGTTCCACGGTGGACGCCATCATGCGCGTGCGATCCCTCACGACGGGGGATGCGGTGTTCCAGGGCAGGTGTGTCGTGGCTGTGTCCTTGGACATTGCCAACGCCTTCAACTCCGTGCCCTGGAGTAGCATTGGAACGGCACTCCGGTACCACCGGGTGCCCGACTACCTCTGTCGTGTAATCGAGGCCTACCTATCGGAGAGGTATATCATCTACCCCGGTCACCAGGGAGAGTGGAAACGTCGAGAGATGTCATGCGGTGTTCCGCAGGGATCGGTACTAGGACCACTCTTGTGGAACATCGGGTACGACTACGTGCTGCGCGGCGACTTCCCCGACGGGGTCAGCGTGGTCTGCTACGCGGACGACACGTTGGTCCTAGCGCGGGGAGAGTCGTACCGGACGGCGGTCGAACTAGCAACACGCGGGGTTGCGATAATCGTTGAAAGGATCCAGCAGTTGGGACTCAAGGTGGCACTGCACAAGTCCGAGGCCATGTGTTTTCACGGCCCTCGGGGTGCGCCACCACCGGGTTCCCAGCTAACGGTAGGAGGGGTTTACGTCAGCGTCTGGTCGACGTTAAAGTACCTGGGACTCGTCCTCGACAGCTGGTGGAACTTCAAGGAGCATTTCCGACGTCTGGCTCCCAAACTGAACCGGACTGGGACTGCTCTCGGGCGGCTCCTGCCCAACCTCAGGGGACCAGACGCCTCCTGCCGGAAGCTCTACGCGGGAATCGTTCGGTCCATAGCCCACACCGGAGGGCCCAGCTGAATGCGTGTCAGAGGGTCATGGCAATACGCATGGTGCGAGAGTACCGAACGATTTCCCGCGAGGCGGCGACCCTCCTTGCTGGCCAACCGCCGTGGGATCTGGAGGCAACAGTCCTTGCACACATGCACGACAAGCGCATGGAGATGCAACGCCGGGGCGAAATTAAGCTGCCACGACAAGTCGAGGCATGGCGGACAGAGCTCCGGCGGGATCTCATGGCGAAATGGCGTCAGCGACTATCGCAACCTCGTTCGGGGCGCGCCATAATTGGGGCGATAAGGCCCATCCTTGAGGCGTGGCTGGAAAGACCTCAGCGCGTTCTCAACTTCCGCACGACGCAGGTGCTTACCGAACACGGAAAGTTCGCTAAGTACCTGTTCCGGATTCGTGCGGAGGATTCGCCTGGGTGTCGCCACTGTGCGGAACACCCGGAGGACACGGTGGAGCATCGCCGTGTCCTCGTGGGGGCAATCGGCGGCAGCGATCTCTCTCGCCGGGCCTTGGTTCAGGCCATGGTCCGGAGTGAGGAGGGATGGTAGGCGGTCGCCTCCTTCTGCGAAGCAGTAATGCTAGCAAAGGAGGAGGCCGACCGCATCAGGCAGAGGCAACGGGGCGCTCGCCCCAGCCGCCGCCGGGATTCCGATCCCCATTTCCGGCCACCGTAGGCGCGGGCTTGCGGACGGCGTGCAATGGGTAGCACGCTGTCCGATCGTCCGGTAACCGACCGGACCGAGCCCAAGTCGTCGACGGCGCGTTCTGTTCCCGCGCGCCTCAAGGAGCTCAGCACAACGAAGAGGCCCAGCTTGCTAACTGCAGGCAGGCAGGGTCGAAGCCTACTGGGGTCATGGGTTAATTTCCGAAAGGAATACCCGGCCCCGGCACGATAGGCTACGAAGGAACGGGGTAGGTTTTTAGTCAGTAAGAGTCTGACACTACTTCCCGCTCCGCCCAAGGGCGGGATTTGTCATTGGATGATTTTACCTACCATAAAAAAAAAACTACATAAAAATTATTCTAAGAAATTAGAAAAAATAATAGATTTATTACCTGAATCCTCACTAATTTGTGTATATTCTGGTAAGCGCCGCTCAGGAAACTCACCAGAGGTGAAGGTAGCCGCTTGAGTTTCTGAAAAACAAAACAAAAATAGAGCAAGCGTCTTTAAAAAATCAAATGGATTGAATTTTCAATAAAATAAATACAGACACCGTGAATAATTTTATTACATTAGGTGTAGTTACTTACTACTAAGTCTCGTGTCTCATAATTGAATTGAATAAAAGTCGATTTTACCACAATGTTCAATATGTAGCCAGCGGGACGGCAGCCATTTTGTTAAATGATAAATACTTACTTGATATTCGGCTAACTGGCTTTCTTTTGGCAAGTCTACTACACTTTTTTCCGACGACTTTCTTTTTAAACTGCTAAAGTGATTAGTTGGTAGATTTTGTGGAATTTGTGATAACGTTTAAATGTTACAGGAGCTGGAGCGATGACTTGTAAAATAGTCAAAAGACAACATTATAAGAGCTAAGATTCAAACAAATCTTAACTACATATTATTCTAAGAAATTAGAGAAAAGAATAGATTTATTACCTGAATCCTGACTGCTTTGTGTATATTCTGGTAAGCACTGGTCATTGGAGATGAAAGTAACCATTTGAATTTCTGAAAAATAAAACAAGCGTCTTTTACTAATTCAAATGTCTTGAACATGTTGCAGGCTCGTAGGCGTATCGTATAACACGTCGCTGTATTAAAAGTTCACGCAAGCTTCACACGCGTTTAACCATATTGCCGTGGCGATACGTTGCGTTACTTGGGTGCGGAGTGTAAAGTAACCTAAAACGAAGGGGATAACGATAACTTTCGCTCACCTTGCTTGCTCACCTTGCTCGCTCACTAACCACCGTAATCCCCTTCTAACCTATTAATTTGTCTGTTTCGGGTGTCCTTAAATTCTAAGCTCTATTTAATTTCGACTAATTATCCTAATTAATTTATGGGTGTACAAACTTATTTGAATGAATATCGAAACTCGAATTACAAGCGTCTTGATTGCTTGGTAGATTTTGTGGGACCAGTAGTAAAGTTTGTAAGTCACAGTAGTTAGAAGTAATGACTTCTGATATAATCAAAGACAATTTATAAGAGTTGAAATCTGAATAAAACTCAACTGCATAAATATTGTCATTGGATGATTTTAATAATAATAATAATAATAAATTATTTATTTCAGATTCATCTTGCGATTACATCCATATTCGTTAGTACAATGCGAGCTTACAAACTAGTGTTAGTAAAAAAAAAAAAAAAAAAAAAAATTATGACTAAACAACACAAAAAAAATAAAATATATTGGTGGCCAGTCCGGGTGGACTTCCCGATGATGGTGGAAAATCACTACACGACTGCATGCAGCCGTATCCAGCGAGCCAGCATCGGAGAGTCCCACCGGTCCGCCAGCGCGCGCAGGATGGTGTTGGGACTGTCGCGTGTACGGCGCATGATAGAAGCGCACCGTTTGCGCATGATGGCCGCGAAGCCGTCTGTGTGGGCCGCCGCGAACATCGCGGAGGCACTGCAGTGGCGCGGCAGCCCCATCAGCACCCGGAACGCGTTATTGTACTGGACGCGCAGATCGCCGTATGTCCGCTGCGTATAGTTAACCCACAGGCTACAGGTGTAAAAGGACTGACAGTACGCTTTAAAAAGTGCAACTTTGACAGTCCCCGTACACCGCGAAAACCTGCGGGCCAACATGTTGCATCGGACAGACAGCGCTCTGCGCTCCCTATCAATATCCACTCTGTCCTTAAGGTCCTCGGTGACCCAGTGGCCCAAATACTTAAATTGCTCGACTTTCTTTAGAGCTGTACCACATAATGTGAAATTCGGAACGAATGTGTATCGCTTGTTGTCTGGCCTGAAAATCATTATCTCACTTTTTTTTACGTTGTAATTGAGCCCATGAGTCACCGCATAGGACTCACAAATATTCAGGAGCCTTCGTAAGGCACCAATCGACGGGCTCAACAGCACCATATCGTCTGCGTAGCTGATGTTATTGACGCATACTCCATCTATATGACACCCGATGCCGGTGCTGCTGAGCTCCTCGATCAGTCGGTTGACATACAGGTTGAAGAGCGTAGGAGAGGTCAGCCCCCCCTGCCTCACCCCGCATTCCAACCCGTACTCCCCCGAGAGCGAGCCTGCCCATTTCACACAATTCTTCTGCTTGTTATACCAATGCATAAATAATAGCATAATTTCTCCAGGTAGACTAGTTTCATCCCTTAATTTACCCCATAGAATATCGTACGATACAAGATCGAAAGCTTTCGATAAATCAAGGTAGCAAGCATACACTGGAGTCTTTCTACTAGTGTAATACTGAACAGTCCGCTTGAGGCACAGGATAGCACTCTCGGTAGAAAGGCCGGGCCTGAAGCCGAACTGCGCGTCGTTTAGCGAGACATGTTTATCCAGGTGCTGACCAAGCAGACTGTCCAGCACTTTGGCAACTACTGTGGCAAGGGAGATTGGTCTATAGTTGTTTACATCTGACGTATCACCAGTTTTATTTTTGATGATGGGGACAACTATAGTACGCATTAAATTATCGGGCAGATGGGAGTGGCCCAAACATAGGGTAAAAAACATAGAAAGCACTCTGGGTAGATGAACACCCGCGTGCTGCAGGTGCTCGATGCTGAGGCTGTCGTGACCCGGGGATTTACCCCTCACCATGCCTCTGATCACCGCACGCACTTCCTTCGTAGTAAAATAAACACTACGCTCACTACCTTCCTCAGCATCGGGCTCCAGCCGCGCTCGCCCTAGAGGAGAGTCCACCCTGAAATGGTGGGAGAACATAGTGGCGATCTCGCTAGGCTCGTGCAATCCCGCCACGCTGACGGGAAGGCTCGGCTTATGGTTCATTTTATTGGTGTTTTTCCAGAACTGACCGAATTTCTTGTTTGAGTGAAGTTCCGCTAAAATATCCATTTTTATTTGTCGTTGATTATTTTGACACCACTTTAACTTTGATTTAAAAGCGCGCCTAGTTTCACACATATCATTATAAAGACGGCCAGCCCCAGGCTTACCCCCATACAACCAAGCTTGAAAACACAGCCGAGCCCTCTCGTGAGCGCCGCGGACGTGCTTGTTCCACCCGGTAATGTAATTGCCTCTACGCTTTTCGGTAACATTATAACTATATATAGCAGCTTCCGACAGTATACAAATAATCTTGTTATACATGTTATCTAACAGGATTTTATGACTTTTGTTGCTACACATTTTATCTGAGCAGTTTCTTAATTCCGAAGGAAAATCAATTTCACGAAGTCTACAGTGACATACATTTTTAAATTTCGCTATTTGAGTCGAGTCACGTTCACCCCAGACTATTCTATTTATGCAAACAGTTGGCATAAAAATTTTAGGCTGAACTAAATTAAAATTACATATTATAGAAACAGGGTAATGATCAGACCAATAGGTATTATATAACACAGAGGCCGCGGACACAGAGTGTCGCGCGGCACTAGTCACAAGGCAGTGGTCGAGCCAGCGCCGACAGCCGTGCGCATCACTGACGAACGTATGACTGTCCGACGGCATTAGTTCCATGTCTACACACGACCACGATTGATCCGCACAAAAAGTTAAAAGTTCCGTAGCAAATGACTCACCAGGGTGTGCATTGTAGTCCCCTAACATAAACACCGACTCCACATTGTGACTGTCAATTATGGCTGTCATTTCACTGAGACACTCTGTGAACTCCACTAGGTTTTCATTGGACTCGGTAGGCATGTATATTTTACCTACCATAAAAAAAAAAACTACATAAATATTATTCTAAGAAATTAGAAAAAATAATAGATTTATTACCTGAATCCTCACTAATTTGTGTATATTCTGGTAAGCGCCGCTCAGGAAACTCAACAGAGGTGAAGGTAGCCGCTTGAATTTCTGAAAAACAAAACAAAAATAGAGCAAGCGTCTTTAAAAAATCAAGTGGATTGAATTTTCAATTTTTTTAATGATGCAGTAGATTAGGAATTTAATTCTTTTGTGGGTGAAACATTATCAAATGTGTGTGTAACTCACAGAATTAGGTTGTGGATGGAACCAGATATATTAACACACATGTACAAATGGTGCGCCATGTAACACTGAATAAGAGGGTGATCAAATAAATACAGACACCGTGAATAATGTTATTACATTGGGTGTAGTTACTTACTACTAAGTCTAGTGTCTCATAATTGAATTGAATAAAAGTCGATTTTACCACAATGTTCAATATGTAGCCAGCGGGACGGCAGCCATTTTGTTAAATGATAAATACTTACTTGATATTCGGCTAACTGGCTTTCTTTTGGCAAGTCTACTACACTTTTTTCCGACGACTTTCTTTTTAAACTGCTAAAGTGATTAGTTGGTAGATTTTGTGGAATTTGTGATAACGTTTGAAAGTTACAGGAGCTGGAGCGATGACTTGTAAAATAGTCAAAAGACAACATTATAAGAGCTAAGATTCAAACAAATCTTAACTACATGTTATTCTAAGAAATTAGAGAAAAGAATAGATTTATTACCTGAATCCTGACTGCTTTGTGTACATTCTGGTAAGCGCTGCTCATTGGGGATGAAAGTAACCATTAGAATTTCTGAAAAATAAAACAAGCGTCTTTTACTAATTCAAATGTCTTGAACATGTTGCAGGCTCGTAGGCGTATCGTATAACACGTCGCTGTATTAAAAGTTCACGCAAGCCTCACACGCGTTTAACCATATTGCCGTGGCGATACGTTGCGTTACTTGTGTGCGGAGTGTAAAGTAACCTAAAACGAAGGGGATAACGATAACTTTCGCTCACCTTGCTTGCTCACCTTGCTCGCTCACTAACCACCGTAATCCCCTTCTAACCTATTAATTTGTCTGTTTCGGGTGTCCTTAAATTCTGAGCTCTATTTAATTTCGACTAATTATCCTAATTAATATATGGGTGTACAAACTTATTTGAATGAATATCGAAACTCAACTTAGATGCGTCTTAATTACTTGGTAGATTTTTTGGGACCAGTAGTAAAGTTTGTAAGTCACAGTAGTTAGAAGTAATGACTTCTGATATAATCAAAGACAATTTATAAGAGTTGAAATCTGAATAAAACTCAACTACATAAATATTATTCTAAGAAATTAGAAAAAATAATAGATTTATTACCTGGATCCTCACTAATTTGTGTATATTCTGGTAAGCGCCGCTCAGGAAACTCACCAGAGGTAAAGGTAGCCAAGTGGATTGAATTTTCAATTTTTTTAATGATGCAGTAGATAAGGAATTTAATTCTTTTGTGGGTGAATCATTATCGAATGTGTGTGTAACTCACAGAATTAGGTTAAAGTGGATGGAACCAGATATATTAACACACATGTGCAAATGGTGCGCCATGTAACACTGAATAAGAGGGTGATAAAATAAATACAGACACCGTGAATAATGTTATTACATTGGGTGTAGTTACTTACTGCTAAGTCTAGTGTCGCATAATTGAATTGAATAAAAGTCGATTTTACCACAATGTTCAATATGTAGCCAGCGGGACGGCAGCCATTTTGTTAAATGATAAATACTTACTTGATATTCGGCTAACTGGCTTTCTTTTGGTAAGTCTACTACACTTTTTTCCGACGACTTTCTTTTTAAACTGCTAAAGTGATTAGTTGGTAGATTTTGTGGAATTTGTGATAACGTTTGAAAGTTACAGGAGCTGGAGCGATGACTTGTAAAATAGTCAAAAGACAAAATTATAAGAGCTAAGATTCAAAAAAATCTTAACTACATGTTATTCTAAGAAATTAGAGAAAAGAATAGATTTATTACCTGAATCCTGACTGCTTTGTGTACATTCTGGTAAGCGCTGCTCATTGGGGATGAAAGTATCCATTTGAATTTCTGAAAAATAAAACAAGCGTCTTTTACTAATTCAAATGTCTTGAACATGTTGCAGGCTCGTAGGCGTATCGTATAACACGTCGCTGTATTAAAAGTTCACGCAAGCCTCACACGCGTTTAACCATATTGCCGTGGCGATACGTTGCGTTACTTGTGTGCGGAGTGTAAGGTAACCTAAAACGAAGGGGATAACGATAACTTTCGCTCACCTTGCTCGCTCACTAACCACCGTAATCCCCTTCTAACCTATTAATTTGTCTGTTTCGGGTGTCCTTAAATTCTAAGCTCTATTTAATTTCGACTAATTATCCTAATTAATTTATGGGTGTACAAACTTATTTGAATTAATATCGAAACTCGAATCACATGCGTCTTAATTACTTGGTAGATTTTGTAGGACCAGTAGTAAAGTTTGTAAGTCACAGTAGTTAGAAGTAATGACTTCTGATATAATCAAAGACAATTTATAAGAGTTGAAATCTGAATAAAACTCAACTGCATAAATATTGTCATTGGATGATTTTACCTACCATAAAAAAAACTACATAATATTATTCTAAGAAATTAGAAAAAATAATAGATTTATTACCTGAATCCTCACTAATTTGTGTATATTCTGATAAGCGCCGCTCAGGAAACTCACCAGAGGTAAAGGTAAACGCTTGAATTTCTGAAAAACAAAACAAAAATAGAGCGTCTTTAAAAAATCAAGTGGATTGAATTTTCAATTTTTTTAATGATGCAGTAGATTAGGAATTTAATTCTTTTGTGGGTGAAACATTATCGAATGTGTGTGTAACTCACAGAATTAGGTTAAAGTGGATGGAACCAGATATATTAACACACATGTACAAATGGTGCGCCATGTAACACTGAATAAGAGGGTGATCAAATAAATACAGACACCGTGAATAATGTTATTACATTGGGTGTAGTTACTTACTACTAAGTCTAGTGTCTCATAATTGAATTGAATAAAAGTCGATTTTACCACAATGTTCAATATGTAGCCAGCGGGACGGCAGCCATTTTGTTAAATGATAAATACTTACTTGATATTCGGCTAACTAGCTTTCTTTTGGCAAGTCTACTACACTTTTTCCCACGACTTTCTTTTTAAACTGCTAAAGTGATGAGTTGGTAGATTTTGTGGAATTTGTGATAACGTTTGAAAGTTACAGGAGCTGGAGCGATGACTTGTAAAATAGTCAAAAGACAACATTATAAGAGCTAAGATTCAAACAAATCTTCACTACATATTATTCTAAGAAATTAGAGAAAAGAATAAATTTATTACCTGAATCCTGACTGCTTTGTGTATATTCTGGTAAGCGCTGCTCATTGGGGATGAAAGTAACCATTTGAATTTCTGAAAAATAAAACAAGCGTCTTTTACTAATTCAAATGTCTTGAACATGTTGCAGGCTCGTAGGCGTATCGTATAACACGTCGCTGTATTAAAAGTTCACGCAAGCTTCACACGCGTTTAACCATATTGCCGTGGCGATACGTTGCGTTACTTGTGTGCGGAGTGTAAAGTAACCTAAAACGATGGGGATAACGATAACTTTCGCTCACCTTGCTTGCTCACCTTGCTCGCTCACTAACCACCGTAATCCCCTTCTAACCTATTAATTTGTCTGTTTCGGGTGTCCTTAAATTCTGAGCTCTATTTAATTTCGACTAATTATCCTAATTAATTTATGGGTGTACAAACTTATTTGAATGAATATCGAAACTCGAATTACATGCGTCTTGATTACTTGGTAGATTTTGTGGGACCAGTAGTAAAGTTTGTAAGTCACAGTAGTTAGAAGTAATGACTCAAAGACAATTTATAAGAGTTGAAATCTGAATAAAACTCAACTACATAAATATTATTCTAAGAAATTAGAAAAAATAATAGATTTATTACCTGAATCCTCACTAATTTGTGTATATTCTGGTAAGCGCCGCTCAGGAAACTCAACAGAGGTGAAGGTAGCCGCTTGAATTTCTGAAAAACAAAACAAAAATAGAGCAAGCGTCTTTAAAAAATCAAGTGGATTGAATTTTCAATTTTTTTAATGATGCAGTAGATTAGGAATTTCATTCTTTTGTGGGTGAAACATTATCGAATGTGTGTGTGTAACTCACAGAATTAGGTTAGAGTGGATGTAACCAGATATATTAACACACATGTGCAAATGGTGCGCCATGTAACACTGAATAAGAGGGTGATAAAATAAATACAGACACCATGAATAATTTTTTTACATTAGGTGTAGTTACTTACTACTAAGTCTCGTGTCTCATAATTTAATTGAATAAAAGTTGATTTTACCACAATGTTCAATATGTAGCCAGCGGGACGGCAGCCATTTTGTTAAATGATAAATACTTACTTGATATTCGGCTAACTGGCTTTCTTTTGGCAAGTCTACTACACTTTTTTTCCGACGACTTTCTTTTTAAACTGCTAAAGTGATGAGTTGGTAGATTTTGTGGAACTTGTGATAACGTTTGAAAGTTACAGGAGCTGGAGCGATGATAAATTATAAGAGCTAATATTTAAACAAATCTTAACTACATATTATTCTAAGAAATTAGAGAAAAGAATAGATTTATTACCTGAATCCTGACTGCTTTGTGTATATTCTGGTAAGCGCTGCTCATTGGAGATGAAAGTAACCATTTGAATTTCTGAAAAATAAAACAAGCGTCTTTTACTAATTCAGTAGTAAAGTTTGTAAGTCACAGTAGTTAGAAGTAATGACTTCTGATATAATCAAAGACAATTTATAAGAGTTGAAATCTGAATAAAACTCAACTACATAAATATTATTCTAAGAAATTAGAAAAAATAATTGATTTATTACCTGAATCCTCACTAATTTGTGTATATTCTGGTAAGCGCCGCTCAGGAAACTCACAAGAGGTAAAGGTAGCCGCTTGAATTTCTGAAAAACAAAACAAAAATAGAGCAAGCGTCTTTAAAAAATCAAGTGGATTGAATATGTCCCAGCTGTATTGTAGAACAGGTCGCTTTATTAAAAGTTAGCACGCCGGAATGATAAATGTCGCTGTAACGTAATGCGGCTACCTCACGTTTCAGCCAGATTGTCGTCGCGATACGTTCTACACAGCGGCGTCTAACGTTTAGATTTGTGGTCAAAGTAAGGCGACTATAAATTATGAAAAACTGATCTAAAATGAGTGGGGCCTCCTATTCTGTGTGCTGAGTTTAAAGTAACCTAACACGAAGGGGATGACGATGTCTTTGTTCGCTCACTTTGCACCGTAATCCCCTTCTAACCTAATCTATGTCAGGGTGCCCTAAAATTCTGAGCTCTATTTAATATCGACTATTTGTCGTAATTACTTATGGATGTACACATTTATCATTATGTATAATTTGTGTCACAGTGTATTCCTAACTGATTTCAATTAGAAGGTGTTGCGCCCTTGCACTCATATAAAAACAAGAAAACAGTGGAATTTTGGGCAAAATTGCAAAATTGGCAATCTTTGAGCCCCTGGGGAGCAAAAAATCACTAGAATAATACAAATAATTTCAATGAAAACTTAAATTACATATTATGTTCTATAATAATAAAATGCTATTTCATATGCGCGATCAAATTTTTTTTGTTCCTAATTTTAGGGCCAGAGAACCCCCTTTCCATCCTTCGCAAAAAATGTAGTAGGTAGTTATTGCTCACACGCTTTTGGCGAGGCTATCAGAATTTGTATCATCTACTTTTTTATAGTGCTGGGTTTACAAGCGTGTGTTTGTTCTTATTTAAACGAAGATTAGAACTCTGAGTTACCTGAGTCTTGATTAGTTGGTAGATTTTGTGTACCCTGTGGTAAAGTTTCCAGGTCACACGAGTTAGAAGCAATCACTTCTGAAACAGACAAAGAAAAAAATATAAGAGTTGAGACAATCACAACTACATTTTATTCTAAAAAAAAAATAGAGAAAAGGATAGATTTATTACCAGAATCCTGACTACTTTGAATACGTTGTGGTGAGCTCTGCTCAGTAAACTCAATGGAGTTCGAAGCAGTCGCTTGATTTTCTGAAAAACAAAACAAAAAAAAACATAACAAGCGCCTTTAACATTTCAAGTGCCTTGAATATTTCTTAGCTATATCGTATAAAAGGTCGTTGATTGATAATTTGTAATGCGGCTGCCTCACATTCAGCCGAATTGTCGTGGCGATACGTTTTACAAAGCGGCGTCTAATAAATTATGAAGAACAGGGGCTTTACCGTAACGTGTTAAATTATCAAGCATGCGAGCGAAAGAGAGGGATCTATACATACTATATACACCGTTTAACTGATATCGACGCAATAAACGGATACCACGGATCAAGAACATAATTCTGGACCCCTAAGTAGTAGAATTTTTCGTCGGCATTTTCCTATTTAGTTTGTTATCATGACTACAATCACGTATTTAAGTATCGGTCATTAATTACCAGTCACCCTATATATAGCACCATTCACATAATTGTTCGATCACGTTATTAGCTCCTGATAGGGCCTCTGATCTAATAAAAGCTTGAGTAGGACCTCCTATTCTGTCTGCTGAATTTTAAATAACCTAACACGAAGGTGATAACGACGGTCGTGTTCGCTGATTTTGCTCGCTCACTCTAACACTCTACAACTTTCTTATCTAATCTGTATGTATTGGGGTGCCATAAAATTCCGGGCTTCATTTAATTTCGACTAATTTATACTAATATTAATTGTGGGTATTCTTTCTTGGCGAGACTATTACCCTTATCGTATCGACGACTTTTTTTTAAAGTGCTGAGTTTTCAGCAGGGGCGTAGCTACCTGCCGTATCAATTATACGGGGCCCCCACCCTGCAGGGACCCCGACTTAGTCAAAAATTAGGAACATGTTATCCACAACAGTCTCATAGGGTAAACCAAGCATTTATAAAAAATCACCATTTGTTTTATACGGGTCCCCTGTGGTAATTTTGATACGGGGCCCCTGTGGGACTAGCTACGCCACTGGTTTTCAGGCGTGTGTATGTTCTTATTTAAATGAAGATTGGAATTCTATTTACCTGAGTCTTGATTAGTTGGTACATTTGGTGGCACTTGTGGTAAAGTTTGGAGATTACCAGTGCTAGAAGCAATGACTTCTGAAATAGTCAAAGTAAAAATTATGAGAATTGAGATTTGAACAAATTAATTACAATTACATTTCATTCTTATAAAAAAAAAAATATGTTTAATAATATTTTTACAAAATAAACTTCGTAAATTGAAACCTTTAGCTTCAACTTCAACTCTTCATTAATGGCCTTTGTGGAAGAGACACCACAATTTTGCCAATAACACGTACGAACTATTAATATACCGTCAGACGCTGGATATTATTTAGCGAGGATTAACAGTAAAATGAATATAAATATATTTTCACTTGACAGTAAATAAACACCAATCAGAAAGCGTTACGTCACGCCGTGCGAAACAAACACCATTGTCATTTGATATTATACATACTTAAACTTCTATCAGAATTCAGAAGTATCTATATGAAAAGAACTTGATGCAAAACTTTCTTTTGATTCATTTAGACACTCTGCTATTTTCATCATTTTATGTTTTTATATATATTGGCCGTTCTGTATTGCTACATACAGATTACTGATATGTAGCGAGCTACAGATAAGACAGTTAAATTTGCACAAAGACTACTATAGTATACTGGCTATAGACAGGCAACTCTACCGTATTTTTTAATATTATGAAGTTGTCGAACTCACTGCCATCTAGTTTTTTTGTTAAGGGAACTAATTTATATAAATGAATGTATAGCTAGGTACACTGCTACACTGTCCGTCCTTTAGGATATTTTGTTTGTTGGTATGAGAGATTAGCGTGTCCGCTATATACAACATACATAAACGAAGAAAAAAAAACAACAGAATTGTTTATTACGCTGTTTTATTTTCACGTCATACATTTACAATAAAATTTTGTGTTCGCCTTTTTCGTCCTTTATGATGAATGTAGTGCCGATTTGTCTTTTCTTTCACTGGATCATTAAAATCCGAAAAGGTTATTTTGCCAGTGAGAACATTATTGACCTCTTTGCACCAGTTATTAGTAAAAAATATTGTGCTTTTATTAATTAAATAATTTTGCAAATTATTTGCATGATCTGCACAACTAATAAAAGATAAACTCACATTTATATTTATAATTAGTTTAATGTATACTGATATATTCTTTTTAGTACAGTGTTCTTTTAAAATTTCTGTACATATATTTTCCACTTGGGCAAAGAAGTCAAATAATGCTCTTGTAGGATAGCACAACCACTTTTTGTAGCCAAATTCTTTCATTTTTATATAGTCATGGAAACTTTGTGATTCTTCTGCTTCCATACAATTCCTGCAGGTCACACAATTTTTATAGATATACTTTTTGGCAAGTTGTGCTATCCACGCACTGCAAAATCGCATTTTCAATTAGCATTGGACTTTGGCTTTTTTATTATGTGGTCTGTATTTAGCATCGCTATATTTGAATGATCACTGTCAATTTCAATTTCACATACAGTTGGGTGTGTGTTTATTGGATTTTTTAATAAATTTTTAAGTGATTGGAGACAAAGACCATCGTCTTTCTCACAATTTGAGCCAACTGAATGTGAAGACGAAATATTATTTACTAGTAAGGTTTGAAGGCGCCTTCAAATGCATATGACGTAAGCATATGTTGCTACAGCCATGAGCTCTAATTGCACCAAAAAAGTTTTCCAATGCGTCTTGATTAAAATTGCGCAGCAATAAAGAGTTAATTCCTTTGGAATTTAAATTTAGCTTACTATTAATTTAAAACCTTCTATGGTTTTGATCCAACTTGACAATGATAGACACACTTTCTTGAACCTCAATTCTGACTCTGCTACTGGCTGGGATGGCATCCCCATTAGTATAATTAAGTCTACAAAGGAAGTATTGGTCCCGATCATTACACATGTTTGCAATCTTGCTATTTCATCTGGTGTTTTTCCAAGAGTCTTAAAAAAGGCCGTGGTGCACCCTATTCATAAAGCCGGATGCAGAGACGATGTTAACAACTACAGACCTATCTCAGTTCTATCCACCCTGTCAAAAATATTGGAGCGCATTTTAAATAAGAGTCTCGTCAGCTTTATCGAAGCTCACAATATCTTAGCCCCTAATCAATTTGGTTTCCGGAAGGGATTGAGTACTGAAGATGCTATAATGACTTTGTCTGACCATATCGTTAAGACTATCGACAAAAAACGAAAATGCTGGGGTATCTTCTTGCATTTATCTAAGGCTTTTGACACCGTTTCTGTACCGGCTTTACTGAATAAGATGGAGAGTATAGGTGGGCGAAATCGCACCCAAGTGGTTAGGATTAGGTAGTATGATAGTGAGGAGCTTTCCACGACTTACGGTGTGCCTCAAGGTAGTATACTGGGTCCTACACTTTTCCTGCTCTATATCAATGATCTCTGTAATCTTCCTATTGGAAACTGTAAAATATTTACATACGCTGACGATACTTCCTTGATTATAGATGGTAAAAACTGGCGCCAGTGCTATCAGAATGCTGAGGGTGCACTGATAAGTGTGATGGAATGGTTATGTATTAATCTTCTCACCCTAAATGTCAGTAAATCGGTTTTTGTGCCATTCGCTATAAGGCCCAATCTATGCCCACCACCTACCCTCATACTTAAAGCTCATACATGTACTGCTTCTTCTATCTGTAAGTGCTTGGAAATCTCAAAGTCCTCGTGTGTTAAGTATCTGGGTGTTCATATTGATCAACTTGTTAACTGGCATAAACACCTTGAGTCCCTCTCTGGTAGAACTCGCAAACTAATATTCATCTTTAAAAAATTACGTAAATCTGCCGACGGGGATACATTAAGGGTTGTCTACCTTGCCCTATGCCAGTCGATATTAAGTTATTGTATCCCAGTATGGGGTGGTGCTGCTGAGAGCCATAAACGCCATGATAATCTTGTGCGTTTTGGCACCAAATTTAAATAGGTTTTTTTTTTTTAAAACGCGTCCGATGCAAAAATTTTTTTTTTAATGGGTATAAAATGGATTTATAAAATGGGAAGTAAGCTAAGTTTTAAGCAATTATAAAAAAAAAATGTCAACTACCCTACTACTCAAATAAATAAAATTACATACCACAATATATTCTATGAAATAAAAGAAAAGAATAGATTGGTTACCTGAATCTTGACTAGTTTGGGTAAATTGTGGTGAGCTCTGCTCAGGAAACTTAATGGAGTTGGAAGCAGTCGCTTGAATTTCTGAAAAATAAAGCAGAAAAAATAAATTAGCGTCTTTAAAATATTTAAGTGTCTTGAATATATCGCAGCTGTATCGTTTATCACATCACTCTATTAAAAGTTGGTGCGCCGGATTGATAATAGGCTTGTGTCGGATAGAGGTTTACAATGATTAATTATATTATAAGGAAAATAACAAACAATTTAAATTCTTAAAAGTGTTAAAGATTAATAATATTTGTACAAAATTTCATAAAATGAAACCTTTAGTTACGTGATAGTTAACATTGGTGTCTTAGTGTTCACCATAGAATAAAGAAAGTAGAGGAAGTGCCCCTCAGCTACCGTGCGCTTGTCAACATTAAAGCGTCTATTACACCACTCGCTATTCCACACAAGTTACAAAGACTGTCTTAAAGTTTACTTCCGAGTAAGACTTTCTGACCCTTAAGCGTCTATTACACCACTCGACATCCCGCACAAGTTACACAGACCACATGAGTAGAGAGGTACAGAGACAAAGCTTCATACAACTGCGCAAATCGGTTGCACCACTACAAGCACGCGGGGAACGTGTGCGTGACCTCTGGCCGCTTGTTGCGTACGTGGCGAAACTGGAAAAAACCGGTTGACGCGGGCACAGTCAGTGGAAGATCTCTAGAGTCGACGCGACGCACGTTGTGGTATTTTATTAATAATAATGGTAGTTTATCGTACTTTATGTATAAACAATACTACATAAATACAAATATATCATACTTTAATTATCCCAAGATGATGATGATTATTACGATTATTGTCTTTATTTCTTAATACACACATAAATTATATTTTTAAACATTTGAATAAAAAAAAACATTTAAAAATATAAAAAATAGTATCCCACCGGTATCGGGAACAGGGTCCAAGCTACCGACGGTCAGGGCTCCAGAGAAAGGAACCTCCTAACAATACGAGCCGTGTCCAGGAGTACCGCTTTCTGAATGAAGCCCTTGATCCAACCGCCTAACGAGAGCCTCCTAAGGTGTTGGTCAAGGCTCTTGGCTATTAAGCCATTACCCGACACGACTATTGGTACACTGATCGCCGAATCCACTTTCCACATGTCGACAACCTCGCGAGCCAAGTCAATATACTTGATTTGCTTATTTTTCTCGGCTTTCACGAGGTTCTCGTCATGCGGAACAGATATGTCAACAATCATTGCACGCCTCTCGTTTCGGTCCACCACCACTATATCAGGCTTATTGGCTACAATAGTCCTGTCAGTGATGATGAACCGATCCCAGTACAAAGTGATATAACCATTATCAAGAACTGGGTCGGGCTCATACCTGTTTTAGTACGGCACTTCCGATCCCACAAGAGAGTATTTCAAAGCAAGTTGCTGATGGATAATCTTGGCTACAAGGTTGTGCCTATGCAAATACTCGCCGTTAGCAAGACGAGAACAACCGGAAATAATGTGACGAATTGATTCTCCCGGACGGTGGCATGCCCGACAGATGTCAACCTCCGGTAGTTATAAAAATCTCCGGTAGTTATTCGTCATGATAACTTCGTCCACAATTGCACAGATAAAACCTTCGGTTTCCCCAAAGAGATCACCGAAACGCAGCCAAGCTACGGACGCCAATTAGTCTACATCGGGTCCGTGAAGGGCCCCGAAGAAGCGTCCGTGAAGTTCCTTGCTCTGCCATACTTCCCTGCGATCGTCAGTGTCAAGCACTACCAGTTTGCGCCAGTTCTCGTTAGCCAGGGAGAGCGGGGTGAGTCCCTTGTCCACTGCCACTACATCTCGATGCATACCCACGTCGGCAGCTAGGAAATATTCCCTGAGACTGCATACCTCGCGGTTGTGTAGGGTCTTTAGCATATAAAAAGCCTCGACCGCCACACTTCCGCGGGATATACAGTCTCATCACCGACGATCGTGGGTGATGCATTCGGTATGCAGTCAGCAGTGTTCAGACCCGCCTATCAAGGGCGTGAAGTTCCGTTGAGTCCATTTGAGTACGCCGAAAGAGTACATCAATACCGGCATGCCCCAACCATTGAAGGCACGCACCTTGTTTCCGCCTGAAAGAAGGCTATTGAAAACCTTCTTCAGGCGTCCAAAGAAACGCTCCTTCAACGCTTACGATTATTATTATTATTATGACAATAGATAAATAAATATTTAAATAATTATTACTTTTTCAATTAAGTACCTTTTTTAATAAGAGCGTACGTACTTCACGGTATGTTGTTGCCTTTTTTATTGTTATTACAAGCTTTTAATAAACATTTGTAGGTATCTGATTAGGTTAGTATGTACGCTGTAGGTATGTGTGATGAATGTAAAATATACATAATATAGATATATATATATTTGTGTTTATATACTGAATATTAAAACTATTTAACTTAACTTTAAATAAATTTTTCATCTATTGTGACAACCCTATTAAAATAGGTAACAATATTGCACGTTCTTAGGAAGCTTTATCTCTGTACCTCTCTACTCATTTGCACAGACTGTCTTACAGTTTACTTCCGAGTAAGACAGACTGACCCGTATTACACTACGCGACGCGACAAAACCGGTCTGAATATCGAGTGGTGTAATAGACCCTTAAACTGAGATGCGCGCCATACATTGAGCTTATTCTATTGGCCGTGCTTTTTGCGGTTTTGACCTGCAAAAACGAAAACAGAAAAAGAAATGTATTTGCACGCTTATTTTATAGGTATTTCTGGTCCATAGAATTCTAAGGTCTTTGCACACGAGGTACTTAGGTATGTTGACGGAAATGTAAAATTGTTGCCAGAGAGAGAAAATACAAAAAGCATGACATCTCTTTCTTCAAACGATATTACACATTTGTTAAAAAGAGACAAAATGTAGTTTTTTATATCTACATCGATTTAATAGATATTTGTATAAGCAAGGAATGTATAGTACACTAAGGGCGTCTCTTTATATTCTATTATCTAAGTAATACGTCTAGCGGCGTATGGGCGACGTACCTCCTCTAAACTGTCTTGTCGCAGACAAGTGTGCGACGTCGTACACAAATCTGCGACGTCGTAGACAAGTCTGTCTAAGATAGTCTTGTCTCAAGTGTGCGCAGGCTCTAAACCGCTATGACGAACGCGAAGTGTGTGTACAATGCGGTGTACTTTATTTCAACAGAATTGAATTCCAGCTGAACGTGAGTTAGCCGCATTACATTACAGCTACATTTTTCGAACCAGTGCACCAACTTATAATACGGCGTGTTATACGAACTGGCTTCGACCTAAACACAATTATAAATATAGTATCAAATTTAAACATATACATTACATTTACATTTTCAAATAGACCATTTACAGGCACTTTTGAATAGAGTCTGTCTAACGAAAGCGCGACCTGAGAAAATGAGGACAAATCAAAAAATATTGAATATGGTATTACTGTCATACTAGGAGAAAAAATTTTTGATACTTGAGTATTTTTTTGTATTTGCGACAATCGTATAATTTTTTTTGACGAACTATATTCCTAATATGAGGAACACAAAATGTTTAGAAATAAATATACTCAACCAATACGCTTTTAACAGCATCACACACTCAGAAATATTCAATTCCCTTACAAAACAAAAAATAGAATCCACACATACTTCTTCCAGCAAGTTTTAGAGATTAGATCCTATGTTTCAAACAGAAATGAGTCGAACAGGGCGTCCCTAAAGTTATTCACCACTTCTTTCAGACATTGGCAGTCGAATGGGAAGAGAAGGGCATTGTTATCAGCGAAGCTAAGTTAAGTAATTTGCGTTTCTCTGATAATATTGTCCTGTTCTCTCCTACAGCCACAGGACTAGAGCAAATGCTGGTTGGTCTACATATAAAAATGTTGAAGACCAAAATCATAACCAGCAGCTCCAAAAGGAACGTACACATAGGCGGACAGAATATACAATATGTCTTAAAATATATTAATGTCTACTTGGGCCAAGTAGTCTCTTTCTGGGCCAGGTAAGACAAAGAAATAACGTGTCGAACAGAAAATACCTGAAAAAGTTACTGGTCCATCAAGGAACTATTTAAGGGCACTTTGACCATAACACTAAAGCGTAAGCTTATGGACATGTGTAATCTACTCATTTGACCTATGGTGTATACAGACTTGGTCTTTGACTAACATCCAAAAGTCTAAACTCAAGGTTTGCCAACCGACCTGGATGTCTTTCTTAAGAAATGGAATGTGAGTAAGGGACTGAGACCATTAGAAAGAGTGGATGGCTTTTGCACTGCAGTAGAACAATACTGGATAACTATAATAACCAATACAATACAAAAACGAGTAAAGATTTATTTATTAGTATATTACTATTCTATCAAGAAACTCACGGGAAAAGGTGAATAACATAAAATGTTGAATTTTATCATCCTCAAAGTATGCTATTTCATCACATCAATTCGACCGCTTTTGAACGTATAAAGCACGGTAGTGAAGATATTTCTTCTTAAAGCTTAGTTTTAAGTGTAAAGGTTTTTTCTCCAAATTCCTTAACGATTCAATGTTTTTTTATTTATTTCGCGCAGTCCTTGAATATCTTCAAGATTATCTATAAACATGAGAAAAAATATTATCATATTGTAAAATATATCTAATAGTCAGTCAACAATGATCAAGATTATAATGTCATACTAACTTAAAAACCCGAGATCAAAAACAACTACTTTCTCTTCTTGTTTTTCTTTAAACTTACTGATCATAGTATTTCACAGCTTTCCTACATAACTTTTTATTGTTTTACCCATGATAAGCAATTATATTTTTAAAATCAATCTTTGTTACAAAATACTGACAATTGCAATCATAGACTTTGACGTGCTTTTGACGGCAACATTATGTTGCCAATTTAATTTAAAAAAAAAAAACTCCAGGTCGCGCTTTCGTTAGACAGACTCTAGTCAAAATGTCGGTCAACAAACCTTTCAGTGGTTCCAGGGAATATGTGTGGTCAAAGTGTCTTTTCCGGGTGTATGAATGCTCCTTCGCAGGAAACCCATAATTTTCTGGAATTAAGATAAACAAATCAATTTCGGTATACACACATATTTTTTTACAATGTTTCGTTGTCTGACTATCACAGAATTTCTATCGGAAAGAATCAAAAATTTTGCATGAGCATTACTCAATGTTCCGTTTTCTTATCAAAACACCTTCATACGCTACTGTCGACGATATTATATGTCTTTCCATTTGGGGATAGAATGTAAAGATTCTGGGCATTCGACAGACGCGAACATGCTACATACAATTGTCCATGGGAAAAGCACGGCTTTTATAAGTTAACCCCAACCACCTTTTCACGTTTGTCCTTGCGCTTTGTTAATGGTCATAGCGAAACTAAGCGGAAATGGTAGCCTTTCAAACTGGGACGGGAGATCTGTGGAAATTATTGGGATTCATGTGATCATTACATTTTCACCCTTTCCTACGCCGGTTAAGATAGTGGCGCTAATGATATTGCGGCCAAATTGTGTGACACGAAGACTCGTCCCATTACATAATCTCAGGGCATTCAAATTTATATGCATAAGCATAATAGGGACGCCTAGTTTTAATTGAAGCTTGTTTGAAGGTACACCTGACATCTCAAGCGAATGTAAAAACTCTACGGGTTATGATGTGCTCTATTTTGTATCCATAACTGTGTCTATTGATAAATACTCTTATAGTTTTGTAAATCTGGGTAAACACTTGCAACTAGAGATTGCAAAAATTCGATAGTTTTGATATTCGAATATTTTTTAGTGCTATTCGAATATTATCCAAAAATGATACTTAAAATACAGCTTTTATTGCTTTAGGGACTATATTTTTATGCAGATAAGTAAACACAGAGCCATAATTATTTACTTATTCAACAAAATTTAAAACAATTATAGAATTCGACTATAAAAAAAAAAAACTGATATTAAATTAGACAAATAATTGTCAATGAAAACTTCAAAAGTGTGTTAGATAGCCTTTAACGACAAAGGCTCTATGCTACATAACATAACGCAACAACACACAGGAGTGGAGCGGTAACTAAGGCTGCGGGTGACACCGCGGGGAACAGCTAATATCTCAATAAATTCTTCTTCTTCCGCAAAATTATCAGTATTGGTTTACATTTATTTTATTCATATCTTCGGTTCACAGCACTAATAAATTAATCAGGAACACTCTAACTTCCACACTGATTCGTTTAGAAGTGCTGTTTTTCACCGTATTCGGGTAAGCGAGTCTCCAGTTGCCCGAATACAAATCCACCCAACAACCTAACTTCCCAGAGACGGTGGGATGAGCCGCTCTGCAAAGTAGTCCAGTAAAACCTGGTTATCATAACATCTGCTACTACTGTGGAGCGTGCGCCTGCTGGCTGTGGGAAATTGGGAGTCAGGTCTTTGGCTTCACGCGCTATCGTCGTCGAATATTGGCAGCTTGTTAGACGATACTACTTTCCGCTTAGCTGTTGCCCTACGCATCCGTTTAGCTGTTGCCATATGGTGCTCATTGCTGTTCTCCTCATCGCTGCCACAGCCTCGGTCTCCACGGCCTGTCATGCAGTCGAAGTGCAGGACGCATAGCGCGGCACACGAACTTTAACGACATCATCCTACGAGCTCTTGTCACCGTCGTCTTTCCGGCTGTTTTGGAACCTCATGGCCTGGCATGCTACGATGGTCAAAGACCGGACAGTGTGTCTTTACTTCCTTGGAAGAGCCACACTAAAGGCCTACCCGGCCTTTAGTGTGGGCCGCTCCCTGTGTCGACACTTTTGCGCAATCCCATCTTCTTGCTCATCGTGCTGTGTTGTTACTGCCGCGGCAGCTGTGGAGAACCTCAAGGGGTTGAAATATAACAATCACGTTGGCAGTTATATTTTTATATATTGAAAGTCTTGGGCCGTGGGGTCAGTGTGCTCCTATGCTTTTTAAAGAATTATCCAAACGCTTAGTTGACTCTTGGCGTGACCCAAAGGCTGGCTTTACCTCGGTCAGAGAAAAAGCATTGCCATACAACGTGGCGATTCCGCCAACCTATTGGATACTTCCAATCGACAGCGATGCGTAGAAGTTTTATGATATTAAGCTAGGAATAATTATTATAAAAAGCCTATAGTGTACATATATATATATTCTTTATTGTACACAGACTATAGAGTTAACAATAATAGGACACGCGATGTACACAGGCGAGCTTAACCCATAATTGATATATAGTTGGTGGTTGGTTGGTTGGTTGTTGGTATTTATATATAGTTTTAATTCGTTGTATTTATTATTCTTGAACACTTCTTTATAAAACACAAGAATAAAATCACTTCACAAAAGACAAAATGCACCGCTTTGCAATAACGATGGACACGAACAGATTGATAAATCGAGTTCTTCGAACCAATCAACAAACGAATCACTTCGAGTATCTTTTTCCTTCAATTCAAATTGATTCGCAAGTCGACGCCGATACGACGCGAGTCGCGATACCCCGCGCGAATCAACTCTTTTCATGCAATTCGAATTAACTCGCAAGACGACGATAATGCGACACGAGTCGCGACGCTAGGCGCAATTCAACCAATTCAACTTTGTAGAACTCGATTTAACTCGACCATACGAATCGCGACGCTAACCTAACCAAACGGGAATTATTTAGGGAAAGTTAAATTTGAATAAAATAATCTTATTACATGTATTTATAAATTTACACTCTTGCTATTTGGTTACATGAATATGTAACCAAATAGCAAGTACAAAGTACTAGCTCAATATAAAACGATAAAAAAAAATGTTATTTCGAATTAAAAACGTTCAAGTACTTACCTACAGTTACATTAAGTTCCGTCTAAATCCAGTTGATCTGATTCAACAAGTGTTTGATCGACACTCATTATCTGGTTATCGGACTGATTCAGGGGACCGAGTTGACTCGGCAGAACAAGTTGATTCGGCGAAAACGCAATAAAATACATTTCGTTTTCGTTACGATTTTGTTATTATGACCCTTCGTAATAAATTCAATAAATTACAATTTGAGTTACAAAAGATTGTTTTTAATTTTATTGTATGAAGGAAAATAGCTTATAAGTCTGGCAACATTAAGCACGCCCCAGCGATGCGCCAAGTTAATTTTGCGAGCAGTGGTCTCGAACCTACCGATTTTTCGGTATTTATACCGATATGGGCTCTGTTCTACCGAAGTATAACGATATTTCTACGATTTCAGAGTATACATGGAAATTCTCCCAAATTTTCTCCCGATTTGACACATTTAGGATGGCATGCCTTTTCATATACGTTTAATGTTACGGGGAAGCCCTCAAATAGTAAGTAGACAATAATAGACGAGAGCTTCAGACCAAGAAAAAAAGTAAAAAATCTTTTTTTCTTGGTCTGAGACGAGAGCTAAAAATATGGAAACATCTACTGGCGAGGCCTGTTCTATGCGGTAGTATATTGCATATTAAGTCCTTCCTGCGTTTGTTATTGGGCTTATATGGGATTGAAACGTGTTTTCGCAAGACGGTCTATAGTACAAAGAGCTGTCTAACTGTTAGTACAAGGTAGTAGTCGGGTATCTAATAGGTTTCCCCAAAAGTACTTTTAGGACCGCTCTTTGTGCTCTCTCCACTCGCATCATACTTGTAGCATGTGCACCACCCCACGCCGGTATGCAGTACATGAGTATAGATTGCGCTAAGTAGAAATACACAAGTTTTAGCGTCTCTAAGATCTAAGTTTTTTGAAAACGTATAGGAAACTTCTATACGTTTTCTACCTTGTGCGGGAAACTATATTACATATATGCCTGTCCCAGTTAAGTCGGCTGTCAATTTGTACTCCTAGGTATCTTATTTCAGATGTCTGCAAGATTGGTAAGCAGTCGCAAGTGGGCCTAGAGTTTTGACAGGTGTGAGCCTCTATTATTAGATTATTTGGTGGTTGGGACACAGAAGCAGGAGAAAATGTAATAAATTTAGTTTTATTTGTGTTTATTGTAAGAAGGCTGTCATTAAGCCAGGAAATAACGATGGAGAGAGGTCTTTCAGTTTCACAGGCTAGTTGCCAGTTTTTCGCGTGGACAGTTAATGCCGTGTCATCTGCATAGTTAATAATTCTGCAGTTATTGATTGACAATGGACATAATTCGTTGATATATAATACACTAAAAATAGTGTAGGTCCAAGCACACTGCCCTGAGGTACACCGTTTGTTAGAAATTCTTCGCTGCTAATGAGATTTCCAATCTTTACACACTGTCTACGCTCAGCAAGGTAACTATGAAGCAGCTTTAAGACCATGCCCCTTACGCCTATTTCTTCCAGCTTCCTTAGCAGAAAGGGAATAGAAACTGTGTCGAAAGCCTTTGATAGGTCTAAAAATATTGCAATCGTTTTTTGCTCATTGTCTAAAGATTGAACCACAGTTGTTGTCAAATCGATTACAGCGTCTTCAGTCGATTTACCCTTAACAAATCCATATTGTTTTCTAGAAATTAAATTATGTTTGGTCACAATTGATAAGTTGTTTATTTATCAACTTATCAAAAACCTTGGAAATCGTTGTCAGTACTGAAATTGGCCTCTATTTTCCGACACAGTCCTTTGCACCGTAACGAAACCATCGTTTTCGTTCATAGTTTGTTGTTCATTCGTTCGTTATTTATGTGACACTGACGGGAGATTTGTGTCAATTAGTACACAGTGATTCAGTATTAGTTGCAAGTGTTAAGAGTATTTATCAATAGACTATATCAAAGATGGGTACAGAACAAAGCACATCATATCCCGTAGAGTTTCTAAATTCGCTTGAGCTGTCAAGTGTACAAGGTTCAATTAAAACTATCCTCGAGATTATTTAATGGGACGAGACTTCGTGTCACACAACTTGGCCGCAATATCATTAGCGCCACTATCTTAACCGGCGTAGGAAAGGGTGAAAATGTAATGATCTCATGAATCCCAATAATTTCCACATAATCCCGTTCCAGTTTAAAATGCTACCATTTCCTCTTAAGCTTCAGTTTCGCTATGACCATTAAAAAAACGCAAGGACAAAGGGGGCTGGGGTAAACTTATAAAAGCCGTGCTTTTCCCATGGACAATTGAAATTAGCATGTTCGCGTGTGTTCAATGCCCAGAATCTTTACATTCTATCCCCAAATGGAAAGACATAATATCGTCTACAGTAGCGTATTGAAATAATATTCTGTTCCGAGTTCGCTTCTGTGTTCTAAATCAGTAAAGGGGAACGGTTCCCCGAATTTAACACGAGCGAAGCCGCGGGCAAAGGCTAGTGTTTTTATAAAAACTAATAATTACATTCTTTATTACTTATTTTGATAAGAAATTGTGCTAAGTTTTCAAGTTTAAGAAATAAGAAACTTCCATAAAATGCATAAGCCCCCTAAGATATTATTTTGGGGGTAGTTCTGAAAACGAATATAAATGACAACCTTTATTATTTATTTGGATAATTATTTATTTTTTCTTTATTGCACAGCTTAACTTATTATAGGACAAACATTTATAAAAAAATAATTTATAAAATAATTAAAAAAAAAAAAAAAAAAATATCGTGATATTGTTTTTTTCTTACTGGCATACAAAAGGTTGGAACAGAACCACTTCGCAACTTTCTCCTTTTCTGATCCAAAGTGACAGTAAAGCAGTGTGCCTCAAATGTTTGCTGTATATTGTGGAATATTTGAATGGAGTCCAATTTGGTTTATGTAACATTTTTAACCACTTTTCTCTTGCCACCGGATTTGTAGGAAATCTGTAAATACATAATATGCATCTTGTTAGGTGAAAAAAAATGTAAAAATATTTTATCATATTTCAAATCTGTCACATACTTAATTAATAAATATTAACTAGTCCTCTGCGGTTTCATACAACGTGTTTGTTAACTACTCGTCTCTTAGGGTTGTACTATAAATAATATAGTTTTCCTCGATGAATGGGCTATCCAATACTGGGCTTTATAATCAAAGACTAATGGCTTGATCACAAAAAAAATGGCAGGACGGCCTGGATGTCTTCCTTAAGAATTGGGATGAGAAAGCAAGAAATTATGATTGTTGGAAAAAACGGAAGGAAGCCTTTGCCTAGCTGTGGTGTTAATAACAATAAGTATACATATTATTTCTATGTTGATTGTAACAATATGTATACAAAATCTATTTTTAGGGTTCCGTAGCTCAAAAGGAAAAACGGATCCATTATAGGGTCACTTTGTTGTTCATCTGTCTTATCTATCTGTAGAGACCTTTTATATCGGGAATGCATGCAGGTATAAAGTTGAAATTAAATAGGTACAATATACACAGGTCTACTACTCATACTACTAAGAAAAAATCAACTTCTAAAATAATGAAAAATAAAATTCAGCTGTTTTCGTCGCTTAAAACGTATATGAGATTGTATCTAATGAATTTAGATACTACCCGTTCACCTTTCTGGGTTAATTTGGCATAAAGCAAGGCCTTATGGCACAGGTATAAGAATTAATCTGAAAATAGTAAGTAAATTTTGTTTTTTTTTTTTTATAATATGGCAATTGAGCCGAAGTAATTTTTTGCGATCCGTTCGGTAATTGAACTACATAGATAATAGAATTTTGTGCACACCCTCAGTGCATGAATTCGACTCGCACTAGTCTAATTTTGGTCAGTGGGTCGTAAAGGGTTTATTACACCACTCGATATTCAGACCGGTTTTGTCGACGTCGCGTTGTGTAATAAGGGTCAGACTGATTTACTCGGAAGTAAAATTTAAGACAGTCTGTGTAACTTGTGCGGAATATGGAGGGGTGTAATAGACGCTTAAGGTGATAACATCGCCCAAATCTAAAAAAACACCTAGGTTGATTGAAGTTTGTAGATTATTCCTTATGTACGATTACCATATAAAAATGAAGGGGTACTTAAGGGTATTACATTGCTCAATGACCTTGAAGAATTTACCTCTACACTAGTAGAGAAGAATTGACCTCTACACAGGCATTGCAGGGGGTGCTGCGCGCGGGGTGTTAGTACTGATTCGATTTTTTCTTGATTACTTATCGATATTCTATTAAATTAGAAAAAAAATCAATACAAGTTATTCAATTTATCGTAACATATTTTGGTATAAATTCAATGTATAAATATAGAGCCGTTTTCGAGAAAATATGGAATTAATGTTCAAAAAAGGCCTATTTACCAGATTATTTTTCTAGAGTTGGGGTATTTTTTTGATAAACGTAATCAATACAATTTATTAGTAATGTCGTAGCGTGGCCGAGCTCTCCAAAATTATTAGTACTTATCCACTTACTCCTACTAATAACGTTTTGATAATATTTTGTATAGTTTCATCACTTATAACAATCTTGAGAAATTCCTTTCACGAAGGTTGGAGATCTGGGACTATGATGAATTTACCATCTGAAGGTGGAATATGAAGGTGGGTATAGCTATCTTCAGTACATAATGAGTGTGTTTGAAACCATTTGAATTCTACTCGCATGAAAGTGGACTCTGAAGGTAGGTATAGCATCTCAGTGATCGTACTACATAAATTATCGTTTTTGGGCTCATTTAAAAGGACTCGTGGAGACCAGGGTGAATGTTATGATTCTACTCGCTTGAAGGTGGACTCTAAAGGTGGGTATAGCATATCGGTAATGGCGCTACCTAAATCCATCGTGTTTGGGCTCATTTGGCAGGGCTTGCGGAGACCTGGGCGACTGTGAAGATTCCAATGTCCTGAAGGTGAACTCTGAAGTGTGGTATAGCATCTTAGTGACGGCAATACCTAAATACATTGTGTATGGGCTCATTTGAAACGGTTCGTGGAGACCTAGGTTATTGTGATGATTCCACCCTCCTGAAAGCGGACTCTGAAGGTGGGTATAGCATCCCAGTGACGGCTCCACCCAAATAAATTGCATGTGTTCAAATACTTTTTGGTTGTGTGCTTAAAGTAAAATAGTAAACTATGTAAAACATTATCATTCTTTACATTTCTTTACATGTTGTTATGTTTTCAGGCTATTAAAGAAATAGCAAAACCTTTAATTACAAAATCAAGCAATTCAGCCAATTGCAGAATTATCTAATTCAGCAGAATCAACTTTAGAAAGATCTGGTATCTTTCTAGTATGGCAAGTGATGCAAATGTAGTAGTATTGTTCGTCAAGTCGTTGAGCTCCTTAGTAGTCCTGAGTTGAGCTACACGAATACTGACAAATGCTTGCACTGACTGGACAGGTCCACTTAGAACTGTGTGGTTCTTTTTTCAAAACACCATCTCAGACACTAATCTGCACGGTTCTCATACGATTGGACCATTACATGTTTGCTGTATGGACTTTAAAATAAACTTTGACCCCTGAGTTTGTTTCGGTGTTTCTTCTCAGGGCAGTCAGCTAGGAAACACCAGCCTCATCTAGTTTTGGAAAAATTGACGAAAAAATTTAGTGTATAAGCGTTTTTAAAATACCTATTTGCAAAATAACTACTCGTATTATTCATTATTTACAATATTAAAACATTTTTTGAATACATTTTTTTCCCTTGATTTCTACCCTAACCATCATCAAACATCTAACTTAATTCCTACATATTCCCACTATTTCTATTACAGATAACCAATAAGCATTCACGTGGTCATCATTAGACTATCACGATTTATCATGTAGTAGCGGTAATTTCTTCGATTATGTGTGAAAAAATGTGACAAATAATCTTAATTTATTTATTACTTAATTTCAATGATTTTATTATACTTACCTTATTTTTAGTACATAATGCGAAACACGGTTATTTAGTATTTTTATGCAAAGAATCTATGGACAAAATTTCATAACTGTATCATGAAAAATTATAAAGCTACCTGCATGTGTCCTGGTTATCCACACAAACATGGTCACCGGGCCATCCGGGCCGCTGAGGATTTGTTTTGTTCCCGCAACCAGCTATGCGCTGGTGTTTAATGCCCCCTATGACCTGCCGTGACCAGTATTGTACTTAATTTCCGTGGTGTCCAACTTGTAACCTTTTACATGTTCGGGAAAAAAAGGGTGTACTATGCCAAATCGAATACCAAATAATCGAATATCAATTGATCGACCACTATAAGTCGAACATCTAAATACTCGAACGTTCTTAATATCGAATGGTTAATAAATCGAACATTCATAATATCGTACACTCAATACATCGAGTGTTCAAAATATCGAATGATTGTTTAATCGAGCGTTCAAGGCATCGCATATTCATTCTATCGAAATATCAATACACTGAATACTTTTTATATAGAATACAAGAAAAACACAAAATTTACTAATAAATCACATTTTAATCTTTAATTATTATCTTGTACAGGTACATTTTAATATTTTGTGTGAATTGCGATTGCACGGAGGAACTCTAATAAATCCATGTTGTTTTTACTGTTTAATATTTTTTCAATCGCATTGTCATCTCTTTTGCCTCTTTTTTGTGGAGTAGGTCTTTCCAATCCCGCGTTTGCCTTTTCAATTGTCCTATTTGTTATAGCTTGCTCCTTAACTAAAAATTCTATGGTAGCATAAAGACCCCTTTTGTGCTTATCAAGCAACGTGTTCCATCTTCTGTGCCATCCTTCAATGTTATTTTGAGTCCTAGGCAAACCCAGTGTATTATTTTGAAACACAGACCACAGTGAAGGTGGAAACATCGGTGCTGAGCGTGCTATAAGTAATTTATTATTTCCCGTCTCACGAGAATTAATATTTCCCCAAACATAATATTTTCCAAACCAGTTGGTGATATCACTTGCCTCGTCGGGTAACACTTCTTCTCTCAATTTATCGAAAGCATCTGGTATCTCATCTTGGTGTAAATAAGCAAGTGCGATAATGTGTCTTAACTTGACAGCAAACTCAGCATCTTGGCCATATTTACTTTGCAAACCATTTTGTTGAATTTGACGCCATACATTTTGACCTAAGTGGAATAGACAGCATTTGTGTTGCGCATCAGGAAATTCTTCTTTTACACTATTAATGACCGCCATCTCGAAATCCGTCATTATTACTCGTGGGTTCAATGGGATATCATATTCTAGAGCATATGCCTTTAGTGCTTGAAAAAAATACGATTATGCTGCGTTGTATAGCTTTCCAACAAATGCTCCTCACTTCCGTGCAATTTTGTTGTTGCAGTACTATTACAATGGTATTTATATTTGTAGGAACAATGCCAGTAGAACTTGTTATTAATATTTTTGTTTATTGCCATTACATAGCCATCCAAAACTAAGACCGACTTGCGTTTTTGGGACAATTCTGGCTTATAATAAGACCCTACAGACATTTTTCACAAAATTAACTTGTAATGCACTACTTAGTCACAATGCTTTCTGCAGATGAACATAGTTTTATTTATGAGGTGAAAACAATATTACAATGTATGAGGGTAGCCTGAAATAAATATGACTTACTTAGTTGTTCGTTCAGAAATATACTTGTTTTTAACGAAAGTTTATGTATTGTAATAAAATTATACATTTAATTTATCTATGATTAATTTTCAATATAATCATAATACTCTTCAAAAAAAGAGGTAATCATTTTATAAAGGTGTTTAAAATCGAATAAAAACAACATTTCCATGCAATTGCAATTCACTCAAAGTATTAAAATGTACCTGTAAAAGATAATAATTAAAGATTAAAATGTGATTTATTAGTAAATTTTGTGTTTTTCTTGTATTCTATATAAAAAGTATTCAGTGTATTGATATTTCGATAGAATGAATATGCGATGCCTTGAACGCTCGATCAAACAATCATTCGATATTTTGAACACTCGATGTATTGAGTGTACGATATTATGAATGTTCGATTTATTAACCATTCGATATTAAGAACGTTCGAGTATTTAGATGTTCGACTTATAGTGGTCGATCAATTGATATTCGATTATTTGGTATTCGATTTGGCATAGTACACCCAAAATATGGGTGTAAAATGGTGTTTTTTTTTTTAATTACTGGAATCAATTCAGTTACTGATTCTGAACAAACTATGTTTAGGTTTCGCATATACTAAAAATAATGTTATATAAGAACTAAAACTCATTCGAAAGAGCAGTCTATCGATTAATAAATATTCGATGAATCGGTCTGTCGAAGTAGCGTTGGGCGATAAAAGGTTGTTACGGAATTTATTCCATTCGATCAAACGTTCAGTCGACTCTCCGTTAATCGACCATGTGACTCTGGAATATCGTTACGGACCCTAAATAAAAGAAATACCCAATAATATTCCACAACTATCACACACACAACACCCCATCTAGATCTCTATAATATACTTGTATATGTGTTTTTAAATACATACATATTATAGATAAATAAGAGCCGAAAGAGCTTTCTTCGATGCACACAGGCCATTTTTGACCCACCACCTAAAGATAGAATCAAGCTTTGGGAAGAACATAACCTGCCACCATCCGACTTCTTGAAACCGCAGGAATGTCTCCCGCCTGGACGTGAATTGCAGTGGCCTGTGTGGAAAGCACTAAATCGGCTGCGCACCCAGGTAGGCCGCTGCAAACACAACTTGGCGAAATGGGGGTTTATAGACCCGTCGGATACTCAATGCGAGTGCGGTGCTGTTCAAAACATGACCCACATGTTGGAATGTCCCAGGTGCCCTTACACCTGCACTTTGGAGGACTTAATGGGTGCCACCGATGCTGCAGTTAACGTGGCAACTTACTGGGCCCAAATAATTTAACGAGTTTACCATCGATTCGAAAAGAAGAAGATAGATAAATTTTACCCAGACACTGAACAAATGATTTTGCTCATCACAAAAACATTTGTCCTGGGTGGAAATCGAACACACGACCTCCAGCATAGCAGTCAGGGGGCTACAAACCACTAGACCATCAAGCCCATCCAAAAAAAAAAACAAATCTCTTTTTAACTTCTAGGGAACCAACAACTAATATTATAATACTAATTTATAATCAATACTAGCTTTTGCCCGCGGTTTCACTCGCGTAAAATATGGGGTAACACGGTTCCCCTTTCCTGATTTAGAACACAGAAGAGAACTCTGAACAGAATATTATTTTAATATGCTACTGTAATGTTATGTTATTGTTATGACGAAATTAATACCTGTTGCATGTTGTTACTTATACACCCCTATTTTTTTATTAGAGCACAAAAAAATGGGGCTCAATCAGTACCCGTTACTGATCATATTTGTGTAGTCAAAAGTACAAAAAACGAAATTCCAAAATTGTCCACGAAAATTTGTCATCATTGGTAAATTCATAATTGAATCATTATTCATAACAATTACTACTAGAAAATACTAAGCGCAGTGTTTTTCCATTTTTATTGACATTCTTTCATTCATAAACAATAACCTGTATAATGTTTCCAGAAATTGAGTTAGATTTTGGGATGTTAACAAACGCTCATAACTTTGCTGTTTATGAATAATATGCATTGAGACTTTACTTAAATAATAACAAGACCTTTTCTAATAAGCCCTTTAAGTATTTGCCATAATTAAAAAATAGTGGTGTATATCGAAACAGTTAAAAAAACAGTGGTGCTATTCTCTAAGAAAACGCAGCGCTGCCTCAACGACGAACATCCAAATAGAATACATTTGATTGTTAATTCAATGTAGGTATCCTATTTGGATATTCGTCGTTGCGGCAGCGCTGCGTTTTCTTAGAGAATAGCACCACTGTTTTTTTTAACTGTTTCGATAAGTATATATGCCTCATTCCTACTAGCGTTTCGGGAATGACAACGAACTAGAGTTGACACAGGCCTGGTAAAGACCCACTATAATAACCAATGCAGTGCATGAAGTGAGTGAAAGTGCAACTATAAATGGTAAACCCAAGGATCTTATAATATATCCTAGGGACAAACTGGATTTATTTATTTATTTATCATAAAGAAATATATTAATTTTGTTATTTGCTAAGAAATTCATGGCAGGCGCATTCCGATAAGACATTTACAAGTTACTAAAAGTCAGTAAGTATTTATCTAAAATTATACAATGTTATCTTGATCTACATTAAACAATATACATTTGTGTATGTTATGACCTGAGCATAATCAGCGTGAAATAACCGTTATTTTAAAGTGGTTCTGCTGGAGAGTCTGCTCTGTAGCATGACTACTTTGAATTGATATTTTCCAAGAAACTAACAATATACAATTTTTAATATTAAGCTATAAAAATATAGATATTATCTACATTTTATCCTGTCATTTTTACATAATGTAGTCCAAGTGGTTATGCTGCGGAGCATGACACATTCTAGCTTATGTTACTCAGTAAAAATGTAGCTTTCTATTGGTGAAAGAATTTTTAAAATTGGTTGAGTAGTTTGAGTTAAATCGTAACATAAAACAAACAACTGTAAAAATCCGTTCCATTCCTTTGCCATTATTAGCAGCAACCTCGGCCGCATTTAAGAAAAAAAACAAACATCAAATGAGGTTAGAAGGTGGTTTAAGTTATGTGGTCAGCGACGCTACAATCCAAAAATTTTGTTCTAAGTTACCCATCTGATACTAAGGCCCGTATTACAGAACCTTACTCAAGGACTACTTAAACTGCGTTCAACCGATTACTGCTTGAGCGAAGAATGTCGACTTAAGCGTCAGTTCAGTTTATTTTAGAACTATCCTCAAACTCAAATCAAACTAAACTACGCTTGAGTAGAGATTTTGATCTCTGATTATGTGAGTAAGCTATCATTGTGGTAACCCTGAATAATAGTTTGTTTTCTATTGCACATTTTTTTTTTTTACCCGTTTAAACTGGATCAAAACCGGATGACGAAGCGGACGATCTCAAGTGTCTGCATAACTGGACAATATGTGGGTGGAATCATTGAAACAGGCGCGATCTCGGTAAAATGGAGCTGATAATTTTATTGGTATTGACTACCACAGTGAAGTTTGCGAGAAGGCTGACTCGTTACGTTTGCTGCTAAATACTGCAAAAAAAAATTTGAATGTGTCGAATGAAGAGTGCGGGTGATTCTAATGAAACTCAAAAAAGATAGAAATGAAAATAAGGTCTCTGTTACGAAGTCAAATAATAAACACACAAGAATTTGCAATTCTGGGGCTATCGGATGCCCACGGTTATGTGGTTTTCTTAAATCGTGGTCAATCATCAGTAAAATTTAATGTTTCACAACATCTTTTGAAAACCTGTAGGTAATTCTTAAAATTTTCAAAATTATAAGGGTCCTGCGTATCTCGGAAATATCTCAGAGGAACATTTCAGTAAAACGTTTGATTTGTATTATCTTCTTCTGCAAATATATATCTGTATTGATTAGGTAGGTACTTGATTCACTCAAAATCCACAAAAAATTTCATGATAATCTATGCTCAATCGTGGTCTTGACTCGCCTCAAGCAGTGATTCTGAGCTGATTGTGATTTTAAAATAAGGACACATTGAGTGCAGGGTGCAGCTCAGTCAAGCCTCAAGCACTGTTCTATAATACGTAAAAAATTTCATTTTAAAGTGACATTGCTCAAGTGAATTGTTATGTCTTTGGATGAACTGAGACTAGTTTTAAGTAATGCTTGAGTCTTGATTGTAGTTCTGTAATACGGGGCGTAGTCTCTCTCTGGAATCTATGGATAAAATATCAGCGGCAGCAGCGCAATGTACACGATAACTACCTAATTCGGAACGCCTTCTGAAGCTTGCTGTGATCGATAATAATCATAATAATAATTCGGAACGCAGTGTATCAATAAATTTACCAATTATTTGTTTATTATAAAAGTTAATATTTACCGCCAACTTGCTGAGATGCTCTTCCAGTTAAAATCTCATCTTCAGTAAACAGCGTAGGATAAGCATTCATATTGAGACGTAATGCAGGTGTGATAAACCTCTTTTCAAAATGTTTTTGACAAACATAAAGATTCGCAATTTTTACTGGTGTTAAAGATTTCAGATCATCACGGCCTATATACTCTAACCACTTAGTACATCTTTGCTCATCACCCGGGAACTTATGCAAAATAACGTCCTGTCGCAAAGATTTACAAACACAACACCTTCTTTTTTTGTAATACATTTTGCAAGGAGCAAAAGTTATCACAGAGAAACTCAAAGAGAATACAATAATAACTTGGTTTTATTACAGATAAAACAAAGAATTGAAGTTAAGCCACTAACCACAGAGCGAACGACTTCACCACAGAGTACCCACAGATTACAGAGAGATACTAAAGTACCAAAGAGAATATAAGCACTACAATTAGCAGAGTACTTTGTTTCAACTTTGTTTGTAATATTACAAAGAGAATATAATATAAGCACTACGTTTAGTTTACGACTTCACTCACTCGATCAAAGAGTATGTAGCACGACAGGGCAGCACATCTGAGCTCACAACAACCATGAGTAGCCAAAGATTGCGGTCGCTGTGGCCGAAATCGGCTAGATGGCATCATCATCATCATCATCATCATCATCATCATCATCATCATCATGTAGCACTACGTTTCACTCGATCAACCAACACTTGAACACTTACTTTGTTTGACCCCTGAGTTTGTTTCGGTGTTTCTTCTCAGGGTAGTCAGCTAGGAAACACCGGCCTCATCTAGTTAAAATTGACGAAAAAAAAAAATTGACGTGTAAAAGTGTTTTTGAGAACCTATTTGCAAAAATAAAATATCATTTATCATTTATCATTTACTCACAGCCAGTGAGCCAAAGAGAACTACGTTTAGCGGTACTAATCGCAGATGGCCGGCGCAGTGAAATATATAGTATTTTTATTTATTTAATTAAAAAATAATAGTAGCTGTTTAAAAAAAATAAAAATAATACTATCGTTTAAGCAAATATTGATGATTATTTTGGTATAAATTTTAAGTCTAAATAATGTAGAACTTTGAAGATATTGGAGCTTGTTTTGAAGCCTTTTCGGTAGATAATTAATTGTTTTTTTTTTTTTTTTTTTTTAGTCTGTTCTGTCCCACTCCTGGGCAAAGGCCTCCCTCCACGCCTTCCACCTCTCGTGGGCCTGCGCCTCCTCTTGCCAGTTCTGGAGGAATCTGTCCAGCTCATCGCGCCATCTCCTTCGCGGTCTGCCGCGACCCCGTCGCACTGTCTTAGGGCACCAACTTTGTGCTATTTTTGCCCACAGTTTGTCGGGCATGCGGCAAACGTGTCCTGCCCAGTCCCATTTGAATTACGTAGATTTATTTTTCTTTACATAAAAGGCATATAACGAAAATATAACCTGTTATAATTGAAGTATAGGATATTTGAGAGTTAATTGTATTTTTGTTTTTGGCTGATATTTAGTAGAATCTCAAAATTAGAGCCCTGAAATGATGTCTCCGTGAATTTTTGCCTAAACATGCATCGGGAGAAAGCTTATTACTACATAATTCCGGGGTGTAACCGTGCCGATATCCGACCATCTTGATCTTCTTGGTGTAACGTTGACATCTACTCTCAACTTTGGGCTATACATCGAAGCAAAGGCTCAACTGGCTGCAAAAAAGCTAGGAATCCTCGCAAAGGTCAGACGGTACTTCACGCCGGATCAGCTGCTCAAACTTTATCAAGCTCAAGTGCGATCGTGTATGGAGTACTGCTCTCATCTTTGGGATGGATCTGCCCGATACCAGCTTGATGCGCTTGAGACTATTGAGAGGCGAGCCATGAGGATCATTGGCAATGATGCACTCGTCGAGTCGTGGCTTCAAAGTCTTGAGCATCGACGCCGAGTTGCTAGCCTGTCGGTTTTCTACAGGTTACATTTCGGGGAGTGTGCGTCGGAATTGCATAGCCTAATTCCGCCTTGCCCGTTCCATCATCGGACTACCAGACGTACGGCGTTGCGCCACCGGTACATGGTGGACATCCCACCTATACGCACAAAGCGTTTTGGGAACACTTTTATTATGCGTACAGCTAAGGAGTGGAATTCCCTGCCGGAGTCTGTGTTTCCTGATGGCTACAACCCGGGAATCTTTAAGTCAAGAGTGAATAGGTTTCTTCTAGGTAAGCGCGATCCATCGTCGACCGTATCGTCGCTTTCCATCAGGTGAGATAGCGGTCAAGCGCGAACCTATCACTAATAAAAAAAAAAAAAAACGAACGTAGAGTAAAGAACGTAGTAGAGAAACCGAACTATTTTAACCAGGAAATCGTTATTTCATACAACGAACATAAAACCTAAAATTTCAACGTAGGAAACCTGCAATTTCGTGTTTTTTTTTTTTTGTAATACGCCTCTGGAAGGTTAATATTCGATTGGTAAAATTTGACAGATTGGGGTAGATTGACGTGCTGGCGTCTGTACTTTACTAAATCTTTGCTGTTTAATTACACAATAATCAGATTCAGTTAAGGATTCAACGCCTGATTCTTAAGAGAAGAGGTTAAAGCAGAACTTTTTACGGCCTAATTCAAAAGAAACATACCTAAAATCATACGATGATCTTTGACGTTTTTATTTTTATTTTCCTTTTATTCTTAATGAAAAGCCCAGTGTTTACCTCGTGTGAAAGGCTTATTTAGTCCCTCGAATATTAGCGACCTCGCTTTGCTCGGACGCCAAACTTCTTCTCGTGACTAAATAAGTTACTTTCACCCCTAGGTTAACAATACCGCCATGGGATCTGGAGGCAACAGTCCTTGCACACATGCACGACAATAGCGCATGGAGATGCAACGCCGGGGCGAAATTCCACTGCCACGACAAGTCGAGGCATGGCGGACAGAGCTCCGGCGGGATCTCATGGCGAAATGGCGTCAGCGACTATCGCAACCACGTTCGGGGCGCGCCACAATCGAGGTGATAAGGCCCATCCTTGAGGCGTGACTGGAAAGACCTCACGGCACTCTTAACTTCCGCTCGACGCAGGTCCTAACGGAACACGGAAAGTTTGCCAAGTTCCTGTTCCGGATTCGTGCGGAGGATTCGCCCGGGTGTCGCCACTGTGCGGAACACCCGGAGGACACGGTGGAGCATACTGTAGAGGTGTGCCCCGCCTGGGCGGAGCATCGCCGTGTCCTCGTGGGGGCAATCGGCGGCAGCGATCTCTCTCGCCGGGCCTTGGTTCAGGCCATGGTCCGGAGTGAGGAGGGATGGCAGGCGGTCGCCTCCTTCTGCGAAGCAGTAATGCTAGCAAAGGAGGAGGCCGACCGCATCAGGCAGAGGCAACGGGGCGCTCGCCCCAGCCGCCGCCGGGATTCTGATCCCGATTTCCGGCCACCGTAGGCGCGGGCTTGCGGACGGCGTGCAATGGGTAGCACGCTGTCCGATCGTCCGGTAACCGACCGGACCGAGCCCAAGTCGTCGACGGCGCGTTCTGTTCCCGCGCGCCTCAAGGAGCTGTCAGCAAACCGTAGAGGCCCAGCCTGCTAGCTGCAGGCAGGTAGGGTCGAAGCCTGCTGGGGCCAAGGGCCGTTTTCTGAGAGGAAGGCTCAGCCCCGGCACTATAGGCAACGAAGGAACGGGGTAGGTTTTTAGTCAGTAAGAGTCTGACACTACTTCCCGCTCCGCCCAAGGGCGGGATTTGTCATTGGATGATTTTACCTACCATAAAAAAAAAAAAAAAAAAACCCCTAGGTTAACAATGTATTATTCAAACTCTCCTTTCGCAGGTATGCTGGAAGAGATTTCTTCAGAAATAAGCATTACCTATTGTACCTATTTTTCTGTATCCTTCTTCTTTTCTTTTATATTAATATTTGTGTGTACATGAAATGTTAAATGAATACTTATATAAATAAAATACGATTTATTTCTTCAAAATTTTTAATATTTTCTTTTTTTTTCGAGCACCTGCCTGCCAAAAGTTTAAAGATCGATTAAATATTCGTATATTTAATCGATCTTTAAAGTTTTAAAATAAAGAAGTTGTACCTCTGGACTACCCAATAAACATTCTTCTTTTTCGAATATTAGATTTATTTTTTAGAAATTAGATTTATTTTTATGCCTTTGGCGTTATCCACTATGTCTCCACTTTTAATTTTTAACACAAACCAGTGAAAAGCTACACCTCATTGTTACAATTTTGCTGAGAGGTTGGTTGAGCCTGATCCAACCCTGTCATGAGGATGCGAATGTCATAAGAAAGTCAACCGCTACAAATATAATTTCTTCTTATGAAACTTCAGATTCATGTTAACACTGCTGAATTTAGTTCACATGTTAGAAATTATTCGAAATTGTTTAAAAAAAAATGTTCATTAGCAAAATCGCGTTATTTGAGTTCAAAAATTAAAAACAGTACTAATGTAATTAAAACGACTTGGAATATTATAAATAGTGAAACTGGAAGGTCTACAAGACCATCAAGTGACTATAAACTCATAATTGATGACAATGTGATCACTTCGGACTCACAGGTTGCTGCGGCTTTTGAAAACTTTTTTTCAGAAATCCCCGTATAAACAACAAAATCTCTGAACTCTTCACCTACTGCTGCAGAGTCTCTGCTTAAAGAAAATGTTAAAGTTTGTGATTTGGATTTTAGTTTCGAACATGTAACTTATGTAGATATTATTAAGACCTTTAACTCATTGAATGTAAAAAAGATCGCAGATTTATGGGGTAATTCTGTAGACGTTGTAAAGTCTATAATTCACATTGTGGCTCCTTCTTTAGCTTTTGTTTTTAATAATTTTATTGATCGCGTTGAGTTTCCTGACCTAATGAAAAATAGTAAGATAATTCCATTATTCAAAACGGGTAGTACATCTGACCCCACGAATTACAGACCTATTTCAGTGCTACCCACTTTTAGTAAAATATTTGAAAAGCTTATTTTAGAGCAATTGCAAAGATTTTGAGATTTGTAATAGAAATAAATTGTTGCATACCAAACAGTTTGGTTTTACAAGGGGTCGTTCAACAACCGATGCCGATGTTGAACTTTTAGGACATATTTATAATGCATGGGAGGATAAATGCGATGCCCTAGGTATTTTTTGCGATTTATCTAAGGCTTTCGATTGCGTTCACCATGAAACATTAATCAGGAAACTTCACCATTACGGGATCCATAACTCCTCCCTGGATCTTCTCACGTCATATCTGAGTGAAAGGATTCAGAGAGTTGACGTAAACGAAAAAGGTCTCCCAGGTCTATAGTAAAAATGGGTGCAGGGCTCAATTCTTGGTCCCTTTTTGTTTCTTATTTATATTAACGACTTACCTTACCTCATAAAGGATAACCATAAGTTAGTGTTGTTTGCAGACGACACTTCACTTTTGTTTAAACTTAAACGTTAGCAGCAGGTTACTGACGATATAAATATCGCTCTTTCAAAAATAGTACACTGGTTCAATGTAAATAACCTGCTACTTAATGAAAAAAAAATTAAATTCATTAAGTTTACCACGCCTAATGTTAGGCAGGTAGAAACTAGTATGTTAATAAAAGGTAAAGACTTGAGTCTTGAAGATAATACAGTTTTTTGGGCATAACTTTAGATGCTAAACTTCAATGGGGCCCACATATTGACAAATTATCTAAAAAACTCAGCTCTGCTGCATACGCTGTTAGAAAAATTCGAAACCTAACTGACTTAGAGACAGCTCGTTTGGTTTACTATAGTTATTTTCATAGTGTCATGTCATACGGTATTCTATTATGGGGAAATGCCGCTGATATTCAGACAATTTTTGTTTTGCAGAAAAGGGCTATTAGTTCTATTTATAAATTAGGACCCAGATACTCCCTCAGAGATAAATTTAAGGAAATTAATATAATGACTGTACCTTGTCAGTATATATACGAGAATATTTTATATGCCCATAAAAATAAAAACATATTCAAGAAATACAGCGATATTAATGATTTTAATACTAGGAACAAACATAAATTTGTAGTTCCTGCTACCAGGCTTAAAAAAAATAGGAGGATCATTCAAGTGTCAATGTATACACTTTTATAATAAACTTCATAGTCATATTCAAGAACTAAGCCTTAATAAATTCAAATCATTTGTAAAGCGTAAACTTTTGCTAAAGACTTTTTACACTGTAAAAGTAGTCTTTTACAGTGTAAAAAGCCTTTAGCAAAAGTTAAAAAAAAAAGTGCAAAGATCTTGAAGACAAAAAGGCTTGACCTGCTCCAGTACGATCTACAATTTTTGTAATTTTTTTTTCTCCGAGTTTTTTTTTAATTTAATAATAATAATATAAAACATTTATTTTCTCATCATTTAATTATATTTCAATTGTGCTTTTTTATATTCTTTTTACAATTTGACATTGATAATATTTTTTATTATTTTCAATATGAACTTATTTATTTATCTTTTAAATTCAAATTTGACATAAATATTTACTTTGTTAAATATTACATTTTTCTACACTTTTGTATTTTTGTATTTACGTTTAACATTGTGAATATGAGGACTATATGGATTAATTTCTTTTTTTCTTTTCAGTTATTTTGACGTATGTCTGGCAATTTGAGTATTTCTGCGACCTTCCCAAATGTCCTTTCATTGGTATTGTTCGTCAACTCGTTGAGCTCCTTAGTAGTTTTAAGTTGAGCTATACGAATACTGACAAATGCTTGCATTGACTGGACAGGTCCACTCAAATCTGCGTGGTTCGTTCCTCAAAAGACTATCTCAGATACGAGTCTGCATGTTTCTCATATGATTTGACCATTACATGTTTGCTGTATGGACTTTTAAAAGAGACTTTGACCCCTGAGTTTGTTTCGGTGTTTCTTCTCAGGGTAGTCAGCTAGGAAACACCGGCCTCATCTAGCTTAAACCGACAAAAAAAAAAATTGACGCGTGAAAGTGTTTGTAAAAAACCTATTTACAAAAAAAAATATCATTTATCATTATCTGCTTGTCTCTCTGGTCATACCACGACGATGCGAAAGAGTTTCCGTCAGTTCCAAACTGGGCCGCCGAGGTGTAACGCAGTGCTCGTGCTGCGTAACATGAAATAGCTCTGTACCTGGACCAACTGGTTATTGCCTGATCCTATTTTAACACACATAATTATACTTAATAAATTTCATGTGCATATATCACTATAAACCGAAAACTACATTGAACCGACGTCACACGTGGGCGACGCCTATGTGGTACATCGCGCCGCGTCAGTTGGCGCCGCGTTGTATGGGTCTGTTCTAACTCCACCCCTATCATCAGGAGGTTGCAATGCCGTAGCTTGCTGGAGTTTGCCTCCAAACAAAGCTTTGAATTATTTAAAATACCTATTGATTTTCTTATAAGCTGGCAGTCGGACCCTTCAGCAGGCGCAACGCCTCAAAGGTTATCTTTACTTTGTGACCTTCATCACCCCTTGGGGAAGGTTGCATTGTCATAGCTTGCATTACTTCCTGGAATTTGACGTTGTCCAGCTCTAAGGATTTGCCTCTAGACAAAACTCTGAATTATCTGTCAATATCTATTGACTGTCTTAGTAGCTGGCAGTAGAATCCTAAAGCAGGTGCATCGCCTCATAGGGTATCTTTACTTTGTGACCTTCATTACCCCTTAGGGAAAGTTGCATTGTCGTAGCTTGCACTTAGTTCCTGGAAATTTGACGTTAAGTTCCAAGAGTTTGTCTCCAGACTAAGCTTTGTATAATCTGTTAGTGCCAATTCACTTACTTAGGAGCTGGCAGTTGAGCCTTCAAGCAGGCCAAGCCTCTTAGGTTATCTCAACTTTGCGACCTCCATCGCCCTCTGGGGAAGGTTGCTTGCCGTATGGTGCAACATCCATTGGACTTTGCTTGACATAAATGAGCATGGCAGTTGAGAGTTTCTTGTACTCACTTAAATGTCTCACTAATGGAGACGCGTTTGTTGGATCATTTGGTTCCCTTCAAAATAGTTGAGCTGAGTGATATACGCGTCATGTACGTGAACGGTCACTGTCAGTTTAGAGTTGACACTGGTTTCGCGAAATCGGTTCAGTCGTTCTTGAGTCATAAATAGTGTAACTGACGCGATTTTCTTTTATATATAGATAGATAAAAATAAAAGCGGTATTTGAGAAAGAATTTTTTTTTAATCTTTTTTGCTCATAGCCAAAACTATGGATTTTGGAGTTATGCTCTTTGTAGCGGAAAGCTTCGATATATTGCCATTATATTACTAGAACAATAATAGTCCTAAAAGACTGGAGTTTAAAACAAGTATAAGTTTCTACCAAAGAGAATATAGTTTCTACATTTGGCATAATCTATGCTGAAAATTGTCATTTGTCATTTTGCTGCGATAATCGTTTCACGAGCTGAGCTTTGTTTTCTTGTCTCAAAATAATCTCGAATATGTTCACGTGTTTCGTTATCTACTTATAAATCCAGTTCTATGATCGAAATAAACGATATTAAATAACAAGCTATCAATTCGTTTGTGCTACATGTGCATACGGTCACAACAATGGAGAACCTTGATCATAGCAATAACAAAAACGTGTCCCTTAGTTTGATAGCGGAGTACGGCGGCTCAGATTCGGATTCGGATGATACAGAGACTCGTTCGAATGATAATGCGACAGATTCCGATGCCGCGGATTTAACGGAGATGGTGTTGAAGAACAATATAATTAATGCTTGTGCTCACGGGCCGTTGTCGAGGCCGAGTGACGAGGCGGATGTTAACACACACATGATAATCGACAGCCCGGAGAGCGGCGTGTTGGAGTACGAGTTCCGCGACGCGGACAGTGACTCCGATAGCGAGTCAACCAGCGCCTCCAGCGACAGCGATGTCGATTCCGTGAAGGACATCGAAGAGGTCTCCAGTGGGTGAGTACTTACGACTACATAACACAGTTACGACACATTTTGAATGTTTACAACATTTAGAATGCAAGATAACCCGTGAAATCATAGCTATTAGGTACTTACACAGCTGTTGATGTATGTTTATAAAAAATAAGGTAGATGAAAATGTTATTCAATTTTTAAAGTTCGAGATATGATAAAATCTGTTGTTCATGCAATTTGTTTTTCTGTGGTATTGGGAATTAAAAGATAAAATTTATTGTTTTAGCTAATTACTTGCTCCATATTACATATCACTTTATATGAGCTACCTCTATGATGGCTTGAGATGTAGAGCTATTTATTGATAAGGCAAAGTGCTTAACAGAAGTTAATAAGTACATTATTTATATTGTATTAGGGTGGTAACTCCAATAACTTGATAAGCCTTTATTGTGAAATAGTCAGTTTGGTACACCACACTTTCTATTTCTTACAACCAAACTGTTTTACTGAATTTTTAAATAATACTTTGTATGTTAGACAGTTCTTGCACCATATTAGAAAACCTTCAAGTTTCATCTTATGTAAATGCTCTGTTTAAAACAGTTGGGGCAAACTTAAGATAGGCACAAGACAATAAGTTTTGGAGAACGCTTAGTCCAGCAGTAGCCAAGAATACCCTAAAGTATATATAGTATTGATATAAAACTACATATTGTTGAAATACAGCATCAAGATGAGTTTAAAAAACACTTACATAAAATTTTGTATTTATATACATTTTTTGCTCTTTGTTTTTTTATGTAAAAAATCAATAAATAAATACTTACACACACAGCAGGGTGTCAATTAAGGAGTTAATTTATTTACTGACAAATACCTATTTCTGGATTTATGTGTATTAAACTTTCAAGCCCTTAGCACATCTATTGTCTTTCTAATTACGGTATTCAAAGGGTTGAGCAAGTTAAACAGTTCAGGTGAAAAAGATGATTAATTTGCGCTTCCCCTCAATATCGGGATGGCCGAAAGAAGGTAAGTATTTAAGCAGAAGTTGCAGAATTATTTTCTCAACTAACAGCAGAATCATTTCAAAATCTGCTCTTCTTACTTTATTTTATTATAACATATACATAACATATTTATAACATAACATAACATATTTATTTTATTATAACATATTTAATATTAATATATTATATTAATATTATCTAAACAACTTTAATTTTAGTATAGTATACAAAACCCGAAACACAGGTGTAGTATTTTTATGTAAAGAATCTGTGTACAAAGGATCATGACCAACAATGTATGGAAATTCGTCTCAAGTTGAAACACAATAAATATTTATTTATTATAGAGATCGCTTTATATACTATTAAATAAAAGTGTTCATTTTCACACAAATACCCGAGTTTTGAAGTAATTAAACAAAAACGGAGATAACCTACAAACTATGTCTAACCTACTCGCAATTTCTAAAATAACCACAATCACTAATGTAGGTACAAAACATGAATGTTAGTTAATAACAAAACGGAACAGCTGCAAATTAAAAATTAAAACGTAAAATAAATGCTTTTATGGCCTTGCAACATTGATGTGACAATATCTAAATAAAACGACAACCTCAGTCAGATAGATTATTTATTAATTCCAATATATCCCATTATAAAGTGTTGGTAGTCTTTAGGTATTTAATGTAGTTTCTTGAAGCAACTTCTTCTATGGTTAGGTGATTAAATCCCTAATACATCGGTACAAACTGTCTGGTCAACTGTATACCAGTAAAGTCTCTTAACTGTGAGGGAATTAACCACTGACCATGATATAAGTGATAATTACATATTGGTGCTCCTGGTAGTATATAAAACCTGTGATTTTAAAGTACAAGCTCCTTTATGGCAGCAGGTATAAGGAGACGTTCTGATTCGAAACAGTCAACAAATATGCAATGATTAACTGTATTCGCAGCTCGTCTGTCTACTGATGATGTTATTTTATATCTTGCTGGAGAAGGTTCACAGGAATGTTGCGGGGTATGATGCGGAAGGGGTGGCGGTGCAGGTATATTAGATTCTCCACTTGTTCCTACTTCTGGCAGCATGGGGCGATTGATGTCATGGTGGTTTTGATATCTCATAGAGAAGTCTATAAGCTGCCACCCAATAACACACTCTTTCCAATCTTGAAACCTATAAAATAACAAATTGACATACTAACTATTCAATATCAAAACAAAACAATATGGAATATCAGCATTACCATTTCAGCTGAAAGACGTCCACTGTTGGACATTGACCTCCTTCAAATGTCGATACACCTAACAGTTCTGTGTGTCTCACATCTGTACTGTACTAATCAGTATATCTCAAGAACTCTTGGGTTCTGAACCTTTAGAAGGCGTATGAGGAGCTGAACCAACTCGCAGAGGCCCTTTGGACATTTTTAATGGGACATGGTACCAACCAACGATCATCCCTGTATGTGCTATGCTTTGCACTAAAGGACAACCCGCGGTTGGTGGGAGACTATTGCAACATATGAAAACAAAGATAATAGGGCTATGGTTATTGAAGTCTTAAGTGGAATGGTTACCAGGAACTATGTTAAGATTATATTGTTATTAGTGGGAAAAATATCAGCATTTTAGAAATATGTGTAAATCAAAAAATATTTACCAAGCGCAGTGGAACCCCTCTTAGTATAATGTTCCTTTCTTGACAGTCAGATCTCACAGCGTGTGTTCTTAATGCACATAAAATAGTCCACAAAAAAAGCATATACTTCTGTGACCAAAAGCAGGCAATGGTATGATATTTTCTCCATCAATGTGTGTTTGCTTGATCTTGAAGTATTACCATACACTCTGTACAAAGAACACTTTCTGATGAAAGCTGAAATAAAAGAAAATATTTCTTAATGCCGCTGTTTTTCTGAAATATTAATTCAGGTTATAAACCAATCCTCACATATTCTTCTTCTTCTTCTTTATATTATAAAACAAAATTCCTCACTGTTTCTGTTGGTCGTTATGATTATGATAAACTCAAATAGTACTGAACAGATATTCATGCAGTTTTCCAAGTTTCAGAGGATCATTGTTAGATTAGTTATTAAAAAATAAAATGGCAGTCGAAGTCTGACCATAATAATAAAATACTCATTATAAGTTGCACTGCAATAAGTTTACAGGTTGTTACCTTTTCCTAAGTACAGGATGCTGGCATGTCTGATAATCTAGAAGTAATATACAGTGAAACTTACCTCAGTAGGAGATATCCAATATAGTAATCATCGTCGTAGACGCTTGTTCCAAGGAATGCTGCGGGTGATTTCTCGGTATCAAAAGTATACAATTGACATATCTGTTTCTCATTACCACCACCAGTATCGGTTGATCAGAATATGTTCTTTCTGTATTCCGTGATCAGAATCAAGCATCGACATGATTAAGTAAGACTCGAAACACAACGCACATACAGGTATTTGCACGATCTACGCGGCCATAAGTCCCAAAAACAAAGTAATAATAAAATTTGTAAAATCGGGTTCCACGAGTAGATAACGAACTCGGACACAATAGGTACCCGTACTTTATCTACCTGCTACTACGCAACCCCACCCCGTGGTGTGAGTCGGAATTTGACCGTTTCACCAAGTCTATGTTTCTGTTCTCGGCATTTTTCTGAACATTATATTTCTAAAGTGGTTTTTTATGTTATTGAGTTGTTCTTACGAATTTAAGGTGATGGATTCTGATAGACAAGGTAAGAGACTTATTAACTACAATAACAAAGTAATGAGCAATTATCAAACTACCTTTTTTTTTGTATTATAAATAAACTAATTTTAATTACATGGTTTTATTCATACTTTTTTCTTTACAAGTGTTTTTGTTTATGTATCGGGAAAGATCGGGCTTTAGTTTTTTATGCATGTTATTACTTGATCCTTTATCTTAAAACTACTACCAAATTTACTTCCGGAAACGTCCGGATAAATACAGTTTTTGGAACATAAAGTTATTAATTGCAATTTCCTATAAAATGGGAAATATGTATTATTGATTTTAAACAAAGTTTATCTTTGTTTTATTTTCAGGAGGTACATCAGGAGCAAGAATTGTGACCCGACAATACTTGTTCGACTGCATGGATAAAGAAAACTTGCCCAATTTAGATGCCAAATTAAAATACTTAAAGGATCAAGTTCTGTCATGTGAAGATTACAATGCAGACCAAATTAATAATTTGAAACAAAGTTTTGCCCATTTTAAATCAGAATTTAAAAAAAGGTGGTTTGGACCACCTCATTATAAAAATGACAAATTCATGAAATACAACCGTTCTTGGCTAGAAGGTACTTTTGAAATACCTGTTGCAAAAACTTCACAAAAGCGACCAGGAAGACCATCGAAGTCATTTGAAGACGCAAGTGAGAGGAGCAAAAGGCGAAAGACTGAAGAACTTCGTTCTATTTTGAAAAGGAAATCATATTACATGCTGCAAAACAGGCCTACTAGTAGATTTCCCTAAATCAAATTTTGGAAATACAAATGATAGGAATACAAGCAGAAGGTTCTTCGAGATCCCAAAATTAGCCTCAGAAATAACTGGCATCAATTATGAGCTAATTTACAGACTAAAAGTCATACTAGAAGCAATTTCGAGCGGGTTCCAAATTGATCCTGTGAAATTTATGAAAAATATGCTTTAGAAACTGCTCGTCATTATGTGAACCTATATGATTGGCATCCTATGACGCCAACAATGCACAAGATTTTAGTCCATGGTGCAGTCATAATCGAAAAGGCATTGTTACCAATAGGACAACTGTCTGAGGAAGCAGCTGAGGCTCGCAATAAACACTAGATGTTACCGCCAAGACTTTGCAAGGAAATTTTCCAGGGAAAGTTGTAATCAAGATATTTTAAATCGCCTTCTACTTACTTCGGATCCTCTGCTCAGTAGCATGCGAACTATAAAAAAAAGGAAAGTAGGAACATTTTTGCCCGAAACTTTGCCCATTTTTGTATCTGCGGAATCTAATATATCAGAAAATTTTATAGAGAGCGACGAAGAAAGTCAAAATACTTAATTTTTATAATGTGATTTTTCTTTGTACCATATTTATGTAATTTTTATGTATGGTAAATATATGTTTTAATGTAAAGAAAGGTTTTTGATTTATTGACGTCATTTATATACCAATTAAGCATTAAAATAATTTTGGCCGCGTAGATCCTACAAATACCTGTATGTGCAACGTTCAGGCGTAATAAAACACAACTAAGTAGATATAAAACGTCCCGTCGTAAGTTACATAAAAACCCGCTACGTTGTTTAAAACAAACACACCAAAGAATTTGTTCGAGGCGGTAAGGCCCCTCTTTGAGGCGTGGCTGGAAAGGCCCCACGGCGTCGTCACCTTCCGTTTGGCGCAGGTGCTGACCGAACACGGCAAGTTCGGTCCGTACCTGTACAAGATTCGTGCGGAGACGACGCCCGGGTGTCGCCACTGTGCGGACCGCCCGGTGGACACGGTGGAGCACACAGTCGAGGTGTGCCCCGCTTGGGAAGAGCAGCGCCGTGTCCTCGTGGGGGCGATCGGCGGCGATCTCTCGCGCCGGGGCTTGGTTCAAGCCATGCTCCGGAGCGAGGAGGAGTGGCAGGCGGTCGCCTCCTTCTGCGAAGCAGTAATGCTAGTAAAGGAGGAGGCCGACCGCCTTAGGCAAAGGCGGACACGCCGCCGCCGCCGCCGGGTTTCCGATCCCAATTTCCGGCCACCGTAGGCGCGGGCTCGCGGACGGTGGGCAATGGGTAGCTCGCTGTCCGTCCGTCCGGTAACAGACCGGTCCGAGCTCAGGTCGTCTACGGCGCGCACCGTTCCCGCGCGCCTCAAGGAGTTGTCAGCAAACTGTAGGGGTCCAGCAGGGCCGAAGCCTACTGGGGCCAAAGGTCATGCGAGAGTGTCACCACGGGCCCCGGGACAAAGGCGAGGAATGGAAAGGTAGGTTTTTAGTCAGTAAAAGTCTGACACTGTTTCCCGCCCCACCCAAGGGCGGGATTCGTCATTGGATGATTTTACCTACCACAAAAAAAAAAAAAAAAAAAACCAAAGAATTTGTAATTATTACTTTTAAGTGGAGAAATTCTCAATCAACACATAAACAGCAAATATGGCTTCCATAGGCGCCGCCCCGGCTTAGGGATTTAGGGATGCGAACTGAAATCGATTTTATAGGTCAAGTGAATTGATTTTTTAAATCGATCTTAAACAATTAACAAATTCGAATAAATAATAATATAAATTTTAGAAACTCGAAAACGAGCTCCAATGTTTTTACGTGCAGAATACAACTACTAGGTATTATACGTAATCGGATTATTTATTCTGTTTTCTACAACCAAAAATATTATTTAATTGATTTCGTACTCGATTATTCCCTTACTCTTTAGGAAATCTATTACTGAATCGATTCTTTAGACTTGGTCTAAAGAATCAATTCAGTAATAGATCGATTCGAATAGATTTAAAAATCGATTTTGTGCAGTAGTAATAAAGAAATAATCGCCATCCCTATCGGCCGGTCCGTCTGTCATCTAGCTTGACAATGACTTTATACGAAAATGTCAACTAGCAATCGTTAATTTACTGTTTATCTTAAAATCATAATTCCGGATACGAAAACAATATTCCTGAAGTGAAAAGCTTGCAAAAAATAAGCAAATAATTTATATATTAATTTGATTTTCATACATGCAACTTTGTGAGACTGCTTTTGAACAATCTCCTTTCATAACTGTATCATGAAAAATCACAAAGTTATAAGCTTGTCATGTGATCTGGTTGTCCTTACAAATACATGGTTACCGGGCCATCAAGGTGACTGAGAAGTGGTTTTGCTCCTGTACCAAGCTGTATGCTGGTGCCTCATGCCTGCTATGACCTGCCGTGTCCCGTGTTGTAGTTAGTTTTGGTAGTGTCCAACTTATGCTCTTGTTTAAATATTTTTGAGAAAATAAATATAACACAGTGCAAAAAGTATTGGAATTGATTCAGTTACTGATTCAGAACAAACTATATTCAGGTTTCGCATATACTAAAAATAATGTTGTATGTATAAAAATTAATAGCTGTTCGTTAGTAAACACTAAAACTCGATTTGGTTTATTTTGGTCTTGAAATATTTATGATAGTCCAGGTGCCATCTCCAATAAAAATGTCTTTTTGAAATTAATTCTGCTGGTTAAAACTCAGTTCTGCCTGTACTCGTAGATTATGTTATCTTTTGAAGTTTGCTGGGTCAGCAAGTAATAAATTTATATTTTCTTCTTTATGCATTACCATATTGTCTCTTCACCATCCTAGGTTGACTGGTAGAGAATGCTTAAGGCATTAAGTTCATCTTTTTACTTCGTGTTGCATGAATAATAAATAATAACAAGGCCCAAGTACAACTATAGTACATTTCTGATTGAATTTTATGAGAAAAAATTATCATACCAATAATTAAAATAACTTTCGCGTGTCCATAAATGTAAACACTTATAATAAAGCCAGCTTTTCTTTCATTATTGTGAGTTCGATTCCCACCCAGGACAAATGTTTGTGTGATGAGCACAATCATTTGTCTGGTTGTAATTTATCTATAATATGTATGTATTTAGAAATATATAAATATGTTTGATTTCATACATATTTTTAAATATTTCTTAACAAAAACATTATAAAAAAAACATTTAAAAACTATAAAAAATAGATTATTATTGCGATAAAGTATAAAGTAGGTATAAAATTCTTAAGTCCCAATTAATTTGATTAGTATATAATCCATAAACACTTTGATATTGTTTCTCATGAGAATTTACTTAAAAGAGAGATAAGAGTAAATTGCATTTGTACAGTTGGTCTCTTGATCTTGTTGAATTTCAATGTGTTAGGTTACATTTATCAGATAGCAGTGCTTATGGTCTAGGTGCTCTAGACATTGTTTATCATCTGCATGTTTATGGCATTTATTTAAACTTTATGTACAGTAGAGGTAAATAGGCAGACTTTATGCAACAAGACATTCTCTACCAGTCAACCTTAGGAATAAAAAAAAAACACTCTGATAGCTGTGCACAATAAACAAATACTAGATAGAAATTAGGTAGTAAACTAAAAGATTTTAGCTTTACAGGTTGTAAACATTGATTTATTTGTAAATAGCAGCTTATTTTTATATTTTATGCACTTTTGATGGTGGAGCAGTGGTGGCCTAATGGTAATGGCCATTACTTACGACTTAAGAGCTGTAGGTCAGCAGGGTATGCCCATATTATGGGCATTTATGATATGGTGAGCCTTACTTTTAAAAGTAAAAATTGGTCTTTGCGTAAACATTGTTTACAAATTTCTACACAGTAGGATTTTGAACTTAAGAACACAAATCAAACAACAAAAATGATATGTATATATATTTATTTCCAGAGAGGAAGGTGAAGGACACACAAGAACTGGAAAAACAGAGACTCCGAAAGTGAATGGTGAAATGGGCCTGGATGATTTGCCTCCAATAGAAGACCTTGCCATCAGCTTGCCAGCCCAGGAAACCACAAAGATTGGAATAATTGCCAGCATAGTTGATAGATTAGGTAACAAATTAATATTTTAATTATGAATATATCGTCAGCTTAACGAGCAAGAACTCATTAACGAGAACAATAAGAAGAAAATTCTTGTTTTTGGCAGTTAATGAGGTACTACTCAGTAGAGAGGTACAGAGATAAAGCTTCCTAAGAACGTGCAATATTGTTACCTATTTTGATAGGGTTGTCACAATAGGTGAAAACAAATTAAATAAAACATTAGTTAAATAGTTTTAATATTCAGTTTAAAAACAAATTCATCACACATACCTACTACGTAAATACTAACCTATTCAGATACCTACAAATATTTATTAAAAGCTTGTAATAACAATAAAAAAGGCAAAAACACACTGTAGTACGCTCTTCTTATTAAAAAAGGTACTTGAAAAAATAATATTTAAATATTTATCTATTGTCATAATCATCATCATCTTGGGATAATTAAAGTATGATATATTTTTATTTATCTAGTATATTGTTTATACTCACAGTACGATAAACTACCATTATTAATAATAAAATACCATGTTTTTACAATAAAATATTTAAACTTTTAATTAACAAAATAAACAACGTGCGTCGCGTCGACCCTAGAGATCTTCCACTGTCTGTGCTCGCGTCAACCGGTTTTTCCAGTTTCGCTGCGTACGCAACAAGCGGCCGGTGGTCTCGCACACATTCCCCGCGTGCTTGTAGTGGTGCAACCGCGCCACTACAAGCGCGCTTCGCGCGGTTGTGTGAAGCTTTGTCTCTGTACCTCTCTACTCATGTGGTGTCAGCTAGCATTATATGTACATTTTTTTTTTCACTTTGAATAAAGCTACTTTTAGTTACTAAAAGTGGCATTATTCACAGTTTGGATGTGTCTTTCTTACAGTAAGCCGTGTTGAGCAGTGGTGGCCAAATGGTAACGGCCCCGACTTACGAGTTGTAAGTCGCAGGTTCAAATTCAGCCAGGCACATTACTTTTTGTAATTTATTTCAGCACCACTGCTCTCAAAACGCTTAAGAAAACATCGTGAGGAAACCGTTATGTCCTAGAACCAAAAATTCTTGACATCCACCAATCCGAACTGGGCCCGCGTGGTGGATTACGGCTCATTCACTCTCCTAGAGAGGCCTGAGTCCCAGCAGTGGGAACATTATATGGCTGATGCTATGCTATACCACTTATTTGGCCCTAGCATCGAATTCAAGAGTACCTAACGTCACAATTCAAATGTCGTCCGATCGGAATTAAACTCGAGAGTAAGCCCCTAGATAGATATATTATATCTACCCGGATTTTCTTTTTTAATTTTCATTACATATTATATAAATAGCATCTCTTTGAGAATAAAAATGTACCTCTAAAAAAGTAAAATAATGTTTATAATATTAATTTAGTGAATCTAAATTAATATTATAAACATTATTTATAAACATAATATTCTTTATTCACGTAATCTACGGCTGCTTGTAATTTTAAACAGTTAATTGAATATTTCAAGCTAAACTTAAGCAATTTTATTGCTAACCATATAATTTTAAAATAGTGCCAAATTGTATCATATTATCGTGGAGTTGACCTCTGAAGCTCAGGGTACGGATAATCAGAGGCATACATAAGTACATTTTCTTATCTGGAGTGCAACAATGTAATCGCGGGGATTTCCCGATTTCATTTACGCCACAGTTGGTGGGATATTTTTGAGTGACAAATCCTATCATCATCATTTCAGCCGAAAGACGTCCACTGTTGGACATAAACCTCCCCCAAGTGTCGCCACAATGCCCGGTCGTGTGCGTCTCGTTTCCGTCGGATTTCTGCGACCCTCATCAGGTCATCGGTCCACCTTGTAGGAGGCCTTCCAACACTGCGTCTTCCGGTATTTGGTCGTCGCTCCAGAATCTTTCGTCCCCATTGACCATCCGATCTGCGAGCAATCTTCTTACTTAATTAATCAAGCAGTCTTCTTATGCTACGTTTACATGTGGGCCCAGCTTCGGCCAATCGCCATTGTGTTGACGGGGTTTCCCCGTTTGTACAATGGCTACACAATAGCGATTGGCCGTGGCTGGGCCCACATGTAAACGTAGCATTACATAATCTTAACTGCTACTTAAGTTTGCCGATTCTTCGGGCTACGACGGTAACCTTGGCTCTCCTGCGGATATCTTCACTTCTGATGTAATTACGCAAAGAAACTCCGCCCTTTCCATTTCCTTTTGGGTGATTTTAAGTCTTCTGATGAGGCCCATTGTAAGTGACAACATTTCGTAACCATAATTATGTCATCACTGGCAACACACACTGGTCATAAATGTTCGTCTTGAGACACTGTGGTATATCACAAACAAATCACAGTGTATACATAATGTTATGACATCTTACTGTCGAAAAGCACACTACCATTGTATCCATATTCTCATAATTTGCCTATTCTTTTTAGTGTGCAAAAAACCGACCAATTGCCGGATTCCGTACCATTGTCTAAACAACAGTAGACTAAATTTTAACTATATTATAAACTTTTTTTAGTTTTTATTATTTGTTGTTAAAGCGGCAACAGATTTAAATAATCCGCCGGGCCTTGGTTCAGGCTATAGTCCGGAGTGAGGAGGGATGGCAGGCGGTCGCCTCCTGCGAAGCAGTAATGCTAGCAAAGGAGGAGGCCGACCGCATCAGGCAAAGGCAATGGGGCGCCCGGCGCCGGGATTCCGATCCCGATTTCCGGCCACCGTAGGCGTGGGGTTGCGGACGGCGTGCAATGGGCAGCACGCTGTCCAATCGTCCGGTAACCGACCAGACCGATCCCAAGTCGTCGACGGCGCGTTCTGTTCCCGCGCGCCTCAAGGAGCTGTCAGCAAACCGTAAAGGCCCAGCCTGCTAGCTGCACGCAGGCAGGGTCGAAGCCTGCTTGGGTCATGGGTCAGTTTCTGAAAGGAAGGCCCGGCCCCAGCACGATAGGCAACGAAGGAACAGGGTAGGTTTTTGGTCAGTGAGAGTCTGACACTATTTCCCGCTCCGCCCGAGGGCGGGATTTGTCATTTTATTTTACCTACCATAATATAAAAAAATCTGTGTAAATTTCAACTGTCTAGCTATAATGGTTCATCAGATACAAACAGACAGACGGATAGTGGAGTCTTAGTAATAGAGTCCCGTTTTTACCCTTTTGGCACGGAACCCTAAAAAGCTCGTGAAGGAGCAATTCCTATATCATCATTCTTGACGGCGCGAATCGTTTCACGCGCGCCTCAGGGAGTTGTCAGCAAACCGTAGGGGCCCAGCAGGGTCGAAGCCTACTGGGGCCAGGGTCGGTTTCGGAAAGGAAGATTCGGCCCCTCGGCCCCGGTATGAAAGGCAACGAAGGAACAGGAGTGGAAAAGAAAGTCTGAGGCTATCTCCCGCCCCGCCCAAGTGCGCGGAAATGCCACTGGATTATTTTCCCACCGAAAAACCCATCAAAATAACTTCTAATTCAACAAATAATTTATATCCTATGATAGCAACATGATTTTTTTGAAGAACCGAAATTAATTTTCTGGCTTCACGAGCCTCGTGAAACCATGTAGTTTAGAGTAACATCGATTTTATCGCAGACATCGCGTAAAGTCACGGTGTCTGCCCTTGACGTCGCGAGCTTTTTTTTTCCATGACCTCCATCGATTTCCGCATCGTTTGCAATCGATAGTTATACAACCTTTCTCTTAACGAGTTAGTTCACGTGTTCACTTCCGATCATTGCCTTTTTCGTCTAATACTCAGTGGCGCATTAGCCATGTAGCAACTATAGCTATAACTATGATTTTTTATTAGACGAAGTAAAGTGACAGCAGTGGACAATGCCCAACTGTCAAATAACCATTGTTATAGCTGTCACTTTAATTCGTCTAATAAAAAATCATAGTATGCTGCAGGCCCCGTGCGTTCGGATACCCTGCACTTGAACGCAAAAAAAAATCTAGTCAATGTATATGTTACCGGAAAGCTGTATAATTCAGGTATTCTATACAATAGCTACAATAGCTAAGCAATGTACCTACCTAGTATATTGAATACCTGGGGTTTCCAGGCAATATAATTATAAAAAATAAAATAAAATGAAAAATATTATATAAAAAAATATTAATTATTGAAATTATGAAATATTATGAATATTAATGTCAATAGATTTCTAGGTAATGTATACAATTCCTAGGGATTGTTTTGGCTATAAGTAACATAATGTAATTTGCTTACAAGTACTCAGGTCCTATTTTGGTCTGACTGGAGTTTAATGTAAAGCTCCGTTCCCGCCCTTAGTCTTCTAACTTAACCTGTCCGTGTCGGGGTGCCCTAAAATTACCTCACCTCCTTCCCTGCTCTCGTCTTTTACACACATTACCGGCTGCGCGTTCGTAATTGTATAAAGTACCTAGGCAAAATCAATATTTCTACATTATATTGCCTAGGTATTGTATAGAATACCGGATTACTTATACAGATTGCCGGTAACATATTTATATTGAAATCCGAATACAGCTGATTGAATGAATATTTCATTCATTGAATATGATAGTCAGTCTCTTAGATTCCCCTCATTATCGTACTGTCCACGTAACTTACTCAATTTTTAAATCCACGGAGTTCTTAGTGATAGAAAATGAGAATAATAGTATTAAATAGGACTACCAAGGGGCCCCTTGGTCGAATTTGCTGCAGGCCCCGCGCTTGCTTAATCCGCCACTGCTACTTACTACGTATAAGAAGCGTAAACGACAAACACGCAATTATTTTCTGAGATCTTTAAACAGAGATGATTACTTACGATAATGTTAGAAAGCACTGCTTGGTCCGTTGGTTCAGTGGTCGTGAGATTGGCAACTACGCTACTACTAGTTGCGGATCTTCCCCAAATTGTTTAGTCTGCTGATGATGCAGTTGACAGCTTTCTCACAAATTTTTGCTTATGACTTCGTCCGTGTGCGTTCTTAAACGTATCTCTTGAAAGGAATTTTGTAACCGGAATAATTCTTCTAGTGGTTTTCTTTTACAAACATACCTAGGGGTACCCGAACAGAAATATCAAAAAAAAAATGACGACTTACGATTTTTTTCTTTGGAAAGAACTTTTGTTCTTCACTTCGTTCATTCACCCTTTTTTCCAATACCTCTCAACCAAATTCATCCAAATCCTTTCAGCCGTTCGTGCGTAAATAAGTAAGAAACATTCACACAAACTTTCGCCTTTAATAGTGTGATTGATAGATTAGTATTTTTATATGCAGGTGTGAGAGTAGTGCATCGATCACATCGATCGTCAATCGTCGTCAGTAAAAACAGACAAAATGTAAAAAAAAATAAGGCAAGTTCGAGTCGGACTTACGCACTGAGGGTTCCGTACAACATTACCTATGAAAACAGTTCAATTTCCGAATCGAGTTACGAAGATTTTCCCGAATTTTCCGCGGCGACGGCAAATCTACCGTCTCGTGAGTTTTAAAATAAAAAGCAGCGGGAGAAAACCGCTTCATGAATTCAAAGCCTTAGGGTATCGTTTTTTCCTTTTGAGGTGCGGAACCCTAAGAAGAAAAACGTGTACCTGCTATGCTAAATGTTTTATTATTGTCACTTACAGTGATAGTTCGTGCACTCCCCGAGACACCTGCCGTGGACTTGGACAGTGTGCTGTTTTTGGAGAATGGCTCCAAAGCATTAGGAAAAGTCTTCGATGTATTTGGCCCCGTAAGTATCAAGTAATTAAATAAAATTAATCAATCTTGGAAGGAATTGAAAGCACTCTCGATTCCTGGTTGTAATCAATATGTTGAACTGAAACGCTGACGTGCCCCGTTTTTTTTTATGAGGGTAGGATATCAACAAATAATTTTTACATCACCTGATTTTGTAGTATTCAACAAAATTGAAGATATATTTCACTTACAGATAGATTGTGTAAAAAAACAAAAATGAGACAGAATTATTAATCGAAAAGTTTTTAAAACTGAAATTTTTAGATGTTGGGTTAGTTCTTTACTAACAATTTCGTTAAGTTTTAAATCGCAGATATCAAATTGATGATTCTCTGTCACACAAATTAGTTAATGTAATTAGAACTAAGAGGGTACGATGGGGTTGGCGTATCCATGTGGATAAAAACCCCGAATTCAATAAATTGAAAAAAAAAAAACTAATAACTACTCTCCCTAAGCGAACGAGAGGAAATTTCAGATTTTTACTGCCTGACCATATGCTCCTTTACTTGCCCGTTGCGTTCCAGAGTGGCGGTGGTTTTTTCAAACAATCTAGTTGGTGACCTAAATGGAAATACACACAGGCCATTAAATATAAGTTAAATAAAAAACCGGTCAAGTGCGAGTCGGAGTCGCACACCGAGAGTTTTGTACAAACTTACCTATGTAAATAGTTTCATTCCTGAATCGAATCTCTAAACGGAACCTTACCCTTACTAAGGGCCAAATTCACCAAGACACTAATCGCGATTATTTAAAACAAAACACAGTTAGAGCGTTTAATCGAGATTATAGCTGCATTTTGCGTTTCACCGCTATGAATTGAATCTAGTTTACGCTAAACTCAGTTTCAATTCTCTTGTTTTCGTATGTTTTCGACACGGGTCTACAAACTAGATTACGCTGAGATCAGTTTAGTTGAACTAAGTTTTTATAATGAATGATGAAATCAGCCCTTAGAATTATTGCGTTGACTTAAAAGTTTGATTTTTTCACTACTGCTTGAAGTAGACCTGAGTCATCATCATCATCATCATTTCAGCCGAAAGACATCCACTGTTGGAGATAGGCCTCCCCCAAATGTCCGACTGAAACTGACCGACCTGAGAGACCTGAGTACTTGATATTAATTCAGCTTCATATCTCCATGCGTTCCTGAAAAAAAGTCTTGTTATAAAACTTGTCTTGTAAAAGGGTCTTGTTAATGTGAATTTTGATTTTACGTACCTACTGGCTATGGACTCGTGTCTGAAAATAAATGTTATATTATTATTATAAAGATTCCGTTTTTGCCGCCTTATGTACGGAACCCAACGCATGAAGAAAATTTTGGCCCATACTGCATTTTTTTGTCGTTGTAAAAGCATAAATAAGCACACTGAGTACGAATTTCTTTGCCAGCCATGCGATAATGCGTCTTGGCTTAATTTCAAACAGCTTGACATATACCTAGGGGTAAAGGGGGTCAAAAAACTTATTAGGACAACAGCCAATTGCTAGCCTTTTAAAAATGGTAATACTTGAAGTATTATTAAAATATGATTGGCGTTTATCCAGCGGGTATATTTTCTAGCACCCTAATTTATACAGCACTTTTATCTGCACAAATAACATAATAATGGCAACATCAATTCTAAAACGGTGTACGGGGAAAAAAACCCATAGAATATGAATTCATTGTACTAAAGTCTGCAAGATAACTTTGAATATACAACATTGCCCTTGAAGTTTCATAAGTAAATTAATATTTATGAGTATGAATAGAAGATATTTATTTTTATGGCTGTCTATTACTACAGATGAGCTCTAATGGTTCTTATTATCATAATGATGAGTTTTAACATTACTGTTTTGAATAATTACAACGGTTTGATGTGCACCGACCCAGCGGGGCCACTTGAACTAGACCAAAAAAAATAGTGGCAATGCTTTGTTTGTTCAATGTGTTCACGGACTTATCCAATTCACCAAACGATTTTTCTTGGTAAATTTCTTCTGTTCTGTTAAAGATCTCTTGAAGTTAATACATGAATTAAGAGGTACATTGGCACAAGTTATGAACAGTATTGTTTTGTATTTCGAGCATAATAAAACCGGGGCGCGGGTCGAGATGAGGCAATTAATTATAATTTCTATCAGAATAATTGAAGAACATCGGATCTCGTTATTAAATTCGTGAGGTAATTGAACAAACAAAAAATTGCCACTAGTTTTTCAGCCTAGCTCGAGTGGCCCCGCTAGATCAATACACATGTACGAATGGTGATTGAGTAAAGCTCCAAAGACTATCTTAGGAATAACTAATTGACATTTTTGTGATGGGTTGTCACATCAAATGGCAACGGGGAGTTAAGTTCAAGCGGTTTGTGAAGAAATTAACCCTCTTTCCCCATTTAAACGACTCTTGAGAACACTCTAACCTGTATTTTGCCTGTTACTTAACGATTCTTAAAGGTTTCAGTCTACCTAGACACGGCTGAAGAACTCATGCCCTACCACGATCTCTTACAGCGATCCATTTTATGACCTAAACTGGACTGTTAAAGGGACAATTTCATTTTTTTTATTTCATTTTTATGGAGTTTCTTGCCGGTGCTTCGACGACCAGTTTGGAACCGTACAGTGTGCACTAGCTTCTGACCATCCTCTTTTTTGCTCGCACGACTGTCATTTTAACATGTCATGGTAAAGCCCCTGATCTTCCTTACCTGATTAAAGCTGTACTCAATTTTCCTACAGTAACATAATGAATGAGAGGACAGACTTGTGTGGAAAAGGGAGAGGGAGGCCTTCGCCCAGCAGTGGGACATAAAAGGCTAAACGAACTAACTAACATAATGAATTGTTTTTGCAGATAACAGAACCCCACTACTGCGTGCGCTTCAACTCGCTGGAGCACGTGCGCGAGCGAGGCGTGCAGCCGGGCATGGACGTGTACATCGCGCCGCAGGGCCAACACACCAACTACGTGTTCCTCAGCGAACTTATGAAGTGAGTCGTCTCATAGTTTAATGAATCTAACAATTAAACCACATGGACGTGTTCATTCCGCTGCTGAGTCAACACCAACTATAGTACGCGGCAAATAAATTTAACCATTCGCTGTGGTTGCGCGCGGTCCCCCCTTCTAATGGGGAGTAAAGAAAGAAGCCTGTCCACAAGTTTAGACAGATTTCTGATACGCCTCCCCTACAGTAAACTATATCTGTGATGAACAACCTTGTCAAATTAAGCCTATTGACAAAGCTACATGTTGCAGAACAAAACATTAGAACAGTTATCAAATGTGAATGAACAGATCGCTATTTCTGTCTGTTGACGAATCAAGATAGATATTTATTTTAAAAAAACTTTATGCACATAACACTGTACAATGGCGGACTTAATGCCTTAGGCATTTTCTACCAGTCGACCTTAGGGTGGTGCAGAAACTTAACATGAGGTAGGTGCAACAAATAAATAGACAAACAGAAGAAACAAAATTAAAGAAGAAACATTAGGTATATATTGTAATATTATATAGGGTGACTGGTAATTAGTGAACTATACTTAAACACGTGATTGTAGTCATGATAACAAACAACTTTTACTATGGGACCAAACCTGAAATCATGAAAAAATCTGCTGGTACATGTAAGTTCGCCAAACTGGTCAAAATGTACCTACTGAACTTGGTTGATTTTTTTTCGTGCTTTCAGGTTTGGTCCCAAATTAAAAGTTGTTTGTTGTCATGACTACAATCACGTATTTAAGTATCGCTAGCTAACAAGTAATAGTCAACCTATATAAAAAAAAAATATTGTGTGTGAATAGTATGTGTGTGTGTAGTATATCCCTCCAGATAGGGTGTCAAATATGAGAAGGAAGAAATTAACATGTGAACTAACAAACAAAAGTTGAGAAGTTAATGAATTCGGGCGCCATGGTAGACACAAGTTAGATTACCGGATGAAGCTAAGTAAGAGAGAGTTGGACCTTTAATCTGCCGGCGGGAGGCCTGTAGGAAACAAAAATAAACAAGAACTTTTGTCTTTTGTTTATTTCCCTTACCTGTAATCTCACAATTGGGAACTAAAGCTTAATTAAGTTTTAAATAAAAGTTAAAGTTAAGTTTGAAACATTATTGCATCTTTTATAGGTTAACTAAAGTTAATAAGGCAAAAATCCTACTAGGGATGCTGGGAGCATAGTTTAAATTAAATTTCCAAACCAAAAGTGTGGCATCTTGCGGAGGCTGCCTCAAGCAAATGAGAAATCCAGAACAAAGACTTCAAAAATAAAATATCCAAGGGAAAAAAGCCAACCCGCTGTAACAATATTTCAAAAATATAATACTAAAAGCAAACGAGATCTAACAATTTTACGAGTATACAAATATATCAGTCTCTAAATAAATTATTTATTTCAAGACGCCTTTTTGTATGGTGTTCTTAAGAGCATGATGTACTTTGACGTTAAAATTTATATCGGACTTCGATGTCTTCATAATTGCTTTGAAGCTGTATAACTTAGTTATTGATAAAAAAATATTAAAAAAAAAAAAATATTTTGGTTTTCTAGAGCTAAAAATGATTTAATTTAGCAAGTAGAAAATCCATGCATATTCCATATTGGATCAGCACTTTCAGAGATATCCTAAAAATAACAAAAGAAGAAGACTAAAATTTTACTGGACTTATAACTTAATGCACAAGTAAAAATAACCGTACGAAGAACTTGAACTAATTTTTTTTTTTTTGTGAATTTCCAGAATAAAAGGCTCCGACGCGTCGTGGCTGCACGACGTGGAGCCTCCCCCGCATCAACTCGAGTATTCCGATGATGAGGAAGAACGAAAAGCCAACAGAGCCCGCAGAGAGCAGCGCAGAGAGAAGGCACAGACGGAAGGGTCGGAGGACGGAGAAACCTCCAAGAACACGAGGAAAGTTCCCGAACGACGCAACCAAAGACCTTCGGAGTCTAGCAGCCGCTTCGGCAGCGGACCCAGCCGGGGACGCAACCCATTCTCAGCTGGATCTAGGAGAAATAATAACCCCAACTTGTTCCCACGTGTAGGCAGGCCATGGCCCAGCAATATTGCATTAAGAACGCCTCCCCCACACCCCAACACAGAGCCTGGAGCTCACGGACCCTTCAGCGCACCCCCTAACTTCACAGGACCCCCGATGTTCCCACCCCCGTTCAATCCTTCCACACCACCTCCCTTCATGAGCAATATGTTCCAGTTCGGAGTGAACAGGATGGCTGGTAGCCCCATGCCTCTGCCAATGGGAGTCATGCCCCCCTTTAGACACAACATGCCAGTGTTCGGCTCCAATTACTGCACGGTAACCAGCCCGCACCCTCAGTGGGTGAACAACGGACCTCCTCCCCCTCCAGGAACCTAATGCGCAACAATTTCTGTATTATTAAGATTATCTCATAATAATTAGTCGATAGTTAGTGCAGTAACGTGTCTAACAATACTAAAGTGTGGTTATCCAAAAATAAATTTATATTTATATGGAATAAACAATGATTATTACAGTATTGGGTGTATGATTTTATACTTGATTATTAATAAAGACTTTTTCTTAAGAGTGCAATCTGACTTTTACCTTGCCAAGAAAGAAGAGAGAAGTGCAACGCATACGTCGAATGTAAACGATCAAATAAGTTGGTCCGTCTATCAAGCTGGTTCACCGTTTCGTATTTGGTTCTGAAGAATTGCAATTTTTTTTATCAGTTTCCATTTCGGTGGTATCGCAATAGTGTGGGAAAAAAGATTTCCTTAAAAAAAAAAAAATTTGGTATGGTGCCGCCTTAGGACTGATGCATAATCAATATAATCTGAAAGAGAAAAGGAAGTTTTAGGCGCCTCACTCTTAAAAGGCAATCCCTCTCTGTGTATGCTTAATTAGAATAAACTTACATGGCATTTATAGTAAGTTACCAACTTCTGCCAGCGGTTTCGTCCGCGTAAATATTGTTCGCCCCTCTTATTTAGTAGTTTGTTGTAGACGCGAAGTCGAAGACATAAAAAGAGGCCTATGTCCATCCTTAGAGTTCACCCAAGTTCAGTCCAAGCTTCCTCTGTACCATGTCATCAAAATCGGTTCAATAGTTTAACTATGAGAGCGTAACAGACAGACGGACGTTTCTTTCGCAATTTATTGCTAAGTATGGATTATATATCTAACTTACATTGTCCCACAGCTGGGCAAAGTCCTCCCTCCATTGATTCCCTTGTTCTCGGCTCTGGGGTGGTACTTCTTGCTGATTCCTAAGGAAGAAATCTGTTGTCTCGCCATCTCCTTTTTGGTTTTCAGAGACCCCGTCATGTGATGTCAGGGCTGCAACTTTGTGTATTACCGACCCACGGTCGATTGGCATGCGGCAAACATGTCCAGCGCAGTCCCACTTAGCTGGGCAGCGTTCTGAGCCACATCAACGATGTGTGTTTTGAAGCGCTTATGTATTATAAAAAATTGGAGACCTACTTATAAATAAAATCAAACTCAAATATAATTTTGTGATTTCTTTATTAAATATTTCATGTTAGAAATTAACTAACGATCGAATTTCATAATGTTAAAATAAAAAAAAGTTTTTAATAATAAAGATTACATCTAAAAAATACTGCTCTCGGACTATGCAAACATAAACGTATACATCTGCTGCCCTATCTGACGATTCGTCAAAGTAAACTGGTTAAACATATAATAATTTTGCACTCAAATGATCACAACGTAAAATGATGAACATTTCACAAAATACAGGAATATAAAACGTTCATTAAAACTAAACATAATATACTATTTGTCTAAAAACTATCCGGTCGTATATTATAATGATGTTACGACAATGATGTATGGATACGTGTTTCCGATTAGGAGAAGTACTACACATAGCACAATTTTTCGTGATATTTCCCAACTTTCATGATGATTTGTTAGTTCATGTAGTAATGTCAATGTCGCTCCGGTTTCGAAAGACCTTAGCTATCGAATATGTTGTTTGTTTTCCATTATGTGTGTATCAAAATCAGAGCTACGTCAACAGCAGGATAAATCGGGTTCTCAGGCTGTTAGTACAACTAAGACTTAAAATTACTGCCAAATAGCTGCTAAATAATTGCACTTCTTATTGAACACATTAAAGAGATTGGTGGTAGCACTGTATTGAAATGCTTTTATGAAATGCCTTACTGAGTTATGGAATACCCTTGCTTTTTGTGCTATGTGTAGAACAAAAACTGATATTATGCCAAAGCAACTTATTTCAATTTTGAAGGAGTAGTATATAAAAATAATCTCATGCCAATGCTCTTACTAAATATAGCATTAGGGAGCAGCATACAATATTTTTATCGTCATAGACAAATAGAGTAGGAAGTTTAACACGATTTCGAAGGACTGTCAGTTTAAGTTAATATCCGATCAAGTAAATTAGACAACTCATTTACAAATATATTTTGTTTCTAAGAGTGAGTTGCACCAACTTACTTTAGGTTACGATAACCAGTGCCATCAGCCGTCAAATCTCTGGCTAAGCGAAGTACGATTTTCACCAATTGAGTAGGTACTTGATTTTTGTATGTATCAAAAAGTTACCTAAAATAGCAAGAAAGATTTCAAAGATTTTTCAAATCATATCAAAATTAGGTAAGTTAAAGTTAATAACAGAAAAAACATACATAAACTAAGATTTGACATCACCGCCACTAGTTTATGCGCGTAGAAAAGAGATAGGGAGACGCTTCTACCACGCGCCCACTCTTAGTAGAAATGGTAAAATTCAATGGTCATTATTACTGTTAAAATTGACTATGCCGGAAACTGTAAAGTAGCTCTTGATGCAACCCACTCCGAGACCAATGCGATGGTACGGAAGAAGGGGATTTGACTCCACCCAGTTGTCAATCAGTACGTAAAATAAAAACTAAACTAACGGTCACTTAGAGCTCATGTTAAACAACTAGATATTATTTTCATGAACAATAATTAATATTCTTAGACAGCGTATACTTGTTAAACAATAAAATTTCTTCAAATATCCTTTTTCAAACAATAATTTTGCAACATAACGCACCAATACAAAATAAATATAAATGCAATTCATGCTCTCAATTCTAATGTCCGATAATAACCTTCAATTGCCAAAACGTATGAACCCAATCAGTATCTACATATATTTTTAGCGATTGTTTTTTTTTTTTAACTCTAACACTTGAAATGTCGTTTTTGAGACAAGTCTTTTAACTGTCTATGTGGGATGTAACCGCCTAACATTCTCGTATTTATTCCGCTAAGGTCGCACAACCACTAATGTTATTTTTTTTTAATGGCTCTTGCATCCGTATTCTAGAAAGAAATTAATCTATGTTTCACAATTAAACTGAAGAGATTGACAGTCAAAAGTTTATTAAACCAATCGGCAATCTTAGCAGCGAAATGCTATTTTACATATTATCATATTCATTTCGCGATATCTTTCGTTTCAGCATCTGAGTATGTCTACTAAAAGTAGTTCAGAATAAAATGCAATGATTCAAGCTTTTAACCAATTACCAGCTTGAGCTAATCACCACACACATCAATCTCCTAATTATTGCTTTCCATTCTTACCGTGAAATGCAGATACATGTAGATAATGACCGTCGATCCTTGAAGAGAACACAATAACTTAACGAAAACGGAGCCAATAGGCGCTTGTAAACACAACTTAAACACAGCTTACTATTCTATTACGTGTGACGGGAGTAACTGATTACTGTATCAACTTATCTTAGTTTCGTTATAAAAATACAGATTCCTATATTAAAATAATTCTCAATAAGCTTAGCGTGCCGTCTGAGACTCATGATTACATGCCTCTTCGGGGCTTCATTTATGTCAAAATGTTCACAATAAAAATAAGTGGGTGTGGCTCGTTGGTGCGGCCCCACGCGGTCGCGGCCCACTCCCACTATACAGCGCAGGAGACCAGCCTAAGTACGCGCAACTGTCCCGGCCCTGGCCACTGCCGTGTCCGGTCGCACTCGTTGCGTTGCCCGCGTGACGTGTGCCCCACCAACGAGCACAAACCTCAAACGATACACGTCAACAGAAAACGAATCCGAGCAGTCTTCCATTAAATACGTAAAAATATATCGCAATGATACTTAAACAAATCGACAACTATCACTAATAGTGAATACTAAAAAAGATATACTCAAAGTTTGATCATAATATAAACTTAATTCTAAACGATTAAAGAAATATTACTTCTCATCTACTTCATTAATTCAAGGGTTATAGTTTGTATCGATTACAAGTTAGGAACTATATCTACTACTGTACAGATTTTAAAGAAAATAATGATTATGATTTTTCATAATAGTGAGTTTAATACTTTTTATTATTACACCGACATTATAATATGTATGCAGACTTCTACATTAGTCTCTATCGAACATAACGAGGAACTAAAATGTGTTTGTTCGAAAAATATCATCGAGTCGGCGTGGACTGTCTCACATGCCGCAGCGCCGGACTACTGCTGTCTTTCATATGTGGTTATATATTGCGCACTTCATTATATATAGAACTACGATACGTTATTTATTCATTGCTTTTACAGGCAAAACTATTAAAGAAATATATTGTTAATATGTCAATACAATATGTTTCTGCTAAAAATATGTAGCTTATTCGTATCACTTGTTCGTGTGGTGTTGTCGAGTTTATATTTAGAATATTTATATTCATCTAAGACACTACGTACTACATTCTAATATTCACAGAGATTGATACAGTTAAGAAATATGGAAAAGGCGAAACAGCGTGTGCCTTGCTACACAACGACTAACTATAAAATTAAAATACAAAATAAACGTAAAATAGACAGCCAACCAGATGCTACGACCGCTCCACTGCTCAAAAATATTTCCTAACCACGTAATGGAAGTCAGTCTCTCGTTACATTAAAAAAATCAGATCAATCGAGAGATTTCGCGTGTAAAAAAATAGAAATACTTTTGAGGAGTGTCAAATGAAAGCCGGTTCACATACCACCGCGCACGCCATCTTGTCCACGCGTGGGCCCACGCCCTCCGCGGTGGTGCGCGCACCGTCCTAAACGATTAAACAGTGAAGGCAACGTTAAGTGCACATTATCATAAACATCGCGTATCTAAATAGTGTCACTGTTACAATTATTACTCAGTAAATATGCTGCCTCTATGTAGATATTCGCAAAATACACATCTATACGTAAAACTTAGTTTTGGAATATACTGCGCGGGGGGGGGGGGGGGAAACTGTTTACGTAAACACTGAAGTAATGATTTCCTTTATTAATGTTACTTCATATTGTGTAAACTTTTTAGTTGCATTAAGAGAGTAGTTTAAAAACACTGTCTTTAAATAATTATTGGGAGTGAGCACCTTTTTATGTATTATGTTCTGGTTTAAAACCTCATTTCCAACTTTAATTGGTTGAGTCAATGAAGAATTAAAATACTAATTCTTTTGCTGCCCTATGTATGTTACCCTCACAGTACACCCCAAAACAACATTGTGACAATTAATAATTTGTTCTGATAAGTATACAAGTCGTCTAATTGAGTATCACGATTAAAATTATGTAAAGCTTATGGCATTATGGTACATTAGTTGACCAATAAAATAAATATTTCATCACCACCAATTCTAAATGCATTTTTGACAGTCACTTGAATTTTTTTTTTAAATAGATATAAAATGAGTATCATTGTAGTAGCATTACCGTGTCTAGGAAGACTTTAATGCAAAACTTTTGAAGCGAGTTTTAGTTATTCATTATTCACCAAGAGGACGCCGGCGTCCGCTCACCTATTGTGTCTCTAATTACGCGATTCAAAAGGTTAATTATTTTCTTGACGTGGTCGTGATCTTGTGTTTGGGTGCAATGGAAGAAGTTTAATTTGTAAAATCTCTTCGGGTAAACCACCGTCATTAAAAGGAGGCTGGCCTCAAACGTATCTTCATAACGAAGAATTTGGAAGGCAAAGTTAATTTTGCGGAAGCACGACCTTCGACCATTTCCCATTTTGATTTCAATAACAGCCTGCGCTATTGCTGTATGTGTGTAGCCAGCCTAATTATTATATTCCACTTCAAAACCCGAAATTCTTCTCTGTGACCACTTAATCCCAAAGTGAATGCTACCACAATAATAAAATATTACAATAATGTCTACCCCATATCGTTTAGAAATCTTTCCTACGACACCTCGAAAAAGCTGCAATTTAGAATTTCCCAAATGCAGAATACACATTAATTGCAATGAAAAAACAAACACTTTTAACACAATAGGGTGTTACTTAAAGTAAAAAATAATCCGCAAATTGATTTTTCATCAAAAATCGCAACTAACTATAAAACTTGCATTGACTCTCAATCTGAGATCTCGCAAAATATAAAACTCATAGAACCATCATTACTCACTCACATTCTTCGCTAAATAACAGTCTGCGGCAATAGGCTCATATCAATCCCGTACCTCACCGAAGTATACGGGGTAGACGAAAATGGGTGTGAAATCTTATGTGTTCTCAACAGGCCTGATGGTGCAGTCGCCGACGGTGGTGATGGGCGTGATGGTGACTGAAGACGGCGTGGACGACGACACGGTGCTGGTCTCCACGATCTGTTCCATTTTCTCTTCCTTCTCATCGTTATTGGGCGGTAGTTTGACGATCTGGCAGTCTCCTACGGTCATGATCTGCGTTTCCATGGCGACGGGCGGCACGCTGTCGTCGTGCTCGACGCGCGAGTCGTCGTCGTCGGAGGACGAGTCGGACACGTCGATGGTGCGCTCGTGCGAGTGCTCGTGCGAGTGCTCGGCGCCCAGCGAGTGCTCGGCGTCGGCGCTGCGGTCGGCGTCGACGCTGGTGACGCCGTACTGTCCGTAAGCCAGCGGGTTGTAGATCATTTCTGTCAGGTACGAGAAGTCGCCGAAGGGTAGGTTGGTCGCGTTGTAGTTTTCGTTGGGTCGTCCGTCTGGAAGATTTGCGATTTATTTTCAATATTTTTCGAATTATCACTTTTTATTTATTATTAGTTTCGGGTGCAGATTTACGTTCATGCAATCGCTCGGAATTTCACAGTCAGTGTATTGTGCATTTGTTTAGATTAAGAAGCATGTGACAGCAAACAACACTTGTACAATAAATACATATACTGATAATATTTACCTACCTGCTATATGCAATACATGATTTGTTAGTTAGTAACCATTAGTTTTGTTAGTCAATTACAGTAAAATATTTATACAGTCCGAGCTTTGTAGCGGATTTTAATTATGTTATTAAGATTTATTTTATGGCGAGGGTTTTTACTAGTAATCGAGAAACTTCAAAATAATTTAACTGATAAGGACATTAGATACTTTTTGTAATCGTGATATGACAAAAACAAAGAAACGTGACAGAAATAATATTTGATTGAAGTCTATTATCATAACTAGACAAACTAATAGGTGACTTCAAGTCGACCACATCAATGAGATAGTAGTTAAGCAAGAACCTATCAATAATAAAAAAAAGTCAATTAAACAAGGTCCTGGATCAAAATATGTTGTATTTGAGAATAACTTCTCTACAATTTAAGCAGTTTAAAACCAATTGCACTGTCACAAATTATTCTTAGTCTGTTCTGTGAGTGTGAGAGCATCATAGGCCCTATCAGAATCCTAACGCTGCTTTATTTTATTTTTTTAATATCGCAGCATAATAATAAAATGAGATAGGAGCCTTTTGGCCACGCACAGGTTTTTATTGTTATTTTTAAATGTTGTGGTTATTGTTTTTTGTTAGTTTATTGTGATCTGTTAATATTTTCACACTTTATAAATTCATAACCAATATGAAATACTTTTTAATTAGAGCGTGCTGGTTACTCGACGAGTCTATTGCACCAGTTTTTTGTGAAAGACTTTCACTACTCAGAAGAAGTTCGCTCTATAATAAAGATATAATTTTCCGACCACTCCATGTAAAACCCAAGCCAATGAAAACGAATACCGATTAGTACCGACGTCTGTTCCCAATTTTGTCAATAAGTTACAACCATGCCTCAAAAGTGTGGTACTAACAAATCTTGTTCATCGCGAGTCCGTACTGCATCGGTATTTCCATATCCATACCTAAGAAAAGATTTGCGTTAGCTGACGATGGCGTTGAACCTAATCTCTAGTATTTTGGACATCATCTGTCTTCTCCATGGGCACCGGGAGAGGGCGAAGCAAGGGAGTGCACTGGTATCTCTCTTTTTTGAGGGAAATCTTAGCATAACTCCTCTCACTTTGAATGGAAGCGAGAGGCCCATACTAATCATTACATTGGTTTCCTAAATGCACAAATTACAGATATTTAAGGTAGGACTTGCATATCCCCGGCTTTCAATAAAATATACAAAGCATTCAAAGATATAAGAAAATCTCATTTATATTAATTCGAATTGTAGGAAAATGTATCATATCTGAGGCGAGGATCCTTTGAATGCGTATACAGAATTTACTTCACCTTAAAAATCACAGTTTAATAAATTTATAGACAGAACATGGATTGTTTTGTGTGTTAGTTCCAAACTTTGTTTCCTTCAATGTTCAAGAAAATATCGCCATGCAGCAAAAACATGGAAGAAAATGTACAATGATGGGAGCCCAAAATAGTCAGAAACACTAATGATCCAAGCAAGAGAAAAGGTCCAACGCAATAAAAATAAAGCATAATGCATAGAGGCACTGTTGTGTCGGTCATATCCAAAACATTGTAATTTCATCGAAATAGTAATAAGCAACATAAAAAAATATAATTACGATAAAGCATAAATCCATTATAAGCATAAGCCTTATAATGTTCTCACTGCTGGGATTCAGGGCTCCCCTCTAGGAGAAGGAATGAGCCGTAATCCACCACGCGGGCCCACTGCGGGTTGGTGGATGTCACATGTCCTCGCATTTTTGGTTCTAGGACATATGCCGGTTTCCTCAAGTTTTCCTTCACCGTTTTGAGAGCAGTGGTGACGAAATAAATTTTACAAAGTAATACGCCTGACTGGGTTTGAACCCGTGACCTACAATTCGTAAGTCGGGGCCATTACCACTCGGGCACCGCTGCTCTCGGATTACGATAAAAACTGCAGCAACTATGTTTTATACGAATGAATGCTTCATTATTTTAACTAGAAAATAATATCAATGCAGTTTTAAGAAAATTATAGGTAATATAATATTAAATAAAAATATATACTTTATAAGCATTGTATACATATCAAACGGGGTTACTTGAATTTATTTCAACATCAATGTGAAAAGATTCAAGCTTAATTATTAGATATGACGACACAACACACACATACACAAAAATTGCAATAAAAAACACAGACACAGATTAAATATAAAACAAAAACAGTGTGAGTGAGTAACACAAATAACATTAGGATTATTCTTGACAAAAACTTTCTGGTCGTGACTCAGAGCAAATTGTATGAATTTAAATAGTAATTGTGCCCGGAGGTAGTTTAATGTTAATAAAAAGAGTAGGGGGACATTTTAGATTAATTGAGAAACAAAAAATTTGGACTTAAAAGACAGGTAATCTGGATTTACCTAACATAAAAAAAAAACACGTAATCTGGCATTTGACAATTATTTATTTATAAACCGTTAAATTTTAGTAGTTTTAATCCTGTGGAGGGTCTATTCGGTACGTATGATATATTAAAAAATAAAGTACTTTTTTCAAAAACTCGAATTAATATACGCATGTTCGAAATTAATTTATTTAAGTAAATGAGTCAATGACCTTGTAGGTAGTTGTCGGCCGTTGCGTACTAACTACCTATAATTCATTGGCCTTGCTCAGCTGACGTTTACTTAGAATTAATTTCGTACATGCGTAAATTAATTCGAGTTAAAAAAAGTACTTTTTTTTTAATTTTCTCTTTACAAATGGATAGTATTTTGTGTACCGAATCGACCCTTTGCGGGATTAAAACGTCCAAAATTTAACGGTGTATATAGGGTGACTTAGTGAACGATACTTAAACACGTGATTGTAATCATGATAACAAACAACTTTTACAATGGGACCAAACCTGAAATCGCAAAAAAAAAATTAGCCAAGTTCAGTACATTTTGACCAGTTAGGCGAACACTAATGTGCTGACCAGAAGATTTTTTTTTCGCGATTTCAGTTTTCGTCCCATAGTAAAAGCTGTTTGTTATCATGACTACAATCACGTGTTTAAGTATCGTTCACTAAATTATCAGTCACCCTATATAAGGCAGCAAAGGTGCTTTTCCACCAAGTTGTACTGGGACGCGAAACGGGGTATAGCGAGTTTATGTAGCAGACTCTTTTCAGCTGTACGAGTACACAGTCCTCGCTACCTCGCACATCTTTGGTGGAAAAGTACCCCTACACAGTCTTGGGGTTATTTTTAGTAACTTCTGATGTTTAAAATAAGCTGATCTGAATGAGGTTTCAAGATCACTAATACTCTTTAACTCTACTCATTTTGTCTTAGTATGGCGTTAGTCTTTCCTTAATATTTCTTCGTAAGATTCCGATTAATGAACTTATATAATATAATTTTATGAGTATAGCAAAATATATTGAGGCTCATGTCAGATTTCGATAGAGCATTGCTTTTTTGCAGATGGATCAGTCAATCTGAGCCTTTTCTATGTTTTTCTGTTGAGGTTGGGTTCCAGTTTAACCAGGTATAGCCAAGCAGTTCAGTATTTTACATGGAGCGACTAGTTATTGCGACTACCGCAAGCATTAAATAGTCATGAGATCGTTATTGGGCGTAGGTTGTGGCACATACCTTGCCTGGGCAGCAGGTAGTTCTTGGGCGGGCGGCCGCGCTTGCGCTTGAGCAGCAGCTGCTGGCCCGACGCCGACAGCGCCGACACGTGCGCCGCGCCGCCCAGCACCGTGCCGCCCGTCAGCACGCAGCCCTCCATGTCTGCCGTCACACCAAATTGATTAACTAAATTATGTGCTGCCACTTGTTCAACATTCCAGTGCGGACAGAGACAGGTACAGAGGTAGTATAGTCTTGTAAAAGTAGATAAAAGCCCACTGCTAAGCTACGAACGTACGTCAGGATCGTCCATTTCACGCCAAAACCACGTTATGAGCGAACGATTTGGAGGTTGGCTAAGATGAGCAAGAAATCAAAATAGTTTATTTCAAATAGATCAATTACAAGCACTTTTGAATTGTCAAAATGTTGATCAGTCCAAAAAAGTGAAGCTAAATTGCATGTTCCAAAGCGTTCATCTCTATGGAGAAGAACGTGCAAGAAACTCCATGGACACTCTTTTTAAATCATATTATGAGTTACATAAATCTTGGTTACATATTTTTTGTCGCTTCTATTATGCGAGCACAATGAAAAAAAAAAAATTAGAAAGCAAATAAAAAAATAAAATAAACTAATAAAAAAAATAGAAATTGAATTAAGGCACTGGCAGCTAAGAGATGACCAGTCCCAACTGACGGCGCCCGTTCACGAGCATGACGCGTGCCTTAACCCCACTCAGCTCAACAATTTTGAAGGGAATAACACGTGCCACCATCAGCAAAACATTTGAGTGAGCATGACAAACTCTCAACTGCCATGCTCGTAACGTCAAACAAGTTGTAACCTAGTAATTTCTTATTGACAGCATACGTGAACTATAACAAGTTGGCTCGGTGTCGAAGCGGGCACTGTGCTGCCCTGTCACTGGCCCGCCACGGATGTGTGGGGATACACTTTTAATCGGTTACCGAACTTAGCGAGGGAAAGTTCAAAACACGTATTGAAGACAAACGCTGAAGACACGCTTTTTTACCAATGGCTACTTCTGCCCATGTGGCTGCCCTGGCAGCTCAGTAACTGTTGTACCATATGAGTATAGTTATCTATTAACTGTTCGCAAACAAAAATATGGCAATGTACGACGGACCGCCCAACGCGCCGCGTCTCCGTAATCGAGCACTAACAGATTTAAAATCCACAACAACACGTACCCATGGAAGTCTTAGGCGGGCGTCCTCGCTTCTTCTTGATCTTGGGCGTGAGCGGCAGCGGCGTCTTGCGCGGGCGGCCGCGGCCTCTCCGCGGCGGGTCCAGCAGGTTGTCGGCGTTGATCTCGTTGCGCACGGGCTCCAGCGTGGAGTTCAGCACCACGGGGTTGCTGGCGGCGCTCCGCGGGGGCAGCATCACGTCCCCCGACGGCGTGAACACGAGGTGCCCGGACTCGCGGTGTGTTGTCCGCACCATGCCTGACATTACTTCCGAATTGTTCTCGCGTTTCGATGAGGGGGTATCATTTGCCATGTCGACGGTTGGGTCTTCCTGTAATTTAAGAGGTTTTTTTAGAAATAATTATGAAGGATAAAGATAGAAGATAAAGTGTGTCATGAACATTTTTGGCAGTTTCAGTCTCAGCACTCAAATCGCTACGCAAAAGCGGCAACCTATATTCGTTACTTCTACAAATTATGCTGTGGTTTGGAGACAGTCTGATTCTTTTCTTGTTGGCGTGCCCATGGTAATAGGACCCCTCTTTGAGGAGTGACTAGAAAGCCACCGGACATGATAAGTTCGGGAGATTTAAGATTCTTGCAACGAATTCGTGCGAAGAAACGTCCGGTTGTCACTATTGTTTGGACACACAGATGACACGGTGAAGCATACGGTGGAAGTGTGGCACCAGGCCCCGGTACAGGCCGGCTTAACGCGTGAGGGAAAGGACATTCTCACGCCGCCGAGACCCCGACCACGATGTCCAGCCATTGGGGACGCAAGGTATGCCAACCGTAATCAAGTGGGATCCATTGACACACCACAAATGGCCTCAAAGATATGTCAGCAAATAGACGGGATTCACTAGGGCTGATGCTTGCCAGGATTGTTTTTTTAGGTAGGTAATATTCAATGACTTCATCCGCTCTAGTTCGGAGTGAGTCAAGCGTGTCAGACTTTAACTAGAACCACAACTATATTCCTTTTTTGCCTAGCGTTTTAAGACACCGCTTTTTCCATTCGGAAGTCAGCTCATGGCCCCAATATCTGTGGCTTGGGTCCTGCTGGATCCCTACCGTTCACATCTCTTTTAGTCGTAAGGAACACTATTAATGAGTCTGGCTCGGTCCGGATGGATACCGAACGGCGAGCTACCCAGCTTGTCGTATGACGTGAGGATGTCCGGTTCCTCACGCGTTCAGCCGCCTTCTTCACTAACATGACTGCTTCGCACTTACGAGGCGACCGTCGCCCATTTCCTCTCGCTGCTGACATGTACCTCTACCATGAGTTTTAAGCAATAGTATTCGTCGCTACTCGATATCGACGCCGTAAATATTTTGTATGGCAAATTTTGGTTCTGCAAGTGACCGCTAGAGGCGCTGCAAAATTTGCCATACAAAATATTTACGGCGTCGATATCGAGTAGCGACGAATACTATTGCTTAAAACTCATGGTAGAGGTAATGGTCTGTACCGTAAACCCCGATGAGGACACGGCAGTGCTCCGTTCAAGGGAGGCCCATCTCCACCGTATACTCCACACAACGATGAACCCGGACTGTTATAAACGTTAAATTTCGCTATATCTTTGATATCACATCCATCTTTTGTGGTTCGTATGGATGCCAGCTACAAATGAAATAATGAATAAATATGCTTACCTTTTCGCATATCTTGGTGTGCACGCGCAGCTTGTCGGAGCGCGCGAAGGAGCGGCCGCAGCCGCCGCACGTGAAGGGGCGCTCGCCCGTGTGCGTCAGCTTGTGCCGCGACAGGTGCGACGAGCGCTGGAACCTGGACAAATGATTAATTATTAAATTACTTCTACATTAGTATACTGATTACAAGTCCTTCTTAACCATTTCAGTGACAAATAAAATTCGTGTTGTCAGCAACAGATTTTTTTATTTTGTTTAAAAATCCCCAAATTGTTTGACTTTTTAGACAGACTTTAACTAATAATCTTTGGTTACCAAAAGGAAAGAACTTTAAGCAACGAAACTGGAGTTAATTTGCGCTCGACCTCTCAGGCCCAAAGAGACCATAGGCATCTTTTCACGCGCGCTTTTTTGGGAGTATGAGTGAATGTTAAATCCTTTCAAATGACATGATTATGAGATACAGATGAAGCCGTTAGTGCAGCTAGTTAAAATATAGTCACAGCAACAGCAACAATATCATTTTGAAAGCTAAAGCAGACAGGAGGACCAGTCCCGTACTGGAGCATTAAAAACGGCCAACCCGAGTTATATTTTCACAAAACCGCTCTTACGTGATTATGATGATATTACACCTTTTTCTCCAGATATTTTGTGGGCTATTATTATCTAGGTTTCTATAGAAATCAAAAAAAATTTGTGAAAAAACGAATCCTGTAAATACATTTGAAAATTTGCTATTTTACGTGGATTTTGGCCCTCCGTAATGTACTCATATAAAAAATATAAAAAAGTACATCTATAGAAACCTTGCACATTTAATCGAGAATCTGAATGACGACAATATTTCTCAAAATCTTTTAAGGGTTTTAAAAATGATAGAAAATTAACTCAAACAAACATACTGCCAGGATAAGAAGTATCCTATACGCCTTCCAGGACATATCATAACATGACATGTCTACCCTTGTACCAAATTTCATCCAAACGCCGTCAGCAGTTTCAGCGTGAAAGAGTTTTTTAGAAACTAATTTCCCAGTTTTCAGCTCTTTTCTTAGCACCTGTTCAGTTTGTAAGGTTATTTAACTTTGTTTATGTTTATTGCGAATATATTTACCTGAGATCACACACATCGCACACGTGAGGACGTCCCTCCTGCGCGTCGTTGGTCGCAGAATCAGACACGGATCCGCTGGAATCTGTCTCTTCATCGTCATCCAAGTTCTTGTTGCCGCCTTTCTCTGTTGAAAGATTGTTATTAAAGTCAGTTTTAAGTTGAATGCTGAATGATGATGATGATGAGTGACCTGCCATGTTTGTGTATACGTTTTCTAAGGTGAAATCTTACAAATGAACTTTCAAACAGTTACCCCTCCTAACCGATTGAGCTGTATTTTTGCAGACATAGTCATTTTGCATGACAATGCATGCTTAGCTAAGACACATAAATTCTAACTCCAATATGGCCACATCATCATCAGATGGAATAGTGGTCAAACGTGAGACTGTCTATAGTAAAACAAAAAATAGCGGGACTCTCGACGATGGCGGACTATAGCCCATTACTAAAATAAAACTTAATAAAATAGTGACTCGTTGTCACTCAGCTTAGCCTCACTAAAGGCAACGGAGGAAGGGGGTAGGTTTTTAGTCAGTAAGAGTCTGACACTACTTCCCGCTCCAAACAAGGGCGGGATTTGTCATTGGATGATTTTACCTACCATAAAAAAAACCCCTTGACCAATTAGATCATAGCTAATTAGAAAGCCGTGTTCATATTGACCAGTTGATGTAAACTCTTCAGATAGTACGGACGCGACTTTTGTTAATTCCTAAAATGAATTTAACAAACCGTGTAATAAAAAGTTTGCTTTAATATTTAATTTTTAACCCTGTATCAATACGGCTTTACTTTGCAGTAGCATTATAGCGAATAGACGCGAAGAGAATTTGACAGGCCAGTTGGTCTAATGGTTAGTATGCTGCTATGCCGGAGATCTTGGGTTCTATTCCCTCTCAAAACAAATGTCGTGTGATAAGCACGATCATTTGTGCAGTATCTGGGTGTAATTTGTCTAGTACTCATTACCATAACACAAGCTCTGCTTAGCTTGAGACTAGACGGCGTTGTGTGATAGTTGTGGAATATATTATTATTATTTATTCAGTGTCTGGGTGTAATTAAGTATGTTATGTCTAGATAGCTCTGCTTAATTTGGGACTAGATGGCGCTTTGCGAAAGTTTTGAATATTATTATTTATTATTGGACTATATTTTTATCCACCTCCATGATAATATGATTAAGGTTTATTGGTAATAAATCAAATCAAAATGGCGGACGTGGACAATTTAAAAAAATGTTTTTTTCTTTTTAATATTAACTTGTTTTACGTTTAACCCGTAAAATGCAACGTCATGCTCATGTGCCTGACGCAAAAAAATGTTTAACCTTCAACAATGTATATCTTTTTTTAAATATTTTATCCATATTTTTTAAGTAGATAACATTTATTAAATTTGTGTAATTTCGGTGGTTTTTGTTTAGCAGAACGTTTTTCAAAAAATGATAAATAAATTATTAACATTGGTGATAAAGAATAAAATAATGTTGCGTTTTCAAGACAGATAGGTCAAAACTCGTAATGCGATCCATTTGACGACCTAAACTGAATTGTTAAAGGGATGCAAGGGAGTTAGAAGTCATGGTAGGGCCCCAGGTTTGCCTGTTTGAACCGTTATCGACCCGTTTCAAGAAAAACATAGTGAAATTTTGCGTTTTTTGCAGAAACGGGTTATGAGTTAAAAATATATTTAATTAGTCATATAACTGCTGATCTAGTATAGTCCTAGAAACGTATTCTCATAAATAATTAGGGGCCGCTCAAGTATTACGTAAGTCGATTTTTTGCAAATATTAACCTCTTCCCCTCGACAGCAAAAGTAAGCAAAGCTTTCTCTCGTCCCCCCGTGCTTACATGAACAATTGACATGCATTTTTCATGTGTTTTGGTTTCGAACTACGGACGTAATCACCATCTAGACACCCTAACCCTGCTGCTCACATAATACTTGAACGGCCCCTTATTAATATGGAAGAGAAAACTCAAATTACCGCTTATTATGTTATTTCTGAATAGTCTCAATATTCAGAAAGAACATAGTAAGTAAGTTATTGATTTCACCCAGAAATGGCGTTGATACTAAAAATGAGATGATGAACAAAATAATAAAAGTCTCGATACCTAAAAAAGTCTCACCGTCAGAATCGTCCTGGTCGTTATTGGTGGGTTTCTGCAGTACTGCCAACTGCACCACTTTGATACCGCCGTGTTTAGCGTCCTCGTGTCCATGTTTGCTTGACTCATTGCTGGTAGCGCCTGAGGACAAAAATATAGGGAACTATGTTATAAGCGGGTTTTTACAGTGAGGAAATATTCTTGTTTAGCTTTCCAGTGAAAAGTCTTGGGATTCTGCGTTGTGTACAAACAATGATTTATCATCTATTATGAATTTTTGACATAATTATATTATGATTTTTACTGTACTATTATTGTCTCATGTGATTTGAGATTTTGTGAAACTTATATGCGTTTAGAATTACCTGAAATAATTTAATTGAATTAATCACTTTATGTACCGGATAGAAAGAAAAAAATATATTTTGTAACACGCACAGAACAAATAACAAAATATAATAAAATAACAACATAAAAAGGACCTGTACGCGGCCAAAAAGGCTCATATCCCAGCATAAGTCGCGACATTAAAAAGAACAATAAGAAAATAACGTAGAGCTGGTATGGCTGCGCTTGCGATGGCGCTTTCGTCTAGTAGTTCCTAGTTTCGGATAGACTCAGCCACTGGTCAATAAAAGAACCAACATGACCGAAACAAAGAAACTAGGTATGAAATAAAATAACCTCTTCTGCCCTTCAAATTGGCTAGGAACTGTATTGAAAAAGAATCGAGCAGGCTTCTTGAGTTTGGGCCGAAAGATTCTGGAATGGCGGTCGCGTACCGGAAGACGGACCGATGACCTGGTAAAGGCTGTGAGAATCCGATGAATGCAAGATGCACAGGAGCGTTCGTTGTGGCGACATTTGGAGGAGGCCTGTCCAACTGTGGACGTCTTTAGGCTGAAATGATGATGATGAGTTTCACTAACAGATATAGAAACTATCTTTTCTGTTGGCTTAATATTGGCCAAAATCTCAACCGAAAAGCCATATGGAGCCCACCTACGCATCTGTCTGCTCGTGATAAACTCAAAAACTATTGAAAGGATTTTCATGCAGTGTACACCAGTAGATAAAGAGATTCGTGAGAAAAGTTTAGGTGCAATAGACGCATATTTTAGTAGAGAATAGCTGATAAATTCAAAGATCTATTACACCCATGCGAAGCTAATATATGTATATAAGAAGAAAATACAGGGGCCTTTAAGTCAAAAGTGAATAGGTTACTTCTAGGAAAGGGTGCTCCATCGTCGGCCACATTATTGTGTACCATCAGGTGAGATAGTAGTGGTCAAACGCGAGTCTATCAATAATAACAAAAACATATATCTTGAACAACTATGGTACCAGGGGGCTTAATCTCGAGTTTAATTCCGATCGGTCGACATTGGAATTGTGACGTTAGGTACTCTTGGATTCGATGCTAGCGCCAAATTGGTTTAAAATTGCGTGACCACACGCCAAGCCCAATCCCCATTTTACTTAGTTTCCCAAAAAGGTCACGCAATTTGGCCCTAGCATAGAATTCAAGAGTACCTAACGTCACAATTCCAATGTCGACCGATCGGAATAAAACTCGAGAGTAAGCCCCCAGTAGTCATTGGCCCCGTAATCAGCCGAAGGTACTCAAAATTATGAATCCTATCATCATTAAGTATAGATATTCATTTACGCACATATGTGGAGTTTAGCTAGCCAATTTAATTTGGCCTTCTATAGTACAGACACGCGCGTGTTCCCATAAACCAATTGTCTAAAAAAACAATTAATCATACAGTAATCAAATTCAAAACCTCTTAATCATAAATCTTGTTTTTTTTTTAACTGACCACGTGCACGTCAAGCACTTCTAGTCAAATAACGAGCCGAAATGATTATGCTTATGATCTTTAATCTAAAATCTACAACTATACGAGAATTAATTATGAAGTAATTCATATAACGATATGAATGAATCAGGAAGTACTGGACTGTCTCGGTTAGCAACAAGATTTATGAATACATTATGTGGACCATTTTGGTAACCGGTTTCTGAGCACGCGATAATTGAGGAAAACTTATGGAAATGGTGGGAAATTGAAGGTAAACATCTTGAGGAAATCGACATGTCCTAAACCAGATTCAAAGAAATGTGACATCTACCAAACCACATTGTCCCCATTTTGATTAAAGACCATTCCCTCTTCTAGAAAATAATTCTGTATCCTTAAACACGTCCACTGTTGGACATAGGCCCCCACCAGGTCTCGCCACAATGAACGGTCCTGCGTCTCGCATCCATCGGATTCCGCGACCCTCACCAGGTCGACGATCCACCTTGTGAGGAGGCATTTCGACGCTGCGTCTTCATGTACGCGATCGCCACTCTAGAACCTTTCGGCCCCAACGGCCATCTGTTCTACGAGCAATATGCCCTGCCCACCACTTAAGTTTAGCGATTCTTCAGGCTATGTCAGTAACTTTGGTTGGTGAACTTGCTGGGAACATTATAAGGATGATTATGCTATGTTCTATGATGCGAATGATTAACGTTGACACATCATAGGGAAAACTCGACAACCATCCTTAAATTCTTAAATGACACATAACTGTAAGATGTACTGCTACAGAAACGTAAACAATTGTTTCCGTGGCAGTACATCTTACAGTCGTTGAAGAGCAACGGTGGCCTTAGAACGCAACGGGCAACGTAAGGACACAGATGGATATTAGTCAGTTAAAGTCTGACACCCTCTCACTCCAAATTAGAGTGGAGAAATTATTTGATGATGTCCCAGGCAGCAAAAAACTTTAATCTATATGCATAAAAGCAAAATACCACTAACTAATTAATCATCTCAGATCAATCTCAGAAACCATAACTTTTTATTATTATTAACTATCTCACTAGATGGTAAGCGACGATGTGGCCGACGATGGAGCACGCTTGCCAAGAAGTAACCTATTCGCTCTTGACATTAAAGACCCCTAGGTTGCAGCTATCAGGAAACACAGACTCCGGCAAATCATCTACAAATCTACAAACTTGAAATTTGGCAGGTAGGCTCCTTATAGGGTGTAGACATCCGCTAAGAGCTGGATTTTACGAAACTCCACCCCTAAGGGGATAAAACGGGGGTTGGAAGTTTGTAGACAGAAAGAAAGAAACCGACTTTGACGCGGGCCAAGCCGCTGCAGAAGCTAGTATACAATAAAATTAACTATACTATGATTTTTTATTAGATGAAGTAAAGTGACAGCTATAACAATGATTGTTTGACAGTTGGGCATTGTTATTTGACAGTTGGGCATTGTCCACTGCTGTCACTTTACTTCATCTAATAAAAAATCATAGTATAGCATTTAACCTTTTAATCGAATAGGACGGATATATTCGTCGCACCTTCACGACCAAACACTCCATCTCGTCAACTCTTGTCACCTAAGGGATTGAAGAGCTAAACGAGATGGAGTACTCAGTCGTAAACACACGACCCTGGCGAATAGGGCACGAAAACACTCGTCGAACCAATCCAACGCAGGCGGAATTCGAATGTAATATTTTAAAGCGTTGAATACGGTTGAATGAGAATAAACTGTTGTCCGCCACTGGATCGATTACCGACCAACAGGCTTAGTCAAATGACTTTTATGTTAGCGTTCCTGCCAAACGATAATTACAAAATGTATGGCAATGACATTTCTTGTCACGAGACTTTTCCGCAGGTACTAATGATGCAAAGTAGTGTTTTTTTTTACATAATATTTAATGAAGTTCCCCACAGGGTCTATCTTTATCTTTCTGTATACGCGATAAATTAAAAAAACTACTGTATAATAAGTACGTGAAATAATTAAAATAATTAAGCTATACGCATTCATACCAAGATATGGATTTTCATGCTGTTCTCATGGTGGCCCCGACTTACAATTTGTAGGTCGTGAGTCCAAACTCAGGCAGGCGCTTTGCTTTGAATAATTTATTTCATCACCACTGCTCTCAAAACGGTGAAGGAAAACATAGTCAGGAAACTAGAATGTCTAAGAATAAAAAATCCATGACATGACTGTGACCTCCACAAACCCACACTGGGCCCGCGTGGTGGATTACGGCCCATTCCCTCTCCTAGATTTTTTTTTTTTTTAACGTAGGTAAAATCATCCAATGACGAATCCCGCCCTTGGGTGGGGCGGGAAACAGTGTCAGACTTTTACTGACTAAAAACCTACCTTTCCATTCCTTGCCTTTATCCTGGGGCCTTTGGTGACAGTCTCACATAACCTTTGGCCCCAGTAGGCTTCGGCCCTGCTGGACCCCTACAGTTTGCTGACAACTCCTTGAGGCGCGCGGGAACGGTGCGCGCCGTAGACGACCTGAGCTCGGACCGGTCTGTTACCGGACGGACGGACAGCGAGCTACCCATTGCCCACCGTCCGCGAGCCCGCGCCTACGGTGGCCGGAAATTGGGATCGGAAACCCGGCGGCGGCGGCGGCGTGTGCGCCTTTGCCTAATGCGGTCGGCCTCCTCCTTTACTAGCATTACTGCTTCGCAGAAGGAGGCGACCGCCTGCTCCTAGATAGGAAGCCTTAAGTCCCAGCAGTGGAAACATTATAAGCTGATTTATCCTTACACCAATAGACAGAGAGATACATAAGAAAGCTTTTAGGTGTACAATACCTGCATATTAAAGTAGAGAAAAGCCAAGAATTTTAAAGATTTCTAACACGGTAGTATTTCATAAAGAAATTGGAGTTTGACTTTCCTCTGACTTCAGACGAACAAGGAAACATTTATAGTGTCATCGCAAAACCAGACATGTGTCATCATTAAAGGCCTAATTGCTGTTCATCACTTAAATAATTCATTTTATTATAGAAGCAGATGGTGTCTCCTTCATGGTCGGAGTGAATTGTAAAGTTACATCTTTGCAATTCACTCTCTCAAGTATTTAAGCTATGAATTGCAACCCAAAAAAACCCTAATTTTATTTATGTCCCCTTTTTCCTTTTTTTGTTTAACAGGTAAGCGGCTTCAGCCGCGTGATAGTAGAAAATATGTATAACTAGCGACCCACAAAAACCTTTCTCTTGAACCGCTCTATCTATTAAAACAAACCCCATCAAAATCCGTTGCGCAGTTTTAAAGATCTAAGCATATATATGGACAGACAGCGGGAAGCGACTTTCTTTTATAGATACTATGTAGTGATATAGTATGTCCCTCAGTTATAAAGTAGCATTTTACTGGTGAAACAATTCTTAAAATCGGTCCAATATTTTTTGAGTAAACAAAAATACAAATCTTTTCTCTTTATATGATTAGTATAGGTAGATAATAACTTAAAATAATCATGAAAGTAAAAAAAAATAGTAAACCCTCAAACAAATACGTTGTGGGCAAAATATCCCCCAACATGACACGCAACGCTCAATCTACGTGACGCTGCAACGTTGCTCAGTGTCCCGCAATTCGTCCCCAAACATTTTACGGCACATTCACGTGCGTCAAGGGGGACATGTTGTTGGGACTATTTGACAGCGTTGCGCGTCACATTTTATCCGCTAATGTATCTGAAGCTACAGATTGAGAAATGAGAAGATCAGGTAAAGCACTTTAATTAACTAATGATCCGACCCGGTTTTGCACGGGTGCAGATCATACAAAAACCTTCCGTGTTTATTATTATTTCTAATAATGAAAACCGCATTAATATCCGTTGCATGGTTTAGGTGGAGTTTTGCTTCATTCGCTAATGCAAAAAAAAGAAGTGGAAAGCAATTTTGTTTTATACGATGTAGTGATGTACATATATATACCGTTAAAATATATTATTTGTTCTTCAAAAACTTCGTTAAAATTTCTTGAAACAAAATCTACATAGTTGGAATGCAAGTGCAGACAGACATTTTTTTATCGTCTAGATTATTTTAAAATAAATACCGTTTCTTGCAGCTTTTGAACTCGCTGTGATTTTGTTTTGTTTAAACAGCCATTATTTTTAATAAGTGGGTTTTTCCATAGACTATCTTATATCTATCCCACAGCCCTCCACTTTGATTGAGACCTGTAAATCGATTGCCTGCGCATTCAAGGTCGACCGCCATGTTGATTCAACTTGTGTAACGAGGATTATAACCGAATTTCAGGTTTCCGAAATGGTTCAACTTATTTGCCGCGCACTATAATATATATGTTTGTCTTAGCGCACAATTTGTATAAGACAGTAAGAAGGATACAGATTGTTACGTCGCTTATTGTTAATAGCCTAACTACCTGTTCTTAGTACTATAATCATTTTAATTTTAGCGCTCGAGCCCGCCGCGCTAGGTCGTCGCCAAAAGTACAAAAACCAGTTATATATTTCGACATTTTGTCTCATGTTTCATCTAAATATAGCCCTAACGTACTTCTTACCGTGCTAAGTAGACCGTACAAGTAATTTTCATAGGAAGTTAATCAAACAGAACTTTGTTCAAGTCATCATAATTTCGAAAAGATAAAAAATTCCTTTGTTTGTCTCGGTACGTTCACACGGAGCGAACATTTTTTATTGTCTATTTTATACATACTAAATATTATAATAATACTTGCAACGTCGGGTTTTACATTGTGAGTCATAGTTTAAAGAAAAAAATCAACAATCAGATTTTAGTAAAGGCAAGGAAAACGTTTATAATATTGCTGTAACTAATGTTTTAATGATTCTACTGTCGAACAAAAAAATATTTCACACAACTTATTATATTTTGTAACGATTGTAAAAAAAATAAATGAAAATATACGAGCGGCGGAGACGTATGAAAATCTAGTCAAGGTATGTAAATGTGAACAATGGCAGAGTTGAAACAAATAAACATATACCACAATGGTTTTATAACAGTGTGGGTCCGTGATTGTGCAAAATATTGTGAAAGGAAATTATACTAAATTATTGTCTTGCGGCGATCTATTGTCGGGTTTCTTGCTACAATATCGGCTGATGGCTCCATTTGATATAAAAACTTTTTTAATCCTTTGTATTGAAAATAGAACTATGCTTATTTTGATCTAGATAAGTGTTAAACCGGTTCCTGTATATTTTGAAGTGTCGCAATCTACATATTTGATCGATGGGATTAGGTACGAGTATATGCAATATGTCCCATAAAATAGCAGATAATCCATCAATGGACAGATTATATGGTTACAGTGTGCATACAGGAACCATAACATTTACTGATAAATTTATTGAACTTTAACTTTTTATTTTTCAACGGTATGTTAATTTATTCCGATATATTTTTTATCGTCCAATCACAGCGTGAACTTACACGAGAGTAGGTATAAGTGTATCATTATTATAATTTTTTCTTTAATAATTTTTTTTCCGATGCCAATATGTTTTAATAACAGTGCATAAATAAAAAAAAAACAATCTTGTTTTTTTGTTCTTTCAACATCAGAATATAATAATTTTACGCCCACGATAATATCGCTCTGACGTCTTTATTACGGATATTGTTAAAAAAAACTGACATTTAATTACAAAAATAAAATGTGAAACGTCTAATTAGGAATAAGAGGTAACAGGTTTTATTAATTTAATGTTCAAAATATTTATTGATAAGCAAACGAGATCAATCAAACGGTAGACAATTAAAAACAAGAAATATTAGCATAATAAAAGTCGAAATATAATATTGTATTAAGGGCCTATTTCACTATCTATGATTCAGTTTCCGTAAACTTGCTTGGTAAATAATTTCATAGAAACTCTGTTCTATTTTTAAATTTATTCATCTGGTGGCTAAACTCATACACACGATCAGCATGTAGCTAATGGCAGAGGTAACTGCAGCCGTCGACAAGGCGGCGGCAGCTGTTGACACGTCGACGGCGGCTGCCGACACGATCAGCGGCAGCCGTCGTGTATGCCAAATACAGGTCGACAGCCGCCGTGGACGCCTCGACGGCTGCCATCGACCCGTGTCGACGGGTGCAGTTACCTCTGCCATTAGCTACATGCTGATCGTGTTGCCGTTGACAACATGCCGCTCGTGTGTATGAGCTCTTAGCCACCACATGAATAAATTTAAAAATGGAACAGAAATTCTACTAGCAATGAGACCTAAGTGTAATAATAAATAAATTATACTTTCGAACAAAAAAATAATTATTACAAGTGACATTTTCAAAAATAAAAAGTTAAACATGAATAAAACAATATTGCATTCTTTATTTTTTTTACCAATATTTCTCGAAATGACAAGGTTTTAATTTCGCAAGTTGATATTCCACATTTTTTAAATAAAGAATCTGCGCTTTTACAATTTAAATGTCAACTCGAAAGAAATCGGATGACTAAGGGCAAGAGAATTTCGTTTTATATAATTTTCGGAACGTGTTTCTGTTCAAAATAATTTGTATTTTAGCATATTACGGAACTCGAGCTACGCCCTATTCTAAAATAAAACCAAGAAATTATTCGCGAGCTCGTTTTCGACATTCTAAAATGGCGGCGAAACCAACAAAAAAGGAAATACAAAGTAGAAGATATATATTATTTTGCTTTATTCTTTTATTATTTGCTTCAAATACGCAGGTGCAAGCCATACTCATTCATATTGTTAATGTTTTCATATAATGTGGCCTCTGAATGAATAACAAACATTGTAATATAAATAGTTTAACTTTATAAATCGTATTGTTTTTGACGGAAATAATTACTAACGATTCAAACTAAAACATCATTATGCAAGGGCACATTCCACCTGGACGCAATAGGTAACTAAAGGAACATAGGTGGGTTTTAGTTTAAAGAGCCTTTTTCCTCTTCCCTCCACTTCGCACAAAATATCAAAATATACCAATTTTCAATAGTTCGTGATAGATGCATCCTATGTCTTCATAGATAATGATATTACACTACGGCCACGACTTCGAGTTGTAGGTCGCGGGTTCAAACCCAGCCAGGCGCATTACTTTGTATTGCTCTCAAAACGGTAAAGGAAAATATCATGAGGAAACCAGCATGTCCTAGAACTAAAAAATCCAAGACAAGTGACCCCAACCCGCACCTAGGAGGCCTGAGTTAATGCTAAACTATGTTATTATGCACATTATGAATTACAATAAAAACTTGGGATTTGATACAACCGGTTATGAAAAGAACCCTAAATTGTAACAATAATACAATACTTAAACTTTGGTGGGTTATCACTAAAATACTTCCTCTCGCTCTTCCTAGAGCGGGAGGAGTTATTGACGATTTTTTTTTTCCATTCCAATATATTTTTCTAACAGCAATAATTCCTACGATATGTTGGAAATAATGAAGAAAAAAATACCAACTTCCTTTGCAAAAAATAACCTTAAAAAGGTAATTTAGACAAGTTAGATCACTTTTAATATGAGGAAACAGAATAAATGATAATTTGGGTCAGAATCGTAATGTCTTTTTTTATCAACTGTAGGAGTAAATTATATGTTCAAATAATATCTAAAATTATGTATTTTATTATTATTATAGACGATGTGGTTTAGTTTATTTCAAATCGATTTTTGAAAATGACATCACTGCATAATCTTATTATGAACTCAGTTTCACAAAGGTTAAAATAATTGTTGTTTTATTTTACTTGTTAATAAATTATTCCATTTTTATATGTGATTTTTTCCTCTGCTATAGATAAGTTTATCTAAAAAAGGTAACATTGCAATAAAAACAAATCAAAATCTGATATAAAATAACCAAATTAGGAATTTTTAATGGCTTTTAAAAACATGAATATTTATGGCTATAGAAACAATTTTATAACAAAATAATTTAAGTATTTTATTATCGTTATAATGTAGGGTTCTAAATATAACCGGATGTATCAAGTCTTAATTTTCACTGAAATTCATAATGTACCTAAATTATATTATCAGGACATGATTATAATTATTTATTTAGTTCAGCAAAACAGCCATTAATAACTAATAATAATATGTACGTTAACCCTTTCACTCTGTATTTTCCAAGAGCCGCAAACTTTCTAATAATATCGTCTTTTAATCATCAGCAAACAAATTCAATCCAGAGTTTGTCTCCACGAGTGCATTGAGCATCGTTAGCATACGCGGTATAGGGGAGGTGGATCGAGCTGCAGTGCGACAAAATGGACATTCAATAAAAAAATTTAAAGAAATATTTGGACATAGGATACTCCAATCATCATTATCCATAACACGCGGAACCTCATCAGATGTTTTAAAACTTTTTTAAAACAAAAAAAAAATCCATGGCTGGTACTTCTGCCTAAATAATAAAAACTTACGAAACGAATTTCAACTTTAATGTCTGCGATATAATAAAAAAAAACAACTTTTTTTTTACAAAACCTGCTTCTCGTTATAAACGCAAAAAAAAAACAATGAACCCATATTCCGAGAATCTCGTTTTAGCTTTTTATTTTTTAAGTGAAGGGAAATATAAATCACGATTTTTTATTATGCTGCCGGACTAACTTCAGACATTTGGTCATGACATTCAAAATTAATTTAAAATATTATAAAAAAAAAAACATAATAATAATACATACATCGTCAGAGTTAAAACAAAATTAGTGTTTTTTATAAAAAAAATATATAAGTATACATTTTGTGGTAGCGCGCTATGCTTTGTTAATTTCAACGAAAAAATGTGGTTTTTATGTATTTTTTTAATTAAACCAATTTAATTCGACTTTAATGTTTAAGATGAAGGTCAGATATACAATTTTATGATTAGGTAGTTATTATATACATATATACACACATTCAAAATAATAAAAAAATATGTAAAACCTGTATCGTTTTTTTAACACGTTTTAAATAAGCCATGCTTTACTAGACGCTACTGCGGGAATGTCCAGAGTTTACCTTCCTGGGCCTAGAACACAGAGGGTAACTGAAGGATACAGGTGGGTTTTAGTGACAGTAAAAAGTTTGACACTCCATCTCGCTACACCCATACCGGAAGAACTTATACCATGATTACACAAGAAAAAAAAGTTAGGAATAATATTAAGCGCATTTCAAAGCAAAATCAAGTTTAAAATCATAACAGATATTTCCTCAAAACGAAGCTTATTGAAAATGACAAATCATTAATATTCATGACCGCAGATTGCGACACTTTTAAGATTTCGAGTCATCATCCCTTCTTTTTTACAATAGATGACGACAGTTGAGCCTTGCAACAGTATTGCCCACTTATACACCGTTAAATTTTGATCGTTTTAATCCCGTGGAGGGTCGATCCGGTACATGAAACACTATCGATTTGTAAAATTAAAATTAAAAAATAAAGTACTTTTTTTCTAAAACTCGAATCAGGGACCGTTTTCGGTTAAGGTATACGGTTACGCTACCGGTATTAAAATACGGTACCGGTTTATTTTAAAGGTAGACCGAAACCGGTTAAGATTTGCGGTTACGCTACCGGTATAAAATAACGATAGCGCTATTTTTTTAGGTACCACTATACCTTTATTTAACCGAAATAATTCCGGTACCAAAATTATTTCTCGTGCGAGTACCTACGATAAATGCGACGTTGCCAGCTATCTCGACAAGTGTATTGCGATTGGCACGACGAAAAAGCGCGAGAGTAGGGGTTTCAAAGGATACCTTAATATTAGAGGTTTAAGTACCGTAAAAAATAACGGTACCGTTATTTTGAGGTATTGAAATGAAAAGGTATGACGTCATACCGTTAACCCTTATAACCGATATTTTTTCGGTATGCAGTCCCTGACTCGAATTAATATTAATTTCTTTAAGTAAACGAGTCAATGACCTTGTAGATAGTTGTCGGTCGTTGCGTACTAACTACCTACAGTTCGTTGAACTTGCCCAGCTGACTTTAAAGGCAAAGAAATTAATTTCTTACAGGCGTAAATTACTTAAGAGTTAAAAAAAGTACTTTATTTTTTAATTTTAATTTTACAAATCGATAGTGTTTCATGTACCGGATCGACCCTCCAAGGGATTGAAACGACCAAAATTTAACGGTGTATTATGCCTCTTTTGGAGCACAGCCTGTTATTCTGTATTCGGTCTATTCTATCCCTTACGTTAATACTAGCTTTAACTATAGGTTTTGCTTGCGTGAAAATAGAAAATTGAAGAAAATAGAAAATCTCTCGGTGTAAAAGTATCCTAGGCCAGTTTCTACTCATTTTTAACTTTTTTAAACCTCTGAAAATCCACATATTTATAAGAGAACAGCATGAAAATGTATTTTATTAAAATTGACTATATGACCAAGCGCTTGGCAAAAATGAAAACATGATATAAATTAGTTGGCTCGATACAAAAAAAAAAATCGCGAATCTGACCCTAATTTACGATTTCAAACGTGTTTATCTACGAGATTACGTTACGGAAATATTTGAAAGTTGAAAAAAATAAAAATAAAGCTCGTTATTTAAAAGCGCTTCGCAAAACAAAAATCTTTAATAGTTTTTGTTTTTTTTTTTATAAAAATAAAACCGCTGTTTTGGGGCCGCGAAGACGACATAGTCCCGAGCGGAGTTCATACAAAAAAAAAAAAAAAACAGTGACTACAAACAGCCCTTAAGGTCATGGTTTACCCGTATGCCAAATTGTATCTAAACTCGTTTAGCAATTTAAGCGTGAAAGAATAACAAACATACAAAATTTCGCCTTTATAATATTAGTGTTATTATTTTGCTATCCAAAAGGCTTGCCCGTGTCATCGATCTCGTATTAAGGTAAATGATGAATTAATGCTAGTACGATGAAATGACCGAGCCTTCAAGACGCCTCTACACTCTCGATTTGAAGGCTTAGCGCGGTTAATGGAAATGCAATTTGCCTGCTGCGGTCTGCCCGTCCCATTATAATTTAGGTGTTTTCAAGGCTAGAGTGACTAGTGTGCTTCACCATTAACGTTTGCATCGCTGCTTATCACCTGCCCCCCTAGCCAAGTTAGATCGTTTCGTTAAGCGTGAACGCTTGGAGTTGACCACGCCCCCAATTCCTTTGTTCTGACGTCATCTCAACGCTCAGTACGTGGGATCGCAGTCAAGCACTAGTCTTATTTCATTAATGCTAGGTTAATAGACTCTTAATAAACTAGTGCGCCTCACCATCAACGATTGCATCACTGCTTAACATCAGGTGGGATTGCAGTCAAGCCCTAGTTTATATCAATTAAAAAAACCTACAAACATTACACAAAAACATAAATATATACACTAAAGGCTACTCCTAACTAGAATATAGCGTCAAAAAACTCCTCCGCATCGCTGTCGACTGGAAGTGTGCCCAAAAGGCTGGCGGCATTGCCACGTTGTATGGCAATGCTTAATCTCTGACCGAGGTAAGTGTATATATAGTTTTAATAAATTTATATTCCTGTGTAATATGTTGAATAAAGTATGAACCGATTCCTGAATGTTCACAAATTAAAAAAACTAAAAAATTAAAAAAAAAACTTGCGGCGCTGGAATTAATTTTTCTAATATAAAGCTGAAGAGTTTATTCAGGAACTACTGGTTTGAATTGGAAAAATCTTAGTGTTGGATAGCTCATTTATCGAAGAAAGCTATGGGCTTCACAAAAGACAGAAGCGGGTAAAGCCGCAGGGGCAGCTAGTTTGTGATAAAGAAAAGCCGCCTGCGTAAACCTTGCAAACCTAAAACCAGAAACAAAAGAATTTGTCAACAAGACTTACCAGGTGAGGTGACCTTATGGCGCTCATCAGTCTTATTATCATCCTGGAAGCGTACAGTCATCGGTTTCTTCTTGGCCCTGAGCCTGTCATCATCAGGAGACAGGATTGAGGTCCGCTTCTTCGGACGCTCCTCTTCTACGTTCATCTTCACATCTGTTGTTGATGATGCTGCCACTGTAGAGAAAAAGATTTTTTACATTCCATATTTTATTTATTTCGGTCGAAAGATTCTAATTTGGATTGTATTATACAATGTTAAATTTTGATCATTTTAATCCCGTGGAGGGACGATTCGGTACATGAAACACTATCGATTTGTAAAGATTAAATAAAAAAATAAAGTGCTTACTTTTTTTCTAAAAGTCGAATTAATGTATAGATACGCATACTGTACGAAATTAATTTCTTTAAGTAAACGAGTCAATGACCTTCTAGGTAGTAGTCAATTGTTGCGTACTAGCTACCTACAGGTCAATGAACTCGCCCAACTGACGTTTGTTTAAAGAAATTAATTTCGTACATGCGTAAATTAATTCGAGTTTAAAAAAAGTACTTCATTTTTAATTTTATCGTAGAACCGAATCGACCCTTCACGGGATTAAAACGATCAAAATTTAACGATTTATAAATAACAAATAACAATAACAAGTATTTATACACAGTTAAATTTTGATCGGGGTAAACGAAACCTACCAGTGTATTAGGGCCACGGGAGGACTTTTGAAAAGGTAACTTCTGGTCCCAGAAAGCAAAAGACAACTGAAGGGACATAGGTGTGGTTTTAGTTAGTAATGACACGCCTTCCCGTTCCGCCCTAGAACGGGAAAGTCGTTAGATGATTCTCCAACTCAATAAAAAACTGATTTATACAACTAAAACGAAGTCTTTAATGTGTATTAAATCTTGATCTGCAAATGTTATTTTATATCATATCGGGCAAAAAGTGCTATTGAGTTTTTCTATTACAAATTCCTCTTCAGCAGCCCGTAGTTTGGAACTTGCTGGTGTGTCACCTCTTTGCCTTGGAAAGAACTTAATATCGTTGGTCCTGCGCCACATCTCTCTGATATTATCGGATTGTTTATGAGAGTACAGGAACAGAGAATGTACCTGTGTTTGCGCACACACTTGTGCACTAGACTATCTTGTGCGTACTTGGTTAATCTCTGTTGAGATTGTGACCGAAATTCGGTCAGGAGAATATGACTGGCCTGTTAGTCTGGTTGGTAGCCCTGACTGCTATACCGAAGGTCGTGGTTTCGATTCCAACCCAAGACAAATGTTAATTGATGAGCACGATCATTTTTTCTGTGTCTGGGTGTAATTTATCTATAATATGTATGTATTTTAGAAATACATAAGTTGTCTAGTACCCATAACATAAGCTCTGCTTAGCTTGGGACTAGAAGGCGTCGTGATAGTTGTGGAATATTATTATATTATATTACTGGCTTTTGCCCGCGGCTTCGCTCCCGCTCTACCCTACTGTACCTTACTCTACCCTGCTCTACCCTACTCTACCCCCCTACTCTACATTACTCTACCCTACTCTACTCTACCCTATACCAATAAATGATCAGGTTTCTATTTTTTTATTATTATTTAACAGGATAAAAATTACCTTCCCACCAATTTTCAGCCAAATCGGTTCAGCCGTTCTTGAGTTATAAATAGTGTAACTAACACGACTTTCTTTTATATATATAGATTATTAGATCCTGTCAGAATCTGAAGTCTCTTTTTGCCATATTTTTTTGTGATTAAAATTAAATAATAGGGGTTAAAAACACCGAGTATTGGTACAAGTTCAGAATGTTTTCTTGAACTTATACTTGTAAAAAACTAATACATAATGTTATGAACGCGTATTTGTAAAAGAAAGACTTTCACGATACGAGTGACGCAATGGCTAAAATGGCGGCAGATCGATTGGCATCCGCGCTAAGAATAATTGGTCTCAGGTTCTAAATATGTATTTGTTGGCCGTAGGATTTCTAACTACAAACATATCTAATTGTTAACATGAATTTTCCAGGGTGGTCAGCGAAATAGTGAGCTAAATAAACACGTTTTCTTTAAAATTTTCTTAAGCTTTTTGTATCTTCATTATAATATGATTTGCTATATGAAAATAAAGCTCATCAATACAACCCACCAGTTCGCGTCACCCTATTGAATGGTTATTTCATGAAAATTCTGAAGATTGGCCTGTTGGTTTCGTGGTTAGTAGCCCTGATTGCTATGCCGGAGGTCGTAGGTTCAACTCCCACCCCGGACAAATGTTTGTGTGATGAGCACGATCATTTGTTCTGTATCTGGGAGTAATTTATCTATAATATGTATGTATTTAGAATTATATAAGTATGTGCATCAGTTGTCTAGTATTCAAATACCTCCACCGTATTCTCAATCGTGTCCAACGGCCGGTCTACATAATGGTGAAACCCGGGCGTTTTTTCCGCACAAACCGGTGCAGGAACCTCCCGAACTTACCAAATCGGACCTGCGTTATGCGGAAGGTAAGGAAGCCGGACGTCTTTCCAGCCACTCTTCCAAGAGGGAACTTACCGCCATAATAATAGCGTACCCAGAACTGAGAAGGTTGTAGTGATGCTTTTAATTAATATAATTCGGCAAAGCCATACGTGTTACTGTCAAAAACCATATTGCAATGAAAATAGAACTTGACACTAACATACAAAATGAAAAAAAAAAAAAACTTAAGAAAATTTTAATTCGCGTTACTATGGAGCATTCACCATAAGCGGTGCTACAATATGGGAGAAACAATAGAGTGAGACTGATTAATCAAAAAAATAATACATTTAAATCTAAATGGGCGTACCGAGGGGGAGAAACACCTGGAAGCCTTCCAGCACCTGCTTCTGAATACCTTAGGGTCAGAGCAGGATAGATGCCACATTTTTTTATAAATCTTATAAAAATGAATAACTGTTCGTTAGTCTCGCTAAAACTCGAACGGCCGGACCGATTTGGCTAATTTGGGTCTTGAAATATTCGTGATAATCCAGGGAAGGTGTATACTTTTCTCGAGCATTGGCAAAATAATAGCCAAACCGCTTATTAAAAGTTACGCCAAAATGTATGAAATATTAAAAGTCACGAACGGGCATTGGCAATTTTATCTTTACAAATCGATAGTGTTTCATGTACCGAATCGACCCTCCGCGGGATTAAAACGACCAAAATTTAACGGTGTACTTTATTGGATATTGTGGATAGGATAAACATTTACAAAAACCAGAGAATAAGTAACAAAAACGAAGTGTACCTACAATGGACGGTCTTATCTCACAGGGCAATCTTTTACAGGCAACCTTGCTTTGTAGTTGATGAATAAAATTATTTTTAAAATTCTTTAATATTTGTTTATTAATTAAAAGTTATTTAATTTAAAAACTAAATAACAATGCATGTATCTTAGATATTCATCTAGCAAATGAAACGAGGGCTTAACAACGTTACCATATCAAAAGAGACCTTGTCAAAAACCAGAACATTTAAAATACTCAAATACCTTTATCGTTTTCTAAAAAAAAACCCTTGCGTTGTTGAAAAGTCAAAACGAATTGTGGACTGCTAAAAAATCAGAGGCCCTACCATGAGATCTTAACGCGATCCACTTGACGACCTAAACTGAACTGTTAATGGGATGGAGCTATACACCCTATACACCGTTATATATTGGTCGTTTTAATCCCGCGGAGGTTCGATTCGGTACATTGTAAAAAGGGAACATTAAAAAATAAAGTACTTTTTTAAACTCGAATTAATTTCTTTAAGTAAACGTCAGCTGAGCTAGGTCAATTAACTGTAGGTAGTTAGTACCCAACGACCGACAACTACCTACAAGGTCATTGACTCGTTTACTTTCGTAAATGCGTATACATATTAATTCGAGAAAAAAAAGTAATTTATTTTTTACATTTTTTCTCTTTACAAATCGATAGTATTTCATGTACCGAATCGACCCTCCGCGGGATTATAACGACTAAAATTAAACGGTGTATAGCTACATCTCCCTTTCTCCATCTTCTGATATACAAAATCCGAACGAACGTTATTTTTTATTAACCCTTTAAGAGTCGGTTATAGTCACTGAATACGAGTATTTTGTATGAACTCAACCCGTGTCTATGTCGACTACACGGCTCCGTAACAACGGCTTTATGTTTATGAAAAAAAAAAACTATTCAAGATTTTTCTTTTTGCGAGGCTCTTTTAAAAAACAAGCTTTATTATTTTTTGTAACTTTTAAATATTTCCGTGACTTAATTTCTTAGACATATACGTTTGAAATCGTATGCCATAGTTTCTCATATAGTCAATTTTAATAAAATATTTTTACATGCGGTTCTCTTTTATATTTGTGAATTTCCAGAGATTTAAAAAAGTTCTAAATGAGTAGAACCTGGCCGTAACTGCTTGTGTCGGATTGGTCCGACCAGTTGTGCCCTATTCGCCAGGGTTGTGTGTGTTTGCAACTCCATCTCTTCAATTCTCATAGGTGAAAGAAAAATATGAATGAAGATGGAGTATTTGGTCGTGTAAGTACGACCCTGGCCGAATAATCGCGAGTGTTTGTCCGATATATCCGACGACGTAGGCGGTAAAAGGACCAGTACCTCTACCATGAGTTTTAAGCAATAGTATTCGTCGCTACTCGATATCGACGCCGTAAATATTTTGTATGGCAAATTTTGCAGCGCCTCTAGCGGTCACTTGCAGAACCAAAATTTTCCATACAAAATATTTACGGCGTCGATATCGAGTAGCGACGAATACTATTGCTTAAAACTCATGGTAGAGGTACTGGTCCAGTTGAGTACGCCCATGATATATGTAGTAGGATGTGTCTAACTCACCCTGATCATGTTCTGTCTGTATGCTAGCAACGACCCTCTCTCCAACCATGGACCCACGGGAAGCGTGCATAGCCTCCTCCATTTCCCTCGCAGCAGCCGCCAAGATATTGTTGACGGCAGTATGTGTGGTGGGTGGATCCTCGCGACGCCGCCGCCGGATCTCTTCAGCGCGCATCATGGATTGCTGGTACATGTGTATCTAGGAATTATTTGTGATGTAAGGTAATGGTCTGGATGATGGTTAGTTAAGCTTGGTAGGGTTTATTAAGCGTTAGGTGGGGGGGCGAATGTGGAAGGTTCGGAAGTGATCCCAGTTTTGCCCAATGGTTTGAGATAATGTAGGTTCTTGATTTGATCTTTTGGCAGTTAACATTGTGATTTGGCAATACAGCACTAGTTTGTCTTTATAGTCTAGTTTGTCCTATTTTTACCTTTAAGGTTGCAGATGGTTTAAGTAAATTGCGTACTTAGCGTGTCCCGAGTAATGGCGGAATTAGCATTGACATAGAATGTGGCAATGCCGCCAATCTTTCGGGTAATTTCAGCAATTTTCGACGCCATTTTTTAATTACAAATATTTTTTTGTTTTAAATGTTCTCGTATTATACAATAGTATATTATATAGTAAATACACAAGTTTTTAATATTGTTTAGTTGCTTATAAGTATATTGTTCTTATATTCTGATGTAAAGGGTTTTTTTTTTAATTATTATAAACATATTTTTTGCCGTATGTCGCCGTAGTAATTTAACACATTCTATGTGAATTGAAATACGCTCATAAATTATACAAAAACCAGTTATGATTCTAATCAAACTATATTTTACTAATTATCTCATCAATCTGAGTAGAAACCAAAATAATTAATTTTGTATGAAACGACCAAAATCGTTCGAGTCACATTGATTATAAATAATGTCTAATAAATTCTCACGATTCTTATAAAATAGACCAAGTCTCAATAATGAATCAATTCTATTGCATAACTAAAAACGGGAAATGCTTTTATTACTTTTTCTAATGAATCATAATGGTATGTAATTATGTGACTTTTGCATTGTTCTAGGAATTGGAAATACATACAATGTGTTAGTGGCCTTATCTTACCCGCATGTTTTATAAAGTAGACGAGAGGAAAGGTTACTGCCCCTTAAGTTAAAGCCAGACAGAAGGCTGGAAGAAAACGTAGGTGCAAGGTGGCTCGTCTACCTCCCACGGAGTATGTATTGAGAAGCGTAACGACCAAATCTCAAACGCTAATTAATTTTAAGCCACTACAATGTAATGTTGACAATTAAAATGTAGGTAAGTGAATTGTAGCACTAAATACAGTTAGATGTCGTTTACGAATTCGGAATTAATCGTCTAGTCAATTGTCTTTCAGGGCTTTTTTTTTTAGGTGGCAGAATGGTTGCGGAAGGCTAGAAAACTGTCGTTGGAGTCCTCATGAGTCGTGTCAAAAACGAGCGTAGTGTTGGGTGCCCTCAGTTAGAAGGTGATAGCCTTTGTGGTAGCTTTAAAAGGAGACCGAAACAGACGATAAGAGAAGGGTGTTGCGGTGCAATTTGGGTTGGCCTATGTCCAATAGTGGACTATGATAGGCCATATTCAGCCGATATAGTCTAGACCAAATTAAAAAAAAAATAGCTCAATGTAAGTTTACGTCTCGTAGCAGAATCATATGAACAAACAATCCACGAGTGTCTGGTCCGCCTTTAAGAACCCAGAGTTCGGAAAAATTCGCAAACAAACAAATGAACAATACAATATACATTTGTTTTTTCCCAAATAAATAAAAAACTCGAGAATTTCAGTTTCTTGTACGCTCGTGCATCAATCAGGAAATATCTACGTATTTTTATATTTAAAAATTAAATATTTATGAAAAATAATAATGATAGGTATGATTAATTTTCAACATACATAATAATACTAAGAATATTTCCACCACATTCTAGATATAAGATATGACGTTGAAAATAGACTTTATCGCGAAATTATTGTAAATTTTTACTTCCATAACCCAAAGTTATCTGAAAACAAAATATTTATCTTGAATTTTAATATTGTTTAATATTATTAAATGGTGATAATATAATGATTAATATAAATAGCTTACAATCACGTTTTTTGCACACCAATTTTAATGACTTTAATACAATTTTGGACAGTCACGTAAAAATAGTTGTACCTACGCTATATGTATATAATACTCGTATACCTACTACATGACCATCGAATTTTTAAAAACTCGCCAATTTATTTTGACCTTGGAAATACATTATGTTAATTGTTGACTGGCTAACTAAATTATTAATTAAAATGTAACATTATCGGCCTCTTCTGTAACACTAAAAATATGAATAAAAAAAATCAGAGTACAGGCCGGTTTTACTAAAATCTCTTACAAAACAACCATAATCGTAATTTGAAATGGCCAGTGTGAAATGGCCAGTGTGAAATGGCATAAAATACAATAACTGTTTATGAATGTACCCCACAGTTATGTACAGTCACCGACAATGACGGCGCGCCAAATAATAAATGACTAAGATTTCTCGTAATTACAATTGCATGTTAATTTAATCATTTAAATTGAGTTTCTTACACGTGTAAGAACAGGGATCTTAATTGGTATATTACACTAGAAAATAATAAATGGCCATATAAGTTTTTATTTTTATATTCGCGGTAACTTGACAAGTAATAGGCTGGTTTTGAAATGTTTGTCTCTGGTAGAGAGTCTATTGTTAGTAGAGAATAACAATCCATTGATTGCCATTTATGAGTAACTGAGTATTTCGTTTTTTTTTTTTTTAAATTTGTTATATGTTTTTATCTTGTAGTGTGAATTAAAGGGATTCCTCCAGAACTGGCAAGATGAAAAAGATGGTAGGAGTGGAGCCAAAGAGTGGGACAGATTAGGCTAACAAAAAAAAAAGTGTAAACCAAAAAATCAGACATGCTTTTTTTTTCATTATACTTAATAGGATTTTCAATTATTTTTCGTTTTGTGTAAAAAAAACAATACCTAGACATAATATTCAATAAAATTAATATCCTTGTATACTATTGAGAAGTACAATTCTGTTTTAGAATCAAACTTATTGTTATTTTCCTTTAAGACGTTTCAACATAATGATGAAACAATTTTCTATTTTGTAAAATTCGTTATAAATTATTAATACCCGGATTTTACATCTTTTTTGTAATAGCTACGTCAAACAGATCTACAAAAAAGTATTACGCAAACAAAGCATACATAAGTATCTACATAAACAATATTTATTCTTTTCGATTCGAAATTTAAATAACTATTGACAGTAATAGAAAAATGTTCAAGGTTATTTTTTTAAGAACAAAAATCTATATTTCTATTTATGTTTAGAACAAAATGGGCAAAGGAAATACCCGAACAGTGAGCACTTAGCAAATATAAAAAAACATGACTCAACGAGTTAAGTCGAAATTACGTCATAATATTTATTTAATGATATATTATCTGATTAATAAATACACTTGTTACAAGTACAAGCAACACTGTGTTTTTTTTTATATTCCTGTTTCATCCCACTATTAGGAATTTTTTATGTATATAATTTATAAATACATTATTTTAAAAAAATGCAAGTTGATAAAAAAACAGTGTGGTTATACTTTTTGCTGTTACTGCTGGCAAGTAGCTTCTACACTTAAAAATAATAATCATGGTGTGTTTAATTAAGACAATTATTTTTAATTGATTTTAAGTGGTCTGCGGAACCTCTTTAAAAATAAAAATGTATCACTATGGGTTACTTTAAAATCTACTTCTGCTCAGTAAAATTTTATATGTATAACATGATTTGATAAGGTAATGTTCGATTTATTCCTAGTATTTTAAAGAATGGGGTACCATTCTTTTATGGTTTTATTGCTTTGGATATAAAACCATATAAAGTCAATTTTCTCTCATAAAAATAAAGCCTATACAGCCAAAAAGAACCTACTTTTGTGTGAACTACAAATATTGATTATTATCGTTATAATGATTCCATATTTGATTAACAAACATTTTTATCTAAAACCCGTTACCCTGATTCAAAACTGTAAAAGCATGGAAAATATTTTTATTTTGCCCAATTAGCACCTAAAAGAATTAACATTATCATGAGAAAATGTCTAATTTAAAACTTTTTAACGTAACAATTTTATTTGATATATTTTTTTTAATGTCTAGTACCTGTTCAGATTGAGGCATCACCATGTACATACAGTTTATGTAAGGAATTTATTATGCATAACAAATTCTTGCCTATTGCTAACAATTTGATTCTGGCCAGATAAAAATATGCAAAAAATGTAGCTATTATGTGAAAAAAAAATGTATATTCACAGACAATGTCTAGTAGCGAGACTTAGGTTTATAATAATGATATATAGTTTTACAGATTTATGCATATCTAGCTAGACCACCTGTAATCTAATTGTTAATTTGATAACAAGCCATAAAATTAAGTTTTCTTTAAACTTTAATTACCTTTATTTGAATAGGAATAACATTAGAATTTCATTATAAAATTTGGGTTTTAAGCACATTTTTTAGGAACCCATTGAGAAGTAAGAGCTTTATTGTCATGCCAAGATCAATGTTTACTGCCAAAGAAGTAGCGAAGAAAACCAACCAACCACAAAACAGTAATATTTAGTACAATTGTTAGACCAGCATTAATGAATAATAATGTTAGTTCATAATCAAAAGCCTCACCTGTTTCAGCCTCTCCACATCTGTCCTTGCTTGTGAGTATGTAGGCTGTGCAGATACGGAAGTTGCAGGGTATGATGGATATTCCAAATTCACATTCAACATCTGTGCAGCATTGTCTCTAGCCTCATATGCAAGCCCCCGTATCTCTAGTTCTGACGCTGTGTGCATCAGAGACTGTAGGTCCAGTTCTTGAACATCCACCGAACCCTTGTACATAAACTCTACAAGGAGGTTGATCTCCGAGAAGGGAATTCCCTTCAGGATCACTATTGGATGTTGACATGGGTTGTCCCTAGCAAAAGACATAATTATTTATTATACACACTCAGTTGTTTCAATATAATACCCTATCTATATTTTAATAACCAGACATATTTTTATACTGTTATCACAAGATAATAAAAGTAATTATTGTATAAATTCGACTCCTATGACATTTATGTAACATTTCTTATGTACATACATTAATTAAATAGAATTATATTTAAAATTGCTCATTAAAATCCAGGCTGAATGCAAAGTATACTTTGCTCATGTCTGTATACATTACATGGTATTATAAATAACTTCACTAGAAAAAATAATGATGTCATAATGACCAAATGGAACAGATTTAAAACTGATGTGTAATAAATACACAATTTTGTAAATGGAACCCTAGCTCGAAAGCGTTTTACAATGTATAATGCAAACACTTACTTGAATATCTGTTCGAAATACGGGCTGCATGCTGAGAGCACGAGTTTGTGCGCCTTGAGGGTGCCGTCGCGGCAGGAGAGCGTCACGTCCGCGAGCGCCGACGACGAGTAGATGGTCGTGAACAGCTGGCTCAGGTTCTGCAGGTGGTTGTTCCACTTCAAGTGGAACGTTTTATCGCTCACCAGCCCCTGCATCTGCACCACCACATACACTTTTCAATCACAAATCACACTTCTTCGCGACTGATGGATAATCGACAGCAAACCGACTCTGCTGCGACCGCTACATAAAATTATAATTATTACAACTTATTTTTAGAACGATGCCCGTAAAAAACACTATACGTACGCGGTATGACAGTGTAATATACCGTAGGTACGCGCCGCCGACGGAATTTAGAGCTATAAAATTTTATTTATATTTTATTCGGCAAAACGGAATTTCTTCAAAAATCATGCCGGTGAGAATTTCTTACCTCGCAAATCGCTTTACCGACTTCTCGATTTTTCACAAATAACACCGAAACATTTCACAAAATTAATACAATAATTATGTTACACAGAAAGCCGTGTCGTAAAAAACAGAGTGGGGCACGCCGTGGCCCCCTCCTTGCCCCGGCCCCCTCGCACACAATCAATATACGGAATATGAGAGCGCGGCGCGCCCCCTCGCCCCCCGCATGCTTTATTATACCGTAATTAATATACAACTTTATAAATTGTATTATAGGCAAGCGGCATATCTTCTATGTAGGAATGTGTATTACAATTTTATAGATACTCTATAATATGAATTACGTGCGTATCTACACTGATAAAACGCTAAAATAACAATACATAGGAATAAATCGGAAATACACTCGCACGTACCGTGGTGTTTTATTGACATAAACATTGAAGCAAAAATGTAACTGATTTACTTTTGTTTCGTTTTGGGCTCTAATTATACAAAAAAATGGTTTAAAATGACGACGTTTTCACTTTTTTTAACTTTTCAACCCAATTTTGTGCCCCTTCCTTTAAATAAATTAGATACAGTAGGTACTGTAGGTAGGTAGTACATTGTTAGTTAGTAGAGGTGAGATTGTGTGTGTGAGTACTTCAATCTCTTTCACATCGGCATACAGTGGTGTGTAGTGTACACAGGTACACTGTATAATGTATACACATATACAACCACTACATGCGCAAACTGGAGAATAGAGGCTGACGGATTCGGATAGTTTTGTTTTTATTAGATTCCATCCTTCCGTCTATACGTTCGAATGAGTAATGTATTTATCATTTTGTATGACATTATGATGAACCAGTAATAAAATGAGAAAAAGAACAATTTTATCGTTGGTTTGAATGAATATTAAATATTTGAATCTCAACATAAATATAACTGACTACTTATCTACCTATTCTTTCTATATCATTATGGTTGTTGTACCTTTGGCATTCTCTATGTAGCTATGTAAGTATACCAAGTAGACAGATGCGAGTGTGGGCGAGGTTTAATAAATTAATAATGTACAATATAGGTGTATTGTACTTTGTTGTGATGTGAGAGAGGGGTACAGGTATAGTACAGGAAGAATATAGGAAGGAACTTGTGAATAGTCGTGAATGTGTGCTCTTTTCTGAGCAAGTGTGTAGTCACTTAGTGCCGTTTGCCATCATTTTTTTGCTGAATTGCAAGCATACATATTCTGTAACAAATTGCACTTGCATGGTTCTTTAGTTTTAAAGTAATGTAATGTTTGTCAATCAGTTCAGTTTTGTTTCAGTTTAGAACCAGTTAAGTAATTTGTATGATAGTAATTTGAAAACCATACTTAATAAATGGTTTGATAAAGGTTTTGACATCACAAACTAAAAAAAAAATAGTTAAATCAAAAATAGTCAGCATTTTGATGAAACAATGTAACTGTTCTACTGATTTACTGATTAATATCAAAACACTTTATTTCGATTTCAAAAAAAGATAAACATTAACTTATCTTTGGTAACGGCTACGAGAATATCTTCGACAAGATTCGGAATACGGACTTAAACACATCTTGGCGAACAATTTTTTGTTTTATGGTCATAGACAAAGCTTCTTGTTTGTTTTATGGTCATAGACAAAGCTTCAGTTTGAAGGACGCAGTATACCTATTCACGAAGTCACAGTTTTATAATTTACCTTTGGGGTAAATTTTTATTATTAAATTTTTATATTTTTATAATTTAACTTTGGAGTTTAGTAAATAGAATTATATTTACCACCACGCACAGATACGACAGCCAATTTATCACTAACGACGACTGCTAACGATTTTAAAATCAACATAGAGTCGTCGGCGCCTAAACCGACTTCGTGTGTACCTGAAATTATATCACTAGTCGAATAGGGATACTGTGGGGTACACCTCTAACTGTCAATCGTAAACGTCAAAGACGACAGTTTGACGTTGACAGCTGAGTTGACTCGCGTCTTATTTCACTTCTCACATTTTTTACAATTTGTGTTGCCGGAACACGAATAGCTCATATCAATTTCGATATTAGTTGGGTATCGGCGACTCTGCAAGTCTGCAATTAATTAAACTTTGAAACTATTAATCAAGAGCACGCATTAACTAGATCTATCTAATAAGAACGACTTGTTAAAATCAAAGTTTCTTGTGTTCCATTATAAAATTAACTAAAATTAATTTTGTTTGCTGAAGATGGAAAAGCTACCGACGTTGGTTATTTACAGCGATAGTATTAAATATACAGATGACTACATTTATTCGGACTACGAATATGAAGAAACTCTGGTGACTAGAAAAGGCTGCGACGTGACGGTAAGTGTATTTTTGTTGATATTCAAGTAAATGCATTTCGCGGCATTTGCTTTCGACGCGGTATTGATTTGTTCTGCATGTTCTAGAAGGAACTGGTTGCTGCTATATTCATTTTAAGATAAACCGGTAAAGCGAACTACAAACCCTGTATGAATTCAAAAAGTTGTTCTAATAACAATCTAATTCACAATTTTGGTGGTGGTACTTACTCACATCAATTATCCAAAGTTGTGGCAATTCAGTACACAAAATTTTAAACTTTTAGTCATAACATGATTTGTTAAATCCATGGGACAACAAAACAAAGCCAATTATGACTATGTGAGTTAAAAGTAATAATTGAACAGATAACAGTCTTTGTAAGGCAAAAATGCCTTATTTTTAGTGATATAAACTAGTGCTTGACTGCGATGTCACCTGATGATGTTGATGTTGAATTGCACTACTTTATAAATATTTATTAGTGTAATATTAACTAACAACAAACTTTACTGATCATTGACACAACATTTTAAATAAATAACTGTATTATAAACGTGAACTACGCTATCAATGAATAAACCCCATATTTCTTTTAAATTGATATAAACCAGTGCTTGACTGTGATTACTTGAGAATTTGTTTTTTACATAGGTTACTGTACTCAAAAAATAATAATTAATTGTTTATTTATAAAGTTGGGTCACATTGACAATAAAGTATAATAATTTACACAGTAGCTAATCTAATGAGTTTATCTAGCTACCAAATTCTGATTGAAATACTGCTGTAACAGCAGTGTTTCAATCAGAATTTAGTAAATAACTTTCAATCCCTATCTAAATAGATAGGGAAACACTCTGTAATAATACATCAGATAAATAAATTTTGGGACATAAAAATCATCCAATAAATAAATTCCATGCTTTTTTGTTAGAGCTAAGTTAAAATTCTCTTATGACAATCAATTTTGAAAGTACCCACACCTATTGTTATTTAATAAATTTAGCTCCCAAATAATAGAAATGGTCAACAACAAAAACAATTTACTATCAATATTTATTATGTATTAAACTAAGAATTTGATTGCCTTCTCATAATATGTTGCATGATACTGCATACTTGTTTAAAAAAAAATAAGAGATTGTACAAAATGTCAGCTGAACTTAAGCAGTAGGTTCAAACTACCTATACCTAGCATTATAGTTAGAGCAATGGTACCTAACCTTTTTGATCTTGTCCCCCTATGATTGTATTGTATTGTATTTCGGGCTGGTATCCGCAACTCCACGACTAAAGCGCGTATTTTGCGTACGGGTGGGACAAATGTGTCATTCGATCCACCCCTGCTCCTCGAGGAAGGCCAGCAGCGCCTTGGTGTTACTGACCATTTCATGGAGGCTACCTGAATGTAATTGGAGACCAATATTCTATAAGGAACGCCAGTATATATCTTAAAACCTCAAAATCCAATAAATTCTGACTGATCATGACTCTTAACTCCATGGTAACTCTAGGGTAACTCTAGTAACTCTAGGGTAACTCTAGTAACTCTAGGGTACCCAGTAACTCTAGGGTACCGCTGGCTTTCTTTGTGGAGCTGAATCCGCTGGGGTAGAGTGGATGATGGTGGGAAATGATGCATTTGTCCCACACAGCCCTAAATACAATATAGTACAACTAGCTTCTGCCAGCAGCTTCCCACGCGTGAAAGTAGGTTTCTCCATACAAACTTTGGACCTTCCCTCCTTTCATCCCGAGATGAATTTGATAAATCTTCTCTTAGTGCTTACGTATTATTTCAAAATTTCATGCTTCTAGTCCCTGTAGTTTTGGCTGTGCAATGATATGTCTGTCTGTTTCTCCCTTTATGTACACTGTTAAATTTTGGTGGTTTTAATCCCATGGGGTCTATTCGTTACATGAAACAATATAAATTTGTAAAGATAAAATTAAAAAATAATTTACTTTTTTTAACTCGGATAAATTTACGCATGTACGTAATTAATTTCTTTAAGTGTAAAGGTCAGCTGGAGGAGTTCAATGATCTGTAGGTAGTTAGTACGCAACGACCGACAACTACCAATAAGGTCATTGACTCGTTTACTTAAAGAAATTAATTTTGTACATGCATACATTTTTTTATTTTATCTTTACAAATCGATAGTGTTTCATGTACCGAATCGACCCTCCACGGGATTAAAACGATCAAAATTTAACAACTGACCTCAAAATGATAGATGTTTGTAGACAGATAGTTATCAAATGTCACATATTTCCAACAGGCACGGCCCATCAAAAAATGTCTGGGTATCCGCACAGACCGTCGTGTGGGCAGAGTTGGTGTTATGTTGGTTGGTTGGGGTGGCAACAACGGCTCCACCTTCACTGCCGCAGTGCTAGCCAACAAGCACCAGCTGACGTGGAACACTAAGAATGGAAAGATGGATTCTAACTGGTAAGTGCATTCAGAGCTAAATTAAATTTGAATGATGGAAAATTCAAAAGTTTTGGGCATTCAAATTGCCAGTACTTTCGTGAGGATTTGGACATTTTATCGTTTTGGGTGTGTGTAGTTTTCGCGAAGAAAAGGTTTCAGAAGAAAGAAAACCGTATGGTTATGGTTAAAATGAGTGTTTTTTGTATGATGATAATTTTATTTATTTATTTATTTTAACACTTTATGCACAAACGTACAGAGGCGGACTTAATGCCTTAGGCATTCTCTACCAGTCAACCTTAGGGTGATGGAGAGACAAATAGTGGTAGGTGCAATAAAGAGAGAGAAAAGGTGAATACAAGAACAGAAATACTAATAAACCATAAATATAATACAATAAATATAATACAATAATTCGACGGCCATTTCGTCGTGTTGGATAAATTGGTGACACGGCGAGGTTTTTCTTAATGATTTCTAGACTTCCGTATCCCTATATCGTACACCCATGCTGGAGCGGGTCAATAGTTTCAGTCTAAACTAATTCCATTCAGGCTTACTATAGTTTAGTTTTAGCATTTTAGAAATATTACTTAACCTAATTAGGTACTTAATTTTTCAATAGGAATTAAGTAATTAAGTTTTATTACCTAAAGGTTTTATAATGCAGAATTAAAAAAACAAATATCCTCTTCAACAATGTCATCGAAGTTTCATAATTCATGTTAGAACTGTTCCGCCATAACTAGTGATCAACTGAAACACGATTTGAAACTGAAACCGTAACCGAATGTTCGGCTCTTCTTCCAGTTTCGGCTGTCACAGAAACCAAAACTGACGTTGTAAGGGTACCAGAGAAACTGATAAGAAATTAAAAGGTTGCAAACTTGCGTTCCATCCAAGGTCACCTTGGTTGGAGCTAGGTTTGTTTTGCATGGGTACATGGATGTAAACCAGGCACCAACACGTTCGCTAATAAATAACGGTACCGTTATTTTTCGCTGGTGTAAAATAACGGTACCGTTATTTTGAGGTATTGAAATAAAAAGCTATGACGTCATACCGTTAACCCTTATAACCGATATTTTTTCGGTATGCGGTCCCTGGTTTCGGTCGAGCCGAATATTCGCCCCCCCCCCCCCCCCCCTTTTGGCCGAAATCGAAACCGAACCTTTAGTTGGTCTCTAAGTTTTAACGCAATTAAAACTAGGTACCCGTACGTTCAACGCCACGTAATTAAAAGGGACGAAGCCATATAACTTCTAATGTAATGGGATTTAGATTATTGAAGTTATGTATGGACTATGTTTCAAATCGGGAATGGCTATCCATAATTCTACAATTATACTGATGACGAGTGCTAAAACCTAGGGATCTTTATACGCTTCTTTATTCTTAAATTGATGAAAATCCTCCAGGCAAGCGTGCTTCATCGTCCACCATATAATCGCTTACCATCAGGTTCTTATATATAAAAATGAATAGCTGTTCGTTAGCCTCGCTAAAACTCGAGAATGGCCAGACGGATTTTGCTAATTTTGGTCTCGAAATATTCGTGATAGTCCAAAGGTTTAAACGGTGAGAATTTATGGAAAAAATCCGACTATTAAGCGGTACGAACTTTGCCGGATCAGGTAGTCTTCTTCTTATATATAAAAATGAATAGCTGTTCGTTAGTCTCGCTAAAACTCGAGAACGGCTGGACCGATTTGGCCAATTTTGGTCTTGTAATATTCGTGATAGTCCAAAGGTTTAAACGGTGAGAAATTATGGAAAAAATCCGACTATTAAGCGGTACGAAGTTCGCCGGGCCAGGTAGTCATGGCATTACAATCAGGCCATAAGTAATCGAATGATAAGGGATTGGCTGGGGAAATTCCTCTACATAATCCTCCACAATCCACTTTCATAATTACATGTTTTGATCGTCCGCGTCGTAAGGCTTTGTTGTGTTTTCACTCTTTTCTTTAAGGAGGTTATTACTTTGGTTATGCAGTTTTTATGAGTCTTTAGGCGATCGGCTACATCATCCCTATTAACGGACCTGTCTAAGGTTGGCTGTCAGCGGTAAGATCGTTATTATTGTTCGCTATTGTATTGTTGTTATATTGTATTGTTCGTGCCCTGCCAGGGCTGTGGAAAGAGTCACCCTAGAACATAAAGGGTAACTGAAGGAACACGGATGTAGGTATAAGTCAGTAAAAGTCTCAAGCTCCCTCTCGCTCCACCTAGAGCGGGAGATCTTATTGATAAATGATATTTATTTTGCAGTTTAAACTAGATGAGACCGGTGTTTCCTACCTGACTACCCTGAGAAGAAACACCGCAACGAAGTCTCTTTTAAAGTCGATGCAGCAAATATGTAACACTCAAATCACATGAGAACCATGCAGATCAGTGTCTGAGATGGTCTTTTGAGAAAAGAACCATACAGAAACCTTGTGATTTGATGATTTCCTATCAAAAAAACGCTCTTTAAAGTCGTCTGGGTTTGTGTGCGTTTGGATATGATGGGCCCGCGAAACTATGTAATCTGACAATAGTCTTGCCAAGGGACATCGTGTTATAGTGCGATAAATAAGTTGAACCCTTGTTACGCGCAGCCCCCCCTCTTTGAATGAGATCCGAAAATCGGTTATAATTCTCGGTCAAGTTGAACTATCATGGCGGTCGACCTTGAATGCGCAGTAACCGATTTTCTGGTCTCGATTACTGATTGTGGAGATCAGATAGACAGTCCGTTGTTTGTAATACCGATTACTTCCTGATATAGAAGTTGTATTGTCCATTGTAACAGGTGGGGATCGATAACTCAGGCGTCGACAGTACGCCTCGGTATCGACGAGAAAGGCAACGATGTCCATGTGCCGATGTCTCATCTGCTGCCCATGGTACACCCTGATGATTTAGGTAAGTCTCTCTTGATCAATTTTGTTTGTTGGTATGTTTATGATATACTCGGTACATGAAACAATATCGATTTGTAAAGATAAAATTAAAAAATAAACGTAAGCTGGGCGAGTTCAATGACCTGTAGGTAGTTAGTACGCAACAACCGACAACTACCTACAAGGTCATTGACTCGTTTATTTAAAGGTATCAATTTCGTACATACGTAAATTAATTCGAGCTTTAGAAAAAAAACTATTTTATTTTTTTATTTTACTTTACAATCGTGTTTCATGTACCGGATCGACCCTCCACGGGATTAAAAATCTGCCAAGTTCAGTACATTTTGACCAATTAGACGCGAACATAAATGTAATGAACTTGACTGATTTTTTCGCGATTTCAGGTTTGGTCCCATAGTAAAAGTTGTTTGTTATCATGACTACTGGTTGCGCGAATTTGCTTGATGTGGACTGTAGGTTTGAAAAGCGATCTAAGGTTTGTTAACAATATGCAGGTACTGCGTCTAGCGTTTATTAATGGGATAAATGTATTAGGAAAGGAACACTGACCTTTTAACCTCGAAGGTTTCACGTGGCGCCGGCCGGCGATCCTCGACTTCGCACATTTAAATCACTGCCAGGTCCTGTTTTGCACTACACTGCACTATTGTTGAGTTTTGAATGGTTGGATCACGAAATAGCCAATTTTCTTGTAATTTCGGGCGGGCGATGTTAGCGGTGCGGTCACATTCACAATCGATGCACACACGTCAATGTCAAATCATTTCTAGAGGTCGTGCGGGTGGAAGGGAAACGGATGGTATAGGATTGCTAGGCCAAAAAAAACAAATTACAAAAAACAAAGTCGCGGATCATAGCAAATTGGCGCAACCAACTATAATCACGTGTTTAAGTATCGTTCACTAATTACCAGTCACCCTATATACAATATTATAAGTAAATTCAGCATTTTATATCATAGAAAGATATACCTTCTAAGTTATAAACAGAAATATTTTTATATCTGCAATTCATGTCAACATCCCAGTTGTAGAGAAATGGCCATTCATAGAATTAAGTTTTAAGTTAGTCATTTTGAGAACTAGTCCTTTTGCGTTACGTTACCACTTTGACAGTTAGACTTTTTGCGTCTAAACTTATATTACATCACTGCCTTTACTTTCACGCATAGCCATTTGAAGCCCTATGTGTATGGCACTACACTGTCTGACCAAAAATAACTTCTCTAACGAAAACCCCCCTTTCTTAGTGATCGACGGCTGGGACATAAGTCCCCTCAACCTGGCGGAGTCCATGGTCCGCGCCAAAGTCATCGACTACGAACTCCAACAGAAGCTGAAGAAGGAGATGTCGCAGATGAAGCCGCGACCTGCCATCTATGATCCTGATTTCATCGCTGCTAATCAGGTATGCGGGGTCTTCCTACGTCATTCTTGTTTCCGTTAAGTTTTATTTTCAGTGGTAGCTCAGAGGTTGGAAGTACTCCCGTGGGTTGCTTTATGTCTGGTGGTTTCGGATTATCGGTAGGTTTCGGAGTGCGGTAGGTTACGAGTTAGATTAGAGAGACTACTGCATGTGTAGCCACGCAGAAACTAAAATCCAAAATCCTGAACTGCGGTATAAGAGTTCTTCGCGAGATTATAACAAATACAACCGTTCGAAATCAACTATTGGCCAGTTGCCCGGATCGGACGCAACACCCGTCTGGTCTATCTAAACATGCACTGTAATTTTTTCCGCACTAATGTTTACTTTCTGCTGAGTTTGGTTACTCATCATTTCCTGCCCTCGTCCCGTATTATTTGAGGTCGGCGCAACACGTTTTATTCTTCCATTCTGTGTTGTCACCCGTCATACTAACTCTCTTTTTTTCATATCACTTTTTACACAAATATCCATATTGGCCACTATAGTCGATAATTCATGGAGGACTATTACTTGTGACAATCTTCGAGGTATCTATAGTATTTAAAGGACTAGCTAACAAAAATTAAGCCTGTAATGTCAAAGCAACAGCTTTTTATGAAATGCATGTACTTATACCATTTTTAGTTCAATACCTCAAAAGGAAAAATTGAACCTTTATCACTTTGTTGTCCGTCTGTCTGTCAAGACCTTTTATCACGGGAACGCGTGTAGGTATCGAGTTGTAATTAAAATCGTATTTTCAGGTCTGCGGTTCCTTGAATCTGTGAAAAAATCAAACTTCTTAGTTAACTAACCTAACGAAAAAGTTTAGGGTTTTCGTCGCAAAAAACGTACATTTCGACACTTTCAAGGAAATCAAAATTCATATCTACTAGATACTTTCACTAGGTACTTTCCGTTGACCCAGAATACTGAAATTTCAAGTAAGATCTTATAACAAAAATATAGGGAAAAAAAATTAAAACTATTTTGTAGTTGCGTTCAAAAAAAAAAAAAAAACTTTTTGCTATTCGGAAAAATTTCGAGACTCGATAATTCATTTCCCGAATTATTTTCATAGGTTGGTTTGTGCGGAACCCTAAGTGAGCGGGTCCGAGTCCGACTCGCGCTTGCCCAGTTTTATTATTATTTATCTTTATGTGTCTACTTGTTCTAGCTAATCCCAGAATCGGCAGATATTTTAAGAATTAACTTGGCTACTTTTAGTTACGTTAAAGATTACGAGCACGCGCAAAAAAAGACCATGGAATTTTAAAATGTGCTGTTTTGTGTGTTATACAGTTATACCGTCGCATTCCATAGTATTAGGGATATGTGACAATCTGTTGCCATGTGAACTCTCACAGTTCATTGACTAGCCGCTTTAACATATGCAGAATGTCACGAGCGTGACTGTTTTCGTGGCCATTCAAATATTAAAAACTTGAGATAAGGTAGGGCTGCCACTGCCGCTGCTGTAGGTTATTCATAAATATATAGGGTGAGTGGTAATTAGTGAACGATACTTAAACACGTGATTGTAGTCATAATAAAAAAAAGCCCCAAGGTGGTAAACCGACTTTTCGATGTATGTGGTAAAAACGACGATGAGAAAACCAATTTTCTTGAATAAGATTTTATGACACTGTTTGCTAAATTGCAAAGGATGCGATATATTATTGAAACCGCTGGAACGTAATTTATCTCTGTAATAAATTATGTAATTGCATACCTTGAACTTAGAACGTGTATGGTGTCTTAATCGTTAGATATATTTTTCCTTAAGAGCTAGAACTATGTTACACGCACGCTAATTTAAATAATACCTATACCTAAGTGTATAATTGCTTATATTGACACAAACAGTCTTCATACATACAGACTGGCCTGTTGGTCTAGTGGTTAATGGCCCTGACTGCTATGCCGGAGGTTGTGGGTTCGATTCCCACCCAGGACAAATGTTTGTGTGATGAGCATGATCATTTGTTCTGTGTCTTGGTGTACACAGGACAAATGATCGTGATCTATAATATGTATGTATTTAGAAATATATAAGTATGTTTATCAGCTGTCTGGTACCCATAACACAAGCTCTGCTTAGCTTGGGACTAGACGGTGATGTGTGATAGTTGTGGAAATATTATATTATATTATTATTATATTATATACATAATAACATAACTTCTCTCGCTCTGAGTATTGTGTGGTAATTTCTCATACAAAAAAAGGACTCATACTCTTTTTCAAAATCCAGACGATATCTTCAAACATTTTGCTTAAAATAATCAAAAGAGGACCATGCATTGTGATATGGTCTTTTGAGGAATGGATCTCACAGTTTTGAGTCAAAGCAGCTCAATTTTTTTAAAAGAGTAATCATGGAGTTTCTTTCCGAATTCCGGTTCTTCTCCTTTCCAACCTAACCTCAGAGCAGGGGCGTAGTTACCGCCGTATCAATCGTATCAATGATAGGGGACCCCCAAGCTGCGGGGGGTATCCACATCAAACCTTCAATTCTCTCATTTATGTACCTCTCGGTGCGTGATTAATGAAAAATTACTAAATAATAGGGTGTTTCATTTTTATAGCTCGCTCCGTTTGTTCTAGCATTCTCTACATAAGATCATACTAAAAACTTAACCTCTCTGCTATTCCAAAATGCTTCAATAAACGAGCTCATCGGTCTCTGTTTGACATAATGACGTGGACGAAATCTATCCAGTTAGTCTGGTCATCTCTGTCGTGGCCTTTCGCGACACCATATCATGTGTCTGTGCCAGCAGGGTCTACGTTGTAAAAAAATCTTAATAACTTTTGATATGGGGCTCTTTTGGGACTAGCTACGCCACTGCCACAAAGTCCAAAAAATGTATTTATTTTCATATCAAAACACAAGAAGAAGGAAATATATTCCTTCCTCTTGGCCTTGGTACAGTCAGTATAAACAGTTCACCCTAAAACTGCGCAAGCGCAACTCCTTCCCAAGAATTTCCTCAACTACACATATTACTAATAGCACTATTTACGTATATGCCGTAGTATAAACTAACAGTACAAGTACCTACACACGGACAGCCCTGAAAGATCGCACCAACCGGTAGTTCACAGAAATAGACCACTCTTACGTAAGGTGACGTCGAATGCGTCATGCGTGCGTGGCGTGACGAGTATGACGTCATGCCAGTGTGGCGAGCATGGCATGGTTGTATGGCATGATTATGGTGTGATATTAGGTGGGTATTCTTGGCGGATTTTTTTGTGCAAAGATTTCATGAATCTATACATAATATATAGGGTGACTGGTAATTAGTGAACGATACTTAAACACGTGATTGTAGTCATGATAACAAACAACTTTTAACTATGGGACCAAACCTGAAATCGCGAAAAAAAATCCGCTGGTCAGTACATTTATGTTCGCTTATCTGATCAAAATGTACTGAACTTGGCTGAGTTTTTTCGCATTTTCAGTTTTGGTCCCATAGTTAAAAGTTGTTTGTTATCATGACTACAATCACGTGTTTAAGTATCGTTCACTAATTACCAGTTAGTCTTTATATAAAAGCGAATTAACATTCAGTGATTAATCACGATATCTCAGAAACTATAACACCTACAAACTTAAAATTTGGCAGGTATGTTCCTTAAAGGGTATAGATATCCGCTAAGAACGGATTTTTACGAAACTCCACTCCTAAGGGTGGTAAAACGAGGATTGGAAGTTTGTGTGGAGAAACCGAATTTCACGTGGGCGAAGCCGCTGGCAGAAGCTAGTAATACAATATGCACACATACATACCTAATTACAATGCAAAGGGGTTTTTTTATAAAGCGGGTCACTTTGAGCGGTCATAACTTCGGACCGATTTAATAGGGATATTTTCAAGGATTAAGCGTACAATGCCATATTCGCAAAATGACATATTGACGCAAAATACTATTTTCTCAAAATGACATTTCGCAATATGCCACAGTAGCAAAATGCCATATTAGCAAAATGACACATTCGCAAAATGACACATTCTCAAAAAATCATAATTATCACAATAAAAAATTGTTACATTTACTTATTTATTTATTGTAGTGGGCTTTTTGTGTGTGTGTGTGCTGTGCATTAAAAATTTTGTTCTTCACTAAAAATAGACTAAACCTCAAACCGGACCTAAAAATTCCTAAGGGACTTGAGGCACATCAAGTCTCGTCTAAAGTCCCTTTTTTTTAATCCACCCATAAGTTCATATTTTAGTACATACTAGTATTTTTTATAAAACAAAAAAACTCTCACACACTCTTTTTTTGGATTTTGTAGAAGAAAACCAGAATACATAGAGCAACAATGGACTCTACAGATGGAAAATGTAACTAGTTTACGATATAATCAGCCATGCCCGACCATATCATGAAATAATCATGCGTTTAATTGAAATAGTCACATCATGAAGTAATATATCCACGACATAATACCCACATCACGTTTCGCTACATGATATAATTTATCGGAACGACACGGAGAGATATAAACATGAATTAATGTATATCCGTGCGAAGCCGGGGCATACCACTAGTTCATAATAAATTCATGGTAGTCCAGATTAGTCGAATCTATGTTTGCTATTCCATAATCCATAACACAATTTACATTCAACTTGATTCTTTATTCTCATGTTCTTGCTACTTCCATACAATTTCGCTGTACGCGAGGCCTTGTGAGTAATTACGGCTCTGTATACACTGAGAATTTATCGGAGTTAATGGGTAGGTATAAATGCACTGGCAATGGCTTTAGTCATTGTGTCATTGTCAAGGTCACTAGTACATTAAATAGGGCGCCGGGTCGCCGGTATTTCTAAAATAACTGTCTGCCTTACATAATCGATGGCAATTTCTATTTTTAAACTTCTATTGGCAACTTTTTTTATAGGGCAACACGAGATTACGAGGCCCAATATAGGTTGGAAGCATTTTCGAGCTTCCCAACGAACAATAACATAATGATTTTGGCATAGGTACCGTTGGTTTCGGACTGTTTAACGTTGGTTAAAAGTTAATCCTGATTAAAAAGCTGTTAATTAGTTTCCCATGTCTAAAATTTGATTTGGTGCCAATAAGCCAGAAATGTATGGCAACCGTTACGGTAACCAAGAATCTTTAAATTTGAATAAATATTTCAAATGACGAATAATACGAGTAATAATAACTTTATTTCGGGTGGCATAGACTCATAGAAACCCTAACCTAGTACATTTATTTATTTACATTTTTTTACCATGATTGGCCTCACATGACATGACTTACTAATTTTGAAAGGGACAGTTAATATACAGCTTACGTTTACAATTCTGTTATTACTACTCTGTATACAGGCCAGCAGGGAAACTGCTTATTTGCGCCTGGAAACCATCGATGCGTGCTTCAGCAAACATCCCAGAGGCGCTCTGCCTCCGCGTCATGGCAGACCTAACAAAATCTTGAACGCGTTATTGTCATGAAATTTACAACTCCTGCCAAACCTTTTTTTTTAGATGGGAAGGTATGGAATGACTTTTACTGACTAAAACCCACTCCAATGTTCCTTCGATGCCTTTGTTCCAGTGCCCTGGGGTTAATTTTTACATAACTCATGGCCCCAGTGGGCTTCGACCCTGCTGGGCCCCTACGGTTTGCCAATAACTACGCGCCGTCGACTTGGGCTCGGTCCGGTCGGTTACCGGACGTGCCATACCTTGTCGCATTCATTGTCGCTCTTTATCGACCACCTAGTCCCTTATTGTGAATGTGTGACAATATTGTGATAAAATCTTAACATCACCGGTAAACATCTGACGGGGGTTGAAAAAGGTACATTAACATTGGGGGTCTTTTCAAATGGACAGGTTCAAATGAAAAGCATTTACCTGAAAGGATTTATCTCCTGAATGACAGGCTACGGGGAAGAGGGGGGAGGGAGAGTCGAGGGGAGGGGATGTGACCTTGGCATCCTTCGCCATGTTTTTATTGATGCGTTGGGAATAGGTCAGGTCGGAAATGTTCGTAAACGATGCATTTACGAACGCTACGTAAAAAAAGGCAGGAGGATGAAATGACATATTAGATTTTTTCCTTAAAATCTCAATGTCTTATGGGGGTGTTCCACGCTAGCCCGGGAAATTCAAATTTTTTAAAAGTTTTTTTTTTGTATTTTTCAGATCAGTCTAGTTGTGTGTTGATTAAAATACGACTGACAATCGTACGACAAGTTTAATTATGGAATTATAATTTAAAAAAAACATCAATATAACCATCTCAGTTCATGTTACCCCATTGAATGACTTTTCCATGAAATAACCATTCAGTCGCGGGTGTTCTTAACATCACGCATGCGTGATTGCTCCGCATGCGTATGCGCAGCCCTCGCAAATTTCCTTTTCTTACAAGTATATAGGGTGACTGGTAATTAGTGAACGATACTTAAAGACGTGATTGTAGTCATGATAACAAACAACTTTTACTATGGGACAAAACCTGAAATCGCGGAAAAAAAAACTGCTAGTCAGTACATAATTGTGTTTTGAACTGGTCAAAATGTACTGAACTTGTCTGATTTGTTTTGTGATTTCAGGTTTGATCCCACAGTAAAAGTTGTTTATTATCATGACTACAATCACGTCTTTAAGTATCGTTTACTAATTACCAGTCACCCTATTTATTATAATGCGTGGAATACGCACGCGGGATGCGGGGCGTGATATCCGGCAGTGGCCCGGCAGAGCAATCCCGCATGCGTGATAAAATCCGCGCGATATTAAAAACAGCCTAAAATAAAACAGGCAAGGCAAAGTTAAACTTTCGGATTTGTGTTTTTTTTTTCATTATTTTGTAAATTGTCCTATAAGCTGTCTCTATTAATTTTATTCTGCAGATTTACTTATTTTTAAGTGTCACAGACTAAAATAGTGAAATGCATGCGCTCATTGATGTATATCTATCTGGTCATCACGTTGCTTTTTTTTTTCTGATGAGAAATTTTCCAATAATTTCTGCTCTGGAGACGGACTGTCAGTTAGGCCTTTGACTTTGACTAAAACACTACCTGTGTTCCTTCAGCCGCGTCATCACTTTTGTTAAGAGTTTCTTCTGTTTTTAACCATCTAGGGATCCACTCCATCTTCGCACAATTGTTTCAAGTTTTTCAATTTTCAAAAATATTCTTTCGAAAAATTACAAACACTACACAGAAGAAGCCGAGTTAGATGCAGCCGCTCAGAAGTCATTCGCATACATGTGGGCATTTGATTTTTATTCTATTATTTTAATTTTTAATGGGTTCGCCCTTGACCATTATCTCACCTGATAGTAAGCAATGATGTGATCGACGATGCACGAAGTAAAAGACCAGCAAAAAAGTGATCAATTGACATAGATAGAGTTAGAGCAATTAAAACACATTCACCATCGTGTGTTAATAAATGGTATATTATTAATACTGCCATCTTTTCCTGGTTATTAATTAAGTTATTAACTTAGATCGCCTCGTCATCGTCACCGTACTGACTTATATCGTTTAGTTTTGCTGCCAACCCATCTGTGATTTCCTGACGAAAAGTCAGGTTATCCCTATTGCTAGCTATAAAAAGGAAGTTTAGTAAGTTCGAAGAGTTTTTACGGTTCTATTTTTAAATAATTTCAAATATATTTTTTTTAGGACCTATTTGCAAAATAAATATCATTTCTCATTTAAATAATTTCAAAAAAAGAAGAGGTTCGTAATTCGGTTGTATTTTTTTTTTGGTTTACTTCAGAACTCCGTCATTTATGAACCGATTTGGATAATTATTTTTTTATTTGAAAGAATATAATATGTACCTTCATATTGGTCCTATTTTTATTTTAAGCATAGCACGAATACAAAATTGTGTCCTAATACTTTTCAGTTCGAATTGGCAAAAAAGTAAGATTTTTTCTAGACAATCCTGTACTAAAGAAGCCATAAAGTACATGATGGAAGAGCCATAAATTCCATTATGAACTTTATGGCTTTGATTAAATAGCTGGACATAAATTACCTACTACACTTGCAGACCGTTCTTATGCATGCACTTATACAGGGTGGATTTTTGAGATGAGGCATCCAGGACAGGGACCTTAACCATTGTACTTCAAGAAAACGTTCTGTCCAAGAATTTTTGAGAAGTCAGGATCTCCATTCACAAAAATGTATAGATAGTCAACAAGAAACCTGGCCAATTTTTTTTCAATGCCAATCAATCCTGTCTCTAATAAGGTTCAAAACAGTATTTGTGACCAAGGTAATTGCAAAAATCTGCATTGTATCTTAGACGTTTATCTTTTTTACAGATAATTAATCAATCCACAAAAAAAAATGTAACAGAGGCCTATTTCAACAACTCTGTCACATAATTTTAAAATATTACTAAGTAATTAAAGCCTTTGAATAATAGTATGTATTTTGCTAATAAATTTAAAATAAAACCTTTAGAATTTTAAGCTTATTATGATATTCACATTATTTTTCAAAGGTACAGTCAGGGCTCAAAAGTGCAGTTGCACTCTACCAATAATAAAGTGTCTAGAATTTTTTTATAGAACAGGATCAATGGATCATCACTCAGTTCCTTTGTACCATAGAACCTAAAGAATTAAATAAACCAGTTGTGGCCCAATGGGCCTCTTTTACAAAGAAATTTTATACACTTTAGCATTAGTAGAGTGCAACTGCACTTTTGACCCCAGGCCGTACCTACTTCCCATCCCATCTAAGTAGCAACCTGCTGCCCCATCTCCTAAAATCCACCCTGTATTGTGCAGTAACAAACAAACTATAATTCCCTACTACCTATGCGTCGTTCCATTCATATTTATGACTATGCAGTACCTATTGTCTCGATCCATATTTGTGACTCACTGATAATGTTTATAAGTACCATACTTATGTTAGAACTAATATTATGAATCGATAAAAATATACCTATAATGGTATACACAATTTTCATAAACACTTTCATGCGTGAGGTGTAATGGAATGTGATATTAGATATTACCGACAAATAATTTAGAATATTATGCCTTAAGAGAGGTCGATCTGTCTGTCGTCTACGTGAGGTTGATTTAAAAGCTTGTTTTTTATTCTAATGCAATGTTTGATAAAGAGGCAACGCGATAAAGGAGGGATAACGCCTGCACGCTCTATTGGCGTTCAGTAATTCTGTCACTCACTCGCATATTTTACAAAACTTTTCGTAATATACGTATTTTTGTTTAAATCTTAAAAGGTTATTAAAAAAAAACCTAAGGAAAATAAAAATTGAAGGATAATCTGTTATTTTGCGTGAACTTTGGACCTTCATCCAAAGTACACACACAAAAAAAAAACAGATTTTCCTTTGGAAATAAATAAACAAATAATATAATATGTTTGATAAAATATCTCGATAAAGATGTGTAATAACATAACCACGCAAGAGCGGTTTTATGGAAATGTGTCTCGGTCTAGGTGCTCTTAATATACCTAATGACAATTTGATGTGATACAGTAATAATTGGATACAGTGATAAGTTCTGTAAGTAATGGTAAAATGCAATAAATTTCTATCAAACTCATTTAAGTCTAATATAGCAATCTCTGGCAATTGTCTAGAAACTAAACCTCGATTATGAAGAACTAGTAGTTGACCGCGGTTTTGCCTGCGTGTATTTTTGAAAACAGGAATAAAGTGGACTCTACCGGTATACAACGTAACTATTGTTCAATGTGACTAGCCATGTTTGAACACATCACGAAATAATCATGCGTTTAGTTGAAATAACACCATTTCATGAAATGGCCGGTCACATTATAGAGTGAACAACTCTAAGATCTGGCCACGACATCTACATTCTTCACTTGAAAACTAAACCAGTGCATTGTCTATGAAAACATCATTTGTTTAGTTTTCAAAATATTATAGGTAGGTTGCTTTGGTTATGATATTATTATCTTTGGCTTACACGGTGCACGTGGCCGTCCGTTTTCTATACCTTGGCCTTGGCAATGGCGGATAATTGCGATGAATCTTACAATTTACTAACAAAATTAAACAATATTATTATTATACAGGACTAGGTACCTTTATTCACTGGAGCTTACACAAACTAAGGCTAAGCTTATTCATAATTCATAAACAATATAGAGGAATAACAGTGTTATATTATTAATGATTAATCAAGACATGTGTCGAGCTTGAAACACGTGTATCGTACCCACCATTGTGTAGAAACTTTTTTTTTTCAAAACACGTGCTCAACAGTTCATTATAAGCGGACATTATGTTTACAAAGAGCGATTGTCTATGAACGACCTACAGTGGAATAATACAATTTTCCATTGCCTTCGACGGCCTGTTTATAAAACAGTGTCAGTTCGTGGGTTCCGATTCTTCCTTAGTCTAAAAATATGACTCCTGTTATCGTATTTTAGTTTGAATATGTGTCCATGGAGTTTGTTCTCTTACGTCCTTCTATAAGATATCAACTTTTTCTCAGATTGTGCTGAATTTCCTTCACCTTTTGACTTTTTGACAATTCAAAGACTTTAAAAAGCCTGTGAATGGATTAATTCAAACCAGCGTAAACCCGCCATGTGCTACTACGTTAAAAAAGAAATATACATAATTATTTTGTTTAAAAATGCGTTTTCGCATTATTAAACAATGTACATAAGGTTGGATAGTTTCAAAGTCTATAACGAATATAGTTGTGCAACATTATTTTTAGTGTAGGTATGCAAAACTCGACACACGTGTTCAGTATTTTTTTTATGTAAAGAATAAATACGAAATTTCATAAATGTATCATGAAAAATTACAAAGTTATAAGTTTGTTATGTTACTTGACCGTCCGCACAAATACCGACTCATTCAGATGACTGAATGGTTGTTTTGCTTCCGCACCCAGTTGTGTGCTGTCGCCTAATGCCCGCTGTAACCTGCGTTTTACTTTGTGTCGGTGGTGTCCAACTTGTGACCTTTTTTAAATAATTATTGGATTCGATTCAGTTAAGGGTCTATTACACCACTCGATATTCAGACCGGTCTTAGTGGACGTCGCGTAGTGTAATAAGGGTCAGACTGTCTTACTCGGAAGTAAACTTTAAGATAGTCTGTGTAACGTGTGCGGAATATCGAGTGGTGTAATAGGCCCTTTACTGATTCTGGACAAGCTTTATTCAGGTTTCGCTTATACTAAAAATAATGTTGTATATTGGCATATTTGAATAAATCTTTTAATTAATTACTTATTAGATCCGCTATACAATAAATAAACATAATTTACGACAGCACAAATAAATATCTCCCTAGTTATAGCTAGCCCAATAATTGGCACGGCTGCTGTAAGGGATTGCCAAAAATCCCGTGTCACCATGGAGCTACAGATTATTGTGAGGGAAAGCGCTTAAAATAGCATCAAATCAATCAATAGCCTTGGGGAGATAGTCTATTGTATGCTGATTATTTGATAGCCGGCGCGTGGTACATTTTAGTCAAGGTTTAGAAGCGTATAATGTATTACAGATTTTTTTTATCAGGACGGCAACCAGTCTGTTGTCCTTTAAAGTAAAAGCACGAGATCACATTCGCAAGAAGTTGGTAGAATCATCACACTCTTGATTTGTTGTATTCGTTTCTTCACAATGTTATTTTTTATTTGTATGTATGTATATATTTATTATTGTTCTTTGGTCCTTTCTGTCTGTCTTCTTTTAAGTTGCACCTGCCATGTTGTCTCTGCACCACCCTAAGGTCGCCTGGTAGAAAATGCCTAAGGCATTTAGTCCGCCTTTGTAGGTACACTGTTAGTGCATAAAGTTTTAAATAAATAAATATTTTTTTTGGCGATCATTGATTTACCCCTGATTTGAAATTGAGTGTTTCTTAAACACTAGCCTGAAAAACCCAAAATGCTGCTCAAAGCCCCTATGTCTGATAATTTTTGAGTTTGCACACCAGTTGCGATACATCATATCTCCATATATTAAAAACGCCAAAGTTTGTATGTATGTTTGTTAATTCTTCACTCTCGAACGGCTGATCGGAGCTAGATGAAATTTAGTTTTAAGTTTTAAAAATCGTGGCCCTGTAACGGAAAGGGCAACTGATCTGTTTGTCTGTCAGTCAAGAACTTTTATCTCCGAAACGCTTTTATATGGAGTTATCGAGTTGAAATTAAAACCATATACCCAAGCCTGCGGTCCCTTGAAGCTGTGAAAAAATCAAGCTTTTGAGTTAACGAGAAAAAGAGATTTAGTCGTTTATGTCGCAAAAAACGTATAAAAAAACAGTGCCTAAACGTACACTCTCCAAGAAATTAAAATTCAATAAATAGTTACGGCAACAAAAAAAAATCTTGCGATTCGGAAAAATCTTCGATTTCTCGATTCGGGAATTGTTTAACTGTTTTCATAGGTAAGTTTGTGCGGAACCCTCAGTGCACGAGTCCGACCCGCGCTAGCAATGTTTTTTTTTTTAAAGTCCCGATTGCCTTGTCACCATTACTAAACTATATACTTGTGTATTTTATTTTTAACTTGAAACGTAGCATGCATGAATGTTCCGCTAACATTTTTAATAGATTCCTTATCAATGTGTGTTACGTATGAGGAAAATGATTGGCTATTCACAATATTACATCTACTACACTTATCGCAGCAGAAAATTGTTGAACGATGAATTATGTATGGCGAGCATGGTCGCCATACATAATTCTCCTTGGTTGTGAACATCGAGAATTTTCATTAATGGAATCTCTACATCACTATCATTACATAGTATAAAATAAGTCGCTTCCCGCTGTCTTAGAACTTTAAAACTACGCAACGGATTTTGATGTGGTTTTTTTAAATATACACCCCTATTTTTTAATTAGTGCACAAAAAAATGGTGCTCAATCAGTACCCGTTACTGATCATATTTGTGTAGTCAAAAGTACAAAAAACGAAATTCCAAAATTGTCCACGAAAAGGTCATTGGGCATTTTGTTCGGACATTTGACCCACGGCGTACACAAACGAAATAGGGCAAGGTATAAAGATAAATGTATCTGCAACCTAGTGGTATGGGTCGCATTCTTGTGGGCCATGGGAGAATTGAGAAAAAAAAATATTATTAAGGTATTTTTATACTTTAGTAATTAACTAACTGAAGACTACTCGACCGATTTCAAAAATACTTATAGCAGTCGAAAGCTTGTCTTGTCATCCCTAAGTGGCATAAAATATTTTCCCATGGGAAATTCCGACGGGAAAGAAAGTAGAATGTGCTAGTTTTATAAAAAGCAGTTCTTTTAAACTATCTATGGGACAAAAATAAAATCCAGGTCTACTTAAATAATATATTTTATTCTGCTTGATCAAAATCTATTGTTATTTTATCTAAAAAAGCTACAGGTCCTTCTATTACATCTTGATGCCACATACATACATTACATATGGATTTCGAGTGGCATTAATTATTGCCGCAGTTATTCTAAAGTCGACCATCATATATCTCACCTTCTTCTTCTTTGTCGGTATCACTCTTGACAGAGTGGTCGTGGTCATCACTTCAGGGGTTGGTGGAAAGCTTAACAACACGCCGCCACTCTTTTCTGATGGCCGCCTTCCTCGTGCATTAATGCAGTGATGATGAGCCATTTACTGCCGCTCTTATCTGGTCAGTCCACCTCATAGGCGACCTTCCTCGTGGCTTCCTCGTGGCTCCCTCTACCTTTCCCTGGACCATAAGTCGCGTCGTTTGCTGTGTAAGGTCCCATAGCATCTAGTATATACCTCATCGGTACATACTTATAAAAAGGGTTTGACCAAATTCCGAAAATAAGGAGACTGTAAGTTTTTCGTTGAAAAAGGAAATTCGCACTCTTCAGCAGGTAAAATATGTTCCATTACATACGACAGTGGCTGCGGGATCATTTTGGTTATTAACGAAAAAATAGCTTGGGATAGAAAGGTTTCTGGCTACCACATCTTATCTTGTAACATGATTTAAGCCTAAATGCTGTGGCACGAAATCATTAATTAAGAATTCCCTTGCTATTGCCAATTTTCTTTCTAATGTTCTCTTCGACATATTGTTTTTTTTTATCTAAGCTTCATCTATTTCACCGGTTAATTATTTTAGTTAAGTAAATTACAAGAACTGTGGCGTTCTGATCTATGAAACAGAGAAGGCGTTTGATTTAAAATTACATTAAATTGGTATTTTGTAAGACCGGTCCGAAAGTGTCATATCATTCTTCGACATTTTCATAATCAAATTGATTTCTTCGTTCGAAACCCCATTTGTACAGATTCATCATGCCAACAACATGAGCACCATTAAAGCTTTCGAGTGAAGGGGTATTAATTAAGTCTACCCAATTATTTCTAATAAAATGAGGATTGCAAACCCGAGCTAATTCCGGTATTTTTATCTATCTGCCAAATGTGCGAGCGAGTGAAATATTTCGTAGAGCTCTACCAACATTAATTGTGCTTGTACCACACGTTTCCACGGCGCTAAAAGTAAAAACTTATGTTTTATTAACAAAAGTTAATGTTAAATAACTTTTTTCTCCCATTGGATACATTAAAAAAAATTACATATTTTGAAAAGTGGGATTGAATTCTTCAATTTTAAACTAATTCGGTTTGTGTACGCGAACTTTCATAAAGTGGGTCAGAAATGCCCCATGACCTTTGTCATTATTGGTAAATTCATAATTGAATCATTATTCATAACAATTACTACTAGAAAATACTAAGCGCAGTGTTTTTCCATTTTTATTGACATTCTTTCATTCATAAACAATAATCTGTACAATGTTTCCAGAAATTGAGTGAGATTTTGGGATATAAACAAACGCTCATAACTTTGCTGTTTATGAATATTATGCATTGAGACTTTACTTAAATAATAACAAGACCTTTTCTAATAAACCCTTTAAGTATTTGCCATAGTTAAAAAATAGTGGTGTATAGAGTGATTCAAGAGGAAGGTTTATATGTATAATTGTATAATACATGTATAATATATTTATTATCACCATTGCACCCAAGCTGCGAAGCTGGGGTCGCTAGTTTAATCACAAAGTAGCAAATAGAAAGATCGATTGTCCAACCCGTCGGGAATAAAGGCGCAGCTAACTTTTAACCGACTCCAAAAAAGGAGGAGGTGCCCCATTCGGATGAAAATATTTTTCTTGTATATTTACCTCAGAACTTCTTTATTCACTGATCGGGTTTGGTCTTGGAGTAGCTTACATGCATACTTTTTATTTCATTACTTCTGGAGCATGTTTCTTTGAGGCATTTTTTTACTTGCACAGTATCTATAATATAAAAATGAATCGCTGAATGTGTTGCTAAGCGCAAATCTCGAGAACGGCTGGACCGATTTCGCTTATGTTTTGTTTTGTTGTGTTTGTTATTGTCAGGAGAAAGTTAGTAGAGTAGGGTAGAGCGGGAGCGAAGCCGCGGGCAAAAGCCAGTACTCTATAAAAGTAGGGCTAAGCTATGCGGAAATCAAACCTGTGGCACGCAGTTTTTCAAAGCTTTTCTTTTGTGTAATCAAAAAAAAAAGCAGAAACAGTCAGCATGGGATATACTTAAATGTATTTTCTGCAGTTGCTCCTTGAAGTTTTGTAAAATATCAAACTTGTAAGTTAACGAAAAAGATACGGTCATTTATGTCGCAAAAAACGTGCATTTCGACACACTCAAGGACCTCGTTGATCTAGAATCCTGAAATTTGGCTTGAAGTAAGAAAAATCTGAAAACTGTGTGGTTATGTCACAAAAAAAGCTTTTTTTGACATTCAAAAAAACTTCGTAACAGAATTCGGGAATTTAACTGTTTTTACGCTCGGATTTCTTATACATATCTATTAATATTACTTCTGTAGCGACATCTACGAGTATGTCGCCATATAGGGACTACCCTACATCGCGGTATTAGAGATCTCCTCGAGATTAAAACATACAACAGCTCGAAATGGACTATCGGCCGGTTGCCTGGAGCAGACACAATGCCCATCTGGTCGGAGGCTTCTCCTTTTTCAATGGAGGTTTATGGGACCTTACATTCTGTACTACATACCTCTAAACTTCCATGCTTCTACAGCCTTTCAATCTAATCAGAAATTCTGTTTGTCTTCAGGCGGACCGCGCCACGAACCTGATCCGTGGCACCAGGCACGAGCAATACCTTCAAGTGCGCGCCGACATCAAGGACTTCCGCGACAAGAACAAGCTGGACAAAGTCATCGTCCTCTGGACTGCTAATACTGAGAGGTACAACACTCTTCTCATTTTGAAATCACTCTTAAAGGCCCTGATCCACGGGCGAGTAAAACCGCGGTCTTATGGCTCGTCGGTAAAGCAGGCGCAGGTGTATCATTGCAATACGAACGACGAGCCTGGCTCGCGGCTCGTCGTGTTTGCTACATTTTCTGCTTGGCTCATCGTTCAAAACTGTTTTACTCGCTAGTCGATCAGCACCAACGAGCCGCGAGTAAATCTACGTTCTTTAAAACCGCGGTATTGGCTCGTACGTATATTATGTGTGTGAGTATTATTTATTTAATTTTAATGCAATAGAAATGTATAAAGGCGGCCTTAGGAGATGTAGTGCTGTATTTGAAAAGCTGTGAATTCATATTGCTTTAACCATGGGTATAACTTTATCAAAAGTCGGTAATCAATAGGAAAATTGGAACACTCACTACTGGCTTCTTATAAGTAAGTGCTTGTTTGTGGAGACGCGGCGCGTTGGGCGTTCGTCGTTCATTGCAGCGCAACCAGCGTAATTTAATAGTGAAACCCGAGGCCCTGGAACGAAACAATGAAGGAATCGCAGTGGGTTTTTAGTCAGTAAAAGTCTGATACTATCCCCAGTTCCTCCCAAGGGCGGGAGATGTCATTGGATGATTTGATGATTTGATAAAAAGTGACAGTCAACAAGTACGGGCGTTATTTTTTGTTATTTAATTATTATTTTTTATTATTATTAATACCTGATTGTAAGTGATGATGTGGTTGAAGATGGACCACGCTTGCCTATAATTATTCACTCTTGACTTAAAGACCTTCAGGTTGTAGCTATCAGGAAACAGACTCCGGCAGGGAATTCCACTCTTTAGCTGTACGCACAATCAGGGGCGTAACTATAGGGTGGCAAGGCTGGCAAAATGCCACGGGCCCCTGGCCTGGTGGGGATCCCGGTCCAAAAGGCCTTGAGCTCAGAAGTAAATATAAAAATTTAAGTTAATTATAAAATTTATCAAACGCGAAAAAGATCAATTTCCCGTGGTATTTTGTCACCTTAACACCTTATAGATACGCTAGTGTATTAGAAAACCTGCCGGTTTATTTATATTTATAAATAAGAATATTTTAGGTATGTACTTCAGTGATTGATCCAGATTAAATTACAAAGTTGACGATTTTCCTGGGGCCCCATCCAATTATTTTGCCACGGTCCTCAGATGGTATAGCGACGCCACTGCGCACAATTAATGTGTTCCCAAAACCTTTTTGTGCATATGATTGAGATCTCGAATCGAAGTTCAATTTACATAATGTTGTAGATATTGAATGTTATTGACCGTGAAACAGAAACACGGGGCTAGCGATATTTTTGCAAGTGACAGTGCTTAAAATAGACGAGGTCAATGATCTAGTTTGTATATCTGTCACTGTAATGTGTTTGTGATGCATGTTTGAAATACCGTAAAGTGGTGTTACTTTGACCTGTGGTATAACTTTGGTCAAAGCTCGCTAACCAATAGGAATACAGTAAACACAGTGTGTTGTGTTCCTATTATTAGTAAATAAAGTGTGCTGCACTCCTATTGTTACTAAATATACATCGTTAAATTTTGGTCGTTTTAATCCCGTGGAGGGTCGATCCGGTACATGAAACACTATTGATTTGTAAAGATAAAATTAAATAATAAAGTACTTTTTTTAAACTCGAATTAATTTACGCATGTACGAAATTAATTTATTTAAGTAAACGTCAGCTGAGCGAGTCCAATGATCTGTACTACAACGATCGACAACTACCTACAAGGTCATTGACTCGTTTACTCAAAGAAATTAATTTCGTACATGCGTATATTAATTCGAGTTTTAGAAAAAAAAAGTAATTTGTTTTTTATTTTGTCTTTACAAATCGAAAGTCTTTCATGCACCGGATCGACCCTCCACGGGATTAAAACGATCAAAATTTAACGGTGTAGAGACCCGTCTCTCACTCAATACATTCACACGTAATAGAACATGAAAATAAATGGTATTTTTCATTAACGTTTCATAAAAAAACCATATGTTTGGGGATCAGTGACGGTGAAGAAAGATATTGGCAATCCCTACTTCCTATTTAAAAAGATCTTTGTTGCACCAATGCCGGCGCCGACAGGGCTATATTCAAAGCGGTGCCGCTTATAAAGTTCTCCACTAATATGATAGGTATTCATTTATTATGTCGCCGAAGGGGCTTTTTACCCGACTGCGCCAGAAGGAGGGTTATTTATGTTTTTTTTTTATATTTTTTTATTGTGAGCCTTCCTTCGCCCATGTCTGTGGATTAAATTATTATGCCAGTAGTTAATCATTTTTGATGGCAGGTTTTGCGAGGTGCTCCCGGGTGTGCATGACACGTCGGAGAACTTGGAGCGGGCGCTGCGAGCCAACAACTCCGAGATATCACCCTCCACCATTTTCGCAATGGCTGCTATTGATGAGAACGTGAGTATACATCTGATTTAGTTCTCTTGTAAACCTGGATTAGAATAAGAATGTTTTTCAAAGTAATTTAGTTGAAGTTGAAAGTGGCGCCAGCTAATAAAAAGGCGGGTTGTTGGATAATGAAATACGCCCATACCTAAAAGGCGATTATTGATCTATTTCTTGGTGTCTATTCTCAGGGGTGCTCGACCCCCACTGTTTATTTCTCATCGGTACCCCGAGCACCCACGGAGTTGGCGCCTCTGTTCGGACCCATACACTAGCGCTGAACGATCCGCTGTTTTGTATTATTTACCCTTAATGCGTAATTATTGAGGTAATAGTGAATAACCGCCCCGACTTACGGCTAGTATCCACGGGACCAGTAGGGTCGCGGCCTGGTCTGGGGCTCTGGGGAGGTATGAAAATGTATACCAGGGCCCTGGATCCAAGGCAGGGAAGGAATAGGGTAGGTTTTTAGTCAGTAAGAGTGACACTATTTCACGCTCCGCCCAAGGGCGGGATTTGTCATTGGATGATTTCACCTACCATAAAAAAACCCTTGCGTTGTTGAAAACTCTACGATCCGGACTAAGCGTTTCACCTCGTCGTTTATACCGCTTACATCGAAGGTCTTTCCGTCCGATTATAATTTAGATTTCTTCAAGGCTAGACTGAATTGGCATTTAATAAACTAGTGCGCCTCATCATCACGATAGCATCACTGCTTACCATCAGGTGGGATCGCAGTCAAGCCCGTAGTATTAATCAAGACTTAGTTAACGTTACTCTGTTTATATTCCAGTGCATATACATAAACGGCTCACCCCAGAACACGTTAGTGAACGGCGTAGTGGAACGAGCTGAGCAGCGCGGAGTCTTCGTAGCCGGGGACGACTTCAAGTCAGGACAGACCAAGCTGAAGTCTGTGCTCGTCGACTTCCTCGTGTCGGCTGGTGAGTACAATGTGCATAGAACACGCTGGCAGATAGTGTGGAGTATTCCTAAGTTCACGACTTCCAAGTAAAGACCAAGCTCAAGTCGTTAGGCGCGGGCTCGCGGACGGCGGCCAATGGGTAGCTCGTTGTCGGTTCGTCCGGCAACAGACCGTTCCGAGCTCAAGTCGTTTACAGCGCGCACTGTTCCCGCGCGCCTCAAGGAGTTGTCAGCAAACTGTAGGGGCCCAGCAGGGCCGAAGCCTACTAGGCCCAAGGGTTATGTGAAAATGAAACCCGGGACGAAGGCAATGAAAGGAGCAGGATAGGTTTTTAGCCATTAAGAGTCTGACACTATCTCCTCCCGCCCCACCCAAGGGCGGGATTTGTCATTTGATGATTTTACCTACCATAAAAAAAGCTCAAGTCGTGTCGGCTGCTGAGCAACAGAGACGGTGCGAGTTTCTCGTCTCGAACGTACGATTCTCGCCAGAGTGGACGAGCGAGAGGTATGTCTTGTCTCTCGCTCGTCCACTCTGGTGAGAATAGTTTAATTCGAGAAATTCACACCGTCTAATTGGCCTTTTCCCTTAAGCTCTTGAAGAAGTTCTCGTGTTCACTGGTGAGGATTAGAGCCTAGCGGTCGTAATTACTGCCTGCTAGGGCTGCGTTATCAAACAGCATTGCTATGGCCGACTACTGGGCATTACAGGAATTTAATTTGAAAAAGAAAAACTTATGTTTGCCGTCGACACTCCAAGAAGGGATGCATGATTATTCGAAAGAGTTACCGTGCCCTCAGAACGCAAAGGGCAACAGATTGAACACAGGTGTGTTTTGATTAGTGAAAGTCTGACACTCCCTCTCACTTCTCCCCGAGCAAGAAGAGTTATTTGATGATTTCCCATCTCGAAGATTAAAAAAGTGTGTTTTTTTATTTTGTCGGTTAAAGAATAAGTCATGCCTTCCAAAGTGCTCACGGTTAAATTCAGATATAATCCTCGGCACACAAGTTAAACCATCATAGCGGTCGACTTTGAATGCGCAGTAACCGATTTTCGGGTCTCAATCGAAGTGGTAACCCGAGTTCAGTTTATTTGCCATTGAATATGTTGTAAGCTCGTTGGTTGAGATATTAATTCGTTCATTTTTTGTCTCAGGTCTGAAGCCGGTTTCCATCGTGAGCTACAATCACCTGGGTAACAATGACGGCAAGAATCTCTCCGCTCCCAAACAGTTCCGTTCCAAAGAGGTTAGTAATCCATAAATATAACATAAATAAATAACCTATTCTGGGCGCAGAAACGAACACACGTTACTAATCTTCAAACTACCCCTATCTTGAAGATTGTACTAGCTTCGATAGTCTAAAACGCAACGCCCAAAACAAAAAAAAAGTGATGGTTTGGAAAAAAAAAAAATAATTGAAAACTTATTTTAGACCATAGACAAAATCACCACCAACAGACCATAGACCTTCTATAAAATTTTTACTATGAGTTCCAAATAAGAATAGCCTCCTTCTAACCGAGCTATAACCTCGATCTGACAAATATTGAATGAAAAGTAAGGTTTGCAAAAAAAAAAAACTTTTTTTGCGTATCAACAAACGGTATTTTTGAAGTTCAGGTGAAGTAAAAACTTTATTAATTAGTATAAATTAGCTAAATATATTTGTTTTAAGTCATAATTAGTTTAAAAAAAAAACTAATTTTCTTTCTTATTTTCATTGTTAGGAACAATTCGCCTTCTTCCTTATGCCACTACTCAGACACTTCACACAGTGACGCAGAGATGAGCAAAATTGAAGAACTGGATTCTGATTAAAGTTTTTGCCTTTCACAATTCCTAAATTTAATTACATTAAAAAAAATCTTGTTTTGCTCACCCTATCCAATTTCTTCGATTTGACAGTTTGATGTGACGTCACAACATGGCAATTGATCCTATTATTATTTGGAATGCATTGTACTATTTTGGTGTACAATAAAGTTTATTCTATTTTTATGTTGTGTTTGCAGATCACAAAGAGCAACGTGGTGGATGACATGGTGCAGTCCAACGAGGTGCTGTACAAGCCGGGAGAGAAGCCCGACCACGTGGTCGTTATCAAATACGTGCCCTATGTCGGTGAGTCAAGACTTGGCTTTTGCATTCCCAACTAGAGCAGAACTAGAGCAGTGGTGGCCGAGTGGTAACGGCCCCGACTTACGAGTTGAAGGTCACGGGTTCAAACCCAGCCAGACGCATTACTTTATATAATTTATTTCATGAGCACTGCTCTCAAAACGGTGAAGGAAAACATCGTGAGGAAACCGGCACGTCCTAGAACCAAAAATTCGAAGACATGTGACATCCACCAACCCGCACCGGGCCCGCGTGGTGTATAACGGCCCATTCCCTCTAATTTTCTTCTGCCATGACGTGTTAAAATGTCAGGCGTGAGAAAGAGGTATGGAACTATACACCTTATGTAACTCCATCCATTTAACAGTTCAGTTTAAGTCGTAAAGTGGAAGAGCTTATGGTAGGACCTCTGATTGTTGAGAGCGGTCAACCCGAGGTTCCCGGGGTTCTATACAACCGCTTTTACGTGATTATGACGTTATTACACATATTCCTATACATTTTTTGGCAATATAGATATCTTCTGGCAGCGTTGGCTCTTACACAATAAATCTAGATGCTGAACGATGAAAATAAGTAAAAAAATTTTTTTTTAACTTTTGCGAAATATTCGAGTAAATGACGAGAATTACCGAATGTCAACAGAGCGTTCAGGGGTTATCATTTTTTTTTTGCTTTGCCACCTTATCAAGCATTGCGTTGGTTAAAACAAGATTTTAAAATATGCTCACGTTGATGAAAGACTCGGAAAGGACCCTCTTAAACACTTACGAGGAAATTCACTCGAGCTATGGGGTATTGAAAAAATAAAAAATACTGCAGTCATCATCGTCATTTCAGCCGAAAGACGTTCAGTGTTGGATATATGCCCCTCCCCCCCAAGTGTCGCTATAATGAACACTTCAGTGCTGACTGGCCTGTTGGTCTAGTAGCTAGTGGCCCTGACTGCTATGCCGGAGGTCGTGGGTTCGATTCCCACCCAGGACAAATGTTTGTGGGATGAGCACGATCATTTGTTCTGTGTCTGGGTGTAATTTATCTATAATATGTATGTATTTAGAAATATATAAGTATGTTTATCAGTTGTCTAGTACCCATATCACAAGCTCTGCTTAGCTTGGGACTAGACGACGTTGTGTAATAGTTGTGGAATAAAAAAAAGGAAAAAAAAAGTGCGTCTCGCATCCATTGGATTCCCGCGACACTTACCAGGTAATCAGGTCTACCTTGTAGGAGGCCTTCCAACGCTGAGTCTTCCTGTACGCGGAAAATTTCGGCCTCAACGGCCATCTGTTCTGTGAGCAATATGCCCTGCCCATTGCCACTTAAGTTTGGCATTTCTTCGTGCTATGTCGGTAACCTTGGTTCTCCTGCGGATATCTTCATTCCTGATCCGATCACGCAAGGAAACTCCGAGCTTAGCCCTTTCCATTGTTCTTTGTGTGGCTTCGATCCACATTTGCACTTCTGAAGCCACATTTGGTTAACTTTTAGATATTTTTCAGGGGACTCAAAGCGAGCTATGGACGAATACACGTCAGAGATCCTCCTCCACGGCACCAACACTATCGTGGTCCACAACACGTGCGAGGACTCTCTGCTGGCAGTGCCTCTCATACTGGACCTGGTGCTGCTAGCCGAGCTGTTCGCTAGGATGTCCTTCCGCGACGCCGACCACTGTAAGTATTGTTAGCCCACTGCTGCGCAAAAGAACACGCATGTTGCATGTATCGATTGCCTATCTGATCTCCACAATCTAAGCGGCATTAGTGATGGTTCTAGCGAAGATACGATAGAGTAGTTCGGCTGCTCTACGGAAAAACAAAGTAATTGCAGTTAAGTAAATTTTAGGAGGAGGAAAAAACGGAAACATCTTTACTTTATCTTAAATCGTGGTTTTGATCGTTCCATAATTTTTGAAATGTAATATTGCGTGAATAGTTTGTTTCACCTATTGTGTAACAATTTTATGACAAATTGTGTATAATATTAAAAATATTATATAGATTTTTTAAAATATTTTTTTACACTGACTTTTTTATAATATAGTTTACTTTTTTACAATACAATAATCAAGTAGCAATGTTGCCTTTATTTTTAACTGAATTTTACTCTCAATAAAAAACGTTTTTACTAAACAAATCCCAGTAATTCAATTTACAATTTAAAAACAAAGTAATTGACATGGTACTTGTGTTTTGCTTTGTTTTTCGGTAGATTTTTTTAGACGTTTTGCCTTTTTTGCCTGTAGTTACTTTATTTGTCGATATTTTTTTTCTAAAACTAAAGCTTTTTATGGTTCTGAGAATGTAGCCACATCCGTTATACTTTAAAAGTACCAAAAATGTAAAAACATTCGATTTATGACAAAAAAAGTTATTTAGTTTTTCCATAGAGCAGCTGAGTTGCTTATTTTTTTTTATTACTTGTATCAAAAAGTAACTCTGTCGTTGCGTGTTTGTTTTACGCACGCTTCAAAGATATGTTAGCAAAACTGTAGGGCAGGGGCGATGTGTGTTAGGGCCACGGTATGTAACAATTAGTCTCATTCATCACTATCCCATTGAAAACTAAAAAAAAATTGAAACGGCTCACACTTGTTCCCATCCCCGCAGCCTACCAGAGCATGCACGCCGTGCTGTCGAGCCTGGCCTACCTGCTGAAGGCGCCGCTCGTGCCCAGAGACGCGCCCGTCATCAACGCGCTGTTCCGCCAGCGCGCCGCCATCGAGAATATCCTCCGCGCTGCACTCGCCTTGCCGCCCAACAACTATTTAGGGCTTGAGCATAAGGTAACAGTCTTGACAAGTACACAATACTTTATTCAAATTCGAGTGCGTGCACCGCCCAACTAGATACTTCTCCGATCTGCCGCACCGTTTGCTCGCTCGCCGCACAAAATTATATAGGAAAATGAGACATCTCCTCTCCGCTTGATCCATTTCCACCAAATCTTGGTGGAGAAAAGATATTGAAATCAGATTGGTTAATTCAAACATATCTCCTCTTGTCTCCTCTCCCCTTCGCTTTGGTGGATACCGGGCCTAAATGGCGGCTGCATTAAATACTTACTTTAACTTTTTTTTTGCACTTTTTCGCTTTTAATGTCGTCCTTATGCCTACAAAATAGAAGTCTAAATCGATTTAACAGACAATTAAAAATAAGCTCACCATGATGCAGCGCGCTAATATTTCCACTTATTTCTCCAGGTACCCTTCATGATGAAGGAACTCCACAGCGGTGCTCTCTTTTCGTCAACGCCGAACAAGAAACAGAAAGTAGCCCACTCGAATGGCGACCAGTGAGCGCCAGCACCCGCCATCATATACCATTCACCACCATGTATCAACACTTGCACCACAGCACAAAACTATTCACGAGCAGTTCTTCATCAATTCTTTATAATGTCCGATTTGAATTTAGAATCTTTGCTGAATCAATGTTCGCGACAATGAACTCAAAACTCTTTCATAGGAAAGTTAAAATTCCGTTACAAAGCAATATTTTGTATGTACCTTTTTTATTGCAAATTTTATTTGTCGTTTTAGCTAAAATGTTCTTATTTATCATTTATTTTTTTTACAAAGGGTACTCTCTGCACTAACAGTCGAGCCCAACACGTGCAGAGTCAATGACAACTTTCTCTCTGATTCTAAATTCAATTCGAACTTGTCATCGATTATCATTTTTATTATAATAAGAAAAGTCTATCTAAAATCTATCTAAAAATGTGTATATTACGAGTGTACTTGTTAGGTAAACAAGTATTGGTAATTTCAATTAATTTTTCTGAATATTTAAAAATCTTATAAAAATTAAGATTGAAAACTTCTATTTTCGTAGTGTATTTGTTTACAAAATAACAAATATAAGACAAGAGAAAAAAAAAATTGAAATATACATTTAAAAATGAGTGCTTTTAGTGCTTCAATTATTTATTAGAAAAAAAAATATGTTTTCTGCTCTGGTAGTACTTATAATTAAGTTTATGTACTTAGCACCCGCACCCTCGGTTTAGATTCAATTATGTTGGTTATGTTCTGTGATAAGTTGTGATCAACGTTCGTACTGAAGAGTACGACGGTAAACTAGACAAATTTTTATTTATATGTAGATGTATATGATACATCTATCCTCTTTTACCAGTAATTGGCCCACCTGTGTCTTAAGTAAGTAAACCAGCGAAATTTTAGAAAATTTACAAATTCCTTCGTGTAGTCAGCTTTGTAACTGCTTTAACGTTTTCATAGTTGAAGTTTATTTTTGGTTCGACGAATGTGATCTTTCGATGGTGTCAATATTAGGGCGGGGACATAACACCTGGGATGCGAAGTGCTGCGATGCGATTTCGTACGGCAAAGCATCGGTTCAGGTGACCGTACAATGTGCGATGCGTCGTGCGAGCTCGAGCTCGCAGATTTTTACGATGCGATGTCGCTTCGTAATTTTTCTGTTTAGGCCCTTAGTGAAGTGTGAATGTTTTGCAAGTATTTGCCAAAGATATTAAGCAACTACGAGGTCGACTACACCTACCTATGTCATCGTGATATCTTTTTCTAACCTTTGGAGTATTTTTTATATTAAATAGTTAGTCCAAGCTTGATTCTATCGTCCTGAATGGATAACCAAAAATTATGTGTCAAAGTTACTAATTTATCTCATCTAACTATGACATTCCATTTCAACGTAGAATCTCACATTTCAGTATTATAGATGCATAAAAAGTTCAATTAATTTATTGAGAACCGGTGTTATAAATATTTATTTATGAATTTCATTAATTATCTCAGTATTTTGCTAAGTTTACGAATGTAATGTACGAAAGCATTTAATTAGTTATGTGATTACAGATTTTAAGCACACGTTATCCTAATAAGGTACATTATGCTTCTGTTGTACAGCATAGTGTCTCATTAGATATCCTATACTGATGCACATTTTCAATATTTTTCTTTCTTTGAACAGGTTTCAAATGAGAATCGTATTGATTTATTGTGTCGGTGTGCGACTATGTTAAATTAAAATGATTTTATAATGGATTTTTGTGTTTTATTTATTTGTCAAATTCCTTGCGCTTTCCCGAAATATGAAACGCGGTTTCAAGCAACGCCGCATACCATGCCTCACTCGAACTATTGGAACTATTTTCGCTACGCGATAAAGTATTGTTATTGTAAAAGCGTTGACGTCAGGCTGCATCCCAACGTCTTTCTGTACAAATAACTAAGGGCTAACGTGGGCGCACACGCGGGCCCGTACTGCAATGCTTCGTCCGGGCGCCGCTCGGGCAGTCCGTGCCCCTGCCGCTACGTAATATACGTTAAAATTCTCCTCCACCATAATACATTAAGTTTAACTGTGTGCATGTAATCACACGACTACATGCACACCGTTAAACTTAAACTAGCGACACTGCGCAGGTAATACCTATTAACCCACTTAACGCGCATTCGTCATAACTGGGTGAATATCATGTTTTTTAATTTTCGTGGCGAAACCCGTTATTCAGCTTTCGTGAAAATTAGGGACACAGTTCGCTAATTTTTTGCGAAAACAGAACAAGAAACTGAAGAGAAGACCTTTTTTTTTCACGAAAGCTGAAAAAAATAACTGCCACCAAAGTTGAAAAAAATGATTTGACCTTGATATTCACCCAACTCGTCATCGGCGTTTTTTTCTTATTCAAATTTTGGCTCTAATTCCTGTAAAATTTATAGTAATTTTGTGTTTGATCACTTATTCTAAGGGTGCAGTGTGCTTTATTTCATTTGCACATGGTTTAAAATGCGACAGCTTGAAACGCCACAACGTTGTTTGGTCGGAATATAATAAAACACGTAATCTGATTAATCTTCTTTATTTTCAGTTAAGCATAGAATAGTTACAGTATCCCAATTTCTCCAGTCTAATCTGCCAGGATGTCGCAATCACGCACAAGTAATTCACAATGAAACCTTTAAGTAACGTACATTATTGGTGTTTCACAATACAAGTATATACGGCCGAAATCAAATACAATAAATCAACATACCTTATGTAAAAATCTATGTTTTATCATTCCTTACCGTAAACGGGGAATTATTACATGCGAGTAACTAAAAAATACTTAAAAACTAAGATACATCGTTTGTTCTAAGTTTCAAAATGTAACCGTTTAACAATTCCTCTTAAAACTAATTATAATTGTTAAAATGTCACTTGTCATGCAGTTAGTAAGATTTTATACATTACAAAATTTTTGGTAATAAAACATTAATTATTTAATAGAGTTCAAACTTAACGTTTGAGAATACAACGTGCCGTTATAATCGATCATAATATTTAAAATGACCAAAAAACATGAGAACATATTATTGTAACAATGCAACATTTATTCGCTGTGATGTTCGGAGGAAGGTTGCGCCCTCAGATACATGGAATGTTAACTAATTACATCTAAAGCGTTAATAGTACCACAATACTGTCGCTTATGAATAATAATTAAATACTTAACAATATAAATTATACAAAAGAACCTATACAGGCAAACAGCGAGGCCGCAGCCGCAACAACGCAATAGCACATGTTCCTAACTAACCTTTTAATATCGCAACACATTGATAAAATACAATATTATGGGCAACGACAACACAGATATAGTAAGTATGGCCATCGAGTACCACCCACGACTGACTCGCTTGTGATGATCTGCTTACTGAGCACATGCCGCGGTCGGCAGAGGGATGGGCGACCGCCGGGAGAGAACGTCGCGAAGTATCGAGCGAGACCGACGCGTGTCTTTACAACTATAATATAATATCGGTGCAAAATGACTAATAGATAGGTACTACGCACTATTTAGAATAGTTTGTGGACACTTGAGCTCTCCTGCGACGCGCACCGCACACGATCCATTACGATAATATTTTTATATAATAAGTCTTTTCTTCTACATTAACAATAATTTGTTATAATATAACCGATTTATTTTACGAGTTTTTTTTTTCATGATAATTTGTTTATAATGTACACGATTTTAAATTTGTTTCAGTGCTCAATATTATATATTTTTTATTTTAAAATTCGTTGGCTACCTAACGACTGGTGATAGCTATGAAGGACAACAGATTCTACAATAGGGAATGGAATATATTTTACAGTCAGTGGCACGAAAAGTGACCAGCTTGAGGAACGATTGAAGAACACTAAGATAGATAACGACCGAGGGTTTGGTAACTTTCTGTGCCATTAATTGTATATTATAGCATTGAAATGGCGCGCAGCAATGATTATATTTAGTTGTATGTACACGCTGTATTTAATTTACTAAATGAATAATATGTAATTACTTCATTCTGGGAATTTACTGTTTTTAATTGGCTTCTATACCATCCGCTGTACAAGGTTAAGTTAATATAAAATTACAGTATATTATGTAGCATGGCCCGCGCCACTCCATGCCTAGTATCATAGCTACAAATCTAGCTTATGTCTAGGTATCTAGGGAATAATACACTAATGTTTGATAAGGGCTATAAATACGTTCCTGAGACCGGTCGGTCATCAAAATTTCAACTACTTTTAATTCCTTACGTGCCTCTCTTTGAGCAGTTCACCTGTCTCGCATAATTACAATATAATACGACTACTATATATTTTATTGCTCAAAAAACAATGATTTGATAGAAAACGCGATCGTGACCGATAAGGTTGTCTGCGGCTACGTAGAGTTCCAAGCGGTTCGGTAGCTCGGTAGAGCTCCGCGCGACTCGGTAGAGTTCGGCTGGACTCGGTAGAGTTCGGCTCGAGTCGCCGAACTGCGCAGGCACACGACCGCGCCACCCTTCTCACAGAAAGGTAGATACGACTACTACAATAGTTTCAAAAATATTAAGTCTTATAATATTTTCTTGTATAGTATAATACATAGATGAATAATTTGTTAATTTATGTACAGAAGCGTTCGCCTGTCGCTAGGCGGGTTTTATATATAAGTGATCTAAATTTTTATAATAGGAAATGGTGAATTGCTGTCCCCTACCTACATTCAAGCTTTAGATTCCACTGACGCGTTATATTATGAGCACCAACATTGGCTACATTAGTCAGCATTTTTAGCCCTCATTTATTTAAAATCTTTAATCAAATCTTGTATAATTTTAAGCTGTAGAAGAATATTCATCCATTGTATGGTGTCGCATCGATCAATTCCTTGAAGCAATAAATTAAATCAGATCTATGTGTTTATACATTTGTTAATTGTGTTAAAAGGTGGAATGTTAATAATACTTACAATGGATAATAATATCATACATATATTATATTCATTACATGATTTTTTTATCGGATTTACGTAAATAATACTTTGAAATACTCAAAATCGTGTATCGTTAATTCTGGACCAAGTATAGGAATGTTTTTTTTTTTAAACTTATCTTTAATAATTATATAATCGTATTTTTGTGTGTGACCTGTTGAGTTGTTTCTGTGTTGTTATCTTTAAATAATAATATTTATTTTGGCGGTGAATTAATACAGCTTAGTGACAATGATTTGCTATCAATGCCACAATATGTTTATATTTATCAAGATACAGTGCCTTTAAAGCGGTTCTGATACATTCTATACATTTCTTCACAATCTATGTGAAATAAGCGATTTTTTTCGTACGTGAAGCCATTGACACCTATCATACTTGTGCTATAATAATTGGCACTTTATGTGCGTTATAATTTTTCAAATAGATATAACTATACCCAGTTTACAATCTAATTTTATATTCTAATTTAGTAATGCCATGAAAAGGATAATTTATTTTATATTCGGGATTTAACTTTACGACTTCAAGTCTGCCTTTGCCCCGGTCTTTGAAGTCATCCCTTTTTTACATAATTATGTACAAATATTATATTTAAAAGTACTTCGAGTACCGTCAGCGATACAAATCACTGAACGCAATACATTTTACAAAATAATCTTGCTGCTACATTAATCCCACACAGTAGAAAGTATTTTTTGTAAATATGAAAGTGTTCACTTTTTTTCCGTCAGTACTTTTTATATTATTTAATGATGGAACTTCTGTTGATCCATCAATTTATCTTTACAAAATGTTTTCCAATGCCAGCTGACCGTTCTTAACGCGCCATATTTTATTTACAATACACACTTTCACATAAATAAGAACGACGCTTATATGTTATCTACACAATTCGGGTTATATACCCGTTTTTACAAACAGTAGGAAATACTTAAATAAATATCTAAATTGCATTGTTGGATTTTCAAACCTCAAGCGAGCTTCGAAAATCCAACAATGTACTATTGTTTAGGCATTTATTCTTAGACAAATATCCAAGTGTAAGCAAGAACGGGTACTAGTCTTTCAGGATTGGGCTATCCGAATCCAGAATGCTTAATAAGACCCAGGAATCCAGGGTTCAAAGACTGACGAGAAAAACCCGGAGACCGATTCAGGGTTCAAAGACTCTGGATTTGAAAAGGCCTTGGTCCGAAAGACCTATAGACATGTATGCAGATATACCTAAAATGTCACTGGCACTTTACAAACTGCAAATTTAGTAGAAATTGAACAAAATCGCTATGATCAATGGCTTCCGTAGTTCGGCACCGCTTGCGATCAGAACCGCTTGTCGGGCTTGTGGCTGGGCTTGCGTCAGTTGAGCGGGAGGCAGAACATGTGCTGCAGCAGCGTGGGCTTGCGCGGCGCCAGCGACGAGCACACGCTGTCGTAGTCCGACGACGACGACTCGCCGCCATACCCGTATGTCTAACGAACAACACAAACTTTATTAGTTATCACTCATTTTTCTGCCATATCCAGTCCTTCAGGGACATCGGCAGCAGGTTCACGTACTCGAAGTTATACTAGTGTACAGTACCTGCGCGGGGTCGTGGTAAGGGTGCAGCAGACAGGCGTGTTGTCACACGCAGTCCTCCAGGGACATCAGCAGCGGGTTCACGTACTCGAAGCCCTCGAACTCCGACTGGTCGATGTCAGCGATCACCGTGCTGGAAATACGACAAAATATATTTTATATGGCAGAACCACATTGGCAATATTTTTAAATACCTGTGTCACATTATCTCAGCAGACCTGAATGACAATGCGGACATTGAGCGGGAGCGGAGGGCGTTGTCGGTCAAGGGTAATATGCTAGGTCACAGGTTTGTGCATAAAAATATAAAATTCCCGGGTTGCCCTGGAGCTTATGTAGAATAAAGCTAACCAACTATTTATAATAATACTAACTCGTTATCAGGCGTGAGGTGTACGGGCTCGTCAGTGAACTCCGGCGGGAAGTTGGCGAGGTCCCTCTCACCCTCCAGGCGAGGTTTGAACGGAGGTACTACTTGCTTCTGCTCCAGCTGAAAACGACAGATGTTTTTATATAAGACTATTATATATTTATATATTCCCTCCTGGCCTCATCTAGTTTAAGCAGATGAAAGAAAATTGACGTGTTAAAGTGTTTTTTTTTTTACTTTTTTGCAAAATATCGTTTATATTTCTGTCATAAAGTATTTGTTTTTTATCATTCGCTTTTCTTTGTAAAGAGAAAGGTCAGTTTTTGTAATTCAAGTATTGCTAGGCTAACCATATCAGAAATAGAGTATGACTATTTATGAATATATAATTAAGTAACCCAAATAAAATGTATAACAGATAAAAATGGTCAAAGCAATTATAAAGTTAAAGATTCTAACACAAAACCAGTCAATTCAGCTGAATGCCTGGCCAGATATATTACAGACGTCACGAATTTTGAAGCTATCTAGCTTATATAGCTAACTCAATCAACTCAAATACTTCGTATATAGCTAACTCAATGACTTCGCCCGTGTGAAGGTTTCTCCATTTCATCCCCTTAGGGAGCGAATTACATCATAAAAGGAACTCTGTGCCAAATTCTAGCGTTTTAGATGCAAGGGTTTGGGCTAATCGTAGATGAGTCAGTGAGTCGGGACTATGCCTATTATAATTACAGATTGGCTGTACAAGAGATAATGTTTAGCTACTAGCAATTTTCTTTTAATTTTATTTTTAACTTTTTTTTTCCCACTTCTGGGCAAATGTTTTCCACAAAACATTCCAGTCTTCTCGTTGGCCTTCGTTTACACTCTAAGTCGTTCATCTTTCTTCAATGACTGGTAAAAATGAATAAAACCGTGTGCTCACCATCTCCCACTCGATGCTCTTGAAGAAGGGATGGCTGACGATGTCGAGGAAGCCGTTCTCGCCGCAGCCGAGCCGCTCGGCCGGGTTCTTGTTGAGGAAGCCCTTCAGCACCGACGCCGCCTTCACCGACAGCGACCGCGGGATACGGATCGTCTTCTCTAAGATCACCTGGAAACATGGATATGACATTTGAACATGTGTTTTTATTACAAATATTTTTATTTGATGAACATGGGTAGGTCAAGTACAATGTTCTTGTTGAAGTACATTTAAATGGTTTGACGGACTAGAGTTTGTGAACATTAAATTGTTCGGAATATTCATTATAAAACTTTGTTATGAAAAGTTGAAGAAGGAGAAGAGAAAAAAGAAAAGTAGAAGAGAATGCCCTCAAACTTTCTTTTGCTACGTGTGATTTCATTGCTTGCATTGAAATAATGATAAAGTCAAAGTCAAAGTCAAAGTCAAATCTTTATTGCAGAACACAATACAATAAATTATACATTTCTGGATGTCATGTAAATGCTCGGTTAATTGTGTTTTACCAAATTAGGCATGCAAATTTGTGGTAAAGTCAAAAAAACATTTTGTGATTAAGTTACATAATATATGTCAATGTCAACACAGAAATACAATAGAAATAAATAATAATTAATATAGTCAAATGATAATGTCAACGCAAAATAATAACAAATTTAAAATAAATACAAATAAATAAATTAAGTAAAGTAAATCGGACTTAGAAAGAAGCAACCATTATCATTATACACATAAATTCTTGTCTGACAAGTACTCATTAACGGTATAGTACGTCTTACTTATAAGCAAATTGTGCAACTGTTTTTTAAATAAGTTAAAATCGTTGCATTCTAGCAAAGATTTAGGCAGTTTGTTGTATATCCTTGGTGCCATTCCTAATAAACTTTTATGATATATGGCTTTTTTATGTGGTCTACCGCTTATTTTATGTCTGTATCGCGCGCTGTTAAGAGTTCCAAACAAATAGAGATTATTTTTAACAAATATAGCCACCTCATATATGTACAGGCAAGGTACTGTTAATATACGAAGATTCGCAAAATAAGGCTTACAACTTTCCGTACTTTGTACACACCTTTTTTGAGCCCTAAATACCGTGTCCATATTTGTGGTATTACCCCAGTATATGATACCGTAGCGTAACGTAGCTGTAACATACGCATGATACGCCGTAACCAAGGCTTTAAGATTTACCTCTTTAGCGAGATTGCGTAGAGCGTATGATTGTCGACTCAGACGTTTACATACATTGTTAGTGTGAGTTTTCCAAGTCATATCTCTATCTAGTTCTATTCCTAAAAATTTTGTAGTAGTGGTTTCTGAAATCATTTTGTCTCTATACTTAATGTCAAGTTTTTTATGATTTGTCCTTTGCTCAAATGTCATTAATTTAGTCTTGTCAATGTTTATTTTCAAATTATTCCCCCCCCATCCAATCTATTAATGCCTGAAGACAGTGGTTTATTTCACTCTCAAGTGTTGTCGCATCATTAACGCCACTAAAACAACCGTGCTATCATCAGCAAACAAAACCATAGGATGATATGTTTCTCTGGGCATGTCATTAATATAAATGATAAACAATAAATAAAAAGGGGTCAAAGGTGAAATATCGCAATTTAAATGGAGAAATGGTATTTAAAGGAAGGACACAGATTTTCCTGTTTAGTGTAATTTAGTCAAATAATCATAAATGTATTTTTATTCGAGGTGATTATTTCAATTTTTTTCATCGACCTACCTGGAACAGATAATCCTCAGTATTCTGATCGGGGTTGTCAGCAGCTTGTGCAATGTCGAAGGGCGAGCGTCCAGCCAGCATCTCGTACGTCAGCACGCCCAGCGCCCACCAGTCCACGCTGAAGCCGTACTCCTCGCCACGTAGAATCTCCGGCGCGATGTAGTTGGGAGTGCCGCAGAATGTGGATGTCGTGTCACCAGGTCGCACGCCCTCCTGGAATTGGAACAGGATATTTTAGTAAAAAAATTAATCGAAGAATAATATGTTAAAAAGAGTTGGGCATAGATGTGTTCCTTGTGGAACTCCATTCGCTATAGGAAATAGATCTGATCTTAAGTCCTGGAAAAAGACAAATAAGCATTAATGGATTAAATAAAACTATGTACTGCTTAAATGATTGTCTGCTGATCAATATATTTCTAATCAAAAGTGTGTTATGAACTTTGTCAAAAACTTTTCCGAAGTCTGACATAGTTAAGTATATCTTTTCTATGGCTTTACTAGGTTTCATAAGTCATATAGGCTCATGATTCTCCTGTTATTTACCTTGCACATGCCATAATCGGTAAGCTTGATGTGACCCTCGTGATCCAGCAGCACATTGTCGAGCTTGAGGTCGCGGTAGATGACGCCGCGCTCGTGGAGGAAGTGCAGCGCTAACGATATCTCCGCCGCGTAGAACCGTGCGTGTTCTTCGGGCAACCGCCGCTGGCGCTGCATGTGGAACCTGGAATGAACCACCATCAAATATAATATAGACAGCAAACAAGTAAAATAATCGTAAGCACCAAAAAAATTATTTATTGTTTTGTTAATTCTAATCACCATCTCTCTTAAGGGGCTCTAATTTATGTAACAACTCCCGCTTTCTGATCTGATTTGTACTTTAAAGTAAACAAAGGTTTTCAGGTCAATTTTATATGTAATTTCTAAGGTACTCTTCTTTTTTTGTGGCAACAATTTGTAACTCGACAGAAGGTACGAGTATAATATCATACTCAAAGTTTAAAGTACTTTACCAAGTGAAGTATTTCATAAGCTTATGAACTGAGTGCACCATGCAATCAGGGTAATCAGTTCTAAATCAGGGGTTGAAGATTGTAGCTATACACCGTTAAATTTTGGTCGTTTTAATCCCGCGGAGGGTCGATTCGGTACATGAAACCTTATCGATTTGTAAAGATAAAAATGAAAAATAAAGTACTTTTTTTTAAACTCTAATTAATTTACGCATGTACGTAATTAATTTCTTTAATTAAATGTCAGCTGATCGAGGGCAATGAACTGTAGGTAGTTGGTACGCAACGACCGACAACTCCCTACAAGGTCATTGACTCGTTGTACTTAAATAAATTAATAATAATAATAATAATAATAATAATTTTATTTATTTTCCCTTCACAAAATTTTTCTTATGCTAGCTGTAACAATGTGCTTACAATTTAGAACTAATTTTGTGAGGGACTGGTGCCTGATGTAGGTATGTGCAACAACCTGTATTACAGGTCACCAGGACCCTCCCGCATTTAGTATGCTAGAAAGAGCTTAGTATTCAGCAGTGAGCAAAAGTAAAAGCTAATTTTAATAATAGTAATAATAAAAAAGTCAGAATATAACAAATCCAAAACAAGTTTTTTTTAAAAAAAAAAAAAAAAACTAAACAGGAGTAATTCATAAATAAATAATTTAAATAAATTCCAGAACGTTAAGTGTGAATGCTAAGTTGTTGTGTGATTAACTGTAAATTGAAGTGCGTATGTGTGTGTTAGAGTATAAGTTTAAATTGTATGCAAGTTTATGAAAGGAAAGAGAAGAAAACAAATGCCTGAGTTCTTTGCGATGCACAAGTGTCTATAAATTGTTATTCGAAACGAAAATGCTTTGATCCAGGAATGAAGCAGTGGAGAAAAAAAAGTTAACTATCTGAGTGGGACCAAGAGATTTTCTGTTTGACAATAGTCAAGGGTTTTGAGGTATTTAGTAACAGTAGCTTTACACTTAGATTTCAGTTGTGGGTAAATAAAAAGTTTATTATTTAACTTGTTGTAGAGGTATGGGCCAAGAAAACAGAAAAAATTATGTGACAGAGCTGAGCGTAAGGGTTTAGTTACACATACATTATTTCTGCGGCGCTTGTCTTTTTGTAAATGCCGGTTGAATTTAATCATTGTGTGTTTTTTTAGTACAGTTTGAAGGATGAAAGATTGTCTGACTGTAAGAACATCCCAATCCCTGTAGAGGTCTACAGTTAATTAATTTCGTATATGCGTATATTAATTCGAGTTTTAGAAAAAAAGTACTTTATTTTTTAATTTTTTCTATACAAATCGATAGTATTTCATTTACCAAATCGACCTTCCACGAGATTAAAACGACCAAAATTTAACGGTGTATAATTGATCCTTAAGAATAAGTAGAGGTGGCCACTCACATGAGATCCCCGCCCCTAACGAACTCGATGACAAAGAACAGCCTACTCGGCGTCTGGAAGCAAGAATGCAAGCCAACCAGGAAGGGATGGTTGGAGGCGGTCTCGAAGACGTGCTTCTCCGTCTGCACCCAGTCGATGTCCTCGTCGTCTGTCACGAGCGCCTTCTTGATCACCTTCATGGCGTACACGCGTTTTGTGCGCTTCAGTTCTACCATCAGGACCTGGCGAGGAACATAGAAGGTTATTATTTCATTGCAGTATTGGTGTTTTGTCTTTACGTGGCATTGATTAACCAAGATAATGTCTTTGAGACAGAATAAACATAATTTATAATTTGCTATCTCTCTATGGGCTGAAGGAATTTCTTAACTAATTGATCATCAGCTTCAAGTTTTATAATAGGAAGAAATATTTGCAAACGTTAGCAGAAGTCAAATAGAATCGGCATATAGTATATGTTAGTAGCATCTGCTTATTTAGTCACTTAAAATTGAATGGTTGGTGACCCTAAAAATGTCAACAAACAACAGATATGAACATCAGTTGGTGTGGCATTTGAGTTTTGATTAAAAATTCTCTCAGATAGATTCAATGATGGTCATGTTTTCACTGGCACAAAATATAACACGATTTATATTAGAAAATGATAACTATAGCTTAGAAATTAATAACACGTACCTTAGCATAAGATCCTCGTCCAATAACCCTGATGAGTTCAAAGTCATCCAGGGAGTACTGTCTCTGGGAGCCAGGTTCCAGTTCATCCGCCCGGGGAGGCGCAGGCGCGGGGGCAGGCGGCGTCTCCGGCAGCGGAGGCTCCACCTCAGCCCGAGATCTACATGGTACCACACAGCTTGAGAACAGCTCGTGAAATTTTCTTAAATGCTTTTGTTTGAACACTCGTAGGTAACGGTATAGGTCCTTCATTATTGAATGGAGGGTTCTTAGGAGATGGGACATTTCTGATCCATTGAAAATTTAAACGTTGATTATAGATACTACAGAGTAAATTTTTGCTAACACGATTTAAAACACACTGTAACCACAAACTGTTGAGAGACCTCCCGTGATTCTTATCAAGCATACACAAATAAAACACAATTTAGGTACAACTATTCTCGAGTACAATTTTCCGGATTATTCGTTGTTAAGAGATTCTAAGTCAAATATCTCGATTACAATTGCACAACGTTGTATTCCCAATAAGTTCCCGGTTGATACTGGGGTACGTGTCGATAATACTACCAAAAATAACCATGTTTACAAACGAATTTATTCGAGTGACATCGTTAGTCACGCCCATATCGGCCGGAAGGTTAAGGTGATGAAAAAAAATACTGATAAGTAGACTCTATATATTCGTGCAAAAAACCCAAATGTAATAATTTTGTTACTGTATAATGTTGACTGATAGATAAGGATTGGAGAGAAATGTGATCTTAAAAGAATTCAATTATTTTATTAATTGTTGATAAGTTCGCACTTGACCACTATCTAACCTGATGGAGAGCGACGATGTGGTCGACGATGGAGCACGCTTGCCTAGAAGTAACCTATTCACTCTTGACTTAAAGAATTTTAACAATTAGATATAATGAGAACCAGGGATGTCACTTGAGGGAGGTGGGGAATCATAAAAAGCCCTTTGCGTTCCAGAGTCACGGTAACTTTTACCACTGCCACCAAAACGGCACCTATTTTAATACCTAGGTATTCTCATAGTAGGCGCCTTTGAGATTGCAATTATATTCCTTCAATTGCCCTTTGCGTTCCAGAGTCACGGTAATTCTTACCACTGCCACGCAACCAAAACGGCGCCTATTTTAGTACCTATTCTTATAGTAGGCGCCTATGAAATAGCAATTAAAAATAGCATATACATTTAATCGATTTTTATCAATGAGATAAAAGGGGACTTCTGAGAATGATCGAGATAGTTTTAATGAGTGCATAGGTATTGACCTAAATACTGATATAGTTGTACTACATAATATTTAAAAGATTAAATGGTAATATTCCTGTGTTGAGTATCTTATCAGTGAGTTGGTAAACATGGTCCATGGTGATATGGCTACTATATGTTAGATAACAGTTACTGCAACGGTACAATATTTATGTGACCTCAGACATAACATGCATACAAAAAAAAAATTAGGGCAAAGTTGTGTTATTTTTAGAAGACATTACTAAGATCAGATGTGAAGGCAGTGTTTTCAAAAAACTATGTATGAGTACCACGCTGTCAAAATACATACGGTCAAGAAGATAAAACTAAGTAATAACGGAAGTGAGGCCTTTGCCCTGCAGTGGGACACAACGGGCTCATAATAATAATGGAAAATTGGAGTTATTGCCATCAAAAAGAAAGCAAATTGGGACATTTTGATTGCTGTGCGTTATGAAATTTGAAGACTCGAAGAAGGTGATCATCATCACCCGAGACTTCAAAGGGATTTGAAGTTTATTTAAGGAAGCTGGTATTTAGCAGCCTATCTTAAAAAAAAAATCTCTGTTCTGTTCAATACCCTACCATCAAACCTAACTGAATCTGATTTTAAATTGATTTTATTTATTTGACATTACTGTCAAAATAAAAACGTTTTAGTCAATGTTTGAAAATGTATACGGTACTTACAACAAAAAAAAAAATTAATGTATTTTATATCTGTAGTTTGTTCCGGTTAATCACAACGGAAAACATTGGCAAGACTTTTATTTCAGAAAAAGAATTAGGGTTCCATCCAAAAAAAAGCAGAAAATGTCAATAGCTAGCTTTTCACAAAAACCATATCACTATCAGAACTCACCTGACAGAAGACGCTCTTCCCAAGGTGCTCTCTCCATTAGCGTCGTCCTTGACCTCGATGGGGTCCACATGTTCGTTGGAGCACGGCTTCTGCACCAGCTTGTGGCACTTCTTGTGCACCAGCAACTTGCACTGGATGCATTTGAAGCCCTGCCGCCCCAGGCCCCAGATGCGGTCTTGACAGAAGGCACAAAAAGCGCGCTGGAAGAGAATGAGATACAAGATAAAAACACGAAGATGCTTTTTTTCGAGAAGAACCGAAGAACAGAACGCTGTGCGTGAGGTTGGTAAAATCATACAAAAAAAGAAAGGTTGATAAATAAATGAAAGAACTACTACTACTACTACTGAATGTTTAGCATGTGTAATTGTGTATAATAAATACAGTTTTACACAGTCTTCCGTGGACAAACCGGTCTACGTAAGCAACAGTTTAGATTACGGCCCTTTCCGTCTCTTAGGACGGAAAACAGTTCCTCCCTAAGAGACGGAAAGGGCCGTAATCTAGGTGCAGTGCGATCATTATTAGGCTGGTAATCCTCATTATGCCTTTCCTTTCCTTCTGAGAGAATTTCAGCTATATCTAGGCTGATTTAATATTTATGTTAACGGTATACTCACTCTATTAAATCTCTTAGCTTGGAAGATGTGTCCATTGACGCGGTATAGCTTTCGCCACCGTCGAGCGCCTCTTCTGTATATGCTTCCTAAAAAGAAAATAAAAACAAAATGAGCCTCTGAAAGAAGAACCATAAGGAAGCAAAATACTGCAAAACAAATATATACACCGTTAAATTTTAGTCATTTTAATTCCACGGAGGGTCGATTCGGTATATGAAATACTAACGATTTGTATAGAAAAAGTTAAAAAATAAAGTACTTTTTTTCAAAAACTCGAATTAATAAACGCATATACGAAATTAATTTCTTGAAGTAAACGAGTCAATGATCTTGTAGGTAGTTGTCGGTCGTTGCGTACTAATTACCTACAGTTCATTGACCTGGCTCAGCTGACGTTTATAATAGTTCAAAGAAATTGAGTGAAATAATACATTAAAATATATAATTTCATGCAGCAGCATCAGCAGCGTGGTAAGTATTTAAATTTATACATTTCATTAATAACAACGGCTAAACAATAAATTATAGTAACAAAAGCAAAAAAAAAAATTAAAATTACAAACAATATGTAAGGTCGGTGCCCTAAGTTACCTGACCCACCATTTTAATTTTTTTTTTTTTTTTTTTGGGTAGGTAAAATCATCCAATGGGGTTAGGTAACTTAGGGCACCGAATACCATCAAAGACGCTTGCGCCTGACCACCGCTAAGTTCATTTTTGCTTGCACTCAAAACGAAAACTACAAAGGGTTTGGTTTAGCGTGGCTCCGCAGGATTCAAGCGAAATTTTTCTTAAGTGTTCAGGCAGAAATTACCACGATAGTACATCAATCCCTCTCACAGTGCTACCGACATGCTAATAGAATCATCCTCCATTCATCCAATTCAAGAGTATCCTCATATAGTACAGCCAAAGTGCGAGGTATTGGAGACTGAGCATGGAAAACAGTGCGATGCTGAGCACAGGATGTTTCTTTTGCTTTTTCAGCAAAAAATTCGCAACTTCTTATCGAGTAAATAAGTGAATTCAAAATTTTATGAAGCAGTAATGCTAGCAAAGGAGGAGGCCGACCGCATCAGGCAGAGGCAACGGGGCGCTCGCCCCAGCCGCTGCCGGGATTCCGATCCCGATTTCCGGCCACCGTAGGCGCGGGCTTGCGGACAGCGTGCAATGGGTAGCACGCTATCCGATCGTCCGGTAACCGACCGGACCGAGCCCAAGTCGTCGACGGTGCGTTCTGTTCCCGCGCGCCTCAAGGAGCTGTCAGCACACCGAAGAGGCTCAGCCTGCTAGCTGCAGGCAGGCAGGGTCGAAGCCTACTGGGGTCATGGGTTAACTTCCGAAAGGAATATCCGGCCTCGGCACGATAGGCTACGAAGGAACGGGGTAGGTTTTTAGTCAGTAAGAGTCTGACACTACTTCCCGATCCGCCCAAGGGCGGGAGTTGTCATTGGATGATTTTACCTACCATAAAAAAAAGGGTAGCACCTAAGTTAGGGATAAGAATAAACGGAAGTTTTCGATCTTTTCCTTAAAAGATCGGAAACCTCACACTCACTTAATTTTCTTTTTTGAAAGGGCCTACATCATTTATTGCCTCTGACAAAAAAAAAAAAACCATAAGAACGGAATCAATATGCCAAACAGCTACATATTTCCAATGACAAAACAATTTTTCAAAAGGTGCTTTATTAAAAAAACGCCATATAAATCTTTTCAAATTGATAGTGTAGCATCTAGTGGCATTCAGCATAATTTGGGCCAGACCTATGTCACTTCAGCCCCCCATTAATCTTTTAAGCACGCGATCTGATTCCAATTTAGGGGGTGGCGCCGAAACGAGCGTTTTTATAACCATTTGTACTTGCTTAACAATGGAAGATAAAGTAAGGATTGGAAAATCGACTGTTTATTGAGGGTGTCGGAGATTGAGATAAACAACTTAGGCTTGGCGCAAACGGGCTACCGGCTACAGCCACTGGTAGCCGGCGAAAGCGACTTTACATAGATTGTCATATATCTATATAAAATATATAAAAGCGAAATACCACTCACATCCAATCACGTAATCTCAGAAACTTTAACGCCTACAGTACGGCCAATGGATCTCGGCGCGTCTGAAGTTAGGTTTTGCGAACTGTAGCGCTTGTGCAGTCGTAAAAAATAAGTGGTTTGAAAAAATAAATGCCAATAGCAGTTGTTATTGCTGTTAACAACTGTTATTGGCATTTATTTTTATAAATCATTTATTTAGCGCGCTTATTTTGAGCGCTAAAGTTCGCAGAGCTTAACTTCAGACGCGCCAAGTTCCGGCGGCCGTACTGTACAAACTTAAAATTTGGCAGGTAGGTAGGTTCCTTATAGGGAGTAGACCTCCGCTAAGAACAGATTCTACCACAATCCAACTCCTAAGGGGGTAAAACGGGGATTGACAGTTTGTATGGAGGTACAGACTTTCACGCGGGCAAAACCGCTGGCAGAAGCTAGTTTTGTATAAACGCGCTGCACACGAGTAGCCGGTGGCGGCCACTAGCTACAGCAGTGTCCGCGAATCGCCACTTATTGTCGCTACCGCACCCCCGCGCAGTTAACCATTAGACGTTCTACGTATATCACGTGTCAACATAGACTACGACGCCTCAATGGATGTTGATACATTCATATTGTTTATGGTAAAACTGCGCAGCAGTAAGCGTGTTATAAAATGTGGCGGCTTTTGAACACTTCTGAAACGGTTACAATGTGGCGGTAGCGCGCGACAGTCACAGGTGGCAGTGGTCGGTGGCCCGTTTGCGCCGAGCCTTAGATGCGTAGATCGATACTGCTTTTGGAAGATTTTCCGAGATCCCTGATTCCAAAAGGGCTGCTAGATATACAGATAAACAAAGAAGGATCTCTGAATATTCTTAAAAAAAACCACCGAACCCAGCGGATTGAATCTCATTAGTCCTGATTTCACTTTAAGAGCAGGATAATGATCCTTTGCATTCATCGAAACCGTGTCAGACCTTTTTGAACACGAAAAAGGATTGAAAAATCATGCAATTGCTGTTTGAATTCACCTGATCTGTTACCATTGAATTTGTTTGGGATGAACTCGTTAGAATGGTGCAAAAATCGATCTCCAACAAAGAGAGAAAGAAAGAAAGAAAATTGTGTTAATTGGTATTTCCAACAATGTAAACACCTTAAAATTAAACAAAAATTACACTGAGTAATGCAAAAGGGTTCAGTTTAGCATAATGCCAAATGGTACACAAGGTCATCACCTGACGCTGATTTTCAGCTGCAGCCCTTGCCATAAGCTTGAAAACAATTAAAGTTAATGTTGCGATTTTTTTATCTATAAACAGTCAACATATTAGATATATATGCCCATTTTTATTCTTTGTAACTTTGTTTGAAACTGAGATATCATTTAACAATATTAAAAACAGTTAAAAGTGTAAACAACTAAACAATTAATAACATAGGTAAAACTTAAAAAGAAAATAAAACAACAAAAACATATAAAATTGATAAAAATTAAACATGTGTAAAAATTGATAACAAGGCTAAAATTAAAAATCATTCAAATCTGAACTCAGCAAAGTGGATTGGAACCAAATCATCAAAAATGACCACAATGTAAATGAAAATTACGCGTCCTTCCATAAAACCTTACAAAACCTATTAAATTTATGTATACCAAAAAAGTTGATAAAGGTCAAAAATAAGCAAACAAAATCATGGCTAACTACTGGCCTAAAAATAGCTTGTAAACATAAACGTGAACTAAAAATATTAATCAATACTACTAATAACCCTATACTTCGAAGATATTATAAACAATACGAGAAAATTCTCAAAAAATCAGTAATTTCATCTAAAAAACTAAATTACATAAACATTATGAAAAAATCGAGTAATAAAACAAAATCAATGTGGCACATAATAAAAAGTCGTACTAACAAACTGAATAAAAAAATTAGAGAAAGCATAAAACTTAACATAAATAATATTCTTGTTGAAGATCCGAGAGCAGTCGCAAACGCCTTTAATGACTATTTCGTATCGGTAGGAAAAACAAATGCTACGAGATCTGACGAGAACCCACCTGGTCGACATGTTGTTACTCCTTGCGAAAATTCCATATACTTGCAAACAGTGAATCCAAGTGAATTAAAATTTATTGTTAAAAACTTAAAAAACAAGCAAAGTTTTGGTCACGACGAAATACCACCAATGCTCGTTAAATCATGTGTAGACGAATTAGCAATGCCTTTGACCTTTCTTATCAATCAATCGTTCATGGAGGGTGTTGTCCCAGATTTACTAAAAATATCTATAGTAAAACCTATATATAAAAAGGGAAAAAAAACAGATGCAGGAAATTATCGCCCTATTGCATTATTATCTACATTTTCAAAAATATTTGAAACTGCAATGTCTAAACGGCTAAATAATTTTTGCGAGAAGTTTAAGATTTTCGACACCAGTCAAAATGGATTTAGGAAAAATAAGTCTACTACATTAGCAGTATTTAGTTACGTCCAAGAAGCGTTAAAAATAATAGATAATAAGAAATATGCAGTTGGGTTACTACTAGATATGAGTAAGGCCTACGATCGAGTATCATATAAAGTTCTACTGAAGAAACTGTACCAAATAGGTGTGAGAGGTGTTGCGTATGACTGGTTTTGCTCGTACCTTAAAAATCGCACGCAGTACGTAGAAGTGGAATATTTTCACCCGGACACTGGCATAGTAACTCACGTGAGATCTCAAATGAAGCATGTAACGATGTCTATACCACAGGGCAGTGTCTTAGGGTGTATTTTATTCCTAATCTACATTAACGATTTGCCTAAGGAAATAAATGTCCAGAGTGTCCTTTTTGCTGATGACATCTCGATAGTGTTTCCATGTGACGACGGTAGTAGATTAAATTTAATACTAGACGATATACTTACAAAAATTGTAAATTGGCTAAAGGACCACAATTTGGAAATAAATTTCTCCAAAACAAAACTTATGCAATATAGGCCCTATCAAAAACGTCCATTGAATATTAGATACTCGTTCAATGACTTACCGCTACTGTGTGTCGATGAGTTTAAACTCTTGGGTCTGACAGTTGACACTAATATAAATTGGAAGGCACATATTAATGCTGTATCAAACAGACTTGCAAGTTTCACGTATGCTTTAAGTGAACTGAAAAGATCAACCGACTTCAAAACAGCGATGACAGCTTACTACGCCTACGCCTACTCATTGCTAACATATGGCATTACAGTTTGGGGAAATAGCGTAGACGTTGAAAAACTCTTCATTTTACAAAAAAAATGTGTGAGAATTCTTGCGAACATAGACCAAATGCAGAGCTGTAAACCTTATTTTATTAAATATAAAATGCTAACCCTAACAAGCATATACATTTTGGAAGTAAGCAAGTTTGTAAGAAAGCATGCGTCGTTATTCCCTTTAGCTAAGTTTCAAAGGCCGCTACAACGCTCCTTAAGAGTAAAAAATGAATTAGCAGTACCGAGCTCAAAACTAGCTATGTATCACTCAGGACCTCTTGTAATGTGCATAAAAATTTACAATAAATTACCCAGTGAAATCAAAGACATAGAATTTGACAATAAATTTGTAAACGCACTTAAAATGCACTTAATACAAAAGTGTTATTATAGCCTTAATGAGTTGCTAAATTGACATTACGCTAATATATTGATTTCACTATTTGACGATATTATTTGAAAAATTGACATTCTGAAAAATTTAACAATATTGAAAGTTGACGCAATGTAAAAATGTAGAAATGTAATAAAATGCTCAAAATAAATAAATTAATAATGAAATGATAACATAGTAATTGATAATGTGATATATATGTTTAAATAACTTTTACAATAATGCATGTAATACAAATTAAGATACATAAAATGTTGCGGTGCCCTAGCAGGGTTCATGTACGAAACTTATATTATATAACAAGACCTTGTAAACGACATGAATGCAAATAAATAAATAAATAAATAAATAAATAAATAAAATGTGTTGACAACAAGCTTAGAACACTAATGTGTTTTTGTTTGTGTCAGATGTCGATTATTTTTAGAAATTAATAAACAGAATGCTTGGAATATGCTACAAGATAAAAAAGGTGAACACTTCGATGAAGCTAAAACAAAATTTACATTTAAAAATACATATTAAATCTTTATTTAAAAAACGTGTTAGGATTAATACAAAAAAAAGACGACTTTGTTTTGTTTTATATGAACTTGTCTGGCTGCCTCCAAAATTTAGGACGATAGTGTACCTATATTCAGTGGAATAAAGTTATTTTGAAATCCTATAAGGAAAATGACACTCGTAACCTTTTTGTTTATTGATTACAAAACAAGATTGCCGCACGGTAACAGGTTATTGAACTGAATTAACACTACCTATTTATTTTAGGAGCAGGAGGAGCAGAGATCTTAGGGGCAGTGTTGGTTCATAGGTAACGGCACCGACTTGAGTTGTATATCGTGGGTTTAAACCCGGCCAGGTGCTTTAGTTTGTGTAATTTATGACATTACCACTGATCTCAAAACAATGAAAGTAAACATTGAATTGAAGACATACGTATCAACCAAAAACTCGCAACGGGCCCGCGTGGTGCAATTACGGCCCATCCGTCTTCTAGAGTGGAAGCCTGAGTCCTAGCAGTGGGAACATTACAGGGCTGATTATGCTATTACTCACATTCACAGTTCATCACAAATCACACTACCCATTCACACATTCACTCACTCACTCATTCATTCCTTGAAGTAAACCAATCTCAAAACATGTGAATTTTAATAATAAGTTGAAATCGAAAAAACACTGTCAAAATCTTGTCTGATTTCGTGGCCACACAACCACGGGGTAGACGGCCCAATTATCGACCATTACTAAAAATATTTTCGAATATACCTTTTAACAGGTGCTTAGCAATTTCGATAGAGCAGGACATTTATTATGTGTGTCAGGACATAGTAGCAAGTTGAGGGACTGTTTCGAATCGCGGTCGAAGCGATACTGCGCCTTATCACTGTAATCTTATCGAGTATCACGAAATTATTGAATCACACAGCCAGTGAAAACGAATTCAATGAATTTTTGAGCAAATAACTGCAATTCTGGTATTTAGAAATGTGATGTTGCTAATCGCGTTTAGATTAATGTTATCAGTTTGTTTTTAAACACGGTTCTTGAGTTTTATAAGGAAAACTAAAGGTTTATTTACTTTTTGCGTTAGAACAGTCAGTAAACCAGTTTTGCTAAAAGAGCATCATTGAGCAAATTTGAGATCTGTACCGTGTGTGATGTATTTGACCTCAAGACCTCTGAGGGCACACGAACTTGGCAAAAATTTGGGCATAATTTAAAAACTAAATTTAAGCATTTTTGAATAACTCGACAAAAAGTCTCTCTATATAGGGAGCAGACTGATCTCTGTACCACTGCGTTGCTCTAGCGCTCGAGTGGCCAAACGATTAGTGAGCAAATTTTACAGGAAACATATTTTTTTTTAAGAAATTTAAAGTATCATCTTTCACACAATAGAAACGTGTAGTATTTCTTTATATATATCTGAATATCATTAAAAAAAAAAAATATGGGAGAGCCTAGTGTTCGACTGCAATCCCACCTGATGGTAAGGAGTGATGCAATCTTTGATGGTGAGGCGCACTAGTTTATTAAGAGCCTATTCACTCTAGCCTTGAAGACACTATATGCTATAATTTGAAGCAAAAAAGTTCATTTTGCTAAAACTGGTCACCCCATCTGCGCCGCGGTCTACCTTCGGGGTCCAGTGGTTGACAATCATGTAATATCATAAAAAATATATTTGATTTCTTCTTCTGTCTAGCTTATCCGATTTATTTGGATCATTATCATCAGATCTGACCTTTTTCTATTCTAGGGTTGTGCGGCGAGGCATGTCAGACTTTTACTGACTAATATGTGTTATATCCTATGTTCCTTCATTTGCCTTTTGTGTCTCGGGTCACTGTAACCCTTTCTAACGTTCCAGCAGAAATGATAAATACCTACCGATGTTATTTTGATCAACTAACAATCAATCATCGAGCTCAAAGAAACTGCATCACTAATATAGTGTCGCTTCCCGCTGTCTGTCCCTATGTATCCTTAGATCTTTAAGTATAAAGCTTTTCATCCCTCCCCTTCACATAACCATACCAAGACAAACAAGGCATCTAGCGTGTTTATTGCTCATAAACGTTTATACATACGTATATTACTTTTGAGTAGATGGAAGTGAATTTAGCTCATATGCTGCAAAAGTAATGTAATATGTATGTAAAAGGAATTCCCTAACATTTGTGTCGATGTGTTGTTTGTAGTGTGCCTTAGGGCGCCTTCAAATTAGTCGCAAAGTGCCACGCGGCCGCAGCGCGGTTGTAGCGCGACAGTCGCACGTTTTTATTTATAAGGAATAACCAAGTGGCGTGACAGCAGCGCTAATGTGCATTTGGCTACTACATTACCTACTTATAACACTATATTCTTTTTTATATAGTTTCGCGTTTAACCTTTATTACATCAGATGGCAAGCGATGACGTGATCAACGATGGAGCACCCTTGCCTATTCACTTATTCACTCATAATTTGAATAGCCACAAGTTACCAGGAAACACTTTCAGCAGAAAATTTCTCTCCTTAGCCTACGGTAAAACCAGGATAGTTGCCCCACTTTTTGAAATTACTTTATATCTCTTTGTACAAAAAGCAAGATTAATTATTTGTAAAATGGGTAGGTACTTTGGTTTATTATCTTCATATTTGTGAAAAGAATGAACATTACTCGTATCTTTGATATTTCCAGAGTATTGGTGATATTTGCGGAACTTTAAATTTTGGGACAACTGTATAAGGGGTAGTTGCTGAATCCATGTAAATTACATTTAGGATAGATGCCCCGTCGAGGAAGAGGACATTTATGCAGCGAAAACTTTGATCACATCTAGCCGTCCCATGAAATCGCACAGAGACATGCAACACGGTCAACTTAGTTGTAGTTGCAGAGTCTCTCGGTAGACAAATAAAATAACATAATACGTGTACATAATACGTGTTTAATTTGCGAAACTAGAGTAATTGCAGTCAAGGCAACTATACCCCCGGGGCGACTATCCGGGTTTTTTCTACGCACAATAAACGAGTGCCTAAAACGTTTTGTGCGTATAAGATGACAAAGCTATCCAAAGCCGTAATATTAAAAAATAAACCTCGTTTGTGCTATAAATCTCTTGGCTCAAAGTCGTGAAAGCCGCTAAAAGCGCACGTGGCGTACGTAAAAATATTATGATGATAGGTAGAAACACGGCTGAATAGTATGCCAGCCGTCGGCACTTCGTCGCCATGGGTAATGTGCATCATTTCGGCGTATTCACATGGTAATGCCGATTGTGGCGCAGTCGCGCTGCGGCTGCGGGCAGATATCGTTGTCTCCGCTTTTATATACGATTTTGAGAGTTGTAACTTTGTGACTGTACTAAGTGTGTGTTCTTTGATGTGCTTTGATTGATAGTTAAACGAGCTAGTCTAGAATTAGTCAAATGAGCAAGTTTTTAGCAGAGTTCGCAAAGGTTGGGAGTAAAGAAAGGTTTGCATGTTATTTTGCTTCGTGCCCGTTGGTCGTTCGTCGTACATTTGCAGCAGCGGGCCGCGTCATCGCACGTGCAACATATGGCAATGTATGTGCCGCGCAACGCGCCGCATCTCCGTAAACAAGCACTAAGAGTGTCGTTATTTGACTTGAATGAGATCGTCGCACCACAAATCAGTCAAATGCATAAAAGTATCTAAGTCGCACGAGAGCTCTAGCACTATTGAAAATGAAATGGAAATGAAAGTGATCTAACTTAAAAATTGCAACTTGTGAAAAATAAGCAAAAAAAAGTTTTCAAAATGTGTTCGCATGATTCAAAATAAATTAAATCAAATGTCACACCAAGATTCACCAAATGTCTTTTTATCACAAGGTTGAACTAATCATAAGAGCGGTTTCGCAAGTACATGCGTATATTAATTCGAGTTTTAGAAAAAAACGTTAAAATTTAACGGTGTGTATTAGACTCCAAAACTGTTTCGCGTCCGTTGCGTCACAACCATAGGTCCAGTTGAAAACCAGCGTCAGGCCCTAGTTATCTGGCATTCATGCTGAACTGGACCTATTTTGGTGCAGTCGTGAGGCATATATCTGTATATTATTTGCTTCTTTTTTCTTTTGTTTTGTTACCTAATGTGTTGTGCCTTGCGCTGTACGAAATAAATTTCCTTTATTTCTTTTTTTTCTTTACAATGTTCCTGCCTTTTTAGACACACACGATCGCGTAAAACTAAAACAGCTACAAACTACAGGCCAGTAACGAGCTAGCCAGTGAACCGGCAAGTAGTAGACAGCTCCAATAATTACAGAGAGTACTTACTGTCTTCACCAGCACAGGGCATGCCCGGAGCGGCAGGCACATTGGGGAAAACTGAAACAAACAGAACAATATCATTAGAACATACCACGAAACTAGACAAAAAACCGGCTAAGAGCAAGTCGGACTCGCGCACGAAGGGTTCCGTACTGTCTGTAGCGAAAAACGGAAAAAAATCAAGTTCGCTGTATATATAATATTCCACAACTATCACACAACGTCATCTAGTCCCAAGCTAAGTGCTTGTTTTACGAGTATTAGACAACTGATAAACACACTTATATATTTCTTAATACATACACATTAAAGATATAATTTACACCAAGACATGGTTAAATATTTTTTATTTTTTATTTTAGTATTTGTTGTTATAGCGGCAACAGAAATACATACTGTTAAAATATCAACTGTCTTGTTATAACGGTTCATGAGATACAGCCTGGTGACAGACGGACAGATAGACGGAGAGCACAGTCTTACAAATAGGGGCCCGTTTTACCCTTTGGTTACGGAACCCTAAAAAACAACGAGAAAATAGTCCCTCTCTTTCGCTTATTTGTTGAAACCAAATTGCATTGCTTTACGGAGAAATAAGCTATGGCAGACGTCGGCGTCCGCATTCATTGCTGCCGGCAGCGACAGTGCGACATTGCGACAACGGCGCGACATTGCGATTTTCCGCAGCCACAATAGCGTCTAACTACATTATTTGTTAAATTCTCTAGAGTCTAGTTTGAAGGTATGTTTTCTGATTATTTGTTTGACGTTACTTGGCGTGAATATGTTTTGAAGATACAAGTTGTCTTTGTCAAGTTCTAATGATAGAGGTCAATAAAATGAATTGGGAATCTAGTTTATAATCATAAACTAGATTTCCAAATATACGCATTCGCGTCTTGCGTAAGATCAAGTTGTATAAAGATCTGTCCAAACGTCTAATTGACACTTCGCGTGACCCAAGAGCTGGCTTTTACCTCGGATAGAGGTTAAGCATTGCCATACAGCGTGGCAATGCCGCCAGTCTTTTGGGCACATTACCAGTTGACAGCGATGTGGAAGAGTTTTTTGACGCCATATTTTAGTTAGTCGGAGTTAACGTAGGGTTTTTATTATTTTACTGCAATATCGCGTATTGGGTAGATTGTAGTCTAAAAATATTAGATATAAAATAATATTATAAGGAAAAAAAAGTATGTGTGTTTGCTACACCTTCACATTCAAATGGCTGAACGGATTTGAATCAAAATTTGACACACGTATAGACCATACCCCAGGGTAGCACACGTATTAACATTTTTTACCACAGGAGTAAATTCCCTTGGGATGATTGGGCACTTGACTCAATTTTTTTTTGTTTGAATCAAAAAGTTTATCTAAAATCGCAAATTGGAAAAAAAATTAAATTTGTTCAATATTAATCCAGTTAGAAGCCTTCCAAATCTGGTGGAAGGGGAAACTGTCAAATATGTGACGTCACCGCAATTAGGCGGCTGTTACATTTGATAACCAATTTTGATGCCGTTTTGAGAAAAATATTTTTTTTTAGTTTTATTTGTTGTTTAGTATAAAATATTGTACAAAAAAAGTCGGTTAATAAGCACAGGCAAATACCCAATTTTACAAGCTTTTATTCGTTTCACCTGTGCCGATGTTTGTCATTAATGATTTACTTCCCGAGAACCGATTGATCTAAACTTTTGCATGCATTTGTAAATTAGATGACGGTGATGGTGGAATCGGAAGGTGGCCATAGGAACTTGGTAGTTTAACGACAAAGTCTAATTGAGTTTGGATTCTTTTGATTCGTCTTGACGAGTGCTTTGGTGCTAGATAGTAACCAGGGTCTGATGATGGAGCTGGAAGATGGCCATAGGAACTCAGTAATAATCGCAAAAAGATAACTCAGGTGTTTGAGCTTTTTATAATGGTTTTGATGAGTATTCATTATATAGGTATTACCGTACTATGAAAAAATATGTTTTATTGTAAACTCGTTCTACTTTTCTGCGAGTAAAGCTAGTCGGTTAACCAGAGATTTGGAGGTCGATAAGGCATTGGTTTTTCATTAAAGTTAGTTGGTGCTTCCCACTCTTACTAAGCAAAGATGGCAGCCCACAGGTCATTTTCCTGAACTAGTGTAGGTACTTGGCAATTGTCTGACCGTGGAGATAGACCTCAGATTTATTGCGACATAAAGTGACTTGTAGTCTAGCAGTTACATTTTATCGCACACACGAGGCGGCCGCAATGTGGCGAGCTGCTGCAATAAAATAGAATATTAACACAAGCTAAGATATTGTCAGTGGTTTTTCTAGTTGTGTCGTGAGGAATCGTTCTGTGTAATGAAGTAAGATTGACTAGATTATTGTGCAGTGTGTGTTAATAAGATCCAGTCTTTCAGTCGTCAGATAACTTATACTTCAAGAATAAAATATTGTATGGCTGTACAATTTGTTCGAAAGAGTTACGAAGTTATTTGAGTATTTCAAACAAAACAAAAAATTGTCATTTGACGTATTTTTTACTGAAAAGCTGTGAAACAGGCATATTTATTAACATACAAAAACCTGCTCTTTCAAAAACGATTCCTCGATAAGGTTGTGTCAAAGATTATATACATTAAGATGACCTGAAAATGGAGATGAATACTAACAGAGAAGATGGAAAAAAATAAACAAAAAGCTGATAATACGAGTCAAATCGAAGGTTCGGGCTCGTAGAATGAAATATCCGCAGGAGATCCAAGGTTACCCACAGCCCGACGCATCGTTAAACTTAAGTCGCAGTGGGCAGGACACATTTCTCGCAGAATAAATGGTTTATGAGGCCGAAAAGTGTACAATGGCACCACATATAGGAAGAAGAAGTGTTGAAAGGGCTCTCACAAGGCGAACCGTTGGCCTAGTAAGAGTTGCGGGAATCCGATGGATGTGACACGTACAGGATGAGCTTGGAAAAGGCCAAAATCATCGATATATATGTACTACGCACTAGATTAGGCACGCCGTACAATCATTTTGCTTGACTTACATGTATTGCATGCCGTACAACTTGACTTGATGACATTAGTGCAGTTTTGCAGTATTTAAGCGCTGTAAGTTTTAAAAGTTTTGTTAGACGTCATAATGACAATTTAGCGCTGCAGCGAACTTTTGTTTTAACGTCTCAGTATTGTGACAAATAGTTTCCATGAACGGGCTTGTCTATCACTTATGTAGAATGTAAGTCGATGGCCAAAATTTATATAGGTGCGCCATCACTGTGCTGTTTCGGACGCTCTATAAGTTTATCTTAGACTATCAGGAAGTTTACTTTATGTATTAAGTATCGATCCACGCTTAAAATGATTGAAAGACTACACCCATCAAATCTTTTATATCTCCAAACGTCCCAAACGGGTATTATCGATGAAGTTCCAATTTTGTCGTCATAAAAGCGAAGCTGCCGTCCGATCCTACAATAGGCCCCTTTGTTTTCGTCAAAATAAAGAGTGCGGAAAAAGCCGATGCCAGAGAACAAGGTCGGCTTCATTCAAATCGAGTAGAATACGGAATGTCGATGCACAAAATATCGATAAATGCTAATACGATGCTACAAAATTGCGATGCACGTTACGGCGAAAGTCCGTCTCTGCGAAGCCACTACACTTCGATGCACGTTACCGCGATAGATCTTCACTGCGATACTACTTGACTTCGATGCACGTTACCGCGAAAAACTACGGAGCAACTTGGCTTCGAAAATCTATTGCGAAACATTGATACTGAGAAACAATTCACTTCGATATCCCTGCTCGTCTTTCGTTAAGCTTGTCATGTTAGCTGCTTGCTTCCAGCTTTCAACTCCATTTTGCGTGATGTGTATACCATCCAACCATCCAACAAAACCATCTCAACATAAAAGATGGCATGGATATTTTAACGTATTTAGATGGCCTTTCATAATTAAGTTATAAAAAAGAAGCAGTAAAACTAATTTTCCCCCAATAATTTCGTGATAACGTGCATCGAAGTAGTATCGCAGTAAAAATCTTTCGCGGTAACGTAAAATAAATGTAGATAGCTAACATGACAAGCTTAACGAAAGACGAGCAGGGATGTCGAAGTGGATAGTTTCTCAGTAACGATGTTTCGCAATAGATTTTCGAGGCCAAGTTGCTCCGTAGTTTTTCGCGGTAACGTGCATCGAAGTCAAGTAGTATCGCAGTGAAGATCTATCGCGGTAACGTGCATCGAAGTGTAGTGGCTTCGCAGAGACGGACTTTCGCCGTAACGTGCATCGCAATTTTGTAGCATCGTATTAGCATTTATCGATATTTTGTGCATCGACATTCCGTATTCTACTCATTCAAATCTACGTGAAAAACTTGCAAGCGGGTATTTGGATATTCGGATACCTCGTTCGGGAATACGAGGTCTACTGTTCAGGGAAGTTTGAATTCGAAGTGTGGTATGAAAGCATATAAGCCGAAAGCTGTGTTCGCATGTTTTTGTGTTTGAGGGCCGTCGAAATTCGTACATCAAGGGCCTGTGAGCTTCAAATTGAACACGTGCGATTGAAATGTATTGCTGTTTTTTTAACCGGTTTTGCGGTACGAGTTTTCATAGTTTTGTGTATACAAAATGATGGTGTTATTGAATTGAATTTATTTTAGGAACAAAAAGATCCATTCAGTATTAGCTTTAGGTATATTTTATCTATTTATCGTATTTATTAATTTTGTTTTTTTAATTTCTATCACACAACGTCGTCTAGTCCCAAGCTAAGCAGAGCTTGTGTTATGGGTACCAGACAGCTGATAAGCATACTTATATATTTCTAAATACATACATATTATAGATAAATAACACCCAGACACAGAACAAATGATCGTGCTCATCACACAAACATTTGTCCTGGGTGGGAATCGAACCCCACCGCCGGAGGTCGTCGGCATAGCAGTCAGGGCCACTAACCACTAGACCAACAAGCCAGCCTATTATTGAATTGAATTTATTTTGGAAACAAAAAGATCCATTCAGTATTAGCTTTAGGTATAATTTACCTATTTATCGTATTTATTAATTATTATTTTTTTAATTTATCTAGGTTATATTTTCTAGTATTACACCACAGACTACCCCCTTTTTTAGTTTAAGTTCTTATAGTCCATCCTAAGATTGTCTGGTAGATATCGCTGTCAGCGATAAGACCGCCATTGTACCCACGGAACACAGAAAGAACCTGGAAATAGTAAGTAGGCGTGGCACTGTCGCCGCTAGTGAGTACTGCAATACGCACTTGCTGTTCAAGCGCTCTCATTCGCAAACTAGACTACGTCAACATACAATTTACATAAAATAATATTAAAATGCCTTATTGTGCCATTCTGGACTGTAAAAACCATAGTCGGACTAAAAATCTAACTCATGGAGGTGTATCATACCACCGGTAAGTATTATTTTCGAATTTATTTTAATAAAATGAAAAAATAAAATTTCGTCAAACATTGCACAAGACATACATACAAAAATTGTCCTTAACTTCATGCAAACAAAGTTGATTTTCTGTTCCCGGTTATCAGCCTTTCTGGAATATTCGCATTTCTACCTATACTTTTGACGCTATCCAAATAGTGCGTGACTTTATCGATAAAATCAATCGACATGTATTGCATTGCCTTTTTAAAATAAAAGTATTTATACTTGAGAGTATGAGTATTAAAATACAGATAATTATTAAATTAATAAAGTTAATAAAATAAATATTATAGGATGATATTCGTGATGCAATTTTAAATAAATCTAGCTAAAGAGCTTGGAACAACATAGGGCGTTTGAATTATACTTTATGTTTAGTCGTCGCCGGCTTCGTCCGATCACACTTTTCGTAACGAATGCATAATAACTTTAATTTCGGAAGTCAATGTCAAAAAATGAAGAAACCAAACCGTAAACACCGACTTCCGCAATCAAAGTTATTTTACATTATTTAGTTTTTTTGAAGTCAGTTGTATTTTTTTGTAAAAGAGATTTTTTTTTTATTTTCAATATTAAACACACAATGAAAATAAATTACCTTTTTCACTACGTATTTATACTAAGTTCTTCTTTGTGAAATTGCAATACTTGTTACATTGTTCCACCTATATGTCCGTAATATTCAACATAAATAACATAACCTAAATTTTAAAACGGGCAACTAACTTGATCATTTAAAAGTGCTCGTTAATATTTTAATTAAATTCTTTGATCAAAATCAAATAAATATAAAACAGTGAAAAGATTATTATACAAATATAATAATCTTTTCACTGTTTTATATTGTCTTAAACTCAAATAGCAATGTAATAATAAAACATTGCGATGTTTTCAGCATTTTTTTTCATTTACCCAGTATAAAATGAACAAATACAAACAAAAAGGTATTTGATTTACATGCAAATAAATACCCTTTTTACTACGTTTAGAAATTTCCCTACTACATATTAATTTCATTATTTTAATACTATCGCATATGATATTCTTTCGCTTTATATTTTATGTTTGTTTTCATACTATCGATATTATTACGATCGAATTAGGGTACGTCACTATTTGAGTAGCGACCTGCATTTGTGTCAGTGATACGCCATTCAAATACCACCCTTATTTTTATAACTTTACAGTTCATACTGTACAACGCCATCTAGCGACGAGTGGCGGTACTTGGTAGTCCAAGATGTATTTCTTTCTTGTTTTTGTCAATTTGATTTATAGATCGTTGACATTAAAGTTGCATTTCGTATAACATTTTTTTTTTAAATTTGTTTACGCCCAATTTTTGTTTTAGCCAATCGTATCTTCCGGTTTGCAGTAAGAGTAAATCGTAAATGTGTGAGTTTGGCGACACCGGTTCTGGTACAAACATTTTCTCAAGCTACTTCTAGTGTCTTTCTGTGTTCTGTGATTGTACCCATAGATTTAAGTTTCTGTGAAATTGTTACTATTTTGGTGTATGATAACATTTGTTCTATTCTATTCTAATAACTTATTATCTAGTGCTATTCCTCTTTACACAGTAAATTGTATATTGGAGAGCTATTTAATTGATCTCCACTACAGTTCTCACATCTATAAGAGATGTGTTCCAAGCGTTTCAATTTGAATTGCTTTAAAAGATAACATGAATTATACAGGAAAATTTTTTAACCACTGCGTAAATTTTTTTTGGTGGCTCAGTGTAAGCAATAGAACACATTTCCATTTTTAGTTTATGACTTTTTTTTTCTCATTTTTCCACTTTGTCCCAATTCGAAATAAGCAAGACATGGATATAATTTAATAGTAATACTATGAATGAGCATGAATGAAAACGCGAAGGCCGCCGGCCGCTGGACCACGCCCAGCGCACGAGACGGGGGTGCGGGGGCATGCGGCGCCGGCGTTTGATAAACAAAACGCATGCACATGCAGTACGTCACTTACGGAAGCCGAGGTCGGACGTTCGCGCCCTTCGCCGTCCCTGCGCGTGTGCCGCGTACTAGACTAGCGTAGTGACTCGCCGTTGTCTCCGAGCCGCACTTTGTCCTGCCCAGAGCCGACTGGGTTCAGGACCTGAGCGGCTCGGTGACACTCATTTCGTCGGCCGCCGCCGGTACCCCGGCACTCGAGGCCGTCAAGAAAGGCCGGGGTTGCGTGGCAGCACGGTTCGGGGACATAGTGGTGGTAGGCGTCTACCTGTCCCCGAACAGATCTCTCGCCGAACTAGACAACTCCCTTTTGGAGCTGGATGCCGTCGTTGCTGGGTTTGACTCCAGCCTCCCCGTGGTCGTTTGCGGGGACTTCAACGCCTGGAACGAGGCTTGGGGTTCCCGGTTCACGAACCAACGAGGTCGCAGGGTGGAGGAATGGGCCCTAGGACAGGGCCTAGTCGTACAAAACCGGGGTTCTGTCCCCACGTGTGTGCGGATGCAGGGCGAGTCGGTGGTGGACGTTACGTTCGCCAGCCCTGCACTGGCACCGCGCGTCGTCGACTGGCGCGTCATAGAGGAGGTGGAGACGTTCTCCGACCACCGGTACATCCGGTTTGACGTCTCCGCCCAGACCTCGACCGTGCCGGTCCGACAGACCCCGTGTGGTCCGCGTTGGGCGCTGAGGCAGCTGGACAGGGACCTGCTCCAGGAAGCCGCGATAGTACAGGCCTGGGTGCAAGCACCGGACAGGCCTGTCGACATCGACGTCGAGGCGGACTGGTTCCAGGTGGCCATGTCGCAAATCTGCGACACGGCCATGCCCCGAGTCCGGCCAGGACGTGCCCGGCGCCAAGTACACTGGTGGTCGCCAGAGATTGCGGCACTGCGCGATGCGTGCAATGCTGCGCGACGCCGGTATACTAGACACCGCAGGCGCCGCACCCGTCCACCGGGTGCGGAGGCCATAGAGGCGGAGCTGTATGAGGGATACAGGGCGGCAAAGCGCACCCTCCGAGCGGAGATAAAGCGGGCCAAACTCGAGGCCCGCAACGTGTGGCTGGAGTCTCTGAACGTCGACCCGTGGGGACGCCCATACAAAATGGTGATGGAGAAACTCCGCCCATGGGCTCCCCCGCTGACTCAGAGTCTCCGGCCCCAGCTCGTGGAGGGTGTGGTGGGCGCTCTGTTCCCTACGCGAGGGGAGCATACTCCCCCGCCTATGGCTCCGCCACCAGCAGCGGTGTCCGATGCGGACCACGACGGCAACGACGGCAACAATGCTCCAGAGGTGACCGAGGTGGAGATGAGAGTGGCGGTGCGAAGGCTGAGTGCCAAGAACACCGCCCCAGGACCCGATGGCTTGCCTGGAAAAGCCTGGGTCCTGGCCATGGAGGAACTCGGGTCTCGACTGAGAGGGCTCTTCAGCGCATGCATGGAGAGGGGCCAGTTCCCGCTTCGCTGGAAGACGGGGAAACTGGTCCTTATCGCGAAGCCGGGGCGCCCCGCGGACTCTCCGTCCGCGTATCGGCCCATTGTGCTGCTCGACGAGGTGGGCAAGCTCTTTGAAAGAGTAATTGCAGACCGCCTCGTCGTGCATCTGGCACGGAAGGGGCCGGATCTTGCGGACGGCCAGTTTGGTTTTCGCAGGAGGCGCTCCACTGTGGACGCCATCATGCGCGTGCGAGCCCTCACGACGGGGGATGCGGTGTCCCGGGGCAGGTGTGTCTTGGCGGTGTCTCTGGACATCGCCAACGCCTTCAACTCCCTGCCCTGGAGTTGCATTGGTAGGGCACTCCGGTACCACCGGGTGCCCGACTACCTCTGTCGGGTGATCGAGGCCTACCTGTCGGACAGGTTCATCATCTACCCCGGTCATCAGGGGGAGTTGAAACGGCGAGAGATGTCGTGCGGTGTTCCGCAGGGATCGGTACTAGGACCGCCCTTGTGGAACATCGGGTACGACTACGTGCTGCGCGCCGACCTCCCCGACGGGGTCAGCGTGGTCTGTTACGCAGACGACACGCTGGTCCTGGCGCGGGGACGGTCGTACCAGGCGGCGGTCGAACTAGCGACGCGCGGGGTTGCGACAGTCGTGGAGAGGATACAGCAGTTGGGACTCGAGGTGGCATTGCACAAGTCCGAGGCCATGTGTTTTCACGGCCCTCGGAGCGCGCCACCTCCGGGCTCCCAATTAACGGTAGGAGGAGTTCACATCGGCGTCGGGTCGACGATGAAGTACCTGGGACTCGTCCTCGACAGCCGGTGGAACTTCAAGGAGCACTTCCGACGTCTGGCTCCCAGGTTGAATGCGACTGGGGCTGCGCTCAAGCGGCTCCTGCCGAACCTAGGGGGTCCGGACGCCTCCTGCCGGAGGCTCTACGCAGGCATCGTTCGGTCCATGGCCCTTTACGGTGCGCCGGTGTGGGCGCCATCGCTACGGAAGCGAGTGGCGGCCCGGCTAACCGCCTGTCAGAGGGTCATGGCCATCCGGATGATCCGCGGATACCGTACGGTGTCCTGCGAAGCGGCGAGCCTCCTTGCTGGCCTACCACCGTGGGATTTGGAGGCAACAGTCCTTGCACACATGCATGACTTACGCGTGGAGATGCAACGTCGGGGCGAAACTCCGCTGCCGCGACAAGTCGCGGCATGGCGGACAGAGCTCCGGCGGGATCTCATGGTGAAATGGCGAGAGCGATTGTCGCAACCTCGTGCTGGGCACGCCACGATCGAGGCGGTAAGGCCCCTCTTTGAGGCGTGGCTGGAAAGGCCCCACGGCGTCGTCACCTTCCGTTTGGCGCAGGTGCTGACCGAACACGGCAAGTTCGGTCCGTACCTGTACAAGATTCGTGCGGAGACGACGCCCGGGTGTCGCCACTGTGCGGACCGCCCGGTGGACACGGTGGAGCACACAGTCGAGGTGTGCCCCGCTTGGGAAGAGCAGCGCCGTGTCCTCGTGGGGGCGATCGGCGGCGATCTCTCGCGCCGGGGCTTGGTTCAAGCCATGCTCCGGAGCGAGGAGGAGTGGCAGGCGGTCGCCTCCTTCTGCGAAGCAGTAATGCTAGTAAAGGAGGAGGCCGACCGCCTTAGGCAAAGGCGGACACGCCGCCGCCGCCGCCGGGTTTCCGATCCCAATTTCCGGCCACCGTAGGCGCGGGCTCGCGGACGGTGGGCAATGGGTAGCTCGCTGTCCGTCCGTCCGGTAACAGACCGGTCCGAGCTCAGGTCGTCTACGGCGCGCACCGTTCCCGCGCGCCTCAAGGAGTTGTCAGCAAACTGTAGGGGTCCAGCAGGGCCGAAGCCTACTGGGGCCAAAGGTCATGCGAGAGTGTCACCACGGGCCCCGGGACAAAGGCGAGGAATGGAAAGGTAGGTTTTTAGTCAGTAAAAGTCTGACACTGTTTCCCGCCCCACCCAAGGGCGGGATTCGTCATTGGATGATTTTACCTACCACAAAAAAAAAAAAAAAAAAAAAGACTAGCATAGTGACAATGTCTCATTTTACTCACCGCGAGTATTATGAAATGGTGCGAGTGTATTTGTTAAGCAATGAAAATTTACGAGCAGCACGAAGAAGATACGAAAGGGAGAGCGTACCTCGTATGCGAGCCCAAGGGATCCTCAATCCTACGGTCCCTAATGATAGGACAATTTTAGCAGCTAACCAAAGGCTGCTTGATCACGGCCAGTTCAGAACACCGAGCCACGCACAAGGGTCTGGCAGACCTCGACTGGCAGTCGAAGCCGATTTTTTTGAACGCAATCCAAGAGCCAGTACCTACGACGCAGAACGACGTTTTGGTGTTAGCCAAAGCGCAGTATGGAAGCTGCTAAATACAGCCGGACTCCATCCATACCACTTTCAGCCGGTACAACAACTCCATGACCCAGACCCAGCACCACGTCGAGCCTTTTAAATCACACCACAATTTTTTAAATACGCCAAAATGCAATTGTTTCAATCTAAATTGTACCATGTCTAAATACCTATCATACCTAAATGTTTTATTTTGAATGGATTAAAACGTATTACCTACTTTCTTACTTATTTATTATGATTTATTTTCTGCATTTTGATGGTCCTAAGCCCATGAAATTATGAAGGATAAATTGGAATTACGTTTACAAATAACTTTACACAGTCTAAACTTAAAAAATTGTATCGCTAAACTGGGGTCAATAATCGCACCGCGTTAGTAGGTACCGTCGCATAGAGCGAGCGCGCGTGAGTACTTCTGATACCAGCTGGCGCGTCAGGCGAGCGGTCGACGCGCGGCGTGAATCGGGCGACCAGTCGACGGACTGGCAAGCGACGTCCATAAAATAAATTTCTGAGTAAACAAGTCTCGTAAGCGTTTACTTAATTTTTTACTATTGAAACATATCAAAATAAAAAATACGTGTTTATTAAAATATATTCAAGTTTATTATGTCAAAATTTGCGCACTGGTTAAAAACTTTTCCTGTATTGTTTATCCCACAACTGGGAAATCGATTCCCTCATACTTTCTTAATCATCTATAAGCTATTTTCTAAGCCTGAATTTACCCACCAAAGTAAGACTCAAGCTATGGGAATGACATCGACCACTAACACCGACGTCTTGAACGCTTGGAGCTGGCCACGCCCCCTATTCCTTTGTTCTTACCACGTGACTGAGCGTTGAGACGACGTCAGAGCAAAGGAGTTGGGGGCGTGGCCAACTCCAAGCGTTCACGCTTAACGAAATGACCGTAAGTTGGCTAGAGGGGCAGCAACATTTGCCTATATAGAAAGCACTATAGGTATATCAGTTGTGCATACAGGTAGGCCGCTGCATTTTATCAGAGTCTACCACTGACTCGAAGAGAAGTAGAACCTTCAGTCTAGTCTATACTTTATATTCAGTAACCTTATTTATTTGACATAGAGTAGTATTGTATGACAAGCTGACCGGATATGGCGTGTGTATCCGCAGCGGACATGTCGCTGGGAGCAAAGTTAGTGACAGCCGCGCGGGCAACACCGGAACTTACGTCACGTGGACTTCCGGTCATAGTATGGACTAGTTCCTAGAGATAGAAAGGGAAAATGTGATATTCTAATAGTCTGTGTCCAAGATGTAACGTGAGACATGAGTATTTTATTTTTGGAATCTTATCAATACCCCTATTACAAGTTTGACAGTACTTTTGACGCAGTGGTTGAGCGATTGACTGCTGCACTGCGTGTCGCCGGTTCGATTCTCGCACGGCACAAATATTTGATGGCCTACACAGATAGGTGTTCCGAGTGATGTAAATGTCTCATTTTGTGTGAATTTATATGTTTGCGAACGTCCCCACGATTGAGGAGCATTTCCTATTGCGGGTAGAGCAACGAACTTATATCTATTAAAAAATATATATAGGGTGACTGGTAATTAAGGAACGATACTTAAACACGTGATTGTGGTCATGATAACAAACAACTTTTACTATGGGACCAAACATGAAATCGCGAACTGTTATGCAAGTGAAGACATACAGGCGGGTTTTAGTTAGTAAATGTGTGACACTTCCTTTAGTTTAGGTCCATCCTGAATGGGAAAAGTTATAAGAGGATACTCCACCGCAAAAAAAAAAAACTATAAATCAGCTGTCAATGTAAAATTAGATTATTATTTCACTTTGTCTCTAACACCCGTATTTATAAACAAGTAAAACTGATTACTTGAGTAAAAGTAACTACTTAAGTGACAATTTGTACTCAATAGTTAAGAAAAATTGAAATTTTTCATAAAGATTTCTAACCTCAATTACTGGCTTATAGGAAATGACTTAGCAACAACTAATAACTTCTGTATAAATACGCGTGTAGTTTTTTTATGGTAGGTAAAATCATCCAATGACAAATTCCGCCCTTGGGTGGAGTCGGAAATAGACTGTCTCTCTTACTGACTAAAAACCTACCCTGTTCCATTCATTGCCTTCGATCCAGGGCCTCGGGGTTCATTTTCACCTAACCCTTGGCCCCAGTAGGCTTCGGCCCTGCTGGGCCCCTACAGTTTGCTGACAAAAACGCGTGTAATAAGTAAATAGTTTTTCCTTTGAATTATGTAGATTTAGAAGTCGACGGTTAGATCATATAACCTTAGTATGGGAAACATCAGAAATACTCTGATACTCAAGATAAGGATAGATTAGATATAAGTTTCTGGTACTGACATTATACGTTATCGATGATTCAATGTTCAATGTTTAGAACGATTGTCGGACTTAGCCAATCATCAGTGGTCTGGGACTGTCACACCGAGTTTCTAAAAGGCCGATCAAACTGTCATTCAACAAACACAACTGTTAAATTGACAGCTGTGTCAAAACAATTTCGATTGTTGAACGTGGTAATGCTGCCAGCGTTTTGTACCTCTACCATGAGTTTTAAGCAATAGTATTCGTCGCTACTCGATATCGAGGCCGTAAATATTTTGTATGGCAAATTTTGCAGCGCCTCTAGCGGTCACTTGCAGAACAAAAATTTGCCATACAAAATATTTACGGCGTCGATATCGAGTGGCGACGAATACTATTGCTTAAAACTCATGGTAGAGGTACTGGGCACTTTTCCCATTGACATTGTTGTGGATGAATTTTTTGATGCCCAATAAGTTCCTTTTTCTTTTATCCGTTTGTAAATATTATTATTTTTAGTTTGTATATATACCTTTAAAGTTATTATATTTATTAGTTTATAAGTTGTTACATAATTTTTATTATACTTTAATAAACTGGAATAGACTTAGTTGCATAAATATTAAAAAAAACCATCTAGTTAGTTATTTTTTACGTTGATCTTTCGGAAATCGGGGCGTTAGTGTGTGACAAACCAAGCTGACAATAAATTATTTATGGTTAAACTTTTCATAACAGCAACGATTGCCGGTCAAAGTGTACAGCCATTGTTTTCATTAGCTAGCCCAATTTAATATTTATTAAAATAAATAACTTTTTAAATCTGGATTTAGTGGAAACTGAACAGCAAAAGTATGCACAAACTGACATACACATTTATAGCGATATGTTCCCACCTTGCCCCCACTCTTCTTTATATCAATACTTGAAGTGGTATTATTATAATGATGCAGTAATTAGTGGTATAATTACTGCATCAGAGTAACCATGGAGTGTCTTGCTGGTTCTTCTCCATAGGAAACGACCAATTTGGAACCGTGTACTAGCTTCTGACGTTTTATAAGAGCCTATGTGGAATAAAAATATTTTGGTTTTATTTGATTCATCCTTTTAACACATTTTATTTTTGTAGTGGCCTGGAGTGGAAATGACGTACCGAAGGACGTAGCGTTAGAAGACCTCGCACAAGGTAGACCGATGACCTGGTGGGTGAGAGTCGCAGGAATGCGACGAATGCAAGAAGTACAGGATTGGTCGCAATGGCGACACCTGTGAGGGCCTGTCTCCAACAGTGGATGTCTTTCGGCTGAGATGATGATGTGATGATGTCTTTCAGATGCCCTTTGCATTTCAGGGCTAAGGTAACTCCTTAAAAAAAAAATCCTGCGGCCCTACCAGGACTATTTTACAACTAAGAGTACAAGTTCTGTCTTTCCTAACAAACCATACGAGCGTCACATCAGAATATTCCAACTACAGCACCACACTCCTCCATAAATCACCACGAAAACTTTGGAGACAAGTAACACTACTTTATTATTAAACTTCGTATCTTACAACCCACTTAAACTCTGAAACACTGCACCAAGTTTTGGTAAGCAAATACATTGGGACTTTAAATTTTATCCATTGTGCAGACAGGGGAAAAGCAAGACAAAGGTCCTCGGTTCGATCATGTCTTATCTCTTGGTTGATTCAACCAAATTGAATAGTGAAAGTGAATCAATTTGGTTGAATCGTGTCATTAAGCTATATATAGAATAACAAGAATCGAGAATGACGAAATTCTGTATACAAATTCCTTTTTTAAAAAACCATTTAAAAAAAGGAATGTGTACACAAATCATGCCTTGTCATTTTGTTGACTTAACCAAATTGAATAGTGAGAGTGAATCGATTTGGTTGAACCATATCATGTTAGCATTATGCTGTAACTATTGAATGGTAAGCATTAAAAATGTTTACCACAAATCATGTCTGACCAATTGTTTGATTCAACCAAATTGAATACTGAAAGTGAATCAATTTGGTTGAAACTGTAGAATAATAAGCATTAGGCTTGGCATAATCAGCCTTTAAATGTTCACACTGTTGGGACTCAGGCCTCTTCTCTAGGGGAGCGAATGGACCGTAATCCACCACGCGGGGGCCCAGTGCGGGTTTGTGAATGTCACATGTCTTCGAATTTTTGGTTCAAGGATATGCCGGTTTCCTCACGATGTTTCCCTTCACCGTTTTGAGGGTAGTGGTGATGAAATAAATTACACAAAGTAATGCGCCTGGCTGAATTTGAACCTGCGACCTACAACTCATAAGTCGAGGCCGTTACCACTCGGCCACCACACTGCTCACATTGCATTAGGCATATAGTTATGTCCATAACAAAAAGAGGTGTTTAAAAAATGAAGTATACGTTTTAATAAAAAGTATTGTTATTTAAATTCTTTGATAAGTTCAATTGTGTACTTTCTCATGTCACTGCAACGTTCAATTTTGTGAACAGGAGGAAAACAAGACACAATTATGCAAAAATATTGAAATGCACACTTGTTAGGTATTAAAATTGGTACTGATGTGTTTTGTGTCTCATGTAATTCTTGTTCTATTTTGTACTCTAAAGGGCTTTGCACATGGAGCAACTATTGCAGCAATTGGCAACTAGCTGGCAACTATGTAGCTATCAACAAGCTGGCAACTTTACATATATTTCAATTGGACTGCGCACACATAGCAACTCGAGTATCAAGTTGCGGTGATCATCACCAGTCAGTTGCTGGGGTGCCATGACAGAAAACCTCCACGAGTGCCCGCAGGCTATAGTTCCCTTGCGGATACGTCCGTCGCGAAGGCTAGTCTGCGGGACGGTGCACCCTGGGAGGCGGCCAACAACCCCCTTGGGCACTCCTGCCTAAGGGGCCTCGATGGCCGTCTGCGAATGTTCTGTCGGGAGTACGCTTCAACGCGTGTCCCTCTGCTCTAGCAGAGGGCACAGTGGCGAAGCAAGAGCGGGCTCGGCGTGCACTCACCCTGCCACCGGGCAGGCAGGAGGAAGGCTTTCTCCTCCTTCTGCCACCGTTGTTCTCGTAGCCCCAGAGATTGTCCAAGGTCATGTTTCTGACTTTTGATGGGGGTCGAGGGTCTTGGCTTAACCGCCCGGGCCGCGAGGAAGACAACCTCTATAAAAAATTACCCCAAACCTCCAAGCGGCGGCGCACCGTGAGGGAGGTTGTTAGCTTGACTAATGGGTAGCTAAATTAGTCTCTAGTGCGGACCACGTTTTTGAGCAAGTACCCGAAGTTTTTACTCGTGGGAACTGTATGGATAGAAATAAATTTTTCAAACACCCAATGGAGAGTGATGCGCGGTCGGAGTCCGACGCGGCATCCAGAAGGAGCTCAGGCTCGGAGGTGGAAGAGGAGGTGGAGTCGGGAGGCGACACCGGAAGAAACGCAAGTTTCTTCCGGAAACGCTCCCTGTCGAGGGACAAGTCGTCCTCCGACGGTGGAAAGGGCTCGGCCCGAAAAATCCCTACCAGTGGTCGGGGAGCGGGCCGAGCACCGGGAAGAGGACGGGGAGACACCTCCCAGGAAGCGGCTGAGCGAGCCGAGAGACTCGCCGCGGAAGGGCGCCACCCCGCTGCGGCCAACGCTGCGATGGACCCCTCGGGGCCATCTGGCAGTGAGCGCGAAGACTCCGCCGAGGAGTCGCGCAGGACCTTCGGCGAGCTCGTGGTCGCCGCGCTGCGGGATATGGGCCGCAAGCGCGAACGTACATTCAACAATTTACATTAAGCAGCAAATAACAAAGTTGAACTTCCAAAAAGTATTTTAAGAATACCTGTGCCTTTTCACTACTGGTCGATAGGCAAGAAGCCACAAGACGCAACGGCAGAGGCACCGCTCACCCCCGCGGGTAAGAAGGACAACTTCTTATTTTTCATCTCGCTCGTTAGCACTAACGTTTGCGCGTACGCACAATTGATTTTACGCTGTGGTGACGTCAAGTTTTGCAACCGCGGTACAAGCCATGAGCGTACAGCGTTCACCACCTGTTGCGAGTAGCGAGCTAGCGGATCCTTCTACAGCAAATGAATTTTCAACTAAGCAAACCACGAACAGGAGGCGTAAACTAGCTGAACATAGCTGTAACTGTGCGAAGGAACTCCAAGATTTTCGAAAAGATATAACAACTATTTTACAAAAGTTCACTGATACTCAAGAATCTACAATGATCGCTATGCGGGACAATATTGCTGAGATGAAATCTCAGTTGAATGAAATAAAAATGTCAACGGACAGTTTAACCAAAGAACAAATATCTATGAAGACTAAAATATCAGATCTTACTCAAAAGGCTAATGCCACTGAGAACAAAATTCAGTGTATCGAGTCTGAAATTACTTCAATCAAAAATAATAGTACAGTTGCAAGCGAACCAGTATCGCGATATGACGAAAACCTTATACATGAGTTACAAGATCGGACATCCAGGGAAAAAAATATAATCATAGTGGGCTTGCCAGAGAGCCAAGCGAACGATGATCAAAGCCGCTCCTATGATGCAAATGAGGTGACTGCTATTATACAAAACATAATCCCAAACTGCCCAAACCCATGTAGAATTTTCCGGCTCGGTAAATATATTCCTGGCAAAGACCGCAATATCAAGGTTTGCTTTGAATCTGCGCGTACAACCAAACTGCTGCTTCGTAATAAAGACAAAATTCAAAGTGCCATAAAAATCTACTCTGACCAAACACCAGCACAACAGAACTACCTGAAAGTACTTAAGAATGAGCTAGCAGAGAGAATTAAAAACGGTGAAAATAATATCACAATTAAATACTTAAAAGGAATGCCAAAAATTGTGACTGCCAATGATTCAAAAAACTAAATACTTCAATTAACATAGAAAATACAAATAATAACACAAAAATGCAGAATACTAATACCTACCAAGTACTGAATAACTACGAGGATGTACTGACAAGCAAATCAAGCATTAATTTTTTCTACGCGAACGTCCGAAGTATATGTAGCCCGGGTAAACTAGATGAACTTATTTGTATACTTCAGTCCTTTAAAAAATGTATACATATTATCCTATTGGCCGAAACATGGATAAAGTCAGATGATCAAGCTCAACAATTTCGAATAGAAAATTATACACACTACTACAACATCAGACCCAATGTCATCGGTGGGGGTGTATCAATATATGTGCATAACGATCTGAAGCATGAATTATCATTAGCATTGTATATCGGAGGAAACAACTATTTATGTATACACTTACCTAAATATTCACTTAACGTTGGAGTTGTATATAAGCCTGGCCATTCAAATTTCAATGATTTCCTAGTTTCATATGAGAACCATCTCCTACAGAAAAAGAGGACTATCATTTTTGGAGACACAAACATAGACCTGCTAAGCTCGGATAATACAACAAAACGGTATAATGCTATGTTACATGAATCTGGTTACAAAACCATCAACAAAGTAGATCCAGAATATGGCACACGGGAAACATCAACCACAAAAACTATAATAGATCATGTCTCAACGAACATAAAAAATAATCACTTTCATATGGCTATTATAGAATCATCTCTATCAGATCACAAAAATATCTACGTAGAACTTAAAAGGGCCATGCCTCCACACAAACAAAAAGTACAGTATGAAGCTGTAGACTACCAGAAATTGAACAAATTGATTGAGACGTCCAATCCTAATATTAACGCTCACGATTTCGATAGCTTGGAAGAGTACATTAAAGATAAAGTTGCTGAAGCTAAAACAAGAAAATATAAAATTATGAACCATCCACAAACTGAATGGGTTAACAAACAAATAATTACAGAAATAAATGAGAGAAACACATTATGGAGCAAAGTAAAACAAGACCCGAATAACAAACAACTAGAAGCGGAGTTTAAAACCAAAAGAAGTCAATTAGCGCGCAAAATAAAGAACACAAAGGAGACATATTTTTATGGAGAATTTACGAAATGTACTAGGAAGCCCAAGAAAATGTGGAAATTAATAAATACCCTTTCAAATAACAAAATTGTAACAAATGAGGCTCCCCCAAAACTTAAATTAGATAATGGAACCACAGTAACAGACCCCGTAGAGGTATGCGAAATTTTTAATAGTTTCTTCGCAAATATAGGTTCTCAATTGGCAAGTAAAATACCGTCTTCCTTTCACAATAAAAATTCATTCACTCTGCCAAACTCCAACCAACACACAGGGCTATATGAACTAACTCAATTCTCTCCATGTACTATTGAGGAGGTATCTCGGATTATAGACGATTTAGATTCCAATACGAGCACAGGAATCGATGGCATTAGCACCAAAGTTCTGAAATGTTTTAAGAATAATATCATTAAAAATTTAACAGATTGCCTAAACCAGCTTTTAGCAGACGGTATATTTCCAGAAAAATTGAAAATAGCTAAAGTCACTCCAATTTACAAAGCTGGCATAAAGCTAGATCCTGGAAATTATCGACCAGTGTCAGTTTTGCCAATACTATCCAAGATATTAGAAAAAATTATATATAGGAGGTTAGATGACTATCTTACAGAAATGAAGTTTCTATACGACCGACAATATGGATTTCGCCCTAAATCTAACACCCTTGGTGCAACTATTGATTTAGTGACGACCATAAAAGAAAAAATAGATCAAAAACAGGTTGCACTGGGAATATTTATTGATTTAAAAAAAGCCTTTGACACTGTCAGTCACCCCCTGCTATTACAGAAGTTGGAGAGTATTGGCATAACTGGTAATGCATATAAAATCCTTAAATCTTATTTGAGTGATCGCTACCAAGTTGTTAAAATTGGGCAATATCAGAGCAGCTTCAAGCCTTTGACATATGGTGTGCCCCAGGGTTCCATTTTAGGGCCCTTATTATTCTTGGTTTATGTAAATAACATACATCTAGCAGGTTTACAAGGTCATCTTACACTTTACGCAGACGATACATGCTTATTCTATTTTGGACACGATATCAATGAAATTATTAAAAATGCTCAAGATGATTTAAATATATTACATAGATGGTTTCAGTGTAACCTGTTAACAATTAACATCTCTAAAACCTCATATATAATTTTTAAAGCTAAGAATAAAAAAATACTGAACTACCCTAAACTATTTATAAACGGTGAAGCTTTGAAAATTAAGAATCAAGAAAAATATCTTGGACTGACTCTTGATAGTAATCTAACGTGGAATGCACACCTACTACGCATAAAAAACAAACTTTCATCTCTAGTGGGCTCTCTACATAAAATTGTTCGTTGTATACCAAAAAAAGTACGACTGCTCATATATAACGCCCTGGTGAAACCTCATTTATTGTATCTTATTGAAGTATGGGGAAACGCATCCAAAACAAATATAAAACCTATACAGATCCTACAAAATAAAATTATAAAAATCCTGTACAATTTTGACTTTTTAACGCCTTCGAAAACTATTTATAAAGATACCAAGCTGCTAAACATTAAACAACTTTTTACATATAACACATGCATACTTATTTTTAAAATAACTCATAACCTCATTCACTCAAACATTACGTTCAAAACAAAAGGACAAACGCGTAAATACTCGTCCCGTCGAGCTAGTCACCTTGTATTGTTTAGAACTAGAACAAATTACGGTAAAAATAATTTAACTTATGGGGGAGCAGAGTTATTTAATCAACTTCCAAAAAATGTAAAAGAAGCGACTTCATTAAATAGTTTTAAAAACAAATTAATTAACCATATTTACAATAACGATACACTCTATTAATATAATTTTATTATCTTACAACTTCTTTTTTTTTTTTTTTCTCTCTTGAAATGCACTAGCATCTTTTAACTTGGGCAACCGCCTTATCCCAGGAATGCAGTGAATTCGCTTCTTCTAACTTGTCGACAACTAATGAATGTGTTTTTGATGTACCCACACTGGGATAATATTACTATGAACTATTTTATTTTAATATTCTCATATAAGTGACAATTGTGTTTTAATGGGAATAAAGATATTTTAAACCGAAGGAGAGGACGGTCCTCCGCCATGCCGCCTCTATGCAGGAGGCCTTCGACGTTGCCCTGCGAAAGAGCGTGGCGAAGCTCCGGGCCGAGCTTCGAACCGGGCTACGAGCCGAGCTTCAGGCCGAGCTCGCAGGGGTCCACGGAGCCAGCAGCCAGAAGCCTGTGGAAGGGGGGTGCAAGCAAGGGCAGGGGCAAAGTCGGCCCCAGCCCCAGCCTCAGCCCCAGCCTCGGCCCCAGTCCCAGCCCCAGGCCGAGTCGGGAAGCCAGCTGCTGACACTGGTGCAGCGGGAGCTGGCTGCTTTCCAGCAGCAGCTGCAGAAGCAGCTGCAGGAACAGCAGCAGCAGTTCCAGCTGCGGATCCAGCAGCAGCTGTCCCTGCTGGAGGGCATCGTGTTGCGCCCCCCACTAGCGGCCTCCGGCCAGCGAAGGGCGGCGTCATACGCTGCCGCCGCGGCCTCGGCGGCTGCGCCCATGGCGGGCCCGTCAGGGCAGACCAGGCGCGTGGCCACGGTCGCGAACCCCGCCGGAGCGGCCCCACAGGCCAAGAAACAGCAGCAGGTGAGGCCAACCCCTGCTGCTGCCCCTAAGAAGGGCAAGTCGGCACCGGCCACAAAGGCGGCGGGAGCCCCTGCTGTGGCGGCAAGCAGGCGGCCTAGGCCGCCTCCCCAGCCTGTAGATCCTCCGGCCGAAGCCGGATGGCAAGTGGCCGGAGCCAAAAGGCAGGCTGGCAAGGCGGCTCGAGCCGCCAGGAGACGAGAGCGGCAAAAGCTGCGGAAGCGGACGGCCCTCGCGGCCAGGATTCGCACCCCGCGCTCTACGGCTGTAGTTATCACGCTGCAGCCGGAAGCGTTGAAAAAGGGTGCGACCTATGGCGAGGTCCTCCGAAAGGCGAAGCAGACGGTGAACCTCACCGACCTCGGGATCACCGGGGGCTTCCAGATGCGGCATACCGCAACTGGTGCCCTGATGTTGGAGGTCCCCGGAGCCAACAGCGGCCCCACCGCAGACGCCCTGGCTGAAAAGATCAGGGCGATCTTTGACGCGGAGGAGGCCCGGGTGTCCAGGCCCACAAGATGCGTCGACATGCGCATTATGGGCCTGGACGATTCCGTAACGGTCGAGGAGGTCGTGGCCGCTGTCGCCAGGACGGGTGGTTGCCCTGCCGATCAGGTCCGGGCGGGCACCATCCGTGCTGACGGCACTGGCATGGGGGCGGTTACTGTAAACTGCCCCGTGCCAGCGGCCAGGAGCATTACCGGGGAGGGTAAACGGCTTTTGGTGGGCTGGGTCTCTGCAAGAGTAAAGCTGCTGGAGCCCAGACCGCTGCGCTGCTACCGCTGCCACGTGGGCCACCACGTGGGGGTCTGCTGCGCAGCGGAGGAAGATCGCAGCGACAGCTGCTTCCAGTGTGGTCAGTCCGGCCACAAGGCCGATACTTGCAGCGCAGCGCTGCACTGCTACGCATGTGCGGCGGCAGGCAAGTCGGCCGACCACCGGGCTGGGAGCAGGACCTGCGATCCCCCTGCCAAGGCCAAGGGCAAGGTCCCTAGGCCCATCCCCGCGAGGATGCTCACCGCCGCGGCTGCCCCGCTGGCTGCCGCCGCCATCGCCTCCGCAGACGCCGCCGCCGCTACCACTGCGGCAGGACCCTCACGGAGGGCCCGGGAGGAGACTGTAATGGACTGTCAATAACGGCTCCATTACGTCTCCTCCAGGCGAATATCAACCACTGCGCCCCCGCTCAGGATCTGTTGCTCCAGAGCATGGCGCAGTGGTCGATCAACATCGCCGTTGTCTCCGAGCCGCACTTTGTCCTGCCCAGAGCCGACTGGGTTCAGGACCTGACCGGCTCGGTGACACTCATTTCGTCGGCCGCCGCCGGTACCCCGGCACTCGAGGCCGTCAAGAAAGGCCGGGGTTGCGTGGCAGCACGGTTCGGGGACATAGTAGTGGTAGGCGTCTACCTGTCCCCGAACAGATCTCTCGCCGAACTGGACAACTCCCTTTTGGAGCTGGATGCCGTCGTTGCTGGGTTTGACTCCAGCCTCCCCGTGGTCGTTTGCGGGGACTTCAACGCCTGGAACGAGGCTTGGGGTTCCCGGTTCACGAACCAGCGAGGTCGAAGGGTGGAGGAATGGGCCCTAGGACAGGGCCTAGTCGTACAAAACCGGGGTTCTGTCCCCACGTGTGTGCGGATGCAGGGCGAGTCGGTGGTGGACATTACGTTCGCCAGCCCTGCACTGGCACCGCGCGTCGTCGACTGGCGCGTCATAGAGGAGGTGGAGACGTTCTCCGACCACCGGTACATCCGGTTTGACGTCTCCGCCCAGACCTCGACCGTGCCGGTCCGACAGACCCCGTGTGGTCCGCGTTGGGCGCTGAGGCAGCTGGACAGGGACCTGCTCCAGGAAGCCGCGATAGTACAGGCCTGGGTGCAAGCACCGGACAGGCCTGTCGACATCGACGTCGAGGCGGACTGGTTCCAGGTGGCCATGTCGCAAATCTGCGACGCGGCCATGCCCCGAGTCCGGCCAGGACGTGCCCGGCGCCAAGTATACTGGTGGTCGCCAGAGATTGCGGCACTGCGCGATGCGTGCAATGCTGCGCGACGCCGGTATACTAGACACCGCAGGCGCCGCACCCGTCCACCGGGTGCGGAGGCCATAGAGGCGGAGCTGTATGAGGGATACAGAGCGGCAAAGCGCACCCTCCGAGCGGAGATAAAGCGGGCCAAACTCGAGGCCCGCAACGTGTGGCTGGAGTCTCTGAACGTCGATCCGTGGGGACGCCCATACAAAATGGTGATGGAGAAACTCCGCCCATGGGCTCCCCCGCTGACTCAGAGTCTCCGGCCCCAGCTCGTGGAGGGTGTGGTGAGCGCTCTGTTCCCTACGCGAGGGGAGCATACTCCCCCGCCTATGGCTCCGCCACCAGCAGCGGTGTCCGATGCGGACCACGACGGCAACGACGGCAACAATGCTCCAGAGGTGACCGAGGTGGAGATGAGAGTGGCGGTGCGAAGGCTGAGTGCCAAGAACACCGCCCCAGGACCCGATGGCTTGCCTGGAAAAGCCTGGGTCCTGGCCATGGAGGAACTCGGGTCTCGACTGAGAGGGCTCTTCAGCGCATGCATGGAGAGGGGCCAGTTCCCGCTTCGCTGGAAGACGGGGAAACTGGTCCTTATCGCGAAGCCGGGGCGCCCCGCGGACTCTCCGTCCGCGTATCGGCCCATTGTGCTGCTCGACGAGGTGGGCAAGCTCTTTGAAAGAGTAATTGCAGACCGCCTCGTCGTGCATCTGGCACGGAAGGGGCCGGATCTTGCGGACGGCCAGTTCGGATTTCGCAGGAGGCGCTCCACTGTGGACGCCATCATGCGCGTGCGAGCCCTCACGACGGGGGATGCGGTGTCCCGGGGCAGGTGTGTCTTGGCGGTGTCTCTGGACATCGCAAACGCCTTCAACTCCCTGCCCTGGAGTTGCATTGGTAGGGCACTCCGGTACCACCGGGTGCCCGACTACCTCTGTCGGGTGATCGAGGCCTACCTGTCGGACAGGTTCATCATCTACCCCGGTCATCAGGGGGAGTTGAAACGGCGAGAGATGTCGTGCGGTGTTCCGCAGGGATCGGTACTAGGGCCGCCCTTGTGGAACATCGGGTACGACTACGTGCTGCGCGCCGACCTCCCCGACGGGGTCAGCGTGGTCTGTTACGCAGACGACACGCTGGTCCTGGCGCGGGGACGGTCGTACCAGGCGGCGGTCGAACTAGCGACGCGCGGGGTTGCGACAGTCGTAGAGAGGATACAGCAGTTGGGACTCGAGGTGGCATTGCACAAGTCCGAGGCCATGTGTTTTCACGGCCCTCGGAGCGCGCCGCCTCCGGGCTCCCAATTAACGGTAGGAGGAGTTCACATCGGCGTCGGGTCGACGATGAAGTACCTGGGACTCGTCCTCGACAGCCGGTGGAACTTCAAGGAGCATTTCCGACGTCTGGCTCCCAGGTTGAATGCGACTGGGGCTGCGCTCAAGCGGCTCCTGCCGAACCTAGGGGGTCCAGATGCCTCCTGCCGGAGGCTCTACGCAGGCATCGTTCGGTCCATGGCCCTTTACGGTGCGCCGGTGTGGGCGCCATCGCTACGGAAGCGAGTGGCGGCCCGGCTAACCGCCTGCCAGAGGGTCATGGCCATCCGGATGATCCGCGGATACCGTACGGTGTCCTGCGAAGCGGCGAGCCTCCTTGCTGGCCTACCACCATGGGATTTGGAGGCAACAGTCCTTGCACACATGCATGACTTACGCGTGGAGATGCAACGCCGGGGCGAAACTCCGCTGCCGCGACAAGTCGCGGCATGGCGGACAGAGCTCCGGCGGGATCTCATGGTGAAATGGCGAGAGCGATTGTCGCAACCTCGTGCTGGGCACGCCACGATCGAGGCGGTAAGGCCCCTCTTTGAGGCGTGGCTGGAAAGGCCCCACGGCGTCGTCACCTTCCGGTTGGCGCAGGTGCTGACCGAACACGGCAAGTTCGGTCCGTACCTGTACAAGATTCGTGCGGAGACGACGCCCGGGTGTCGCCACTGTGCGGACCGCCCGGTGGACACGGTGGAGCACACAGTCGAGGTGTGCCCCGCTTGGGAAGAGCATCGCCGTGTCCTCGTGGGGGCGATCGGCGGCGATCTCTCGCGCCGGGGCTTGGTTCAAGCCATGCTCCGGAGCGAGGAAGAGTGGCAGGCGGTCGCCTCCTTTTGCGAAGCAGTGATGCTAGTAAAGGAGGAGGCCGACCGCATTAGGCAAAGGCGCACACGCCGCCGCCGCCGCCGGGTTTCCGATCCCAATTTCCGGCCACCGTAGGCGCGGGCTCGAGGACGGTGGGCAATGGGTAGCTCGCCGTCCGTCCGTCCGGTAACAGACCGGTCCGAGCTCAGGTCGTCTACGGCGCGCACCGTTCCCGCGCGCCTCAAGGAGTTGTCAGCAAACTGTAGGGGTCCAGCAGGGCCGAAGCCTACTGGGGCCCAAAGGTTATGTGAGACTGTCACCACGGGCCCCAGGATAAAGGCAAGGAATGGAAAGGTAGGTTTTTAGTCAGTAAAAGTCTGACACTGTTTCCCGCCCCACCCAAGGGCGGGATTCGTCATTGGATGATTTTACCTACGTTAAAAAAAAAAAAAAAACCAGTCAGTTGCTGTAATGGATGACTAAGTTAGTTCCTAATTACCGCACCTAGCAACTGTTAATTATTATACCGGTTTTTAAAGTTCCTCAATCGTCAATCGTAATGCGTCGGGCGATTTTACTCCATCCCTCCCTATCTAAATTGCGGCTACTGTAAACGTTATAGCAACTATCAACTTTTTACAGGAAACTTTTTAAAAGTTTTTTTTTTTTCCAAAGTTTAATAAAATGTTACTTTAGTGTTAGTTTTTAAGTTAGTTACTCGTACTTATATCTTCTACTTTCACATATATTTGTCTTCTCGCAGCCTTAGGCTTCTTCTCTTTGACAATAGAATATATTACCATCAGGTGGTATCGCAGTCAAGGGTTCAGAAATCATCAAATATCTTCTCCTGCTCTGGGTGGAGCGAGAGGGTATGTCAGACTTTTACTAACTAAAACCCGTCCGTATTCCGTCAGTTCCCCTTTGCGTTTCAGGGTCGTGGTAACTCTTTTGAACAGTCCCGCAGAGCAAGCACTTATCTAATTGTTTATATTGGTCTTCACGGAGATATCTTGAAGTGCTCTGCTTGATCAATAGTCCATCAACAATTATGATTCATTACTCAATAGTGTTATATCAAGACTTCCACCTCACTCTTGCATGTTTTAGCCATTATCAATATATAAGTGTGCCATTTGATAAGGGGCCGTTCAAGTATTACGTAAGCAGATTTTTCGCAAATTTTAACCACCCCCTCCCTTCGTCAGCAAAAGTAAGCAAAGATTTAACCCCCCCCCCCCGCATGCTTACGTAAACATTGCTCAGTGATATCGGTCTGTCTAATCATTTTCATGTGATTTTGGAACACCGAGATTGTTGTCTTAAAAAAAAAATTGCTGACGTAATCACCATCCAGACCCCCCCATCAAAAATAAGCAAAGCAAAGACCCCCCCCCACCGCTTACGTAATACTTGAATGGCCCCTAAAGAATGTATTAAAGGCGAAAGTTTGTGAGTATTTGTTATACCTTTACGCTGAAATTATTAAAGCTATGTTTTTTTAGGGTTTCGTACCTCAAAAGGAAAAACGGAACCCTTATAGGATCACTTTGTTGTCCGTCTGTCTGTTAAGACACTTATCTCGGGAACGCGGCGAGGTATCGAGTTGGAATTAAAACCATATACTCAAGTCTGCAGTCTCTTGAAAATCAAAAAAAAAGATAAGGGAATCAAATTTCATAGGGTTTTTTTATAGTAGGTAAAATCATCCAATGACAAATCCCGGGGTACTTCCCGTTGACTTAGAACTCTGAAATTTGGCATGGAGTAAGGTTATATTATATAGCACAAGTATAGGAATAAACTCTGAAAACTGAAAATTGGTAGTTCGGGAATTAATCTATTTATATAAGTTAGTTTGTAAGGAACCATGGTAGTTTATGGGTAGGCTCGCGTATGACCACTATCTCACCTTTGGATTAAATTTTGCACACGGGTAGGTCATGTGCTGTAATAACACACAAGTATACTTTTTTATCCCAGAATTGGCTATGTTTGCTTGGCATAACTTTTTACTATTACGCAGATAAAGCCGCTGGCAGAAGCTATATTTGATCGCTATTTTAATAACGCTGTGCTAATTAAGCAAACAGTTGGAAATTTTGACTGTTTCTGTATCGTTAATTCTTGTTATTTACATATTTAAGATACTTTGTTTTGCTCAAATTCGACACTTTGAAGTACTTCCAAACACTCTCGATAGAAGAAATCTAATTATGTAGAACAAGCTTTAAGAAAGCAAACAAGGCAAATATACCTATTGTTTTAAATTAATTCAATGCCTTGCTTTATTAGTTCAAACTCCGCACAAAGCTTTGAAACCAATCTTGACTGCACTTAATAAAGCGACTCCACTAATTTTCACGTCAGAAACTCAACAAACAAAGTCTAATGCAATTTAATTTCGTAAATAATTTAGCTAGTAACGTGAAAGAATGGCGAGTAAATAAAATAAAGAGACAAAGGCCTGGACGGCGTCAAAACCAATCTCGTTGGCAGCGGGTCGAAAGAAAAACACTGAGCACACTGTACCCACTTGAAGGGACCTACTATTGTGGTGTTTTCACTCCAATTCGATTTCTTTGTACAAGACAATTACTCGCAGCGTTCAATTGTTTTACTCGGACAATAGCAGAGAAATTGTCGTGTTAAGGACCTGACATATTGCCGTGGACGTGAAAGGCATTGCGATAAAAATGGAAAATTATTTACACTTTTCAGTAGTAAATTTTATCAAACACATTTTAGGGAATAAATACAATTGAATCTTAGGGTACAAGTACTTAGATAATAGGGATGATTCCTGAAAAAAAAATGTAGTCCGTAATATAGATTATAAAAAAAATGTATACAGATCGCATCAAAATTCAGGAGTGGAGGCTCGTGACGTCACTTCTAAGTAAAAAGTGATATAATTTTTTAGGTAGCTATGATGTCACGCGTAATTTCAACACACAGTATCGTCTTAATTTTTTGTTTACGCGACAAAAGATATATTAAATGCCTAATATTTTTTTATGTAATTTAACCAACAGATCATTTGCTCTTTTCATCATGTCTGTTAAAAAATCATGTTTGTTGTTTAAAAATCTAGATAGATTAGTTAGCTTACATAATTAAATAAGAAATATAAGCCAAGCCTCCTCTCTAGGCGAGGGAATAGGCCGTAATCCCCAACGCGGAGCCGGATTGGTGGATGTCATATGTCTTCGATTTTTTGGTTCTAGGACATGCCGGTTTCAACAACTCGTAATTCGGGGCCATTACCACTGAGCTACTATTGTTCTTAAATAAGAAGTACTTAGATATACTACTATATTACTTAATACATATGTAGTAGTAATCTACTACATACTACTTATATTATTACTTATATTATTATTATTACTCCATTCATTTATTTTTTAAACATATTTTATAATATTTTTAAATATTACTTATTATTACTACTATATTATATTACTATAATTTAAACAATCTAATTAAATCATCATCAAATCTTGCTACTCGTTAAAAATGCATAGATTAGTACATAATTTATTCCCATAGGTATATCCTGTAGACCGGTAAGCATACGGTGTAGCTCTTCAATTCTGTGTCAACCAATCAGAAGAGCGAGATAGGCGTAGCGCTTAAGCCTAGTTTTATAGAGATATTTCCGTTGAGTTGTAACTTAGTTTTCCGGTACGAGTTTAAGCCGTGTTTCTAACTTAAGTAAGGAGTAGGGGCTTTTAGTTATTTTAGTTTTTATGTGAACGTATTTCTTTTTAACGTAGGTACACTTTGATTATGTTAGGACGAGGCACACATAACAAAGAGAACATACATGTAGTTTGTTCTTCTTAACACTTTTGTAGTTTTTTTTTTAGTTTCATCTGTTAGGATGAGGTACAAAAAAAAGACAACATGTATACATGAATAGTACGCGGCAAATAAGTTGAACCATTTGCTAAGGTTACGCGCGGCCCCCAACTTCGATTAAGACCCGAAAATCAGTTACTGTGCCTTTAAAGTCGACCGCCATAATGGTTCAACTTGTATGATGAGGATTATAACCGAAAAAAGGAATGTCTGGATATATGAATGTTGATAAGATATGAATTTCAGCAAACTAATTTTGAAGGAAATTCATAGTAGAAGGCAATAGGAAAAACCTGTTTACAAGGCAAAAAAAAGTCAGTACCTGCAGTATTTTTTTTTAGCTTTTGAAGCATGTACGAACTCTGGCGTTAGTTCATTTCTATATTTTTATTTTCCGTCATTTCAGGTATTGGAAGAATTTATAAATATCGCTTTTCGCCATTATAGCGTGGAGAATTGAATGAGTCTAGAGGTCAGGCATTCCTTCGATATAATATCGTTGAGGAAATTGAAGTGAAAAACAGGAGGGAAGGCAGCTTCATTTATTTGATTTTAATAGACTTATTCGTCTTCGAGGTTTTTTGAATTTATTGATTGGAAAATGAGAAAATAATTGAGGAAACAGCTTTATTTTTCCTCGGTTATGACCTCTCCTGATACATAAAGAAGTACCTATACTCCATTCGAAATGAGATAAGCCATTTAAACAAACCTTTTTTACTGTACGCTCAACCGATTTTGATTCCTATTCCGTGGGTATAAGGATGGCATTAAAAGCAAATAAAGTGGTTACAATACCAACTATTTACTACAGCCGCCATTTATCGCCAGTAAAAAAAAAAGAAAGAAAAATAAAGAAAAAAGGAAAGAAAAGAAACCGGGCAAGTGAGAGTCAGACTCGCGCACTGAGGGTTCCATACAAACTTGCCTATGAAAACAGTTCAATTTCTGAATTAAGTAAGGACGATTTTTCGAATCGCAGAAAAAGTGTTTTTTTGTGACCACTGTCGCACCGTTGGTTGCGTTTCTACACGCTTGCCTAGAAGCAACCTATTCATTCTTAAAATAAAAACCCCAATTTATAGGTAGAATCAGCCTTATAATGTTCCCACTGCTGGGACTCACACCTCCGCTCTAGGAGAGGGAATGGGCCGTAATTCACCACGCCGGCCCAGTGTTGGTGGATGTCATAGGTCTTCGAATTTTTGGTTCTAGGACATGCCGGTTTCCTCACGACGTTTTCCTTCACCGTTTTGAGAGCAGTGGTGATGAAATAAATTACACGAAGTTATAAATACGCTTAGCTAGGTTTGAACCGGCGACCTACAACCCATAAGTCGGGGCCATTACCAGTCGGCCACCACTGCTCTCTCCATAAGCAAACAATGCAATTTCCATCTAAATCCTTACTCTATTTCCACCAATCCAATATACACAAGTTATTTAGGCAGCCTACTACAAGTATAAACGTTGAGTAACATTCCTCAACTATTGGGGAATTATATTACATCTCGAGAGTTGTTGGTATAACTTGATCCCTGTGACAAGACAAGAGTGAATTGTTTAGTGAACGGATTGGAATAAACGGTCTGTAGCAAGCATTGTTGTCGAAATTAAAAGTGGTTTGGTCTTTTAACTGTTTCTTAATTGATTTAGATTTAGTAGGTATTGAAAGCTGATTAGTGAGATGACAATTTGTTCAATTAGTCTTTTTACTATGCCGTTACGGGTGGGTTAAAACCTAGTCAGTAGAACTCTGACGCTTCATCTTACACCACTCAAAGCGGGTTTTTTTTTCAGCTTTACAATTTTACAAGAAGTAAAGGAGCTCCGTACTTTGAGTTAAACATAAGTTTAGTAAATTGTAGGTATTAGTTTATTGTTAGCACACCTCTTGAGTTACATACACCTCTGACACCCAAGCTAAGATTGAACTTGTGTTATGGGTGTCAGGGCTCTTTAAAAAATGACAAAATGACATCAAAACATCGAGTTTTATCTTGTAGGTAAACACTATTCGCCTTATTCCAAAACGCAATCTAAATTAGTTCCGGTACTATTACTAGGTTTAATCCCGATCAAAAGTAATCTAAGTGTAATTTTCGGGATTATTACTTAATTTAATACCAATTAAAAGCGATCTAAAAGTATTTCCGGGACTATCATTAGGATCATTAGGTTTAATGCCAATTAAAACTAATAATAGTCCCGGAACTATTTTAGATCGCGTTTTGGAATAAAGCGGTATAGGTACTTTAAAAAAAAAAAACAAAATTTTAGTTACAAAAAAAATGAGAGCGAGCCTCTTGAAAGATTGCTAGAGAATGCAAGGCAAATTCTTTATTTGAGGTTTTCAATTTAGTTCTTAGGATCTATGTATATTCGTGTATAACAAGGTTTGTATTTTTGCCCCTTATGGTCTTTATGGACAACTCTGCCGCGGTCGACTTGGGAAGAGGTGAAGATGACCCAAATGCCTGCAGCAAGGGTTGGTTCGAGGTGGCTTGAGAAAAGAATTTCTAGAAGTTGAGAGATGTCTTTTCCTTGCAGTGAAAAAGAAAATTTTACTTTCTCCATTTTAACTTAATTGCCCAGCAGTATAAAAATGGGATTTTCTCTATTTCATACCTAACTATTTTAACTTAATAAATACAAAAGTTGCAAATACACTTCTAGCCAAACTCGACAAACTGTCCGTTGAGTTCCATACAGAATGAATAAATGAGAGCAAGCCAGCCACAAGACAGGGCTATCAAATATTCAGGCTATTGCTCCTGCAACTTACATGCGTGGGTTATACGTAGCCGCGTTTTGTTTCAGGCCATTTTCAGGCGCGTTCAGTCAAGGTCGAGCTAAGAACAGGAGTATGAGGATTTGAATCTAAATGGAAATATTTTTGGCAGATATTTGATATTTGTGTGTGGTTTTAGTCTTTTTTTAGAAAGGACGTAGCAGGTTAGCTTTTTGAAGTTTATCATTCTCATCTGATTTAATTTATTAACTTTTGAATAGGGATTAGATGTCATAAATAATAATAATAATACATATTTTTTATTATGTTTTTGTAAAGAAATATTGAAATATTTAATAATTTATGAGATATGTACATATGTATAATATAAATAAATGGAAAAATACTAATATTTCACAAGTATCACACAACGCTGTCGAGTCTCAAGCTAAGCAGAGCTTGTGTATATATAAGTATGTTTATCAGTTGTCTAGTATTCATAACTAGACAACTGATAAACATACTTATATATTTCTAAAAACATACCTATAATAGATAAATTACACCCAGATACAGAACAAATGATCCAGCTCATCACAGAAACATTTGTCCTGGGTGGGAATTGAACCCTCGACCTCCGGCATAGCAGTCAAGGTCACTAACCACTAGACCAACAGGCAAGTCAAAAAAAAAAAATTTTGGTAAGTAAGAAGCAGCTGAGCGGTTTCTATTTAAATTCGAAATTGATAAATGACGAGACTCGTCATCTCTGTCGTGCCTCGTCATCTGGTTGTCTTTTAGATAGAGCTGTCTCATGAAATGATGTATTTATTCTTGCCATCAGCTACGAATTCGTAAAGAACCATGGGCAAAAATATATCGGGCGTGGGCTCTTCGAACAACAAAGTTACGACATACACCATTGTGAAGGATTGTGTTTATAATTAAATTTTTACTATGGGCACAACCTTCAATTCCATGGGAGAAAATAGGTATGGTAGGAAAAGGCACTGATTTGTTGAATAACTTATTTTTTTTTGATAGTGTATACTTTCGAAATGAAGGTTTTTTTTTTAAAAGTATGAATTATGGAAACTTCTCTCTTAGTGCTCGCCTTTACCATAAAAGAAAGCCTTGCGCAAAATTTCACATATCTAGTCCCAGCCGAAACGCTGTAAATTGATATGTTAGCTAGTCTGTTTCTCCTTTTATATATATATTTAATTCTTATCTATTAATATCTATTTGGTAGTGGATTCTGAATTCACTGCTTTCAGGATGTGCTTTTATTAAGTTACATGTTGTATATAGAATACTTGTATGAAAATCGTGTTTCTATTCACGCCTGTTTTATCACAAGCACACGAACTCATAACTCCTTGGCGCAAGTCACACACATACAGCTCACAATCATAACAACAGCGTCTTACGAGTAGTTCAATGCTTTGCATAATATCGATGAGTTTAGTTCACAGTTCTATATCCGTACGTTTACAGGTTCGGCATTACACTTGAATATTTATGTGAAGTGGTGGAAATACTTTGTAAGGAAGGAAACAGTAAGGTTTAATTCCGAACTAAGACCAAGTGCTTTATTAATTCTTAATAAGATTGTTTAGCCTTTTTTTCGAAGAAGCAAAATCATCGAATAACTTCTCCCGCTCCACCCGGAGCGGGAAGAAGTGACAGGCTTTTACTGACTAAAACTCGCCCGTGTTCCTTCAGTTGCACTTTGCGTTTCAGGTTTGCAGTGACCTTTTTAAATATTCTCGCAGCCCAGATAGACATCGACCCTAGCAGGTCCTGTCCATTAAACTGACGTCTCTGGGAAGCGCGCGTGGAACAACGCGCCTTCGATCCTAGTCCTTTTCGGACGGCAAGCTACCCATTGCTCGTCAACCGTAAGCGGGTCAAAACTTGAAATCCTTCTCTTGAATTTATTGACCAGTACACAATTTTTTACAAGCAGCACAAGCCCAAAGCCAAATTGTACGAAATAATTATGTGCTCAATACTTGGAGTAAAATTATACCATTAAATCATCATCATCATCATCTTCCTGCCCTTATCCCGTTTTATTTGGGGTCGGCGCAACACGTTTTTTTCTTCCATTCTCTCCTGTCACATTAAATACACTAATAAAAAATGTTAATGTTTAAAGAAATGTTTTTTTTCTTTGTTTTTCTTTAATTATAAAGACAAAAGTGACTTTTTCACGCTCGAACGGTTGAACCGATTTTGGTGAATTTCGGCACAAGGGTAGACCATATCTTAGAATCGCACATCATCATCATCATCATCAGCCTTTTAATGTTCCCACTGCTGGGACTCAGGCCTCCTCTCTAGGAGAGGGAATGGGCCGCAATTCATCACGCGGGCCCCGTGCGGATTGGTGGATGTCACATGTCTTCGAATTTTTGGTTCTAGGATAGGCCGGTTTCCTCACGATGTTTTCCTTCACCGTTTTGAGAGCAGTAGAATAGCACATAGGATGCTTTTTATAGTATATTCCTTTCCGACAATTTTCTTTTTTCGCGCGGGCGAAGCTATTTGCAGCAGCTAGTACATAGTAAATATGATACAATATTGTAGTCTGTGCTTAAGTGGATCCTCTACACCTATCTATTCTGCGGCCAGGCTGGCGTAGGAAGCTTCCGAGCCATTTCCGTACAGAGCTCGTTACGATAACTTTGGGAGTACATTGTCATTGCATGAGTTTCTAATTTTAAACTTGCGAATTTGCGTAATTATTATTATAATGACAATGGGTTATGTAAGGGTTGTATCAGGCACCGTTTTGTAGCTCTGTCTATACAGCATGTGGCATAATGGTGTGAGTTTTTATGTCTTTGTTTTATGTTGTGTTCTCTTTGAGATCTGCATCATTAGTAAATATTTCTTTAGATATAGTGGTAATGGACCAAATAGATATGAAAGTTAAAATAAACTAGACAACATTAAAAAAATACTGTAATATATTTATTTTATTGTACTTTTTTAACCTTTTGAATACCGTAATTAGAGACACAATAGAAAGACAATAGGTGTGCGAACACCGGTGTACTCTTGAGGATTGACAGTTTACATGTGCTTTAGTCCCGTCAAAACAAGAATTTTTGCCATTTCATTTAACTTATTCAGCAAAAAAAAAGCTGCAATTACACTCTCAAACATGAAAGACTCGCTCCCAATTTTAAAATGAAACAATAAAATGAATGTAAAATACATAGGAGTTAGGAAGATCGTATTTCGCCTTAGGTTAAGTTGAAAACCAGCGTCAGGCATTAATAGTTTCACATTCATGCTGAACTGGACCTATTTTGATGCAGCTGTGAGGCACATAGTTATTATTTTTTTCTTCCTTTTTTATTTCATGCTTACCTAAGTATTATAAGAATGTATATGACCAAAACAATTCAGGGCGAGGAGATCTCCATATATTGATCACTTTATTATACTTCAACGATCATAAGCAGACTGCCGAAACAACAATTTTTTTTTTCTATTCAATTTTCAAACTTATTCTAGAACTGCCAACATCTTTCCTTCCTTTTTTTTTGGATTCTACCCTCTATTATAATCTCTCTCTATTTCACTCAATGGTTTGCTGGAAGGAAATTCAACTTGTGAGTTAAGCTCGCCTACGTACATGACCTTTGTTATCCATTTATTTTATAATTTGTTATGGTGTACAATAAAGAATGAAAGAATCCTTCAATACATCTATCAAGCCAGTCCGTTAGCTAATACGCAAGTACCTCATCCCGATTTCCGGCCACCGTAGGCGCGGGCTTGCGGACGGCGTGCAATGGGTAGCACGCTGTCCGATTGTCTGGTAATCGACCGGACCGAGCCCGGATGAGCCCCGAAGTCGTCGACGGCGCGTTCTGTTCCCGCGCGCCTCAAGGAGCTGTCAGCACACCGAAGAGGCCCAGCCAGCTAACTGCAGGCAGGCAGGGTCGAAGCCTGCTGGGGTCAAGGGCCGTTTTCTGAGAGGAAGGCTCAGCCCCGGCACTATAGGCAACGAAGGAACGGGGTAGGTTTTTAGTCAGTAAGAGTCTGACACTACTTCCCGCTCCACCCAAGGGCGGGATTTGTCATTGGATGATTTTACCTACCATAAAAAAAGTACCTCATGCGATCATCTTCGACATCACAGTATACGTACTTAGGTATAGTTACATTTGTGTTTCTGAATGTATATGGGACAGACTGGATATGTTTTGTCTATTCCCTCTGCCAGACCACAACTTCTTGTGAGCTCCATTGTATCAAGGGTATACTTGTAAAACTAAAGACACTAAGGTTCACTTGTTTTTATGTGCAAATAAGGACTGAGAAGTCCTTTGCTTCGTAGAAATTAATTAAGCTTACCTTCGGAGTAGGTAAAAATTTTATCCTTTGAAAATATTTTCTATGAACATATAATGTTAATTAGTGATATTACGTAGTTTTGTTTACGGTGTTATTTGCAAATGACTATCTTCTAGGAAATAAAGTAATTAAGTACGCACGCAGTAAATTCCTGCAAACGGAAAGAGCCGTCGAGGCCGGTTGAAGAACTTGGAGGAAATACGTGTTTTTTTTTTAAAAACGCTAAGCTTTTTTTTTAGAAAAAAAAAATGTCTTTTAGAATCTCGATTAAATGAACAAGGTTTCTATAGGTATGTTTCTTTTAATTTTTTTTATTTCTGAATACATTATGAAGGGCCAAAATTTAAGAAAAATACTAGATTTTCAGAGGTCTTTACTGTGTTAGTTTTACACAAAAGATTACGATTTCGCTAGTAGATAATATCCACAAGATATGCGTTTTCGAAATATCTATAGAAAGATGAGAAATAAATAACATCATAAATTAAATGTATCTCGGGTTGTACGCTCTAAGTAAGATATCGATTTTCTAGTCTTACACCCATGTTTATGAACAAGTAATTACTTGTTGCTAAGTAATACCTTACTAAATTTTTACTTGAGGTTTTTTATGGTAGGTAAAATCATCCAATGACAGATTCCGCAAAAATCTATATTAAAAATTTCAAAATTTCTTAACTATAGAAAACAAATTATTACTTAAGTAGTTACTTTTACTCAAGGAATTAGTTTTACTTGTTTATAAATACGAGAGTTAAATCCCGGAAGCGTCTTCTACCTTTAACAAATATATAAACTTCAAGACGATAAGAAAAGTGCTACGTTTTATTTGTACCGTCAGAAAAACAAGTTAAGGCTTCGTTCACACTTACAGACTGGCGTCGATAGCATCAAGAGTAATGGAGGTGGAAGTAAATGGATCGATTAGTTTGCTGACAGTACAGAAGGTGGGACGAAAATAGCATAGATTTTCATCGTGCACGATTCTGGTGATTTTCTTTGTAGGTATAATTTTAGATTATTTTGGTATTATTGTACTAAAAGTTTATTTAATGATCTGATGCTTCAAGTTCCATGTTAATCAATAAGCAGGTATTTGTATTTATATTATGTACATATGTGATGAATGTTGCAGCCAGCCTAAACTGAATAGGGTTGCAAGTCTGACAATTCTCTCACTTAAGCCAGAGCGAGAAAAATTATATATGTAATGATTCAAATCTGTTTGCGGTGGATTACGGCCCATTCCCTCTCCTAGAGAGGAGGCCTGAGTCCCAGCAGTGGGAACATTATAAGACTGATGCTATACTTTATGTTTTTACAATTATGCTCTTCGGCTACATATATATATATAATTTTTGTTTAATACGCGTCCGTTATTGTTATTGGTTATACGTTTTTACTTCTATAATAAAAGTACTGTTTATGGATTCTGTAATATAAACAAATTTTCCATTAAAAAATAAAAGAAGCCTGAACCAAATTCCTATTATGTTTTTATGTTTTTAATCCAACTTTTTTTATATCTTAATTGATAAACTCGAAAACGTTCATAAAAACAAAGCTATTTCCTCAAACAAACCCGCAAAGCACACGTGAAGAACCAATAATATCAGCTACCATTGCCATAAAAAAAAACTTTTCAATAAAAACAGAACGATTACGATTTCGTGTGTGGCAACACTTTGGGGCTTCCTAAATACTCTTTGGCTAATAGATTTACTTTTAACAAGTTTTCTTTGAGAGTTACTCTTGGGTGGTTAGTGGTTATCGCCGGGGACTATTGAAGGCTCAATTATTTAGTTTGTGGAGTACCTGACTCGTATGTGAGTTTGATGCTGTGATGGAAAAATTAGGGGGATGCGCGACTCAGTAGTTGGTTAAGGAAATAATGTAATTTATATTAAATAGTTATAAGTTGCGTTTTTTAGATAATTTTTTGAAGCTAAGTACATCTAAGAAGTGAAAGTCCATGCCAGACTCAAGTCGGCGATGCACCAACGGTACATGGTGGACATCCCACCCATACGTACAAAGCAGTTTGGGAACACATTTTTTGCAAGTACTGCTAAGGAGTGGAATTCCTTACCTGAGTCTATTTTTCCTGATAGCTACAACCTAGGGTTCTTTAAGTCAAGAGTGAGTAGGTTACTTCTAAGCACTCATGCTCAACTGTCGACCATATCGTCGCTTAACATCAGGTGAGTAAAAAAGAAAAAAATATTTATAGTAACTAACGCCTGCTTAGAATGAGCAGCTCAGCAATGTGATATTGTGTCATTATTATTCAATGATATTTATAGAAATAAATTTTCGAAAGGCACGTCCGAATTTAACACACGAAATCTTTAGTAACCTATCACGCCAACAATGACGGTTCATGACCGTCATATAAATACTCGTTTTTAGGATAATAGCTTGATATATATAATTATTATATAAGTTATATCATCTGAAAACGTATTCACATTGAAAACTAAACAAATCTCCGTTGAGTTCAACCACCGTCATTAATATTCGGTCTGTAGAAGATACTCGTAAAAACGTATAAATGTAAAAAATATGTTGACAGCCCGATGAAAACCCATCACCACGTGCCCCAAAAACTGAATAGTTAAGCACAAACATGGACACAAAAACATTTTCACTCAACAATAAAACAAGAGTCAGTTTCTTTAGGGTCGACGTCGAGGGTTAACTTGCGATAACTTGAAACGGGTCGAAGCAAAAGTTTCTGTTTACTTTCATACTCGGCATTTACTTGAGATATTTACTTAGAGAATTGATTGTTCTGCCAATTTACAAACAGAGAGACACACAGATAGTATAGCCTATTATGTCCCACTGCTGGGCGAAGGCTTCCCACTCCCTTTTCCACACACGTTTGTCCTCGGCCATTGTGGGCCAGTCCATCCGGTGGTGGCTATGGGTTGTTAGTGTAGGTTTTTACGTAATAGTTTCTTAAAGGAAAGAAAGAAAGAAAAACTTTTTATTTGCCGGATAAAAAAGGGCCCGATGTAAAGGGTTTTAATTTGTTGTAATAGTCGATAATTAAAACTATTTTGTAGTGCAATTTGCTTTCTTTACATTGGATTAGTTACGCAGCATCTGTACTACACATTTCTCTATTAACTATTTGGATTTCTTCTGCTAGGTATAATACTTCAATTCAATTCAAAATATTTTATTTCACATAGTCTCACATGTGCATTTATAAAACGTCAGAAATTAGTGCACAGTTCGTACTCTTCAAAAAAAAAAAAAAAAAAAACAGAGATGCAAATATATACAATTCCGCTTTTATATCTCTTTTAAGTATATTTCTTCCACTTTTTCATCAAATTGAAATAAAAAACCGGTCATATTCGAGACGGACTTGCGCATAAAAAGTTCTGTACTGACGGCAAAAAAATTACGTTTGTTGTATGGGGGCCCCAATTAAAGGATTTATTACACACTCGATATTCAGACTGATTTATTTTTTGTGCGAGTTTCAAATAAATATTTTTTCTTTCTTTCTTTCAATAGAGTTCCGTTTTTACTCTTTGGTTACGGTATCCTATAAACAAATACGGAAAAAAATCGTTGTAGCAATAAGCAAGCTGTGCTCAAAATATCGTTATTAGCAAAGTTGGTGCGGCCGGCAATTTGGCAAGGTCCCCGCGCACCCGGCGTGATGTATCGCCGATACTTGGAGTAGTTAGGAAAAACGGTGCTGCAGACTTGGAGCGAAGCCTGTGGGAGCCACGGTCATTGAGCTGCTAGGTACTCGTATGCAGCGTTTGTTGGCTTGATTCTATTTCTTTTTACAAGCATTAATTTAGTTTTACCTGTCCCGATGTTTGTCTGTGATCAAATCTTGCAAATGCAATTTGATCCACTTCCCGGTTACCGATTGAGCTGAAATTTTGCTTGCATGTGTAAATTAGATGACAATACAAAATTATTATGACGTGGAGCTGATCTGATGATTGAATCGGAAGGTGCCCATAGGAACTCTGTAGTTAAACGACACAACCCGATCGAGTTTGGATTCGTTTGATCCGTCTTGACGAGTACTTTGGTGCTAGATGGTAATCAGGGTCTGATGACAGAGCTGGAACATGGCCTTAAGAACTCGTTAATAAGCATAATAAGATAACTCTGCCGTGTTTGAGTTTTTTAGAATGGTTTTGATGATTTATTCATTAATAGGTATATACCGCTCTATAAAAGCTTGCTATGAAAAACTGATTTTCATTAAAAACTTGTTTTCTAGTTTCTATTACGGATAGGAATCTCTTCTTGGTTATAGGCCTCCCCCAGTTTATTCTGAAAATTAAACATTAAATACGATTTTAAGATGAATTTGTGGAAGAATTGTTACTGTGTGAGAGGACAGCCTGAGTGATTGTTTACGGAGACGCAACGCGTTGCGCGGCGCGTCGGGCGATCCGTCGTACATTGCCATAGTTAGTGTTCGCGCGTGCGATGACGCGGCCCGTTGCTGAAATGTACGACGAACGCTCAACGCGCCGCGCAACGCGCCGCGTCTTCGTAAACACGGCCTTAAGACTCTACAACACGGCTTTAACTTATTTCTTAAAAAAAATACTGTAAAGAGTATTTATTTTGTAAATAGTAATAAATATCTCATTGTTTTTTTTTTTATAATATGAATGTTAGAACACTTTAGACTCGGCGGATTTATAGATTACTTTCTATTTCAATCCGCTTTTTGTTATCATTATTTTTATTGTGCTTTTGGATACAATGTTGACTGGCTTACACTGTCCTCTCATACCTATTAATATTTTGTTAAGAAAATATTGTAAAATCAATCATTTTTTAAAAGATTTACCATGGGCTTCTGACGTTTTATAAGTGCTATGTATGCCTATGTGTACTAAAATATTTTGAATTTAATTGAAGTATTTTACTTCACCTAGCTGAAGAAGTCCAAATAGTTGATAATGTGTAAACGTGCTACATAACAAATCTAATGTAAAGAAAGCAAATTGCACTACAAAATAGTTTTAAATATCAACTATTACAACTAATTAAAACCCCTTTAAGAATCTATTACGTAAAAACCTACACTAATAGCCCATAAAGTAAAGGACATAAATCTTTAACTAACTCATATAATAAACAAGAAAGACACATTTATAAAGACACTAACAATAAAACAAAACATAAGTCACAAAATTAAACAATGAACTATTTCGTAGCGACGCTACGAGCCCTCGTAGCCGTAGCACTCGTAGGCGTCTACGAGAAGTGCTACGAGCTACGACAATTCGAATATTGCCAACTATTCGGAATTCCTCGCCGGTATTGTATTATGTTAAGATAAATGTTAGTAAGTATTGCCATATATTTGATAGGTAGTAGGACTACTTTATTAAAATGTGTGGATAGCTTTATCAAACCAATTAGGACTTCAGGCAAAGCTGAAACTGGAGCACATTAATTTATATGCGTTTCGTTTTCATATATCCAAGATAATGTATAAAAATAATATTTTTTGTTTTTGGGGTTCAACCTTAATAGGGAAAACGCAAAATTTATTACAAAAAAATATTTTTTGTCCAACTACGACAGGAGTTTTTTTTTCGAGATGCGTGGAAAATAAGAATTTTCATTTTTGCATCAGGTTGCGTCTTGATGATAGGGTAATCAACAAAAGACCAAACAAATTAATTGTCAGATTATTTTTTTAATTAATTAAAATACGACTTTCATTTAATTATTACAATACATTAATTTCATAGCTACCTTACTTCCTTCTACTTTCCTTCTTTGATTTGATAAATTAATAATATTTATTAAATAATATTATTAATAAGTTCTACTATTGACTGGCCTGTTGGTCAGTAGTGGCGCTGACTGCTATGCCAGAGGTCGTGGGTTCGATTCCCACCCAGAACAAATGTTTGTACGATGAGCACGATCATTTGTTCTGTGTCTTATTTAGAAATATATAAGTATGTTTATCAGTTGTCTAGTACTCATAACACAAGCTCTGCTTAGTTTGGGACTAGACGGGGTTGTGTGATAGTTGTGGAATATATTATTACTCGTACTATTGGAAAAAATGACTGAATTACCTTGATGTTGTGCACAACTCCAGACGTAATAATACATGGTAATAATAATTACTTTAGCGCAACGCGTCTGTGTAATAATCTTCTGAAGTTAACCAATTTGACGAGAGGAAATTGGTAGATTAAATAAGGATAGAACTCGTCAAGAGCCGATCGTCATAATCCGTTTAAAAACGACATTTTAACGCAAAACTTATTATTGGAAGGCTTTACGTTTTATGAGAGATGATTAGGGATTTTTAATCTCATTTTTATGAGCTTATTTTCTTGTTAAATGGGATGAAGATTTTGAGTTATAAAGTTTTATCTGTATGTTAATTCATAAAAAGTAATCCTTCTAAGATACTTTTTTTTTAAGTGGTATGAAATAGTGCTTAATTCCGATTCCCCGTGATGGTAAGCAGTGACAGTAAGGCGCTCTAGTTTATTAAGAGCCTATTCATTCTAGTTTTGAAGAAAGTTATAGTCGGAAAAAATATACTTTCCATATTAGAATATTTTTTTTTATAACAAAAGTGCGAATATGTTTCTTTTCTTTTAAGTTCAGATGTAGTTTATAATTCCTGCAATTGTCATCTCGTGTATGCAGTTAAGATAGTCTTACAAGGATACTTATTAAAAAAAAAAATCAAGAACAGAGCTTTTAGCTGTAGTATTTGTGATAGTTATATTTGTACGTGAATGAGCGTTTTGCTATTGCGGAATAAATATTTTTGTAATATTCCTGTTTTGGCACCAATGTTTTCCGCACCTTTAGTTTCGGCACCGAAGCTATTCCTCTTTTCGCACTAATAGGTATGTTAGCTTAGTGCCGAATCTGTAAACAACATACCAAAATACCTATTGTTGCCGAAAGAGGAATAGCTTGGGTGCCGAAACAGGAATACTTCATATTTTTTTTTCTTTACTATATAGCGGTACATTAATAATAAAACTACGTCCACGCTAGTGCAAGAAATATTATATTAAGTAAACACTTTTTGCTGACCCACTCTTTCACATAAAAAAGTCTTTTTACATCTACTAAGTCAGCAAGTTTAAAAAACAATACCAAGGAAAAGTAATAATTTACACTACAGCGCTAATTAACAATTCACTCTATAATTAAACTTGTAATTAACGCCCATTCACTTCCATCATTGTGAAATATCTTTTAAACCAACAATCACGACGGACAATTAAACAGGTTAAATAAAACGGTTAATTTTTAAACGGATCAAAAGTAGTTAATGTACTTTTTCACTAGAGTTCATCAGCAGGGTTTTATAGTAAGCTGAATTGATTGAGGACGTCCAGCGGACATTACTGTGCGAAAATGCTGACTTAACGTGCGTAGATGCTGATTTATCCCTCGCACGCGTTATGAGCGCTCTTTTCTCGCACGCATTACTGGAAGGATTTGTTTAGTATGTTTAAAACCTTGCTCCTCCTAGTTTTTTGATAAACTTCATGATTTATCAAAAAATTATTGTATTCAGGAAAATTGGTATCGCTATGAATTTTATTTATAAAAATGAATAACTGTTCGTTAGTCTCGCGAAAACTCGAGAACGGCTGCACCGATTTGGTTAATTTTGGTCTTGAAATATTCGTGATACTCCAGGGAAGGTTTAGACGGTGAGAAAACATGTAAAGTCCACGAAAAATAATCCAACTATTAGGCGGTACGAAGGTTGCCAGGCCAGCTAGTCTTCTTCTTATACATAAAAATGAATAGCTCTTCGTTAGTCTCGCTAAAACTCTTTCTAAAACTCGAGGATGGCTGGACCGATTTGGCCAATTTTGGTCTTGAAATGTTCGAGATACTCCAGGGAAGTTTTAAACGGTGAGAAAATATGGAAAAAATCATAAAAAAAGGGCTATTAAGCGGTACGAAGTTTGCCGGGTCAGCTCTAGTATTCCAATGAATACTTGACAGACATCCTAAACGACTTTTCATTGCAATCTTTCAATTCTTCTGTTTTCATTTTGATTTGCCATAAAAAGCAGACGATTAAAAAAAATAAATCATAACTGGCAACACGCAAAAACCTGTCAGAGCCTAGCCACCTAGCAAGCGTCGCCAATTAAAACTAAAATGATAAAAGAATGAACTTTTGATAGCATACTCGTATATCCTTTGTTTACGTTCATTAAACGAATATGGAGTTTTTGAACGAGTCACCGAAGTTTGTTCGCGTAAGTATAACTTTCCTTAATTGTTCGCACCCGGTGATATTTATAAGCACCTGGATTTACTTTGATTGTTTCACTGAAAACGTCGCTGGAATGTTAATATGTTATCGCTTTTATTTTAAACTTTTGAAGTAATAATTTAGAACTTTTTATGAGTGCTATAAACAGGGAAAACAAATTGATTGAAGTGTTACAAAGTCAGATAGACGATCGTGAACTGGTGTTTTTTGTGGTTGGAAATCATCCAATGACTTGTCCTATTCCAGGGTGGAGCGAGTAGGCGTTTCGGACTTTTATTGACTAAAATCACACCTGTATCCTTCAGTTGCCTTTTGCGTTCTAGGATCATGGGTATTCTTTTCAAAAAAATTCTGTTGCCCTAGCGGGCATCGCCCCTGCAGGGGTTTACGGTTTTGCTGACATCTCTTTGAGGCACGAATGGAATACTACGCGCGGTCAACGACTAGGGCTCTGTCCTCACCGAGCAGGCGGACGACGAGCCACCCATTGCTATTTGCTAGCAAGCCATCGTGAACAGGTACATACGTATTCGTAGATATGATAAGAGTCAGAGTCATTATAATAATGAGTCAGAAAGCATTGACTATTTTATTTTTAGCACACTAAAACCAGAATTGAAAATACTAAATCAAAAAAACGCAATAGTGATGTACAAACAATACGTGTAACTGGACTAAACCAAAACATATCACTCGGTTTCGTATAACGATGAATAATAATAAAACTATCAGCATTTCTGTTTTGTCAACCGAGGCTGCGGTATAACATGACAATGCTGCACATTAATATTCACAATTTTGCGGCACGCGTCATTTGCTACGGCACAATAAAGTTATGCAAATAAATCACACTGATAGGCATCAGATTTTGGATCGAAATCGTAATTGCATTTGTGTAAAAAAAAATATTTAAAAAGCCAAATTGAAAAAGTAAAAGGTACTAACGGTGTGCGGCGTATGAAGGGGCTGAAATCACAACATCTAAACGCGGGTACGGCTGAGAGAGCAAGCCTTGAGCCGCGGCGAACCTCTCACAGACATTCAAGCCGCAATAAAATGTTTGCCACGCGCACTCACGCATACACTCGGCTGTCTGAGACCACGACACTGACGGCATCCTCATATCGACTAACCGACTACACAGACACAACACTATCACAAAATCGAACTAATTTGCAAACACCCCACACTAAAACACAAAACATTTTCAGATTATTATTTACAAATTTAAAATTGTAACACTGGTACACGTTCGATTCGTACCGATAGTAATGCATTAACTACATTTAGATTAGATAACCATCATAAACCAATGGATAATGTTCATTGACGCGCGTGATTTCGCGTAGGTATCGATGTTTCTTGTGTTGATAAGATCGAGTTGATGGTGCGAGACGAGAGTGTGCATCTATGTGGAAAACGGCACTGATAGATGTTGTGTCTCTTACTGAAGATCAGGTGTTACGTAGGCGTCATGAAGTCTATTATCTCGTATTCAAAGATAAAGGCAATCGAATAGATAACGAACGCGATAACTCATCGAGTTTGCTCAACGTTTGTTCGGATAATGTGAAAAGGAATATACTTATTTATTTCAAGTGAAGGTCGCCTCCCTTTGTTATATTAAAAAAACGTTGAAGGCACTCGTTCGTGTCTATTTTAATAATATAAGGGGTGAGCCTTATTTGTCAAAAATACAGTTTTTTTTTTTAATCCAAGTTCCAAATCAAAGAGATATTGATTTAGGAACTGGTTAAACGGTATTTTTAGTTTGCAACAAAGTTTGAAAAACAGGCTTATTTTAACTGTTTCGAGCAGAAAAAGGCTGCCAGGTTAAAATGTGATTGGGTGGGTCACGTCAAACCCATGCATACTGACCGCTGGGCAAGAATCTCCATAAAGTGGGTACCTGACGATGAAAGGCGCCAGTAAAGTCGACCTGGGAAGAGGTGGCGAGATGACCTAGACGCTTACTGAAAGAGGTAGCTCTTCGAGATGGCTTAAGAAAGTAATACCTGGAAGACGTTGGCAGAAGCCTTTGCCCAGCAGTAAGCAGTGTAAGCTATGAAATTATTTTAACTTGAGTTTGTTTCCCACAAAAATAATACCTCAGTTATTTTTTTGTGTTTTCTCTTATTTCACTTTGTAGTTCTATTTAACGTGGCACACGCAACCACCGCAATTAGCAACTTTAATTAAAAAACACAAATAACTTGGCAACATTATGGAGCCTTCCTTAATTAGGGATGGGACATGTTGCAAACAACAGTTAGTTTAGGACAGTTGTTCCTTGTTGTTCTGTGCCTATGGGTGGGGGACACACACGGTCTTGCAAACAGACTGTACTTGGACGTACAAGTTAGTCATTAATTTGGGGACAGACTGGTTTAATTTCCTGAAAGTTTTGAATGGGCTCCTTTGGAGTAAGTAATTTAAATGTTAAGTTTCCTGTACCAGGTTTAGTGTGTGTTTAGTTCCTTTTACTTTGACACTTACAAGTTTTACATCTGTATTTTTAAGAAGTAATTACTTGTTGCTAAGTAATTTCTTATTATGTTTTTCCTTGAGGTTAGAAATCTTCATTAAAAATTTAAATTTTTCTTAACTATAGAATACAAAATGTTACTTAAGTAATTATTTTCACTTTTACTCAAGTAATTAGTTTTACTTGTTTATAAATACGGGTGTTATTCTGTATGTAGCGATGGTACGTTTAAATAGTTATGCCTATTATTATTATTATTTTTTAAACTTACAAACATGTAGATTCACATACTCAAGATACTCAGATCCGGAATACCTATCTGTAGGCCATACAAATATTTGATCCGTATGGAAATCGAACCCGCGATCCGCAGCGTAAATATTTGAAGTAATTAACTTTGTTCATCACAAAGTATTTTACAGTTGTATTAGAGTATAGAGGTGCTGGAGCCTAAACTGGGTAAACCGTGTATTTCAGGCCTTTAGGACACTTTATACGCGATTAAAGTTACAGTTAGACATACCTGTCTAAAAAGAAAACGGTAAATAAGAAATAAATAACGTAATTACCGTGTAGCCGCCGGAGTCTGCGCTTCCTGATAGCTATAACCTAGGGGTCTTCTTTAAGTCAAGAGTGAATAGGTTACTTCTAGGCAAGCATGCTCCATCGTCGGCCATATCATCGCTAGTGACAGATAGTGGTCAAACGCGAGCCTCTCAATACAAAAAAAATAGGAAAAACAATAATGAAATTACCGTGTGCGTGTGCATGTATGTGTGTGTATAAGTAGCCATTGCTAGCATAGCTGGAAGAATTTGGGAAAAGCCTTTGCCCAGCTGTGGGGAAGTATATGCTAAATAATAAGTGACCACGAAATTTACAGCGTCAGTGTTTTTCGGGTTATAGTGGGTTTAAGGGAAAGAATATTTGGCACACTTTAGCAGATTGGGCACAGAACGCTCTGAAAAAAAAAAGATAAAAAAGAGGGGGTCATACCACTATGACCTCCATATTTTTCTTTTTTTTCGTGGCTTCGGCCCTGCTAGGTCCTTAAGCTTTTGCTGATATGATCGATTTTTTGATTCTTTAAAGTGCGTGTGGAACACTACGTACGGACCGTTACTGGACGGCCGTGGATCGAGCTACCCATTGCTCGCCGTTCGCAAGCCCACGCCTACGGTCGCTGGAAATCGGGGTCGGGCTTGGGCGTAAGGAAGACCGTTCCCGTGCGGCCGCCTCCATCGCTAGCATTAATGCATCGTAGAAGGAGGCGACCACCTCCCACTCTTCCTCACTTCGTCTCAAACTAAGCAGAGCTTGTGTTATGAGTACTAGACAACTGATAAACATTCTTATATATTTCTAAATACATACATATCATAAATAAATTACACACAGACACAGAACAAATGATCGTAATCATCACAAACATTTGTGCTAGGTGGGAATCGAAACCACGACCTCCGGCATAGCAGTCAGGTCCACTAACCACTAGACCAACAGGCTAGTCGAATTATTTGACTAAACATAGCAATTATCCTCAACATTTATCCTTAACGGTAATACAGACATCAGGATTAGGATTAAATGTTATTTCCTCATCAAGCATAATTTTCGCCGTATTTCTATTTTGTTATTTTTTAGATTACATAATACCAAATATATTTTGTTTGTAAATGCAAACAAAGCCAGTCCTTTTTTTGTCCGGCTTAATGACGTCACACGACCTGTAATCTAAATATCGGACGTCAGATTGATACATCTGACGTATGATACGATATGCGCAGATCAAATTGATTGTTGATTTTATTTTTAATTAATTGCGCTTGGGAGGCCTTCTCAAGCTGCGTCGCTGCGTACGCGGTGGCCACTGCAGAACCTTTCGGCCCCAACGGTTTTTTTATTTATGGTAGGTAAAATCATCCAATGACAAATCCCACCCTTGGGCGGAGTGGGAAGTAGTGTCAGATTCTTACTGACTAAAAACCTACCCCGTTCCTTCGTAGCCTATCGTGCCGGGGCCGGGTATTCCTTTCGGAAGCTGACCCATGACCCCAGTAGTCTTCGACCCTGCCTGCCTGCAGCTAGCAGGCTGTTCGGCCCCAACGGTCATCTATTCTGCGAGCAATGTGCCTGACCTGACCTGGTAAGGGTTACGGGAATCCGATGAATGCGAGACGCACAGTTGCGCAAATTAAAAAAAATAAGAAATAATAATGTTTTACTTATTCAATTTTAAAGTAAGAACAATATTATTATATTTATGATAATTAACTTAAACATATAAGAGAATTAAGAAAGTTTAATATTTCCAGCGTAAATAATATATTTTTATTATTTTTGAGGGGATTAACAAATAAATCCTAATTACGTGGTATTGTTAGGTACAATACAACCAATTTACATGCAATGCATGTTTTCAGTAATATTTATGATTCGCTTTTCCTGTATTTATCCTACTTAAATCGTATCGGAATAAAATTAGCCACGGTTCTCAGTGATAATGTAATCACCAATATAAATAGCTGTATTTAAATAACCAGATCTGTACTTATTCTCGGAAATTTCAAGTATTTTTACAAATAATTTTACCATTTTATATTATTCATTTTGATTTATTATCTTAATACAAAACACTAGCGATAAACCAAAACGTACAATCAAATAAAAACTTTCAATTTTATCGATAAAAATTCTCTAGGTACATCACTTTACCAGTTCAAGTAAACTCGGTTCTTTAAGTTCTTAAACAAAGTAACAAAACGGGACTGAACAAACAAATACTAAATTCTAATTTGGCAATGGCGGGAACATTTTAATTGGATTACACATGCATCTACGTGCACAAGTGAAATGTTTATTTGCACAGCACACGAGTTTGTAAGAGGATTTAGAACCGGGTAATTTATTCAACGGGATTGATATGGGTAGTTATTTTATATTGGGTATTACACTAATTTGAATTGTTTAAGCTCAATGGCGCAGAAAATGATTGCTGTGATTGGTTATTTTGTTTTGATGTATAATTAAATATTGTGTGTAAACATTTAAACAGTAATATCATTTATATCAGTAATTTTGACATAAAATAGTGCATGTGTTTTTGTTAATTAGTGTATCAAGTTATTACAATTAGTGTCAATAACAACCGATTAGAATTGATACGAAAGAAATGACGATTCATTAAGGAATAGAAAATGACAGTATTTCTGAGTAAAAACAAGATTCGTCATTACAATGAGTAAATCCATTAATCCATTTAGTGCAGTGGTCATGCAGCTATTTGTACCTATTGTGAAAGTACACGAACTTTATCAAACAAAGACTTTTCCTGTTATCGTACAATGGACACAAAGCTAGAATAAAATGCATAAATACAGAATACCAACTATCTTCATTATCTTCATTTGACTGTAGATCGAAAGGCGACAGCAAGTCAACGGGCAACGGGAAAGGGTGGTTCGCGGCCGCGTTCAGAAACTCACTCCAAAATGTGTTCATTTTCATCGTTACGTCAATTCATCGATACAATCAATTGATATCGTCACATCACTACCGTTGCGTTTGAATATTGTTCCAATTCGTTTAGTCGTATATTTGCCGTGCAAATATTATTTTACGGTTTTACTTTGTTTTTTTTTTAGGAACCGGCAAGTTGATACACTCGGGGCGCGCGGCCGGCGACTGTTTAGCTGTTATCAATTCAGCGTCGTCTCGCCTATCGCAATGATAAGCCTCGCCCACAACAATTAGGTGAAACAGCTGATAATGCACCGGTATATAAAAAAATATGTTTTCGTTATCTTCGGTACCAAAAAAAAAAACCAGTAAAGGATCTCAAATTAATAATGATAACACGCGAGGCTGATTTATAGTCAAGACCAGATGGTACAAACAGTCGGGTATTGCGGACGTACTGAATAAATATGGAAAACATTTTACTCCTGTCTGAATATAAATAGAAATGAAATTTCGTAATTTACTTTTACTCGGATTTTTAAATTAACTGACCGGTTGCTTCAGGTAAATACAATAAATTAATGCCCCGCGTATTTTCGATTGATCCGGTATACCGTGCGCAAAACCGTTGAGAGAAATCGAGATGTTATACGTAAATACACCGTGATAAGCTGTTCATGTACCTACAAAAGTAGGTCATACAAGATATATTGGTACTTGTGTCGTATATTTTCCAATTCGTGTACACCTACTCCTGACACTGAAAGATAACGATGTTGATTAGAAATTAACACGCACTGAGCCCTAATATCAAGTAAACACTTAAACGTTAAGTCATCTTGATATTTAAACGAGCGTTCGCTTGATTGTATATTGAACCATAAAAGCATATTGGCAACAGGCGCACAATTTACAACGAGAAAAGTAGAATAAAGAAACGGAATAAGGAAATTTCGGCGTCCAATTTCGGTATGATGATATGAATCGTATGAAATATGTGATAATATCAGCAGCCGTCGAACCAGGGTGTGTCGAGCTCGGCACGTGCCAAATGCGTTGTCACTCCCAATTTGAATGTAACATGACATCTGAGACCGAGTGACACCAGCACGACTTCAATTAACCTGGGCGTCGAATTTTCAAATGTCATGTTGACATATCGATACTCCGAACGCATAGCCATAATTATTTATGTCCCATGCCCGATATTTCATTCCACAACACTACTTTTATGCATGTTCGGAAATTGGAACTATAAATTCAAAATAAGAACTTGAAAACTTCCATAACGATAAATATGTTCGTGTAAGATCGTAAATCCGAAAGTTTCCGAAATAGAATTTCGAAAATAGAGTTGTCTTACCTTCTTTTATTTTCTGTCTCCTGTTTTGCACTGGGGTTTTTTGGGCACATAATAAACTAAAAAGTTCTAATAAACAGTCTTGATCCTTTTGGTGCACCATTTTTGTTTTCATATTAATAACTGTTTAGCACATCACCCACAATATAATTCATATTAGAGATATCTTCCATAAGAACACTATATTATTTTCCGTTGGTAATTTTGAAAACTATTTCTAAAAGGAAGTTTACAAACTGGGGTAATAGGAAACAATGTATGTTGTGTTCTAGTACTAACAGAACTATGCGGATGGGCCGGGTTCCGGTTGGAACCTCCTGCAGATAAACACGTATGTAAGCAATAATGGGCTTATCAAAGCATTTTGTGGGACCCTAAAAAGAGCTGTATTTGGTAACAAGGAAGAGCCTTGATGTGGGTTTATCGGAAATTACAGGAGGTTGACCCAAATTGTTAAATGTTTAATTAAAGTAAATAGAAACCACAATTGGAGTTATCGAATTATGAAATTTTCAGAGTGTATAACAAAAGTGGGTCGTCATCCGATTATTCAAATTTTCTTCTTGTTTACTGAACTTTAAACGGTATCAACATTGAACATATTTAGATTTGTAGTTGTAAGTATACTACATGTATGGGTAAAAATTCGCAAGTTCTTCTTCACTTCAGTGTGGTTATTTCGTTTGCGTAACGGACTAACAAAGCGGTGTATCCGTTATGCTGTCGAGCAGACGAATTTTCCAAACATTATGAAGAATTGCGAATTCCCTTAAAAAATCTTTAGACTGTGAGAGATAAGTGTGAAACATAACTGGGTTGTAAGTACAAACAAAAGTTTGACTAAATCTAGCAAACATTCAAATACCATGTTTCTCTCATATAGTAAAAGCTTTTTCAGCGTATACAAAACGGATGTACACTTTCTATTTCCGTCCACACAAACCAATGCCGCCATATTGTTACCCATATCAAACATGCAACAAAAACTTGTAATAGAATTTTATTTAAAAGCGAGGGTAGAATGTAGTGCTGAACCGGACGTCAACTTTTGGCCGAAGCCGAAACCAAAACTAATCAAAAGATTAATCGGCTCCCGCCACAACCTTAGGCCGAAGTTAAAGGTTTATTATTAACCTTAGGAAACGTAGACAAACAACTTAAATACATGAATAAAGGAAATGGATTGTAATCTACCACGCAGGCTCAGTGCACAAGCTTTAGATTTTTTTGTTATAAGATATATAGATTCCTCACGATTTTTCCTTCACCGTTTTGAGGGCAGTGGTGATGAAATAAATCACATAAAGTAATTCGTTTGCCTGGGTTTGCACCCCCGACTTACAACTTGTAAATTTTAGGAATCGGCGAATACCAGGCCGAAGCCGAAGCATCGGTCAGACACTAGTAGGATGTAAAAATAGCACGCTTGTGCACGGTACGTCGGCCGGTGTGGTGTGAGCAGTCCGCTCGGTCACCTACACAGCCTATCTGATTTGTGAGTATGCCAAACAGAGCTATATACTAGTCTCTACAGTGATTTTGTGCTCTAGTTTTAGTTTTTAAACTGGGAAAAATGGTGTTGATGGCATTCGAAGTTACGGAAATTGGGGACAATAAGAAGTGACAAAAATAACAGCAGTTGGAAAAAGTAAATTTAAATAAAAAATGAGTTGAGAAATAGATAGGAGTTCAACCAAGGCGACTTAAATCCATGGATGAGATTCTGATAAAAATAAAAAGGGCATCACACAAAGGTTAAAAATGACAGCACCGTCAAAATATAAATTAAGATTATTAGGCTAGTCTTTCAAAACAAGCAAGCGATAAAAATTACGACAATATTTGCTCTCACATAATACCGAAGATAAGCATGAATAGCTCCTAAAAATATACCAACTTTAACGGCGCACAGCACTACTATCGATACTCATACACGAGCGAACCTTGGCACTCCACTAGAGTCCACAATAAATTCAATTTCCGAACACAAACACCGGGTGCCACAGAGCAGAAAAATAAACAAGAAAAAAAAAGATATCTCAATTTCTCAAACTACTCTTCGGAACAAAAATAAAACAGCAAATGACAGTGATCGCGAAATATTGGGACAGGCGTTTGCATATGTGGGACGTATCAGTGGCCTAGTTTCTTCGATATCTGCCCAAGGGCACGGACGGCCGGGCCTGGCTCGGCATGTCTAGTGCTTATCAATGATCGGACACCTGCTATCTGATTTGTGGGGTGAAGATAGGAAGTGTCAGAATGCTCGATGAGCTGTGAGTTTGTGAGGGGATGAAATTGTGTCGGGGTTTAAAATGGAATCGATTTTTCAGATGAGTGCGATCGTTTGTGTTATCTTTTATCAATGGTATGTATGGATGGTTTTGATAACTAGGTAATTATATAATTTTTTTTTTGCTGCTGAAATAAAGCAGTTAGTCCAAACTTGTCTTGTAACCGAGTCAGAAGAACTAAAAAAAGAGCAGGCTAAGTAGAAACCAGCAATTTTATATGCCTTATGCAGGAACATACGAGTACGTCTGAAGGTACTAAAATTTTATTAAAAAACTTGCGAATCCTTGCTACAAATAAAAGATTTACAATATACTCGTATAAAACTAGTAAAGCTTTAGTAAAATATTGCTTTTGCATTCGATCATATTGCAAACCGGCTCCAACGTAGTCCTCATAAAAGGTAAGTGCGTTAGTACAATGATATACAGAATGACAACATAACTGTATAAGTATAGTTTTTTTTAACATCCCCCAAGGATTGCTGAGTTCTATAAATTTAACTGACATCTCTTTCGAGTCCTATGTAGAACTCAACGTCCCGTCGTCCCGGGGTTAGTCGTTACTTGGCGGCGAGCTGTCCATGGCTCACCGTCTGTGCCTACAGTAGCTGGAAGCTGTCCTGCGACTGCCATCGCCTAGGGAGTGCGGTAGGGATCGAGATGGAAAAAAATGTCGAGGATTTTGACGTTTTAAGGTTAACAACGACATGTCAAAATGTTGTCACTATATCCATAATACTATTTTTCAAAGTGACAATTCTCCCAAGCAATATCGCGTGCCCACAAAGATCACGGCAGTTTAATGAAGCGCAAAACGAGTGGTCTCCGCACTAGGTATGCTGTTTAATGAGACGCGTAATCCTATCATTGGACCACCGCTGTTCCATTGTACTGCGTTATGGTGCTACTGAAGTGTCGTTGTTGGTTTAGTTACTTTGCCGATGTGTCAGTAGTGGGGACAGTGTCGTGCATTGTAATGGTCTAGGGATGTGCGGCTATTTTTTTTTTTATGATATAAACTAGTGTTTGACTGCGATCCCACCTGATGATAAGCAGTGATTCCCAGCTGTCGGAAACTGGGATTTTAAATAAATTTATATTAAACTGGCTTTTTCCAGCGGCTTCGCCTGTTTGTAAGTAGAAAGATTAATAATATAGTCTATGTCACTCGAGTGATAAAATAGCACTCCAATGGTGAAGCCGGGCCTTGGTTCAGGCTATGGTCCGTAGTGAGGAGGGATGGCAGGCGGTCGCCTCCTTCTGCGAAGCAGTAATGCTAGCAAAGGAGGAGGCCGACCGCATCAGGCAGAGGCAACGGGGCGCTCGCCCCAGCCGCCGCCGGGATTCCGATCCCGATTTCCGGCCACCGTAGGCGCGGGCTTGCGGACGGCGTGCAATGGGTAGCACGCTGTCCGATTGTCTGGTAACCGACCGGACCGAGCCCAAGTCGTCGACGGCGCGTTCTGTTCCCGCGCGCCTCAAGGAGCTGTCAGCACACCGAAGAGGCCCAGCCTGCTAACTGCAAGCAGGCAGGGTCGAAGCCTGCTGGGGTCAAGGGCCGTTTTCTGAGAGGAAGGTTCAGCCCCGGCACTATAAGCAACGAAGGAACGGGGTAGGTTTTTAGTCAGTAAGAGTCTGACACTACTTCCCGCTCCACCCAAGGGCGGGATTTGTCATTGGATGATTTTACCTACCATAAAAAAAAAAACTCCAATGGTGAAATAATTTTTAATTATTCATTGGAAAAAAAGGTTTCAAAAGAAATTGATTATTTAAATGATAGTGAAATTGTATGAAGAATATGTCGTGGCCAGATCATAGAAATTGAGCACTTCATGATATGGCCAAGTGAAAATGGCCAGTTCGTTTTTTTTTGCACAACTATCACACAACGCCATCTAGTCTTAAGCTGAGCTGAGCTTGTGTTATGAGTACTAGACGACTGATAAACATACATATATATTTCAAAATACATACATATTATAGATAAATTACACCCAGACACAGAACAAATGATCGTGCTCATTAAACAAACATTTGTCCTGGGTGGGAATCGAACCCACGACCTCTGGCATAGCAGTCAGGGTCACTACAGACGAACAGGCCAGTCAAAAGTTTTAAATGTTAAAGTTTTGTAATAATCCTCGTTTGGTCTACCTTCTTCAGACTTTTTATCACCTTAGAAATCCTACATCAATGATATAGCTAAACGAGGATAGACAGAACATCAAATGTTTATGTTTGAATGATCAGGCCTATTTTATTTGTCATATCATGAAATGATCTGGCCACGACAGATACATAGAGTCACAAAATAGCATCTTTTTTAGAAATGTTTGTACTTACTATAACCACAATAGGATTTTTCATTATTTAAAAAATTACCACCAATTTTTGTTACATCTTGTAGATCTGTTATCGATTCCCTAAGAAAAAAAAAAAATACTTGATTTAAAAATAAAACAATACGATGCAGCTTATCACATTGATAACTGTGTTACTGAAGTAGCAGATACCAGGTGTAATACAAGAGTTAAATAAACGCAGCAATAATGATAAAAATCTAGGCCAACTGAAGACTGAATGAACATGTCTTCAATATAATTCATATTTTACTACTATATCACTTCAATTATCGTGATGGTCCAGTGGTACCTTCATGCATGAGGTTTTGGAACCCCCAAGGTTCAAAACCTGGTAAGTACCTAGGCGAATTTTTCACGTGTTTTGCCGTTGGTTTCAGATGTTATTTGTAGATCTTTTAGACCAACCGCCGCAAGGATTCCGATCCCAATATGTGCTCATCACACAAACATTTGTCCTGGGTGGGAATCAAACCCAGGGCCACTAAACTAACCGACCAGTCAGATTCCTTTGACCCTCACCAGGTCATTGATCCACCTTGTGGAAGGCCTGTATGGCTATTACATTTGTTACACCATTTTGTACTACACGAGCTACTTTCTTCTACACTACATAAACCACAAAATGACATCACTAAATAAGAGGCCCATATCGTTCCCCATTACCCCCATTTACATAATACCCCATGGTGGTGGGGGGGAACGTAAATTAAAACAATAAAGCTTGTAGTCAGATCCCCACGGCGTTATGTTGATAGCTATAACCATTTATTTGTGTCGCCAATGTTTACACCGCTTGTTTGTTTATTGTTTGTTATATTAAAATCTTTTATTGTTGATGGCGGCAATAATCTTTTAAGGCTACGTGGGTGCGAGGTGGAATTTTGACGGCTTGGAAGCATGTTGGGGTGGTGAAATATCGCGAGTAATTTATCGTTATCTTTGTTGGATCGTCTTATTGGGTTGTAGGAGCTGTAGGGATTGTTTTCGAAATCTCAGCGCAGTAGCGTAAAGGGTATCTGATAAGACACGGGTGGATTTTAGTCAGTAGAAGTCTGACCCTCCCTCTTGCTTCACTCAGAGCAGGAGAAGTTATTTTAGGATTCCCAATAAAAAATAAAAAAAAATTCTCGTTGTTCAATTGTTCAATTGCTGGTCCGTGTTTTTATTTCCTTTTGCCGGGGTCGGTAAGTTTGCGACTGGGTACTCCGTCTCGTATAGCTTTTCAATCACCACAGGTGACAGAAGAGCTGTTGAGACGGAGTATTCGGTGGTGATTCGAAATAAAAAAAAAATATCCGTAACTGTTAACTAAACTGGTATAAAAGTTTCTGAGGCTAAGAACTCAGGAAGCAGTTTTCACTAGCGGCCGCAGCGATCGCGGGCTCGCAGCTTCTGTAGAATGCATATGTAAAAAATTAAAGCACAGTTCACGACGCGTTTTACGCCCGCGGTGTGCGCGGTTGTTCGCGGTTCCCGTTGCACCGGCGGGTCGTCTTGCAACCACATGTCTTGTGATATCACACGCCTGGTTTACGGGCGAAAATCGCAACCGCGACGGTTGCTTAACCGTACAAAACTTAGGTCTCGTGAGCTTAGAACTATAGCAGTGGTTTCTTCTACCGCGGCGGGCACGGTTGAAAACCGCAAAAAATTTTTGTTTAAATTCGTAGCGAAACAAACGGATAGGTAATCCGTAATAATCCAAAATCGATATAAAATGATTCCTAAATTCGTATGGAGATTCGAAATTGTATATTATATCAAACAGTCTTAAATTGCTTCAAATGATCTAAAAATACCCGTAAAAAGACATTCAATAAGTATCAGAATCTAAAAACCGCATTATAATTCCCCACGCCGAGCCAAGCCAGCCATTCGTGGCAGACTCGAAGATACGGACGTCTAACAAATCGGCAAATAAAGAATCGGCAACTTCTCTCGGGCGATAATCTGGGCCGCGTCGGGGTTGCCACCTGCCGGTTTGATTTGCGACTGTCGCACGCTAGGGGATGTCGAACTTTGCTGTTATTTGTGAGTGCAAGAATTTGTGGTATTATTGGAGGTCCGTGATAAATCCTTACTAATAATGTTATGAAGACGTACCTACGGTTTGTATTTTTGTTTGTAATGAACTCTAAAACTATATAATCGGTCCACGATTTTAGAAATTCTTTCATCAGTAGAATGCTACTATATCAGAATAAAAAAAAAAACAAAGTTAATCAAAATTAGTCGAGCCATTTTCGAGTTTTGCGCTTAGTAACACATTTAGGAATTCAATTTTATTTATGCATATAGAAGAATAGATTGCATTTTTGAAAGAGATACCATTTTTTTGTAGGTTGGAAATCATCTAATAACGTCTTCCGCTCAAAGGCACAAGGAAGCGAAGGAATATAGGAGTGGATTTAAGTCTTCAGAAAAACAACAATTAACAATTTATAAAAAAAGTTTAATCTAAGTATTTTAAAAGCGTCAGCCCTAACCCGCTCCTGATTTCCGATCTCCCCATCCCACACAGCGCAGGTGAGATAAAAGGTATAGTTCAATAGAGCGACACTCTTAAACACTTTCTTATACCTAATAAATTACAGCTACGGCGCAGATAAGGGTTCTGGACTGAATCAGCAAATGTTTTCAGGGTTACTGAAATAGGGAGACTTTTTATAAATTTTAGCATGGTTACGCATCAGAAACTTATAAAAGTAAACGATACAAAATTGTTTTTTTTAAGTTGTCTTCAAAAAATCATCTCCCGTTCCGAGTGGAGCGGAAGGCAGTGTCTGACGTTTACTGTGTTTTTTAGGATTCCGTACCCAAAGGGTAAAAACGGAACCCTATTGATATCACTTCGCTATCCGTCTGTCTGTCAACAGGCTGTATCTCATGAACCGTGATAGACAGTTGAAATTTTCACAGATGATGTATTTTTGTTGCTGTTATAACAACAAATACTAAAAACAGAAAAAAATAAATTTGGTGGGGCACACTAAAGACGTGATTTTTGTTGGTTTTTCATCAAGAACCAAGCAACAGAAGTAGTATCAACAGCATGACCGCGAAAGTATGGTATCACAACCATTAAGGTTCTTCGTTTTTTTTTAATTTCATATAAACTAGTGCTTGACTGCGATCCCACCTGATGGTAAGCAGTGATGCAATCATAGGGTTTATGCAGTTATAGGGTTTCTATCAACAATGTACATTGTGGGTAAGTCCGTAAAGTTAGGGTGGATCCGCGCTTACCACAGATTTAAGGTAGAAATACACTGCGCACACGTGGGCCACACACGCCGATCTGGTCGCGTCGGTCTCCATACATTTTATGTGCACCCTAAACTTGTAGAGCTACACTTGATCCACGCCACGCGAAGCCGCGCGACATCGTTCTACGTTCAAATCAGGCTACATACCGACGCACACATGTAACACACATGTGTGCGTCGGTATGTAGTTCTAGCTTTAGTTTAGTATATTTCTAATTCTCCCCCAACCAGCCACGTAAATGAGTGAATGATCCCTAGCGGCACTACTTAATATAAACATCCCCAGGGGGCGATGTGTTTTTATTATTATACTGGCAACAATGATATTCTAAACCGTCTCTTAATAGTGTGTTGATCGTTAAATAATTTGTGCATTTGTAAATCTTACTTTTGTTAGTCTGCTATGTCATCTGATGGTAAACGATGCTGTTATCGAAGATAGACCACGGTTAAACACCATCTTCGTTCAAAATTCTATTAAGAAGACCTACATTCTATTGAATTGATCTTATTGACGATTTGTAGGTAGTTGTCGGTCGTTGCGTACTAACTTCCTACAGGTAGGTACATTGAACTCGGTCAGCTGAAGTTTACTTAAAGAAATTAATTTCATACATGCGTATATTAATTTGAGTTTTAGTAATAAGTAAGTCCTTTTTGTTTAATTTTATCTTTACAAATCATGTAAAAATGATAGTGTTTCATGTATCGGATCGACCCTCTACGGGATTAAAACGATCAAAATTTAACGGTGTATTTATAGATACTCTGTTTCTAACAAACAACTTTATATGATTGACATATTGTAATTATACCTAAATGACACATTGTAATTATACCTAAATTACATACATATTCCCGGATTTGCAGTCATATTTGTCTAATCAAATCTAAATATATCACCATTAAATCTATGTATTACTCTATCAGCAATTCTCTATTCTCAATCAGCCAGGTAAATGAGCGAGCGATCCCTAGAGCAACTATTTAATATAGACGTCCCCACGGAGCGATGTGTTGTTATTATTATTGCGCTGGCAACACCGCCGCCGTCCGCGGCTCTGCGGCGTGAATTATGAAATGAGAAGCTTTGTTTATGTGGCTTATTAGTTTTGAAACTGAATTATGGCAACACCTGCGATGGAAAATAGAATGTTTGGTTATGTGTTTGCACGATAGGGATTGCGATTTGGTAAGTGCTTTTGTTTGTGAATTGTAGCTTGCATTGCATTGTATTGCATCAGCCTTATAATGTTCCCGCTGCAGGGACTCAGGCCTCCTCTCTAGGAGAGGGAATGAGTCGTAATCCACCACGCGGGCTCAGTGCGGGTTGGTGGATGTCACATGTCTTCAAATTTTAGGTTCTAGGACATGCTGTTTCCTCACGATGTTTTCCGTCACCGTTTGTAATTGTAGCTTGTGGTGGAAAATAGAAGTTTGTAGATATGATATTATAAGTTGTTTGATGAAGGAGGCAATGGCAAGGCAAACACAGGGGTAACCCTTAGGTTGCATGATTGTTCGAGAGAAGCGGGAAGCAGAAATCGCTTCCCTGGTACGCAAAGGCTAACTGAAAGAACATGGGCGGGCTTTACTCAGTAAAAATCTGTCACTCCCTCTCGCTCTACTTAAAAAGAGAGAAGATAATAAACGATTTCTTACACAAAAATAGGGGTCATACTAACTTTCAAAATCCATCAATCCATCTTGGTTAGAATGATTAAACGTGCTCGAGTTGTTTTTTTGAGCAATGTACCCCAGATTTGAGAGCCAGTGCAGATCAACTTAGATTAATAATATAGCCTTTATTCAGATCCATTTTACATGAAAATAATACATAGAAAAACTTAATATCTAGTCTTTTATTTGATTTTTTCTTATTTTTTGTAGATCTGTTTGCCAGTCGGCAAAGGCCTCCTCCAATCTTTTCCACTCATGTCTTTATTGAGCCACTCTGTTCCATGTGACGCCTGCCACTTGTCTTATATCGTCATCGCATCTTTTTTGTGGTCTACCTCTTTTCCGTTTGCCTCCGCTAGGATACCATCGTGTCACAATTTTGCTCCATTTTTCTTTTCCTCTTATCATGTGTCCTGCCCATCGCCATTTAAGTCTCCTAATTTTGCATGTTATGTCTACAACCTTTGTTTTGCTTCTTATTACACAGTTCCTCAATCGGTCTGATTTTTTCACATTCATTTTTTTTTTTTACTTAGATTATTAGGAACTTAATAAACCGGCGAACAAATCAATGCGATCTTTAAACGCGTTAATTCTGGATTTACCAGTCGGATTGGAAAATCTTTTCATGACGGATAGGCTACATATATATTATCACGTTCCGACCCACAGAGAGCAGTAAGATGAGGGTAAAACTGTGACTGATAGCTAGTCTAAAATATTAGGCGTTATTTAAACACGGAATTCGTTAAGCTGATCGTGAACATAAGCTCATGGAGGGTGAAGAGTGAAAGGTGCATGTATAAATATATGTTTGTAGGTATTAACACTTTATCAGCGACTTCGTTTGTGAGAAAATTTTCATAAAAAGGTTAACCGTATTTTCTCGTAAAAAAAAACACCGTATTTTGAAAAACCCAATAATGACAGCTTTTAGTATTATTTATTTAGGTCACTATTTGTGGTAATTTTTAAGTATAATAGTAACTCGTAATGAAATTTTACATACAAACGAAATTCCCTCTTTTTAACCCCTTAAAAGGATGATATTCCAAAAACCACTTCAAAGTGTTCGTCTAAGGCTAAGACCTCACGACGCGGTTTTCCCGCAACCGCGGCAGCCGCGGGCCCGCAGCTTCTGTAGAAGGCAGTTATATAGAGTGACTGGTAATTAATGAACGGTACTGAGACACTTGATTGTAGTCATGATAACAAACAACTTTTACTATGGGACCAAACCTGAAATCGAGAAAAAAAATCTGCCAAGTTCAGTACATTTTGACCAGTTAGGCGAACATAAATGTATTGACTAGCAGATTTTTTTCGCGATTTCAGGTTTGGTCCCATAGTAAAAGTAGTAGAATAACCGATTATTGCAAAATCGAAGTCAAAGTCAGCAATAAAAAGTAGCCATCATCATCATTCATTCATTCATTCGGTCATTTGGGGCTCAAGGTAACTCCGTACCAAATTTCATAAAAATCGGTTCAGTAGTTTAATCGTGAAAGCATAACAGACAGAGTTACTATCGCATCTACAATATTATGGATTAATATAGGCATATTTATATTTTTGTCTGTTCCCTGTATTCGTATTAAATTTTCGAGTTTTTTTTTGTCAAGAATACCTTTTCTCTTTAAAGATGGAGAGTCAACCAATGACATCTCTCGCTCTAAGGCGAAGCAGGAGGCCGTCTCAGACTATTACTAAATAAATCACAACAATGTTCCTTCATTCCTTGCATTAGGATCTTAGTTTTCTGATATTTCTTTGAGGCTCGAGAGAACACTACGCGTCATACAGCGAGCTACCTATTTCTCGTCGTCCACAAGCCCACGCCTCCTGTGGCTGGAATTCGGGATAACATCAGTTCTTACACGTGTACGACCGCCTCCTTCACTAACTATACTGCTTTGCAGAAGGAGGTGACCGCCGATATTCTCCCCATGAGATAGTCAAAACTAAAACATAACTCAGTTACAACTCAAACTCTCCGATACAAGTATCCAATACATAAAACTATACATACGGGCGATCAGTACCCCTAGCACGAACAACTTGCGAAAAAGTATTCGTATCGTTAACGTGAGCATTTTGTATGGAAACATGAACAGCGCCTCTAGTGTGCGTAATTTGAACTAATTTTGTGAGCACGAACTTAGTCCTATAGGTTTCGTATTCGTATCGAATTCGTAACGTACGTAACCTTGAGCCGTATGTATGAAGATAGCTAGCACGAAGGTTTAAAATGACGTATAGTATCGTCATTGTCGAAGGCTGGTTAGCGAGTTTCTCGAAAGTTTATTCACTATAAATTTGGCAGTGAGAAAACTTTCGTCGGAGTTTATTGGAAGCATAAAATAATAATTTAAGTGATTGTGTTAACAAATTTTGTTAGAAAATGCTTAGATTAACAAGAAGCACCCCTCGACATAGTGCATTGTACTATTTATCTTGCGGCGCGATTGATTTTTGAAAGTAGAAATGTACGAAGAGAAACAAGGCGGGTGATTTATTTTAGAACACTATATTTTTATTAATAAAAACAAGTTAGTTTATTTAGTCATTGGATGATTTTACCTACCAAAAATAAAAAATAAAAAAAATATTAACCTACAAAAAATAAAAAAAGTATTACAGAATTTAGAAATAGATTTCGTCTAAGTAAGGAAGCATTTTCGTATTTATGTTTTAAGTAAAAGGATGCATTGAACGTAAAGTAAGGTATTTAAAGGACTATGTATTCTAATAATATGTTGCCTTCTAATTATAGACCTAAATAATTATCAAAAATTAAGCACCTCATCAAGTTTATTTCAATTTAATCCTTTGTTTACGTATCAACAAACTTACTTCAAAACAAAGTTGACCTTGAATGAGCTTCGCGTCAAAAAATGTCAAGTGTTACGCGTCGTTCGTTTAGGAACACAATCCCACTAAACACAAAAGTTTTAATAATAAATTAAATAATTAAACCATTTATCTTAACTAAATATTAACTTTTACTGCAGTTTCTTCGTATTACATCAAAATTTGAACAGTTTTACAGTTTTAAAGGCCCTGAAATCACTAAGAACTAAAATATGTAGGAGATTTTGAACGAAACGTTCAATCAATTTTGAGATCATTCATTCAATTTTGTACATCCTTACTTACATTAGTATGACGTCACTAACGTAATCGTATCGAGGTCTCGATACTATTACGAAAGAGCTTTGTGCTTCCGACTTTAGTTGTATTCCGTTATCGTATCGGCAACTCGATACGTTTACGATACGAAACCTACAAATATTCGTGCTAGGGGTACAGTACGTCCAACTTTACTGTTCAACTTGGCTCACGTCACATGCTAACTTGCTAATCACATCTGCAGCACTTAGCTTCGGCTTGAGCGATGGTCCTTCTAATGTGACATACAGATAAGGCTATCTGTGAGATAAAGTAGATAATATGATTGCAGTTGAGAACAGCTTCCCTAGTCAAATTACAATCGTTTCGTTTAGCGTGAACGCTTGGAGTTGGCCACGCCCCCAATTCCTTTGTTTTGACGTCATTTCACGATTGTAACTTGGTTAGGGGGGCAGTAGCTGACGCGTTTTCTAGGTAATTTGGATTTGATGATGCGTGCAAGGTGCTAAACTGCCAAGGTTACGAGAATGTGTGTGCATTGGAATTCCACAATTTAATTCCGCCAAGTCAGTTCCATCATCGGACCACAAGACTTACGGCGTGGCGCCACCGGTAAATGGTGGAGATCCCACCCATACGTACAAAGCGTTTTGGGAACACATTCATTACGTGTACTGCTACGCTCCCGGAGTCTATGTTTCCTGATAGCTAGCTTTATTTGATAGATGGGGAAACCATGGTTTATAAGTACGTACGTTACTGGAACCGGCGTTCTGAGTAGCTTGGCAATTTCCTTACCTGGAAAGAAGCAAAAGAACAATTAGTCACCAAATCTTGATTAAAACGAATATTTAATCAATCTTTACATAAAACAGCACACGTTTATACTTCAAATTGTATAAAGTAGTGTAACTAGTAATAGTCCCGGAACTATTTCAGATCGCGTTTTGGAATAAGGCGGTTAGTAATTAAGGCGCGGGCCCACCGCCGCGCATGCTGTGCTCGGGCACGCGGCGCATTTTAGCTGCGTGTATTAATTTTTTTGACAACGTGGGTCTATGTTTCCATGGAGTACACGAAGACTGTGTAGTATAGCGTGACACGGCGCACGGAGAGGCTACGCACGTGCCACTGCAATCAAACTGCAGTGAAACTGCGCTGCGATAAGCGAGCTGTACGTAGTCGTGGGTCATATTCGTGTACTCCAGTGGAAACGTAGACCCACGTCGACAGCGTTGAGCTATGTAACCGCCTATTCGAGCAAATCACGCATGTATAGTAATAATAATATTCCACAACTATCACACAACGCCGTCTAGTCTCAAGCTGATCACAGCTTGAGTTGTGAGTACTAAACAACTGATTAACATACTTATATATTTCTAAACACATACATATTATAGATAAATTACACCCAGACCTAGAACAAATGATCGTGCTCATCACACAGACATTTGTCCTGGATGGGTCTCGAACCCACGACCTCCGGCATAGCAGTCAGGGTCACTAACCACTAGACCAATAGGCCTGTCGAATCTATGACGTCAATTCGTGGGTTACAGTGGACACAACCACATACATTTTCTTACAACGTAAAGCTTAATAAACGTGCGTAGCCTCTCCGTGTGCCGCGGTGGGCCTGAGCCTTTACACCCACTAATAATTTACAATAATAGTTTCGAATCTATACCATTTCTGTATTAACAAGTCAACCATTCTTTCAGAAGTATGTCAACATGCGTAGAGTAACATTAGCTTACAAGTTAATGGATCACCTACGACGCGATTTGCAACAGAGGGCTATCCGGGCGTGACCACTTGCCGTGTTACTTTTATTGTGAGTGTATATAACACAGAAGCTATTATCCTTTCCTTGAAGCTTTCCTTTTTTGGAGCAAAATATAAGTGTGATTTTAATATTATTATTACAGTGAAAATCCCTATGAATCAGTCCATATCATTCGGAGATGCCCTCCTTAAGCCAATTAAGTTCCATTCTCGCAGGAATATATAAAATAGTAAAAATACCGACCCCTTTCGAAAACCTATCCCGTAGTTTGAAATCCCATTCCCGCGGGAGAATGAAAAATAGCCTAAGTTACTCCTTATAACACCAGTTACCCGTCAGTGAAAGTCCATTTAAAATCGGCCCAGCCGTTTCAGAGATTAGCCAGAACAAACAGACAGATAGAGAGATTGGGGAGAAGTTATTTGATGATTTCCCACCTCAAAAAAAGGCTTATCGAACTTTGTATGTTTTATGTAACATTTTAACAGTTCGACGAAAGTCAATTATAAAACAGTCAGCAGGTACACGATATCAAAACAATTAAAAAAGCATCAACAATAAATCTACCAGATACTGATCAAACAGAATAGTATCCAAACAGCCTACTTCCAAATCAAACGTTGTTTACTTGGTAACCAGCATGACATTTTCAGCTAATTTGCAATTCCAATACCGACCACTGCGCTAATACCGAAGCAAAGAGTCAAAGAAGCCGCATTTCCGGAAACTGCCGAACATAGCCGATGGCGGCCGAGCGTTTGGCCATACGGCTAATGAGCAAATAAAGGAGGCACGGTGATTAGCGAGCCTGATGGATGGCCAGCTATCGAAATTACCTTTAAATTGTGAAGCCCTATTTTCGTATTGGATGTTAGGTTAGTTCTTGCTTGGCTTGTGATAGTTTTATCAAAGTAATATCACACAATTTGTAAGTTTAGTTTGTTGTCAATCAAAAGAAAATTTACATGCCAAACCAAAAAAATTGCGTCCTTCGCAATATTTGTTCGAGAGTGACATTCAAATTGACTATTTGAAAAGTGAATGAGTTAAAATTTTGTATCTATGTTTGTTATTTGGCAAAAAAGTATATATAATTAAATAAATAATAATAATAATAATTTATTGACACTTCAAGACATAATTATCAGTGGAGCTCTGCCTCTTGCACTAGGATTTCCTAGTCATTGGATTATATTTGATAAAAAATTAAATTAAAATTGTAATTAATTCGTTAAAATTGATCATTCATTATTAAATAATTAATGTGTTTAATAAATGAAAAACATAGTATTATTCGAAGAAAGACATATGTATATAATCTTGATGCGCGGCGAGTGACGCTTACTCCTCTTTGTTCGCTCAAAGTCGCTAGCTTTTAGTGTCGCCTTAAAAACAAAATAAACTAAGAATGCTATTATGGCTGTGTTCGGGCATTCTTTTGTTTTTATTATACAACTATCACATATCGCCGTCTAGTCCCAAGCTAAGCAGAGCTCGTGTTATGGGTACTAGACAACTTATAAACATACTTATTTATTTCTAAATCCATAAATATGTTAGATAAATTACACCCAGACACAACAAATGATCGTGCTCATCGCACAAACTATAGTCCTGGTTTTTTTTTTTATGGTAGGTAAAATCATCCAATGACAAATCCCGCCCTTGGGTGGGGCGGGAAATAGTGTCAGACTCTTACTGACTAAAAACCTACCCTGTTCCATTCATTGAATTTGTCCCAGGGCCCCGGGTAACATTTTCACATAACCTTTAGCCCCAGTAGAACTATTGTCCTGGATGGGTTTCGAACCCTCGACCTCCGGCATAGCAGACAGGGCCACTAGTCACTAGACCAACAGGCCAGTCTCAATTTTAGTTTTCATTTTAATGTTTGACAAAACTGTGCATTTACATGTTATTACCAACTATTTGTGTCAATTCGTCGCGTGCTACTGGAACCATCCACAGTTGCCGTTAATAATAAAACTGATTTACGTGGGACAGGCGACAGCAGACGCTTACTATAATTAATAAGGCACAAAGGCACTTAAATATTGGTGTGAGGTAACTTCTTTTGTTTTAAAATAGACCAGTAACAGGTCTATTGGACAACTATTGTCCATACAATAAACCTCAATAATTAACCTCAATAGACCTCAATAGTGTTTTGTGTTGAAAATCATACTAACATTATACAGGAGCAAGTTTGTGAGTGTATGTTTTTTGTTAGTTTTTCACGTTCGAACGTTTGATCAAATTTCAATGAAATTTGGTAGTAGAGAATACTCTTGTACCAAGTTTCATGTCCTTGAATAGCACATAGGATGCTTTTTATCGTGAGAGTATGTTTCCATAGGATAAGTTTCTGCAATCAAGCGGGCGAAGCCGCTGGTTGCAGCTAGGCATTCTGGACATAGCATTTTCTGGCTTTCTGGATGGCTAAAGCCAGAATCTGTCCGACATTCCCACTCAAATTCACGGCTGAGTTCACATTCACTCACATTGATATTCACAGCTGGGTAATCCTAGCCGTGTTTCTTGATTTGCTCCTGATGTTCCAGGGTCCTCGTGACTCTTTCAAACCATCCCATAGCCAATAGCTGCTCTAGGGAATCACTTTACAAGCAAACATTTTCATACACTTTTAACATAACATGACACCTGCATTTCCCAAAGGGTCAAGCAGATACCACACCAATTTACAGCCCCATGTAACGGGGGTGAGTCAATTGTCATCAGCCGGGCTCAAATCCAGACTGTTTCTGCTAATATATTTGAAACGGAAAAATCCAGTAACACATCGCTAAGCCGGAACTCAACAAGCCAGACTAGAGTTCTTGCAACCACTAAAGAAATGAAGCAATATTACTACTACTATACTTTATTTTATAAAATACTGAGGTGGTAGCACATAGGCAGACCATATCCTTCTATACTATGATTTTTTATTAGATGAAGTAAAGTGACAGCTATAACAATGGTTGTTTGACAGTTGGGCATTGTCCACTGCTGTCACTTTACTTCATCTAATAAAAAATCATAGTATAGTTTCACGTGGGCGTAACCGCTGGCAGAAGCTAGTGAAAACATATGGATCTTCAAAATATGCAAACTTCTAACCCTACACCGATACTACTCATAAATGTTAAGTAGGGTAAAACGAAAACGGTTTCCATGGCAATCGTACTCCGGGCTAAGCATTCCATTACTAGTTAATGCATTATTGAAATGTTCTGCAAGGCCACGCAACTCCATAACTATTTAAACTAAGAGTTCTGTTTACTCATAAGCGAGAGAGGACAGATAACATTATCATAAATGTTCATTGAAGAACATAAAACAGATCATAGGCAGTTATTAACAACGATCTATATTCCTTCTAAAATTATTTTGTTAACATTTTTTTTTGTAGGTGGGAAAATCATGTAATGACATCTCCCACTTTTGGGCGGAGCGCGAGGGTGTGTCCGACTTTTACTGACTAAAAAACCACTCCTGTTCCGTCGTTGCCTTCCATACCAGGCCCGAGTCTTACTTTCAGAATCAAACCCTGAGGCCCAGTAGGCTTCGACCCTGCTGGTCCCTACAGTCTGGTTTTTTCAAAATAAAAAAATCATTTTTTTTTACCATGACATTACTTACCATGTTTTTATTTCAACTTTTCGAGAGCAGTGGTAATTAAATAAATAAATAACACAGTAATTCGCCTGTCTAGGTTTAAACCTGCAACGTAAAATTCGTACGTCGGGAACGCTACCGCTGGGTCCCCACTGCTTCTAAAGTAGTAAGAATCATATATTGAAATAAGGAATACATGTTTTTACGACTGCCTCGATTTAGGAAATACTTTTTTACATTATCGCAAAACTGCTTCAGAACCTTTTGGCGCCATCGACCATCAGTCCTGCGAGCAATGTGCCAACTGCTTATGTTTGACGATTCTTTGGGCTAAGTCCGTAACCTTGGTTGTCCTGCATCTTAAGATCACGCATGGAAACTCTGAAAACCTTAAGCCTTCTGATGACAACCATTGTGAAAAACCACATTTCAGAACCGTATGTGACCACGTACTGAGGTCCTGGTGAGGGTTGCGGGAATCTGATGGATGCGAGACGCACAAGACTGGTGGCGACACTTGGTGGAAGCCAGCAGTGGACGTCATTCGGATGAAATGATGGACGGACACGGAGAGTTGTAAGCTACTGAGACACGAGAGCGAAGCCACCGCAAGAAGTTAGATTATAAGCAAAGCTGTATGTCAGCTAAGCTCATCTGTCATCATAAATTACTACGAAACAAATAATCCGTTGCAACTTCAGTGAACTTCTATTTATAGAATGATTGATTAGTTTTAGTATCAATACTAACTTTTACTGATTAATTATAAACTACATACTTTAGCTCCTAACTGATATCGATTTACTTAGTTTAGTGAGAACTATTCGCGGTTTGGCTCGGGATATATCAAAATTTCATGAAATCTAAACTAGATGAACATTAATCTGTGTCTAGCAGACAAGTTTGATAGGTTTTATACAATATGGATATTTATGATAAAAGTCTTGATTGAATTTGGTCATGGCAGCCAATCTCAGTAGAGACGCGATTGACGTAGGATTTACCTACTATAGTGCACAAATGTGATCAGACATATACTGATTTAAATACACATGTATCCTTCAGCTGCACATTGCGTTCTATGGCTTTTTTTAGGAGGGATAATTATTCAATGATATGTCCCGCCCTTGGGCAGAGCGGGGGATAGTGTCAGACTTTTTCTGATTAAAAAACCCACTCCTGTTTCTTCTTTGATTTCGTTCCAAGGCCCCGAGGTACACTTTGACATTATCCACTTGAGCCCGGTCCGGACTGTTACCGGATGGTGGGCCATCCGCAAACCCGCGCTTATGGTGGATCGGAATCCCTGTGGCGGCTGGGGTGTGAGAGCCGTTACCTCACGCGTGCGGCCTCCTCCTTTACTAGCATTACTGCTTCGCAGAAAGAGGCGGCCGTCTGCGCGTTCTAGGACTACCAATACTCTTTCAAACGTATCCGAAGCCCTAGCAAACATCGGCCTTACTGGGTCCCTTTAGTTTTGCTGATATCTCTTTGACGCACGCGTGGAACACTATGCGCCGTCGACATGGATCTGGTCTGCACCAGACAGGCTCGCTCGGGAATCGCTCTGCGACTCTCGACGCCTGGGCCGTTCTTTGGGAGCAGCTTAGACGCGAAGATGTCCGTCCTCACACGATTGCAGCCATTTTCTTCACTCACACACTTACTGCTTCACAGAAAGAGACGACCACTTTCCATTTCCTCCTCATCAGGCTGGTGAGAAGGCAATTTTAAACAACCGTGGTTATTTTTACCAAAAATACAAGATTTTCAAAAAAACTATTCCAGTTGATATATTCTACAAAGAAGTAACGTATACAAAAGAAAGCCTACAGATTTGCTATCTTTCCGTTTGGCCTTTCTGAAGCTTGTTAAGGACTGAAATAAATAAAAAATCTCTTTGTAAATCCGACATTCGAATACCGCAGGCTTCTTTGAATTATTGCAAATCTATTTTAGGCATTAAGGTTTTAAAACCACTTTAAATATTCTCTGAAGTTCCTGTACTACTGTTCTCTTACATCGACACGAAAGAAAAACTATAATTTTGATTTTTAAGAAGTAAGTCGTCAAAAAATTCCTCCCGCTCTAGGTGGAGCGAGATGTTAGACTTTTACTGACTTAGGCCCACTTGTGTTCATCTAATTGCCTTTTGCATTCCCGGAATTAATTACAATAAAAAAACCGGGCAAGTACGAGTCTTTACAGTATTTTTTATAAACTAGTACTTGACTGCAATCCTACTTGATGGTAAGCAGTGATGCAATCGTTGATGGTAAAGCGCACTAGTTTACTAAGAGCCAGGCTTTTCCAGGCAAGCCATCGGGTCCTGGGGCGGTGTTCTTGGCACTCAGCCTTCGCACCGCCACTCTCATCTCCACCTCGGTCACCTCTGGAGCATTGTTGCCGTCGTTGCCGTCGTGGTCCGCATCGGACACCGCTGCTGGTGGCGGAGCCATAGGCGGGGGAGTATGCTCCCCTCGCGTAGGGAACAGAGCGCCCACCACACCCTCCACGAGCTGGGGCCGGAGACTCTGAGTCAGCGGGGGAGCCCATGGGCGGAGTTTCTCCATCACCATTTTGTATGGGCGTCCCCACGGATCGACGTTCAGAGACTCCAGCCACACGTTGCGGGCCTCGAGTTTGGCCCGCTTTATCTCCGCTCGGAGGGTGCGCTTTGCCGCCCTGTATCCCTCATACAGCTCCGCCTCCATGGCCTCCGCACCCGGTGGACGGGTGCGGCGCCTGCGGTGTCTAGTATACCGGCGTCGCGCAGCATTGCACGCATCGCGCAGTGCCGCAATCTCTGGCGACCACCAGTGTACTTGGCGCCGAGCACGTCCTGGCCGGACTCGGGGCATGGCCGTGTCGCAGATTTGCGACATGGCCCCCTGGAACCAGTCCGCCTCGACGTCGATGTCGACAGGCCTGTCCGGTGCTTGCACCCAGGCCTGTACTATCGCGGCTTCCTGGAGCAGGTCCCTGTCCAGCTGCCTCAGCGCCCAACGCGGACCACACGGGGTCTGTCGGACCGGCACGGTCGAGGTCTGGGCGGAGACGTCAAACCGGATGTACCGGTGGTCGGAGAACGTCTCCACCTCCTCTATGACGCGCCAGTCGACGACGCGCGGTGCCAGTGCAGGGCTGGCGAACGTAACGTCCACCACCGACTCGCCCTGCATCCGCACACACGTGGGGACAGAACCCCGGTTTTGTACGACTAGGCCCTGTCCTAGGGCCCATTCCTCCACCCTTCGACCTCGTTGGTTCGTGAACCGGGAACCCCAAGCCTCGTTCCAGGCATTGAAGTCCCCGCAAACGACCACGGGGAGGCTGGAGTCAAACCCAGCAACGACGGCATCCAGCTCCAAAAGGGAGCTGTCTAGTTCGGCGAGAGATCTGTTCGGGGACAGGTAGACGCCTACCACCACTATGTCCCCGAACCGTGCTGCCACGCAACCCCGGCCTTTCTTGACGGCCTCGAGTGCCGGGGTACCGGCGGCGGCCGACGAAATGAGTGTCACCGAGCCGCTCAGGTCCTGAACCCAGTCGGCTCTGGGCAGGACAAAGTGCGGCTCGGAGACAACGGCGATGTTGATCGACCACTGCGCCATGCTCTGGAGCAACAGATCCTGAGCGGGGGCGCAGTGGTTGATATTCGCCTGGAGGAGACGTAATGGAGCCGTTATTGGCAGTCCATTACAGTCTCCTCCCGGGCCCTCCGTGAGGGTCCTGCCGCGGTGGTAGCGGCGGCGGCGTCTGCGGAGGCGATGGCGGCGGCAGCCAACGGGGCAGCCGCGGCGGTGAGCACCTTCGCGGGGATGGGCCTTGGGACCTTGCCCTTGGCCTTGGCGGGGGGATCGCAGGTCCTGCTCCCAGCCCGGTGGTCGGCCGACTTGCCTGCCGCCGCACATGCGTAGCAGTGCGGCGCTGCACCGCAGGTATCAGCCTTGTGGCCGGGCTGACCGCACTGGAAGCAGCGGTCGCTGCGATCTTCCTCCGCTGCGCAACAGACCCCCACGTGGTGACCCACGTGGCAGCGATAGCAGCGCAGCGGTCTGGGCTCCAGCAGCTTGACTCGCGCGGAGACCCAGCCCACCAGGAGTCGCTTACCCTCCCCGGTGATGCTCCTGGCCGCTGACAGGGGGCAGTTCACTGTAACCGCCCCCATGCCAGTGCCGTCAACACGGATGGTGCCTGCCCGGACCTGATCGGCAGGGCACCCACCCGTCCTGGCGACAGCGGCCACGACCTCCTCGACCTCGACGGAATCGTCCAGGCCCATAATGCGCATGTCGACGCATCTTGTGGGCCTGGACACCCGGGCCTCCTCCGCATTCAAGATCGAACAACGTAAGGGTGGATATTCGCTGTACGACTAAGAGTAAGACTCGCGCATTGAGGGTTCCTTACAAACATACCTACATATGCAAACAGTTCAATTCCCGAACAGAATTTCGAAGATTTTCCGGAATCGTAAAAAATGTTTTTTTTTTGTGACATAACTACAAAACTTTTTTCCTGTATTTGTGCTATAAGACCTTGTTTCAAAATTTTAAGTCAACTGAAAAGTACCCTATGAATTTTGATTTCTTTAAGAGTGTCGAAATATGCGCTTTTTTACGACATAAACCGCCGTTTCTTTTTTTCGGAACTTAGAAGTTGGATTTATTCACAGTTTCAAGGGACCCAATACCTGAGGACATGGTATAAATTTCAACTCGATACCTCCAAGCAATCCCGAGATAAAAGGTCTTGACAGACAGACAGATAGATAGATAAAAATATAATAGTATAAAATTATTAGTCAGCTATCATGGTATTATACGGGGCAGGGTGTTGTGTTACTAGATCAGGGTGTGGTTGCTGAGCAATTAATTGCTGACACAGGTGGTGATACCTGTGTCAGCAATTATGGTTAAAAATTACTGGATAAATGATGATGCAAACATGTCGTGTCCAAGTGGCATCATAATCTTCAGCCCCACCCTTAACAGTAGGGTTGATCTCGTAAAACAATTATTTTATAAATGTCTACTTCATTATTCAGGCTAGTTTCTATATAATACGCACAAAACGATTTGAAGCAATGTTAAATGTTAGTGTTACTTTAAAACATTGGGGCCATTTGTTTTCATCCAAACAAATGTTTTGACAAAAGAGTAATGAATCTGTCAAGGGATGCTCGGTTCGCTCACTGAATTATATTTGATGCTGTTATTTTGGCAGTTTTTGAAATTGTACCCACATATATTTAGAACACAATAAAATAACGAAGGATTATTTACTTTATGTGTATATTGAGAGAAGATCGATGACAGTTATATTTTAATTTTCTTATTAACTTCGCCCGCGCATAGTAAAAAATAATCCTAGGGATGTTTTTAATGTACTGCGAATTTCATCACGCATGCGGAATTGCTCCGCATGCGGGGCTGCTGCCCGATATCACGATTCGCATCCCGCGTGCGTATTCCACGCATTAAAATAAATACTTGTACGAATATTAGCGGCGGTAAATGTATGGGTGACTGATAATTAGTGAACGATACCTTTGAATACCATAATTAGAGACACAATAGAAAGACAATAGGTGTGCAGACATCGGTGTCCTTTTGGGGCTTGACCGTTTAAACACGTGATTGTAGTCATGATACCAAAAACCTTTTACTATGGGACCAATCCTGAAATCGCGAAAACAATCAGCTAAGTTCAGTACATTTTGACTAGTTAGGCGAACACGAATGTACTGATCAGCAGATTTTTTTTCGCAATTTCAGGTATGGTCCCATAGTAAAAGTTGTTTGTTATCATGACTACAATCACGTGTTTAAGTATCGTTTACTAATTACCAGTCAGCCTACATGTATAGTGGTCCTAATTCACCTAAACTTATGTATATGAACTACGCGTTAGTCTCTGCCCAAAAGCTGCTAAAAATACCTCCCAAACTTTGCAGCTATTTATAGACCACTACGGTTTGAGTGATAGGCTAAACTTGGGCAAGCGCGATGATGGATGGCATCCTCCTCTTATTACATGATTATTTGTTAAAATTCGATATTTGACAGCCTGATGGATACTATAAATCTTGGCTTTTTAGGTCAGGCAAAAAGATGGCGAGCGTATCAAAAAGGGTAAATATGTTTTACGATCATTACGCCCCGTGTTAGCGTTGTGTCATTAAATATTACCAGAAAAATAAGTTGCTTTTAAAGGATAATAGACCGATACAGGCTTATAAAAGCCTATGTAATTAAGTCTAAAATCGATTAGCGATTATATGTATTGTCAAATCGCGTGTTAACAGCTTTTGTGATTTAAATACTCGTCGAACGAACAAACAATTAGTAACGTTATGAAGATAGTTATTATGAATATTAGATTTACCGAAATTTCGGAAAGTATTTGGAAAGAATTCGATATTATCATATATAGTGAGTACAAACGTTTTTAGGGTTTCGTACCTAAGTTAGCAAAAACGAAATCCTGACAGCATCACTTTGCTGTCTGTCAGCCCGACTGTCTGTCCATCTGTCAAATGAACTTGAAGGAATTGAACTATTTACATAGTTAAGGTTTTACGACTATGTAAATTTGTATAAAGTTTGTACATAACTCTCGGAGCGCGTGTCTGATTCCCACTAGCCCGATTTTTTTTTAACATGGACCACTTTGATTTCTTTATTAATACCAGGGACGAAAAATCGAGAAGAAGTGTTTAAGTTGCGTCAATGTTAGGCCGTGTTTACGGAGTTGCGTCGATAGTTAGTTGGCGTTGGGCGTTTCGTCGTACATTGCAGCTGCAGCCACGTCATCGCTCGCGCAAATACAAACATATGGCAATGTACGGCGGACCGCCCGACGCGCCGCGCAATGCGCCGCGTCTCTGTAATCGAGCACTTACGCTTCACAATTCAAATTTTTTAGAGGTTAAGGGAACCACCAGTGGTCCACGAACTAAAGGTTAAGAACCACTGTTGTAGCCTTATTACTAAAGGAAAGCTTAAGATTTTTAAAGCTCAAAAAAAATCATCTCTATATAAAAATCCAAATCGTTAGGATCGCTACATATCTGACCGAAAATGCGTTGACCGTATCGAGGTTATACTATACTTTACGCTCGACACATTAACGCATTATCGGTTAAGTGTGTATGGTCAAATGTTTTATTATATATATATGTCTGTTCTTCCGTTAAGCGACCGATGGTACGCGACGAATTTTCCACCAGATATGTACCGACCCCTTATTCACTCACTGACTCATCAACTCCTAGTCCAAGCGCTTGGACGTAGGACACTGAAAATTTACACAGATGTTTATTTTATTATGCTTACAAAGAGTAAGACAATATTTTCCAATATTCTCCTCCTAAGGGGATGAAATGGGGTTTCAAAGTTCGTACAGAGAAACCTACTTTCACATGGGCGAAACTACTGGCAGAAGCTAGCCGTATCATAAAATTTGCCAATACTTTGTTATTCATTCTTACTTTTTTTCCTAAAATAATAAACACAAACATTTTAACAGACGGAGGTGGTCCCAGCAGGCATCAGCGGATGATGTGGAACATTTATCATGAGTAACATACGCGTCAAGGCGTTTCACAGGTCGCGGAACTACCGCGTCGGCAGCCACTTCAGCGATTTTAAAAACCTTTGACTTAATGATTTCCAAACTTTTTTTGAAGACGGACTAAAAGTTCAGGAGAAAATTTTAAGTTTGTATCAATCGCTTTTCAATTGGAAAGCTAGAATATTTAAAAAAGATATCGATGCGTATTTGTACTAACCTACCACCAGTGGTCCGCGGATCACAGGTGGGACACCTGTAGCTTTTATTACTGAATGAAAATTATTACATATTATATGGGTTCTTTCACAAACATGTAAAATGATATACAAAAAATACCCAGATGATCCGAGCCACGCAACACTGCAACCAAATGTTCTAGCACTGTGACAACCATGCATACATTTTTTTTTTAAATTCATGCCCGCTGAGGCGTCTCATAGCTCTGTGGATAGGCCGAGTATATGTCGGACATATTACCGCGTCTTCGCTTCTTATTTATCTTTATTATTAGAGTGTATGTACTCACATCTCAACTCTCACAACAAAGGTGGTTTTAATTATTGCGGGTGAGATTACCTACACGTGTGTCGGTTATTTTTAGAGCAGGTTGAGGTGTTTTAATTAGAAGTTTGAGGAAAATTTTGCGAGACTTTTAATTAAGGAACCACATTTCTGAAAGTACAAGGTCATAGCCTAGAGGTCTACACTAACAAAGCGAAATGAAGTGCCTTCAGTTTTAGGGATGCTGTTTTATCTTGCGGACCATTCTTGAAACTTGGCGATATTTGACGTGCTACAATTTACTCTCTCCTAGAGAGCAGGCCTGAGTCACAGCAGTGGGAAACATTATAAGGCTGATGCTATGCAATGCTGTGCTACAGCTTACTCTTAAAAATCAGTAGAAGAAATTGGAATAGAATAAAAATTTGATTGTACACCAAAAAGTTATTATATGTGCAGAGCTATTAACAAGAAGGCAAAACCCAAAAGGCTACGGAGAGGACTATCAAAAATTATGATATCCGCAGGAGAACGAAGGTTATCAACATAACCCGAAGAACCTTATTACTTAAATGGCAGTCCAGTCCATTGCCATATTGCTCGCAGAAAAGATAGTCGATTGGGCCGAAAGGTTCTGAAGTGACGACCGCGTACCGGAAGGTACAGCAATAGAAGGTCTACCGTGGTGAGGATCTCGGGAATCCGTCATTGTGGCGACACTTGGAGAAGGCCTATGTCCAGCAGTGGACGTCTGTAATAATGATGGCTAACAAATCTTCGTTTCGCTGATGACATTGTTCTCTTTTCTTCTTCAGCCACCGAGCTCGAACGCATGCTACAAGAACTAAGTGATGCAAGCCTTGAGGTTGGACTGAAGATGAATATGTCAAAGACTAAAGTCATGACCAACGAAGCGCCAAAAAACATAAAAGTATACGGGGAGACAATACAATATGTCCAAGAATACCTTTACTTGGGCCAAGTAGTCTCTTTCCAGGCGAGGCAAGACAAAGAAATCGCGAGACGAACTGAAAACGCCTGGAAGAGCTACTGGTCCATAAAAGACTTATTCAAAGGTGAATTGCCCATGGCACTAAAACAAAAGCTCATGGACATGTGTATTCTCCCTGTCTTTGACTAATATCCAAAAGTCCAAACTCAAGGTTTGCCAACGAGCAATGGAGCGCAGTATACTTGGTGTTAAATTAACGGATCGAGTTCGAAACACTACGCTGCGCTCCAAAACCAAAATAGCTGATGTGGCTCAAAAGGCTGCCCAGCTGAAATGGGACTGGGCAGGACACGTTTGCCGCATGCCCGACAAACTGTGGGCAAAAATAGCACAAAGTTGGTGCCCTAAGACAGTGCGACGGGGTCGCGGCAGACCGCGAAGAAGATGGCGCGATGAGCTGGACAGATTCCTCCAGAACTGGCAAGAGGAGGCGCAGGCCCGCGAGAGGTGGAAGGCGTGGAGGGAGGCCTTTGCCCAGGAGTGGGACAGAACAGGCTAAATAAAAAAAAAAAAAAAAAATGACTAAAATACCTCAATCTTGTAACTTTTGCCCAACATTTCTCCCCTCACACGACACAACCCAATTGTTTCTTTTTATTTTTTAAACCCTCCCCAATGCTCCCGCATCTAAAGTTCATCTCTAAAAGTGATCCCGATTGGTTCATAAATAACGGAGTCAATTTGCCGATACAAAGGCCCCGCGAAATTGTTTTCATGTCGCCGCGTCATCGCGTCAATTAAAAAAAAAGCTGGTTAAAATTACTCTCACATTTTTATTTAGGGGACCTAGATATTGGTGGTTTTGGATTTTGGTCTTTTATGGTTCTCAAACTCATATGTGTACTGTTATGATGAACTTATTTATGTATTTTGATGGAAATGGTCATCGTCTGTCACGCTAATCGTACTGTCTTTGTTTACATTTTGTTTTGGCTCTCGCTCTGTGGGAAGCGAAAGGGTACCCTTTGCGTTCCAAAGCCACGGTCAATCTTTCAACACAAAGAGCTGACGAAAAAACACAGATGGGATTTATTCAGATAAAGTCTGATACTCATCCCTCTCGCTCAGCCCAGAGCGGATTATTTTATGATTGACCACTCAAAAAAGATAGTAGTTTAGTTAAACTTTTTAACACACAGAACCCAACTTGGGTACCTAAGATAAAAAAATTGTACCAGTTGCTTTAATAAAGGGTAGGGGTTCTCAGGGTAGTCAGCTAGGAAACACCGGCCTCATCTAGTTTAAACTGAAGAAAAAATTGACGTGTAAAAGTGTTTTTAAAAAACCTATTTGCAAAATAAATAACATTTATCATTTAAAGATTCTGCAGATACCAAGTTTTCTTTTTAATTGTGCCACCTGTCGGATATAAAAGTAGTCTATATCATTTTCCTCTTATTTTCGCATCGCTGATTTGTTTTTTAATATTTTGGGTCTAATAGTTGATCACAATAATTGGACCGTTTAAATTAATGCTACTGATGCTGCAGTGGTTCTGTCGATGTTTTTGTTTTACCTTTTAAGATAAAAAACCTCAGGTAAAATAGCATCGATTTCTCCAGTAACGTTACATACAGCTCCAAATATTCTAAATACTACAAGAAATAGGCTTAGTCTAGAGTCTCTGAGCTGGTCTTTATCTGAAGGCAGCTAGAGAGTACCCTAATCTAGCAGTAAGTTACAACCAGGCTGGCGGCTTCCGACAAATACTAAAGCTGCGTACACAACCAGCAAATAATTGCTAGAGACAATGGAGTACAGAATAAACTAGGCCTAATTTTTATTTACGTGTGAAATTCTCGTCATATTCTCTTCTTAAGGTTGCCTGTCGACTAATCTGGAGTGAGATAGCGGAGCGGAGCGAGGCAGTGACGCGGTGACGAATTGCAGACCTTGTGTGACCATTGATGCGGAACAAAGCAGTGCGGAACGAAGTTGCGGATTGTGCGTATTTAGGCTTAGTAGAATAAACTTTAATAAGTTAGGTTTTAACAATTTGTGCGAGCGGCGGCGAGACATCAGTTTAGCTATACGCGATATGTTATGAATAACAGACATTTTGGCGCAAAACTGTTTCCTCAGCTCGGCATCTCCGCTCCGCTTCCCAGTGTTGTATGAATATTTAAACTGGTTCGCAAATGGGTAGGATATATGTACATGTCGATGAGTTAAATATAAGCTAGTACTTGTCATCTGAAGTTACGGAGTGATTTTAGGCAATAACATTGGTTAAAATTGGTATAAATCTGCTCTCCTGTCCACTCTAGTGGGTAGTCAGAGTAAGGAGGGGTGGAGAGGTCTGTCTGACTTTTACTGACTAAATCACAAGTTGTTTTGCAATTGTCTTTGTTCAAGCAAAGTTCATTTCTTAAAAAAAAAAAAATGTGTTAGGTGGACGTACCCAAACGTGGACCAATAGCATCAGCTCTTTCAGCAGACGTAAATACACAAGAAGCAGGCTTAGTCCGGAGACTGAAGTCAGTCCTTATCCGAAGGCAGTAAGTTTGAGTGCTCTAAGCTAGCACTAAGTTACGAGCCGGGCTTGCGGCTTCCGACACACACTAAAGCTGCGATTACACGGCCAATTTTATCTGCAATTATTGCCAACAGTTGCTTGAGGTAGAGTATAGAGCATTTTGTTTCATTTCTGAAAAATTCTGTGACAGACAAATTCACATAAAAGAGATATTAAGTGATCTAAGTGTTTTTAAACCTATTTTCAAAATAAATACCATTTAAAATTTAAACGAATGTATCATAGCTTCTCCAAGTTAAAGTTATACTAAACAGAAATATCGAAACACAGCAGAATTAAATCAAAATGGCGGCGCTTCCTCTTCCACCGCTCGCGATGTTTCAAAGTCCTCACTAGGCGTATCAAATTCTTTGACCCTTTAGCTATCCAGATAGCTAAAGGGTCGAAGAATTTGATAGATCACTAATTTAACTAAATTTTCGATAGAGTTGATAGATATGTAGCTGTAACATCAAACTGTATCCCCCGATTTTGTTACCATTCGTGTTTAGCATTGCCTTCTACTAAGAAGCGGTTTTAAAGATGTATTCACATCAAACCAGGAGAACCAAGGTTGCCGTTAGAGCACAAAGAATCGCCAAACTAAAGTCGCAATAGGCAGGCCACATTGCTCACAGAACAGATGGTCGTTGGGGCTGAAAGGTTCCGGAAGACGCAGCGTTGGAAGGCCTTCAACAAGGTAGACTGATGACCTGAAGGTTGAGGGAATCTGATGGATGCGAGACGCACAGGACCTTTCATTGTGGCGACATTTGGGGGCGGCCTATGTCCAACAATGGACGTATTTGGGCTGAAATGATGATGATGGCGGTATCTCTAACCAAGATTTGCGGGAATGTTTGAAAGAGGTACCGTGGTCCAGGAACGTATAGGACACTTAGGGAAACACGGGTGGGTTTATGTTATTAAAAGTCTGTCACTTCCTCTAGGTCTTCCTAAAGCTGGAGGTGTCATTTGACGATTTCCTACAGCAAAAATCTCTAACAAAAGGCAAATACGTGTTGGCGTTACAATAAAATTACTTGAAGTCACCTTGATATCTCATTTAGCGAACTGATTACGTGTAACCGCACCTTTAGCTAATCTAGCTAGTATTAGTATAGCGTAGTAAGTGAAATATAGATCATTGGTAAGAATGGGAAGCAAAAGGGAATAGGAACACGTGTTTAAAGATAGTTCAGTAACGAGCAATTGTGTGATGCTTGTGTGTGACTGAAGAGGAGAACTGAGAGAAAATATCGAGAACGAATATCATAAAATATTATTGTCACAGAATCACTCTGAATTTTATTTATTTTACACTTTATGCACAAAAGTACAGAGGCGGACTTAATGCCTTAGGCATTCTCTACCAGTCAACCTTAGGGTGATGGAGAGACAAATAGTGGTAGGTGCAATAAAGAGAGAGAAAAGGTGAAATATAATACAATTATATAATATATATACACAAATTAATAAACAACATAATATATACATATATATATATTAATAAAGTCAAACCAATGGTTCAAATCGGCAACTAGAAAATATTAACATTGTGATGAAACCACTGCCAAATTCCTACGAATAAGCTCGCGAACTTTGGCTTTAAATGTTAATCGGTTTGTTGCCATCCTTATCTCCTGAGGAATATCATCCGCATTCCACAAAGAAATAGCCTGTACGAAGAAAGCACAGTGAAGAAAGTCAGTACGATGTGTGGGAAATTGAAGTAGGCGGTTAAAAGATGAGCGCAGATTTCTATTGTGGTTGGCGCAAATGTATTGAAAATAAGGGGCTAAATAACTAGGAGAGTTAGGTGAATCAAGAAATGAAAACAAGGTAGTGAGCGCCCTTTTCTCTCTGCGCTGACGTATGGGTAACCACTTTAGAAGCGACCGATGCGCTGAAAAATTATCATATTTACGTAGATTGAAGACGAATCGAATGCAGTAATTTAGAAGACGGCCAAGCTTATTGAGGAATCTCTCAGAATAAGGTGAAATTTTAGTGATATACCTACATATTAAGTTTATTAATTCTTCCTGAAAAGCAAAGGGCTACTGAAGAAGAAGGGGGTTTTTTAGGTGGGAAATCATCCAATGACTTTTCCCGATTTGAGAGGAGCGGGACGGCGTGTCAGACTTTTACTTACTACAACACACTCCTGTTCCCTCTTGCCTCAGTACTGAGACAAGGAGGGTGCCTCAGTAGGTTTTGACGCTGCTGGGCCCTTACAATTTGCTGGCATCTCCTAGATGTGCGCGTAGAACACTATGCGCCGTCGACGACTTGGATTCGGTCCGGACGGTTACCGGACGGCCGTACGGCGAGCTACCCATTGCTCACCGTAAGCAAACCTGCGCCTACGGTGCCAAAGGACATAAAAGCCAAGTAAAGTCAGTTAAGTCTGTAAAAGTCTGACACGCCTTCTCATTCCAACGTGGTGTGGAAGAAAACCAATTAGATGTATTTCCACCTCCAAATAGGCCAAATATAATTCCGCTTCTGAATTAATATAGGTACCAAGCAACCCTAACTAAAAACCAACTAAGTATAAGTAATTAATATCTTTCAACTCATAAAATAGTTTCAAGAAGTTCCTTTTCGTATTAAAGGCAGTCCTCTAGATCCAGAGACTTACAGAGGGGTGATATTTAAAAAGTTGCCAGACAAAGTTAGCGGGGAGAGCTCAAAGATGGACCAAAGTTATAGTGCAGGGGACGGACGGAATTAACTTTTTATGTAATTATTTAATGCTTGTTGATGGTGAAATATTGCAATTAATTGTGAAAACTGTGGCGTTACCACGAGGTCTTAAGGTGATTCGTTTGACGAACTGTTAAGAGGTGGTACTGTATAGGGTGTATAGCTTCATTTCTTATTATCGCTCACACGCTTGACGTATGAACACCTCATGGTAATGCCCCTGGCTCAGTCCTCACTCCAGACCCTTTAGGGCCTATCGACCAAACGTTCCGCGAGCCATGTGTTAGAAAGCTTCGTACAGGGTGGACCGGTGACCTTCTGAGGGTCACGGGCATGGGATAGATGCGAGATGCATAGGACCAGTCGTTATAAGATACTTGGGTTTTTTTTTTTAATGGTAGGTAAAATCATCAAATGACAAACCCCGGGAGATAGTGTCAGACTCTTACTGACTAAAAACCTACCCTGCTCTTTTCATTGCCTTTGTCCCAGGGCCCCGGGCTTCATTTTCACATAACCCTTGGCCCCAGTAGGCTTCGGCCCTGTTGGGCCCCTACAGTTTGCTGACAAATCCTTGAGGCACGCGGAAACAGTGCGCGCCGTAAACGACTTGAGCTCGGACCGGTCTGTTACCGGACGGACGGACAGCGAGCTACCCATTGCCCGCCGTCCGCGAGCCCGCGCCTTTGGTGGCCGGAAATCGGGATCGGAATCCCGGCGGCGGCAGCGGCGTGTGCGCCGTTGCCTGATGCGGTCGGCCTCCTCCTTTGCTAGCATTACTGCTTCACAGAAGGAGGCGACCGCCTGCCACTCCTCGCTCCGGAGCATGGCTTGAACCAAGCCCCGGCGCAAGAGACCTCGGTTAGTGTGGATGTGCCTCGGCCGAGACCTAATAAAAAAGCCGCGCTTGCCTCGGCCGAGGCACGTCCACACTAACCAAGCTACTTCGCGCGGCAAATGCCTCATGAGGCTGCTCGCTCTATTGAACATATTTTCAGGATTTCGAATAACACCTAAAACATAATATCATGGCAGCTATTCAAATCACGCCAAACATCTAACAAAAAGACATTGATTTTCCATTTCCACTCCAAATATCTTCACAAACATAGCTTTAATTTTAGTTCAACATCAAAGGCGACTCTTCATTTCAAACAAACTAAATATAAATTAATAAGTCGCCATCGCCAGAACTCGACAGCCTGTGCTCACGGGCGGTTGTGCTGAAAGTTTGAGTAAAGAATAATATTTATGTTTCAACCGGGCCAAGATGAAATTTCATAGACAAAAAAATTGAGCTAGATTTAGTTGGGGAGAAATGTAAACGGAGTTAGGTTTTGACTTTGAAATTAATTTAGATTTCTAACACCCGTGAAAGAACAATAATTTGTATAGGTAAAAATAAAAATGTTTTTATTCTAATGGGGGAAATCATCAAATAATTTTACGAGAGGGAGTGTCAGCTTTTACTGACTTAAATCCTTCAGTTGCCTTTTCTCAGTTTAGGTTCGCAGTGGTTTTTTTAAACAATCTTGGAGCCTATGCTAAATCATAACGGGTAGGAAAATTGTCCGCAACATCCAAATATAGAAAAAAGCGGTTTATTTTGTGGGACATATTTTGCATATGCGTAAAGATTATTTTGAATTTATGCAATAATTATTAATTATTCTTCTGAGTGTAACATTTGGTTTTTGTCTGCCTAGTCCCACTCTTTGGCCAACGCCTTTCAATATTCCTTCTATCTTTCGTGGGTCCGCGCGTTCTCCTTTCAGTTTAGTCAGAATCTGTCCAGTTCACCCCTCCCATCCTATGGCCTGCCGTGACCCCGCTTCACTGTGTACATATTCAAACAATCCTTGTAAGACTACAGGTTTGACCCACTTTTAAGATTAAATTTTGATTAAAATTCCAGATTTTGTTCTTGCATTTAAAAACTGCAACTTTAACAAAAACTGCCATTTTAGTAGAAAGTGCAAAAGCACGCTTTGTTTATAAAACAAGCTTGTGTTTTCACCTAATCTGTGTAAACCTTTATTTTTTAGCTCGAAACCAAAGCTCATCGGTTTAAAAGTTCAAATATTATTATTTACTAACTGTGATTGCACAAACGCTGGCGTACACAATGGAGCTCCAACGACTTATTAATTTATGTTTCATTTCGCCAGATCAAGGCCTCCAGCGGGACAGCGAGACCCCTCTTGACCGGAAAGAAATATGAACAGAAGGACCAGTATAGTACATTTTGATACAAGTGCAGAAGTTTGTCATTGCGATCGAGGTGGAATTTGCACGAGCCGTAGGCGAGGGTTTTATGGAGGGCTGTAGTGACCAATTTTCACGTATGTCAAAAGAGGTCTTACTATACACTTACGACTTGTGGGGGTTGTCTCGCGCCTCGGGAGGTCAACGCGCGCCCGGCATGATACGATAGACAATTTTATTACAATATTACAGTTTTATTTTATATCAATAAAATTGTGGTGAGCACACCATTCAGTCCATTGCGTGCCTAAACGCATTGGGATAAGAGCGAGTTTTCGAGTAAGTGTATTGAAAAATATTTATTGCTTGGCCAAGTATTATAAAACAAAACTTCAAGAGAAGTCAAATAACTGATGGGAGGCATTAGCCCTAGAGAAGGACAGTTCATGCCAGAAGAAAAATAATCTTAAGGCCATCTGTTGAGCCTGCGCAATTTGTAGCTACATTAGCTGAAGACGTGATCTGCTCTACAAGTAACACACGCCTTAAAAAGCAATTTCGTATGTGCCTTGTTCTAACAAAATGTTGTGGTCTACGGTGCTGGTGCGCAAACGAAGTTAACGTATAGAACATGTCTTAGATATCCAATAATGTGTTCATTTATCATTATTTAAAACAATTTGTCAGAGTAGGGTTTTTGAGAAGGTAATAAGAATACTGCTGTGGCTATACACTTTATCTTCGTATCGGTACCGCATCGTTAGTACAAAGTTCGGTCGCCCAACTCCCAATCTTCTTACATATGCCAAAGCCGCAAATATCGTATGGAAGAGTCAAGGTGAAAGATATGACTCTAACGAGGCCATATTTTCGCTAGATGGCGCTAAAATCAATATTTTTAGTTTGTTTTATGTCAATAGGAGCTCGGAATGAGAATATTTTTTTCTTGGTATGTGAAGAGGACGGATCAAACGCATGTTATAAGACTGGCCTGTTGGTCTAGTCGTCAGCGGCCCTGACTGCTATGCCGGAGGTCGTGAGTTCAATTCCCACCCCGGACAAATGTGTGTGTGATCATTTGTTCTGTATCTGGGTGTAATTTATCTATAATATGTATGTATTTAGAAATAAATAAGTATGTTTATCAGTTGTCTAGTACCCATTACGCAAGCTCTGCTTAGCTTGGGACTAGACGGCGTTGTGTGATAGTTTTGGAATAAAAAAATAAAAAATTAGAGTTATAAGCATATTATGTAGACCAAAGAAAAGATGGATGGAGAGTGTGAGGAGTGACATCAAAGGCTTTATTAAGTTAAGAAAATAATCTTTACTAACAGATGTGTAGCTTCACAGACTGGTATTCGTTATAGCTTAGTGTACGTCTGCTGATAAAACACGTTTTTATTTTTGTAAAAAATGGCGGGAACGTCTTCGTCATCCGAAGGCATTGTCACAAATTATTGAAAACGAACGCGTGAAATACGCCTCGTGGCTATATAGGGTTTAGAACGCTGTGCTGCACAAGCTGCCTGGCGCATTTTGAAGTGTCTTGGAGCATGGAGCTATGTGTCTGTGGACCGTACGGTCTTAAGCACTATAGCTCTTACGTGATTATGATGTTATTACAACTGCTTCTCCAGATATTTTAGATACAGAGATATTTTGTGGATATTATTAATTATATTATTCTATAGAAATCAAACTTGTATAGGAATCAAATTTGTGTAAAACTAATCATGTAAAGACTCCTAAAAATTTGCTTTAACATGAACTTTGGCCCTCCATAATGTACTCATATATTAAAAATATAAAAAAGCAGTCTGAATGATAAATTTTCTAAAAAACTTTTAAGAGTTATAAAAACACACGTATTTCCTGGAACAAGTTTTGTGAAATAGCCGAGTAAATCACGGAATTACCGAATGCCGACTGAGTTTTAAGGCATTATGTCTGTTTTTTTTTGCGTTGCTCCTTCATCAAACATCACGTTGGATTGTGTTAGAGGAAGGGACCTCTTAAGCACTATAGCTTAATGCTATTTTCTTTTTTTTTAAACACAATATACCTAGTAGGTACTTGAAAGAAAAGTCGACTGGTGCTTCTGCACATCCCTACTCGTTGTCCCAACCGGCAGCAGTGGCTTGCAATCGATACGGCGTTTTATTCAAATTGAATTACTTATTCTGCAAATAACATGGCGATGGCGGGTTGAGTTTGTTTTCTCTGGGGTGTTGTCTACGGGGTGGAATGCTAAGACGTACTGTCAACGTTGCTTTATTTGATTTTCGGCAAAGAATAGGGTAATTGTAATAATGGTGAGACAATGGAAGGGATGGGGTGACGCGAAATGAATGGAAGATTAGGCAATATAAAGAATGTAATGTCTGTTTGATTTGAAGGTGATGTTCAGACTTATATGGAAATGAGATGTGATTTTATGTGTGTTCCTTTTGTTGTTGTTTTCGGATAACGTAGGATTTTATCATTGCTTAATGGATTTTTTTTTGGTGGGTTTTTTTTTTAACAATTCCCGACCTTGGGCAGAGCGGTGCACAGTGTCAGACTTTTACTGACTAAAAAACCCACCCAGTTCCTTCTTTGCCTATATACTAGAGCCGAGCCTTCCTTTTAGAAGTAGACCTCCAGTAGGCTTCGACCCTGCCTGCCAGGCTAAGCCCCTACGGTTTACAGAAAACTCCTTGAGGCACGCGGGAACAGTACGCGCCATAGATCGCGAGACCGACTTGGGCTCGCTCCGGTCGGTTACCGGACGTTCGGACAGTGAGCTACCCATTGCTCGCTGGCCGCAAGCCGGCGCCTACGGTGTGCTTAATGATTTAACTTCCAAACATGACTATTTATTTATTTTATTTGGGTGGCTAATAGTTAACAATATAAAATATAACGACAGGGTGGATTGTGACGAGCATTTACAAACTTCGGTCTCCTTACTAAATTTTTAAATTAATTAATTCATTGACTAATAAGGCAACGTCTCAATCTTTCTTTTCTCAGTTTAAAAACTTACACACAGGTTTTTTAATCTTTGAAAAGAAGCATGAATTTCTGAAAATTCGTTCCCTAAAGGGTTTAAAAAGGTAGTTGATTTGTTTTCATGAAAGTTCAAATTTCATGGCAAATTTCATTACGCAACCGGCTTGTTAAACAAATTCAATAAATAATAAGTACTCATTAATATCTAAACAAAACGCATTTATATATTCAAGCTAACCCCACGCGTGCACTACTCAGTTCAATAATTACAACATCAAACCGGACATCCGTATGGCTATTATGAATTTAATATTAAACTTATGACGAATGGAACAGAACAAATCGATGTCAAAGCTAATTGGGAGTCGTTAATTAATTAGGAGTATTTAACATGGCACTCGAACAACGTAACAACAACATTTTAAGCCTCATTTGTTGAGCTAATTACAGAAAATAGAGTAACAGATTTTTAAATACCAGTTGTTCATTTCCGATACAAAATATTTGAAACTAGCTTTTGCTCGCGACTTCGCTCCCGCTTAACCCTATTGGTATAAATGAGCAGGTTTTGCATATATTTTTTTATTTAACGGTATAAAATTCCATGTCCATCTCCTGGTTCAAAGCTGCCTTTTAACCAATTTTCAGCCAAATCGGTTCAGCCGTTCTTGAGTTATAAATAGTGCAACTAACACGACTTTCTTTTATATATATAGATAGATGACATTTTCCTTGGTTGGTCTATCGCTCATTTGGTGCAACAATTACGTACCTAAATACACTTTTTACTAAATTACTGAAGATGCTAAAAGAATGACATTTTAAAACGACTTATTATAGTCATCGCATTTTTAAAAGAGAATACACGTATTGAACGGACTTTTAAAATCGCGACAATAGTAATAAGTCCCTTCAAAATGCCATACGTTTATTAGAAATTTCTAAACGTCTAATTGCTTCATTTTTGCACTAAATTAATGATATTTAAGGACACAAAGGTGTGGTAAAATGGAAAAAAGGACGAATTTGTAACGCATTGCCTTAAGAATCTTAATTTTTAAATTCAAATCGAAATTATTTATTTCTTCACAGTATAAACTAAGTAACTCTCCACGTCTGTCTGTCTGTTTATCCGCTAATTTCTCCAAAACCACGCAACGGACTTTAATGCAGTTTTCAATAATAAAGAGAACGATAAATCAGAAAGGTTTGTAATCATTTGCACCTGACTAAAGCTCGGGCGGGGCGCTAGTATATTTCAATAATAAATTCAGTGAAAAGACATATTCCACCATTTAGTAACATGTAGACACAATAAGTTTACGACTAAATTATGAAGAGGGCCCCCTACTTCTCTGGCCGCTGTGTTTTGCATAAAACGACTGCCTATCAGACTTCCGCAACCCAGTTACTGGGCAACTTGATGATCCATGGATAGACTAATATCAGGCCAGAAAAAAAACCAGTTCCTGAAAAAATCGACTATTCGACCAAGTACTGTTGAAGAATTTTAAAAATGAAAAATATTGCCACTGATTTTTGTTACCTAATTACACGGCTGATTCTGATACGGTTACTAAAATCACAGTTTTACATTTTCAGTATTGTATTTTTTTGATGATTTATATGAATCACTAATGAACACGAAAATCAAAACAACAGTAACAAATATAGTCGACAACAAACGAAAACTCAATTTCGCAATCAAAAGAAGAGAAATAAAATATTAAACCATCGCCGAGTCGTCAGTAGAATGAATCAAAAATAAAATTTCGTAGGCACTATGAAATAAAAAATCATAACTATGTCATATTTTATAGAGATTTAACTTTGGTGGATATTCGGTGGATAGCCAAGATCTTGAAAATGCATAAGGGTTATAGATTGACAATTAATGGAGAACACGGGAATCAGAGAATAACTACAGTAAAGTGGGTGATCGACGTACGAACGAATACCGCGGTTTTATAGAAGGATGGTTTTACTCGCTGCTGATCGATGCTGTGGATTTAATTAACAATCCAATGTATAGGCACATTAGGTTGACAATCCAATGTATCCTATTTGGGTGTTCATCGTTGAGGTAGCGCTGCGTTTTCTTAGAGAATAACACCACTGATCGACTAGCGAGTTGAACGACGAGCCGAGTAGAAAATGAAGCGAACACGACGAGCCTCGAGCCAGGCTCGTCGTTCGTATTGCAATGATACATTGGCGAGCTTTACCGACGAGCCGTAAGACTTTACTCGCTCGTCGATCAGGGCCTATGACGAGGCGAACACTATTTTTCCAATCAAAGTAATTTCTTATTAAATTAACTGTAATGTAAGTGTATTAGTGTAGTGCATTTTCATCATAAAAAACCTTGATATTTAAAAAAAAAATATGATTTACAAATTATTAGGTATGTTTAGTTAAAGTGAGTGATTTAAATGGGATCTAACGATGATATAGTTGTAGCTATTTAAATTAATCGGTTTATAAAAACACAATCGCTAAACAGAAAAAAATCAGACTTTTTTGGTTAGAACGATCATTTGAAGACCATGCATATCTGTGTTTGAACCGATCTTTTGAGAAATTAAACGCTCAGATCAATTTGACTCACAATGTACTTTGTACAGCGTGTCCTCAAAAACCCTCAAATAAAACTGATTCTCCACTATACCGAAGCAGTGTCGTAACTAGGTTTTTATACGCCCGGTGCGAGCTTCTATAACAAACAAAGATTTAATGTTACCCGGCTCTAAAATAAACCAAATAATAACTAGATATAGTCGGCGAGTGAGAGCAGTGGTGGCCGAGTGGTAACATCCCCGACTTACGAATTGTAGATCGCAGGTTTAAACCCAGCCAGGCGCATTACTTTGTGTAATTTATTTCATCACCACTGCTCTCAAAACGTTGAAGGAAAACATCGTGAGGAAACCGGCATGTCCTAGAACCAAAAATTCAAAGACATGTGACATTCACCAAGCCGCACTGGGCCCGCGTGGTGAATTACGGCCCATTCCCTCTCTTAGAGAAGAGGCCTGTGTCCCAGCAGTGGGAACATTTAAAGGCTGATGATGATGATGATAGTCGGCAATCCAAGTAGGGTGCATCTACAATCATTTCGTAACTGCAAAATAAAAATAACTGCCAAGAATGATCGAAAACTTGGCCCTTGGTTTGGTAACTTCTTTGCCCCCCTGGGCCTGCACCCAGTGCTTGGGCATCGCTGCCACTGCCCTAGTTACGGTACTGTCTTTAAGGACACCTAATTCCTGAGACCGGCGCCGCGACGCCGGCGGTTTGCAGCGTCGTCACATTTGCATAATAATGCAGGCTGCAGCTCCCAGCTATTTAATGAAATCGCTGTGCGCGCCAGTACCGGCCACAATAAGCCACTGAATCGAATATTGTAGCTTGAGATCTATACGCGACCATGAATATGGTATCATACTAGGCTGCGGAAACATAATAAGACCTTATTTTTTATGTCATCATTTCACTGATAACTTCAGTCTTCATCATTTTGGCAAAAACGGTGCTTCACATTGCCCAAAAGGGACTCACTTTAAAACACAGATACTCCCATAATAAGAGTAGCTATAAAACTATTGCGTATTGCTCCAAGTAGCAAACGTTTGATTGAGTGGCCCTAAATCGCAAAGGGCAAATGAAGGAACACAAGTAAGTCTTTGTCAATACAAGCCTTCACGCTCCATCTTAGAGCGAAAGATTTGTCAATTTCTCACCTCAAATAAAATTACACTTAGGTTCAATTTAGGACTCTGTAGAGTACAGCAAAATCCTTCTTGCCGAACACAACAAGTTCAACTGTGTTTTTTAATAACTTTATTTATTTATTTATTACAATTTCATGCAACACAAAGGTACTTAATGCTTTAGACATTATCTACTAGTCAACCAAGGGTGGTGCAGAGAAAACATGGCTGGTTCATGAAAAAATAAAGAAGAACAAAAAAATAAGATTATTATGAAAACCAGCGTACAAATAAACTGAGAACTTTGTTTTATATTAAGAAGAGTCTTTCAATACAAACTGTGTTCTCCAAAGTCTTCCAATTTCCAAATGTATTGCATTTTGTTTGAATCCTTAACATCAAAAGTCTTTCCACAAAATGATGTCACAAATAATATTAATACACCATAAAACTTAACCTTCAAATGACGCACCGGAGTCTCGGAGACCCCGAGCCCAATTTATGAGCTCATTAGCCAGGGTACCCCACACCTGGTCGTCGGTAATGCCGCCCCGGTAATTGCCACCGCACATTCTTTGTTCCACATTATTAATTATTATTAAAGGGTATTCCATATCTAACTGCGTGTAAACAAAAACAATAAAGTCTAATTACGACTCGATGAGATTATCATTTTTTCAGGATTAACACTGAGCCGACTGAGATTGATGAGAATTTTCTATATCTTTTTGTTATTTAATTAAAATATCTGCTTAGTTTTATTTTCGTTTTCATTATACTAAAAACGAAATACCTAAAATAAAATTCAGAAAGGACTAATGAATAAATAATGAAAAATGCCCATTTATTTTGTTTCCAACGAAAGAGCTACGGGGTTGTTGACCTTAATAAACCTATTAACCCTGAAATATTACAAAAAAATGTACCAACTGTAGCATAAATATTCAAAGCAGCAATATTTATTGTTGTTTTCAACGCACAATCGTTAAAATCTATTTATTTCTCGTGTAGTGAACAACGCCGGTAATTCTGGATGATTTACAGTTAATTCCACCAAAAACTTGAAATAAACTTTCGAGTGGTATTAAATTACTTTTTGATTAGTCTCTCCTAGTGCCATTTGTTTATAGCTGGTAATTAGATTTTATCGCTGAATTAAATTTTGAATGGTTATAGGGACATACTACATAAAGTAACTGGAATACAGCATAAGATGCGAGGAAAGCTGCTTGCGATGCTATGAGCATGTAATGTGCAGAAACGACTACATATGCTGTTCGACCCGATGCGTTTTAGCTGTAGAAGAGGGCAAGAGGACTACATGGAGGCGAATTCAGAATTACCTATTGTAAATGGGCTTAATGACAAAAAATCGCCTAGAATGGCGTAACAGTATCAGGAGGGCTGACCCCAAACTGATTTCCAGCCATCAAAGGCGCAGGTTTGCGGTCGGCGAGCAATGGGTAGCTCGCTGTCCGACTGTCCCGACAAGCCCAGGTCATCGACGGTACGTACTGTTACCGCGCGCTTTAAGGATTTGTTAGCAAACCGTAGGGACCCAGCAGAGTCGAAGCATACTAGGGGCAAGGGTTTGTTTCTGAAAGGAAGGCTCGGTCCGAGTTATGAAAGCAATGGAGGAACGGGTTGAATTTTTAGACAGTAAAAGTCTGACACTATCTCCCTTATCACGATGTCATTGGATGATTTTACCCACCAAAAAAAAAAAACCCAAATTGGGAACAAGATTGGATCATTCAATGCAATTAAACTTGTGATTACTTACGAGATCGCTGGTACAACCAATCATACAAGCATCAACGATGAAACTCCTCTAAAGCATAAGATGATAGACTCCAAGATCAGTTCTATACGTCCCTCAGGGAATCCAGCGTCGATGTTCGCAAACTAGGGCAGCAAGATCGCGTGCACCGAAACAATATACTTAGATCAAAAACGTAAACTACAAGTAATTTAGTTATTGAAAATTTCCTTCTGGGCCCGATCGACCTAGCCTGACTCTCATAGGGTCATAAAAAACGAGCTATTGTTTTTTAAACCAAATTAAAATGGCCAAAATACATCAAAAGAGCGGAGGTACAAACAATTTTTATTAGAGAAATTCCATTTCCAATGTTTGAATATGAAAAGCGTCCGTGAAATAGCTTCGGCATTCTTCGTGTTCCATTACGAATATCGAGTAATATGTTGGATCCGTAGTTGGTAATACGTTTGCTGTGTACTTTTAGGGTTCCGGCTTCCGTAGTTATAATAATAATTATCAATGCAAAAAATATCCAAGTTCAAGAATGCAAGCACTTTGGAGATACAATTTAATAATAAAATTCAATACAAAGAACATCTGCGTCTGAACTAGATAACTTAATATCTGTGTCTCAGACAGCAGTGCTCTTGCCTTGTAAATTATTATTATACGTTTAATTGTAAATAAGACAGATCAATTTTTAACCCCGGTTATGGGTCAGCCCTGCTGGGGTCATGGGTCAGCTTCCGAAAGGAATACCCGGCCCCGGCACGATAGGCAACGAAGGAACAGGGTAGGTTTTTAGTCAGTAAGAGTCTGACACTACTTCCCGCTCCGCCCAAAAGCGGAATTTGTCATTGGATGATTTTACCTACCATAAAAAAACCCCCGACGGAAAAGAGGGGTGTTATAAGTTTGACCTGTCTGTCTGTCTGTCTGCATGTCTGTCCGTGGCATCGTAGCGCTCAAACGAATGGACCGATTTTGATGCGTTTTTTTTGTTGTTTGAAAGCTAGAATAATCGAGATGGTTCTTAGACATATTGATGACAAGGACTGTCAGGGTTTTTTAAAATTTAAAATTTTGTAATTATTAATTCTTAATTATCAGTTGTAAAGTGTAGGTAAGCCTCTTTATGTGTGATGTGACAGTGTGTATGTGTGGAGGAGGTTGAGTATAGGATTCAACGAGGTACAATAAATAATTGATGCCCAAAGAGGTCTTTGAGCTAACCGATAGGATCGCAATGTTAAATGTTAGGGCAACGAGAATTTTATGAAAAGGAAACTCCATGGACCTAGAACGCATAGGATAACTGAAGAGAACAAGTGTGGTTAAAAGTAACTAGCTCCAGTCTAGAGCGCGAAATCCAATGAATTCTAGTCATTGGATGATTTTCACCGCAAAAAAACCAGCGTCATTTGTTCGTCTGTGAGTCACAGGGCCGTATCTCTGGAAGCGTAATACTTAAAAACATCGATATATATGAACTACGCACCTTAAAAAAGTTAAAATTTTCACATCTTTCTGAAGATAAAGATGTTTATGTTTTTTATAACATGCCACTAAAATACCCAGTAATTGTGGCAAAAGTTATCTCATAAATACACTATTATAGAAAACAAAAATAAAATTACTGCCCACATAAAATTGCTAAGAAACCTTTTTCTGCCTGTTTTATCAAGAAAATGTTATGATCTTAAAGTAGTCCCATGCCGATAATCTAGAAACAGCAAACAATAAAATCTGTTACTTCACAAACATGACTTTGTGTAAACGGAATCCTTTTTGTGCGAATCCGGCTCACACTTAGCCAGTTTTTTATTTCGCCATCCGGCCTCGTTCCGTACGGGTGTGCTGTTCCGATGTACGTCGTTCCGCGATGATTTATGCGCAATGCTTTTAGTTCCAACTCCTGTTGTGTTATTTAATTTTCCTAATGTATTGTACATTCGCTGCGAATTTGTGAAGTCATATTTTAGGAATTCTGTTTGAATTACGCTTTGATATTCAGTTTAACACGATTTGTCGTGTTTCAGGGCGTCTTTATAATTTATGCATGTCTATGAGCAAGTGTTGTACGGGAGAGCTTTATCTGTGTCTTTGGTGTCATGATCGCAAGCAACAACTGCTTCTCGTGGGCTTGATACCCAGGCCGGGCGAAAAATGCAATTCGGTTCTTCCACTAAATTAGCTGCAAAGTGCCGCGGTTGCAACGCTGCTGACACGCTGCTTTGTTATTTCATATAACTAAAGACGTGCGACTGCTGTGCTACAAACGCGCTGCGGCTGCGCATTATGTCATCCTGCCTGAAGTTTAAGAGTCGGTGGTGTGATATCCCCGTGCTTCGGAAAGTACGTACAGTCAGTTCCTGCACCTGATCTCTCCCCGGTCCTGTCGGATTGCCGTCCCATCGGATTATGAGAGTAAAGGAAATAAGAGTGCAACAGTGTTTGCGCACACGCGTGAGCACTATACTATTTCCTGCGTTCTTGAAAAGGGCCGTGATCGGAAATTGGAGGATTATTGTCTTTACTCATGATTCTAACTTATTTCCCACATTTTTAAATATATCCTAAAAACAATTAAAAAAAAAAAACATTAAAAAATTGTATGCCACCGGTATCGGAAACAGGGTCCAAGCAACCGGCAGTCAGGGCTCCAGAGAAAGGAATCTCCTAACTATACGGACCGTACTGTGTTATTATTATTATATAATTCATTTATTAGTATGTGTAGCGAATGGAATAATATTTTTGTCCTGACATGGTGACTCTTGTCTTGAGAAGAAGTCTTGTACAGTAAGCCGTGTGTCACTGTTAACAAAATCGGTCTGAGACCTGGCCTTTATATAGCATCCTTATTACGCTAGACCAGCTCAATTGTTAGCACTGTCGGTTTTCGGTCGACTGTACCTACAAGACTCAGTATGACAAAATGTATCATCATATCGGGCAACAAATAGTCAGTCTTTCAAGTATAATTCCTCAATTTACCTATAGGTACGCCATTCGCAATAATACTAAACAAACTTTTTTTACTGTCCGTAAACTGATTTTGTCTTGTTTTCTGTAGACATAAGGATGGCATTAAACGCAAAAAAAAAAACCAGCCAACTGCGAGTCGGACTCGCGCACGAATGGTTCCGTACCATTGACTACGTAAACAACAGAACAACAACAAAATAGGGAAAAACTGGCGTTTTTTGTATGGGAGCAACCCTTAAATTTTTATTTTTATTTTATTATTAAAGTAAAAATACAACTGAGTATTTTGTGAATATTTCAAGTGCTGTTGCCATTATTTATACTGAGCTAAAAAAAGGCAAAAAAAAAACGTGTTTTTTGTATAGGAGCCCCCCCCTTAAATATTTATTTTATTTAGTTTTTAGTATTTATTGTTATAGCGGCAACAGAAATACATAATTTGTAAAAATTTAACGGTCTAGCTACCGCGGTTCTTGAGATACAGCCTGGTGACAGACAGACGGACAGACAGACAGTCTTAGTAATTAGGTCCCGTTTTTACCCTTTTGGGTACGGAACCCTAAAAAATAATTACAATACCAACTATTTACTGCAGCCGGAAATTATCATGTGCTCAAATAAAAACTGACATTCCACAATAACACAAGTCCCCAGACATATGTTATATCCGGGAGTCCGGTTGTATGGCTGTCCGGTTTCAGACGCGTTTGATTCATGATGTTTGATGTTCGAGTGGCGGCGTGTTACCCGGCTTCCGAAGATACTAGCCAGTGTCGAATTCAATACAAAAGCTATGCAGGGTATGTTTGGAGTTCCTATTTATTTATGAGGGACTGTGTAGTAACAGCGGCATGGATCGATCTTATATCGGTTAAGCTACTCTTACCGCAGTTAGTCCGCAGATGGGTGGCAAAGTGACTGTCACGTTAGTTTAGTTCGCTCATTTTTTTTTAAGCTATGTAATCATCAAATGATTTCTCCTGCTCTAAAGCAAAACGAGAGAGTGCGTCTGACTTTTACTGACTAAAACTCGCCTGTGTCTTTGGGTTCTCCTTTGCGTTCTAGGGCCACGGTCATCCTCAAATGTTCCCACACCCTAAAAGGAATCGACCCCACGGGATCCCTTCAGTTTGACATACCTTTAAAAAGGGACGAACGTAAGCATAATTTAAAAAGCTTGGTGCTTCATCTAATGTATTCCAACGCAATGTTTGATGAAGAGGCAACGCAAAAAAAGAGATAACACCTGAAAACTCTGTTGGCATTCGGTAATTTCATCATATACTCGAATATTTTGCAAAAACTGTTCCAGGAAATACGTGTTTTCTTTTGAAACCTTAAGTAGTTTTTGGATAAAATTTTCGTCATTCAGAATCTCGATTAAATAAACTTTTGCCATACATTGCTGGCATATAATTTTATTCTTTTTACCAAAAGTGAAACTTAGGCCATTTTTTAAAGGACTGTATGAAAAATCAATAGCAAAAAGAATTATGTCTACTAACCGTAACCAAACGAAGTTAGAGACTAGTTAGTAGATTACAATAGATTTTTTTTTTATATTTTGGTTTCTGTATTTATGGTGTGTACGCATTAAATAGTGTCAATCACTATCGCAACACTAAGGCGAATCACAACTGCTCCGGTCGAATGCTGGATGGCGACTGACAGGTGTCAAATACATGTCACTGGCACTTAAGACAATACCCAGTTCAGTCAATACACTACAATATTCTTAAATTCCAACTAAACCTACTTCCAACTCAAACAAATTACGTCATCAAACTAACGTTAGACTATACTACCCTGCTATACCATATTTATAGCCTTTGTCTTTTCCAATGTCTTGCCAAATGTCTTGTGTCTCGTGTGTCTCCTAGGATCTGTGACGGTGATCTATTGTATAGCCAGTCCAGCTTGACACAACAAACTGTTGTCTATACTATACGCATGTATGTACATTCTCAGAAAATCCATTAGGGATTTTGAATGGTACAGCATGTTTGGATATGGCTATAGTTTAGTTTATAAGGTATTGATTTTTATGAAGAGAGTTGGATGAGAGTAGACATTGAGTCTACATCTCTCATCTAATTCTCTGTAGGGTTTTTTTTTATGGTAGGTAAAATCATCCAATGACAAATCCCGTCTTTGGGCGGAGCGGGACATAGTGTCAGACTCTTACTGACTAAAAACCTACCCCGTTCCTTCGTTGCCTATCGTACCGGGGCCGGAGCCTCCCTTTTAGAAGCCGACCTATGACCCCAGTAGGCTTCGACCCTGCCTGCAGCTAGCTGGCTGGGCCTCTACGGTTTGCTCACAGCTCCTTGAGGCGCGGGAACAGTACGCGTCGTCGATGACTTGGGCTCGGTCCGGTCGGTTACCGGACGATCGGACAGCGAGCTACCCATTAACCCTCTATAGGTAGTATATAAATAAATTAGAAATTATATGTGATGTATTTCTTCAGAGTAAGAGTCATTAAACACGATCAGCTATTTAGAAGGATTGAAAGGTGATAGACGGCTGTCAGTGTACAAACATAAAAATACATTATTCAATTGTTATTTTTTTCTTATTTACGTAATACCATGTAAACTAACACAATGTATCAGTACTAGAGCACTCACAATAGTTCTGTAATGTGTTCCATTTGATTGATGAGTGCACCCGCGCCGCGCCAAGTCGCGAACTTCCAACGAATCAATCTTACGAGGAAGGGTTCCACTGTCCCGCTTATGGCACTTTGTTATAACAAACATAATATCCTGTTTGTGACAACAAGCGGGAGATAGATACACAGTTGTTGTGAAACAATCTATAGAACAAAATTTTGGGGCAAAGCTGTCTATATTTTTAGTAGCAGGTACCTACTCGATTCTTCTCCTTTTTAGCGGGTCCACAGCAAAAAGAAGTTCTTTTTTTCAATTTCCACAGTTCTCATATAATTTGTCTATTACATTATAAATTACAAAGGCTTTGATAGTCACAGTCCATATCTAATAACATACTTTCTACTACAAACTTGATAAGAATCTATTTATTATTCCGTTGACAGTGGGTGACACAGGCAGAAGATCTGAGAGGAAACTCGACGACCTCAAGGCTAGACCACTAGCAACTGTATTTTATAATTTTGATAATGGTGTTCTGACATATTCGCTTTGTGCTCGGAGTTTTTCGGCCAAAGTTGGATATGCAAGTCACACGACAGAGCAGCACATCTGAGCTCACAACCACCATGAGGAGCCAAGAAACGCGGTCGCTGTGGCCGAAATCGACTAGATGGCATCATCATCATCAGGTATAAAGCCAATGCACAATGCGGGATTGATAATCAATTCCGGGCCATAGACAGGTATTCCCTAGGTAGAAAATCTCTCGATACAATGGATTCTGCCGCCAATTAACAGTTAGATATTTTTTAAACTGAAATCCGCGCCGATCTAAAAGCTTTTAGGCTTTTCCGTTACGTATTTTTAGTTTATTCTGTTATAGTTCAAGCATTTTTGAACGATTGGTTTAGTGGAATGTGTTTGTTGTATTTTGAACGGTTTGTTGAGTTTATGACCATAGATAAAAACGTACAAATTTTTTTATCAGTTTTTTTTTTCTTTGGTATGTGCACGCTTTTAGGGGATACGGTAGACTAAGCTACTTCATGGACACTTGTCCCGGGCTCTAGGTGGGCCTGATGTAAACAATTTAATTCAGTAGCCTAGTGGCGTTTAGAATTTTTTGTCTGTACACTTATGAATGAAGTTACATGACGAATTATTACCAGAGATTTGTCGAGAAGGTCACTGACGGAAATATTGTGGTCAAGAATCCTGGCATAGTGTAGGTGGAATTGCGCGGTGCGCAACGATTTTTGGTGAAACTGTCCCGCATGACGGGAACCTCATACATAACGCGCCGTTGATCAGGGTATTATCCTTATCTATTTTTTTATTGTTGATAGGTTCGCGCTTGACTGCTATCACACCTGATGAAAAGCGACGATGCGGTCGACGATGAAGCGCTTTCACTCTTGACTTAAAGATTCCCGGGTTGTAGCCATCAGGTAACACAGACTCCGGCAGGGAATTCCACTTCTTAGCTGTACGCACAATGAATGTGTTCCCAAAACGCCGCTCTTCTACTATCTCCAAAACCATTTTCTTTTTAATAAAGTTATGAATTAGCTTCATAACTATATTGTCTAATTGTCCAGTTATTACCCTCGTGTCCGACAGGCATTAGCTGAGCCTAATGTTCATTGGGCACGTTCAGCAGCCGGAGTGTCACGAAATATTTCTTTCTGCCGCCAGGTTCAGCTTTGATTGATGCCATGTCCAAGGTTATCTACAACTGACCGCGGCGCTATAATGATGAAGGTGATGGATATTTTGTATTTGAAAAAGATGGATTTGAGATGACGGATGAGAGTTGTGATATTTGGTACGCGGCAAATAAGTTGAACCCGTTGCTTTGGTTACACGCAGCCCCTCACTTCGATTGAGATCAAGGTCGACCACGACAGAGCAGCAGATCACGTAAGAGATTCGACCTGGATGAGATTGAGAATTGGAAGAAGGAAGTGAAAAATCGCGATTGATGGAAAGAATGGAGGGAGAATTTTGCACAGCCGTGGGGACAATAAGGGGTAGTAATAAAAGGATAAAAAAGTTGTTGTATTGTCGTCTCCACATTGTATACACTTGTGCTCGGCGACTGAGACTTGATTTGAAGATTTTTTTTTTTCGTATAATTGGGTACTAGACTTATTTTTTTTTATTGTTTGTCTCAAATAGTAACTTTATCCAAAATTGCAAATAGAAATAAATTTTCAAATCCGTTCAATATTAATCAAGTTAGAAACCTTTCAAATCTGATGGAAGGGGAAACTGTTAAATAGTGTAGTACAAGGACGCACGTACTGAAATGTGACGTCACTGCCATTAGGTAACGTGTGTTGAAAAGAGATAGCGATATATTCCCACCATACTCTCAATTTTCTTTAACCTAATATTTAGAATGCTAATTTGTTGCTTCATTTAATAACCAAATTAGATTGTGTTTTCAGAAAAAGACTTCTTTTTATTAATGTTATTTTTTGTTTAGTATAAGATATTGTACAAAAATACGAACAGGCTTAACCTATAGCCCAACCCAATTTGCCATTCTTTCATAGAATAATTTACAAGAACGTTCAAATTGATAGTTTTCTTCCATCGAATAGCCCAGCAGCATTTTAATAAGTCGTATTTTTTCTTTTTTGATTGATATAAGGCCCAAGATCTCAGTTGACACGCCAAGGCCGATCAAGATGAGGGTCGGTGAAGACGTGATTTTTAAATGAAAGTGTTTGCTGAGACATTGGAATTTGGCTGTCTCAGAAATAGATAGGTACATTATTATCCATTCGCTTAGGATTGCGACTAATCTAATGTATTTCTTAACTAACGTGAATTTTACATGTTACTATCTGGTACCAGTGATTTCTTATGTGTTATACTCGTAAAACAGCACAATGCCATTTGGTTACAGTTTAAAGAAGTTTTTTTACGTTTATTCTTTTTATATTGTAGAAAGCCAAAGTTACTCTTTATAAAATCAGCTATAAAACAGTAAAAGTCCAAACGGTTCAGCCGTTTCGGAGATTAGCCGGAACAAACAGAACAAAACACGCGTATTTATTGTAGGTATGAATATACTGCCATATGCATTTAGTAAAAAAAATATTAAAGAGACTTCAATTTTATTTATAAATATGTAGGTATGTATATGAATTTATTTGCGTGTGGTGTTTATATAACAATACTACCGATCTGTCTCGGCACGAGTGCAGATTATAAACACAAACCTTCTTCATTTATCGCTCTATCTATTAGTGTCAACCCGTATCAAACTTTGTTGCGTAGTTAAGGAGACAAAAGCAGAGAAATAGACATTGGTAGATGGCGACTTTATTGTAAGTATTTAGGCTTAGCAAGCACTGCGATTAAACGCCCGCGTTTTACCGCAGGTCTGAAACCGCAAAAAAATGTAACACATGGCTTTCTATACAAACGCATGCATTGGCGCCTTTTTTCAATGACTGATTGTAAGCCGCAGTGCGTGTTGGCACGCGGTTTTGCGTTTTCAGCTATTCCTAAACCGCTTGCGTTTAATTGCAGCGCGTGCCTTAGACATGTACTGCCTTAGCAGGTACACTCAACAAAGGAGATAATTAACCAGGGTACTTATCGTGAAGTGTTCAAATGTCAAACGTGCTAACAAGAAAGAAGGATGGAGCTATTTATCTATCTATCCCTCTTTTTCGCACTGCTGTATACAGCTCCATCCCTTTAACAGTTCAGATTAGGTCGTCAAATGGATCGCGTTAAGAGCATCGTGGTACGGCCTCTGGTTACTTATCTCTTTTATTCACTGTACTTAAAGCAAAGCAAATAACAAGTATTTCCCAGAATGTAATAAGTGTTTTTTTATAACCCAGTGACGACCCTATTTTTTTTTGAGGATGGGAATTATACATTAAATATTTTCTCCCGCTCTGGGTGGAGCAAGAAAGATTGTCAGACATTTTACTGACTTTAACCCACCTGTTTCCTTTAGTGCCTCTTCGCGTTCAAGTGCCACGGTGGCTCTTTCAAACAATCCCACAGTCTTGGCAAACATCGATTCTGTCTGTTCGACCATAAAACACGAATTTTATTACATGTCAGATTGACAGTTCAAAAAGTAAACTTCACTAAATGATTATTCTATTAAGTATCCGCTATGAAATTACGATTAAGAATAAGGCGCAACGTTTTATCACTGTTCGCAACTTCTGAAAGCACTTAAAGGGTTCAGGGAAATCACAGCAGGAGACGTTCACACGAAAAAACAATCTGTATAAATCTCTGTATATATTAGGTTGGGTTTACAGTGCGAGCGTAGAGAGGTTTCAAAATTGACGCGAACGCGATCGCGAAGCGAAGCGACATAAATTAAATAAACAACTGATACTCTATAGACATGTTAACTCATCAGCTTTTTATTCTATTGCCGTGTCAATATTATACGAACCTTGAAAAAAATTGAAAAATCTGAAACGCTTTTTTCTCAAAAAGCTGTATAGGATGACATGTTATTACTAGTCTGCGTCTGCACATGGGTGAGGAGCAATGACGAGTGAAGCGAATCTGACGCATTTAGTTGGTATGATATTTTCGCGTGAACTCTTGCAGCGTGGTGGCTGTCCGTAGAACATAACCACCGAGTCCCGTTAAATTCGTATAAACCACATCGGATCGGAATTGTCTACGTAAGACACCGCGTAAGAATGCGAATGGCTGTCTCATAACCATACTTCCATACTAATATTATTGCACTACTTCGCATGCTTCGTGTTGGTAAGTTCGATTGTTCAACTTTCCCTCATTAATATCGATAACCGATTTTGGGAACTTATTATAAAAACATATACTTTTAGGACCAATGACTTGCTTGTCTTAGTAACTTCAATTTGTTCTAACTTCAGAAATCTAATTCTCAATTCGAAAATTGGTATTTTGTAAGGCTATGGCCAGGATCTGGATATAGGAGCTTATTTATCCCGGGAGTACGTTCCCTGTGATAATTTCAGAGCTTCGCATGTCGTCACTACTGCGATAAGTTCGTACTATGGCCGCAACCTTAGGTGGGGGGAGGTCCTATGTCTTATAGGGGCTTCTTATCGGGTTCGATAAAACGTGGCATAATTTACGATTACATTCGGGAACAAAACTCTTATTTATTGCGTCACATACGCTCCGCAGTCTCCCTAAAGACGAAGTATTATTGGCGTAAACTTTGCAAGTATCGATTCGGAATGAAAGAGGTAGGTCATTTGCAAGGGCAGTGAAATATTTTATTTGAGTTTGTTATGTTTGTTTCCTTTTATGTTCAGAAATACAGAATGTTTCTTCGCTGAAGACAGGCCTTTATTAGAACAATATACGTCACAGATCAATTTTTTATTATTGTTTTTAGGTAATACTCCTTTGTCATGGACGCGTTCACGAACATGTGAACTCACATACACCAGCTATTCAGTTATAAATACCAGTGGGTCATAAAAGTTCCGTGTTGGAATCGAACCTGTAATACGCAGCGCAACAGGCAATCGCTCAATCACTGCGCTAACTGTGCCGACAAAAATGGCAATTTAATGCAATTAAATGGCAATTTAAAAAAAAACAATGTATTGTGATAGTATTTTTGATACCTGTAAACTGCCGAGAAATGTCGGATTCTGAAACAATAACGCGTTCGTTGTAAAACTTATACCTAATTTTGTATCCGGCTCGAAGGACTCAAATGGCTTGCAGAAGATTCTGTGCTAAAAATACCGCAAACGAAAGTTATTTAGTAATAATAAGTTACCCAACAAAAAATAAGAGATTCGTAAAAATAAGTTAAAATTATATTTAGCCAGCTAAACCTACCATTTTATTTTTATATAAAAAAACATGGTAACTATTAAATATTTTTGTTCTTTCCAGACTGTATTAAAAAACACTTTATTACTTTCTGTAACTTTCAATATTTCCGTGACGTAAACACGTAGACACACATTTGAAATCATAAGATAAGATCAGATCCGTGATATTTTTTATCGATCTATAAGACTTTTTCTCTTTTATATTTGTGGATTTCCAGAGGTTCAAAAAAGTTTTGAAATGGAGGTCGTGGCCACTCTTATAATCGTTCCCGCAGCCCTAGCTTACCTCACGTATATCAAACATTATTATTTTTATTATTCACAGTAACCTCAATACAATATACATACTTTATTCAAGCAAAGTTTTTACTGCCGACTCTTGACTATAAAGAACACAAAAGATAGTTCCCATTAAAAGTGAATCGGGCGACATTTCAGTTATTCAATGGACGATCGCGGTCGTCTGCAATTTATTCAGCCCAGCCTTCTGATTGAGGGTAGGTAAATATTTACTCGTATTTGTGCTTTAATGCGATTTGTTCCATATTTGATTGATTGTTTAAAAAACAAGAAGTGCCAGGAAAGAAAGACGTAAAAGTTCACTTGTTACAGGTAGCTTGTTCTAATTTCGTAGGGTTTCAGCAGGGCCGAAGCCTACTGAGGTAAAAAAGAGAACTTAGGTATGGTTTTAGTCAGTAAAAGTCTGAAACGCCCTCCCACTCCACTCGCGGTCCGACCTAGAGTGGGAGAAGTCATCGGATGATTTTTCACCTTAAAAAAAATCCAATTTACAGATTCATTGGAAGAAGAAGGATGAAACGCTGTTTAATAAAAGAATTATAAATATGTATATGGATAGAAGGAGGGTGAGAACAAATAAAAGATAGATAGATTGTGTGGGGAGTGATATGAAAGAAAAGGGGGTCAGAGATAGCGTGACTACTGACAGGATAGAAAAGAAAAAGAAAAAAATAATTTGGGTATCTTCCTGTTAAGAAAAAACCTACCTAAACCTATTTCCTTTCCATCATCGCATCAAACAAAACATTTTTAAACTACCGCAATTTCTAAGACAAACACTTGTGTTGTCGTGTGTACTGCTAGCAAAAGTGTTATTGTGTTTACTTCGAACCTTTTAATCCTGTTCCACCAAGTACATTCACGCACAGTGAGAAACAAAGTCTGCCTTTGAAACTAGGTCACGCTATTACTAAGAGTTTATTACTCACGTGTACCGAGAATGCACATGTTACATTATATAAACTAGCTATCTAGCGTGTGCTTCTACGCTAAAAATAAATAATATTTTTTATAACTGACAGGCCTGTTGGTGTTGTGGTGGCCCTGACTGCTATGCCGGAGGTCGTGGGTTCGATTCCCACCCAGGACAAATGTTTGTGTGATGAGCACGATCATTTTGTTTTGAGTCTGGGTGTAATTTATTTATAATATGTATGTATGTTTATCAGTTGTCTAGTACTTATAACACAAGCCCTGCTTAACTTAACAAAAATATTATATTGATAAAAAGGTTGGTACATCTAATTTATATTATTAATTTATTTCAAGTCACATGACTCATTTTAGTTATACATATAATCACAAATTACAAAAAAAAACAATTATTAAAATAAAATTTTCCTATTTCCTTGTTGTATCCCAATCAAAATACAACGTATTAAATAAGATAATTATGTTTTCTTTGAAAAGACAGAGTAAACGAACGAATGCGCCTGCATTGTACAGTTTTCAGTATCAGTACAGTTTAAGAGAAACCGGTTTTGGGGGCACATCGGTTGGTTTTAAAGTCCATTATAGACATAAAGACAATTTTTGTGCTTTAATTATGTTTCCGAACTAAACGTGCAGCGGGGAACGAAAATGGCGAGCAACAGCAAAAACAAACTTAAACATTAATGGAATTTCGGTTCAATTATATTGCTACAAAAATTAGTTCATTCTACAAAACTGGCATTTGTACGTAACCTACATTGATAAATTGAAAATGCGAGCAAGAAAATTAATATTCACTTTAAAGTTTCTATTTTATCTTCGCATTAATAAAACCATTAATTCTTGATAAATTACTCTTGCCTCTTGTTCCAACTTAAGTAAAGTTGTTGTGTTCAAACCATTTGTCTGCTTCAAGACGCACTTTTATCTAAGAAAGGCTTGCCTTATATTTTAATCTTTTTACATTCTCTTGAGCACTTTGCTTCTAGTTATGACATGTAATCAATTTTCATCATCTTGTACTTTTTATAACTCTCTTCTAATAGAATAAAGCTGATGTCATTTTAGAGGTTAAAAAAACTGTCATACCAAAATACATTTACTTTTATTCTCCTTTTATTTCGAAACAAGTTTTCAGTAAAAATATTTTTGTCCTAGCAAGCTTTTATTAATAACGCGGTATATACTTATATAATAATTACTAATCAAGACCACTCGAAAAAGTTCAAACACGATGTGGATATCTTATTGCGCTTATTACCGAGTTTCTATGGCCATCTTCCAGTTCCATCATCAGACCCTGGTTACAATCTACTAGCACCTAAATACTCGTCAATACAAATTAAACGAGCCCAAACTCAAATGGGTTGTGTCGTTTACGACCGAGTTCCTATGGCAACCTTCCAGCTCCATCATCAGATCAGCTCCATGTCATCATAATATTGCATTGTCACGCAATTTACACATGTATGCAAAATTTCAGCTCAATCGGTAACCAGGAAGTGGATCAAATTTAATTTGCAAGATTTGTTCACAGAAAAATATCGGTCAGGTGAAACTAAATAAAAGCTTGTAAAAAATAGGTCTTTTTAGGGCCAAAATGCCAGTAACCGCACAGCCATTACTAAAATCAGAAACTTTAGGCAACAGCCAAGAGACAAAAATTACAGTCAACAGAAAATTTAATTTTCCTGTCGCCTTGATTCTCCAGGCGCCTAAATGGAGCTCTTTTACACAGCGTGCGACAATTCCCACCCTGTCATTACGTGAAGGCTTTATCTATTTCTGCACTGCAGTGTACACAACCGCCATATTAACTAAAGCAAACACATTCGTGCGTAATCACATTAGCACTCGATATTTGGGGACTGGGTGTATAAATATGAAAGGACGTTTACACTTCGCTGGGTTAAGTACAGATGCTAATTTAGGGGTAAGTGATATTTTTGGAACTCGTTTGGATTCCAGCTTTGAAGTGAGGTTTTTGGGATGTCATCCGGATTCGGATTTCTTATTGAACGGATGTGGTTTGATTGATCTAAATATAGGGCTTTTTTGTGGACAGATAAATCAAATTGGATTTATTTGAAGAAGGTATCTTTTTCTATTTAAATTGATATTGGAAATGTCCTCGAAATATGCTGACGCTTTTCTGGACTGTACCTATATTTACACACATCTCCACAGTAATGTGTTTTAATAAAATGTATACAAAGTTTTGTGTTAGTGAATTGTAGCCATAATTTCTTGTCATGATCATTTTATATTAATTATTATTCCATTTATTTAAATTATATATACATATTTCATACATTTTTAAATATTTCTTAACAAAAAAACACATTAAAAAAAAACATTTAAAAATATAAAAAATAGTAGCCCACCGGTATCGGGAACAGGGTCCAAGCTACCGGCGGTCAGGGCTCCAGAGAAAGGAACCTCCTAACAATACGAGCCGTGTCCAGGAGTACCGCTTTTTGAATCAAGCCCTTGATCCAGCCGCCTAATGAGAGCCTCCTAAGGTGTTGGTCGAGGCTCTTGGCTATTAAGCCATTACCCGACACGACTATCGACTAATTATTATTATTATTCCATTTATTTAAATTATATATACATATTTTATACATTTTTAAATATTTCTTAACAAAAAAATTATGAAAATAAAAAACATTTAAAAATATAAAAAATAGTAGCCCACCGGCATCGGGAACAGGGTCCAAGCTGCCGGTGGTCAGGGTTCCTGAGAAAGGAACCTCCGGACAATGCGCGCCGTGTCCAAGAGTACTGCTTTCTGAATCAGGCCCTTGATCCAACTGCCTAACGAGAGCTTCCTGAGATGTTGGTCGAAGCTCTTGGCTAATAAGCCATTGGCCGTCACGATTATCGGCACAATGACTGCTGTGTCCACTTCCCACATGTCGACAACCTCGCGAGCCAAGTCCAGATATTTAGTCTGTTTATCCTTCTCAGCTTTTACGAGGTTCTCGTCATGAGGGACCGCTATATCAACAATCATTGTGCGACGCTCTAGTCGATCTATCACCACTATGTCAGGCTTATTGGCAGCAATAGTCCTGTCAGTGATGATAGATCGATCCCAATACAATGTGATATTGCCATTGTCGAGAACTGGGTCGGGCACATACCTATAGTACGGTACTTCTGATTCCACAAGATTGTATTTAAGAGCAAGTTGCTGGTGGATAATCCTAGCTACAAGGTTGTGTCTATGCAAATAGTCTCCGTTAGCTAGATGAGAACATCCAGAAATAATGTGTCGGATTGATTCTCCGGGTCGGTGGCATGCCCGACAGATGTCAACCGTACCGTCCTTCACAATATATTTCCGGTAGTTGTTCGTCATCATAACTTCGTCCATTATCGCACAGACAAAACCTTCGGTTTCCCCGAAGAGGTCACCAAAGCGCAGCCAGGATACGGACGCTAATAGGTCTACAGCGGGCCCATGTAAGGCCCGGTAAAAGCGTCCGTGAAGCTCCTTGCTCTGCCATACTTCTTTGCGGTCATTAGTATCCAGTACTAAAGGTTTGCGCCAGTTCTCGTTAGCCAAGGAGAGCGGAGTGAGGCCCTTGTCCACCGCTACCACATCTCGGTGCATGCCCACGTCGGTTTCTAGGAAATATTCCCTGAGACTGCACACCTCACGGTTGTGTAGGGTCTTAGCATTTAAAAAGCCGCGACCCCCGCACTTCCGCGGGATATACAGTCTCATCACCGATGACCGTGGGTGATGCATCCGATTTGCGGTAAGCAGTGTGCGGACCCTCCTATCCAAGGCGTCAAGTTCTGTCTGAGTCCATTTGAGTATGCCGAAAGAGTACATCAACACCGGCATGACCCAACCGTTGAAAGCGCGCACCTTGTTCCCGCCTGATAAAAGACTATTCAGTACTTTATTCAGGCGGCCGAAGAAGCGCTCCTTCAACGACCGTTTCACGTCATCAGCATTGATGCCTAACGCTTCCGACATACCCAAATACTTGTAAGTTTCAGTTGAGCAGAGGGATCTAAGGTGTATGGAATCCGTAAGTTGAGTTCCCACGGATTCCATAATCTCTCCTCGCTTTACATGCATGACTGCACATTTGTCCACACCAAATTCCATCCTGATGGCACTACTGAAGGCTTCAGTTATCTTCAGTAGCTCCAGCAGTTGGAAGTCGTTGGGGGCAAAGAGTTTCAGATCATCCATGTAAAGAAGGTGAGATATGACCTGACCACCTCTTTTCAACCGGAAGCCTAAGCCAGAACCCTCCAGCAGTGTGCTGAGAGGGTTCAAGGCCAGGCAAAACCATAGTGGACTCAGACTGTCACCCTGAAATATGCCACGCTCGATCCTTATCGGTTCACTGTTCCCTCGAATCTGTCGACATCCCGGATAGCGAAGGACTGTTCTCCACTGCCCCATACACGTCAACAGGAAGGTGCGCAGAGTTGTATCTACTTTGTACAGTTCTAGCACCCTCATGAGCCATGTATGAGGAACAGAGTCATAGGCCTTCTTATAATCTATCCAACATGCCGACAAATTCTTTCGAGAACGTCGAACCTGTTGGCTTATGGCCATATCGATGAGGAGCAGCTCCTTAGTACCACGGGACCCGTTCCTACATCCATTCTGAGACGCCGACATGATAGAATTTGTCTCAATATGACTATTGATTTTAGCTCTCAGAATGGATGTAAGAACTTTATAGACCGTCGGCAAACACGTGATCGGTCTATAATTTTTAGGTTCCGCAGTACTGCCTGATTTATGGAGCAGGTGGGTTATTCCTGTCGTAAAAAACTCGGGTAGCGAACCTGACTCTAGGGCAGACTGGAACTGAGATGCCAAGCGAGCATGCGACCTTTGAAACCATTTTATCCAGAAATTGTGCAGCCCGTCCGGCCCAGGAGATTTCCAGTTAGGCAACGGACGGACTGCACGGGCTACATCTTGGGGGCTGATGGTAATTGCCCCCATTTCTGGTAAAAGATCACATGTTCGCTCGACCTCTCGGATCCAATCACCCTCGATGTGACCGACTGGCGCCGACCAGATGCTGCGCCAAAATGAACACATGGCGTCATCATCCGGCAGGCGCGTATCAGTCACATCTTGGTCCGGTCGCTCCCAAGCCCTTATTATTATTATTATTATTTATTTTATTTTTATTTTAAATAAATAAATAAATAAATAATAATAAATAAATATTGCTATTGTTTTTTTTTTGTTCGTAAAAAATTGTAATTATATTTTTTTAATAATAGTTTAATATGTAAATTATTGACTCTCTGCAGTGTTGGAGTAAATTGCAAGAAGAAGAAAGTAATTGAATTAAATAAATAAATAGAGCCAAACAATTGCAATGTACAAAGCACTTTGCCGTTGTTTAGGGACGTTTTCAATAAGCTGAACATTGAATGCCCATAAACCTCTAGCACATTTCAATATCCGAAAATCCCGGTATTAATACTAAAAGCCAATAACTGCATTCCCAAAGTTCAATACCTCATAAGCACATAACAGGTATTTAACAGAAGTTTTGTTCTCAAGACACGCCCATTGCATAGATTGCAGTGTTCCAAACTTTGCCGTTGAGAGTTCGATGAAAATGAGATATGAGGGTAGTCTGATACTCGTGGAGGAAGCTATCGGTAATTGGTGACTCACACTAAGTTTACATGAACTGAACTTGTACTAACTTGTAAGTACGTTCCGGGTTTTAACATGTTTTCATGACTAAGTATAAGTTACTTTACTTGATAGTAAGTTCACTCTCAGCCAGGCGCATTACTTTGTGAAATTTATTTCATCACCTCTGCTCTCAAAACAGTGAAGGAAAACATCATGAGGAAACCGGCTTGTACTAGAACCAAAAATTCGAAAGCCTGTGACGTCCACTAATCTGCACTGGGTCTGGCAGAGGGAACATTATAAGGCTGATGCTATGCTATGCTAATATTATTTTTTATTTTATTTATTTATTTGGAAAAAACAAACAAATGTACAATATGTACCACAATAAAATATGGAGTGACGTATGGGTAAATGTATAAATTCACCACGTTTCTACAGATTTCTTGATTATTCCACTGAGGGTAAAAGTAAATCTGTATGCTTTCTACGCATTCGCGGTAAAACTACTAAATCGATTTTGTTCAAATTTTATAGAGGGTATATCATGTAACTAGCACTATGCCAGCGACTTCATTCGCGACAAAGATTTCATAAAAACTTTAATTTTCCTTAACCATAAAAATATATACCTGATATAGTAAATAAAAAAGGTTTTCATTATTTGTTTTTCAAAACTACCCCTATAAAACGATTTGGGGGGTGTAAAGATTGTGGGAAAATCTTATTCCTGGCGTTAGTAAACTTAAAACTTGCCACCATTGTAATTAAAATATATTTTTTTAATAAAGACTGTCATTATTAGTTTTTATTAAAAATTTTGATTTTAATTACAATTATTTTTAGTTTTTCTTTAGTTATGAAAAACTAATAATGACAGTCTTTATCAGTCTTCAGTCATCATTTCTTTTGACAGTCTCTATACAGTCTTTATCTAAAAATTGTGATTTTTATTACAATTCTTTTTAGTTTTTCATTAGTTATGAAAAAAAATTCACATTTCTTAACATTTCTTTTGACAGTCTCTATACAGTCTTTATCGAAAAATTTTGATTTTAATTACAATCGTGGCAAGTTTTAAGTTTATTAACGCCAGGAATAAGATTTTCCCACAATCTTTACACCCCCAAATCGTTTTACAGAAGTAGTTTTGAAAAACGAATAATGAAAACCTGTTTTATTTACTATATCAGGTACATATTTTGATGGTTAAGGAAATTGAATAATGTTTTTTTTTTTTATTTACTTACACATATACTTAATGTTTTTAATAAATAATAATGTTTTTTTTTAATTTACTTTGCATCAGGTACATATTTTGATGGTCGTAAGGGAATCAAAACTTTTAGGAGACTCTCCGTTTAATCATAAAATATAGCAAAAAGTAACGCAAAGAAAATGAAAGATAAAATCAGAATGAAAGACAACGAAGGTCAAAAGTCTGACACAATCGCCGGCTTCGCCCAGCGCAGCGGCGGGAGATGTCATTGGACGGTATTACCCACCAAAAAAAAAAAAAAACTTTAAACTAGATATCATAAAATAACTACTTTTTAACGATTATAAACTTACGGAACCGTCAGTCGCACTACAACGGGTAATTTTTTCTATAACTTAGTTGTGTCTCTCGTCGTATGTAACTCGATGGGTGAAACAATCGGAAACTTACCTGAAAAAGAGAAAAAAGTTTTATTAGTACACAACAATAATTAAGTTTTTGTTACAAAGAACTTATAGGATTAATAAGATATCTTTAATTAGTTTTGACTTAGGGCAAGTTAGATTGGGTTTTGTCAAGTTGATGGGTAATTTTCTAATTCCGATGACAGTGGAGTATTAAAGTAGGAAGCAAGAAAAGTGCAACTGAAAGAACACAGGTGGGTTGTATTCCGTAAAAGTTTAACACTTTCTCTCGCTTCACCAAGAGCGGGAAAAGTTATTTGAGAATTTCCCACTTCAAAAAAGGAAAGGCCGAAAATTTGTTGCACGTAAATTACACTAATAAGTATAAGGGTGTTTTTATTATCATGCGGATTTCATCGCACATGCGGGATTGCCCCGCACGCTTCTCGCGTGCATATTTCCCGCATTACAATAAATACTTTTATGAAAAGGACATACGCATACGGAACAAATACGCATGCGTGACGAAATCCGCATGATAATAAAAACACCCTTAAGGCAAAAGTTTGTGTGTGTGTTTGTTATTTCTTCAAGGTTGAATTATATATCAGGAGTATATTTCCTTGAGATAATTGTCTACTATTACGAGGGCGAAGCCGCAGGCAGTAGCTAGTACTCCATAGCTCCATCATCCCGGTAAGGGTGTTTTTAATATCTTGCGGATTTCATCATGCATGCAAAATTGCTTCGCATCCCGCGTGCGTATTCCACGCATTACAATAAATACTTGTATGAAAAGAACATTTGCGGGGGCTAAGCATAGTACGCATGCGGAGCAATTCCGCATGCGTGATAAAATCCGCATATAAAGGCGAAAATTTATGAATGTGTGTGTACGGTTGTTACTTTTTCACGTTCGAATGGTTGAAAGCATTTCGATGGAACTTATTAGGTACACGAGTTAACCATGTCCTGGAATATCACAAAGGATATAGAATAGAATAAAATTTATTTTACTATCGCGGTCATTATGCCTGATCATTAAAAAAAAAATTCGCTTGAATCATGCGGCACGGCGCCAAACCAAACCTTTTGAAGTTTTCATTTCGAGTGCAAGCAAAAATGAACTTAGCTGTGGTCAGGCGGAAGTGACTTTGATGGTAGACCAAAATAGTAACAGTATGTTCCCTTGGAATAATTTTCTACTAATACCATGCAGGCGAAGCCGATGTCAGCAGCTCTCTCCTTAAGTCCATCATCCCAGTATGAACAAAATTCAATTTTCTATCCTCCTCTCCGAACGGGTATTTTACACCCCTTCCTAGGTGAAAAGGCAGGGGTTTTTTTAATGAAAAATAGAACAGATTTAAGCCTTAATTACGTGGTTGTACACGTGGTGTTCATGCCACATAATTAGGGCCGTGTCATCAATCAACTAGCTACCAATGTTCGTGATTTAATGTTATGCATATTTACGAGTTAATTTTATATTTAAAACGGCTTTTTAAATGAAAAATGTGTTTAAACCTGGCTTTAATATCAACATGGGGAATAATCCTGAGGGTGGTTTTATATGACGTGCATTTAATTTGTGGTGCAAACAAAATGAGTAATTTAGACGTAGGTTCGCTCAGTTCTCCATTTTGTCTTTATTGAAGTGAATACAGGCGTTGAGCACTTTATTTGTTGGTATTGAATGAAACTGCAGTTATGTTTGGCTTTGCAACACTCGTTCGGGTTTTTTTAAATTATCTAATCACATCTCTCGCCCTTGGGTGGAGCGAAAGATAGTGTCAGACTTTTATTGACTAAAAAACCTGAAGGAACAGGGTAGGTTTTTAGTCAGTAAGAGTCTGACACTACTTCCCGCTCCGCCCAAGGGCGGAATTTGTGATTGGATGATTTTACCTACCATAAAAAAAAACCCGATCCCTTCGTAGCCTTCGGACCAGGGACCTGGTTTACATGTTTAAATTTGTTCATGGCCCCAAAGTAGGCTTCGACCCTGTTAGGCCCCTACAGTTTGCTGAAAACTCATTGAGGCGCGCGGGAATATTACGCGCCGTCGAAACGCTCGTTCGGGTAAGATCGGCTTGAGTCGGCTCATCTTACCTGCACGAAAGCAGTTAGGCCCAGTTGTGTTTCGTAGATCATTGCTATTCGTTACAGGTAGACATACGCCAGAAAATCTGACCTTCTTTTTTTTTTAGGTTACTAACTGGTACCGGCGTTTTTTAACTATCTATCAGCGAAAGACCCGTAAAAATCGATCTAGCCGAAAAAAATTGTATTCTTTGTTATAGCTATCAAATATACCATCATAATATGCATTAGTAAAAAAAATATTTTGATATACCCGACACACACATCAATTTTATTAATATGTATAGAAGACATTGATATTTTATACGTTACGCGCTAACATCGTGATCAGAAAACCTGGACTCAAAACTCACACATCTATGATCAGTGTCATTACAGTCCCAATGCTATAGTCACTGATAGACAAGGACAGAGATAAGAGCCAGCGCTGTCGTGCGAGCGAAATAGCGTTAGCCAATTAAAACAAACTATCTTCCGCTGTTTTGATTATATCAATGATAGAAGATGATTATTTCCACTTACACGTGATTTGAATATGAACTTTAAAACCTTTATAAGCTTGTATCAAAACAATTCAAAAAGTTTTAAAAACCTATCAATATCTTTAAAAACAGTGTTAAATGGTCGTTTTTACTTTCAACTTCCCCTTAACAGCACACTAAATCGCAGAGATTTATAAAACGGGCCCAAAATGGAAAATTTTGCCAGTTTTTTCTTCGATTTACAGCGCTACATTTCCGAACATAAAACCGTAGGCGATTGGAGTTTTTACGAGAGGCGGCGGTAACTCTTTGCTTTACGGTTTGAAGTGAACAGGGTCGCAAGAATATTGGGTAGTGTTATGTTATCGAAATGGCTGGAATGACACTTGCTGTGGCTACAAAAAGTTATATTAACGGTTTTATGTATCAACAATTGGAACGTATACAGCAAGTGCAAAGATTTGGGGTCCCTCATTTTAGATTCAATCAAAATAAGTTCTTATTCTTTTTGTTGGGATTCCAGACGTAAATGCAAAGCGTAGCTGTTTTCGAATTGCATCTAGCATCTTGCTGGAAGTTTCGTAGTAATTTGTTTTTTAGGAAAGGTAGTAGGAAATTGTCTAATAATTCTCTTAATATCGCAGCATATGCTGAGTTAGGTTAGGTTAGGTTAGAATATAGAAGTTTATGAAACAGTCGTGTTGTAGTCAAGTATTAAAATTGAAATGAACACACGATAATTTGAAATATAACCAAGATAAATACATCGAATAATGGGGTAATTAGAAAAATAGCAATATATTACACATCTGCCTTATAAAATAAAAAAAAATCCTATAGCTTGATATATGTTTAGCTTGAAATAATGCTAAAACAACTTATGAAATGCTTCGAAAGTAGTCAGTTTGGGTATGCTTAAGTGATGAGCTTAGTGGTCGAAGAAAAGCAGCTACAAAGTCTCTAAACCATATTTCCCTCATACAAAACAAAACACATACAAATCTCAGCCTGGAATCGTTCGCTGCTTACCACGCACATATCGGACGAGCGAGCAAATAGCTAATTTACGATCGCATCGCCACCCCAGCATGTAAGTGGTGGCGGGTCTGGCTGACGGCGCCGCCAATGTAATGCGCAGTGCGGATGCCGATGCAAAACACTGCATTATCGCTCGTCGCTTATATTGCGGTCAATGTAGGTCGGGGATCGACAATGTTATGGTGATTTAGTTGTCGATTTGTGTGTGGGAATTGCGTTGCGTGCATTTATTTGGTGAGCGTGTGCGCAGGTTTTGAATATTGGTCTGGTTGATTGTAGGTGTTCTTGCGGCGAACTCAGATTTCTTATGGATCATTAGGGTGACCTGGGCCATGTAGTGTAACTATAAATCAACCAACTTGGTTATTGATGGGCCAAAATAATTATGTATTATTAGCGACCCATCCTAGGGTCGAAAGGGCGATAGAAATCTTTGAATTTCTCGGCTTGGTTTTATAGTAGGTGTGGATTAAAATCTAGAAACTTTATATTGCGAGGATAATATAATTATTATTTTAATTAAAAAACCATTTAAAACTATGATTTTAGTTAAATATCTATCAGCTTGTTTTACAATGTCAATCAAACGCTGTTATTTCAGTAGCAACTGACTTAATTTAAGAGTACTTCAAGAGCTAATTGCGCAAAAGTATATGAACCACTGCAGGAAAAATGTACGACTGAAAAAAAATCACGAAAATGCCTCTAAAAATACTTTTACTGATTAAAAACTGAACTTGTATACATGCAATAATTTTGACAACTACGTGGTAGTTGCCTGACGCTGATTTTCAACTGAACCTTATTGAGAGTGTACGGATGAAAATTAGTTTATTCATTTAGTTATTAGTGTTAGGTGTAAGGTAGTAAATCTCTTTCTTTCGTCTAAGTCCGAGAGTGACCACGCTTTAGATCGTGTAGTCCTCTTAACCCGAAACCAACGCAAAGAAAAAAGAAAAGTTTATCTTGAAAAACCAATGAAATAAAAGCCAGTATCGCTTGGAGTCGGGGTCGCTCGCCGCTGGAACTTGTTGAACGAGTGCGGCACACAATAGCGCAGCATTGTGATCCAAGTGACGCTCGTTATCGGGGACGTCACGACTGCCGGTGCACCCTGTATATGGGCAGGGACAATACAACTAGAAATAATACGGAAGTGGGTTGGAAAAATCTGAGGTCTGGTTTTGTAGGCAACGAAATTAGATCGAAGATTTTTTGGTTTTCGTGCCTCAGCTGGAAAAAATGGAAACCTTACTTTGTTTGTCTTTTATCAAGAATATTTTTCTCAAGAACAGGCGTTTTTAGAGTAGAGGTATTAATATAAAATACTCAAGTCTGCTAAGCCGTGAAAACAGAACATTTTGATACAATTGCAGAAACTTTGTCATTGCGACTGAGGCGGAATTCTGGATGTTATAGAGACGTGGGTTGCAGTGACAACGAAGACTGCATTTTGCACGTGTATCAAACGACGTCTTTCAATACGATTCTTGGAGTTTGACCAGCGCCTCGTGAGCAAGACGCGCGCTCAGCCTGATACGATAAGTATAATAAAATTGTGTTGGGGGCGAGCACGTGCACTTTTCTGCACTAGTGCGGAAAACAGTCAATTGCAAAAGCGGTGTGATAAGAACGAGTTTTCGAGTAAGTGTATCGAGAGTTAATAATCAAACAAACTAATAATCAAACGCACGGGGTGCAATGGTGATATTAAAAATATGACATGATAATAATAATAATAAATCAATAATCAATAAAAAGGCCTATGACTCTGTTCCACATACATGGCTCATGAGGGTGTTAGAGTTGTATAAAATAGATGCAACTCTACGCACCTTCCTTGAGTCATGTATGAGGCAATGGAAAACTGTCCTTTGCTATCCAGGATGTCGACCGATCCAGGCAAATGATGAACCAATATGGATTAAACGGGGAATATTTCAGGGCGACAGTTTGAGTCCACTTTGGTTCTGCTTAGCTCTGAATCCTCTAAGCACATTGCTGGAGGATTCAGGCCTGGGCTATCGGTTGAGAAGAGGTGGTCAGGTCCTATCTCACCTGCTGTACATGGATGATCTGAAGCTTTTTGCCCACGACAATTTGCAACTGATGGAACTACTGAGAGTAACTGAAACTTTCAGTAGTGCCATCAGGATGGAATTTGGTGTGGACAAATGTGCAGTCATGCATGTAAAGCGAGGTGAGATTGTGGAATCCGTGGGAATTCAACTCTCGGATTCTATAAACCTTAGATCCCTCTCATCGACCGAAACTTATAAGTATTTGGGTATGTCGGAAGCGTTAGGCATTAACGTCGCCGACATGAAGCAAACGTTGAAGGAGCGTTTCTTTGGCCGCCTGAAGAAGGTTTTAAACAGCCTTCTGTCAGGCGGAAATAAGGTGCGCGCCTTCAACGGTTGGGTCATGCCGACTTTAATGTATTCTTTCGGCATACTCAAATGGACTCAGACCGAGCTAGACGCCCTGGATAGGCGGGTCCGTACATTGCTGACCGCAAATCGGATGCATCACCCACGATCATTGGTGATGAGACTGTACATCCCGCGGAAGTGCGGAGGTCGAGGCTTTCTGAACGCAAAGACTCTCCCCAACCGCGAGGTGTGCAGCCTCAGAGAATATTTTCTCAAAACCGACGTGGGTATGCACCGCGATGTGGTCGCAGTGGACAAGGGACTCACCCCGTTGTCCATGGCTAAAGAGAACTGGCACAAACCTGTGGTGCTTACTACTGATGACCGCAAGGAAGTTTGGAAAGGCAAGGAGCTTCACGGGCGCTTTTTCCGGGCTCTTCATGAGCCCGATATAGATTTCATGGCGTCCGTGGCCTGGTTACGTTTCAGCGACCTCTTTGGGGAAACTGAAGGTTTTGTCTGTGCGATTATGGACGAAGTTATCTTAACGAACAACTACCGGAGACATATTATGAAGGACGGGACGGTTGACGTGTGTCGGGCATGCCATCGTCCGGGTGAGTCCATCAGACATATTATCTCTGGTTGTTCTCGTCTGGCTAACGGTGAGTACTTGCACAGGCATAACCAAGTAGCCAGGATTATCCACCAGCAACTTGCTTTGAAATACAACTTAGTGGATTCTGAGGTACCGTATTACAGGTATGTGCCCGACCCAGTTCTCGAAAATGACCATGCCACGTTGTACTGGGATCGGTCTATCATCACTGACCGGACTATTGTAGCCAATAAGCCGGATATAGTTGTGATAGACCGATTAGCGCGCCGCGCAATGATAGTCGATGTCACCATCCCACATGACGAGAATCTCGTGAAAGCTGAGAAAGAGAAACAAATCAAATATCTCGACTTAGCACACGAGGTTGTCGACATGTGGAATGTGGACTCGGCTGTCATTGTGCCGATTGTTGTAACTGCCAACGGCCTTATAGCCAAAAGCTTCGACGACCATCTGTCGAAGCTTTCGTTGCGCGGTTGGATCAAGGGCCTGATACAGAAGGCAGTACTCCTCGATACGGCTCGCATTGTGAGGAGGTTCCTTTCTCTGGAGCCCTAACCACCGGTAGCTTGGACCCTGCTCCCGACACCGGCGGACTACTATTTTTATATTTTTAAATGATTTTTTATATATATTTGTATTCATAAATATTTAAAAATAGAAAAATATGTTTAGAAAAAAAATAAAGGAAATAATAAATCATCATGATAATATGATATGATATGGTGATATGTATTATACATACAAAACTTCCTTTTGATTTACTCTATCTATTAAGAAAAACCGCATCAAAATCCTTTGCGTAGTTTTAAAGATCTAAGCATACATATGGGGACAGACAGTGGGAAGCGACTTTGTTTTATACTAAGTAGTACAACTGCAAGCACTCACCAGCGGAGACGCAGCAAAATGTGATGAGATGTTTGTTAATAAATGAATCATGCCAATTGATTGTATACCATATATCATTTGCAGGCGGTCGCCTCCTTTTACGAAGCAGTAATGCTAGCAAAGGAGGAGGCCGACCGCATCAGGCAACGGCGCACACGCCGCCGCCGCCGCCGGGATCCCGATCCCGATTTCCGGCCACCGTAGGCGTAGGCTCGCGGACGGCGGGCAATGGGTAGCTCGCTGTCCGTCCGTCCGGTAACAGACCGGTCCGAGCTCAAGTCGTCTACGGCGCGCACTGTTCCCGCGCGCCTCACGGAGTGGTCAGCAAATTGTAGGGGCCCAGCAGGGCCGAAGCCTACTGGGGCCAAAGGTTATGTGAAAATGTTACCCGGGGCCCTGGGACAAAGGCAATGAAAGGAACAGGGTAGGTTTTTAGTCAGTAAGAATCTGACACTATTTCCCACCCCACCCAAGGGCGGGATTTGTCATTGGATGATTTTACCTACCACAAAAAAAAAACCGTATATCATTTACAATAAACCTCTAAACCTTATTAAGAGCCATTTCACAAAATTTGATCGCTCGAGTTTAGGTAAAAGACGGCAGCTTTGTTCATGTGTGCGTAGCTATCCACACATACACAACGCGACCAGTGTAGTACTAGTGATGAGACAGACTAAACAATCTTGAGCCGTTATAATCGTAATGCACTTTGGTTAGATTTATAAATAAGTGATTTTATTTATTCAGTCTATTAATTATTTACATATTTATTTCATGTTGTTTTTTGTTAGTACAAACAATTGTACAGTTAATGTTACAACTTGAGATCTGTATCCTACAGAGTAGGCAAAAAGAACAGTTTAATTATTTATTATAAACATGCTGCATAAACTAAATATGAACACTATTAATACTAATTGATTATGATATTAATGCTGTCTGAACTAATAAAAAAAAATGTTATGTAAGTATTTCTAAAATATATAATAGAAATGGACAGGGAAACAACCCAGAGATTCAAAGTGTTTTATTTTAAATAAACCATTTACAGGCACTTTTAAAATTGCAAGAAGTATGTCAGTCAGAAAAAATGATGACACTTTTTGCAATCATGTTATGTATTACAAATATCTCGGTTACATGTTTCTTGTCGCTGCTATCATGTGAGAACAATGTAAATAAAATAAAAATAAAAACAATTTTAAAATAATTTATAGATATTAAAATAAGCCACTGACAGGTAAGAAATGACCAGTCTTAACTGACAGCGTACGTTCACGGATACAAATAATCCAACACGCGCCACTGTCAGTGAGACATTTGATTGAGGATGACAAACTCTTTACCGCCATGCTCATTTATATCAAACAAGTCCAGTAGTAACCTAAAACCATAAATTGCTCCATGGCACTCACATTTAACTTTAAAAAAATGCTTCTACATTATATAATTTATATTATACAATAGTTTTCGAATTAACAAATATATTTCCAAAAGTAATCAATTTGTACGCCGTAGTGGTAGTGAAGGTTAACCAGCATGGAGCCAAGCATTTTATCTTGAATATAATCCTCCAACTTTTAAACACAAGTTTAAAATATTGTTAAATTTAATTATTAATTCAATTTGGTTTCATTGAGTTTCATGATGTTTTCATAGATATATTGACCAGGCACCGCCACAGGATTAGGACAACAAATCAAAGGCTTAAACAGTTCAATTAGAGAATTGCACCTGCGGAGCAATGGCTCTGATGGCTCTTATCTGTAGTATAAAAATTGAGTAGATATCTACAGCCCATAGTAAGATACCGTATGACATGATACTATGAAAATAACTAAAATAGACCAGCCTAGTATGTAGTATCAACATCCGTAAATTGGCGGTTTTTTTTAATATCATATAAAACTGCTGAGCTAAACCGTCCTTCAAGAAATTTTGAACTAGATTATTAGCAGTGACCAAATTATTCTCTAGTTATAATAACTATCATATGTTAAATTACTGGGGCCAAAAGTTATGTGAGAATGTCACCACGGGCCCCGGGATACTGGGGCCAAAGGTTATGTGAGAATGTCACCACGGGTCCCGGGACAAAGGCAATGAATGGAAGGGTAGGTTTTTAGTCAGTAAGAGTCTGACACTATTTCCCGCCCCACTCAAGGGCGGGATTTGTCATTGAATGATTTTACCTACCAAAAAAAAAAACATATTTTAAATAAATACTTGTCGCAAAGGCATTGATCTTGCTTTTCTAGGGTCTATAATTTCTGGTAATATGCAGTATACAAAACATATTTACCATTGAGTCTGAAAGTTCCATTGGTTCATCAAGTCCAGGCCCTAATACAACAGATTCTTTATTCTATAAAATTAAAGAAATATTATATACTACGTACTACTGAATGCGACGACCTCCCTGGCGGTGTCAGCGTGGTATATTACACAGACAAGTAGGCGTGGGTTTGCGGACGACGAGCAATGAGTAGCTCGCCGTTCGGCCATACGGTAAGATCCGGACCGAGCCCAAGTCGTCGAAGATGTCAGCAAAACCGTAGGGGCCTAGCAGGGTCGAAGTCTACTGGGGTCATAAGTTGAGTGAAAGAGAACCTCGAGGCCCTGGAATGAAGGCAAAAAGGAACATAGGAATAGGTTTTAGTCAGTAAAAGTCTGACACGCCCTCCCGCTCCGCCCGAGAGAGAAGAGAAGTCATTGGGTGATTTCTCACCTTAAAATAAAAAAAAAATCCTACTACTAAATAAACTTCTATTTTCAACATATAATTGTAACTAAAACATACAATTACTGTTATAAAATCTGGCTTTTTACTTGTACCCGGCAGTACTTCTCGGCTAAATGCACTATCCTCCTCTACCCGATTTCTCATTCTAGAACAAATACAAAAAAAACAAATTTCCATACTTTCCATATCTACAAAGAAATCATATTTTTACTCAATAAAATGATTATTTTAGTGTTTTATTATGTGGGTACAAATTCTTAAAATTGTAATTACAGTATTAAAATCCATGTCAATGTGTAGTTAGGTAATCAATAACTGCGTATACGAATTACAAATCAAAAGAATGTCTACCTCGCTTCTGTTGCTTTCTTTAAGGCTGCAATATTTCTATTTTTTCTTTTTTTGACACAATGGTAAACAGAACCCTTCCGCACCATTGCAAAAACTAATAAAACAAAAACATGATTATTCAACAAATTCTACAAACTACTATAATAATACTTTGTTTAATAAATTAACGAAAATCATTCCTTATGAAAAAAAAAAAAATACGAATAGAATCAAAATGTTGTAGTCGTAGTATAATAATGCGTTCACGATACGCGTGCTCGATAATCGGGACGCGGGAAAAAACGGCACAGGTCCTGCGTCGGCGGGCGTTCGAGCCGTACTAATCGCTGCCCGCTTAGGCTCCGTATTATATTCTAATTTAGAGTGATTTTAAAAACGATATTATGTCTAAATATATGAACGGATTTTACTGAAATGTTGGAATTAGTTTAATCTATGAACATTGTTTATATTTACATAGTTTTTTAAATGTAATTACGTTTTATTCAAACCAAAAATCGCGATAAAACAGCGACATAGAACGTAAAAATTGACTTAATATTTTATTTTTTTACTAATTAATGTTATTAATCATCGAAATTCTGGTACATGGTTGGTTGACAAAATTATATGTCTGATGCTTTGTGTATTTTTTTCGGTCAAATTTATAAATATTAATAGTAGATATAAGAGTCTGAAATTGACTCTGCGTTGATTTTTTAGAAGAGTACTTGTGGGAGATTAATTACCACAAAGTCAACAAATTAGTTTTTGGAAATGTGTTACATGAAGTGTCAACATTAAAGACTGGTCTATTTTTTACATATATTCAACAATGCCGGAGTATTACGTAATATGGTAAATTAGGCGACTAAAATCTTAGATTTACACGCGAAAACGTGAAATGGCTCTTAAGTATGTATTGCAAGTTAGCAGCCAATACACTATCCACCTATAAAAAGAGCAACAATTAAACCAGACTATACGTTAACTACCTTTAAAAGTTAATATTTTGAACGGTACTTGCGAGCTGTTTGAGAGACACTTTCGGTGAAGGGGCGACTTACGCGACTCTGCCAAGTACCACTTAAATTAAGAAGTCGTTGTAAAGTTTGCTCTCGGTATGAAATATTTTATTTTTATTTTGCATTATTTTTCTGCTGGATGGAGAGGGAGAGGGAGGCCAAAGAAGAGATGAATGGATTGTGTGAGTAGTGATCTGAAAGAAAAAGGAGTTACTGATCGCGTGCCGAGTAACAGGACAGAATGGAAGAAAAATACCCTTGTTCCGCTGACCCCAAATAACACGGGACGAGGGCAGGAAGATGATGATGATGTTGATGATTATTGGGTATTGGTTTTGCATTGTTTCAACTGTTTGTTGCTATTTGTAGATACATGATGAGTGAGCTTTTTGAAAGATGATAATTATAAAATAGACACGAAGATTTTAAGCAAAAGATTAAGCAGGAACTACATTAGACCAACGCACACGTGAGCGACGCCCGAGTTGTCACGACACATGGCGTGGAGCTAATGTAACCTACCTCTACAAGTCTAGTTTCCATATAAAATGTATGGAGACCGACGCACCCAGATCGGCGTAATTGGCCCACGTGGACTCAATGTATTAAAATTTATACATTAACAATATCGGAAATATTATGAAAAATGGTTCAGGCTGTCTATTTGTAGTTGCGTAAGTGTATACTTGACAAAATAAGTATATAATGTTTGGAGTGATATAGACCGATGCCCCAACATAAATTAAGTCCTTCGAAAACTGTAAGACTATAATTATACATACATAACAGGTACTACCTAATCAAAACTACATTCAAATCGAAAAGCCACTTAAAGATTACATTGTTCAAGAAAACGAAACAAAAAAGACAAAAATTTGAATAGAGTATCAAAAGCTTGGCTTTCTAGAATTCGAGAAACGAAAAACGGCCTACACAAAACACTTTCACTCGTAATGATCCTTCGCAACCAAAGTAACTCCAATTTTAGTCACAGATTCACATAAAGCAGGCTAGCAGCTGTCTCCTTAGCTCACGTAATGCCAATAGATTTCGTATCAAGTATCAGAAAAAGCCTAACAAAAACCTTGGCCGATTCGGTCGGGGAAGCCGGAGTTTTTGCGTGCGGACAACGGAAAGGCGTGGCTGCCTTATAGCTGATGATAAAGACTCAACGCACACAGGTTGCGCTTTTGTCAAAAAAATGCGTCACACAGCTGCAGACTGCGTTTTTCGCACACTATCTATATGCCCTTAAATTTTGATACATGAAATACTATCGATTTGTAAAGAGAAAATTAAAAAATAAAAATACTTCTTTTTTAAACTCAAATTAATTTACGCATGTACGAAATTATTATTTTTTAAGTAAACGTCAGCTAAGTGAGGCCAATGAACTATAGGTTGTTAGTACGCATCGACCGACAACTACCTACAAGGTCATTGACTCGTTTACTTAAAAAATTAATTTCGTACACGCGTACATTAATTCGAGTTTTAGAAAAAAAGTACTTTATTTTTTATTTACAAATCGATAGTGTTTTATGTAACAGATCGACCCTCCACGGGATTAAAACGACCAAAATTTAACGATGTATAAATAAAATTGAAATGTCTATTTGTAATATCAAAATAATATTTTTTAGAAATGTACATGAAAATTAAAAAAAATGGTTGTCTGTGTTTGTCCCGGCTAATCTTCGAAAAGGTTGGACCGATTTGGAACTGATGTTATAAGGAGTAGGTAGCTTAAGCTACTTTTATCTTAGAAAAAGAATTAAAATTCTGCGCAAATACTTCTGAAAATTGGACCAAATGGCAGTGTGCTGTTTAACGAGACTGATGCGGATGAATTATGAATTGAATGAGGGCACCATCTACAAAGCACTTGGGAAATGGTATGCTGGAGATTCTGCACACAGGTGAATATGTCAACTTTCCATACTGTCATTATGTAATTTTGCGTTAATATTTCATACAGAAGTGATTATGGTAAGCGCCCAGCGCGAAATGACGCAGCAGTTTCGCTAGCGTGCCATCAACCCTGAGGTATTACGTCCTCCTTCCTGTGCACTTTCTGTGGCAGTGACTACTGGCCATCACAACTTGCAATGCATAGTGGCTACCTAGTCAATGCCACCACTGCGCACGAATTCTTATTAGTCAATGACGTCACCGCCCCCACATTCCCCTAGCCACCACACGTTCCCTCTGGACAAGGCCTGAGGAACCGGTCCCATCTCCAAGTGGCGACGGTGCAGTCTGTATGCGGTGAGCCTTAAGGATCGATGGATCAATACATCCAAATAGGGTTCGAGGGTACCAAAAGGATTATTTTAAAAAGGTCTAGCGATTAGTTTGATGTGCGAATTATAGAGTGAATAATGTGACGAAGGATTTGAGGGACCTTTTCAATCGCTGGGTTATGGAAATCGGAGATAAATTGTGTACACATGGGCTGGTGCATACAGTAAAATCTTGAGGAGAAAAAAAAAACATATTTTTGGTACTTATGGTAAAACTATTATAGTTTAATAGTTTGTAGTTGTAGGTACCATCAGAGGCACTTCCGCCTGACCTCCTCTAAGTTCATTTTTGCTTGCACTCGAAACGAACACTTCAAAGGGTTTGGTTTGGCACCGCGCCGCAGGACTCAAGCAAATTTTTTTTTAAGTTATCATGCAGAAATGACCGCGATGTCTGATGAGTCCACCACCTTGCCTTTGTACATAGGCCTCTTCTCTAGGAGAGAAAAGGGCCGTTATCCACCTCGCGGGCCCGGTGCGGGTTGGTGAATGTCACATGTCTTCGAATTTTTGGTCCTAGGACATGCCGGTTTTCCTTCACTTGTTTTTCTTTACCCAACAGGGCTGTGGGAAAATTCGAAGGAGTTACCGTGGCTATGGAATGCAAAGGGCAACTGAAGGTTGATTAAAGATGGGTAGTAAAAGTCTGACACTCCATCTCACTTCACCCAGGGTATTTGATGACTGCTCACCGAAAACAAAAGGCTTTTACCCAAGTTTATTGAGTCTGACCTGTGCATCTGAATACCAAAATTCTGAGTGGATATTTCCATCTCAACTTTCAAAGAAATGTTACACTACGCAACTGTGCACCAAATAATATGTAGTAGCAAGAAGCTACTAAATATCATTGTACGTGGTCCCAGCTTTTAGCAGATGTCGCTACGGAATAATACGACGACGTACAAAACTTGTCTAATATAAGAACCGTAGTATAAAGACACTTACTCACCTACTCGATATGAGCAAACATAAAGTTAGAAAGAAAGATAAAAAAAAAAAAATTGTGACAGAGAACAAACTAAATAACATAAAAACATATAAAAGACGTAATCGTGCCAAAAAGGTCCCTAACTCAGCATAAGCTGCAAAATTTATATAAAAATAAAGCGCTGATATTTTGATGGGCCTATGACGCCACGGACACACTCGGGGAACGCGAAATAAAAAATAAAAAATCTGTTGGCTAAATAATGGAAAAGGAACCAAAAACTAAAGATAACTTTATCATTTTAACATGTTAATACTTGGTTCACGATGTGCGGCATAAGATAAACCAAACTAGAGCCAACTGGAGCAAAGTTAAACGCTTTAATTTAAATAAACACAGATTGCATATGGCAGCTTTAAACACATTTCTCAAAAACAAAATACAAACAAAATACATGGGAATCTGCCCGTGAAATGTGTTCAAGCAACTTCGACCGCTGCCCGTTTCAACTGTGAGCATAATTATTATTGTGAATAACTTTAAAATATTTACACTGTACGTAAACATGAAATTCAGTTATTCAGGTAATGTTAATATTATTTAAATGTAAACTGCTTTAATCCGATAAAATTATATCATCACAGTAATGGGTACTTAAAAATAAACTCATAAACGTTTAATGAAATCTAAAGCAGTTTTTATTAAAACAAAAATGAATTTTCAACGTTACGAAACAGAACGTTGTCAAAAACGAATAAAATGCATATAAAGTACAATCTTCAGCGTAACGTGGACTTTTTACGATTCATAATGCTCTATGACATGTCGTAAAACGGGAGCATACAATGCAAAATTTACATTCGTGTAACATTATATTTACATATTCTCGCAGCTTATAAAACAGTCGTATATGAGTGGTATAAAAGCTCCTACTTCAAGAATGCTCCACCTGCTCTAATGCTCAAACAAAGCGTGCTCGTAATCTTAGGCGAACAGTTGATGAATGGAGTCTAGTGGGAGTAAGCCCTAATGTAATACGAAACTTTATATTGTGTGAGAAGCGCGGAATCATCCCGCGGTATATGGAGTGCTCCGCTGCTGATATTACTCGTAGGTACCAGATATGTGCCTGATAATAAAGAACTGCTACCGGAAAATGCGGGCAGTGCATTTGCTGAATACACTACTGAGATTTATATCTCAAATCCCTATATAAAAACTAAGCTTGGGCTATTAAAGGTTCCGAGATTTTTCGAATAGAGTTACAGCAGCTGTAGCAAACCAATTGCATCAGATTTTTTTAGGTGCGGAATCATTCTATGACTTGTCTCGCTCTAGGTGGAGTGGGAGTGGAGTCCTTCTTCACCTTCGTTCTAGACTCCGAAGTTCACTTTTACATAACCCATGGTCCAGTAGAATTGCAACTAATGTAACACAGGTGGGATTTAATCAGTAAAAATCTGCCACTCCTCGCTCCATCCTGAGCATTACAAGTTATTTGATGACCTTCAAACTACAATTTTTGTTTTAAAGCCTTTTGTGTCCCGCTGCTGGGCAAAGGTCTCCCCTTTCTCCTTCCAAACTTCCCTGTCTAGGGCAATCTCTGTCCATTTTGCCCCTCAGACATGATCAAATCGTCACACTACCTTCATCATGGTCGACCTCGAAAAAAAATTGGCTATTTGAAAAACATTCAGTTAAAATGACAATGTATTAATAGATGAAAAATCCGAAATAAATCAAATAAAATATCCGAAAAAAACTGACCAACACAAGTTTCTCCAAGACAAACAATAGGAAATAAAATGAGTAACTACAAGTTACAACAAACATTTGCTAAACCATACGCGCACAAAATGTTATGATTAGGAGACGTAAACAAGAAAACTTAGACAAGAATAAACGCTGAAACTATTTACTGAGCTTCGAAAGCAGTTTCATCTTTCTACGGAGCGTTTGGGGAAAATTAAAAAACTTGTATCCAACTCACATTTAAGCTAGAACAAACAGATAGACAAAGTTGTGGAAAAATAAGGATCAGGACCCACCGAGGCGCGATGCGACGCGACTATGCACAAAGAAATATTGTACCGCTCTAAACGTATGGTATTGGTCTCTTAATTCGAATGCACAAGTCTGCGATGTGCAGTGTCAGACACATAGATACTGCGACGGTACAAAAGAGCATTCTAGACTATATGATTATATGTACGGTACCGCATGCCGCAACGTTATACGTTACAAGAAGCTTCTGTAACAGAATTAATTAAAAAAAAAAAATACGTCGTGTCACAAGGCGCGGGGTGTATTTGTTTTAATTTACTCAATGAAATGTATCCATTATAAATCATTAACACATTGATTGTTAGCTACGAGATATCGCGAAGATGATTTCTTTTAGGATGCCTCATACAAGATATATCTTAGAACCTCTATGACCGTAGATAACATCTAACGAAAGGTATTAATATTGTGGATGTCTGAGATACGAAATATTTCGTATATCGGTACTGGTAGTGAACTTGATTAATAAGAAGTTACGAGATTTCTGGGATAGGCTGACGATGTAAGGTAGGAACTGATTTTGACACCTTGAAATTTTTGCCATTCAATGCTTTAATAACTGCGTATCGTTACGTAGCGTGTTGCTCTAGTGTGAGCAGGCCCTTAACGTGGCCGGACACTGGATAAAGACAATCTTTGAAATTGTTTACAGAAAGCTCGTATTGGTAAAGGATGGGATTAAAAAAGTTCGTTCTGGGGATAGCAATATAGCCGATATATTATATTATATGGTACAACGCACATATTTTTTATGGGCTGATAAAAAATTGGTCAGTATTTAGTAACAGGAACAGCCCTTTCAACATATCGTTTAGCAAATACTTTCAGAAGGCTGTTGCTGCTGCCACAGCCTCTTGGAAGGAAAAAAAACCGGGCAAGTGCTAATCGGAATCGCGCACCGAGGGTTCTGTGCAACTTTAATTCCGGAATGGAGTTTCGATAAATTTTCCGTAACGCAAAAAAGGTTTTTTTTTATTCTACATAACTAAAAATTTACAGTGTTCAGATTTTTTCCTATATTTGTGCTATAAGACCTTGCTTCATGCCAAATTTCAGGATTCAAGGTCAACGGGAAGTACCCTATGAATTTTGACTCCTTGAGAGTATCAAAATATACGTTTTTTGCGACATAAAACGGCCGTATCTCTATTTTTCGTTAACTTAAAAGTTTTTTCACAGCTTCAAGGGACCGCAGAGTTAAGTACCTATGCGGTTTTATTTTTAACTCGATGCCTTCGCAAGTTCTCGAGATTGGACCGAGGCAAGACAGACCGACGGAAGTGATCCTACAAGGGTTCCGTTTTTTTCCTTTTCAGTTACGGAACCCTAAAAAACAACTGAATCTTTATCCAAAATGATTGATTACAGAATATCGGCAGAGGAACAACTATAGTACCTATCATAATACTATCCAACGAATCCCGGGTTCTGTCGGAATCCCGGGATTACGTCATTTCCCCTCACAAATACGCACCATGTTGTCTATTTAGGTCAACCCTGTATCTCTATAGAATGTCAATGTCTTAAAAGGTTTTTCCTCAAAATTTTCTTAAGGGAAAATGATTCAGAGGAGTACCTTAGTGAATAGGGATTAGACGTCATAAATGATTTTGGTAAGTAAGAAGTAGCTGAGCGGATTATTTAATTTCGAAATGAATAGATGACGGCTATTTATTGGGTTAAGTTATCTTTTGTATAGAGATGTCTCAAAACATGATGTATTTCTTTATTCTTGTTTTCTTTCCGTAGGAATAATGTAACACTAGCCTTTGCCAGTAGTTCCACCGGCGTGAATTTAGATTTCTTAGCAAAAATTTACCGAATTATTTTGTATGGAAAATTAAAGCAAAAAAAAGGACAATTATTTTTTTTTATTTTTTTTTAAATTGATATAAACTAGTGTTTGACTGCAATCCCACCTGATGTTAAGCAGTGATGCAATCGTTGATGGTGAGGCGCACTAGTTTATTAAGAGCCTATTCACTCTAGCCTTGAAGACACCTAAATTGTAATCGGACGGGAAGACCACAGTAAACAAACTGTTCCAGTCTTTCGATGTACGCGGTATAAACGACGAGGCAAAACGCTTAGTTCGTACCGTAGAAGTTTCAACATCATAAGGGTGGATATTCGCCGTACGCTTATCTATCGTGAAATAATTCATATGCCAGTTGATTCTTTGACATGGTGTCACGGATACTCTAGAGTTATGGGATATCAAAAAGAAAATACGTGTATATATAGAAGTATGAAAAAGAGATGTAAGATAAAGAGAAAGAATTAACATGCTATGTGCATCACAGATACGACAAACAGGTCCAGATCCTACCTCCTGCTGGACCTACATGTTTGGCGCAGCCGTGAGACAAACATTGTTAGTTTTCTTTAAGTTTTTAATAATTTTAAGTGTCTATATGATGTTTCTACATTGTGAGTTTCTATGCCCAATAAAATATTTTCCTTTCCTTCTTTCTTTCGATCTTCAGCATTCATAGCCATCTAATACAAAGACTGCATCACTTCAGAGAATAACAATTAAATCTAATAGCTCTTGAAATTTATCAATATTTTCCATCCGTTTATCGGCTGGGAGCGTGAAAAACACGGCCATTAGAGGACGGACCGCTGAAGAGTCATAACCACTTGATGGGTGGCGGTCGAGGGCCCTCGAGCACCAGTTTTTGCTAAAGGGTAGGGCGAGTCGATGACTACGCGTGAACGCACTACATGCAGCCAGATTTTAATTACAATATGAACGAATTTTTTTAGTTGTAATAAAAACTGCCTAAATGAAAATCGAACTCGCTCACGAAGGGTTCCTTACTATATAAAAAAAACAAGCAAAGAACACGTCGACAAAATAACGTTATATTTGTGATATAAATCAGTGCTAGATTGCGATACCGCCTGATGGTTAACAGTGATGCAATCGTTGATTTTGGATCGCATTTTATTAAGAGTCTAGTCACTCTAGTCTTGAAGACACCTAAATTATAATCGGATGGGAAGACAGCTGCAGGCAAATATAAAAAGTATATGATTTTTTAATGTATTTTAATTGTATTATTTGTTGTTGTGGTGGCACATTTACACACTCACACAACACAAATATTTGAAAATTTCAACTATATCTTTTATGGTTTATGAGATGCACCCCGTTAACAGATGGACGGACAGACAGCTGAGGCTTTGTATTAGGAGTACGTAACCCTAAAAACTGTTGGTATAAAGTCTGTACCGTTTTTTGTTTACAACCTAACATTTACCAAGCAAACAATTCTACTGAGCAAATTCGGGCCGTATAATCTATTGGACAATACACATTTTAATTACGTTCACAAGAGCGTTATTTGCGTTGGCAATATTTAAATTGAACAGCTTACAAGGTGCTCCTTTGCCCTTGCTATTAGGCCATCAGTTTTGTACCCTTTGCCCGTGGTTATTGAGTCGATTATCGTCCACTTAGATATCCCATTTCGTTCGAATGGCAGTCCGATTTACCTTATACTCCTCATCGATCTTAAAGAAAATTGTTATTATCATTTTATATTAATTTTAACACAACATGATAAATATTAAAAATTTAAATATTTAAAAATATCGGTATCGAGAATACAATCATTTTTATTTATTATTATTTATTTGCTTCAGATACAATATTCATATTTTGTTAGAAAGGTAGGTGCTTAAAATTATGTTAATAATAATTATATATAATTATGTTTTATTTTTGTTTATGTTAAAGGCTCCTATGTTGAGATAGGAGCCTTTTTGGCCGCACGTCTTTTTTTTAATCTTTTTTATTTAATTTAAGTATATCGAATTAGTTACTTTTTATCTTAATGTTGTTTGTCCTGTACGAGTCACAAATAAATGTTTTTATTTCTTCTTTCTTAAAAAAAATAAATACAAATAAACATACCCATTACAGGGATCCTAAGAAATTCCCATCATAAAAACAATTAAATTACACATAAAAGCCTAGATTAAAATTAAGTAAAAATTCATTAATTCTTCGGTCAATTCCTAAAATTCCAGATAGCATTTTACGAGGTCCGGGTCTTCCGATTTCAATGCTAACGTTTTATAATTTTCTTGCGAATTTCGATCGTTCGAATAAAGTATTCCGAACTTTTTATCGTTATTGATGAATTCCAGGAATGCCTTTGTTCAAAGATAGTTGCTATCAGAGTTTGTTTTGTCAGAATAATAAAAGTAATTCCTGTTTTTTGTTTTAAAAATGTATACTAACTATATGTTTGTCATCCATTCTTTTCATTTTAACTTTAAAGGCTCTTTTAGAAAAAACAACAAAAATTTAATAATTTCACGATTTAAAATGTTTTTATAAATACACCGCCAAGCTTTTCCCTTAGTTTTTAACACAAAATTTTCATGTTATTTTCGCTGAAAGTCAAGGTTCAAATGTGGCATGTATTAAGCTCGCGAATCGTCGGTTCCAGCGGGAAGTAACAGTTTAAAATTTAATCACATTTCTGCTCCTAAATTTATTTTTGTTGTGTGATGAGTGTAGCTACGTTTTAGAATTTAAAACGGGATTTTGGACTTTGAGGAAAATAATTTGTTGTACTAGTTAGTAAATATTTTAAGGATAAATAGGTGGCCAACGGTTTAGTAGTTATAAATAAAATAATATTTTATTAAAATAGGCACATCAGTGTTATACAGAAAACCAAAATAATTATAAATTACTGCTATCATTAATGACACCCTGTTTTGCGTCCAAAGCCTAGCAAATAATTTCGAAAGTAGAAAAAAAAAAACGTTAAAAATTATCGTTACCACACTGCGCTTAACAAGCGACCTAGCCTAGTGCTAGTTGATGCAATCGACACGTTTAAGTCGTTCAGCGCTCTGATTGGCCCGCTCCAAGCTCTTAACCAATCAGAGAATCGTTAACGGTAAACGTTTCGATCGCGTTAACGTAACAAAAACTATCAGTAGGCGCTTTATCAGTGCATTTTCGGCCGTGAGGACTACACATGTGTTCTTTACATACTAATAATAATACAAAAACGCTTTTCACGACTGTCTGTTTATCCACTAACCCCCCGCAACGGATTTTGATACGGTTTTCGATAATAGAAAGAACAATAAACGAGGAAGGTTTGTTTATATAATTTGCATCAGTGCGAAGCCGGGGCGAGACACAAGTTCAAGATAAAAAGATAGATTATTTATCAGAACAGTCCTGTAAATCCGTCTCTTATGGTCACAAACCTTGTGACGTCGAGCTGTAGGCCCCTCGCGTCTGTGTAATGGACGAGAAAAGCTTTCATATTTATATTGTTTTAAAAATATTACACTGCGCGGACACTTTTTTAATATGAGAGTAAGGTCAAGCACAGGTCGAATGGACGGTTTGGTAGTGGCTTATAAATGGACTAAAAGGTTGGATATAACAAAAATGTAATTTATTTAGGCATTGTCAGTAAACGCGTTTTAATCTGTCCTAGCTCAGAGGACACCGGTGTCCTCTCACATCCACGCCACTATAGGCCTTAATTCCGATGTTTAGAGTCTACTTTTGTATGAACAAGTTGGGTAGTTGTGGATCGAAGTGTTAAGTAAAAAAAAAAGAAAAGAAACTGACGGTGTCTACAGTATAGAATAGAATATTGTTCGCGAGAAAAATAAATCACATTAATATTATAAAGACAAAAGTTCGTTTGTATGTTTGATGTTTCTTTACGCTCGTATGGCTGAAGGGATTTAGGTGAAATATGGGACACGGGTAGACCATTTAGTTAAACCTATGTATAAAGATACGTTGATCAGCGTCTCACCGTCAAAGACGGCTGGCGGCGCGGATGTGACGCATATTTTATTATATCCCTTTTTTTAAATTATATAGAGTCGCTGTTTGTAGCGCCATATTTGTGGCAAATAAACTATTTTTCTTTCTTTCTTTCATGTCCTGGAATAGTATTTAAGATACTTTTTATCCGGAGAGTATGTTTTTTTTGGATAGTTTTCAACTATCACGCGTACGAAGACGCTGGTAGCAAACAGTAATTTATGTTTATAAAAAACAAACACATTTCATATCATTAAAATGAACACCATTTTATTACCTCTGTCGACAACTACCAACAGGCGAAACGCGTTAATGATTCAGAACAAAACACCAAAAGCTCAAATGAAAATAATTGATTCAGCAATAAATAAGTATCGAACGAACGAAATAATAATAATTTGAAATTCACCCTTTATTGGGAGCCGTTCGAGCGGTCGGCAAACCGTTTAGCACATTTATAATAAGAATTTATTGTCTATAATAGAGTCATAAATTGCCTGAGCGTCCTCGCTCTCTCTATTATTAATTTCAGCGTGGAGCGGCCGGCGCGAATTTATATTCTTTTACCAAATAATGAAGAGCTATCTTGGTGCAAAAAAAAACCCAAGGAATTAACGAGGACGGCGGTAGACAAAGGCGAGGCCGGAGGCGCGACAATTAGACCCACCGCGGATGGATACGGGCAATTTGCAAACTCATTTTCGCTATTAATAAGAGTCAGAGGTGTTTTGGTGTCAACTGTGCTGGGTGTGGCTCATGTCGGGTGAAGGCTGACCTTTTGTGACTGTAGAAATAAAAAAAAAAAAACGTTAGTACAGTTCATTGCTTATCTTTTTTATTCGCTTAAACTAGTCACTATATAGTATTATAATATAATATAACACAACTATTTCACACAACGACGTCTAGTCCCAAGCTACGCAAAGCTTATGTTATGGGTACTAGACAACTGATAAACATACTTATATATTTCTAAATACATACTATACATAAATTAAACCCCGACACAGAACAAATGATCGTGAAACAAATTATCCCACAAACATTTGTCCTGGGTGGGAATCAAACCCATGACCCCCGGCATAGCAGTCATGTCCACTAACCACTAGACCAACAGTCCATATCACCTAATGTTAAGCGATGATGCGGTCGATGGCGGAGCACACTTGCTCAATTAATTTCCGAATCGAGTCTCAACGATTTTTACGAATCCAATTTTTTTTTTTGTGACGACAAATTTAATGTATACAGATTTATTCCTATACTTCTGCAATAAGACCTTGCTTCAGGTTTTTAGGTTAAAGGGAAATACCCTATGAATTTTGATTCCCTTGAGAGTGTCGAAATATACGTTTTTTGGGACATAAACGGCAGTCTTTTTTTGTCATTAATTTAGAAGTTTTATTTTTTCACAGCTTCAAGGGACCGCAGACCTAAGTATACGGTTTTAATTTCAACTCGATATCTTCACGTGTTCCCGAGATAAAGGGCCTTGACAGACATACAGACAGACGGACAACAAAGTGAGTTTCTTTTGAGGTACAGAACCTAAAAAACGAACCTCATTTAGTCTTAAGTCGTTATCTGTGGTTTATAATAAAAAAGCCCCATCATAAAGCTGTTTGGACATCACAGACAGCCCCTGTCATTATTAATTTCACGTCAAGTGGAGGATCCTTGGGGACTGTTAAAAGAGACTTCGCGATGATGCTCTAAATATTTTCTTATTTTTTAGGAGCCGATTTTTCAATCACATTTTATCTGAAGTATAAATATGGCTGGTTTCTTACATATATTTTCCATGAAAAACTTATAAGGGATAATGATGACATTTATTTGCAGGATTTAAAAATCAACATCGTCTCAAGGAGCTGCCATCAAAAAAAAATTTGTTTTGGTAGGTAAATCATCCAATGATCCCGCCCTCGGGCGGAGCGGGAAATAGTGTCAGACTACTAACAAACAACCTACCCCGTTCCTTCGTTGCCTATCGTGCCGGAGCCGGGCCTTCCTTTCAGAAACTGACCCATGACCCTAACAGGCTTCGACCCTGCCTTAATATTTCTCAGTTTCTCCGCTCCGCAGCCTCGCTCCGCTGCGTTGGACAGGCAACCTAAGTTGGTATTTATCAAGATTAAAAAAAAATTAACAGAAGATCTCGGTCAATAAAAGGAAAGACTATCCATTGCTGATAAACAAAGTTTTTATAAAAATCCTGATGTTAACACAAAGAAACAAAAGATTAGAAGCGAGGTAATTACACATAATACTACCTAGATAGTAAGAAGTGTGACTATCTCGCTTCTTTTATTCCTTGTAAAATTACAAGAATTTTTAATGCTTAACTTTTTTAGTAAATGTATTTTTTAAAATTTCGTCAATCTGTTAGGGCAACTTTTTTTTCAAGGGTAGTAAATCATAAAGAAACTTCTCCTGTTTTGGGTCGAGCGAGAGGGCGTCTCAGACTTTTACTGACTACCCACATGTGTCACTTCTGTTGCCCTTTAATTTCGAGAAGGGCACCTTATCTCATCCATACATTCCCACAGCTCATTTATAAATTAAATTAAAATTCATTTATTTCAGGTAAGTATATGACCCATATAAATATCATTCACATTTAGAATAAAATAAATACACAAAAAAAAAACTACTGAACAAAATCATTACAAAATACACTATATTAGAATCATTACAAATATAATTTTCAAGGACCATGATTTTCTGTTCAAGTGTATAAGTGTAATTAATTTCGTACATGCGTATATTAATTCGAGTTTTAGAAAAAAAGTACATTATTTTTAATTTTATATTTACAAATCGATAGTGTTTCATGTACCTGATCGACCCTCCACGCAATTAAAACGATCAAAATTTAACGGTTTATTTACAAATCAACATACACTCGAACAAGTAAACACCGAAGTCAAAAAAGCCAATTACGAAAGGCCCTTTGGCATCAAGTGCCCCCACACAGCTGGGACAAGAGGCCCGGCCGTCCCTCGTTTACGTTATCATACTTTTGAGTGGAGTTCACAACAGCGTTACTGCTTCAGATAAGGCCCTGTACACACCGTCAACAGGTGTCGCAGTCCTGATAAACGTTTGAATAGTTTTTTATACCACAATGGTAGATAAAACCTTCAGTCGTCAAGCGGCGTTCGCTCTTACAATTCTTAACGCAAACAAGAGAGACTCTTTAGAAGCTTTTCCGTGTAATGTCCTTAATATTTCGTAAATGATCCCATTGTTCGGTAGGTTGTCGGGTGAATAATGCCGGCAGTCCGACTTGAATGCTGCCTACCTTTTGTAAATGGGGACGCTTTGGTTGTTATGTAAGTTGATATCAAGGTCTGAAGTCTCATTAATATTTTTCGCGGAAATTCTTGATTGCGCATTCGGGTTTTTTTTTTCTGTAATACGGCAAAGACAGCAGTGATGGCCTAGTGGTGGATAGGTCGTGGTTTCAAACCCAGGTAGGCGCATTACTTTGTGTTTTTTATTTTTATTGATATAGACTAGTGTTGGACTGCAATCTCACCTCATGATAAGCAATGATGCAATCGTTGATGGAGATTTTTTTTTTTTTTTTTTTTTTTTCGGTAGGTAAAATCATCCAATGACAAATCCCGCCCTTGGGTGGAGCGGGAAGTAGTGTCAGACTCTTACTGACTAAAAACCTACCCCGTTCCATTCTTCGCCTTGGTCCCAGGGCCCCGGGTGCCATTTTCACATACCCTTTGACCCCAGTAGGCTTCGGCCCTATCGGGCCCCTTCAGTTTGCTGACAACTCCTTGAGGCGCGCGGGAACAGTGCGCGCCGTAAACGACTTGAGCTCGGACCGGTCTGTTACCGGACGGACGGACAGCGAGCTACCCATTGCCCGCTGTCCGCGAGCCCGCGCCTACGGTGGCCGGAAATCGGGATCGGAAACCCGGCGGCGGCGGCGGCGTGTACGCCGTTGCCTGATGCGGTCGGCCTCCTCCTTTGCTAGCATCACTGCTTCGCAGAAGGAGGCGACCGCCTGCCACTCCTCCTCGCTCCGGAGCATGGCTTGAACCAAACCCCGGCGCGAGAGATCGCTGCCGCCGATCGCCCCCACAAGGACACGGCGATGCTCTTCCCAAGCGGGGCACACCTCGACTGTGTGCTCCACCGTGTCCTCCGGACGCTCCGCACAGTGGCGACATCCGGGCGTCGTCTCCGCACGAATCTTGTACAGGTACGGACCGAACTTGCCGTGTTCGGTCAGCACCTGCGCCAAACGGAAGGTGACGACGCCGTGGGGCCTTTCCAGCCACGCCTCAAAGAGGGGCCTTACCGCCTCGATCGTGGCGTGCCCAATCGTTGATGGAGATGGAGAGGCTCACTAGTAGACATTTAAATTATAATCTTTCGGAAAGATAGCAGTGGCAAAGTGGCTCCCACTTACGAATTGTAGGTCGTGGGTTCTACTCCTAACCCAGCCAGGTTCTTTACTTTGTGTAATTTATTTCATCACTACTGTTTTCAAAATGGTGAAGGAAAACATCGTGAGGAAACCAGCATATCCCAGAAATAAAGATTCGAAGACATGTGACATCCACCAACCCGCATTGGGCTTGCGTGGTGGATTATGACCTATTCCTTCTCCTAGAGAGGAGGCTTGAGTCCCAGCAGTGGGAACATTAAAAAGCTGATTATACTTATGTTAGAACCAAAAATCTTACAGTAAATTCATAAAAACACAAATGTTCCAGCTACGGTAAGGTGCTACGAATGTCCGTAGCGCTACGCTATCACGTAGCAGCGTAGCGCGTAGCAAATATAAAGTTCCGAAACCTGTCTCATTTATACTGAATAATTTTTATGTAAAATTTATGTGAAGATTTTACGCGTATTTTATACTTTTCTCTTTCCTGAGGTTACTTTTGTAGGTCAATTTCGACGCTAGAGAGAGATTATGGCCTTGGGTATGACATTATTATTTTATTTTATGATTCTAGAATAGAATCGAATTTCAGAACGAAGAAAATTTGATGGTCTTATAATTGCAGATTTACCAAGGGTAATCGTATTTCCCAGAAAGAGGGTAGTTGTAAGTTTAATAGGCATTTGCTCCATATTGATATTATTCAGCCGACCCGAACGGACACAAGTAGAGAAGGCTTTTTTGGACATGGGTTTAACCATAATCAAACAAAAGGTTATCTTGGCATCCACTTTTTGGTAAGCCTTGAATCGTATTATGTATGCATTACTAGTTCTACAGCTACTCAAGGTCTTCCCAAAACTATTAAAGTCACACTAATATTACCTCTAAAGGTGAAAGGCACATACAAAATGTATATGTTTGTCACTTTGCACGGTTCTCATGTGATTGTACAATTAAATATTTACTTTACTGTATGGACTATAAAAGAAACTTTGACCTTCTCAGGGTAGTCAGTTCGGAAATACAGGCCTCATCTAATTTACACTGACAAAAAAAAAATGACGTGTAAAAGTGTTTTGTGAAACCTATTTTCAAAATAAATTTTTATCATTTACTCCTTCAAGTTCAAAAGGTTTTTTATGGTAGGTAAAATCATCCAGTGACAAATCCCGCCCTTGGGCGAAGCGGGAAATAATGTCTGAAGATTTCCAGTAACATATAGATACAGATTTTCCCCCTCAAAAAAATACCTTTTTATAAGAACAGTGTGGTTACACAGAAAGTATTCAGTTATCGTACACAATCAGAAACTTGCTCAACTCGGTGAACACCAAAGCATAACTTACCAGTTCGCTAGTTTAAGCTGGATTTGTTACTTTGCGGTTTTTTATGTACGGTCAGGAGTCAAAAGTGCAGTTGCACTCTAACAATGCTAAACTGTCTAAAATTACTTTTTAGTAGAATTCCAGTGTCTTGCAACTAGTTTATTCAATATTTTAGATTATATGCTACAAACTAAATCGGTCATGATCCATTGACCCTCTTTTACAAAGAACTTTTACATACTTTAGTATCGACAGAGAGCAACTGCACTTTTGAGCCCTGACTGTACAGTTTTAAAAAAAAACTTTTGAAAGAAAACGCTCAAATAAAATAGGTGCTCTCGATTAGGGAGTATTTTTAAATGTTGAAAGGAGGCAAGAGTTTAAATATTCCACAGTTCTACCCTTTGGTCTTTGGTTAAATAAAATAAAAAAGGACTTTACTTCATAATCTTCTAATATACAAACTTTATTGAACCCTTCCGAAACTTTATGATTTTTTTTCCGAATTTTTATGAATTTTTTTTGAGTTTATTTTGGTAGGACAGAAAATAGATTCTAAGCTATTTTTTATACCCAGGGTGGTAGAAGGCTAACAAGTACTCGTATTATGGGACTGTGGTGGTCTCACAAAACTTAAAGTAACCTACAAATTGTCAAAGCCACAAAATATTGTAAACAGAAGAAGTGTCAAATGTATGGGTAAAATAAAATAGTTTAGAGTAAAGATTGGCCGTTAGGAACAGTTTGAATGTAATGAAGAAAATGTGTATATTTTACAAATCTCTACATATTCTTCATGAGATTTAATAATACAGTTTTAAAAAAACAGTTCATCCAAGTTGTTCCAGTGATTCTCTATTTTTGCGCTAAGTAACACATTTAAACCGATCATTTTTATTTATACAACCCTATTTTCAGTATTATGCGAAACTCGATACACGGGTCTAGTATTTTATGTAGAGAATCTATGTACAAAATTTCATAACTGTATCATGAAATAGCACAAAGTATAGCTCGTTATATTACCTAGTTGTCCACACAAATACATGGTCACTGGGCCATCCGGGCCACTGAGAGGTCGTTTTGTTCCCGCATCCAGCTGTGCCCTGGTACCTAATGCCCGCTATTACTTGCTGTGACCTGTGTTGTACTTAGTGTCAGTGGTGTCCGATTTGTCACCTTTTTGAAATATTTTTGGGAAAAAGTATAACATGGTGTAAAAAATATTGGAATCGATTAAGTTACTGATTCAGAACAAGTTATATTTAGGTATCGCATTTTATATTTGTAGGAGATAAATAATACGAGCCCTTTGCCATCCTATTTAAACTCATAGAGAAACAGAAAAAAAAGGTATAAAAAAGGTTATTCAACTGAAAAGTTGTAGCGAAACTAGTTCGCTGCAACGTTGCACCACTTTATTTCCGGTCTATTGAGCGAACTTCGCTCCGAACGCTCCGATTGCTCGCAACTTAAACGTCACGACACGAACCATTGCAGGTAGAAAACGAAATGAACGAAAACTGATGGGTTAACAAAGTTTCTTGGTTTGTTGAGTTAACCAATTATGTGTTACATGGAGTGTTATAAACCAAGTTGTTATTGCATATTTTAAAAGAAAGAATAGAAAATGGTCAAGCGTGCTATATATCGTCTAATATATCATTGCTTACACCTGTGTGAAAAAAAAATGTGGCAAAATACCATAGTCCACTATGGGCAAGAGCGGCAACCAAACTTCAATAGATAGAAAGATAGCGTAAGACGAGAATGGTTAAGAACTCACGAAGCGGATTTCTCCCGCGACCGTCGCGGTTGCGGGCCTGCAGTTTCTGTAGAATACAGATATATGTAAAAATTAAAGCACGTTTTACCATGCATTTTACGCCCGCAGTGTGCGCGGTTGTTCGCGGCTCCCGTTGCACCGGCGGGCAACTTGTAGAATCGTGCTCCCGCACGCTCTGCGGTTAGTTGGCGAGCGACTGCGGAGTGACAGGCAATAATCGCGGTCGAAAATCAAAACCGCATCTCTTGAGTTTTGAAATAAAATAGCTGTTTCCTCTACCGCGACGGGCGCGGGTGGAAACCGCTTCATGAGTTCAAGCCCAAAAAGTTTTTTATTAGATTTGTCATTTTCGCAGTAGGTATACAAAAAGTTCTTTCGTTAGGATGATATCCTCAAACACCAAACTAATATTTCAACTTAAAAAAAAAACCGTTTTTGCTTTCGATACAAAGCACATCACTATCTCGCCCTATCTACGAGCTTGTAACAAGCCCGCCGCTTTATTTCCGCTGTACCGTGCGAGTTTCACACATAACCGTTTTTAACTTAGACGATCGAAGAGAATGTAGGCCAGTGCGGTATTGGTACCGTTTGACGACATCGAGGCTTGTGTGTGATTCTGTTGTGAGATATCAAATGACTTGTAAGTGAAGAATTTGTTATATGAAAAAAAAAACCGCCAGGCTGAAGTGCCGGATAGGTGGGGGAAAACCGTCATTCTCTGGACGCCAGAGGTCGAGGTCAATCGCGTGGAAGGTGGTGTAACGATCTGATCATCTACGCATAGCTTTAGCCCTAGATAGAAAGGTTTGGAAGAAGGAGGAGGCCTTTTCTCAGGAGTGGGATAGAAACAGCCTTGAATAAAATACTCGTAGTATGCGATTGGTATAGGCTACAATAATGACATGAGGTCAATCTCAAAAATGTGGTCATTTCGACAATCGCTATCGCGATGACACGGAATAGAGCTCAGGGATGAGACAATATCTTCGGGATTGTTCGAAAGAGTTACAGTGGCCCTGGAACGCAAGGGGCAGCTAAAGGAACACAGATGGAGTTTAGTCAGTAAAAGTCTGTCATTCTCGCTCCACCCAGAGCGGTGAAATATTGATGATTACCTAAAAATAAAAAAGATGAACAAGCAATAATGAGCACTGGCCACTGTTATAGCATGGAATGAAACACAAATAAAATGTTTTCTAAATAGAAATGTCAGGTCGACTAAGGGCCAAATTCACCAAGAAACTAATCGCGATTATATAAACAAAACGCAGTTTGAGCTCCTAATCGAGATTATAGCTTCATTTTGCGTTTCACCGCTATGAATTAAACCTAGTTTACCCTAAACTCAGTTTCAATTCTTTTGTTGTCGGCCATGTTTACGACACGGGTCTTTAAACTAGATTACGCTGAGCTCAGTTTAGTTGAACTGAGTTTTTATATTGAATGGTGAAATCAGCACTAAGAAAATAAAAAATAGAACTGTCCTGATTACCCATTAGCTATACATAATATACGCATTACTTAGGTACGGCTAACAGGTCATAAAATTGGTAAATATAAGCATACGCAGCATTATAATGTTCCCACCGCTGGGACTCAGGCCTCTTCTATAGGAGAGGAAATCAGGCTGGTATAGACTTTTTAATCAAAAAGTCTTTAATCAACTTTAATAACGCCTATGTTCTGCATAAGAGGGAAAAAGCGGTTTCTTATAATTTTACATCTAATTTTTGCTGCCTCACTATGTCCACCGCGACATTAGCTGCAGTAAAGGTATTTAATAAAGTGCCATTGCCAGTAAAAGGCTAAGTAATAAAATTTTAACACAGTATTTCAGAATAGTTTCAGAAAATGCGAAACTATTTCCCAAGCTCACGTTTCTTTAATAACCGTACTTTATATTAAAAGGTATTTAATTAACAAAATGGCACGCTTACATTAAATCAACTTTATGAGATATTTAGAAATTTTATCTCGTCCCGAAACTACGGAAGTTTCATTATTAAATGGAGAAGATCCTCTAAGTTGGGGATAATTAGCGTATTTTTGGCTGGATCGCTGAGGGAGGGAAAAAAATGGTCGGCTGGATACGGCTTTAAGCTAAAAAGTTAGCCTATTACTTGAAAAATCTGAGAATTAATTAATTATTTCCCAAGAGGACGCCGGCGTCAGCACACCTATTGTCTTTCTATTGTGTCTCTAATTACGATATTCAACAGGTTAAATATAGAAAGAAACATATTTTTTAATGATATAAATCAATGTATGACTTCGATTCGACCTGATGGTAAGCAGTGATGGAATCGTTGATGACTAATCGTACTAGTTTATTAAGAGCTTTTTCACTCTAGATTTGAAGACTTATTTGGCTACAGTCACCAGGATCATACAACAGAATTAAAAAATAAATATTGTGTGCAACAACGACTACTTGTTCTTATTAAGATAAATAATTTCTTTAAGTAAACGAGTCAATGACCTTGTAGTTAGTTATCGGTCGTTGCGTACTAACTACCTACAGGTCATTGAACTTGCCCAGCTGACGTTTACTTAAAGAAATTAATTTCGTACATGTGTAAATTAATTCGAGTTTAAAAAACCAGTAGGTACTTATCTACTTTATTTTTAATTTTATTTTCACAAATCGAAAGCGTTTCATGTACCGGATCGACCTTCTACGGGATTAAAACGATCAAAATTTAACGGTGTATAATAAGAAAATACATTAGTCAGCAGACACACACTCGCTATTAACATAATAATAAAATATCTGGACCGGTCGTAGGTACGTCAGATATAAAAGACAACTTAGACAACTGTGTTGTATATATGGTCATACGGAGCAAAACCGTTATGATAGTGAAGTAACTAGATTTCCTGACAGGCCATGTGTGTACCGGGGGCTAGCTTTTGTTTTTATTGTGATTCATTGTGCGTCAATTCCCTCTCCTCTCAACCATGATAATTATAATATATATTGTATATATATTTATGTTATGTTTATGTGTAGTCATATAAGTATTTTATTTTATATTTAACTACATATTATGTATTATTTGATAGCTTAGATTAAGATTTCACACTTTCTTCTTCTCTTGTTTCCTACACACTTTTGTCTACATTTCTTATAATTTCTCCTTTAGCAGGTCTGCTGGAAGAAATTTCTTTAGAAATAGCAGTACCTTTGTACTATTATTTATTATGTGTTGTCTTTTTTTTTGTTATATTGTGTGTACATAAATTGTGAAATAAATAAATAAAATAAACATATTTTCTTGTTTTAGATTCAAAATCGCAAAGGACTTTATATCAGTACTCAATAATATAAATCATAGATTCTACACATTTGTCATATCGTCCAACAAGTGAGCCGGCCTTGGCAGTTCATTCGACGTGCAGAGACTCCACTTGACGGACGTAATCCGTTTAAATTCCGTCTGTAGCCTGAAATGTCACGTGCCGTCCTATTCGCTATGGAGCTCGTGGTTTTTGGTCTAAACAGCTCCAGTTTAAAAGATTGACATTCAATTAAGGTCATGGTTCGAATGGGCAGCGGTCGTTTCCTTCTGCGAAGCAGTAATACTAGCAAAGAAGACGGCCGCACACGTGAGGGAACGAATCTCCTCACGCCTCAACCGCCGTGGCCCCGACTCCGACTACCAACCACGGTAAGCGTGGGCTTGCGAAAGACGAGCAATAGGTAGCTCGCCGTCCAGCCGGCCAGTAACCGTCCAAACTGAGCGCGAGTCGTTGACAGCGCGTAGTGTTCCACGTGTGAGTTTTGAAGCAAAGAGATGTCAGCAAATACCGAAGAGGACCCCTACGGTTTTGCAGGGCCGAAGTCTACTAGGGCCACGGGTCGACTTCAGAAAAGTTTACCTGTGGTCCTAAAACGCAAAGGGCAACTGAAGGGACATAGGTGTGGCGCCTTAAAGAGCGAAAAAGCAAAAGATGATTTTACATCTCAAACAAGTTTTTAGTGAAATTCATTTTTTCATAGCAAGCTTTTTTAGCACGTTTTAAACCTACACAATTAATACTCATCAAGATAATTATAAAAAGCTCAAATACTTGCTCTTCCATCTCCATCATCAGACCTTGGTTACCATCTAGCACCAAAGTACTCGTCAAAACGGATCAAATGAATCCAAACTCGATGGCGTTGTGTCGTTTAACTACTGAGTTCCCGTGGGTAACTTTCGATTCTATCATCAGATCAGCTCTACGTCATAATAATTTTGTATTGTCATCTGATTTACACATGCAAGCGAAGTTTCAGCTCAATCGGTAACCGGGAAGTGGATCAAATATAAATTGCAAGTTTGATCGCAGACAAACATCGGGCGGCTAAATAAAAGCTTGTAAAATAGTTATTATATAATAGTCTAGTTATTTTTAAAATTTTTTGAAACAAATACTTATATAGGTGGTTTTGGTGACACCTAACACAGTGTTGTCTATTTTAACCCAAAGATTGACTAATAGAGAATGCCATGTTGCATTAAGCAATATGCCTATGTACCACTACTGTACATGAAGTTTAAATATCTATATGTATAAAAGAAAGTCGTGTTAGTTACACTATTTATAACTCAAGAACGGCTGAACCGATTTATCTGAAAATTGTCGGGAAGGTAGCTTAGAACCAGGAGTCGGACATAGGATAAATAACCCGAAACCTATTCATTCATTGGTATAGGGTAGAGTAGGGCAAAGTAAGGTAGCGTAGGGTAGAGTAGGGGTGAGTAGAGTAGAGTAGGGCAGAGTAGGGTAGGGTAGAGCTAGTAAATAACTAAATAAAGTAATTGTTTCTTGTTTCTTCTTGTCTGAATAAAACGCGACAAAAACACGAGAAAAAAGGGTTCACGAAAAATATCTTATGGTTAATTCAACTTCTTTGCCTGCGTTACCTTATTTTTACCAAATGAAAACCTCCATTTTATGCCTACCTTCTTTACGTTTTGTTTCGTTTCCTTGCAATTTGGAATGCTTGCGGCAATAAAAAGAATTTATTGGATATTTTTTTTTTTATAAAAGTTTGGCAAAGGCGTTGGCTGAAATTGGAAGGTGAGTTTGTAGATCTTATGGATAGCTTTCATTATTATGCCTAAGGAATTTTAATATAGCAAAAAAGTATAGAAGTATATAGGGTGGCTGGTAATTAGTGAACGATACTAAAACACGTAATTGTAGTCATGATAACAAACCACTTTTACTATGGGACCAAACCTGAAATCGCGAAAAAAAATCTACTGTACCTCTGTACCTCTACCATGAGTTTTATGCAATAGTATTCGTCGCTACTCGATATCGACGCCGTAAATATTTTGTATGGCAAATTTTGGTTCTGCAAGTGACCGCTAGAGGCGCTGCAAAATCTGCCATACAAAATATTTACGGCGTCGATATCGAGTAGCGACGAATACTTTTGCTTAAAACTCATGGTAGAGGTACTGGTCAGTTCACTAATTACCAGTCACTCTATATAAATAGTACCATGTTAGACATCTATGCTCTAGGTAAGGTTAAAAAAAATTGGCGAATTCTTAGCTCAAAAAATGAAAGCACTATGCTTACACATAAACATCAAAATCATAATGTGATCCCTCAATCGTAGAAACTTCTGAAATTATCTGTCCAAAGAACAAAGTTTGACATGAAGACAGGTTTCTAGCAAATCAATCTACAGCACTAAGTATATGCCTATATTTAGCCACTTAGATAAGTGGCTAAATATAGGCATATAACTTCGCCAACTGAACAAGTTACCACTTAGGAAGGTCTGAACGACTTACCTAAATTAGGCATCGTACACACCAAACGTATACCAAGCGCCCTGTCGCCCGACTAGTTGCTCTCCGCTCTGCCGCACCGGTTACGCGCTCGCCGCACAAAATTTTATGGAAAAATGTGATATCTCCCCTCCTCTCCGTTTGATCCATTTCCACCAAAGCTAAGCGGAGACGAAAAAACGAACGAAATTAACGAAATCAGATTGGTTTATTCAAACACATCTCCTATCGTCTCCTCTCCGCTTCGCTTTGGTGGATACCGGGACTAACGCCCGCTCACAGTCAGCGGCCGAAAATACTCTTAATGTGAACGATGCCTTATATTGATGCCAAATATTGTGGAAACTTCTCTCAAGACTTTTACGAGCTATTCGTTTGTGGCTCTCAGGTATAGTAAAACCGTATTATCGGTATTTCTGATGGATTGGTTGTAATCGTAAATCGGTTTATGAGCAGCCTTTAAGTTATGGATATGAGGCAATATGTTAATGGGTAGAGAACGTTATTGATGGTTTATAGGTCTGTAGGGTATCTAGTACCAAGGGGCGTTTTGCAATGGTGTTAAATGGAACTGTTGATTAGGGTAAAAATATATATTCATGGCAAAAAAGGCATCATTCTAAGGCAGTAGGTAATGAAATAAATAACTAATAAAGAAGACCACCCCAAATAAACAGCGAATAGAAACCTAACAAGAAAACGACGAAGATATGGACTAACATTTTCCGTCACGAACTCAAACACGCAAAGTACAAAAACAAATTTAACAGTGACAAACAATTAAATCCAGGAATATCCATTCAAAAATAAATCAGACAATTTAAGCTTTAAAACAGTGTTACGATGAATAAATCAAACGAAACCCACCACTCCGTAAACACAAACTAATTACTTATTCAACTCTTTTCATCCACCATGGAAAAATTTAAGCGTTCAATTCAGTGTAAAATAATATTAAATTAACCGGAAAGATACCCCGAACGGAAATAATGCTGAATATTGGAAAATAAGATATCTAACTTCAAGGTTTTTGTGAAAGCGCGAATTTTTTAGTAGATGAATTACTTTGGCAAGGAAGTGAAGGAGATATGCCTAAAATGGATTTGAGATGTTTTCTGATTTTAGCTTGGCGTTTGGCTTATACTTCTATCAACAGATTTAAAGAATGACCTAGAGGTTGCCAGGCCCAAACATTGAAAGAGACTAAATTTAAAAGAAAAAGAACCATATTCATCATAACATTTTAAAAGAATCTGCCTCTAAAATCAGAGGGGCAGTTCTCAAACTTTTGAAGAATGTTCACATTCTAAACTCAGCAGCAATCAGTCGCTGTCAGTTCTACTTTCTCCACATTTTTACAAGTTTTTGAATCGTTCGTCCTTCGCTGAGATGAGAATTTGAGTTTAAATGGTTATTAATCGTAAATTGGCACTCAGACTGAGAGAAGGCAAATATTAGATTATACCAGTTGCTTAATTACATCATTATAAATTTGGATAAAATCAAGATTCATGCTAAATACTCATGTAGAACCCACCCCTATTAAGATCGGAGGCTCTACGCTCAAAGTTGTAGACGATTACATTTACCTGGACCAAACTGTCTAATTACATACGTGACACTCAAAATGAAGGGATTAACATCCGTATTTATAAACAAGTAAAACTAAATATTTGAGCAAAAGTAACTACTTAAGTAATAATTTCTATTCTATAGTTTAAGAAAATTAAATTTTGAATGAAGATTTCAAACGTGAAGTAATGACTTAATAAGATTTTACTTAGTAACAAGTAATTACTTCTTTATAAATACGGGTGTAAGCCTCGAATTTCTGTCATACTTTACTGCATCGATCTTTTATACTCTATAGTTCACGTGGGTGAAGTCATCGGCAAAAGTCAGTAACGTCATAAATGTAAAAATCTTGTTTCCATAAATCGTAACGTAGATCAGATAAATAGGAGTCCCATATAAAATAGCGAGCGCCATATTCATTCAGTTTAATGTCCTTTTCGGTTACATAAAAACTCGCGTAGTTTTTCCAACTGCCCACTAACTAATGGTCAATGAAAACTCCATTAGTACAAGCATTAAAATCCACTCGCTCATGATAATAAAATCATAACAATTATCATTCACATGCAGGAGTGTAATGGCATAATGAGAAGTTTTTGGGACAGTTTTTGTTCTGCAGAAAATTCGGAAAACGGAATTTTATAAGGACTTAGCTCGGGCTGATATAAAGCGTTGGTTATCTTTTAGCAAATATTGTGAGTGTACTAAATAAAAAATCATATTATTTTAAAAGATTTTGTTAATGATTAGATGTTAAAAAACACTATTACGCGTTACTTTTAGATGAGGTTTTTTTATGGTAGTAATCATCTAATGACAGATCCCGCCCTGGGGCGGAGCGGAAAATAGTGTCAGACTCTTACTGACTAAAAACCTACCCCGTTCTTTCGTTGCTTATCGCGCCGGGGCCAAGCCTTTCTTTTAGAAGCTGACCCATGACCCCAGCAAGACTTTTAGATGAGGTTGGACTAACTTGAGAAGAAACACTGAAAGTCTCTTTCAAAGTCCATATAGCAAATATGTAATAATCAAATTATATGAGAACAATGCAAATATGTGTCTGGAATGATCTTTTGGGGAAAGAACCACACAGATCTAAGTGGACCCGTCAGGTCAATGCAAGCATTTACATATTGTCAGTACTCGTACAGCTCAACTCAGGACTACTAAGGAGCTCAACTTGTTTTTTTTTAGTATAAAAAATATATAAAACCATAGCAATAACGACAACGACAATTTCTGTTAAAATTTTTGCATTTAGTATTTTCTTTCATTATTTATCTACATTGTGCTCACATAATAGAAGCGACATAAAATATGTAACCAAGAATTATGTAACTAATAATATGATTTAAAAGAGTGTCCATGGAGTTTCTTGCACGTTCTTCTCCATAGAGATCTACGCTTTGGAACGTGCAATTTAGCTTCACTTTTTTTTTTTCGACTGACCGACATTTTGACAATTCAAAAGTGCCTGTAATTGGTCTATTTGAAATAAACGCTTCTGATTTCTGATTACAACTGGTTGCGAGATTTTTATAAAGTCTTCCTGCGCCCTCGAACGCAAAGGGGTAAGGAAAAAGGAACATTTTAGCCGGGTTTTAGTCAGTAAAAGTTTGACACTCTCTCTCTCTCGTCTTTTAAGACCTTAGAATGATTCGTGAACTGGTGAAGGAACATTACCTTTCACTTTGATTTTTCTTCTCCTAACTCAATTATATATTTTTGATATTTATTAGTATATTATTTGGTATTGTATGTATGTATTCGGATTATTATGTCTTATTAGTTCTTATTAGTAGTATTTCTGATGTTTGTACACTGACATCCTTAAATCTATTTCCTTTCACTCAGTCCATCCAAAGGTTGTCTGTAAGAAATTGCCCTGTGCGATAAGACCGCCCATTGTACCCTTATTTGTTTGTGTTTTTATTTGTTTGTCCTATATTTGTTGTATATGCGGTGTACAATAAAGAATATATAAATAATAAATAAATAAACGATGCCATTTTTGTGTGAATATATCTTCAAAATTGCTCCCATAGTTCGTTTAAGTACAGTTTAAAATCTATAACTGATTGCATTGTCTAATCATTGTTGTATAATAGTTACAGTGAATTCAGGTATATATGGGCGCAAAACCAATATTTGATAATTTTGATATGGATTTAATTTGGTCACTTCCTGTTTATTTCTTTTAAAATATTGCAATATCCTGTTGAATTTAAACTAGGATTTAATTTGATAACATTCCTTCCAATTATTTAAAATATTGCAATATCCTGTTGAATTTATATAAGGATTTAATTTGATAACTTCCTTTCGATTTATTTTAAATATAAAATATCAGAGCATCCGGCCATATTTAAATAAGAATTTACTGTGACGATTTCCGTTCTATTTATTTAAAATAGTTTTCTACCTTCATTGTGAATTTTGATGCTTGTCAATTTCTGTGTATAAAAACCGATGTAATGTGTTTTGAAAGGCACTCTTTCGCCGCCCATGGAATAAACACCTTGAACTGAAGTATTTTGTTATTATCACTATAACATTTCCTATCATTCTATATTACTGTGACTGTGAATTTTGTGTGACGTCGACATCGATGGCCATCATGCGCCCACATATACGATGTTAAAAAAAAAAAAACAGACATATATAATGTCAGTTTATACGCGTAAAAAAAACCAATACCAAATACAAAGATCGTGTATGGTTAAAAAGGGCACCTCAAGAGCTATCGACTGATACCAATAAAACACCATAAGACAGAGTCGGCGGCGATCTCTCGCGCCGGGGCCTGGTTCAAGCCATGCTCCGGAGCGAGGAGGAGTGGCAGGCGGTCGCCTCCTTCTGCGAAGCAGTAATGCTAGTAAAGGAGGAGGCCGACCGCATTAGGCAAAGGCGCACACGCCGCCGTCGCCGCCGGGTTTCCGATCCCAATTTCCGGCCACCGTAGGCGCGGGCTCGCGGACGGTGGGCAATGGGTAGCTCGCTGTCCGTCCGTCCGGTAACAGACCGGTCCGAGCTCAGGTCGTCTACGGCGCGCACCGTTCCCGCGCGCCTCAAGGAGTTGTCAGCAAACTGTAGGGGTCCAGCAGGGCCGAAGCCTACTGGGGCCAAAGGTTATGTGAGACTGTCACCAAAGGCCCCAGGATAAAGGCAAGGAATGGAAAGGTAGGTTTTTAGTCAGTAAAAGTCTGACACTGTTTCCCGCCCCACCCAAGGGCGGGATTCGTCATTGGATGATTTTACCAACGTTAAAAAAAAAAAAAAAAAACCATAAGACAGAGTGAAGCAGGCCTAGGAACGTAAAAGAATGCGGATGTGGATCAACACAGAAACGGAGAAGTTATTGGATGATATTCCACTTTAAAAAAATCGGCCAAGTGCGAGCCGGACTCGCGCACGAAGAGTTTCGTACCATCCGTAACAAAAAAAACGGTAAAAAGTCACGTTTATTGTATAGGAACCCCCTTAAATATTTATTTTATTTTGTTTTTTAGTTTATGTTGATATAGCGGCAACAGATAGACATCATCTGTGAAAGTTTCAACTGTCTAACTATCATAGTTCATGAGATACAGCCTGGTGACAGACAGACAGCGGAGTCTTAGTAATACAGTCCCGGTTTACCCTTTAAGTACGGAACCCTAAAAAGCAATAACGAGTACGGTAAACAAAAATGTAAAACCAAAAATTTGAACGTTTAAATTGCTGCAATTTCCCGTTGAAGATAACCTCTATAAGGCGACACATATCTAGATACGTTGTACAAAGCATTTTCCGGACACGTACAGGTAAATAAGTAGGTGTGAGTTTGCGAGTCGGTGTCGACTACCCGATCTCTCCTTCAGGTAAGTATATCGATTTACGAGAACTGGCACCGGTTCGTTTCTAGATTGTATTTACTTTAAATTGAACGAAAGATTGAAGTGAGGTAAAGGAGTTTAGCAATTATACAAACGGTGTTATTGCATGGCGTTGAAGACATCCCTCCTCTTTCCTTCCCCTCCCTTCCTTTCTTCTTCTTTTCCTTGTTATACACCTCCCATATTGTCTCTTCACCACCCTAGGTTGACTGGTAGAGAATGCCTAAGGCATTAAGTCCGCCTTTTTACTTTGTGTTGCATGAAGATTAAATATATAAATAAATAAACGAGTTTTAGAAAAAAAGTACTTTATTATTTAATTTTATCTTTACAAATCGATGGTGTTACATGTACCGAATCGACCCTCCACGGGATTAAAACGATCAAAATTTTGCCGTGTATAGTTTTTGTATAAGTACTTCTATAATGCATAAAATAGTCACACTTTATTCATTCAATAACACGTCATACACAGGTGTAGTAAACTTAATATCACGTGTTAGATATTACTATCAACCATCTGTTTTATGTAGCTTTAAAGAATTTCTAGTCTCGAAGTATTTGAAAACCGCCAAGAATATTATAATTGATTACACCTGTGCCTTTGTAATATGTCTCAGCGAGATTGGATTGAATTCCGCGAATTCACTCAGTCATCTTAACCATTTACTCTAGAAATGTACTCTAATGTACTCTAGTATCGTGGAGTACATACTCTTCATAATTTATGTTATTCTGTTCCCGGAAGCAGTTTGTACGTTACGTTCTGTTTGAAGATGTTTAATCCTCATAAAGAAATTTGCATTCCATTTAAACGGTTTGCACCGTGATTGAGCGATCGGCTACTGCGCTGCAGTTTGCGGGATCGATTCCCGCTCGGAACAAACATTTGTATAGCTACTTATCGTTGTTTTGGGTTTGGGTGCCTTGTGTTGTGAGTTTATTTATTTATTTAATCTTCATGCAACACAAAGTTCTAAGACGAACTTAATGCCTTAGGCAGTCTCTACCAGTCAACCAAGGGTAGTGAAGAGACAATATGGTAGGTACATAAAAACAAGAGTACAAGTAAACTTACAGTAAAAATACACATACATGTATATTTAAATAATAGTTAATTATAATAAATTTAGTTCACATGTTTGTGGAGGCACCGACAATACAGGATTAATTTCTAGTATTGGGCAACATTAAAATAAAAACAAAAAATTCTTTCGTATTTCGACAATCGGACTTACAATAATAGTAATGTAAAATGTAATGTAATAACGTAATCCACATGTACACTCATATTGTAACATGCGATTCATCCCTCTTCTACACATTACTATACTAAGACAATCGATTTCTTTCTTTCTTTCGAAACTTTTCAGTCACTAGCGCCATTTTAAAAGGGGAACTACAGTAGACCGACATACACGTGGCCCACGCCAGATTTGTACGTAGAGACGCGTCGCGTGTCGTAGTTCTAATGTAGTTTTTCTAGTCTAGTTGCCATGTAAAATGTATAGAAACCGGTGCGCCCAGTACCTCTACCGTGAGTTTTAAGCAACAGTATTCGTCGCTACTCGATATCGACGCCGTAAATATTTTGTATGGCAAATTTTGCAGCGCCTCTAGCGGTCACTTGCAGAACCAAAATTTGCCATACAAAATATTAACGGCGTCGATATCGAGTAGCGACGAATACTATTGCTTAAAACTCATGGTAGAGGTACTGATCGACGTGTTTAACCTACGTGAATGTAGTTCTACTTTCAGACGTCCGCAAATGCGGACGGCGAATCACAAATTTTCTAAAATTCATAACGTATTTAATTTTTGTTACAGCTTTCAGTTAGCTGGCTTTAGTTTACTTTCATACAATATTAAAATATGTTGTTTGCACTTTGATAGTTCAAACACAAAAGCTCAAAAATATAAAAACGTTTTTTAACTTAAAAAAAGTTGGTACAAAAATAATCCGGTTTACAAAATATCGGCTCGTAAACGTAAACTATCGAAGTCTATTGCCATACATTTTATCTACTCGTATGTAGCTTGTGCAATACATTGTTGCAATTAATGACCGTCATTGGCTATGTTTGGCGGGAAAATTGGCCATAACAATATTTTGTGCCTCTATGGACAGTACTAACTATTAGATGCGCTAGCTGACTATATTTTTATCGCGCTGATATCCTCCGAATTAGATACCTACCGCAGCTTTTGAACGCAAAGGGTAACTGAAGGAATTCGAGTGTGTTTTAGTCAGTAAGTCACTCCCTACTGCTCCACCCAGGGCGGGAGAAGTTAATTGATGATTTTAAGTAAACGAGTGAATTCAAAACCTACAAGGTTGTAGGTAGTTGTCGTTCGTTGCGTACTAACTACCTACTGGTCATTGAACTCACCCAGCTGACGTTTACTTAAAGAAATTAATATCGTAAATGTGCAAATTAATTCGAGTTTTAAAAAAAGTACTTTATTTTTTAATTTTACCATTACAAATCGATAGTGTTTCATGTACCGAGTCGACCCTCCACGGGATTAAAACGATCATAATTTAACGGTGTATACCTAATAGCTGTCGATTCTCTTCTCTTCTCATCTTAATAGTGTCTACCAGCGCCTACACCAACGTGAAAGTAGAAAATTATCTTAAGGGAACATACTCCAGACGTAAAATGTATTCTATGTGCAATTCCAGAACGGTTTACCCGTGTGCCGAATTTCATGCAAACCTCTTCAGCAGTTTCAACGTGAAGTTGTTGCAAACATACACTCACATATACATACAAACTTTCACCTTTATGCTATTAGTGTGATTTAAACTAGTGTGTCCTCGATGTGGAAGTGCTTAACCCGAATTTTTTTCATTTAATGTTAAGGTTAAGGGCACATGTAATGTGTGCAAAATTATTATTGATTTTGTACTTAATTACCATCTATTTATTCTTATCCTATATTTACTAACACCCGTATTTATAAAGAAGTATTTACTTTTTACTAAGTAAAATCTTATTAAGTCATTACTTGACGTTTGAAATCTGCATTCAAAATTCAAATTTTTCTTAACTATAGAATACAAATAGTAGTTTCTTTTACTTAAGTATTTAGTTTTACTTGTTTATAAATACGGGTGTTAGTGTCCATAGAATTTAATAATTATTGGTCTGTTATTTATAAGTGAGGACTTGTTATTGGCTGTCAGTCTATTTTACTGCTCCTTGTCTGTTTTATTTTAGCTGTAAGTCTTCCATAATGCTTAAATAAATAAATAAAAAGTGCTCGAATTGCGGTAGGCAGCCATATTACCAAGTGGCACTAGATGCAAGGCTGCAGTTGCAATTTGGCAAGAGTTCCTTCCACTTATACAAAGTCTTGTAAACGCAGCTTGGCATAAGGTTGGTACTTCTTTATATTTGTTTTTGATGCACATAGTTTGAAGGTTATGTCCAAAATATATTGTACGAGTATAGTGTTTTTTAATTGGTGTTTGAAGCATATTTTTAGTAACAGTAAGTTAGTAACGGAACGCAAATAACTACTAAATTACTATGAATACTCCAAAACTAACATTATATTATAATAAATTAAATAAAACAGGATTGTTGCCCAGACACAGCGACAAGGCGCCGTGGCAGTCCACGAAAGAGATGGCGGTCCATCCAGTGACCTAGTTGTCTTCCTTGAGATTAAAAAAAAAAGTACGAAAAGTCATGATCACTGAAATGAATGCAGGCCTTTGCAAAGCAGTGAGACAAAACGGGTTAGTAATAATATATAATAAAAGTTTGCTCTGAAAAACCGACCCAGAACCTAGTTAAATTCCTATTTTGTTTTTAAACTAACTCTAATTTTATTTCATTTGTTTAGGTACCTACAGAGTGTCATATTCACATGTAAATTAATTACTGTAATTTATAAATTCATTATACAAATGTGTATAATTACCTAAAACGGTATTAATTACAACTGGCTTAAAATCTCCAAACATTGTATTAATTTATCCCACAAAATATGCTGTTGGCCATTTAATTACAGTGGTACAAATAAAGCCGCACGGCTAAATAGTCCCACTAAAAGCATGCGGAACCACAAATATGCTCCGGACGATCATTTAGCGGGATTGAACAATAAACAGTGGGGAAAGTATACATAAGTTCCACAGTGTATGGCGAAATATCATTCACAGTGGAGTGTCATATTCGAGAAATGAAATCGAATCCTCCTTCGAATGTAATCAGAGACTCTTGCCGGGCAAACTGCCAGGACGGATACTGGCCAGATCCAAAGACTTACTGGCACCGAACACAAAAAACACGTACTTAAAAAAAAAAAGATAAAACGGAAACATCCGAACGAGTGCTTGCCAGTGCGGAAAATGCGATTCAAATACGAAAAGGACTGAATAAGGAAAATGCAAGTAATTTTTTTTTTCTTTAATAAACAAATATGAAAGAATTTTTAATATGTCTTCATCAACTACGAAGTTATAAAGCTTCAAAAAGACAAGCCCGATATGGATTTTTACGTCAAAGTTCATGACGCCCGTACGGCCACAATAGATACGGCGTCTTGGTAAGAGAGACATAGTTATGTTTAAATTATATCTCGTGTGGTTTTCTACCAATTTTGAATAATTTTTTTTCCTTCCTAGACTTGTGTGACACTGTGTAACTATTGGTTTGGCGCAGTTGCAGTGAAGATTAGAGAAATGAGTCGATTATGTAGATCCAAAGAACTCCCCCACTATGATGGATGAACCACGTTTACGCGTATTGAAAAAAAAAGGGGAAACATTTTCATTATTTCGAGAGCATTTTTAGATGATAAACGACTTACCTTTTTTTGTTCACTGTCTTTTTTGGGTCCAGCACGAATTTTTTCGCAAGCAATTTCTTTGTGGACTTACCTAGAACAAAGATTGTTTATTGTTAGATTAAATTTGCTTTAAGAAATACAAATGTAGTTTATGGTGTAATATATTTTCTGAAAAGAATGTCTTAATGTCACAATGCATATTTGTTTTTATTACTAAAAATTCAGGTGTTCATACTGCTGTAATAAGACGTTTTTTCTGTGTTGAATTGGACGCAATATTTTACGTGTACATATTTTGTGACATATACGATAAAAGAAAAAGAGCACATAAGGCTTCTTTGTGTAATTGATTTCGTCACTTCTGCTTAAAACGGTGGCGAAAAACATCATGAGAAAACGTGATGTTTTAGAACCAAATATTTGAAAACATGTGACATCCACGAACCTGCCCATTCTTCTAACGAGGACGGCTAAGTCAAGCATTGGGAATATTATAAGGCTGATTATGTTTATATGGTTTTTATAAGCAATCCTTGAATCTTTTACAAGCAATTACTTGTAGTAAGTAATTTCTTAATAAGTTATTACTTGATGTTAAAAATCTTCATGAAAGATTTCAAGTTTTCTTAACTATAGGATACAAATTGTTATTTAAGTAGTTATTTTTACTCAAGTAAGTTTTATTTGTTTATAAAAACGGGTGTTAATGTAGAGTGTTTGATATAGTTAAAAAAAATCTATAGGAATACTTTTTCTGAAACCAAAATCATGGGCTATTTCCTAAGAAAGCTTCAGGGATCTAAATTACATTACAAAATGCAAGTAAAGGATCGTTAAGAGGCCACACAAACTGACTATCACAAAAAATTAAGTGTTTCACATTTCCTTTTCGCGTCCACGGCAAAAAGGTTCCAGTTTCATACAAGATAAACAAAACGACACTTCTGGGTTATCTCTTAGGGTTCCCTGTTGTAAAAACGTGACAAAACATTGATGTTGTAGAGTTGCATATTTTTATGTGGCTACCGTTTTTAAGTACCTACAAGATAATCCGGTTTTCGGTGTATGTTGTACGGTGTAGGAAGGTGAGACGTAACACTTTTTTTTTGAACAGAGTTAAACACCTCTCAACACCCAAGTCAGGGGTCCTACAATGACGTGTTGAAATCTTAGTCGTGCGAGACAGAATGAAAGGAGCTACACATACACCCTATATGGCCTCATCCCTTTAACCGTTCAATTTAGGTCGTAAAATGTACCGCGTTAAGACGGGTTCTAAAAATTGACAAAGGCAAATATATAAAAATTTAAGTTTTGTCGTTTTGCCTAGTGTCTATGGTGCAACACATTCATACCCGGTTCACACATGACTGGCAGTTTGACTGGTATATTTTGTGCCTCTATTTGGGCAAAATAAACATGATTTCTTTCTTCTTTTCTTTCTTTCTTTTGGTAAACCAATTACGGAAATGATACAGTAATTTAGTAGGGGATGCCACGTGATCTATAAAACCTGTGCGACCGTTTATTTCTATACGTACAATGCCTTAATGACATTTGAAGAACTTTTCAGTCTCTATAATACAGAAGTTTACCAACACGAGAAAACTAGGATTTTTTAAGTATTTGTCTTTAAAAAGAAAATAAAAATTTTAGTTATATATAAACCGGAGTGTTTTTTGCTGTATGACATTTCATTGGATTTAACATTCATGTAAATGTCATTTCAAAATTAATTACTTGACAGCGACGCAAAATGGACGCCGTGGTGAAGCGGGATTATGCTCCGAAATGGTGGAAAGGTGTCCAGTGGGTTAATTTCACCTGCACACATTAAAAATACATTTCATTGTTACTACAATTTATACAATCTAATCCAATTTAAAATCCAACTAGCAGTACATCCACCAGCCCCTACAATTTCGCGAGTACACCAAGCCCCAACTACAAAGTGTGTTACAACAAAATTTGTTATACTTACTTTACCCGACAATTACGGCTAAAACCAGCACTTGCGGAGGTAGCGTGTTCCCGCTTCAGCGAAACTCCGACCTGCTCAAATTATCCGCTATCGTATGCAGTTCTACGACTTTTCACAGTAATGCGATATCAACGTTTTTTTTAGCGTTCCGTACCAAAATGGTAAAAAAGAGCTGTTATTATTAGATATCGGTTTGTCAGTCTATTATAGCGATTTCATTCGTAAGCTATGTATAATGATTAACATCTCTCTAGCCTTTTTCCAATTAGCTTAATTAATACCGGTGTTTGACATATTAGACTTTCATAATCCAGTGATACTGCTTGGACAGATTAATAGTCAGATTTTTTTAATGCCTGACTACCGTCCTGCCTAGGTACTGTAATGATATTCCGCCTTATTCCAAAACACGATCCAAAATAGTTCCAGGACTATTACTAGGTTTAATACCGATTAAACGCTATCTAAATGTAGTTTTTGGGATTATTACTAAACTGAATACCAATTAAAAGCGATCTAAATTTATTTCCGGGACTATTATTAGGTTTAATGCCAATTAAAACTAGTAATAGTCCCGGAACTATTTTAGATCGCGTTTTGGAATAAGGCGGATTGGGTTTGGATTATCTAGTTCTAAATAATGCTTGTCTACTTGAGTAAAAATTTTAATTATTTATATTTTTGTTTTCATTGCAATATTGCAGGAAAAATAAAAAACAAATCTGTAAATAGAACAGTTTTGTAGTAATCACCATAAAACACAAATAAACTCACGTTTTGCGGTCGCAAAAAGTAATAAAGCTTCACTTTAAAAGTGTAACATTGTTCTTACTAAGGTAGAGAACCCTCAGTAGACGAGTCCGGTTCGCTATTTGCCGGTATTTTTTAAACTCTTTTCGGTACTTTTTCTAACAACATTCGTGGAATCGTGCTTACTGCGGTTTTCAAAATGTTTCCTCTTTTACAGCGATCGCTAACTTCGTTTAACTCTAAAGAGTTTTTTCGGAGTATTTGTCAAAGCATACTTGGAAGTCGGTTGTTTTGCGTGTAAATGTTTTGAATATACTTGTCGAGGGGTTGAGGTATGGGAATGTTGAAGTATTTCCGTACTTTATGCTATCTGATACTTAAACCTTTAGGAATGATGTCGAGGAAATTTTACCTTTAGCTGTTTTCTTTGAAGCCAGAATAAACGCAAGGCTGTCGTTTTAGTAAGGGCCGTGTAGCCAGGGTAAACTCAGTGCAATTAACGGAGTGGACCACAACACGAGTCTATTAATTAATCAAGCCTCAAGCGAACGCGAACGTTCGCACACCTATTGTCTTGCTATTGTGTCTCTAATTACGGTATTCAAAAGATTATAATGACATGTATTTATTTTAGTGCAAGGTATTTAGAGTTATATAAGTATTTATTTAAATTTAAATTATATGTGTTATTTATTACTTTAAGATTTCGCTCTCTCTTTCTTTCTTTTTTTTAACTCTTTTTTTCTTGTTTCCACAGAATATATTGTCCACATTTCTTTAATCTTTCCTTTCGCAGGTCTGCTGGAAAAAAATTCTATTCACGTTTTTTCCCACAATTTTGTTTAAAAGGTCTGTCTTCTGTTATATGTGTGTACATAAATTGTATATAAAAAAAAATTCTTGGTAAAACACGTAAAATCTTAAAAATAACAACAACAAAAATCGAACAAATAACTAAAACGGGAAGAGCATCTGTGAAAACGGCTTCAAAGACTCAACGGCAGTCAAATGGAAGCTACTTATTTCTTACAAAGCATTCAAACGATGGCAGGACATTCCCTCGGCAAACCGTTCGAGCTCAGCACTCCAGGCGCCCGCTATTAAAGATTTTACTTTTTTTAAACGCTTCAAAGTGTTCGCGGGTAAAATTCAAGTCTTGTAGTGAAGTGTCTACTGCCATTCCGACCAAGTCTTGGATTTAAATTTAAGTTAAATGCTGTCTTCGGTAGATAAATTGGTTTAAGACACGGATTTCGATTCCTTTTTTTGGTGGTAGAATGGTTTTTATCTTTTTGGTATGCTGAAACTTCGTTCTAGAATTAGTATAATATTTTTCTAAAGATGTTGCTAGCGGCTGCTATGTGAAAGTAAAAAATATCGTAAAGGGATACAGGGCAATGGTGGCCGAGTGGTAACGGCCGCGACTTACGAGTTATAGTTCGCCGGTTCAAACCCAGCCAGGCGCATCACTTTGTGTAATTTATTTCATCACCACTGCTCTGAAAACGGTGAAGGAAAACATCGTGAGGAATCCGGCATGTCCTAGAACTAAAAATTCGAAGACATGTGACATCCAACCACCCGCACTGGGTTCGCGTGGTGGATTACGGCCCAACTCCTAGAGAGAAGGCCTGAGTCCCAGCAGTAGGAACATGATAAGGTTGATGTTATGCTATGCTAAAGGGATATATTTCCGGGATAAAAATGTATCCTATGTGCTATTCCAGGATATGGTCTATATGGTAGTTTAGCGCGAAGAAGTAACTAACAAAACACACATACATTCAAACTATAATATTAGTGTGGTCAGAAGAAGAAGGAAACCAAAGAAAAGATGGATGGATTGTGTAAAGAATGATATGAAAAAAAGAAAAGAGAGTCAGTGATAGCATGACGGGTGACAGGACAGAATGGAAGAAAAAACGTGTTGCGCTGACCCCAAATAACATGGAACACGGAGAAGACGACGAATATTAGTGTGGATAGGAGAATATATTTCCTTTCGGGACTGAAAGAATTTAAAAAATAAAGATATTAGAAATGTTGACTTCAGTTCATACATAAGACATTTATGCAAAAAGAATACTTGTGCAAGACGACCTGCTACCAGTAGTTTCACGCCACTTTTCGCAGGACAAAATCAATATCCACCTGGAAAACGAATAAAGGCTGCAGAAAGATTTTTTTTTAAATTTGATATTAACTAGTGCTTGACTACGATCCCACCTGATGGTAAGCAATGATGCAATCGTTGATAGTGAGGCGCACTAGTTTACAATTTTTCATGAAGAATTTATCATGGCCCTGGAACTTAATGGACAACTGGAGAAATATAGATAGATTTTAGTCACGAAAAATCTGACTATTTCGCTTCACCCAGAGCGGGAAAAGTTTTCAATAACTTCCCGCCTCGCAACGAAGGAACGGGGTAGGTTTTTAGTCAATAAGAGTCCGACACTATTTCCCGCTCCGCACTAGGGCGCGATCTGTCATTAGATGATTTTACCGACCATAAAAAAAACCAAGTGTATAATATTCTATACTTTATTTTAATAATTATAACTTAGCAGCCTTTTTCAAGCATTGCAACATTGAGATTAAAAAATACCAGTTGATAATGATAATAAAATTAAGATGTCCGTGTGTCCTGCATAATGTCTTCTAATAAACCTAATATTGATTCAGGTGGAGGCTCCAACAGCTGACCAATGAAACCGAAAAGATGGCACAAGATCCAAACACAGAATTATCTTAATTCCTCCCTCAAGATTAAATTCAGTTCTCCGTTTTTTAAAATTACCATGAGAAGCCTCTACAAGTTCTTAGTTAAAAATTAAATTATACTTGTCTTCTTCGGAATTATTAGCCCACTCAACTCCCGAGGGTAGATTGTATTAGGGAAGCTGAATGAATTTGCATGTTAAAACCCGAGTTTTAGCACTACAATCGTAAGTCGCCGAAACTTTGTAGCTAAGGGTACAATAGATTTGTTTTAAGTTTTATGTAAGTTGGTGTTAATAGTTAGAAGAGTTGTATTTCTTTTTACCCGACTGCGCCAGAAGGAGGGTTATGTTTTTCGAGAGTATGTATGTATGTATAATTGTTTGGCCCGGGGGTCCCTACTGGGTCCCGACTGCTACAATTTTATTTATCTTGTATTTAAAATATTATTTAGTTAAGTGCAATCGGGTACAACGACTTTCTTGTTTTAGGGCTTTCTCATGAATACTTAGAAAAACAGTCGGGTTTTTAGTTTTTCAAATTATAGTTTTTTCTTTGTTTAATGAAATAAATTTTGCTAAAAAAGGTATATTATTATTATTATTATATACTTGATTGTACACCTAATAATGTGGACAGGATAAACATTTACAAAAACTAAATGTACAATGGGCGGTCTTATCGCACAGGGCAATCTCTTACAGACAACCTTAGGATGGACTGAATGAAAGGAGATAGAATAAGGATACTGTGGTCTTGGAACGCAAAGGGCAACTAAAGGACACAGGTGGGTTTTAGTCAGTAAAAATCTGACACACCCTCTCGCTCTTGGGAGCGAAGGAGGCCATTCATTGATTTCCTATCTCAAAAAATGTCTTAATGCAGTTAATGTTAATGTTATCGCTATTTGTGACGTGATTAGTGTAGTGTGATTTAGTTAACAAAGATATAAATACTAGCTTTTGCCAGCGGCTTATCTATCTATCTTCTGAGTATGGTTTCCGCACTTAGTCCTCTACGGACCATTGTACGTGGGCCATAGCGGCCATAATCTCAGGTGGGCTTATTCCAACCAGCCCACCTCTCTCCAAAAACTGATCAGGCCTCTCAGGTTCTTCAGGGCGTCAATAAGGGACATCGGAGATCCCAAGGTCCGTGTGCGTGTATCAGTGATCCCCGTGCAGTCCAGGAGCACATGCGAAACTGTCTCCTCCCCCTCCAAACACGCTCTGCACAGGAGACTGTCCGTGATGCCCATTGTGTGAAGGTGCTTATGCAGTGTACAGTGACCAGTGATGGTCCCCGCCACCAGGCGCAGGCTGCCTCTGTCTAGTCGTAAGAGTTGCCAGCGGCTTTATCCGCGTGCAAGTCGGTTTGTCCATATAATCTTCCTACCCCCGTTTTATCCCCTTAGGGGATGCTTCGTAAAATCGCGCTATGTCCTTAGCGGATGTCTACACCCTATAAGGAACCTACCTGCCAAATTTTGAGTTTGTAGATGTTATAGTTTCTGAGATTTCGTGATTAATCAGTGAGTGGTATTTCGCTTTTATGTATATAGAGACATGTATCTAACTAATAAATAAAATAAAATGGAAGATTTTTTTTCTAAGGCGCTAAACTCTGAAACCATCTGGAATAGAAATATTTTTCCTCCTTTCTGATATCTTTGCTGTACTACCACTCAGATTGGAAAAAATAAGATAAATGTTAACCACCTCAAAAGTGGACGGCGTGCAGTGGGTAGCACGCTGTCCGATCGTCCGGTAACCGACCGGACTGAGCCCAAGTCGTCGACGGCGCGTTCTGTTCCCGCGCGCCTCAAGGAGCTGTCAGCAAACCGTATAGGCCCAGCCTGCTAGCTGCAGGCAGGCAGGAACGAAGCCTGCTGGGGTCATGGGTCAGCTTCCGAAAGGAATACCCGGCCCCGGCACGACAGGCATCGAAGGAACGAGGTACGTTTTTAGTCAGTAAAGGTCTGACACTACTTCCCGCTCCGCCCAAGGGCGGGATTTGTCATTGGATGATTTTACCTACCATAAAAAAAAAACACCTCAAAAGTAAAATTAACAAAATATTCTGTAGACTCAAGTTGTAATACTCGTGACTTAATAGTGAACTCATCTCCTGTCTAAGTGCTAGCTAAAACGCTTTTAATCCATATTAAAGTACTCGAAGACCCTCGTAGGTATATATACAATTTTAAGATCCAATTAAGTAATATAGAATTCCTTTGCCATTTGAGAGTATTGATCCACACTCTTGCTATACACTTTCATTACTTGCTGAGTGTACTACTATTCAGTTTATAATTATATATGGCTGGTTTTGAACCCGCGACCTACAACTCATAAGTCGGGGCCGTTACCACTCTGCCACTACTGTTCTTTATTTTATGATAAATATTATATGCTGTGTTTCGAGGCTCGAATAATATACTTAATCTGTGTTCGACCGCTACAGGTTTAAAGCACATGGGAGCGAGAAAGCGAGAGACAAGCGTGAAATGTGATCAGTGTGATTTCTGTCAGCATACATCATCCTATCTCTCTAAACAAAGGTTACAACATACACTTAGGTAATAAAACACAGTATCAATACGCAATGTTTGCAAATCCTAACGCGAATTCGAGTTATATTAACTTGCCGAGTTCGCGAACATTTTTCCTGAGACGCGACAGTTTCAAGATATATAAAGAAGCATTTTGAGAACACTTCCAGCCTCTTTGTGTCGAATTCAAAGTCTTTGAGACCAATGTACGTTGTTTCTTTCAAGTCCTGTTTTGTTATTTTCTCTCGTTATTGATGTGTTTGAAGTTAAATTGTTTGGAGGACTTATTAAAAAAAGAAGAAGATGTTTCATTTTAATTGGAATTTCAGTCGTTTGTTTATCATTTTACTTAGAATTTGAATTTTCACATTAATAGTACTACTGTTAATGTCAACTGTTGAGCAATTAGTGAACTTTAATAGAAAAAAATCCCCTTAAAACTCACCATTAGTATTTAATTGGATGAATAAATTATTAATATTTATTAAAAAAAAAACCGTACGAAACGGCTCCGTACCATTATCTATATAATATTAGACACTATTACTATCATTAATATCAAGCTAGAAACAGCAAACAAAAACTCGTTTGTTGTGTAAGAGCCCCATTTTAATATTTATTTTAATCTGTTTGCGTTTGTTGTTATATCGGCAACAGAAATACATCAAATGTGAAAATTTTCCTGTCTGGCTATCACGTTTCATAAGATACAGCCTGGTGACAGACAAACTGACAGAGCAGTCTTAGTATAGGGTCCCGTTTTTACACTTTGGGCTGAACCTCAAAAAAGTGACTTAATAGCCACTTTTTCAAAATTTTGTGTAGAGAATTTGAATTTAAAATCCGTTGAAAGCTGAAGCTTTCGAGGGATGGCATAAAAGCCATCCATACGCGAATCTACGAACATGCATCTGCATCAGCATGTTTGACGCGTAGTAAACAAAGAAAGAACATTACTTTCTTAATTTTATTGACTTGAAAGACTACTAAGAATGCTCCGTGAAATGATTTTTTTAAGAGGACTATGAATTCTTTTGATCTAAATCAAAGTATAAAAACCATTTCCAGTTATATCTACATAGCTATATCTAGCTACCATTATGTGGTTATATACCATCTGATAACGGGGGTTAAGTGGTGATCGACATAGAACGATCGACCCCGGTATCTCTAGTGTTGGGACACAACAAATTACTCGCCTATTAACTGCGGGCCAGGGCGGCTGTGTGTAAACAGAATTGGCACTTGTTAGATTTGAATAACGGGAGCTAGCGTGCAGTTGTTGCTCATGGGATTGAGTTGTTAGGACTCTTAAAATATTTCTGAATGTATACAAAAAATACAGTAAAACAAAAAAATCTCTAACAAACTAAAATACGGCGTCAAAAAAGTTCTCGGCATCGATGTCGACTGGTAACGTACCCAAAAATACTGGCGATTTAAATTGTGTGTTGCAAGTTGCAAGCTGTATATCTAAAAAAAACCGTGAACTGTCAAATTACTCGAAAACTGTCTTTAGAGGTCAATTTGTTACAAATGACCTCCTTTGGATTATTGACATATTACCAATAACCTTGTATTCGACGTCCACTGGTGAACATAGGCATCCCCTAAACATGGCCTTGATAATGACCTTAAGCTTTCTTAAGGCCCTGATCGACGAGCGAGTAAAACCGCGGCCTGGATCACGGCCCGTCGTGTTTGCTTCATTCTCGGCTCGTCGTTCAAAACTGTTTTACTCGCTAGTCGATCAGCACCGACGAGCCGCGTGTAAAAACGCGGTATTGGCTCGTACCTCGATCATCCACGTTAAAGGCCCATGTTTCAGTGATCCATTACTGGATCATACGTTAGTCACAGACTTTCGACTTGAATCACTGTGGCATGTGGGACGAGCAAATACCTCGCAGCTTCTCGAACACTGCCTAGCCGAGTTAGATTCGACGATTGACCTCTTTCTTGAAGTTAAATCTACCTAACTAGATCGTTTGGCCTAGGTAGACGTGATCATCTACAACTTTGAATGTAGTCTCCGATCTCATACAATCGTTTAAGCTGTTTGTACAATCACACAGGCAATGTGCGACTTTTATATAGCAATAATATAATTTTTCGGGCTACTTTCTGCTAAACGAAGATTTTTTAGATGTAACACTTCTTACTATAAAGCCGTAACCCCTTCTTGCTCACGACTTCAATATTTTTATGTTAGGGAACAGAGAAAGAAGAGTGGCCCAGTGGAAACGCTTTCGACTTACGAGCACGGCATGAGTTCCAAAACAGACATGCGCTATACTTTGTGTAATTCTTTTCATTACCGCTGCTCTCAAAACGTTGGCAGAAAGCATCGTGAAGAAAACGTTAAGTCCTTGAACTAAAAATTCGAAGACATGTAACATCCATTAAACCGCACTGGCCAAGCAGTGAAAACATTAAAAGGCTGACAATGCTTATTATATAGTACGTCATCGACATCGTCTTAACCTTTTGACCCCTATAGTCATGTATACATGATATAATCAGGTGAGATAGCGGTCAAACGCGAGCCTATGAATAATAAAAAAGATAAAAATAAAGGAAAACGTGTCCATCATGCTACGGTCATGATTACGCTTTTTTGAAGTGACTTATTTACAATCAACCAAAATTAAGGCCAATTTAGACGGTATGAGTTTCTCGTCTCGAACGTACGATAATCGTAAGAATATAGAAAAAGTTTCTTCGTCTAAACATTCATTGAATATCTTGACGGTGCGAGTTTCTCGTCTCGAGCATTCGATTCGCCAGAGTGTACGAGCAAGAGGCGACTTACCTCTCACTTGTCCACTCGGGCGAGAAATGTTTGGTTTGAGAAATTCGTACCATCTAAATGGGCCTTTATTATCAAAAGTGTTTCCAATCACACAAAGTTTTTAGGAGTCATTATAACATTCCTCGTTTAAAATAAAAGATTATTTTTCTTTTATCAGAGTATCAAGGACATATTTATCAAACAATTTTTCACTGGCAAATGGAGTTAGTAACAACAGTAAATAGTAATTATTTATTCTTCCAACAACTTAATAGGTAACGCAGTAGTAAGAGAGAAGAATAAATGAACAGTATTACTACTGGTATTAGTATTGGTAACACGAGTAACACGGGCAAGAAAGGGACTTTCCAACGCTACCCTTCATACCTTGGTCCCAAGCGTATCTCAGCGAGCCGTTATTAATGATTGACGCATATGACGTCACATGCTGAACAAGGGTAAAGTAATCAAAGGCGTTATCACGATGTGTGAGGGACACAGGATTACACAGGTAATTCGCCCCGAATCTTCGCAATAAGCTAATATTTGATGGATTGAATCCCTAATGAGATTGCGATGTGATTTTGTAGTTGCCTGGCTTATGCATGGGTTGGTAGAGTTGATGCTAATGGGGGAAACCATTTTGTGTCGATAAAATCGTCTGTGTATAAGGAAAATTGAATATAGGAGTAGGGTTGTTTAAATACTGAGAATTAGTGAATGACAATAATACGCACTTTAACCTTCCCGATTCGTTTATTTTCAAAGTAACAATGATTTTGAAAGTTTGTTGTTTCATCCTACGTAATGTTTGATAAAGAGGCATCGCGAAAAAAGAGAGATATTCAATAAATTCTGTCACTCACTCGAATATTTCACAAAACTTGTTCCAGGAAATACGTGTTTTTTTTAAACCCTTGAAAGTTTTATGAAAAAGTTTTCGTCATTCAAAATGTCGATTAAATGCGCATCATTTCTCTAGATATAAATTTATTTTGCAAGTTTATAGAATTATAATAGTATTATTTGTCGGTTTGAGGTTCGTTTTTCCACAATAACATTGTGTGTAAAGTATGTATTTATATATTTGCTGCTTTTGCATCTGCCGCGTTCTGTTTCTTTGTGACTTGACAATGCCTGAGGAATTTTCTGCCAGTCGACCTGAGGGTGATCCTAATGCCATGATCACACGTAACGAGTAAAAGGGCGTGACAGTAAAATGTTGCTCGACCGAGACAGTGATGTAAGTGAGTTGTAGAGATAAGCTCTCTCCACTATGTTTATATGTACCGAGTTTTCGGCCGAGAGCACTGTCTCGCCCGTTTGCTCGGTACGTGCGATTATGGCATAAGGTGCAATGGTTAAAACTGAATAAGGCATTAAGTCCGCTACTGTAGTGTTTTTACTAGTGCATAAATTTTTAATAAATAAATTACTTGATTTTAAACCTAAACTAAGCTACAAAATCCTGATGCAGTGTAAATAGTCATAATCTAAACATTCCCAAAGTTATATACAGTTTTCAGTGCAGCATAATGCTGATACAAAATTAAGTTCACGTTAATTTCGAAACTCCTTTAAAATGAAGCTTTAATGTGGCTGTCAGGTGAAAAGGAAAAGTTCAAAGTAATTTACTTAAAACAAACTTCCCTAATGATAAGTTTAAATAAAATTCTAACTGTAATAAACTCGGTCACGTAACGAGTACCCCGGTGGAACCTTAACTTAAATATTACAGCAGTTGAGTTAGCTATTTTAATTTTGAAAACCAATTTGTTTCTGGTTCACTTAGTTCAGTTGTTTTGAAGTCTGTATAGCTGTGGATTTATTAAGGCCAAACAAACAATGAGAATAATATTGGAAGTATTTGTTCCTGAAATTCAATCTTTGACCTGGAAAATATGAGGCATATTTCTTTGTTGGTCGTTTAGTGGAAGATTGAATGAAGAATTTTGTATCGGAGCGTTTCCGATGATTTATATAGGGACAGTCTAGAGACACCAGACAAGTTGACTTTCTATGTGCTTCCAAAATGAAATCAGACATTTCGATAGGTCTTGCCATTTCATAAATTTCGACCTCATCACAATCTTTATCGGTTTATCAGGGCTTGTATAAAGCTTATAACAATATTAAGGTCTATTCGCACGAGTGGGTGGAACCGTAGAACTGTGGTAATGAAAAATGGCAATAGAAGCACGATATCATCACCATTCATAGCCTCATCTCACACACTGCTGAGTATACCTTCATTCCCAGAAATCCTCACGTTTCTATGCCAGTGTCTGTCAGGTTCCACATACGATAGCAACAATGCTACCAGCCAGCTCATCTCGCCGCCTGACGTCTTTGGACATCTCTCAGCCACATTTTAACTTCACCTATCATCAACCGCACCTTGCCAGGTGTCCTATCCAGCTTTTTTTGAGTTTTATTATTCTATTTCCTATGACGACAACGTTAGTACCTCTTCGGATTGTTTTAAACTCGGTCTATTAGACGTATGTGGAGCATAATTCGCTCTTTAAGCATAGGTACTAGCCTTTTGTTATTTTACAGTATGCGTTTTGGAGAGTATACGCGGGAATTGCATGACTTGATTCCGCCATCTCCTTTCTACAATCGGAAAATGCGACGCATGGCGAGTATCATCCTTTACATTTTTTAAACCTCCACGGTTCGAATTAAGCGTTTTGCTACGTCGTTTATATCGTGTACATCGAAGGACAAGTGAAACAATTTGCCTGCTACAGTCCTTCCGTTCGATTATAATTTAGGTGTCTTCAAGGCTAGAGTCAATAGACTCTTAATTAAGTGCGCCTCACCATTAGCGATTGCATCACTGCTTACCGTCAGGTGGGATCGCAGTTTAGTACTGGTTTATATAAAAAAAAACTCTGCAACCTGCACACAACTTCTTGTAAAGGGGTTCGCAGAAAGAAAGTACAACATCCTACCCAACTATTCTATTACTCCTACCTCTCAGCTCTCTAACATTAGTTTAACTATCGTTGCTCCCGGAATCGCTTGCACCGCCGTTCTCCCCAACTATCTCAGTCCCGCTTAAAAATAAACGTAAATGTTTACAGGAAATTGGACACGAAGCGACGGCTCCGGAGCTTACCCGATGTTATAATGCTATCGTTGCCCTGAGTGCTTTTATATCGAGGGTAGTTCAGCTTTATCGGAGTATGTTGTCTTTTGATATTTATTTAATAAATAAGTTTCGACGTTTAATAGAGTGAAGCGAACTTGAATGGAATTTTGTGTCGGTGGAATCGTTTCTAGATGCCGTTTTTATGGGGATAATCATGATGACTCCTCCCGCTCTGTGTGGCGTGAGAGGGAGTGTCAGACTTGGAGATATCTAAGATCGCTGGGACTAAAGTGAAGCGGCCAAGAAAAACTACCGACCTGATCTTCTACAATACAGTACTGAGCAAGATTATTAGTCAGACTTTTGGAGTTTCTAAGTATGACATTCATAGATCCGGAAATATCAGCTCAGAGCTTTTGGACGTAATTCAATTTTGGTGTCAAGATGAGGTAAGAACCCCATACTCCCTGATCTTTGCCTCATGATTCCATACGCCTTTTGAAGTTATCTCCCGTAAACAAACAAAAAAGCGTCAAGAAAAGGTCGTTTAGCGAAATTCATTCACCGAAACCAGCATCGAAAGACATACCTATATTCAAACTTACATCGAAATCAATGGTACCCCAGTTTCCTCTGTATGCGAATAATAACATAGGGAAAACCAGGGTAAACAGATATACGTCAATCTCTATTTTTTTAGGCAAATACTTCAAAGGGTTACATGTTTGTTTACTGATCCCCTTGAAGAATAAAGACACAGTATTTTCAAGGAAAACTGTATTACAAATATGGTCACTGCTTGTTATGAACATCATATTTATGAAAGTTTTTGTTTTTTAGTGTTCCGTATCCAAAGGGTTAAAACGGGTCCCTGTTGCTATCAGTCCACTGTCTGTCATTAGGCTGTATATCATGAAACGTGATAGCTAGACAGTTGTAATTTTCACTAATGATGTATATTTCTGTTGCTGTTATAACAACATATACTAAAAACAGAATGAAATAAATATTGAAATGGGTTCGCATACAAAGTAAACGTGATTTTTTGCCATTTTTATCTTCTGGTCGATTTTTTTTTAATTTAGATGGATAATCATTTAATGACATCCTCCCGCTCCAGGGCGTGTGGCGTGAGAATTTTACTGACTAAAAACCACATCTGTGTTCCTTCAGAAGTCTTCTTTACACACTATGAGTTTTAGTCAGCAAAGGCACCACTGAGCGACAGAAGTTATTTGGTGAAAGAGATCACGGAAGTGAAGCCACGGGCACAAGATAGTACTCAATAAACACTAACGCTGTCTGTTACCTAAATCATTATTGATATTATTCAACAAATTGAATTTCCATCGTAATATCCAAATATCCGGATAAATCGTATACCGGATTAATTAAAATCGAAATTGGAGCATAATTTGCATGTAGTTTCAACTGTTCGATTCGCGGTACTCAGTGTTGCATCGGAGATAGCACAATAAGCCCCTAAGACTCACAAAATACATTGTAAATCCCGTACATTTAAGGTGGCTAAGTAAAAACCGATTACCGCGATCCTAGTTAATTATTCAGGGAGATAAGTAGAGTTTGTATCGTGCTGAAAACTGTGTTTGGACTTTGGGGACCGTTACCTATTTACATGTTTAATTTAAAGCTTGAAACTTACTTTCAAGCACATTGTGGCATCAATATGGATGGCTAACCTATCGCTAGTCCTTACGGACAGATGTATTCACATAAGAACAACGCAACAAACTGTCGTTATACACATAACTATTTGGTAATAACTATTCCTTATTTTCTTTTTTCAAAGTTATTCATCATCATTAACATTTCAGCCGATAGACGATCCCTTAATAGACCTCCTCCAAGTGTCACCACAATGAACGGTCCTGTTCGTTTCGCAGCCATCGGATTCCCGCGATCCCCAGGTAATCGGCCCATCTTGTGGGAGACCTTCCAACGCTGAGTCTTCCGGTACGCGGTCGCCACTCCAGAACCTTTCAACCCCAACAACCACCTGTTCTGTGAGCAATCTGCTCGTCCCACTGTGACTTAAGTTTATTTATTCTGTGTCAATATCTATTTAGCTATGAAATTTTCGTTTTTCCGTTCCGTTAACCCCAAACCTAAGACCTGCAAAATACGGCCAGATTGAAAGCATTTTATAGACAGAGATCCTAGATACTCGTAGGGCTAAACAAATATTCCTAACTAGCGACCCGCCATGACACGCACGCACGCACGGGTGTTAAAATTCTTGGGTTTTTCTTTATACTATGCATGCATTATACACCTACATATTCCTGATTAATCACTCCACTTATTGGTGAATATCACATGAAAATCTACTGTTTTTGAGTTTATGAACTGATCGACAAACAGACAAGGCCTTTATTTTTATAGTATGTGTAACGTGTCATTCTAAAAGGAAAAACAACCGTATGTCTTATTGATAACTTACGAGATACCGAGCAATACAACTACTATGTAGTTAATCACTTCAAGCAAAAGAGATGTGAAAGGATTGACGCCAGATTTTCGATACAAATATAACGAGCATATCGAAAGGTATTAAGTATATTGAAAACATTAATATAAAGAAATATCAATGGAAATGCAAGAAAAAATTCGCTACTACCAATGGCTTCACCTTTGTGACAGTATAATAACGAACGAAGAAGAACATAGGTAATCTCAGCACAAAAAGTTTTCTGTGCTATTTCAAGAAACGGTCTACCTGTGTACAATTTTAGCCAAATCTGTTCAACTGTTTGAGCGTGCGTATATATAGATAAACTTTCCCCTTTATGATATTAATAATAAATAGTATAGTGTGATTATTAAGCGTGTCTTAATGGTACTTACATTGAAAATAAATAATGGTACATTTGAGTGGCTTTAAGCTGGGTATCGCCATACTTATTTCGCTTTACAAGCATGAAATAACATTTAAAGAAGTTTTTATAGACTTTTCTGATTTATGCCTTTATGAAAAAAAAACAATGAAACAAATGCAAATCAAATGAATGAAACAGCTACCAGGAACAAAGCTCAATGCTTCGCCCCACAACCGCTGAAGCAGACATCGGAATCATATTTCAAGTCAATTTCAATTACTGTCGAGACTTGAGCCTGTGATATTCATAGCTGGCTATCAGCGAAGCTAATGAATACCCAACACGTAAACAATTGCGCTGTTGGCAATAGCAAGGCATGGATCGACCAACGTTTTTGTTTGCCATTCAAAACGATTGGCCAGCCGAAAAGGCACGAATAAAGCCGAAGCGAGGCTATAGAAATGTCAGCTGCAATATTGGTTAGGAGTCGCGGGTGTTAATTCGATCGTTTATCATCAATGGACGGAAAAAATACGAAACGGTGTTCGGGTGTTTCGTTATATTCTTCGTCTTCGTTTTCGTTGATTTTCGTGATTAATTGGGTACTTTAAATTAGCCGAGTACGCACGAGATATTATAGCGCATAAGTGTGTATGCATAGACAGATTACACAGGTTAAGATAGGACGGCAATCCGACATGATGGAAGAGAGATCAGGCGCAGGAGAAAGGCTTTACGTGCTTTCCCAGGCGCGAGGGTATCACAGCACAAACTTCCAAACTTTGAGGTGCTACACTGTGATTCCTAATGGTAAAATCTGATAGCTCTCTTTGCTCAACCATTGAATCGAACCTAGGATCATGTTCAGCCGTCGTGCTTGCAATTACGAGACCAATGAGGCAGTTAGTTTTTAATGTTATTTGTTATTTAACACTAAATAACAAACACAACTAAAAAATTCACAGTGAGTCAGGCGTTCCCTTTTTATATATATTTTTTGAGCAGTGATGCAATCTTAGATGGTGAGGCGTACTAGTTTATTAAGACTCTATTTACTCTAGCCTTGAAGACACCTAAATTATAATCGGATGGGAAGACCGCAGCAAGCAAAACAGCAGGCAGGTGTATTGATGTCTACATACATTTAAAAAGTCGCTGAAGAAGTGTCGCTTGGAATACACAATTTTCATCTGATGGTTTAACAAGTTTACTCACAGTTAAATCTCTGCTACTGCGCCAGTTTCATCCCTATGTAGCAGTAATCTAACTACCGTGATCTCGGTTAAATTCCGTAAATTGGTTCACCCATTAGGAGCTTGCGACCAATTTAAAACGGGCTCATTTAACGAGTTTCTAATTATATCAATTGGCCCCAACTCTTCCTGAGTTGTATCTTTTAAAAGATTTCCTTTTTCTTTCTTAAATTGAAATGGGAGCTCTTCCTAAGCTTTTCGAAGATAATAAATCTGTTACTTGTGTTACTGTTTCCGTAGGCGATTTATAGCTTCTAGAACCATCTAACGTCTTTCTTAGTCCTCCTGGGTGTAGTTAACTGTCAATATAAGGAGGATATGTACGGAAAAGTACATTGAAATCCCGAAGGTTTTCTTATTGAAAACAACTTCTACGAATTTTGAAATCAATTTTTTTTTTTTTACTGGTAGGCTTGGTCGGTCGGCGATGGAGCACGTTTGTCAAGAAGTAACCTTCACTCATGATTTAAAGATCTCGGTATGTTATTTTACTATAGATTAAAATTTCTATATTTTTATTGACTGGCCTGTTGATCTAATAATTAGTGGCCATGATTGCTATGCTTGAGGTCGTGCTTCCGATTCCCACCTAAGACAAATGTTTGTGTGACAAGTACGATCATTTGTTCTGCGTCTGAGTGTAATTTGTCTAAAAAAGTATGTATTAAAAAAAAATATAAGTATGTTTATCAGTTGTCTAGAATTCATAACACAAGCTCTGCTCAGTTTGGGACTAGATGGCGTTGTGTGAAAGTTGTGGAATATTATTATTATTCAGATGTCAACTGCTTTAAGACATGTTTTCCTTTGCCCTTAGGCCTTACCGCTACTTGTTAATATGTCAAGCGTGTGAGTGAGAAGTACTTTTTTTCTAAAACTCGAGTTAATATACGCATGTACGAAAATAATTTCTTTAAGTGAACGAGTCAATGACCTTGTAGGTAGTTGTCGGTCGTTGCGTACTAACTACCAACAGTTCATTGGCGTCCCTTAGCTGACGTTTACTTGAAGAAATTAATTTCGTACATGCGTAAATTAATTCGAGTTTAAAAAAAAAGTACTTTTTTAATTTTTTCTTTACAAATCAATATTGTTAAATGTACCGAATCGACCCTCCACGGGATTAAAACAACTAAAATCTAACGGTGTATAGCTCCATCCCTTTAACAGTCCAGTTTAGGTCTTCGAAGAGCTCGTAGCTACAGGTACATCGCCAGCAACCTCTCCATCTTACCTGTCATAACCAGTGTTATGTCCAGTTTGGAAGCCAGCCAGGGCTTCGTTAATATAACCGGAATTTCCTGTCCAACGTGCCAGACAATAGTCATTGACGTGTACATTAGTGCGTAATATCCCACCGGCCATTTCGCATCGTAATCACAGCCCTGATATATTGTTCCAGTCGATTGTGTGTTGTAGTAGATTGTTCTGCTGAATAATTAGGGTTGCCTTAATTGCACGTGCTCAAGGTATTGTATAATGTCTTTTTAAGTGCTTCCCTTGAATGGATTGGTCTCTTTCTGTGTATATTTGCATCTTTAGGTAGTGGTTTAATTAAACGGATTATGATTTCACTAGCCCAAAATGAGTGCACTTTCATTTAGATGTTTCACAGATGAAATATGATCTCTAGATCTAGTCCCAGAGGACTAGAGAATCATCATCATCATCAGCCTTTTAATGTTCCCACTGCTGGGACACAGGTCTCCTCTCTAAGAGAGGAGACTAGAGAATTTTTAGAATTTTTTCTTGAAAAAAAAAATAGGCGGTACCTAACTTGGATTTACTACTGCATCGTGGATGTGTTCAACCTGCAAGCCATACAAGGTTAAGGTGAAGGTTGACACACGGGTAGATCATGTTCTTAAGTCAGGTTATGACTATTTTCAAAGAATAACCATGGAGATTCTTGCCGGTTCTTCTCTATAAGAAACAGCCAAATGGAACCTTACCTCCTGAAGTTTTATAAATGCCCGTGTAAGCCTATGTGAAATAAAAACATTTTGAATTGAGAGACAATATTGTCTAGTTTCACACGAGCATAGTCGCCGAAAGAAGCTAGTTTCACATAAACCCCAATGATACGTGTTATATTCCGTGTCTCACTTGATAGTTTCACTGCGGTTTCAACTCTAAAATGTCGAAAACGACTACATTTTCAACCGCATGAAATTCCGAACCGCACATGGATAGTACCTACAGGTTTCAAACTGAACGAATTAGCGGCAAATTAGGTTAGTTTGCGTAGTTTTCGGTCCGCGGTGACGATGAACATTCGTTATTGTATAGTATAGTGCGTTTCACGAAAGAATTTCCTTCACCGTAATGTTGGTAGCACGGCAAACCAGTGTTGCTACATTTTTAGTAATGAAATTACTCAAAATTAGGGAGATTTACCTATATTTCGTTACTTTTACAAATTGCCTTCTAATTTATGTTTTCTTTTGGAAACCGTAAAACTGTTATTGGATAAAATATACTACTACATAGGAATTCGGAACAATTCATAGCTTTATTGGGATGCAAGAAAGGAGTCTACTCACAGGAAATAAGTAAAAATGCCAAAAAATCGTAGGAGTATGATTTAAAACGCAGCCCTGACAAGCACCTTTGTTCTTTGACGTTTAGACATGCAGGGGAGCCAACATTACAACGAAAGAAATTCTTTAGTGAAACGCACTTTACTTGAGGCCCTACCAGGAGCTCATAGCGCGTTCATTTGACGATCTGAACTGGTCTACTAAAGCCATGGAGTTCCTTCTTCTTCTTCTTTTCGTACTCATACAATTTTTTTTTCTGACCAGTATTCGGCATTTTGTACAGCTCTGTTATTGGCTTCGTATAGATCCTGATAAGTGCAGGTTGTTGTGCAGGATGGGCAGCATAGCAGGAGACGCATGCTAGTGTGCAGCGGCTCCACACTAGCATTGTGTTAGAGATGCGTCGAGGAAGCCCTATTTATCCAGGTTGTTTTTACAAAGTCCAGCTTGAGTCTGTAGTCGGTTAAGAGATTTCCAGATTGGCCACTATAGTTCGCGTTCAGGGAGATGTTTTGATGGGGTGATGAAGTGTGGAGGAAATGGATGTTTCTGCTTCCACAGCGCGCATTTTTCTTCCTCCTGTCGTTCTCCAAGGAAGGAGTTATATAGGGTGTATACTGTGTATAGCTCCATTGCATCCTTCTCTTTCGCTCGCACGCCTGACATTTTAACACTTCATAGTAATGACGTATGTGTAGATGTACATTTGTTTTGTTGTTAAATAAAGCTTGTCTGAACAGTGATCAATTGATTGGCTGTTTGTAATAGGTTGTAGTGGTGTAAACTAGTCGGAAATTGTCTGAACCCTAACGAGGGTTTGTAACTGTAAGTAATGGCTTTTGGTCTAGGACTAGCAGTCCTGTTGTCAAGGGTTGAAACATACGGAAAACTATGTGAATAATGTGACTTCACTACACACTTAGTTAACAAAGTCGCTTCCCGCTGTCTGTATGTATGCTTTAAAACTACGCAACGGATTTTGATGCGGCTTTTATTAAAAAAAAGAGTGATTGAAGAGGATGGCTTATATGTATACTTAATACATGCATAATATTGCCAGCGTTTTTTTCAGCCATGTGCTTTCGTTATTAATATTTTTGTTATACCATGGAAAATCTTTAAACAACTTCTAAGTGGAGCGAGAAGAAGTGTCAAACTTTAAGTATATAAAACTACCTGTGTTACTTTTTTTAACGTAGTTAGGAAATTATCCTGTAGCGACATCTGTATTGTCACATAGAAACATAAAATTCAAAATCCTGCATCGAGATATTATTTCTTACGCGATTAAATATATGTTTTAATTAATCGCGTAAGAATTAATATCTGTAACAACAGCCAGAAATCAAATACCGGGCAGTTGTCCGGGCCAGACATAACACGCGTCTGTATAGAGGATCTTTCCTCTTCAACGGAGGTTTGCAGAAATTCACACCCTGTTATATACCTACCTCTAAAATCCAATGACTTCGTCCGCTCTAGAATGGAGCGAAAGGGCGTGAACGTGTTTATTCAGTAGCCCTTTGCGTTCCAGGGCTATGATGACTCTTTCGAACTCTTAATAATATCATTGAATTTGCATCTTATTACCAATTAAATCAGAACCACACATTACATAACCACATAGGTACATTAGCAGTGCGTACATAAGGATTGAATGTAATTTAGATGATAGGTTTACTCGTTTTCTAGAATACATAAATTCGAGCCCATCTCTATAATTATATCTAAATATATTATATTCTAGAGCTGAATCTATGATTATCAACATTATGTAAACTAGTAATCAATTAGATTGATATGTAGTGATTTGATGGCCAAGGCGTACTATCACAAAACAGACGAATACAGAAGGATTACTTTATTTAACGAGCTAAATCTCATCGGCCACCGTAGGCGCGGGCTTGCGGACGGCGTGCAATGGGTAGCACGCTGTCCGATCGTCCGGTAACCGACCGGACCGAGCCCAAGTCGTCGACGGCGCGTTCTGTTCCCGCGCGCCTCAAGGAGCTGTCAGCACACCGAAGAGGCCCAGCCTGCTAACTGCAGGCAGGCAGGGTCGAAGCCTTCTGGGGTCATGGGTTTATTTCCGAAAGGAATGCTCGGCCCCGGCACGATAGGCTACGAAGGAACGGGGAAGGTTTTTAGTCAGTAAGAGTCTGACACTACTTCCCGCTCCGCCCAAGGGCGGGATTTGTCATTGGATGATTTTACCTACCATAAAAAAAAAAAACACACATGTTTGCACCCATCAACGTACGAAACAGCCCCGCAAACTTCTATTGAAAAGGGAGGATCCTCCGACCGGAGGGGGTTTTGTCTGGTCTGGGCAACTGCCTAATGGTTATCTTCGTACTGTTATATACACCATTAAATTTTGATCTTTAATCCCGTGGAGGGTCTAATAAAAAAAAATATAGTACTTTTTTTTCTAAAACTCGAATTAATACACGCATGTACGAAATCAATTTCTTTAAGTAAACGAGTCAATGACCTTGTAGGTAGTTGTCGGCAGTTGCGTACTAACTACCTACAGTTCATTGACCTCGCCCAGCTGATGTTTACTTAAACAAATTGATAATTTAATTCTTTATTGTACACCATAACAACTAATACAATAAATGGATAACAAAGGTCATTTACAAAGGCGAGCTTAACTCAAAAGTTGATTTTTCTTCCAGCAAACCATTAATAATGAAAAAGGAGAGGGAGGCCTTCGCCCAGCAGTGGGACATAATGTCGTACATGAGTAAATTAAGTCGATTTAAAAAAAGGTCATTATTAATAATTTTATTTTTACAAATTGATAGTGTTTCATGTACTGAATCGACCCTTCACGGGATTAAAATGATCAAAATTTAACATATGTTTTAATTGCGCGGAGAACTTTAATGACGCGATGTAAATTATGTTTTTAGTTCCTATGTGGCGGCATAGATGATACTTACATAGCAAGTGAAAGTGCACTTGCGACTGTCATTAGTTTGAAATCTCCGTACATGTGTGCGTGCGCTTTTTTTCGCTTGCTGTGTAGAGCTAGCCTTCTATACATTTCTATATAGAGACGACACAGTCCATATTTCGTTCCTAATGGCCGATGCATCGGTTCACCAATCACGTGGATCGCTGAACTTTAATTTGTTAATTAGCTAGTTATGTGATGTACGGTGCTTGTTAACGTGATAGGATCGGCTGATTGGTGGTTATTTAACAGGTATTAGGTTTCTAATTTTACGTAGCTATTTTTGGATGGTGAAAATCTGATATGTATTAATTCGAGTGGGCTCGATTAACATGGCAGTAGTGTCATAAAAGCATTAATATTTCTCAATTATTGTCGATTTAAACCAATTGTACAGTACGACCGACGGATCTTGGCGCGTCTGAAGTTAGGCTCTGCGAACTTAAGCGCTTGTGCACTCGTAAAAAAATAAATGGTTTGAAAGAATAAATGCCAACAGCAGTTGTTATTGCTATTAACAAGTGTTATTGGCATTTATTTTTATAAATCATTTATTTGGTGCGCTTATTTTGAGCGCTAAAGTTCGCAGAAACTAACTTCAGACGCGCCAAGATCCATCGGCCATACTGTATGAGTGTCTATATTTATTTATTTAAACTTCATGTACAGTATTGGTACATAGGCGGACTTAATGCAACAAGGCATTCTCTACTCGTCAACCTTTGGGTTAAAAATGACAACACTGTGGTAGGTCTGTATAATAAATAAATAACATTCCGTACCCGTGGCTCTCCTAGAAGATACCCCTGGGGTGTCATGGGTACTTGAATTGGGACCCGTGGCACCCCCAGGTAAATTAGTGCAGTCCTTGGTACTTACTAATTTTTTTTTTATGGTGTTAGTCTACATATATCTATTGTTTTTAAAAACGTGAAATCAGCAATCAAGTTGAAGTGTGTATGAAGTGTTCAAATGGAATTTAATATAAAAGTATGTAGTGTGCATGCAGAATTTGTGTACATATTGTGTAATTGTATTCAGTCTATAGTTCATTTGTATGTCATTTTGTATTCCTCTTTTGCTTTTTTATTGCACTTACCATTATTTTAAGTTGACTGGTAGAAAATACCTAAAGCATTATGTCCACCTTTGTTTCTTTATGTGTATAAAAGTATAAAGTTGTCGACATTTAAGTATTAAATATAAATATATAATGACTTGTTTAAAATTCAAGACATTTCCAATCACGTTATTCAAAAAGTGTTTATTAAAAATAGTATATAGTAGTCTTCTATTAACAAAATATTCTAATTTCCTTCGTTTGATACTTAATTACTCTATTGACATTTTGATTATTGGTAAAATAATAACCGTTGCTACCAATCATGTTATTACGCTTATAACAAAATAAGCTTAATAACAAGACGACAAATAAAGTTATCAATGATTAAGACAATACATTTATATTAATACAAATACATTATTGATGATATTTAATCACCCTGAGAACAGTATCATATTGTCTCACCTGACAAATTGGATATGAATTTCCAATGTGTTTCACGCAAGGAGGATGCGACAAGACGCGTATATACCGCAATTGTTTTCGTAGTCTCGGCTTACAAGTGAAGCATATCATTTTCGTAATTAAACTCTACCTACCTACGTACAATACGCGGGATAGAAATTGAACCAAAATAGTTACAGATTTTCGGAACTTTGTTCAACTTCTTTGCTGCTTCCTATACGAGATTTTCGGGTCTCGATCGAAGCGTGTTATCTTAGCAACGGGTTCCACTTATTTGCCGCGTACTGTAGTTGCTTTTCTAGTGTGTAGCATAACTGGTTTTGTCAGTAGGCGGAAAACTAACTGAGTTGGCCCACAATGTGAGTGGATGTAGAAGCGGGCTACAATGAAATGCCATTGCATATTTAAATCAACAAAATGCTGAAACTTAGGACAAGACAGCACCTGTGTCAGTTGGTTTCTTAATGGTTTTTAGCTGCCAATGGCTTAATTCAATTTCTATCTTTTTATTACTTACCTACATTGTGTTCACATAGTAGAAGCGAAAAGAAATATGTAACCAAGGCTTATGTAACTTCTAGCTAACTTCTTGCACGTCCTTATCCATAAAGATCTACGCTTTGGAACGTGCAATTTAGCTTCACATTATTTTTTTGACTGACCGACATTTTGACAATTCCAGTGTAATTGGTCTAATTGAAATAAACGTTTTTGATTTCATTTGAGTCTGCCAAAATTAATATAACAACACATAATTATCAACGATTGCACTTAAATTTAAACCAAAGTTTTGATTCGAAACCGAACATAATCAACATTATTCCAAAACGCGATCTAAAATAGTTCCAGGACTATTACTAGGTTTTATCCCGATTAAACGCTATCTAAATGTAGTTTTCGAGATTATTACTAAATTTAATACCAATTAAAAGCGATCTAAATTTATTTGCGACTATTATTAGGTTTAATGCCAATTAAAACTACTTAGTAATAGTCCCGGAACTATTTTAGATCGCATTTTGGAATAAGGCGGTTTTTTTTATGATAGGTAAAATCATCCAATGACAAATCCCGCCCTTGGGCGGAGCGGGAAGTAGTGTCAGACTCTTACTGACTAAAAACCTACCCCGTTCCTTCGTAGCCTATCGTGCCGGGGCCGGGTATTCCTTTCGGAAGTTAACCCATGACCCCATTAGGCTTCAACCCTGCCTGGGCCTCTTCGGTGTGCTGAAAGCTCCTTGAGGCGCGCGGGAACAGAACGCGCCGTCGACGACTTGGGCTTTGTCCGGTCGGTTACCGGACTATCGGACAGCGTTCTACCCATTGCACGCCATCCGGTTTGTGTTTCAAAATGTAATCCTAGTTAGTTTATTGAAAGCACCTGAATTTCAGCATTTAACATACTTTCTTAAAATGTATAATTTATATATTCACAGAGAAATTATTCCTTAGTCTTCAATAATGTCACACAGGTTGTCATCAACGTAGTACAAGACGACGCTACATTCGACAGGCCTGTTGGTCTAGTGGTTAGTGGCCCTGACTGCTATGCCGGAGGTCGTGGGTTCGATTCCCACCCAGAACAAATGTTTGTGTGATGAGCATGATCATTTGTTCTGTGTCTGGGTGTTATTTATCTATAATATGTATGTATTTAGAATTATATAAGAATGTTTATCAGCTGTCTGGTGCCCATAACACAAGCTCTGCTTAGCTTGGGACTAGACGGTGTTGTGTAATAGTTGTGGAATATTATTATTTATTATTATTAAAACGCTTTGATTATATTACCGTACCCATACCTACTAAATTCTCTATAGAACATAATTCTATACTGATAAACGATAACCCATCGGTTTGTCATTCATCACTTAGTTTCTGTGTGCCATCGAAATGGTGAACAAATATAGGTGCTGTTTGTGAGTCAACATCGGAGCACTGAAGTTCGAAGTTCGCTACAAGTGTTATAGTTTACATTGAATTTACTGGTTCACGTTTGTGTTTATAAAACTGAGTGGCTTTAAAAGAAATATTAGAAGTAATTGGTACATCATTAGCAGTTAAGAATGTCTGTTTGTATGAAAACTACTATCGGATTTTCATATATTTTCATTAATAGACCGAGTGATTCACGAGGAAGGTTTACATGTATAATATAGTACAGAAAGCTGATAATTTGCCTGCTCCGGTCTTCCCAACCGATTATCTTCCGATTATATTCTTCAAGACTAGAGTAAATAGGGTCTTACTTAATGCGCTTCACCATCAACGATTGCATCACTGCTTACCATCAGGCAACAGTGATAAAACCGTTGATGAATCGCAGCTTAAAATGAAAACACAGCTTATATCTTATCTATGTATATATATATCGAAGAAAGTCATGTTAGTAACACTATTTATAACTCACAAACGGCTGGACCAATTTGGCTGAAAATTGATGGGAAGATAGCTTAGGACCAGGAGATGAACATTTTTATTCGTTAAATTAGTGAAAAAATCCAAAACCTGCTCATTTATGGGTAGAGTAGGGTAGAGCGGGAGTGAAGCCGCGGGCAAAACCTAGTATTGTATAAAATACAAACCAATCTTGAAACGAATTAACGTCCATCCGTATCTAAATTTGAATATACAGTCTTAAAATCACTGAGAACAGAAAAATTCAATTTACAAATAAATATAAAAAAAATCACATTACCTACAGCGTCTTCATCAATCCGAATTATAACATAGACAGCTAACCCATCAATCTTTAATACACATTTCCTTTCCGATTTGACGTGAACGTAATGACGTTTCATTTCTCAAGTCACTGCGAAAAAAACCTCATGTAAATCTTATTCCCTCGACATCTCTTCAGCGATGTCGACATAAAATTCGCCAACACGGAGGGGCACCCTCGCTTCGAGAGGGTTTGAATATGCAAATTGTAAGGTGGCACTCTCATAGCCCTCCGACAGAAATGGCGGACTTCCATCTCCAGAGAAAATATTATCATTGGAAATTCTTTTAAAGCAAGTTATTTGCTGAAAGGAGATTATCGGCGAAAGGTAGGAATTCCGATGTTAATGTGAAAACGCTTTTCAGAGGACGATCAAAGGCAAATAGTAGGTGCTTACTCGCAATTTGAAAGACGTATGCTCCTATTTACAGAGTTTAGTAAACAAGATTTTTTGTGAGACATTTTCCAGGTCTTCATATTGTACCAGTATAAATGTATACGAGCCATATTTGTTATAAATTATTTGGCATCCTCAGATAGAAAGAGCAAAATTACGACAAAGGGCAAACATAAAAGAAACAAATATAAACACTAACCCGAGGCCTGTTGAATATTCGAAAACATTTCAGAATCCGCATTCCACCCGTCTTCGCACTTTACTACCCACAAAAGTAAAAATATTTCACCTTAACCCTGCGGTTATTTAAAAGAGAAAAATGTTAAAGGTACAGAGGTCGGCATTAGGTAGGTTTGCTTGAATTCAGTGCACGTACACCCTGGGGAATGAATGGGGCGGAGAGATTGGCTCGTAAAGACACGACGTGGCCACCCCTCCCTAATTATAATTCGTTAATTGTGAAAAATCACAACTCTACCCATTTTGGAGTTAAAGGGAGGAACTCGGTAAAAGTTGTATAAAGGTTAAGGTTCAGCAATTATGATGTACTGTTTTAAACTCATTTTGTTGCGGACTTTTCCTGCTCAATTCGTCTTTAAAGATTTCTCAAATGAGCATTCTCACTGCTGTCTTCAAGAAACAGTTGCCAAAAAAGAAATGGAATATAAAATTAATCTCGACACGTTCTTTTTCATATTTCCCTAATTTCTTCTTCCTCGTCGCCAAGGCGTAAATCTTGTATTTTGTGCCAAGTATTTTAAGCTTCAAATTAAATAAAGAACCATTCTGCGAATGCCATTTTGAAAATACGTCAATTCATACCTATTCGTGGCTTTACTTTGGGCTTCGTTATGGCAACGTTTCCAATTGGTACAGAACAGCTACTTAGATCACACGACTATTATAAAAGCGAAAGTTTATATGTATGTGTGTCTCTTCTACGCTACGTTTCCTTGGCAGACGGGTAGGTCATGCCCTTGAACAGGATATAGAATACTTTTTATTTTGGAAGTATGTTACCTATAAAGCACGAAGAATCGCCAAACTTGGCAATGGGCAGGGCACATTGCTCGTAGAACGGAAGGCCGTTGGAGCCGAAAGGTTCTGGAATAGCTACCAGAAGACGTAGCGTTGGAAGGCCTCCTAGAAGGTGGACCGATGACCTGGTAAGGGTTGCGGCAATCTGATGGATGTGAGACGCACGCGACCGTTCATTGTAGCGACATTTGGGGGAGGCATATGTCCAACAGTGGATGTCTTTCGGCTGAAATGATGATGATGTTACCTTTAAATAATATTCGACTTTCACGCGGTGAAAGCCGATAGAAGTCAGTAGCTACATATTAGAATATCATAGACAAGGTTTTTCTGTCACTTTTCTAGACGCATTTTAACTGCACAATTGGCGCAGTGGTTGAGCCATTGCCTGCTACGCTGCGTGTAACTGATTCGATTCCCGCACAGAACAGATATTTCTTTGGCCTACAGATAGTTGTTCCGGATGCGGGATGTTATGAGTAAAAAAATGAAACCAAATTTTTTTTTGTACTGTTTTGTTAATTCTTAATGTTAAGGTAGTTCGCGAACAGCAGGTATGTTCGCGAACTACCTTAACAATATGAATTAACAATCCATAGCCAAGTAATCACAAAAGTATAACCTAACCTAACCAAACATTCAAATTAGACGTTACATAATCGTAATTGTAATGCGTTTTACGGCCATAGTCGCCATATTGAACGTTCGGAATCCTTCGTCTATCTACGGCAACGGCCACGATTCGATCGCTAGGCTTAACGTATTATCGGAAAAGATATAAACTTTTATTATCCCTAACCGTTGAAAAACTATAACCCTCAATGTTATTATAGAAATAAAACTCATCTTAAATAACATACGGGATGTAGTTTTGAAATTAACGTTGCTTTGGAAATTGCTGAGTGAATCTGAGAAAACGATCAAATTTTATTTGTATTATATACACAATACTTGTTGTTTCTGCCAGCGGTTTTGGTCCCGGGAAAATTATCCTAATAGAAAATATTCTAAATAATAAACTAAAGATATAAAATAATAACTAAATATTCTAAATAATAAACTAAACTTAGGCCCACACTAGACAGAGCGACTTACTAACTAGGTAACAAGTCTCGGATTACGATTTTGTTCGCTATGTCCTGTCGTTTGGTAATATATATTTAATGTTTTTGAAGTGTGATTCACTCAGATTATGTTGAAAATAACTTTCTTGTCGGCTACGCAGTCAAAATCTATACAATACACCTACATGCTACAATATACTTGTAAAAACATGTCACAATTCACGTTCCCCATAGCCGAGTAAATGTCAATGGAAGCCTATAAAAACAGGTAGAGTTCCCATGCGGGTTGGAACATCGGCTTTCAAAGGTCACCACGAAGCACTCAAGGTCGAACCTGACAAATTGTAGACTACCCTCGGAATACGAAATTTCATGAAGTTAAGAGATTTTGCTCCTAAGGGACATGGTATCCTTACATGAATAAAACCACCACGGTGATCACCACCGGGCCCTGTGACCTCTTAAGCCTCTCGCCTGTTAAGGCACTTCTCTGAGAAGGCTATGGGGTCTCCCTTGAGCCACTTTTGTGAACGGCAGAACGTGATCACAGTGCCACCGCCTTTCCTGCAGACACTCGGCGGGCGGACGGAATCTCCTCTGGGCCTGCTTTTCCGTTCAATGTCTACCTGAAGCTCTACCACGAGATCTTAATGCAGTCCATTTCACGACCTAAACTGGTCTGTTAAAGGGATGGAGCTATATAGGGTGTGTGACTCCATTACACTTTCTCGCTCGGACCTCTGTCATTTTAATACTTCATGGCAAAGCCCCAGGTACCATGTTCCTAACTCGTTTAAAGTAATAGCCAGTTTCAGGGATTAAATTAAAGACTATTGGATTATCTAACATTCTGTGGCTATGTCTTTTAAGTCTAATTTCGTTTGTATAGTTCCTTGTTTAATTCCTTTTTGAAACAATTAAAGTTAATTTATTTTTCGCCGCCGAGGCTTACTTGGATGAGGGGTGGCGAGATGACCTAGACGCCTACCGCAAAGACTGGTTCGAGGTGGGAGAAAATAATATTTGGAAGAAGATGGGGAAGGCCCTTGCCCAGCAGTGGGAAGTATAATTCTCTTACCAAAAAAAGTATAAAATCCGTCTGTACCACTGTATATGGATCCTACCCGTACGCATAAAACATTCATTATGCGTACAGCTAAGGAGTGGACTACAATTTAAGAGTTTTTAAATCAAGAGTGAATAGGTTATCTTTAGGTAAGCGTGCTGCATCGTCGACCATATTAGTCAAACGCGGTCCTATAAATGATAATAATAAAAATTGTTGTTGGTTCTTACTTAAAAACAAGAAAAAACTCGAGCAAGAGGGTCAAGTAGGGCGCTTAACTAAGTTTGAAGCAGAAATACTTTCCCAAAGCGAAAAATTCTTTCCCAAAGCCTGTTTCAGCGTACAACCCACTCAATACTCTCCAATTCGCTCTAAATACTAAACAAGTTTAAAAGTTACAACCCAATGGAAAATGCAGTTCACAAACCAACCCATAAGTTTCAAATTAGATTTTGCAAAGTTAGCTTTTTACAGAGAGTTTACAATTAAATTCCAACCTTAAGTAAAAGTCAGAAGATTGGGAATCGCATGAGGAAGTTCCGTTCGGGTCAATCAGTTGGACACTTTACGGTCGGAAATAATAATTACTTGGAAATACGATCATTTTGTTGCAAAAATGGTGAATTTTCCGACATCGATGTTTTAATAATGCTCTTTAATGCTCTTAATGTCGAATTATTGTGAGAATCTTTTGGACCTGGCAGCTTATTGGATGCGTAATTGAGCCAATTGTCATTGGCTAAATTGCCTATATATTATCCTCATTGACTTCAATCGTCCTCAATAGCTTCAAATTAGCAATAAAAGTTGATGATCCATAAAGTCTTTTACATATAGATGAGTAAGAATATATTATATAAAAATAAGATGAAAAAACTTTAAGACTAGCCAATGTTTCGAAAGTAATCATGAAAAATAATGTTCCACAATATAATTCCAGATCGTCTTGTACAGTCGCAAGAAAAATCGTTGAACACCATTAATAAATAATAAGAATGCCCTTGTAAACATGTCGCGATCACGACACAAAGCTTATGGGAAACTATTAACCATAGTTCATTACAGTACAACACCGAACGATAAATGTTTATGTTAATTAAAAACATAAAGATCGCCCATGGGGAATGGCCGCGAACACGCCATAGGCATTGTTTCTACTCAGTACATGTTTTTGTTAGTAACAATCGTCTTTTTATAAAAATAACTATTTTTATTCTAATGAGAAGGCACAAAAGGCTTTTAGTTTTCAGTTCAAGGTTGAGCGCGTGTGTCGAAAGCACTTTAGTGAAATGGTAAACAAGGTGTGCTCGACTGTACGGTACACAGGGTGTATATTTGGAGCCAGGCAAGCGTGAACGAGGTTATTGTGTAACTGATTCTGAACCTGAAACAATACAAAAAGCCTCTCGACCTTGACCGGTTTCTCGGGCGATATGTGAAAGGTTAAGATGTGGGGTTGGGCTCGTTTAGGGGCAGACTCGTCGATTGATGAGGCGCATACGTCTAACGTAACCAAGAGGTCTGATTAATTGTAAAGATTTCGAGCTATACTAAAAATAGAACTGGCTGGGCGACAATGTAAAACTTTTAGAGACTTCAATGTTGTGTCTTTTATCATAAAAAGTCTCAGTTTAAAACGTCGCTTCAAGTAATAAGTTTTCAATGAAAATCATTTTTTCATCGCTTTAAAAGCGCAGTGTAGTAACAATCTAAAGAGCTCATATACGAGTTGTCTTGTTGCGCTCAGTAGTGCCTAAGGACACTATTTTATTAGTCATGTGTTGTATATATGTAAATAGTGCACCATGAACTACCTGAGTATCTTTTTCTCCTTTTCTGACAAATCCATCCAAAGGTTGTCTGTAAGAGAACGCTTTCAGCGATTAGACCGCCCATTGTGACAAGCTATTAATTTTTTAATTCTTTATGTTATTTTATTTTTGGTGTACAATAAAGAATACATCTATCTATTTATCCGACTCCATTATAAGACCAGCTCCATGGTACCATATAAATGCATTGTCATCGAAGTTACATAGGTAACCAAATTTCAGCTCCATCGGTTAGGGGTATTTTTTTTTAAATCCTTTTGCTAGATTCGCCCGCAAACATTGCAAGATAAATAAAAGCTTGTAAAAAAAGGAGAAAAAAAAAAAATTTTATGTGGAAAATTCTAAAGCAAAACTTGCACAACAAACCTTCAGTCTCTTCAGGTTTGAAAAAAATAATGCATGCATTCCGCTTAAGTACGCACACACTTTATATTCCAGTAATTTGTGCGTAGTTGAACGAATGAATGAACCCAAGAGTGAATGTAGGTCGTACTCGGGTCGTTTGTTAAGTTACATTCGTCGCCAGGTGAATGGGACGTTTAATTACATTCGCTGTAAAGCATTCTCGACGTTTTCATTCATTCAGTCGCTCTTCTGTTCATATCTCGGCTCGCGAATGCATCAAGCCCTGCTGTTTATATGCGATTGTAAATATATTTCTGTTTAATGTATGAAAGCCATTATTTTTAGTTTTATGTGACATTTACAACCAATGAAGCACGATAAGAGCTTTTTGAAAAAATGTTATTTATGTTTAGTAATTTTTGGCATTGAACAGTTCATGACATTGCTAGGTCGAATTTCAAAGTCGTATTGAAACCTTGATATGTGGAAAATAGACAAGATTGAAAGGTTTATGCTACATAAGTAAAAGTCAAAAAAGCGTAGTGTTCTACAAATTATTAATACGACAATGTAATTGTTACCTATTGTAAGTGAGTATATATTATCTATGTAGACGTACATAATATATACTCACTTACATAGGTAAAAAATTCATAGATAATAGAGAACTATTTTTACTTTATAGAAAAAAAATATAACAAGCAGGACACAAAATAAAATCAAACCGACAATTAGTAGGTACCAATTTAGAACAGTTCTAACAATTTTCCCTTCGACTGTACGCAGGGAGGAGGGGGGCACTTCAAATAATTAGGCGCTGTCTCGCCGACTGTCGACCACAATGTATAGATAGAGAGATGAAATAAAACAGCGGTCAATATTAGGAAAGAGTTACTCCATGCCTTGAGGATAATCGAAAGACTTCGAGAATACTTACGCCAAAACATCACCTTTAACCTTTTGATTACCGTAATTAGAGACACAATAGAAAGACAATAGGTGTGCGGAGGCGTCCTCTTGGGAATTCACAGTTTAAATAGTTTTTACTGACTTAAAGCACAGAATTATATGTAGGTATAGATTAAACTAGTCCTGGACCATTGACATTGACGTTTGAACTCTATCCGAATTTCCGATTAGTTTTAGTATTGTTTCATTCGACGTTTCTACCTTCCCCTCCTATTTCTGTTTCAATTCCGACCAACCTTTCAATACTGGCCAAGTGCGGGTCGAACTGGCGTATGAAGAGTTTCGTACTACAATACCAGTATTGAGTAAAAAACGGCAAAAAAAAATCATGTTTGTTGAATGGGCGCCCCCCTGATTTTTTAAGTGAAAATTCAACTGTCTAGCTATCATGGTTTATGGGATACAGCCTGGTGATAGAAAGACGGAGAGTGAAGTCTTAATAAGGTCCAGTATTCATGTTCATATTCGTCTATTTGCTTCTACAATGTTGGTAAGTTGGTATAAACAGGATTAGAGCTATGTATCATTGTAGACCCTGTTTGGGCACAGTTTTTACCCGAACAGGAGTGGCCCTGGAACAGGAGTGTGTTTTTAGTCAGTAAAAGTCTAACCCTATCCCTCGCTCCGCCCAAGGGCGGGAGATGCCACTGGATGATATTCCCACCTAAAAAGAAAAAAAGCCCTCTTGGGTAAGGAATCATAAAAACTCTGTTTCCGGATTCGGTTTCGATATCTTCTTCCGTTACATCCCTAGTGTTGAGATAGCTACATCGCAAATAGCACTTGACAATGGAATAGTTGTGAACAGCCGTGCTTGTTGAATAACTTGTGTGTATAGTTATGATTCATTACAGTTCTATTGTTCGCTATTGATCAGAAACTGTTTTGTATAGGTCCGCTGATAGATGTTCCACTTAATTTATTATGTAACATTTGTTTTGATTATGTAGAATAAAGTTTTTTTTGTTGATATAAACTAGAGCTTGACTGCGATCCCACCTGATGGTAATTAGTTATACAATCGTTGATGGTGAGGCGCACGAGTTTATTTAGAGCCTATTAACTTTAGCCTTAAAGACGCCTAAATCTCTGACGGGAAGACCACAGCAGGTAAATTGTTTCAGATACGTTATTTTGATACTGAGAAGTGTTTTTATACAATCACACTTTTTTCTGGTTGGAAATTTTCAAATGTCTTCTTTAAAACCTACCCCTGTTTCTCCATTTCGCTTTTGCGTTCTACGATCACAGTAAGGTATTCGCTTACCATGGGCCTCATCAGAAGGCTTAAAGTCACTCAAAGGGCAATAGAAAGGGCTATGCTCGGAGTTTCCTTGCTTGATCGAATCAGGAATGAAGATATCCGCAGGAGAACCAGGGTTGCCGACATAGCAGGAAGAATTGCCAAACTAAAGTGGCAATGGGCAGGGCACATTGCTCGCAGAACAGATGGCTGTTGGGGCCGAAAGCTTCTGGAGTGGCGGCCGCTTACCGGAAGACGCAGCGTTGGAAGGCCACCTACAAGATGGCCCGATGACCTCGTAAAGGCTGCGGGAATCCGATGGATGCGAGACGCCCAGCACCGTTAATTGTGGCAACATTTGGGGGAGGCCTATGTCCAACAGTGGACGTCTTTGGGCTGACATAATGATGATGATCACGGTATGGGCATAGACATATTGCGGCGGTCACGACGTCGGATCGCGGCACGGTCGCGGTCTGGAGCAGAATAATATGTCTTTCACGGTCCATATCAAGACAAAAACTGAACGATGGTTGCTGTCTTGTGCCCGCGGTGCACCGTGCTAGGTAGGTACCGTGCCGCGGTACGACGCCGTGACGTCTCACAGCACCGTGCCACAGCACGATGCCGTGTCGCACTTAGAAATCAAACGGTATTATTTTAGCAATTATACCATTTTCACGGTAACTTGGTAGCTGGTCCTTTAACTACCCGTATTGCGTCCAATTAATTAATATATGATACCTATGTTGAATACGATCAGCGCCCTACCACGAACTTTTAACACGATCCATTTGACAACCTAAATTGAATTTTTAAAGAGGGATGGAGCTAAACAGGGTGTATAGCTCTATCTTTCTTTCTCATCATGGTAAGGCCCCAGTTCGCAAATGACCGTGATAGCAAGTTTCTCATCGCATCAGCACTCTAGGGAGACCATTAAGTGAGCAAATCATAATAAGAACCTTCATTCATTCCAAAACTCAATATTCCTAGTTTCCTACACAGAAACTAAAATACCACCTTCGACAATAAAACTACACTCCTCAACCACTCACCACATATCCGAAATACATTCACTCAAGAACGTTTTAATGTAAAACACTCAGTCAGAATGTACACGGTTAATCTACCACATCGAGCTGATTAGCATCAGTAAGAGTTGTGACTCAAAGTTAGGGGAATCGAGCGGGACGAATGTTTGCTACATTAGGCGCCAAATGAAACCCTAAAGATGAATGTTTCGTGAATAAATGCTATTGTTTTGGTTGTCTTTTTTGTAAACTACGCTTGCTGACGATGAACAATAGGTAGCTCGCTATCTGGTAACAGTTCGGACCGAGCACAAGTCATCGATAGTGCGTAGTGTTCTACGCGCACCTCAAGAAATATCGGCATGGACTTGCAGACAACAAACAAGAGGCAGCTCGCCGCCCAGCCACACGGTACTTAACTGCCCGGGCGGAGCTCAAGTCGTCGATAGCTTGGAGTGTTCCACGCGCGCCTCAAAATATGTCGACGTGGGCTTGCAGACGACGAAAAATGGGTAGCTCGCCGTTCGGCCGTCCGGTAACCGTCCAGACCGAGCCCAAGTCGTCGATGGCGCGTAGTATTCCTCGCGAGCCAATGTCAATTGTCAATGGGCAACCGAAGGACACAGGTGTGGTTTTAGTCAAGTAAAAGTCTGACAAGCTATTGAATGGTTTCCCACCTATAAAATCGCTAATGGTTAGTACCTACATATAACTCTCAGCATTGTATTGTTTGGGACAGCCACTGAGAAGGAAAATACTCTCAAAGCAGAATACCAGTAAGATGGTCAGACTCAAGTAAGAAAGCTATTGAGGGTACCATAAAACGTGAGGAATCCATAAAGTGGAGTACCTAGTCTCACAGGGGCCCCGTATAAAAAAATGGTGCTTTTTTACGAATAATTTGTTTACCCTACGAAACGGTTGTGGTTGTGAACAACTTTATGTAATTTACCCATATTAGCAAATGATTATGAATTATTATGAATTATTATAACATGTTGCGAAGTTTTGCCTACGTGGAGGCCCCGTTTAATTGATACAGCAAATACGGCGGTAGCTACGCCCCTGGATCCATATTTCAGGAAACTACATAGTGGTTCATTTACATTGGGCCGTTTTAACCGATTCAGTTGCAGTCTGTATTCGGTCACCGGCTAATGTGAATCGGTTTTCGGTTAGCCGTATTCGATCACAACCCGTATTTGGGCCCACAGGCCCGTGAAACACCACATTAGTATCTTTGAAAACGCAAGATGAGGCTGCGGTAGACCACGAAGATAGCAGAAGATCGCATCGTCTACTTTGGGAAGTCTCAATTTTTTTTTCTTTAGGACGCATGAAATGGCACAGTACTAGGAAAGAATGAAGGAAGGCTTTGGTCCAAAAGTGGGATACTACAGCATAACAAAAATGACGATTAAGATAGTGTTTAAAACACTAATTCCAAATTAACACAGTAAATGAAAGCGCATAAATGAATTTAGAACACACTGTATAAATAAATACAATAGATTTGGTTGAAATGAAGGACTGAGTCTTGGTTAAATTGGCAAAAGACAAAAAAGGGAATTGAATGAAGTCCAATGTGCTGAATATCTCAAATGGTATTTGTAGCGTGATCTCGAATACTACGAACTGTAACGTATTATTTTAAACAGATATTGTATAACAATACACAAAGGCAAACGACCAGAATTCTTCCGTCCATAAAGAAACCCAACGTTGCATATAACTTTAGCAGTTTTTCAACTCGATTCCGTTCCAGCAACATACAGTTGGATATCCCTCCCCAACTGAAACGTGTAAGTAATGTTACGAAGTTGGCAACACTGACCGGCCGCGATGAATGCTCACAGAAAAGTAGGTCACCACGAGAGCTACAAATACATTAACGAAATAAGACGGAAAACTTTTATAATTAATGTAATACAATGCCCGAGCTGCGGGAAATTAATGACTAACTCCAACTCCCTCCCAGATAATATTTCGTATTTTGATTGCTAGCAACACAATATCGGCAAGCAGTTAAACTTTGAACAGATGAAGTCAGCCATCGATTTAATTGAGTCTATTGAAGATGGAAAAAATAAGCTAAACGGCTTACGGTCTATTAGTATATTCCCATTCCACTAGCGGCGAATAAAATATTGAAGGCTATAAAACTATCAGTGTTGCCAGGCTTCGTTTTACGATCGTGAAGAGTTGTTCTGTTCTGCAGCATAGGAAGGCATACTAAAATGAAACGTTAGGAAGATTAATCCTTCCTCAAAACAGGGGTTGATTTACACATCAGATCTCTATGGTGTAAATTCAAGCGGTCCAAATCGACGAAGAATATGATTACGGCCAATTAGTGTCAATCAGCAGCGCAGTTAAAAATCTGCACATATTTTCAAAATCGTTCGGTATTGTTCCTCACTTTCATATTATGTTAAATCATAAGACTACTATTACATACCTGTAGCATAGGCCGGTTCAAGGTCGTCTTCGTCGTCGGTGTGATGTCTGCTGGAAGCATGCGAGTGCGAGTGATGCGCCACGCCCACGTGCACCGGCTGTATCGGCTGCTCGTAGTGCTTGTGATGGTCTACGTACACGCGGTGGTGGTGCGGACACGGCGTGGGGGGCAGGTAGTCCGCCAGCGTGCCACCCCGCGTCAACGTCGAACCCGCACTTAATGTCCCACCGCCCGAACACGACGCTAACGCACTCCGCACTGATCCAAGGTCTAATGAAGGTCGTCTAGATAGTTCGCCGTAACTCTCCCCGAAGAGCGCACTGGCTGGCACAGCGTGCCTTACTTCGTGCTGGTGATGCGAATGGCCGCCGTTCGATGACGAGTGCGGAGACGCAGAGTGGTCACGGCTGTCGCGCGACGTAGACGCCGTATGGATGATACTCTCGTCGTGCGTTTCCATGACCTCTCGCGCGGTTGGTGGATTGGGGTGCACATGCACCGCGGACGTGCCCGCGCGCCGCGGACTCCGCCCACGGTCCGGTAGCACCGACGAAGCTGACCAGTATCCCCACGCCATTGTCGTTCACTATTTTAACACTGTTATTAATCAAGCGCTAGCCATAAACACGGAGAAACGGAGAGCCTACGGAAGGTGTACGTTCACAGTATGAGTGTCCACGTCCGCACACGAAGGGTTTAGAGTCGGGGTCGCGTAATCCGAGCGTGTGACGAGCGAGGTCGCGCGGTGAGCTGGTCGCCGGCGCCCCGTCGAGGGGACGCGACAATTGTGTAAACGAACCTAATCTCCTTTGACGTTGCCGCCCCGGGCCCACCGAGACAAAGCTTCGTGACCGCACACAGCCGCGCACGTGATACGTCCCAAAATATTTTGACAAGCGACTCGCTCACTGACATTTACGTCAGCATCAACGTCGGATAGGTAATCGTGTAATCCTGTTTATATTGTAGTCAGTGAGTTTCATTTCATATCTCATTGCGCCGATAGGATCGGGCGCGGTGACGAGGCTCGGTGGGCTCTACTAATTCGGGTTGATTCAACTCGGGCCAGTTTTGGTCCTACTAAATGAGATGGAAACTCCGCTGATATATAACGATAAACAACGGACACCCAAATCGGCGAACTTGCATTGGTGGCTGTGAATTTATAGGCAACAAATACGTCTGTCGAATGATTTATGTTTGTTTGATTTGTGTTTAAAGGATAGAGTCGGTAAATTAGCATTTGCAACATTGCGATAGTCCGGAAAAGAGCAAGTCATTCTGGAGCATTAAAGGTTCTAGTGAAAAATAGCTTTCCATAATGCCTTCACTTGTGAATTAGCCTTTGCTACGCCTCATTAAACGCTAACCTATTTAAAGTGCAGTAGTGACGTCAGAGCCGCCACGCTAGGTGTCGACGTCTATTGCTCCATCGGTCGGAAACCGCAGCGATACAGTCTGACACTGTAAGCCCCTTCAGACGAGATGTGCGTCGATGCGGTTTTACTGCGCCACTTTTAACCAACTCACTCATAAATTAAGAGAAGTCAGATCATTGGGCAACGTAATAAACAGAGCACCTATACAATAAATTCGCTCCTTGTTATCTTTGCACATAAAACAATGTCACATTGTTTTCGCTGACATTTATAACTCGAAAACGGTGGATGTAATTCTGATATGCTTATTTGATTATTTCGTTACAGAGAGTTAAATGTCGCTGCGTTTATGTGGGTGTAATGTTGAAAGGGTATTTATTTTTGGGAATAAAGTTAGCGTTTCGTGACAAAATTTAATATTTTAGCTAGAGAGTTAGCATGCAAATGTATGCATTATCTTAGTTCAGTTAATACATAGATGTTATTGTAGATTGTATTTACAAACATGCACGAAGGAGCTTCTGGCGCCGTAAGCTGCATATACTAACTGGTTTTGTATAGAAATGTTGGCATGGCATTATATTATGTGACATGTATCAGCATTAGACTAGACATGTCACCCATAAAGCTTAACATATTCGGAGCTCTAAACATTCTGAAAAACATTTTTGAGAATGAAAGAAAATGATATATCTACGTGACCTGAAACCGCCGGTTCGCTCCAGTATACTTAACAGGCAACTGAGATTGAATAATAAAGAAATTTTTTTTAGAGAATGCAACTACAAGAGTGCTAATATTAGTTTTTAGGATTGTGTAACTCAGTCGTCAAAAACAGATCACTTTGTTGTCCGTCTGTCAAAACCTTTTTTCTCAGGAAAGGGTGCAGGTAATGCTGAAATTAATATCAAATGCTCAAGTCTACTTCTTGATGCAACGAGAAAATTAAACTTCTAAGTCAACGCAATCAAAAGATAAGACCCGCCCCAGATTCGTGTGGGTGTTACAAATCTTTGAATTTATCTGCTTTTCGCTACTAATATATACGTGTATTATACATCTAAATGTTCCTCATGAATCACGTTGTGTATTGGTGAAAATCGCATGAAAACCCATTGCACATTTTGTGAGTTTATCGCGAACAGACACAAAACAAACACTGTGGGTACTTTAAATATTATTTATAATTTTTTTATTTATTTATCATATAAACAAAGAATACAGGATTATCTATATTAAATAGCAACTAAAAACCACGAAGGTTTAAACTTGTGCTATCATAAATCTATCTCCAACATCGAAATAGTACGTAAAATGAATAGGTCTATAAAAACTTAATTAAACAATCATTCCTATAAAATACTTAGGTAATATTGCTTAAGTTTACACTTGCTATTTTTAGTTGTAATATTAATTGTTTGTTGTAATTATGTATATGAAACGAGGACCATGTCGTAAAAATTGCACTAAACCTGCCAGAACAAAAGAAAGGCAGAGGTCGCCCACCAATTACCTGGTGGTCTACAATCGATAGACCTGAAGTTAGCCCAGTTGCCAAAGCCGAATATCCAGGATAGAGTATCCTGGCGCGGATTTGTTAGGAGACCCGATCCCATAAAGGGAATAGGAGAGGTCAAAGAAGACGTATGTAAATAAATAAAAGCAAAGAAGAAATAACTCTTGCGAACTTAACAACAACATATAAAGAAATACGGCATAATCAGACAGGCTGTAAAGGCATGCGTGAAAAACGAACCGCAAAATATGGTAAGAAATTACGTGTTCTAAAGGAGAACCGAACTTATTTCATTATAAGCTGTTTGACGTCGCAATATTCGAAGTACCTATTGGCTTTAATGCCCCGAGATATATTGAAGATACATATCTTACGTGTTTTTTTTTTTTTTTTTTTTTTATGGTAGGTAAAATCATCCAATGACAAATCCCGCCCTTGGGTGGAGCGGGAAGTAGTGTCAGACTCTTACTGACTAAAAACCTACCCCGTTCCTTCGTAGCCTATCGTGCCGGGGCCGAGCATTCCTTTCGGAACTAACCCATGACCCCAGTAGGCTTCGACCCTGCCTGCCTGCAGTTAGCAGGCTGGGCCTCTTCGGTGTGCTGACAGCTCCTTGAGGCGCGCGGGAACAGAACGCGCCGTCGACGACTTGGGATATCTTACGTGTTCGGTAATTAAATGCTGAATCTTGACTTAGTTCGCCGCTCTTACAAGATTAAACTTTTGAACGCGTATGTACATTTTCACAGAGAAGCTCAGATTACTTGTATTTTTACTTCGTTAATATCTTCGCTTTTCAACTTTTTCATTGAGTCTGCTTTTTAATTAAAAAACTTCTCAAAGAATGTGTTCGGAAGATGATTAATTAATAAAGAGGAGATATAAGTACCAGTATGTATCCAGAACTAATGGAATTTCCACATTTTCGGGTCTCAATCGAAGTGGGGGGCTGCGCATAACAATAGTAAATGGTTCAACTTATGTGTCGCATACTATATGCTTGTTATTCTATCACTACCTTAAGGTTGAATGGATTACGATGTGTTTATGTACCAGGATAGATTATATTTTACATGTTAATCACATGTAGGCTTTTTTGCCTTTGGGAAAATCATCCAATGACATCCCCTGCCCTTAAGCGGAGCGGGAGATAATGTCAGACTCTTAATGACTAAAAAACCCACACCGTTCCTTCGTTGCCTTTCACACCGGGACCGAGCCTGACATTTTTAAGGGAATGGGACGTGAACACATTCGCAAGTTGGTAAAATTATCACAGTATTAATTGGATTTTTTTTAGGTAGGAAAAATCATCCAATGACATCTCCCGCCCTTGGGCGGAGCGGGCGATAGTATTAGATTTTAGACTAAAAACCTACTCCTGTTCCTTCTTTGCCTTCGTTCCGGGGCCCCGGGGTTCACTTTCATATAACCCATGTTCCCAGTGGATTGTGATCCAGGTAGGCTTCGACCCTACTAGGCCCCTAAGATTTGCTGATATCATCTTGAGGCGCGTGTGGAACACTAATTGGGGATTTGTTTTCTCACAATAACATTGCTTATTTTTATATATGAAGCTAAGTACTAATTTATTACTATACTTATTTATTTTCTGTTTTTTTTTTAATATTTATTAGTTCCGCCCGCCATATTTTCTTTCTGCACCACCGTAAGGTTGACTCCTAGAAAATGCCTCAGGCATTAAGTCCGCCTTTATGCAGTGTTATTTGTTACTGCAAAAAGTTTCAATAAATAAATATATTGAGCTAGACGATGATATCACACGCAAGACTACTTAAAATTTCAAAAGACGTCAATAAACCCGGGTCCTGATTCGAACTACACACTTGAACCCGAGTAACGAAGCGTTTCCGTAAATATGTCGCGATGCCATGCGGATCGCAAACTTTACGTGTATACAGTCCCCAAGGAGAAATGCGGTGTATCTCCAATTTTATTTTGTGGTAACTGGCAGGCACAAAAATAAAACTGGTATTTCATACTATTTTGGAAATCTAATGTATATTTTTTTTGTAATATCCCGCAGGTATTTCTACTCATCTTTTCGATACGATCTTGAATAAAGGAATTTTCTTTTAGAATTTAGTTGGTATTTCGAGTCGAGGAAGAATAGCGTAAGCGACAATTTGTGTTTTTTGTAGGAATGAGTTTTCTCTTTCATATTTTAAAAGGTATTTATTAAAATATGTTAAAAGCAACTATTCTATTAGATTATTAGTACAACTTTAAAACTTAGGGAAAATTGTTTTATTGGGAGTAGTTTTGAAAAAAAAAAAACTGAATAATCTTAATTATTTGTTTGATTACTACTTGAATTAACTTTCGAGTCTATTGGTACAGATAACAAAATTCTCCCTTTTGACCCTTTCAAAGGCTATTTTTTTTTAAAAAAAAACCCCTTCTTATTGCTCGCCTACATCATAAAGAAGCTTTGTGCAAAATTTCACGTTCCTTGTCCCAGTAGTTTCTCCTTTTATTAGATTTTTTTTTAAAGTTTACTTTTGAATGATAGAAGCGAAAACAAAACTGTCGTTTACGCTATTCTTCCATAAAGAGGTCGTTATAGTGAGAGTGTTTTGGCATTTATTAGTGTAGACCGGTGCCTTTTGTGCTATGTGCCGCGTCCAGCCATCGAGTATATTGACGTCGAAAGCAATTTAGGGGCATATAAAGTGTGGAACGACATTACACGGCAGACTGACTTCATGTACCGCTTCATAGCTAGCTAAAGCCTTGTTAATGTAGAAGACATTGCCATATTGACAGAGAGGCCAGACAAGACAGTGTAAAACTATTTTTGTGACACGAAGTTATTTTTTGATTATTGCATTTTTTTCAATCCTTATTTAAAGAGCCTTTTCGCTGATGCGAATATGACTCTGTAGGTAAACAATTTTTTGCTAGCAACTTCTTCAACTATCACGCAGGCCAAGCCGCTGGCAGAAGCTATTTAACAATAAACACCACAAAGTCACTATCACGAAAAACACGACAATACACGGCCCTCCGGATCGAATAATCCCAATACAATCCCATTTGCATTCCCAAACGCAGATAGTATTCCATACAGGGAGCAAAGCAATTTAATTTGAAATGTATTTTTGGTCATAGCCCAACGAAAATATTTTTGTACGCCAAATTTTAACAATTCACATTTGATATTGGATAACGAACATGCAAGTAATAAAATTGGTGAAGATATTTTATTACCTACAAAATGGATGATTTTTCACATGTTTTTTCACAAACATGCATTCAGTGCTTTTTTAAATGAAAAATTTATTACGTACCTGTGTTTGAGCCTGATGAATTTTATTTTATTTATTTGCGATACAAAATACATACAATATTTGAAAATGGAAAGCTGTTTGCTATAACTCTGAAAAGTAATTGAAACGTGAATTTTGATTTCACAAATATTATGAAGAGGTAAAAGTTAGTTTGTATTTAGGAGGTAAACTGCGAAACTATTGAATCGATTCTGAAAATTTTCTCAATTATAAGTGGCTCACTTATGTCTGGCTGCACTATATCTGAGTACCTATAAATGATTTTATTATCATGAAATTTTTAATTTACTATTTTCTCGCGGACGAAACCACTGGCATATACAGCTATTTAGTTAATGTATACAAATAAAAGAGAGCAATTGTAGGTCACGGGTTCAAACCCAGCCAGGCGTATTACTTTGTAATTTATTTCATCACCACTGCTCTCAAAACGGTGAAGGAAAACATCGTGAGGAAACCGGCATGTCCCAGAACCAAAAATTCGAAGACATGTGACATCCATCAACCCGCACTGGACTTGCGTGGTGGATTACGGCCCATTCTCTCTCCTAGAGAGGAGAAGAGAGGAGGTCAGAGTCCCAGCAGTGAGAACATTATAAGGCGGATGCTATGCTATCCTATACATATAAAAGGACACAGTCCTTGATTAAGATAAGGACGCAAAGCTGAAACCTTTGGGACTAGGAATGTCAAATTGCTTATTAAAGCTTGCTTTTATGGTATAGGCCAGCACTAAGAAGAGACTTTTCAAAATTCAGGCCCTAAGGGAATTAACCTTTTGAATAACGTAATTAGAGACACAATATGTATGGTGTCCTCTTGGTGCTTCACAGTTTAAATGGAGGTCTTAAGTATGTATGGAGAATCATACTTTCATGTGGGCGAAGCCGGTGACAGAAGCTAGTTGACTATATCATCTATTTATTGACGGGCCTTGTGGTCTAGTAGTTAGTGGCCCTAACTACTATGCCGGAGGTCGTGGGTTCGATTCTCACCCAGGACAAATGTTTGTGTGATGAACACGATCATTTGTTCTGTGCCTGAGTGTAATTTATCTAAAATGTTGATATTAGAAATATATAAGTATATTTATCAGTTGGGTAGTACTCATGACACAAGCTTTACTTAGCTTGGGAATAGACGGCGTTGTGTAATAATTGTGGAATATTATTATTATCTATCCACAATTGTACACTTACGTGAACAGGGCACATTGCTCGCAGAACAGATGGCCGTTGGGGCCGAAAGGTTCTGAAGTGACAACCGCGTACCGAAGACGCAATGATGGGAGACCTCTTACAAGGTGGACCCATGACCTGGGAGGGGTTGCGGGAATCCGATAGATGCGAAACGCACAGGACCGTTCATTGTGGCGACACTTGAGGAGGGTTATGTCCAACAATGCAGTTACTTCAGCAAACAACTTAGATCATATGTCGAGTTTTAATAACGATACGTCGCCATAAATGACCTTCACAATCTTCCCAATAGCGACATAATTTAAGGAACCCAAAGGGACGAAAAAGGCTTACAGATGTTGACTTATTATCGCGTGTTAGGTGTGATTTATCCCGGTTTGACAAGGTCCACCTTTTTGCCCAAATCTTGCCGCGTCCGCAAATCCTTCGCAGACAGGCCATCGCCACTCGTACTACTTATAAAGAGGGAATGAAACCTCAATTTATATGATTAAAACGCACGCCAAGTTACATATCACTACGTTGTACAAAACAAAGTCGCTTCCCGCTGTCTGTCCCTATATATGCTTAGATCTTTAAAACTTCGCAACGGATTCTGATGCGGTTTTTTTAATAAGTAGAGTGATTCACGAGGAAGGTTTATATGTATAATACATGCACAATATATTTAATATCACCATTGCACCCGTGCGGGTGCTGAGCTGGGGCAGCTCGCCAGCATCTGTATATAATAACAATAATAATATTCCACAACTTTCACAAAAAGCCATCTAGGCCCAAACTAAGCAGAGCTTGCGTTACTAGACAACTGATAAACATACTTATATTTTCTAAACTAGCTTCTGCCAGCGGCTCCGCCCACATTAAATTAGGTTTCTCTATACAACATTGAACCCGTTTTAACCCCCCTGGGTCGTCACAAACGATCTCATCGGACAAACATTTGTCTTGCGTGTGAATCGAACTCACGACCTCCGGCATAGCAGTTAGGGCAACTAACCACTAGACTTACAGGCCGGTCAAAGAGAGAAGAAAATAAACCTGTATATAAAGGCGACTTTACGCGCTTAGCCGTAGAAATAAAGTGACGGAAGGTTTTGAAGTAGTTTACGATCGGAATCGTGCCATAAAACTGTTGAATTAGTTGCCTCCCGCACCTGACGCACGGCTCAACTATATGACAGTTATATTTTTAAGGATTTGTCAAGTTCCCCCCTCTTTTTATTAAGCCATATGGCTTTCTGCGTAATCTGTGTGGGGTCGGATCATTCTATTTATATTGACTTTATATAGGACCCTTGTTTGTATTCATAAACTTTTCTATATTTTTACAGTCGTTCTTGGAACTGGATCCCAATTATTTAAAAAATATTCGACTAAATTCTGGGCAAAAAGGCTGCCACATTATAAAGGAAAATATTATGTTCAATGTTAACCTTATGCATGACAGACCTTTGGGTAGGAGTCTCCACGTAATAGGTTCCTGAAGATGGAATTCGCCGTCGACGCCGGCCCATATGTGACATGAGAGCCGAATCGAGATGGTGATATGAGAAGAATATCTTAAAGGTCCTTCTTCAGACCGCTGAGCAGGAGTTTCTACGGAATAGGTTCCTGAAGATGCGCCGTCGAGGCCGGCCCATATCATGAGGACTGATTCGAAAAGGCGATGTGAGAAGAAAATCTTGGACCTACTTGAGGGAGGCCATTTCTTCGAAATCAGACAGTAATGTCTTGATAAAAAAAAAAGATTAAGGTGCAAAACAACCAAGCAGTGGAATTCACTGCTGTAGTCTGTTTTTCCTGATTGCTACAACCTGAGCCTTAAAGTCAATACTGAATCACATTGGTTTTCCCATCAGGTGAGGTAGTGGTCAAGCGCGAGTCTATCAATAACAACAAAAAATCGTGCTCTAAACCATGCTACTTTCAAACACAAAACATAACTTAATTCTTTAAAGCCAGGTTTGCACCGGTTAGAGGCAATATAAACGATGAATTGTACAGTTAAACGGCTGCAATGCTACATAAATAATGTCAAGCAAGCCTACCCCCCGCTGGCACCGTAAGTAACAGAAAAGTAACGGAACACGTTACGCTCAGTTGATTCTTTATGACTTATCCGCGAGTTGCTTTCTTTTCACGGCTTTTGTGGAGATAAAATAAAGATATTGTATTTATCTTTATAACTAACCTGCCCCAGTTTCAGAAAGAAGTTAGAAGTTAAAATTCAGCTTTTTTCGACTGTAATAATCCTAACGACCGAATTTCAGTCACGAAAACAAGTCTCAAAAAAGAATAGTCAAGTACGCTGGAGATATTATAGAGCAGAAGTGTGTCCGCAAATATAGGTGCCCTCTCTGTCCCTTTACTCTAAATAATATACATGTATCACACACCTAAATCTTTTGGATGAATCACTCTGTCAATCCGTGAAAACTACATGAAAATCCATTCAGTAGGTTATGAGTTTACCGCGAACAGACAGACTGACGTGGTACTAGGGGATTGATGGAGAGGGAGATGGAGGCCAAAGAAAAGATAGATGGCTTGTGTGAGTAGTGATATAAGAAAGGAGTTGGTGATAGCAAGACAGATAAGGGAGAATAGAAGAAAAAAACGTGTTGTAAACACAAATTACCCCAAATGTACCTAATATGTTTGAGTGGACTACAATTTACTATTACTGTAGTCCCAAGTAATTTGTGAAGAGTAATATGTACAAAAGGCAAAGTCGTAACTCACTTACCGACTCGTCAACACCCAGCCCAAACTCTTAGATCCTAGAACGCCGAAATTTTGCACAGAGGTTTGTTTTATGATGCAAACAAAGAATAATAAGTCTTACCAAAATTTAACCCCAGGGGATGAAACAGGAGTCCACAGTTTGTGTGAAGAAACCTACTTTCACGCAAGCGAAGCCGCTATCAAAAGCTAGTCATACGCATGGAAGCGAAATATTCCCAACACAAATCACAAAAGGTTAACACTGAAGGCATTTGAAAGAGAGTTTTTTGCTCATAATTCAAAGGATAAAATATTTTTTTGAAATCAGCCGTAATTTTTTTTCACAAAAATAGGTACAATATAGCCATTTAAATTCATTTTCCATAAAAGAAACTGGAGACAAGCAAGCAGTGTGCAAGATTTACGATCACAGCCTCTCAATGCTTCACCTTAACCTTTGCAAGACAGATAACATAATATTTACGAATTTATTAAGCAGTGGTTCTAAACTTTTTTGATAGAGGATCTCTTTCGATTTTTAGTTGTTAACATGGACCAAAGTGCCAGAAGGTAATTTAAGAACGTTAATTAAAAAAAAACATTTAAAGCTTGTAACATGTTCATGTATTCTTTTAAATCAAAAGTAACGAGCACTGTCATAAAAAAACCCAGTTTCAAAATTAGTTTTCATCGATGACTTTTTAATTTACAGTTTGAAATTGTAAGCTTTTCGTAGACCATGGGTTAGCTCTAGTGGATCACCAGTAGTCCGCGGACCACAGGTTGGAAACTGTTGTTTTAAAATATATACGATTAGTATTTTTAATGAAAATAAAAGCGATAAAAAATTACAGGGAATTATAACATATTCTAACAGCCCACTAATTTACAATCGCAAACTACGAGTATTAACGACGTTTATAAATAATGATCATCATCATCATCATCATCATCAGCCTTTTTAATGTTCCCACTGCTGGGACACAGGCCTCCTCTCTAAGAGAGGGAATGGGCCGTAATCCACCACGCGGGCCCAGTGCGGGTTGGTGAATGTCACATGTCTTCGAATTTTTGGTTCTAGGACATGCCGGTTTCCTCGCGATGTTTTCCTTCACCGTTTTGAGAGCAGTGGTGATGAAATAAATTACACAAAGTAATGCGCCTCGCTGGGTTTGAACCCGCGACCTACAACTCGTAAGTCGGGGCCGTTGCCACCCGGCCACCACTGCTCTCAAATTTATAAATAATAACCAAGGAATTATAAAGTATTTTTAAAGCACCTAAAACAAGAAGTATGATGAACGATAAAAAATTGAATAGTTACTTAATAACATATTTGAACAGTACAGTAAGGTACAATCACTAAACATGAATGATGTTTAAAACAATGTCAACTTAAACATTCACAAACAATTAGCCCTTAATTAGAAATGATTATAAATAAATGCTATCCTAGAAAACTCTACGCAGACCTTCAGAGGACGTTTCAAGTTCTGATGAAAAACCAACAGAACTTTTAATGTGAAAGGTCTCTTACAATTAAGGGACGTCGAGTATACACGGCTATGTCGAGAACTATTAAGTCTAGTTAGGACTTTGTGCGAAGGGTACACACTGACACTTTCGGGGTGCTTTTGTGCCGAAAAGTCAGAATGAAAGTTGAGTGGAGTTATAGGTTCAAATAAGTATAAATACGTGTTTTATTCTTATCGTTATATAGTAACCTTGTGTGGGCGATTAGCGGTGGTAACCTCTTGCGCCAGGCCCTGGTTTGGAGCGACAGGGAGCGGGGTGCGGTCGTCTCCTTCTGTGAAACAGTAGTTTTCGCCAAGGATATGGCCACAGATGTGAGTGGAATGAATCATGACCCTGCTGCCACAGAAGACGTCGCTGGACGATCGAACGAAGAGCAATGCGTAGCTCGCCGTCCGCTCGTCCGATAGGGACCGGCCCGAGTAGTAGGCGGTCCATTGTGGAACACTAAACATCTCCAAGAGATGTCAGCAAAACCGAAGAGGCCTAGTAGGACTGATGCCCGATAGGATCACGGGAAATTTTTTGAAAATGTAACCTGTGGCCTAATGCCCAGCCTGCTAGCTGCAGGCAGGCAGGGTCGAAGCCGTAGAGGCCCAGCCTGCTAGCTGCAGGCAGGCAGGGTCGAAGCCTGCTGGGGTTAAGGGCCGTTTTCTGAGAGGAAGGCTCAGCCCCGGCATGATAGGCAACGATGGAACGGGGTAGGTTTTTAGTCAGTAAGAGTCTGACACTACTTCCCGCTCCACCCAAGGGCGGGACTTGTCATTGGATGATTTTACCTACCATAAAAAAAAACCTGTGGCCTAATGGCTTTTAATGTCTGTCTGTTTATCAGGTAACCCTTAACTTAAGGTTGTATTTTGTTGCAGTTTTCACTAATAGAAAGAACAATACACGAGGAATTTTATCCGTGTGAAGCCAGGCGGATTTTTAAATAAAAGGACCGAAGATTAGGCTCGCAAAGGGTGGATGGAGGGGAAATAGACTTTTACTAATTATAATAATAATAATCGTTTATATTTTTCTACACAATTAACTAATGCTAGGCTTACAGCGGAACACGAACATGGAATTAATTTTGTGAGAGACTGGAGCCTGTGATAGGTCTCTATGAAACCTGTATTACAAGTCACCAGGGTCTCCTCGCAGCTACTAGCCAGCTATGTCCTTCTTTTTAGGATAAAAAATTATATAAAGTAAAAGAGAAGTAACTAGTTGTATAGGTCAGAAAAAAAGACAAATATGCACACTTGCATGGCCAAAATGGCAAGTTGTTTCTAAATTATTTTAGTGCATTAACATTTTATACAGAAAATAAACGGTCCTTGAATCTGCGACTTAAAATTTTCAGGATATAGACTTTTCGCTATCTTAATTAAATACCAGCGATTCTTGCGCAATTTATTCTGTATTCCGAGAGCCTGTGGCAGACTTTTTTTTGTGCTAAATCCTTCTGCCTCAATGGGTCGCGAGTCGTGTGAGACAACGACAACGCCTTTTGCGGTTTCTACGTTACTTCACCACACTTTTTTTTAATACACTCTAAGTTTAAATACGGTAATTTAACCAACCATTAATCTAATACAACCTTTCTTAGCCTTTTTATGGCGGACCCTTAAGTAGGTTAACGGTCATCGTCAGAGACCCCTCAAGGAAAGAATTAAGAAATATAAAGTTTTCTTTTAGAAAGGACAAGACATGAAGTGCGAAAGAAAAATTATATGTAAAGCTGTTCTACCGTGAATTCTTTGGGACATTTAGCGATTCCCAGGTTGGGAAACTCTCCAGAGCTGAGCAAAGGGCAACTGAAAGAACATTGTGTGTTTTACCCCCGATTTCTGATTTAAGCATTTAAAGTTGAGAATTACTCAAACTCTAATTTAGCCGTTAAACCTGTCGAAATTTGGCATTTAAGTATGGTTTGAGACGTTCTTAATTCAAAATACTCAATTCAGGCCATTAGTCAGTAAAAGTATGAGACCCCTCACTCCACTCACAACGGGAGTAGTCATTTGGTGATTATCCTAGAAAAACAGAAGGTTGGCAACTCAGATTCGTCAGTCTCAGTATATCATTAAACTAGGATATAAGCAACGTTTCGTCAGCCAATAAATAACAGTGAATACCACTTCAAGATTTCTTTTAAGTGATTAAAGTAGTAATCTAAAGTGCCTATCTGCGTTATTCCGTTATTAAAAGTTGTCGTGACTACAAGTCATATCATGTGAACCGTTTTCCTTCCTATTCCTCAGTGTACAAGTCGCCCTACTTAAGAAATATTAAAATGATAAGGTATTACTTGCTTAACGACCTGCTTGCTAAAAAATTGTGGGTAAAAAGTACTAAAGGTTATAGAAGTTAAATAATGTTACACTTTCATAACACAATTTATCGTCCGCTATAAAGCCGGTGTGGTCTAGATTAAGTGTTGAAATAAAACAGCGGTAGACTCTGTTAAAATTAAGTAACAAGATCATGATGTTTTCAATAAGAGACAGTTCGTTTGCTATTTGCACTTTTATGGGAACTCTCGGTAATTCGATCTTTAATGGACACAAATAAATTGCTTCAGCTACAAAAACAGTTGAAATAATTTGTGCAAACTAAAAGGGGACGAAACTAATTCAAATGACCCTATGTAAATTTCAACTTGGGTCCTTTAAGTTTTACCTCGGCCAACGTTATCTAAGTTTTAGTTTTCTAGGTCATCAGGGGACTTTTGTACGGGCGGTAGGATGAACGTTTAAAGTTATAAGTTAATTTGGTACATTAATATTGTAGTAGTTTGAAAATAGAAGGGGGTCGACATTCGGAAGTTTTGGTCAGAATTCTGTAATTTCTGAAAGTTAAGTCTTCTGATCGATGGACGCTCGCTGACTGATTACAGATTTTCGGGATGACCTTGTGTTGTGGTTCTTAGGAATGGCTGCGCAAACTTTGGTCAACAATTCTCGAGGATCTCGAGGGAAAGACTACGTTGAAATTTAGAGAGGATAGCAAATTGGGGAGCACAGATAATGCAAAAGAGTAATATTATGAAAAACAGACGCTAAGTTTTAGAAATCGACCAGCCAGATGAACGATAGGTAATTTTATTTGCGGTATACACAAGAAATTGTTGAAGATAATTTTATGGGTACGTATTTTTGAGATTCTTGCAACGGAATTGCTAATATATTATTTGTTAAAAAGGTATGAAATTCAAAAATTGTAAGAAATAAGGCCTAGAACGAAGAACCTAAATACCATAGGTCTGTCGTTGTGGGCTAGATTTAGGAGTCAAAACAGACGGAGATTTATTTACGGGTCGAGAAAAACTAAAATCTAAGTTTTCATTGAAATACCGACTAGTAGCGTGACTGACCTTTGCTGACCATGAATTTATTTTATGGTTCGTGACTTTACATTTTCATTATTTTTAATATTTTGGTAGGACGGGGCCATTATTATTATTTATGCTAATGAAAGCAGTATTGAAAGAAACCCATCCTCTAAAATACAAATGATAAATGTATATTCGAAAAGCTGGCAATTTTTTTTGTCGGAAAATTCTAATTTGTGAACTGTCAAGGGTCATTAATTAGGGGAAGAGGTCATTAGAGGCGATTAAAAAAAGTTGCGAGCCTGCCTCGAATATAAATTCGGCAAATGGAAGCAACAGCGCAAGTACTACGTTAGCTTGCAAATAAAAAAAGTATTAGGGAACAGCCAAAGTTTGAAATATTTACGAATTGTTACCACGATTAATAGCTAAGTAAATTTTGCCGTATGTTACTGTGGAACAAAATACACCGCCTGTGTGGGTTTTTGCAAAACCTACACATAAGCGTTCTCACGTAATTATAAGAGGATGTGCCTAAACAAACTAATTTCGCGGTTTAGCAGGCAATCCCCATAAAATAACGTTTTTAAAGAAACATTAATATAGCAGTTTTTAGCTTCATAAACAAACAAGCTATCACGCTGAAACTTTGGTCTCCGAGCCGCGGTTTTAAGGTCAACCAGCACTTGCGTACTATAGGGTTAAAAGACCGCGGGCGCGGTCCGGATTACCCCATTAAAAAAGAAAGCCACTTCTAACCTCGCCGACACATCCAATACGATACACTATTTACTTCGGGCGCGGTATAAACACACATGGAGTGCTCCCCGTATTCGCACGCCATGGCAATGATAAACACGGTGTGATCGATATTCAAGTACGTTTGTTTTTCTCGCGTGTCAATAGGAGAAGAGGTTCGTTTTCGGCGAGTTTTCGTTTTCCCGACTTACGCAACGGGATGGGCACGTGGACGACCTTCGCGGCTCGACAGTGGACACTCGGCGGGGTCGATCCGGCGTCGGCGGGGCTGATAACTGGGAGGCGTACGACACTCGTAACTGTAGGGGTCGTGGAAGCAGCGGGCTCGTGGCCGCCGGGTGTCGCGCCCGCTGGAGCCAAGTGCGGCGGGCAACGCGGCCGGAGCGGGACTGGGCCGGCGGCGGCCGCGCCTGCGTGCCGCGCCCGCTCCTCCCCCGATTGATGTAATATTTATCTTGGATTAAGAACTAGATAAGGAGCCGCGGCGAGACACGCGCCGAAAGCGCTCCTCGCTCCATGTTTCCCTTGCAGAAAAATATGTTTTTGGTAGGATATGGGAGTTTTGGACTGTGTCAAGTTTTTGGTGGGTTCGGGTAGTCTAAGTCGGCGTATTTTCGTACAAACAGCGATTGGCTCATTTGATTAGCGGCTCACGGAGGCTCGCTCGGATCAATCCGTTGCGGCCGCGGGTCGGCGACGCTCGTGCGCGCTCGTCGGCAGTCGGGCGCGCTCGGAGGCGCGCGTGACGTCACGCGGGACGCACGCGCGGCGACAGGTGGCCGCAATGCGCCGCACCTATCATATGATTATGACGTTTCCTATTGGATTTGGTGTCGGGACGTTTGGCTGGAAATTGGTTGCGGCAAGTTTGCACACAGCGATCGCTAACTGGGGGTTGGGTGTCTATGCAATTGAGCCCGGGAAAGTTTTCAATTACGAGACAAATTTTTCTTTCGAATCTGATGTTAAGTGGGGAAAAGTTGTTCACATCTTCGTTGCTTATTTTGGCATGATAATTGTTCAGTGAAAGTTGTGTCAAGTTCGATCATAAGAACTATTTAAGCAATTTAAAATGAGTTTGTTATTCAACGCAGGGACTGTATTAGCCCTGACGATAATAGAGTTTGAACTGAAACGAATGGAATTCACAGAAAATTCGCAATCTTGGGGGAGCTATGGGCGTCATCTAAATAGATACCTAGCCATAAAGTTTCATTTCTACGATACATAATCACGCTAGAGACTTATTTGTTTATAAAGCTGCTATTTGGGAAGATTGTTTCTAGTTTAGGAGCCTGTTCAGGCATTTAAGATCCACCTGCCTTCTTTTTTTTTCGCTGGGAAAATCATCTAATGACATATCCGCGCCCTTGGGCGGGGCGGGAGATAGTGTCAGACTTTTACTGCCTAAAAACCCACCCCTGTCCCTTCTTTGCCTTCGTTCCAGGAACCCGGGGTACACTTTCACATTATCCATGGGTCCAGTAGGCTTCGACCCTGGTAGGCCCCTACGGTTTGCTGACATCTCCTTGAGGTCCGCGTGAAACAAAACCGCGCCGTTGACGACTTAGGTTCGGTCCAGACGGTTACCGGACGGTCGGACGGCGAGCTACCCATTGCTGGCCGTCCGCAAGCCCACAAATTGAATGACTTGATTACGTCATACGTTGGGTTTTCCTATAGTAGAAATGAGATCTACCGTCGGACAGCCCAACGTACGAGTAGGTATCCATCCTTAAGTTGTTGAAACATTTACGGTCCGGACTAAGCGTTTTGCCTTGTCGTTTATACCGTGTGCATTGAAGGACTGACACAATTTACCAGCTGAAATCTTCCCGAGCGATTACAATTTAAGTGTATTCAAGGCTAGAGTGCGTGCGCCTCACCATCAATGCATCACTGCTTACTATCAGATGGGATCGCAGTCAAGCACTAGTTTATATAAATTAAAAAAAAATACGTTATTTGTCAATATTGGTGGTAATCAAGTTTTTTTGGTCTAGTGGTTAGTGGCCCTGACTGTTATGCCGGAGGTCGTGGGTTCGATTCCCACCCAGGACAAATGTTTGTGTTATGAGCATGATCATTTGTTCTATGTCTGGGTGTTATTTATCTATAATATGTATGTATTTAGTAATATATAAGTATGTTTATCAGCTGTCTGGTACCCATAACACAAGCTCTGCTTAGCTTGGGACTAGACGGTGTTGTGTGATAGTTGTGGAAATATTATTTTATTATATTATTATTTATAAGACCGCGTTTCACCACTATCTCACTAGATGGTAAGTAATGATGTGTCCGACGATCGAGCAAGCTTGCTTAGAAATAACGTACTCACTCGTGACTTAAAAACCCCTAGGTTACAGCTATCAGAAAACACAGACTTCGGCAGGGAATTCCAATCCATTATTTGATTGGCATCAAACATAGTAAGCACAGATATGTGTGAAGTTTGTTTTTTTTTTTTAATTACTAACTATACAGCGTTAAATTTAAGTAATTTTAATCCAGCGGAGGGTCGATTCGGTACATGAAAAACTATCGATTTGTAAAGATAAAATTTAAAAAAATAAAGTACTTTTTTTTAAAACTCTTGTTAATATACGCATGTGCGAAATTAATTTTTTTAAGTAAACGACTCAATGACCTTGTAGGTAGATAGTTGTCAGTCGTTGCGTACTAACTACCTACAGTTCATTGGCCTCGCTCAGCTGACGTTTACTTGAAGAAATTAATTTCGTATATGCGTAAATTTCCAGTTTAAAAAAAAAGTAATTTATTATTTAATTTTCTCTTTACAAATCGATAGTGTTTCATGTACCGAATCGACCCACCGCGGGATTAAAGCAACTAAAATTTAACGGTGTATACATAAATTCAGGCATAATTATATGATTAAAACTTTACCCCTCAAAATTGCTTCCACTATCCAAACTCATGTTTACAACTATAATTACAAACACACCGTTCATTTAAAACAACATAATTTGGACAACTCGTAAAAGTTGTGCCACTATAGATCATAACTGTACTGATAGCAGCTTTCATACACAACATCCGGGTACCCGAGGAGAAACAATCAAAAAGTTTTCATTCAAATCGCAGTTTTAATTTAAATCGTACGGTTAATTTTAAATTGTCACGCATTTGATTTTCAAATGTGTTAATCATTATAGCGTGACAGCCAAAATTTTTTATTTAGAAGACCGCAGCAGGCAAATTGTTCTAGTCCCTCGATGTACGCGGTATAAACGACGAGGCGAAACGCTTAGTCCGCACCGTAGAGGTTTCAATAACGTAAGGGTGGATACTCGCCATGCGTTGTCCGATGGTAGAAATGAGATGGAAAATCCAAAATGCAACGATCGTCCGGTTACCGACCGGACCGAGCCCAAGTCGTCGACGGCGCGTTCTGTTCCCGCGCGCCTCAAGGAGCTGTCAGCACACCGAAGAGACCCAGCCTGCTAACTGCAGGCAGGCAGGATCGAAGCCTGCTGGGGTCAAGGGCCGTTTTCTGAGAGGAAGGCTCAGCCCCGGCACTATAGGCAACGAAGGAACGGGGTAGGTTTTTAGTCAGTAATAGTCCGACACTACTTCCCGCTCCACCCAAGAGCGGGATTTGTCATTGGATGATTTTACCTACCATAAAAAAAAACCTGTAAAATACCGAAAGGCTGGCTACCCTACCCCTGTGCTTAAAGCTTTGAAGATTGGACTTAACCAAATCTGTCATGTTGATTTTCTCTTACATGACGCATCAAGACCAAATATTATATCAATTTTGTCCCCTAATGCTTCTAATAAAGGCTAAATGAATAATAACGAAAAAATAGAAGCAGAATCAAAGATTTCGCAACGAAGCCATTATAATCGGTTCTAAATTAGAAATAGCCTTTCTAAAAAGTTACCCATTTTAAAATATAGCCGTCTACGTCACAGACACAACGCATTGAATCAAACAACGACTGGCGGTCCCAGCTATTTCCAGAAAGGTATTTTTTCCCCACAGCTTTTTAAATAATTACATTTCCGTCTGATATGTTTATTTTTGAAGCCGTTGTTTGGTAGTAAAAATAGAAAAACCGTTTTGCATGTTGCTTTTTCTTTGTATGAGAAAAAAAAAAACTCGTGGCTAAAATAATCTCCAAGGTTAAGCAACGTTTGGTGAGGTTGGTCTTTGGATGGGTGAACGAGACTCCTTGCCTCAGATAGCAAGGTAAACTGTTGGTCTCGGCTGTCAGTTAAAGATTTTACTGGTCTGCTGGTCTAGTGGTTTGTGGAGATCGTGGGATCGATTCCCACCCAAGATAATAATGTTTGTGTGATGAGCACGATCATTTGTTCTGTGTCTGGATGTAATTAATCTATATGTATGAATTTAGAATTATATAGGGTGACTGGTAATTAGTAAACGATACTTAAACACGTAATTGTAGTCATGATAACAAACAACTTTTACTATGGGACCAAAACTGAAATCGCGAAAAAAATCTGCAGGTCAGTACATTTATGTTCGGCTAACTGGTCAAAAATTTGACTGATTTTTTTCGCGATTTGAAGTTGTTTGTTATCATGACTACAATCACGTGTTTAAGTATCGGCCACTAATTACCAATAACCCTATATAAGTATGTTTATTAGTTGTCCAGTACTCACAAGCACACGCTCTGGTCATTTAGTTGGGGACTAGATGGCGTTGTGTGAAAGTTATATTTTATCTTTGCCCGACGTTTCTGATATTTAATCTAAAGCCAGGAAATTTTACATATGTCTCGCTACGGGGTAGCGTGTTACTATCAATGGAGTTTCAGACATCACTCAAATTTTAGAAGTATGCGAAACAGGTTTCCCTATTTGATTTCCAAACTTGATGATTCGATTTTTATTATATCGAATTCAGTGTGTCGATAATTCAGTTGTAGGATGTTTTATTCCATCGATGCCTTATTGGTGCGAAGCATCGACTTATATTCTAAGTGTAGACAAGCTCATTCATGGATTTTTTTTTTGTCAAAATACTGAAACGTTAAAAAAAAGTTCGCTGCAGCGCTAAATTGGCATTATGACGTTTAACAAAACTTTTAAAACTTACAGCGCTTAAATACTGCAAAACTGCACAAATGTCTTCAAGTCATCAATGTAAAGAGATGTATGACCTGCAGTACACTTAAGTCAAGCAAAAGTGATTGTACGGCACGCCTAATCTAGTGTGTGGTACATATATATCAATGGTGCGAAATAACGTTACTGCGAAAAACCCTACAGCGATTGCTCATTAGATCAGTAATTTTGATAGTACGTCGGTTTGAAACGCATACTGTTCTATTGCGACATAGTCTGGAGACAGGATAAAATGATGGGAAACTGTATTAAAGTAACAATAAGTTTTTGGTCGGCAATTCCACGTAGACTTATCACCAGTTAAGTCCATACCAAAATGCACTAACATCTCAGCTAAACTCTCTTGTAAAATAAATCTAGCGTTTCAGTAATTATTTATTAAAACCACTTACGAGTATTAGCATATAAAATGCAAGTACCAGCAATGTTAATCTATAGTGTAACTGAAGTGCATAGTAAATCTTGTTACCGATATTACCCTGGAGGCTTCGTACTGTGCCTCTTAGTATATGCTCTGTTTTACTGCAGGGTTGAAGGTAGTTTAGTATTTTGTGTTTAGTCTATTAATGTACCTGCTAGGACCAGGGGAACTTTTGAAAAAAAGTATCAGAGTCCCGGAGAAAGTCGTTTAGTTGTCCTGGCAAAGAGCAGCTAAAGAACAGGAATGGCTCTTAGTCAGTAAAAGTCTGACATACACTCTCGTTCCACCTAAGAGCCGGAGAAGTCACTTTATGATTTTCTACCTCAAAAAGAAAGGAAGAAGCATAAAATAGAAAAGAAGAAGTAAAAGAAAAGGAAAGAAGGAAGAGAAGAAAAAAAGTGGTAAAGTGGAAGTGGTGGTGGGTGAGGAAGTTTATTAATGTACAGTATCAGTACTTGATTAAATTATTCCTTTTAGTAGAAGTTTTTAGCCTCGATAGCAATTTTCGGTATCTTTTCATTTTTACAGTTTTTAGGAATGCCGATTCTTGTTGAGTAGGTATCAAAGCGTATGTTTTTTTTTTAATAAGAACACTTAAACAAATCTTTCGTGCACGTTTTTTGGACCTAACTAAAGCCTCCGCAATTGTCCTTTTTGGGAAAGTAAGCCTCAACCGGTCGACGTTGACTCTTACGAAAAATCCGAAAAATCACTATCTGGGTGACCAGAGCGATGACGAAAATGACAAAACTTTTACTCGATAATCCCCTAAACCCAAATTCAACAACTTCATTCACAATCTCATCGCCATCAACATTTATATAAAACCCATTAAACTATCCAAATAAGCGAAAGTAACAAAAAAGCGTAGGTATTAAGCGCTTTAATAACGACAAGCGATGGAAGCAAGCGACGTATTCAAGCGATGGAGGCAAACGTTCGCGAATTTGTTTTTTGTTTGCCCCAGTTTTAGATCCCATGATTAAACACCGCCTGTTGCTCGATTTAAATGAGTACCGTTTGATTTATCGCGCAAAGGATTCGGCAATAATGTGACTGTGTTTACGATTCCAAGATTTCAGCGATGTCTCTGATTGGGGCCGTTTAATTGCCAGGAAATTTGTTCGTTCTTTCATTCGTGAACTTTGAGAGCAGTATCGGCTTCAGTAGTAACGTACATATATAGCTTTGTATTAAGATAGGCACTTTATGACTTTTTGAGAGCAGTGGTGGCCGAGTGGTAACGGCCCCAACTTACTTCAAACCCAGCCAGACGCATTACTTTGTGTTATTTATATCATCACCACTGCTCTCCAAACGGTGAAGGAAAACATCGTGAGGAAACCGGCATGTCTTAGAAAGAAAAAATCGAAGATATGTTACATCCACCAACCCGCACTGGGCCTGCGTGGTGGATTTAGAATTAAATAGGGTGACTGGTAATTAGAGACCGATACTTAAACACGTAATTGTAGTCATGATAACAAACAACTTTTACTACGGGACCAAAACTGAAATCGCGAAAAAAATCTGCTGGTCAGTACATTTATGTTCGCCTAACTGGTCAAAAACTTGACTGATTTTTTTCGCGATTTGAGGTTTGGTCCCTTAGTAAAAGTTGTTTGTTATCATGACTACAGTCACGTGTTTAAGTATCGGTCACTGAAAAAACAAAGAAAAATTCGAAGACATGTGACATTCATCAACCCGCACTGGGCCTGCGTGGTGGATTACGGTCCACCCCCTCTCCTAGAGAGGAGGCCTGATTCCCAGCAGTGGGAACATTATAAGGCTGATGCTATGCTATGATAGGCACTTCATGTACGGAATTTATTTCAAAATAGTTCGGAGGTTCGAACCAAAGCTTTACTTAAGAGTACTATTAAAAAAGTATGAATACTAATAATTTTATTATTGTGATGGTTCAGGTCCTCAACATAGTCTTTGCGTAGTTCTTGGTCTACACAACAGTCTATTTGAGTCTCATAGACCCATATCCACAATAGTTTTCCACCCACAGGTCCTTGAGTGCACTTGCGTAGCACGTACAGGGATAATCGTCGGTTGGTACCTTATTTCATAAAAAACATCTAAGGACCATATATGAGTTAGCTTCGATCGCTTATACTATTTCTAAAAGGCTCCCAAAAAGTCACAAACAAAAATTAATGAAGAAATCCGATATATCTTAGAAGCAAGTATTTTAAGGCGTTCAACAAGCACTCGTAGTTCTCACAGGAAAGGAACCAATGAGAAGGTTTAAGCTGATTGCGTATGCCATCAAAAACTATTCAATAAGTTTAAATCAAGCAATTTACGGACATATTGCATTGTCACAATACAGTAACTTTCTCACTAACTGACCGATGTCAATTAGTTTGAAAGTCGAAGTTAAAGCAAGCAGAATAATGGGCATGACACTTCAAGTCAACTGAAAACTGAAAAAAATATTTTAAAAAAATCACGTAAACTACAGCTTATCTTTTTTGAATATACTACAAAAATATGATTTTAGCTCACATGAAAAATTCAATAAATTCTAAACGACATCATATACAGTACTTCGACCGAATCACTTCATAAAAACAACTTTCAAACATAAATAAATATTAAACGTAATCTATTCCAAGTGAATTCTGTAACGATTGCCCGGTCTAAGCGGCCGTAGACGTGCTACGAATGCTACGCGGCTACGAGTGCTACGCGCTACGTGCTACGCCTGCTACGAGTATGCTGTTTACTCCTACGTTTTATTTCGAGGGGTACAGTTCTTGCACAGAGTCTAGCGTGTCTAGAAACGTCATCTGAATTTTTAGTCTCTTGATAGGAACGCACAACGCTGCGATATCCAGTAACGGATGAATAATCGTATACAAACGTCTAGAATACTGTGGAATATTGTTTGGTCGCTGTATTCGACAGCGGTGAAGAGGGTTGTGCATCTGGCAATGCATACCGCAGCGTTGTGTGTTTGGAATGAGATACCAAAGCAATAGCTAATATTGTAAAAGGTATAATTGTATGTATAATAAAATAATAATAATTTCACCGATAGAAAGCTACACAGTCTTTGAATATTATAAGGTTATTTTTTGCTAAAAACATACACAAATTATGTATGGGATATTTCACGAAATTGCAAAAACTAGTAACTAATAATATAATCTGAGTATAAGGTTCAACTGTCATAGCTATAGTCAGAATTTTTATAAGCCTTCAATTTCTACCAGTAACCGGGTGACACCTCAACCAAACGTGTCAGAAACTAAGTGTAGTTTGTACGGAAAGTTTTGACATTGCCGCATCTAGCAGTTGCCACGGACACGTCTGTGATTTTCTCGAGCTGCGAAGCGAAGTGATGTGTTTCAGAGTACCTGTTAGTGAGTCCTTAGTATTGGAGCTCGATATTGCAAAGTTGTTACTGATATTTGTATCTTTGATATTCTTTAGCTGAAAATATTCGTCGCCTACACTACAGAAAGTAAAAATGTAAAGGGATTTCCACTGCCTTTTACAAGTTGTTGAAGTGTAGTTTAAACTGGCATTATACCTTTATTTTTGTCTTAAGATAGTATTTAAACCTATATAACTGTAGCTTCAAATACTATCTGAAGAACTACATACTTAGTTTAAGGAAATACAAAAGTAAATTAAGTCATAAATTGATAAAAGCTATGCAAGAATAATAAGCCAACGATTACCAGGGTGCGTTGTTCGAACGAATTGCTTTTGTAGAGCGCTTTTTAAATAACTCTTACGTTGTTACGAATATCGACTAACTTCTGTTACTTGTAAGATTTAAGGTGTACTTAAAAAGTGTGTTACAGTCTGCCTACGCGACACCCAGTAGGTACATCCCACGTCAGTTCCTGTGAATTGTTACTACATATATTGGTGTACAATAAAGTTTATTCTATTCTATCCCACCCATACGCGCAAAACGTTTTAGGAATACATTCCTTGTGCGAACACCTAAAGAGTGGATTTCTTTGCCGGACTTTGAATTTCCTGATAGCTACTACCCAGGGGTTTTTAAGTCAAGAATGAATAGGTTACTTCTAAGCAAGCATGTTCGTCAACAATATCATCGCTAAACATCAGTTGAGATGAGATCAAGCGCATGCCTAGAAAAAAATCCCTAACACACTAATATTATAGACCATATCATAGGATAGCTTTTAGGAGACTTTTCATACCGGTAGGAAAATTATGCTTTTAGTAATGCCTTGTGACAATTTTCTAATTTCTGCAGCCACTTAAATAATAATCATTACTTATTTGATTAATAGAATAACATTTCTGTTACCACTGGGCCACTTACGAGTTGCAGGTCGCGGGTACAAAACCAGTCAGGCGCATTACATTGTGTTATTTATTTCATCACCACTGCTCTCAAAAGGGTGAAGGAAAACGTCGTGAGGAAACCGGCATGTTCTAGAACCAAAAATTCGAAGACATGTGACATCAACCAACCCGCACTGAGCCCGCGGCTCATACCCTCTCCTAGAGAGGAGGCCTGAGTACCAGCAGTAAGAACTTTGTAAGGCTGATTGTGAATAATATTTGACACATACCAACCACACAAATAATTCCCCACCCACCAGACCCATCCACAATCCTTCACAGAACATTAAATAATGCTCATATCTCGGTCTGATAATATGATTACAGAACAATTGCGGTCCGCAGCGCAGTTGCAGCATTTGAGCGGCACTTTTGCGCTCAACCTACTCATTTGCCGCGTTGAGCATAAAAGCGATATGCTCATATGCTCAAACAGTTGAGTAAAGCGCGCTCGGCTCGACCAGCGGCCATTGTGATGGGATTATGAATGTCATAATGATATTTGTGTGCCGTTTTCGGTCGGATTGCGAGCAGCCATGCTTGTAATGTGGCTAGTGTGAATTTGATTTGGTTAAATTGTATTGTTGGTTTTCGGTGAGGGGGATTTTCTTTTGTAGCTTTAGTGCTAGCCACAAAGCTGCATATTAGTGTAAAGGAATTTGATAGAATGTTGATATTTGAGCGCCAACACAGTAGCGATTGGAAATCAATCATATTAAGTATTACTTCTTCACGGTCGAACAGATTTGGATGAAATTTGGCGCATGGATAGATAATGCTCTGGAGTAGTACATGATTACTTTTTAGTAGTTGATTGATTAAGACAAATTCATTAAACTAGTGGTGGGATCGCAGTCAAGCACTAGTTTATATCAATCAAATACTATTATGTTTATCAATTAACTGAATGAACCTTTCTGTTGAAGTTGAAATGAAGCTTGATCGTATATTGTGATTGTGTTGTCAAAATACATAATTATCATTTATCATAAGGTCTGTATTCCACAAAAGATAAGAACAGAAGATAGATAGATGAATTCTTTATTGTACACCAAAAAATAAAATCACAATAGGAACTACTAAAATATAAAAAAGGAATAGGAAGTACTGGTATCTAGTAACACCAATATAATAAACTAAAGAGTTTGTTTGCACGCACTAATCTCAGGAACTACTGGTTCAAATTGAAAAATGCTTGAAGTTTTGGATAGCCCATTTATTGAGGAAGACACAACATCACGCTACGACCAACAGGAGCGGAGAAGTAGCCACGGTGTTACAGCATAATACTGAAGAGCTCGTTTGTTAGAGCTAGCGAGCGAAATCGCGTGGCACAGCTAGTGCAATATAATCGTACGAAAACAACGCTCAAGTATTTCTCGATAGCACGTTGTTAGAGAAAAAAAAACATGCATCCACAAATTATCGAAAATTCCCATAACATTACAAATCAGCTAAAGGGTGGAATTCCCAGCCGGGAGTCTGTGTTTCCTGATAGCTACAAACTAAGGGTCTTTAAGTCAAGAGTGAATAGGTTACTTTTAAGCGAGCGTGCTCTATCGTAGGCCACATCATTGCTTGCTATCAGGGGGCTTACTCTCGATTGGATTTGTGGATTGGAATTGTGACGTTAGGTACTCTTGAATTCGATGCTGAGAGCTTTGACATAGTAGTCAAACGCGAGCCTATGTATAATAAAAAAAAATCACAACCCCACTTTTAAACACATTTTCACCAATCTCACCCCCAAAGTTCATTGGATGTCTAGACCAAAGCTATACTAACTATAACTATATGAAGGCTATTTGTATATGAGATTGCCTCACGCCTCTAGGAGGTCCTAATGAACGGCTTTAATGAGAGTCTAGGGTTTCATAATTATGAAGGAGGTGCACACCAGGTGTTAAGATAGCGGGAGTATAAGTGGGGGATTTGTGAAGGGAGGGCTGTAATAGTGAGAATGTTACTGGTCAAGTTAGAGTATTTTAGATTTAGAAATATTTATTTATTTAAAACTTTATGCGCAAAAGTGCATTGACGGGCTTCAGCTACACTATAATATATTAAACCAATAGGCAGAAGAGTTCGTTTATTATTATTTAAAACTTCATGAACGTGCAATGGCGGACTTGAATCTTCTCTACTATAATAATGGGGCATTACCCATGAAAATGCAGTTTTTTAGGCTTAGCATGCACTGCGATTAAACGCAAGCGGTTTAAGAATAGCTGAAAACGCAAAACCGCATGTCACTTCGTAAAATCAGTCACTGAAAAAATCGCTAATGCGTGCGCTTGTATAGAAAGCCATGTTTTACATTTTTGCGGTTTCAGACCTGCGGGAAAACGCGGGCGTTTAATAGCAGTGCGTGCTGAACCTTAAAACGAGCTGCTTTAAAGTGATCTTTGGATTTACTTAGAATAATAAGTTCAAATAAACTTTATATTAATATAACTTATAACTTTATATTAAATAAACTTTATATTAGAGCAGTGGTGGCCGAGTGGTAACGGCCCCGACTTACGTTTAGTAGGTCGCGGGTTCAAGCCCGGCCAGGCGCATTACTTTCTGTAATTAATTCATCACCACTGCTCTCAAAACGGTGAAGGAAAACATCGTGAGGAAACCGGCATGCCCTAGAACCAAAAATTCGAAGACAGGTGACATCCACCAACCCGCACTGGGCCTGCGTGGTGGATTACGGTCCATTCCCTCTCTTAGAGAGGAGGCCTGTGTCCCAGCAGTGGGAACATTAAAAGGCTGATGATGATGAAACTTTATATTAAACGTTATTCTGTTTTCGAAATTAGGTATTCATTGGTTTCTTTGTGTTTTATATTTTCTGTGATATCGCGAATTTTTGTAGCGATGTAATAGCGCGTGCGCATCGATACAGTCGCGATGCTGTAGCGCGTTGGCATCTCTTCTATAGCGCGTTGCAAATGCGACTAACGAACGCTAGTAGAATTTTTATAGCGATGCTATCGCACGTTTCGTAAGCGCGCGACAGCTTCACTAAAAAAAGTCGCTGTGGGTGACGGGCCTATAGCGGAATACATTTTTTGGTTGTTTAAACGCTCTAATCTCTGAAACGGTCAATGACTGGTAAAAAACTTTTTGTATTGGATAGCTCATGACGATCCCTTCCAAATTGGTTCAGGCGTCTTCGAATAGTACTCCTATTACTTAAATTATTTTTTTGATAGGTAGCACTAAATATCTTACTACAGAACCCTAATTAAGTTTAGTTGAGAGGCACCAAAACTAAAAACTGTAAAATAAAAAACATTTTACAAAAAAAAAATCCCTGTTGCCGTACTGTTTTTTTTTTTTTTTGTATTTAGGTACGGCAACAGTGGCCTTAGAAATAGAGCAAGATAAAAGCCAACACACAGAGCGTCTTGCCCGCCACCCCAATCTCCCAAGCTAATGTGGTTGCAAGACTCAAAAGGAACCACGTGAAGCAGAGTGTAGGGCGCTGGCCCCCATTCCTACGAACAACAATGTCTCACGCAACTCATATGCTTATAGTCTGGCGACTGATTGCAAGTAAGAAGAAAGAAAAAAAAAAAAAAAAAAAACGAAATCAAAGTTTTTTGCTCTTTTGACGTTTTTTTTTCTTATCGATATTAAATTCCGAGATATTTCTCCACGTTTGCTCAAAAAAAAAACTTCACACACCTGTTTTTACCTAGGCCGAACTTCTTAAATGTTTCCTAAGCTCCATTATCCAGTGACAAGCAGCTGCTCATTGGCCATTACGCCGCGGGCACGCCATCACAAGTTAAATGAGCTGCGAGTGACCAGTCGTGGAGCGTCGCACTAGCTTTAACTTTTCAACTATTCCCATCCATCTTCACTAGTTTTTTGAGGGTAAAAGTTCCAGGTCAGGTTTATTTGATTTGATATCTTTTGATGATTATGTTGATGAGTATGATTATTATTTTGATTTTTGACTTTGATTTTAATATTTGATATTGATTATGATTTTTTATTTTATCTTTTTTAAAGAATTTTTTTTTTGCATAATTTTATCTATAAGATGATGAATGCTCTGGCGTTCATGTAATACAGTTTAAAACTTTTATTTTAAAAATTACCTAACTATAACTTTCTTTTAAATAATTTGCAATCAAAAGATGCCAAAAACTAGCTATGAATTTTCGCCATTCAACATTTTCCTGGAAGAAAATGCCTGCATAGCTTTGTTCAGTGAGTTTTACATGTAGAAATGGTTTTGACATACGCAATCACCGGGAAAGACAGCATCGTAGTCAATTTCATTTAGATCAGCTACAGGTAAGTCTAAATAAAAAGCAGTTTAGTTTTAACTCCATTCATCATCATCATCATCATCATTTCAGCCGAAAGACATCCACTGTTGGACATAGAAATCCTCCAAATGTCGTCATAACGATCGACCCTGTGCGTCCCGCGCCCACCACCGCGACCGTCACCAGGCCGATGACCTGGTCATCGGTCTACCTTGCAGGAAGTCTTCCAAAGCTTTCCAGAACCTTTCGTCCGCACCGACCATCTATTCTACGACCAACGTGCACTGCCACTAAGTTTGGCGGTTCTTCGAGCTATGTCGTTAACCTTAAATCCTTTACTTTAGTTGTTAATGCACAAACAATAAACCCATTATTAATTTACAAATTGTTGCAGTCTAAACACATTGCCGTACACTGCGGACCATGGACTGCGGAAATGGACTGCAAGTGACCACTTTCAAAGTGTTGGTATAACTATTGTTTAACTTTGTGTCGGACGAATATAGTTTGCGACACATATAGGTATACATACAGTTACTGGAAAGGTTAGGTTCTGAAAAGAAAACCTGTGGTCCTGGACCGCAAGGTAGAGAAGAAATATAGATCATACATGAAAACAAATAAATGAAATAACAAAAAAAAACATATTATTATTAATTTTATTATCGACGTTGATTAACTTTTTGACATGAACTTAATTTTTGGAATAATTTTGATTTTAACTGATGTATTGTGATTTGGTTTTAAACTTATTTGTTATGATTTTAATTTATTTATTGAGACTTAAAATTTTGGGCTTAAGATTTAATATAATTATTGTGAATGTGATTTTAATTTAATTTTTGATTTATAAGTATATTGTGATTTTAATTTTATTTCGGATTTGTTTTTTAATTGGCTACGGACTCCGGTCTGATAATTAATGCTTTTTTTTATAGATTTTCACCGGAATACTTATTATAATATGATATGTAAGGGTAGATTACAAGATTTTTTTAAAACTTTGATAAAAACTATTTACAATTAAATAAAACATTCTGGAAACCCATGCGAAAGACCAAGTCATTGAACGAGTTTTTCATGCATAAACTTCGTATAAAATCCAAGAATTTTAACAACTTGTTGAAACTAAACAAAAATATACTCCTACTTAAATCTGAAGCCGTAAAAGCAGTTTAAACTTCTTTCATATAATACACTCCTCGTACATTTCTCATCGCACAGCCCTGGATATGAACTGGCGACGTTTCACTCGTAAAACTGAGTTTAAAGCCGCCAAGCTTGGGCTATGCAGTGAAGTTATAAAACAGAGGCACGGAGTAAATAGATACAGAAGGCCGACTCTTTACAACGAGCGAATACCCGATCTCGCACACAGAGTACGTACGAATACTGCTGATCAATAGTGCGGTTGCACTGGAAAGCGTCGTGAGAAGTCTTATTTTCTCTGCATCACCCAAAGGTTGACTGTTAGAAAATTCATCCGTACTTTTATGTGCACAGGTTTAACATTTAATACATAAATACGGCAGTGTTTCCAAGAGGGAAAGGCAGAGTTGTGGGTACCTTTAGCATACCCACATTATGTTTAAGACCTGTGTAGTGGAGGATGAGGCTAATTTCAATTTATCAATCGGTCACAAATCTCAGAGTCAATTTGGGCAAGTACTAAAAAATTTTTTCGAAGTTGGATATCTTTAGTTAACTTTTACCGCTCTGAGTAGAATGTAGGCGTGTCAGATTTTTACTCACGAAAATCCACTTGTGTTACTTCGGTTGCCTTTTGCATTTTAGGGCCACGGTAACTCTTGTGAAAATTCCCGCAGTTGTGAGGCTTCAGTCGTTCTTCATATACAAAGCTGGCTTTCTGTGTATATTTATTCTGTGCCCCAGGTTTCAGTTGCAATTAACGGCGCCAGGCGTAGAGTACGTCTCGTTAAAACCTGTTCATTGGCCGGGATTTTGTTCGTGTTTTAATTTTGACTATTATGGTGTGTATTGGGTAACTCAATGAGACGTTTTGTGTTTTTGCTTTGAGAATGTTAATATTAGTATTAATTTATTAAAGAATAGAAATAAGACTTTAGCCACGCCTGTGATAAAATTATAGTATCTTTTTGCTATTTGTTTATCCCCTTTACTCCTTCATAACTACGTAAGTAAGAATAATAAATTTTATTTGCTCCGAGAAATGGCTTTCTATGCAGTTTTCGATACACAAAACGTTAGCTTTGTGTATACAATTTGCACCTTTGCAACGCTGAAGCGGGTCGCTAGTATCTTATAAAAGTTTATCCCGTGCTTATTATTTGCTGTATAATAATTACAAAATAAACTAACTTCTGCCAGTGGCTTCGCCTGCGCGAATGTGGAAAAGTATCCTAAGGAAAAATATTTCCGAACTAAAACTTATCCTGTGACTTTTTCCAGGACGTGGTCTACCCGAAAATCGGAAATGCAAAATTTCATTTCAATCCGTGCAACCGATTGAGCATGAAGGAGTAACACACATACACGTAACATGGCCACCATAGGCGCGGGCTTGCGGACGACGAGCAATGGGTAAGCTCGCCGTCTGAACGTCCGGTAACCATCCAGACCGAGCCCAAACCGTTGACGGCGCGTATTGTTAAACGCGCGCCTCAAAGCCCCTAACGGTTTGCTAACAGATGTCAGAAAACCGTAGGGGTCCAGAAGGTTCAAAGCCTACTGGAGTCAAGGGTCCGCTTCTGAAAGGAAGACTCGGCCCTGGTATGAAAGGCAACGAAGCAACAGGAGTGGGTTCCCACCTAATATAACTTTCATCTTTGTAATATTAGTGTACTTAATAAAAAACTACTGGAAATGAGACAAGTTGACATCTAACAAAATGTCACCAAAGCTTTTAAAAAGATTGGGTTCACGTCCAACAAATTGGTACCCAGCAGAAGTCCGATAAAATCCTAAGATAACATAAAATACAAAAGGAAAATATGGATAGCTGTTTACAAATAGTAAACCACTAAGATATTGTAAAGATATATCATGTTGGCAATATTCGGCCGCCGTTAAATGTGTTTATCTGTGATTTATTGTCAGCTATTTATTTCCGAGATGATACATTTCAGTTAATTTTGATCACAAGTAAGAATAACATCTTGTAATTTGCGGAGGTTATAACAACTACAGCTTCTAACTGTTTACGAAATACTTTGTTTGTTTATTAACATACTAGCTGTATCCAGCGGCTTCTAGCGATTGATAGTAGAAAAGATTCCCAAGGAAACATATTCCTGGGATAATAAGTAACCAATGAGCTATTCCAGGACATGTTCTAATCGAAATCCGTACAGCCGTTCAATTTGTTAATAAAACCTTAATATTGGTGTGATTGTCAATAAGGTTACAAACTAGGTCATGTTCGTTCGACCAATTCTGATATACTCCTGAGAAATAAAATGTATAAAGAAAAAAAGTATGAAAAAACGTTTATACCCCGTTTCTTTTCTGTTTTTACATTTTTTTTTTAGTGTATTGTTTTTTCTTTATGACGTTGTTTTATAATTGTTTTTTTTTTATTGATATAAACTAATGCTTGACTGCAATCCCACCTGATGGTAAGTAATCATGCAATCGTTGATGGTGAGGCGCACCAGTTTATTAGGAGCCTATTGACTCTAACCTTGAAGACACCTAAACTATAATTGGTCGGGAAGACTGCAGCAGGCAAGTTGTTCCAGTCCCTCGGTAGGTTAGTAGGTATATTTTGAAGTGGAAGTCAGATCAATCGCTGCCCGACTACACTCTAATAACCGCCTGGAAAACTTAATTATAAATTTTCGAAAACCATCTCATCTCAAACACTTAACAGTTTTTAAAATCAAAACTTTGCCCATTATAGACTTAAAAGAATTCATCTCCAAATAAGTTAGCGACGAAAAACTCTTAAAAAAATAAATAATCCCAATTGGTAAAAACTGAATAGTTGAAAAGTCTGCAGGGAATATGAAATTAAAGAAAATAAAAGCGAAGGCTCATCTCGAAAGTTCGTTGAGTTAAAGTTTCACAACTTTGCTTTCCGAAATGGATTTAGGCGACTCTGGAGGGCTTTAAAATGTCGAAGATAACTCGGCGCTGAAAAAAATACGCCCTCTACCTGTAGTTTTAAGTAGTTAAGTTGTACTTGTGCCAGGGTTTTTATTAGGTTAGCAACCTAGTATCGTGATGTCCTAGTGGTTAAAGTACCCGTCTCTCAAGCATGAGGCCGGGGATACGAAACCGGGCAAGTAACAATGGAAACTTTTCAATTCGTATGTACATTTCTATGTTTGTCTACGACTTTACTGATGTCAATATCTCTCTTTCGCTTAGTTGAGCTCGCCTTTGTATATAAACTGTAGCGACATCTATGTCGTCACAAATGAACTAATCCTGCATCGCGCAAGTAAGATTCGCGGCGCGATTGGAACATATAGAACAAACCCGAAATCATCTATCGGGCAGTAGCCCACCAGATATAAAATCTGTCTGGTCGGAGGATCCTCCCTTTTCAACGGAGGTTAGCGGGACTTTACTCTCTGTTCCATTACCCCCAAAAAACTGTCTATATCACCGTGTACAATCTTTTTTTTTTAATGTACAATAAATAATTAAGAATCCCGTTCCTCGAATACCACGTAAGGCCGTTGGTCCCAGTTGTCATTCGTAGATTTTTGACAGTCATGATGGGTAATCAGACACCAAAAGGTCTAATCAGCAGGCTATCCAAGGAATATCGTGTTGTCCAGTACCTAAGCGGATTGAGGAGGTCTGATAGGCAGTTGCTCCTTATAAAATACGGATATTCAGCCGCATACAGTTAGCTTGGAAGACGACCCCAAGCTAGTTGGTTTCTACTATTTCGTCAAGAGCGAAGCGAAGAAGAAGTAGTAGAAAACAGATTCATTTTTCTACTTAATAAATCTCAAAAGTTTCAGACTTACCTTGGTACCAAGCAGTTTGACAAATTGCCGGTCAGTCCAATAAGAGTATGTAGCCAGTTACTTACCTGAAAAAAAAAATTGATGTATTAGACTCACGTATGTACACAAATAAATTTTTTCAAGTAAAGATTTATTTATGGAAGTATGAACGTAAGTGGTAAATTGAATAAGATTCGGCTAAGAGCAGTAGTGCGTCATTGGTAACAGCTATACTTCGTAGATTCAAAACCCAAGCTTTGTGAAAATTATTTCATTACAATTGTCCTTGAAAGAATGAAGCTCAACATACTAAGCAAATCAAATTTAAGACATGCCACAGAAGATGAGAAGAGTGGAATCTCCTAATACAGGCATTATATGTCTAGAAAGGGGCTCCAATCACAAATTATTGTTAAAAATATCTGAAAAATCATTTTTTTTTTTGTACAGCCATCAACCCGCACTGCACCCGCATAAATTACGGTCCATTCATCGTCTCTTAGAAAAAAGGCCTAAGTCCCCAGCAGTTAAAACATACTAAGACTGATTATGCTATGATTTTAAGCTTATGGATAAAAATCTAAAGATCTAATCTATCTAATAAGGCGGATAATATAAATCATTTGTTTACCAGCACGGCCTATTTAAAAACAAACCCGCAAATCTGCGCCCTGTGTCGTTAACACCAAGAGATTACAAGCAAAATATTGGTCCTAATAGTTTATAGACTAATGCCAATGACTATGTAGAACAGTGACTAGGCTATATGGATAACGACCAGTAGCATACCTAGGTATAGTATAGCATAAACAGCTTTATAATGTCTCTCTGAGAGGGAAGGGGTCGTAATAGAGCACGCCGCCCCAGTGTCAGTTGATAGGTATACGAAGAAAAGAAGAGGGTTACAAACCACAGGGTACAAGGCAAACCTGACTAAGTGTTGTACTCTATGACACCATTTCTAAGAACCCATAAAAATATATATATGATCGGAAAAACCACTTTCCGGACATCCTTAAACTCCAAATTTAAATCTGCCAATAGAACGACACAACAGCACGCCAAACGCTCTACACTGACGTTTGATGCGGCAATTAAACTGATTGTGAATGGCCGTCTTTTGCCAGCCACTGAATGAGTAGGCCGCTTTAGTCACGCGAGCCTTGATTGTCTGTACACTGCTTAACATAAACGTCACGTCCGAGGTAGGGGAATACTGTAATACTGGTGTGGGATAGATCTATCATTGCTGACAGAGTGATAGTGTGTGTGTATGGCGTTGTGTGTGCGTGTGTTTCCTCTAACGTCTTTACGCTTGTCGGGTTGAATAGGAATGATGGTCAGCCGTTTCCTTCCGCATGATTTGTACAGTATGTTTTGTGTTATTTAATCAAAAAGATGTTTACTAAGCGAGAAGAAACATGAGACTGTGTTTTTTTTTCTTTCTAACGTGGACTTCTGTGTACAGCGATAACATACCATTACTCTCATTGAAAAATCTAATCATCAAACAACATTTTTAAAACGTTTTTTTTTATTTCGGTGGGAAAATCATCCCGACATCTCCGCGCCCTTGAGCGAGGCGGGAGATAGTGTCAGACTTTAAACAGACAAAGACGCGGTAAGAGTTTACTTTAGCTAAGAAATCATAACCCTAAACCCTAAGGTCGACTGGTAGAAAATGCCTAAGGCATTAAGTCCGCCTTTGTACATAGTTTTTTGCTTGTGCATAAAGATTAAATAAATAAATCATGTAATGACTTTTCGCGCTCTAGCGTGGAGCAAAAGGCCGTCTCAGAGTTTTACTAACCAAAGAAACACAAGTAACTCGTTCGAACAATCCTGCAGCACAAAATCCCCAGCAGTGTGAAATTAGTACAGCATAGCATAGCCTTAAAATGTTCCCACTGCATGGACACAGGCCTCTTCTCTAGGACTGGGCCGTAATCTACCACGCGGGCCCATTGTGAATTGGTGAATGTCACATGTCTTCGAATTTTTGGTTCTAGGACATGCCGGTTTCTTCACGATGTTTTCCTTCACCGTTTTGAGAGCAGTGGTGATGAAGAGTGTAAAGTTACTGACTGATATTAATAATCCTCACAAAATTAAACACAATTCTGACCGTACTTATTACATCTATTGGCTAAACTGACAATAATAACGTGAATAAACTTATGTGGGCCAAATTAAATGGAGCAACGCGGTGCGGTCATGTGAGATGATACGTATTGAGGTAATAATAGCATTGTGGAACTAACTATTACGTTACTAGGGTACTAAGTGATGCTAGGGCTGCGAGTTTGAAAGAATCACCGCAGTCCTGGAACATAAAGGGCAAGTGAAAGACCAGGGTTTTTTTTAAGGTGGGAAATGTGGCGTGTCAGACTTTTACCGACTAAAATCACACCTGTGTGCTTCAGTTGCCCTTCATGTTCTCGCAGTTCCTACGGGTTTCCCCTTCGGAAATTTCCCACGGTCCTTACTAGTGGACATCGGCCCTGCTGGGCGCCTACAGTTTGCTGACATCTTCTTGAGGCGTGCGTAAACAATACGCGCCGTCGACAACTTGGGCTTGTTCCGGGCGTTTACCGGACGGCGAGCTAACCACTGCTCGCCTGTCCGATGAAGACCTGCGTCATGCGGAAGGTTAGGACGCCGTGAGGTCTTTTCAGCCACACCTCAAAGAGGGGATTTTCCGCTATAATTATGGCGTGCCTAAAGTGAACGAACATGGCCACTCGTGTTTGTAGACTTTTCTGTACTAAAATCTACTTTAGTACATAAAAGTCTAACATCATAATGGGAGAAGTTATCCAATAATTTCTCAAACAAAAAAGGATCATCATCTTATTCTTCCTTCCCTTGTCTCATATTACTTGGGATTGGCGCAACACGTATTTTTTCTTCCATTCTGTTCACCGTCACGCTATCACTACCTCCCTTTTCTTTCAGATCACTCCTCACCTCACACAATCCATTAAAAAAATAACATTAAAAAAAAACCTAGTTATATTTTTGTCACAGAATGTTAGCTTCTTAAGGGATGACAAAACACAGATATTATGGAATTACTATGAGATGAGATGACGATATCTTCAATATCATTTATCATTCTGAAAAAAACACCTAAGGAATTGATTCATCTAGTCACATTTAAGTAAAATTGTAAGTTCATGTCATTCAATAGAAGTTTTTGCAGTGAATAGAAGAGAAAACCATCCCAGTGAAAAAAAAGTACGAAATCAATTTCAGTTTAACGACCACTCAAAACCACCTACCTACTAGGTAAACGGTGTAATTCAATATTTTCCCATCACTATAAACAATTTCGAGGTTTCCCAATTAAAATAAATGCAGCTATTCAATCTTTCAGCAACGAATCAATAACGCGTCGGAATGAATATGAGTTTCCGCAAAAAACCGCCCAAATTGAACCGAACCCGTATTTCCCTGAAAATAATTACTTCGGGCAATATCGACATGCGAAAAAACAAGGCTATCCACACACTGAAGCAACCGAAGAAGACTATAGTTGTGCAGTTTTTTGAATTGGTAAGTACAACATATTAGTCCTGGAATTAGTAGGATTAGGTAGAGCCCACTTTAACCAGATGAACATCGAAAGATCAAGAGAGCCAAAATCGACTGCCTAAGACAGACTGTGCTGGCGCAAAATTATGAAGAGACCCGACCCCAGATAATAGAACAGACGGAACAATGGAGAAAAGAAAAAGAATATAAATTTATCATCATTCAAGTGAGATACCCCTTAAAGTAACTACATAATATAAGCTCACTTCGTTAATAAAGGACCAACTAACCTGAATTGTTAAAGTAAAAAAAGGCTTCCTACACACTGAAGCAAGCGAAGAAGACTATATTTGTGTGGTTTTTGAAATTGGTAGATACAACATACCAGTCCTTGAATTAATAGGATAAGATAAACTTATAACATCATTCAAGTGGAGTCTTAAAGCAACTACAGCTCACTTTATTACTAAAGGACCAATCAAACTGTTACAGTATAAAACATTTGGGCATGGAATTAACTTCCCATAAAACTTTCACTTTCTTGGCACCATCGCTTAATTATAAGAACGTAATAGAGCATAATAATAAAGGTGAAAACACATAAAAAATGCGACTTAAGAGACAGAAAGAAAGAGAAATTAAAAAATATACAGGTTTTTTGCAATAGTCGTCAGGTTTACAGAACAGATCGAAAATAAAAAATGACTTGAACATTTAAGGGAAAAAAAAAACGTCAACACATGCCAAGTTAAAACTTCATCGGTGAGCAGCACAGTAAAGAGTACTTTATATCCTTATCCCATCATACTACAGTAAGCGCCAAGCTTAATAGTGTTGTTTTGACACGGGCCCAAAAGACGTAACTTTCAATTTGGCCAACAGTAATTTTGTTGATGTAATTTTAACGGCGGCGCGGGCGCGGCCTCAACGCAATGTGTTGTAATAAAGGACGAACACATTTGTAAAGAGGAAAGCGACCAAACTGCCATATATTTACGGCGTTACAGGCGTTCCAGTTGTAAAACTGAATATGTTTTGTATGGGTAGGAACAGAGGTAAAACGAATGAATATGAAATGAAAACTATGGAATCGGCGTGTGTGGTTTTACTAGTCTATGAAATGGCATACCAAAAATATTTCTTCAGCATTATATTATTAGTTGAGTGCTTTGGCTACTTCTCTTCCGTGGCGTGGTGTATCTGGCTATCTCGTACTAGAGATTTCCACAGTTCCAGAGATTAGCACAAAAAGGAACTCTTCCGCAATATAAAATGAGTAAGGTTTATTATATATATAACATATAATGTATTATTGCTGGGCAAAGGCTTCCCGTCCTCAATTAAGAGCTCATAAGATTTCAGTTCGTTTTAAGAAGTCGCAAAAACCAGGGCTGAGTTGTGGTCAATAAAGATCTTTACTAGAACATTACCGCGCATAGCATCTCTACTAAAGACAGACTAAACAGAATCAAACATACGGCTTCGAAATATTACGTTATCAACTCAACAACACAAACAAATAAATTCACATCCTCCTTCATTGAATTATCTACGTTTCTATCACAAGGCAATAAGAACCAGATTCGAACGTGACAACATCCAATTTGGAGTTGATGAATGCCCTCAGTGGCGATGCGAAATAATTTCTTCTATTCATTCGCTAAAATATTACGGCCGTCTCTCCGACTAATGAATTCATTTCAATAGAGGCTCTTCAATCCTGACTGAAGCCATCGATAAAGATGACGAATAGTGAAATGGGCGGTTTAATTCTGACGGCAAATTAGTGTTTGAATTTGAATCGAGAACTAATAGATTTAATCAATTACATTGAAACTGAGACTGATTTATAGATGTGTAAGCGTGACTGATACGAGTACGACGTTATACAGATGTCTTTGATGATGATTATTATTCACTTACACGAAGATGTAAAAAAGCATGTGCATGATCCCAAGAGAAATCTGTACAAGACATTCTCCATGCATGTTCAAAACATACATCTAAGAACAAAGTATATGCGTATAACATAAAGTGGAAGCCAAAAAGTAGAGACCATACAACAAAGCTCACGTTAATATCATCAATTAATTGTCAGGTTGCCAAGCAACGCCTACTTTCTGCACCGAACGTTCACCGATGATCTACCGTCATAATATGTCCCAAGTGTCGAGCTATATTTTACCACTCTCGAGTACCATTATCTCCGAAACTAGAGCCAAGAAAATTTCGGAACATTCCAGCCTGTACCGCGATAAATATCACCACAGAGGTAATTATTAAGCCAAATGGATAGTAGTAGCAACAGCTAATTGCTGCTAATAAATCTGTATAGTGCATAAGAAAATTTACTCGAGTTTTTGAGTGTTAAATGGTGAAAACGGGTTTAAGTGTGATAAAGGACAGGCGCTTTCTGCGATACGGAAGAGTACAACTATTCGCAGTAAATTACAGGGAAACGGGAAAAAAACTGCAGTGATAAATTTATCTGTCCTGGTTCTTCAGTAAATAAAGTAAGAAATAATTAAGTGCCGCCTGCTCCGCATTTTATGCAGTACCGATCCGGGGACCGAGATCCTTCTTGTTTCCAAAGTTCCGAGGAAGTTAAACAAATGTGGTACTCCCGACCCTTGTGGCCAGCCGAGCGTAACGACTTCTATACGACATGTCCAAGTCTTTACTTGTGTGGTATCGTCCCGTAAATGTGAACACGAATAAACAGCGCGAGGTAAAATGTGGGGAGATTTTCCTCTACACTTCCAAACGAATATTTACGATACGATCAAAACGTTACGTCTGTATTTCCATACGTCACTAAAACAATACTCTGTTATGGAAGTATCATCAAAGCAACATTGTAGTACTATATTAAAGAGAACAAAAGCACCGGGAGAATCAGAACAGTTACATAACTTATGATCTTCAATATCAGTTAATATTGCCTCACTAAAGGTGCGCATAAAGAATAATGGTTTTTGAATATCAAACTAGGTATTTCCGAGGCACCTCGCTGGTACTTTAGTACATGTTCCGATGCTCCCCTCGAACGTAGCATTTTTCTTTTCGACGAGGAAATATACGCTTTCAGTTGATTTACGAATTGTTTGTGAATGCGGCATCGGGGATAAAATACAGTGTTCCTTAGCCCGATCTTATCTTGGAACAGTCGGAACTGTTACTGCTGATTGGACGACTTCTTTTTACTTGTGTCGGCTACGTAAAACAAGATTAAGCTAATAAATTGCTGTTAGCTCTAATTACGAATGATTTTTGCTGATGTCGAATTTAGTGCCCTGCAGGTTTGTTTGTCGTTCTATGTGAAAGATTTCTCGTAACACTCAATGGATTTAATTCTGCGCTTTATAAACTAAGGGCTGATTTCATCATTCAATATAAAAACTTAGTTCAACTAAACTGAGCTCAGAGTAATCTAGTTTAAATACCCGTGTCGTAAACATAGGCGACAACAAAAGAATTGAAACTGAGTTTAGCGTAAACTAGGTTCAAGCCATCGCGGTGAAACGCAAAATGAAGCTATAACCTCAATTAGGCGCTCAAAGTGCGTTTTGTTTGAACGAATCGCGATTAGTTTATTGGTGAATTTGACTCTAAGGGTAGTTGATATTTATCCACGCTCTCGCGCTTCAGGTGTGAGCGTGATCGATGCAGTTTAACAGCAATTAAGAAAAACCGCAGGAACAAGATTTCAACACATTTCCTCTGCTTAGGCTGCGAGATTGTTTGAAAGCCAGTTTATAATTGCAGTGGATGAGTGATTGGCTGCTGCGCTGCGGGTCGCGGGATCAACCCCGCACAGAACCAATATTTTATAGCATACTGATAGGTATTTCGGGTCTGGATGTCTTGTGTATATGAGTTTACATGTTTGTGATTGTGAGCACATCCACAATACAGGAGTAATTCCTAGCGTGAGACACCTTTTTTTTAATAGAAAGAAAAGAAAGAGGTACCGAGGCCCTGAAACGAAAGAATAACTGAAGAAACACAGGTGGGTTTAATTCAGTAAATGCCGGACACCATTTTGCTCTCATCATCATCATTTCAGCCGAAGAACATCCACTTTTGGATATAGGCCTCCCACAAGTGTCAACACAATCCTGTGTGTCTCGCATCCATTGGATTCCCGCTTCCCTTACCAGGTCATCGGTTCACTTTGTAGGAGGCCTTCCAACGCTACGTCTTCCGGTACATGGTAGCCATTCCAGAACTTTTCGGCCCCAATGGCCGTCCATTCTACGAGCAGTGTCCTGCCTATTGCCACTTAAGTTTGGGGATTCTTTGTTTCCCTAGTCATTTGATGATTTTTCTACCGAAAAAGTAAAGTAACATATCCACAATCATTTCGAACTAACATGCCACGTCCAAACCAGTCATCTTCCAACATGAACTGGCTCCGTCGTTAGACTACCAACTAGCGCCAGCTAAATGTAGGTGAATACGGAATTCTCGGGAGTACCTACCGGGGATGTGACCACTCGTGAGCCGTGCGTGCTGAGAATATTCTAATGTACTCTTTATATTTTCCAGCTGTATTGAATTATTGTGGCTTTTTGCTGCGATCTGTGGAGATTCAATGCGAATGCAGGACTTGGCGTGTTATTTTAGAATCTAGCGGCTTGGTGCGTGACGATGGGAAGAAACCAGTTGGTAAAACGTTAATGCCATGGAAGGTGGGTAGCTTCTGGTGTGGGACGCAACCTGTGTCGACACCCTTAAACGGCGCAAATAATGTAACCTTATTCGTAATAACAGTTTTGAGCTGTTTGGGGTCTAAACTCTTGGGTCATGGGGTCCGAGTGCACGTCTCCTTTTCACGGAAATTTCACGCAGACTGATAGATACTTTGCGTGATCCAAGGGCTGGCTCTTTCTTTGCTCAAAGAATTAGCATTGCCATTCAACGTGGCAATGCTGCCAGCAGTACGGTGTGTAGTGTTCCACGCGTACCTCAAGGAGATGTCAGTAAAACTGAAAGGGCCTAGTAAGGTCGTAACCTGGATGAAGACCTGTTGGTGACCGTGTTGGTCAGTGAAAGTCTGAAATGATTCTACCCTAGAGCGCGGGAGTTGTCATTGGATAATTTTTACCCATCCTAAAGAAACCTTTACTTCTCAGAAATACTAATAAATGTTTTATACCAAAATTAACCGTATTATCTTAATAAGTTTTAATTGCCACGCCGGCCTATTTAGATAAATACTGTATTACACATCTATTTAGGTTAAGTGTTCTGAAGTAATTACAATTGTTTCCTCTAAATGTAAGTGCTGGAAACGTTTGCTTTTAGCACTAATAGTCCAGTCGGGGTACTAAATTTAATATCACGGTTTACTCGTAAATTTATTTGACTGTGGGAAACACAGAAAACTTCAAATTGATTAATACTGTAGGAACACAATGAAAGATGAAATATGACCGCGTGACGTATGCAAGGTTTATGATGTATGCATGTTTATATTATAGAGACGGCTGCGCTCGGTCTATTAAGTAACAAAGTGAATATACGGGTCTAACAGAACCACGTCTTTGTTTGCGCTTCCACCAACCAATCCAATATAATATCTATTTATATAAAATCCCTAAAAATACTCGTATATCTCAGAACCCTGAGGTCCTGGACGTTTGGAAGGCGTACGAGGAGCCGAAACCAACTCGCAGAGGCCTTTTAGATACTTTTAATGGTCCTGATGCCAACCGACGACTATCCCTATACGCGCAATCCTAGTGCATCCAAGGACAAACCCGGTTGGTGAAAACTATTGTGATATATGGAAAACTAAGACAATAGGGCTATGGTTTTTGGAGTCTTAAGTGGACTGGTTACTAAGAACTATGTTAAAACTATGGCCTCAATATATGCTAAAACAATGTTATTAATATTCATCGGTAATATTGACTTATTAAGATTTCTGTGGTAGGAAAATATCAATAAACTTCTGCCGCTCTGGTAAACCAAGAGGGAGTTTTACTATCAAAAATTAACTCGTATTTCTTCAGTTACCGTTTCAATTCAGAAGCGCATTAACTCTTTCGAAAAACCTCACCTTCACGCGCCAGCCACCGTCGCAGGAGACGCCTCGGGTCTCAGCTACCGCATGAACGAATGACAAACAATAGGTAATTCGCCGTCTATCCGTCCGGTAAAGACAAAGCCTGAGCTGACAGCGCGTAATGATCCACGCTCACCTCAAAGAGATGTTAACGAAACTGAAGAGGTTCAGTAGAGCCGAAGCCTTACTGGAACGTATGGGAAACAGGTGGCTTTTAGTTAGTAAAGGTCTAACACGCTCTCTCATTTCATCCTAAAGTGAAAGATGTCATTTCATTATACCCCATTTCAAAAAAAAAAAACTTCCAGTAATACAGATTTTTTTAGGTGGGAAAATCATCCAATGACATCTCCGGTAGAGCGGGAGATAGTGTCAGAACACTATCTCCCGCTCTACCCAAGGGCAGGAGATCCGGGGCTTGGTTCAAGCCATGCTCCGGAGCGAGGAGGAGTCGCCTCAAGGGCAGGCGGTCGCCTCCTTCTGCGAAGCAGTAATGCTAGCAAAGGAGGAGGCCGACCGCATCAGGCAACGGCGCACACGCCGCCGCCGCCGCCGGGATTCCGATCCCGATTTCTCTTTGGCTCACGGACGGCGGGCAATGGGTAGCTCGCTGTCCATCCGTCCGGTAACAGACCGGTCCGAGCTCAAGTCGTCTACGGCGCGCACTGTTCCCGCGCGCCTCAAGGAGTTGTCAGCAAATTGTAGGGGCCCAGCAGGGCCGAAGCCTACTGGGGCCAAAGGTTATGTGAAAATGTCACCAAGGGCCCTGGGACAAAGGCAATGAATGGAACAGGGTAGGTTTTTAGTCAGTAAGAGTCTGACACTATTTCCCGCCCCACCCAAGGGCGGGATTTGTCATTGGATGATTTTACCTACAATAAAAAAAAGGGCAGGAGATGTAAAAGTCTGCTTTTACTGACTAAAAACCTACTCCTGTTCTTTTTTTACCTTCCTGGTTCCCGGGTTTCATTTTCACATAACCAATGGCGCCAGTAAGCTTCAACCCTGCTGGGCCCCTACGGTTTGCTGTGATACAGATGTTGATGTAACGATCTGTAGATTCTTGCATCAGTAACTAAAAAAAAGAAATTATAAGCACTTAAAAAGTGCTGAACACCATTGATGAGCTTCGACGCTAAATTTTCATGGTTAGAAAAAAATATTATTTTACTTATTTGCTCTAATGAACACAGATGTCAATGAAAACTGTAGATAAAACTGTAACATGTCAAGTCTAGGAACATTACTACATATCGCATACTTATTTAAAAAAGAGGTGTTTGAAATTTGAATCATAAAATGCGTGTCATAAGATTCAATTTTCTAATACCACTTTTTTGAGTTAGGGCTCTGTATGATTAAGCGTGCGATGGATTGACTTACGTCATTTTAATGCGAATATCCTATCGGCTTATGTATGTAACACGATGAATCATTTTGCATTAACAATGCATACGATGTTATCGAAAACGCAGTAGAAAAATCTAGTAACAGCTATACTTATGCGCAATTGTTTACTAATCGACTAGCAAACCAATATGGGTCAACACATTTCTGTTGTAATTTGCAGAAAGTCTTTATGACAAACCTTTTTCAAACTAGGTTTTCTTTTTCAAGGTGGGAAATCATCCAATGACTTTTCTCGCTCTAGCGCGAGTGAGATTTTTACTGACGTATACCACACCTATGTTCCTGCTTCGCCTTGCGTTCCAGGATCCCATATTTCCCTTTCGGAAGTCAATCCATGGCCCCAGTAGATGATGATGAAAATCTGGATTCCTAGAAGTTTTAAACTTCAATTTAAAGATGATGATGAATTGATATTAATCGTTATTCCTACTTTCAGTAGGCCCTAATTGTAATAGATACTTTTCAGGGGTTCAAAGCCCCAAAGGTGTTTCAATGTGATGTTTGTGTAATGTGTTATATTTCTAACCTAAAGGTTGACTGGTAGTCCCCTGAACTGAAAGCCCTGTTGTATTAAGTCCGCCTGTGTACGACTATTGTAGGTACATAAAGTTAAATAAATAAAGAATAAATTGAAAGTTAAATTCAAATTATATTATATTTTAACCCTTGTCATGGCGCGCATTGTTCCAAGCGCGCCTCAAGGAAATGACAGCAAACCGTAGGGTCTAAGCCTACTAGGGCCAAGGGTCTGCTTCTGAAAGAAAGATTCGGCCCTGGTATGAAAGGCAACGAAGGAACAGAAGTGGTTTTTTAGCCAGTAAAAAGTCTGACAATATCTCCTGCTCCGCCCAAGGGCGGGAGACCTCATTGGATGATATCTCCAGCTAAAAAAAAATCAAATTATGTTTTTTACACTTGTCGATTAAGTGATATCATTAAGATGCTGCCTAGTAACGCTGTATATGAGTTAGCATATACAGCACAATATACATTTATGTAGATAAAAAGATCAATTATAAAAAGAATATTTATTAAAAACTAACTTCTACCAGCGGCTCCAATAACGTTAAAGTCGAAAATATACAGCCTGTGTCAGTCAGTGATAGATTTAAAAGTAAATCTGTCCAATAGTTTTTTGTTAGGAACAAAAATTCTAATCTTTCGTCATTGTAACGGTAGTATAAAGAGGCTAAATCCGTCCACTATAGAAATGGTTTCCAAAAACCTACTCTTTTAAAAAAAAAACATCCAACAAAGACTTCCGTCAATTCGAGGAATCCAAAACATTAGTCCCATTCACGTCCGCCTCCATTTTTAAAACTTCCAATAAATTGCTGTGAGAATAGGCGCCATTTTACCATCGGCATTCTTTTTTCAGTCGATCGGCATTCTGGTAGTGATCCAAATAGGTCAGATCGTCGGATGGTCGGGTGGTCGGTTGGTCGGATCAGTCTTTTGTGGAGGGGCGTGCGTCCGATGCGAGAATCGCAATCACGATGCACTAGGGTGATTTATGTCTTAGAAACCTTATATGAATTTCAATGTAATATGATTATAGAATGGTTTATGAGGACAAACGGCAGTGTAGACGGTTTTTTATTTGAATGGAGAAGTTTACTTGTAGAAAGAGGGAAAGTTGACCAATTTTGGACATATTATATCTGGGTCTACAACTACTTTCCTTTGACATAGGCTTAAGCTGCAGCGATTTTATACAATATTGCATAATATAAAAGGCTGCGGTTATTATGGCCCTCGCAAATATACAACTGAAAGAAACCGATGAATAATACGTCAGTAAAAGTCTGACACGCTTTCCCGCTCTCTTCAGAGCGAAAGAAGTAATTTGATGTTAAAAGAAGTTCTCTCAAGACCAAGCAAAATAAAAGAGATGCTTGCATTTTGTGTAAAGAAGAAAATCTTGAAGCTTTCAACAGCGATATGATAAGACAGGTAAGTATCCTGTCTAAAGAAGAAAATTTTCATGAAAAGAACAAGTATTCAATGAAAATATTTTTTTTTCATGCCAAGCTTTTATAGCGCGGTATTTTTGTTTTTGGAATGCACCCGGACAGATGGGCTAAGATTGTTTCTCACTGAACGTCTAAGGGAAGTTGACGCCACCGAGGTCGACCACGACGAAGGTGGTGTGACGATCTGATCATGTTTGCGAGGAAAATTGGCCAGAGATTGCCCTAGACAGGGAAGTTTGGAAGGAGAAAGGGGAGGCATTTTCCCAGCCGTGGGACACACGATAGCGCGGTATATATTAATAATCAATACTTATCAAGACCATTCCAAAAAGCTCAAACACAATAGGGTTCTCTTATTGCACTTATTACCAAGTTTCTATGGCCATCTTCCAGTTCCATCATTAGACTCTGGTTATCATTTAGCACCAACGTACTCATCAAGACGAATCGTACGAGCCCAAAATCAATGGTTGTATCCTTTAACTACCGAGTTCCTATGGCCACCTTCTGGTTCCAACATCAAATCAGGTCCATGTCATAATAATCTGGCATTGTCATCTGATTAACACATGCATGCAAAATTTCAGCTCAATCGGTGACCGGTGAAGTGGATCAAATTGAATTTGCAAGATTTGATCACAGACAAACATCGAAAACAAACTCTTTTCCTTTCTTCCAGTCCATCCAAAAATTGTCTGGTAGAAATTGCCCTGTGCAATAAGACCGCCTATTGTACACTTTTTTTTTTATATAAATTTTTGTTCTATAATAAATTAAGGTGTGCAATAAAGAAATAAATAAATAAAGCTTGTAATAGCTTCACATTGCCCGACAGAACCTCTTTTTTATATATTTCCTAGCATGCAGTATAATCTAGTTAACAGCTTGTGGTTATATTAATATCTGTGTGCAAGTATCCAAGTTATGAAGGCACAGTTTGTTCAACAACTTAGGCAGTCGTAAAATGTTGACGTTTTTGTTGGCTCCAAGCCTGACCGAAAGAAACTTGCTTGCAATATTGTTACGGAGTTGTGTACACGGTTTAATAAGATGGTTGAGGCGTTTATTTTTGTGGTGGGACTTGTTAGTAGCCATAATGTTTTGTAGTTTTATTTTTTTTATAAATAATATAAAACTAGTACTTGACTGCGATCACACATGACAGTAAGCGATGATGCAATCGTTGATGGCACACTAATTTATTAAGAACCTTGAAGACACCAAAATTATAATCGGACGGGAAGACCGTAGCAGGTCAATTGTTTCAGACCTTCGATATAAGCGATGTAAACAACGAGACCTTTAGTCTGGACAGTAGAGATGTCAAAAACGTGAGGGTGGACCGTGGACAATCGCCGTGTCGGAGTGTCCAATGGTAAAAAGGTGATGGCGGCATCAAGCCATGTAGGTAATTTTCGCGTACACTCTCCAAATTACCTTACAGTGCAGTATTTACAACATCAAGACTGAATGTCTATGAAGACAACACAGACACATCTCCAGATCTTATGACCATTCATAAGGTGCAAGATATGTTACTTGGAAATAATTGTGCGTCTATTTATTTAGACATAATAAACATGTTTTCTTCCTTCTTTCTTTCTTTCTATGTAGGCCCGTCATAGTAAAGATGATTGCATGGCTCAAATAGATGAGAAGTATGAAATTTTTGAAATGAGATCCTAATAAGACGTAAGTGAGCACTAACGAAGGACTTTTGAAAACCTAAGTTTGGAATTCAGGAAGCGAAGCTTTTCATGCTTTGGGATTTGCTGTGAAAAACTGTTTAGCTATCCAATATCAAAACATACACTCTACGGCAGTAAATGTGACCCACGCGAACTTGTTAACAAATTAATGCATGAATTTTTAAAAGCAGATAGTAGCTTCTTTTGTTAGTGTCAATCAGTTCTCATTAGGTTTTTACATTGCATTAAGAATTTGTGCCCAAGGGTAACTGCTTTTTAAATCAAACATAGTATTTTGAAAACCGCCTTTTTGATGAACTGGTCGTCGCAGGCGCTATGTATATGTTTTAGAAAAACAAAAATTACCGGCAATCTACGAGTATATAATCCGGTATTCTATACAATACCTAGGAAATGTATAGAAAATGGTTAAACGCTTTTACTCGTATTTTCAAATGGTCATAAAAAAATATTTTTCATTTGGCCTTTGCATTCTAGGGCCAAACGTTCCCTTAGAAACTTTCAATTTTAATCAAATTTTAAAGAGAAAAACTTAATAACAAAACGAAAACCCCTTTCAAATAACACAACATTATCGTTGAATCTGACAGATTCAAAATCCAAACAAGAAATATTATTCTCAACGGCATTATAAATAAGGTTACATTGGAGCATCATTACGATTTATTTCCGCAGCCTTTTGGGATAAGGAAACGCATATATCAATTGGACATCCAGCCCAGGCCGATGTAAAGGAGAACCGACGAACTGAATATGTATTTATACATTTCGTTTACTGAAAATATATTTATACTTTATTAGCTTTGCTTGCGACTTTGCCGTAGTGAAAGTCTAAAATCGAAGGTAGCCTCGGGATCCCCGGGGCCCTGGATCGAAGGCAATGAATGGAACAGGGTAGATTTTTAATCAGTAAGAGTCTGACACTATCTCCCGCCCTACCCAAGGGCGGGATCTATTATTTGATGATTTTACCTTCCATAAAAAAAAACATCGGGATAAAAAAGAACCTTTGTCTTGATCCAGTCTAACGTTTCTTTCCTTTTTTTTAATGCGACATCATCAAATAACTGCTGAAGAATTATCACTTTTACTTGCCACATAGATAAACACAATGAAGTAACAATTATATTGAATCTTAAATACGATATTGTGTGTCATACTGTTGCGCTAAACAGGTCCAGTTTAGCATAATGCCAGACAATTACGTAGCAGTTGCCTGAAGCTGATTTTAAACTGAACCTTACTTACTAAAATCCACCGGTGCTCCTTCAGTTAGCATTAGCGTTCCAGGACGTGGTAACTATTTATACTCATCATCATCATTTCAGCCAAAAGACGTCCACTGTTGGACACAGGCCTCCCCCAAGCGTCGCCACAATGGCCGGTCCTGTGCGTCTCGCATCCATCGGACTCCAGCGACCCTGACCAGGTCATCGGTCCACCTTGTGGGAGGCCTTCCAACGCTGCGTCTTCCGGTACGCGGCCGCCACTCCAGAACCTTTCGGCCCCAACGGCCATCTGTTCTTTTTTTTTGGGCACATTGCGTGCAATGTGCCCAGCCCATTGCCACTTGAGTTTGGCAATTCTACGTGCTATGTGCAGGGTTGCTACGTGCGGCAACCCTGGTTCTCTTGCGGATATCTTCATTTCTGATTCGATCACGCAAGGAAACTCCGAGCTTAGCCCTTTCCATTGCCCATTGGGTGACTTTGAGTCTTCTTATGAGGCCCATTGTAATAATACTCTTTATACTTAATACTCCAGCAAATCTTTTCATTGACCTAAAGTTCTGATCAATAAAGTAGATGTGCAAAGTCCAAGATAAGATGTCACACAAACTGACATGTTGGCGCAAGAGAGTTCTTCAAATTTTAAAAGGACGATACAAAATAATGCCATATATTGTAGTCCATCTTTTGGTTGTTAACTTTGTGGCATATTTTTCCTATATTACGAAAAGCAAGGTGTTAGAATATAAATGTGTTGTCATAATTAAACAGCAGTCATGGCTTAATGGTTGTTTTAGATGGGACATCATCCAATGACTTCTCCCGCTCCGGGCGGAGCAAGAGAGAGTGGATTTTGGAAGACCCATTCTTATGTTCCTTCTTTTCCTTGTGTTTGAGAACTCCGGGTTTTCCATTTAAAGGTTAACCATTAAAATAATAATCCCCTCACCCTCAGGGTCCTGAGATAAGTAAATGTATAAAAATAATGATAATAAAAATTTCGACGACTATCAGTCGAAGCTGTCGTTGCGCGGTTGGATCCAGGACCTGATACAGAAGGCAGTAGTTCGATACGGCTCGCATTGTGAGGAGGTTCCTGTCTCTGGAGCCCTAACCACCGGTAGCTGGGACCCTGCTCCCGACACCGGCGGACTACTACTTTTTGTTTTTACTTATGTCTTTTTTTTAATGTCTTGGAAGAAATATTTAAAAATATATAAAATATGTACAGAAAATGAAATATAGGAAATAATAATAATTTAGCTGGATTATAACTCTTGCACAATAAATAAGTAAGCCGTAACTACGAATACATGTGACGCGAAGTAACATATCAGTGCTAGTTATTCAAATTGAAAGGAAGACACAAAGTTGTGCCCAGTACGCTCGCCCGATAGTTTGGTCACAAACTTTGTGGGATACGCTTTACATAACATATTAAAGTACCAACAACTGTGTTGCTGCTATTTATTTGGACGTGGTCGTAGATTTTATCGTGGTTAGTTCCTTTTCCTAACATTAATACAAGCTACCACTTTTTTTTAACCTTGTGAATACCGTAATTAGAGACACAATAGAAAGACAATAGGTGTGCGGACACTGGTGCCCTCTTGGGGCTTGTCAGTTTAAATCCCACTTTAGGAGTCATTCTCCTATCTCGTGGGTACGTTCAAACATATAAACTCACATACATAAGACAACCAGACCCGGAACACCTATCTGCAGACCATAAAGATATTTGTTTTAAGTGGGAATCGAAACCGTAGCCCGCAGTGCAGTAGACCATCGTTCAACCACGACGGCATCGTCATAACGCTGCAACGTTATAAACAATAAAAACGTATGTTTGTTACTCCTTTACTCCTAAACAGCTGAACAGATTCGGAAGTAATTAGACACTCACTTTAGCGAACATACCTGACACACTGCAGAAATTTTAAGTTATTCCTAATTTTCTCATCGCAGTTTTTTGTTTATTTCGAAAATGGCTATAACAGATGTAAGCAAAAACGCTGCCAGGCTGAAATGGGATTGTGTGGGTCACGTCAGCTGTATGCAAGTGACCGCTGGGCAAGAGTCGCCGCGCAGTGGGTTCCTGCAGAGGGAAAGAGCCATCGAGGCCGACCCAAAAAAAAGGTGGCGAGAAGATTCAGACACGTACCACGAGAGGGCGCGGGAGAAGTATATCATCATCATCATCATTTCAGCCGAAATATATCCACTGTACAAGCTAACTTAAACCTTATTTTTACGTAATAAGGTTTAAATTAGGTGGTATGAGGTGTACTATATTTAGTACACTGGTGCCGGAGAGGTATATTAGTGAAAACTGCACGTATACATGGCAAGTTTATCTTCGTCCCCCATGTTTCGAACAAGGAAGTTATGTTAGCCTCTCATTGTTACAGTCTACGTAATTCCTCGCTGCGCTTTATCTAATAATGTTTCATTTTATATAAACTTTAAACAATTGTACTGTTTCCTTGTTAATTAAATGAACTTGCATCTTGATTGTGAACTACTTTTATGTAACTTGTTTTTGATATTACGAGTAACTGATCTACTATAAGATAATCTTGTCGTAATGTAACATATTTGAAGCCCAGTTCCCAGCCGATTTTTACCCACAACAAAAGGGATGTATATGTAGGGATGGCATGTATATATATGTGTTTAGGTAACAGATTGTCAGTCCGTAAATACGCAATCACATATTTCCATTTACCTCCAAAACAGCTGCGCCGATTAAGATGTGGTTTTTTATGAAGAATAGAATAGAATAAACTTTATTATACACCAAAATAGTAACAATTCACAGGAACTTAAATGTATGGGTACAATGGCGGTTTTATCGCTGACAGCGATATCTACCAGACAACCTTAGGATGGAATATAAGAACTTAAACTATAAAGGGACTGCGGTGTACTACTAGCAAATATAAATCAAAGAAATAAAAATAAAAATTAATATAATGTAATTATTCAATTTGTTAAATACATGTTCCCACTTATCTCCAAATCCACCGATTTAGATGCAGTTTTATGTAATTATTTATTTTTTTACGTCGATTGTTTAGTGCTTAGGAGCGCTTCTTCTGAGCGTGTGATTTTGAATTCGATTCCTGTAAATTGTTGAGGGGTGTTCATTTAACATTTGACATTTGTAGAAGTATGAATTTCTACTCAGTTGGCAATAGGCAATAGCGTTGTCATTACTGGGGAAGTGTGGTCGTTTCATTGGAATACTTCTGCCTATCCATTCACGGAAAACAGGCGAGATACTATCAAACTTAATATAATAAAGACGAAAGTTTTTACGTTTTTTAAACCTTCACGCTCAAAAAAACGAAAGATTTGGAAGTCGTTTGATACGTAGGAAGATCATATCCTGACATACCACATAGGATACTATTCTCCCGGGATTATATTCTCTTGACGCGGGCGAAGGCACTAATAGAAGCTCATGTTGTTATAAAAATGGCAATCAGAAGAACCAGAAGCGAATCCAAAAACATCAGAATCATCAACTTCCACTCTGGGAGGAAAGATAGAGAAAGTCAGCCAATAACAGACCAAAATACCACCTATATTGCTTCAGTTGCCTTTTAGCTCCCTGGGCTGCGGTGACCCTTTCAAAGCAACCCTGCAACCCTATCAGATGGATGATGAAGTTACCGCATTGACCTGGTCCTAATCTACGCACTAAAAACAAAAGATGACGCATCTAAAACCATCGACACATGTATGTACAGTCGTTAATTTTGATCATAAAATTTTATGCGTTGAATAACGGACGCGCCGAATGTCGCCGTCAGTGGCGTAGTTGAGTAAAGGCCTTGGAAATAAAATAAAGGGGCCCCTTTTTAACGTAGGAAATCATGGAATAACTTATGCTTTAGATGGTGAGGAAGGGAGTATCCAACTGTAGCGACATCTATGTCGTCACAAATTAACTAAACCTGCATCGCGCAAGTAAAATTCGCGGCGCGATTGGAACATATAGAACAAACCCGAAATCATCTATCGGGCAGTAGCCCACCAGATATAACACCTGTCTGGTCGGAGGATCCTCCCTTTTCAACGGAGGTATGTGGGACTTTACTCTCTGTTCCACTACCTCCAAACTGGTGACCCTCGACAAAGAACGTCAGCGCAGCCTTCGTGCAGCTACTACTTCGTGACGTCATCATCACTTCCTCAAGCTTTCGTGCAGCGAGCCATACAGCCAGCACCCACGGCTATATGGGTATCCTGACCACCAGCATGCCTACTTGGTCATACCTGGTCATCACCCTCAGCCTCATCAGCGACCTTGGCTAAACACCTGCACCTTCGGCCAGTCACATGAAGAGCCTTGAAGAACCTCTCCTGGTCGACGACAGCAGTCAAGCCCTACGTCGCACATCACCGCTCCGACTCACTGGAGCCAGCCGCACTACTCCGACTCACTGGAGCCTGCAGCATCGTATCCCGACTCACTGGGATAGCACCACCCCGACTCACTGGGGCATCACCGCAGACAGTTCCGACTCACCGAGAACTATGCGGAATCCGGTTCCGACTCACTGGAACCAATCTCCATTGGCCTGGCACGCATCACACGACGCATCAAGAAGCATCAAGAGCTATCGATCTCCGATCTCCGGAGGGGAGTGATGTAGCGACATCTATGTCGTCACAAATTAACTAATCCTGCATCGCGCAAGTAAAATTCGCGGCGCGATTGGAACATATAGAACAAACCCGAAATCATCTATCGGGCAGTAGCCCACCAGATATAACACCTGTCTGGTCGGAGGATCCTCCCTTTTCAACGGAGGTATGTGGGACTTTACTCTCTGTTCCACAACCCCCAAACAACTCTTACTGACTAAAACGAGTTACAATGATTATGTGTTGCAATCTATTTTATTTAGATTTCGAAGGCTTGACTGAGACACCTGATGCAGTGATGCAATCGTTGATGGTGTACCACACTAGTTTATTAAGAGCCTATTCACTCTAGCCTCGGGTGCGAAAATTTTTCGCTAATTCAATGAAAAGTTTTTGTACTTATCAGGTTTAGAGGCCCCCCAAACTAAGGGGCCCCGGGGCACTGCCCCGCCTAACTTTTCGGTAGCTACCACACTAGTTTATTAAGAGCCTACTCATTCTAGCCACGGGTGCGAAAATTTTTCGCTAATTCGATAAGAGCTTTTTGTACTTGTCAGGTTTAGGGAGCCCCCGATCTAAGGGGCCCCGGGGCACTGCCCCACCTAACTTTTCGGTAGCTACGTCAAAGCCATCATTTACGAGTTATTTACGATAGAACGTTATTGTTTTAAACCATTTATTTTGCAGTTAATGATGCCTCAACTTCATATTGTTATGCAAAATTTAATGACTGCAGTAAAATACAAAAGATTTTGCTTCTATTTAAGCTTAAATGAAACTTTGAAACGATTTAGTTTGCAGTTGTACTTACCTAGTATATATCTAGGAGGGTATTTGGAAAAAAATTGCTAAAGTTGTAAAGTCTCTTGCGTGCATTTTATAAGAACACAAGTTTATTAGGGCTTAATAAATATAAAAACTTAGACAAAATCTATGAAAACTTAATTCTTTACCATTTTTATTTTAAATGATCAATTATGTATTGCGTTTTTTATTTCAGCCAATAGGTTGTACCGAACCTATAGACTGAAATAAAACAACGCAATATACACTGTTAAATTTTGATCGTTTTAATCCCGTGGAAGGTCGATCCGGTACATAAAACACTATCGATTGGTAAAGATAAAATTAAAAAATAAACTACATTTTTTCTAAAGCTCGGATAATAGAAATTAATTTCGTACATGCGTATTAATATACGCATGTACGAAATTAATTTCTTTAAGTAAACGAGTCAATGACCTTGTAGGTAGTAGTCGGTCGTTGAGTAGCAACCACCTACAGGTCATTGAACTCGCCCAGCTGACGTTTACTTAAAGAAATTAATTTCGTACATGTGTATTTTAATTCGAGTTTTAGGAAAAAAAGTAGTTTATTTTTTTATTTTATCTTTACAAATCGATAGCGTTTCATATACCGAATCGACCCTCCACGGGATTAAAACCGATCAAAATTTAACGGTGTAAATGATGCTATGATTTTAAATCCCAAATAATAAAATCCTGGTCCTTTTAGAGACAGGACTTAGCAAACAGCTAATACCTCCGCCATTCAAGAAATAAACAATAAAATTATAGACCACACAAAAATCTTCCACAACTACTTTATATTGAGTGAAAATTCACTCTGAAAAGAAAACCGTGACAGTAAAAAATATATTCGATTTTTCAATTTTCTCGCCACAGCAGTGTAATTAGAAAGCTGGGTAGTAGCCAAAAGTTGTAAGTTTTCACCCCGATGATAGGTTTTAAACAAGTTCCAGTACAAAGTTGGTGCAGTACTGACCCATATTGTGGTAATGTTGGTAGCATAACAACAGCAGTTATATCGCGTTTTTATGTATGTGCAAATGGCTACGTATTTAGGTTGGTACAGTACGCGGCAAATAAGTTTAACTATTTGCTATGGTTACGCGCAGCTCCCCACTTCGATTGAGACGAGAAAATCGGTTACTGCACATTTATGGTCGACCGCCATGTTGGTTCAACTTGTGTGACGATGATTATCGCCGATTATCGGGTGTTAATGGAAGTGCTGCGTGTAACCACAGCAAATGTTTCAACTTATGTGCCGCGTACTATACTACCTGCGGGATTGATCGTAAGAATCGCGGCTATGGAACGCAAAAGGTAACTAAAGGAACACGGGTAGATTTTAGTCACTAAGTACCTATCGTAGTATGGAAATATTGCAGTACAATCATTTTCTTAACCATGAAGTTTCTTTTGGAAATATTGCAGTACAATAATTTTCTTAACCATGAAGTTTCTTTTGGAAATATTGCAGTACAATCATTTTCTTAACCATGAAGTTTCTTTTCGGTTCTTTTTTATAGGAAACGAGCAATTGGAACCGTGCGTTAGCCTCTCACATTTTTTAAGTGCCCTTGTAGGCCTACGAGAAATAAACTTATTTTGAGTTCGGAGTCTGAAAAGCCCTTTCTCTCCACCCAGAATGAAAAAGTTTCCTATTTAACGAAATACCAACATGAAAAAAAAAAGTTATAAAGTAAGACTGAGAGCAGCGGTGGCCGAGTGGTAACGTCCCCGACTTACGAGTTGTAGGTCGCGGATTCAAACCCAGCTATTCATAGATTCAAAGCCAGCTAGGCGCATTACTTTGTGTAATTTATTTCATGACCACTGCTCTCAAAACGATGAAGGAAAACATTGCGATGAAACCGGCATGTCCTAGAACCAAAAATTCAAAGACATGTGACGTCCACCAACCCGCACCGGGCCCGCGTGGTGGATTACGGCCCATTGCCTCTCCTAGAGTGGAGGCCTAAGTCCCAGCAGTGGAAACATTATAAGACTGATGCAATACTATGCTATAAAGTAAGAAGTAAATTCAACGTAGTTATTTAATGATACTTAAGGTGAATGCTTTAGAAAAGCCTCCTAGTATAAGTTTCTTTTTGATACAAATAGCAAAAGAATCCAAAACCCAATTAGAACAGTCACAACAGCATTATTCTGCCAAAACCTTTATGCTAACTTCACCCTTTTCTCCATTTTAGAATAATAAAGAATAAAAAAGTACATAAGGAGTGGCCGGTCCGGAAGGGTGCAATCACGGTCGGCCCAAATTACATGGCAATACAATCATGATTCGGGCGCCAGCAAATTGTTAAATAACGCTCTACAGGGACCAATTCATATTTATTTTTACGACTTTCCTACAAGAATATCGTTATGATAAAAGTATTTAGTAATTTCGGTGGAAAGGTTTTTGCGTGGTCGCCTGTTTTGTGTGTTTACGCTAATCCGAACATTTATACAACTACAAGCTTCCGATAGCAGCTTCACTTACGTTTAAGGGTGTATCCACATCTGACGAATGCGCCGCTTGCGACCCGCTTTCAGGCTGCGTGCATTTCAAGTTTGCGCGCTAATCCTGATCCGCTCGCGTACCAGCTTCGCACCGCGCAAGAGCGCCCCGCAGGCTGCACATACTTCCTCCCAGTCGCATTTTTACAGTGCAAACGTTGCCCGAGTTGCTCCAGAGCGGCGCACAAAATGTAGTCTGTAATCGCACGCGAGCAATGCGCACACGTTGCAAGCGACTCGCTAGCGGCGCATTCGCCAGGTCTGGACACTCCTTTCAAGGTATGGACATACCTTGAAAGGAGTGTCCAGACCTGGACCAGAGCTACCTAATCTACGACTAACTGCCCTAGCTTGGCGATATCTCTCCCGATTTTTAGCGATTTTGTGGTCGAAGTTAAAGTACTCTTGCCTAACCTATTCACTATTGATTTAAAGAGAATATTTGTTTCGTCGACTGATAGCTATACTGCCAGATACCAGCACTGAACTCCACGTCCACATTTACTTATTTATTTATTACAGTTTGAAAAGAAAAACAACTATAGAGGATGGGTAGTTCTCGACTGGCAACCTTTTGTTGCGCAAAGAAAAATGTAATTTTCAATCTCGACAAACTAACTAAACATGTCAAATATCATGACTTAACATTTCATTAAAACCTCAGAACCTTTCCCAACAAATAACATCTAAAAGTTTAGTCCTTTGAGCAAGTTAATCAAAACTCGTTCAAATGTTCAGCTGTTTCATAATGGCTCTGTAAGTTGGCCGCACTTGGCAAGCCTCAGCCATGCATTAGTTGCATCGGAATTTATAGTCGCACTCTGACCCCAAAAATATACGGTCAGTATACCTCACACTCCATGGATCGTTAGCGATAGTGCTCCAGTTAGTCACGGCTTAAATTTTTATGTTCGTTATTAAATACTAGCATCTGCCAGTGGTTTCGCACGCGAGACGATGGATTTATCCCAAGGAAACATACTTTTGAAAAAAGTGTATAGCTATGTCCAACTTCCAGTTCTCGTCGTGGTAATGACGTCATACAGCGTCTCGTAGTGCAGGGAAAAGATGAAGGCATCAGACCACGTGGCAAATCACCAATAAGATGAACAGACCAGATCAAGGCCGTAAACCGTGTAACTAAATGCACGGTTTACGAAAGCACCCGGAAAGCTGCAGTCCACGAATAGCGCCGTATTACCAAGATCATCACTCATCGTGATTCACAATGACGACCTCGACCACTGTAGCAAGAGTTTACCGACTAAGAAGAAGACGAATGTCCTGAAAAATTTCCTAAAACTAGGACATAGGTATTTCACGTCAAGATCTATTCATGTGCGATTGGGGTTGCTGCGCTGGAATCCTCACACCGAACAAATATTTGTATGGCTTACAGAAATAGTTGTTCCGGGTGTCTTGTGTATTTGAGTGTGAATGCACCCACGAATACAAGAGTCATTCATAGTGAGGGGAAAAGTTAAAAAAAGTCACAGTCCTAAAAAAACTATCTACAGAATAGTTAACCTACTTTCGCAAGTCCGAATGTACAATTACAATGTCGGTCAAATAAATTCTTTTACCAATTGTGACCGCATAAAGGCGTTTTTACGACAAAAGTGTGGCTACCCAATTCATCTGGGGACCCTGTAGGCTTTTCATTATAGTATTTTGGATCGTAAAATTTTAATCGCAGAGAATTCGGGACACGGCTATAAGGGCGGATATCAAATTAAATTTCTGTGTACTGTATTGTAGGGATGTTTTACACAGAAGATTGTTTTAAAACAGCTTATGAAAAGCTTTCAAAGATTTTCACTGTTAAGGGCCGGTTCTAATCACTGTTTTTTTTTTTGTATGAACTTCGCTTGGGACTATGTCGACTCTTGGGCCCCAAAACAGCGGTTTTATACTACACTAACTATTATGAACTATTCCAGATTTTTGTTTTTGTGAAGCGCTTTTAAATAACATGCTTTATTTTTTCTAACTTTCAAATATTTCTGTAACGTAATCTCATAGATAAATACGTTTGAAACCTTAAATTAGCATCAGATCCGCGATATTTTTTATCGAGCTAATTAATTTATATCATGTTTTTATTTTTGCCAAGCGCTTGGTCATATAGTAAATTTTAATAAAAATAAACTTTCATTGTGTCCTCTTCTATATTTGTGGATTTCCAGAGGTTTAAAAAAGTTCAAAATGAGTAGAACCTGGCCTTAACATTTTTTAAAACTTTCATTTAAAAAATGTACCAGCACTAAAGTGTTGTAACTTTTTATTTGAAATCTTCAGCTATTCTGAGCTCTTATCCGTGTAATTCAATTTTATTTTTATCAGTATTATTAAGGCCTAACGAGCTCTGAACATGGGCTAACGACAAACGTCATTTAGCTCCGTTTGCGCCTTAAGCTGGTATTTTAAAATGGAGTCCTGGAGCTGAAAAATAGCTGATACGCATTCACGATTACGATGTCAATTTTAGCATCTAATAAGAACTCATGGTACGTACCTACAATAGAAATAACTAAGAAACGATTACCCAAATAGTCCCATTTCTGTTTGAAGTGCCCATTCGAAGATTTTTACAAATACCATGAGTTTATAAAAAGTCTCACTTTGCATAAATTGTGAACATTTTTGTCGTGAACACATCTTCAAAATTGCGTTCATAGTAAAAGGCTACACAAAAAACGAATGATAACAAAATTAGGGGAAAGTTTACTGTTGCAGTTACATATCTATCATGTCTATCCAAAATTTAATTGGATCACTGTATAGCTAAGGTATAAAAGAATTCAGTACGCTAACTGAGGACTCGGTCGCGAGCGTAAGAGAGGGAAATGCCGCCATTTTGCGTTCATTAAGTCTACTCGTTCTCAGCAAAATTGTAATCAATAAATCAAAATATAGACTATACCTCCTGTAGTGTCAAAGCAATTATAAATAATTAATTTAGCAGAAACAGGCGATATATTCTCGTAACCATGTTGTTTAATGTAAAGATTAATCAAACACGTAATTTTTTTACAAAGGAAAAACACATATCAATCAGAAGCACGACCAATTATTCTCCCCTTTCTGACGCTAATAACCGAAATAATTGGAACACATGAGACTAGCAAAAAATAAACAGCTGTTCGGTAAATTTTGTCTATGGATCGAGTAAACAGGTAGATATTTTAAAAAAATAATTAAATAGTATTTATTAGTATGGCAACATCGCTTTTACCAAAAAATACTTTTGCCAAATCGTAAACCAGTTTGTTGGCAGATGTAGCCGCTGCCTGCGGCTTCGCCCGCGTGAATGTCGGTTTCTCCAAACAAACTTCCAAACCCCACTTTAAAAAAAAAAACCCTAGGGTGGAGTTTTGTAAAATCTGGATAAAATAGCGGATGTCCACACCGTATAAGAAACCTACCTGACAAATTGTAAGGTGTTATAGTTTCTGAGATTTCGTGATTAATTAATGAGAGGTATTTCGCTTTTATATATACATTTGTTACCGGCAATCAGTATAATTCAGGTATTCTATAAAATACCGAATAAGCAGCCGGTAATGTGTGTAAAAGACGAGAGCAGAGAAGGAGCTAATGTAATTTTAGGGCACCCCCACGCGGATAGGTTAGGTTAGAGTTATTTTTTTATCAACACATGAAAAACGATTCTATCGTTAATTTAAACCGTATTCCATACATTGCCTAGGTATTGTATAGATCACCGGATTATACAGATTGCCGGTAACATATCCATACATTAAATGTAGGTATGTACATTTGTACTTTTATTTTATAAAAACAAAAGGTACTTACAATAACTCTAAACATTACTTCAAAATTTTACAGCAGCACAAAAGCTAACTTGCGAAATAGGTACTGATAATGATAACCATTTGAAAACTATCTTCCATAACCTTTATCTACAGAGAATAAACAAAAATATATTCTTTAGAAATAATTGAATTGGGGGAGGCCTTTGCCCAACAGTGGGAAAGTATAGGATAATTAAAAATATATATATATTCTTTAGGAAGTCGACCAAAATTATTTGGGACATATAACATACGCAAAAAAAAACCGGTAAATCGGTACGTTTTTAACCCAATCGCAAGAAAATAAAGCTAGTTAAATTGCGAAAACAAAATATCTTCTATAAAACCTTTATTAAGTGAAATCAAATGGGTCTTCATTAGAAAATAGATTCAACGCGCAGGCATGCCTCCTTTCATTGTCACCAGCTTCCGTCGACTATGACTCCGCCCGGGCGGAATTCTATGGCTGCCATACAGACGTAGAGAATTCTAGATAATAAAGGCGAAGTTAGAGGTTGCGATAACTTCTGATATTCATCTTTTTTTTTATTATTATTGATAGACTTGCGTTTGCATTTTTTTTATGGTAGGTAAAATCATCAAATGACAAATCCCGCCTTGGGTGGAGCGGGAGATAGTTTCAGACTATTACCGACTAAAAATCTATCCTGTTCTATTTATTGCCTTCGATCCAGGGCCCCAGTTCATTTTCACCTAACCCTTTGCCCCAGTAGGCTTCGGCCCTACTGGGCCCTTACAGTTTGCTGACAACTCCTTGAAGCGCGCGGAAACAGTGTGCGCCGTAAACGACTTCGGCTCGGACCGGTCTGTTACCGGACGGACGAACAATGAACTACCCATTGCCCTCCGTCCGCAAGCCCGATGTCACATGATGGTAAGCAGTCATATGGTCGATGTTGAAGCACGCTTGCCTAGAAATAACCTATTCAGTCTTGACTGAAAGACCCCTAGTTTGTAGCTATCAGGAAACGTAGACTCAGGCAGAGAATTCCACTCGTCACGTACAAAAAATGTGTTCCCAAAACTTTTTTTATGTATAGGTGGGATGTCCACCATATACCTGAACCGGTGGTGACTCGCCGTACGTTTAATGGTCTGATGTCACCAAGGTCATAGGAATCTCCTGGTTATAGGAAAATCTAACCAGGATCATGAGTTACCGAAAGGAAACTTGATGGAATAACCACAGGGCCCGTCAAAGATGGAATAACCACAGGGCAAGTTTTGATGGAATAACCACAGGGCCCGTCAAAGATGGAATAACCACAGGGCAAGTTTTGATGGAATAACCACAGGGCCCGTCAATGTGGAGATACTTGGAGGAGACCTATGTCAAGCGGTGATCACATTCTATAAAGACAATTCAGTTTTGAAATAGGAATTTAGTGTCAAGATCGTGCATGGCCAATTATATTTGCTTAATTTTGTCAAGTTTTCAAGCAAAAGTATGGTTTGACAATACCTCAAAAATTCTTCATTCACAATCCAGAGAGTTTGTGATACATCTCGCTAAACAAAGGAAGGTTAATGAAACTAATCGAGGTGACTTTGAAGCATCAGGTCACACATAAATGTCAGTATATAATCCAAACTTTCTAACTAACATTATAAACGGGAAAGTATATTTGTTTGTAACCTTCTTACACCTAATCCAATGAACCGATCTACATGAAATTTTACATATACTCGTAACTTCTTAATAGTTCAGAAAAGGACATAGGGTACCTTTCACCTAGAAAAAAAGGACTTGTATTCATGAGGAAAAATAACAAAAACTGTTTGACAGTCATTATTGTACAGGACACTAGTTGACGATAAGTGTTTTTCAAAACATTTTAATTAATTATTAATGTTTTATTTTTCTTCAAAACGGGGAAGGTAAACATCGTGAGGAAACGGCATGTCCTAGAACCAAAAATTCGAAGACATTTGACATTCACCAACCCACACTACGCTCGCGTGGTGGATTACGGCCCATTCCCTCTCTTAGAGAGGAGGCCTGTGTCCCAGCAGTGGGAACATTAAAAAGCTGATGATGATGATGACGATTATTGTTTACTACAACTACTATTTAAAATCTAAATGAATGTGACTAAAACCGCGGGAAAAAGCTAGTACTCAATTTTACCTGTTGAAACTTCACGTCTTCTTAACACCCCAAACAAGCCACAACAAGTTACTACTAACGGTAACTTTAACGCGTGAAAACCCTTCAAAGTAACTTAAATTTATATACAAAGTTAAGGCCCGATCGATCGAGGCTATTAACTTATAAGCATGCCAGTATAAGTACAAATTTTTATTTATTTATTGAAGCTTTATGCACTAGTGTACAAAAGCGGACTTAAGACATTAAGTCAGCTTTTGTAGGCATAGGCATTTTCTACCAGCACATGCACCTTCCAGGTTATCTAAAACATTTTTATTTTTAAAGAAAGAAAAGAAAAGAAAGAATGAATGAGAAAGAATGACGAAAGGTTTTAAGTTCTATGTTCCTTTAGTTGCTTTTTCCGTTCAAATACCATGATAACTCTTTCAATGTTTTATGAAATTTTATTTCTAACTAGCTGGCCCGGTAAACTTCATACCGCCTAATATTCGTCTATTTTTTTTTTTCATATTTTCTCACCGTTTAAACTTTCCCTGGAGTATCACGATAATTTCAAGACCAAAATAAGCCAAATCGATCCAGCCGTTCTAGGGTTTTAGAGAGACTAAGGAACAGTTATTCATTTTTATATATAAGAGAGGATACTTTCATATAATTAATGTTGGTACTGATTTCCATACAATTTAAACTTGTTTAATCTCATCATCCCCATCATCATCAATCTTTCCTTATTTTTTCTTTTTCCATTTTCATTTTTCATTTTACATTTTTTTTTCATTCCTGGTGTTTTCCTTTTTTCTATTTTTTTTCTCTTGTTCATGTTGCAAAATAACATCACCCCATATATCTTTATACATGGGATTTTAATTAATGACGGTCGAACGTTACCAATACATCTGCCGATACCACTTCGGTTCTTAAGGCAAGGTGTGTACGAGACATGCATACAAAAGCAGGCAAAGATAATTACAAAGTTTCATTAATTAGAGTTCATTTCCCCCTAATCTGAGGATTCCCTTAAGGGGGAGGAAACTAAAGGCTCTCAGAATCTTTCACAAGTTTATTACCTCGAGGATTGTTCTCGTAGTTGCAGAGTGGAATAATTAATGTGTGTTTAACATCCATGCTTTTATTCCCTGAAGGAGGTTAAGTTGCTGTTGTAAGTTATTATTGTATCCAGCTTCTTGATAGCCAACTTATATTAACCCTTTCAACACCACAGTCTCATATATGTAACAAATCATTTTCATGCCCGAGCCGCCCCATATGAGACAATTCAATATTTATTCCAACAGTCGAAGTAAACGAAAAAGTTTTTACTATATCGATTTTAATAATGTTTCGTAATTTTGACAGTACCTTCCTACCTGTCTGATTCTTGACACATTCCACAAAAATATGCTGGACATCATTAATAACTCCAGACAAGTCAGATCGTGGGGAATCTTAAACGAATATTGGCTGCGAGTATTTGAATAATGTTGTTAAATTATAATAAAACTAGCGGTCCACCACAGCTTCGCGAAATTCTCCGCTTTACTCTACTTTAATATTCACATATTATACACAGAAACCTTCTTCATGTCTCACTCTATTTATTTGTGAAAACTGTATTAAAATCAGCTGTTCAGTTTTTGAATTTATCACGTCAAACAGACAAACCTACTTTGTTTATAATAATTAATTGTAAGGATAAGGATATTTCGCTACAGTGACAGCTTCAGGGATAAGGTTCTTGCAAATACACAGTTTTTTTTCCAAGTGACTGTTGCTTAGATCTATCTGAGTAAACACCTCACACTTGACATCATCTCAATGATCAGATCAACAACAAATATAATTAATGCATCATAATGACTAATATGACCAATTAACTAAATTGCAATCTAAGATAAGCCAAGCATTATTGACATGTGATAATCTAGTTATATTGTCAATAATAATCAATTGACCCGCTAATGGCCTACTTGGACACAAGATGGAGGACGTGACGTAATTAGGTACAATTAGGGAACCTTGGCCGGTGATATAATAGTTAGTTATGAGGTTTATGTTCATTTTATGTTAAAACTCGCTTTTACCAGCGGTTTCGCCTGTGTGATAGTGAAATAGTGCAGTTACAAAAGTGAGTGAAAGAATTTTCAGAATCGATTCAGTACTTTCAGAGGGGTGTAGAGGTGTGTGTAACCCTACAAACAACTTTACGTAAGTATGTAACATCACTACGGGATGAGACCCACGGGGCTTGGGTCACCACTAGTCCAGGCCAGCGGCAGTCATCCTGCACCCGTAGGCCCCGACACAAGTGTACGAGGGCACACCGTGTGGTTTTAGTCAGTAGGAGTCTGATAGACCCCTCCACCCCACGGTGAATGATGACATGAGGATTTCAATCTAAAAAAAAAACACGTAATTTCTTAGACCGATATCAGAATCAGTTATTTATAAGTCAGGGCTTGAGAGGGCTGTTAGCTTGTATATTCGGGTGTTTTTAATATCGTGCTAATTTCATCACGTATGCTGGATTGCTCCGCCGCAAACATCCTTTTCATACAAGTATTTAATGTAATGCATGGAATACGCACGCGGGATGCGGGGCGTGATATCGTGCCGCAGCCCCGCATGCGGAGCGATTCCGCATGCATGATGAAATCCACACGATATTGTTTGTTTTATGTTATTTATTTGTGCTAATATTTAGCTCACACAAATATATAGAGGCGAACTTAATACCACAGGATAAATTAAGTTCCATTAATTTGTTCAGTAGTGTGTTCAGACAACACCACTTTACACTCGCTTCTTATTTTCTCAACACAAGTTATGTACCTGCTTGTTTTTCTAAGTTTCAGTACCTTAAGAGCGCACAACCCGAAATGCATTGTCATACAGCCACTCTTACGTAATTATGACGTTATTAAACACCTTTTTCTAGACATTTTGGAAACACACACATCTCATTTTGGAAACTCTCACACCTTGTGAATATTAACATAGGTTTCTATTGAAATCAAAACATATAATTTATGTACCAATCCATTAAAGACATATGAGAATCTGATATTTAGCGTAAACTTTCGCTCTTCTTGATGTACTCATAAATTAAAAAGGTAGGTAGAGTAAATATATGTAGAGGAACCCTGCACATTTAATCGAGATATAGATATCATTTTATACCATTTCTGTTCTAATTTAGGGCTGCACTTATTCTTCTAAACAAACAAAATAAAATAAATAAACAAGATTTTCAAAAATGCTCACGTAGACGATTAGGAAGAGCCCCCTTAAGGAGTTTGCGTGTGTTTTTCAATTTGTTTGATTCGTTGAAGTGAGTTATCCTAATGGCAGAGGAAGCTAAACTAGATGAATTTGTACGTGTTTCCGCATACCTTTTGCGTTTATCCAGACTTTATGTATTGCAGTCCGAAAGGGCCGAATAATGAATATGAATAATTTATGTAATTAGCTAGCTGCCAACGAATTCATCCGTGTGAATGTAGGAAATTTTCCCAAGGGAACTAACTCCTGGAACAAAAAGTACCGATCTTGTGTGCTATTCCAGGACATGGACTACCCGTGTGCCAAATTTCATCAAAATCCATTCAGCCGTTCGAGGGTGAAGAAGTAACAAACATACAGATACACATAAACAATTTTCTACATTCACGCTACTTTATAATCATGAAAAACTAACTGTTGCCAGAGGCTACGGTCGCGTGAAAGTAGAAAATTGTTCCATGGGAAATATATTCTATGCATAAAAAGTATCCTATGTGATATTTCAGGACATAGCGTATCTAAGTGTACTAAGTTACATTAAAATCCGTTCACACTTTCGCCTAATAATAGTGTGAAGTGGGTGACGACGTACGAGCCTATACCGCGGTTTTAAAAAACGTCGGTTTTACGCGCGGCATGTTAGTGCTGATCGACTAGGGAGTAAAACAGTTTTGAACGACGAGCCGAAAATAAGTGAAGCAAACACGACGAGCCGCAAGCCAGGCTCGCCGACTCACAAAAACAATGCGGCGAGCTTTACCGACGAGCCATAAGAGCGCGGTTTTACTCGAACGTCGATCAGATTCATGCAATCACTTTCATTTCATCTTGAAATACCAGAGTAAATTTTCTTAAGTGCCAGATCAGGGACAGATCCGCTTAAACTTGGTACCTTGTACAATATATCAGGGTCTGAATGACCTTCATATACCTTTTGAAGATTTAATTAAATACTACCCTTCTATCCACCGTTAATTTTGAGAGCCCTAGATTTTGCCGTTGGTAACACTAGGGGTTAGAGTGCGACCGAAGTTTCGGTTTGAGCCAGTTTCGGCTGAATTTTCGGTTTCGGCCACAAAGTAGCCGAAAATTCGGCCGATAGAAAATTATAGTGTCTTTGGTTGTGATAATAGATACTTAAAAACTGACTGACTCGTTTGTCTGTGATATAATTTTTGTGTAATCGTCGATTTATTCGATAATGTATTTTATGTTTTTTTTTTACATAAAATCGATTTTTTTATGTAATTATCGAAATATAGTTACAAAATAAAAATAAGTAATATTACGATAAAGTAAGCATAGAAATATAATTTTTTCCTCAGTCCTTTTTTGTTACTACGTCGGTACGGGTTTAGGCCAGTTTCGGCCAGAAAAAAAAAACTGGTTTCTACTAGATCGATCGAAACTAGCGTCTTTGAGCTGACGGTTGTTGATACCTAAAGACTGACCGACTCGTTCGTCTGTGCGTTATATTGTTTTGTATAATCACCGAATTATTGAATTGTTGTTTAATGAAAGTTACAACCATATAATTATCGAAATATAGACGAAAAAACTGTATCGATGAATTATTTTTTGTTAGCATGTCAGTTTCGATTTCTGTTACGGCCGATACAGGAGACAGGAGTAGCCGAATATTCGGTTACGGTTTCGGTTGCAAATCGTATTTCGGTCGTAATCGTAGTCGGACACTACTGAGCGTATTTATGGGACTGCAAGCCTGAAGCTACGATGTGGTTAGCCTACTAGCCACTGCAATATAGCCTCATATTTCAGAAACTTGTAATTGTCTCTAGAATTATGGTGGTGTCAGTGAAATGGAGCTTTCATTTTGTCCAGTGTTTTGATGCTAAATGGCATTTTATTTGAATGATTGCTGCGCTTCGCGGTTTCATCTACATCTGTAGTTACTGCTCCGCTATCGTAGGTCGTAGCGTGATGTTATACAGCCTATGACCTTTCTCTATAAATGGGCTATCTATTACTAAAATAAATTATCTAGTCGAATCAGTAGGTAGAAACTTTTCAGCTTTATAATATGAATAAAATATAAATTATATTATCTTATCTAAATTAACTAAGGGCGTATTTACGGAGATGCGGCGCGTTGGGCGTTCATCGTACATTGCAGCAGCGGGCCGCGTCATCGAACGCACAAAAATAGGGCAATGTACGACGACTGCCCAACGCGCCGTGTAGTCGTCGTCTCTAAGCGTTGAGGACCGGCAAGCAAAATCATTCACACTAATATTAATGTATCTTCTTCTGTATTTGTGTATACATAAATAATAAAATAAATAAATAAATATTAGTGTGATTGATTTTGCTTGCTTTGCTTTTGATTTGAATGTTTATAAGCGCGCATGTTTTTAGTTCCTTCACGCTGAAACTGCTGAAGGCGTTTCGGTGTTTTTAATATCATGCGGATTTAAATACGCATGCAGATTTACTCCGCATGCAGAAAATTTCAAAAGGTAAAAAAATGCGTCCCGCGTGCGTGTTGTACGCATCACATACATATATACTTGTATAAAAAGGACATTTGCGGAGGTTACGTATGCGGAGTAAATCCGCATGACTGATAAAATACGATATTATAAAACACCCTTTAGATGACCTTTGACACGTCCTGGAATATCACATAAGATATGTTTTCTTTTTTTTTTGTTCTGGGTTTATCCATTCTTCCTTTTTTGTACAGGCGATCTCTCTTTGGAATGCGCTCCCTTTGAACATCAGCATGGCATCCAGTCCATTCTCCTTTAAAATAATGGCACGTGAACTTATTCGCAAGAAGCTGCTAGATTCATCGCAGCGTTGATTTAATGGATTCGTTTCTCAAAATAATTTTGGCTATTTGTATGAATTTATATAAGTATGTATTTATATTTATTAGGTATTGTATTAGTTTTCTTTTTGGTTTGTTTGTTTACCATTAAGTTGCAACTATTACGTTATGTCTCTGCACCACCCTAAGGTCGACCGGTAGAAAATGCCTACGGCATTAAGTCCACCTTTGTACACTAGTGCATAAAGATTTCATAAATAAATAATGTTTGTGCTATTCCAGGATATGTACAAATACCAAGAAACCCAATGGAACCCTTGGGATATTTTTTGTCTTTCATACAAACGAAACCACTGACTATTACAACGTTCAACGGCTCCGCATCACCGAGGCGAGGACCTCTCAATTTCCACGCCTGTCTCCTGAGTACCATATAGTTATGCATACAAAAACCTCAGCATATTACATCGCTGTTTTATTCATGATTAGATTAACAATGGAATTTTTTGTGGGGTACTTATTTAAAACGTATTAATTTTTTCAGTATGGGTAGATATAGAGTCATTGTCACACTTTTACCGACTTAAATAAACCTGCATTCTGAATCGTCGAACGTGTTGCTATTTTTCTTTTTGAAGTGGGAAATTATCAAATACGTCCCTAGAGTGGATCGAGAGCAAATAACAGACTTTTACTGACTAAAACCAACCTATTAGATATACATCGTTAAATTTTGATCGTTTTAATCCCGTGGAGGGTCGATTCGGTACATGAAACACTATCAATTTGTAAAGATAAAAATGAAAAATAAAGTACTTATTTTTTTAACTCCAATTAATTTACGCATGTACGAAATTAATTTCTTTAAGTAACGTCAGCTGATCGAGGCCAATGAACTGTAGCTAGTTAGTACGCAACGACCGACAACTCCCTACAAGGTTATTGACTAACTACTTAAAGAAATTAATTTGGCACATGCGTATATTAATTAGAGTTTTAGAAAAAAAAGTACTTTATTTTTTTTTACAATACGATAATATTTAATGTACCGAATCGACCCTCCGCGGGTTTAAACCGACTAAAATAATAGTCGTTTTAATCTACAACATAAACGGTGTATAAGGTAGAAAAACATCCAATGACTTCCACCCTCTTCCTTCAGTTCCCTTTTTACCCGACTACGGCAAAAGCAAAGGAGGGTTATGATTTCGATAGGCTATGTATTTATATATGTGAGTATGTTCAACTGTTAATTAATTAGAAAAGCCGTAGTCACACGTTATTAAAGTCTAGCAGTTGGTACCTATATAACGTGTGACTACGGCTTTTCTTTGTTTTGTTCTTCATTTCATCCTGAAAACCTTCATACGCATAAGCATTTCTTTTAGATAAGTGCTTATACTCAGTCGGTGACCTCTAAAATGTATGTATATTGAGCGGGTATTCGCAATTATAATAATTTTTGACACTGTTTTATGATTTAAATTATATTTATGAATCTCATATTATTATTGTATTTGTAATATTTATGACAGTGTAATGTTTTTATTTTTTTATGTTTAATTGAATTTAATCTAGTTTTAAGGATATAATTATCAATCTGTTCGACACAATATTATGTTGTTATTATGAATAAAGATACTACTACTACTATACTTTTTCAGCGTCTTTTTTTTGGCGTAGTCGGGTTTTAGATTTTTTAATTTTTATGTTCTAAAGTCGTAGTGTGTCTTTCAGACAATCCCGCTGTCAATCGTATTGCTAAGTTTACAAATTTACTCATGTCATTGCTGAATGACAAGTGAAATTCAATGAAAATCAGTGAAAACAAACTTTGGTATAATTGAATTTGTGACCTAAAACTGGTGGTAACAGTGTTGAATGAAGGTATTCAATAAATACCAGCAAGAGGAAATTAAAATGCCATACAAAACAGAAGTTAGACAGCAGCTGAAGCGTAGTACATATATATCGATGAGCTGAATATTCATTTTAAAATGGCGTTCAAAACATACCACCATCGCTTCGAGATAATCAGAAATAGGTATGCACACCATTCATAGGGTTCCTTCCGTACCAGAAGGGTGCAAAAGAAACCTTTTTACTAAGCCTTCGTTGTCCGTCGATCCATCAGTCTGTCAGCAAATTATATCTCATAAACCTTAAGGGAGGTCGAGGCCGTTTTTTGCTCGATTTTAATATTTGTGTTCAGATATTAACATCGAGCAAAAAACGCCAACAAAATAAAGTTTCATGATATGATAATTTATGAGAACCTCTCTTCATTTTTATCGAGCAAAATCATACTATTAAACCGTAAGAAGCCGAGAGTAATTTTTTTACAGAAAGGGTATTTCTATCGCCGTTACAACAATAAATATAAAATAGAAAAATAAAAGGAGATTCTCATATAAGAAACTTTATTTAGTCAGTGTTTTTTACTAGATTTTAATATGTATATCTCATAAATCGTAAGTTTGAGAGTGTTGAAATTTTTACAGAATGTGTTTTTCTACTGTCGCTTCAACAAATAATAGAAATGAAAGGGGGGTTTTAATATTGTAGTAAGTACAGAACCCTTCATAAGCGAGTCTGAATCGCACTTGGCCAGTTTTTTCAATTACGCATTTTAATATAAATAGAGAACGCGACGAAAAATGCGCAGCGAAAATTTTCACGGCATTTTTTTTTTCAAAGTAAGAACCTTTTCTTTTTAACATTTGATATTTTGTAGCAGCAAAAACATTATTATCTGAATAAATATAAACTTCACTTGATTACACAACTGATATTTTTCAATAAAGTTTCTGGCAATAGTATGTTTGGTAGCGAATAGATTTCGAAATGAAAAGTTTCAATTCATTGAACGCAAACAGCTAGTGTGGGAATGTGTGCTATTTCCTTTGGGTGGCTCGTGGCTAGTGGTTCGCCCCAACACGAAACATATCAACATCGAGCCGTGATATTCGAGGAATGTAAACTGAGTAACTAATATTATAAGTTCCGTGAGAAAATATGGCTCTGATCTGCGGTTAACAACCCGGTGGTGCTCAATACCCGACATATTTTTCGATTTGGGTATAATACGCGGCATATAAATTGAACCATTGGCTATCGATACACGCAGCGCCCCACTTCAATTGAAACCCGAAAATCTGTTATAATCCTCGTCACACAAGTTGAATCATCATGACGGTCGACCTTCGCACAGTAACCGATTTTCGGGTCTCAATCGAAGTGGGCGGGGTAACCATAGAAAATGGTTCAACTTTTTCTTCTCAGGGTAGTCAGCTAGGAAACATCGGCCTCATCTAGGTTAAAATGACGAAAAAATAACGTGTAAAAGTGTTTTTTATTACATCTACGGTCCGGACTAAGCGTTTCGCCTCGTTGTTTATACCATCGAAGGACTAGAACAATTTGCCTATTACGGTCTTCCCATCCCATTGTAATTTGGGTGTCTTCAAGGCTAGAGTGAGTAGACTCTTAATAAACTAGTGCGCCTCACCATCTACTTACCATCAGGTGGGATTGTAGTCAAGCACTAGTTTATATCAATTAAAAAACATACATTTGGGCCGGGGTTTTTTTAATCTTTTGAATAGCGTAATCTCAATAGAAAGACAATAGGTGTGCAAACGCTTGGGGCTTGAGTAATTAAAATCTAAATTAACGTTTTATGAATCAAATAAATATTTACGAAGAAAGTAGACAAGATCAACGACAAAATCGAAGAAAAAGTTCACAAGCAGTTTCCATAACAACGATCTAGACTAAGGCCGTGTTTACGGAGACGCGGCGCGTTGGGCGTTTCGTCGTACACTACAGCAGCGGGCCGCGTCATAGCTCGCTCAAACACAAACATATGACGCGCCGCGCAACGCGACGCGTCTCCATAATCGAACACTAAGAAAACTCCTTACAAACGACTACAGTTCTAACTGAATATACTACAAGAAAATATGAAATCCTCTCTGAATGCGCACAAGGGGATTACCTTGGATTACCCATCGACGGTACACCGCCACAAACGAAAGCCTAACCAAAACACAGCGACTTAAAAGAATTTATCCTGTCAATTTTGGTAACTGTTTTTGTGTGAAAATCTTAGTTTTTGTGTTACCTAAAAGAAATCTTCGATAAATCTAGCAATTTTTTGGACTAAGCGTCGGTTTGTTTTTTGTTACCAGAATAAGTCTTGAAAAACAAATGTTACGTGTTACAGGATCCATCGCTAAATACAGAGGCCCTACCTTGAGCTCTTACCGCTATCCATTTTACGTCCTAAACTGAATTGTAAAAGATTTAGAGCTATACGCCGTTAAATTTTGATCGTTTTAATCCCGTGGAAAGTCCACTTACATGAAACACTATCGATTTGTAATGATAAAATAAAAAAATAAAGTACTTTTTTTCTAAAACTCGAATTAATATACGCATGTACGAAATTAATTTCTTTAAGTAAACGACTCAATGACAGTTGAGTAGTTGTCGGTCGTTGCGTACTAACTACCTACAGGTCATTGAACTCGCCCAGCTGACGTTTACTTAAAGAAATTAATTTTGTTTTCAAAAGCGATCAAAATTTAACGGTGTATAGGGTGTAGCATCATCCCTCTTACTCGCTCGCAACGACTGTCATTTTAAGTCCTGGTAAGGTACCAGAGAAGAAGTGGTGAAGTGACCTATACGCCTACTGCAAGGGCTGGTTCGAGGTGGCTCAAGAAAAGAATACCAGGAAAAGGTGGGGGAGGCCTTTGCCTAGTCTGTCTTAGCTCGAGAGGACGCCGGTGTCCTCTCACATCCACGCCACTATAGGCCTTAATTCCGATGTTTAGAGTCTACTTTTGTATGAACAAGTTTGGTAGTTGAGTAGTATGAGCTAAATAAAAAAAAAGGTCCCAGGTAAGTGAAAAACCACACAGAAACTCTCTTCCTGGGCTTCGACTCCAGGCGACCTTAAGGAAGGGTTTGCGGATAAAGAGAAATAATGATGACGAAGATTTGATTGACTTCAAAAATTGGACCTTTACAAATGCGTTAAGGCCCAATTTTTAAGGTTAAATGTTTGATTTTAGTAGACTAGGTTCCCAGCTTGCTTTGCGCAAATTAGACTATCCAATCCAGTTACGATCCCATACGGTACCATTGTCTGGTTATAACAGCATGAAATACGGCATTCTCTGGCAGGACGTTGTTATACCTATTTAGTCCCCCCAGTCAGTTATGTCACCCACGGGAACAAACGAGCCTATTCATTATCAAGGCCGTCGGTACATAGTTTGTATCTGGAACTATGTAACATAGTCATGAATCTTTGCTTAGAGTGAGTTACATCAACTAACTTTAACCATAACATCAGCCAGCAAATCTCTGATTAAGCAAAATACGGGTTGCACAAATTTAGTAATTGTAAATAGGACCGATTAACCGGTTTAAATTCGGGTGGTTAATCGCGGTCTTCTGCCTTCTCATTTTGAGTCTTTCTGACTTAAATTTGGTCCGACCAATATTTAGCCACCTTGATCGCTCTGTCCTCGGATAAGTCGTAGAAGGTGCAGTAATTGTGCAAGCTGAGCAAGAAATAAGGCCTACGGTTAAAGCAAATGACAAATAATGATGTTTTTTGACCAAACTTCAAAGTTTTGCATGGTAGTGCAACAGCAGATGGTAAAATTCAATGGTTAATGTTACAATATATTAGGATGGAAACTAACGGTCTACTTGGTGCAATCCACTCCAACTAATGTTATCGTTTAAAAATAAAATTGTTTAAAATTTGGTAAATTCTGCAAATAGAAAAGGTCGATTTAGCTGTTTTTGAGAGATTTGAACATTTTTTTTTCTCGAAATGAAGGATAGGTTTGCAAATATCTCGCGGTGAAACTGTTGGCACATCTATTTATGTTCATCATATTTTTTTTTGTGAAATTTTGTTCAATATTTTTTAAGAAATTTTAAAATCTAAGTGTAATGTAAGATGACATGTGTTTCATAAGGACTCACCTCTTAACCTTAATAAGGCCTGCGAGTGATACAGAGAGATGGAACTATACACCCTGTATAGTTCCATCCCTTAAACATTTCAGTTTAGGTCGTAAAATAGATCGCGTTAAGAGCTCGTCGTACGGCCTCTGATCTTAATAATGGGGTTATGATTAGTGCAATCGAAAGTCTAAGACAAAAATTTGGTCAGTATAACAAGCCCACAGACAAATTAACGAAATTCATAAACACGGGCTGCCATCAAAACATTATGATATTTTCATAAACAAAACGTAACATTCACCAGGTACAGCTCTCTCGCTTAGAATATTCAATTCGTCTGAATAATGGCACAGCAGCGCCTGAAATATGGAAGTGAGAACGGGCACTTTTACACAATGATGGCTGCTAACATACCGTTTATCTGCTAGTCTATTGTTATGCTGGACTTAGCAGCATAGCCTTGAAGTATGAAAATGACAAACTTCTAGATAGAGCGTGTTAGTACTAGCTATGTTATTTGCAACTAGTTATTTATAGTGTCTTTAGTTTCTGATCCGCTTCCGTAGATTGTTGTTTTTGTATTATTAATCATAGAATAGAATAGAATAAAACTATTGTACACCAAGAAAATTACTTAATCAGTACTAAACTTAAATCTATGGGTACAATGGCGGTCTTATCGCTGAAAGCGATTTCTACCAGACAACCTTAGGATGGATCGTAAGAACTAAAATAATACAGTTGGTAGTCTGCGGTGTACTAATAAGAAAATAAATAAATAATTATGAAACATCATCATTAATCATCATCGTTTTAGCCGAAAGAAGTCCACTGCTGGATACAGATCTCTCTCAAGTGTTGCCACAACGTCAGGTTCCCCCGAGTCTCACCAGTACCTCTACCATGAGTTTTAAGCAATAGTATTCGTCGCTACTCGATATCGACGCCGTAAATATTTTGTATGGCAAATTTTGGTTCTGCAAGTGACCGCTAGAGGCGCTGTAAAATTTGCCATACAAAATATTTACGGCGTCGATATCGAGTAGCGACGAATACTATTGCTTAAAACTCATGGTAGAGGTACAGGTCATCAGTCCACTTTGCGGGAGACCTAACACTGCGTTTTTCGGGAGTGGTCGCCACTCCAGAACGTCTAGGTATATTTATTCGTCATTAACCTGGCTATCCCACCGATAGTCCAGAGATTTGGACGTTTAATCCAACAAAAAAACTCTCCGGCTTTATTATACTTGTATTAGTATAGATCTACGACTCGAACTGAGCTTGTGTCGGTTTTTAATGGATATTTCCACGACGGCTTTTAAAATTAGCAAGCAAGAAACGATGCAGCGAAACACCCAAGCATGTCTTTTCTTCGTCTGTCTTATACACACACTACTACTAGACATTGGTTCAGTAATTACAGAAAATGAATCCCCAGCTAACTGATTTGCACACCGAAGTCTGAATTACGTTCAATGTTCGTCTCAAGCATGAACAGGTGCACAGTTATAGCTCGAACTAACTTCCGTAGACACGCTCTATTGCTCATTCATACTCGAGCTACTAAATCTATTGTGTGTACCGTTTGTCCTGGTTTACCGATGCAAATCCCTATAATACAATATATCAGTCGTGTGACGCAAACGCACACTAAGTGCCGATTCATTGTGATTTGTCTAAGAATAGGTCTAACAGATATATTGAGCGTAGGAAAAGACCACGTTTTTCCATTGATAAAAATCTTAGTTTTTTTCGCATGAAACCAAATTTAATTTTACACAAAAATAAATTTCAGTCTTGGTGATTACAAATCACCGTAAAAGAATATTATTTAAGGTTTAATCACGTTAAGATGTCTAGTAGTGTCAAGCAATACGGATTTATTTCAATAAGCGCTGGTCTGAAATATCGAAGAGCCAAAGTAAATAGATTATTTTTGATTATTTATCCCACACACGGAGAGTATACGCCCTCATCCAATGTCGTGAGTCGAGAGGTCAGTTAGTTTAAAAAACAATATAATTTCTCGTGGGAGCGACGGCTGTCATAACTTCGAAAATTGAGTTTCGTTTCAATGCGAGAGTAATGTGTGATTTTCTTTTCGATTAAGGCCTGATTTATTATATCAAATGGTACTATGACGTGCCAATGTCATCGTGATTTTGTTTTGAGAGTAAGATAGAGGCACACAGGACGATTAGCGCTATCTCTTTTCAACAAAGAGCCCCTGTCATAATGAATGGCAAGGACACGTCATAATAAGGGGGAGACTGAAGTTTGCTGGATCAACCTTCGATATAAGATTAATAAAAGATTATGTCAACCTAAATAAAGTTTCCCCATTCGTTACCAATCAGTTTTATGACAAGTCCGAATTACTAAACTGCCAAAATTGTTCGAATTTTTTTTTTGAGGTGAGTTATCTTTAGCGTGAGGGAGTGTCTAACTTTGTTTGACTAAAACCCAACTGTATACTTTCAGTTGCTCGTTGCGTTCCAGAGCCAAGGTGAACTTTTCAAACAATCCCGCAGCACTAAAACTATATACGATTCAAAGGATTGAATTATAATACGTAAAATCAATAAGACGTTTTTCGACAAAATAAAGGTCAACGAACTCAAGATTTTGAATCAAGCTGAATGCTTTAGGACAGCCCGCGAAATTACTTTCGTACTTTCGTCGTTTTAGCAATTTGCTGTTCAGTATCAGATGGTAGGAAAATTTGAATTTTCGTGTTACCCTGAAACTTTTTTTTAATGTAAATCTTTAAAAATATATATCTTCTTATATATAAAAATGAATAGCAGTTCGTTAGTTTCGCTAAAACTCGAGAACGGCCGGACCGAGTTGGCAAATTTTGGCCTTGAAATTTTCATGATACTCCAGGAAAGGTTTAAACGGTGAGAAAATATGAAAAAGTCTCGAAAAAAAATCCGTTATCACAATATTCAGAAGACTATTAAGCGGTATGGAGTTTGCGACGCAAATATATATATACATATACACCATAAAATTTTAGTCGTTTTAATCCCGCGGTGGGTCGACTCAAATTAATTTACGCATGTACAAAATTAATTTCTTTAAGTAAACGTCAGCTGAGCGAGGCCAATGAACTGTAGGTAGTTAGTACGCAACGACTGACAACTACCTACGAGGTCATTGACTCGTTTACTTAAAGAAATTATTTTGTATATAAGTACGTATATTAACTCGACTTTTAGAAAAAAAGTAATTTAGTTTTTAATTTTATCTGTACAAATCGATAGTGTTTCATGTACCGAATCGACCCTCCACGGGATTAAAACGAACAAAATTTAACGGTGCATATGTATATATATATTTATTTATTTTCTACCTTATTCTGTCCCACACATAGACAAAAACCTTCCTTCACTCCTTCCATCTTTCATTAGCTCGCGTTCTCTTATTTCTGGTAGAATTTGCCTAGTTCATCCCACCATCACCTTCATAGTCTTCCGCCCATAGTTGCCCATAGTTTGTCAAGTAAGTCCTATTTAAGTATCCAATTCTGCAGTTGACAAAATAAAATAAAAACCGACTTCTTTAAGAGATTCTAACATGAACAATTTTATTTCTATCTAGTCTCTCGTTCACACCTTGACTACGTTAACTGTATTCATATTTAATGCTGCTGTCCGCTTGTTTATAACAGTTTGAAAGGCGATAACAAATGGCCGCGGACGCCTGTGAAAAATGCACGAAGCGTCTCACGCCGGCGTAATGCGCTCGAACTCAACAAACTAAAACTTTTACACTTTGGTCCTACGGTGCCGAGTTTATCTTAGAAAGTAGATTTATGGGATTTTTACTACGGAAAAGATCGCATTATTCAGAGACTGTATACCCGCTTTATGGTAGGTAGTTTTATTAGGAATAAAGTTTAATAAAGGCAGAGATTTATGCTTTTTTTTTCGGGGTTAATAAAGATGTTATTATACCGTTTTCATTAATACCATGACTCATTAACTGAATCCTCAAAAAAGTTCATTGGTTTTGTAATCGCATGCCTACTCATTATCTTACATCCAATGAATTTTGATTTCCTGGAGAATGTTGAAATATACCTACGTTTGTTGCGACATAAACGGCCGTATCTTCAAGACCGATTCTTCATAATTAACTTCTAATCATAATTGACATCTGCTAACGCGTTCAATACACACCACCACATCGACTAATCCTGCACAGCTATTCCCACTTCTCCGCATAATCCTATCGTGACCTTACACGTTAATTCATGTTCCATGTAACGTACCCTCGTATCCAGATTGATTAGGCCATGTTCAGGTGGCCATTAGGCGCGACTGCGTATTATAATCGCATAACAGATGTGAACAGAAGGACCAGTTTCTGTCTGTCTCGTGGAATTCTGAGGTCATGTTGAGCTTACACGACAAATGCTATGAAAAGTGTGGTTAATATTTTGACGGTTTTCAATGTTATGACAAGTAATAAAACTAATATTATAAAAGCGAAAGTTTGTGTGCGTGTATGTTTGTTACTTTTTCATGCTCAAACTGCAGAATGCTTTCGATGAAACTTGTAGAACCTAACCTCACATAGTAATTTATTTTATCCTCACTGCTCCCAAAAACGGTGAAGGAAAACATTGTGAGGAATAGGCTTATCCTAGAAATAAAAATTCAAACACATGTGATATTCACCAACCTGCACTGAGCCCGCGTGGAAGAGGCCTGAGTCCCAGCAGTGAGAACATTATAAGGCTTATGCTATGCTGACGTAGTAAATTCGTGAGCCATGCCGGGGCCATGGGTTGACTTCTGAAAGGAAATCCCGTGGTCCTGGGGATGTCAAAGGAACATAGGTGTGGTTTTAGTCAGCAAATGTCTGACACGCGCTCTCGCTCCGCCCTAGAGCGGGAGAAGTCATTAGATGGTTTCCAACCTCGAAAAAAAAAGGTTTCAGCAAAGACTACGTTCGCCATACACGAATAATTTTGGCTCATAGTGACTGATTCTTCTGGCATGCCAGATATGTTTTCTGATATAATGTCACAGACTAAAATAGTCCATGATCGATCCTCCAGTGTGACAGCGTGATCTTTGACGGTGTATTTTTGAATAAGGAAGCGTGTCGCGTGTGCAATTGGAGCGGGTAATTTTGTAGCGACGCTCAAAGGGAAAATTTCTATTATTGTCGTGCACACAGTAAGGTTATATTTTTGACTGGATTTAGTTTTTTTTTTTAATAAAATTGATTTATTATACATGATGGCAGGTTAGTTAGTGAAAATAAAATACTAAACACAGAGTTACCAGTAGTTTTATACACAAATTCAAACCTTTATAGCCCAACACAATAGGGACATATAAATCGTTTCTAGAAGCAGGCGTGTTCCATTCTGCCGTCATAAGGAAAAAAGACGTATATTATTTTGTTTATTTTCTTTTGCACAGCGCATTTTTTAGTTTTTTAAATATATATTTATTTTTTTCTCTGTTTCGTAGTTCATGTAGAAACGTCCTTTTTCCTTATGGCGGCAGCATTATTTACCACATCACCGCTCTCTATAGGCGGATCTACGCTAGAGAAGCCGAACACGTGTGGAGCACGAGACGAGCTCAAATTCGTCTAGTGTCGTTCGTGCTCAGCTCCTCTAGAGTCAGTCCACACTATACGATTTTGAGCGGAATACGTCTCTGCTCATCCTCAGTGCGCAGTGTCACTATTTCAACTTTAATTTTGTGCATGTAGTCGTGTCGATAGAGAAATTTAATGTGTTATACGTAGCAAAACGGGGGCGAGGCGCGGCTGTCCTACTTTTGTATGGGACCGCGCGGGTGCCCGCTTAACGCAGCGTTGGCCATTAGATGATATAGTGGTCAAAGGTGACCCTATCAATAATAAAAAAAAAAGGTGGCCGAGTTGAAACCGTCTCCAACATACTATCACGAAAAGTTAATGTCTCCCCTGTCGGATTTTCTCGTGTAACTTCGGGTCAACCACACAAGAGGACTTTTTGTAATAAAAATTGATTGTCGTTAAAAAGTTTCAGTTTAACGGCTCTTTAAAAGTAATTTATACTTTGAAGGATCATAAGTTACAAGTCTCTGCAATATTCATCACGTTTTTCTCAAGCTTGCGTAGGTATTTCAGACAGTACTCCATTTTTTAAATCGTTATTTCTTTTAGAATACTCATTCCGCCTTATTCCAAAATGCGATCTAAAATAGTTCCGGGACTATTACTAGATTTAATCCCAATAAAACGCTAAGTATCTAAATGTAGTTTTCGGGACTATTATTAAATTTAATGCCAATTAAAACTAGTAATAGTCCCGGAACTATTTTAGATCTCGTTTAGGAATAAGGCGGATTATGTTTCGTGGTGACTCAATTATATAATTATGCAATAACTTAGAAAAATGTATTAATAAAATTAATCACTTTGACATCTTCTTTAAGATTACCATCGCAGAACCGCGAACGATGGATAATATGGGATGCAATAAAGTATTGAGTATTGAGTATTTAAATTAGTACTAATATGCTCACACTCTTTCTTACAGTAATCTCTTTCCAGGCAAGGTAAGATAATGAAATAACGCGCAGAACAGAAAATGCCTGGAAGAGCTACCGGTCTATGAAGGAGCTATTTAAAGACACCATGCCCAAGTCACTGAAGCATAAACTGATGGACATGTCGACGTCCCCAGGCAAGAAATCGGTAAACGCAAAAAATTTTTTCGATTTACTGACTTATTGTCCAGTAATAAAGTCGGTAATCGAAAAACCTGTTTTTGCGATTACCGACTTTTTGCCCGGGGACGTCGATGCATATTCTCCCATTTTGACCCATGATGCACAGGCTTGGTCATTGCCTAACATACAAGTTCAAATTAAAGGTTTTCCAACGTGGCAAGTAACGCAGCATAACATACGTGTATCACGTTTAAACACTACACTGTGCTTCAAAATGCAAATTAATCTTTAATGTGACCAAAAATGTGCTTAAATGGGACATGTCTACAGTACGCCTCGCGAGCAGAAAGCCTTAAAATACAAATTACATTATTGGTGCCCCAACATAGTGTCACCAGACCGGACAGACCATGAAGCAGATGACGGGACGATCTGGACGTGTTTCGAATTAAGAAGATAACAGCGAAAAGTTTTGATCTCTGCAAGGAATGTAGAAAGACGCCTTCGCCCAGCTGAGGAACAATCCCTCCTCCTCCTTGCACCGTATTCTTCAATGTTGGGGGTCGTGCCCACCTTCATCACTTTTACTTGAATTATATTCCTCCACCTATTTGTGGGACAAAACGGGGCAAAAATGAAGCCAGAGGTCCCGATATTAAAATCATTGATCTGCGACATTATGAAGAATTGCCAAACTAAAGCGGCAATTTTCAGGGCACATTGCTCGCAGAACAAGGTGGACCGAAGACCTGGTAAAGGCTGCGGGAATCCGAAGAATGCGAGACGCACAGGACCGTTAATTGTGGCGACATTTGGCCAGCAAATGCCTATGTCCAACAGTGGACGTCTTTGGGGTGAAATGATGATGGTGATGATGATCTGCGACATTGAAACGGCAGAAATTGACGTCCCTAGTTCACTACCTTTGCCACACTGTTAGTTGAAAAACTGTAACCCTTGTTTACTTAAATAACTGAGCATGCAATAGCAGTATCGACGATCGAATTACAGCCGTTATAATGTATGTGTGTTTATTGCAGCTGTTATTCTGGTCCCGCCATCTTGTAAATAATAAAAATGTGAGTCGTGCCGTGTGTCGTTTCTGCATATTTGATCTGTGCCAGCCTGTAGACTCATTTCACTTTGTGGTTCTGTAATATTGTTTATACTGTGATAGTTAGGAATGCACGATTATGGTAGTCACAGCCTAGTTTACGTTTCTATTCTTTATTGTAAACTAACTTTTGCCCGCGGCTTCGCTCCCGCTCTACCCTACTCGACTCTTATACTCTACTCTACTCAACCGTACTCTAACCTACTGTACCCTTCTCTGTCAATAAATGAGCAGGTTTTTGATAATTTATTTTTTTATTTATTTAACGGAATAAAAATATATCTATAAAAGAAGGACGGAAGAAGGACTTAGGATTTATATATATATATATATATATATTCTCCTGGTTCTAAGCTACCTTCCTACCAATTTTCAGCCAAATCTGTTCAGCTGTTCTAGAGCTATAAATAGTGTAACTAACACGACTTTCTTTTATATATATAAATATGTGGTCGATAAATATTTTGCAGCTGGTTTTTATGGCATAGAACATTTAACTTAAGCTATAAAAATCGATATTTTCTGATCTTTATAAAGATACCTTATTATTTGCTACACTAAAAGTTTGTTACCAACCACCAAACCGCAACCGTTCCGGCCTAAGCGTTTCATCTCGTCATTTATAGCCAGTGATAGGAATAGGTAGTGCCTATTTGCCTAAACTTCGAAGAACAGAGACAAGAAACGGAGACTTCCTTAGGACTAAATTTTTTCCGAGACGAAATTTCGAGACAATACTTAAATACATTTAAAAAAATTGTTATTTGGAATAAGTAATTTGTCTATATTTACCTAAAGTTTGCGACTAGATATATCATAAAAAATAACATACACAGTCGTTACAACCATAAAATTTTCCGAATTAGGAGAACATTTTGTAAATGACTTGTTGATCGTAATACACAATGAATCACAATGTTTTATACGAAGCCGTACACGTTTCGAAGTAAATATCTTCTTTCTAGCTCACTCTCGGCTACGTTTAATGAGATTTCTAAAGTTCAAGGGTAAAAAAAGGCTTTCAAATAATAAAACGGTAATTTTTTATCATTTTAGCATTCTCTATAGTAGAAAGAATTTATCATTAAGAAAAAGGTACTTTAAATAAATAAATGATTCATTTACTTGCCAGAATGTAGGTATACAAAGTGGTATGATCTTAATATTAATGAGGTTTTTTTTTGCATGGAAATCTCCTTAGAATCGCCAGAAAATATCGGTGGTGTGAAAGAACCCTAGTTTTCTTTTTAACTAGTTAATGCCCGCGGCTTTTCCCGCGTGTACTACTGTTTTTGTATCCCATGGGAATTATACTTTTTTTTTTATAGGAAGTAGCCTATGTGCTAAACTGCTAATCCACACCTTAATCTATATCACTACCAAATTCAGCATTTTCAATGGAATTGAGTAATACAAATACAAATACAAATACAAAATCTTTATTTCTGAACCAAATAGTTTACATTAGTAGGTGATTGGAGCCTCCTTTTAAGCATGCAATGCCTGTATTAGGAAACTCCGCTCTTCCACAGCAATATACAATATTTAATAACCTAGATTTAGAGCATGCTTGTGTGTTTGTGAGTATGATGGTGTGTTCCTGTGTGATGATTTGTGCTTGTGTGAGTGTATGAATGTGTGTGTATGTTAGTGTTTGTGTGTAAATATACGTTCGTGTTTTACCTTATTTGTTGCAAAAGTGCCTCAGTGTCTTCGTAATTCAAAGTTTTTAACCAGTTGGTAAGATTTTTTTTACACTCGTGTAGTGGTTTGTTGTGTATATAAATCTTTCTATTTATTTTATTATAAAGTTGACATGACAATTTATTGTACTGAATGGCAGCAAATTTGGTTTTAGTTTGTGGAACCTTTGCTATGAGATCTTTCCGTCTCCTTGTTATTGCACTCGGATCATATGGTAGATTTTTATGTTTCTTTAGGATGGTATATATAATATATAGCTTTCTGACAGATAGTAGTCCACTTTCCTGATAAAGCATTTCAGTAGGGTATCTATTCCTTTTGAAATACATTATTTTTATCATGGCACGTTGTCCTCGTTCAACATGTATAAAATGTGATTTTGCTGCACCACCCCATATGGTTATACAGTAGGCTATTACTGATTGTGCTAGAGAGATATATACTTCATTTAATAAATTTCTATGAGAGCCTGATTTCTTTTTTATGTTTTTGGGCGCTATATGTCTTAAAGTTTTAAAAATCCACCCCAACTTCCTAATCCTTCCAGTGACATATTCAACATGAGAGCACCATGATAATCTATGGTCAATAATTACACCTAGATATTTTGTTTTGAGAACTTTACTGATTGTAGGGCAAGTGCAATCATTATTTTCAGTTTTTTCACATGAGTGTACTTTAATGTTGAACAATTCATCTGGTTGTGAACTTTTATAGATAGAGAAGCATATATAGTTGGTTTTCGTGGTATTTAACGTAAGAAGGTTGTTATCAAGCCAAGTCGCAATTTTGAACATACCTTTTTCTGTCTTAATTTTAACATCGGACCAACTATGTCCATGGAAGACAACAGCAGTGTCGTCGGCGTAGGAAAATATATCAGCGTTTTCAACTTTCATGTTACAGAGGTCGTTAATGTAGGCTAAAAATAGTGTTGGACCTAGAACACTACCCTGCGGCACGCCGAACGACACATCAGCATCATCACTAATATACTCTCCAATCTTTACCCTCTGTTTCCTATTTGTGAGATAATCTTTAAAAAAATTAAGAGGTATTCCCCTTACTCCAAGTTTTTCTAATTTGTTAATAATGGACATCCATACAAACTATCACATTTATAATATTAATAATTAAGACATTAAGGCATTAAGTCCGCCTCTGTACGTTTGTGCATAAAGTGTTAAAATAAATAAATAAATAATTGCATAGGTATTAGATATAACATAGTCTGTGTTCTCTGCCTACTCCTCCGGGATAAAGGCGTGAAAAAAATACGGAAGTCATCTATATCATGCACATTTTAGGAAGACCTCTCTGATCACAACAATACAAACACACGCAGTATGTGTCACTAGGCTGATATAGCCTTGCATTGCATTGCATCAGCCTTATAATATTCCCATTGCTGGGACTCAGGCCTCCTCTCTAGGAGAGAGATATATAGACTAATATAGGTTAGGCTGATATAGGATAAGTTGTTATTATGGAGTTATAAATTATAAATGTTATGTCTAGTCGCAAACTTTAGATAAATATAGACGAATACTTATTCCAAATAACACATTTTTTTTAATGTATTTAAGTGTTGTCTCGAAATTTCGAGACAGATGTCCCGGAAATAATTTAGTCCTAAGGAAGTCTCCGTTTTTTGTCTCTGTTCTTCGAAGTTTAGGCTAATAGGCACTACCTATTCCTATCACTGTTTATAGCTCGTCCATCGAAGTGCTGGAACGATTTGTCTGCTGCAATCTACCCGTTGGATTGTAATTTGTGTGTTTTCAAGGATATAAAGGCAGGGCTAACAGACTCTTAAAAAACTAGCACGCTTCACAATTAAAAATTATTAGTAATGTATATACACCGTAAATTTTAGTCGTTTTAATCCCGCGGAGGGTCGATACGGTACTTGAAACACTATCGATTTGTAAGGAGAAAAATAAAAAATAAAGTACGTTTTTTTAACTTGAATACATTTACGCACCGTACGAAATTAACTTCTTCAAGTAAACGTCAGCTGAGCGAGGGTGAACTATAGGTAGTTAGTACGCAACGACCGACACTACCTACAAGGTCATTGAGTCGTTTACTTAAAAAAATACATGCATATTTTAACTCGAGTTTTAGAAAAAAGTACTTTATTTTTTCATTTTATCTTTACAAATCGATAGTGTTTCATGTACCAAATCGACCCTCGGCGGGATTAAAACGATCAAAATTAAACGGTGTATATATTAGTATATGTCATTATTAACAAAACAGTTAACAGAATTTCTATAAATAGCAGCTGCTATACAAAAGTAGGTTAGAGTTTCACTTCCATTTAATTTAGTTCAAAGACAACCCTTAAAAAGTAATGTAGGTTTCAAGGCAATAAAAATAAACGTGTAAGATCCCTTGACAAATTAAATGAATTCATTAGGGAGAATAATTAATTTGACCGACCGTCCCTCAGGCTTCGTAGTAATTGATGTGCTAATAACGTGTGACTATTGGTTGTGTTGATGTGTAGGTATCTATACTCTATAGTAGATTGGTACCTGTTGGTTGTGACGTCAGCAATGTGTCCGGTGTATCTGGTACTTACCTGGAAAAGAGAAATGGAATCATTAAGAGTGCACTTGTTTTGAGTGTTTAAAAATAAGACGTGGCGTCACATTAGGAATAATAAAGATAGAACTACATTGGGCACACATGGGCCTCATTCGCCGATCTGGGTGCGTTGGTCTCCATTCATTTTTTATGGACACTACATTAGATCCACGGCACGCGACATCTACATACAAATCAGGCGTTGTGTGCGTTGTTGACGTGTGCGTTGGTCTAATGTAGTTCTAGCTTAACTCCTTTGTCGTAGGTGCATACACAAATATGTAAACTCACTTACACAAGACATTCAGACCCAGAACACCTAACTGCAGATCACACAAATTTTTGTTCTGTGCGGAAATGGAACCCGCGATACTCAGCACAGCTACTAATCGCTCAATCACTGTGCCAAACAATCAAACAAAAATATTTCATTGTTTATTTTCGAGATATTAGGAAAAGGTCAATGTACTTGATTGCAAATTTATCTGGCGCGTACAATAGTAAGTTTATATAATCGCCTGTCCTACAATTTACCTACCCAGCGCATGACGTGTGTTCAAAACTTGAACCATATACAAATATCAACTACATTGTATACAACATATTTTAGATAATCCGTTAAAGGAAAAGATACGTGACTGGAGTGCTTGTTTACTAAAAATGACACATCAATCATAGCAACACATTTTTATTCTTGATTGAACGATTGCGCATTGGCCTGGGGCTGCTAGTATGGACATGGATTGTTTTCCTTAGAGAAGGTACTCGTGTCTTGTTGAATCATCATCCACCTAATTGTTTACATTTGGTAGTTTTGACCGACTAATGTAAACGGATTTTCGGTTAGCCGTATTCGGCCATAGACCGTTTTCAGTTACTGAACACGACTGACTGTAAACATGTTGACAGCGTGCACAGTTCGGCTGGATGCGGTCACCAAATCCGAAAACGAACCACCTGTTTCGAATACGGTCACCGTATTCGGTGAAAAATTGTGTAAACAGCTTGATTAGATGAATCAATTCGGGTCAACCGAAAGCAAGTTAGTGTAAACGCGTCAAGTCTAATAGCTGAATACAAATATTGCACATAGACTGATGGCCTCTCTGACCACAGTCAATTTCTGGTAACACGATTCCCCTTGTCTATCTTTCGGGAGACTGATTGTCTATCTTTCCGGTTTCTGGCTACCTCTAACGTCTGTCAAAGATAAACAAATGAAAGCCAGAACAGCTTAACGTGCTTTCCGAGGAGTCATAGTATGGTTACGAACCCACGGATCCACTCCGGTAAGCAAACAGCTTAACCTTAATGATCATCATCATCATGTTATTATTTCAGTCGAAACACGTTCACTGCTGGACAATGAACGATCCTGTGCGCCTCGCATCCATAGGATTCCCGCTACTTCACCAGGTCATGGGTCCGTCGGTCTTTAATTGTCAATGGGCTGGTTATTACTAACGTAATGATCCACGATTTATTTAATTGTTGCTGCTAGAACGTTTGAAAGAGTTACCTTGATTTTAGACTGTAACGGGCAAACGAAGGAACATGGAAGATTTTAATCAGTAAAAGTCTGAAAAGGCTCTCTGCAACCTAGAACTCCCGAAGACAACGATATCTCACTTCAACCAATTCAATTTTGTTGACATCTTATATATATATTTTTGAGGTCTTAAAGAAATCATCTAATAAAAGGCACACCTCCCTCGGAATCAATGAAAAGGAAAGCCATAGTCCTAGCACGTAAAGGGAAACTAAAGGAAACAGGTGTGTTGTTACTCAGAAAAGTCTGACACGCCCTCCAACACTGCCCAGAGAGAAGAAGTCATCGGATGATTACCACCCCTAAAAAAAAAAACAAATCTACCTCCATCGTGTCCTACGGGTGGTCCGTACAATGGTGATACCCGGGCATTTCTTCCGCACAAATCAGGTGCTGGAACCTCCCGAATTGCAGTATTGAGGTGTGGTAAGTATTACCTATAGCATAATGTCTATCCCTATATTCGTATTATGTAATGAGTCTTCCGGTGAATATATCAGTTAATCAGTGATTAAAGGTAATATCTGGAGAGCAGTTCTTTCTTGCATCACTGCTTCACAGAAGGATATGAACGCTTGTCGGACCATAGCCTAAACCAAAGCCCGGTGCGAAAGGCCACACGCACAAGACACGGCGAATAATATAACAATCTCCACGTTCTCGTCTCAAAGGACTAATTTCTTTTTTTGCCTCCAATTATCGCAAATCGACCTACATATCGACAGAGTATCTGAAGCGTGGTTGCGTAAGGCCCGATCAATAGAGCGTTTTGATTCGCTTTCTCCCATTGTTTTAGCATCATTAGAACAATGCTGATGGCCGTGACTTGCGACTTTTACTTACAGTTAATTTGTGCACAAGTGTTGGATCGTTAAATTGTGTATTAGAATGCTTGTGTTGTGTAAGTTCCAGTCGATATTATTTTTATGAGTATTAACTAAATTTTATACTAGCTCCTGCCAGTGGCTTCGCATGCGTGGAAGCCGGTTTCTCCAAACAAACTTCCAATCCCCGTTGTACCACCTTAGGGGTGGAGTTTCGTAAAATCAGTTCTTAGCGAATGTCTACACCCTATAAGGAACCTACCTGCTAAATTTTAAGTTTGTAGGTGTTATAGTTTCTGAGATTTCGTGATTAATCAGTGAGTGGTATTCTGCTTTTATAAACACCGTTAATTTTTTGTCGTTTTAATCCCGCAGAGTACAAAATTACGCATGTACAAAATTATTTTTTAAGTAAACGAGTCAATGACCTTGTAGGTAGTTGTCGGTCGTTGCGTAGGTACTAACTACCTACAGTTCATTGACCTCACTCAGCTGACGTTTACTTAAAGAAATTAATTTCGAACATGCGTAAATTAATTCGAGTTTAGGAAAAAAGGACTTTATTTTTTAATTCTTTTTACAAATCGATAGTATTTCATATACCGAAACGACCCTCCACGGGATTAAAACGACCAAAATTTAATGGTGTATATAAAACAAAAAACTATACCAATTAAAAAACATTTTTGAACAATTAAAAAAAATATATATTATAATTTATTAGTATTACAAACAGTTTATATTCTAGTGTTGGTCCACGAACGTTTCTTAAATATTTTTTTTTCTAGTCTCATATGACTAGATAACGATGTTCTTAATAATTTATACCAATATTATCAAGTATTAAGTTACCAGCTTATTAACCTTTTGCTAAAAATAGATAAAATATCTATTTTATGTATCTGTTTTGTGTTTCAAACAGGATTTTACTTAGTCTATACTTTATCTGTTAGTCTATCTATAGTAATATAAAGAAGAAATATGTGTACTATCTAACAAAAATACAAAGCTTTTTTTATCGACTTTTTTTAACTAATTACCTACTAGTAGGTAAGCTACTTTACCACTGAATGGCATAGGCTATCAATACATTTTCAACTTTAACGCGGGCGAAACCAAAGGCAGTATCAGATAATTTTGGCTTAATAATGACAACTCTCTAATGCGTACGGCGAATATCCACCCTTATGTTGTTGAAACTTCTACGGTACGGACTAAGCGTTTTGCCCCGTCGTTTATACCGCGAACATCGAGAGACTGGAACAGTTTGCCTGCTGCGGTCTTCCCGTCCGATTATAATTTAGGTGTCTTTCAAGGCTAAAGTGAATAGGCTCTTAATAAACTAGTGCGCCTCACCATCAACGATTGCATCACTGCTTAACATCAGGTGGGATTGCAGTCAAGCACTAGTTTAGATCAATAAAAAAAAAAAAAAACTGTCGCGTATGTAGGTATATTTTTATTATGACCCCGATACAAAAATACATCCCAATCTTACACTACCACCTCAAAATCACAGAACACAGATCAACTTTCACCAATTCATTCCATCTGTCCAATCAGGACGACCGTTATTACAGCCTGCCTAATAAGGATGCAGTGGTTTGTGCAGCCATTGGACAATACGCCCGAAGCGTGTTGAAGCGTGCCGAAGTGTGCCGAAGTGTCCCGAAATGTGGCGAAGTCCAGCGATTGGGCCACACCCCAGATTACTATTGAAACGTCCCTTAATAGCGGCATGAAAGCATCTCCAGAGAGGAGAAGCGAGGAAATTACGAAGATTGAAGCGCTATTGTAGATCCTATGTAGGTGGCGGAATTGAATGCATTCTACTTACTTACAAGTGACTTTGAATGGGAAACGGGAGTGAATGTGAAAAGGTTCTAGTCTAACACGTTTCCTTGATCTAGATTTGTACTGATTGGAATTCTTTGAAAGAGCTGAACTCATTTTTACTACTGGCAGGACATTTTCAATTGTGTGATCGACGTTAAGAAATTCATTTTGTTTTTAACCGACTTCAAAAAAAAAGGTGAAATTTCTTGATAGGCTTGAGTTCGACCTGACAGTTATCGATGATATGGTCGACGATAAAGTACCCTTGCTTGGAAGTCACTCTTGAATTACAGTCCCTCAGTTGGATAAAACTTTAATTAAACCTTTTTCAGTTATGTTTTAAAGTACTATTATTAATGTATTATTGAAGTTGTGAAAAAGACGGATGAAAAAGAATTGTATGTAGAGGAGATGAAAGTGTTGAGATTGAAATTAAGAGAGTACTTGCAGTGAAGAGAGTAGATAAAGTGAGAAATGAGTACTTAGGAGAAAGTTGGAAAAAAGACTCACTACTGACTGAAAGAAAGAGAATCTTTTCTTTGATACTGGCGTGTATGAGGGATAGAAAGGCTAAAGAAGTGATAAGAAATAAAAAGGAGTCAATGAGAACGTGACGGTTGAAAAGACAGAATGGCACAAATACCACGCTAACTTTGAGTAACATTTGACGAGGACAGGAAAATGATTCGCACGTATTTATAATATAATACAATATTCCACAACTATCACACAATGCTGTCTAGTCCCAAACTAAACAGAGCTTGTGTTATGGGTACTAGGCAACTGATAAACATTATTTTATATTTTATACACAGAACAAACGATCGTGCTCATCACAGAAACATTTGTCCTTGGGTGGGAATCGAACCCACAACCTCCGGCATAGCAGTCAGGGCCACTAGCCACTAGACCACCAAGCCAGTCATTTAATTAGATTAGCAACATTGGCGCTTCAAATAACTCCTACTCTAGATGGAGCAAAAGGAAGTGCCCTACAGTCGCCCATTACATTCCGAGGCCCCAATAACTCCTTCGAACAATCCGTAACCCTAATCTAACTCAACAATCTCAATTTCATATCCATAACTTGATTAATTACAATTTTAAACCCACAACAAACAATAGTTTCTCATAACACGCCAGTAGACCATTCGCAAGCTATGATTAATTTATTTGTTAGCCGTAGATGCAGTACAGTCTTAGAGATTGTGCAAACACAATATGTGAGCATGTGTGTGACTGGGGCCGAGTAATAACTTAGTTCTCGAGACACTGATGATATTAACCTATCAGTTTTAAGCCTAGGGAATTGTACGGCAAATCTTGTTACAGCTACCTACTGGGTAATGAGAAATGTAACCAAGCTTCAAGCAGTGTTTACTATTTCTGTAGAATATATACCTTTTCGCGTATCGAAGGACCATGCAAAATACAATTTAATTAACAGTCTTTTGACCCCATATTTTAGTTAGGAGTAGACTTTAGAGTATATATGCACCGTTAAATTTTGGTCGTTTTAATCCCGCGGAGGATCGACTCGGTATATGAAAGTACTAGAAGTACTTGTTTTTCAAACTCGAATTAATTCACGATGTACGAAATTTATTTCTTTAAGTAAACGAGTCAATGACCTTGTAGGGAGTTGTCGGTCGATGCGTACTAACTACCTATAGTTCATTGACCTCGATCAGTAGACGTTTACTTAAAGAAATTAATTTCGTACATGCGTAAATTAATTCGAATTCGATTAAAAAAAAGTATGTACTATTTTTTTCATTTTTATCCTTACAAATCGATAGTGTTTCATTTTTATCCTTACAAATCGATAGTGTTTCATTTAAATACCTCCACGGGATTAAAATGACCAAAATTTAATGGTGTATAGTTTTAATAAATGTTTTCATGTAACCTATTTAATTGTTTATTTGTGAAATTAATGAATATGTTTAAATAATTAATAGCAAGCTTAACTCATTAACTTACGGCGTTTTTAAAGAAACGATAGATGCGTCAAAAATTTTGATTATAATAATTTTACTTGGATATCATATTTTTTTTATTCTGACAATTTTATTTTTTGTTATTGATTATTTTAAACAATTTTATGTTAAGTAAAATCATCCAATGACATCTCCCGTCCTTGGAAGGAGCGGGAGATAGTGTCAGACTCTTACTGACTAAAAATCTACTTCGTTCCTTCATTGTCTCCGTACAAGGGCCCTAGTGTATACTTTCATATTTGCCCAAGGCCCCAGAGTAGGCTTCGACCCTGCTGGGTCCGTACAGTTTGCTGATAACTCCTTGAGACGCGCGAGAACAGTGCGCGCCATCAACGAAGGCTAAAGAACGTGTGAATCAAAACTAACAAAACAGCAAGAAAAAGTCTTGCATTGGAAAACTATCCATTAATTTTTCGCGCTCTAGGCTGGAGCGAGAGGTTGTGTCAGATTTATTACTGAGGAAAAGCCCTCCGTGCCAGGGCCAAAGTGACTCTTACGAACAATGACTTAGCCTTTCGAGTATCAAAGTTAATACTTACAAAAACGTATGTGAAACTCATTTAACCCCTAACAACCCTAACTTTCCTCACATAAGCCGTAATATCTTCAATAATGTTTGTCATAATAATAAATCACATTCCGTTATAAGCTATAAATTAGATCCAGGAGACAAATATAGAATAGCGTTAAGAATCAATTATGTACCGTACGCTGTATGTTTGGTATCGTGATTAATTAGCTGAGCTATTTACATTGGAAAATCGAACTCGCAATTCAAATTATTATTTATTCAACTAAGCAAATTTCTGAGAATAAATCATAAAATATTCTAGCATAAAAATAAATTATTAATAACTAGGGACCCGCCCCAGCTTCGCACGGACTCAATGGTTATATTAAATATATTATGTACATAAGCCTTCCTCTTGGATCACTCTATCTATTAAAAAAACCGCATTAAAATGCGTAATATTGAAGATCTAAGCATACTCGTACATAGGGGCAGACAGCGGGAAGCGACTTTGTTTTATACTATATAGTGATTTAATTAAATAAAACAAACAACTTATATGTTGGAGTACAGTCAGATATGTGATTTACTTATGTAAATAAGATAAAGAGATCCAGGGGACAATGGTCTCTTCAAGACAAGCTATGCCTGGATATCAAAATTTCTCATTTACTACAACAAGCTGCCGTAAGTGCTCAGCAGGAACGAAGTATACTGGGGCCATAGGTTGCGCGAAAGAGAACCCCGGGGCTCGGGAACGAAGGCAAAGAAGGGACAGGAGTAGGTTAGTCAGTAAGTCTGACATGCCCTCGCGCTCAGCTCAAGACCGAGAGAAGTCATTGGACGATTTCTCACCAGAAAAAATTTACTGCAGGCTAAAGTTGGACAGAGACAAACGCAAGGTGATGAAGTGGAACGAAGTGATGTAAGGCGGGTCAATTACTGAAGAAGAAAGTGTCGGGGATCAAACTATGCTTGGAGACTTTTTTCGGTGGGAAAATCATCCAATGACATCGCGCCCTTAAGCGGGGCGGGAGATAGTGTCAGACTTTTATTGACTAAAAACGCGATCCTGTTCCTTCGTTGCCTTTCATACCGGGGCCTTCCTATCAGAAATCGATCCTTGACCCCAGTAGGCACCCTACTGGGCCCCTACGGTTTACTGACAACTTCTTCGCGCCGTCGACGACTTGGGCCCGGTCCGGACGATTACCGGACAGGCTTGTTATTCATCAACAAATTACCTATTTAAGTTAAATGAAATTTGCAATGATAGACAGTTACAGAGCAATTTCGTTAACAAGACTCGTTTTGAAATAGACGACTCTACTATTGACACCCAATTACTATTGTATTGATAAGTATAATAAATTTCATTTCTTTATTACACCAAAACCAGGAAAAAACCACACAAAAGTATCCGTTACTTTTAACCAATAGAAAAAAGGATGAGGTTATCAAACTTTACAATAAATCACAGGTCACCGAAGCGGCAAACGTTACAACATCGGACGTTGCACAGCAAAAAACACGGAAAACCGTCATTGAAGAAACACTGTCAAGTGTAACCGTTAGCTATTTAATAAATAAAAACAAACAACTTGAACACTAATTAAAATGTTCCGCTCGTTACGGTAATTGTCATTATAGAAATATGTCGGGACCACAGATCACGAAATCGCATCAACAGCTCACAGAGCCGTCCAGAACGTCGAACACTGAAGGAATGCACGTGGGTTTTAGTCAGTAAAAGTCTGACACTCCCTCTCGCTCCACCCACAGCGGGAGATAAAAAATTATTTGATGATTTACACGTGAAACCAAAAGTTATGGTAAGCTAGAGAGTCTAGAGACGTCAATGTTAATCATCTGGGAATCTTTTAATCTAAATTTTATAAACATTGACATATTATACGCTCAAATTATTAATAATTGTTTAAATAATATAATTTGGACGTTGTCTCTAAATAAATAAAAAAAATATTTGCATGCTAAAATCTAATTTTAAAACTAACATTATTTAAAAATATATAAAAAGACGCGCGGCCGCAGCGCGGTTGTAGCGCGGCAGTAGCACGTTTTTATTTATATGGAATAACAAAGCAGCGGGGCACTTTGCGGCTAATTTGAAGGCGGCCAAGTGTGACTGACCTATGTATTTATATTTTTTTAAGGCTCCACCTCCTATCCTGCCCTATATGACTTCAATCACAGCCAAAATGATCTCTCCGCCACAGACGATAGTGCATTGACAGACTTAAAATTAAGAAATGTCGCAACAGCGGCACGAAGACGAAGATGGAATGGATATATTAAAGCAGAAGTTACTTGGGCCCTATTATATTATTTAACAACTTATTTTTATGTAGGTACCTATATTCTAAGCAAATACAAATATTCTATTCAATGTTTTGAAAAATCCGTCAAAAGCAATGGCCACCATGGCGCGTCAGTACTCTGTGGTAGGACCAGTCCGGACAGGATGCTGGCCATTCAATTGAAAGCGTGTGCTCCTGCTCTAATGGATTAACGTTAATCTGTTTTAATACGCAGCCATTTTATTGCCTACACTCTTATATATTACTAGCTTCTGTAAAAAAAATGATTTTAGAACTTTGCACCCCCATTTTATCTCGTTAGGGAGAGAATCTTGGAAAATTTCCTCTTCGTGTTCGCTTACGTCATAGAAAAAAAAACTTCGTGCAAAATTTCACACTCTTACACCCGTATTTATAAACAAATTAAACTAATTACTTGAGTAAGTCCCTGTAGTTTCGGCTGTGCGTTGATATGTCAGTCAACAGTCAGACAGTTTTCCCTTTTATATATATAAAAGATGGGACCTTTTATACATATAAAGAAAAGAGAGGGAGGCCAAAGAAAAGATGGATAGATTGTGTGATATGAAAAAGAAGGAATTTAGTATATATGTAGCTTAGCATGACAAGTAACAGAACAGAATGAAAGAAAAAATCATGTTACGCCGACCCCAAATAACACGGGACAAAGGCAGGAAGATGATGAAATCTCTTAGCTTTTAAGATGTAGGAAGAAATATTATTATTTGTTGATACAAAATTGTTATAAACACGCAAAGTCGCCGCAGTTAAAATCTCTTATGGCGTGCGAAATAAAATCACGCACATCTTGGACTAGTTGTCAATTCACGTGTGGAATCAGTGTAATTGAAATTGGCAAATGGTCAGAAATAAGGTGACCATTGAGATACAGACGGGTTTGTATGGAAGAAGGTTGCAACGCCACTCAATAAATAGGAGTGAAGTCATTATTTAAACTGGCTTACCCTACTTAATTAGTTGCCGGAATCGTTCGAAAGAGTTACTGCGACCGCAAAGGGTAACTGAAGGAACACAGGTGAGTTTTAAGGTCATAGCTCATTAAAGCCACCCGGACCCCACTCCGCATAGGTTCCGAGTTCCGGGTGGCTCTAATGAGCTGAGTCCTTTAGTCAGTAAAAGTCTGACACTCAGACTCACTCCCTCTCGCTCCATCCAGAGCGGGAGAGGTTATTTGATGAATTCCCACTTAAAAAAGGATAACATCACACTTGAACCACTAAAATAAACTAAAACAAAGAAAAGCATTAATAAAAATAAAGATAAAACATCAATTTGATATCAGTTAAAGTAAATAAATCAGTAACGGGGACCCGTTTGTTTAAAAAACCTCGAAGTCCGGAACCGAATTGATTACCTTCTCGAATTAATTACAGCTGCACATTTAAAATCCATGGGCGACAGTAAAAAGGTGTGAAAATTAATTTTTCGGTACAGTATCCTAATTCATTGGAGGTCAACATTATGACCGCTGTCAAGAAGATGTGGAATGAGTTACGGAGAACGACATTCGGTATTCGGAAACTGAATAAATTAAAATGTTATCCAAATCAAGACGATAGCTAATAAAAGATTAAAAATCTATAAAAAAAATACTGGCTGGATTTTTGAATTTTGAACACTATCGATTTATAAAGGTTAAATTAAAACATACAGTACTTTTTTTAACTCTAATTAATTTACCCATGTACGAAATTAATTTCTTTAAGTAAACGTCAGCTGGGTGAGTTCAATGACCTGTACGTAATTAGTACGCAACGACCGACAACTACCTACAAGGTCATTGACTCGTTTACTTAAAGAAATTAATTTCGTACATGCCTATATTAATTCGAGTGTTAAAAATAAAGTAGTTTCTTTATTTTTTATTTTATCTTTACAAATCGATAGTGTTTCATGTACCGGATCGACCCGCCACGGGATTAAAACGATCAAAATTTAATGGTGTATTTAGGCAAAAAAAATCATGTTTATTGTAAGGGTCCCCCTTTCCCTTAAATATTTATTTTAATTTAATTATTTATTTTTAAAGAGATTGTACAATCAAATATTCTATGAATGTTTCAATTGTCTACCTGTTCCCATGATTAATATCGAGCAAAAAACGGCTGAAAAATCACGTGTGTTCTAAAGGAGGTCCCATTTAAATAGGTATTTATTATATTCTGGTTTTAGTATTTGTTGTTATAACGGCAACAGAAATACAAAATCTATAGAAAAAGCATTCTTTATACTAATGACAGCAGTAGTCAGCTGATACAAGGTCTACTTAAAAGTCGGTATTTCATTACGCAACTGCAAAAATATTTTTAACGGTAAGAGAAATCTTTATTACGTGCAACTTTTGATATACATTGATGATTGATGCAGAGATAAAATCGATAAAGATCATCACACTAATATTATAAAAGACGAAAGTCTGTGTGCATATTTGTATGTTTGTATCTTCTTCACGCTTGATCGACTCAACGGATTTCGAATAAACTTAGTACACAGACGTCCAGAAATAGCACATAGGATAATTATTTTATATTTCAGAAAGTGTTTTCTCCTGGGATAATTTTCTGTTTCCGCTGTCAGATACTAAAAATTTATATAAATATATGAAATACAATTTAACCTTCGTCCATCTAAAATCTTATAAAAATAAGAAGTAATTTTCAAATAGAGGTAGTGGTTTCTGAGATTTGGCTTTGTACTTTTTACATACACACAAAATTCACAATTTCTCTTCAACGTATTAAGTACAACTAAAGATGATTCCAAATAACAGTTTCCATGTTTTTATTAGTTCCACTTTCGTCGAAGCCCGCCTTCATTATGGTGACACACCCGAATGACATAGCCAATTTGGTTGATGGACCGAATCGGTGGCAAGAGGCGTGTCCACAATAGAACTCTAACACTTTTGAGCGGTCACGCATGTCCGGATTGCCCGGACAGTGAAAACATGAGTCCAATTGAAAAAAGCAGTAGTTTAGATTCGTATGTATCGTTTACGCTTGCATAAGCAAGTGTTAGAGGCGAGCGGCGATGAAACTGGGCCGTGATTGGTCAGGCATGTCTGATCCGATGTAGATTATTAGCATCTACGGCGATTAAAAAGTTTGGTGCTTGTTCTAAGAAAACGGTCGATTTTCAAGCAACGTTCCTAAGGGTTGGCCCATACCACGGGAATTTTTAAAATATACCGTGATGACAAAAGATAAATGATGTTTATTTTGCAAGTAGGTTTTATAAACACTTTTACAAATCAATTTTTTTTCCGTCAGTTTAAACTAGATGAGGACGGAACGCAAAGTACAACTGAAGAATACAGGTGAGTTTTCCCAATAAAATTCTGACACGCTTTCTACAGTGGGTGAATCATACGCTTTCCCACTTCAAAAAAATAGAGGGTAGACCCGTGGACGGGAGACCGAGAGAATATACACCGAGACGCCTCTGTTTCTTAGAAACAACGCTAAGAAGTTGGTCCTGGTTGTCATTGCAGATATTTGACAGTAACGGATAAGAAGCCCGAAAGTATGACAACTAACAATCTAACATAGGGGTCAGCTAGAACTGGGGGATTGTCCGAAAGAGTAACCGTGGGCCTCGTAAAGGACAACAGAGCACGATAAGTCATTAGATGCCTTCCCACAAGAAAAACCTAGGCCCTATGTAAAATATAACCAGCTAGTTCTAGTACACTGATTGAGGAACGTTTGAAAAGAGCTACCGTGGCCCTAGAACGCAAAGATCAACCGAAGAATACAGCTGAGTTTTAACCTGTAACAGTCTGACACGAGCAAATGAAGTTATTAGATGTTTTCACAAAATAGAGCAACGGCCCCGACTTACGAGTTGTAGGTCACGGGTTCAAACCCAGCCAGGCGCATTACTTTGTGTAATTTATTACATCACCACTGCTCTCAAAACGGTGAAGGAAAACATCGTGAGGAAACCGGCATGTCCTAGAACCAAAAATTCGAAGACATGTGACATTCACCAACCCGCACTGGGCCCGCGTGGTGGATTACGGCACATTCCCTCTCTTAGAGAGGAGGCCTGTGTCCCAGCCGTGGGAACATTAAAAGGCTGATGATGATGATGATGATGTTTTCACACGTCCAAAAAAATTTATGGGTAAAGGATATACAATGTACCTACTCCGAATCAAACTTTGTCATCTTCATTTCCATTCGCGAGAATCCAATCTCTTAAGTGGGGATAACACTAATTGGATTGCCATTATCGAAAATTGCACTTAACAGTACGTGTTGGATTAAAACCGCATCCATTCATTTTCTTTTGGGGACACTAGTAGCATTTCCGCGGCTGCGGTGTTACCGCAATGTAAATAAACCTAATGAAGTATTTTGCGGTGCAATGCTTTCCGAAATCGAGTTAAAACCAGGTGTTTATTACCGAATAAAAGTTAATGAATGTGTCTTTTTCTTTTCTTTATGTTCGGTTACAACTGTAACTTTTTTAAAGTGGTGCTTAGTTGTTTATTTTGCGAGCGAAGTCAAGGCATTTTTAGTATCTTGTTCTTTCCAAACCCTTCAAAAAAGTATGTTCTGCCGCTTATAGTGCAAGTGTATGGGCACTTGGGGCTCTCCAACGTGTGGCTAATGTTCTGAAAAGAGACGCCACACTCACAGTTGGTATCCGACGGGTCTATAAAACCCCATTTCGGTAAGCTGTGTTTACAGCGGACTACTAAGGTGCGCAGGCGATTTAGTACCTTGCATAAAGGCCACTGCAATTCGTGTTTAGATGGCAGATGTTCCTGGGTTTCAAGAAGTCAGGTTGGTAGTAGGTGATGTACTTCCCACAGCTTGATTCTTTCTTTATACAATGTTTATTATTTATAGGCTCGCGTTTGACAACTATCTCACCAGATGGTAAGCGATATATGTGGTCTGCGATGGAACACACTCACCTACAAAATATGAATTTGCTAGCTTCTCCTAAACTCAAGTTTTGAACTCTTAAACTTAAGTATCAAAAGACCAAAACAAGAGGATAACAGACAACTGGAGTGACCAAGTCAAAAATGTCACTTCAAAATAAAAGTTGTATCTTATACTAAAATATTCTTACATTCGCACCACAAATGATTTATCCAACATCGCTTATGTAGTTTTTGTCGCTATTATCGTCGTGCGACACGACACGGATTATATCGTTACATATAAATGGCTTTAGCCAACCATTACGGTGATATTTTGCGAGCATTTTGCTGTTATAGTCAATAATGGCCGCTAAAATCGAATTATCGACTATATTTATAGCAAAACACGCATAGAAATATGGGCCGAAGGTAAATTGTGACCCTTTTGAAGGTAAGTGAGATACGATTATTGATATGTGAGCATAAAAGCCAACGAAATAGGAGGACGACGGAATGTTGCTTTTTGCGAATTTTTTTTTTCTGGGTTATTTTGGAAAGCTTGGCCTTTGGGTAAATGATTTTCTCTGAATGCATTAACGTAGGTAACTTAGGAAAGAGGATAAATAAATTATTCCTACATGAATATATTGTTAGGGACCGGTACCACAAAATATCCGGTACGGTCATGTGAAGAGGAGGAGGCATGTCCTAGAACCAAAAATTCGAAGACATGTGACATTCACCAACCCGCACTGGGCCCACGTGGTTGATTACGGCCCATTCCCTCTCTTTGAGAGGAGGCCTGAGTCCCAGCAGTAGGAACATTAAAAGGCTGATGATGATGATGAAGAGTATTCATGTGGATGGGTTTTATGAGGAGTGATATGAAACAAAAGGGAGTTAGTGATAGCGTGACGGTTGACAGCACAGAATGAAAAAATCGTGTTGCGCCGACCCCAAATAAAATGAAACAAGGGTAGGAATGTGATGACTATTGTACCGAATCCATGCTCGTTCAAGACAAGACATAATACACAATTTTCTTCGATTGTATCACAATTTGTATAAGTAATCTAAATTAGTAATCACGATATAAAAAGCAAGCGGTAATCAGGCAATCTTTATTGTAAATGTTGTGTTTACCCGTAATTGGCATATGTATTAGAACAATACTTAAGACTTTGTTTAATGTATGTGTACTTAAATATGTGCTGTTGGTGAACCTAAATAAATAAATAAATTTTAGCCAAAATCTACCCACCTTGTGGCACCAACCTTTAAAGTCCACTACAAAAAAAAACTCGACTATAAATACAAACCTCAAGCCACTCTGACTTGAAGTAACACAACCATTTTACTCGTAAACCCGAATGGTAAGACTAAAGAGCTCTTATTTCTTACGTTTATTTACGATGTTCCTGGGTTCAGACTAACGAATGGCAGAGCGTTATTTCATGTCTGACTATAACAGTAGCTTGCATGAACTTACTGACTGTGCTTCCGGCTTAAAGGAATATTACCACAGATATTATAATGTTGCGGTGTGGTCTTGACTATGAATAGAACACTGAATGCTTTCGCTGTTTATGAGAATGGCGTAACTTGTGGGCCACTTAACTTTTGTGTAATGAAAAGGCTGTTTAAGTCTCTGACCAGTAATAACCTTATTGTTATTATATGTAATCAGTTTCCCAAAATAACTGACGAATATTCGTTGATGTCAACATGGGATTTGATTTGGGTTACTGACGTTTTTACCCGACTGCGCCAGAAGGAGGGTTATGTTTTTCGAGAGTATGTATGTATGTATGTATGTATGTATGTATGTATTTATGTATGTATGTATGTATGTATGTATGTATAATTGTTTGGCACGCTCTGCAGCCTGAACGGCTCGATGGATTTTAGCTGGAGAGGTGTCGTTAGATTCGTATTTACTGTGAGAGTGACACTGGGTATATCAAAATAAAAAAAAAAACAAAATGTCGGATTTTTGGCGCCAAATTCAAATATTTGGCACGCTCTGTGGCCTGAACGGCTCGATGGATTTTAGTTTGCGACGTGTCGTTAGATTTGTAATTACTGTGAAAGTGATATCGTAAAAAAATAAAACTAAAAAAGTAAAAAATAAAAAATGGTAATTTAAAAAACTAAAAAACCCGACTGCTTTTCTGAGTATTCATGAGAAAGCCCTAAAACAAGAAAGTCGTTGTAGCAGTCGGGACCCATTACATCATAGATCTACTGACTAGACGATAGACTTTCTAGAATGGGTCCCGACTGCTACAACGACTTTCTTGTTTTAGGGCTTTCTCATGAATACTCAGAAAAGCAGTCGGGTTTTTTAGTTTTTTAAATTACCATTTTTTTTTATTAACACACTGGGCTGTCAAAGTGCTTTTGTCCATGTTTGTTATTCGCCATTTTGGCGCTGTCGGCTGTAATGACTGTAGCGAGTGTCTACGGTACTAAAACTAGTCATGTCGCGCATACTTCAAAGTACCGTACAGTACGGCCGACGGATCTTGGCGCGTCTGAAGTTAGGCTCTGCGAACTTTAGCGCTTGTGCACTCGTAGAAAATAAATGGTTTAAAAAAATAAATGCAAATAGCACTTTTTATTGCTTTTGACAACGGTTATTGGCATTTATTTTTTTAAACCATTTTTTTTTTCGTAATTATACTAAAAATAAGTTTGTATATGCCGTTATCTTAACGGTCACTTTTCAAGAGTGTCGTGCAGGTGTGCAGCCCAAGGAAATGGACTAGTTTAAACCTGCTTTTTAGGGTTCTGTTATGGGGCAGGTTCTAAGTCAATATAAAAAATAAAACTATTTTTGGACCTCGAAGAGGTTTTTATTTAATTAGAAAAACAATACAATATTGATGTGTCCGCCACAAAGTTCTAAGTATGACTGACTCAAAATAACCCATAAAAACCACAAGTGATGGTAAGTAGGTACATTTGTATTCTGTGAACCGCATTAAGATTTTCACACAAAAATAAAAAAAAAGAAACAATAAATTTTAAGGTTTTCCCATACTTAGAACAGAAACTCAAAAATATTTTTTTCATCAAACCTATATGTGTGCGATATCTATGGATAGGTCTTCAAAAATGATATTGAGGCTTCTAATATCATTTTTTTTTTTGTAAACTGATAGTTTGCGCGTGAGATACTTCCAAAGTGGTAAAAAGCCGCCACCCCCCCGTAACTTTTTAAATAAGAGAATGATAAATCAAAAACAAAAAAATACATGATGAACATTACCATGCAAACTTCCACTGAAAATTGATTTGAACGAGATCTAGTAGGTAGTTTTTTTTTTAATAAGTCATAAATCGTAAACCGCATTTTACCAAGTTTGTCCGGAACGGAACCCTCAGTGCGCGAGTCCGACTCGCACTTGCCCGGTTTTTCAAAGTATACAGCAAAACGGTAACATCTAGTAGAGCGTTATTATCACAGTTAAAAACGGCCATATCGCTCTATCTAACCAGTGCCAAAAGATCCAAGATATTTTTACCCATATTTTTTTTTGGAAGAAACAGCGCCATGTCATCTTGCCAACGAAACACGGTCCAGGAAAATAAGACTATTTTAGTATAGACACGAGTGGTTCATGTAAAAACACGTACATCCTTTCCTTCAGCGTTACAGGTCTTGGGGGAGGAATTAAACCTGATGGACTGGTGTAGTACAAATGTCTTAGCGACGTGGCAGATAAATTGAACATAAACCAACCTACACGTGGAAAGGAAAAATAAGGAAGGCCTAAAAATATTGGGAGAGAACGAATTTTACGTGAAATTTGGCCCTCCATAATGTATTCATAATATTAAGAAAATAATTAAGTACGTCTATATGCGCCTTGCACCTTTAATCGAGATTCTGAATGACGACAATTTCTTTCAAAAACTTTTAAGGGTTTTTTTTTTTTATGGTAGGTAAAATCATCCAATGACAAATCCCGCCCTTGGGCGGAGCGGGAAGTAGTGTCAGACTCTTACTGACTAAAAACCTACCCCGTTCCTTCGTAGCCTATCGTGCCGGGGTCGAGCATAAAACTTTTAAGGGTTTAAAAAAATACGTATTTCCTGGAACAAGTTTTGTGAAATATTCGAATAAATCACGGAATTACCGAATGCGAACAGAGGCAGAGATTTAAGGCGTTATCTCTCTTTATTCGCGTTGCCTCTTCATCAAACATTGCGTTTGATAGCGTCACATGAAACAATAAGCTTTTAAACCATGCTCGATATTGACGATAGACGAGTGGGGAAGGCCCCTCTTATGGCCAGGTTTTACTCATTTTGAATATTTTAACCTCAAGCAATGAATTAATAAGAAATTACTTAGCAACAAGTAATAACTTCTTTACAAATACGGGTGTAAGTCCATGAAAAAAAGACACGTAAATCCATCTCTAATTTTGAAAATTTTACTAAACAAGTAGAGATTTTTTTTTGTACTAAAACCGTTTAATTTCAATTCTATTTAATTTTAATTCAATTTTCTTTTTTCATTTTGTGCAGTTTAATTTATTTGCTTTCATTGTAACTTGAAAAATAAATGAATGATAAAACCGAAAATTCAACCGTCAAAGACAAAAATGTCACAGAAATTTTCATTCAACATCCCGGCACAAAACTTGAAGACGACTTACATAATGAAGATCCAGCCATCAGTCTCAAAGCACATGGCTTCCTACAATTTTAATCTTTGAGCTAAAATTTTCCAAGCTATTAAAACACGAAAGCCGAATTCCCAGAGAGGCGAGAAATTCGCAGATGACGCTGGCGTCATCCAGTAATAACAATTCAAAAAGCTGGACTATAAATAAACGTGCGAACTAGTTGCAATTTCAGCCCTAAATACCTTGTTTTAACATATGGTAACATTTCCCGTATTTGTGAATTGCATTTATCTCGAGGAATGTTTTAGAGTGGGCTGTAGTATCCGATTAAAACTAGTTTTCACGGCCGAAACCGAATTTCTGCTTCGGTCTCAGTTCCGGCCTAAAACGAAACCGAAAATTCGATATAAGGTCGTTTTCATGGTGGGAAATGCTGTTAATCATAAGTTAGTCACCCTCTCTTTATTTTTAAATCTCATATTATAACATACCTAGTGACCCGGCAAACGTTGTTCTGCCATACAATATCAAAGAAAAAAATGAGAGCTGCCATAGGTAATTTTTTACCCTCCTAGGTAAAAAATAATGTACGGCCTATTCTCAGAATTCGGCCTATTATCGAATAAGGCCTATTCTTAGAAAATTTCATAGTAATCAAGGCAAGCCGAGTGGTGCGCTGCGGGTCACGGGTTCGATCCCCGCACGGGACAAATATAAGTAAGGCCTACAGATAGGTGTTCCGGGTCTGGGTATCTTGTGTATGTAAGTTTACATGTTTGTGAACGCACCCACGATACAGGAGTAATTCCTAGAGTGGGGCAACATCTTTAAAAAAAAAAATTGAGATGAAATTGATCTTTCCATAAAGTAAAAAATCATAACAATACTCTTCCAAAAACAGCAGCATAAAAAAAACAAAGATATTAGATAGCAAAGAAACTGTTTTAAAACTAATAGTTAACCACAAAACCTCGTTTAACTATACAGTTCCAACGTTAAGCAGGTTACACCGGGACTTAAACGTTAGTTTACAACAAATACTGATATGAACACGTAAAAGTTCGCTGAAAATTACCGAACTACCCGCTCAGTGTAGTTAAGATAACGGTCTTCGTACTTAACGGTCTTTTTTTTCTGTTCTTTTTGTAGAAAATCATTGTTGAAACTGTTTGTAGGTAAATGGCGATAATTGTGGGAAATAGTGATATTGTTTTATCTCAAAACCGTTTTTATTGTTTTTATTTAAGTACGCATTACTATATAATTCACTATAAAACTGATTTGCGACACGTCAAATCGCATCCTCAGATGCAATTGAAAACCAGTGTCGGGCAATGTTTTCTTTCATTTATGTTATTTTTATTTCGTTTCTTTTTTAATTTGTACCTTTAAACTTGTTGTTTGCATCAATAAGCGCATTTTCTGTCTTTATTATACCTTTTCTTTCTTGCTAAAGTAATCTCCAAGCAAAATAATGGACCTAAAGCAACCATGCTTACTCATAGTCACATTCTAGAAATAGAATTCGAGATGAACGAATCACAATTTTACATTTTCACAAGATGACAACATCTAAAATTACCATCATTTAGTTCAGTAACAACAACAAAATATGACAGAAGATCGATGGAACTTCCATATTTATTTATTTTGCTTTATGGATTACAAACGGTACTAAGGTGGACTTAGTCACAGCACAGGAGGCCACACTGGAGCACGCTTATCTAGAAGCAACCTTTTCACTCTTTACTTAGGCCCTCGGGTTTTAGCTACCACTATGAATGTGTTCCCTAAACTTTTGTGCATATGAATGGAAACTTAAGGTTACACTGGTCGATACTTTTTCTCCACTTTTAGGGAGGTATTTCCACAGTTTGACATTGTATATCCAAAATAAAACATGATTTGGTTTTAACTTATTATCTATTAATAAGTTAAAACCAAATTTTGTCTGCACGAAAACAGAAAAACAAAAAAAAATGCCATTGCAAAGATAAGCAACAAAGTTTCTGTTTTTTTTTTTATGATTTTAACGCAACTTTAAGTCTAAAAACGTAACAAAAATCGTATAAAACGAAGTCGATACCGACAAAGTTTTATTATTGAAGAGTTATTTACAATTTATTTGTAATAGATTTATGCAGTGTTTTTTTCACAAAATCGATTTTCCAAAGCACTGCTCTAAGATTTTACGCTGCGTCTAATGTCATTTCAGTTCGGAACGGTGTTTGTGTGTGTGCTAACAATACGTTGTGCATATAGGCTAGCTTCTAACCACTCATACTTGAAATTATTGCAGTCGGACACGATGTCTTATGTTATGAGACATCGTACGCCCGCGACTAGATCAATTATACTGATACTCACCTACCCATAAAAGGAGGTTTACTCATTTAAAAAGCGTTAATTAACTAGAATAAAATCTGAAGGTCATGTGAGCGGATTTGAGGGCATCTAGTGATACTTAGCTACATGAGGCAGTGAGTACGTTCCACTTGGCCGCTGGTAGCTCATGTTAGGAGGTTGCCAGACCGTGCAAATTGTCCGAATCGTTGTAAGGTTTTTGTCGATAGATTTAATTTAGATCGTAGTTTAGATATAAGTTCCGTTCTTGGGATTTACATGGAAATTCAACTGGGTATTTAAAGTTAAGAGTGAATAGATTAGCACTAGGCCATCATGCTCTACCTTCGACCACATCATCGCTTACCATTAGGTAAGATAGTCATCAAACGCAAGCATGTAAATAACTAGCTCCTGCCAACGGCTTTGCCCGTGAAAAGTAGAAAATATATAATCTATGTCACTCAGTGATCAAGTAGCATTCTACTGATAAAACAATTTTTAAAATCGGGTCTGCAGATTTTGAACTATTCAATGATAATATAATTATGTACGTATTTACCTACCTATATATTATCATTCCTACTTTAAGTGAGTAACGATAAAAATATGAATGAATGAATATGACCTTGGACGCCCATTGTAGCCAAATTGACGACAAATGGACAACACAGCCCTAAAAAGCTTTGTCTATTGTCTTGTCTTGGTCATGTATACTATTTTTACTTCTACTTCTTAAAACAACGTAAGAAAGTTGTATTCTAGAAGTGGTGCCTGGCCCAGTTGTGCTCCCGACTTACGAGAGGGTATGTCGCGAGTCAAACCCAGTCAGGCATAATACTTTGTGTAATTTATTTCATCAGAACTGAAAACAGTGGAGGAAAACATTGAGATGAAACCTCGAAAAAATTCGAAGACATTCACCATTCCGCACCTATAGAGAGAAGGCCCGAGTCAAAGCAAGGGAACATTATAATAAGGATGATTATACTATTATGCTTATGCTATAATTGCATTGTAAATAAACATCCAACATAAGAAGACCACTCCGCAAAATTGCAACCATTTCGCTCTCTCCAAAATGAACATGTTTATATTCAAATGAGAATCTCAATAAATAACTTTTCCCACTAAGCATTTATTTGAAATAATCACACGTACTCTCAATTTGCAAAATCCTTTCAAAATCTACAGTTATTGCTATTTCAGACTATATAAATGCAGTATCTAAAATACCTACTGAATTGTTCGAATGAATCATCGAGGCCCTGAACGCAGAGTAACTGGAGGACCACAGGTGGGTTTTAGTAAGTAAAAATCGAATACTCCCTTTTGCTCTACCCTGAGTGGTAGAATTTTCCATCTTAGATTAAATCACAACAGCGGAAGATAGGTGACTCGCTTCTAGCGCGTAAACCGCTGGAATCAGGCCTGTCGCCAAATTCGATAACGGGATTTAGCTCGCACGACAGCACCGGCTCCTGTCTCTGTCCTTGTCTATTAGTGACTGTAGGTTTGCGACTGTGATCACACTGGTCATAGTAAAGTCACACAGAGTTTCGAGTCCAGGTTTTCTGATTGCAATGTTAGCGCATAACATATCTACCCTTATCATCAATGTTTCCCACGAAAAAGAAAACCGTATCAAAAGAACTATTTAATCACAGAATAAAATAATTTTCAATCACAGTCATCATCATCATCATTTTAGCTGGAAGACATCCACAACTGGACATAGGTCTTCCCCGAGTGTCGCCACAACGACCGGTTCTTTGGGTATCACATCCATCGGATTCCTACGAGCCTCACCTATCATAGATTAAAATGAAAAGTAACACCGATTTTCGGTGTACATTCCCTGGGCCACGTTTCCATACACACCAAGGCTTTAATTTTAGTTAGTTTATATGCACGTTTCTCCTACAAAACTAGAACAAAAATCTTTTGAAATTGAACGTAGCGAACGTTAAATTCCAAAAGATTTTTTTTCTCTTCAGTCATTATTTTTATTCCCGTAGTGAAAGAATTTTCTGTCCGTGGTCTCGTGTCTACTTATATGTACATATTTCTACAGTCCGATGGTTGAATTTAAAAATGTTATACGTTTCGAAACGTAGCTTTAAATCTCAAGTTATTAACTACTGTGGTGTATTTATTAATAATAATAATAATAATAATAAACATTTATTGTCAGGCAACTACGGCCCATAGATAAAATACACAAATAACCATACAAAATTAAACTAATACATATAAAGAAACTATATCAAATTATTAAAAACTATTGCACACGAAGTGACGGCGTCGTGTTACGTGGGTAGTCTCAAGCATAGTGGCATGATGTATTTGACAACAGTCAGTGTCAAAAAATATATAAGGTTACTGGTAATTGGTAACCGATACTTAAACACGTGATTGTAGTCAGGATAACAACCAACTTTTACTATGTGACCAAACCTGAAATCGCGAAAAATTCTGCTGGTCAGACATATATGTTCGGCTAACTGGTCAAAAGGATTTTTTTCGCGATTTCAGGTTCGTCTCCAAAGTAAAAGTTGTTTGTTTCATGACTACAATCACGTGTTTAAGTATCGGTCACTAATTACACGGACATGCTCCGCCCAGGCGGGGCACACCTCTACAGTGTGCTCCACCGTGTTCTCCGGATGTTATCCCGTGGAGGGTCGATTCCATACATGAAACACAATCGATTTATAAAGATAAAATTAAAAAATAAAAAACTTTTTTTCTAAATTCCGAAGTAATATTCGCATCCACGAAATTAATTTCTTTAAGTTAACGAGTTAATGACATTGCAGGGAGGTGTTTGTCGTTGCCTACTAACTACTTACAGTTCTTTGACCTCGAACAGCTGACGTTTACTTAAAGAAATAATTTTGTACACGCGTAAATTAATTCGGGTTTAAAAAAAAAGTACTTTATTTTTCATTTTTATCTTTACAAATCGATAGGGTTTCATGTACCGAATCGACCCTCCGTGGGATTAAAACGACCAAAATTTAACGGTGTATATATAAGTACAATATAACTACTCTTGAACAAATCTAGAAGCACGTTTTGATGTTTCTCTGCGATTGATTGCAACATTTTTTCAAGTGATTGAATTTATAACGGTGAATCCATTGTTTGAGTTAACTCACGGTGCAATAACGTTCCAATCAAATTGATTCGTGTCTATTCACTTGGCTTAGTAAACAAAAGAAGAATAAATATCCCTATCGATGCTAATAGAAGCTGCCTAGAAGCATCGACTTTGTGCCTTTTTAGGCCAATAGTTCCCAAACCTGTGTTGCCCGAACCAACAACGATCCACGCATATAGTCTTAACATATTTTTTGAGTAAACTTGTGTTAAAAAATGTAAAATAAGAAAAAGTATCTAGTTGTGGAAGTGTATACAATTATTAGTATATGCGAAACTTGAATATAGTTTGTTGAGAATTTTCAAAGTTATATTTTTTTCTCAAAAATATTTAAGAAAGTCCACTGAAACTTAACACAGGTCACGGCAGGTTAAAGCGGGCATGAGGCGCAGCAGCTTACAGCTGGGTACGGGAGCAAAACAACCCCTCAGTCGCCCGGATGGCCCTGTGACCATGTATTTGTACGGACAACCAGGTATAACTTTGTGATTTTTCATGATACAGTTATGAAATTTTGTACATAAATTCTTTACATAAGAATACTAGACCCGTGTTTCGGGTTTCGTATATACTAAAATTAAAGTTGTATAAGTTGAACTATGTAAAACACGTGTATTTAATATTTTAAAATTAGGACAGGAAATATCTCTTACAGCAAAAAGCGCAAATTGTCGGTTACGATATTCTTACTCATAAGGTTATACCAACAGAATTCGTGACGAAGCTCATCATCTAGTTAACAATTCGAGGTATTACAAGATTCGTCATCGGCGCACATCATAACAACGAATGTCCTTCAATTGATTGAGACTACATTCGTGGAAACGTAATTCGAATAGTTGAACAAAAGTTGAAGTTCATTCCAAAAACCTTTTTACACTAGAACAAAAACACTAAAACGTTCAAAAGTGAACACCATCATCAGAACGGGATTTTGAAAAGAATAAACCAATCAGGAAGCATATCCATATAAGTAAAAAAAAAATGCAAATCGGTCCATAAACGACGGAGTCCTGATGTAACAAAGATTTAAAAAAATAAGACACTGCATTGAGAATCTCCTTTTCATTGAAGTCGATTAAAAACGCAGACGTAGGATATGGAATTGAGTAGGCGAAATCTTGCGCATGTCGCAACGCGAAGAAGAAGGCGAAGGCAACTATTATTGGATCTTCAACAGCAGGAGCCGGCGACGCGGCAGGCCCAAAAGGAGATATCGTGATGAGTTGGGATTCCTACCTTAAGGATTTGCCAGAAGTAACTAAGGATAGAGAAGATTAAAAGAATGAAAAAAGCTTTTGCCCTGCAGTGGGTCCATGGGACACAACCGGCTCATAATATTATATTTTAAAAAGTTATCGTCTATAGTGCAGTTTAGTCCCGTCTCGGCGCCTGCCCATTTAATCAGATCTGTTAACCTAACAATGATTGATGACAGGGTATCGAGATGGGAATGTTTTCGTTCATAAATAAATTCATGGGTACTGAGATGGGACACATGTCAAAAAGTTTGGCAGAATGGTTCTATACATTATTTTCACACATCCATAAATACAACACAATCAGTATTCCTTAAAATTTAACTAAATTAGCAGTCAAACAGGATAATAATAAAGTCCCTATAATCATTCAACATTCAATTGTAAATGAAAATCGACACCCCTTACCGTCATCCTTTGTTTTATAGCAACTTCCTACCTCTAATCTTCCATAAATGTATTTTAAACTCCTTACGTGTCTGTGCCCCTAGTACACTCGAGTTCGATATTGAAAAGGCAGTAACGCGTAAAATCGTATTAATTATCTCCGAACCATTCAATAGCACATCAAAATCAACACCCAGCTCACTAAATACCGAATCAAAAACATTAACTCTTTTAGCAATTGCCTACCGCAAATTTTACACTAAAATCTTTAATCTTTCTGCATTCCTCCTCCCCTAGTGCCTGCGACTTCGATAATGAATTAGACACTCATACTTAAAATCCTGTTAATTAATAAATCTTTTAAATTTCGCGCATCAAGTTCAATACCCAGCTTACATTATCTCAACAGCTTTAGCAATTATTTATATTATTTTTTAAATATTGAAAAAGAAACTCACGCCTAATTTCCTGTTAATTAATAATCTTTTAAATTCCGAACATATTCGCGCATCAAATTCAACACCCAGCTCACATTATCACCCTCACTAAACATCCAATGTAAACATTAACTCCTTTAGCAATTACCGACCACAAAATTCACAGAAAAATCTTTAATCTCCTTACATTCCTCCTACCCTAGTACCCGCGACTTCGATATTGATGAGGCACTCCCGCCCCGTATCTCGTTGACTCTATTAGCAAACGAACCACGCAGCGGATTGATGATATCGTACCCTGATTGCTGCCGCGACGTTCCAATTGGATGGCCACATGTGTTTTAAGATTACAAGTTGCTGGCTGGTTGTAACTTGTGAAGTTTAATGCCTACTAAGGAGGTGGATATGATGAAACGTAATTTTGACTGTTAAGTGAACGTTTGTTGGAAGATATAGGAGTATTCACATTGAATCTTAATAAGATTTAGACGTGGCTGGATCAACAGAGTAATAAGTTGAAACTTATGATCCGTGGCTCTGCGGATCCGATAGCTCCAACTAAACTGCCATAAAATTATATCAAAGTTTAAGTTAGAATTTGCTAAACCAATAATATAATTGCACAGATAACGTTTTTAGCAGCAAGAATGATTCAATTTTACAATCACAACAACGCTAAAAGTAATAAGACTAACACCAAACTGTCACAAATCAAGTTTAATCCCAAAAACCAAACCATTACAACAGACAAATACTAAACCCCAACATCAAATAAATCCGAAGCCAAAGCGCAACGTAATTACAAATATCGACGCAAAAACGAGTTAAAAAATCCAAATCGCGATCTCTGCAGAATTTTATAGAACCTCCATTAGTTCCAATCGGAATCTGCGCGAACGAAAGAGATAAAAATGTAACGTGTAACAAGATTTTACGACGGTCATCTCAATCAGAGCGAGAGCAATTTGCTACAATTGAAAACAAATAAATGACCGACACCATCTCAATTCTCTGCGCTTCCGACCGCGGCGCTATTTTATAAGACTGTCACTTCTGATATTATTTGTTTTGACATCACGCGAGGTTTAACTGCAGACAGTGATCAACTATGAACTGTAAGGGCCAAGGAAACTAGGAACTGCGACATTTTTCAAGTCAAAGGGCAATGGAAGTAAAACGGGTGGGTCAATAAAAGTATGTACATCTGCTCTGCCTGGAATGAGAAGTTATTTAATGACTTCACACTCCCAAAACAAATCAAAGAAAGTTGATAGACGGAAAAAATATAGGTATATGGATAACGTTAATGCATTTGATGCATTAACGCTTGCCTGCGAGACTATGGGCAATAGACAAAGCCTAAAGTTCTTATGACTGGTAAGTACATCAATGTGAATATGGATAATGAAATATTTATAAGTAAGTCTTACCGTTTCTAGATATGACTCTCCGCAGCAGGTGACCGAAGCGACGGGCTCCCATACATATCCTCTGCTCCCGCATCACTTCATCCGTGCAGTCGCTATCACTCGCCGTATCATCATCCGTGTCATCCTCTGACACGAGAGATTCGCGATTGACAGCTTTAGAATTAGAATTATTCTCACTAAAACTTAATGTCGGTTCACTGGCACCTAAACTCTTTGGCTCCACGTTCCAGCCATCCAGTTTTTGTACATCATTGAACAGATCGTCTAAATTAGTTTCTAATAAACCTTTGGCACTACATATCACTTTACTTTTGGCATCATTATGTGTTACGATGGCATCGACGCTGTTTGAGAGACACTTTTCTCGTCTCACACTTTTTGCATCGTTACCATCGTCCATCTCATGGCTGACATTTATATTGTCATGAGTTTTCGTTCGTTGTTTTATTCTTAACGAATTTTGTGAAACTATTTGTGACTTTTCCATTTGTCCCGCACTTTTTTCTGTTGACATGGAATTCAGATCCCTCGGCACTATCTGATTTTGGGGGTGGCTGGCACGAAATATATTCGACAGCACTAACATTTTCACTGTTTTTAATGCACCGACACTGGTCAAATATTCCATCACTGCATTCCTTTTTCATTTCACCGTTTCCGATGTGTCGCACTAAACGAAAAATAAAGTGGTTTTATGTTTGTTCGTGTCGCATTCGAGAACTGTCTGTTGCAACAGAACAACGTACATATATGCAAATGCATTCTTTATGGAAAACTAGACATTATTCAAGCGTATAGAATATTCTGGAGCGGTCCGGGTTTGTGTGATATTTCGCTTGGAGCGACGTCGGAGAACACGATACGACTGAATAAATAAAATATCAGCAGAGAAACAATCCGGAGCCTTCATGAAGGTTTTACGTGGTTTTTAATGCATACGAGTAAATAGTTTAAAAATGTTTCGACTTTAAGGTACAGAAACCATAGTAATTTATTTTTCGATTTATTAAGTCTCTAGAGTTGGGAGAAGCTTAACTTATGTGACGTTGGGATTTTCTTTATGAGCTTGGTTGTGGAGCCACATCTGTCACCGAGGAACAAAGCTAGGGCTGGAGGCAACGACACCGACGTGATAACATTTCTAGCACGTAAAAGTTATCAACGGGAGCGGCTTTAGTTTCCCTATATATCAAAATTACTCTGGACATTGTATGTAACAGCTGGCATAAAGCCACACAGTGACACACACAGACAGCGTGTTTTTTGTATTTCAAGTTAAAGATTTCTTTTTTTAAATCATTAGTGTGCTCTGAAAACTAATATCTACAATCAATTTACATTGAATTTCGGCATTGATATCAGAACCTTGACGTAAGTATTCAAATATGATGACATGGCAGAGCACCAATTTGTGCCAATAAATGAAATCGGCATTGAAACAATCATGAGATAATTATCTATAGACAATTTGAATTGTTTAGTGTGTAGAAATATAAGTTGTTTGTTTTCGTAATATGTCATTGGCAACTTCATTAATTATTTTCTTTCTTTTCGCATTTTTTCGTCTGTTTGTTGCATTCATATTTCCGTCCCTTTTCTGCACATACCTATTGCCCTTGTGTGAAAGAAAGCGCGTAAATATTTGAAGGAATGACGTTTCAATGACACCCCGAAAATTCAATGGCCGTCGGTTAAGTGACCAGTTGGCAACCGCTAAACAAAATACGAAATCGCGTGAAATTTGATGTTTTTCCCCTGAAAACTGTATCATCGTGTGTGCCGAGGTGTGCCAAAGACGATATTAATAAACCTTCCAACTTCAACTTAGAAGACGATTCACTTTGACTTCGAATTATCTTTCAACACGACTTGTCAACTTCGTGCACCATCCGAATTACAAAAGGTAAACAATTGAAAATCCATCATTCGCCTGAACCGCACAAACAAAGGAGGATTGATAAGAGGTATTTCTCGCCCATGACAACCTTAAAAAAAAAAAATCTGTTTCAAAATTATTTTTAAATGCACTTGAAGTTAAAGATATACACCGTACATATTGGTCGTTTTAATCCCGTGGAGGGTCGATTCGGTACATGAAACCCTATCGATTTGTAAAGATAAAAATGAAGAATAAAGTACGTTTTGACTAGTTTACTTAAAGAAATTAATTTCGTACATGCGTATATTAATTCGAGTTTTAGAAAAAATGTACTTTATTTTTTAATTTTATCTTTATAAATCGATAATATTTCATGTACTGAATCGATCCTCGACGAGATTAAAACGACCAAAATTTAATGGTGTATAATTTTTTTTTTTCAGTGACATTTACGTGATAAATAATATACTAAGTCAAAGCAGTTATTGCACAGAGTTTTTCAGTTTAAGTTTTATTTATAGAACAATACACTCAATAAACCTATTTCATTTTGAGCCTCGATGGGCGAAAAATTCCTTTTATCAAACCTCCTTTGAATAAGAAATACGAAAGTTCTATGTAAATTCGTAGAATGCAATGATGACGCACATGTTCTATAAGTAACTAAATAATGACAAGAAACTGGTATGTTATCTAAGATCAAACAATTTGGACCAAAAGAACAAGATTTTTTTTAACGTATATATATCGTTTGGGATTTAAGAACTATACCTACATATACCTACAAAACAAGTTTAATGTATAAATCCTTGAACATATTTTTTTTAAATATTGCCAACCATACATTTGAATGAAGCGAAACCGAAGACGAAGATGATATAACGTTTATTACACCAGCTTCTGTCAAAGGGAAAAAAACTTCAAAATAAGCTCAGTAATTCCTGAGTTTATTCATTACAAATAAATATAAATTCTTCTTTTTAATATTACTAGCAGCTGCTAGAAAATAATCCCAAGGGAACACACTTCTCCAAAAAGTATATTATGTGTTATTTCATCTAAATCTGTTCAGCTGTTCGAGCGTGAAGAAGTAACAAACACACACACACAAACTTTCAACTTTATAACATTAGTGTGATTATGTCGTATAATAATTGTGTGTTAGTATAAGTTAATATATTACTTCATCAAAATATGATGGCATCTTCACCGTATGTGACGACCTGTCCTTCGATAACAATAGCCAACGATTTAAGAAATGACAAGTACATCGGAAGTCATCTAAATTAAACAATGTTAACAAGGTCAAGGTCAAGGTCAATGCCTAAATCGCTTTAGATGTTAAATCTTCAAACAGTATTCTAACCTTAAATAATGTATTCCCGTGCCTTCACTTTAAAAGAGAACTGACTGGTTGCGTCGTTTTTCTCCATAAGAAACAACCAATAGAAATCGTGCACTAGCTTCTGACGTTTTGTAATGTCCGAACATTCTATATTTGAATTTATAGATAAGGATACATGGTGGTGGTCGATAGAAATTCAGAATGTGTTGAAAGAAAAGAAAAGCAAATTCAAGGAATGGCAGCGTGTAGAAGCGGAAAACGGTAGTTTGAAAGCTGAAAAAAAGAGGGAGTATGATAATCTGAAGAAAAAAGCTAAGAAAGCCGTAGCTTTAGCGAAAGCAAAGGCCCAAGACAAATTGTACGATACACTGGACAGTCCTGCAGGCCAAAAAGAGCTGTACCGGCTTGCTAGAATAAGAGAGAGAAGGACGAGGGATGTTTGTCAGATAAGATGTGTAAGGAATGAAGCTGGAATGGTCCTATCGGATGATGAAGAAATCAAGGACAGGTGGAAGGACTATTTTGAAAGACTGATGAACGAGGAAAATAATTGGAGTGGGTCTTTAGAGGGTAAACCAGTGAATGTAGGGTTAGTGAGAATGGTTAGTATGGATGAAGTCAGAATAGCAGTAAATGGTATGAAAAATGGTAAGGCCATTGGTCCCGATGGAATTCCAGTTGAAGTGTGGAAGTTATTGCGAGTGGATGGATGGATGTGGTTAGCTTTGTTCTTCAATAAGTTGTTGCGGGAAGAAGCCATACCTGATGATTGGTGCAACAGTTCTTTGGTGCCCATCTTTAAAAACAAAGGTGATGTTCTTGAGTGCAACAATTATAGAGGAATAAAGCTAATGTCACATACCATGAAAGCCTGGGAGAAAGTTATTGAAAGGAGGTTGAGAGAAGAGAGTGAAATTTCACAGAACCAATTCGGTTTTATGCCTGGTCGAGGTTCAACGGATGCCATTTTCGCTATACGCCAGCTGTGCGAGAAATACAGAGGTGCGCATAAAAACTTGCACATGGTATTCGTTGACCTCGAAAAGGCATACGACCGGGTACCTCGTGAGGTTCTGTGGTGGGCCCTTAAAGAGAAAGGTGTGCCTGGGAAGTATGTGCAGTTGATCCGAGCGATGTACAGTCGATGCCGTACCCAAGTTCGGTCTACAGTGGGCACCACTAGCAGCTTCAATGTGGCTGTCGGCTTACACCAAGGGTCGGCACTCAGCCCTTACCTCTTCCTGATGATAATGGACGCTCTGACGTCGGACATTCAGGAAGAGGCTCCCTGGTGTATGCTTTTCGCCGATGACATTGTGTTGGTTGCCGAGAGTGGCCTAGAGGTCCAGAATAGATTGGAGGTGTGGTGGCACAGACTGGAGAGTGTTGGCCTGAAATTAAGTAGAACCAAAACGGAGTACTTGTTCTGCGATTTCGGCGGTCTTTCCGGTCCTGTGCCCTTAGCTCTCGCCGGAACGCCCATACCAATCTGCTCCGACTTTCGGTACCTTGGGTCGCTCGTTCAAGGAGATGGTGAGGTAGACCGAGACGTAACACATCGGATCAACGCCGGATGGATGAAATGGCGACAGGTCACGGGAACAACTTGTGACCCACGGATGCCACTCAAGTTGAAGGGTAAAATTTACAAGTCCGTGATAAGACCTGTCATATTGTATGGATCAGAATGTTGGGCTGTGAAAAAGATGGATGAAAAAAGACTGCATGTAGCGGAGATGAGAATGTTGAGATGGATGTGTGGTGTGACGAGAATGGATAAAGTGAGAAATGAGTATATTAGAGGAAGTTTGAAAGTGGCGCCAGTGACTGAAAAGTTGAAAGGAAATCGTTTGTCTTGGTATGGTCATGTGAAGAGGAGGGATGAAACACATGTTACTAAAAGAGTTCTGAGTTTACAAGTAGATGGATGGAGAGGAAGAGGGAGGCCGAAGAAGAGATGGATGGATTGTGTGAGGAGTGATATGAAAGAAAAGGAAGTTAGTGATAGTGTGACGGCTGATAGGATAGAGTGGAAGAAAAAAACGTGTTGCGCCGACCCCAAGTAATATGGGACAAGGGCAGGAAGAAGAAGAAGAGAGAAGAATTTAAATCTATTTTAAACTAGTGATAGGTATATAATACTCTTAACCCTCTAACAGATACTGAGCACAAAACATGAAACGACCACAACCCTACACCGCTCTCCTATTCCATTACTAACCCTCGTCCGCAGTCGAGTATCAAGTGAGTTAACCCTATAGTAGTGTCGTCGGATCGCTTGTCGAGTAGAGGTGTACCATCAGCTCCATTATGCAGTGGCTTACGGCCGCCGACCGGCTTTCGGCCCTAATCTTGTTTAACGTAGGTACGTGTTTCGCATGCGGAAATTTTAAACAACTATTTTTCCCGTACGGGCTTATGCCGATGACAGCGCTTTAGTTTACAGCAAAAGTTTGGATACGTAAGCCGGTTGATTCGTGTTGTTTTCCGGATATTTTTTAAATTGGAAACCGTTGCGGAAATCTCGATTTGTATATATTTATATGTATAAAAGTATAAACTGTGTAACTGATATCAACACACTGTCGAAACTATTGGGACGAGCAACGTGCAGTTTTGCATAAGGCTTCCTTTCATGACGTCAGGTAACAAAAGGGTAGGACTAACATAAGGTTTTTGGAAATTAGACCTTTAAGGGTGTGAAAAGTGAAACGGTGAGGATAAGTTAGTACTATATATAACATATATATACTATCCCTACAGATTATAAAACAAAGTCCTGCACGTCGTCTGTCTGATTTTATTTTAATGCAGTTTTCACTAATAGACAGAGTGATTTATGAGGAAGGTTTCAGTACATGCATAATACAGACTATTAAAGCCGAGAATTTCAAAGATTTCTAATACCCGTGCGAAGATGGGATGGGTCGCTAATCTATATATATTAAAGCGAAATACCACTCACTGATTAATCACGAAATCTTGAGAAACTATAACAGCTACAAACTTTGGCAGGTAGGTTCCTTGTAGGGTGTAGATATCCACAAAACACGGATTTTACTCTACCCCTAAGAGGGGTAAAACGGGGGTTGGAAGTTTGTATAGAGAAAGAGACTTTCACGCGGACATAGCCGCTGGCAGAAGAGCTAGTAATTTTATAAAATTGAAGGGTTTGTTTATAAAAAAGCGCTAATCCCAAGAATTACTGAATTTCAGTTAGTGTTGGTTTTTTTTATGGTAAGTAAAATCATATAATGACAAATCACGCCCTTGGGTGGAGCGGAAGATAGTGTCAGACTCTTACTGACTAAAAACTTACCCTGTTCCTTCATTGCCTTTGTTCCAGGGCCCCGGGGTTCACTTTCACCTAACCCTTGGCCCCAGTAGGCTTCGACCCTGCAGGGCCCCTACATTTGATGGTAGCTCTTTTATCAAGGAAGGCTATATATAGGCTATATTACTTCACGCTACGACTCACGGACCGAAGCAGTAACCAAAGACACGAGTGAAACCGTGGGGTACAACTAGTTTAAAGCATTTGTGTTTGCTTGAATTTGACTAAATTCTCTTTTGGGTAGTGTTATCTCGAATGTTAAGATAATTTATTGGACTATTAATAAAGTTTTGCTTAATTGTTTTATTATGCAAATAAATACAGTACATAATAAATATAATCTATGCGATAAAACAAAGATCGATTGCATGACCAAAACTGGTTTATTTTTCATGTTACCATTCAACATTTAGGTACGTTTGCATAGAAAATTAAAAAAATAACAGATATAGATCTACATAATTTATGGAATAAAGTCAACTTATTATACTTCTAGTGGCTACAATAAAGTTCTTCTGACGTTCTATGACGTCATCACAAACAAACATGGTTGATGTCGGTCTAGGGTTGTCAACTATATAATAATGTATCTTACTTTATTTGGTAAATATACTTTATAATTTTGCAGAAAAATAAAGTATACGGAAATACTTTATTTTCAATCTTTACTATGATGCATAAAATGAAACACTAATATGAATAATTACTGAACTATTACTTAACGATACTTCTAAGTTGACACACGAATACGCTTCTTGATGAAAAACTTTTACTTTACTTTTACTGCGTGCTAGAGGCACATAAAACATTGTCTTCAAGGGAAGAAACTAATAAATAAATATAATTTTGAAAAATACTTTATTTTTTCTTTCAAATACATTTTTCCCCTACTGAAATGTTATCATACTTACGTTTTTTTTTTCTTCGCAAACAGTTGGCAACCCTATTTCGGTCTATGAATTTGACTTTCAAATTCACACAGACAATAATACGCACTTACTACATGTTCACACAGTTCTAAATATGATGTTAATCGTTTTGGCAATCAAAGTGTAGTTTAAAAAAAAGTCAAGGTTTCGGGCAAGGTGTGACGTCATTGCCCTTAGGCGGTCGTTACACCCACCAACTAACAAAAAAACTAATGGTCACGACTCACGACATACAATTATATCATACACTTATTTATTAGTTGCAAAATATTAGTTAATCATGTAAAAGAAACGCAAGGTCGTATTGCAATATTCACTTTTGTAGAAGATGTGCATATTTCATCGACTTCAGGCGTAATCATTTTAATTAGTTACAAGCTGTTAAAATAAAAATTAAAGTAAAGTCATCCGAATGAAATTCTTACGAAGGTCAGAGACGTGTCAATAGATGCATTCTTCTCATGGTACGTTTACAATCGCACAATTTAATTTTAATCATTTAACTGATTAAAATATTTATTACTAGCACTAGCCGCTGGCAATATTTATCGCCCTTGTGAAAGTTTGAGATTTCGTGATTAATCAGTGAGTGATATTTCGCTTTTATATATATATATATATTATTATTTTAATATTTATTTCAATGATGTAATAAAATAATTATTTTATGATTGATAAGTATTTTAAAAAATAATGTAAAAAAAAATTAGAAACTTCTCATATTCACCGTCTTCTTGCCTTTGTTCTATTTTACTTGTTAAAACGTAATGTAACCCTTACGTCTTTTTCTTTCATTCTCCGTTGTCACATCGCAATTAATTCAAACATTGATTACGAAATTACGAAACATCAAAAACTTAAGTAGCAGGGCGATAACCGGCTACTAAGTATAAGCCTTTGCGGTCGTCCTTGCGCGCCTCAAAAAGATGTCTGCAAAATGGACAGAGCTCTCTAAGGTCAATGCCTACTAGAGCCGCGGATTGTTCAAGATTTAAAGAGGCCCTGAACATAAAGGACACACAAGTGGGTTTTAGTCAGTAAAAGTCTGACACTTCTTCCCGCTTTCAAAAACGAAGAGAAGTTACTTGATTATTGCCTAACTTTCAAAAGTAGCCGGTCAATCGCCATGTATGTAGACAACTAAATAAGCAAGGCATAAGTACATGCATAGATGTTATGCATTAGTTCATATCCTGTATATCTCGACTTCCCGAGGGGACAGTGCGTGTCCCTCGAATCGCGATTATTCGATTACGATTATATAATTCAGCGCAATTCGAATGCCGATCGATTAGCGCTCTCGAGTAGTTTCCGAATATGTTTTGATCGGCTTACCCTCGATTACTGAATGAAGCATTTAAAGTTGAGTATTTCTGAAACTCTAGCCTGAAAACCTATTAATAGTTGGCATTCAAGTATGGCTTGACTAAGTACTCAATTCAGAAACCTATTTGGATTTCATCGCTGAAGCCAGCGTTGTGCTCAAGGCTATTTTCTTACAGAATAGCACTGCTTCCCTTAATGAATCAAAATGTTCTTAATTCAAGAGGAAGGTTAAAATACTAGGCTCGTTTTTTTACTTGAACTATTATACAGCGATTTTGATTTAATTTCCACTTATAATAATTATTTTATAATTAATGTAAATTAATTTTAAAATGAAACTATATTTGACACTAGCACTAGCGGATGCACCTGCGTGTAATTAGAATATTATCGCAAGACATCATATTTCCAGGATAAAAAGTATCCTACTTGCTATTCCAGGCCCTGGTCTCCCCTTGAGCCAAAATTCATTCAAATCCGTTCAACGTTTTGAGCGTGAAGGGGTTATAAACATACATACACGCACACATACAAACTTTATAATATGGCCTAAGCGTTTATGACATTTCGTTGCACAAAATATCGAAACAGTGCAACATTTTTCATGGATTTTCGAAGCGCTATTTTTCGCAATAAATTCGAACTTGGAATGCAAAGGTATGTGTCAAATCAGCCTAGCGTCGGCGTGTTTACAGACTGGCGCTCGTAAATCGTGACGATATTTGCGCGATTTTCGCGATCGTAAACAATGCTTTGATCTCGAGTTTTAGTGGACTGTATGATTGTTTTTGAGAATAAAGTTTTGTATTGTAAATTAAAATTTTGCAGTAGTGCGTACATTTTTTTTTTTGTTTTAGAAAAACGCTGTCCAACATTAAGAATACTTCTGTATCGTGGGTGTGATCACAAACATATAAGCTCACATACACAAGACACAGACCCGGAACACCTATCTATCGGCCATACAATAATTATTCAACCACTCAACCACTGTACACCATTATGTAAAAATTTACTGAGCTATCTTTTTTATTGCTGTCATAAGCAGTCAGTAAGAGATCTGGGCAATATTCAGTATAGCAATATAGCCTTATAATGATCCTACTGCATGGGACTCGACCCTCTCTGGGAGAGGGAATGGGCCGTAATCCACCACGCGGGCCCTGTGCAGGTTGGTGGATGACACAGACACATGTCTTCAAATTCTTGGTTCTAGGAATTCCTCATGATATTTTCCCTCACCGTTATGATAGCCGTCTCTCAGACTCGTAAGGTGGGTCCGTTATAACTCATCCACCACTGCTCAAATTCAGTAAGTAAAGAAATATACGCTGCTCTTAGATTAAATCAAAACAGCGGAAGATGTGACTCGCCTTTAGCGCGTGGACCGCTGAAATTGTGACAATTGTCACGATTTTACATCGGTCGCGACGATCACACACATTCGGCGGCTAACGCTATTTCACTCGCACGACAGCGCCGGTCCTTGTCTATCAGTAACTACAGGTATTGTAGATGTATGAGTTTCGAGTCCAGGTTTTCTGATTGCGATGTTAGTGCGTATCGTATCTTCCTTTATCAATGGCATTGCTACATAAAAGTAAGCCGTACAGTCATGTTCTATAAAAAGAAAAGTATGCAATGGCTTACAGTGGCCCAGTGTTGTAGCAATATCAAGAATCCATATTAGTGCAGAGTACAGAGAATTAATTGAATGCATCGAATGTTTGAACCGGTTATCACTCCGTAGAAGTTATGCTAAGGCGAATTGGCAAACGATTACTTGATAGTCATTTATTTGCTAGTAGGCACAATACATTTTCTGTAAGCAATTTAAGGCAATTTGAGAAGAGCGCAGTGGAACAATATAAAGAAAAAAAAATAGACCTCAACAAATAATAATAATAAAGAGCCTCGATCAACATCTAAGGACGCTCCGGTAGCTTGGACCCTGTTCGCGATGCAAATGGGTTACTATTTTTTTTTCACCAAACATTTAAAAATGTAAAATAATATGTAGATATATAAAGACAATCAATGAAATTGTTCTATATTTCTATATTGTCAGGGAACTAGGGCCTATAGAGAAAATACACAAATAACATAACACTCAATGCACATTTGGTCCAGTCCCCAGTATTAAATACGAGTATTCAGAGGTACAACATTTACACAAAAGAAAAATTCACTCACCGAATTTCATGGCTACCAAAAGCAACCAAATAAACAATCGCATCTCAAAGACAAGGAAGCCACAGTAAGAACATTAAATCAGCAGTAGCCAAACTCAATAATTACGTTAATAACAAGTTACGCAACAACAGCTGAAGCTTTCCGATTCGTGTTTACATTTGTATTCGTCGAACACTTCGTATTATTTCAAATCACTAATGTAAACAGAATATTGTAAAGTTTTAATGTTTTGTTGGTTAGAGATTTGGTCTTGAGTTGTCAAACTATTTAATTGGCCTGTTAGGGCTGCTGATGCCTGCCAGGGCTGGAGAGTTACCGCGGCCCTGGAACGCAAAGGTTAAAGGAAAGAACACAGGTAGCTGGGTGGGTGGCGTTCGGAAGTGAGCGTGGTATCTTCTCACCCAACATACCACAGTGTCTCAAGTCGAAAGTCTATGAACAGTACGTATTGCCTGTGATGAAATATGGCTCTGAAACGTGGTCGCTTACATTCGTTTGGCGTCATCAAAAGGCCTAAAGTTGGACCTGGTAAAGGTTGCGAGAATTCGATGGATGCGAGATGCACAGGACCGTTCATTGTGGCGCATGTTCAACAGTGGACGTCTTTGGGCTGAAATGACTGTCAACTTAATATAACAAAATGTTGTGTTTCCTTTATATACTCGTATGACAGTTTATAAGGTATAAATCAAGATGGTTATATAATACAGTTGAACCCCTTATCTTGAGTCGAGCTACAGAAGAAAGTGCAGTAACTGACAGGCCCACTCAAGGTTGTGTGTTCGCGTATGATTTCCTTAAAAGGCCACATAAGACATAATTCTGTATGGATCTCATATATGGCCAACTGTAACTTTGGTTCAAATATTCTTCTTAAACTGATCGATGCTGTCATTTTAAATTTGTTCTCTCATGAAAGCGAAAAAAATTGTTTACGTGCAGAAATAAATATCGTTCACCATCATTTATCATGATCAAATGCATGACAAGCAATATGGTCTATATTAAGATAAAATATCTTGCAATCGTCGCCCGTTACAGTAAATCGAAAACCAATAGACATCAGTGTTTGTGAGTGTAAATGAGGATATGACAAACTCATCACTATCTCGTATATGTCAGGTAGATTCCTCAAAATATGTTAAAGATCTAGAATAGTGACCGTAATAGCCCCTTACAAGTTTTAGGTCGCGGGTTCAAGCCTAGCCTTTGCATTATTCACAAACAAGCTCTCAAAACGGTGAAGGAAAAGATCGTGAGGAAACCGGCATGTCCTATAACCAAAAAATTGAAGACATGTGACATTCACCAACCCGCACTGGGCCCGCGTGGTGGATTACGGCCCATTTCTTCTCCTAGAGAGGAGGCTTTAGTCCAGTAGCGTAGCTAGTCCCACAGGGCCCCCCCCCATAACAAAAGTCCCACAAGAGCCCCGTATAAAAAAATGGTGCTTTTTTACAAACGCTTGGTTAAAAAAAACGAGACAATTGTGGATAACATATTGCGATTTTTTTCCTATGTCGGGGCTCCTTATCATTGATACGGCGGTAGCTACGCCTCTGCTTTAGTCCCAGCAGTGGAAACATTGTAAGGCTGATTAAGTTATGCTAATATGCTATGTTAAAAATCAAGAATTGTAACTAAATGCAGTTCAGGTTCTAGAGTTTACTCAAAAAAACAATCGTTACACTGTTATCTAATGAGTTCAAGATAAGGTAACTTATTTGAATGTTGCAACTTGTTCCCAAGATATCTCTCTGTTTGTCTTTCATTTACTCACGGTTACGTTAAAATTATACACACAAAACACTGGCAGGTACTCATCTGTTATGAATTATTTTTACAACCAACATTTTAAATCGTGAAAAAAAAACCGCTCTTTAGTGAATTTTATCGAGTTATAACAAAAAAGTTAGTAATTTTTATTCGCTTTTAGTATTTGTTCTCTATTAACTGTTCTTTAAAATGATGAATTTTTTTAGCCAGTGTTTTTATATTGTCGTATCATAGTCTCCACTTGCTATCTTTTCTAGCTACACATAAAATACTGTGCGGTGAGGCGAACGCAACATAATTTTATGGGAAACCGCACTGGTCTATATTTGGTTATGGTTTGCAAATAATAGTAGGTATTACTGTACAAAGGTAAGAACATTCAGAATTGTCAGTCATGGTTGCTAGCATAGTCAAGTCATAATTATACAGATTACATTGCAGTCAACAAAATATTAAAAATACAGATATTTATTGTTTGTACAGCAATCCAGAACTCAAAGATAAGCCAAATATTTCATGTGTGTACTTTTTTTTTTTCAGTGAAAAATTCATCCACCAATATCTCTGCGCCCTTGGACGGGGCGGGAGATAGTGTGAAGAATAATCGCGTTATACCTGCGCAAGAGTGCGTGCAACATTAATTACAAAAGACAAACATGAGCATTTTGCATTAGACGTATGTTGTATGGTACATTTGTATAATGCACGCACTGTTTTCCATTTATGCTCCTGTATTATAATAAAATCGTGCGATAAAACACAGAATTCTGTCGCTACGTGTAAAACGCGCCAAAACCTCGCTTTCTAAAATTAAAGTTATCGCAAATTGAATGTGTCTAATTGTCAAGCGCGCCTTGTCTACTGTGATTGGTTCAATGGCTTATCAACAACTAAACGCATCATTTGCCTTGCGTATTGTAACGCTACCATTATTTATTTGAAGTCACTCAGCTATTTATATGGCTTATTAGCATAATAGCAACTAAATTCTGCCAGCGGCTTCGCCCGCATGAAACTAGATTTTTTCACACAAATTTTAGAGACTCGTTTCATCCTCTTAGGACCTGAATATTGAAAAATCTTTTCGTGGTGCTCACCTACGTCACAAGTTAAAGCCTTGTCTTAAATTTCAGTCTTCAAGTCCCAGTAATTTTAGCTGTTCGTTGATATGTCAGTCAGCCAGTTTCTCTTTTAATAAATTAATAATAGAATAATTAGCATTATAAGTCATGTAAAGAGAAGGGATTTTTTTATGGTAGGTAAAATCATCCAATGACAAGTGCCGCCCTTGGGTGGGGCGGGAAATAGTGTCAGACTCTTACTGACTAAAAACCTACCCTGTTCCATTCATTGCCTTCGCCCCGGGTGACATTTTCACATAACCTTTGAAAGAAGGATGATACATATGTTACTAAAAGTATATATGTGGATGGATGGAGAGGGAAAGGGAGGCCAAAGAAAAAATGGATGGATTGTGTGAAGAGTGATATGAAAGAGAAGGAAGTTAGTGATAGCATGACGGGTGACAGGGCAGAATGAAAGAAGAAAACGTGTTGCACCGACCCCAAATAACATGGGAAAAAGGGCAGGAAGATGATGATGAATTAGCATTATAATTCTCCCACCACTGGGACTCTGACCATCTCTCTAGAAGAGGAAATAGGTCCTTATCTACCACGCGGGTCCTGTTGATGTCTTCCAAATTTTAGCTCGAGGACAATTCTATTTCCATACGATAAAATTTCTTTCACTGTTTCAAGACCTGTGATGATGAAACCAATTACCTACATAAAGCAAAGCGCCTGCTGCTTAAACCCGTGACATACAATTCGGCAACTCGGAGCCGTTACCACCGGGGCCGCAATGTTCCTAAAGGACTAATTACAGCAATTTAAACGAACATAATTGAAATAAGTCAATTGAACCAGTAAACACCGGTTAGAAATTGAGAATCAGACGCCTTTAGAACGCTCGAGTGGGGCTTGAGAGACAATAATAGTTACTTATATTAAAATAGGCATTGTTATTTCAAGTGAAGCAGCCATATTGACTCTAAATCAGCAGCGGTCCCGTTCAATTGTGTCCAATTATGTTCGTGGAGTCTTAGGCCTGGAGAGCACTGGCCGACTATGCGACAAATTCAATAGCTTTTGTTCTTGTCTACTTATGTGCAAATCACTATTGATTCTTCGAAACATTCCCGCAAGAAATATTTAAATCAGCGCTGCATTTGAGTTACAGTGCATTGGCGCTACAATACAGTTAGTTTAAATAAAAAATCTTGCAAAAGGAGACCGAGAAAATAATCAATTCGAAAGAATTTCTCTACGCTCCAAGCGTTCTATTAAAATCGTTCGATTTATTTATCACGTTCCCCGTCACCTAGCAACGGTTCACAGAAAATCGCAATCGCATGACTTTCGCGCTTTTATTTAACGGGAACCGTCGAATCGCGGTCACGACCGCCCGGTGCGGCGTCGCCCTAATAAAGACTGGTCCAGCGCTGCATTAAATGGTCACATTAGCTGCAAGTGTTATGATGGCTGTGACGTCATCTATATTCCCGAGTACTCACACGAATATTATAAAGACGAAAGATGGTATATGTGAAAAATCATCCAATGACATCCCTCGCCCTTGTGCGGAGTGGGAGATAGTGTCCAGACTCTTACTGACTAAAAAACCCACCTCGTTCATTCGTTGCCTTTCACACCGGGGCCGAGCTTTCTTTTCAGAAGCCGACGCTTGGCCCCAGATGTGTGTGTATGGCTGTGATTCCTGCACGCTCAAACGGCTTAACGAATTTGGATAATATTTGGCTTACAGATAGACTACGTCCTGGAAATCTAATATACTATATATCCCATATACCCCATAAGAGGATAAAACATAGGTTCAAAGTTTTTATGGAGAAACCCATTTTCACATGGGCGAAGGCGCTTACTGAGGTTAGTCCCAAATAAATTCGGATGAAGGGCAAAATAATTACATTAATAAAAACGTGGCTAAAGACGTCAAACATAAGTCAGTTTTTAATCAAGAAATATTAAAGTCTTTGTTCTGATACAGATAAATCACTGGACAATGGACACCGCAATTTTGACACTGCCCATATAGGTAATAATAATAGCAGTGGACTAACGACCAACGTGACCTTGGCCTATTAGACTGTGTAGGCGTACGAGAATGACATTACAAGAATACCAGCTACCAGCCAACACGATATTATTTTTATAAGTATACAGTACTTACTATGTGCTTAGTGCTTACTTACAGACATCACTAAAATTTTAAATTATAACAATTTATATTTATTCTCTGTAACTTTAATTTGTACTGTAGTGTCATTATGTATCATTTTTGTACTGTTTTAAAGTTAAAAGTTATCCATTATTATGTAATATGCTGGTGCCTGTGATACAATGTTTTTCATCAGTACAGGTACCAATGAAATTCTTTTTCTGCATTTACCACTTATTATTTGGCATAACTGTTTTAGTCAATCGAATCTTCTGTATAAGTATGATTTTTCTGAAATAAACTAAACTATTATTATTAAAATTACTGATTTCATATAATTACTACAAATATCCCAAGGATGCAAGGCGACCGGTCCGGACCGGTCGTTATGCCCAACAGTGTTGATGATGTTGAGGATGATGAATAGATGTCTTTCGTCTGAAATTATGATGATGATGATATTGTTTGTATTGTAATGTATTTCATTAGGTATATATTGTTTACACCGTTAAATTTTGGTCGTTTTAATCCCGTGAAGAGTCGATTTGTAACATGAAACTAACGATTTGTAAAGAGAAAATTGAAAAATAAAGTACTTTTTTTCTTCTACTTAAAGAAATCAATTTTGTACATACCTACGTGAATTAATTCGAGTTTGAAAAAAAATTACTTTATTTTTAATTTTTTTCTTTACAAATCGATAGTGTTTCATGTACCGAATCGACCCTCCACGAATTTAAAACGACCAAAACTTAACGATGTAAGTATATGTAAATAGTAGACCACGAACCGCGTACTCTTTCTCTTCAATCAAATCTATCCAAAGGTTGTCTATAAAATATCACTTTTAGTGATAATAGCGCCCATTGTTATACTGTATTCATTTTAAACTTCTATTATATTTTTATGGTGTACAATAAAGAGTATATCTATATATCTATTATTACGAAAGTGAAAGTTTGTGTGTGTCTGTTATTGCTACACCTCCAAGGTGTTCCAATTTTTTTGTTTTTAATTCGATTTTTGACTTTGCTCGAATTCTTGATATCACTCATCAAAAATCACGCTCAAACGACTGAACGGATTTGGTTGAAACTTAGTACATGGGTAGACCATATCCTGGAACACAGGATACCTTTAACCCTGAGAGTTTTTTCAGTTGGGATAATTTTCTACTACCACGCGGGCGAAGCAAGTAAATGCATACGTTCCAATTGAAATCGATGTACTATAATACAGTCGAGTTAATTGGTGACAAAAACTTAATTGCCGTTACATTACAAAAATAGCTAACTGTCAATCAATCAACTGGACAATCCAGAAAAAGTGTGATTTGAAGAATATTCTATTACCTTCTAAAAATTTAATAGGAATTACTCCTAAAATAATTATAAGTAATCAAAATCGTTAACTAGCATTCATATAATTTCAGCTCATTAATTCAAAATTATAGTATTAAATTTTTTACTTCACAAAAACTGTATTATATGAGCAAAAAGTTCAACGCGCTGCGCATACGACTCTTGTTCCGGCGAAACAAAAGATCTTAAAATAATAACACAGCTGTGTGAACATTCTCATGAGTGACATTAAAAACATTGTTATTGTTAGATACATACGTTTCTAATACGCTAAACCAAATAGCTATCGACGCCCCTACTGTTTAAATTGTAACCAGAAATGTTCTTATTTTTTCTTTTTAGTTAACAACAATAACAACAAACACAACAATTAACAAAAAAAAAACAATCAAACAATATTTTATTTTATTTTAGGAGGAATTTGCCTTATTATTTTAGGAACAATTTGCCTCCTGCGGTCTTTCCTCTTAATAAACTAGTGCGCCTCACCACCAACGTTTGTATCACTGCTTACCATCAGATGGGATTGCAGTCAAGTACTAGTTTATATCAATAAAAAAAAATAGAAATCATCCAGCGACTTCTCCCGCTTTAGGGCGGAGCGGTAAGGCGTATCAGACTTTTACTGACTAAAACAATACCTACGTTCCTTCTTTGCCTTCGCTTCGGACTACCCATGAGAAATGTATAAAACAGAAAGAAATTAAAACGTAAAAAATTTTACATGATTATTATCGGACAAAATAATTAACGAAGTTTCGTATTACTTGTGCAAGAGCAATAAATTTATCACTAATTATTTTAAAATTTTATACTAAAAGAGAAATGCGTTATATATCGATAGTTACATAATTTCTTGATGTGGCGGAACTAACGATGCACGTACAAGTAATGAGTTACAATTTATTGTTTTCGTGTTACGAAATAAGATATTGGCTTGTTTCCGTCATTTTTTTTTTATAGTTGATAGGTTCGCGCTTGACCGCTATCTCACCTGATTGAAATCGACGCTCATCGTCGATTTCAATCAGGACGACGATGGATTGGTGTCATATATAGATATCCAAAATTAATTATAAGAATCTACCTAAAATTTATTTAGATTGGCCTTTAAATACTTTAGGTACTTCTTTTTGGTACCTACGTACCAACTTACGTAGGCAACGACTTATCAAAATTATAAATACACTAGCACTTTGCCAGCGACTTCATTCGCGAGAATGTGTTCATAAAAACTATCATAGACTGTATTTTGAGGGTCGTTTTGAAAAACAAATAATTTCTGCCTTAATTATTCATTTTAATAAGAATTTATGCCAAGTTAACCCAAGAAATAAAAATCCTAAATACAGTCTTTAAAACCCCCTATATTGTTCGATTGGGGGTAGTTCTAAAAACAAATAATAACAACCTTTATTATACAATTAGCGTACTACGAGTATCTGTGCTAACTTCCTAGTACATATATCGACACACGGAATGAGATTTTGTCTACAAACGAGATGCCCTTTTTTTCACACCCTTAAAAGTTGAATTTCCAAAATCCCCTACTTAGTGCTTGCCTACAACATAAAAATTTCATGTGCCTAGTGTCAGTAGTTTCGGCTGTGGGTTGATAGTCAGTCAGTCATACCGATTCAGATACGACTCAATTTTTTAAGGATTAAAATAAAATAACCTTCATATTTCTAACAAGATTCTACCAACCTAACATCGTGGGACAACAGTTTAAGCACAACTTAAATCCGTACAATACGTACTTTCTCTCAATCAGCCAAGTCTAGATTCTGAACGTCTGATTCACCATCTCGCTCTTACATTGATGAATTAACATTAGCGGGAAAGTGACACATGATCGCACGCATAATAAGTGAAGCAGAACTGCACCGTAGAAAAAAGTTCACAGTAAGTTAAGTGCGTTTTGTCCTCCGATTGTTGTAAAGAGGTTTGTGTTGAATCAGGTTGGGAGGTTGTTGACCGTTGCGGTCGAGTGCGTATTGGGATGTTGTCATTGAGATTATGTCGGTTTTTGTGTGTCTGACTTAGACTACTTTTGTATTATTTTAACACTTATTATAAAGTTTTTTGAGAGGCTTCTTTTTTTTAGAATCCATGGTAAACTCGTTAAACTGTTTGGTGAATACGTGAATTGCAGCATCGGTGGCCGAACTGCACTAAATTAGTATAACCGAAGTCTACTGGGGCCATGGATTTACTTTCGAAAGGGAAACCTGTGGTCCTGGAACGCAAAGGCAAAGAAGGAACATAGATACATAGATAGATAACGCTTTTATTGGCTACAACACAAAACATACACAAAAACACAATTATATTATAATAAAAATTAAGGACATATACAAATACAACAACACAGAAAAAAAAATAAGATGTAGATATTTAAACAAAAAAAAAAGAAATACAGAGATATTAGCCATAGTGTGGTGTGGTATTAGTCAGTATTTTGAGACGCCTCACGCTTAGCCCTAAAGCAGGAAAAGTCATTAGATGATTTCCGAGGTCCAAAAAAAAAATCATTTAGGAGATTGAACAAGGCATAAAAATTAAAAGGTCGGATTAAAAACCGTCCCATATTAAAATCGCTCTAAAGGTGGTTATGCTGCTAATTACTTATTTAATTTCAGAGCGTGACTGTTAATACGATGAATGACAATTAAAAATTATCTGAATAAATTGCAATGGGCACGTTAAAAGCAGTTTTATGATACATTTAAATAAATAAACGACTACTATTTTATTTACATTATTTATGCAAGGACTCGCAGTCAATTAGTGAATTAAAATATAAATATGGCTGTAATCATTATATGCAAATTGGGAAGAATTTGCCTATAGACAAGGCGATATAAATTACTTAATTTGGCCAAATATTGATCTTCTCAACGGACTAAGGAAAAACCTAATGCATATTCAAATGAATTCAAAACTATTGCTTATTTCTTGTTGTGAATCTTGTTTAAATTTAAACCGGTTAAATTATTTGCTTGTCTGAAATAAGTTCTCTAGAAGTCGAGATTCGATAGGAAGTCAGTGATATTGAAAGAAAAATAAAATCAGGGTTCCTAAAGAATAGGCTACGAAAACGAAACCGCAGAAAAAAGTTAGTACATAAAATTCCTATTTGTAATGCATTCATAACAACGGTACTCGAAATACCAAAGTGTTAACTATCTTGTTCTGAATTCCTGGTCCGTCTGTGTGTGGTTGACTTACTGCAACCGGTTATACAGTGGCCCACTAAGTTTATTGGTTATTTTCGGCCTTGAGTGAAAGTGCGCTTACAGTTGCAACATGAGCAAACGTACAACGTAAGTAACTGATACTTATAGGTAACTTGATTTGGTTTTCGTTTGATCTACTGTTACTGTTTTACAGTAGCCAATGTTTATTTGTAGCACCTAATTAATGCTCTAAATAACTACTTAAAAAAAAATCTATTTCTGAAAATAGCATCAAAATTGGTTATTAAATGAAGGAGCAATTAGCATTTTTATATTGGTGTGTCGAAAAGAGATGGCGTGGTGGAAACATCTTGCTATCTCTTTTGTACGTGCGTGATATTTTGACAGTTTCCCGTTCCACCAGATTTAAAATGTTTCGAACTTAATTATAAAAAAAAATAAAAATTGTTACAACTACCCAATTATTATAACTTAGATATGAGAACTTACTGACTACGATAGTTATTTTGAACTTTATACTTATTATAATTCTCACAAGTATCAGCATTTTCTAAACACTGATAATATAATAAACATATGATAATAACAGGCGTATAATACAGGCTTTATAATTTTATTAAGTTTGAATCAAGTAAATAGAAAATCTATTTATGTATTTAGTAAACACTTATAATAGACGTAATCTGAATCCGAGGTCGTTTTTTATTTGTGTTTTTGATCGCGGAAGTGCATTCAGTGTTAATATTATTTTAAGATTTTTAGCAAAGCGACTGAGTTCCGGATTGAATACTACTGGATACGTTTCTGGAAATATCTGTCGAAAGAATAAAAAATACATAGCTTAATTTACTTTTCTGAAGTTTTTTCACGTTTTTCTTCTAGAACAAATTCTTGAGAGCCAGACGACGACACGACATTATTACCTAGCGGCATATTTATAACATGTACGCAAATTCTAACACATAAAACCACGCTCACAACGTTCACGTACAGGAAAAAAAAATTCTTATCTCGAGTAACTACTGTTAAAACAAATAATTCGCATAATATGATTACAATGTCGCCATTACATAAACTTGTTCAGCTATATAACTGCAAGCTCAACCCTATAATCATGGAATTATCACCTTTATTTAGAACTGCATAATGTTCGTTATCGCACAAACAAAACACACTGATTGTAGCATTTGTATCATATGTAAATAAAGCATAGTTCGTGAGTCATACCGAAATATTCCGAGTAGAGAGATCAAGGCTTCAGAGGGGAGGGTATTGGCCTATCAATATGTTAAATCACTGTATACGTAAATAACACTAAACCTTATACCCTCGAGGATAAAGTCGTAAATCAATTAGCTGAAAGCGTCCTTTGTGGATAGTCTGCATGAGTTTTTATGTCAGAAAGCTCTTAAACTAACATCGGTATCCTATCTTTTGCATTATGTACAACATTGTTAAAGTAAATCAATTTGCTAAGCTAGCTATAAGGACGAAAAATGGCTGTAAACTCATAGTTTTCACTTGCAAATACCTACATTTTAGAGTGTATTTAATAATTCAGAATAATCAGCACCTTCCATTAAGGTTGAAAGCCAACTAACAAAGCTGGGAAAGAGCGGGCGACAACTTCAATTATTTGGCGCGTAAGTGGCAGACAAATAAAAGGCTATTTCTGTGTCATATCGCCGCTGAGTTATTTCTGCTAATAAACAAATAAACAGACAGCTATGAGGGTGTTCGACTAGTTAATGTGCAAAAGCTCTCTCACTAAGTGTCGTTGAAAAACATACGTTCAAAAGTGGTGTTTTATCCTTTGAGTCCAGCTGGTTAATGTGAACAACACTACAGACATGTTTTATTTAATCCGACGTCCGCAGTCTCAGTTTGCCGTCATCATTTTTTTGTACTTTTAACATCACAACTCACGGTGAGGTCAACTTATATTAATCTCGTATTATGAACGGACAAAGAGTCTAGCTTTATTCAAGTCTCGTACACAAAGTCGTATCTGTTTTCTCACAGCGGTAAGCCAGATAACATAATAGAGAAATCCTTTGTTTGTTGCTCACCGTAACCGAGATAATACAATAATACGGATCGAGACAACCGATCGCGATGGAATTCGATGTCGATTCAATTTGCAAACGGACGATTGTAATCGGAAACATATCGCAAGTTGGCGGCACTAACACGTGCACAATAGGAGGCGGTGTTATCGGCGCGTGTTTAACGACAGCCGGCCGATGCCACGGGTGAAATTTCGAAATATCCGCACACACCTTGTGCAAACCCGAGCCTGATGTGGGTCAACCGCACGCGACGTTATCTCGGGCGCCACCGCCACACACGGATAAACAAAGAACCATCGAGGAAAAACTCAGGCGAATGCCTCACACCACTTCACACAAAAAATTGCATCTAACCGTAATCGACATACGAAAAACAAACACAAAACCACCTCATCGGTCGAACTGTCAACATTATAGCCGGACGATGGTATCGGCGGCGAGGTCATCGCTACCACTCTAGCCGCAAGTTTCACGTAACCACTGGTACTGAACTACTAGACGCGTAAACACTACGGCCGGCAGCGCGACGAAACAACGTTCGCTGCAATCGCGCGGAGATTTCGAAATGCGAAATTGTCACCGGTGCGGCGCGCGCGCATGCGATATTATCCGTCTGGGAGATCGCGCACAGATGGCGCGTTGCGTCGCCGCGCGAAAAACACGCGTACGCGCGCCGGTTTTCACAATGCCACTGTTTCCCGCGGCCGGTAGCGGTGGCCAGCGCCGTCAATTAGCCGCGACCTCCGCACCACTCCGCGGACAACAGGCGGACAATCACCCAACGAGATGAACTGACACAACTATCCGAGATTTACATAACTTAACGCTATCCTCATAACATTTGCAGTATAGAAGTTTTGTAGATCATAACTTCATAATTATAGTACGTGCGAAGCATCGCGATTGGTCGCTGGTAATCATATCGAGTAGAGACCGGATCGTAATTTTTATGATGAGTTGGAATTGGCGCGGGCGGCGGCGTGACGTCACTGGACTGGTACACGCGGACATTGCCCGACTTACATTAATAACTTGACATGTTTATGGGAATGTCTCATCTTTTTTCCGTACATTAAGTGCTGAAAGACGCAACACGAAAAATTAGGTCGGTAGGTACACTCCGTAACTGTAACATGTTGATTAAAATAGAAGGAAAAAAAATTAAATTCAACACTTCCTGGTGTTAGTGAGTATGATCAATATATTATAATAATAATAATATTATATTTATTTATTCTCTCCCCGACATAGTAACAGTTGGTACAGTTTATATAAATAAGATTACAGACGGAACACAGGAGCCTAATAGGTGAAACCACATATAATTTTAGGAGAAAGACTAAGACTATCAGTCTCATCGCCCACATAAAAGTAGATTTCTCCATAAAAACTTTAAACTCCCTGTATACCTATACTCCATAGGAAATTAATTTTGGAAAATCCTTTCTTAGCGCAAATTTTAACTTGTCATATTTCAGCGCAATCCGTTCATGTATAAACTACCAAACGAAGAAGATTAAAATTAAATAGTCGTCGTATACTTATTTCTGAAATTTTCTGCGCAACTTTTTTAGTTTTTTCTTTCATAAAAACCTTCGCCTGACAATAACAAACACAACAAAAAAGAATGACAGAAAATGGAGCAGCCGTTTAGGTACGCGTGATGACGAAATAGGGATTACTTTTCTATATATGTAATTACATACTAGCAGGCCCACTAGACGTTGTCCTGCCCGAAAGCTGGCATTTTGTCAGAAAAAAAATCAAGAACCTGACTGCTGCACCACCTACTGGGTCCAATTGTATTTTCAAACCATCTAAAGACCCACTCAAAGACTCTTCTTCTTTTATATATAAAAAAAACCGGCCAAGTGCGAGTCGGACACGCGCACGAATGGTTCCATACCATATGGAACAAAAAAGGGCAAAAAAAAATCGGGTTTGTTGTATGGGAGTCCCCTTAAATATTTATTTTTAGTATTTGTTGTTATAGCAGCAACAGAAATACATAATTTGTGACAATTTCAACTGTCTAGCTATCGCGGTTTTACACCATAACGAGATACAGCCTGGTGACAGACAGACGGACGGAAAGACAGCGAAGTCTTAGTATCAGGGGACGTCGCTTTTACCCTTTGGATACGGAACCCTAAAAAATAATAGTAGTTCGTTAGTCTTGCTAAAACTCGAGAACAGCTGGACTGATTTGGCTAATTTTGGTCTTGAAATATTCGTGATACTCCAGGAAAGGTTTAAGCGGTGAGAAAATATGTAAAATTTAACGAAAAAAAATATCCGACTACTGGGCGGTACAAAGTTTTCCGGGTCATCTAGTTGTTGTATGCAAAATTCGAATATACGATAACGATAGAAACTTTTCGGCTACAAATTATCCTGTTGCCTCTAACCAGTCAGTATCCCACAGTCCAATTTAAGTTAATAATTCTCTCAATTCAAAGCTACTACGTCACAATTGAGATATGACCGCAGCCGGGACAACAAACTAGTCTATCGGAGCAATTACACCTACTCCTTCCGCGATCCATGATATAAATACTTATACACAGTAATAAATCCATCATAGTAATAAAGATTTTTATTGTCTGATTCAAATATTCTCTAAAACGAGGACAACTAAGTTATAGGAACTTCTAGAAGATCTTGGAAGTTGTTTAGTTGCTTCCTGGAGTAATAAAACTGCTTTTATGTGTAAAAGTTGGTAGTATATGTGGAGGCTTTACGATTATGTGTTTGATTATGATTGTAGTTATGATACGAAACTACAAAAGGTGGGTCTATGCTAGAGAATCCGAGGATGAGCCGAACACGGGCCGAGCACGAGCCGAGCACAAAATAAATATGAAATAAAACGAAACGAATATAAAATGCCGCGTATTGTAAGTCCGTACTTAGATTACGCGGCATAAAAGTTGAACCAAAATGGTAACAGATTTTTGGATCCCAATCGAAGTGCGGCACAGCGAGGATCGGCGTGTATCCATAGCAACGACAACCATTTTAGTTCAAATTATTAGCCGTACTGTAACAGACTTTCGTGTCTCAATCCAAGCGGGGGACTGCGCGTAACCATAGCAAAGGGTTCAATTATTTGCCGCGTACTATACAAGCGTCGAACGAGCGCAAATACTACATTAATTTGTGCTCGTGCTCTTCTCTAAAATGGGAGATCGACGTACGAGCCAATACCACAGTTTTATAGGACGTCGGTTTTACTCGCGGCTCTTTGGTGCTGATCTACTAGCGAGTAAAACAGTTTTGAACGACGAGCCGAGTAGGAAAAGAAGTAAACACGACGAGCCGCGAATCAGGCTCGTCGTTCATATTGCAATGATACACCTGCGAGCTTTACCGACGAGCCTTATCACACCACGATCACAACTACATGACAGACATAAATTCGAATAAATCTTAGAACAAAGTATTCTTTTTCTTATTTGAATTGTTAAAGAATGAGCCCGTCAAATTGGCCGTTGGCGCCGAAAGCACGCGTTTACTTTTTTGATCTATCAAAGGTTAAGCGAAATACAGGTTGCACCAACTTAGTAACGGTTACTGTGACGTCACAAATAACATTAACCGTTCAAATTCGAGCGGTTAATGGCTATAGTTACGGTTAAAGCAGATGACAAACAGTGACTTTTTTTACAAAATCAACTTTTTAGGTGATGGGGCAACCGTTGACGGTAAAATGCAATGGACATTGTTAATATTACTGTTACAATTAACTTTTATATAAGAAACCAATTTAGAAATTTTAGTTGGTTTTAGTAGACACCAATTTTTTTTCTATGCGAAACTTGAATATATTTATTTATTTATTATATACTTTATTGTACACCTCATAATGTGGACAGGATAAATATTACAAATCTAAGTGTACTACGGTCTTATCGCATAGGGCAATCTCTTACAGACAATCTTGTCCGATATAGTTTGTTTAGAATCAGTAACTAAATGGATTCTAATAGATTTAACACCAATTATATTTTTTTCCCAAAAATATTTAAAAAATGTCACAAGTTGAATACCACCGACAATAAGTACAATACAGATCACGAAAGGTCACAGCGAGTATTAGGCGCCAGCAAACAGCTGGGTGCATGTGCAAAACCACCCCTCATTCGCTTGGATGCCCCGGTGACTATGTATTTTTGCTGACATAACAAGTTTATAACTGATTTTTCATGATACAGTTATGTTTGTGCATAGATTTTTTACATAATAATAGTAGACTAATGTTGTATAAGTTTTTAAACTAGACTAAGTATGTTTCTTACTAGCCTCAATCATCCCTGTCCACTTGCTCTTCTCCCGCTCTTGGGCGGAGCGTGAGAAGTATAAGGAAATGACATGTCAAATCAGTCAGAACTACCGTCGAACTATGTATCTCCTTCGTGTTACGTATTAGTCTAGCTCAGAAGACAAACACAGGGGTTAGTAAGAAAATGAACCCCGGGAACGAAGGCAAAAAAGAACCATAGGAGTGGGGTTTAGTCAGTAAAAGTCTGCAACTGCCTCTCGCTCTACCCAGAGCCGGAGAAGCTATTTAATAATTTCCCACCTCATAAAAAAGGTGGCACTATCACGTTGTACCGAAAATACAACGAGTTACCAATAACCTTATATACACCGTTAAATTTTGCAGAGTAGTTGCAGAGTGGAATAATTAATGTGTGTTTAACATCCATGCTTTTATTCCCTGAAGGAGGTTAAGTTGCTGTTGTAAGTTATAATTTTACCCAGTTTATTGATAGCCAACTTATTTTAACCTTATATTAAAATTTACACACAGTTGGGCAAAACCCGCCCCCAACTTTTTCCAGACATTCTTTTCTCGACCTCCAACCAGCTACATCTTGACTGATTTATTCTAGTACATATTACACAATATCCTACTGAACAAAGGCCAATTAAATATTTTAAATTGAAATAGACAATAGGCAGTGATGTCACTCTTCATTGCCCACAAAAATTGTTTAAGTGCCTTATATTAATCTCAAACATTTCATTTAGTTACATAGTTTGGACCAACCCAAAAATTATTATGATTAGGTTCTTTCTTTAGGTAGGCAAATCATCCAATGACATCTCCCGCCCTTTTGTGTCAGACTTTTACGGACTAAAAACCATCTCCTGTTCCTTGTTTGCCTTCGTTCCAGGGCCGCGGGGTTCACTTTCACATTATCCAAGGCCCCAGTAGTCTTCCACCCTGCTGGACCTCTACGGTTTGCGCGCACTTCAAGGAGATCGCATCCTTGAGGTGCGTATGGAACAATACGCGCCATCAACAACCTGGATCCAGTCCGGACGGTCGGACGGCAAGCCCGTGCGTACAGTGGCCGGAAATCGGAATCGGAATCCCTGCGGCGACTGGGGCGTAAGGGCCGTTGCCTCACGCGTGATGATTAGGTATATTCTGCTAACTTTAGACCACATGAAAGCCGTAAGTTACTGTATCTTTCCTGGCTCAAACTCAAAGCATTATTGAAAACAAATCATTAGCAATCATTTATAGCGACATCTATGAGGCTACATAAGAACTAAACTTCAAAATTCTGTATTTCGGTATTAAAGTTCTCCACGCGATTAGAATATATCTAAAAATCCGAAATAGCTATCGGGTAGTTGCCCGGACAAGACACCACACCAGTCTGATCGGAGGATCTTCCTTTTTCAAACGGAGATTTTAGGAGTTTACGCGCTTTTCCGAACACCTCTTACTACTTTTGAATTGTCGAAAAGTCAGGCAGTCGGAAAAATGATGCATGGACACTGACGATTCTTCAGGCTATATTGGTAACCTTGGTTCTCCTGTTCTGTATACCTTCATTTCTGATTCGATCACTCAAGAAAACTTCGAGCATAGCCCTCTATTATAATATAGTACGTGGTTAATCAGTAATACGTTAATTAGTACGCCACATCGTCACAACTTGTGTGTAAAGACAAACTTCACAACACAATTCCACTATCAGACGATGTAACTATGAATTTAATATAGCGGTACACGAAAGTTGCTCGGCGCGAAATTACACTGGGATACATTAATTAGGGTGAAAGTTCTCGGCGCCATCTTGCGACCCTGTGGTTCCCTCACCTGTGCTGAGAAAACCTAATTTCGTTGTCTTATGTATACTGTTATGAATGCGACTGTTAATGCAACCTTTTTTAGGGTTTCGTACCTCGAAAAGGAAAAAACGGATCCCTTATAGAATCACTTTGTTGTCCGTTTGGCTGTCTGTCTGTCAATACCCTTTATCTCGGGAACGCTAGGAGGTATCATCGAGTTTAAAATTAAAACTACTCAAATTTACGGTCCCTTGAAGCTGTGAAAAAATCAAACTCCAGAGTTAATGAAAAAAAAAATATGGCTATTATGTAGCAAAAAACGCATATTTCGACACTTTCAAGGGGATCGACATTCATCCAGTAGGCTTCTAGTAACTTCCCATTGACCGAGAATCCTGAAATTTGGTATAAAAAAAAAAATGAAAACTATGAATTCATAGTTACGTCACAAAAAAAAACTTTTTTGTGATTCGGAAAAATTTTCGAGACTCGATTCGGGAATCGAACTTTTTTCATAGGTTAGTTTCTACGGAACACTCAAACCGCGAGTCCGACTCGCATTTGACCAGTTTTTTAAATTGATATAAACTAGTGCTTGACTGCGATCCCACCTGATGTTAAAGAGTGCAAAACAATGCAATCGTTGATGATGAGGCGCACTAGTTTATTAGGAGCCTATTCACTCTAACCTTGAAGACACCTAAATTATAATCGGACTGAAAGACGGCAGCAGGTAAACTTTTCCAGTCTTCCAATGTAAGCGGTATAAACGACGAGGCGAAACACTTAGTCCGCACCGTAGAAGTGTCAACAACGTAATGGTAGATATTCGCCGTACGTCGGGTTGTCTGATGGTGGAAAAGAGATGGCGGAATCAAGTCACACACTCTCCAAAACGCATCCTGTAAAATACCTCTCCAAGAACATACATTTTCAAGCGATAATAAACTTTTCATGTAGTTGTCAACATATTTGGTTTCGCAATCAACATCGCCGCATCGTGGGATCTAATCAAGCACACCTTACAACGTCAGAAATATCAATTTACGGCGAACGTACGTATTAAACGAATAGCCGTTAGGAAACAACAGCAATCCCATTCGAGGGCGGGCCACGTATTCAATTAACAGAATAGGATTCTGAATTGTCGTTCATAACGCTCACAAAGTTAATTAAAATATCCTTAATTGCTCAACGACTACAAGCAGTGGTGGGATGAACAAACCATGCCCCGCGTTGGGCGCCAAATTCCCCGCAATGTTTGTACTTTATTAGAGCAAGTTCCTCCGGCCCTGTTTGCATACAAGTTTGGGCCGCTTCCGTTTTATTTACTGACAGTTTGGAGCGTACGCCAAGTTACACGGACGCCTCACTAAATCCTCGCGGGACGTGCGCCTCGGACTCCGAGGGTGCCGGCTACGACATGAATGTATGATTGTTAGCCGCGATTATGTGTGGAAACTTAGTTGCCCCGCTCGCTGTATTCATTACGAGTCTGGCTAATTAATTGTACGAGACTGAGCTCCCATTTATAATACTGCATCCACAATTGCATCCGAAATATATGTTTCATATTCTGACTTTCGTTGCAAACTTCACCTCTAAATAACGAGACATTTTGCTGCTTGTAATAACTGGAAATGGAGAACATTGGTCGAATTTATAGTTCAATTTAATTTCGTGTCCGAAAACGTACTGTCAAGGAACAGAAAACAATAACAGAAAGCGAAACAAAACTATCACATTTCCGAATCCGCCGAACGTGACTGGATACGTCTGATCGCTGCGGCGGACGGCCAAAAAAAAAATGAGAAATATCGCTGTCGACGTAACGCCAATCTGAATATGGAAATGGCCGCCGCCCGGATTCGCAATGCGGGTAGATAAGAATTTTATAGCAAAAGTACAACCGGCCGGGTAAACATTGTGCGAAATGTTGCGATAAGTGAGCTACTGAATCGTCATCGGTACAATTCGCCCGGCGCCCGATAAACCCGTACGACGTTTTTTGTATCCCACAAACGAGACACGTTCCCGCTCGGACATACGGCGGTAAATTATTTACTGAATAAATTATTCATTTATGATAATATGCGAAACGACGTCCAAACTTCGTGTTTTCTTCGAGTTTTCGTGAAATATATAATATTTTTTTGTGAATAGATACTCAGTTCGTTGGGAGGCCTCCCAGAAGGTGGACCGATGAGCTGATGAGCGTCGTAGTAATGCGATGGATGCAAGACGCACAGGATCGTTCGTTGTAGCGAGGAGGGGAGGCATATGTCCAACAATGAACGTCTTTCGGCTGAAATGATGATGACACAGTTCGTCATCGTCATGATCATCATCTTTCTGCCCTTGTCCCGAGATAGGGATTTTTTTCAACATTTTTTTTTGTTCTATTCTGGTCTGGCACCCGTCATGCCATCACTAAGTTTTTGTCTATGTTGCCATCGGCAGAGGCAACTGCCGTCGTCGTATTCTTGACACACACGACGGCTGCCTGCCGCTGATCTTCATTTGTATGTCGACGGCTCCGTCGACGTGTAAACAGCTACCGCCGACGTGTCGACGGCTGTTAACTCTGCCGTTGGCAACATGGTTTGAGCTTTTACTCCCTTTTATTTGATATCACTTTTATCAGTGAGAGTAAAAGAATTACTGTCATAAAAATAGTATTTAAGAACTTTAGTAGTGACGATACTTTACAAAATGGCGAAATGATGTAAGCGCACAATAAGTTTTAATAACTTAAGTATTTAATTAAGCCGTAACGCGTAATGTTTATGGTGGTACTAAAATAATAATTTACTGCTAGTAGAGTTATTATCCTATTATTTATAACTACACATGCGTTGTGTTATTGAAATAAGTCGAGCGTAACAGCGCAATTTTAGCGAAGGATAACCGGATATTTAAGTTACGTAGAGCGATTCTTTTAAAGAAAAGTAACTATGTATAGAAATTATTTGCTTAGGTGCATTGTATTTTTGTCTGTATACACACAAAAAATATGTCTTTTTTCATTATTCTTATTGATAGGCTCGCGTTTGACCACTATCTGACCCGGTGGTAAGTTATGTTATGGCCGATGATGGAGCACACTTGCCTAAAAGTAACCTGTTCACTCTTTACTTAAAGACCCCTAGATTGTAGCTATCAGGAAATACAGATACCGGCAGGGAATTCCACTTCTTAGCTGTACTTGCAATGAATGTGTTCCCAAAACGCTTTGTACGTATGGGTGGGATGTCCACGATGCAACGTTGACGCAACGCCGTACGTCTAGTAGTCCGATGATGGAACGGACTTGGCGGAATTAAATTGTGCAATTCCAATGCACACTCCCCGAAATGTAAACGATAGAAACATAAAATCAGTCAAGTCGTGTCAGAGGAGTTGGATAACACAACACCGTGACATTTTTTTTATTGTAGGTAAAAAATCATCCAATGGACAAATCCCGCCCTTGGGCGGACCAGGAAATAGTGTCAGATTCTTACTGACTAAAAACCTACCCCGTTCCTTCGTTGCCTATCATACCGAGGCCGAACCTTCTTTTCAAAAAGCGGCCTTTGGCCCCAGGAGGCTTCGACCCTGCCTGCCTGCAGCTAACAGGCTGGGCGTCTACGTTTTGCTGACAGCTCCTTCTTAAGGCGCGCGGGAACAGTACGCGCTGTTGAAGACTTGGGCTCGGTCCGGTCGGACAGCAAGCTACCCATTGCTCGCCGTCCGCAAGCCTGCGCTTACGGTGGATGACATTTTTACATATTGAGGACTAGCTTCTGCCAGCGGCTTCACCTGCATAAAAGTCGGTCTCTCCATACCAACTTCCAATCCCCGTTTTACTCCCCCCTTCGGGAAGAAGTTTCGTAAAAATTCGTTCTTAGCGGATCTCTACACTCTATAAGGAACTTACCTACCAAATTTTAAGTCAGTCAGTAAGAGTCTGACACTATTTCCCGCCCCACCCAAGGCCGGGATTTGTCATTGGATGATTTTACCTACCATAAAAAACCTACCAAATTTTTTTGTAGTTGTTATAGTTAGTGGTATTTTGCTTTTGTAGATAGATAGATTTCCTCTGACTTCAAACTGTTTCATCTTCCAAGGATCTAAGATTGAGTTATCAGGGTAAAATATGATAATAATAAAGTGTCAGGAAACTCTGACAATTAAGCTACACAGCCACAGTGGGTTGGAACTGTGCCCGGTTTCATTATGGACGCAGAGGGTGACCCTATCATATTTATTGTAACTGTTGACCTTAGGACTCGCATTGGTTTTATGAAATGATTGGTGATTTGGCGCTGTTTCGCAAAATTAGGTTTTGGCTTTTTGCCATACAGCTTGGCGTAACAGCTTGTGGTATCTGTGGGTACACCATTTTAAAGTGTGCATTTAGTCTATAAGCGTGTGTAACAATTATTTTAACAAGCGACGCGCACGTCGGTTTTAGATTTTAAAAAAAAATTGTTTTACAAACAAACATTCATCAGCAATACTTATTTGAAGACAGTTGAATTTTTCTTTGTAAACGAAAAAATATACATTCAAAATCTATTCATTTAACTTAAACATACAGCGGTGAAAAACTGTATTTTTTTAACTACACTAAGCCGACCAAGAAAGTGATATCATGGAGACAGAATGAGACGAGCTTGCCGTCCATACACGGGATAGTTCACATTGACAAGGTAGTGATCGAGTTTAAAAAAGAAATATTTTAAAAATTTATCGCAAGAAACATAAAAAGAATACTACTAATAAAAACTGATCAAAAAGCAAACGAGATACCTATAACAATTTTTCACAAATATATTACGAGTCCTTAAAAAAAATAAAAATAAAATAAGATCGGACTTTTTCAAAAATTATTAAGATTTGAAGAATGCCTATAACTTCTTCGCTAATGAAGATACTTTTAAAATTCTTTCACAGTAATATTACTTTAGCAAGAGTAATAAATATTTTAATTAGCACATTAAAAAATATAAGTGCTTATTTTTTGGGGTTCCGTAGCTCAAAAGGAAAAACGAAACCCTTATAAGACCACTTTGTTGTCCGTCTGTTTGTCAAGACCCTTTATCTCGAGAACTTCTAAGTTAACGGAAAAAAAATACGGCCATTTATGTTACCAAAAACGTTTATTTCGTCCCCTCAAAGGAATCAAAATTCATAGACCAAAATGGCGACCGACATTGAATGCGCAGTAACAAATTTTCGGGTCTCAATCGAGGTGGGAGGCTATGCGTGGATAGCAAAGGGTTCAACTTATTTGCCGCGTATATATATACGCCTATTGCTCCACTTTCCAGTCTTACCTCAATGTCATAGGTACTATCGCGGTAATTTCTGCCTAAACACTTAAAAAAAAATCGCGTGGTACCTGCGACCGGCGCCAAACCCCATCGCTTTGAAGTTTTCGTTTCGAATGCAAGCAAAAATGAACTTATTGGTGATCAGGCGGAAGTGTCTTTGATGGTACATTTACTTCATATAATAACTCTCTAGCAAATGAACAACTTGTCTCTTACTTCGAAAGCTCAAACTCTTCCCAGATATTAAAACTCCGACGGTATTAACAATCCTGTGGGTCTGTTCAGCACCGTTAGCGCCATCTATCAAGCTAAGCGCGAACTACTAAGGCCATAAAACCCTGGGACAGACGGTGACAAAGTGTCCCCACTTAAACTAAAAGCGCTGTAATTAATCAAGCGCTTTTTATTTCATTTCATAATAGCGCTTTACGCTTAGAGATTTCAGACTTGATTCTTTAGAGATAAGTATTTAATCTTAGAATCCTCGTCTAAAAGACTAATTAATAAATTTTAATGTAAGTGCAATCGTTTGACGTGATTGGTTGTTTTTTTTTTTAATTATTTTGGCTTCGCATGGTTTGTGCATTTAGCCAGTGTCAGTTTGGAAAGTATTCTTTTCAGTCAATCTAAGTAAGTTACTTTGAATTCCATTAGAATACGGATGTAACACAGTCTAAGGGCAACCCTAAAGACTCTTTAAAAAAAAAAAAACCATAAAGATGACATTTCAAAATTTTCCGTATTTTTTAATTTAAATAATTTTACTTAAAAGACTAAGATTCAAAAATTTGTTCGCTATGGGATTTGGTATGTAGAATCCTGGAGGAGTGCTGGCCTGATGGCAGCTTCAGTAATCCGGGAGCGTAAGTGACCAATCACAGCGCCCGAGCCGCTCCTTTGATGACTACCACTTCACCGCACACATGAAGTTAGAAAGTAGCAGAATCTGAACTAGTTGTGCTCCATTGGTGTGATTGCTGTAAGGCATTCCGATGTGAGGATAAACAAACATATTCTAATGTTTCTGCAGTATTTGGCAGCAAATGTATCGGGTCAAGTAAGGGTAAGCTTCGCTGTGACAGTCAATACTTCAATAATTCTGCCAAGATCGCGCCTGTTTCAATGATTCCGTCTTGTCCAGTTGCGCAGACACTTGAGATACAAAACTACACCGATTTAACATCAATATCCACTAGGAATCAATTTACTAATAACTAGCTACCCGCCCCAGCTTTGCACGGGTGCAATGGTGATATTAAATATATTATGCATGTGTTATACATATAAACCTTCCTCTTGAATCTCCGTATCAAAATCTGTTGCGTAGTTTTAAACATCTAAGCATACATATGGAAAGACAGCGGGAACGACGTTGTTTTATACTATGTAGTGATGTGATTAAAACATACATTGAACCTTACTCGAATAAATCCCGCCAAAAACACTGGTTGTTAGTGTTTCGGTTCCACCAATCAGAAAAGGTAACAAGAGATTTGGAGGTGTTTATTTAAGTTATCTGAGTTTTAAGGTAATGTAAACAATGTGTTATCTGCTAATGACAATTTTGTTGAATTTTGCTTGTAAAAGGGTTTTTTCACGAAACATAGAATTAGATACATTATGTAATGACACACCTAAAAACTAATATGGAAAGTTACCTACCAGAATAATGAGGAACAAAATTTTGAGATAATTAATTTAAGCACCTTAACTAACTTATGTAATGAATGCGACTTAAAACTGTAACAAATTGGATATTCAATTTTTCAGATGACCATGAAGCCATCTTAGATATTCCATACATTCTTAGTGTGTAGCGAATAATATGTTAAAAGTCAATCAAGTAGTAAAAACATTAGTCAGTCAGCGACTGACACGATCAGAGACTGTCAGATGTTAGCGTGGGTGACTGTAGGGCCGTGTTTACGGAGACGCGGTGCGTTGGGCGTTTCGTCGTACAGTTCAGCAGCGGGCCGCGTCATCGCTCGCGCAAACTTAAACCTAAGGCAATGTACGTCGGACCAACCGACGCGCCGCGCAGCGCGCCGCGTCTCCGTAATCGAGCATTTTGAGTTAACTCTATAAAATCTAAATATACGTATTTTTTTAAACTTTATGTAATTAATTATACTATTTCTAGGGTTTTCCTTAAATGTCAAAACGGACCTTATTTTTTAACGAGTTTAAATGTACGTATGCTTGATAATTTTTCCCATCAATATACTGATCAGTTGGAAAGGTCTGAAGTCCAGGATATTTTATTTTAAAGCTAAATACAATCATAGGACTCACCGTGAACAGTCAGCTCGGAGTCCCTGTTGATCTCGTAGAGGCGCAGCGCCTCATCCAGCTCCAACTGCGTCGATATGGTGCACGGGTCTCCTTCCTCGTCCACCCACTTCATAGTGAATACCTAAAATGCAAAGTTTTTTCTAATAAACCCTTCCACAAAATAAAATCACCTTCCGTGTCCACCTGTTTATGCACTAACTCCTCAACCACTTAGGGCCAAATTCACCAATAAACTAATCGCGATTATATAAATCAAAACGCATTTTGAGCGCCTAATCGAGTTTATAGCTTCATTTTGTGTTTCACCGCGATGAATAGAACCTAGTTTACGCTAAACTCAGTTTCGATTCTTTTGTTGTCGCCCATGTTTACGACACGGTTCTTTAAACTAGATTACGCTGAACTCAGTTTAGTTGAACTAAGTTTTTATATGATGAATATAATATGATGAATGATGAAATCAGCCCTAAGGGGAGAAACACCAAAAAGGCACTTCTACAATTTTTAACATTTCTAACAATACACTGCACTGAATTACACCAAAAAAGAATAAAGAAGAACCTAAATAGATGTACCAACAGTTTCTCCACGAGATATTTGCAAACTCTACATATAACTAACCTAACACTACACGCCGACACGACTAGGGCCCGGTCCGGGCGGTTACCAAAGACGGCAAACTACCCATTGCTCATCGCCCGTAAGCCCATGCCTACAGGTCACTAGTTGGTCGTAAAGGTGAATTAGTTAATAGTTACCTGATCAGGCAAGAAACGGCATATCGCCACCATTTCCTGCGTGAACTCCTCATAGTTGATATTATGATTGATGTAGGTGATCATCACATCACCGTTGTACACCGTCTTCACGCGCACGTCATTCTGGTGGTTATCCTGGTTCACCAGTTGGGTCGGCATCATGACAGGGTGGCCACACTCTCTGTTAAACGCTATGCCTGGAAAAAGATAATGAAAAAGATACGTTAAGTTTTATATTAAATTATTTTCAAATCATCAAAATATAACTTCTGCCCCTGTAGGTGAATCTATTTATTTAAGGACAACCAAGAAAGCATACACCATTATGCATGTAAGGATTCAAGTTCCGATTTTTAAATCACAATTAAATGTCCCGCGCGGGACAGGCTAAGTGCCGCTTTTCGGGGATAACTCGACCTCGCGTGCAGCGTGCTGAGAAAGCACGGCCGGGTGGCACAGTCAATGTGAACTGGCCGCCTGCCGATACAGTAAATCTGATTTAAAATACTTATCGTATTTTTAACATAAATTTTCTATGACTATTTTTGCTATCTATTGTCATGTACACGTAATTTAAAATTAAGATAAATAATATTTAAAACTTATGATTATATAAGTTTTTTTATTATGTTCCGCTTTCGACGAAAGAACCCCGCTGTTTTTACTAAAAAAGTTTCAAAAGACTGGGCATAGAAAAAATCTGGCAACACTGATCACCATGATTGCAAATGACAAATGAATAAATAATCTGAAAGTAAGCCATCTGGTTTATTATCAAAGTCATGAAGCCAGTAATGGATAATAAATCATATACCAACGCAAATTCGTTCATTTCTATTACCTTTTCTATATGAGCTAGTTTAGTAATTATTATTTATTAACACCTATTTATATAATACAAGCAAGGAAGTATTGTTGGTGTTAATCAAGATAAGTACTGAAAATTAACACCTCACTTATGTCTGTAAATATGTAGAACAGTTATGAAACTAACTACAAGTACCTACTAAGTTTCCAAATAAATTGTTAGGTTAAATAATTAATAAAGTGAATAATGTAGTAATCAAGTATGAAGTTTAAAACTCTTTTTTTGTGAGTAAGAAAACATCAATTAGCGGTCAAATGTGCCTTGCAATAATAATAAAAAAGATGCAGATGAGGAACTAAACGTAGGAAAGCCGAAACTCCTAGTCCTAGTAGTAGTAGTGTAGATTGATATCTGATTAGAAGCAATAGGTTTGCTTCATAAATAATGAACCTAAACTTGTCTGGAAAGTGTTGACTCATGACAACACGATTTAAAAGACTATCCATGGAGTCCTTTGCAGATTCTTCTCCATAGAGATCTATGTTTGAGAACGTTCATTAGCTTCAACTTTCTGACTGACTGACTTTTTGATAATTCAAAAGTGAGTTTAGGTTTGTGAATATTTTATTTATTTAGGGACAATATGGATAGCTATATAGGAAAATTTACAAATAACTTACTACAAAGCTAGAAAGATAGTAGCTACCAAAATTATAACCCATACAGAATTATGGAAAAGGAGACATTTTGTGCCTATAATAAAAAGTAATGTTTGTGAATTATAATCCAGTTTTGTGGGTTCAAAAGTGAACAGGTTCTGGCCTATTTTCGCATCAAAGGTTTAACTGTACCAGTATTACATTACAGCCAATGGATCTTGGCGCGTATGAAATTAGGCTCTGCAAAATTTAGCACTCAAAATAAGCTTGCCAAATAAATGATTTATAAAAATAAATGCAAATAACATTTATTGGGTGGTAGGTCGTGGGTTCGATTCCCACCCAGGACAAATGTTTGTGTGATGAGCACAATCATTTATTCTGTGTCTGGGTGTTATTTATCTATAATATGTATGTATTTAGAAATATATAAGTATGTTTATCAGCTGTCTGGTACCCATAACACAAGCTCTGCTTAGCTTGGGACTAGACGGTGTTGTGTGATAGTTGTGGAAAATATTATATTATATTATATTATTATTTGACCAACCATTTATTTTTTTATGAGTGCATAAGCGCTAAAGTTCGCAGAGCTAAAGTTTGCCTAACTTCAGTCGTGACAAAATCTGTTGGCCGTACTCTACCTACACTTTAAATCCTGAAACATTTCACATCATTCATTTTTATGCTGACATCTCCAGGCTACAGCTCCACCAACACTTCATGGTGATAAACAACCCATTGAAATTAATGTCAAGTACCCTAGATATTCATACCATACTGACATCAACTTTAAAAGTAGATCACTGCCAATATCATAAAGCAAAATTTTAAATTTAACAGAATGTATTCAGACAAGAACACTACATAGTAGGTGCAGTTCTATATTTGAATACAATGCTGCATTACTCCAGCAAAACACTATTGTTTTTAACTACAGGATTACTAAGTGATCAACCAAGCCTTTTGATGTTTTTTCAAATTATGTTTCTCTCAAAAACTAACCAGATACACTAACAACATAAAACATGTGATGTGTGACAAGGAACTGCAGCAGCAACAATCAAAAGGCTTCTAGAGGCCACAACTTGTTCATAACCTAGCGCAAATAGGATTACCTTATTTGCTATCTCTGCTCGACTCTATACCTTACGGACAAAAGCTAATTGCGGCTTCGCTACACCAACTTCCCGTTTAGGCGCGTATAATAGAACCTTTACAATAATAACTGTGATAACATTCCCATAACGTGAATCATTTGAATAAGTATCATTAAGTACACAATGCAAACCTTTATGAGAAATTACACTTCATGTAACTATGTCCTTCAATGCTGACACAAAATGGGATCACAATCCCATTGATAAAAGTCTTAATTTATGTAATACACAGTAATTATCGAAATTAAATGTAATAACAACAAAACTTTGACACACACAACATTATTCACAAACTGACATTCAACAGGAAACAGTTACATGTTTTCATTGAAGATGACGCTTTCTTTCTTCCTATAGGAATTTCTTCAAGAGGGAGTGAAATAGGTATACCGGCGTCTCACTAACCGGGCAACATTCCTTTGTAAGTTTATAGTGACGTGCCAGCTGTTTCCGGCCTAAAAGCAAACATGTTCATCTATCGAGTTCAATAATAAAACTTTATTCAAAATTATAAGAACAATGCAAACGAACTACAAGTTTCAATTAGTAGTTATTATTATAAGATTAATTCATTTCCTGTAGATCCTTCAGGATTCAGCTTCAGCGTCTATTTCACTTGATCAGTGAAACTGTCGCTAATAACCCTAAAAATTACGTTCTGAAACAAGCAAGTTCTTCATATTAAAAACAGTAACCTAAATAAAATTTCTGAACGAATGAAGAGTTCTTCCTGTCAAATTACGTCAAGTTATCAATACGGGTTGGGATTTCCTAATATTTGGAATAAAACAATTTGAACAGTAAAAGGACTTCTGATTAATTTTACATATTTATTTGCATTTTCCATATTCTCGTTAATCATGGTAAGTTGCCTTTTTTGATGCTAGAAGTGATTTAACGTTCTCTAACACTATTTGTTATGATGACTAATGCACCAAAATTAACGGAATTTACTAAATCTGTGCTATGTTTGATGATGATTGCAGACTGATCAACAAATGGATTGTGCGTTGGACTTGATGCGGAGGCTGCCTCCGCAGCAGATTGAGAAAAACTTGACAGATTTAATAGATCTGGTGCCTAGTATGTGCGATGACCTGCTATCGTCTGTGGACCAACCTCTAAAGATTGCCCAGGACCGTAGTACGGGGAAGGACTACTTACTGTGTGACTATAATCGCGATGGAGACTCGTACAGATCACCATGGTCAAACACATACGACCCTCCTCTAGAAGATGGGTCAATGCCTTCAGAGAGGCTAAGGAAATTAGAAATCGACGCTAATCACGCCTTCGACCAATACAGAGAAATGTATTTTGAAGGTGGTGTTAGCTCTGTGTACCTGTGGGACATGGATCATGGGTTTGCTGGTTAGTTGTACATTGACAGTTAATAGATTGACTAGGTTAGGAACAGGAAGTAAAATTAATTATTATTAGAGTGAAAAAAACAAGGCAGACGGAGAATATTACTATATTTTGTTATAATGTTGAAAGCATTACATTTAATAACTACATTGCCTAGAGTATTCTATCCACCTTTGCAATATTTTTAAATTTTAAAATATTTTTTTTTATATTGTATGTAAATAAACATACAAACCTAATGTTTGCCAGGAGATGGACAAAAAGCTGGTTCAAAGAGGCTCAAAATATAATACCTCGAAGGATATGAGGGAAGCATTTGCCTAGCAGTGGGAAAAAATAGCCTAAAAAACCTTGGTTTTCATAGGATGCCCCGGTAGATGAGAAACATCCGTTAGTTTACATGTATATGCACACACAAGGAAGTGTGGTGTAATACCACACTTCCTTGTGTGTGTATGACAGCTGTAGGCTGTTTGCTGCCACAGCATTCAAGTCTGTTTTGCAGGCAAGTTTCAATAGAAGTTTCATATAAAAATTAGCATTCCTGTAACCCATCCCATAAAACCTGTATTATTTTTTGGGTTACACGGTAACCTCTGGTGGCTGGCTCTTGTCCCGTACAAGGGCAGGACGAAGGTTTGATATATTTGGTTTGATTCCAGGTGTAATATTGATTAAAAAAGCAGGCGATGGCTCCCAAAAGATCAAAGGTTGTTGGGACTCCATCCATGTTGTTGAGGTGATTGAGAAGAGCTCCGGACGCAATGCTCACTACAAACTTACATCTACGGCCATGCTATGGCTGCAGACTAACAAGGAAAGCAGCGGGACCATGAACCTTGGTGGCAGTCTTACTAGACAGGTAACAAATAAAATAAACTTTAATTCAATACAATCAAATTTTTATTATTTTAGCTCCATTGGTGAATGCGCACTTAGCCTAATCTGCATTGCAATTGGCTTATCATCATCATCATTTCAGCGGAAAGACATCCACTTTTGGACATCATCATCATTTCAGCGGAAAGACATCCACTTTTGGACATAAGCCTCCCCCAAGTGTCGCCACAATTAACAGTCCTGTGCATCTCGCCATCGGATTTCCGCAACCCTTGCCAGGTCATCGGTCCACCTTGCAATTGCCTACTGTGGCTAAAATTCGTTCAGGAGGATTATTATTATTAGTGTAGTACCTATATTAGGCAGGTTCATAAACATATAAAGGATGTAACCGAAATCAAAAACTTAAATCGACACACGGCACAGAGCGTTCCCGGCGCGACAAATGTTTTTTTTTGTACCTCTGGTACAAGTTCCAATTGAAATATAGTATAACCGAAATCGGTATCGGAGGTGCAACGTCAATCTGAATTGCGCTGAAACCGCGCTGCCGCCATACCGTCGCGCGGGACTTTGCGACTAATTTGAAGGCTCGTATTGCAACTGCATGGCTTGGACATCTTATCTTTGTGTTGTCTGGCTCACTTAGCCCTTAGCGAACCATTGTGCGTGCCATTTTTGGCATTCTTTTTTACTATTTTGAGGCAGCTGTAATTAGAAATCTTTTGGCTTTGATCTAATGAGAGTGAAAAGAGAAAGCAAAAATTACATACATATGTAGGTACATTATACTCATGACTTTGACTGCATGCTGCATGGTGGTTGCAGTGGTTTTTCAACCACAATGGCACTGTGTCGCTGGTTCAATTCCTGCACGAAACAAATATTTGTAGGACCCACAGATAGTGGTGTCTAGTCTGCGTGTCTTGTATATGTGAATTTATATGTTTGTGAATACGATACCTGTGTCTACACACTTATAGTTTGCAGGCTACCTGACCAGCAATACTTAATACTACATATTTTTCGTGTGTTGCATTCATGTTGATTTCGAGTCCTATTTTCCTCTTTGCATTATTTATAGAAAGTTTGACATAAATTCTTTAAAAACATACAAATTTCATTCGACAATTTAATAATTGTTTAATATTTATTTATTACCTATTTCCACCGACTTCCGAAATTAAAGATATTTTGCACTCCTTTTTTTTGAAGTCGGTTAATAAGTATAAGCAATGTGAAAGAATTTTTCAAATCCGTTTAAAAGCTGTGAAACAGAATGTTACTTCTTTTTAGTGTTATTTGTTGTAGTTATATTTGATAGCATGGGACTCCTACTAGAAACTAAATTAAACGAAAATAGATAAGTACGGCCATTTATATCGCAAAAAACGCATATTTCGACACTCTCATGGGAGTCATGGGAATCAAAATTCCTGTTATCCTAGAATCCTGAAATTTGGCATAACACAAGTATAGGAAAAAATCTGAAAACTGAAAAAAAAAAAAAATCATTTTGTAAAAACCTTCCGCGTCTCGATTCGTAAATTGAACTTTTTACATACGTTAGTTTGTACGGAACCCTCGGTGTGCGGGTCTGACTCGCACTTGCCCAGTATTTTTTTTCCTTTTAGTCTATTATTATGGTATTTTATGTCTATTTCAGGCTGAACAGGACTCAGCAGTGAGCGACGTGACGCCACACATCGTGAACATCGGCCGCATGGTGGAAGACATGGAGAACAAGATCCGGAACACGCTCAACGATATCTATTTTGGTAAATAATTCAATCGTAATTGAAGTATTTCAAATAATAGCGTGTACAGCGTAGTCCAGTGGTAGATTTACACTTTACATAAGTGCGCGGCAAATAAGTTGAACCATCCGCCACGTCTACGCGCAGCCCCCCATCGATTGAGACCCGAAAATCAATTATAATCATCGTCAAATAAGTCGAACCATCATGGCGGTCGACCTTGAAAGCGTAGTAACTGACTTTCGGGTCCTAATTGAGGTGGCAGCAAATGGGTCAAATTATTTGCTGCGTACTGCTGGTTTTTTAAATCTTGCCACGCTTACCTCTACAATTACTGTTTTTATTTACTTGTCTTTGGTACGTAATTGTTTTATTTTTTGCTTCTATGTATGTATGAAAAATCCGTATAAAGGATGCACACACTGAAATGTGATGATGGTGTGTGTACACGTAAACGCGTGTGTAAGAAAAGGGATAGCGAGATGTTCCCACTCACCGCGCGCCATCTCTTCCTCATTTGTAACCAAATTCTATGCGGTTTCACATAAAGATTTATTTTTTGTCTTCATTTCTTGTACAAAACAAAAAATAAACATGGACAAGTTCTTTGGCCGTTGTCCCTTATAAAGGTTAAGGCAATGTTCAAGTGCGACTAAATAGCGTTCAAAAAAGTAAAAACTGCCATCCCGAGGTATATTTTCATACAACCGCTCTGTTATCACATCTTTCTTCAGATATTTTGGATATACAGATAACTTGTGGATATTATCTAGGCTTCTATAGATATCAAAACATAAATTTGTTTGAAACTAATCCAATAAAGACTTCTGAAGATCTGGCATTTTACGTAAACTTTGGTCCTCCATAATGTACTCATATATTAAAAACATAAAAAAGTACTTCTATAGAAGCCTTGCACATTTAATCGAGATTCTAAATAACATTTTTTCTCAAATACTTTTGAGGCCTTTAAAAAATCACGTATTTCCTGGAACAAGTTTTGTGAAATATTCGAGTAAATCACGGAATTACCCAATGCCAACAGAGTTTTCAGGCGTTATCACTCTTTTTTCGCGTTGCCTCTACATCAAACATCGCGTTGGATTGCCTTAAATGACGTAACAAGCTTTTGGATTGTAGTGTACATTATACTGTTGCCCTTTAAACAGGTAAAACAAAGGACATAGTGAACGGGCTGCGGTCCGTGGTGCCCGCCGAGGTGGTGCGCCACAAGGCGGCGCTGCAGCACGACCTGTTCATCGCGCTACAACGCAGACACGTCGCCCGCGACGACTGAGCACACGCCTGCCAGTGCGCAATGCCGTGTTTACGTAAGTTACACTTTATGAAACTCTAAAAATATCCTTATGGTGCCCAACGCGCTGAGTCCCCGTAAACAAGGCCGTAAGATATAAGAGCCTGTCCAGATAAGGCCTTTCGTAAACAAGATATAAAGAGCTACATATATCCCGGCCACATGCCTACATGCGTGTCCTTCGCTCGCGCGTGCAACGCGTGCAATTAGCGGGACGTGCGAGGGATCACCATTGCTGCGTCCAGTATTACGTGGGAGTCCGTTGCGAGTATTTAATTTGAAATAGATCGCGATAACTTCGGAATAATTTCTAGTAATTCATCGAACGATGTTACTGACATTCGAAAGTAGTTGAAAAACTTTTCACTGTGTTCTCTGAGCTTTGGATAAATAAATAAACACAAACGCTGTTTCTGAGTCCATGTTTGTAACTGGCTGAATTCATCCCAGCGCAGAAACACGCGTAAAACGCTGTATCTGGACGCAATAGAAATTGAGACACGCGAGTGAACTCGCTCTTAAAACGCCTTATCTGATCAGGCTCTAACCACACGCGAGCAGCGCGCGCGCAGTTCGCAAACGGTGAGTGAGCGGCGCAGTCGCCAGGTCTGGACGCACTTTTACATGCTTCAGAACATACAGTACAAACATTAAAGTATTAAGAAACAAAGTCCCTAGTCAAGTCTCTATCTGCCTGATCCTGATAGACTCAAAAACTACTTTACAATAACTACTAAATGGATATTTATGCGGTTTTCACAGATAGACCTTATAACTTTCTCATGAATCAGTCTGGATTCATGAGGAAGGTTTAGTTGTATCAATAGATACGGGTCTATTATAGCGAAGAAACCTTTTACAGAAAAAAAAAATTGTTAATAGGTTTTTTTTTCACTTTTTATCTGTGGTATTTCACAACCAAAACTAAATAGTAAGCAAGTTCTCTGATAAGGTACCTTTTTTGTGGTGAAAAATCATTAAAAGATTTCTCGCTCTAGGGTAGAGCGAGAGGGCAATTCAGACTTCACTAAACTTAAATGCGACTGACTACCTGGCAGACAAAATATTCGAACCGAAAAAAAAAATCGTCAAGATCGGTTTACATTTGGTGAAGATATCGCTGAACAATATACAAAAAAAAAACAGCCTTGAATGCGTTGTAACCAATTTTTGGGTTTCAATCGAAGCGCGTAACCACAGCAAATGATTCAACTTATTTACTGCATACTATAACTGTTTGAATTCCATAAGCGAGTCTTAAATAAACCTTTTTTTTATGTTATAACTTTTAATTTCAGATGAGGTGGAGATATTGGGTGCATTGTGTTAATTAAGGATCGCTCACGAAAAGAAATGTGAACTTACGAAATTGTGGAAACTTATGAAGGATAATTTAATATAAAAAAAATATATATTTCTCGTCTATTAATAAAATAGTGTATTGAATTTAGAAATAAATCAATGCGGCCAGTATGGTGCTTTGAACAAAATAGTCCTTATATTAATATATTTTTTCTTCATAGAAATTATTGGACTTGTAAGCATGTAAACTATGTAAAAATGTCTCATTATGTGTATAGATTTTGGAATTAAATTCGCCCAAGTATCATCCATCTCATTTACAATCGCATTTTCATTGTTTAGTATTTTCTTTTACTGTAGATTATAAACAAATGTATTTTTAACTTGTAAGGTTCTATGTAAGAGATACAGCATACATTATTATAATAATGTTAAGGCAATGCAACAAGCCAATTTTAATGTTGCAATTTATTTCACATAATAATAACAATAGATTTTAATTGGCCTCTCTAAATATATATTTATCCGCATTTGTGCTTTTTATTTCGTCCATAACAATCAATCAAAGCATTGAAAATTTTGCACAAGGTTTTCTATTATGACGTAGACAAACACTAAGAGAGGATTTTCAAAACTTTGGGTAAATTTTGAAAATCCTCTTAGGGGATGAAATAAGGTCCTAAAGTTTGTATGGAGAAACTAACAAGCAAGCGAAGCCGCTGGCAGGAGCTAGTTTCAAATAAACCATTTACTGGCACTTTTCAGTTATCAAGAATACTATGGAGAAGAATGCGAAAATACTCCATGGGCAGCTTCATGGGCACCTAAATCATTTTATGTTATTTATTACAGAAAATCTGGTTATAATTATATTGTTTGTTGCTACTATGATGTGAGAATAATGCAATAAGCAAAGACAATATACTGTATGCAATTCCAAATATGAAAATTTGAATAGGATGATCTCTCAACTAACGACGTACGGCGTGCGTTCTTGAACATAATAAACAAAATCTAATCTAATTAGCCCATCGTATCCCACTATTTGGTAAAGACTTCTACCATTTCCATACACGTCTATTTCCTGCTATTGCGTGCTAGAACAATAGTTGAGCAATAATACTTATTATTTACTTTTAAATTGGTTTTAATTTTTAAACCTTTAAAATGATAAGAAGGCATTCGAAGTTGTAGACGACGTTTGACGCAGCCGTGGGAAGCCTCCTACAAGTTTGAGGACCGTTTACGTCGCGTGGTGACACTTGTCCAGCATAGGCCTGTTCCAAGTGTACGTCCGGTGAACGTTTTTCGGCTGAAATAATGATACAAAGTGAGGCCAGCTTTATGTAGAAACATGATGCAATAGGAAATCTTTCTTAGGAGACTGTTTAACTTTTGTAGGTAAACCTAATTGCTTACAGGATTTATAAAATCAAATGACATAGTAAACGACCAGCGATCCCTGGTGACCATATTGTTTACTATAAATAACAGCGCAGGCACATAGCGCGGCCTCGCAGACACGTCATTGGTCTGTCTCGTAGTGGTCAGACCTCCAGTTATCTGAAAGAGGCTTGGTGGAATACAATCAGCGATGCCGATTCAGGTGAACCTAGAGTAAGAGTGGTGACTTACTCCCTTTTCACTTTGTTCCTTTTTCACATCTAGGTTTTCTCTGGGGTTCGTTATAAAAACGGTTTGGAAAATCATCAATAATGAAACCAACAGGAACAAAATACATAATAATGATTACATATTAGAGACTCATCATGGTCTTATTAGCGATAGCAAAGTAGTTGCGGAAGAATTTGTAAATGTCTTTACCAGTGTTCCAATAAAAACTACTGAAGCCCTAAATTCATCACCATCTCATGCTTTTGGTTTATTACAGGCTAATGTTGCAGCCTGCCCCACTGAATTTAACTTTAAGCATATAAACCCCATAGCAGTAATAAAAGCATTTAAACAAATCAAGGTTAAATTAACTGAAGATGTTTGGGGTATGTCTATCAAAGTTTGTACCTCAATTATTGAGACTATAGCGCCATACTTAGCTTTAATATTTAATTTGTGTATAGATCAAGGTGTCTTTCCGGATCTAATGAAATATAGTAAAGTTATACCACTGTTTAAATCCGGGGACAGTAAAGACTCTAATAATTATAGGCCAGTGTCCGTGTTGCCAGTTTTTAGCAAAATATTTGAAAAGGTGATGTTAGATCAAATGCTTAATCATTTTAACACAAATAACATCTTACACGATAAACAGTATGGTTTCACCAAAGGACGTTGTACAACTGACGCTGGTGTCTCCTTACTAAAACACATTTTTAATGCGTGGGAAGAGGCACAAGATGCTATAGGCATCTTCTGCGACCTGTCTAAGGCGTTTGATTGTGTAGTTCATGAAACATTACTCCTGAAACTTGAGCATTACGGACTAGGCAAAACAGCGTTAAACTTATTAAAATCTTATTTGAATGATAGACAGCAATTAGTTCAGATAAACGATGTCAATTCGTCGGGGTTAAATGTTAAAATGGGAGTACCCCAAGGTTCGATTTTAGGTCCTTTTTTATTTTTAGTTTACATTAATGATTTACCCCATTTGTTGCAAAATAAACTTAATATGGTGTTGTTTGCCGACGACACTTCTTTGATTTTTAAGGTAAATAGAAGGACTAATAATCTTGACGACGAAAATAACGCCCTACTGCAGGTCCAAAACTGGTTCACTGCTAATAATCTAGTTTTAAATGGGAAGAAAACTAAATGCATAAGATTTTCCTTACCGAATGTCAAAAGTAGTGAATGTGACATAGTATTGAACAACGAAAAACTAGAATTCGTCGATAAAACGGTTTTCCTGGGGATAACGCTTGACTCAAAGCTACAGTGGGGTCCTCATTTAACATCTCTTGCAGGACGGCTTAGCTCAGCTGCATATGCTGTTAGAAAAATCCGCCAATTTACGGATGTTGATACCGCTAGACTAGTCTATTTTAGTTATTTTCATAGTATCATGTCATACGGTATCTTACTATGGGGACGGGCTGCAGACATCCACTCTATTTTTATATTACAGAAAAGAGCCATCAGAGCCATATACAATCTCCGCCGGTGCGATTCTCTAAGGGAACTGTTTAAAGATATTAACATCATGACGGTACCTTGTCAATATATCTATGAAAACATCATGTACGTTAGAAAGAATCTTCACCTTTTTAGTAAAAGAGGCGATAGGCATAATTATGTTACAAGGAATAGGGACCTTTTAGTTCAACCAGGTTTCAGACTGGCTAAAGTAGCGTCTTCTTTCATGGGGTACTGTTTAGAATGTTACAATAAAATACCTCCTCACATAATATTAGAACTCAATGAAACAAAATTTAAATCTTGTATTAAACGCACACTATATACACGGGCATATTATAGCTTGGATGATTATATTCAAGATAAAAATGCTTGGGTTAATGCTGCTCCAGCTCCGCTACCAGCAGGGCGTACAAATTGATTGGAAAATACTTTTTTATCTTTTTATTTAATATTAAATTATTATTGTATAATGTAGAAGCATTTATTTTCAAAGTTTGTAAATGTGAGTACCATGGAGCAATTTACGGTTTTTGGATATTGGACTTGTTTGACATAAATGAGCATGGTGGTTGAGAGTTTGTCATGCTCACTCAAATGTCTCACTGATGGTGGCGCGTGTGTTGGATCATTCGGTTCCCTTCAAAATGGTTGAGCTGAGTGGTGCTGATATGCGCGTCATGTCCGTGAACGGGCGCTGTCAGTTGAGACTGGTCATCTCTTAGCTGCCAGTGGTTTATTTTAATATCTTTATTTAGAATGCCTTTTTTTTTGTCTTTACTTTATTTTATTGACATTGTTCTCACATAATAGCAGCGACAAGAAACATGTAACAGAGATATTTGTTATACATAAAATGATTGAAAAGAGTGTCCATGGAGTTTCTTGCACATTCTTCTCCATAGAGATGATCTACGCTTTGGAATGTCAAATAGCATCATTTTTTTTCTGACAGACTGACACCTTGACCTTTCAAAAGTGCCTGTAAATGGTTTATTTGAAATAAATGCTTTTGAGTTTGAGTTTGAGTTTGAGTTCATACGGGGTTGTTGTATGATTTAGCTGTGGCAGCAACCCACACAAAACGAAACCCCCTGGCAAGGCTTAAAAAAACTATAGCTAAACGACTACACGAACGGCACTGAAACTATGATTTAGGGCATCGCCGTCGCTCCCCTAGCCGATATTATATTCCGACACCAAGGAATATGATGGGTACAGTGTGTATAAAAAAAATCTACTTACGCGGTGCTCAAAACGCTTGAAATACATTTGCAATTTTTGCAAACTAGTGCGCCTCATTAACCCCATTAACAATTGCATCACTGCTAAGCACTAGTTTATATCAAGTAAAAAAAAAAAATTATGAATGAAAAAATATCAAAATAATGATTTCTAAACGGTCACTGTCAGTGTCAATGCGAACTGACTGTCAAGTGTCCTGAAATGTGCCAAGTGTGGGAGGATTTTATTTACTAAGTTTTTGATAAGTTTCCATAATAAATCTGTCTCTCTGTAATCTGTGAAATCTGTTTATTCATTTTCTAATAATGAATGAAGATCCTGTGATAGTTGACAATGATGTTGATATGGTGGGTGGCTTTTTATATAGTATCTCTCGACAGAAACGCTTTACTTTGTAACTCGATAAGTGAAGCAGTGTTTGCATTTTACTTTTTTTTATCTAATGTTGTTTTATGGTTCTTTGATTGATAATTAAGTATAATATGCTCGTCACTTTATATTCCTTTAAAAGTCTTGTACAAACTAGAGATGTAAGTAAATATGTGCATCGTAGCAAGTCTTAAGTTTCTGCATGTGCACTTATACAATAACACTTTGTAGATCTATACAAATGATATCATACTATGTGTACCAGTTGCACATAGTTAATCAATTTAAACTCTTATTTTTTACCTTTTATTTATTTATAACACTTACAATGTGTACATAAAGTCGAAACCAAGACATGCAAAGGCTAGTTATTATTTATTTTATTATTCAAGTACTATAAAATGAAACAGCAAACAGCAACAAAAGAAAAAATATAGATAGTAAATTAGTAAAAGTTTTTCTTTTAAAAAAAAGATATATCTCAGTCAAATACTGGGATATATATACATCTGGCTGTTGAGCAAGGGCCTGATTAACTTTTACATACTGTGCATACAAGTCTAAAATTTGGGAGCCACTAGCAGGGGGTGAGAGCCCAGTAAAATATTCTGAACCACCCTTAACTTGTGGGATGCCAGAAAGCAGATCAATGCGCAAGATGTAAACTTTCAAGTGCTAAGAGGACACCGGTATCCACACACCTATTGTCTCTCTATTGAGTCTCTAATTACGGTATTCAAAAGGTTAATGACTTTTTAACTGTTTCTCTAATTACCAGTATGCAAAAGATTAATGTCCCACTGCAAGACAAAAGCCTTTTCCATATCTTTTTAAATGCCTGTATACTACACTGCCAACATAATACTAAAATTATTTTTCAGGATGCCATTGTTATACTTGATGAAGATGATGAAAACACACAGAATGATAAAACAGTTGGTGAACCAAGTGCACCAACAGTAGAGACAATAGATATAGATGATGGAACACCAATCATAACTAATGTAGAAACATTAAAAAATAAAACAACAACATTAAATACAACATCGGAAATCTCCTTTAGAAGAAATCTTGAAAATAATAGGCTTATGGATAAAATAGTAACAACATGTATAAACATGGAAAATGCTACGGGAATGCCAAGAGTAGTATACAAAACACTGTTACCTTTGTATAGAGACACAAATAATAGATTTAAGGAATCTGATGCCTTCAGAGTACTGTTGAAGAAGACTTACAAACAGTTGTTGAGGGATCCGGATCACAAATTTCTACATATCAAGACATTGTGTGAGGAGTTGAAATCAGGAGGATTGAGAAGAAAAGTGCCTTTCGTTACATTAGCTACCAATTTAAAGAGTAATGGTTCACTATGGGAACAAGAAGGTTTGTTGCTCGTGTTATTAGTTTGTTGTAAGATATTAGGTTAGATGGCCCATGCCCAGAAGTGGGATTAGAACACCATGCGCCTCCAACCATTGGAGATTCACTAAATTAACTTTAAGCTTATGGCTATTATTGCAATAATAATGCTAATAATCAAATCAGTCTACAACTCTGAATATTTATTTCATAAAGTTAAAATGTTTTTAAGTTTTATTTTCACTTGAATTGTAACATTTACAGAATTAACAAGTAGTAGCAGAGAAATAAATCACAATAATGTAGAGGATAGACAAGTTCGTAAAGTGTATCGAAACACAAGAAAAAAAGTAGGTGGTACTAGAAGAAAAGTCAAACAAGCAAAACAGCCAAACAAACCAGCAAAAAAGCCAAACAAACCAGCAAAAAAGCCAAACACACCAGCAAAAAAGCCAAACACACCAGCAAAAGGCAAAATTAAAACTAGAAGTGTCACAAATGCTGAAAAGGAAATGACTGATATTATAGATTTAGATGATTCTGAAACTGAAATCGTAGTTGAAGATAATAATGAAAAATGTGATGGTCAAAATGATGTTATTGTCATAGAAGAAACTGAACCTAGTGATCAGAAAAATGATAATATTAACACAGATACACACACACTACAAGAAATAATAGAAAAAGATTCTAACAAAGAAAATAATGATAGAAATGGACAATCAGAAAATGAATTGGACTATGAACTTCTTATACCAACTAATGTATGTAATGTAATTTTAGAAGAGCAGCCAGTGGAGTGTGTAGAGGTAGAAGATGTTGACAAAAATATTGAAATAGCACGCCTTGAAAAGCAAATTACATTTGGTAAAATGATGATTGACAAATTAGAAGAGGCAGAAGTGTTTTCTGAAAATCCACAAACATCGCCATATTACTTATGTTCAAAGTGAGTTAAAATATAATTTAATAAAGTCTGTTTAAAAAGTCAAATGACATGGGTAATTTTTAGGGTACAATTAAATCTGATGTAGTCAACACTGGTTGAATAATCAAGGTTGATTAAAAGATCTTGATCATTGTTTACTAATAGAACCTTATAAAACATATTGTATATAAGTATTTTTTTAATGTTTTAGTATTATTAGGATACTTTATAAAAAAAGAAAATAGCAAAAGATTTTTATTTAGAATATATTTCAGTCTCTTTAATGATATTCTTTATTACAAAAGTAGGATAAATAATATATAAGTATCAAACTGTTTTGTACTGACCATAACCATTTGGGTGACAACTAAATTTTATTTAAATTACTAAGTTGTTTGTCTTTTTACATGGACTCTACTGCTGCTGGCGAACACAAAATTAAGGTTTTGATTTAATACAATTTTCATTTTAGTCATTTATTTTCTCTTAAAAGTATAATTATGTTAATTCTTAAAAATTAAAAATATATTGCGACTTAAACACTATATTCCACCACTGTAAACTCTCTTTCGTTTGGCTACGATAGCCGATAGCTAGATAATTCGTAGAGAATAAATACCTAAGGTGGACTGATGACCTGGTCAGGGTCGCTGGAGTCCGATGAATGCGAGACACACAGGACCGGCCATTGTGGCGACGCTTGGGGGAGGCCTATGTCCAACAGTAGACGTCTTTTGACTGAAATGATGATGATGATGATGATGAAATACCTAAATTATTCAATTTCAACAGTAAACATAGCATACAGTTTTAAATTTTGTTTCAACTTTTCCAGATACAAAGAAAACATTGTGCATTGCTACAAGAGGATATGTGAATTAAAAGGAGACTGTAAAGGTTTAGTTAAACGCCGCGAAATCCGATTGCGTGTTGCCGAAGGTCATCCATCCGGACCTGCCGAGAAGCTGGAAGAGTTCCTAAATGATACAATAGACGAGACAGGGACAGTACAATTCCCTGACTTTTCAGACGTAGTCCAATGTGTAGTAGATTCAAATTATATTGATAATCTTGGCTGGACTGAAAAACAAGTGATTCAAGAAGGTAGGAAATTTTGTTACTTCTACGTCTTTGATGACATCTTAGGGGCCCAGTCCGCCCAGCAGGGCCGGAGCCTACTAGGGCCATGTGTTCTCTTCCGAAAGGGAAACCCGGGGTCTTGAAACACAAGGAAAAGAAAGAACATAGGTGTGGTTTTAATCAGTACCACCCTGCTCGCCCTAGTGCGGAATGGAAAAGAAAATAGGATGATTGGTTTTATGACCTTAAAGAAAAGCCTCTTGATGACAAACTTACTTTTACTTTTTAATCCTTTCGACGCCAGAGTCTGAAATATGTGCCAAACAGTTTCGTGTCCGCGCCGCTACAGTCTGTGGGGTGAAATAAGTTTAACTTTAAAGTTCACATTTTCAATCTATATTTATATATAAAAGCAAAATACCACTCACTGATTAACACGAAATCTCAGAAACTATAACACCTGCAAACTTAATATTTATCAGGTAGGTTCCTTATATGGGTAGACATCGGCTAAGAATGGATTTAACGAAACTCCACTCTTAAGGGGATTACATCGCCCAAATCCAAAAAAACACCTTGGTTGATTGAAGTTTATAGATTAATCCTTATGTACGATTACCATATAAAAAATGAAGGGTATACTTAAGGACATTACTAATAAATTGTATTGATTACGTTTCTCAAAAAAATACCCTAACTCTAGAAAAAAAATCTGGTAAATAGGCCTTTTTTGAACATTAATTCCATATTTTCTCGAAAACGACTCTATAATTATACATTGAATTCATACCAAAATATATGTTACGATAAATTTAATAACTTGTATTGATTTTTTTTCTAATTTCATTGCATATCGATAAGTAATCAAGAAAAAACTCGAATCAGTACTAACACCCCGCGCGCAGCACCCCCTGCAATGCCTGTGTAGAGGTCAATTCTTCTCTACTAGTGTAGAGGAAAATTTTTCAAGGTCATTGAGCAATGTAATACCCTTAAGGGGTATTTTTTTCCGGTGGGTAAAAATCATCCAATGACAATTCCAGCCCTTGGGTGGAGCGGGAGATAGTGTCAGACTTTTACTGACTAAAGAACTCACCCCGATCCTTTATTATCTTTGTGTAGAGCCCTAGTGTACACTTTCACATTTATCCAAGACCCCAGAGTAGGCTTCGACCCCGCTGGGCCCCTACAGTTTGCTGATAACGGAGTAAAACGGGGTTTGGAAGTTTGTATGGAGAAACCGACTTCCAGGTGGGCAAAGCCGCTGGCAGAAGCTAGTATTGATATATAACTTTATTTGACAGCTGTAGCGTTGTTCCGTCAGTGTGGGCAGGCCCTGCGCAAGCGACGGCAAAAGCGAGAGTACGAGGATCTCTTGAGTTTCATACGCGACAAGGAAGAAATCGACGACCCTGCTGAAAAAGATCCCGCCTTACTAGCTAAGCTGGAAGAAAATAAGTTAATCGCTAAAATAAAAGAAGAGGAAATTTTAAACAGGTAGGAATGGTATTATAAATGATATTTATTTTGTTGTCAATTTTTTCGACAGTTTAAACTAGATGTGGCCGGTGTGTCCTAGCTGACTACACTGAGAAGAAACACCGAAAAAAACTCAGGAGTCAAATAAATATTAAACTTTGTTTGAAGGCAAAATATAGTCACAGGCGTTTGACACTTTAAGGCCCTGATCGACGGGCGAGTAAAACGCGGTCTTAATTAAGGCTCGTCGGTAAAGCTCGGTAATCATTGCAATACGAACGACGAGCCTGGCTCGCGGCTTGTCGTGTTTGCTTTATTTTCTACCCGGCTCGTTATTCAAAAGTGTTTTACTTGCTAGTCGATCAGCACCAACTAGCCGCGAGTAAAACCGGTGTTTTTAGACCCGCGGTATAGGTTCGAACGTCGATCACCCACTATAGATTAATTTAAAAAAGTTTGTGGAGAATTTATACTTCGAATCCGTTAATCGATTTAACAAAAATGGTTAGTGCGAGTTTTTGTAAGGGCCGATTCACACCGGATTCGCAGGCCAGAATAGACTTTATTGTACACCATAAAAGTTACTAGTAGTAGTTAGTTAGTTGGTATTGTGTGAATGGCCAGCAGATCCGGTTGCTATCTGGCGGTATGTGGAGCTCGTGTGTGCCCACACACGAGCTCCAGCTACCACGCGCCTTGTCTTCTCTTGACTAGCTTAGTTTCTACATTCAGCAAGAAAACTCGTATGTTTGGAGTGAAAATTATGCAATTTGTTATTGTTGTTGTGTAACGGAGAGGATTTCGGGAATAAACCGTCCAAACTGTAAGTAAGTTTGAAACAGTTCATTCCTGAATTGAGATACAATTTTTTTTCCGAATCAAAAAAAAAACAAGTTTTTTTTTGTGACGTAACTACAAATTTACAGTTTTCCCAGGATTCTAGGTCAAAAGGAAGTATCCTATGCATTTTGATTCCCTTGATAGTGTAGAAATAAACGTTTTTTTTTTTGCGATATAAACGGCCGTATCTTTTTTTCCGTTAACTTAGAAGTTTAATTTTTTCACAGCTCCCTTGTCCCTGCGGTCCCTTCCAGAGACCTGAGTAGGTTCATCACTACATAGTATAAAACAAAGTCGCTTCCCGCTGTCTGTCCCTATATATGTTAAGATCTTTAAAAATACGCCATGGATTTTGATGCGTTTTGTTTTATTAGATAGAGTGTTTCAAGAGGAAGGTTTATATGTATAATACATGCATAATATATTTAATATCACCATTGCACCCGTACGAAGCTGGGGCGAGTCGCTAGTGGCTTATAATTTTAACTCGTTACCTCCGCGCGTTCCCGAGGTTTTGACAGACAGACAGACAGACGGACAACAAAGTGTTCCTATAAGTTCCGTTTTTTCCTTTTGAGGTACGGAACCCTAAAAAAGCGACACTGAAAGTGCTCGCCGCGTCGCTGTCGTCTGTTGCCATTTCGGTATGAATCGGCTTTTAAGGTGAAAATTAAATATTTGAGTTTTTGTGCCTGACAGGCACTTATATCTTGATGTACGAGTCTTGATATCTTAATACTTACTTAGGCTTTGTTCTTCGCCATTCATTAACGTTTCAATAACCGCCTACATTGTAATAACTGAGTGTATATCATAGGCGTCCCTCAAGGTAGTGTTTTAGGACCTCACATGTTTATTGTCATTTGATGAACAGATGCTATTTTTTAAATTACACTTTTCATGACTGCTACATTTTGTAAAATACAACCATAAATAATGTTCGATAATATTTACAGATACGTCAGTATGGAGAGTAATGCGTCATTGACAAGGTTCGGAGCTCCCCATGTAGCAGCAACAGCGGAATTCGAATCAGATAAAGATTCTAGCGATTCTGAAAATGAACAAGATATAGCAATACCAAATAACATTACTACTTCTACTATTATTAATCAACCTGAAACAGGAGAGTCTTCAAGAAGTTGCAGTAACTTAGGTATTAACCAACCTGTTACGGGAGAGCCTTCAAGAAGGTACAGTACTATAGGTATTAACCAACCTGTAACAGGAGAGCCTTCAAGAAGTGACACTAATTTGGGTAATAATCAACCTGTAACAGGAGAACCTTCAAGAAGGTACAGTAATATAGGTATTAACCAACCTGTTACGGGAGAGCCTTCAAGAAGGTACAGTAATATAGGTATTAACCAACCTGTAACAGGAGAGCCTTCAAGAAGTGACACTAATTTGGGTAATAATCAACCTGTAACAGGAGAACCTTCAAGAAGGTATAGTAATATAGGTATTAACCAACCAGTAACAGGAGAGCCTTCAAGAAGTGACACTAATTTGGGTAATAATCAACCTGTAACAGGAGAACCTTCAAGAAGGTACAGTAATATAGGTATTAATCAACCTGTAACAGGAGAGCCTTCTAGAAGTAACATTAATTTGGGTGTTAACAAACCTGTAACAGGAGAGCCTTCAAAAAGTGACACTAATTTGGGTAATAATCAACCTGTAACAGGAGAACCTTCAAGAAGGTACAGTAATATAGGTATTAATCAACCTGTAACAGGAGAGCCTTCTAGAAGTAACATTAATTTGGGTGTTAACAAACCTGTAACAGGAGACCCTTCAAGAAGTAACCTTAATTTGGGTAATAACCAGCCTGTAACTGTAACAGGAGAGCCTTTAGGAAGTAACATTAATTTAGGTTTACTAAAATCAAATAATATAATCTTAACAACACCAAGTAATTATAGTGAAACAACAAAAAGTCCGAATGAAATGAATGATTTAGTTATTCATAATTTTGTAACTTCGCCTACAGCTCCATCATACCTAGTGTTCGTACCACCAACACCACTATATTTTATACAAAATCCAGTCGCAAATGAAAATCAATGTGCAACAAGTGAGAGTTCAATTATGAATAATGCTCATAACAATAACAATTCAGTAGTTTTGCCTACAATTATAACAAGTTCAACTTCAGCTACTATGTTTAATGAACCTGAAACATTGATAAGTTCAGACAAAGAAAGAATGAATTCTAAAGTAAACACAGTATCGGAAACAATTGTAAGTGCTAATGATGCAACGATAAATGGTGATAGTAATAGAACTTCAATAAATACTACTAATATTAGAAGCAAAGATCGTGAGGTTAATTATAAACCACGTGATGATACTGGTGTACAAAACAATGTTTCTAGTACAACAGATGGGGTTGAAGAAAACTGTGATTCTAGTATTAGTTCAGAAGTTAAATCGGAAGATGTTAAAAGAGAGCCTCTGGATATTCAAAGTATGTTAGACCAATTAGAAGATGGCTTTGTATGCCAAGTATTTGATATTGAAGATCCATTCCTAGTCATTGAAATATCTTCAGATGGTTTTACGGATGATGAAGAGTAATAATAAACTATTTTTGTATTTCCTAATCTGGTCTTTATTCCACTTAACTGTACCGCAACGCAGCGCTGCCGCAACGACGAAAATCCAAATAGGATACATTGAATTAACAATCCAATGTATAGGTAAATTAGGTTGACAATCCAATGTAACCTATTTGGGTGTTCGTCGTTGAGGCAGTGCTGTGTTTTCTTAGAGAATAGCACCGCAGATCTTTCTGTATTTCGTATGTATAGATGTCGGTACACTTATCGACATTAGGTGCTGAGCTTTATAATATAACTCTTGAACGCGACAGACGTTTTTTTTTACTTTGTAAATAAATCCTGGCATATTCGAACACTTGTTTGTCCCTGTGGCCTCACTATGTCAACGGATAGGTATATTTCTGACTAAGGTCAAGGCATAACGACGCAGAATCGAAATAACGTTAATAAAAATCCAGCCAAATACGAGTTTGACTCGCATGAAAGGTTTCATTCGATTTTTACTATTTGTCGTTACGAGCACTTGCCAGTAGAAATATGCGCTGTGAAAATTTATCGGTCTACTTAACACGGTTCTTGAGGTAAAACTCGATGGACAGTCGGGAGGTTTAGTGAATAAGCTAAAGTTTCCCTTCAGGTACGAACCGAACCCTAAAAAATATATACTTAGCGCGTAAGTCCACATTTCTATCGAAATAAAGAAGGATTTGTTTCGCATTCAGTGAATATACGCGACTGCGAGTAGACAACTCCGATTGGTGCGCGTGAACTCGAGCTTGTGTGCGCCGACATAGCTGAGCGGATATAGAATATAAATATATTTTTATAATTTAATTTCAATCGATTTGGACAAAAATCGATTAAATAACACCCTCAGACACGCGTATTGGACATCCCTTTTTGGTTATTTCATAAAGCTTCGTGAATATTCGGAAATGCTCGGTACAATAATGTGTTCTCTGTCACACTTCAGCATTTCTCTCTGCTATCTCTGAGTACACGCGGTTAAAAAAGTTTTATTTGATTGTTAATGTTGATAATTGTTTGGTTGATTGTTGTTTTTATTATTAGAATGCTTCTATTGCCTTATTATTAAGATTGTGAGTTAGAGTTAAGGGTTTAATAAGAGGAGTAAACATGTACAAGTATATAAAAAGTCACTAAAAGTATTGGAAAACTTATTCGTATCGTGGTAAAAAAAATATGCCACTAACAATTCTTTTTGCGAGTGTACATGCGCAAAAGTTCGCAGAGCCTAACTTCAGGAGTGCCAAGATCCGTCGAATCGAACTGTACCTAAGTAATTACGTTTATTTATTATATTCTGTTCAAAAACACAATTTAATTTTTCATTAAATATTAAAACCTTAAAAATATCCGCATCTTTGCTTTAAAAAAAATCACCCTTGACCGTGACCAAATAGGAATGAAAAAGCCCTTGGTGTGATAAATTAAAAAAACACGCGGGTGATATAGATGCCATATCGAACCTAATCGTAGTGCGATAAGAGGCAGTTTTCGAGTAGGGAAGTGTATTGAAAAATAAATTACACAGTAACTGGCTGGGTTTGAACCCACGACCCTCAACTCTGTAAGTCGGGTCGGGACCGTTAGCAACAAATAAAAGGCGTTTTTCTTTAAGTGCTTTTATCAATTCGCAGATGATTGCAATATGATTCAGAATCTTCATTGGCTTATGTTCTCTCACCATGGTATCAGAAGCCTCCAATAAATTATTTGCCACATAAATTATTTACCCACCAATTTAAATAATCGCAACTTAAAATAATTCCTCTAAAAGCACATCGTCCGGCCGATATCTTGAAGGAGCAGGGTGAATATTTTTATGTCGTTGTGTTATAGATAAACAGTGTGTACATGCAATTAAAGAAAAAATAAAGCACATACATAAGTTAATCTTCTGATTCCACCTCAACTAACGAGGTAGGTTAGCACTTACCTACCTCGTCTCTGAGTAGTCTCCATAGTTACTATTACTTATTCTGTCTCCAGCAAAGAAATTCCATTGCTGCGTAGGTACAGAGGCCAGCATTTCAATCTACCCCAATCTGTTAAATTTTACCAATCGAACATTAACCTTCCGTTATTGTGATAAGGTTGAAATCTATTAAAGAAATTGACAGATTTAGGTAGGTTGATGTGCTGGCGTCTGACTCTGTACAAAGCGTGCATATTATATCCCACTAGCTTTAAAGCCTGTGACTTAACCCATTCAATATCGGAAATTGCGGACACAGTCGAAACCAGATAAAAAGTTATATGTACAACCTTGGGGTTCAAGCATAGGTACTACCTAGTACCTACTCCTTACCAAATTTCATCATATTAAGTATTTGGATCGTTTTGACTGGACAGTCTCAATGTGCTTTGACCCTTTTTTATTTCCACGCTATAATGAGGAAGAAAACTGCCTCGTTCACTCGTCTAATCTAACAGTGCCTATCGGAACCGGCTGGCGCGAATATTAGGCGCCGAGTTTCTATACAAATATTCTCAGCGCTGTTTGATCGGCGCAGACTGCCAGCTTTCTTTTTGATTACGGCCTAACTTGCTAAGCAGATTTAGGACCAGTACCTCTACCAAATACTCTGGCAAATTTTGCAGCGCCTCTAGCGGTCACTTGCAGAACCAAAATTTGCCATACAAAATATTTACGGCGTCGATATCGAGTAGCGACGAATACTATTGCTTAAAACTCATGGTAGAGGTACAGCTCCATCAAACTGTGAAGTTTGGCGATGAAATTTTTTAGAAAAATAGTTAAAGAAATAATTAATTAAAAAAAAAAATGCCACGAGTCTTAGCTAATAATAAGCATGAAGCACCAGTGATCAATCAATGGTTGCTGTTGCTATTGCGGCATTAGGTTCATGGCTTGATTACACGTACCGAGCAAACGGGCGAGACAGTGCTCTCGACCGAATGCTCGGTAGGTACATATAAATATAGCGCTAAGTGCTTGGCCGAGCGCTTATCTCTACAACTCGCTAAAATATTTCTCTCGGCCGAGAAATATTTTACTGTCTCGCCTTTTTACTCGGTACGTATGATCAAGGCATAAGCTTTCCAAGTGCTAGAGTTGTTACTGACCATTGGATCAATCAATGATGTCTTTTAATACTCCCACTTTGGGTGGAGCGAGGCAGTATAGACTTGTGTCGATCAAACCCACCAGTGTTCTTTCAGTTACCATTTTGCATTCCAGGGCTGCAGACACGTGAACAATCCCGCAACCCCCATGTGCCTTTCGTACTTTGAGATCACATTATACAGGCGAATCAGGCTCAATAGCTTTGAATTAAATTTGACACAGGTAGACCATGTCTTGGAATAACTAGCACCTTTTCTCGGGAGTATGTTTATGTTGTATGTATGTATTGTTGTACTTCAGGAATATAAAAACAAAGTGTCAAGTGTGTGTGTGTAATGTCATACCATCCTTCTCTGTAAAACCTTTAATTTTTTTACGCAGTTCTGCTATCTCCAGGTTGTAATCATCAGGAAACAGGCTCTGGCAGGGAATTCCACTTCTTAGCTAACCTACTCAATGAATGGTTTCCAAAACATTTAGTACGTATGTTTTCAGGGATCTCGTTCTTAGCAGTTTTGTCGTATTGCTGTCTCGTGTAGCTAATCCCAGGCTGGATCTTTTCACCCGGCAACAGCATACCTACCTATTTAGTATTGTCATGTAGCAGTCACTGCTGCCCACAAGATACTTTCGGCAACTTCGGCAAATTTCTTGGTTAGGCTTGCTAATTGATATTGTATTTACTCAGAAATGTATTGCGTTTAGAATTTGCGAAGGTACAGTCAATAGCATGTCAGTGGTAACACTTTATGTATAGTACGCGATAAATAATAATTGAACCATTTATGGTTACGCACAGCCCCCGACTTCGATTGAGACACGAAAATCGGTTATAATCCTCGTTACACAAGTGGAACCAACATAGCGGTCGACTTTGAATGCGCAGTAACCGATTTTCGGATCTCAATCGAAGTGGGAGGCTGCGCGAAACCTTAGCAAATTATTCAACTTATTTACCGCAGTCGTGGCCGACTAGTAATGGCCTCGACTTACGAGTTGTACTCTTATGTCGCAGGTTCAAACCCGGCTAGGCGCATTACTTTGTGTAATTTATTTCATCACCACTGCTCTCAAATCGGTGAGGAAACCGGCATGTCCTGGAACCAAAAATTCGAAGACATGTGACATCCACCAACCCGCACTGGGCCTGCGTGGTGGATTACGGCCCATTCCCTCTCTTAGAGAGGAGGTCCATGTCCCAGCAGTGGGAACATTAAAAGGCTGATGTACCAAACCGTACTGGGCCCGCGTGGTGGATTACGGCCCATTCCTTCTCCTAGAGAGGAGGCCTAAGTCCCACCAATGGGAACATTATAAGGCTGATGCTATGCTATGTTATAATCTATTTTACTCCTAGGATATAATGGAGTTGTTTTCAAGTTTGTACCAAGAATGGTTGACGGGACATCCTACTTCACGCAAAGGTTTTGTTACTGCGACTCCACGGCTGCAACTTTTATAAGTACCTACACCATTGAATTAGTGTATTGGCCTATATACAATCGCAGTATTTAACGTAATAGTAAATAATGTAAGGGTGTAAAATAAAATAACACGGAAATTAAAAATGTAAAAAAAAAAAAACTAAATAAAATCTACAAAGGGTGCTATGAATTACAACGCACGATATTTCATTTTGTACAGATTTAATTCGACAGACTGTTAAATAGGTACTTATTACTGCTTTACATTTTATTTATTGGCCGTTGCTATTAATTCGGTACTGTTTGTTCACACAACATGACAAACATAACTGCATCAAGAGAGGGTTATTGAAATATTTTAACTAGTGTCCATTATCCATCGATCTATCCAATCTTACGTATATACAGAACTTTAGCACTAAATACCGTCACATTAGTTATTCAACCTGTCCTACGCCCCAATATAAAAAATAATTTTAAGTTTCCTAAATTAAAATCCGAAGATTATTGGATCATTACAATTTTAAACCTTCTCTTCTTCACAAGGTCTTATGATAACGACCTAGCAGTCGACCATCTCGCACAGCGCAAATGTTTGACACACAAGCTATACACAGGAGTGGCACGAGTCTCGACTGGACTCCTCGGTCAAAAAGAAAACTTGAAATTAATGCCGGGTCCAGTGATATAGCTCGCTTCACAGAATCTACCGAGTACTGCTCTAATGAAAGCAACAGACCATGTGTGCAAGAGAATCGATTCCTAATAATAACTTATAGGTGCACCAATTAATTAATTCTAACGGCTATGAATAAATTCACATTTAATCCACAAACGCTATTCTAAGCTTCGGATATTACAAGATATATCCAACAAGGAAAGAATACATCCGATTCAAGGTTCCACTGGGACACAAACAGCTTAACTTTACAGAAAGAAAAGTTACCTTTTTACTAAAGTATTTTATTTTACACCTCCCGATGTTTTTACATATATACTTTAGGTTTTTTTTTATAAAATAAAAACCTGATTACAAGCTGCTTAGTATAAAAACTTTACCAACAATAACGATTATGCAATTTCGAAGGAAAAAAAAATGTACAGAGAACATATCTGTTGTCTATAAACAGCCTAAACTTTTGTCTACAACCTGCGATGTACGAATTTTGAATGCATAAAAAAATATCTCTCCTATAGGGCCTTACCTTACATTCTTACATTAATTTTCGTATATCATATCGTCTTTGACAATCTGATGTTAAAAGAATATTGATAAGTCCACTAACATACAAATGAATGGTACCCTATCTAGCCCTTGAAGGCAACACTTGCTAGAGAGTGGTCGTCGCGAATCACTACATTTAAAACATGGAATTTAGAGGCAATCTTAAGCCACTCGATAATGTGTAACATCTCATGTGTTCAAATGATGACAAACAAAGAGAGCAAGGAAAGGCCGAGTGAGCACAAATTTACATTATAAAAGCAACTATTTCTTCTACAAAATGCATCGTCAGTCTTGCCTGAAGATATTCATAGTCAGGAGACATTCTCAAGTCAGTCTTCATTGATTTAGCACGTCACGGAACGAGAGGAGCAGAACACTGCACGCCATGGAATGCACACCACGAGTGTGTGGGATATTTGAACAGATGGCAAGTGTTACACATGAAGGGGGCGCCACGTGCGTGTCGCCGGCAGGAGCCGCGTCGTCGCAGCTACTGCCTGTAGAGGACTAATCAATCACACACCACATTCAAGAATTTTCTTTATTTCTATTTTTTTGCGCATTTTCTCGATTTTTTATGTATTCATTAATTTAGCATTAAAATATGGTAATAACTTCAAGTTTGCATCCATCTCTTGCTCGGGTTATATACCGTTATAAACTTTAAAATCCACCACGGGAAATTTAAACACACCGTTGTTGATCAACAAACCTTCGGCGGCTCGCGGAGCGCAACGTAACGTTAACGTTCAGTAGACGTTGTAAGCGAAAAGAGAACAAACAAAACAAAAACAAACGTGAAGTTCCGGCCGGTCGCACGCGGCCGCCTGCCGGCGTCGCACTCCGCTCGGGGGCACACTATTACACTTAAGTATAAATAAATTAATGCATCAGCGTCCCAGGCACGGGTTAATTCATTACTTATCGTATTTATGTGCAACAATCGTGCGTTGTACATGTACTGCTGGTCGGTCAACAATTCGTTGTAGTTAAAATTCGGTCGCCGTGACTCGGCCGTGACAAACTGAAAATGGCGACGAGTTTTTATTACAACGACTAGAGACCTCGCACGATTGAAAATTGCCACATAATTCTAGTGTTATCCTTACAACAATGGGAGCGCATCACTGGTACGCTTGAAGAGCGCGAGACCAATGCCTTGTCGTCATGAAATGCCCCCGGGCGCGGAGTGGACGGCTGCAAGCCAGCACCACGTCACACCATAATATTTTATGTTAAATTATACATAGTATTATGTTTTACATTTATGTAAGAGCTGTTGATTGTAAAAAAATTATATGTATGTATATCCCTAGAAATGCTGAGTTGGTTTATTTGTCGAGAGCTGTGTTTGCCTTGACTGCGATTACACACTCCTCACCGCAAGACTTCAGCACAGTGCACTGAAACAAGACAATTGAACGTGTTATTCATACGATTTATAAACACATAGCAAGTTATTCGTCATAATTAAGATATATTATTATATTCTTTTCAAAATACAAATTTGACACAAATATGACAAAAAATCTGTCAATTCAAGACTTTGAATCCTGACTCCTAAATCAGAAAGATCCTGTATCTTAGGCAGTGTATACGCATAAACAATGGATGAGTAAACTATAAGGGAAAATCGTAGCAGATTCGGATAGGTAGTTACATTACAGACAATTAGACTAAAAAGGTAAGAAATATAATATATGCAATAATAAAAAAGTAAGTCAGTACAAGCTATTCTTTCGAACAGCAGGCAACAATCTTGAGGTACATACCGACGGTTATGTGCGAACTACTGCCAACTACAAAACATCAACTTTACAGGAGAGCAAAAAAACGTTTTATTTATTTAGTTTTAGAGATTAAAAAAAAAATCTTATGTTATCTTTTTCTAACATGGAATACATTATTCATGATAATAATAATTTTGATTAAGAATAACGGATTACCGTATTTTCTGTAGATGGCAGTTGTTGTTTTACCGTGGGTTATAATTAACTCATAAATTGTGTAGTTAGCAAATGCTTAAATAATAGAAATGGGATATAAAATCAATAAAATACGTATAGGTATTACTAATTTAAATGTATTAATCAACATAAACCCAATACATTAGTCACTAATTGGGTGGTGGGATCAACAAAGCAATTTAGTCCAAAATGTTTTGTATTTAAGAAAAAAAAAAAATCTAACATAATATTTAGAAATTAGGTACTATCTATGTGAGGTAAAGTGTCATAAAAGTGATGGCAGTCTTGCGGCAAAACTGATTTTAACTGTTGTAGATGATTGTATTTAGTTTTTTTTTATCGGGATCTTGCTTGTCTTAAGTTGGCTATACACGATATTTGATACGATACCTGCTCTTGGTCTTTGTGGTAAGTTTTCAAATTCGGAATCGAAACTTAATGAAATTGTAATTGTGCGATCAGGCTTATACTTTATTTGCCTCAGATCAACGACTTGGGCATCTCCAGCTTTTCGACCAGGTCGAATACTTTTGTATACAAATGTTTCAGGATCAGCAAAATTTTTGATAAAATTGTAATTAACTGCAATGGTTTCGTATGGATTTTTAGCACGTGCCTCCTTTGTGATTTTAATGTAATCACTCGGCAGATAAATCTCTTTATTTTTAAGTTTTCGTTCGATGGCGCTGTGGACGGAGTCGCACTCCATTTGGGTGTGGCCTGATTCTAAAAATTTTTGAGTGATTGTCACATTTCTTGAGTAGCCTAAATTCAGAAGAGCATTACTTAATACTACATTTCTATTCTGATATGTGCAGCCATCCGAATAGATAACAATGGGCAGTTGTTTTTGCAGGCAGTGTCTTTCTAAATAATCTATAATAAAAGAGGCAAAAGTACTAGCGGTTAAGTCGGCATCTGTTTCATTGAACCAGTAGCAACAGCAATGGGAAGGTGGGTCGTTAAATCATAAAAAGATTTATAAAGCACTAGCCGTTAGAAATGGACATACTTTAACAGCCTCTAAGTCCATTGTGAGAAGAATGAATTCTCCGTTTGCAGCCTTTTTCTTATCTTCTTCTTTTTCCTTTCTGGCTCTATCCTTTTTAATACAATGTATTTGGTATTCAGCCTCATCCAAGTTACCCGCCTTATAGCTGGAGCAAATGTCACACATGTCCTTCTTTAAAGTATATACACACAAGCTTTTTTCTTTAAATTTTTGATCAAATGTATACCTGCAGACTGAACTTTCCTCATTTAAAGCACAATGCTCTTTGTAAGCCTTATAAAGCTCTGCCACTGTTGAGAAATTAAGTTCTAAATATAGTTTTGATGTCTCTTTTCTGGCATAATGCGAAGGAAGCTTTGGAATATTATTTAAAAAGTTATCAAGTGTAAGTAATTTTTTTGTGACTTCAACTGCCTTTGATGGCACAGGTGCGTTATAGTTCGGGACCATCCCAAATTCAGATTTCTTAACCCATTGTTGAACTGTAAACTTCCCCAATGACAAAGTACTTAAAAACATCTCTCGGCATACCTGAACTCTCTCCTCATAGCCAGAAATCTTCAATGGTAAGAAGTATGACAACGTGTTTTCTCGTTTTGAGTTCTCACCTGCGGCTTTAGTTTTTCGCAAAGTAGGTGCTCGAGAGACATTACCTGCTACGTACATTTGACGACTATCCCAATTAAGATTTTTCCAGAAATGATTACTAATATCTTTTCGAATCTGATCCGTGAATCTTTGACAACCTCTTATCTTGCTTTTTTTACAGAAATCCGTCCAATTCCTCAGACGGGACCGAATCGTACTACAGTAAACACGCGTTTTAATGTAGATAGCAGTTAATGGCAGAATATGTTACGCAAATTTAGATAGCATTTGTTTCCATTATGGAAGTTGGTAGTTATTGCCAGTAATTTTAAGCATTTTCTTCTGGGCCTTAATTTAGCAGTTATTGGTATATCTAAATATCTTCGTAAATAGCAGTCAATCGAATGTCTGTTTTTGCTAAAGTGTGAAGCACCAACAGTTAAGTAGATCTACATTAAAATCCCAAAATCGCAAAAATGTAGATAGCAGTAGTTCGCACATAACCGTCGATACAGTACATTCGTATGATAATGCACTTGTACACTATGACATCATACGCGATAATAACAATCTGCTTTCGAAACAACGCCGGTTCCATTACATAAGAAATTCGCCACGAGACGAAAGAACTGACCTACCTACAAATTTGTACCAACGCCATAAGGTGAAAGCGCCATAACCTCAGTTCGTCTTACCTTGCCCTATTGAATGATTTTTTTATGAAATTATCGTTCAATAGGGTTAGAAGAACTAAGAGTTTATATTTATGGTTTTAGTTCTGTAAAAAATACGTGTTACTGCCGCCAATTATATTTTAATTAACATACAACTTGACTGACCTAAAATGCAAAACAACTAAAAAAAAAAAAAAAATTAGTGTGCTTAACCATCAACGATTGCATTACTGATTTCCATCAGGAGTAATAGGAGTCAAGCACTAGTTTATAAAAAAAACCCTGTCACTTTCACCTTAACAATTATAGAATAGATTATATAAAAAACGAAACTGCAAATAGAATTCGAAATCTAATCTTTATCGTACGAACTAAGGAAATCGTTATCGATTCTTTTCGATTATAAGTGACACTAAGCCGTGACTTTAGCGTTTAGTATTCAAAATGCTCTGAATAATTGATTTCGGTGATCGATACGACTGCGAAGACGTGAGATATGTAAATAATGTAGTGTGCAGTTGCAGCAAAAACTGTGTTAGAAATTATAATATATTATATAGAGAAGCTGCGTTTGGCGGGGCCTACTTGATTGTGAATTATACGTAACGACCCTTTAGAGAGGACATTGTAGGCATAAATTTGCGTGTATGAATTGGATTTTTCTTTCCTGATTAAAAACTCATTGGCATGTCTATCCTACCCGTCCTAATCTATGGTGCTCGTTGGTGGTCACTTACTACAGAGCAACAAAAGTTCAAACTCAAGATTTTTCAAAGGGCTATGGAGCGCAGCATTATATGTGGTAAGCGAATGCATTGCGTTAGAAACACCACGCTGCGTTCCTTAACAGCAGATTTCGGGAAAAAAACAGCCAGGCTGAAGTGGGAGTGGGCAGGCCACGTCGCACGAATTCAACCGGACAGATGAGCGTAGATTGTCACTCACTGAACACCTGACGGAAGTCGAGGTCGACCGTGGCGAAGGTAGTGTGACGATTTGATAATGTTCGCGGGACAAATTTGGCCGGAGATTGCTCTAGACAGAGAGGTTTGAAAGGAAAAAAGGTAGGCCCCTCTCTGCCCAACAGTGGGACATACAATAGGCTAGGCTGTTAAAAAAAAGTATTGATACCCCTTTTTAATATTTTTTTTTTATTAATACAACAATTGGTCTATTGTAATGGTTCCTAATAAATTAAAATATTACTTTCTTTTTTTTATTATCATAAAAACTTTTTAATTACGTAAGGAAAACTCCTTTCTGCAAAAAGAGCTACTATGTGCTTCTTCAAAAAATTACTGGACAGATTTTCATGCAGTTTTCACCAATAGACAGAGTAATTCATCAGAAAGGTTTAGATGTTACATATTACATGCATATTGTTTATAAAAAAAACTGACAATTTTAACACCCGTGCAAAGCCAGGTCAATCACTAGTAAGAATGAAGGCACCAACATTTGCAAACTTGACATTGGTCGTGACATTATTTTATTCATGTTTAGTACTTACATATTTACTATAAAACAATAAACGGCTATTTGTTGTTTTCAGTATGTTATATTACGATCTGAATACATAATACCACGCAAAAGACATTAAAGTGTAACATATTTTAACGATGTATTGAGCGCTTTATTTGATTAAAATTATTTCCTTGTCTTTAGGGGGTGAATGTAAATTCGTCCGTAATTTTCACCACGTTTTAGTATAGTAGGATGCAAGTTGGCTGACCTCCAACCACGTTGGCAACACGTGGTTGAGAGGATAGAGATCATCATACTTTCTAACCATTTTTGGCTTCGATAAGAGAATAAAACCAAAGCTTTTGTATGTGTGTACTCAAGACCCAACTGTCCATATGGCTGACAATGAATGCTAGTCCAGGGTATGGGGCAGAGATTTCATGTACGAGTGGATTTAGCACCAACAAGTTATAGGAACATGTCAGAGACTCTATACTCGACAATATAATAGTAAGCAGTAAAGAATTTTGTTCGTGCAACTCCCTAACTTTTCGAGTGACTATTTTATCGACAGAAGTATTTGACATACAGTATAATCCTAGGATAGTGCAGCTAAACGAATTTTCAGAATCGGTTCAGTAGTTTATATAAAAACTTACAAATCTCTTTCTATTCTACATATTAGCTGACTGACTGACATAATTACTATCAACGCACAGCCGACACTACAGGGCCTAGGAGATTGAAATTTTGCACGTTTCTTTTTATGACATAGATTGACATAGACATAGTATTATTTTCCAAAATTCACCCCACCCCCCCTTAAGTGGATAAAACGGGGGTCCAAAATTTGTATGGAGAAACCTATATTAACGCGGAAGAAGGCGAATGGCGAAGCTACTGACAGAATCTAGTATTACTATAGGCATAGTGTGTAAAGCGGACGATAGTGTAAATATTAGAACACAAGAGAATTTTAATTAGGTAAACAAGTCTTTAAAATGTTTAAAGCAGCTTTCAATATACTAAATAAATCCCACAATATTGCAGATTAGCCTACAGATAAATCTATTACGACGTGTAAACACAACAAAGCGAGTCTTCAAGTACATACTACAGATTATGCTACGTAATAGAGTTATGATCTCAGAAATCAGACTGATATTAATGTATTTACTAATCGGCTTGCGCTACGTGTTTGTTCGCAGCCAATAAGATATAGGCGTCATGCTGTGCTGCTTCTAACAAGAGTTATGCGTCTTCACGTTTATCTGCGGTAGCTGAAGAATTAAACTGTCAGGTAAAATGGCATTATTGTCTGCCGTAATGACTTTTAGTGGGCTATGAATTACAATAGTAATAACCTAAACGATTTTTTTATTTGCTGACTAACATTCAAAGTCCAAACGGTTTGCCAACGTGCTACGGAGTGTAGCATGCTAGGTGTTAAAATAATGGATCGCATTCAAACACTATAACTGCACTCTAAAACGACGTGGCTCACAATGCTGCCCAGTCAATCAAGCGGTGGGAGACTAAAACTCAAAGAGAAGTGAAATCGCACGACGGCGTCGCTCAGATCCAGAAGGTAATGGCGAGACGAAATAGATGTCTTTTTTAGGAATTGACAAGTGGCTCAGAGCCAAGGACAACGGGAGGGATGGAGGGAGACCTTTGCCCAGCAGTGAGACAGTATAAGCTAGATATAATAATAATAACAGTGGGAAAACCCAAAGCGTGGATAATGTGTAACCTATTTATCATTTTACTTGAAAGTTGAGGCAGTGATTTTAGATAAACAAAGAAAACGATAAGATTTGCGATTTATCAGTCGAAGAACTAATAACATCAAAAATATTGTTATGATGAACTGTTGTTATAATAAATGCAGTATTACACTAATATTATACAGGGGAAAATTTGTAAGTGTGTGTATGTTTATTACTTCTTCACGCTCAAATAGTTGAACTGATTTAGCACACGGGTAAACTGTGTTTTGGAACAGCACATAGGTTAAAGGAAAGGATAATTTTCTGCTCTTACGCGAGCGAAGCCACTGGCCACAGCTAGAGTTAAATAAAATGTGGAATAGTCATAATTGGCATGCCTCGTAGCTGTTATTTACCCATGGTTGAATTTTAAATGTAGGTTTTATTTGTTCAGTTACTAAGTCGTTTGTCGTAACCTGCTATACGTTGAACTAATTTATTTATTTCATAAGCGCGGTTATTTTGTAGTCTTGTCTAAGTTGCTATTCAGCCTAAAGGCAAAATAATTCTAGCTTGTTTACAAATAATGAAATAATAGAATGTTTTCCTTACGATATACGGACAAAAAATTGCTTATTTTTTCGAAAGAAATGAGCCTAATTGGTTGGGACTGAAAAAGGAAAAAAACAAAGCGTCTAAGGTCAAGTATCAGATGTCAAGCCACTTCAGAGGCGGTGAAAACTTCCAAGAGTACTTGGGGAAATTGCGACTTTTCCTTACACACAACGTTTGAACTTTCAATCAATTTATAATTGGATATGGAGGGTCAATACTAAAAGTCTGATCACGACTTCAAAGAAATGGGAGCTTATGAGTTATTTTCGTGTTTAGACACTAATATTTATTTTATTTGGTCCTTGAAAGACGTATTTACTTTAGAGGGATGCTCATGAAATTTTTTTTTTTCATTTTACAGGTCAAATTATACATAAATGTTGATTGAAATATGATTGCCGTAATACGTATTTATTATGGATGTATAATATTTTTTCATGAAAGAGCCATTCAATAGGCTAAAACGAAGTGAGATGGTAGTTTAAGTGAATTATAATTCCGTAAATAAATATATAACACATTCATAAGGTAAAGAAAACCAGAGCATTTTAAAGATTTGAAACAACCGTACGAAGCTCAGTCGGGTCGCTAGTTATTCATAATTCTGTTTGCCATATGTACTCCTAAAATATAAACCAGGATTTTTTTAAAGGAGCCTAATAAACTAGAATTAGCAATCTCTTCTTCTCTTATTTCAACACACTATTGTCTACATTTCTTCCAATGTCTCCTTTCGCGGGTCTGCTGGAAGAAATTTCTTTCAGAAATAAGCAGTACCTTTGTACAATTTTTATTGTTTAATGTATCTTCTGCTGTATTTGTGTGTACATAAATAATAAAATAAATAAATAAATAAATGCATGTGCAGTAATTTATGAAATAATTTATCTGATATCTACAATAATGAGGACGTAGCTGATACGTGGCTGATAATAATGACGTAGCTCAACTTACCAACAGCTCTTTGCCACTATCGAAGTCAGAACGCAACTGGGTGCCGAGGTCACCGTCGGGGATCTTGAGGTCCTCACGAAGGTCGCCGTTATCAGCCATGAGAGTCAGGTAGCCGTCGTCGGAGATGTCGGTGAGCTGGTAGTCCTCGCGCTTCACGTGCGGCACGTCCATGTTGTGGGTGGATGGGCAGATATCCTCGTATCTGGTGAAGAGGAGTAGTTTATGAAAATCCACTGCAGAACGTTCATGTTTTAAGGTAGAACTAGATTGGGCCCACATCGGCCGATATGTCGATCTGGCTGCGTCGGTCAGAATAGTTTATTTCAAATAGATCCATTACAGGCACTTTTGATTAAAATGTCGGTCTGTCCATAAAAATGTGAAGCTAAATTACACGTTCCCAAAGCGTAGATCTCTATGGAAACCGCGGGAAACTGCTAGTGCTGATGATAAATTGAGTTGCTAAAGAATCTCTGAATCAACAGCTCATAATCCTAATCAATACAGTGATTCAGCAACACGATCTTGGTTCTAAATTCTTAATGTGAAGTCATAACTCAACATTAAGAATTTAAAACCAAGTATAATTTAAGAACTAAGTACTACTTATTTATGCATGTGGTTCATTCCATTTTCTGGAACTGTAAATCAGTCATGACATGATCCATGTATTAGTAATACAATGGATCATATTACCACCCACTAGTAACGGCCTCGACTTACGAGTTGTAAGTCGCGAGTTCAAACCTATCCAGGCGCATTACTTATTTCCTAAAATCAACAAATTCGAAGATATGTGACATCCACCAACCCGCACTGGGTGTGAACCCGCTGTGGTGGATTATGGCCTTTTCCTTCTCCTAGAGATGAGGCTTGAGTTCCAGCAGTGGGAACATTTTAAGGCTAAGCTACTTAGCAATTCATAACAATCCACACTAAATTGAAGTGTTGCGGAACCACTTGTTCGAGCTGAGAAATCTTTTAGTGTTGGATTTTACGAATAACATCACTTGACGACCAAAAGGAAAGGAGTAGTTACCAAAGACGCGGGTGAAACAGCAAGGGATATCTAGTGAAAAATAATTTAATAATCTTACGTTGGAATCATTTTATATGATATGAATGTCATCTAATAATAAGTATTATTAAGTGTAAGGTCAACAGAATTAGGTGTTCAAACATTATTACTTCTACCAGGATTCTAAAACAATCTATTGTTGGACCGAAGTAATCCCTCAAAGGAAAATATAATATATAATATAATATTTCCACAACTATCACACAACACCGTCTAGTCCCAAGCTAAGCAGAGCTTGTGTTATGGGTACCAGACAGCTGATAAACATACTTATATATTTCTAAATACATACATATTATAGATAAATAACACCCAGACACAGAACAAATGATCGTGCTCATCACACAAACATTTGTCCTGGGTGGGAATCGAACTCACGACCTCCGGCATAGCAGTCAGGGCCACTAACCACTAGACCAACAGGCCAGTCAAAAATCAAATGCGGCGCATGAAACAATAACTGAAAGAGCTGAGAAGCTAACTTTGATATTTATAGCAGAATACCTTGATAAGGTTTCATTAAATAAATCGGTGTTATTTTCTTCTTCAATGCAAATAAAAGTATTCGTGTGATAAGAAAGTTTCTATTATGTGAACAAATTGCGAAAGTTAGTTTAAAAATGAGAGCTCGTAGTCCGTTCGCAACAAGCCGGCTCAAAGAATTACACTAAGGCTTCGTAAGCTATAATTAGGAGGCTACCCAATTCATCTGAGGGATTTTCGTATTAGTACAAGATTTTAATTTTATACTGTTGAGTATTTTCGATGAATTCATATTTTAAAGGGCCGATGAGTTTATTTCCTTTTTAACTTGGCAACAGTCTTTTGAGTTTTTGTTTTTGGCGAGTTTGTCACCACTTCTTAAGCACATTAGCAAAATGATATTGGCAGTCATGTGACCAGCCAAATAACGTGTTTTGTCTTTCAAATATCAAAACGGTTTATTCGAAATTCAAAACGGTTTATTTTTACCGTTAACAATTTATTACGAAACTATTTCCTTTCCTTTCCAATTTAATACGAAACTATTTTAATTTTCTGCCAGACATACTAATTAAAGATGTAGGATGACTTCTTTTCATAGTTATGAACAACCTGATTTATTTTCGTTCGAACAAATTCTCAAGGAGATTCTAGTTTAAAAAAAAAGGTAAGGACTTACCAAGACAATTATGTAGGTGGCAAGGGCAATTTAATAGTCTATTTTTATACGAGCCCTGTATTGTTTTTGTTTTTCATTTTGTGGCCTTGGACGGTGATCCCAAAGCACAGTCGTGAAATGAGACGCATAGTCGGGCCTGGTCTATGATATTCGAGTACCCTCAGCACGAATTCGGTATGGGACCGAGTTCGCGACTCTATGGGCTCGGCTAGCGGTTTTGACAGCACTTATCAATGTAAGTATGATTGATAAGACTCAACCTATTTGATAATGGTTAATGGTCAAGTGTAAAATGATAAATAACAGCAAGATTGTAATGTGACTACAGTGTTTGTTAATGAAATTCATTTTATTCATCTTAACACGTTTTCTGTTTCTAAGAAGAATTTGATAAGAATTCTGACTTTAATTTATTGATACAGCTAGGTATACTTTTGAGATGTATTGCAAGTGCATCTCAAAAGAACGACAATTATTCATGGATTGTGTACTTTATATCTCAAGTAATTTTGAGACACGGTCAATTTTTATCATCATCTTCCTGCCCTTGTCCCGTTTTATTTGGGATCGGCACAATACTTTTTCTTCCATTCGGTCCTGTCACCCGCTACACTATCAGTGAAAGTAGAACTGAGAGCGTCGGTCTCTATACATTTTATATGGCAACTTTTGAGCTACATTAGATCCACGCCACGCGCCGTTACTCTACGTACAAATCAGGCGTGGTCCACGTGTGAGTCGGTCCAATGTAGTTAGCGCCTTACGCTTTAACACTTCTAACGCTGAAAAGAAAACGTAGAAGAATGTGGAAAAGACAATAAAATGTACTTACTTTTTGCCGTTAAAAATATCGATTCCAACCAAGTGAACTTTAGCGTGGCCGTGCTTTCCGGTTTTAGAAGTGGACATCTCGACGATTTTGCAGGGGCGACCCTTGAGCATGACGAAACCGTTCTTGCGCAGGGCCGAGCATTGCATAGGGAAGGTGGCGGAGGCCCCGGAGTCTCCGGTCTCAAAGTGTGTATCCTCGATGTCAGCCATTGTGTTGTGTGCCGAGTTTTAGATACGGTCAGGAGTGATCTGTTAAAAAATAAATTGAAATTGTAATAGTTAATCACGTTATATTTTAGAAACAGCTTACGTCGGATTGATGTGACAAGTGTTTTCGTGTCCTATTCGCCAGGGTCGAGGTTTACGACTAAGTACATTATTTTGTTTATCTTTTCAATCACCATACGTGACAGAAGAGTTTTCGCGATGGAGTGTTTCGGATGGAATAGGTCGTGGATGTGCGACCCTGGCATTTGGCAGATATGTTGGATACAGGCGTAGGCGGTTAAAAGTAAATATAAAAATAACTAGACAATAAATTCCGAACGTGTCTTTATCAGCGAGTAGTTCAAAGATCAATAAATCATTTTTTTTTATCATTGAAGAAAACGATACTCGACCTACAAATAATTCCAGATGGCAACACAAAATCCAAAGACAAAATACGAAAATCTAGCCTAAATTCGATCAAGACATTGAACTTGATAATTGTCAACTTTTCAGGACCACTGCCAGTAAATACGAATGCTGTTAACCGATAGAACCTTGGCATTAAATGTCAAACATGATTCACACTGTGAAGAAAAAATTAGCACATGGGTTTGTTGACCTGCAAGTCAATGAACTCTTGGACATGTGGAAAGTGAAAACCTTAATTTTGCACAAGAATAATGGCTGTCTGGGCAATCAGAAAGTGTTGTGAAGAATAAAGAGGTCAATTAATAAATATTTTAATGATAACATGAGCAAAATCTGTTATTGATAAGGGTTAGTTACCTTTATAATGCTTACACTTTGGTCTGTCCAGTGCATGTCTAAACTACTCCACTCCTGATCTTGTATTTTATGTGGTCAGTGTATGAGTACATTTTACAGTAATGTTTTTAATTTAAATAAATGAAAATTTGGAGATCCTGGTGGGCCTTGAGTCTAGTTTATGCACCAGTACCACAATATTAAGTAATAAAAAATACATGTATTTAATATTACCCTGTATTTCATAACATAGAGATGAGAAAATAAACAAAAAATATTATTATAATAATTTTGACTATTAATTAACAACTTCTTGTATTTTTAAATATTTTTTATTTGATGGGCATGGGTTTTTTTCAGGGTTAGCAATAAATCTATAATATAAAAATGAATCGCAAAATGTGTTGGTAAGCGCATAACTCAACAACGCCTGGACCAATTTTTTTTTTTTTTTCTTTAATTTTTAAATCTGCGATCAGTGTTTGACACTATGAGCAAATTTGGTGAGTGCACTATGTCAGTTTGAGTGCGTCCCCCATTGGGAACGTCTCCTCATCGTCTATCTATATGATGTCTTTTCGCTTGAGACGCTTTACGTAGCTACGCATCGTGAGCTGTGCTGCTAATTTGTTCGGGTGCTTCTTTAGCTTCTCCCGGTATTTCCAGGTTACGTTTTGGATTTCCTCCTTTATAGTGGGAATTTTCAGATGTTCGTGAATTTCCTGGTTGGTCACATACCAAGGGACATTGCTGATCGTTCGGAGTATTATGTTTTGCATTCTCTGCAAGCATGAGATAGTAGAGTTGCAGGCACTACCCCAGAGTTGAATGCCATACATCCATACCGGCTTTAATATGGCTTTATAGATGAGAAGCTTGTTGTCCATGGACAATTTGCTGTTCCGACCCAGAAGCCAAAGAAGGTGCTTGAAGCGTATATTAAGTTCGTCTCTCTTTTTTTTTACGTGTTGGTTACGGTTACGTGGACCAATTTGGCCAAATCTTTTTTTAAAATGTTCGTTGAAGTTCAAGGATGGTTTTTACGGCGAGAAAAATAGAGTAGGGTAGAGTAGGGTAGAGTAGGGTAGGGTAGAGTAGGGTAGATTTGGGTAGAGTAGGGTAGAGCGGGAGCGAAGCCGCGGGCAAAAGCTAGTATTTAATAAAAGTACATACTTATTGTACTCTTGTGGCCCTGTACGGTGATCCCAGATCACAGTTGTGAAATGAGACGCATAGTCGGGCCTGGGATATAATGTCCGAGTAACCTCAGCACGAACTCTGTACAGGTCTGAGTTCGCGACTCTATGGGCTCGGGTTGTGATGACTCAATGAATAATTAACAGCTGACAAGTAAATATACGAATGTATGAATAATAAAATGACAATGCATATGGTATAAAAATCTACCTCTAATTTTTAAGATCACATTGGTCTATAATATGATACTGGTGAAAAGGTGATGACATCCAAAATGAATGACCAAAACCAAATTCGGCTTCAGTGAGTAAGAATAAGGCTATTGAAATTATGCACGATTTTAATTTGAATAAGTAATTTAACCATTTATCAAGACACAAAATATAATTAAAAAGAAAACATTGTTAATAACTAGGTACAAAAGAGGATATTTAGCTACAAAATAACTAAATATGTTAATCAACAAGCGTTATTTATGCCATAATTACATTAACATTCAAAGAATTTCATTAATTCAAATGTCAAATACCTATTCTTTATTTTTTCATGTGAAAATAGAATTCCTAAAATTAATTATCTAAATTGGTATCATTTTGTGACTGCCTTTTATTATTGGATTTTCTCAATGACAACAGAAAAAGAATAAATGTAGACGAAGATATTCATAATCCCAATGAACAGAATTGATCTTTGATGTGACGAATACCTATCTTCTACTCATTTAAAGATGATTCATATTCAGTGTGAAAGTTAAGAGGTCAATGAGGTGTTTCAAGTTATTGAGACGATGATGATGACAACAAATTTATGCATCCACTGTCTTGAAAAGGAAAGAAATCGATAAACTTGACGAACTTGCAATACATCTTCCCATTTTGCATTTTTCTGCAGTCATTTTACTTAAACTAACAAATAAATCACTAGCAGTAAGGGTAAGTAATTAAGAGATTACAAGAACAAAGACATATTTCAATAATCTTCATTTTTTTAATGCCGTGCCATGCTTTCTCTTCACCACCTTTGTTTGACTGGCAGAGAATGCCTAAGGCATTAAGTCTGCCTTTTTAATTTTGTGATGCAAGTTTTAGTAAATAAATATGAGAATAAAGCAAGTATACTTTATGTTATTGTGCAAAAACTACTTGTAGGCTATCAAATAAATATAAATTCTGCATCAATGACATATTAGAAACAAGATTTCTTCATAGCAAAGATTGAGATATCCTACTATCATAATGAAACATACTTACTGACATTCACTTATTTGCCTTTCTATACTTGTTGGCACTTGTAATAAAAAAAATAAGTAAGAAATTTGTAAATATATCACAATCAATTTGTTTCACTAGGAACTGATCTGAAAACATTTCAACACAACTTAGTAACTAATTGTGAGCTAAATTCCTGAAATTAACAATTACATTACAAAATAAATGACTTACGCTAATTTTGAGCAACTTAAAAACTGCAGTTCCTGTATAAAATCTGTCAAGTCATACATAGGTAGCATACAGCTATAAATATAACCTATACACAACACATCCACTGTACTATAGGGTGGAAGAAGTCTAGACTATTATAGGTATGTTTTTGAAAATTTTGACACGACCTAACCCCACCTACAGCGGTGCGACTAAAAACCTTTGTGGGAGGATGTAGTTGACATCCACCATAAGGTGACGAATAATGACGATAACATAAAGGTATGGTGCAAAAACAAAAGTTACTGAATGAAATCAATCCTGACGCACGACGATGGTGACGACACGGAGTTGGATGGTGTGGTGCCCGAACATGTGGTTCACAAGGGACATCTTGACCGTGTCTTATTCAGGACAAACACTCAAAATAAAAAAAACCACAAACCGTTTTAACACCTCTACACCAAATTAAACACGTAAGAACGCAAAAGAATGTGAACTTGATCTTTATTGCGAATCCGGAGATAACGAAAAAAAATAGCGATTTGACAAACGTGCCGGCGCCGCGGCACATTACATTTTCATAAATTACACAGATTCCACACCGCGGTAACGCCGTATATGCACAAATTTATATTCACCATAGAAAATACTTACGAAAACAATAATTACAACTATTTATAAGGGATTCACGATAAAACTAAGATATTTATCGACACTCACATGTGACCGACGGGTTCTTCAACCGAAAGGTCAATTTGCGCCTGCGTAGCACCTATAACACTCACTTCCTTTCGCGGGGTTCACAAAATGGCCGAAACGCCGCCGCGTATTGGCGGTAAATACGAATTTTAGCATTTATGTTGGAATTGCAAACTGAAAGGTGTAATTTACTATTAAATTACAGATTTTAAAAATATAATCATAATTAAAAATATGTTTAGAGTTCTTAGTTACTTTAACATCTTTAGAATTTAACATAAAAGATACTAAACGTTTAAACGGTTTTACTTCAAAGAACATCTTGTTACATTTTTAATCCAATAGGTGGCGCTGATTGCAAGTCTTAAAATACAGATTATGTATATTTTATTTATTGACCGGTGAATGGAACACTAATTTCAATACTAATTATTTATTAAATGTAATATAAATATTAATAAATAACTTAATTTTCGAAAAATGGTAGAAGTTAATTTTTTTAACAATTTATTTATTTTATTTTTAACATAAAAATTAAATACAGATGGCACACAATAAAATATTTGTTTTAATGAATGTAAGAAAGCAGCTGGGCTTTGTTTATTTTAATTTTATGAACTTAAAAAATCTTAGTATCGAATAATAAATTCGTCACAAAATGATGACAAGACATCATTTGCATCATTACTTTCATCGTGGTCTTTACAAAAAATATTTAACCAAATTGTTTCCGATAGGTGGCGCTATATAACTACGGCCCTCCTCACTTAACACGTAGTAAAATGCGATCTTCAATTCTTCATCTTTTTAAAAATTACTCGTAACATAGAAGCCTTAACAGAGTGTCGGATAATAAATACAGAGTCATGCTGCAAGGTAGTCCAAAAAATGATATACATGTTCTTTATAATTTTGTCTGTGATCCATCTTACTGCAAATGATTGTAATTCGTAGCTACCAAGGCAGATGCCGCTACATGTTACTGTGGAGCAAGTTGAATGAACCTCGACTCACTGCTGATGTTGTTGATTCATGCCGTCCTCATCTTCCGCATGACGCAGGTTTTCACCGAACACGGTCAGTTCCTGAAGTTCCTGCACCGGATTCGTGCGGAAACGACGCCCGGGTGTCACCACTATGCGGACCGCTCGGATATCCTCCTGGCGGTCCACACAATGGTGACACGGTGGAGCACAGGGTAGAGGTGTGCCCCGCTTGGACAGAGCGCTACTGTGTCCTCGTGGGGGTGACCAGCGGCGGCAAGCTTTCGCGCCGGGCCTTGGTCCAGGCCATTTCCGATGCGAGGAGGGATAGCAGGCGGTCGCTTCCTTTTGCGAAGTAGTAATGCCAGCATAAGAGAAGGCAGCACGCGTGACGCAACGGCGCTCGCGCCCCAGCCGTCGCCGGGATTCCGATCCCGATTTCCGGCCACCGCAGGCGCGGGCTTGCGGACGGCGAGCAATGGGTAGCTCGCTGTCCGACCGAACCGAGCCCAAGTCGTCGATGGCGCGTACTGTTCCACGTGCGCCCCAAGGAGTTGGCCGCAAACCGTAGGGGCCCAGCAGGGTCGAAGCTTAGCCTACTGGGGCCAAGGGTCTGCTTGTGAAAGGAAGGCTCTGACCTGGTATGATAGGCAACGAAGGGACGGGGTGGGTTTTTAGTCAGTCAAAGTCAATGGAGTACGCTTGCTTTATCATAAAGAGCTCTAGGTTGTTGCTATCAGGAAACATAAACTTCGGCATGTAATTCCAAACTATGTTAATAATCATATAATAATAATAATTATTGTTCAAATCAAATATCTCGACTTAGCACACGAGATTGTCGACATATGTGTAATGTAGACTCGGCTATCATTGTGCCGATTGTCGTGACTGCCAAGGGCCTAGGCTTATAGCCAAAAGCTTCGACGACCATCTGTCGAAGCTGTCGTTACGCGGTTGGATCAAGGGCCTGATACAGAAGGCAGTACTCGTCGATAAGGCTCGCATTGTGAGGAGGTTCCTTTCTCTGGAGCCCTAACCACCGGTAACTTGGATTCTGCTCCCGACACCGGTGGACTACTATTTTTTATATTTTTTTATTATTTATTTTTTTACCTTAATTTTAAAAATATGTTAAATATGTACATAAAATTAATAACACTAGTTTACACGGTTTTTATACCCTAGCTAAAGTTGTTAAATTTATTGTTTGTATAGGTGGAGTAATCCAGAAAAAAATATAAATAAATCCTGTCACGTCAATGCACAAATATCAGAATTACATAATACCAAAATTTAAACTAAACAAAAAGCAAAAATAGCAAATTTTTGCCTTCTTTTTATAGTTATTTGGATCAGTTTGTCATAGGATGGATCAACAGTAATCCCCTAACATGTTTTTATCCCAAAATCCTCGATGTTAGTCAACAAAAACCTCTAAATCTTGGTGAAAACTTTCCCCTTGTTTGTCATTCATACTTCCTAAGTTTTCAGGGAAAAAAACTCAGATGCGAGTTCAGGTACTGAATCTTTAATAACATGTTTACTCCCATCTGATGAAAATTTATTAATCGATCAGCCACCATTTCTTTGTAATTTTCAATTTTTTATGGCTATATGGTCTTTTGATCATATTGCCTAGACGTCGTTTTTTTCTTGTGTGAAAAGTTTTTACGTTAATGTCATTCGTAGTGACAATAGAATATGGATGTTTTATAATGTTTTTGTAGTATTTAATTTTATTTTCAATACACTTTCTCAGAAAGTGGCTCTTATTGCACTACACTTAGGTACATAATGGCACCTGTTACCAAACTGTGACATTTTGATTACCATTACGCACTAGTGCTGTAATGTAGCTATAACCTTTTTGTTCAATCTCTTTGTTCGCAAATCAAATTTTGAATACGAAAAAAAATCATGTTAGGTTATTGCGTTCGTTCTTACTTTACTTATTTCATGCAATTTCGGCCATTTTAACTGGTAAAAACGATTTAAGTATTTAATAACAAAACATAATTATAATGTATAAATCGTTCGTTCAAATAAAAATTGTTTTTTCTTTGTGGTTTATGGTCGCCATTTTGAGCGCCATTTTACACCATTTTAAAATGCGCGCGGTTTTTGGTGTGATTTTTTCGAGTGAAGTTCATTGTCTATATTATTTAAATAAAATCAAATACTAAAAAAAACATTTAAAAAATTACATCCTCTTGTCACTAAAAATGACACTATCGAGAAATCTTTTCACGCAAGAAAACAAACAACGACTAGGCAATTTGATCAAAAGACTATATAGCCATAGCCTTCAACTATGGGTCAAATAAAAAAAGAAATTGATGCGTGCCTATGAATATAACCGCCATATTATGAAATTTTTTCCTAGTTTTGCTGTTGTAATAATAGTTAGCTAAATTATTTTTCGTCACAAGTGTATTGAAAAACGTCGTATGATACACGTGAGTAATGTATGGTTACCGTTCTTGGCTCTATTAAGACCCTCGCCAAGGCTCGGGTCTTAATACCGCTTCGACGGTAACCATGTACATTACACACTTGTATCCATAATGTACTATTAATTAATACAGCCTATGAACTTCACTCGGAAAAAATCATGCCAAAAACCTCGCGCATCTTAAAATGACGGCCATAGACAACATTTATTTTTTATTTTTTCGTATTCAAAATTTGAATCGCAAACAAAGAGGTTGAACAAAAAGGTTATAGCTACATTACAGCACTAGTGCGTAATGGTAATCAAAATGTCACAGTTTGGTAACAGGTGCCATTATATACATAAGAGCCACTTTCTGAGCAAGTGTGTTGAAAATTGAATTAAGCCACTGGCAGCAAAGAGATGACCAGTCTCAACTGATGGCGCCCGTTCACGAGCATGACGCATGCTTTAACCCCACTCTGCTCAACCATTTTGAAGGGAACAGAATAACCCGATAACACGTGCCACCACCAGCGAGATATTTGAGTGAGAATGATAAAGTCTCAACTGCCATGCTCGTTTATGTCAAAAAAGTTGTAGCCCAGTAAAAATGCTCCATGGTATTTCACATTCACAAAAATTTTATAACAGTGCTTTTACATTATTAAATGCTAATGTTTCAAAAAAATAAAATAAAAAACATTAAATGGTCATAAGCTTTATTAAACTAATAAAGTAATATATAAATTATCACACCATTTCGAAAACAACAATACAAAAAGGGCAATACCATCTCTTCCAATATTTATAAAACTATAAAAAGTAACTAAAAGAGACCAGCCTCGCGGTATGCACATCAGTAAATTGACGGATTTTTCTGACAGCATATGCTGCTGAACTAAGCCGTCCAGCTAGAGACATTAAATGAGGACCCCATTGTAGCCTCGAGTCAAGCGTGATACCCAAGAAAACTGTGTTTTCGATGAATTCGAGCTCTTTGTTCAATATTATTTCCAAGTTATTACTTTGAACATTCGGTAACCCAAATCTAACGCAGAGCATACTCTTGGTTTTTCCCATTTATTATTAAATTATTAACAGTGAACCAGTTTTGGACTTGCTGTAGAGCGTTGTTTATGTCATCAATATTTGTGGAACGTCTATTGATCTTAAAAATTAAGGACGTATCGTCAGCAAAAAATACTATATGTGATTTTTTATTAAATACATGTGGTAAATCATTAATATATACTAAAAAGAGGAAAAGACCCAATATTGAGCCTTGTTGTACACCCATTTTGGCTTTTAAACCCCGTGAATTGACATCATTTATTTGAACTTGCTGCTGCCGGTCATTTAAATAGGATTTCACCCAGTTTAATGCAAATTTTCCTAACCCGTGATGTTCTAGCTTCAAAAGCAAGGTTTCGTGATTAACACAATCAAAAGCCTTTCAGAGGTCACTCACATTCCTATCGCATCTTGGGCTTCTTCTCACGCTGCAAACATGTGTTTTAATAAGGTGTCAAACATAATAATAAAGAAAAAAAAAATACTTTATTTTGATACTGTGATTACGCAGTCGATTAAAAAGGACTTAACCCCCAAAAGATATAAAACTCAACAGTCACTCAATCGGTTATTACATCCCCGTCAAAGTCTGGTCAGTAATAAAAATCGTGTGAAATGAAATCACTCCTCTCCACATTGTTTATGAGCACCATCAATCAACTGGCACACTCCTCTGCCATTCGAAAACATAATTGTGGTAATCCACAATGTCATAGAAATAAAGAAAAAAAGAACGAATGACTTCGCAAAACACATAATCTTCCTATAATACTGGTGTAATTATATCTATCTTTTGTGAGTACTGCCCCTAATGTTAGGGGTTTCAGAGTTCGTTAGCCAAATAGTAAAAACCGGATTAATTTCCGAACCGAATTAATTGTAATGTTATTAATTTATTTTATCTTCTATAATTTATTGTGTATGTTAGTTTTGTAATTTCATCGAAATGTGTTTTAGTTTATGAAAACAATGTTAATTGTAGCTGAGTATATTGAATTGAATTGAATAATGTGCGTTTGTCCGGATTTTTCAGTCTTTTTACTCGGCAATCATTGAAAAAAATAACTTAATGCTCATAAGCATAGTGTAACCGGAGAATTCCATATTAATAAAAAAGATATTTCTGTCGATATTTTAGGTTTAAAAAAAAAAAAATTTTTTAGATGGGATTTCATGAAATGACTGATGGCATAAGTACGATATTGGCATATAATATGTTTAAATATGTTGACAGGAAGGTTGGCGCAATGGTTGAGCGATTGGCTGCTGAGCTACTGGTCGCGGGTTCGATTCCCGCACGGAAAAATATGTATAATATAATGTGTCTGGTCTAGACCAGCAGGTAGGTTTTGGGTGTCTTGAGCATGTGAGTTTATATTTTTGTGAATGCACTCACGATACAGCCATCAGATTTTTTATCTTCAAAAATTTCCTATACAATGTAGGCTTTTTTTAATTTTGAAAATAAAAAGCTTCACTTGGTGTCAGATTTTTACTGACTAAAACCCACCAGTGTTTCTTTAGTTGCCCTCTGCGTTCGAGAGCGGTGCTGACTTTTTCGAACAGACCCGCAGCCCTAGCAGGGAACGGAACCCTTTACCGTTTGATCCGACATACACTTGGCCGATTTTTTTCTACGGTTCTACCCCTCGCCGCAAGCCGTGATTTATTGAAGAAAGCTTTTAAACCCTTGCGGTGTCCATTGTGCCTTGTGTTGCCATTATACTCTGCGTTACTGGTCGCGATTTGCTCTATTAATTTGATGTTTTTGATATTTGAGCAATAGTTCATTTTGTTTGGTGGTCTTTGGAGTTGTTGAGGTGACTTTAGTGGTTTTCGCTAATTTTGTCTTAACTATTTGGTGACAAATACATTTTTTTATCGTGTAGTTTTTTTTTATTATGGATTGACTCGTGTTTAATAATGAATGATGTGGTTCACGATGGAGCACGCTTGCCCAGAAGTAACCTATTCACTCTTTACTTAAAGACGTCTAGGTTGTAGTTATTAGGAAACACAAAGAGCCGTAGGTCTAGTGGTCCGATGATGGAACTTGGTGGAATTATTTGTACAATTCCAATGCACACTCCCCGAAAAGTATACGATAGAAAACCGACAAGCTAGCAAGTCGGTATCGATGATCAAGACTTCGGCGATCTACTAAAGTATTATGTTTACTTTAATCGAGTGAGCTGAATTTTCTTAGACTTTTGATGTTAATTTCTGCAATACATGTCGTTGAGGAACCACTCCTCGTAGCTAAGCTGAAAACCAAAACAGCTATAGACTTCCATCATAACACCGTAGACATCTATCATAGCACCGCACCGTAGGCATCCTTCGTAGCACCATAGCGTAGGTATCCTTCGTAGCACCGTAGCGTAGGAATTCTTTGTAGCGCCGTGCCGTAGGCATTCTTCGTAGCACCGTGCCGTAGGTATCCTTCGTAGCACCGAGCCGTAGGCATCCTTGGTAACACGAAAATTCTACTCCATCGAATACGTGGATATGGAAGTTACAGCCATAATTTTATGTTGCATAGTTTATAGTTTTAAAATGTTCATTTATGTCATAATATATTTGTCTAAAAATAAATATTGAATGTTTTTGTAAAATAAAGAAACTTGTCCAAATTATGTGCAATGATGTGAAAAATGCGCAGACACATCTTTTGTTTTCTGGTGGATCAGTTTTCTTCATGATTTGCATCCATTTCTAAGATAACTTGATAGATGCATACCGGGATCGCGGGATACAAGATTTTAATTCCTATGTGACGATATAGATGTCGTTACTATACAAACAGGTCATCGAGCGCACATCGAGCGTTGTGAAGTGACGTCACTGCGGCCAGCCGCTCTTCTACCTAACTAAAGAAATAATCAAAAATATCAGATTATTTTATTTATTTAATTCTTTATGCTCACAACAGTACAGAGGCGGACTTAATGCCTTACGGCATTTTCTACCTGTCAAACTTTAAACTTTATGATGACAACATTAATTTTACCGGTTTATTTTTAATAGAGCTAGAATAATCAGCCACTCAAGTCTATTTCCAAGGTTAAGCAACACTTACTGAGATCGATCTGAGGATGGGTGACCACCTTCTTTGTGCCTCAGAAAGCACGTCCAGTTGTAGAACTTTGACAGTTATGTCAGAGATATTTAGAAGCCAGGAAATCCGATACTATTCATGCCTAGGGAAGTCATCCAATTACTGGGTTATGGAAAAAGAAAAAGAAAAGAAATAAAATAAATTGCGTTTACTGGCATTACAAAAACGGAAACACACTGATAGGCATCCGGTTAGACTGGCAGGTGATCCTAAGCTGTATCATATGTAGTGAGGAAAAGATTAAGTAGACAAACTGTAAGGTAATAAACCAAAGGTGGGCTTGCGGACAGCGAGCAACGGGTAGCTCGCCGTTCGACCATCCGGTCACTGTCCGAACCGAGCCCAAGTCATCGATGACGCGTAGTATGCGCACCTCAAGGAGTTGTCAGCAAACCGTAGGGGCACAGCATGTTCGAAGCCTTACTGGGGCCTGGAATGTGAAAGTGAACCCCGGGGCCCTAGAACAAAGTTAAAGAAGGAACAGGAGTGGGTTTTAGTCAGTAAAAGCCTGACACTATCTCCCGCCCCACCCAAGGGTACGGCGATGACGATCTTAAGAAAAAGAAAGAAAGAAAAAGAGTTTATTTGCCACAAACATGGCGCATTTCCTAAAATAATAGCTACAAACAATGACTCTATATAATAAAGAAGTACATAATAAAATATGCGTCACATTCGCGCAAAACGGCCAGCGCTCAGCTAAATGCTGGAGCTCGTGTGCAAGACAGACACAGCGCTGATTTTCAGCGCCAGCCGTTGACGGAGAGACGCTCGGTCGATCTTAACTATAGTTCTTTCTTCTTTAGTATTTGTCTACTCATTATATTCTTCATTAGTATTCGTCTACTTATAACTAAAAAAGATCTTAGAGTTTATTAATTATCTGTTTTAGTAGTGAACAATGATAAATGATATTTATATTGCAAATAGGTTTTTAAAAACACATTTACACGTCAATTTTTTTTTAATGTTAAATTACATGTAAAATAAATGTATTTTTTTTAATGGATCTACTGAGTGCTGTGTGATTTGTTTTGTTTATTTGGCTATACAACTGCTTCGTAGCACCGTAGGCATCCTTAGTACCACAGCGTAGGCATCTTTCGTAGCCCACATGTGACATGCTACGCCAGCGGCTACGCAGGACATCTGAATCCAATTTCCATTATTTTTGTAAGTGTAAGTATAATGAGAGCAGTGGTGGCCGAATGGTAACGGCCCCGACTTACGAGTTGTAAGTCGCGAGTTCAAACCCAGCCAGGCGCATTACTTTGTATAATTTATTTCATCACCACTGCTCTCAAAACGGTAAAGCAAAACATCGCGAGGAAACTAGCAAGTCCTAGAACCAAAATTTTCGAAGACATCGAAGACATGTGACATTCACAAACCCGCACTGGGCCCGCGCGGTAAATCACGGCCCATTCCCTCTCCTAGAGAGGAGGCCTGAGTCCCAGCAATGGGAACATTAAAAGGCTGAAAATGCTAAGCTATAAGTAAACTAGCTGCTGCCAGCGGTTTCACACGCGTGAAAGTAGTTTTCTCCATACAATCTTTGGATCATTTGGTTTCCATTTTAGGTAAGGATCTCTTTTTTTTTAAAACATAACCATAACCTATGTTACACAGTGAAGGTGTAACTTTCCAATGGGGAAAGAATTTAAAAATTCTTTCACCATTGTCTATAATATACCATATCTTATAAAAACCTTTAAATTTTGGTCGTTTTAATCCCGTGGAGGGTCGATTCGGTACATGAAACACTATCGGTTTGTAAAGATAAAAATTAAAAAATAAAGTACTTCTCTTTAGAAATCGATAGTGTTTCATGTACCGAATCGACCCTCCGTGGGATTAAAACGACCAAAATTTAACGGTGTATATAAAAATGAATAGCTGTTCGTTAGTCTCGCTAAAACTGGAGAACAGCTGGACCGATTTGGCTAATTTTGGTCTTGAAATATTCGTAATAGTTTTAAATGGGAAGGTTTAAATGGTGAGAAAATATGGAAAAATTCTCTAAAAAAAATTGAATTAAATATAAGTTAAATTGTAACATGAAAACAAAACTATCCCTATTAATATTAGTATAGACTGTGAAGCCCGAAGAGGACACCGGTGTCCGCCACCTATTGTCTTTCTATTGTGTCTCTAATTACGGTATTCAAAAGGTTAAATTACATTTAAGATCCTTAACGTTTATAGGTAGGTAGTGTTACTTAGTTGAAGAGGTGTCATTAATGTCACATGGCACTCTCAAGGTATTTTTTTTTTCACAACTTGTACTGAAAACACTTATAAATATTTTTCTTCTTCTCTTTGAGTGGGCAATCATTACATAGATTTTCTCGCTCTGGGTGGAGTGAGAGGGAATGTTAGATTTGTAAGATCTTGACTAGGACCCGTCAGTGTTCCTTGACTTGCCTTCACTTCAATGACTCTCAGAGTACGCCGCTTTCATAGTACGAGCATCGCAGGCATACGTAGCACGTACGGCTATGACAGCGAAATCTATATCTACCGCCGCCTTGTTTATGGTTCCGTACATACGTTCCGTGAAAATAAAACCTTTATAGGATCACTTTATTGTCCGTCTATCTGTCAAAACCATTTATCTCGGGAACGCGTGTAGGTATCGAGTACAAATCAGAACAGATAAACACCGTAAAATTTTAGTCGTTTTAATCCCGCGGAGGGTCGATTCGGTACATGAAATACTATCGATTTGTAAAAAAAAAAGTACTTTTTTTCAAAAACTTGGATATACTCATATACGAAATTAATTTCTTTAAGTAAATGAGTCAATGACCTTGTAGGTAGTTGTCGGTCGTTGCGTACTAACTACCTATAGTTCATTAGCATCGCTCAGCTTACGTTTACTTAAAGAAATTAATTTCGTACATGCGTAAATTAACTCGAGTTTAAAAAATAAGAACTTTATTTTTTAATTTTTTCTTTACAAATCAATAGTATTTCATGTACCGAATCGACCTTCCGCGGGATTAAAACGACCAAAATTTAACAGTGTATACTCAGGTCTGTGGTTCCTTGAAGCTGTGAAAAAATTAAAACTTCTAAATTAACGAAAAAAAAATATTTAAACTACAAAGACCCCAAGTAAGTTGGAAAAAGGAACTGATGTTCTTTACAGATGAGGTGTGAAGAGAATCAGTTCCTTTTGCGGTTTCCAGTCTAACCAGTTAGGGCAGCTACATTAACTAGGCTGAATAACCGTGTTCTACATGGAGCAACTGCCTATCAGAGCACTACCCGGTTACTGGGTACGATACGCCTGGGATAGGCTGAAGATCAGACTTTCTGGTTTGATTATCTGTTACGACTGTTAGAGAACGAATGACGACCAGGATCAAAGGCTTTACGTGCTTTCTGAGGCGCGAGGTTTCATTATTTGTCCTGGATAAACTTAGGAAAGTACTTACATATCAATTTATTTATTTATTTAAACTACTACTCAATGGTAGAGACAGCGTAAGAATAAGTCATAAACCCAGTACGTTGAGAAGGAATTGAAAAATTCACATTGATACTTGCCCGAATTCGAAACCGTTTCATGCCAAATTTCAGGATTCTAGGTCAACGTTCATAGGGTAATCAAAATTCATAGGGTACTTCCCCCTATGAATTTTGATTTTCTTGAGAGTGTCGAAATGTACGTTTTTTGCGATATAAACGGCCGTATCTTTTTTTCCTTTAACTTAGAAGTTTGATTTTGTCACAGCTTCATGGGACCGCAGACTAGAGTACCAATATGGTTTTAATTTGAACTCGACACCTCCACGCGTTCTCGAGATAAAGAGTCTTGACAGACAGACAAATAGACGGATAGCAAAGTGATCCTATGAGGGTTCCGTTTTTTTACGGAACTGTAAAAACATACATTTGATCCAGGATCTTTTTCCTTCAAACTTTGTCTAGTAGGTAAGTCCAATAAAAAAATAAAGATAAAAACAAAACACAAAATATATACAATAAATCACAGCAAACCAATAAAAAAGCTACGGGTGTCAAAGGAACATAGTTTCCATCCACCAGACAGGATACAGAGACACTGAATATTTATGGACCGACGATAAAACTCAAGAAACCCAGCAAAATAAATTCAGACAGTAAATGAAGCTAGAGCGGACAATGGGCCGGGACTTTCTACGGCCCATTACTTGTCCCGCGCGATTACGCCAAAACGCCAATTCAAATGAAATCATTTACCATATTATTTTCATTTGGCAACACCACCCCTCCCAGCAAACTCCATTTCGCCGCCTAAACTCATACGCGCCAGATCGCATCGCGGCTCGCGGCTCAGCCAATTTTTTAAATGTATCGCTCAAAATAAATTATGTAGCGAACTGGGAAGGCGCTGCGGACAAACAAGAAATAAAACTGATGAGCGCGACTCGCGGCCAGAGCGGGACGGCAATAGTTCTCGCTCCTCCCCCGTCACCCCCCCTTCCCTCTCCCGCGCCACCGTTCAACTTGAAGACGGCCCCGAGAGCTAAGCTCCCGTTTTATTGTCACTTACACCTCGGCTAAGATTTGTTTACTGCTCAAATCTTCACGCTCGCAATCTTTGCAACTATTCCTTCTAGATTAAGACTCAAAATCCTTTGAATTTTCTTTTAAGATCCGCAGAGTTAAGATTGCGCAAGAGTATACAAGACAAGTAAATTTTGAATCAGAGCTGTGATTAAAGAATCAGACACAGAAACGATTGCTTATAAAGTATTAAGATGCTTATTTTGGATCGTCCGAGAATATTTGATAATAATATTGTTGTCTTATTATTTCTTTATAAACTTTGGACGGTTTACGCAAAGAGCATTAAATGTCTGAGTAGGTATCTAGTTATTTTATTTCGTTTATGAAAGAAATCCACGAAGCAACTTGTTCGTATTAGAAATGAAAATAATTGTGTTTGTCCGTAACGAATATCGGTGTAAATGAGTAAATTAGATGTTATATCAATTACAGGAAAACAGGCGTTACTACGAGTTCTCGAAGACAACTCGCCGATGTATCTGTTCAGGGGTTCCCAAGCGGGGAATGGAGAAGTTTCATGATGTTGTTTTTAATAGATACTCGTATTTATGTCTTATCTAGCTGACCCGGCGAACTTCGAATAGTCAACGAATGATTGAATAATTGACCGAACGATGGAATGACTGAGACGAACGTACTTGACAGTTGCTGTAATTTTTTGATATATTTGGATATTTTTCTAGATATTTTTATTTTTAATATTTATTCTGCTATTCGGGACAAATTCAACAAAGTAAAGATCATCAAAATCCATCCTGCCGTTCTTGAGTTATACAGGTAGTTAGTTACACCTATACTAACATTTGTCATAATGATTAATGACACAACAGACATGCCTGCATATCATGTGTCGATACTCACGAGGATGGGTCTCTTCGATATTTTTTGATCCGTTACTCTATAGTAGCAATGTCTGGCAGACCGTACTCTAAAAAAACCCTAAGATGAGTCTATCTAGTGAATATGCTTGATCAGTTGATTTAAGTAGATGTCTGCTGAGTACTACAATTGGTACTGTACTACTCAGCGGTCCTAAAAGCGGCTAATCTTAAAAATGGAAGAAAGAAAGAAAGAAAGAAAACTCATTTATTTCACACAGACGCACACAATGAAGAAACAAGTAAGTACATACTCCGTACTCCGTTGTCGACCACATCATCGCTTTTCTGCCATCACGTGAGAACATTAAACGGGCACCCATAAAGATGAGTCACCGCAGCCCTAGAACGCAAACAGCAACTAAAGGAACACCGGTAGGTTTTAGTTAGTTAGTCGGACTACGGTCGCTACACCCATAGCTAGAAAAGTTAATTGATCATTACCCAACCTCAAATAAAAATGTGTAAGTAGTATGAACATGAATTGAACTCTTTTTATACTTTGCTACTAACCATCAACCAACTGACATGTTGGTCTAGTGGCTCTGACTGCCATGTTATGCTATGCTATGCCCGTGGGTTCCATTCCCATCCAGGATAAATGTTTATGTTATGAGCGCGATCATTTGTTTTGTCTCTGGGTGTAATTTATCTATAAGATGTATATATTTAGAAATATATAAGTATATTTATCAGTTACCTAGTCCCCATAACACAAGCTATGCTTAGTTTGGGACTAGACGACGTTGTGTAATAGTCGTGGAATATTATGATATTATTTTTTCACCTTTTTCTGTGAGCATTTTCGTGGAGAAAGAGATTTCTGTTTCGTAGAAAAAAGTTTTCTAACTCCTAAAACAAGCAACGGATTTCGATACAATTTTCATGAATAGATTGAGCAGTAAAACGAAGGTTTTTATTATATACATGTTTATCAATACATCACAGCATTTGTTGGCTGATCAAATAAAAAAATACATACTTTTTGTTTTTATTATTCACCCGTGCGAAGCCGGTTCAGTAACAAATAACTCATATTAAAAAAAAAAAACCACAAAAAGCTAATGCTTAAATTGTAATATTTATTTTATTGTCTTGGTGTACAATAAAGTTTATATAAATTAATAAAAAAAAAATACAAAAAAATATATCGTATAAATTAATGAAATAGGCAGCCAACTAACCAATAGTAGTGGCCAGTAATCGAGCTCCAACCGATCCCGGAGTTTAGTAAAGGGGTCACGGACGGCATTAGAAGTTAGTACGCCGCAGATAACACAATGACAACTAATTGGATAGCTTAGCTGTGCTCGGAATTCTCCCAACTATCCTAACTACCCTGATAGATAAATTACTGGTTTTATTTCTGAAGAAACTTTCCAACTGGTTGAGTGGAAAACTCGTTGCGTTAGGTAATTTGAAGATCCGTTATCGTGAAGTTGATTGCAGAATCGTGAGTTTAGTGATTGTTTACTAAATATAAGTTACTAGCTTTGTCCCACGGCTTTACTCCTGCTGTCTATGTCTCAGGAAACATTCCGATGCCTCCTATGCATAAAGTCGTAAAAAATATTTTGCATAATGTATTTATCATCATCATCATTTCAGCCGAAAGACGTCCACCGTTGGACATGGGCCTCCCCCATGTGCCACGAGAATGAACAGTATCGTGCGTCTCGAGTGATCGCATCAGGAATTAAGTTATCAGCAAGAGACCGATGGTTACCGAAGTAGCCCGAAAAATCGGCCGACTTATAAATTTAAACCGCCTTATTCCAAAACGTGATCTATTATAAATAACAAATCCGGGGCTATTACTAGTTTTAATTGACATTAAACCTAATAATAGTCCCAGAAATACATTTAGATCGCTTTTATAGGTATTAATAATCCCGAAAACTACATTTAAATAGCGTTTAATCGGTATTAAACCTAGTAATAGTATCGGAACTATTTTAGATCGCGTTTTGGAATAAGGCGGAAAGGGCTTTGAGCAGGGCACATTGCTCGTAGGAAATTTTATTATAAAAAAATAAAATTACGATGCGATTGTTTATGACATTAATTTGTATTTTATTTGACGTATTATTCTGTAGTTAGTATTTACATCATATTGTATTTTTTTCTTTGACATTTAATTTTGTAATTATTATTTCACAAAAAAAAATCACAAATTATTTTTATTTGACATAATATCTACATGTAATTATTAAAGAATTAATTTGTATCCAAATAGTAATTAATTTTAATCAACACACATATTTTTAACATTTTTAAATGTTTTCTAAAAAAAACGTATAAAAAACATTTAAAAATATAAAAAATAGTTGTCCGCCGGTGTCAGGAGCAGGGTCCTTGCAATGCGAGCCGTATCAAGGACTACTGTCTTGTGTATTTGGCCCTTGATCCAACCACGCAACGAGAGCTTCGACAGATGGTCGTCGAAGCTTTTGGCTATAAGAAAAAAAATAAAATAAAATAAACACTAAATTAGTTCTTATAAGGAATTACATTTAGTGTCTGGTACTGTGATCTTAAACTGATTTGATTACAAAATGCAAAAATATCGCTTAAAAGTGTTTTACAAAGTACTAATATCATTAACACATTAACACCATGCTGGTGCCCGGTATCCATGGGTATACAGATGATAGCACAGCTGTAGAGAGATACCTGCCAAGTGCTCGGGCTAGTAAGTAGTTATCCGGTATGAAAGAGAGGCTATGATAGAGTGTGCGAATGTCTCACTTCAGGTAGTCTCCAAGCGGGGCGAAGCCAATCTGGTGGAGTTTAACGCCGCCTTTTCAAGCGTGTCTGTTCACCGCCAAAAGAAGCCCGTTCACCTTGACTCCTGCTTTTCACAATGTAAGCCTGGAGTGCACCGACCGCCTTCAGCTCTTGGAAGTTGAAACTTCCTCTGACCTTAACTTTGGGCGGTTCATTGAGCCTAAGCCAAGGTAGCTGCTAGAAAACTCGGCGTTCTTGCAAAATTCCGACGGTACTTCACACCGGGACAGCTTCTAGTGTTATACAAAGTACAAGTCCGATCGTGTGTGGAGTACTGCAGCCACATATATGCTGGTGCTGCAAAATGCCACCTATGGGCTTTGGACTCGGTGCCGCACGTTTCAGCGCTTAATTTTCTTCCGAAATAGGAAAACTACCTATAAATACATTGAGTGTATGTATAAGTTTCCGTCGGGATTAAATAGGTTATCCCAATAACATTTTAAATATTTAGCATAGCACAAGGTAGTAGGTATTTAGGTAAAATTTTCTATAAATAATTTTTAATTCTCCTGCTCTGAATGTCAGATTGCTTCTGACTAACTTCTACCCATGTTCTTTTAGTAGCCGTTGGCGTTCCAGGTCCATGGTTATTTTTTCCGAATAATCTTGTAGCCCTGGCATACCAAGTTTAACGTTGATTAAATAAGTGAGAGAAATAAGTACTGGGCAAGGTATTTCAGGTACTAAAGTTAGTTTTTAGTTATAAGTATTTTTTTGTATCAAACATTAAAATTGCGGCACGCTTGCATTCATCTAATCGCATGAAATAGTAATTTACAAATGTTGTTTGGATCCATAGATAAATTACGGTGAGCGTTTTTTTTTTGTTTTTTTTTTTTAATGGTGGAAATCATCATGACTTGTCCCACTCTGGGCGGAGCGGAAGATTATGATGATGATGATGTCAGACTTTTACTGACTAAAACCACACCTGTGTCCTTCAGTTGCTCTTTGCATGCTAGGACTACGGCCTTTACGGTGAGCGTTGGCGTCGAGGTGACAAACGTTCTACAAGTTTAGGAAAGTCTTGGAGACTGTCTAAAGATGTAGAAGTTAAGAAAAACTTTATAAAAAAGCTTCTTCTAACAAAATAATACTTAAAGAGATAAAACCGAACACAAAATTTTTCTGAAAAACATTGCCCACATGAAAAATCAACGAAACTAACGAAACTAATATCATGAACATTTGAGTGAACAAGATTAAAGTGATTAGAGTCGCCGCCGCCTCCCGCCGTAACACCGGTCACTCACTTAATTCGGCTCGTTTTAAAGCAATCTTTTTCAGCAGCCGAGCATGCCGTTAAAAGTATTTCCAAACGTATAAATAATTTACGAAACGAGGACATAAAGTTTGCGGAGCGACCCCCGCTCGCATGCAAATCGAGTTGGAAGAAAGAAGTGTCCGCGACCGCGGCGCCATCTCTTTCCTCCGCTGAATATCCGAACGCGGGGGAAAGGGAAAGAGGATGTGTAGTGGATGACTGTTTGAGCGGGAGCGAGAGAGAGGCAGTCGGTAGTTGCGTTCGGTTAAGTGAATCAGTGCCCGCGCTCGCTATTAAATCAGGGCGCGGGAGCGGGGAGGCGCGCGTGCTAAAATGCTCTTTACGGCGGGTGGGGTTTTGTTTGCCGAGGGCGGTTTCAGAGCGATTACTCGCAGTAGTGTGGCCGCGACGGTGCGCTGTCAGTCGACGCGTGGCGCGGCTCGCGAGTGCTCGTACGTGGATCGGAACGTAATGACAGTGACAGCGCGGTGACCGCGCTTTTTCGCACGCGGAGTTCGGCGGGAAAAGTTCCCGCCCACAACAAGACAACATATTTTCGGACGCTAATAAGGTAATTAAAGTTTTTGATTTGTTTTTGTTGTGTTTTGAAAGTTTGTTTTCAGTTTTCAAACTTTTCTTCCGACGGCTCTTAACTAGTTAAGCAATTATTTATGTGTGTAATAATATAATATATTTAGATATATTTAGAATGCGCTAAGAAATCCAAGATCATTTATTTTTATTTTCCTGTTTACGGGCTTCATCCTGAAAGATTATTAATTAATTAGAAGGTACCGAATATCAAACACTGTAAAGTTATTTTTATTACAAAGGATTTGCACAGCTAATTTTACAATTAACTTTTACGTGTTTTAACAAGACAGACCGCTTTTCAGCGGTGTCTATGCGACCGCTTCACTGAAAATGGCGATTGAGACTTACGTTTCATTTTACGCATGTACAGAAAGCGGAGTAAAAAATCTTTGATAATATCTACATAATTTATTTTATGACTGAAAACTAGATATTTTTTATGTCTGAAGTTAGTTGTTATCCTTTATTATGCTCTATTTATAAGCAAATAAATTAAACGAGTTTTATGAAATTAGGTACCTGTGTCCGCTAATTGAGAAAATAATTAGGCAGGAATTTAGTTTATTTTTACTTTCCATGTATATTTTTTCATATTAGTTTACCTATGTTTTTATATAATTTTTACGATCGTCTATCACAAGTTTGTATTTTTAGAATTAACTAGGTATTTAAATTTGAATATTTCTCAAACTTTAGTCTAATAACCTGTCAAAATTAGGCTGTAAAGTAGGGTTTAAGACGTTCTTAACACATAATCTTTACACAAAACCAAAAATCATACTTTTTAAATAATTTTTGTTTTATATTATTTTGTTTCTATTTGAATTTTATTTTTATTTCCTGTTGCATAATTATTGTGTTTGTGTCTTGCGCTGTACCGAATAAATTATTTTTATTTCTTTCTTTATAATACTTAATTTAGAAACTTGCCCATAGGCGGGCGGTACCTGTTAAGGACCTTTGCGTGCGGAATCCTAAAATTGCGCTAGCAATTAATAGTTAATACTGATAGTTAATACTGTCAACCGTTATTTCAGTTTTGCTCTAAAAACAGTATAGAAAAAAGCCTATAATATCAATATTTTACTATTATATATTCTTATAATTATCCTTACATATTATTTATAATTATTAGCTTCTGCTATCGGCTTCGCCTGCGAGAAAGTCGATTTACCCCCGTTAGGGGTGGAGTTTCATAAAATGCGTTCTTAGCGGATATCTACACCATGTAAGGAACCTATCTGATTTTTTTTAAGTTTGTAGGTGTTTAGTTTCTGAGATTTCGTGATTACCTAATCTAATAGTGGTATTTTTATATATATAGATATATACTTTTATATGTATTAGCTATAATCTATATACAGATTATACCTAATAATAAAAAGTCGCCCATCACGTATGTCTATCAGTCTGTCAGCGATATATTAAAAACTACTCAACGGATTTTCATTCACCAATAGACAAAGTGATGGGGCAAAAGGACCGATTCGTTTTGACGACAAAAAATTAAGAAAGTTGCGCAGAAAATTAGAAAATTTTAGAAAACCACTATTTTAACTTTGCGCGTTTGACATTTCATAGCCAAGACAGGACGACTTTAGGATCAGTTAGAAAATAATATAAAAGTGCATGTAGTCGGGGTGAGTCAGTTATAAAGCCAAAGTTTTTGTTTCTGGCATAAAGTTTATAATAAAAACAGTAAAATATAACAAAAGACATTAAAAACTACCGCTATATGCATTAATAAATAAAGACAAAGAAAGAAAACATATTTATTTCGTCCGAATAGACGCACCAACATATTACAAAAAAAAAAACAAACTAGTAATACAGTCCAGTAATGAAATCCCCCCTACCCCCAGTAGTACCCTTATATCTGCACTTTGGAGGATTGAATGAGTACCACCGATGCTGCAGTTAACGTAGCCTACTGGAGCCAAAATAAGGAGTTTACTATCGATTCGAAAAGAAGCTATACAAATCGATCCACCAGTAAACCAACGCATCCACATAACAATATCGTTAGCTAATATAAATCAATTGGCACATCAATGTCACGCTGCAAGACGTTGGTCCCAAACAGCTACCATCTAACAGAATAAAAGCGTTATATGCCTTGAACAGCGCTGGCCCATCTTTGGTTCAAAACCAGCTAGGTGCATTCTTCATCATCAATTCAACCGAAAGATGTCCAACGCCGGTCAAAAGCCTCTTCTAAGCGTCACCTCAAAAAACGGTCCTGTGCATCTCGCAACCAGTGCATTACCGCAACCCTCATCAGTGGTGCTATTTTCTAAGAAAATGCAGCGCTACCGCAACGACGATCATCCAAATAGGATACATTGAATTAACAATCCAATGTCTAGGTTAATTAGGTTGACAATCCAATGTATTATCTATTTTAGTGTTCGTCGTTGAGGCAGCGCTGCGTTTTCTTAGAGAACAGCACCACAGGTCATCGGTCCACCTTGTAGGAAACCTTCCAACGCTTGTTCATCTGGTGGGCGGTCGCTAATACAGAATCTTCTGGCCCCATCGCCCATCTGTTCTGCGTAAAGTGCATTACTTCGTGTAATTTATTTCATCACCACTGCTCTCAAAACAGTGAAGGAAATCATCGTGAGGTAACCGGCATGTCCTAGAACCTAAAATTCGAAGATATATGACCAATATGCACTGGGCCCGTGTGGCAGATTGTGCCCTGAATCCCAGCAGTGGGAACATTATAAGGCCGATTGTGCTATTATGATTACCTACTTGCTTGCTATCCAAGATATTATTATAGCTTGTACCAGCGGCTTCGCTAGCATGAAGGTTGAAAATACCGATATAGAGTCGTAGTGGAGGCCATAGACTATAATAGAGTCGGCCAAAGCTCTGAAGATCGGATAAAGATAAAGGATAAAGTCAGATCTTTAAGGCCAACGCTGCATTAAGCGGGTTCACGCACGGTTCCAAACGAAAGTGTCACGAGGCGGGTCGCCGCGCTGGGACCCGCCGCGGTTAGCCGCGCCCTACGCCACTTTTGCTACGTAATAATACATTAAGGTTCTTCATCGACACGACTACATGCACACTGTTATAATTGAACTAGTGACATTGCGCAGGTAATAATCCGGTTTCCACTACGGGGATCGTCGCACACGACACTCGCACGGGTGCCCGCGACGGCATCGGCGAAGAACTGAAGGAACACGACTGTCTATAATACTTGCGTTCCTTCAATTTCCGTTGAACCAGTTCAAGTTGGTAATGTCAACTGCTAAATCCGTGGTGTTCAAAGTCTGATATACCGGCCGGTAGTCCCCTTACGACACACAACACACTAATACAAAGAAAGCGATAATATTTATACGCTCAAACCGGCGTTACTGTGTGAGTTAAATGTAAAAAAAATGGCTGAATGAATTTGGATGAAATTTCTCACACGGGTAGACCAGGTCCTGGAACAGGATATAGGATACTTTTTATTAAGGAAACTTTTTCCTCTGGGATGATATCCGACTTCCACGCAAACAATGTCGCTTGCACTATCTTGTAATGATATACCTAATCAATATAATCAATTGGCACATCGACGTCACGCTGCAGGACGCTCGTCTCAATCAGTTGCTTCTAACACAATAAAAGCCAATAATGGCCCACTCGAGCAATAAGCTCAATTACAAGCAAATACGAGCATTGTATTGATATGCAATCGTGGCGGCGCCCGGGGCAATTGTTGTGGCGCTATGAGCTATATAGCTTATGTAAGAATGCCTGATTGAATCGTCTAGCGATTGGTTTTGAAAAAGACCGCTGTTTCTAGAAGACTAGTGTTCCTCAGTATCAACGATTGCATCACTGCTTACCATCAGGTGGGATCGCAGTCAAGCATTAGTTTATATCAATTTAAAAAAACCGGGCAAGAGTGAGTCGGACTTGCACAGTGAGGGTTCTGTAGAAACTAACTTATGTAAATAATTCAATTCCCACATCTTCTTTTTATTTATTTTTTTGACGTAACTACAAATTTACAGTTTATAGATTTATTCCTATACTTGTGCTACGAGTATAAGACCTAGCTTCATGCCAAATTTCAGGGTTCTAGGTCAACGGGAAGCTCCTATGAATTTTGATTCCCTTGAGAGTGTCGATATATACGTAGTTTGCGACATAAACGTCCGTATCTTTTTTTTTTCTTAACTAAGAAGTTTGATTTTTTTCACAGCTTCAAGGGACCGCAGACTTGAATATATAGTTTTAATTCATTAATTCCCAAGAGGACGCCGGCGTCCGCACACCTATTGTCTTTCTATTGTGTCTATAATTACGGTATTCAAAAGCTTAATGTCGTTTAGATGCCTCCACGAGTTCAAGATGGACAAGAAAGTGATCCTATAAGGGTATCGTTTTTTTCCTTTTGAACTGCAGAACCCTAAAAAAGACGTGATATGTATTTTAAGTTGCTGTAAAATATATTTCACGTTTTTTTATAGGTTAGGAAATTATTTCCAAGAACATGTTATAAATATAATACTAGTTCGTATAATTCTAGTTTGTCTAAATGTCAGTTATAGAGGACGCGAAGTTGAAATCGAAGCTAGATAAAAAGCCTATATTCTTCTTCATCTTCAGTACCAAATTTCATCAAAATCGGTACAGAAATTTAACCATGAAAGCATTTTTTTTGCATACACATATATGTTTATTATTTTGTGTTGTTACCGTTGTATCGTATCTGGGTCGAATAAATATTTTTTGTTATAAATATATATAAATATCTATACTATAATTGTCTATAAAAATCGGACAAAAATTATAAAGCAGAATGGAAGAATAAAACGTGCTGGGTCAAGTCCAAGGCATATGGGAAGAATGCAGGGTGAGGATGATTTTAACGTACAATAATTTAAAAGAAATAAAGAAACAATCTCCATTACAATACCAAGCCAGAACTAATAGAAATGTTAGCATTTGATTAATGTTTAAATCCGCGTAGCACTAAGCTACGAGACGCCTACGAAAGTGCTACGAAACGTAAACTGTCATTATGAAAGCTACATTTCTTAAGAGCTTCCATCCTGAGATACATTTTCATACAACCATTTTTACGTGATTAAGACGTTATTACACATCTTTCTCCACATATTTTGGGAACACATATTTTGTGGATATTATCTTGGTTTCTACTGAATCCAAAACATATGAAACAAATCCAGTGAAGACTTCTGAAATTCTGATATTTTGCGTAAACTTTGGCCTTTTATAATGTAGTCATAAATTAAAAAAATAAAGAAAATATATCTATAGAAACTTTGGGTATGTAATCAAGATTGCGAGTGTTACGATTTTTTTTTCCAAAATTTTTTGATTTAAAAAAAAAGACACGTATTTTCTGGAACAAATTTTGTGAAATATTCGAGTGTGAGACTGAATAACCATATGCCAATTGAGCGTTTATTCGTTATTTCTTTTTTTTTTCACATTGCTTTTTTATCAAACAATGCATTAAATTATATGAGACGGAACAATTTTTCAAACTGTGTTCACGTTAACGATAGGCGGCTCGGGAATAGCGCTCTTAATTTCTATGGGTTTTAGAAAAAAAATATATAATCGCTTAATAAGAAAGAGACACAACTCAAAAATTATGCATTGGAAGATTGAATAATAAAGCATATGTTTTAATTTAAACTTTAATTATTAATCAATTTTCAAATACCACTTTTTTGAGTTAGAACTGTTTATTATTACGGGTGCTATAAAATATATAATGAAAGTTAAAGTTAGCAGGTATTATCAAAGCTCTAATTTGTGTTCTTATTATCTATTTCTACCAAATATTTCATTATATTCGTGTATAAAAAAAAACACTAAAATACACACACTCGAATTTTGCAGCGCCTCTAGCGGTCACTTGCAGAACCAAAATTTGCCATACAAAATATTTACGGCGTCGATATCGAGTAGCGACGAATACTATTGCTTAAAACTCATGGTAGAGGTACAGTGCATTCGAGGTCAACCGTCATGATGTTCAACTTGTGTGACGAGGATTATAACTGATTTTCGTGGCTCAATCGAAGTGGGGGGCTGCGCGTAACCATAGCAAATGGTTCAACTTATTTGCTGCGTACTATAAGATACTTTTGGCTTGTCACTTTGAATGATTCTATTTGAATTTGTATGTTAAAGGTGAGATCACAAAGATATGCTGTATTAATTAACGAAACCCATTAAATAATTAACGACTAGCTTTTCGTGTTCTAAACGTCCTTCAGTGACAATGAAGGGAACTTTAATCCATTCGAACTAATAACAGCGTAAAGCTACGGTTAGTTATTAATTCAGAGTATGAAGGTATGAAGGAATTACGGGAGTGACACACTCGTTTGTTAATTAAACCAAATATTTAATCTTATTTCCAAAATCTTTAAGAAAAAAGAAGAATTCGTAAAGAGATAGTGCTGCATTAAAATCATCGTACCTACACAACTTTAAAAAAAAAAAAAACTAATACACATCCCGCAATTTACACATACAGTGTATAAAATTGCACTTATGTTTTTTTTTATCTTACTGTTCTAGATATTAATAGATTAGCTAGTAATAAGTATCAAAAAACAAAAAAAATAAAAAAATAAATATGTATCTGTTACTAGCTATTATTCCCTGCGGTTTCACCCTCGTCTTTAGTTACTGCTCTGTTCCTATTGCCCGTAGCATAATATTATCTACCCTTTTTATTAGTATCTATATTTTTATCAATGTACTCAGTATTTTTAGACAATACCTTTTCTTTAAAATTACTAGCTGACCCGGAAAACTTCGTAGGTACCGCCTAAAAGTCAATGAATACTTTTTTTTTCTCACCTTTTAAACCTTCCTTGGACTATTACGAATATTTCAAGACCAAATTGGGTCAAATCGGTCCAGCCGTTCTCGAGTTTTAGCGAGACTAACGAACAGATTTTCATTTTTATATATAAGAAGATGACTGAATTGTATGACATATATTTTATGATTCAATTTTCAAATACTTTATATTTTAGTTATACCACTTTATGATCAAGCGTGCAATTTATGTACGTGCATTCAAATATATTTAGTACGGTTTCCTAGGTTCGTTTGATTTACTTTGAGCAATTTATTTACTTGAAAAAATACTTCATAAAATTCTGATCAAATGAAATTGCGGTTTTTTACGAATCTGCCGCAAGTGAAGTTGCGGGAAACAGTTATTCTAGCATACTGTACGTTTAGACCACCGTTTTAAGGCTAATATGAATGGGCTCTTAATAAACTATAGTGCGATTCAACACCAACAATTGCATTACTGCTTACTAGCAGGTGGAATTGTAGTTCATATCATCATTATCTTTATCTATATTTTGGTTATTTGGGGTCGGCGCAACATGTTTTTTTCTTTCATTCCGGCGTCACCAGTCATGCTATCACTAACTTCTTTTTTCTTCATATCACTCTTTACACAATTCAGTCATCTTTTCTTTGCCCTCTCTCTCCATCCTTCCACATGTACCTATACTTACTCATAACCCTTTTAGTAACTTGCGTTTCATCCTATACATGACCATAGATGACCATTCCATCTTTACATGACCATACCAAGACAAACGATTCCCCTTCAACTTTTCTGTCACTGGCGCCACTTTCAAACTTACTCTAGTACTATAGTTTATTCATTAAAAAAAAGATATGTACTATAGACTATTGGACAAATATATCAGTTGGCGCACATCACTAATGGTCTATAATGAGTAGTAATTGGATTGAGAGCGCGACGGCCGACCGAACACTATATCAAACTCGACTCGAACCAGTTATCTACCATTAGTTTCCAGTAAATTTTCAGATTTACTCTAACAGTTAACCTGATTGGTTAACTGGTTTTAGTTCAGTTTTAGAGCCATTTGGTTGAACTTAGTTGGGCTTTGGTTGTTCGTGTTTAGTTTAGTGTTTTGGGTTTGTGGCATACTTACCTGTGTTTCTGTATCGAATTTTCTGTTGATACGCGCTGTGGTTGTTCTATTGAACTGACTGCCTATTTGACCTCTAAAACACAGTTATACTTCGATTGGCCTGTTGGTCTAGTTGTCAGTGACCCTGACTGCTTAATCAGAGGTCGTGGGTTCAATTTCCACCCAGAACAAATGTTTGTGCGATGAGCACGATCATTTGTTCCGTGTCTGGGTGTAATTTATATATAATACTCGTATGTATATATTTAGAAATATATAAGTATGTTTATCAGTTATCTAGTACTCTTAGCAAAAGCTCTGCTTAGTTTGGGACTAGATGGCGTTGTGTGATAGTTGTGGAATATTATATTATTTACTTTTTGGGTAACACAACACTGCACTTGGGAAGAGTAGGACTCAATGGAAAACTTTCTATAAATTAGGTACAACCGAGACCGAGAACTAAAAAATGTAGGTATGGTCGACAACTGCAGTCTATGGACATGTTAATAAAATATGGCAGGCCTTCGAAATTGCTTGTGTGACAGAAGTCGTAATGCGATTTTCGGTCACCGTAGTGCGGGTTTGCGGATGACCAGCAATGGAAAGAAAGAAAGAAAATCATGTTGTAAGAACTATGCCCGAGACGAAGGCGTGTCCCACGCGCGTCTCTAAGAGATGTCATCAAAACTGAAGGGACCCAGAAGGGCCGATGTCTGCTAAGGGAGCGGGAGTGTTTGAAGTGACCGTAGTCCTAGAATATGGTGGCAATCACCCATACCTACGTACAAAGCGTTTTGGGAACACATTCATTATGCGTACAGCAAAGGTGTGGAATTCCCTGCCGGAGTTTGTGCTTCCCGATAGCTATAACCTGGTGGTGTCTCTAAGTCAATCGTCGGCCACATCATTGCTTACCATTACGTGAGCTTATCCATAATAAAAAAAGAACATAAAAGGCCACTGAAGTAATAAGAATATTTTAATCAGTAAATACGCTCTCTTGCTCCACGCTGAGCGGGAGAAGGTGTGTGTCTTCAGATAACTTCTCACACTCAAAAAGTTAAAATATACCCATCCGTGGGTAATTCGAACCAAGTTGCCATTTCGAAAGGGTCGTTAACCGAAAAAGAAAGAAAAAAAAATCCGCACAAACGGCCAGCAATAGCAATAAGCTGCGTTTATTCGATAGAGTGGTATCGACGCCAATTGAGTGGCGTGGCCGCGTCCTCCTGATAATTGCTCGTAATTGCTCGGCCAAAGGGTATTACAGACCAGCGCGAGCGCGTATTCTTAGTACTACGGTATTCTTGGGAGGTTGAAGGTAACAAGATATTGTCATAGCTTAAGTTGTAATCATAATGGTAATTCATCCATAGTAATTATCACGATGCAATAATATTTATGGTGAATGAAAATTACCTTTCACTATGAGTTTCCTTTTTTGTGTTATCTTTTATTGTTTGCATGTTATTTTATATGTTTAATGAATATATGATTAAAATGTGTGCTTTGAAAAAGATGACGATGAAAATAGATTGCATGTAGCGGGAATGAGAATGTTGAGAAGAGAATGAATAAAGTTAAGTAATAAGTATATAGATATTTTAGGAAATTTCAGAGTTGAAAGGTATTCGTTTGACTTTGTATGGTTATGTGAAGAGAAGAGTTAAAACACATGATACTAAAAGAGTTCTGAGTATACACGTAGATGGAGAAGGAGAGGGAGGCCAAAGAAAAGATGGATGAATCGTGTGAGGAGTGATATAAAAGAAAGGGGAGTTAGTGATAGTGTGATGGGGGATAGAACAGAATGGAAGAAGAAACGACTTGCTTTGGCCCTAAATAATATGGGACAGGTGCAGGAAGAAGAAGGAGAAGATTGTAACTTCTTAACGTGTAGGAGCATTGCCTTTTACTTGAAGTTTCTTTCGTAGATAGTGATGTTACAAGGAATAACTTAGGCTACTTTTATTTTAGAAAAGAATTGAGGTAGGCGCGCAAAAAAACCTTCTTGAAATTGTGGCCAATTGGAATTGTGTTATTTTACGATCCTAAAGCGGACAAAATCGCGCGTACCGGTTTTTCATTACTAAATCCATCAAATTATTATTTAATGATAAATGATATTTTTTTTTGGAAGTACGTTTAAAAAAAATATTATAATATAGAGCAGTAGTAGCCCAGTGGTAATTGTTCCGACTTCGAGTTGTAGGTCACAGGTTTAAGACATGCCAAGCACATTACTTTGTGTAATTTATTTCATCACCGCTGCTCTCAAAACTTCTCTCTCTTCTTCTGGAGGAAAATATTGTGAGGAAATTTTCGTGGATTACGGCCCATTTCCTCTCCTAGAGAAGAGGCCTGAGTCGCAGTAGTGGGAACATTACACGGCCGATAATGATAAAATTCTATTATAATGCGAAAAAAGTTTCCAAGCACTCGTGCAAAATGAGTTCGCTTGAAGTTTCACATTTCAAGCCCGAAGGTTAGGGTTGTGCAATGAAGAAATCAGGTTATTTGTGACGCAAAATTTTGAAAATCTTTTTGATTTCGATTTGATTTGACCCAAAAACGCATAAAATTCAGTTTAAAGTATGTAACAGCGGGTGTGTATCGTCGCTTAAACCGATTAATGGCCAGATAGAGTCGGCCACGCAAATGATGACTGACAGTTGCCGTAGGGCTGTGCTTATTATAAATAACGGTTTATTAGATGTTGAGGGTTACGGTTTAGATTAATGTTACAAATGGTTTTGTAAAAAGTGATGTAAATGATACTTTCAAATGTTACTCGGTGACTCGGTTACTTCTAGGCAAGCTTGCTTCGAAGTCCAACCAAGTAACCAAACCCAAACCCCCCTGTTCCCCCCCCCCCCAAATTCCCCAGTTGGCCGAATATAAATGTACTGACCAGCAAATTTTTTTCGCGATATCAGGTTTGGTCCAATAGTAAAAGTTATTTGTTATCATGACTACAATCACGTGTTTAAGTATCGGTCACTATAATTACCAGTCACTCTATATAGGTGAAATCACTATAAAAAATAATCTTTTTGCTGCCGCTCGTGGCTTCATCTGCGTCACAGTTGTATATAATTTCGTGAGAATATACTATCGGAATAAAAAAGTATCCAAGTCTCAATAAAGGTGTTTGAGAATGTGGTACCAGGTAAGATTGTTTCAATACTGATTCGACGGCGCGTAGTATTCCATGCGCGCTTCAAAGAGATGTCCACAAAACTGAAGGGGTCCAGCAGCACCATAGTCCGCTACAGCTGCTGGAACGTTTGAAAGAGTCCGAGGTTCTTGAACGTAAACGCTAACTGAAGAAAACCGGGCAAGTGCAAGTCGGACTCGCGCACTGAGGGTTTCGTACAAACCTACCTATGAAAATATCTCAATTCCCTAATCGAGTCTCGAACATTTTCCCGAATCGCAAAAAAGTTTTTTTTTGGGTGATGGAACTACAAATTTGCAGTTTTCAAGATTTTTTTCTTATACTTGTGCCATAAGACCTTGCTTTATGCCAAATTTCAGGATTCTAGGTTAATGGGAAGTACCTTATGAATTTTGATTACCTTTAGAGTGTCGAAATATACGTTTTTTGCAACATAAACATCCGTATCTTTTTTTTTCGTTAACTTCGTAGCTTGATTTTTTCACAGCTTTAAAGGACCGCAGACCTGAGTATATGGTTTTAATTTCAACTCGATACCTTCACGCATTCGCGAGATACAGGGTCTTGACAGACAGACGGACAACAAAGTGATCCTATAAGGGTTTTTTTTATGGTAGGTAAAATCATCCAATAACAAATCCCGCCCTTGGGCGGAGCGCGAAATAGTGTCAGACTCTTACTGGCTAAAAACCAACCCCGTTCCTTCGTTGCCTATCATGCCGGGGCTGAGCCTTCCTCTCAGAAAACGGCCCTTGACCCCAGCAGGCTTCGACCCTACCTGCCTGCAGCTAGCAGGCTGGGCCTCTACGGTTTGCTGACTGCTCCTTGAAGCGCGCGGGAATAGTACGCGCCGTCGACGACTTGGGTTCGGTCCGGTCGGTTAACGGACGATGGGACAGCGTGCTACCCATCCTATAAGGGTTTCGTTTTTTCCTTTAGAGGTACGGAACCCTAAAATATAGATGGGTTTTAGTCAGTCAGTCTATTACCCCTTTCGTTAGGAATCAAACGTACCATTTATCAAATAAAAGTTTAGAAAAAACGTATTAAACAGTACCAGATCATTACTTTTCCTCCAACGATCTGATTGTCGCGCCCCGATTGAACCATTGCCCACCATTACTAGTTAATTCAAACCGTTCAATTGATCTCCATTACAATTGGTAAAAGTTCGATATCAAATGAACGAACCAGTGGTTAATATTATTGATTGTTAGTTAGCGCCAAGCGGGTTTGAATCGTAAAATAATTTGTTTCAATTGAATTGAATTTCTTATTTTCTTATGCTGGCTTGTTGTTTGAAATGTTTTGTTGGGTAGTTTAAATATTTATTTTGTAACTAGTTGTTGCGAGCGGCTTCAGCCGCGTGAAAATAAAAAAATATTCCAAAAATATACTCCCGGGATTTAGAAACAAATTCTATATGCTATTGGGTTTCATCGTAATGCGTTCAGCCATTTGAACGAACGTTTCGAGCGTTTTGAAACAATAGACATACATAAACAATCACAAACTTTCGCCTTTGTAATATTAGTATGATATGTGTGTGTGTAAAATATGCTGATTATAGATATTTTTTGAGATTGGCATATTTATTTTTATGTGGGAAAATCATCCAATGACATCTCTCGCCCTTTGACGGTATGGGAGATTGTGTCAAACTTATACTTACTAAAAAACCAATCCTGTTCCTTCGTTGCCTTTCATACCAGGGGCGAATCTTCTTATCAGAAGCAGACCCTTGGCTCCAGTAGGCTTCGACCCCGTTGGGCCCCTACGGTTTGCTGGCATTTCCTTGAGGCGCGCGTGGAACAACACAGGCCATCGACGACTTGGGTTCAGTCCGGACGGTTACCGATTTGTTTTCAGTTGTAGCGACATTATTGCGCTACATATGAACTAAACTTTGAAATCCTGCATCACGCAATCAAAGTTTTCCACGCGATTTGAACATATACAAAAGCCCGAAATCATCTTTCGACATAACACCCATCTAGTAAAATAACGCTTGTGACAACCCTGAGCGCGGATGAATTTCAGTAAAACTCAATAAAGTGTACTTCGACGGGCATCGCGATTCCAATTCACTAAAATTTCACTCATTAACATTTAACGTCGAGCTCGGCATTAAATTATGCTAGATAATTATAAAATTAACCATATTTTCTTGTAACGCTCAATATTGCAATATAACTCATGAGTGATTTAACTATGTTATGTATATTGAGCGTGGAACACATTCATTGTGCGTACAACTAAGAAGTGGAATTCCCTGTCGGAGTCTGTGTTTCCTGATAGATACAACCAGGCGTTTTTAACTCAAGAGTAAATAGGTTATTTCTAGGTAAGCGTAGTTCATCGCCGATCACATCAGCGCTTACCATCATGAGATAGTATTCAAATGCAAACCTACCAATTACTTCATCATCATCATCATCATATCAGCCGAAAGACGTCCACTGTTGGACATAGGCCTCACCCAAGTGTCGCCACAATGAACGGTCCTGTGCATCTTGCATCCATCGGATTCCCGCAACTCTTGCCAGGTCATCGGTCCACCTTGTAGGAGGCCTTCCAACACTGCGTCTTCCGGTACCAATTACTTATTATAAAAATAAACGCCTCCAATTCTTTTATTGAGATGACGTCAGAACAAAGGAATTGGGGGCGTGGCCAACTCCAAGCTTTCTCGCTAAACAAAACGATTGTAAATTGGCTAGGGGAGCTGGTATGTTTGTTAAAGGCCTCGTTGTGTTCGTGGTCACAAGCGCGACAGCTAAACCTGTGTTACCTGGCTTGATTCATACAGCTAAGGAATGGAATTCCCTGCTGGAGTCTGTGTTTCCTGACAGATACAACCTAGGTGTCTTTAGGTCAATGAATGCGTAAGTCACTTCTAGGCAAGTGTGCTCCATCGTCGACCACATCATCGCCTACCATTAGGTGAGGTAGTGGTCAAGCACGAACCTTTGGAGCGTATTTTGCTAACGCCTGTACACTCAAGAAGCGCGTGCGTGTTTCATCCGACTCCATGGATGCTCTGCACAGAGAACTGTCTGTGATACTCATTGTGGGAATAAATTAGTCGCTTTGTAAATATGCGAAACGATGCAATGCGATAAGATGGACCATGGGTTCGCTTCTGAAAGTAAAGCCCGTAGAGCCCGTGGTCCTAGGTCGCAAGGCAAAGAAGGAACATAGGAGAAGGTTTTAGTCAGTAAAAGTTTGACTCGCCCTCCAGCACCACCCTAGAGCGAGAAAAGTTATTAGATGATTTCCCACCTAAAAAAACCCGACGAAAAGATCTCAGCCTTAAAATTGAGGTCTACTAGTTATTTATCAAAAAACCGTACATCCAAACATTAATAAGAAAATATACCTATTTTTTTGTCGTCTCCCAAGAATAAATTGATAAGACTTTACCACTAAACAAAAGAAAAAAAGGCAAATAAAAATATGAAAATAAATAGGTAAATATAATGCGCACTCATTCGTTCCTCATTTTCAGTAAAATAAACACAATTCACCAAAGACTAATTAATACATTAACAGCTAAAGGTATACCGATACTTAATTACTCGATTAATTGATTCAATCGTAGTCGATTCCGAATTAAACGGTACAAATAGGATTTCAGAGCAAATTGTGTTTGCTCACGATATCGAACGGAAACTGTATTTACGTTGAAACGATTCGCGTAATGGATGCTTTTAAAATTGTAGATACTTGAAGGTGAAATAAAAATGTCTACAAAAACTGCTATAGTAGAATAGAATAAACTTTATTGCTTACTAAAATAGTAACAATTAGACAACAGCACAACACAAACACACATAACTACAACACAACACAACATCAACTGACATAATCACACACAATACAATCTATACTATTACGTAATTACAATCAGTAGATATATAATTTTGGCTTGGTTTTTCTCAGCATATTAAAAAGTTTGTTTTAAATTACACTCGTCTAAACATCGCGTTAAGAGGCCCCCTTTCGTTCTGAAAAATTGCCTTCATTTAAAATCTCGATTAAATGTGCAAGGTTTTTATAGAAATACTTTTTAATATTTTTAATATGTGAGTAGGTCCATCATGGACGGCCAAAGTTTACATAAAATAGCAGATTTTCAGAGGTCCTTACTGGATTAGTTTTATATAAATTTAAGTTTTTTTATATAACACCCTAGATAATACAAGATAGCTGTGTATCCAAATTATCTGAAAAAAGATGTGTTAAAACATCATTCAAGAGTGGTTGTATGAAAATGTACCTCGTTTTGGCCGCTCTTAAGGTATTGTTTCTATTATACAGATTACGGAGTGTTGCACTTACTTCATGTTGTTTTTTTTTGGTTTTGCACGGTTTGTGCTAGCTAGTGTCAAGTTTAGGAAGTATTTAGGTTTTACAGTCACTTTGAGTTTGAATGAAGATGTAACACATAACACATTCCACACATTCTAATGTCTTCACAATATTTGGCAGCAAAAGTATCGAGTCAGTCTTCTCGGCAAGCTTCGCTGGGGCAGTCAATACTACAATAAAATTCTCAGCTCCATTTTACCGAACATATTGACCAGTTGCGTAGACACTTAAGATACAAAACTACATTACACTATGAATTGCGAATAAATAAAACAGCCATTAAACTTCACTCGAAAAAAATGCGCCAAAAACTCTCACCAACTTACTTGTTTTGGAAGGAATAGTTGTATGGCTTTGCGTAAGTACCTACCATAACTACGAGTAGTTAGTAATATAAACAGTGTTCAGGCAGTGACAGACAGACCAAACAACTTCACCAATATCAAGGTCCTCTATTATCCGCCTCATACACACAAAATAAGCTCTTAATATAATAAACATGAAAAGGTTTACGAGATAAATCATCAGTTCCCACATTTGGCGGCAACTCACAATGGGCCCGAGCGCTCTTCCCTTCCCTCGTGTTGTGCGAGTGACGATAATCTCACCTCGACAAGACGGGAATGCGAAATGAAGTGCTTCTGCCATACCAAAAAAAAAACAAAAACAACCTTTTGAAATTCGAATGCTAATTCCTCTGGTCTTATTTAAAATTCTATTCTTTTTAATGACGTAAGTGGCTGTATGTGATTTTGCTTGCGTGAAAAGGGTAAAGACAAAAAAAAAACTGGAAGTGAGATATTTAGATTATCAGGAACCTCAGATTATCAGGTTCCGTCTATTATTAAATAATGCGACGTTTATAAATCTCGACGAGTAGTTTTCTTGTTTGTTAATGCGGCAATAGAGGATTCAGGATATAGTCAGTTTACGACGGTCTGACCTAGGCGACAAATCTGAGGTTGTTGAGAATTGTTGCAAACAACGTGATTGGGTAACATTGCACTACTAACACACTTGGATGTTTGTCTAAGTCTTTCAGGATTTGATTGCATACTATTCTCTTATTTAACTTTCTTTTATTTAAAATTGGAACTTAAATATTAAATTACAATACTTGTTAAATAAAATCAAAATAATTATTGGCTGAATACAGGTCAGTATAAAAATATTTAGGCATAAATGTACGTATAAGGCGTGCAAAATAGAATTTTATTCAGACAAAATATGGGAATTATTAAAACAAGATTGAAATCACATAAATCAATACTAATATTTCAAGGCTGAAGATTTTGTTTGAACACGATTATTTCAGGAATTTCTGTAAAAAAATATTTTAGTGGTTGATAGCTCATTTATTCAGAAAGGTTATAGGAATCTCACTACCCATGGGATCGGAGCAGTAACTAAACAGGCGGGTAAAACCGCGGGAGACAACTACTTTAAATTAAAAGTAGAATGTCATGGTAAAAAAATGTCAAGTTGCAAAAGCAAAATATTTTATTTCAATTGATTTAGCCACTAAATAATATCTATGACGTTTCCAGCTTAAATCATAAATTCTATTAGTCTTAAAAAGGTCTGTTTTCCATAGGAAAAGCGACGCTAACTTCCTATAAAGGGACCTGCGTATTTTTAGTCGGCTTTATAAAAGAAGTTAAAAAAAGGCCATCAATATTTTTTCTTAAAAAAAAAATATTGCATAAATAATGCGAAGGTTATGGTTGCAGCGCGGATGCGGTCGACGGTGGGTGTAATACAGTAATGACACGACAATATAAATAGGATTAGTGTACCGGGACCCCACGCGCGCAGACAGGACGCTCCAATACACGCACTGGCACTGTGTTCCGACACAGACAGCTCTGTAGACAATAGTGTAGATTTTGATACAAGTGGACAAAGTTTGTCATTGTGTCATTGCGATCGAGGCAGAATTCGCCCGAGCCGCTGGTGAGGGTGTCATGGAGCTGACTGCTACAGTGACTTTTCACGTGTATCAAACGACGTTTTTTAATACACTTAGAGGAAATAAATGAACGGGCTTTGACCAGCGATTTGTGTGAGTCGCTTAGCACCTAGCCTGATATCATAAATACAATAAATTGTGGCGGAGGCGAGCTCACGCACTTCTCCTTACTAGTGCGGAAAACATTCAATTACGTACCTAAAAGCGGTAGGAATATGAGCCCGCTTACGAGTGAGCGTATTGAAAAATAAATAGCATAGTAGGTATTGCGTATGTTTTCGAATTTTTAGTGAAGGAAAACAGCGCAAAGAAACAGGTATGTCATAGAACAAAATAAATTTATAAGTATTATTAAAGTTGAAATTTTTTGTTTAAATTATCGTAAGACTTTTTGGAGAGACGTCAGTTTTTTTTCGTAATTGGTAGTATTTACTTAAATTAAGTAAATATTTACTTAAATTAAGTAAAAAGTATTTACTTAATTTAAGTAAATATTTACTTAATTTACCAATACCTGAAATATCTTATCGTTATTATCTTTGTAATACATAATAGTTTACAAAAAACCACAAAAATTACCAGGGCCGAAACTTAAAACTAAATAGTCTATTGAATTTTACCTCAATAGAGTTGAATTTCGAGCAAAACTTGAGAGTGTAGCATTTTCATCATTATCCCTTAAGGGGGTTGCTTCAGACTGCTTAAATTTTCTTAAGGTACTTGCATTTTGCAGGTGACTGTTGAGTTGTATATTGACCTGTGATTTGCGATCGTAACACGTATTACATGATATACATCGAAGAACTGGAACAATTCGCCTGCAGCAGTCTTCCAGACAGATTATGTTTAGTGTATTCAAGGCACACACACACATAGTGAATAAGGACAGTGAGTAAGGTTCGTAATAAATTAGTACATAGATAGATAGATAGATATAACACTTACTTTATGCAAACAGAAAAATAAACAGACACACAGTAAAATTATAAAACTAATTACATAAATTAACAAAAAATATAAACACTCACAAACATCAATGTTACAACCAACCCATTCAACTCTGCTGACGCAGGTCTGCTGGAAGAAATTTCATTTCAAATAAGCAGTACCTTTGTGCTCTTCTACCTGTATTCGTTATTTTCATTTTCAATTGTTTGTGTGTACATAAATTTATGAATAAATACAACTTGATACTCACCCACAGCGTGCAAAAAGCTTAAGAAAATAAATTGAATTTCACAGGCTACCCTGGTGCATCACCCTTAATAAAAAGGTGTAACCGTTAAGTAGATTGGCCTTCTGATGTTTTATAATCCAACCCAGATTATCACAGAAAGTTTACTTAATGTATTATAAGCAAGCGTCGGATTATACGAATTTTAGTGTTACCAGCATTAGTTATTATAACATTGTTTAGACGGTAATGGGTTCATGTTAACCTTGTGATATTTAACTTTGATGGATTATTTGCCTAAATTATGAAAATTTATTAAAGTTTTTATAAATATTCATTTGAAGGGATTAAAGTTTCATAGGGTGATTATGGAGCTCATTTAAGTTTTTTATTTATTTAGTTCGTTGTAAAAAATATTAAGTTATTTTCAATAAATTTGGGGTTAGCGTAAAATAAGTCTTCATTTCAGAAGTCCGAGCATTGATGGCTCAGTGATAAAGGCCTAAATTACGAGTATTACATCGCGTGTTCAAACCCAGGGAGGTGCTTTACTCCTAACCACTGCTCTCAAAACGGTGAAGGAAAACGTCGTGAGGAAATCTACAAGCCCTCGAAACTATATCTGAACTCGAAGAAAAAAAATTGAATATTATATACAAAATTATATCAAGGTCGAATTCCAGAGTCAACTTCAAAGGGGAACAGGCAAATTTAGAGTATAACTCACAAGCGAAGTGAGTGAGTTATTGCTATACTCCATCTGTTTAGGTACTTAACTAATCGTAAACAATCTTGATAGGCCTTTTTTAAAAAAAAAATCGTATATAAAACATATACAAAGTTTATGTAAAGGTAATTACCCAACATCGATTTAGGTAAACATTTTTAGATAACATTTTGAACAATTTTTAGAAAAAAAGAGTATAGAATCCTGAATGCACTGAGAGGTTCAGACTAATCCAAGACAAAGACATCTTTTTCATGATGATCTTCTTTTTTTTTATTAGCCTGTTCTGTCCCACTCCTGGGCAAAGGCCTCCCTCCACGCCTTCCACCTCTCGCGGGCCTGCGCTTCCTCTTGCCAGTTCTGGAGGAATCCGTCTAGCTCATCGCGCCATCTCCTTCGCGGTCTGCCGCGACCCCATCGCACTGTCTTAGGGCACCAACTTTGTGCTATTTTTGCCCACAGTTTGTCGGGCATGCGGCAAACGTGTCCTGCCCAGTCCCATTTCAGTTGGGCAGCCTTTTGAGCCACATCAGCTACTTTGGTTTTTTTTGAGCCACATCAGCTATTTTGGTTTTTTTATAGCCACATCAGCTATTTTGGTTTTTTTATAGCCATATCAGCTATTTTGGTTTTTTTATAGCCACATCAGCTATTTTGGTTTTTTTATAGCCACATCAGCTATTTTGGTTTTTTTATAGCCACATCAGCTATTTTGTTTTTTTCTCTTCTATCTTACTCTTCTTTATACCTACTGGAAGATAGTTGTGTGCACAACATTTTTTTGAGGTGGGACATCATCAAATAACTTTTACTGACTAAAACCCTCCTGAGTTCCTTCAGTTGCTCTTTGTATATCAGGGCGACAGTCACTTTTTTGAAGTAATAAGTAGTAAGGATAAGAATTTAGGTTAAGTTTGCGTGACATACGAGTAGATTATAATTTTTAAATACACTTACTCGAAAACCCGCTCATATTCCACTGCTTTTAGGCACGCAATTGACTGTTGTCTGCACTAGTGCAGAAAAGTGCTCGCCCGACTATTTTTTATTACATTTACTGTATGCGCTCGCGTCGATCCCCACGAGGTGCGCGTCAACCCCCACGAGTCGTAAGTGTATTGAAAAGTGTCAAAGCAAAAATGTGCAAATTTGTCACTGCTGCCCTCAGCTCCATACTTCCACCTCATTCGCATTGACAAACATTCTGCACTTGTATCAAAATGTACTATAACGTTATCAAGCAGGTGGTACAAAAAATAATGTCTGAATTTCTTTTAAATATATTTTTTTCCAGAAAAATCCGTGCTATGCCCACAGTGTACTGACGTCAGTCGCAGCATCGAATGCGCCCGCGCATCGTTTAGCCGATTCATTGCTCCATTAATGTCATTTATACCGACGGCTCGTCTACACGTGGGTCTCTAGTTATATGTGCAATTGAATTTCATTGCCATTTTCCTCTCGCAAATAAACTTATGTTAGTGTGCGGATTAAGCTTATTAAAAGATTTCGTTAATATTTATTAAATGGCAATAAAGCACCTGCGTAAGATCATGTTATGTTACGGGTTTTACTTTTCATAAAAATAAATTGAGTGAAGTGGTTTAAAAATTTAAAAAAAGAATTGCCGTAGGTCATGAAAATTTTATGACATCATGATTATTTATAATAAGGTAATAATTGAATTAAATACTTCGTTAATGCATGATTAATTTAGCTTTAATTCATATTTTTTATAAAAATTTACAAATTCCTTTTTTTTTCTGCAAATATGACCGTTCTTACACGATGATTGATATATTTTCTAAGTAATTCATTTATTTATTCACATAAATCTTATTGTTATTAACTTGGTGTAGTTATTTTTTTTTTATTTCAACTTTAAGACAAATTTTTACATATTAAAAAAAACACTTAACTATCTAAAAAAACACATGTATATAAATAAATAAAAAAACTCTTAAGAACAAACTAAAAGTAATCTAAAGTAAGGCGTCCAAGTTATTAAATATTACAATTCGTGCCTTGAAAAAACTTATAATTGGCGGCCATAGCGTATTTCGCGATCTCTTCCAGGCAACCTGGAGTGGACAGAGATTGTTTGGACACAAATCATTTCGTCATTAACACATCTGATGATTTTTAAATGATTGTTGGTCGATATTGTGACCATGTTTAAAAAGTTAATCATTATATTATTCTATGTGGGAGGGAAGTAATTGTTTCTACAATCAACGATGTTGAAAAAGCTATTTCGCTAATATTATAATGGCGAAAGTTTGTGAGTATATGTGATTGCGTTTCGTCGAATAACTCGTATATAATTTTTTTTTTTTGTAGGAACAGAAAACCTCTTGGGTAATTTCTTTGGCATAATATATTTAGGTAAGGGTTGATAACATAAATAAGACTTTTTTATTATTCAAAACATGAGGCAAAAGCACTTAAAAATATTTTAAACATTGACAAAAAAATCGTTTTTTTCGTTTCTTGTGTAGTTTGGATTTCTGGACATGCGACGTTAACATTCTACAGCGACGATTTGTTACTTTATATACGTACGCTCGGGCGACTGAACGATTTGGATTCAATTTAACACATGGGTAGACTATGTCCTGGAATAGCACATGAAATACTTTTTATTCCGGGAATATGTTGCGTTCGGTCAATTTTCTTTTTTAACATTGACGAAACCGCTAGCAGCAGCTATAACCTAATAGTATTATTAATTATTCAATAGTAGTTAATCACCAGTATTATTAGTTTATCAGTAGCTAGTTTAAATCAATTTACAAAAAAAAAAAAAAAAAACAATGATTTGGCGCTAAAAGTCTCCATTTTTGTACTACCCAGTGGCACTTCTACAACAAAGATGAATGAAATTTCTTCTTGTACCAAACGGAGTTTTTCAATACACTTATGAAAACATTAATAAACGGAGGCTGACCAGTATCTATTGGGGTTGCTTGACGACCAGCCGGACACGATAAACATAATTATTTGTGGTGAGGGAGAGTTCAAGCACTTTTCCACACTAGTGCGGAAAACATTAAAATGCGTGCCTAAAAGCGATAGGGATAGGAGCAGGTTCTCGAGTAAGTGTATTGAAAAATAATATTTTTATTTCTGTCTAATTGTTTTTTTACCTTTGCATAATGATGACGCGTCGGCCGCTCTGTTGCAGTGCACACTGGTCGGAATGTCGCACGCTGCGCTGCAATCTAGCAATTTATTCATCGAAATTAATTGATTTATGGCCAGCACGTCCTTACTGCTGTCACACATTGCGCTCGGTCTTGCGAACTTTGATAAAAATGCTTGTAACGGTCAATTTTTTTTTTGCAATGTGAGTCAAATCTGACACATACGAAGTATCGTAAACGTTGAAGTTATTGGACAGATACGGCCGATTAATGTATTGTACATTGAAAAAGATTTTTTTTTCAGATATGTCACAATTCTTGTCTTAACCTCTTTAGAACAAAAAAAAAAAAACGAAATATAACGACTTTTAAAATACATAGTTATTTTCTACCTTGAAAAGATTTACAAACGAATTTGTTTGGTAGGTTAATAATAATAAAAAGCCCTGAATAATTAAATATTTAATAATAATAACAGCCTAATTGCCCTGTGCAATAAGATCGCCTATTATATACTTATTTTTTATAAATGTTTGTCCTTTGGTTAGCTAAGGTGTACAATAAAGTAATAAATAAATCATTACATAGTTTAGAACAAAGTCGCTTCCAGCTATCTGTCCCTATGTGTGCTTAGATCTTTAAAACTACGCAACGGATTTTGATGCGGTTTTTTCTAATAGATAGAGTGATTCAAGAGAAAGGTTTATATGTATAAAACATGCATAATATATTTAATATCACCATTGCACCCGTGCGAAGCTGAGGCGGGTTGCTAGTAGATAATAAATAAAAATACCCTTCACCAATTAATGTAAACTAAAAACAATCTAAAATGTTGTATGATATTTGATCATTTTCTAAATCTTTAAAGCGTTCGGCTTCAAATATTTTGGTACTGACTATTTGAATATGAGATGATGATGGATCGATATTGTGATAGATTTTACAATTGTGACCGATGGTGACTATCGCTCACAAGATCTTAACTGAAGACAGATTGCCGTCTGTCAAACCTCATTGTTATATTTATGGGAACTAAATGAATCTGTGTAACTTATGGGAGATAGAATTATAGTAACTGCTTTACCGATATCTCAAGTAAGTACTGATTAGTCCCTTTTTAAGTCATTGAAATATTGTCTTCTTTTTAATTTAGCTTGTATTTTTATTATTGTTTTCTTTTGTAAATTTTTGTAAATGGATGGCCTGAAACACAGGTTTTCATTAACCTAGACCAGGCAGGTCTACATTGCATTTAGAATTAAATTTTATCTCGATTGTAATTAATTTAAATCGTAATTTCACTTTATCCTTGAATAAACGATTATTATTATAATTAAAAGTTTTGCAGTGTTTTTGTAATTATAAATGTACGATACCTGAAGCAAACTTTTTATCATTTATTTTTTTATGGTTCTCATATGATTTGACCATTATGTTTGTGTATGGACTTTAAAAGAGACTTTGACCTCTGAGGTTGTTTCGGTTTTTCTTCTCAGGGTAGTCAGCTAGGAAACACCAGTCACATCAAGTTTAAAAGAACTAAAATGTTGTGTAAAACTGATTTTAAAAACTTATAAATATAATTTATTTTGTCATTTATTTTGGTGGAAAATTATCAAATTATTCCTCCCGCTTTAGGTAGAGCGAGAGGGTCAGACTTTTACTGACAAAATCCCGTTACGGTAACTGTTTCGAAAAATTTCGCAGCTCTGGCCGGGTATGTAGCAGCTTACCGACTACTTAGGAGAAGACAAAATGTATTTGTTAATGTCAAAGTAACAAAGTATTTTATACAATAAACTAAAAAACGTTGGAGTAGTCCTAATTTGACACTTATTACCTTATTCTTGTTAGAAGAACCAATCGACGAGCGGCCGAATCGCATTCCATTTTAATTAAAGAAGACCTAGATTGTTGCATTCTAGAGCTAGACTTTAAATGTATGACAGTGTAAGCAATCCGCGCCCGCAGTAAGACGCGTCGTGCAATTAACATTCCGTTTTCACCTGTTCAAATGTTCATCTGACACAATTCACACTTAATACACAATCAGCGATCGCACGAGTTAAGAAACGGCCTATGATCACAAGCGAATGCCGTCCCAATCACTTGACAATTGCATACGATTGTAAAGGTGCGCGCACATTGTAGAGCACGAGTTTTATATTGGCAAACCGCGCGGTTTGTAGACTTTTGGTGCTCTTTGTAATCGTATCGAACGTTATGAATCGTTCAGATTTACTTTGGTGTTAAAGGACTAAATAGTTTTAATCCCTTGAGGTTTCGTGAGCATGTACAATTCTAGTGATTACAATAAACCTGATGTGTGCTTTGCTTCTGCCATGCAGTGTTAAGTAATGTTTTTTCTATTTAAATGACGTAAAAAATCGTATGATATCGGATAATAGGCTTAGTAACTATCGACTCTAGAATATGCACAAAATACCTATTTACTGTATAAACCGAAGGAATTCAATAGGTCGTCATCATCATCATTTCAGCTAAAAGATGTCCACTGTATATAAAGCTGTAAGCTATGACATCTTAGGGCTCCAAGGCGTCGCCATAACGAACGGTCCTGTGCGTCTCGCGACCATCGGATCCTCTTCTTCTATTTTTACTAACTTCTTCCAGCGGCTTCGCCAGGTTATAAAAACTTTGGACGCCCGCTTCATCACCTTAGGGAGTAAATTTAAGAAATTCTTCGTATCCTTCGAAGAATTTTCTTGTTTGTGAATATAATTCTGTGCTAAAATTGCCGGTATAATTTATTACCTATGATAAAATTACATGTTAACCGCGCGGGTCATGACCACGCGGGTCATGATCGCGCGTTGCATTTCTCTGAACTCACGCGTTACTGCCGCCCGCTAATGTGAGCACACCTTAATTTTAAATTCATTGCGCATACGCCAAAGGATTCGATTCGTCGCCTTATTATTACGCGGCGTCATTTCTATGTTAATTCCGATAGTATTAGATCGGTGTAATTGTTGAGTGTGATATTGTCCTGATTGCGAGGCGGTGTTTTTGAAATTGGAATGACTTTCTATGACATTCTTACACGATGCTATGACAGGAATTTCAATTTAGAACGGTTTGAAATTCTCGATTGTAATTTAGAAATGTTTGATGAGATGCTAATTACGATCTAGAGCCTAGTTTATTTATAAATCGTGATTAAGCCATAGTGTGTTTCAAAACTAAACGCCTGATTAATTGTTGTGAAAAAATTATTATGATGAGTTTTAGTGAGGTTAAAAATTCCTCAATCTCTGGCAATTTTTCCTCCTTTTAAAAATACAAATAGGCATTTCTCCTTTGATTGGACTGGGTTGCAGAGCGTAGTTAGGTTCTTTAAGTCCATTGTATAAGAATTTATAGTAGTACGAGTCCTAGTAGTTTAGTGGGAATATAAATAGGCCCTTTTATGTGTCAAGGACAAAGGTTCCACGAGTTTTTCAGCATTAGAAATTCTGGATATCTCTTCTTAACATCAGGTATTTTTAAATACTATCGTTTAACTACATATTCATGATATTTGTGATTAGACTGGAACTACGTTGCATTAGGTCTATGTTCTTCATACTACTTCCAAAGGTAATTGATATCTCAAAACCCTAGAATTCCTTAGGGTCTCTGAACCCTAGGGTTCTGAGATATACTATTTAAACCATAAACAATGAATGCTTTATTATTGTTTTGGGCAATTTTAATACTTTTTCCAGACTGCTACTATGTAGTGATTATCAAATAAAACTACATAAGTACATACATATACTACATACTTAGGATAAAACAAAGTCGCTTCCCGTCTGTCCCTATGTATGCTTAGGTCTTTAAAACTACGCAACGGATTTTTCTGCGTTTTTTTTTAATAGATAGAGTGATTCAAGAGGAAGGTTTATGCGTATGATACATGCGTAATATATTTACACCCGTGCGAAGCTGGGGCGGGTCGCTAGTCGTATATAATTTATCTCTATAATGCTTTTTCTTAAGACGGTTTATTTCTATTGTTCCAGCTGGCGAGCGGTGGCGGAGGCGGGCGCGGCCTGTTCTGCTACCACTGCCCGCCGAGCTTGCCGCCGCACCAGCATCGCCTGCCCACCTTGGAGTACCCCTTCACAGCCTCCCACCCCTGTGAGTATATCTAAAGAAAGAAATAAATGACGCCATATTAAAACTAATTGACAAACAATCATTATATAGGAAAAGAATACGTCATATCCGCTCAAAACGACCGAACGCTCAGCATAAAGTTATGCACTCATGCGTAATGCGGCGAAATCACCTGCGCTAGTTTTCAACATGAGTCGGCGACGGCGTCGACATAAAGACGTCATATGCTGCTATTGCTTTTATTAATTTGCAAAGAGGCAAAATAATGATAGATACTTTTTAAGGTTTATGCTATATTGTCACTGAAGCTCTAACACTGCGTAAGGAGAACAAAAATACTGTTTAGTAAAACAAATAATTAAAAAAAAAAACTGAGTTACCACTAGCCGCTTAGCTGGCTGCCTGGGCTCTTTGGACTATTTATTATTATTCTTTTTTAATAATATAAACTAGTGATTGACCGCGATCCCACTTGATGGTAAGCGGTAATGCAATCGTTGATGGTGAGTACTCTCAACTTTAGTTCGGTCTTCGTCAGAATTGTCATATTTTGATTTGATTTATATCATAGTATTTATTAGTTTATAAATGCATATATACGTATTTTATTATTATAAGTAACTAATTTTATTGATACAATATTATATTTGAAATATCTGTTATTTATTGTGTTATTGTGCACACCTACCGCAGTTTTGTCTTTTTAACCCAAAGGTTGACTGGTAGAGAATGCCTTGTTGCATTAAGTCCGCCTATGTACCACTATTGTACATGAAGATTAAATAAATAAATGCACTAGTTTATTAAGAGCCTATTCATTCTAGCCTTGAAGACACCTAAATTATAATCGTACTGAATTACTGCAGCATGGAAGTTGTTTCAATTCTTCGACTTGTGTCAGACTTTTCAAAAATCCTACGTCTCTAGCGGACTCTACGGTTTTGTATCCCTTAATCGTATTTCAAGACTATATATTTACAATACAACCTTATTTTTAGTATATGCAAAGCCTGAAACACCTGCCTAGTATTTTATGCAAAGAATCTATGTACAACATTTCAAAACTTTATTATGAAAAATCACAAAGTTACAAGCTTGGTATGGCGACATAAATACATGGTCACAGGGCCATCCCCGTGACTGACGGGTTGTTTGCTCCCGCACCCAGTTGTGCGCTGGCCCCTAATACCCGTTTTGACCTGCCTAGACCTGTTTTGTTTGTGTAGTGTCGATGGTGTCCAACTTGTGACCTTTTTTAAATATTTTTGGGAGAAAATATAACTCGGTTTAAAAATTATTAAAATCGATTCAGTTACTGATCTTGAACAAACTATATTCAGGTTTCGCATATACTAAAAATAATGTTGTACACTTTATTATACACTACTACGCATACAAATAAGAATCTACAACTACATTCATACAATGGGCGGCCTTATCGCATTACACGATAACCTGCCTCTTCCAGGCAACCTGGAATTGAAGACTATGAAAAGTCTTTTGGTCTTCTGTCGTGATAATAAAGCTTTCACAATTCGAAGTCACGTTATGATTGAATAATTCCCGCTATAAACTTATCAGCTCCAGAATATTAAACCAACTCGCTGTTTATAGTCCGTCCACAAATCGACTTAAAATTGAAACTTTCAAGTGGCAGCATAACCGCATAGTCCAGGAGTCGCGTCGATTTCACTTATCGGCACAAACTTGTGTAACTCAGTTAGCGGGCCGGCTCCCAGCCTAATGGCGTTATTCTAGTTAAGGCTCTTGTCTTGTTACCGTTGCCGATTTACAATTCGGTTATATGTATCTCGATTCGATAACGATTTATTGATACTGGCTGGAAGTGGAGATTTGAAGGATTTTTTTTCAAATTTGGAACTTTTTTTGACAGTCCTGTATTTTGGATACGTTTGACTATGGAACATAATGGGCTTTGTTTATGACGGTTTGCACAAATGATTTGTTTTTGAATTTCGAAGTAAGTAAGTATCTACTTACTTCGAAATTCAAAATGGTAAATGACATAAGCGTCGTCCGCACTATCCATCTTGCGGACCGGTACGTCTTGTCCACTTGACAGACATGCACAAAGTACGATAAAAAACGACAATAAATAGGCTTGACGTACGTCAATAATAAAAATATGATGGTGCGTAAGGCGCTTTACGACATTTTTGAGTGTAAGATTAAAGTTTAATAAACAGCCAGGATGAAGTGTGTTTTAATTGCTTAACCTTTGATTTTAAATCCAATTTTGTTAATGATTACCAATGCATAAACGATCTAAGATTAATACAATAAGTAAAATTGCAACAAGCGTAAATTAATTTTAGGTTCTTAATTATTATTATTGCTCCCAAAAATTCACTTTCTTAATGAAATTTTGCTGCAATAATAACAAGAATAAAGAGATTAAAGAAAACGTACTTACCTAACAGCACTTAAGACAAAACTCAGCAAAGTTCTCATCGAATCGGCGAACGGGTTAAAAAAAGCCTTCAAAAGGCTAAAATCAGTTTCTTACCCCAACTGAGTCGCGTGCCTAAGGGGTGGTAATGTGCTAATGAATAGAGAAGGCAGGGCGGGGGTGTCGCGGGGGGAGGGGTGAAGGCGCAGGGGGCGCAGTGGGCGGTGCTCCCCCGGGATTGGTCGCCGGCGGCGCCATCTATTATTCATAAAATAGTTTTTGAGTCGCGCCGCCGGTCGCTTTAACACGGTTATTCCGACTAACTTAATAAGTATCATGTCACTTTTGATTACTCCCTCAGCGTCACAATTTTTTACTTAGCACAACACCGATCAAAGGACCCTTAATAGAGTTATGAAGAGCGTTATTTTATTAGGGTCCTCGAAAATGACAGTCTGTCCGTTCGTAATTGCGTAAAAGTATTAATTTTTAAAATCTATTAACGTATTGCGGGTGTAGGAGACCCGCTGGTGCTTAAGGTGGGGGGTTGGGTTTAAAGTGGGGGTGGGGGTTTTAAAGCGTTGAGGATAAAAAAGCTAGTGGATAAAAAAGCGGCTTAAACGAATCTATTAAAAATGTATAAGGCAATTTCCAGCGCGATGTCGGGGCGGGCGCTCATTAGCGCGCAATCACACCGACGCGACGCGGCGCGGCGCACCGGTGCGGTGGACGACCACCTTTATTAATTCTACGTTGTATGAGAATGTGTGTTTAATAAGCTGACAGTACTGAAATGGTTGTATTTTTGTTAAGAGGGCTACACGATTGTTGGGGTGGTATGTGTGACCGTAAAACTTACTAATCGTCGCTTTCCATCAGGTGAGATAGCGGTCAAGCGCGAACCTATCAACAATAAAAAACTTACCTATCGTAATGAAAAAAAACTGGGCAAGAGCGAGTCGGACTCACACAGTGAGGGTTCCGTACAAACTAACTTATGTAAATAGTACAATTACCAAATCGAGTCCTAGAAGATTTTTCCGTATCGAAAAAAAAAAATTTTTTTGATGCAAAATCTATCTACCAAGGGCAGGATTTGTCATCTGATTAATGACAAATCCTGCCCTTGGGCGGAGTGGAAATTAGTGTCAGACTCTTACTGACTAAAACCCTACCCTGTTCCTTCCCTGCCTTGTAGCTTGCATAATTATAAAACGTGTGGAGTATCTACTGCAAAACCAAATGAAATATGAGAGATCTAGTTAGCGTAGAATAATATGATAATTTCAAGTCAGGTACGAGTGTATTTCATTTCATATGAAAGCCACTTAATTCCCTGTTTCGAAGTTATATTTAGTTAGTATTTCATAACTATTTAACATGTAAATTGTGTAATATATACGCAGTCTGTTATTTTATTAGTTTAATAACTTTGGCGTTGGTGTGGCATATATAAAAGCTAATTTTATGTTTAAAACGATTTTATAGTTTAAATTAAAAAAAAATAAAGATTTTTTTTATTAATTAGAAAAAAACCGACGAATTTTCACCACTGGGGTGTCCAGAATCATGTTCTGGATCCATGGTATTTGCTAGTGTGTCCATGTCAGACGCATGATATATACAGAAAGATTTAGTAGTATGTACATAAGTATATGCTTCATATCCAATTTTAGTATAACATTTAATACTCTGTAACATGACTACATAGTATAAAACAAAGTCGCTTTTCGCCGTCTTAGATCTTTAAAACTACGCAACGGATTTTGATACGTTTTTTTTTTTAATAGCAGAGAAGAGGTAGGTTTATACGTATAATACATGCATAATATATTTAATATCACCATTGAATCCGTGCAAAGCTGGGGCGGCTCGCTAGTTATTTATATACATTTTATATAACACGTTGTTCAACCTTACTGTATACCTACCAAATATCATCAAAACGGTTCTGTAGTTAAAACGTGAAATTGAAACAGACAGACACAATTACTTACACATTTATAATATTAGTATGGATGGTTTTTTCGCGTTTGTTAAGGTAGGTCTACAACAAGTAAGTTTTAAGCTAGAACTACATTAGACCGACGCACACGTGTGACACGTCTGATTTGTACGTAGAACGACGTCGCGTGGCGTGGATCAAGTGTAGCTCTACCAGTCTAGTTGCCATATAAAATGTATAGAGACCGACGCGCCCAGATTCGCGTACGTGGCCCACGTGTGCGCAGTGTAGTTCTTTTTACCTTTACAGATTTACTCGACGTAAAAAGTAAAATAAATAGTACCACGAGCTCTCAACGAGATCCATTTTAGGACCTAAACTGAACTGAACTAAAAAGATGGAGCCGTATAGGTTGTATCGCTCTATCCCTATTTCTCACTCGCGCAACTGACATTTTAAAACGTCATGGTATGCCAAACGCTTCGAAGGGATACTGAGCAAATACCAAGGCAAGCCCTAGACTGGAATCCCAAGGAAAAGGAAAACGTGGTCGCCCTAAGCGGACCTGGCGACGAACGGCCATCGTAGAGGCGAAGAATATAGGTAAGACCTGGAGCGAAATAAAACGCGAAGTTCAAGACCGTGGGATGGCGTCACTTAAGTCATGATATCCCCTGTTAGATACAGGGTAGAACACAAAGCCAAGAAAAAGGCTGTATTTAAAAAAAATAAGTAAAAGAGCTACATTAATTACTACGTAAAACTTAATTTCACTCCCCGAAAAAACTCATACAAGTTATAAATATCGAATTATGATTAGCACATTTTCCATTAAACGTGAAAGCTAGTTAATCCGCCCGGTTTCGTCCAACTTTTTCCGCTGCACTCAAGCTCAGACCGGACCCACTTCCGGCGGATGTGAAACACTTTTTAATTTCCGTTGCGGAGGGATTTTTCTACACCGAAGTTGATGGGAGCTCAATTATTCACATTCAATTAATGAAAATATTTATAATCTGTGGCGAGAGTGCTGTCTTGTTGTTAATTAGGTATCGTATAATTAAATGATGATTCATTTACGTAAAGTAGGCATTAATTTGACTTCACAAAATGTGATAATGTTTTACGAAAACTCTAGCTACTGCCAGCGGCTTCGCCGGCGTGATAGTAATAAATAGCTCAAGGGAATATATTCTTATCTTATTTATGTGCTATTTCAAGACAAGGTGGCGTAACTTAGCACCAAATTTCATCCAAAATTTCATATTTTTATAAAGTGCAGCCTCATTTTGTGTCCAGGTAATCTCTGTCCGCTCCAGGCTACCAGGTAGAAAAGCAATCAGACCGTCAATTGTATCATTCGGGGTCTCTATATTAAAAGAAAAAAAAAAACGGGTCCCATATTGGATCAGTTTGTTGTTATATCAAAACCCTTTATCTCGAAACGCGTGGAAGTATCGACTTGAAATTAAAACCATATATACACTCAGATCTGCAATCCCTTAAAGTTGTGGAAAAAAAATAAACTTCAAAGTTAACGAAAAAAAGATACGGCCGTTTATGTCCCAAAAAATGTATAGAAGAACCCTGAAATTTGGATTTCAGGGTTCATCAGGGTTTGTACATGAAGTAAGGTCTAGCACAAGTATAGGAATAAATCTGAAAACTGTAATTTTATGTTCATTTTACGTTAAAAAAAAAACAACTTTTTGATTCGGAAAAATTTTCGAGACTCGATTAGAGAATTGGACTATTTACATCATTTTTACGGAAGTGTGCGGTCCGACTCGCACTTGCCCAATTTTTCTTAATTCAAGATTTCCATAAAGTAAATCATTGTTGTTTTAAAATAAAGCCAAAAAAAAAAAAATGCCTAAGGCATTAAGTCCGCCTTTGTACCTTTTTGTGCATGAGGTATTCAATAAATAAATAAAGTGTATGTTAGTGACAATCTGTATAATTGAGGCATTCTATACAGAATGCTGTTAACATTTACAAATAAATAATAACAGTTCTCATTTTGCTCTGCTCTGCACCTTCCATTGTCTCGTGTTCTTTGGGGTTAGCGAAACATGTATATTCCATTTTGTTCTAATAATAACAATTGTATAGTAATTTCGTTTATCATCATCATCATCATCAGTCTTTTAATGTTCCCACTGCTGGGACACAGGCCTCCTCTCTAAGAGAAGGAATGGGCCGTAATTCACCACGCGGGCCCAGTGCGGCTTGGTGAATGTTACGTCTTCGAATTTTTTTTTTGGACATGCCGGTTTCCTCACTTTGTTTTCCTTCACCGTTTTGAGAGCAATGGTGATGAAATAAATTACACAAAGTAATGCGGCTGGCTGGGTTTGAACCCGCGACCTACAACTCGTAAGTCGGGGCCATTACCACTCGGCTACCACTGCTCTAATAATAGTAATTTCGTTAAAAGCAACCATTTAAAAAATACAAATACTTCAACTCATTACACTGTTAATATCACCAATCAACTCAATTACTTCAGTTCAGTTCATCAACTAAAAAGATAACTCACAAAACAAACACAAATTGTAAAATAAATATAAAGCCGAGCACACACATTGCGACTAAAGTGAATAACAAAATTAATTCGCTGAGTGAGTCGCTACGATACAAATTGGACCAATTAATTCACGGTATTTGGCTCGTAGTTATATTTGATGAATTCTAAAGTAGTCAACTGATTGAAGAATGTGATCGTTTATTTATTTACTAGCTATCCCCACATTTTCTTTTACGCAAACCTTGTTATATATTATCTATTAAGTTATGCTAGTAGATTAATTTCGTCGATTAATTTCTATTTACACACCGTTAAATTTTGGTCATGAAACACTATCGATTTATAAAGATAAAATTAAAAAATAAAGTACTTTTTTTAAAACTCGAATTAATTTACGCATGTACGAAATTAATTTCTTTAAGTAAACGAGTCAATGACCTTGTAGGGAGTTGTCGGTCGTTGCGTAATAACTACCTACAGTTAATTGACCTCGATCAGCTGACGTTTACTTAAAGAAATTAATTTTGTACAAGCGTAAAATAATTTGAGTTAAAAAAAGTACTTCATTTTTCATTTTTGTCTTTACTAATCGATAGTATTTCATATACCGAATCGACCCTCCGCGGGATTCAAACGACTAAAATTTAACAGCGTATAGATTTTTATCACATTACCGCACTAATCACACTAATATTATAAATGAGAAGGCTTGTGTGTGTATTTGTTACTTCCTCACGCTCAAATGATTTGGGTGAAACATGGAACACAGTTAGTCCATATCTTGGAAGTACCTTCTTCTTCTTCCTGCCCTTGTCCCATATTACTTGGGGTCGGCGCAACACGTTTTTTTCTTCCACTCTATCCTATCAGCCGTCACACTATCACTAACTTCCTTTTCTTTCATATCACTCCTCACACAATCCATCCATCTCTTCTTCGGCCTCCCTCTTCCTCTCCATCCATCTACATATCTTGGAAGTACCTATGATAGTTTTATTCTGGGAGTGGGTTCCCTTGGGGTAATTTCCTACTATACGTGGGCGATGCCGCTGACAGCAGCTAGTGTATTTTATGCTGTGTTGTACATCATAACAAACATACAAAATAGGAAACTAAAACACATACTTACAATCGGCGACCTTATCGCATACCACGAACTTCTCCATCTTGTTCAAATTCAATCTGCCTAGCACTGGCGTAGCTAGGCCCACAGAGGCCCCATATAAAAAAAATGGCGCTTTTTAACAAATGCTTGTTTTACCCTGCGAAAGGGTTGTGGATAACATGATGCGAAGTTTTGCCTATGTGGGGGCCCCTGTCGCGTGGGCCCCGTATAATTGATGCGGCAGATACGACGGTAGCTACGCCCCTGCTGCCTAGCCTTTTCTCAAAGATGAATTGGTCGATTTCCAATTTAACTGGATATAGCTGAAGATCTGCGTTTCCAGACAGGTCCAAAAAAAAAAAGAAAAAAAAATTTGGTCCAAAGAGTTACCGCAGTCCTAATAGCAAAAGACAACTGAAAGATGGAGGTGTTGGTGTGAAGCGAAACAAGATACACAAATAAAATAATCCTTCTCAATCAAAATAAACCTTCAAAAAATGTGTGTCGTGTCATCACTTTGTGACTTTAAGCGAATTACAAATTGAATTCGCTGAATGAATCGCAACTGAACAATTTAGATCAATTAATTCCGTTCATTAGGTCAGTGGTCGCTGTTGGTATTCTAGTTAGACTACACTTAGTATTTTACTATAGTATACTTTATTGGCTTATTGGAAGCCTAAAGAATTATTGACTAAATATGACTACAGTCTGCTTTAAAACTCTTAAGAAATTGGTGGACATCGATTGCGGTCAGGACACATTCCACGAAACAACTTCGCTTACATACGAAAAACTGACTCCCTTAACTGTGAAGTGTGTGGGGAAAAAGACGTACAGCATGTGTTAGTGGAATGTGTCAGAAACAAAGACAAAAGAAACATTTTAAGTCATTGAAGTAGACCGCAATGGATGTAGGAGTTTTTAATCTTAGTCAAACCTAACTGTAGTGAAGCATAAGTTTTATATGCTTTCATAGATTTAAGAAAAAAATAATATTTGTTTTCGTGATTAATGGTATGAAAATAGAAACAAGAAAGAAAGAAAAACACGTTTATTAACAACATAATAAAAAAATAAAAAATCAACAACAACAAGAATATGCCTCACGGCTGCGCCAAATAGGTTCAGTTCAGCATGATGAAGCCGTAGCAGTTGCCTGACGCTGGTTTTCAACTGAACCTTGGGTGCAAAATAAAAAAGATTAAAAAAAAGTAAACAAAAATGAATCGGCTGCCCTTGGTTTAGGCCATGGTCCGGAGTGAGGAGGGATGGAAGGCGGTCGCCTCCTTCTGCGAAGCAGTAATGCTAGCAAAGGAGGAAGCCGACCGCATCAGGCAGAGGCAACGGGGCGCTCGCCCCAGCCGCTGCCGGGATTCCGATCCCGATTTCCGGCCACCGTAGGCGCGGGCTTGCAGACGGCGTGCAGTGGGTAGCACGCTGTCCGATCGTCCGGTAACATACCGGACCGAACCCAAATCGTCGACGGTGCGTTCTGTTCCCGCGCGCCTCAAGGAGCTGTCAGCAAACCGTAGAGGCCCAGCCTGCTAGCTACAGGCAGGCAGGGTCGAAGCCTGCTGGGGTTAAGGGCCGTTTTCTGAGAGGAAGGCTCAGCCCCGGCATGATAGGCAACCAAGGAACGGGGTAGGTTTTTAGTCAGTAAGAGTCTGACACTACTTCCCGCTCCACCCAAGGGCGGGACTTGTCATTGGGTGATTTTACCTACCATAAAAAAAAAGTCTGATGCACAACATTTGTCATTGCACGCTCGGCGCTTTAACGTCCATCACGACTCGACTGCAATGACAAACAGCACACTTGTATTAAATACACCCAAATCACATAATTCGTTTCGTTCAAAATAAAACCTTCACAAACATGTATCACAAATTCACGACTATAAGCTATACAAATTGAATACGTTGAGTAAAAGCGTGAATAATATGACAATAGTCTACTTTGAAACTTAAAAATCGTTTACGATATACGAAAAAAGAAACCGCCATCCATAAAACCAATATCGTATGATATGTGTGAGCATTTTTCATTGCACGCTCGGTGCCTTAACGTCCATCTCGACTCGACTGCAATGACAAACAGCACACTTGTAATAAATGGACACAAATAACATAATCCGTCTCGTTCAGAATAAAACCGTCACAAACGTGTGTGTGATATCACTAATTCGCGACTATAAGCGAATAACAAATTGAATTCGTTGAGTGAATCGCAACAGTACAAATTGGACCAATTAATTCGGTCCATTAGGTTGGCGGAGCCTTGCTTTGAAGTTTCGCGACATAAGTTTGATGCGAGCTTTTTATTATCAACGAATTGATTTCCGTGGTTGGTGCAGGTTGAGTGGTATTGAGATGTGTTATTGTTTGAATTTAAACTTGTTTGATATTTTAATAGAAATAGCGAGAATTGCATTATTTTTCCAGTAATTGATTAACCTAGTGGTGGCTTGTGTTTTTAACCACAATTGGGTAGTCGATTCAATTATTTTTGTTATTTGTTCAAAAAAGTTACTTTATCTAAAATCGCATATAGAGACTATTTTTCAAATTCGTTCAATTTTCAATAAGTTAGAAATTAAATCTCGTGGAGAGGGAAACTGTCAAGTTACACATTAAAGATGCACACACTGAAATGTGACGTCACTGCCATTAACGCGCGTAGAAAAGAAAAAAAAGCAATTGTTTTGTGATGTAACTACGAATTTACAGTTTCCAGATTTTTCCTTTACCTACTTGTGTTATAAACCTTGCTTTTTACAAAATTTTGTTTTTATAAAGTTTTGTATGATTTTTTTAAACTACATAGTTTTTTTAAAATTATTATTCATAGGCTCGCGTTTGACCACTATCTCACCTGATGGTACGTTTTATGGAAGTTTGTTTTCCCTGTTCACTGAAAAGGAGCGGAGATTTTGTGCAATTCTATAGGTTAATATTTCTCCGTTTCGCAGTCTCAGGATGGACAGGCAGCCATAGACTTAAGTATTTGATATTAATTTCAGCTTAATACTACACGTTTCTGAGAATAAGGGTATTTATAAACGGACAGAAGGACAATAAAGTGATCCTATAAGGTTACTCCCTAAACAATATTATTATCACCATCGACTGATGCGTGAGGATAAGATAAAACAATAATAAATAGTAATCAATATTATTGCAACACTGAATCCAGACAAACCCGGTAACTTTTACTAAACTACACGCATAATTACTCCAAATCTATTATCACGAACAAATAAAAGTAAAGTCATCGCCAGTAATACGGCTATTAGGGGCAATTCTCGTACAGTAATGTTCGCAATGACATTACCCTAAGAATAATAGAAATGTTAGGGTGGCCAGCCCTGGCGATTGTCACCCGATAGATTGCGTCATTGTAGGGAGACCATACTTTGAGGATTTTTTGCGGAATGTAATTATTAACTGGATAATATGAAAGTACAAATGTATAAAAAAACTTATACACCGTTAAATTTTAATAGTTTTAATCCCGTGGAGGATCGGTCCGGTATATGAAACACTATCGATTTGTAAAGATAAAATTAATAAATAAAGTATGTTTTTTTAAACTCGAATTAATTTACGCATGTATGAAAAGTACTTAGTATTTTTCTATTTTATCTTTACAAGTTGATAGTGTTTCATGTACCGGATCAACCCTCCACGGGATTAAAACGATCAGAATTTAACGGTGTATATTTGATTTTTTACTCTCGTTAATTAGCGGGTAAAGCGCAAGTGCGTCGACTTCGTAGCACATTGTCTACGAAAATCGTAGACTTGCTACGAAGCCTGTAGCTCTGGCGTAGCACGCCAGATTTCGGCTACCAAGTACATTTTTGGCTTGCTTCACGCTTGAAATAGCGGCGATGGGGTATGCTGTCCGCTTCTATGAGGAATAATTGTAACGGTGTTGCTCTTGTTTTGATTACATAATATCCTAATCATCACATATCCTTAATTCCACACAAATTTGGACCACCCCATAGTGTCGTCCACCTCATCAATTCTCGCGGACATGCGTTCAGATAGCTATAATAAATGCCGGGGAGGGGACTTGGCACTCTGGTGTAATGGCGGGCACTTCCTGGTACCACTCGCGATTGTCTACGCAAATGTTGGGGAAGAGACTGTTTTGGGGGCCTGGGGGTCTTTAATCGTTAAAGAAGAGATGGGAAGTTGTTTTAATCAAGGAAGTAATGAATTAAGTCTAACAATATTTTTGTAATTTATTTTTCACTTACACTTATTTCCTTGGTCAAGTTTTATAAACATCGAATTAAATGACGGAATTACCGAATGCCACCAGAGTATTCAGGCGTTACTTCTTTTTTTGCGTTGCCTCTTAAGAAAAAAATTAAATAAGTTTTTTGATAATATGTATTTTTTTGTTATTGTTTAAAATTATTTTATGTATTGACCTCAGTTAAAAATAAACAAAAAAAAAAAAATTAATTTTATTGTCAAAAATCGCATTGGATTGCGTTGTATAAAACACCAAGCTTTTAAACCATGGTCACGTTTACTATAGACAAGTTTTTTTTTTATGGTAAAGGCCCTCTTAAGTTCTTACAATTATATAATAATATTTTAAGGTTATCTGATACATATCGCTGTCTGCGATAAATTTGTGTAAAAGTTTTGTTAATATTTTGGTATACAATACAGTTTATTCTTTGCTATTCTAACTATTTCATTAACAACATATTTGTCCAACAGATACGAGCTACTCGTACCACCCGGCGATCCACGATGACACGTTCGTTCGTCGGAAGCAACGGCGGAACCGCACCACCTTCACTCTACAACAGGTACTTTATACTCGAACACCTGCCTACTTACTATTCAGAACTAATTTATGCCTTGTATATTTATTAAAACTAGAAAAAGAAAAAGAAAGAAAGAAAAACAGTTTATTTACACGGAATGACGCAACTAAAAACTAGACGAAAATCATTATAAAGTAAAGATATGCGTCACATCCGTGCAAAACGGCCGAACGCTCAGCATAAAGCTGTTTGTGTGATGAGAACGATCATTTGTTCTGTGTCTGGGTGTTATTTATCTATAATATGTATGTATTTAGAAATATATAAGTATGTTTATCAGTTGTCTAGTACTCATAACAGAAGCTCTGCTTAGCTTGGGACTAGACGGTGTTGTGTGATAGTTGTGGAAATATTATATTACTAAAAAAAAAGCTTTGGCCTCATGCACAATGCGATGAGCACACAGCGCTTGTTTCGGCGTTGGCCGGTGTTGACATTGAGAACGGTGCGGTGTGCAAAAAGATAAAAATAGAAACAAAAAAGTTTTAAATAAATAAAATAAAAATAAGGAGACATAAATGAAGTGACAACACCATGGCGCGCCCATAGCATATTGTGTGCACCTCATAGATTATACAACAATATGGTGAAGGAAAACATCGTGAGGAAACCGGCATGTCCTAGAACCAAAAATTCGAAGACATGTGACATCCACCAATCCGCATTGGGCCCGCGTGGTTGATTACGGCCCATTCCCTCTCCTAGAGAGGAGGCCTGAGTCCCAGCAGTGGGAACATTAAAAGGCTGATAAAGAAATGAGTGACACAGTACTAAACAAAAAGCAATACAAATGTACACAGGCGATCTCAACCGTACAGTAATTGTCTGTAGCGACATCTATGGCGTCACATAAGAACTAATCCTGCATCGTACAAGTAAAGTTCTCCACGCTATTTGAACATATAGAACAGCCCGAAAACATCTATGGGGCAGTAGCTCACCAGACATAACACCCTTCTGGTCGGAGGATCCTCTCTTTTCAACGGAGGTATGTGGGACTTTATATTCCGCATACCTCCAAAAGTCTTCGATCCACAAATAATCGTCTTATACTCGTACGATATTCCTCACACCATTCTGGGTTTGTCCATTCCTCCGTCTTTGTTCAGGAGATCTGCCTTTGGTATGCGCTTGCTGTGAACATCCTGACGGCTACCAGTCGGTTCTCCTTAAAAGTGAAAGCACGAGAACATATTGGCAAGAAGTTGGTAGAATCATCACAGTCTTGATTTGTCGGATACGTTTTATTCGAATTTATTATTATATGTATTACATTGCACGTGCCATGTTAGTTCTCTGCACCACCCTAATCTAGTAGTCGACCACTACTAGAAAATGCCTAATGCATTAAATTCGCCTTTGTTTGATTAATGCATAAAATTTTAAATAAATATGAAATCCAGGGAAACCGTATACTTATTCACTTGGTAATCTTTCAGTTGGAGGAGCTGGAGACGGCGTTCGCGCAGACGCACTACCCTGATGTGTTCACGAGAGAAGACCTCGCGCTCAAGATTAACCTTACCGAGGCCAGAGTACAGGTCAGTCAGCATCTTTTTTAGAATGCCATAATCCTCCCGACCGAATTTCGATCATGGAGGCCAATCTCAACAGAGATTATATTAAGTACGCAGGAGATAGTGAGCCGCTACTTACACGAACGTAGAGGGAAATGGAAACCATAGATTCGAGAATAAGAAGAAGTATAATTCTCAAGTGTGTTCATAAACACAGGTGCACTCTCTGTTAATTTGAGCTTACTGCCCACGCACGATTAGCTTCATAGTTGCGTATTCGTCATTATACGCTTGGTGTACGCCTGCGTGAAGAGCTTCGCGCGTAGCTTCATAAACTCATTGCGATACGACGGCACGACGCTGCTGCTTTGTCATTCGAGTTTCATTATACGAACATGTAAGCTTTACGCAAGCGTAGACCAAGTGTATCATGACGAATACGCGTGTATGAAGCTACGCTTCAGTGAACAGTAGACCTTACTCTCATTATTATGGCACGGAAATCCGACACAACCGGAGAGATATCAGACGTGGGATCAACGGCTTTATGTACTTTCCAAAGCGTAGATCACTATGGAGAAGAACGTGTAAGAAACTTCATGGACACTCTTTTATATCATGTTCTGAATACGGCGTTGCACCATCGGTACATGGTGGACATCCCACCCATACGTACAAAGTGTTTTGGGAACACTTTCATTATTCGTATAGCTAAGGAGTGGAATTCCCTGCTGGGGTTTGTGTTTTCTGATAGCTACATCCTAGGGGTCTTTAAGTCAAGAGTGAAAAAGTTACTTCTAGGCAAGCGTGCTCTATCGTACGCCTCATCATCGCTTACTATCAGGTGAGATAACGGTCAAACGCGAGCCAATCAATAATAAAGTACGAAATTAATCATCAGCTGAGCGAGTTCAATGACATGTAGGTAGTGGTCTAACTATCTACAGGTCATTGGACTCGCTTAAATGACGTTTACTTAAAGAAATTAATTTCGTACATGCGTATATTATTTCGAGTTTAAGAAAAAAAGTACTCTATTTTTTAAATTTTGTTTTTACAAATCGACGTGTTTCATATACCGGATCGACCCTCCACGGGATTAAAACGATCAAAATTTAACGGTGTATAAGTGGAAATCCATTGAATAATTCGTTGACATGTAGTTTAACTACTTAGTTGTATCACGACTATCGTTAATGCTGGTGTTGATTCGTAACTAGGTTTCACGTAGATTCAGGAATGAATAATAGATTCCTAACACATCGCGCGTTATTAGGCTGGTTTAGTTGCCATTTATAATAGTAAGTTATAGAGTAGGTATGCTCCTGAATCTACACTGTTCGATAGATAAAAGATTTACTTAATTACTTTAATTATTTAACAAACTCTTCTTTTTTTATAGTCTACATTTTTTTTGTCTCTCCTTTCGCAAGTCAACTAGAAGGGATTTCTTTTAGAAATAAGTAGTACCTTTGTACAATTTTATAATACTATATCTCCTTCCTGTGTGTGAGTACATCAATTATAAAATAAATAAAGATAGCTAGTTCTAAGGGGGTTGCAGGGTGGTAGATGGGTTACAGGGGTTATTGTTAGTTATTGGTAAGCAGTTCTTTCTTTTTTTTTTTTAAGAAAAACATTGCCTAACATTAGGAATTACACCGTTACGTACCGGGTGCAGTGGCGGATTAGCTATATAGCAAAAGTAGCAAATGCTACGGGTTCCGCACATTCGGGGGCCCCGCGCCTTCGGAGCCCCGCGCCACCTGATCGTAACAAAAAATAGTTAAAGTATCTACATTACATTAAATCTAAATACAGCTGATTACACACAAAATATTTTATTTAATCTATCTTAATAAAAAAGGTCTACCTAGGGGGACCCCTTATCGAATTGCTACAGGCCCCGCATTGGCTTAATTCGCCACTGACCGGGTGAGGTCATAAACACGTAAATATACACCAACAGACGAGACGTGTCGAAACAACTATGTATAGGCCATACAAATATTTATTCCGTTCACGAATCGAACCCGCGAAAATTACTACACCAACCACCACTACAAGCATACTAACCTTAACACTAATTCCAGTTCAACTAAACATACTTACATAAAATCCGCACCTCTTAACCCCGCAAAGTTGTTGCTCCCTGTCAAGTCAACCCTCAGGTTCTACATAACATGTAGAATTTACGGGCGTCACCACCGCGCGCGTCTACCCTGTCCGCCTCGATAACTTACTGAAACGTCGCCTGCCTCATCTCTTCAGGAACGTCGTCTGACTTACGCTTATGTGATGGGATAGCATAATCAGCCGTATACTGTACCATATTATTAACCCTATACTGTTCGGGTAGCACGCTGTCCGATGGGTAGCACGCTGTTCGATCGTCCGGTAACCGACCGGACCGAGCCCAAGTCGTCGACGGCGCGTACTGTTCCCGCGCGTCTCAAGGAGCTGTCAGCAAACCGTAGAGGCCCAGCCGGCTAGCTGCAGGCAGGCAGGGTCGAAGCCTGCTGGGGTCTGAGAGGAAGGCTCAGCCCCGGTATGATAGGCAACGAAGGAACAGGGTAGGTTTTTAGTCAGTAAGAGTCTGACACTATTTCCCGCTCCGCCCAAGGGCGGGATCTCTCATGGGATGATTTTACCTACCACAAAAAAAACCCTATACTGTTCCCACCTGTGACCCAGGCTTCCTCTCTAGGAGAAGGAATGGGCCATAATCCACCACGCGAGCCTAGTGCGGGTTGGTGAATGTCACATGGCTTCGAATTTTTGGTTTTAAGACATTTCGGTTTCTTCACGATGTTTTTCTTCACCGTTTTGAGAGCAGTAGTGATGATTTTAATTACAATAAGTAATATGCTTGATGAGAATGTTGAGATGGATGTATGGAGTGACGAGAATGAATAAAGTGAGAAATGAGTATATTAGAGGAAGTTTCAAAGTGGCGCCAGTGACTGAAAAGTTATAAGGAAATCGTTTGTTTTGGTATGGTCATGAGAAGAGGAGGGATGAAACGCATGTTACTAAAAGAGATCTTAGTTTACACGTAGATGGCTGAAGAGGAAGAGGGACACCAAAGAAGAGATGGATGGATTGTGTGAGCAGTCATATGAAACAAAAGGGAGTTAGTGATAGTGTGACGGGTAAAAGAAACGTGTGCTAGGTTTGAACCCAGGACTCGTAAGTCGCGTCTAAATTACCACTGGGCCATCACTGCCCTAATACATGCTCAAGTAGAATTAAAGTAAAAAGTACTTAGGTCTCTTGTTTTAAAAGCTAACCACAGATCCTACCATAAGCTCTTAATGCGATCCATTTGACGACCTAAACTGAAATGTTAGAGGGATGGAGCTATATAGGGTTATCGCTCTTCCTCGCTTGCACGCTTGACGTTTTAAAATGTCATGGTAAGCCTCCTGTACATGTTTACGAATGTCATATGATATAACATTTACGCTCGAAGTCACCTGCCTCGTAAAATATCACTTTATTGCATGTAGCGTCGAATGTCAGGGGTTACATTTTTATGGCGTATGTATACTTTTATTGTGAATGCAAATGTTGGTTTAGATTTTGATTGAATGTAATAAATTATCGAGTTTAGTCAGGAAAAAGTCCAGCATCTCGTGGTTTCTACCTCTGGTTTTTTTATTGGATGAAAAAAAGTAAATTTGATATAGTTTGCAATTTTCTAGTCACATCATTATGGTGTTTTTAATGTCGTGTGGATTGCATCACGCATGCGGGATTGACCCGCGCGCGTAACCCCGGCAATTGCCCTTTTCATACAAGTTTTTATTGCAATGCGTGGAATACGCACGCGGGATGCGGGCCAGTAGCCCCTCACGCGGAGTAATTCCGCATGCGTGATGAAATCCGCACGATATTAAAACACCCATATATGTTGTTTTGGTGGACAATAAAGGTTATTTGTAAAATAATCTTTGAGCGATAAGACCGCCCATTGTTACGCCCTATTAATTTTAAGCTCCTGTCATTATTGTGAACAGTAAAGAGTTAAATTCAGTCAATCAAACAATCTTATATAGGGACTTTTTGCGGTGTGAATGTGTCATATAATTACTTCTTCTGCTCAGGGTGGGGCAAGAAGGCGTGTCTTTTACTGACTAAAACCTACTTTTGTCCTTTAGCTGCCTTTTGCGTTCCTGGGCCATACTAAAGCTAGAACTACATTAGACCGACGCACACGTGTGCCACGCCATTTGTACGTAGAACGACGTCGCAGGGCGTGGATGGACGTGTGTAGCTCTACACGTCTAGTTTCCATATAAAATGTATGGAGATCGACGCGCCCAGATCGGCGTGTGTGGCACACGTGTGCGCAGTGTAGTTCTATCTTTTAACTCTTACAAAAATTCCCGAAAAACTTATAAAGTGATACTGGGTAAATGAAAAACCACTTTGAGTGATAAAAAAATCCTAGGTCTTTGGAGATCCTCGCTATCCAGATTTTACTGTAATTGGATTAACTTAACCGTAATAATTGAAAAGAAAATTGTAATAACTTAGCCATACTACAGTTTATACAAAACTCCTAGAGAAAAATCCATTTAGATTCAATATAGAGTTTGCAAACCGAAATTCATTTTCGATTTATTTTTTCGCTAGCGTGCAATGCGGAGAGTGAATGATATTGAACGAGAGACCGAATGTAATGCGAGTGCTACGTTACGGACGTGAACGGGGGTACTATTGGGTCAAAAAGCCTTTTTCGAAATTGATCTGAATGAATGAAGGTTATGCGTTCATTCTGTTATGGAACTATTTAATTTTGATAGTGGAGTGGTTTAGCTGAAACTTACGAGTGGCCTGTTGGTCTAATGGTTTGTGGCGCTGACTGCCATACCGCAGGTCGTGGGTTCGACTCCCACTCAAGACAAATGTTTGTATGATGAGCAAAAACATTTGTCCTGTGTCTGGATGTAATTTATCTATATGCATGCATTCAGAAATATGGGGTGACTGGTAATTAGTGACAGATACTTGAACACGTGATTGTATTCATGTTAACAAACCATTTTTACCATGGGACCAAATCTGCAATCGCGAAAAAAAATCTGCTTGTCAGTAAATGCAAGTTCACCTAACTGGTCAAAATGTACTCAACTTGGCTGATTTTTTCATGATTTCAGTTTTGGTCCCGTAGTAAAAGTTGTTTGTTATCATGACTACAATCACATGTTTAAGTATCGGCCACTAATTACCAATCACACTATATATGTATAAGTATGTTTATCATTTCTCTAATACTCACTTTGGGAGTCGATGGCGTTGTGTGAAAGTTGTGGGATATTATTATTACTAAGAATTGTTTTGCGGCTAATAATCATACTAATATTATAAAGGCAAAAGTTTGTGAAAGGTGTGTGCGTGTATTTGTAAAAAATTCGAAGATGCGGGTCCGTGTAGTGAATTATAGCCCACCCTTTCCTGAGAGGCTTAAGTGCCAGCAGTGTGAACATTATGGGGTTAATTATAGTATGGTACACACCGACAATGTATAGTTTAAATAGCTGCAATAAAGTATATAATAATTAAGGAGGAGGTCCCTGTCTCTGGAGCCCTAACCATTTTTTAAATATATATTTTCTATATGTGTTATAAGAAATATTTAAAAATATCTTAAATATGTACAAAAAAAATAATTTACTCAACCGTCAGAATTGACGTGGAAATTGGAATAACTTTACTTTCAGCTAACTTAACTTTAACTCAATTTATACACTCCATGAAATGGCTACCTAAAAACTAATTAACGTCGGCCAAATCATGAAATGACCAATTTTATGATATGGCTACGATATAAACCCTGACAGGAGATTTTTCTGATCTTAAATGTGCAATAAGCGTCGTAGGATATATTAGCATTTCGAGTTCTACTCTCCTATCCATTTTCAATACGACTTCAACAGTTTACATAGCCGGTTCGGTACCTAATCGCGTCGGTATATACTCGGTTTGGTGCCTCACCGAGGCGAGCAACACGGCGCCTGTTTTAGCCAAATTGCCCGCTGCTGCCTCCGTGTTTTATTTATGCCCAAATAAAAATTGCCCAATTCCGTCGCTCTGGCACCGCAGCCACAATTTAGTGCGCAGGCTGTCGCTCGGGATCACACTTTTATTGCACATATCTGATGAATCATGCCTGTTAAGTGTTTGCTTGGAAGTTATTTTATGTTGGCAGGATATGCAAATAAAACATTATCGTACATTATGATGGAAATCACCTATTTTTTTCTGCGCTTTTTTATTTGAAAGATGAATCTTTGACTAGAAATTACTCCTGTATTGTCACAAACATGTAAACTCACACACACAAGACACCCATACCCATAACACCTATATATAGACTGTATAAATATTAAATCCGTGCGGGAATCGAATACGCGAGACGCAGCGCAGTAGTCAATCGCTTAACCATTGCGCCTTCCATGTCGACAAATTTTCTATAATACCAATCAGTACCTTAACTATTGAGGACCCTAAATCATTACTTTAGGATTCAGTAGAAAACAAGCTAAAACTGATTAACATAAAACTGGCAAATTAAAACTCATGAAGATAAAGTTTGCTAATAAAATTCAAATGCCTAATGAATTCACGAATAATTTGACCCTTATACCTAATTGCTACTCGACTACATATAATATTTCAAAATTAGATAACCAGATCTATAAAGGGCTTAGTAATAATACCGCTCCCCATCCTTTCCTGCAAGTGAAGGCAAGTCTAAAGTTCCCGACGTAATTACGACACTCACACGTCAAACGTCTACATTGACCGGTCTACTCTAACAGGGCAATCCACGTAACTACCAGCTACGTAAGACAATATCCAATTTCGTTTGTCCGCTGTCGAACATTCACTTCCATTAGTTAACTACCATTGTCAAAACCCACTCTACTCTAGTTCGTTGCCAAAACCACCAAAACAGTTGAGAATTGAACGGTGTGCGTCCATGTTAGATTGGTCCTCGATAGTTCATTGGTTTGTTGGAATTGCTGTGGATATGTGAGTGGTGTGCGGGGCGGGGGAGGTCAGGTTGGGTTGGTGGTCTGTAACGCGTTTAAGGCGCTCATCTCGGAATGGTATTACGGTATGAGGCTGTTACCCCGCGCCTCGCCGCACCCCCGCTCACACCTTACGGCACGTGCTACTGGGATTAAGGGGTGTCGCGTATGGAGAGGACTGGAGGAATTTGGTTGATGAATTGATAAGATGGCAAAGATTGGTAGAAAGTTTAATTAATAAGAGATGTTCTTGACACACGATCGTCGCGGAAATGCAAAGAGATGAATTAAAAATAATAATAATTTTGCAGAATATATTTTGAAAAGCTGTTTAAAATCTTAAAAAGTCTTAAACAATGAGCTTTGCTAAGCTAAATTTACCAGGTAAAGGGAAAGGCTTATCTTTCAATCTACTATCCTACTGCTAGGCAAAGGCCTCCCGTAACTTCTTTCAGGTATTCTTTTCGAGAACCACCTCAAACCAGCCCTGTCTTAGGGTCTGGGTCATCTCGCCACCTCTTCCTAGGTCGACTTAGTCGGTGTCGTTCATCTCCAGATAGTTGAGGAGACTTGCCCAACGATCATTGAGCATACGGCTGATGTAGGTAACGCTCCCAATCGCATTTTAACCTGGCAGCCCGTTTTCTTACGTCTATAATACCCGTCTAAGCGCAGCGTGGTGTTCCTCATTCTGTGAATTGAAATTAATGACGAATTAAAAACTATATATATTTCGCAGAATATTATGTACTTTGGAAGCTTATTAAGGCCTTACCTGTCAATCAAATATCAGTCAGAAATTCCAGGAAACCAGTCCTAATTTTAACACAAAGAGATCACACGTCAACCAAAAAACCACCTTCGACAGCCCTAAAAGAGCTTGGTAATATAATTGAGTCGGCTTTCAATTTGATTCGCATCCTCGTCCGGCTGTAGAGTGTCGGTGATAATTCGCCCGAAAAATATAAAAAGGAAGCTTTTGGGAGCAGCTGTCCGCCATATTGGATTACTGCGAGGTGGGTGCGAACGAGAGGCGCCAAGTGGAAAGTACCTACAGTAGGAGGTAAGTGATTGGGATATTGGGCTATTTTTAATGTCGCTTCTTCGGAAATTAGGAATTGTGGGGCTATTTTTAGTTTTTAGGGAATACAATTTTCCCTAAAAACTAAAAATAGCTATGAATTTTTTTTTTTAAGTTGGAACATCAATTAAAAACCTCTTCCCGCTCTAAGCGGAGCGAGACCAAGTGTCAGACTTTTACTGACTAAAACCTGTGTTCTGTCAGTTGACCTTTGCGTTCCAGGACAACTCTACCACGGTTACGCTTTCGAAATAACCTGCTATAGCTCATAGGTGCTACCTGACAAAAAATTGATCAGGGACCAACTTACCAACTTTACCAAAACACTAAAATAGAAACTTACCCTTCAAAGTGAAGTACTTTTTTGATGGGAAGTAATCTAGTGATTCTTCGCGCTCTTGGAGGGTTTTCTTTATGATGGGTAAAAATCATCCAATAACAACTTCCGCCCTTGGGTGAAGCAGGAGATAGTGTCAGACTCTTACTGACTATAAAACCACCCCGTTCCTACTGGTGAGGGTTGCGGGAATCCGATGGCTACGAGACACGTAAAACCAATAGTTGGGACGTCCCTTGTGGAGGCCCATGTCCATCAGTGGACGTCTTTCTGCTGAAATAATGATGATAAACCTATACACGACCTTAAATAAATTAGCAACAGACATCTAAATTCTATACAAAACAATTGACATTATATTCTCCACTCAAAATAAAAATGACAGATCCAAAAATTGAAGCCCATATAATCTAAATCAAAAGAATCACTCAAAAAAGAAATATTATTCTCTTCGTGACGTGGAGAGGCACTCGTGTAAAACAATAGGGTTGACAAGCGTGCAAACAACACAGCATTACAATGGTACTCGATGTACTCGAGTAGGGCTGCCCCTAACGAGTACTTAATTATTATTTGTATCCAGTTCGAGTGGTGGGGTCGTCAAGATTAATATTATGTTTATTATCTAATGTTTTTATTTAGGTTTTTTTTAGTTTTTTTTTTTAAGTGTGTGTGATTTAATGTTGAAAAGTTAACAAGAGGTTATTATAATCTTTTGAATCGTTGGCAGGGGCTTAATATTTTGATGACACATTCGTTCTTAGGGACATTTTTTTTAATGTTCTAAACTATATTATAATACCGATTTTAATCTGATTCAATGAATGAATTTATGTTATTTTTTTAAGTTATAAATTAATTTTAATATAAAAAAATGCGTTTTAATTCCATAATCTATTAATCTCATGCTTGCAAGTTATTCTGGGATTGTCTGTTAGTATTACAGCACTAGATTGGTTTAAAAACAATGTTTCTGTAATATTCTAGTGTTTGTAATGCTGACGATTTTTATCAATAAATAATAATTTAAGTAGATAAATGATCGTGACTCGTAAGAATCTCAAGAAATGCGAGAAGCAATTGTTAAAATTATATCATAGATTGTGTGGCACTCAGTGGAAGAGTGATAATATTAAACAATCTGTGTTCGATAATTTCTTATTCTGAAAGAATGCATGGCTCTTGTTAGTTACTTACTAAATTTTAAATGTTGCAACAGCAAAATACCTTAAAAACAACCTGAATTTTAAGTTATATGACAAGACTGGACCACCGATCTGGCTTTGTCCTTATTGTTTTAATATAATAAGAGTTGCCTATAATTTCTTCAACAATAAATTACCCTCAGTGTTTACTGAACAACAAGAAAAATTACTCAACAATGTTTACCGAACAACAACAATAAAAACTAGTGTTGTGTTTATAATAAAGGCAATTAGCCACACAATCCCAGGGGCGTACGACGCAACCCTACCGGCGTGCGACCAAAGCTAACGACGCGTCATATCGAACTCATTGTACACAAAATATCATAAAAACATACGACACAATATCTGTAGCGTTGTGACATTTGACTTCTCTTTTGTAGACACAGGCTTTACTTACATGAGCATTAAGTCCCCTCTTTGAAGAGTGACATGGTTGTTTCGGGAGGTTCGCGTTTTGGATTTGGGCGGAGAAAACGTCCGAGTGTTATCATTTTGCGGTTCGCCAAAGGACATGGTGAGAGCATACCTACGGTGGAGATCTGCCCCACTTGGGCGAATCACCCTCTCGTGTCTCGTGTCCTCGTGTCCTCATGGAGGCGATTGGCTGCAGCGACCTCTTGGTTCTGGTTTAGGCACTGGCTTGCGGGCTTCCAGCAATGAGTAACTCGCTGTCCGATAAGGACTAAGAGTCAAGAGACCCGAGTCAAGGGCATGTTGTGTTCCACGCGCACCACGGAGAGCTGTCAGAAATATAGACGGGCCTAGTTGGGGCAGGTGGTCTAGTCAGAAAAAGTTTGACACTGCCTGTTGCTCCACCAAAAGCGATTCAAGATTTCCGCTGCGGTACCGCTCAAAACATTCATCTCTATATTTTCACTCATCGTCATTGTGTTTTTCGCCACTCGAGTCGCGAGTTCACGCGCCACGCACTTGGATGGTTGTACCTACCTTCTTTATCAATCATTCTTCTACTCAAATCAAATCAGGGGTGAAAATGAAATATGTCATATTTTCAAAACAATTGGAAGCTGGATTTAAATGATGCTTGAGTGGAAACGGTTTCTGTGATGTACCCATCCCATCTATACGTACAAAATGTTTTGGAAACACATTTACGAGTATTGTGTGTACAGCTAAAGAGTGGAATTCCTTGCCGGAGTGTCCGTTTTCTGATAGCTACAACTTGGGGATTTTTTAGTCAAGAGTGAATAGGTTACTTCTAAACAAGCGTGCTCCATTGTCGACCACATGTTCGCTATCCATCAGGTGAGATAGTGGTCAAGCGAGCCTATCAGCATTAAAAAAAATGAGGTTTGAAATGGAAGATAGAAGAAACTCCTCACTCGGAACTCTTTATAAAGAGTGCGATGATAATGAATTTCTAAGATACTAAAATAGATACTGTAAGGTTACGAAATAATGTAATATTATCCTGTGTGTGTATATTTATCCTGTGTTCATTATGAGGTGTACAATAAAGTATATAATAAATAAATAATAAAGGCTTATGCACATTAAATTACAGGATTAATCTCTACTAAATAACTATTTTACATTAATTTTATAAAACTAGCTGTCACGAACGAAGTGTTTGCGTGAATATCGGACGCAAAAGAAGGAGCTAAAAAAAAGGGGATGTAAAAATCCGTTGTTCCCCACATTTTGGCGAATTCTGCAATTTTTTTCACAAACCTTTCGAATCCCGAACCTAATTTGAGTCACTGTTAAATAGCTGTTGTGTCTCACGTGGATCTGCGATTTAAAAAATTAAAGTAGATAGTAAAAGTTGTTTATATAGGGTGACTAGTAATTAGTGAATGATACTTAAACACGTGATTGTAGTCATGATAACGAACAACTTTTACTATGGGACCAAACCTGAAATCGCGAAAAGAAATGTGCTTGTCAGTACATTTGTGTTCGCCTAATTGGTCAAAATGTACTGAACTTGGTTGATTGACCACTCACCCTTGAAACCACCCTCGAAATTAGAAGACTATATTTTTTAGTCAGCCCGTATTAATAGTGAAATGTTGGAGTCTACCTTGAAGCCTTTTCAAATAGTTATTTTCGTAATCTATCAGCAGTATGGCCGTGGAGCCGTTCTATTTCTATTTTCTCTTTGTGAAGGTGAGCCTATTACTAGTACTACGCTAAATTCGGACAACTACATGCCAAAATAAAAGTTTTGCTTTCTGAAATTCAATCATTTTAGCCTTTAGTAAAAAGGAAATTGAAGGTTTCTTCTTCTCAATGATTTATGTAGTAAACAGGATCAAAATTTAGGTAAGTTTTCATTTCTCAATAAATATTATTATTTATTCCAGGGCCATGTCCAATTTCACATAACCCATGGCCCCAGTAGGCTTCGACCCTGCCGAGCCCCTAGGGTTTGCTGAAATCTTCTTGCACCGCGCGTGGGACGCGCCGTTGACGAATTGGGCCCCTTGGCCATGGGCTTGTTTGGTAACCAAGTTGGTTAGTTAGGTTGGTTTCTAAACCTACCTGTGTTCCTCTTAGCGTCTACGAGTTGGGTTATGATGACTCTTTCGAATTCCGCAGCCGTGGCTTACTTGATACTTTAACGGCTAGTCCGCAGTTTAGGCAGCCTGTGGTTCAAGCATAGGTTCAAATAGGAACTTGCAAATGACCCTACAGATCACTAACAAATCCTTTTCAACCACATAAACTATCTTATCTTCCTTGGGCTCTTATTCCTGAAACTTAGCACAAATAGTAAACCAAGTAAATTAAAATGGTTTTCATTATTCGTTTTTCAATACAGCTTCTATAGAAGAATGTAATGGTTATCTAAGGTAATCTTATTTCTTGGGTTAACTTTGCAACTTTGCACAAATTCTAATCAAAATGAATAATAAAAACATTATTAATTTTTCAGAAATCTTTCTCGTGAACAACACGTCACTGCTAAAGTGCTAGTAATTAATACAAGATTAGGAATTCTAAATAACATATCTTCCAATCAACCTTAATTCACACAACCCCACATCTCGTATCTTACAGTTTTACTATCATCTGTCATAACACGAAATGGGGAATTAACACAATTTGTCGCAACACTATACTCGTGAGATGGCACGAGTCGCAAGTGTGTGCTGGTACGACCCTTCCTGTAACCCTTGCAGCAACCCCTTCGGTGCGCGTGTCAGGCACAAATTACCATTGACTAATATTTGCCGTATGACACTCGTGCAGTTTTGACACTGAGAATAATTGGCTTAGTCTAATTTATATATGTTATATATTAAATTTATATAAACTAGTGCTTGACTGCGATTCCACCTGATGGTAAGCATAGTGATTCAATCGTTGATGGTGAGGCGCACTAGTTTATTAAGAGCTTATTTAGTCTAGCATTGAAGACACCCAAATTATTATTTGAAAGTCTGTGTCTGAAAGCTATAACCTAGGAGTATTTATGTCAATGGGTAGTCAGTGACCCGGTTACTTCTAGGCAAGCGTGCTTCATCGTTGGCCACATCATCGCTTATCATCAGTTGAGATAGTGGTCAAACGGGGGCCTATGCATAATAAACAAATGTATAAAAGGAGAAGTTGACTGACTGATATATTCCGAAATACAACCGAAATACCGCCGAAATTACTGGGACTAAGAGCGTGACATTTTGCACAATGTTATCTTTTATAGCGTAGGCAAGCTCTAAGAGAGAATTTTCCGAAATTCACCGCGTAAGGGGATGAAAAAGGAGTCCAGTTTGTATGGAGAAACCTACTTTCACAAGAGCGAAGCCACCGGTAGAAACTAATTTCAATACAGCATAGCATAACATTAGCGTTATAATGTTCCCACTGCTGGGACTCAGGCCATCTTTCTGGGAGAGGAAATGGGCCGCAATCCACCACGCTTGCCCAATGCGGGTTGGTGGATGTCAACTGTCTTAGAATTTTTGGTAGGCTGAGACATGCCGGTTTTCTCACTATGTTTTCCTTCACCATTTTGAGAGAAGTAGTGATGAAATAAATTACACAAAGTAATGCGCCTGGCTGAGAATTCAGATTGATTGATTGGAATTTCAGCATAAGTTGTACCTCATTTTTCTTCTAGTGTTGAAGTAATCAGATTTTTTTTATCAGTTATTGGCAACTTGTACAGCTCTATCATTGGCCACGTATAAACCCTGAAAGGTGTTAGTGGCGGTACTGGACGGGAAGCATAGAAGCTGACACATATCCTGTTAAGTGTCTCTATACTGGCTTTACTGTATTTGAGATGGATCGAGGAAGCCAAGAGGTAGCGGCTAACACGGAACCGTAGTGAGATTCGCGGATTGGTCACTGCTGTTTTCGTCCAGCGGGGAGATGTCCTGATGGGTGATGAACTATAAAAGGGATGGGTGTAATAAGTTGTAATTAGCAGTTTCTAATTCAGAATTATTAGCATTTTTTAAACAAATTTTTAGGAACTAAGAACTAGACGGAAGATGGTAATGAATTCTTAAGAAAATAAATAAATTCGAAGATGATAAGTGCTCTTTTGACCAATCGTTTTCATGATAATATCACTAATTCTCTGACCTACGTTGGTATATTAAAATATTATTTTAAACATTCTATATGTTGTAGAAGTGTTCTCCCCACCCGTTTTGCATGGGTGAAAATTATTATTACCAACCTTCTTCATTTATTCCTTTTTATACTAGCGAAAATCTCATGACTTATTCCATTGTTTTGGAGGACTGTAACAGACAAACGCAGAAATAAGAGTCATAGTCATCCACCACCAAAAATAGTATACTGAAATCGCTTGTATCTTTCATTCTACCTAACCAAGAAAATTAACTCCACATCAACCTACAAAATTGGTTAACAAACTAAACAGTAAACATCCAAGAAATACTATCAACCGTCACAAAGTCGCAAGTTCAATACTAGATACGACTGCAAGCTAATCCAGTCGATATGATCCCTTACATAATTTCTCGTAAACATGTTATCTGCGATACGTCTTCCATTTTGCGCGAATTACACCACTCTGCGACTGAATCTAATTACGAGGCGGTCGGACCGCGAAACGGATTAAACATGGAGGCGGTATTTTGAAAATGGAATTAGCTATGACGTTCTTTTGTTTATTTTTTGGCTTTGAGGTTGGTACTGCTGTGATTTTTGTGGGAAATGTTTTTATTTTGAGAGAATATGACGTGACTGCTCGTATTTCATTATGTTTTTTAATTGAAGCTAAAAATATGTGTTTATTATAAATGGAAGTTTGGGTACCTAAAGAACGAGATGTAAGCTGATGGTTTCATAAAAGGATCTCGTCTGATAAATATTTTCTTCTTAGTCGAGTATCCTATCACAGTGGTCGTGGCTGTTGTTGATGGACAGGGCTGCGACGCGCTGTAGTCGTTTACCTCCAAGGCTGCGGCTTGTCGAGTGATGGCTCCATTTCTGGTGGTTGTCGGCATCACGCGTACCCTGCTTAGCTTTAGTGATAAGGTCGATCCAACGAGTCGGGGATCGACCGCGGGTGCTCTTACCTTCAACGTGGCCTTAAACCACAAGTCTTTCCTTGAGTCTTCGTTTATAGAACTGTGCCTAGAGAACTTCAGTAGGTATTGGTAACTGCAAAAACGACGAAAGTCTGTCCTAAAGTTCTTTGAAGATGAAGTAATTGGTGCGGAAAGCTGTCCACTGTATTTTTAACATTCGAGTATATTATACAATACACACCTACAAATTACGATAAAGGTTCTTACGAGCCTATTTCATTGATATATTATAATTGAAGATACGTTCCGCGCTAACATCGCAATCAGAAAACCTGGACTCGAAAGTCACACATCAGTCACAGGTCAGTGTCATCACAGTCTCAAACCTATAGTCACATGATAGACAAGAACTGAGGTAAGAGCGCTGTCGTTCGAGCGAAATAGCGTTAACCACCAAATGTGTATGTATGATCGTCGCGACCGATGTGAAATCGTGCCATATAGGCACAATTGAAGCGAGTCAGCTATCTTCCGCTGTTTTGATTTAATCTGGCCTTAGATTTCTAGGGCTATTCGCTTTTAAGGTTCGTCTAACTAAATCAAGAATTGTTAGGATATTCTTGATGATCAAGACTATACCACTTATCTGAACTTAAAGGCGTATTTCAGATATGCAAGGTTAGAAATTCTTCCTTCCAAGATTATGAAGTGATTCTTTTTACCACATTGTTTTTAGTATATGCGAAACCTGAATATAATTTGTTCAGAATCAGTAACTGAATCGATTCAAGAATTTTTACACTACGTTATATTTTTACCCAAATATATTCAAAAAAGGTCACAAGTTGGACACCACCGACAATTAGTACAACACGGGTCACGGCAGGCCATTGTGGGTATTAGAAGACAGCGCCCAGATAGGTGCGGGAACAAAACAACCCCTCAGTCACCTGGAAGGTCCGGTGGCCGTGTGTTTGTGTGAACAACTAGGTTACACAACAAGCTTGTAACTTTGTGATTTTTCATGATACAGTTATGAAATTTTGTAAATAGATTCTTCTGGTTTTTCTTATACTAAAAATAAGATTGTATAATTTTAAAATGCCACATCACATCCTACCACCTCTACGAACCGCGAGCTAAGATAGCTCCTTGGGTCTTAGGGAGGATAACGGTAGATTTGCCGGATCCCCAAGGGTGGTAGAAGGGGGGCAATTTGCCCCTAATCATGTGATGAAAAACTTAACACCACATGAAACGTCGGTTCAAGTTAGATTGTATGTAATCAGTTTTGGGAATACTTCGGGTTATTTATTATGTTAATTTTAATGTATATGGGATTAATTTGATGGAGCTTATGTGTGTTGGTATAGGTTTAGAATGGGTTTATCAATTTCTTGTTTGATGCCTGTTAATATGTGATAGGCCAACAAGTGCCCAATGAAAATACACATAAACTTTTATTACATTTTGATTTTGTTCCTCTATTTGATTCCTTATTACTTGTTGCAAAACTGTACCACAATAATCATATAGGATAATTCCCATAAACAGGTAACAGAGCAGTGATGGCCAAGTGATAACGGCACCCACTTCCAAGTTGTAGGATGGAATTCAAGCCCTGGCAGGCGTTCGTGCAGAGGATTCGCCCGGGTGTCGCCACTGTGCGGAACACCCGGAGGACACGGTGGAGCATACTGTAGAGGTGCGCCCCGCCTGGGCGGAACATCGCCATGTCCTCGTGGGGGCACTCGGCGGTAGCGATCTCTCTCACCGGGCCTTGGTTCAGGCCATGGTCCGGAGTGAGGAGGGATGGCAGGCGGTCGCCTCCTTCAGCGAAGCAGTAATGCTAGCAAAGGAGGAGGCCGACCGCATCAGGCAGAGGCAACGGGGCGCTCGCCCCAGCCACCGCCGGGATTCTGATCCCGATTTCTGGCCACCGTAGGCGCGGGCTTGCGGACGGCGTGCAATGGATAGCACGCTGCCCGATCGTCCGGTAACCGACCGGACCGAGCCCAAGTCGTCGACGGCGCGTTCTGTTCCCGCGCGCCTCAAGGAGCAGTCAGCATACCGAAAAGGCCTAGCCTGCTAACTGCAGGCAGGCAGGGTCGAAGCCTACTGGGGTCATGGGTTAACTTCCGAAAGGAATACCCGGCCCCGGCACGATAGGCTACGAAGGAACGGGGTAGGTTTTTAGTCAGTAAGAGTCTGACACTACTTTCCGCTCCGCCCAAAGGCGGGATTTGTCATTGGATGATTTTACCTAGCATAAAAAAAAGCCCTGGCACGCGTTTTATAAATTGTGAGGAAACCGGCATGTCCTAGAACCAAAAATTCGGAGACATGTGACATCCACCAACCGTAACTGGGCTTAAGTGGTGAATTACGGCCCATTCTAAAGAACACGCTTGAGTCCTATCAGTTGGAACATTATAAGGCTGATTAGGTTTTGTTTTATTTAAGTGTTCCAACACTTATATGAAAAGAAAGGAAATAAATAAGTTTATTCGAAGACATGTGACATCCACCAACCCGCACTGAGCCCTCGTGGTGGATTACGGACCATTCCCTCTCTTAGAGAGGAGGCCTGTGTCCCAGCAGTGGGAACATTAAAAGGCTGATGATGATGATGATGATTTGAAACTAATATAAGGCTCGCAACAAAAACCAAATTCAAAGTTGGTACAAACGGAAAAAAGCAAAACGAAATAAAATGATGGAGCTCACTCCAAAATAGGTTAAATTCAGCGTAATGTAACAAATAATTAGTAGGTATAGGCCTACCTGACGTTTGTTTTTTTTTTTTTGTTTCAATTGGATCTGGAAAATTGTATATCTAGGTGAGTGCTCCAGGAAAACCTGCAAAACATTATATATTTTCTTAAGTTCCTTTTTGTATTTTGCAGGTCAGTATTAAGTTCTAGTTTAAAAATATTATTGGTAGCCTGTTAGACCCCGATTTCACCAATGTTATTGCCAACTCGCAAAAATCGGTGATTGATGCAAATATGATTTTCGCAATCTACAAGTCAGCAATAATTATATTTGAAATATCTGAACTTATTTATTATGCACACCTACAACTGTTGTCTTTTTTCCCCAAAGGTTGACTGGTAGAGAATGCCTTGTTACATTAAGTCCGCCTATATACTACTGTACTATCAAAGACAATTTCGCCTGACCACCGCTAAGTTCATTTTTGCTTGCACTATTGTACATGAAGATTAAAATAATAAATAATTATAATATAAAACTTTTTACAAAAAAAATACAACCGACTTCAAAAACCACCAAAAAATGCAAAATAACTTTCAATTTCGGAAGTCGGTGTTTCTATAATAGTTTGGTCTCTTCGCTATTTAACACCGACTTCCGAAATTGAAAGTTATTTTGCATTTTTTGGTGGTTTTTGAAGTCGGTTGTATTTTTTTTGTAAAAAGTTTTTTATTTCACACTTTTTAGTAGTAATACCCCTCAGCCAAACTTAAATAGATAGGTACCTTCCGCCATTCGGTTCCATCATCAAATCATCATGACAATTCTAATAATACCAAACACGGCTAAGATACACTGATTTATTACAAAGTTCCGGCTCTTACCTACCTTCCGTCTTCATCATCAGGTCAGTTCTATGTACCCCTCCCCTTTTTCCTTTAGTCAGCCACCAACTACATGTATAAACAAAGCAATTTTACTTGTTACGACAGTTCTGCTAAGGTTTTTTGAAGAATTCCGTTCTATGTCTTCGTAGTTCATCATCAGATCAAAACAATATTTTTATAAGACCAACTCGAGAGTATAATCTTTCAATCAAAACAAAAATTTTCAAAATCAGTCCACAATTGACCGAGATATCGGCGAACAAACATATACAAACGACAATTCTGCTATGATTTTTTGAAGAGTTTCGTCCTATATCTTCGAAGTTTATCATCAGATCAAAAATTTATTTTTATGGGACCAATTCGGAAGTATAATATTTCAATCAAAACAAAAATTTTCGAAATCGGTCCACAATTGACCGCGAAATCGGTGAACATACATAAAAAAAAAAAAAAAAAATACATACAGCCGAACATAGAACCTCCTCCTTTTTTCGAAGTCGGTTAAAAATACCCAAATTTCTTTTAATCTTCCAGTTCTGTTATAATCTAAACTAATTGCTGAGCAGCTATGGTCCTGGTTACTGCCTGCAGGATTGCTTACAGCAATTAGTACAGGACGTGGTATACTTCCAGGCCAAATTCTGCCCTTGAGAGGCAACGCACTGTCGAGTATACCCTGGGGAAGTATGAAAGTGCACACCAGGACCCCGGAAACAAGGCCAAGAAGGAACGGGGTAGTTTTTTAGACAGTAAGTTTGACACTATCTCCCGCTCCGCCCAAGGGTGGGGGATGTCATGGGATGATTTTACCTACCATAAAAAAAAAACTATCGAGGGTAGTCCAAGTAATACATTATCAGTTTGTATGTGTTGTTTAAAGTTATAAAATATTAACCTTAGCAAAAGTTAGTTTTGTGGTTTTTTTTTTGTAAGAGTCGGGACAATCAACATACTCAAGCCCCAAGTGGACACCGGTGTTCGCACACCTATTGTCTTTTATTGTGTCTCTAATTACGGTATTCAGATGGTTAACAGACCGTAACAACTATCGTTTTACTGATTTATAATCATTCACATCATCCATACAAACCTCTCAATTCAGTTAATTGATGTGCAGCCATCGTTACACGAATTGATGATTTTAATTATTATTATTTCATATATAAATACATATTACGGGCGTTTATCATTTTAAGGAACATAGAACCTCAAAAATGCAAAAAAAAAAACATAAGTTGAATTTCGAGGGTTCTTCTGGAGCCCACCTTAATAAAATTTTTACCACAAAAATAAGCTAACAAAATTTTCCTACATGTGACATAAACCGTCGTTCAAAGTTGACTAATAACTTAACCGCAGCGCTAAGTGATCGAGTACGCGGCAGATTGGCAAGTTGTCCAAATTATTCGCCGTGCAACGGGCGCCATTAGGGTCTTTTAATAACGTCAAAGACACGGTCGACGGTGTGTGCCGGGTCTTATATGTTAAGGGTGTGTGAATTTAACTTCTCATTAATAAAGTTATTTGTCTTGGGGTTAAAAAGATGCAGGATTTCTTAGACTGGCATGGGAACCACTAATGTGTTTTTACCCCTACTGTACCATGAATAGGGTTCGATTTTTCAAGACTTATGTACCCATTTTTTTTTTATGGCACGTAAAATCATCCAATGACAAATCCCGCCCTTGGGCGGAGCGGGAAGTAGTGTCAGACTCTTACTGACTAAAAACCTACCCCGTTCCTTCGTTGCCTATAGTGCCGGGGCTGAGCCTTCCTCTCAGAAAACGGCCCTTGACCCCAGCAGGCTTCAACCCTGCCTGCCTGCAGTTAGTAGGCTGGGCCTCTTCGGTTTGCTGACAGCTCCTTGAGGCGCGCGGGAACAGAACGCGCCGTCGACGACTTGGGCTCGGTCCTTATGTACCCAATATGTACCTATGTATGTTAGTATGACATACTTAGATAGGTACACTGTCTTTGACACGCCTTAAAGCCTAAACGGCTTGGTGCATTTTAGCTTGATGAGTGTCATTAGATTTGTGTTATTTGTTAGAATGTGTCGTTTCAAAAGTAGGTAACTTATGGATGTATTACAGAATTTTGGCACCAAATTATTTAAAAAATTCTGGGTAATAATTTAGGGTAATAAAATAAAGGGCTCATGGAGAAGATTTCAATAGTAGTTATTATTTGTATTTTTTTTTAATTGTTTTTGTATTTCGGGCTCGTGTCCGCAACTCCACGACGATTTTGCGTACAGTAAATAGTTATTATACACTAAAAGATATATTTTGAGTAATATACATACATAATAATTATATCTACTCATGTAAAAAACTTAAATATTAACTAAAATATAGGAAATAAAAAAAATTACAGTGTCAAAAACTCGACTGCAAAAATCGTATAAAAACTTGAAACAAGTCAGCTTAAGCTTGATTGATCTAAAATTCTAATGTTTTCACAGCGATAGGATAGTAACTTAAAGGTAAGAAAAAAAAAAAAAAAATAACATTATGAACCAACAATTTTTTTTTCCAACAAAGAAAACGCATTACATTTTACGCTCCACGAGCAATTCACCATCCCACAAATTGCTATGCGCATTTTTACCGTCACCGTTAAAAAGCATCGACATATTAAACATAAAGCAAAAACGAACCAGCGTACCGTATAATCACTTAAAGTAAACCCCCCCTTTAACACACGAGCTGTCACTTAAAACGAGTCGCGAAAACATTCCCCGCTACTTAAACAGTTTCGCCGCATTTCTTAACATATTTCCATGAGTCTTTAACGTTAACTTTCACGTTAACTCCGCGTATGAAGTGTTTTAAAATATTACTCGCGATGACGCAATTAAGGGGTACTAACTTTTAAGTAGGTGATGCATGTGAGTTATGTTTTAAGTGGCGAGTTTGAATTAAGCTTTTATGTTTGAAATTAAATTCTGTTCGACTTCATGTCTGCGGTTTGAAATGTGTTTTGTAACTAGAAGAATTAAGGTTGGAACATTATTTTATTTTATGTTGTTTGGTCTCTTTTTGTATAATTAGAAGAGAATCTCATAAAATGCTACCATGAATGTGGTAGCATCACATCACGACAATCACACACAAAAATGTTATAAAGGCTTGTGTTTATATATGTGTGTGCCTGTATATTTCTTACTCCGTCACGCTCAAACTGCTAAGTAGATTTGTATGAAATTTAGCACATGGATAACCCACATGGATAACCCATATGTCCTGGAAAAGGACAAGAGATGCTTTTTACCTTGGTAATATGTTCCCTTGGAATAATTTTCTACCAGCATGCGGGTGAACTAGCTGGCTGAAGCTCTAACAGCTCAATAATTTATACATAAAAAAACGTAATTAAAGCAGACTCCTAACTAAATGTCTTAAAATATGGCATCAAAAATACCTCCGCATCGCTGCTGAATAGAAGAGTGCCCAATAAACTGTCAGCATTGCCATATTGTATGGCAATATGACAATGCTGCCATACAGTATGGATGAATCACACGAAATGTCAACGCGTTCGTCTGGATAGTCTATGGGCACTAAAGTTAGTTGAACTAAGATAACAAGCCATGAGATCGTTACTACTCCAAACTCATTAAATGAGATGAACACTTCATAGCCAATTCACAATATCACCTATTCACAAGTAACTTAAACTTTTATACACCCCATTATTATTCTAAACAAAAGAAGTAATTAAACTGGCCGCCCTTAAGCGTCGTTCACACAAACAATATTTGTTATTATTTAACGCGAGCACACTCAATGCAGCGTGTAAAGGATGACAAACAAGCCACGTTTGGCAACAGAAGGTAATTACCGGACCCCCAGTGTGTACACCCCATAATGAGAGGAGCGCACCCAATTTTTCGTGAACCCTGTTTAGTGGTAGCAGAGAAATAGAATTTCTTTGTGAAGAAGTTATTATATTTTGGTTTTTGAATCTCTGTGTGCCTTTTTTGCAATGGACTCCTTCAATGTTTTCCAGCTTTGCTACCCAATGTGGCAATGCTGTCAGCTTTCTGGGCACTTTTCCAATTGACATCGATGTGGATATCTTTTTTATAGCCATTGTGCTTATTATTATTTTTAGCTTGTATTATTATTAGCGACCCGCCCCAGCTTCGCACGGGTGCAATGGTGACATTAAACATATTATGCAGGCATAATACTTAATATATAAACCTTCCTCTTGAATAGTGATTCAAGAGTTCATTGAGCGCTATCTATTAAAAAAACCGCATCAAAATCCGTTGCGTAGTTTTAAAAATCTAAGCATACACAGGGACAGACAGCGGGAAGCGACTTTACGTTTATTAGTATAAAGTAGTTAAGATTTTAATAATTTTGTCTAATATCGAATAAAACGAAACGAATACATATCAGTGGATGTACCTATTAATTATTCGCAAAATTATTCCTAGTAAATATTGTAATGTAAAATTGGTGTAGTTTTCTAATACAATTGTCTCCATGACAATATGTGAAATCATTGAAACAGGCGCGATTATGGTAAAATGGTTCTGAGAATTATAATTTATAGCATTGACTCAGCGAACTTGCCGAGAAGCCTGACTCAAGGTATTTGCTGCCAAATACTGCAAAAGCATTAGATCCGTAAGCTGATGGAAACAAGGAAACAAAACGACTCTTTTAGGCGCCCCATACACCCGACAATAATATTGCACAAAATATCTGATTGTACAATGTTATTCAACGTGTAGGGATAGTATGAAACATTGCGCAATGATTTAACAAAGGTTTGAGCGAGCTTAAATTTTAGTGTGCAATATTGTAAGTGTGTTGGGCGCCTTATACTAAGACATAGCTTGAAGGACTTTGTATTGAAGCTAAAAATATTTAAAAAATCGTTTTAAATGTTTTTAAATTTGCAGCCAGCCAGCATTTACATGTTATTCAGTGAAAAAGCAGCATTCTATTGGCACATTCTTTTTTTAAATCGTTCCAGTACTTTTTTGTTCATTACAAACAAAAATCTTTCTTTTTTATAATATTAGCATAGATAATATAGATATCGGCCATAAAGTTATGAATGTTGTGTGACAATGTACTGCGGAAAGGTCTACCGATGGAGAAGGGTGAGGGAGGTCTTTATATACTGGTTTTGCGTTAGCGACATGTGTTTTTCGGCTACAATAGCATTGATGGGGTGAATTGGTTTGTAAATCATGACATCGGTAATTTTGTGTTTAAAAGTATTTAGTGAAGTGTTGAAATTCATTGCTGTTGTTATTAATGGGATTGATTGGGGCGGGTAACCAATTTATCATTCACTAGCTTATGTCAGCGGATTTACCCGCATGTAAGTAGTTTTCTATATACAAGCTTTGGACTACCGTTTCACCCACTTTTTTTCGGAATTTCCAAAAATCCTTTCTTAGAAAATTTCTCATTCCCAGGGCTATTAGTTTCGATTGTGCGTTGATATGTCAGTAAGTCAATTTCGTATTTTATATTAAAAGATACCAACTTACTCGTTCAGAGTAAATAATTTTATGAACGAAAGTCAGTAACGAAGTAAAATTTACTTGGATTAAATAACTTACTTTCATAGCAATCTCTAAGTTTACTTGACGCCTGTAGACTGGTTTGAAAGAGTGACCGAAGCCTGGAAACACCAAAATTGAGGGATCAAGAGTGGGATTTAGTCAGTAAAAATGTAACACACTTTCGCTCTAACCAGAGCGGGAGAGGTTAATTAATGATTCCTCCTCAAAAAAAGGATACCTGAGGGCTTAACCAAGTTGATAATCTACAATCATTAACGCTAGTAGAAAACCTCAAATGCATGGGAATGACGTCATCTCAACACTCAGTCACGTTGTCAGAACAAAGGAATCGGAGGCGTTGCCGACTCGAGGCGATCGACGAAAGAGAATCGAAACAAAACGGTTGTAACTTGGCTAAGTCTGCTGATTTACCTAGGTAATCAAGTAAATCATGAATATTATGTAACAAAATTCAAATTAATATAAAAATAAGTACTTAACAAGTAATTGATGTTGCAAAAGAATCTTCAAACGGACCACAAAATTCTTCAAAAATTAATAACCAACAAAAAATACCACAAAGTACCTACATTTTCCTTAATAACAATAAACTCACGAGGGTGGCAAACAGGGGTGTTCGACACGTTAAAATATTAATTCTACCCTCGTAAGAGATAAAAACTATTAGGCGGGTCGGGATTATGGGCAGATTATTATTTTAACGAAATTAGCTTACTGGTGTTAAGGGACTGTGGCGCTCTTAACGGACATAGATTAAGTGTAGATCAGATAGGGCAGCGGTAGTGGCGCAACTATATGGTGGCACCGTAGGCGCGGGCTTGCGGACGGCGGGCAATGGGTAGCTCGCTGTCCGTTTGTCCGGTAACAGACCGGACCGAGCCCAAGTCGTTTACGGCGCGCACTGTTCCCGTGCGCCTCAAGGAGTTGTCAGCAAACCGTAGGGGCCCAGTAGGGTCGAGGCCCAGTCTGGGGCTCTGGGAAGGTGTGAAAATGCATACCAGGGCCCTGGAACCAAGGCAGGGAAGGAACAGGGTAGGTTTTTAGTCAGTAAGAGTCTGACACTATTTCCCGCTCCGCCCAAGGACGGGATTTGTCATTGGATGATTTTACCTACCGTAAAAAAAAAAAAAAAAAAACTATATGGTGGCAGGACTGGCATAATACCACGGGGTACCCTAGTCAGACGAGGCCCAAGGTCTGAGAGGCTACGAGCTCAGAAGAAGTAATTCAACCTATTGTAAAAAAAAATATCAAAATTAAATCAAAAAGTGACGATTATTCTGGAGCCCAATCCAATTGATTTATATTATAGGCCTCGGGCCTCAGTTGATAATAATATAGTTACGTTACTGGGCAGCGAGATTGTGCGAAAGGGGAACTACGGCCCAGGAACACAAAGGAATGTAAGTGGGCACACTTTGTTTTTGCAGTCTAGGTGGAATACACCGAGCAGAAACCAAGGTCGTTTTAGAGCTGAGAAACTGCAACGATAATTGCCCACGTGTTATAGACAACCTTTTTCAACATAGTGTTGGAAAACGTTGTCGTACTTGAAAATACGAGTAATGATGTAATTGTTCGAATGACGATATTTTAAATTCTATTTAAATCATAATATTTTGTATGGAAATGACAATAGGAGAAACCTGAATGAAAATGATTGTAATAAAAATTATACACTACACACACACTAACACTGCACTGACTTTACAAGCCTTTTAGGCTTGTAGCAAGGTTTTCGAGTAAGAGTATTAGAGTTCGAATAAGAGTAAGAATATGGAAAAATAAAGCTTTCGCCAAAAACGTAGGTCCTGTAATGATAAAAATTTAAATTAAATAAAAGATAAAATGTTATATGTGTACTTTTCTGCCTACTGCCACAACTACAACTCCCCATTCTCCCCTAGATTTCGTAGCACTCACCCAAGCAAGCTTATTAAAACTAAATTGCGAAAATTGCACTGCAAATGTGGCTCTGACGTATTTTGCTAACCGGCTTACAGGCCCCAAAATAACAAGACCGACCGTACGTAACAATTTGTTTGACAGGGGAGATCTTGTTAAATTGGACTGTATTAAGAAATTACCAGTTAACGAAGACCTCTCGTAGTAAAGGAATTGTTTTGGCGTGAAGGTCTTGATGTTTTGGTATTTCGGTGCCCTTATACAATAGAGTGGTCGGATGATCTGTTATCTTAGAGTTATAACGAGTACAGAATAGGGTGGTAATGATGTGCTGTTACTGGGTTCCGTGTTGACAGCTCGCCTATTGAGGATTACTGGGATGGTACATAAATTCTATTTAGATGGATTTATGATGGGAATAAAATTTTATTAGGTTTGTCTAATATTGGTGGTTTGGTAAAACGCATTAAAATAACATTCAATTTCATAAATACAAGTACCAGGTTTTTGGCGGTATTCTAACGAGTAAAATTTCGCGGTGGTTTTAATAATTCGCGAATTGACTAGGAGTCACTAAAAGTCACTAGGAGTGAATATTGTGATGTAAAATTGGTTTAGTTTTGTGTTTCAAGGGTCTGCACAACTGAACAGCATGTGAAATCATTGAAATAGGCGCGATATTAGTTTAATGTTTTTTTTTTTTCTATTTATTTATGGAATTTTTATACATAAAGTACATGTCAATTCCATCGTAACCTAACTTAAACTAACCTACATCTACTTACTAGTTATGGCTTACCTACGACTAAATAACATAAACAGCGCTTTAGCGGCTTCAGACAATGGAGAGGACAACGTCTCGTGGAGCATACCCACATTAGTTCTGCTCAAGTTGTAAGTTCTTAATAAGAGCTCTCGATCGGTATTGTAACGGACACATTCCACCAACAGGTGATGCACGTCTTCAATAACACCGCATACATCACAATTTGGAGAATCTGATTTTCTCATCATGTGTGCAAACTTGTTTTTTTGACCAGATCTTAACCTGAGCGCTGTTACAATCAAAGACCTACTCAAACTTACATTAATGAACCATGGTATTCGAGGAGGCTCACTTTGTATTGTTTTGTACCATATTCCTTTTACCCGAGATCTCTCATTAAAATATTCTGCCCAGTTATTATGACAGTACTTTTTGTATTTAGGCAACAACTCAGTGTAATTTGGCAAACTTAGAACCTCTTTTCCGTCTACTGCTGCTTTTCTCGCCAATATGTCAGCCTCCTCGTTACCTCTGATACCAATATGTGATGGAATCCATTGCAATCTCAACTGACTGCCCTTTAAATTGTTCTCATAAATTTCAGAAAGGATGTCATAAGCTATCGATGCACCTCTGCCACCAGAGGCGCATCGAGCTATATGATATAAAGCGCTTCTACTATCGGAACAAATTAGCACTTTGTTCTGTTGAATTGTTCGCGAATACAAAAGCGCCTCTAAAATTGCTATAAGTTCCATCGACATAATAGAAAATTCGTAGGTAGATTTAAAACAATTATTGTAAGAAGAATGATTTGCTACATGAGGATCATAAAATGCGCCACTTGCGCTTAATGAGCCATCAGTAAATATAACATACCAACCGTCATATTTTTCTCTCAACTCGGACATAACATTGTTTTTTAAAATGTTGTAATCGTGTTTCTTTTTTGCGTGAACTAAACTGTCTAAGTGAAATTTTATTACATTATGGATATTGATGTTAGTCACCCATGTTTTAAGAGAAAACATTCTTAACGTTGATGACGATGACATAATCTCGTTTTTGATCAAATTATAAATATCTACAAGTTGAGGTGTTTTTTTCCTGACCCAATAGCTATTATTACAAAGGGAACTTAGTTCGGATAGTAAATTAATAGTAACATTATCAGATTGAGAGAAAGCCTTCAAACAAAATTTGCATGCTAAATATTTTCTACGTAAATGCAGGGGAGGAACGCAAAGCTCCGACTCCATTACATGTATGGGTGTGCTTCTTATAAAACTGCCTATAATCCGTAATGCTTGGTTCTGAACTTTGTCCAGCTTATAAGTGTTGATTTTGCTACTATTATCAAATAAAAAGGAACTGAGTTTAATGATGTTGATAATTTTACAGTGACTTAATCAGAAGCTTGCTGAGAATGCTGACTCGAAAGATTTGCTGCCAATTACTGATAAAACATTGGAATACTATAATTAATAATATAATAATATAATATTCCACAACTATCACACAACGCCGCCTAGTCCCAAGCTAAGCAGAGCTTGTGATAGAAAAGTATGTTTTTTAGTTGTCTAGTACCCATACTAGACAACTAATAAACATACTTTTATATTTCAAAATACATACATATTATAGATAAATTACACCCAGGCACAGAACAAATGATCGTCCTCATCACACAAACATTTGTTCTGGGTGGGAATCGAACCCACGACCTCCGGCATAGCAGTCAGGGCCACTAACTAGACCAACAGGCCAGTAATACTTAAAAAAATACTAATAATACTTTCTAAACTTGAAATGGAAAACTGGTTAAATGCACAAAAGGTACCCTAAAGAAAAAAATACCCGCTAAAAATTAAAAAACCTCGCAATGGTAGGCAAGCGCGCTCCATGGTCGACCACACCGTCACTTTCCATCGGGAGAGATAGCGGTCAAACGCGAGATCAACTTAAAATAAAATACCAACTTGAATAAAAAATACCAGTTGCCTTGGAGGTTAATTATGTAATCTAAGTTCTGGAGCAAGTAATTATTAGGACATTATTAAAAATGCCCAAGCAATGTGATTTCGCGCATTTTTTTTAAACATTTATTATTCTGTCTTTCTTTTAGTGAATTTTTAATAAAACATATTGTTCTCTTTGCACTCAGGTGTGGTTCCAAAACCGGCGAGCAAAGTGGCGGAAAGCGGAACGTTTGAAAGAGGAGCAGAGAAAGCGGGAGGGCGACGTACTCACTAAGAGGGACCCCGCCGACGACAAGGTACGATAACAGCAGGCTGTTTGTTTTGGCAGTGATAAGCTTGAAGTATTGTTGATTTGTTGAGGTAGCTAGTTGATATAAAAGAGGATCTAAGAGGGCGATCTGCTTACTAAGAGGGACCCCGCCGACGATAGGGTGTGATATGCCTACCTACATCAAAAAATATTTGCGTTCACTCGAGAAACTTAAAATATGTTTTTAATAAAATTACTATTACTTTTTCTGTGTGGTAAATACTTTTATTATACATATACAACAATGAAACAATGCTAAAATATCAACATAATAATAAAAAAAAGAATAAGCAAATGGATATTTCACGCGTGATGAGGTGACCTAGGGAAATAAGGATTAATTTTTGTAAATATAGATTGTAATAAAAATCGATGCTTTGATAATTAATATAAAAAAATATTTTCTCTCTCTTCATTCTTAATCAAGATTTTTTTTTTTACTACTTCTTTTCTATTCACCTCCCGAACATTGACACCAATTCTTCATGACCTCTGTGGTACCAACTTCACCTTCTTTCATCACCAGGGTTCATCGGAATGCGGCATGTCCCGTGGTTCCGCCGAAGCGTCGCCAGTGTCTGGGGCTGCAGGCTCCCCCCGAGCCTCGCCACCCGTCACCCCCGGTTCGCCGCGCCGCTCCCCACTGCGTTCACCCAACCGCTCGCCGAACAGATCACCGAGGCATGAGAGGTATGGAATTATAAATCGTAAGATCCCTGTGGCTTGCCAGCAGCAGGCATTGTGAGAAAGAAATCCTTTGAGAAAGAGAGGAACAATTCGTAATAAAGGTTTGAGAAAAAAAATTGAAAAAGTAACTTTAGTTTTCAATTCTAACTTATCATAATACGAAAGAGGCATTTTGAGAAAGCGATTTTTGATTAGTAAATAAACTCCCTTATTTTTAGCATATGAGAAACCTGAAACACATGTCTGGTATTTTTATATAAAGAATCTTCGAGTATTAATATTGTACAAAATTTCATAACCATATCCGGGTCATTCGGGTAACTGAGGGGTTGTCTTACTCCCACAACCAGTTGTGCACTGGTGCCTAGTGCCCGTAATGGCGTGCCGTGACCTGTTTCGTACTTGGTATCGATGGTGTCCAAATTGTGACCTTTTTTAAATATTTTTGGGAAAAAATATAACATGGTGTAAAAATTATTGGAATCGACTTAGTTACTGATTCCGAACAAACTATATTCAGGTTTCACATATTCTGAAAATAATGTTGTATAAATGAGGGTTCATATTCGACCAATTCATGTTGGTGAAGCCTATATTATATGTCTGAACTTAATCTGCGCAGGTCTGAAGCCAGCTGTCCGTCACCTGCTCCATCGGTCGGCAGTGCCAGTTCTCGAGACGGGGCCATGGACCAGCGCCCACCTCACCACATCTTCTCACCCTTTGACCAGTGAGTACCATTGTTATTGCTAAACTGTGATAGGTATTGTCCTGAAATTTTATACACCTATGAAACCTCAGTTTGAAAGGAGAGTGGGACTTCTGGGCCAAAAATGTAAATGATTGAGATATGCTTTTAAAAACTAGTTACATAACTCTATTTCAAAATAGAAAAAATCTAGCCCTAGTTGAAGTGAGGAAAATGAGATATCTAAAAAATAAGTTTTAGTCATGAGTTACCTATTTTAGGTTAGGTATACAATCGAAAAATAGTTTATTCCAAGGACTAACTCCTTGGAATAAACTATTTATCGATTGTATGATGTATTTTTTTTAATTTTTGTTGACAAGACTTATATTCTACTCCTTTCTACTTTTCTACTCTATGTATGATTAGTCGTAGACATGGGCATTTTTGGCTTTGAGTACGTACGGATATTAATTTATTATTCCCCGAGAGGACGCCGGCGTCCGCACACCTATTGTCTTTCTATTGTGTCTCTAATTACGGTATTCAACAGGTTAATCCGATATCAGACTTCAAAATAGACTTTCTGTTTTTAGATATTCGGTTTTAGTAACGCCTAGCCCAACAATAAACCATAAAATAAAATATAGCAGTATTCTCGTAAATATTCTTAAGCACTAAAAATAAGACGATATTGTTTGCTTATTTCAATGTGCAATAGATTTTCATAAAAATCTAAATTGTGCGATTCGCACTGTCTTTTTTATTCCGCGTTTATATAAAGAGAAAAAGCGAATTTTTACGCATTGGTCAGTTTGAGTTTGGCTATACACAAAATTCATTTGACCTTTTTCAGCTCCAGCTACATCTACGTATCCAGTGCTATTATTCGTCGATTGTGATTAGTTTGGTTGTTTATATCGTTTAGCTTGGCTAGGCCGGTTTTATAAATCTGATTTTCTAGACCGAGAAAACGATAAAAATGTGTTTGAAATTGACTTTTAAATTCGTTTTTATATATCGAACACATGCCTAGTCACTCGTCTCGTATTCTTCGGTTACTTGCGGTATAATGACTAGTAGTTGCAACCTCTTCCGTCACGGCATAGGACGGAAGAGGTTGCAGCTAAACGACATAGAGTTATTATGTCGATGAGATATACTGACATATAGAAACGTCACTAATAAAAAGCTATTTTAAAATTCCTGTTTTCCATAAAGGCCATTAATGAAGAGTTGAATTTGAAATATAATTGTTGTTATTGAACTGCATCTAGAGTGTAGAGTATTTTCTACACACCATCTAAGCACTCCAGATTATAATAATAATAATAATAATAGATTAAATGCTGAAATGCACTATGTCGACGACCTATGTATGTTGAAATGATATTGTCAGTGATTTCTCTTAATGGCGCCACAACCTGTAAGTATAATCACCCCACATTTATATCTACTACGATGCACCGTTTTCTTTCTCCACGATATTAACAAATAAAAATATATTTTTAGAGAACATTGATATTATTTACATTTTACTAAATTATTTTTTGAATAAACTATTATTCCCATGTTTCAGGTAATCGATAGTGACTACATTATCAACCTAACTGGGACTTTGCTCAAAGGTCGTCTGTTGATGAAACAATACAAACCGGCCACAGTTGTATTGGTCTCCACTGTGGTCGTTCTCTTGCATCACGAATCACTACTTCATGCAACTCGTGAATCAAGAATTTATAATTTTATTCAATTGTTGATTATGCCTCGAAACGGAGATTCTTGGTTTGCATGGTGTTTATGAAAAAAAAAATTATATGTAAACTGTTTTATTATAAATTAAATATGACCCTTTGCTTTACCATTGCCATTTGGGAACGCGATAATCATGGTGGTAAGTCCCTTCTTTGAGGAATGGCTGGAGAGGCGTCACGACGTCGAACCTTCCACGTGCCATAGGTCCTCCCCAGATATGGTAAATTCGAGAGGTACCTGTACCAAATTCAGATGGAAGAAACGCCCGGGTCATCATTGTGCGGACCACCCGAAAAACAGGACAGAGGGGACAAGCAGTGGTCGCCTCCTTCTGCGCAGCAGTAATAATAGCGAAGGAGACTGCGGCAGCCTGAGGAAATAGAGACTCTAACACCCCAGCCACTGAGACCCTGACCCCGACTACCAGCCAGGAGGATGATGAGTAATGGGTAATTCGCTTTCTGGCCGTCTACTAACCGTCCAGACCGAGTCCGAGACGCCGACGACCGTAGTATTTCACACGCGCGCCTCATAGAGATGTTAGCAAAACCGTAGAAGCCCAACAAGCTCGATGTCCGCTGGGGTAGCGGATAGTTTCTGAAAACGGTTCCAGAAATAAGTGTAAGTGAAGGACAGAGACGTGGTTTTAGAAAGTATGTCTGACTCGCCACTTTACTTTACTCTAGAGCTTTTTCTTTGTGGTAGGTAAAATCATTCAAAGACATCTCCCGCCCTTGGGCGGAGCAGGAGATAGCGTCAGACTCTTACTGACTAAAAACCTACCCCGTTCCTTCATTGCCTTAGTTCTGGGGCCCTGGTATGCATTTTCGTACTTCCCCAAGGCTCTGCTGGGCCCCTACAATTTGCTGACAACTCCTTGAGGCGCGCGAGATCAGTACGCGCCATCAACGACTTGTCCTTGGTTCAGACTGTTACCAGACGGAAAGACAGCGAGCTACCCATTGCTCGCCGTCCTCAAGCCTGCGCTAACGGTGGCCGGAAATTGGGTTCAGAATCCCAGCGGTGGCGGCAGTGTGTCGGCCTCCTCCTCTACCCTAGAGCTGGAGAAGTCTTTTGATAATTTTCCACTTCAATAAAAATACAACCTTACCCTAAATATATGAATGATGGGTTGTTTAATATTTTTTCATTCTGCAAAACTCTCAATAATAAATAAATGTCAATCAAAACTTAATATCTTACATAACCTCAATTTTACAAAATCTCTGATAACTCTTCTCTCTGACTGATAAATTCTGCAGAATTTTCAGCAAATGGTTGAAAATATATTAGCTACTAACTGACATCACTTTCATTTCTTTACTACCCAGGCCCAACATTGTATGAAAGCGTATCTGTCTCCTTTACAATACTTTTTTTTTGAGAAATATTTAGACGACTTTTGCTAGGTTAATAAAGTGCTTAAGATATATTATTGAATGTGAGCATTTTGCCGCAATCAGATTTTATTTTAATAATTTTTAAAATTATGCTAATTTAGGTTATCTACGAAATTATTTTGTAATAAAAGAAAGGATCACTACCCCAACATAGAGTTTCTAAATTCTGACCATTATTTAGTGTCTACCTATCTTCTTCAAGGCTACTTGTTTTGTGGTTGGGAAACCATCAAAAAATTGCTTCTGCTCTGAGTGGAGGGATGGGCAGTATCTGACATCTACTGACTAAAACCCACCCGAGTTCCTTCTGTTCCCCGTCGGGTTCCAGGGTCGTAACTCTTTCTAACAATCTCATAGTCCAGAAACCTTTTTAAACTTTATGACACACACTACCAACTGAATACAATTATTCTTCTAATTAATGGCAGTATCATCTTAGCTCAACCGTTGATCACTTTAATTAACTAATCTACGTAATACTTTATTTAAATACACAAAAGTTACAAGTGATGACAACAAGTGTACACTAGCGTGTGTCATACATCATTAAAGAAAAATATGCAGAAGGTAAACATAAAGGCAGAATTAGACGATGCATTTTTCGGCTATTTACGTCTTTCATTCGGCATCTTTCATTTTAAAAGTGGATCCTTTAAAAATGGAATGAAAGAAAATTGCTGAATAAATTCACTAGTGAATCGATTCAAAAATGTTTGATCATACTGGAAATTGAATTCCAAATAGGTATAACACTGTATTTTATATTGGAGAACCTTTGGATATAATAGAATTGATTATAAAGAGAATAGAAAATATTTATTCGACGTAGACACAGCACGAGACAATAAAATAAAAGCAAAGTACTACAGAATCGTCATTGATTTACTAAATTGATACATCAATAAGAATCGTGTCCGTACCGAAAGGGTTTCAGCATTTGCTGGGTATCAAACACCCAGCGCTGGTATACAGATGGCACCCCCGGAGTTAATCACGGTAAATATAATATATAATTATGTGTAAACCTTAACTAAATGTTGATTTTATTAAAATACGTTGATAATAAAACGAAAATAATCAAAATTAAAATACGTAAATAGTCAAAAAAAAGTTAAACAACAAAACAAAACTAAAACCTAAACAACAAAACAAAACTTAAACAACAAAACTTTGTAATCGCAGTATTCTCACGTTTGCCTTTGATTCAGTGGCCAAGTAAGATGGACCTTCTGCTGTTCCTGTCACTCATCTTCGGTGGTCTTATGACGAGTTGAGTTTATGAAGGCAATTACTGAATTAAGAGCGCGCTGCCCGCCCCGCGCTAATCAACCGTAATTATATTGCGCTTGCGCACCCATCAGCCATGCTCAAGTATTAATGTGTACCTACCTAATGTTGGTATTAGTTATGATGTACTAAAGAGTTGTTGGCTGTTGCGGTATCGTTGCGTTTTATTGTGTAGATCGAGTTTAGAAGAAGAAGAAGAACTACGATAATACCTAGATTGTCAAGTCAGACTAGGGAGTTTCTCGGACGGTTCTGATCTTCAGTGTTTGTGCGGCGTCTCTCCGCAGACCATGTCCCACCTTCCATTCTGCATAACGTCCCCTATTACTTGTTCACGTGTTCACTAATGACAGCATCAGTTGACGGCATTGTCGTGGCAGAATACTTACTGGGCCAGGCAAGGAATTTAACTTATTTGCCATCGACACGCTAAGAAGAAGAAATGAAACTGCAGGAAATGTTTGCCGCATGCCTTTCGGGCCCGTAAAACACAGGGCAATCTAGTCTGAATATAATCAATAAAAGAAAAAAAATATTAAAATTGACTATATGACCAATCGTCGGGCAAAAATCAAAACATGATATAAATTAGTTAGCTTAGTAAAAAAAAAAATCGCGAGTCTGACCCTTACGATTTATATGTCTACGTGATTTATGGAAATATTTGATAGTTAGAAAAAATAATAAAACTTGTTTTTTAAAAGGGCCTTGCAAAAGCAAAAATCTTTAAAAGTAGTAATTGTTTTTTTTTTATAAAAATAAAACCTCTGTTTCGGGGCCACGAAGTCGACATAGACCCGGGCGGAGTTTATACAAAATACTCAGTGACTACCGGCTCTTACCGGCTCTAAAGGCAGGAGTGTGGTTTCAGTCAGTAGGAGTCTGACACTGCCTCGACTGGCTAGTCTGTGAGTCAGCCTGGCAGTCCATAAGGACTTCCCACTCCTGCCGCAAAAAAAAAAACCGGCTCTTAAAACAGCCATTGAACTTCGCTCGAAGAAATCCTGCCAAAAACTCCTCATATTATTGACATACAGTACAACTACACAGCCATTCTGTGTTCAGTCAAAACACATGACCAAATAAAATGCATTGATATCAAAATCAGGCGCACAACACCAAAGCATCAGTGGCTGATTGACATTGATTCAGCGGCCTCCATTTAAATTAATTTGTTGTAACAGGCGGTATGTAGGCCGGAGACTATCGTATCACAGACGAGTCAATCAGAGGTCGCTCAAGTGATCGTATTTTGTTATTGATTACTTTATTTATTTTACGATATTTTAAAGCCGATTGCGGAGAAAATATCAGATGATTTGCGGGTTAATAATTCTTTTTTTCAGGCCACTAGGGTCCATAGACAATAAACATAAATTAATCTTAAAAATAATAAACTTGAACATCAGAACATCAGAACATCAGGATGGCATCCAATCCGTTCTCTTTTAAGGTAATGGCACTTGAACATATTCGCAAGAAGCTGCTAGATTCATCGCAGCGTTGATTTGGTGGATTCGTTTCTCAAAATAATTTTGGCTTTTTATATGTATTTATATAAGTATGTATTTATATTTATTAGGTATTGTATTAGTTTGCTATTTGGTTTGATTGTTTACCATTAAGTTGCACCTATTACGTTATGTCTCTGCACCACCCTAAGGTCGACCGGTAGAAAATGCCTACGGCATTAAGTCCGCCTTTGTATAAATAAAAATTTCATAAATAAATAAACTAATACCTACATAAGAATCATATATTATGTTATCTAAACTATAATAATTATAAACGTAAGATCGGCGTCGTGTTCCGCTGCTTGGTGTCCACCACCCCTAGAAACGTCGAAAGACGAAACCATTCGTCCATAAGTCTTCTTTCAAAAAGTTCTGTAGATGATGGGTTGGAACAGCCTTTATTTTCCACTTACTTCTTCCCGTGCCTCTCGTGTGATAAGAGAAAATGTACCTATATAAACCTGCCTACGTCACAAAGAATTTTTGGAAATCAGTGCAGTAGTTTTTTAAGTTGGTTCTTTACAAACAAAAATGAAAATCTTTTCTCTTTTTCGACATTAGTACAGATTTTCTCGATCATAAAGGGTCGAACCCATGATGTCACTCTCAATACTTGACCTTGTGACCAGATGACCAAAAAAGCTTTGAGTCAGCATGAGAGGTCTGAATATTTATCAACCATCATCATTACATCGTTTGCCATACCTACTAGATTCTATGGATATTCAGATATAGTATTAAAACAATAAAAATAAAAACACTGGGTACTACTAAACTAATTAAAACTATATATAGGGTGACTGGTAATTAGTGACCGATAATTAAACACGTGATTGTAGTCACAATAACAAACAACTTTTACTATGGGACCGAACCCGAAATCGCGAAAAAGTGGGCTAAGTTCAGTATATTTTAACCATAGTTAGGCGAACATAATATACTGGCCAGCAGATTTTTTTTCGCGATTTCAGGTTTGGTCCCATAGTAAAACTTGTTTGTTATCTTAAAATCACGTGTTTAAGTATCGGCTACTAATTACTAGTCACCCTATATACACTAAAGGTTTTATTTAATTATTCCTAGCTAAATATGGCGTCATAAAACTCCTACGCATCGCTGTTGACTGGAAGTGTGCCCAAAAGTCTGGCGGCATTGCCACGTTGTATGGCAATGCTAAATCTCTGACTGAGGTAGAAGCCAGTCCTTGTGTCACGCAAAGAGTCAACTAAGCGTTTTGATAATTCTTTAAAAAGCGTATGAGGACTCGTACCCCACGGCCCAAGAGTTTCGGCCCAAAAGTTTCAGCCCAAAAATTTCGGCCCAAGGGTTTCGGCCCAAGATAGATATTACTAAAAATAAATAAATTAAGGTAATAATAATATTCCGCCCTCTTATAACTTGCACCAAATTTCGCGACGTTCGAGTTCAGGCCCGTCAAACTCTCAAGATTGAATTTAATCGAATCAGACGAAGTTTAATTGTCAATAATAATGATCTCGGGTTAACTCTGTTTCACTTGAGAAATTAACTTGAAGTTCAAGCGTAATTATTTAAGTATTGATTAACTTCATTATTGGTTAGTTATACTTTTGTAGGAGGCTTAATTTTAGATACTTAATTATGGAGATTAATTTGACAGTAAGATAAACCTGAATGCTTCAATTATCATCTTTTTGGCCTAAAGACGTACACTGTTGGACATAGGCCTCTCCAAAGTGTCGCTACAATGTACGGTCCTGTGCATCTCGCATCCATCGGATTCCCACAACCCATGCCAGGTTATCGGTCCACCTTGTAGGAGGCCTTCCAACACTGCGACTTCCGGTACGCGGATGCCACTCCAGAACCTTTCGGCCCCGACGGTTATGTGTTCTGCGAGCAATGTTCACGTTGCAAAGCTTCAATGTAATAATATTATTTGAGGCTCAAATAATATTACATTGAAGCTTTATATAAAAGCTGCTGCCAGCGGCTTCGGCCGCGTGATAGTAGAAAAATATCCTAAGGGAACATGCTTCTAAGATAAAAAGAATCCTATATCCAAGACCTGGTCTACTCGTGTTTCAAGTTTCATCGAAATCCATTCAGTAGTTTTTGCATGAAACAGTAACAAGCATCCATACATATAAACTTTCGCGTTTATAATATTAGTAGGATTTGGTTGAAGATTTTCTTTTTGAGTCGGGAAATTATCCCATGCCTTCTCCCGCTCTAGTACTCATAAACAGCAAAGGTATTTTTGCTATACTATTCTAATAGTAATTGTTATGAATGATGATTCAATTATGAATTTACCAATAATGAAAAATTTTCGTGGACAATTTTGGGATTTCGTTTTTTTTTGTACTTTTGACTACACAAATATGATCAGTAACGGGTACTGATTGAGCCCCATTTTTTTGTGCACTAATTAAAAAATAAGCGTGTACTCTTAAGTTATAATAATATTAGTTTAGCGTAGTTACATAATTTGTATTATTTACATAAATAGACTATTATTTAATTCAGCTCACTAAAATCGCTTCCTTCTCAAGAAGAACCGTATGGAGCTGAGCGGTAGTTCCGTTCGGACCGGATGCTCTCTAATGCGATATGTAGCGTTGAGCTCAGCTTATAGCGCCGCTCTGTGGAGTTATCTCACGCTCTCTCATGTAGCTGAATTTTGCCAAGGAAAAATATTAAATATATAGAAACTATTACGATTTGATTAAGATTGAGAGCAGTGGTGGCCGAGTGGTAACGGCCCCGACTTACGAGTTGTAGGTCGCCGGTTCAAACCCAGTCAGGCGCATTACTTTGTGTAATTTATTTCATCACCATTGCTCTCAAAAACGGTGAAGGAAAACATCGTGAGGAAACCGGCATCCCTTAGAACCAAAAATTCGAAGACATGTGACATCCACCAATCTGCATTAGGCCCGTCTGGTGGACTACGGCCCATTCCCTCTCCTAGCATTAAAAGGCGGATGCAATGCAATGCAATTAAGATTAGAGTCTTGATATTGTTTGGTAGCAAGAACTCATAGCATAATAGCATGGCATATCAGTGGTTATTCATGAGAACCACATTGTGGAATTCCTTGCTAGAGTCTGTGTTTCCTGATAGCTAGCTAACCTGAGGGTTTTTAAGCCAAAATAGGTTACCTATAGGCAAGCGTGTTCTATAATTGACCATATTTATTTATTTATTTAAACTTCTTGCACAAGTAAAAAACTGTACAAAGGCGGACCTAATGCCATAGACATTTTCCACCAGTCGACCTTAGGGTGGTGCAGAAACATAATATAGTAGGTGCAACTTAACACTTCGATCCACAACTACCCAACTTGTTCATACAAAAGTAGACTCTAAACATCGGAATTAAGGCCTATAGTGGCGTGGATGTGAGAGGACACCGGTGTCCTCTGAGCTAGGACAGATTAATGTCAAACAAAACAAATAGAAAACTAATACAGAAATAAATACATACATACATAAATATATAAATACATATAAATAACGAAAATTACTCTGAGAAACAAATCCAATTAATCAACGCTGTGATGAATCATATCATCGCTTAACATATATAATTTTTATCTGGTACCATATTATGTAATAGTATAATAAGCATTATCAGTCTTCTAATATTGCCAAAGCTGGGATTCGGGCCTATTCTCTAGGTGAGGGAATGGGCCGTAATCCACCACGCGGGCCCAGTCTGGGTAGGTGAATAACACATGTCTTTGAATTTTTGGTTTTAGGACATGCCTGTTTCCTCATGATGTTTTCTTTCACCGTTTTGAGAACAGTGGTGATGACGCCTCCTTCTGCGAAGCAGTAATGCTAGCAAAGGAGGAGGCCGACCGCATCAGGCAGAGGCAACGGGGCGCTCGCCCCAGCCGCCGCCGGGATTCCGATCCCGATTTCCGGCCACCGTAGGCGCGGGCTTGCGGACGGCGTGCAATGGGTAGCACGCTGTCCGATCGTCCGGTAACCGACCGGACCGAGCCCAAGTCGTCGACGGCGCGTTCTGTTCCCGCGCGCCTCAAGGAGCTGTCAGCACACCGAAGAGGCCCAGCCTGCTAACTGCAGGCAGGCAGGGTCGAAGCCTACTGGGGTCATGGGTTAGTTCCGAAAGGAATGCTCGACCCCGGCACGATAGGCTACGAAGGAACGGGGTAGGTTTTTAGTCAGTAAGAGTCTGACACTACTTCCCGCTCCGCCCAAGGGCGGGATTTGTCATTGGATGATTTTACCTACCATAAAAAAAAAAAAAAAAAAAACAGTGGTGATGAAATAAATTACACAAAGTAATGCGGCTGGCTGGGTTTGAACCTGCGACATACAACTCGTAAGTCGCGGCCATTACCAATCGGTCACCACTGCTTTATTATCCAATACTGAGCTGTAAGTTGTGGAGCATTCACCTTAAACAGGTTTGTTAAAGCACTTGTAAAAAAATCAGTCAGTTAATAACCTAATATTTCAATTACCCCACCAATTGAGTCTTTCTAACCCACCATCTATTTTGGTACTTCTTAAATAATGTAGTCAAAGCTGGTGTCAGTGACCTTCGGGCCTGTAACCCTAATAACCATACGTTCTTACTATCGCTGTAACGTAACGGCTATCGTTTGAATGTCGAACGAATGGCGGCGCGTGCGCAGGCGATCAATTGTTTAGTGGACGCTGTGAGACATGGATGGAGGTGGAAAATAAATAATAAAGATTCGTTGTAAGCACAATCTCCTATACGACATATGCTAAATAAAAAAATAAAAAATATAACTTCTTTGCTATTCAGACACCATCTGCTGGTTTTCCTATTGGGCTGCGGGAACTTTTGAAAGGCTTGCCGTAGCCATGGAACATAAAGGGCAATTAAAGGATACTGGTGGGTTTAATTAGTAAAAGTCTGACAGCGGGAAAAGTCATTTGATGATTTATCACCAAAAAATAAAAAGGTTATCTTATTATTTAATTATTAAAACTGAAAAAATGCGAGCGGCTTCGCTGGTGTAAAACTCGTGAGTTATCTGAAGAGGACTGTATATTATTTATATTTTTTTTGAAAAGTATTCTATGCCCTATTCCAGGATATGGTCTACCCTTGTACAAAAGCATCGAAATCTATTTAGCCGTTTTAGCGTGAAGAAATAACATACACGCACACATTCACAAACTTTCGCCTTTAATCTTTTATTACTGTGATTAGATAACGAAAAATTTATTTTCAACACACTAACTCGAAATCGCGCTCTTATCCCACTGTGTTTAGGCACGCAATGGACTGTTTTCCGCACTAGTGTGGAAAACTGCGTGTGCTCGCCCCCGCCACAATTTTATTGTAATAAAATAAAATTCATCGTATCAGACGCGCGTTGACCACCACGAGGCGCGCGTGTATTGAAAAACGTCGTTTGGCACACGTGCAAAGTCACTGCAACCCTCAGCTCCTTAACTCGCCTACGGCTTGTGCAGATTCCGCCTCGGTCGCAATGACAAACTTTCTGCACATTTATCAAAACGTAATATTTTTGTAAATTCTAATATGTATTTAGGTAATGAAAATATAGTTCACACATAATTACGTTGCCCAAAAAATATTTATACCAACCCTGCAAGTTCTGGTTGGAACAAAACATACCACATCCACATTTCGCTCGTCCAACAACCGAGCACGTTCAATTACACAACCGTTTCACACGAGCGATGAATTATATCATATAATTGTATCAACGCCGACCGTCGCCGAACAATGCCGACTGTCGCCGAGTGACGCCAAACGACGCCGAATCAATTGAGCTCTTACTTGTATTCAATTATGTCAATGAGACCTGATACTGATATGCGTTGGTACCTGAATATATTATTTGGTGGCTAGGATGGTTTGAAATATATGTTTAAAAAATTATATTGAACTAGCGACTCGCCGCAGCTTCGCACGGGTGCAATGGTGATTTGAAATATATTATGCATGTATTATACGTAAAAACCTTCCTCTTGAATCATTCTATCTGTTAAAAAAAACCACATCAAAATCCGTTGCGTAGTTATAAAGATCTAAGCATACATAGGGACAGACAGCGGGAAGCGACTTTGTTTTATACTATGTAGTGATAGTGATGATTCAATATGTCTTTGGAACATAGGTACAATAAAAATAATAATAATTTTGTATTTATTTTTTATAGTTTGATTAAAAACACCTGAAGTCGATTCAGTAGTCAATTCTGAACATAAGTAGTTTCAGGACGTACGTTCTTTGTGTTAGTACTAGCTTTTTCCTGCGACCTCGTTCGGGTGAATCTCGGTTATTACGGACACGAAGAAAAGTAGCTTACGTTCTACCTTGACCTTAAAGCTTAGCATAATCAGCCTTTTAATTTTCCCACTGCTGGGACTCAGGCCTCCTCTCTAGGAGAAGAAATGGGCCGTGATTCACCACGCGTGCCCAGTGGCGGTTGGTGGATGTCATATATCTTAGAATTTTTGGTTCTAGGACATTCCAGTTTCCTCATGATGTTTTCCTTTACCGTTTTGAGAGCAGTGGTGATTAAGTTTAATTACACAAAGTAATGCACCCGCGACCCTCGAAAAAAAAACGCGTCCTACAACTCACTTAAAGCTTACTCTGTTCCAAATGTCACTAAATTCGGTTCTGTAGTTTAAGAGAAAAGCGTACCAAACGGACAGACACAATATTTTTTTTTTTTTTTTTTTTTATATTTTATAAACTAGCACTTGACTGCAATCCTACCTGATGGTAAGCAGTGATGCAATCGTCGATGGTAAAGCGCACTAGTTTATTAAGAGCCTATTCACTCTAGCCTTGAAGACGCCTAAATTATAATTGGCCGGGAAAACCGCAGCAGGCAAACTGTTCCAGTCCCTCGATGTACGCGGTATAAACGACGAGGCAAAACGCTTAGTCCGGACCGTGGAAGTTTCAACAACGTAAGGGTGGATACCACCATATTACTATTATATGTGTAATATTATATTAAGGATGGATGTTCTATCAACAATAATTTGGCGACCGCATACTCAAAACTAAATGAATCCAACCGAATAATGATAACACTAATTAAACTTGCTTTTATTATATATTTTTTTTAAAACATTATTCGTCGTCAAATTTAATTAGATGCGATTAAAACACCATCAGTGAATGAGGCATTAAAAAATATTTGCAGAAGGTTTACTCTACATTTTTGACGAAAGAATTTAACTCATGGTATTTTAAGATATTATTTAACGCGTCATGCTTTTTAAATCTTTAACCACTTACGTCAAATTAATCCCAAAAAATATTTACGACCAAATACTCCATCTCATCAGCTCATCCCTGGCGAAATGGACACAAAAATATTTGTGGGATCAATCCGATGTAAGGGGTTAAAAGGCTGGACGGCGAGCAATGGGTAGCTTGCCGTCCAGATGTCCAGCTACCGTTTGGGCCGAGTCCGAGTCGTCGACGGCCTGTAGTGTGTCAGTAAAATCGTAGAAACCCAGCAGGGTCGAAGCTTACTAGCTTACTGGGGCCATGTGGAACAAAAGCAAATAAGGAAGATAGGAGTAGGTTTTAGTCAGTAAAAGTCTGACATACCCCCGCTTAAAAGTAAATCTTATCAAGGTTCCAATCTCCTTTAAAGTTGAAACTCCAAAGACCATGGTCCTTCTGTGCTCTCACCGAGGGTCGTGCTCACATGGCCGTGTGGTACAATTGGGCGGTGTAATGAACCCCGCGGCGGTTTCGCGCGCAAGGGTTGCCGCCCGCATTCGCTCTAATTGTCCACATTAATATGACAAATAGATTTACATCGGTCGCTTGTACCCGGCGGGGCTCGCTGTCGGTGCAATGGATTTGGTACTGATTGGGAGATTTTGAAAGGGTTTTATTAAAGTTTGACTAAAATTTTGACTGGCCTGTTGGTCTAGTGGTTAGTAAGTGTCTGGGTGTAATTTATCTATAATATGTGTGTATTTAGAAATATATAAGTATGTTTATCAGTTGTCTAGTACTCATAACACAAGCTCTACTTAGCTTGAGACTAAAAGTTGGGGAATAGAACTTGTGGAATAAAAAAAAAACAGAATTTTACAAGACTTACACATGGGAAATTGGTCACTATGACGAGACGCACAGGACCTGTTCCTGTGATGGACTTGGGGAGACCTATATCCAGCACTCTAGTTGTGGGCGTATTTCGGATAATACAAAGATGATGACGCATAACATCAAGTTAGTTTGACACCTGAGTTTGTTTCTGTGTTTCTTCTCAGCTGACTACTAGCTAGGAAACACCGGCCTCATTTAGTTTAAACTGACGGGGAAAAAAATAACGTATAAAAGTGTTTTAAAAACCTATTTGCACAATAAATATCATTTATCATTTACCTTCTCTGAATTGCCAAATTTTTTGCTGAATACCTACAGCAATGTTGTTGAAGTCTTCAGTAAATTATGTCAAGTAAATGTTTTTCTGATGGAGGAAAAATCTTTAGTCTGACAATCATTCGAGTATTCAGAAAGTCTCATTTACCGAGAACATATAGGTTATTATGAATTTCAGAAATACGAAAGTGCTGAAAAACCGAATAATTTATATTCTTGAGCAGTGAAAAAGTTTAAGCTTGCTCGAGTGATTTGCAATTAATCTGTACTCTGTACTATTCCAACCATCTTTATTCGACTACGGTACAGCAAAAATACTAAACAGGGTTATATTTTTTGCCTAAATTTTTCTAAAATATCGCACTTGACGCTGTCAAGATTTTTTTTTTTTTAATTTATACCGCCACAATTAAATATCCTTTTTTTGAAGGCATTGGCTCCCTGTCTGGGTAGAACGAAAGAGATATCAGACTTTTACTGACAAAAATCCCACCGAATTTGGCCAGGTTTCACTCATTTTGAAATTTTTTAAATCTCTGAAAATCAACAAATATAAAAGAAAACACCATAAAAATTACTTTAGTAAAATTGACTATAATGACCAAGCGCCGTCCAAAAATCGAAACATGATATAAATTAGTTGGATCGATAACAAAAAAATCGCGAATCTGACCCTAATTTACGATCTACGAGATTACGCCACGGAAAAATCTGAAAGTAATAAAAAAAAAATTAAGCTAGTTTTTTAAAAGCGCCTTCCAAAAACAAAAGTCTTGAATAGTTATTGTTTTTTTTTTTGACCCGGGCGGAGTTCATACAAACTCAGTGACTACAACCGGTCCCTTAATTTCATGAACAGCATAATTCCGGAATCAAATCCTTCGACACGACAGCGCACAATGCGATTGTAGGTGACGTACGATATAAATGCGTTACTCGTTATTGTCGACGTGCTCGCTGATCCCCGCCTTGTTTAATCCTATGTCGAGCGACAAATCACTTTGTCTGTCTGTTTCTGTGTTTCACACCAGGGGCCCAAGTCTGCTATTTTTATGAATTGGTCAATCCAACACGATTCCATTTTAATTTTGCTAAAAGTTCGTAATCTGCAAATTTCATAACAACTGATCATTGGTCGGTCAGTAGTCCTTTAGCTGTCAAAGTCAAAGTGACATTACTGCTTACTGTTCATTTAGAGTGGCCGCCGGCCGGCGTTTTCAGTAGTTTTTTTCAGAAGTTTTTTTTTATTGCATTAGTGTTTGGTATTTGTTATGTTTTTGTTATGACATTAGGGAGACATTAATTTGTCATTATGTAGGAAAGTACGAGATTACTACTCTTTGCCATTTCTCTCAATGGAGTGTCGGTGGTTAATCATTTTGACGCCATTATATTAGTAGATTACCAAACTTGTCAAAATCAACAATTATGAAATTAATGATATACCATTCTGATACTATTGTAATAGCAGACTTGAGGCCCTGGTGTTGGCTTGATTTCACTTTTGATATTGAGATGACAAATTCTGTTTTTTATTTGTTTCTTGAGGGGTGAATTATTTTCGTGAAAATATTTAGAAGGTAAATTAAATGTTATTATTTACTAACCTTTACCGTTGGCTACCCCGCGCGTAAGTGGGAAATTATCCCCAAGGGGAATAGTCCCAGGATCAAAAGTAGTAAACCTATGTGTGTGCTATTCCAGGACAAAATTGCATCTCCATCCGTCCAGTAGTTTGAGCATGAAAGAGCAACAAACATAAATATATACAGATTTCTTTGATAATTTGCATAAAAAATATTAAAAAAGGGGGTGGGGTATTGAAATATTCGTTTTTCTCTGTTATATACAAACCATATTGTCTTTCCACTACCATTCGTTAACTGGTATAGAATACCTTTTGTAGTACATTTGTATTCCTTTAAGTTTTACTAAGTATTTGTAGTTTTTACCTTCCTACCTCGAACCCCTTTTTTTAATGCGATATTTTTTATTAATATATATGGCAAAACAAAATCTGCCCGGTCAGCTATTATTCATATGCAGGGTTACTGGTAACTGGAATTTTGTATAGAAAAAAAAAACAAAAATTCTTACTAAATCAAAATCTACTGAACTTCGGTAGGACATTTGGTAGCTTAATTTGTTGCATTTTAATCCTACTATGACGTCCCGTTAAGAAATATGTCGATTTACTATTGACCCTGTATAAAGATAGTGTAATCCGTGGTTGTCAAGTTGAACTGATCGACATTGAATGCGCAGTAACCGATTTTCGGGTCTGAATCGAAGCGGGGGCTTGTGCGTAACCTTAACAACGTGTTTCAACTTATTCGCCGCGTCTATATATGTTTATTGCACTAATTTATTGCCTGATTGATTCCACCATCTGACAACCTGAAGTACGGCGAGTATCCACCCTTACGTTGTTGAAACCTCTTCGGTCAGGACTAAGCGTTTCTCCTCGTTGTTTATACTGCATCGAAGGCCTGGAACAATTTGCCTATTGTGGTCTTCCCATCCGATTATAATTTGGGTGTCTTCAAGGCTAGAGTGTTGCTGTTAATAAACAGTGCGCCTTAGCGGGCTTGCGGACGGCGGGTAATGGGTAGCTCGCTGTCCGTTTGTCTGGTAACAGACTGAACCGAGCCCAAGTCATTTACGGCGCTGTTCCCGTGCGCCTCGAGGAGTTGTCAGCAAACTGTAGGGGCCCAGTAGGGTCGAGGCCTAGTCTGGGGCTCTGGGGAGGTATGAAAATGCATACCAGGGCCCTAGAACCAAGGCAGGGAAGGAACAGGGTAGGTTTTTAGTCAGTAAGAGTCTGACACATTATTACCAAGGGTGGGATTTGCCATTGGATGATTTTACCTACCATAAAAAAACCATCAACGATTGCATCATTGCTTACCATCAAGTGGGATCGCAGTCAAGCACTAATTTATTACCATTTTTTTTCTTGGTTTTTTCTACAATTTACACAACAAAAAATTAACATATTCTATCTCATACAAGACGCAACATAAAGTGCTCAGTACCTACAACGACATACAAGGTTTAATTACCAAGGTTCGCCCACAGTGTCGTTGATTGTCGCTCAACTAATCGCATGTCTGTTTAAGTCAATTCGAGAAATTAGCGTCGTAATTAAACGATGAGACGCACTCCGCTCCCGATGCTGTGTGTAGCTTCCTTGTCATTATATGGAGTTGGGATTAGGGTAGATGAATATATGTTAAGGCCCGGTTCTACTCATTTTGTTCCTTGTTGTTTTTTTTATATACAAATAAAACCGCTGTTTTAGGGCCGCGAAGACGACATAATCCCGAGCGAAGTTCTCACAAAAAAAACAGTGACTAGAACCGGCCCTTAAGGCCGTGTTTACGGAGACGCGGCGCGTTGGGCGTTTCGACGTACATTGCAGCAGTGAGCCGCGTCATGGCTCGCGCAAACACAAACATATGGCAATGTACGACGGACCGCCCGACGCGCCGCACAACGCGCCGCGTCTCCGTAATCGAACACTTAGTGTGCCCAACCCGTGACACAGCCCATAAATCATAAATCGTTTATTACTCTAGAGATTTTACCATAAATGTAAAAAAAAAGTAGTGTTCCACAAACCTGACCTATTGGAGGCATGCGAAAATTAAAACGAACTGTTAAATCTATAAATGGGGTAACTGGTAAATTAGTGAACGATACTTAAACACGTGATTGTAGTCATGATAACAAACAAAATTTGGCGAAAAAATCTGCCAAGTTCAGTAAATTTATGTTCGCCTACCTGGTCAAAATGTACTGAACTTGGCAGAATTTTTTGGTCCCATAGTAAATGTTGTTTGGTATCATGACTACAATCACGAGTTTAAGTATCGTTCACTAATTACCAGTCACCCTATATATAAAAGCGAAATACCACTCACTGATTTATCTGATTTGACTGGCCTGTTGGTCTAGTGGTTAGGGACCCTGACTGCTGCGAGTTCGTGGGTTCAATTCCCACCCAGGACAAATGTTTGTGTGATGAGCACGAGCATTTGTTTTGTGTTTGGGTGTAATTTATCTGTAATATGTATGTATTTAGAAATATATAAGCATGTTTATCAGCTGTCTAATATTCATAGCACAAGCTCTGCTTAGTATGAGAATAAATGGCGTTGTGTGTAAGTTATAGAAAAAAAAAACCGAATCGTCAGCAACTCGTTTAACCACTCCGCTAAGCACTAAATACCTACATACTCCTACATATACACATCGTGTGCCGGGATGCATGATCCAATTGCCGTCCGCTAAATTGATACTCTATTTAGCTCAATTAAGCATTAATTAATACCATTAATGAACAGTACGAACACTGAGCCGGTCTATTGTTCTGCGTTGAGTGTTGACTCAACTCGCTTGTTTGATCCTAGAGACTAATTTTGGTGTTACAGTCATGTGTGTTTGAAGGGTGTTTAAGAGTGGTGGGCTTAAATTTAGGGTTTAAACGTCGAAGAATCAGACTAATATTAGAAAAGCAAAAGTTTGTGTGTATATTTGTATGCTTGTTATGGCGTCGCCACTGTAAGGCCGTGTTTACGGAGGCGCGGCGCTTTGGGCGTTTCGTCGTACATTGCAGCTCAGCGGGCCGCATCATCGCTCGCGCAAACACAAACATATGGCAATGTACGACGGACCGGCAGACGCGCCGCGCAACGCACCGCGTCTCCGTAATCGAACACTGAGACGTCGTCGTGCCGCGCCAAAGCGTTGTCAGCAAACCGTAGGGGCCCAGGCGAAGCCTAGTCTGGGGCTCTGGGGAGGTATGCGAATACATATAATTCTTTATTTATGAAATTCGCATACACCAAATAATGGCAATCTTTTCTTAGGTTTCTTTTTTTTCCTTTTACAAAATCTTTAATATCGTTCTAATTGAGAAACTAAATGTACAACACTATGATGCTAGAACATAGCGGTTGTAGTGCGGTGGCCGCGCTGCTGTTACTTGGCACTACGCGGCTAATTTGAAGTTTGTATTGCATCCGTTTATTAACTGCTATGCTATATCCTCTTAAGCTCTCTAAGGTTGAAATGCTGTCTGAAAGAACCATTACCCATAAGGGACCACATTATTGTAAATTTTATTTTATGTATAAAAAGAGACGGACTGACTTTTGACGCTCGACTCTTGAACCTAGAATGCTGAATTCTTTCACAGCTGTTGTTTTTAAGCAGTAAGAATGGATACTTTGATGTTTTTTTCAACCCTTGTAAAAGTCATAAAGGGGTTGAAAGTTTGTATACAAGTAGATCTATTTTACCCCATCACGTGTAAAAAGTAAATCTATTTTACTCCAATGTTTGTAGACAGTAGATCTATTTTACTCCGCGGGCAAAAGCTAGTGTGAAATATAAATAAAAAAAATGAAAAAGAATATAATATTTATGTACAGTCAGGGCTCAAAAGTGCAGTTGCACTCTACCGACACTAAAGTATGTAAAATTTCTTTGTAAAAGAGGGTCAATGGATCATTACCCATTTAGTTTGCAGCATAGAATCTAAAATATTGAATAAACTAGTTGCAGAACACTGGACTTCTACTACAAAGAAATTATAGACAGTTTAGCATTATTAGAGTGCAACTGCACTTTTGACCCCTGACCGTACATGTGTGACCTTTGTGTTTGAAAGAAAAACTAGAAAGACTATAATTATCTTTCTTTTTCCATCAGCGGACATTCGGCCAACCTTGCCAATGGTCAGACTCCTCTCCAATGCTTCGCTACTCTGTTCGATCTCCGGTTTGTAATCCACATTTAATTTGTTATTTACCTACTAAGTTCTTAATCCAAGATTCATTAAGTAGAATGTTTCAAGTCTAGATATAAAGTATTTAGTATGCTTACGCTTCATTTAGATAAACTGTTTAACGATATACCTACCGGCAAATGAAATCAAAGCATTTATTTTAAACTAGCTGCTTCAGCGGCTTTTCCTGCGTTTCAATAGAAAAATAATCGCAAGGGAACATACTCCTGAAATAAAATATTTATCCTATGTGCTCTTTAAGGACATGATCTACATATGTGCCAAATCTCATTGAAATCCGTTCAGCCGTCCGAACGTGAAGAAGTAACAAATAAACACACACTGAGAAACTATTAGCCATTATAATATTAGTGTGATTGTCAATCAGTCAGAATATTGATATAAGTGACACATTCCAAAGCAAAGAACTCTATGGAGAAGAATGTACCTACAAGAAACTTCATAGACACACTTTTGAATCATGTTATATAGGTATTTATTACAAATATTTAGGTTGGTTACATATTTCTTGTCGCTTCTATTATGTGGAAACATAAATAAAACAGGCAAAAACTTACAAAACATTAAAGCATTTTCTTTATTAGAAGTGTTTTAAAAATCTATTAACACTAATAGCCCATACATCACGACATCGTTTATAAATCAACGCTTCCATACACCCACCGCCCAAAACGAAACGATAAAAATAAAAATGTCACACAAATATAGCTTTAATAGCGGAACCGATCTCAATCAAGCAACAAAACTCGCTCGGACAATAGGGCACATTCACACTGTCCGTAATAAATCGCGGCGACCCGTCGCGACGCGATTAAAAAAGCGGAAAGCCGAGGGTGTGTCCCTACAGTCGCAATAGGCGATCACTTAACGCTAAATTGACTCGAATCTGGTGGATAAACAAAACGCACGATGCCACGTGACTCGAGCGTGTGCTCAAGTGGACTATTGATGCTAAATGTACCGTAATTGGATCTTGATTTTGTTGCGAAGACTAAATTACGTTTAATGACTCATTTAATGTCGTATTGATGCCGACTTAATAGAGTTATCTCGATGTGCATCGCAGAAATCTTCGAACACTTTGTTTGCTGGAGTAGGTATGTTTTGTTTTGCTCACCATTACTCAATCTTCAATATTCTATTATTTACAAACACTTCATATGTTGTGTTTGTATGATTTAAATGGTGACGCAGAAAATGTCACAAACGAATTAGCTTCATTTATAAACTTAGTGTTTTTAAATCCTACTGTAAATGCCATTGAATTTACTGAATATATCTGGTTAGCAAACAAATCACCTGCTTGTTTATTTTAATATCCTATACTTTAAAGTGTTTCACACTTACAACTAACTGCACCTACAGAACAATACACAATGAGCCTCCCCCCTGCTAAGCGCTGCGGGCAATTGACAATATTTTGCGATAACACGCGCGTGCCGCAGCGACCGGTTGAACAGCGTGAATTCGCCTTTATAATGCTAATGAATAGGCAGAAAAAACTGTTTTGTACATGTTTTTGTTTTGTTTGTGTAAATAATATTGACCTTACAACGAGTCGATTTCCAAATAGTAACTATAACAATGTTTGTTTAAAAAACTCTCTAGACGAGTTCTTACACAATGTTAATTTTTTTTTTTTTCGAATATTAAATCATACAACCTCATTAGGTTATTAAAATGTAATAAACAATACCAACCCACCATTTTTCCAACAAAAAAATCAAAACACTTAAAAACACCAAACTATTTCATTTTACTCAAAAACATCAATTGTACAAATCAATGAAACATAAAATACCCTTTTACGCACATTAGCCACGCCTGCATACAATCGCATAGACTCATAGAGCCATTGGCCATAAACTCAAGTGGCCATAAAAAATAAATCAAATAGCCCATTGATCGGCCACGGTTTGAGATTGAACGGTGGCCTAACCCTTCACTGACCATATGCGGGTAAAATGGTACAGGGGTAATTAGAAACTCTTTTTATTATTTTTACCCTCCTTTTTGTGTTTAAAAGCTGTTGATTTTTTAGAGGGCTTATCTCGTTGTTAGTTAATACTTGTAGATTAGGGAGTATTCACTGATTAGGTTCGGATAGTACAGGCTTTTGTGAATGGGTACAACCATATTTTGCCTAGCATTTCTTTACTCCTTCTCTGTGAAATCCATCTAAAGGTAAAATATCGCTTTAGCAATAACTCAATAAAACGTATAGTATTATTAAGCGATTGTACGCCATCGCATAAGCCTTATAATGTTTCCACTGCTAGGACTCAGGCCTCTTCTCTAGAAGAGCGAATGGGCCGTAATCCACCAAACAGACCCAGTGCGGGTTGGTGGATGTAACATGTCTTTAAATTTTTGGTTCTAAGACATGCTGGTTTCCTCACGATGTTTTCCTTCACCGTTTTGAGAGCAGTGGTGATGAAATAAATTATACAAAGTAATGCGCCTGGTTGGGTTTGAACCCGCGACCTACAACTCGTAAGTTGAGGCTGTTACCACTCGGCCACCACTGCTCTCAAGAGACGGTTACAACGTTATTAATTATAAGCTCTTACTGTAACTTTTTATGGTATCAAATAAATAGTATATAAATACTATTTATGAATCTATCTTTTCCTAATTTCTTTTAGTGGCGTCTCTATACAATTATTAATTTAATAGAATAATGATTTGTAAGACTTCAAGACACGGATAGGTAGAATTTTATTAATTTTAAACCGAAATTACATAGCCTAGTGAGTAGATAAATTGAAGTGGAATACAAATTCTGCGAGAGACTTTTCATTTTTTTATTGTTTTATTATTATTTTACTTTAAAAAATGAGTGTCTGTGGATCTAGCTTAACTTTTTTTTAAAAATTTAAAGAACTTTTAACTAGAAATCTCTACAAGCCCCAATAAGATTTCTCAACATTAACTACAAACAGTTAAAAGACACCAATCCACAGTAAACTCCTAAACTAAATATTGGCAGAACGCTAAACTTAACTGAGTTCACAGCCAGCCCTCTTACCGTGACGTACCGGACGAGGCGACACCGACACGACGGCCTAACGACTTTACCATCGTTTGTTATAGTAACTCTTTTTACCCCTTCCTCTTTATACGAATTTAAACTTTGTGTCACACAGGATAGGGTGCAATTTGGTTGTTTGTAAGGCGTAGAGGGAGGGTAAGCGGTTGTCATGGTAACGCGAATACCTACGGGTTATGTATAGGTATTAGGGGGTTGTGATGGCTGGACGTTTAGGTATTTTGTTGAGGGTTGAGCTCCAAGTTTTAACTTTTATGAGCATTTAGTTGTGAAATCTATATATTTAAAAGCGATAGGTATAGCACTCACTGATTGATCACGATATCTCAGAAACTATAACACCTACAAACCCCGGGAACGCTACGATTATGGCGGTAAGTTCCCTCTTTGAGGCGTGGCTGGAAATACATCACGGCGACCTCAGGCTCGGCACCGTTATGAAAGGCAACGAAGGAACGGGGTAGATTTTTAGTAAGAGTCTGACATAATCTCCCGCTCCACCCAAGGGCAGGGTGTTATTGGATGATTTTACCTACCATAAAAAAAACACCTACAAACTTAAAATTTTATATGTGGGCTCCTTATAGGGTGTAGACATCCGCTAAGAATGGATTGTACGAAACTCCATCCCTAAGAGGGTTCGCGGACGGCGGGTAACAGTAACAGAACGGTCCGAGCTCAAGTCGTCTACGGCGCGCACTGTTCCCGCGCGCCTCCAGGAGTTGTCAGCAAACTGTAGGGGCCCAGCAGGGCCGAAGCCTACTGGGGCCAAAGGTTATGTGAAAATGTCAACCGGGGCCCTGGGACGAAGGCAATGAATGGAACAGGGTAGGTTTTTAGTCAGTAAGTAAGTGACACTATTTCCCGCCCCACCCAAGGGCGGGATTTGTCATTGGATGATTTTAGCTACCATAAAAAAAACTAAGGGGTAAATCTGGGTTTGGAAGTTTGTATGGAGAAATCTACTTTCCACACGGGCGAAGCCGCTAGAGGAAGCTAGTAAATTATACAAAGTAATGCGCCTGACCGGCTTTGAACCCCCGACCTACAACTCATAAGTCGGGGCCATGGCCACTCATCCACCACTTCTCTAAAGAAAAAGTTATAAAGAAGTCATTAATTATCTTATTCATTATTTTTACATTAAGTCAATCAAATAACAATATTAGCATCGCATCAATCAAAGAAAGTCGCTGCGTCATATCCGTTGGTAGTCGAAGTAGTTTCTAATTAATTATGGCTCAGAATAACAAATTATAACTACCCTCAAATGTTTTTTGCATTTCAAATCAAGTCTTATATTAAATCAAAACAGCGGATGGTAGATTTCACTCAGTCACAATCGGCGAGTGACATAAACGAGGGTGCGCAAAAATTTCGCTTGCACGACAGCGTCGGTTTCCATCTCTGTTCTTGTCTATCAGTGACTGCAGGTTTGCGACTGTGATGAACCTGATCATAGATGTGTGTTTCGAGTCCAGGTTTTCTGATTGGGATTTTAGTGCGTCACGTATCTTCTCTTATAATAAATCAATGGAATGGGCTTAAGTAGTTAATCAGAGGTCCTACCACGAGCGTCTTAATGCGATTCATTTGAAAACCTAAAAGATACTGTTATAGGGATGGAGCTATATAGGATGTACAGCTCCACCCCTCGATGTCACCCGCACGCCTTTTTAACACATCATGATATAGCCCAGGTCTTGGATCTATCGAATATTTTTCAAGAGGTTCACCATGACAACTATTTGACTGCCTATACTGAAACGCAAAGAGGTGGACCACAAAGGACATCTGAAGGAACAAGGTGGCTTTTAGTCAGTAAAAGTGAGAGACTCCCTCTCACCCATAAAGAGCCTTTTGGTGATTTTCCACTGAAAATAACAGGTCCATAATGTTTAAAAAAATGTTTTCTGATCATTGGCGTAACTACAGATGGGCTAGACGAGGTGCCCCGTGGCCGCCGAGTTCGGGGGCCCCTAAACTTCATTAGCAAATCTCTTATTGAATTACCGAAATATTCTCCCAGCTTCGAAATAATAATAAAAAACGTTTATTTACATAAAATACAAATAGTACGTACTTATTTTATAAAACAGTTGTTGGTAAACCTGTACAAATCAAATAACCCTGCCTCTTAAACTAGGATAAACCTGTATCCTAAGAGACAGTGTTTGGCCAGTTAAATGTAAATAACATAGGTTCAATTATGGTAACTTGTTTAAGTCAATAAAACTATGAAACTCCTTCCTGCTCCACCCAGAGCAGGTGGAGATTATTTGATGATTTCCCAAGAAAAAGGGGGCTCAGTTTTCTTTGGCCCCGATGCCGTTGGTCTCATAACTACGCCCCTGTTTCTGCAGACACTGGAACCAGTGGCGTAGCTAGTCCCACAGGGGTTCCGTATTGAAATTCCCGTATAAAAAATACTGTTTTTTTACAAATGCTTGGTTTACTCTACGAGACGGTTGTGGATGACATGTTGCGAATTTTTGCCTATTTCGGGGCCCCTGTAGTTCGGGGGCCCCGTATAATTGATACGGCAGATACGGCAGTAGCTACGCCCCTGACTAGAACATAGCTACCCTGGAGAACTGCCAAGACTAATCACCTCAGAAGAAAAATAACAGAATAAACTTTTAAGCTTCTTAGAAACATGCTCTTGACAAGTAATTTCCTCTGCGCCAGACTTCTCAAACTAGATAAACAAATTGATTTGATATCACATTAGCTTAGTTTGTAGAGAACATAAATATTCATTGGGGTTATATTAGATTTTTCACTTATAGACGTAGACAGATCGCGCACGTATCTCGGTGCGGGCGAACGGGGCAAACGGCGCCTTACAAGTCGCGACTTACGTCAAAGGCACGACCGATTCCTTGCAAATTGTATTTACGCATCCCGCGGGCGCGCCCTTATCGAGTTTGCTCTCAAAGAGCCGCCATTTTTAAAACTTCCATCGACTCAGGTAGACGATCCAGGGCCAATTGTGGTTCCGCTTTGTTCTTTACCTCCTTTATAGGGTTGACGAAGTTAGTCAGTTTCGGCGCACGAATAATTTGTGTTCCCGGCCGCGCGATGCGATTACGAGTTTCGCCCGAATCCGATCCGCCGCTTGTCGGAATCGAATTGTACCGAGCCGCGACGAGTGACTCCGAGCGGCACACTTTGTTGCAAACATCATGTCCTTCAGCGCAAATTACGTTTGGAGTTCGACAAGCTATGCTAATCTAATGGAATATCTTGAGATTGAATTAGGATTTATTCATTAGACCTAAACTAGCTTATAACCTGCCGCTTCGCCTGCGTAAAAGTAGGCTTATTTTTTTATTCACAAAATCCACAGCTCTTCTACAAATTTTACGTAATGATAAACTAATGTTACAGGTTACAGCCAATTTATTAGGGATTTACAATTTATTATCCAAACATCTATCTATGCATCAGAAACAAAAAGAAAAAGAAAAAAACGTACCATCTCAGCATAGTAGTAGTGTGTGGCGTGGGTGCGTTCAAACTTTTGATCCACGTTTCATCCTGTTCATCATCATCATTTCGTCCACTGTTGGACATAGGCATCTCTCAAGTGACGTCATAACGTCCGGCCCTGTGCGTCTCCTATCCATCGGATTCCAGCTACCCTCACTAGGTCATCGATCGAACTTGTGAGAGGCCTTCCAACGCTGAGTCTTCAAGTACGTGATTGCCACTCCAGAAGTCCATCACTCATTCCCCTTAAGGGGCAAATTTTGGGAAATTCTATTTAAATCCTAAAAGGAACCTCTGTGTAAAATTTTTGTGTTCTAGGTCTGAGCCGCGCGGGAGAGCGAGTCAGACTTTGACTAAAAACCTACTCCTGTTCCTTAGTTGCCTTTCAGACCAGGGCTGAGTCTTCCTTTCAGAAGAAGCCTTTGACCTCAGTAGGTTTCGACCCTGCTGGGCCCCTACGGAGATCTAAGGGTTTAGGCTGCGTTTTAATGAGTTAGTCTAGTGAGACAGTACTTCGCCTTTTATATTATTTATACAGTGAAAAATGCTGTATAAATAATATACACCTAAATAATCTCCACACAACACGGGCGGTGTACAGAAATGAGCTCATTTCTATACAGCGCGCAAACAAATTCATAACTCGCCGAAACTCATAAAATCATCCGCGAAACACACTTTTATTAAACGAAAACAGAGTAACGCGGTCTGTGCATAAGTTAACATAACATTCCATTCGTTGTTAAAAGATAAATTAGAGCGGGCGCGTCCAGCGAGCAAATGTATTCGAGAGCAATCTCGCGCTCCCGGTGCCGGCTCCCGACTCCCGGCTCCCGGCGCCCAGCTCCCGGCTCCCGGCTCCCCGGGCGCCGTCGTAATTGCTTAAGAGAAAAATCCAAATGAGAAATGAAAAGGGATTCCCTTTTCAGAGGAAAAATTATATAATTGAATATCTTTTCGTAAGTATTATGAGGTATAAAATATGATAATTGAGTTTTTGCTTACGGTGAAAGGCAGCTGCGCGTTGTCGCCTGGCGGAGGAACAGCGCTCAGTCGGATGCTCGGATCATCTCGTTTGCTTTAATAATAATAATAATAATAAATTATTTATTTCAGATTCATCTTGCGATTACATCCATATTCGTTAGTACAATGCGAGCTTACAAACTAATGTTAGTAAAAAAAAAAAAAAAAAAAAAAACCACCACTCCCACCACACTCCTCCACTTTTATAATCAATGCACTGTTTGTGTCGCTCGCGTTTTGTCATTCGGATAATCAGTTAATCAGATCAAGATCGTCGGATATTTTTAACGTCGAAGATTTTTCCAGTGATTGTATTACTAACAGATTGGAGAATCTTATTGTAAGACAACTGGATTCTTGACGTTTTTATATAATTGTACAACTGGAGCTATTGAATTCATGTTAGCATGTAAATGTCAATTGTTTTGACTCTCATATTATAGAACATTATCAACGTAGTCTCGTAATCAGATCCCTTAATCAAGACACTGTAAGAAATCTTCAATAAATGACAAAATATATTTTGATGGCACGGTTGGGGCAGAGGTTGAGCGATAGGCTGCTGCGCTGTGTGTCATAGGTTCGATTCCCATACGGAACAAATATGTATAACATGGCCTTATAGATAGTTATTTCGGATCTGAGTGTCTTATTTATGTGTGTTTAAGAACGCCCCCGCGATATAGGAATAACTCTAAGTATGGGGCCTGAGAAATAACCTACGTTCACAGCCTCATAGTATTACATTTATTGTTGATAAGCTCGCATTTGTTCACTATCTCACCTGATGGAAAGCAACGATGTGGTCTACGATAAAGAATGCTTGCCTAGAAGTAACCTATTCACTCTTGATTAAAAGATACCCAGATTGTTGTTATCATGTAACACAGACTCCAGCATGGAATTCCACTCCTTAGTTGTACGCACAATGAATGTGTTTCCAAAGCGTTGTAGCACGTATGGGTGGGTTAAATTGTCCAACATGTACCGATGTCCCTCTCCTAGAAAGGAGGCCTGTGTCCCAGCAGTGGAAACATTAAAAAGGCTGATGATGATAATGATGTACCAATGGCGCAAATGGGAAGAAAACTAAGAAAAGTAGACGGATACAGCTTAGTAAAATTATTGACTAATCTAAGCCCAAAATACGTGGCCTATAAAAAATCCTAAAACCAAAAAAAACACAAACCTCTGAACAAAGCAAACTAATCCCCGCTAAGAGAAAAACGTTACATTGAATTTCCCGTGTCGTCGCGTCGCCGTGTCGGTATCGTTAGCAATCACGAGTGTTTGTGCCGTAAGCAGGTTAGCTGGCGACAGTCGCAGCGGGGCGTGACTCGATTCCTTATGACAGGAAGATAGGGAAGTCAGGAAGATAGGGAGTCAAGAAGACGGGAAGATGGGACGACGAGATCTGTAGAGCACGTGGATTTGATTTTTTTTTTGTTTAGTTTTTGTCGAGTTTGGTTATTTAGATGGGGGATATTGTATTTATTTATTTTTTTACAAGGGAAATAATCACTGCATAGTATAAAACAAAGTCGCTTCCCGCTGTCTGTCCCTATGTATGCTTAGATCTTAAAACTATGCATCTATCTATCTATCTATGCAACGAATTTTTATGCGGTTTTTGTTTTAATAGAGTGATTCGAGAGATAGGTTTATATGTATAATACATGCATAATATTACCATTGAACCGCAATATAGGAGAAAATTAATTGTGTACCTGCTTGTCCACACAAACACATAGTCACTGGACTATCCTAGCCAATGAGGGGTTGTTTTGCTCTCGCACTTAGCTAAGTGTCATGTCTGATTCTGAACAAACTATATTCAGGTTTAGCATATACTAAAAATAATGTCATATGTACTACGCACTATTCCAGTTACATGATGTATAATATAAAGCCTATACTATTTAAAGACGTAGCGGAAAGTGTTAGGTTTTCTTCTCGTGGAAAACTAGCTTTAGATACGCTAAAACCTCAAGTCAGGGTAAAAAAATAAGCCACTCAGTGGGATTGGTAGTTTTGAAATGGATCTGTTACTTTATATAAAATGTTAAGTAACAGTTGCTAAAAACTGTAAGTACTCGTACCTCTGTAGGTATCTATTGAGTAACAGCAATGTCAACACAAGGTTGAATCAATATTATCAACAACAACAAAATACAATTTAAACAAAAAAAAAACAATAAATGTATTTCTGATTCTAATTCTGTAAGGTATGGGCCATGATGCCTGACAATAAATGATTTATTATTGTTATTTATTATAAAGGCCTTACGATTATCAGTTCAGTAAAAACGTAAGCTTTAATAAGCTTTCACTTCCTAAACCCCACACTTAAAGCCTTTTACGAAACGTTTCAAAACCAATAAACGATAAATAAGAGCCACATAACCTAACTTTAGCACACCGAGTAGGGCGTGGCCTACACCCCAATAACAGTTATTACCCGGAACGAGTATAAATAACAGTTCCGTTCACAGGTAGCGGGAAAGGAGCAATTTCACTCATGAATAATGTATCGCAGTCCGCCCCGTAAACGTGTTACGATTTTTCATAATAGCTCCCTTTTGATGTTAGTATCGCTGGAGTTTCCTCCTCCCCGTATAATTCAAGTTTTATGTTATGCTATTTAGTTTTATATTCCACTTCTTGAATAAATCGGTTTGGGTTATATTGTAGTTTGTGAATTTGTTAGTGGGTAGTTTAGTTACTTAGTCTGTTTTGTATATAACTTCTATGCTTCTATGTACATACACATTTATTGACAGTTTCCTGAAAAAATCTTAGGTTAACTGAATACAATTTGCCATTATAATTTAGGTGTCTTAAAGGCTAAAGTGAATAGGCTCTTCATAAACTAGTGCGCCTTACCATCGACGATAGCATCACTGCTTACTATCAGGTAGTCAAGTGCTAGTTTATATCAATAAAAAATATAAAATATATTTCTAGATGTAGGTATGAGAGTAAGCTAATCTGAGAAACAGCGTGAATTTTCAATGATATATTCGTTGTCATTCTCACAAAACAAAACATTTATCAAATTACTCAGTTACACTACACAAACGTTTCATCATATTAATATCAGTCTCCCATTAACAAAATATCATATCAAGTATAATTAACAAATAAAATTTAAATTATGCTAATGACCCCCATACTGAGAACAATGGCGGCGGGTTCCGTAGCAGCTAAAATGCCATTTAATTGTGACGGAACCCTTTCAGTCGCGCACTAATTAATACAATTTAAGCGCGTAATTAGAGAACACGTGCGATGAGCTACAGTGATGGGAAACAACATTCCTGCTGTCGATGTTTCGCTACTTCTGAAAGTACAAATTTTATTTTGTAAGTAAAGTGAAGTTGGTGTGACTATCTGCTCATGTTTGCGGGGCAAACTGACCAAAGACCACCCTACACAAAGAAGTTTGGAAAGAGATAGGGGGGGCTTTTGCCCAGCTGTGGGACACACAATAGGCTATAAAAAAAATGAAGAAATAAATGAAACAATCAAGCAACGAACATAATTTGTAGGTAGATCATATCGCCATAAGGCACATAAAAGAAATCCTATTAGGGGCTATCGTCAGAAATATTTAGCTCCTTAAGTTATCCTATTAAAATGATAAATGTAAAAGTCTATAAAGTATGCAATCGAGTGCTATACACTAAATAAGTTAAGAAGGCTGAACTGAATGGATACATTACAATCCTACTGTTTTAACGTGTGTAAGTAGATTTTATCTCAGTGAGCAGTAACATAGCTTTACTAATCGTTATCTGTTCCATTATTAGTTAGTATTTGTCCAAAATAGTCAAATTAATAGACAAAATTACACCTATTTTTTTTTAGATGGTCGGCCATCAAATGCCTTTTTTCGCTTTAGTTGGAGCAAGAGGGAGTTTCAGGCTTTTACTGTTTAAAACCCTGCTTTAGTTAACCTTTGCGTTTCAGGGCCACGGTAATTCTTCCAATTTTTAAATCTCACAGCCTACGAAGTGACACTCATAAAAGCAGCTTGATTGAATAGCTTGTCTAATAACAATCGCACGACACTGGCTGACGTTGTTAGCTCGCGAATCATTTTGGCGTTAGTTCTAAGTGGCTAGATGTGCATTTTATTAAACCTAATTTTATGACCGCCCTGAGTAATGTCCGCTTTATTATGTGCATACTACATGGCAATAATTATATGAGTTTTGTGCAGCGACAGTTTTCATTGAAGCTGATGCATAAATAGTGAGAATTCAAAGTGAATTAGACCGTATTAACCTAGGTACAGAGTTCTATTTGGGTTGTAGTCTGAGGTAAGACTAGGTACAATTTCTATCTTTAAAATTTCTACCTAAACAAAATAAAAATATAATCAGAAACTTGCTTTCTGCTACGATCATGTACCCTCAATGTAAAATTGTTACAATTATCAGAAATGACAGTTCATTAGCATTATAACACAACATTATCAACGGCCATCGACAAAAATGACAATTCGCAAAAATCACGTAACATTTCGACCGTTCCCATCACTACGTCACTTGTCAAACGTCACATGTTTTCCCGCCGGAACGCACGACTAACGCATTAATTTATGCCTTTTTTACGCAATAACACTTAATTGGACTTTATTTATCACTTTTAATTTTTCTAATTTGATAACTCGCGATGTATCATTGAAATTTATGAGTCAGGACAACGATGCTGTCTCAATTCATATGCGTAATATGAACGAATGTGTTTCGATTCGGTTTATGAGAATAGCCCCACACTTTGCTTGAGAATAACCCTCTATTAGATTAATATGTTTGGTGTTTTATTAGTATCAGTTATGGTTAGTTTGATCAAGCGATGGCATTTGAGCTTTATGGTCCATTTAACGATGAAGTTTATGATATATATTGATCCCTAGATAATTAGTAAGTAAAATCAAGTAGATAGATAGTAGACTTACTTATACATTTTTTACCTGAGACAGAGGATAAGCATTGCCATACGGCGTGGCAATGCAGCCAGTCTTTTGGGCATATATGTAATTATCATTCGACAGTGATGTGGAGGAGTTTCTATGTTCGGCTGTACGTATTTTTGTTTTTTCGAAAACATTTTTGTTTAAACTATACACCGTTAAATTTTGATCGTTTTAATCCCGTGGAGAGTCGATCCGGTACATGAAACACTATCGGTTTGTTAAGATAAAATTAAAAAATGAAGTACTGTTTTTCTAAAACTCGAATTAATTCCACGGGATTAAAAACATTAAAATTTTAACGGTGTATTAAGTATAGATATAAAAGCGAAATACCACTCACTGATTAATCAAGAAATCTTAGAAACTATAACACCTACAAACTTAAAATTTGGCAGTTAGGTTCCTTATAGGACGTAGACATCCGCTAAGAACGGATTTTACGAAACTCCATTCCTAAAGGGTAAAACGGGGGTTGGAAGTTTGTATAGAGAAACCGACTTACACGCGAGCGAAGCCGCTGGCAGAAACTAGTTGTACAGACGCCAGCACGTCAATCTACGCTAATCTGTCAAATTTTACCAATCGAACATTAACCTTCAGCAATTGTGATAAGGTTGAAAATCTATTAAAGAAATTTTGACAGATTCAGGTAGGTTGATGTCTGTACATAAAACTATTGTCAGTTGAGTGTTTTTTCAAAATATGTAACTAGTATTATAGTGATTTTTTTCTGACTTGGAAACCATCAAATGACTTCTCGCGCTCTAGGGTGGAGCTGGGAGATTTTAACTGACTAAAACTCAGCTGTATCTTTCAGTTGCCTTTTGCGTTTATGGGCCACGGTAACAATTTCAAACGGACCCAGGCGAGTATTGAATTGCTGATGAATGATTAACCTGTAAATTATAATATTTTCGATGGTGCAATAAAAAAAAAAAATAAAAAAAAAAATGTAAGTAAGAGCTCATAAGATGAATTACTCACTTCAGGTTAGATTACTACATATGTAAAAGAAAAGAAAGAAAGAAAAACAGTTTATTTACACGGAATTACGCAACTAAAAACTAGACAAACGTAACATATTAAAGGAAAGATATGCGTCACATCCGTGCAAAACGGCCGAACGCTCAGCATAAAGCTGTGCCCTCATGGACAATGCGATGAGCACACAGCGCTGGTTTTCAGCGAATTATTTTAAAAAATCCATGAACAAATCCAATAAATAAATAATAACGAAATACATTTTTTTTTAAATCACGTATCTTTATTGTTAGCAACAAGGAGCTTTTACCGAACGGCTTATAAGCTCTATTGGGGAGGTCGGGGATTTTTAAACCAAATGTAAGCAGTTTAAAGTCCGCGGGGAGACGGGGCTACATTAGCAGCGGTGGATTTGGGCAAATGTTATTATTTGTTTCTGACGGATTACCACCGATTGACGGATGACGAGACTTGCTAGGGAAATACAGGATATTTTGAAAACCATATTTTAAAATACAGTATTATTTATATTTGTATAGTATTGATAATTAAGACTGGCCTATTGGTCTAGTGGTTAGTGGCCCTGACTGCTATGCCGGAGGTCGTGAGTTCGATTCCCATCCAGGACAAATGTTTGTGTGATGAGCAGGATCATTTGTTCTGTGCCTGGGTGTAATTTATCTATAATATGTATGTATTTAGAAATATATAAGTGTATTTATCAGTTGTCTAGTACTCATAACACAAGCTCTGCTTAGCTTGGGACTAGACTTAACTAAAATTGACCAGTATAACAAGAACATCCATACAATATCGGATTTCTGAACGCTTTTTTTATTCGATTGGCAATCATTCATAGCTAGCCTATACAAAAATCGGTTCTCAGAATTTCGCTCACAATTTTTAACTGATTTTATTTGTTATTGATAGGTTCGCACTTGACTATCTATGGTCGACGATGGAGCACGCTTGCCTTTTTTTGGTGTGAAAATCATCCAATGACATCTTTCGCCCTTGGGCGGAGCGGGAGATAGTGTTAGACTTTTACTGACTAAAAACCCACTCTTGTTCCTATTTTCCTTTCGATCCAGGGCCCTGGGGTTTACTTTCACATAACTCAGGAAGCACGTTTGCCTAGAAATAATTTATTCATATTTGACTTAAAGACCTCAAGTTTGTAGATGTCAGAAAACAGCCTCCGGCAGGGAATTCCACTCCTTAATTGTACGCGCAACGAATGTATTCCTATTGTTTTGTTTAAAAAACTTAGCCTTTTTTATTATTAAAGTCTGTTTTATTTATAGAAAAATAAATAAAACAAGCAACATTTCAACAACCCGTCCACCATAATGACGAGTACAAAGCCGGTATATTTTTTTTCTCAACCCCCTCGTGTTAGCGTTGTTATCGACTTTTGATGTAACCTCGAGCGGTTTAGGGTTGACTGTGGTTGATACACTACAACTGTTGCAATCAAGTGGGGCTGATGCTCCGTCACTTAGGATTAGATACACTTGTATGAGTATTTATTTAATTCGTTCTTGACTAATTTGTGAAATTAAATATGGCGGAGATAGGAGAGTTTATAATTAAGCGAATGTAATACAATTTTCATTGTCAAGTTGATTATATATGATTGGCGGTCGTAAAACGTATTTATTTACGGAATTATTATCATTACAATTATCAATACAAAACTATCTCAGTTTAGCTAAACCCTATTGAATGTTTTTATTTCTATGAAATTCTTTAACGAAATTAAAATTTCACGGGTTACTGTGCCGCTCTCAACTTATTTTTTTAATTATAATATGGTTTTCAACTTCAGATCAGTCTTTATATTGTCATGAAATTATTTTTAGACATTGTTATTTTTTGCGTTTAAATCCGTTATTAAAGTCGTTTCTAATAACGGATTTAAATAAACTAAAAATTAAAAAACGAATAAGAAAACCGTTTCTTTAAAATAATTCTGTATCTTCTTTATACATCAAAATTTTATAAACGTCACGCGCAAACAACAGCCGTCATAATTCGAAACAAAGCTGCTTATTTCAGTAGTTCTGTCTAATTTATGTGAGTGCTCCTGAATCTTACTGCAGCTTCAGACTGCTACATAATACAGTGTGCCCGCAAAAAATAATAATAAAAAAACGTGGGCAAAACTCAAGATGAGTGCAAAAGAAAGCTTTTTTATTTATAAGGTCGCGACGCAAACGCATTACACGATTACCCGGGTCTACCCTACGCGTAATTCCGCAAATGGGTGAAACTTGAACCGAGCTGGTTTAAAATTGAAATTTATATGCTCACATTATGTATGAGGCGGGATTATGGCTGACTCAAAGAAATGATCGCGAGCCGGACCCTTGAGAGATAGTGGTACAGGGTTGTCACGCAAGGGTGTACATATTTCTAGATTATTGAGGACTGCAATGTTTCTGCTAGATTTTAGGGAAAAAATACAAAAAAACCTTGGATAGGAAATCATGTAGAAATACATGGTTTATCACTTATTAACTATTGAATAATTACAATGAAATTGTCATAAATATTTTTAAATTTAATCTAATGACATTTTTTAAAATATTTCTTTTTATTTTTTTATTCAATTGTATAAATTTATCTTTATTTTGTTCCTTAATTCAACCAATTAATGTAACATCTTTAATGACATTATGGCACTATGAAAACTTATGATATCAAGACCAAGTTATGATACATGTATATTAATGTGAAGAAAAGTCGAGAATTTCAGGGGAGAAGAATTATCATCCCCGATGTCTATTTTACCATACGTGTGCAGAATATCGCCGTATTTTATTTGTTTTAAGTGTAGAAAATTCATTGATTTATTTTACTTAACGTAACTAAGTATGCTAACAGGTCACACGTATGCAAAACAATCCCTCAGGATATCAGTTTTCCAGGTTTCACTGTATTGTATTAAAGTTGTGTGTAACAAAAACTAGCCAGTAATCAAATACACAAAATATTTATTGTATATTTAAAGCCAATATAGGCAATCACTTTTCGAATTATTGTTTATTTAAGCTCAATCAATGAAGTTCAATACTCAAAAGTATTCAAGCCGGCTGGGGTGATGGATACGGGATATTGATACCACTCTATATCCTGCTGTGAACTCTTAATGTTATTCACTGGGTGAATCTAATATGCTTGTAGCCATTAAAAGGGTTATATTAATTAACCCTAAAGATGAATTCTTCGATAAATGGTCATCGGCAATAACGTACACATATAAAATGCATTTTGTATAGTTTGATATTGAGAATAGACACATGATAGCACAAGTTTAAACCTTAGTGGTTTTTGGTTGCTATTTAATATAGATAATCCTGTATTCTTTTGTATCAACAAAATAATAATAATAATAATAGAAGGATAATAAAATTTAATTAAAACCCGTACCACCATTTGAAGGAGTAACAATTATACCTACACACATACAAGCTTTCGTTTTTATAATATTAATGTGATATTTCAATAGACCCGCAATGAAAGCTATCACACCCGAAACAAACTGACCATCATTCGCGGAACAGATTACAAATTACAAAAAAAAAAAAACAAATTGTGTATAATTTAAAAATATACCACTGTATTCAAAAGAGGGAGTCGGTGGCTTGTAACTTGTAATATCTTGAGAGGGAGAGGCGATTACGGCTATTAAATATGCATTAACGAATTTTTCTCTTTAAAAGCTGAAAAAAATGGCGTAAAGAGAAAATTGGCAATTAGACCCCTCTCCGCGGCCCGCCTCCTACCTTCGCACAAGAATTAAATTTGCTCCTTAAAGATATACATAAATTGAGTGTTAGAATGCTTCAATATTTTCCCTTTGCGAATAACGCTGTAAATTAGCTAATTTAAATGTATACGACTTGTGTGGTTACTCTGTTTTGTAACTCTGTAGAAGTAGGCCTTATTTTCTCTTTGATTATTTTTTTTTTTTTGCTTCTTAGTTGATTTAGTAGCTCTGCGTAGCAGCTTAATGTAGCAGCTAAACGTTGTAGCTACGCATAGCAGCTAGCGTAGCAGCTAAGTATTGCAGCTAAATGTAGCAGTTAAGCGTAGCAGCTAAGCATAGCAGCTAAGCGTAGCAGTTAACCGTAGCAGCTATCGTAGCAACTACGCGCTACGATAATCTAATTTCTGTAGCACATAGAATCAAACCTCTTTCTGCACTTTTAGTTAGTTTTAATTAGCGGGTAGTGATCACTGTATTAGTAGTGTGTTTTCTGAAGAAGGTGAGGCATGAGTCTATATCTCAGTTAATCTTTTGATTTACCGTATTAGAGACATAATAGAAAGACAATAGGTGGGCGAACGCCGGCTTTCGCTTGGGGCTTGAGTAATAAAAAAAAACTAATTTTACATGTACGTAAATCTTAACTTGGACAAAAAGACCTGACCGAAACAAACATGTATAGAAACATTGCAAGGGTTTAATTAAATAGACTCCGGCCTCTAAAAATCTACATTGCCTTCTAAATTCCCAATTCAGCCACAATTAACGAACGCGTCTGAATGATACTATCTTAGCCACTAGTTATCTTCGATGATCACTTACTGAATGGTATAAAAATAACCACGATGGCACCGCTTCGCTCCTAGCTAAGCTTTCAAACCTAACCTGTCCGTATCGGAGTACACTAGTACAATTTGGACTAAAAATATTTAGTTGGCGTTGTAAAAAAGACGAATTAGTTTATTACAGGCTATCTCATTTTCTCGTTGTAGTATACATTGAGAGGTATAATCACGTGGCCAGTTAAGGAATGTGTTGCTTAACTTCTAATTTCTCATTTAATAAATACTTTAAAAAGAACTACAAACACTGACACACACAAACGTATATCTATTATTATTATTTTTTTATATTCAACAACTATCACACAACGCCGTCTAGTCCCAAGCTAAGCAGAGCTTCTGTTATGGGTACTAGACAACTGATAAACATACTTATATATTTCTAAATACATACATATATAGATAAATTACACCCAGACACAGAACAAATGATCACACAAATCAGCTCATCACACAAACATTTGTCCTGGGTGGGAATCGAACCCACGACCTTCAGCATAGCAGTCAGGGCCACTAACTACTAGATCAACAGGCCAGTCAACTTATTTGATCACCTCTACCTTTGAAATTCAGCCTCATGAAATGCCTGACGTGTCGCCATGAATAAATAATACAAATATAGTCGGCCTACTAACTGAATACACACTTACCTCGCTCACTGTTGCACAAATGAAAATTAATAATTCAGGGTGATAAATTGACAGTAATTTCGTGATATGGTGCCGACGGCCCTATGGTCATGTTGCGAGGTTCATGTGTGCATTTTCTATTAGATATTTTGGATGTTTGGTTTAGAAATCAATGGATTTATTTAGGTGTTGATTGGATCGGCGGGAAGTGTGGTGTTTTGGGTGTTTTTAGACAAGTAGGGAGAATCAATTTTTACGAAAGAGTTTTAGTAGAAGAATGCAATTTTTTTTTGAGGTGGGACTGATGAACTCATCCACTGACTTCTACTATACACCCTAGTGTATTGAGAGGGTCCATCAAACTTTTCTATCACAAATATTGTGCTTTCTGTAGCAATGTTTACCTATTACTTTTAATTTTAAAGAATACATAGGCGTACTTGCTACAAGTTATGAATTCATGTTAAAAAAATACTACATTTTATTCTGGTCTTATCGATCCTTTCAACTTTTCAAAAGGTTGGCAACTTTAAAGATTAATTTCATGATGTGATGGTTTTTCGATGTGACTTCGTCGAATGCGTCAACCTCACTGACATGCTTAATTTCAAAATACTAAACTAAAAGCATCAATAATAGATTTCAAAGCAAACCAAAAATAAGAATTAGAAAATAGGAATAAGGCTTTCTATTTAACCGCCGTAGGCCCAAAAATAACTCATCTGCGTACAATAATTCATATCTAAGAATATTATTTATGTTAATACTTACCCACATATCTATTCACCTCTACATCTAATAGTTGTTTACTTACGCGGAGACACCGGGGCAAGGAGAGGCGAGGGGTTGGGAGGAGGGGTGGCCCGGAGTGTTGCTATAATCAGTTAATTGCATGAATAATTGAACGCCGTCATTAACGTGGCGGCCGCGCGCCGTCACACACAACTAAATATAGGTTACAGGACCTAGGCTTGGATATTAGGTATGTGGCTAAATGGTTTAGTAGCTGATGATGTAAGATAACGAAGTATTTGTTGACATTTTTTGACATGTATTAGATATTACTTTACTTAGCACGCTGAATTTACTTTCAGGGTACTGCTAAATAATAAAACCTGAGTATCCAAAATAGATATACTGTTTCTGAACTTAAACTACTGAACTGGAGAACTCGCAAACCATAAATATACTTCGGAGGGTGATTAAAGCCCTTAAAAATGAGTACGTAAATATTGTGCGCCATCTAATAATCGAATTAAGAACTAATATAATACGCGCCATCTATTAGCAAAAGTATGAACTAATTGTACATAAATGTACGTAAATATGATAATGAAGTTGAACAGACTTACACAAAAATACTTACAATCATTAAAAAGTCTGTAAAAATATTACAAACGTTCACACAAACAAGCGTATCAATATTAAACATAACTAAACATGGGTTACAGGACCTAGGCATGGATATTAGCTACATGGCTAGGTTTCGTGGTTGATGATGTAGTAAGAAAATCAAGCGTGTGTTGCTCTTTTTTTTGAGGTGGGGAGTCATCAAATAATCTCTCCTCTCTCACACACGCAGTTTCACAGAGGAGAGAGTGTCGTATGGTTTGTCAGCAAACACATAAGTAGGGAAAAATATGAAAGGGATACCATCGTCCTAGATCACAAAAGGCAACTAAAGGAACATTAAATATGGTTTTAGTCAGTAAAATTCTGTCACGCCCTCCCGCTTCACTCTAAAGCGGGTGAAGTAATTGAATGATTTCCCACTTTAAAAAGAGGCAGTTTCAAGAAAACCTTGCAATCTAATTGTCCCCTACGAGTCGTCCACATTAGGTAAAAAGGAAAACTAGTTATTATATAATCCAACTATAATCACACCTAGACTCGAAACACAAACAGTGTCAGATCAAACCGCTATATACAAATAACTACTTAACATCGTTTATGAATATTAGATGCCACTCAATTTCAGCAGCACCGTCTTAATCAAAACATTAACGCTATTAGCTGTAATATTAATTCTCTTTGTTACAACCAGGCCGCTTCTACTCTATTTGAATATTCATTTTAGTGGGGACTCAAGGAGGACATTTTCCAAATGTCCCCGGCCTCCCCCGACCCTCTAAAATCAATTAATAGAGTCCTGCTTCGTTAAGCAATCCAAACTTGACCCCTGCTGTTGGGTTGCAAGGAGAATCATTGATACTACTGGAGACTGCGGGTAAAAAGATTTTCTTGGGGTGCATTTGAGTGTAAGGGTTGTTTAAATAAAATTTTGGGTTTTTGATTGGTTGGTTTTGTTGGCTTAAGAAAACTGGATTTGTCTTTGATTAAGTGAAAGTAAGTGAAGTAATCTACAGTGCGTATAAATGATTACATAAGATTTTTTTCTAGTTGGTTTGATGTATTTTAGTAATACTTACGAGTTGTAGGTCGCGGGTTCAAACCCAACCAGGCGCATTACTTTGTGTAATTTATTTCATCACCACTGCTCTTTAAACGGTGAAGTAAAACATCGTGAGGAAATGGGCATGTCTTAGAACCAAAAATTCGAAGACATGTGACATTCACCAACCCACACTGGGCCCGCGTGGTTAATTTCGGCCTATTCCCTCTCATAGAGAGGAGGCCTGAGTTCCAACAGTGGGAACATTATAAGGCTGATGCTATGTTATTTTAGTGAAAGTATTTAAGTATGTAGCGCTAGTTAGTATTATATCGGGCAATTTGCGCCCCAAATCATATGATGCTAGAAAAGTTGATCTAACTAATGAATACTGTTGCAAACATACACTTCCTCAAGTTAAGACGCAAGATGCCTAAGTCAAAAATGTTAGTTAAAGAAAGAACGAAAAGAAAGAAAAACGTTTATTCGTACCTCAGAAATATACAGTATAATAAAAATACCTGTTATAGAAAAATAACATTAAAATCTGTGAAAGGCCAAAAAGGCGCCTAACTCAGCATATGCTGCGATATTTAAGAACGTAAAATAACGCAGCGCTGGTGTTTTGTTAGGGCCAGATGCCACGGTCACACTCACCATAGTCACGAACACTGTCGTCGAAAAATATTTTAGAGAGTGATTTTTCATTTCATTTCAAAACTTAAAAGTGCTCTAAGTCAAGTACAAACACGTGCCAATTTTCACTTAAATCCATAATTTCCAAGAATAAAGACTAGCAAGTTTGTATGAAAACTCACAAAGTGAATCTTGGCATTTCATAACAAACCTAGGCACCTCATACCTTTATTTGACTGGCCTGTTGGTCTAGTGGTTAGTGGTCCTGATTGCTATGCCAGAGGTCGTGGGTTCGATTCCCACCCAGGACAAATATTTGTGTAATGAGCACGATCATTTATTGTATGTCTTGGTGTATTTTCTCTATAATATGCATGATTGTATGTATTTAGAAATATATAAGTAGGTATATTTATCATTTGTCTAGCTGGTACTCATAACACAAGCTCTGTTTAGCTTGGGACTAGACGGCGTTGTGTGATAGTAATGTGGAATATTATTATTTAGACTTACTAAATCTCATTCCCGATCTACATAATTCAGTACAGCTTTAGGTAGGCTTTTAATATCATAATTAATCATCATTTTAGCCACTACTTTTCGCTACTGGCATCCCTCAATAGTCGCCACAACAATCGGTCCTCTGCATTTCGCAATCATAAGACTCCCTCGACCCTCACCGCGCCATCCTGGACCTTACGACCTCATTGACCATTTATTCTGCAAGCAATGTGACCAGCTGATCAAAATAACGTTGTTTCAAAAAAACTATGACAAGTAGTAAAGTGAAATGGACACCGAATCGTATGGATTCGCTGCGAGTGTTAACCCAAAATCTGCATCAAAAAGCCGAGTCCTTTGATCCACTAGCCACTGCCGATCAAATGAAGTGCCGATACCAATGGACGGCACAAACAAGTTGGCGATACTAAAACCGTTAGTGTCGCGACGCACATCAATTATTAGAGCGAGTAATGAACACAAATCCTTTGATTCCATTGAACGAGTGCCAGAGGGAATTTGTGGGAGGTTGTGCGAGTGATGAGCGGAGGAGATAGCGATTTGAGCGACTGCTTCAAGGAAACAAGGTCCGGAAAAACAACTGTATTTTATAAACATTAAAACTAATTACTTGAGTAAAAGTAACTACTTAAGTAACAATTGTATTCTATAGTTAAGAAAAATAAAAAAATATAATGAAGATTTCTAACCTCAAGTAATGACTTAATTAAAAATTACTTAGCAACAAGTAATTATTTCTTTATAAATACGGGTGTAAGAGTTTCACCTCGTCGGTTATACTGCGTACATCGAAGGATGGGAACAATTTGCCTGCAACTGTCTCCTCGTCCGATTATAATTTAGTAGTCATCAAAGCTAGTGAATATGCTCTTAATAAATTAGTGCGATTCATCATCAGTGATTGCATTATTGCTTACCATCTGGTGAAACCATCAACCAACCTCTAGTTTATATCATTTAGGTAAAAAAATAACTAACAATATTGTACTACAGCCCGTGGCATTTTTGTATTGGTAGGCTCGCACTCGACCGCTGTGGCATCTGAAAGTAAGCGATGATGTGGTCGACAATGGAGCACGCTTGCCTAGAAGTAACCTATTCACTCTTGACTTAAAGACCCCTAGGTGGTAGCTATGAGGACAAACTTAGGCAGGGAATTTCACTCCTGAGGTTGTACGCATAATGAATAAGTTGCTAAAACGTTTTGTGGGTATGACACATCTACTACCGGTGGCGCATCTCTGTCTGGTCGTCCGATGTGGATGAACGGGCTTGGTGGAAGAAAGATTAGTGTCTTTTGTCTACAATACAAGTCTATCTACAGCCGTACGTGTATGAAATATTTATTTGTAGTTGCCGCAAAATGCCGCGCGACAGCAACGTGATTGCAGCGCTGCCGCCGCGTTGTTTTGTTTTTCATATAAGTAAATGACGCGCAGCCGCAGCGCGGTTGTAGCAATCATACTTTTTTATTTATATGGAATACCAATAGGAACGGTGGCATCAGTGGAATGGTGTCACCCAATAGGAAGTGACCAAAAATTTCAGTTTGACATTCCCTCTCGCTTCACTTAGGGATTGAGAAATTATTTGATGATCATCTACCTAAAAAAAGATAGGCTTTGTGTTGATCACAAATGATGAGGTAGGAGATCGTCCATTAACCCCATGTTTCTGTATTTATCCGCTAACATATAGGTAACCTAAATTTTATCGGCCATAGTCAGGTTCAACATATTCACCATGCCCGCTACCGCTGATGGCTTGTCCCGTCCTCCGTCGCGGTACATCAAGTATGCACTGAGGGAATGCGGGAGCGGCGCGACACCTCGGCCCAGCGTTCATTTCATTGTCTCTGTCTGCCCCTCCTCCCCCGACGCCAGCGCCGCCTAGCGCTGAATTTTACAATAGTTTCTGTAAACAACATCATGCGATGTTTGTTTTGTATTATAAACTAATGTTATGAAGGTAATTATAATCGTTTTTATGACGGTTTTTTTTCTTTTGATACTCGATTAGTACAATAAAGTGCGACAAGAATAATAGGAAATTATTATTATTTTTATATAGCATATTGCGTGTCCCATTGTTGGGCAAAGGCCTAATTATTATTATCCAATTTAAATAAATAATAACAAGACAGCAAGTCAATAACAATAATGGTGGGTAATAGTCATTTCGATTTTGTTTTGTGTTAGTGATAGTGGTGGGGTTATATATAGTCATTTCGATTTTGTTTTGTGTTAGTGATAGTGGTGGGGTTATAACCTAGTAGTAATTTGACATTGAATTTGACATGTAACATTTTATATTTTTAATTCGTAAATTGTATAATTCCTAACTTTTCAGTTAAAATAATGATTTTTATGCACCAAATTTTTCACGCCCAACACCACATGGCAGAATATGATGAGACCATTCTCTGAAAATAAATGAATTTGAATTAGAAGAATGTATAAGAAACTTTATTTTTATTTTTTATTAGTGATAGGTTCGCGCTTGACCGCTATCTCACCTGATGGAAAGCGACGATACAGTCGACGATGGATCGCGCTTACCTAGAAGAAACCTATTCACTCTATGGACATATATTAAATGACGTTGTGGTAATACAAATATATCGGTTATTGTACATATTTCTTGTCACTTCTATTATGTGAAAACAATGCGCAATGTAAATATAAACAATTCAAAATATAGAAATTAAACCAAGCCATTAGTAACTAAGAGATGACCAGTTTAAAATTAGAATATCATTGAATCAGATTTATTACTTGATTAAATTTTTTTTTTATTTGATTCTTATGTATCAAAGTATTGGAAGGCGTCGAGGCCCGCTCTCGTCTCAAACAGCGCCGCTCCACTGCCCACAAATGTCGTTTGCGAGATCAAAGCGATGCTCTCGCATCGATAGCGCACACACTTTCAACGATAAACTTATTTAAATAAAACATTTTATTTAGCTAGACGTATGGAAATTCAGAAAGGTTGATTTTTAACTGAATTGAATACGCTTTTGATCGAATTGCATATTATAAAGTGAATCGTATGTAGGTATAGAGTGGTAGAAGTAAATTTTATTTTCAATATAGCTAAGTGTTATTTGTTGAATTTTAACTAGGTAAATATCAGTCGGTATGTACGTAAATATCCATCAGTACTTATTTTTGAGTTAACTTTATCAACGGTGATTTCATAAACCCTAAGGGATTTCATGGATTTCGTATATAGTAGGTTATATTTAATGACAGTTATATTTAATTATATTTAATGACAGATTTTTTTCTCTTAAATAATTTAAAATCTATGTGATGGATTGATGTCAAAATTGAGATGAATTTTAGCTTAACATTCTTTTTATAATTTAAAATCAAAAATGATAAATGGTAGGAAAGTAGGTAGTGCAATATTAGAGACTAATATTTGAAAAGAGTAGGAGAGATAAATGTCTTGTCTATCATTAAGCGTCGATATATAAGTGTGTACTACGAATCAACTTTTGTGAATGGAAAATCAAAGTCACCATATTATTTTTTCACATTCAAAATGACTTTTTTATTATTGTTATAACTGTGTTAAATTCATTTGACTTTGACTTTGAACAGAGTCAACCTCAAATAAATCATACCAAAACGTTTAGCATAATAACATAGCATAATCAACCTTTCAATGTTCCCACTGCTGGAACTCAGGCCTCCTCTCTAGGAGAGGGAATGGGCCGTAATCCACCACACGGGCCCAGTGCGGGTTGGTGGATGTCACATACATATCATCGAATTTGCGGTTCTAGGACATGTCGGTTTCCTCACAATGTTTTCCTTCACCGTTTTGAGAGTAGTGGTCATGAAATAAGTTACACAAAATAACGCGCCTGGCTGGGTTTGAACCTGCGACCTACAAGTCGTAAATCGGGGCCGTTACCACTCGGCCACCACTGCTCGCTGCCAAAGCGTTTATTTGCAATAAATACCGAATACCGAGTGCCGAGGATTATACTCTACTCTGTTTATTTTGACAATCACACTAATAGGTATTATAAAGGCGAAAGTTTGTTTTTCAGCGTCGAACAGTTGAACGAAGTTTGGCACACGGGTAGACCATGTCTTGAAATAGCACATAAGGTACTATTTATGTCAGAATTATGTTCCCTTGGGACAATTTGTATTTTCTTACGGGTGAACCCTCACGTAGCAAATACAGTCAAACGGGGTAAATAGGAACGCAGGGGTGAATAGAAACAAAAATTTTATTAGTATTTTATTTCTATTAATATTGCCTTCTAGAAAAGCTTCCATTATTTTTGTATATTCAAGAAAAAAAAATGCAGAACTTAAGCGCTGCAAACAATGTGAAAAATCAATTTTTTTTTTAGTTAAATTTCATTTCTAATCACCCCATTTGACTGTAGGTACTCGTACTATAAATATTTTTAATTTTATTCCTATGAATTAGGAATAAAATTGTGTTTGCTTATGTTACAAATATTACGTTCTACTTTGCTTTTCATCATCACAAATATGACGTAACTAACAGCCTCGTTTCTTGTCGCAGCACGGGAGCGTTCCGCACGTCCCCCGGCGGAGCTGGCGAGCCGCCCCCGGCGCCACCGCCGCCGCTGTTCCTGCCGCCACATCTGTCGCATCTCTCACAGCACCTCAACCACTTGTCGCAGCCCTTCTTCCCGCTAAAAGGTAAGATGATAAGGATTTACGTGATAATTAGTGCGTTAATCTCTGGTTCACTGTAATGATTTATTTATTTAAATTGTATGTGTAGTAGTGGTAACCATAAAGGTGGACTTTATGCTACTGAGCGCTCTCTACTAGTAAATGTTTGACTACACTGTGATAGGGTGTGCACAAGAAATACATAATAAATAGGTATTTAAAATAGAATTAAGTGTCATTGGCAATAGGTATAAAATACAAATATGTAGGTGTAGGTATAAGCTATAATAATAATAAATCAATTAATAGTGTGATAAATAACAAATCATTATAATTAAGAGAACTCAAAATATGATGAAGACCAAACTAAGAACTGCGCGCTAGCTTCTGACGTTTCATAACTTGAATAATGAACCTCGTTTAACATGAGCTAATTTTATAGCACGAGAGAAATTCAAACAACCCGCCTCCACACAATCAAACACTAGTTTAACCAACTAACCAACCCTTTTTCCCTCAGGTTGGGGTGCCCCCTGCCCTTGCTGCCCCAAAGAAGAGGCTCGCTCGTCCAGCGTGGCCGAACTCCGTCGCAAGGCGCACGAGCACTCAGCCGCCCTCCTACACCAGCTGGCCAGCTTCCAGTCACGTGCACTCCTCCCTCTGCCGTTACCTCTTCCCCTGCCTCCTCTGCCGCTACTGCCGCACGATGCGCCACCGACTTCGCAGGCGCATGAGCCGCCTAAACATCTTGAATAGGAAGTTTTGATCATTGAAAATAAAAGCGTGAATATAGAGAGTATTGTTATAAAAAACAAGAAATTGAAAGACCGATTAGTGAAGACACCGTGGCCGTGCCTACAACTTTTTTTGAGGGCTGGACCCACCCTTGCTTCTGGTCATAAACGCACGTCGTCGGTTGTAAGTACAATGCACCTGACTTTTTTGATGATCAGTCACAAGCATGTCTGTGTGTGTTATGCTTAGATCCTGCAAAATCACGTGTTTCGTTTCACTGTGCCATTCATTGGTACATACAACATACTCAAACAATTTATAATAAAAGTGTTTAATATAGCTAATTGTCTAACCCATTGCGATATTGGGTATTATACATTAACAACAAACGGGGTAAATAGGAACGCTGGGGTAAATAGAAACATAACTTTAATTAAGAATTGTACTTTAATAGGTACCGTATTCAAATTGAAATACTCATTTGAGTTACTACAAACCATCGTTAAATATTAAAAAAAAAAAACTGGAATATTTCTAATTTATATTTAGGTTTTTTTTTGATACCAGATTTAAAGTCGGAAATCATCAAATGATTTCTTCCACTCTGGGTAAAGTAAAAGGGAGTGTCAGAATTTTACTAGCTAAAACCCACATTGGTTTTTCAGCTACTTTTTGCGAGGCCACGGTAAATCTTAACTATACCGCAGCCCTGGCAGGTTCTATTTACCCCTGGTGGATTCTATTTGCCCCGTTTCACAATACCTATAAATTTATAGGTAACTCAATTAAATAAATAAACATAATAAAATAGGTCGTCTACTACTTTGTGAATTCATGTGCCATAATATCTTCTAAGTGGTATAATCGACAGTATTATTAAAATGCCAATATTATCAAACGTGTGCCGAAATTAGTGCCATATTTAACGATTTTTTTTTATAAGAATGTTTAATTCAGTACGTATATATTTTTAGTATATTGGGAGTCAAGGAAATTGGTGAAATGTGAAATACTACTTCTGATAATACTAAAAGAATAAGTTTCTTCAAAAAATAGAGTTAAGTACGAAAAAAATAGGACCTCCAATAGAGATTTTTTTCAACTGTTCATAACTTTATACGGCAAATACAATTTATAATTTAGGAATTTACTATGACTTTCAAACTGCTTTCTTCAAAAGCTGTTTATTTCCATGGGCAGAAGCAGTATTCACAATATGTCCACCATTATTTTTTTTACACCATGTATTTATGTATTTGTTAGATGTCATGAAACAACTATACTACAATAAAATTGTACTTTTTATTTATTTAGTTTAAACATTGTTTTTATTACATGAAAATCTATGATATAAAAATTATATTATTTTTAATTTGTAAATAATTTACATCACCGCTACAGTATTCGACCAACAGCTGTGAATATTTTCCTTTTACTTTATTTTAAACATAAGAAAATTGTAAATAAGTATAAAAATAATATTTAGACATAAAAGTTCGATGTTCGTACGTACGTAGATCACAAAATTGTATATAAATCACACAGTTTACATAGTATATAGTTAAGTGTAATAAGAAATACAAAAATATGGAAACATTTGTTATTTAATTAAGCTATAATTAATAAGATACGATTATCACCACATTTGTCTTTGTATCAATAATTTTGTCAAATGGTTTGTAAGCTTCTTGAAAACAATGCATTATTTCCAAAAACTCAGCTAAGAGTTGATTTTTTAACAGTTAGATAATTTTTTATCTGACGAATAAATATTTTATCAGTTTATATTGTCTATACAAAAGCTGCCCAACCAGCATTTTTATTCGTCAGATAGAAGTAGACTAACTATTGAAAAATCATTCTTTTACCGAGATATAATTTTAATCTATCGATTAATTACGCTGTCGTATTGTCATTAATTAATAAAATTAAAAATACATATAAAATGCATTCCTCAAAATGTCTTGCCACATTCCATTTTCCTATTTTTTCCATACACATAATAGTGATATAAATAAATAAATATACATAGGCTAGCCCGCGCCAAAGTTGTACATAGAGAGGAGACGGTGAACACTGCACTATGCACGACCCGTGGAATTGCCGGCGCGGGCATGTACATGCGTTATACATATATACCACTAGAAATGTACCATTAGTTGTTTTAATTATTGCGAAATATAATATTACGTAATGATAGTTTTGTTGGTTTTATTTTTGTCTCCTATTTGCTGTCTTGAAATTTTGAATTACAGCCTGAAAATCATGAAAAAGAAATGTATCCTGATAGCTGGGTATACCTATAACCTTGGGAATGGGTCCCGACTGCTACAATTTATCTTGTATTTAAAATATTATATAGTTAAGTGCAATCGGGTACAACGACTTTCTTGTTTTAGGGCTTTTTCATGAATACTCAGAAAAGCAGTCGGGTTTTTTAATTTTTTTAATTACTTACCTTTTTTTATTTTATTTTTTTAGTTTTATTTTATTACGATATCACTTTCAAAGTAATTACAAATCTAACGACACCTCGAAATCTAAAATCCATCGAGCCATTCAAGCCGCTAAACATTCGTTCGTTCATTCGTTCGAGTTTGGCGCCAAAAATCCGCCATTTTGTTTTTTTTTTTATTTTGATGTACCCAATGTCACTTTCACAGTAAATACGAATGTAACGACACCTTTCAAGCTAAAATCCATGGAGCCGTTCAGGTTGCAGAGCGTGCCAAACAATTATACATACATACTTACATACATACTCTCGAAAAACATAACCCTCCTTCTGGCGCAGTCGGGTAAAAATGCTATAACGAGTCATTTCTGGCAATATGAGGGTATGTTGGGTTTCGTAACTTTACAATTCCAAATGAGGGTAGAAATACGTGCTTGCAACGAGAACGCATTCCCCGCATAAGCTCCTTTCTACTTCCACGTGCGCGCTGACTGAAGCTGACTTTGCTCTGCCACCCGCTCGGTCGGGAACTTTCCATGAAGACTTGGAAAAACCTCTGCGCGATGTGTCACGCCATGTGCCGTGCGTAATTTCTTCTTATATATTTTCTATTTTGCGAATTGTTACGGGTGTTGTAGCCTAGCTTGTGTTAAAGAACATTGAAAAGGGAGTGCGTGCCGTATACGTGCAGTGGTTCCAGCCTGAACGAGCCTCACATCGACGGACAAGGTCAAGGTTAGTGCGCGTTATCCTAAGCCAATTTTCCTAGTCGATCCCAAAACCTACCTTCGTCGTCCAAGAGGTGTGTTAGCAAGTCACGTACCTGTAGCTACGCGTTCTCATACAGTCCACTTCCATTCAATTCTTATTCGAACCAGTCTACCCAGCGCCAGGGTATCCGCATTTAACATATTTAGACATATCTCGCCTAAGTAATTGGTGTACGGCGCCACCAGATACTATTGGCGGTTTGAAAAGGGATGGTATTCGGTTATGAAAAATCACATGCTTCGTTTTAACTACTCAGATAGCAAAAAGCTAACCAATACTTTCTACAAAAATGGATGTTTTATTGTAATTTTGCTCGCCTGTAAAAATGTCATTATTGACGGCACCGTTAGCGCAGTAGCGGTTGGTTGCTGCGATGCAAACGGAAAAAATATTTGTAAGCCCCACAGATAGTTTTTCTGGATCTGGGTGTCGTGGTTGTGAACGCGCCCTCGATACAGGGCTAATTCCCAGCGTTGGTCAAAGTTTATAATAAGTTAGGTATATTTGCACGCATGAAATGTATGTTGGAAGATACTCGTACTTGCGCAAGTTTCTGCACAACACACGTTTCAGTATACTTGTACAAGTCTTAACTTGCGCAAGTATACTGTAACGTGTGTGGCTACCATTAGAGACTGGACCTAATGATAATGGATATACCTAACTTTTTAGAACGTGTGTGGTATGAAAGGAACGTGTGTGGCTACCATAAAACTGTAATGACGGTGCATTCCAGTAATACTTGTCCATACCTAGATCATTTGATAATGTTACACGAAATTTGCAAATAGTGCCGTCTTTCTGCAGGAAAAACTAACCAGAAACTTCTGTCTAAATGCTTGTATGCTATCTGCAATCTAAGTGCCCTTTATACCTTGTGGAATACTGGCAAAGTCCTTACCTAAATATGGCTGATTTCTCACCTAAAAAAAGTACGTAAGTAAGTACAGTAAGTACATCACATCTAGAATGAGGACCGCGCTTCGCAAAAAGCAGTGTTAGAAGGTTTCCCAAAAGGTGTATCAATGACCTGTGGGGTCATGGGGATCCGGTAGAAGCGAATCGTACAGGACCAGTTGTTGTGGCGACCTTTGGGGGAGGCCTATGCCCAGCAGTGCAAGTCTTTCGGCTGTAAAGGTGTTGACGAGTTATTTGGTTGTTTAGAAATTAAAGAAACTTTCGATTTATGATTGTATTGAATAATCAATAAAGATAAGAATATACCTTGAACTTTGAAGTTACGGTACGGTGTTTGAATGTTTGTCGGTCGTTGCGGTGCAATAATGGCAACTGGCTCGCGGCGGGAGCGCACCGCCTTGACGCTGCACCCGTCGGCGAGCAGTGGGTAGCTCGCTGTTCGACCGTCCGGTAACCATCCGGACCAAGCCAGGTCGTCGACGGCGTGCACTATTCCCGCGCGCCTCAAGGAGTTGTCAGCAATCCGCAGAGGCCTAGCCTACTATCAGACAGACAGGGTCGAAGCCTACTGGGGTCAAGGGTCTGCTTCTGAAAGGAAGGCTCGGCCCTGGTATGAAAGGCAACGAAGGGACAGGGTGGATTTTTTGGCAGTAGGAGTCTAACACTATCTCCCGCTCCACCTCAGGGCGGAGATGGTCATAGGATGATTTCACCCACTACCAAAAAAGCGCTTACCCCGCTCCCCCCTCCACCTCGCTCGTTCAAGTGTTGAGCGCTCTGCACCCAAACCGTAAAACGGCGCGGCGCGCGTGCATTGGTACCGGCACTACAAGGCTGTTCAGTAACATAAGAAGTTAAAGAGAGCAAGCAGTTTATAGATAACGATTAAGCTTTTCCTCACGGCCTGATCCTGTTACAACAAGAATTGTGTACTTAGGGCATATTGTAAGTTTCTGGATTCTGATAAATAAGACTACCCAACATGATATAACTACCTACCCAGTAACAAACTACAGTAATGGCTTTATGGAAAGCATTCAACGCCGATACAGGGGTCATAAAACGTGTGCCCCGAAGTTTACCTTAAATTTTTGGAAACAAATAGAAGTCGCAGGGTGGAGGTCCGGGCTGTAAGGTGGATGCGTCATCAGTCCCACAGTCCCACATTTGAAACTTTCAAATAGGCTTCTGTTACTTTAGCAGAATGTGACGATGCGTTAAGGTGGTGGAGGAGTACATTGGTTACAAATGTTTGTACATTGAGGACGGTTAAGACTCTGGGCAAGCAAATGTTGACGTACCAAGCTGCAGTCACCGTCCTTTGATCTTCAAGCGTTACTGTAGTGTAATGTCAATTTGCCGAAAAAAAAGCAACCATGTTTTTACCAACACTTCGACTTTTCTTAATTTTCGTCGGCAAATCTTCGAAAGAAAAGACCCACTCTGATGACCGTCTTTTTCTTTCGGGTTCAAAGCAGTACACCCAGGTTTCGTCACCTCTAAACTTTTAATCATTTTACGGCACCACTGGACACGCAGTTGTTTCTGGTCCTCCGTTAACCATGATTCCTTGGTGCATGGCGAATGGATCTTTGATCGAGCTAACATTAACGATGTAGCCAGCCTGCTTTACCAGCTAAGAAGTAGAATTCCCTGACAGTCTTCTTGATAACTATAAGCTAGGGCTCTTTATGATAAGAATGAAAAGGTTACTACTAGGTAAACGTGCTCCCATCGTCAACCTCATCATCGCTTACCATCAGACATGTGACAGCTACCTTGTATTTATTTTATAAGAACTGTAAACTGTAGATGTCTTACAATATAAACATATCTTGTATCTCGTATCTCAGATGGGTTATGAAGACGCGCGTTTTATCGGAAATTTTTCTGTTTACAAAGAAGCGGCGCGTGCAACGGCCCTCGTCATAGCACGCTTATACAAACATCATGGCGAAGGGACGTGAATAAAACCCCACCACTGCGTCCACGGCGTATAACGTACCACGCGGCGGGTATCGTTACAGTGCGCTTGAATATTTGTAGTCTATTTGGCTAGACATGGACAATCTAGATATAATTATCTTGTAATAAGATTTTGATCAAGTCGTGCTTCATTGCTGACGGTGGCTCAAGTCTGCGTTGAGCGATTTCCATCTGTTCGTATAGACTCGTGAAACGTTTTACCGTGACCGAAAAATTACAGTAATGGTCGCAAAGCAAAGCTTGTGTGTACATTTTTAAGCACCATTATCAAGATAGGCAGATGCAGATATTGAAAGAAAGACAAAACAATAGATTTTCAATAATTTATTTTGGATACACACTGTTTTTATATCTACTTACAATTAGGTACTTAACTTATCACATATCAACAAATTACATATACTATTTACATCATAATACACACGTTCAGTGTGTTAAGCGTTACAGTAGATCATAACACAATATTGATTTATTAAAATTACAATAATTTACAGCCAAAATAGGCTGCATAAGCAAATAAATTTCTTTAAGTAAACGTCAGCTGAGCGAGGCCAATGATACAAGGTAGTTAGTACGCAACGACCGCCAACTACCTACAAGGTGATTGACTCGTTTACATAAAGAAATTAATTTCGTATATGCGCATATTAATTCGAGTTTTTGAAAAAAACTACTTTATTTTTTATTTTTTTCTTTACAAATCGATAGTATTTCATGTACCGAATCGACCCTCCGCGGGATTAAAACGACTAAAATTTAACGGTGTATAGGTTTTTTTATTTTTTTATTAGTGATAGTTTCGCGCTTGACCGCTATCTCACCTGATGGAAAGCGGTATAAAGGTATGAATAGACTACGACACTATACACGGTACACTCAGTGTATACATCGAGTGTCTATGAACACTTAGACACACTCGTGTTCACACAGACACACTCGATGTTTACATTAAGTGTGCCGTCTATAGTGTCGTAGTCTAAACGTACCTTTAGTCATAAGCTCATGATTTACCATAGTAAACGATACTGAATTAAGCACTAAACCCCGATTCCTTCGAGTTTCAGAATTATGACCGGATTTCAGGTTAAAAGGCCCTGGGTTCAAAAATTTCTTCTTATCCTCTTAAAACTTCTGAATTAAGTATTTTGAGGTAAGAACGTCTCAGATGCCAATTTTGAAAGGATTTCGGGCTAAAGTAGAGTTTGAGAAGTATTCTACTTAAAAAGCTTAAATCAGAAAACGGGGGTGATAAAAAAAAATTTGGTCAACTGTAAATTAAAGGAATACCACAGTTGAGAATGAAGCAGGAGAAGTTATGAGATGATTACCCACCCAGAAAAAAGACATGATGACTATTCGGACTGATAGAGATAAATAGGTTTGTTCAGGTATTTTTGTACAAAGAACTTGGGACGAAAACATTGTTGATGAAATTATTAAGCGTCTACATATGTATGTCGCTATGATAGATACCGAAGAAGTAATTTAGAAATTTTCATCACAATTTCCTAACATAGAGAACCGGTAAAATGTACCATTTGAATAAAAACCTTGACTTTTCCTCGGCTTTAATTTAGAGAGTTATATTGATGTTTTTAATGGTTGTAATTGAATGAACACATACTCGTACATATTATTACTGCAAATATATTAATTGTTGTTACCATAAAATCCGATAATGAGCAGTGAGCTGCAAATTGCAGAAAAACTATCGAAAATTTCCACAAAGAATCGCCAAACTTAAATCTTTTGAATATCGTAATTAGAGACACAATAGAAAGACAATATGTGTGGGAAAGCAGACGATCGCTTGGGGCTTGAAGATTCTAGAGTGACGTTCGCGTAGTGGAAGACGCAGCGTTGGAAAGCCTCCCACAATGTGGACCGATGATCTGCTGGTCTAAAAAGGCTACTTTTGTAGAATCATAATGTGAATCATATTTATTATACGGCAATATTTACAAGGAATATGATTCTGATATTCAGTGAATTAAGTATGATTCGACTAATTTGTGCAACCACTTTACGAACATTAAAAGAATTGCTTATGATCTACTAGGAATTCGAAATATGATTTGATCATGTGACTTTTTTAGGCCCGCTGGTGAGTGTTGCGGAAATCCAATAGATGCGAGACACATGTTCATTGTAGCGACATTTGGGGAAGGCTCATGTCCAACAATGGACATCTTTCGGCTCAAATGATATGATGATAATCGAAAATTTAAATATGGCGGGCGGCTTTAGAACTTTTCCTTAAGAACATGAAGACTCTTCTCACATTAATGATCACACAAGTCACTTGCAAGATTACCCCATATTTTCCGAGTTGACAACAATTTCAAGTTGTACAAACTTTTATACTAAATCACTTGTATTTGACAACGAAACGGTTACAAGTATCGTAAATTATGTTTCCGATTTATTTATGAATGAAGTTTTTAATAAAATGTCTTCTATGGCGGTTGTTTTAAGGAGTTTATTCATATCTGCGAAGTGCGATGAATCGCGGAGGGAGGGAATTTATGTTTAGTTAGAAATGAAATGTTTATTAACAGATATGTACGGGTAACTTTAAATGTAATGGTCTTGATTGTTATTACTTAAGCCCCAAGCGAACGCCGGCGTTCGCACACCTTTTATCTTTCTATTGTGTCTCTAATTACGGTATTCAAAAGATTAACATGAAAGTTATAGGCTTAGGCCTATATCTATTCGTTGCGTCTCGTCGAGTCTTTTTAGACATCTCCGATGATGGTACAAATAAGTTCGATTGTAGTAATACACTACATCTCAACGCTCAATCACGTGGTCAGAACAAAGGAATCGGAGGCGTGGCCGACTCGCGGCGTTCGACGCAAGAGAAACGAAATCCGGGAAATAGTGTCAGACTCTTACTGACTAAACACCTATCCCGTTCCTTCGTTGCATATCATACCGGGGCCGAGCCTTCCTCTTAGAAAACTGCCCTTGACCCCAGCAGGCTTCGACCCTGCCTGCCTGCAGCTAGCAGGCTGGGCCTCTATGGTTCGCTGACAGCTCCTTGAGTCGCGCGGGAACAGTACGCGCCGTCGACGACTTAGCTCGGTCCGGTCGGTTACCGAACGATCGGACAGCGTGCTACCCATTGCACGCCATCCGCAAGCCCTCGCCTACGGTGACCTGAAATCGGGATCGGAATCCCGGCGGCGGCTGGAGCGAGCGCCCCGTTGCCTTTGCCTGATGTGGTTGGCTTCCTTCTTTGCTAGCATTACTGCTTCGCCGAAGGAGGCGACCGCCTGCCATCCCTCCTCACTCAGGACCATGGCCTGAACCAAGGCCCGGCGAGAGAGATTGCTGCCGTCGATCGCCCCCACGAGGACACGGCGATGCTCTGCCCAGGCGGGGCACAATTCTAGTGTGCTCCACCGTGTCCTCAAATGGTCGTAACTTAGGCTAGGGGTGCTGACCATCAGTCTATCCAAGTAGTATCGCGTTGCTTAGTTACGGGTTGTGAAGGTCTAATAGGCAGTAATTCATAAAAGGGTACGATGGGGCTGACATATCCTGATAAAAACACTATTATCTACATTTCTTATAATTTCTCCTTTAGCAGGTCTGCTGGAAGAAATTTCTTTAGAAATAAGCAGTACCTTTGTACTATTATTTATTATGTGTTGTCTTTTTTTTGTTATATTGTGTGTACATAAATTGTGAAATAAATAAATAATAAATAAATAAAAACGTTAAAAATGAAGAGACATGATGCAGTCAGAATTCAGTAAAATCAGTGAAAATTTTTCCAAACAAATGTGTAAAGCCGGGTCCGCTACAACGTGTTTTCGTGTTTGCTAACAGAATAACATTGTTTACAACCAAATGGGGGGGTGGCCTAGCAGTTTGCACGCTAACTTATTTGCCGAGACGAATGGATAACTTATTTTAATAACATGTTTTACTCTCACACAATAACTAGCAGCATTAAAGATTTATGTTCAAAGTTATCATCTCAGGTGGTAAGCAGCATACGACACAAGTTTACACTGCGTAATTTACTGCACATTTAAGAATCACTGTAATATTGCCATTATTTATTTGTTTTCAAGTGTGAAGAGTAATTACTTATTAGCTTCTTATGAAATCCTGTAAAGTAATTTGCAAATACGAATTTAAAATGGTTTTAAATACTTGAGATATTTCTACAAACAAAAATGACTTTATTGACGCGTTTTGTCATGGGTAGGCAGAAAGTAAATAACGCTAAGGTAGGCGCCAGATAAATTTGGAATAAAGTACATTGAACATTTATCTCTGCGTAGGAACCCAAAAAAAAAACACGTTTTTTTGTACTTTGCTCTTGTAGTAGTATGTATCTACATACCACAGAGTTATAGTTTATTTATGTATATTATAAAATCACACAATACAACAGCAGCAACACAATTATATAGGGTTACTAGTAATTAGTGAACGATAGTTAAACACATGATTGTAGTCATGATAACAAACAACTTTTACTATGGGACCAAACCTTAAATCGCAAAAAAAAATCTGCTGGTACAGTACATCTGTGTTCGCCTTACTGGTCACAATGTACTGAACTTGGCTGATTTTTTCGCGATTTCAGGTTTGGTCCCATAGTAAAAGTTGTTTGTTATCAAGACTACAATCACGTTTTTAAGTATCGTTCACTAATTACCAGTCACCCTATATATTCACATTTATTAATATTTAAGGGTACCTACACAAAACGACATCATATTTCGGAACGCATCAGTGGTGTCGAATCTAAGGACGTTGCATGTGTGCGTGCGATAGTCGCGTACGCACCTTAACCTACGTCGACCTTCAGTCCGCTACCAACTGTCGTACGCGCTTTTGAGTGTTGGTTTTGCAAAGACTATTGTTACTGTGTTTATTGTGTGATCTGGATTATCTGACTGTGGTGTATTGTGACAGTATCGTCCATACTTCTTTAGTTCACCTGTTCGTTTTTGTTTTGTGATTGTGAACATTATTTTATCGGAGTAAACCGTGAGTACTAGTGCCTAATAAGACTTTTATTAAAACTACCCACACTCACTCTGAATATCACATCCCGACGAACTAAACTCTTACTAATACTGGTTTGTAACCATTGTAACTAAAACAATAACAGTCTCACGAGCCAATCTTCAAGGTTAAGCAACACATGCCGAAGTCGGCCTGTGGATGGGTGAGCTTATTCCTTTGAAAGCCGAAACTGGCTGCATGGCGTATACTCGTAGCCAGCGTCCTGTATAGAAACCATATACGAAAATATCCGTAGGATATTCAATGTGCTAACATACCGAGGTTCGTCCGTAACTCCGCACCTCGTAAAGGGTGCTAAAGCATTAGGTCCGGCTATCATTCGTGGATTTCTGACAGTCGTTACGGACAGTCAGAAGCCAGGGCCCCGAGTCTGCTAGTTTTGTAAATTCGACATTCCAACACAATCCTATTGTCATTTTGCTAAAAGTTCTTAATCTGCTAAATCATAATGGTGATATCGTAAACGAATGGTGGTAGAATGACTTTGTCGTATTCAGACAAATCTAATGGTAAGTCACTTATCAAAGGAACTGACAAAATTTTAGCAGATTACCCCATACGTCAGACATTCATTTCTTATTATGTTCAATGGTATGTCAGTGTAACTATTGGACGCCATTATATTAGTAGATTACCAAACTTGTCAAAATCAACAATTATGAAATCAATGATAGACGATTCTGTCACTATTATAATAGCAGACTTGAGGCCCAGAAGAGCAGCGCGGTTGCAGCGCTGCCGCCGCGCTGCTTTGTGTCCATGTAAATAAAAACGTGCGACTGCCGCGCTTCAGCCGTGCTGCGGCCGCGCTGCCGTCGCGCGACTAATTCGAAGGCGCCTTATGGTTTATCGAGTATACTTCATGTTAATAACTGATATGCAGCTGCATCCGGGAGGATTAGAAGCCTACCCCAACATAGGAACAGGCTAGGACGATTGATTTTTGTTCGATGTCCATAAGTGTTGTAGTTGTACTGGTTAATACCTGTTGTGCAGACCAGTTGTCATTTGAAATGTTCTATATTTTATTTAAAATATTTGTATTGCTTACTTATTTATAAATGCGCATGACAGCAATACATATTTACTCTTATTTATTTAGTTCATTATTGTAATGTAAAATTGGAATAGTTTTTGTCACAAGTGGACAACGTGTGAAATCATTGAAATAGTCGTGATCTCGGTTAAACAGAATTATTGTAGTATTGACTAACACAGCGAAGCTTATCGAGAAGGCTGACCCGGTACATTTGCTGCTAATTGAACTGCAAAAACATTAGAATGTGTTACATCCGTGTTCTAATTGATTTCAAAGTAACTTAAAGGCACAAACCGCGCGAAGCCAAAATAAAAATTATAGTTGGGAAAAGGCTACACGACATTGATTTTTGTTCAATTTCCATAAACATCACTAATTACAGTTTCTAAAGTAAATCACGTACACGCACATTTCTTCGCACCGCGTTGTTGAATCCCTCTTGGTAGTGGTAGAACACATTGCTTGAAGATATCACGTCGGCAACAGGATCTGCACAGAACACATAAAAATATCAGTAAAACAAAACAATTTTCTCTTATTCCTTTAGGAGGCAATCGGTGCTGGTAGAAATTTGATAAATGACAGCCCCAAGCGAACACCGCTGTCCGCACACCTATTGTCTTTCTATTGTGTCTCTAATTACGGTATTCAAAAGGAAAACACTTTTACACGTCAATTTTTCTTTTTCCACAGTTTAAACTAGATGAGGCCGGTGTATCCTGACTACCCTGAGAAGCAATACCGAAACCAACTCAGGAGTCAGTCTCTTTTAAAGTCCATACAGTAAATCGGGTCGGTTTAATACGTTTTTTTCTTCCATTCTATTCTATCAGCCGCCAAGCTATCAACCTTCTTATTCACATCTTCATATAGAATAAAGAGACATTTTTTTTAAAAAGGTCGCTCCACACCTTGAAATATTCCTATATCGTGGGTGCGTTCAAAAACATGTAAACTCACGTACACAAGACGGCAAGACTCGGAACAATTTTATTACACAAACACATATGTATTCTTTTTTTTTTTATCTTTATTTAAAGAGCTTTTTCGCTGATGCGAATATGACACTCTGTAGGTAAACATAATCTATATAAAAATATATAACTAGGTCCTCGGACGGTTTTTCAGAGCAAACTTAACCATATTAATTATAAGGACTATTTTGTCTGATAAAGGGTTCGATAAATTAATGTTATGTACGCCAATTTGTGTTCTGAGCGATTGATTCCGAACACATCTCATCAAAATATGATATGTGTCTTCGTCTTCGTTACATGTACTACAAACAGGTGATGTTAACTTTTTCATCATAAAACCAAATTTATTGAGAGGCATATGACCTGAACGGAGTCTTAATAATATGGTTAAGTCTGCCCTGGTAAAAAAACACTTATCAATCCATGGTGAATAAGAAGGTTGTGAATGGATTGTTCTATACCAAATGCCTTTTTCCCTTGAACGAAGATCAAAGTAATCTTTCCAATTTTGAAGACATATCTTTTTAAGAATGGGAACATAGTCCATGTAGTGAGGAACAGCTATGAAATCAGTGCCATCCGAACATGCTTGCTTTGCCAGATAATCTGCCTTGTCATTGCCATCTATACCTATATGAGACGGGATCCACTGAATTATTATTTGTTTACCTTGAGAATTAAGTCTTAAAATGGATTTAATAATTGAGTAGGCTATCGGTCTACCTCGAAAAGATGTGGTGCATCGAGCCAGGTGTTGAATGGAGCTCTTTGAGTCAGTGAAAACAACATATTTGCCCTGGTCTAGGGATTCAATATATGATAACGCCTCTGAAATAGCAATGAGTTCGACAAACATGATAGACAAATTGGTGGAGATTTTAAATTTCATAAAACATTCAGTTTGTTCGTCATAGAAAGCGCAGCCTACATAATCACCATCTTTTGATCCGTCCGTATAAATTTTATAAAATTCTGAATATATGGATAAACATTTTAATGTTTCTTCTTTTATTTTAGAAATACTGTATTTATTCTTTGCTTTATTAATTAAATCTAGGTTAGTTTTTAATACATCATTTAAGTTTATATCAGACATCCACGTATCAAAAGAGAACATTTCTAATTGTGTACAAGAGCTGATTGGGAAATTTTTAAAATTATTATTAATTGTGACAAGAAGCGGCACTTTTTTAGTTCTTTCATTCAGACACGTATTGCTTAAATTTTCTAAAGTTGGCTTTACTGTATTAGTATTATAAGAATGTATTTTTAACCAAAATTTCCCGCACAGAAACCATCTTCTGATCTCCAATGGCGGTAAACTAAGCTCGCATTCCATGACGTGCGTAGGTGTAGTCCTAATAAATCCTCCTATTATCCTCATATATTGATTTTGTGTGACATCTAATTTATTTAAATATTTTTTGGCACTAGTTTCGTACAAAAAACTAGCATAATCTAAACGACTACGAATAACTGATATGTATAGCCTTCTTAAGTGCTTTGAAAACATTAAGGAATTTGTGTATTTTTTCAACAATTTCATTAATATGTTTCCCCCACCTTAATGAACGATCCATCCACAGACCCAAATACTTAACACAGTCTACTACGGGTAAACGAGAACTATTTACATTAATATCAATTGGATATCTGGAAAATTTACGACCTTTATAAAAGAGACATAATTTACTTTTGGAAGAAGATATTTCTAGACCTAAGCCTGCTAAAATTGAAGTAGTATTGTTCAGCATGTGCTGAATATCTGCTACAGCGTCAATTATGTTTTTGCCGGTTACATACATAACAATATCATCTGCATATTGAGACACAGTCACGTCATGATATACTTGTTTACAGATCTGAATAGTAGCCACATTAAAAAGTAACGGTGATAACGGATCACCCTGCGCTATTCCTATTCCCGTACTTCTGTGCATAGATATAGAGTCACACTTAATTAGTAATGACCTCTCTTTCAAAAAATTATGTAAATACAAACATATTTTAGAACCTACACCTAAATTGTCTAGAATAATCAATAAATTACGAACATCTACATTATTGTAAGCACTATTTATGTCTATAAAGCAAGCTAAAGTAAAAGAATTCATGGCAAAGCCATGCTGTATTTTAGACACAAGACTAGAAAGACTATCCAAACAAGAGCGTGTTTTCCTAAATCCCACCATGTTATTCGAGAAAAAGTTGTTTTTTTCCATGAACCACTCCAATCGTTTATTAAGAATTGCATGGAATGTCTTGCATAAGCAAGACATCAAGGATATTGGCCTTAGTGAATCTAAGGAGTCAGGGTTTCGTCCAGGTTTTGAAATGGGGAATATACGGATATCACGCCACTGTTTCGGGACAAAACCATTTTGTAAAAACAAATTGTACAAATTAATTAATATAAGTTTAGCATTAGATGGTAGGTTTTTTAACATCGAAAATGATACACCGTCACAACCTGGAGCTGTATCTGATGATTTTATACTTTTCTCTAATTCATGAAGGGAAATACATTTTTCTAAATCATCATTATTGGATTTAAAGATTGGCTGATCATCACAAACAAAATCAGGAGTTAGACTTTGTAACAATTTCGATGCTTGAGTTTCACTTACATACTGGTTGCGGTGATTATGATAACCTTTATACCATTTCATTTTTCTCCACATATCACTAGAAGAGGTTAAACAATACATATGTATTCTGTGCGGGAAACAAGCCGCACAATAAAATAAATATTTTTATGTCTTATAGACAACCATATAAGACAAGAGGCACCACCGACATTCAAGGTATCGGCGCCGCGTAAAGTTCCACGCGCATCTCAAAGAGATGACAGCAAAACGTAGCGACCCAGCAAAGCCGATGCCTGCTAGGGCCATGATGAAAAGTATGAAAGGGAAACTCGTGGTCCTAGAACGAAAAAAGCAACTGAAGCAACCTACATGTGTGGTCTTAATCATAAAGTCTGCTACGCCCTCTCACTGAACCCTAGAGCGAGAGATTTATTAATGATTAGCTAAAATTTACAAAAAAAAAACTCGAGATAAGATTTATTTGTTGGTTTTGTTCCAGGTCTTTTCACCAATATCATAATTTCAGCCGAAGGTCATCCACTGTTGAACAGAGGCTTCCCCCAAGTGTCACCACCGGGTATCTTGGGTATGCGTAATTTAAAAAAAAATCTTAAATAAACACACTCCCTTTTCCATACAATCCAATCAAAGTTTATGAAATCACCAAAACAAAATGGCTGACAATGATAGCCAGTACCTAAGTATACATAGGATAGACACATAACTACGTAAAGCTCAGCATGTAGGTAATAAAGAGACATTTATTAAGCGGCGGTAGGTACGGCGGCGGCGGGGCGGTAGTCAAACACAATGGCGGTATTTGCCGCTGGTAATTACTGCGGCGAGACGCCTACCTAACCATTATGTGGAAAGTTACAAAGAGATTTATTATATTATGAATGTTAGTACATACATAAATTCTTGATACTACATAAAGTCTAGATTTTTTTTTGTTTTGATAGGCTCGCGTTTGTTCCCTATCTCACTGGTTGGTAAGCGATTATGTAGTCGATGATACTCAATATTTTATTGCGTTCCATAATGTTACAAAGTTGGTATCTTGTTTAAAACGTTCAATTATTTAGGTGGACTTTCTCGAAGCGCCTGTCGTCAACGTCGAGTATGGTTTAAAAGCTTGTTGCTTGATCTAACGTAATGCAACGCGATTAGGCAACGCGAAAAAAGAGAGATAACGCCTGAAAATTCAGTAATTCCGTGATTTACACGAATATTTCACAAAACTTGTTCCAGGAACGTATGGTACGTGTTTTTTTTAAAACCCTTAAGTTTTTGTGAAAATTTGTCTTCACTTAGAATCTCGATTAAATGTGCAAGGCTTTTATAGAAGTAGGTACTTTTTTATATTTTTTATAAAAAAAAACATTAATGAGTGCCAAAGTTTACTTAAATAACATTTTTTCAGAGGTCTCTATAGGGTTAGTTTTACACAAATTTATGTTTTACTTTCTATAGAAGCCTAGATAATAACCACAAAATATCTATATATCCAAAATATCTGGAGAAAAATGTGTATTATCATCATATTAGCGTATGAGCGGTTGTATGATATTGTACCGCGGGTTGTCCGGCCTTAAGGGCCCTGTCGCGCACAGCAATGGATGATGGAGTTCGCTTGCCTAGAAGTAACCTATTCACTCTTGACTTAAAGACCCCAAGATAGTGGCGATTAGGAAACACAGACTCCGGCAGGGAATTCAATTCCTTAGCTGTACGCACTATGTATGTATTCCTAAAACACTTTGTACGTATGGGTAGGATGTCCACTATGTACCGGTGGCGTAAAGACGTACGGTACATGAATGACCGGTGGTGACGGACTTAAGCCTACCTGTGTTTCTTCAGTTGCCTTTTGCGTTCCAAGCTTAAGGTCTTTCGGACAATAACGTAGTCTTCACATACGAAATACCTTCAAAGAGAACTAGCGAAACAATAGCTATATTTGTTGTTGTTTAATATTGTGTCTAGACGACGCCACCTCATTCATATTACCCCTACAAGTGTTACAAGAATTCTTTGATGTTTCATTAATTTTGTCGAGGATAATTATTAGTACCTACAATTTTTAATTGTTTTTAGAGAAATTCGCAGGTATTAAATTTTTTCTAAACTACATAATACAAATTGATACATAAGTAGTTACTTTTACTCAAGTAATGAGTTTTACTTCTTTATAAATACGGGTGTTAGTACAGCTATATGTCAAAATGTATAATATAGTATCGAAGGTGATTGACGAGGCACGCTAAGGCTGCGGGAACGCAAAAGGTTATCTGTAAGTGCAAAGCTGGGTTATAACAGCAAGTCTGGGAACACCTCTTAGTCCATAGGACGCTAGCTGACTGAGAAATCAAAACCTATAGGGCACTTCGCATTTACCTAGAATCCTGAAATTTGTCATGAAGCGCGAGGTATCATAGCACAAGTGTAAGAAAAATATTTCTTAGCGGTTTGGAAAAATCTTCGAGACTCGATTCAGAATTTGAATTGGTATGTTTGTGAAAACTGGTCAAGAGCGAGTCGGACTCGCGCACCAAGGGTTCTATTACTTTGCCAGTCGTTGGTATATTTACTAGGTATTTGCTAATTATTCAAATACAGCGTTCAAGTTGAAAAGATATATTTTATTTATTTATTTATTTAATCTTCATGTACAATAGTGGTACATAGGCGGACTTAATGCAACAAGGCATTCTCTACCAGTCAACCTTTGGCTTAAAAAGACAAAACTGTGGTAGGTGTGCACAACAAATAAATAAAAGTAATTTCAAAAATTAATAGTAATTAGTAGTAAACTAGCAGCAATGACAATATTGACATAACGATAAGAAAACAAGAACAATGATAATCTTATGCGCCAGTAATCGAGTTCTTTATGGAGGCTGCCATACCCTCGGTGCGCGTGTCCGACTCGCTCTTGGCCAGTTTTCCTTAAGTGTGAAATCATCAAATGACTTCTTCTTTTGCTCTGGGTGCAGCAAGCCATTCCTTCAGACTTTTACTGCCTAAAAGTCGTCTTATCAACCATATTTCACAAAAAAAAATCCCCCAAACTAATTACCTCTCAATCAACATAACTGCTTAACATTTACCGTTTAATCTACAACGTTATAACAATGTAATATAAAGTGGAGCAAATCAAACAGCGAGTCGATTTCAAGCGCCACTGCGCACACAACGAACAATTAGTTTATACAAGGAGTCATTATAACTTCGTATTGTATTGTACAGACAGAGTGGGAGGCGAATATTGTATTTCAAGACTATTGTTATAAATGTAAGAATAGCTTAGGAAATATTGTTTTATTAAATAGGCTTCTACTAATGGCTTTTTTTATGTATTTCGACTGTCCTTAGGTAAACTATCGAAACTGAAAAAAGTTACTTTACAGAAAAGCGATTTGAAGTTTATCTTATGGATAACTTTGTCATTGTAAGTAATTTGGTTACGCACAGGACCGGGTCATGATAGATAGATAGATATTTTGTTTATTGTACACCAAAAATAAAATTACAATAGGAACTCGATGATGATCTTTCTACCCTTATCTCATTTTACTTGGGGTCGGCGAAACATGTTTTTTTTTTCAACCACCACGTTATCACTCTACCTTTTATTTATTCATTTTTTTATTATTTATTAGGATCCCCATCAATTGTTAACACTTAAAATTATAACAAAACATAAATTTAATCTATAGCCTAGTGTTACAATTTTTTTGCAAGTAAGTAGTTTTGTGTTCTTTTCTTTCATATCACTTCTCACACAATCCAACCACTTTAAGAAAAACAAAGAGCAATAAAGTAATAACATTAAATCAGCTTTTAAAATACAACCAGACAAACTTAAAGATTAAAACAGCACTAAGATGTGAACGTCTAAACAATAAATCGTAGCTCGTCGTAGCTCGTAGCAGGTTCGTAGCAGATTCCGTAGCACCAGCTACGCGGCTACGGAAGCACGAGACTTCGTAGCGCTTACAATGAATTAAATACGAAGTTAGCTTTAAGTTATTTTCCTTGTTTTGCGTTTGTGGAATAACAAAACTATTGGGATCTTAAGTATTTTATTATCTTAAGCAAAAAAAATAAAAAAATTAAGAAGTGATTAGAATCTTTATATCTATGAATTGAAAGCTATTTATACTCTAATAGCTTTTACCCGCGGCTTCGCTCCCGCTCTATCCTACTCTACTCTACTCTACCCTATACCAAAAAATGAGCAGGTTTTTTTTTATTTTTACTTAACGGGATAAAAATTATCCTATGTCCTTCTCCTGGTTCTAAGCTACCTTCCCACCAATTTTCAGCCAAATTAGTTCAGCCGTTCTCGAGTTATAAATAGTGTAACTAACACGACTTTTTTTAATATATATTTGCAATCAACAATAAAATTTATTGTTTGTGATTAGGTTGAGTTTGATTTTTGTTTTTTTTTTTAGTTAAGATAGTTTTGCGATATCTATAGCTTTAACAAAAATTCGATATTTTTATTAAATAATCAAAATTAAGACTATCTCACTATAACTTTGACCTTCTAATTCTGACAGAAGAAAAGATTCTGACTGACTAACTGACATAACGCCCAGCTGAAACTACTGAGACTAGGAGAGCAAAATTTTATGCAAGATTTTCTTTTATAACGTAGGCGAGTAGTAATAGCACTAAGAAAATTCACTCTCATAAGGGTTTTTTTATGGTAGGTAAAATCATCCAATGACAAATCCCGCCCTTGGGCGGAGCGGGAAGTACTGTCAGATTCTTACTGACTAAAAACCCGCACCCGGCACGATAGGCAACGAAAGAACGGGGTATTCTTTCGTTGCCTATCGTGCCGGGTCCGGGTATTCCTCTCGGAAGCTGACCCATGACCCCAGCAGGCTTCGACCCTGCCTGCCTGCAGCTAGCAGGCTGGGCCTCTACGGTTTGCTGACAGCTCCTTGAGGCGCGCGGGAACAGAACGCGCCGTCAACGACTTTGGCTCGGTCCGGTCGGTTACCGGACGATCGGACAGCGTGCTACCCATTGCACGCCGTCCGCAAGCCCGCGCCTACGGTGAGGGGTTGAAACGGGGGGCGGAATAGTTTGTATAGAGAAACCTACTTTCGCGAGGGCGAAGTTGCTGGTCGAAGTAGATATCACTAAAAAAAAAATAGATTAATATAACTCAACAATATGAATTACTCAATAAACAGACTGCAAAATTGAAATCCACGCCGAAACCTTTCAAAATTAATATTAAAACGCAATATCTGAATAATACAAAAATCGAATCCGCCAACGGTACCGGCTCAGCGCTCATGGTAACAATAATGTAGCTTCGGGGAGTTCTCCTGTTCAACTCAATCCCATTACAAATCGCGTTGAGATTATTAAACAGTCACCTTAACGAGAATTGTGACGGCTAGGGGGGAGGGGGGAAAGAGGGGGGAGGGAGGACTTTAGGATTGAGTCACAGTGGAAGTTGTGAGGTCTAGAGATTTGGTTTTGGGTTTGAATACTGGATTTAAATGGCAGAACTAGGCTAGTGTTAATTTCTTAATTAATGCAGAAATTGTCATTATATAAAACTGGATTTGAATTGTGTACCACACTTTACTATTACCATGGCTCTAGTAGGCTTCGACCTTGCGGGGCCTCTACAGTTTGCTGATCACTCCTCGAGGCCCGCGGGAACAGTACGTTCCGTCGACGACTTGGGCTCGGTTCGGACGGTTACCGGACGGTCGGACAGAAACCTACCTATTGCTCGCCTACGGAGGCCGGGAATCGGGATCGGAATCCCGGCGGCGGCTGGGGCGTGAGTGCCATTCCCTCATGCGGTCACCTCCTTCGTTCCGTACCATAGTCTGTACCAAGGCCCGGCGCAAGAAATCGCCGCCGCCGATCGCCCCACAAGGAAACGGCGATGCTCTGCCCAAGCGGGGCACACCTCTACCGTGTGGTCTACCGTGTTTATGATGGCGAGCTAATAGGTAGCTCTTGCATTAATCGTCCGTAAGCTCGCGCCTATGGTGAATTCAAATTATTCTAGTCAATATAGTCGTAATATTTGAAAATTACGATATTAAGATATATTTATTTATTTATTTATACTTTATTGTACACCAAGATTACAATATAAAAAGGAAACCTTATAAAAAAAGAAAACATACAATCGGCGGCCTTATATTATAATAAGACTAGCTATTGCCAATGGCTTCGCCCGCGCTAGTGACAGATTTACTCGCGGGATAAGAAGTATCCTATGTGCTGTTCCAATTTTTTCTTAAAAATTTTAATGCTGTTTTCAGAAAAACAATTTTTTTTTAGCAAACAGAAAAATGTTATTTTTGTTTAGTATATAATGCTCTCACACAGGAATGTACAGGGAAGTAGTAGTCTAACATCCGTATTTATAAAGAAGTAATTACTTGTTACTAAGTAAAATCTTATTAAGTCATTACTTGGCGTTATTTTAAACGTCAAGTAATGACTTAATAAGATTTTCATTCAAAATTTAACTATACACGTTTTAATCCGGAGTGGAGGGTCGATTCGGTACATGAAATACTGTCGATTTGTAAAGATAACATAAAATAATAAAGTACCTTTTTTTCTAAAACTCGAATTAATATACTTCACGGTCGTTGCGTACTAACTACCTATAGGTCATTGCACTCGAACAGCTGTTATTTAATATCGATAGTGTTTCATGTACCGGATCGACCCACCACGGGATAAAAACGATCAAAATTTAGCACTGTATAAAATTTATTCGATTCTATTTTATGCTACCCAATTGTAACTAAGCCTTTACTTTAGCTACCTAAACCACAATCCTCAATCTATTAAAATTTCGGCCATCCGTTACAAAATTACGGGTACTAATGGCACGATGTCAGACAATCGGCGCCGGCGAGGCGCTCGTTATTACATCTCGCGGTTCAGGTGCGACTCTGTTCGGCTGTCGGCCAAACGAATATTAACAACCCTTTGAGCAGGCACGAGGGTAGTAATTGAGAATAATAGAGGAACGTGTGATTAACTTTATGTGATAAGCACTTGGAACTTGGGGAAGTGCTATTAAATACGTGTTATGTAGGCGTATGGTTTCTGTTTAATTGTTTTAAGTTATATAAGAAAGAATTTAACAGGTATTTTCATTATGCGTAGAGACCAGAGGCATATTGACTGTGAAAAACCTGTTGGTCTAATAGTTAATGACCCTGCCTGCTATGTCGAAGGTCGTGGATTCGGTCCGAAGAGAGAAGAGTGGCAGGCGGTCGCCTCCTGCGAAGCAGTAATACGAGCAAAGGATACGGTCGCACGCGTGAGGCAACAACCTTCACGCCCCTGCCTTCGCCGGGATCCGGATCCCGATTTCCGGCCACCGTCGGCCCGGGTTTGCGGACGACAAGCAATGGGTAGCTCACCGTCCGACCGTCCGTTAACCCGTGGCGCGTATTGTTCAACGTGCGCCTCAAGATGTCAGCAAACCGTAGGGGCCTAACACGTTAAAGGCCTACTGGGGGTCACAAGTTGTGCGAAAGTGAGTCCCGGGACCCTGGAACGAAGGCAAAGAAGGAACAGGAGTGGGTTTTTAGTCAATAAAAGTCTAACGCACCCTCCCGCTCTGGCCAAGGGCAGGAGATGTCATTGGATGATTTTCCCACCTAAAAAAAAAGTGGGCGTGGGTTCGATTCCCCCCAAGACAAATGTTATCGTGATAAACACGATTATATTCTGTGTCTGGGTGTTATTTATCTATAATGTATACGTGTTTAGAAATATATAATTAAGTTTATCAGTTGTCTGGTACTCATAGCACAAGCTCTGTTTAGTTTGGGACTAGAATACAGATGGCTTGTTATGAAACTTGTTTTAACATTGTGCGTAGGAGGAGAAGTATTTCATTGAGCTTACAGCAATGGAATGAAATTCGCTGCCAGAGTCAGTGATTCCTGATAGCTACACTCTGGGGGTCTTTAAGTCTCGAGTGAACAGTTTACTTCAACTTAGCGTGCTCCATCGTTGACCACATCGTCGCTTTCCATCAGGTGAGATAGTGGTCAAGCGAAAGCCTGGGAGGAACACGATGTAAAGCCCTGCAAACCTCCGTTGAAAAGAGAGGATCGTCCTACCCATCGGGTGCTATGTTTAGTTCGGGGACTAGCCGGTCGTTGACTTCGGGCTGTTGTACCCATAGATATAAGAAAGTTGTACATATATGTTATAATCGCGCGGTGAACTCTAAGGCTAAGAACCCACGACGCAATTCTCATCCGCGGCTGCCGCGGTTGTGGGCCCGCAGCTAAGGTAGAATGCAGCAACAGCGATGGTTGCGTAACCGCACAAAACTGCGGTCTCATGAGTTTAGAAATATAATATAATAATAATAATATTCCACAACTATCACACAATGTCGTCTAGTCGCAAGCTAAGCAGAGCTTGTGTTATGGGTACTAGACAACTGATAAACATACTTATATATTTCTAAATACATACATATTATAGATAAATTACACCCAGATACAGAACAAATGATCGTGCTCATCACACAAACATTTGTCCTGGGTCGGAATCGAACCCACGACCTCCAGCTTAGCAGTCAGTGCCACTAACTACTAGACCAACAGGCCAGTCATATATCAAATAAAGCAGCGGTTACCTCTACCGCGGCAGGCGCTGTTGAAAATCGCTTCGTGAGTTCTGAGCCTAAAACCGCGATGCAGGTATTTGAATTTTAATTCCTATGTGGTGTCGTAGATGTCGCTACAGAGACTTTCCAGTGTAGCTCAAAAAAAAGAAACGATGTATACGAACTTACCATTTCTTTGTACTTGTGACAGTGGCACTATTCGTCCGAAGAAATCTTTGTGTACCTGCAACAATAAAACAATTTACATTTAATGTTTACCTCGTATGTGCGCACTACACGGTTCCGACGTCTAAATGTCGACACCGTCTCCGACCATTGTTGAAAACCAGCGCTTTGGACTGTTCGCAATATGGGGTCATGGCATTACACTGAGCTTTCGGCCGTATGCCCAATAAAATATTTTTCTTTCTTTATTTATTTCCCTACAGCATAAACATAATTAGCCTAACTTCCTACTGCTTGTGAAGAGAGGGCCTCCTAGAGTTTCACTTCCTATAGAATGACTAGTTTCTGCCAGCGGCTTCGCTCGCGTGAAAGTCGGTTTCTCCATACAAACTTCCAACCCCAGCTAAACCCCTTAGGGGTGAAGTTTCGTCCTTAGCGAACGTCTACACCTACAACCTATAAGAAACCTACCTGTCAAATTTTAAGTTTGTAGGTGTTATAGTTTCTGAGATATCGTGATTAGTCAGTGAATTGTATTTCGCTTTTACATGTATTAAAATTGTATACAAGTCAAAAGATAAAATATTTTTCTTTATTTTCTGAATGATAACGCGGTTGACTTGATATAGTGTCTGAGTGATGAGCTACAACGCTACATGTTATAAACTGTATTTTAATGCGGAAGGCATATTGTTTTAGGTGGAAAAAATCATTCAATGACATCTCCGCGCCCTTGGGTGGGGCGGGAGATAGTGTCAGATTTTTACCGATAAAAACCCATTCCTGTAACGTTTTCACATTGCCCTAGTAACGGAAGATATATTTAATTAGTAAAATCAGTGATTATCTAGTCGGATTTTATGATACACCTTCCTTACGTATTATAAAACAAAGTACCTCACCGCGTCTGTCTATCTCTCCGTAGATTCAAGATAAACTCAAAAAGACTGAACGGATTTTCATGCGGTTTCCATCAATAGACAGAGTGAATTTTGACACCAGTGCGATGCTAATCTATATAATTATAAAATATATAAAAGCGAAATACCACTGACTGATTAATCATGAAATCCACACACAAACACATACAAACTTAAAATATGGCATGTAGGTTCCTTATAGGGTGTAGACGTCCGCTAAGAACAGATTTTACGGAACTCCACCTCTAAGGGGGTAAAACGGGAGTTGGAAGTTTGCATAAAGAAACTGACTTTCACACGAGCGAAGCCGCCGGTAGTAGCTAGTTATGTTAAAAAAAAAATACAGTTTATAATCTCCAAACAAATGATGATGAGGAGTGTCATTACACTTCTCATAACATTCCAGTTACTAACAAGTAAAAAAACAGTTCCCACAAAGAAACAACCCTTATATCTCTCTCACGCACACACACACACACACATATCTTTCTTTACCTTCCTACACCTTTGTCGTGTCCTTAAAGTCGTCATTACGCGGGTGTTACTCTTCAGCGGCAATTAAAAAAATAAAACCGCATTTTGTTGCATAGCATGCATACATGCATGCTATGTGCAACAAAATGCATGTGTATAAAGTCCAATTAGTGACGATATTTTTGTTGTGGTTTTTGAGCAACACATTGCCCAACCATTGAACGCAATACCACACGCTTAGTGATATTTCTCTTCTTCGCAGTCGTACACTCCTGGAGGAGTGGTCGTGGTCATGGATCGTCTGGTAGGTTAGTTGCGGCTTTTGTGAGACTTCTCCATCTCTCTCTATTCATGGTACTGCGTGTACATTCAATGAAAAAATACTTAAAGATGATTTAACGAGGTCTGTCCATCTGGCAGGTAATAGGCCGCTCTCTACAGTTCCTTGTACCCATTAAAAGAGCTCTCATGATGCGGATGTAATGTCCAAACATCTTAAAAAATCGCACTTATACAATTGATGTCTTTGTTTGCTGCGAAGCTCTTTCAGAATCGCAGATAGTAAGAAATTTTAAAATTCGTTCAATACAAATCATGTCACCCTTTCAAATCTAGTGCCAGGGAAAACAGTCAAATAACAGTATAAGGATGCACATACTGAAATGTGACGTCGTCGCCACTAGGTTACGTGTGCTCAAAAGAGATGGCGCGATATGCCCACCACGCCCCATTCTTTCACAAACTTACCTTTGGAAGGTCTGCTTCATTTAATAACCAATTTTTATATTGTTATTAGAAAATAGTACATTATGATACAAGTGTGTAATGTAGGAGGTTACCGTCGAGGCGGTATTAAGACCCGAGCCTTGGCGAGGGTCTTAAGAGAGCCAAGAACGGTAACATTCATTACTCACGTGTATCATACGACGTTTTTCAATACACTTGTGAAGAAAAATAATTAAGTTAACTAATATTACAACGGTAAAACTAGTAAAATTTTTCATAACATGGCGGTAAAAAAATTAAATCTATTGCCTATGAGCTCGCGCTAGGCTATGGCTATATGGTCTTTTGATCATATTGCCTAGTCGTCGTTTGTTTTCTTGTGTGAAAAGTTTTTACGTTAATGTCATTCGTAGTGACAATAGAATATGGATGTAACATTTTAAAATGTAGTATTTGATTTTATTTTATTAATACCGACCATGAATTTCACTCGAAAAAATTACGCCAAAAACCGCGCGCGTATTTGAATGACGACCATAGACCACAAACAATTTTTATTTTTTCGTATTCAAAATTTGTTTTGCGAACAAAGAGGTTGAACAAAAAGGTTATAGCTACATTACAGCACTAGTGCGTAATGGTAATCAAAATGTCACAGTTTGGTAACAGGTGCCATTATATACCTAAGTGTAGTGCAATAAAAGTCACTTTCTGAGCAAGTGTATTGAAAATATTTCTTTTTAGTGTTATTTTTTGTTTAGTATAAAATATTGTACAAAAATAACCACAGGCATTTGCTAAAATAGACCGTTTTCCTACGCAAGAAACCATTCTACCTTATTTCTTAAACTTAAAAGCCTCATCTCGCCAGTTTCCACGATAGACTCACAAGTGTACGAGTGTTGTTTACGAGGCCGACACGTTAACGAGGCTGTGGCGAGACGGTGACGATACGTCATTATCTCATGTGTACTGAGAGACCCAGGCTAAACTATAGAGGCGTATTGTTTAAGAGCATAGTCTGTTAGATTGTGTCGTTTATATAGGTGTTTTTTTTTAAAGACTTATATATAGAATACTGAATTTTGTTAGTGCATCGTTGGTTTAGTGATTGAAAGTGTAGGACGCGGAATGTGTTTTACGGGGTCTCTTAATTAAAAGATATTATTTATTCCTTTACATTCACTTTATTGTTTTTAGGTTTTTGAATTACAGATAACACTTCTACGTTAGAGGACGGTTGCGTAAGAGTGGTCATTTCCTTTTATGCGCCTTGCATTATAAAGTTTTTTTTTTTTTAATAGCCTATACTTTCCCACTGCTGGGCAAAGGCCTCCCCCAAAGTATGTTACATTACGTTAATAAATTAGGTGTGTATATAATTTATAAACTTGATAAACTCGTGCGCCTCACCATCAACGATTGCGTCACAGATTACCGTCAGGCGGGATCGCAGTCAAGGACTAGTTTATATCAAATAAAAAAAAAACATTGGATTATCATGATTGTGCTTATAAAGCACCTAAATTATAATTGGATGAGAAGACTGCAGCAAGCAAATTGTTCCAGTCCTTCGATGTACGCGATATAAACGACGAGGCGAAACGCCTAGTCCGGACCGTAGAAGTTTCAACAACGTAAGGGTGAATACTCGCCATACGTTTTTCAAATTAAAAGAAAGATAAAAAAATGGAAAGTTAACAAAAACAGTCATCGTACCAAATAACACATAAAAACAAATAACATAAACTATGATATTACAAAAGGTGTCAGCTATCAACTGGCAATACAAACCAATTACTAGTTTGTTACGGAGTCATAGTAAAACTATCGACAATACCGCCAGATGCGACCGCTCCACCACTGAGCGGTACAAGTCATAAGCGAGGCGGGCAAAAGATATTAGTGCACGAGCAGGCTTGCAAAGCGGTGCGAGGGATGCGCGCAAAGTTAGCTCTAATTCTAGATAGACGTTCCCGCACAGGTTGCCGCACTCCGCCCACGTACTTACTGCGACCGTTTGTATGAATGAGTTATGGCATGAGTTGCCCGCGCGCGTTCCATTTCGAACTGCCCGCTTCCCGCGCCAGTGTGCCCACTATGTCCACTCAAATGAACAACACGAACACTATGTTCTTATGTTTGAATTAATCGTTTATAATATTATAAATTAATATGTCTACAGTCATTTTTATGTGTTTTTTTCTACAAATAATGTGGCTTTTAACTATCAAAACGATGATTCTCAACTAAAACCTAGCTCAGCGGGGTCATTCTAAATAGCAACCGTAGCTTTGGAACGCAATGGCAACTGAACGAGCACATGTGGGTTTTCATCAGTAAAAGTCTATCACTCCCTCTCGCTCCATCAAGAATGGGAGAATTCATTTGATAATATACTGTCAGCTCAAACAAAAAATGCCTAAACTAAAAAAAAAGCTGCTTAATAAGCACTTTTTTTGAGTATAGGCTTTTTTTAAGGACTGCTTATGGATAAAATCATAAATTAAACATGGAATCACGATGTTTACATCCACGAACACCCTTACATTGAGAGTCTGTGTTTTCTGATAGCTACAACCTAGAGCCTATTAACCTACTAACCTTTTTAACTCAAGAATGAATAGGCTATTTCTAAGCTGGCGTCCTCCATCGTCAACCATATCAATGATATTAAAAATAAAACAAACCGCTGGCTCTTATTACTAAGTCCACAGCCAAACTTCGTTCTCGTGCAATATTTCCGATTACGCGGTCTGAGCGCGGCGCGGGCGGCGGTAAATCGCACTCTACCATCGCATAAACACAATTTCGCACTCATAAAAGTTACCGACGATGTCACCTTATACAGGAGGTGTAACATGTGTCGATATTGACAATTACCTCGCCACGGGGAGGCGTGTTGTTTTGATTACTTTATGTCGTTTTGATGGGGCAAGGATTCTTTTAGTATAGGGGTTTGTTAAAGTTCTACAGGAAAAATATTTTAAAAGAAATGCTCATGGGATTTTTTGGCCGAATTAGGCGCTTATATACGAATAGGTTCGTTAGGTCTATGGAATAATACATGTAAAATTCAGAAAAAGATGTAAATCAAATTGGTAAAGGCTCGCTGATTTAGCTATTTATTTATGGGATATTTTTTAAGTGCATAAAAAATATTCTAGGAAACCTGTTCAATAACTTTGTATATAGGTAAATCATCTAATGACTTCTCCTGCTCTTGGGTGGAGAAAGAGGGCATGTCAGACGTTTGCTGGCTAAAACCCACCACCGTTCTTTCTTTGCCTTCGTTCCTGGGCTTTGTAGTTTTCTTTCGTACAACCCATGGCCCCAGTAGGGTTCGACCCTGTTGAGCCCCTAAGGTTTTATTCTCATCTCATCTCCTTGAGGCGTGCGTGGGACACTATGCGCCTTCGACGACTCAAGCTCGGTCCTGACGGTTACCGGACGGCGAGCTGCCATTGCTCGCCGTCCGCAAGCCCACGCCTACGGTGGTTGGAAATCGGGGTCGGGATCCCGGCGGTTGGGGCCGTGAGGGACGTACCGTCACGCGTGCGGCTGTCTCCTTCGCTAGCATTACCGCTTCGCAGAATGAAGCGACCGCCTGACACTCCTCCTCACTCAGGACCATGGCTTGTACCGTGTGCTCCACCGTGTCTTATGAGCAGTCCACACAATGGTGACACCCGGGCGTTTCTTCCGCTTAATCCGGTGCAGGAACCTCCCGAACTTACCACGTTCGGTAATGCCCTGCGTCATGCGGAAGAGGAGGAGGCCGTGACATCTTTCAATCTACTCCTCAAAGAACTAACCTAAGGCTACCCTGATTGTAAACTTTTTCTGGTAGTGAATTTTGAGGAGATTTATTGTAATGAATGTGTGTGTGTGTGTGTGAACAGATCAAGAATTATTACAAATATACTGCGTCTAGTAGTACCTATACATCCATGGGCTCTGGGGAGGTATGAAAATGCACACCAGGGCCTTGGCACCAAGGCAAAGGAGGAACAGGGTAAGTTTTTAGTCAGAAAGAGTCTGACACTATCTTCCGCTCCGCCCAAGGGCGGGGGATGTGATATACATCCATCAAAGATTCAGGAAAACATAAAAATTGAATGGTACGATCTCAATTTTGAACTCATAAAAGTTACTGGAGGCGTCGCCTTTTATAGGTGTTACTTGTGTCGATATTGACAATAACCTCGCCACAGGGAGTGTTGTTTTGATTACTTTATGTCGTTTTGATGGGTGAGCGTTTTTTTTTATGACAGGAGTTTGTTTTTTTTGATAACAAACCGTTAATAATGCGAGATCCATATGAGAATCAACACTGAATCTGGTAAGTATGAAAGTTCTGGACTAAGTGGACTACGGTTCAAAAGAGTTACCGTGGCCCTGAAACGCAAAGGGCAACTGAAGGAACTCAGGTGGGTTTTAGGCAGTATAAGTCGGTCTCTCCGTCTCGATTCACCTAGCTAGACCATAGTTATTTGATGATTTACCATGCCAAAAAAATGGCTGTAAGTATGTCAAAGTTATCTTTATCTATATATATATAAAAAGAGAAATTGACTGACTGACATATCAATGCACAGGCGAAAATACAGGGGTTAGGAGCGTGAAATTAAAGAAACAGGAGTCTGAAGTTTGAATGGAGAAACCTATTTTCACGCGGGTGAGGCCGATGTCAAAAGCTAGTTTAAATATATTTTCGACCCATTTTCTTCCACTTCTTAGTCTAAAATAGGTTTTCTCGAGTCTCGCCTATATAGATCCGCACAACAAACAAACCTAAATCGCACCAACCTCCGGAGAACCGACCGCAAAACTAATGTCCGCACGAAACAAATTTAAAAATCCATTCTCCTATCAAATATTTATCGCAAACATGCGATATTTCACGTTGTAGATAACATTTTTCCGCTCGGCTGCACCCCGTGGGGGTACGGGGGTTCCTGCGGGGTGTGGGGTCCGGGTATCAATGCCCCGCCCCGCCGCAAACAATACAATCAGAGCCAATCTGCCGCGCAAATAGGAAAATAGAGTGCGCGCCAACACAGAGACGCCTCGGGCTTGACTACAAACGTGCACTGGGCCCTGGCTGAGCGCTAAGGATGGGACGATTGAATTTGATTGAACGCGGTACGTAATTGAGGGGTGATTATACTGTTTATTAATCGTGGAAATAGAAAAATAAGGGTCGACACAAAGTGAAGAATTTCTGAGATTTGATCCACAGAGATCGTCAGAAAAGACTTCAAGAAATAATGCGCAACTCTCTCAGATGAATGCTGTAAGTTAACCTGCAAAATTAAAAAAAAAATCGAGAGAAAGTAACAAAGATTATATTTGCGGTAACGTTAAAACCATTACCATAACAGCAGGAGCAGTGGTGGCCGAGTGGTCGTGAGTCTAAACGTAGCCATGCGCATTACTTTGTGTAATTTACTTCATGACCACTGCTCTCAAAACATCGTGAGGAAACCCATGTTGGAGCATGTCCTAGAGCCAAAAACCCGCAGTCATGTGACATTTACCAACCCGCACAGGGCCCGCGTGGTGGCTTACGGCCCATTTCCTCTTCTAGAGAGGAGACCTGGGTTCCAGCAGTGGGAACATTAAAAAGCTGATTATGTTTATGCTTTATTAACATGAACTTAGTGAAGAAGTAAAATGTGCCATTTTATTAAAAATATGACATTTTATTTAGTTTGACTTATTGATGAGCTTTAATTCACCTTAAGAGCTGCCAACCCGAGGTACATTTTCATACAACTGCTTTACGTGATTATGATGTAATTACACCTCTTTCTACAGATATTTTGGATACAATGATATCTTGTGGATATTATTTGGGCTAACGGTAGTTTCTACTTGACTGGTAGAAAATGCGTTAAGGCATTAAGTTTGCCTCTGTACTGTTCTGTGCATAAAGAATTAAAAAAAAAAAACATAAATTTGTTTAAAACTAATCCAGTAAAGACTTCTGAAGATCTGGCATTTTACGTGAACTTTGGCCCTCCATAATTTAGTCATATATTAAAAACATAAAATAGTACGTCTATAGAAGCCTTACACATTTAATTGAGATTGTAAACGAGTCATCGTTTCGAGAAAAACTGTCAAGTTTTTCTCAAAAACTTATAAGGGTTATAAAAAAAAACACGTATTTCCTGGAACAAGTTTCGTGAAATTTTCGAGCAAATCACGGAATTACCGAATGCCAACAGAGTTTTCAGGCGTTATCTCTCTTTTTTCGCGTTGCCTTTTCATCAAACATCGCGTTGGATTACCTTAGATTAAGCAACAAGTTTTTCAGCCATGCTGGACGTTGACAAAAGGCGATTGGGAAGAGTCCTCATAAGATTAAAAAGTCAAAAATGCCATACTTTGATTGCCCTCTCAAAAACTCTTTCGCCAGTAGAATGCTACTTTATCACTGAGTGACATAGGCTAGTAAGCCATAAAAGATTGTTTAAATCCCAAAGCTCTAATGAGATAACTGATCGCCTTCAAACTATGGCATAAGACTCACAAAATTGCGATGCGATGGGATACGACATCGCATCATAGAAAATAGCGATGCGATTTTGTGCGGCAAACCATCGGTTCAGTAACCACCTAATGTGGGATGCGATTAAATTCGACATTTTTACGATGCATCGTACGAGCTCGTAGATTTTTACGATGCGATATCTCATCACAAATTTGTGTTGGGACCCTTAGACTCCAAAAAAGTCACTATATAGTTTGGTATTCGTTATAGTTGTTATATTTTAAATTCTCTTAATTACAATTATTCGATATTTACCATATTATTTATTAGTTGAATTTTAACTTCAGCTGACTCGCGTCCAATGCAATAATATCCTGTAGGTATTAAGTACGACCACTATCTACAGGTCATTAAACCCGCTCAGCTAATGTTTACATAAACAAATTAATTTCGCATATTGATTCGACTTTTAGAAAAAGTGTAGTAAACTTTTAGTACTTTATTTTTTGATTTTGTCTTTACAAATCGATAGTGTGATCGACCCTCCACGAGATTAAAACGATAAAATTTAACGATGTATGTTTTATTATTATAAGTCACTTAATTTAATTATTATTTATCTAATAATTATTTATTCATAGTGGACACCTACCAAAGTTGTCTTGTTGTTAATCAAAAGGTTGACTGGTAGAGAATGCATGTTGTATAAAGTCCGCCTATGTACCACTACTGTAAATAAATAATAAAAAATAACCCTTCAAAAAACTGCCTCCACCACTCCGTCCCTGCCTGTTTCCTCAAGTAGCGATCACGTCGTCCCCACTCGGATTGCGTTCACAATCCGCGCAATTTTCCGCCGGTCATTTCTCATTGTTTCCTTGTCCTCTCACCCCCCTTGTCCCTCTTCCCTCCTCCGATACTTATTTGTTCTGTATCGTAAATAGAGCGGGGCTAAAGAAGAGTTTGTGTTTACGACTGGCAACGATATGAGATAGAAAAGTGTTTGAAAGGCTTTATAGTATGATTGTTAGATTTTCTGCTAGGCGTTAGGGGATTGGTTGTTGTGACTTCCGGGTTTCTACTTCCGGGTAACTTGAATTTGACTTTTGAACTTATTGAAAGATATGCCTTGTAATCTGTCGGTGACTTAATAAATTTTAGTTAGCTAAATTGTTCAGAGTTGTTGTAGAGCAGTGATGGCCAAGTGGTAACGGCCTTGACTTACGAGTTGTAGGTCGCGGGTTCAAACCTACCCAGGCGTAATTTTTTTCTTCACCACTGCTCTCAAAACGGCGATGGAAAACATCGTGAGGAAACCAGCATGTCCTAAAACTAAAAATTCGAAGACTTGTGTCATCCATCAACCCGTATGGAGAATCCTGAATCCCAACAGTGGGAACATTATAAAGCTGATGCTATGCTAAATTGCATATATAATTTAATTCTTAAATAATTTAATTTAAATAGAAACATAAATATATAATAATGACGAAAAAAAAATATTTACTTAATTTACCTTTCTTAAACCAAGACCTACTAATAAATAAATACATAATTTGATAATATTGACAACAAAAATATAAATTCAAAATACCTAACATAATTTACTTGACATAATTCACTTTTCTACACAGACATAATAATTTGCATATATAATTTCATTTTAATTAATATAATAATAATATACGCTCATAATTTAATTTAAATAGGAACATATTTTAATAATAATGCCGATAAAAATTAAAAATTGCTGACATAATTAACCTGATCTTATTCAGATATTATAGGAATATAATAAATTGCATAAATAATTTAATAGTAATGACGACACAAAATCCCTGACATATTTTATTTATACAAAGACATATTACAACGATGACTATACATACTAAAATAAACCCAATTAAACGCGACCCATTAGATCTACAGTACTAGTGAATTCCATAAATTGCTACTTAAGCCTCTTCCTCTCTCCTAAATTTTGTTGTGCCCGACAGGGTCCATAATGGTCTGTGACATTTTTTTTAATACCATCTATGTATACTTATGGATTGCAATAAAATATTGAGTATTGTTCACATAAGTATTGATAGTGTCCTATGACCAGTGCGTATTGCCTTTGATGACATATGGTTCTGGAATGACGACCGTGTACCGGAAAACGCAATATTGGAAGGCCGGACCGATAACCTGGTAAGGGTTGCGGGAATACGATGGATGCGAGACGCACAGGACCAATCATTGTGGCGACCCTTGGGCAGGACTATGTCCAACTGTGGATGTATTTCGGCTGAAACGATAATGAAGTATTGATAGGCGCGGCTATTGAACACACACCTTATGGATGCCATCATACCATCAGCCTTGTAATGTTTCCACTGCTGGGACTCAGGCCTCCTCTCTAGGAGAGGGAATGGGCCGTAATCCACCACGCGGGCCCAGTGCGGATTGGCGCATATTTTTCGTATATAATTTTATGTTTGTCTAGTTTTTAGTTGCGTCATTCCGTACAAATAAATTGATTTTCTTTCTTTTTCTTTCTTTCTTTACATGTCTTCGAATTTCTGGTTCTAGGACATGCCGGTTTCCTTACGATGTTTTCCTTCACCGTTTGCCATCATACTAATATTACGAGTATAAAAGCGAAAGCTGAATACAGGTATGTATGTTTGTTTCTCCTTCATGCTCAAACGGCTGAAAGTATTCAGATGAAATTTAGAAACGATGTTCTGGAATACGATTAAGGATACCTTTTATTCCGGGGGTATTAGGATAATTTTCTACTTTCATGTGATTACAGCTAGGGCTGAAGAGCTTATGAGATTCTTGTGAGATAAGCACGATCATTTGTTCTGGGTTTCGATGTAATTTATCTATAACTCGCGACCCGCCCCAGCTTCGCACGGGTGCAATGGTGATATTAAATATATTATGCATGTATTACACATATAAAGCAACCTCTTGAATCACTCTATCTATTAAAAAGCCGCATCAAAATCTGTTGCGAATTTTTAAAGATCAAACCTTCACTTTTTTATGGACTGATCGACATTTTGACAATTCAAAAGTGCCTGTAATTGGTCTATTTGAAATAAACTATTCTGATTTCTGAGTGACGCTGGCCAACTTGAAGTAGTTTAAAAATTAAGAATCCGATTGCAGCATCACCTATTGGGTCCAATTATATTTCCAAATCATCCAGGGAACCACTCAAATATAAATAAACACAAAGTTTCACCCAAATCGGTCAAACCGTTTAGAAGTTAGATGACAAACACACGTATGTAGGTATAGGAGAATTATAGGTAACTATAAAGATAGATAACCCATCTAACCAGCTGATGTCACGGCGACTTAATAGCATTTCTTCTTTCTTTCTTTCTTCACACTTTCTTTACAGCTTAATAAAACTACAGCTTTTAGGTCCTCCTATTTACTTTTGTATAACAAGCCTGTTACATAATATACCTATAATACGCCCACTATATCCCAATACAATATTTCACGTTGGCAGATATATATTTATACACAAATTGGCCATTTATTCCGTAATGCCGCCCATACATCGTGTGCCCATCTTAGGTTAACCTATTCGATATTTATTTAATGGACTACATATAGGCATATACGGTGTGCGGTGGAGTAGCATTGGTAATGCCGTGAATGTGATTATATGTATCTACTTTTTTTTATTATGGATAGACTCGAGTTTGACCACTGTCTTACCTGATGGTAAGCGATGATTTGGCCGACGATGGAGCTGGCTTGCCTAGAAGTAATCTATTCCATCTTTAAAAATCACTTTAACAGTTTAGACCAGTGTTTTTCAATCTTTTTGTGTACGTGGCCCCTTTTTTAAATAGGCAAATAATGGCAACCCATAGGACCGTAACATTGGTCGTTTCCTATGGAGTAGAACCGGCAGGAAACTCTATGGTAACACTTTAAATAAACCGGGTAAGTGCAAGTCGGACTCGCGCACTGAGGGTTCCGTACAACTGACTATGAAAACGGCTCAATTCCCGAAATGGATTACGAAGATTTTTCAGAATCGCATTTTTTTTTTGTGACATAACTTAAAATTAACAGTTTTCAGATTATTTCCTATACTTGTGGTATGAGACATTGCTTCATGCCAAATTTCAGGATTCTAGGTCAACGGGAAGTCCCTATGAATTCTATACTCTTTGAGAGTATCAAAATGTAAGTTTTTCACGATATAAACGGCCGTATCTTTTTTTCCCGTTAACTTTGTTTTTTCACAACTTCAAGGGACCGCAGACCTAAGCATATGGTTTTAAGTTTACCTCGATACCTACACGCGTGCCCGAGATAAAGGGTCTTGACAGACAGACAGACGGTTTAGTTTTTCCTTTTGAGGAACGGAACCCTAAAAATGGTTGTTTTTAAAATATTTCCACATTAAAAACGCATGTGAGGCCAGTGTAGACCAGTAAATATTGTACCTAAAGGCACAATAATAATAATAAAAAGTGGGTCGAAATAAAAAAGAAATCTATGAGTCCGCGGAGTACAAAGTTCTCACATTCACATTTAAAAAGAGGCTATAAAAAAAAAAGAAAAAAACAATAATCCTATCAATAACTTTACAAGTAAATAGATGGTCGTTGGACCAATCACAGAACATTACATAACAAATAACTAAGAGCACATAAGCCTACTAGCTGGGGCTGCGCTCAAGCGGCTCCTGCCGAACCTAGGGGGTCCAGACGCCTCCTGCCGGAGGCTCTACGCAGGCATCGTTCGGTCCATGGCCCTTTACGGTGCGCCGGTGTGGGCGCCATCGCTACGGAAGCGAGTGGCGGCCCGGCTAACCGCCTGTCAGAGGGTCATGGCCATCCGGATGATCCGCGGATACCGTACGGTGTCCTGCGAAGCGGCGAGCCTCCTTGCTGGCCTACCACCGTGGGATTTGGAGGCAACAGTCCTTGCACACATGCATGACTTACGCGTGGAGATGCAACGTCGGGGCGAAACTCCGCTGCCGCGACAAGTCGCGGCATGGCGGACAGAGCTCCGGCGGGATCTCATGGTGAAATGGCGAGAGCGATTGTCGCAACCTCGTGCTGGGCACGCCACGATCGAGGCGGTAAGGCCCCTCTTTGAGGCGTGGCTGGAAAGGCCCCACGGCGTCGTCACCTTCCGTTTGGCGCAGGTGCTGACCGAACACGGCAAGTTCGGTCCGTACCTGTACAAGATTCGTGCGGAGACGACGCCCGGGTGTCGCCACTGTGCGGACCGCCCGGTGGACACGGTGGAGCACACAGTCGAGGTGTGCCCCGCTTGGGAAGAGCAGCGCCGTGTCCTCGTGGGGGCGATCGGCGGCGATCTCTCGCGCCGGGGCTTGGTTCAAGCCATGCTCCGGAGCGAGGAGGAGTGGCAGGCGGTCGCCTCCTTCTGCGAAGCAGTAATGCTAGTAAAGGAGGAGGCCGACCGCCTTAGGCAAAGGCGGACACGCCGCCGCCGCCGCCGGGTTTCCGATCCCAATTTCCGGCCACCGTAGGCGCGGGCTCGCGGACGGTGGGCAATGGGTAGCTCGCTGTCCGTCCGTCCGGTAACAGACCGGTTCGAGCTCAGGCCGTCTACGGCGCGCACCGTTCCCGCGCGCCTCAAGGAGTTGTCAGCAAACTGTAGGGGTCCAGCAGGGCCGAAGCCTACTGGGGCCAAAGGTCATGCGAGAGTGTCACCACGGGCCCCGGGACAAAGGCGAGGAATGGAAAGGTAGGTTTTTAGTCAGTAAAAGTCTGACACTGTTTCCCGCCCCACCCAAGGGCGGGATTCGTCATTGGATGATTTTACCTACCACAAAAAAAAAAAAAAAAAAAAAAAAAAAAAAAAAAAACAAGCCTACTAAATCATTGAGTCCTTTGTGCTAGAAAAGCCTTATTGATATCGTTACAATGGAGGCTTTATCTCATAGTGGGCGTGTAAGGACAATAAAAGTAACAGTTGACAGGGCAGCTAAATAGCCTTAAGTCCATAAAGTATTCAGAGGAGGTTCCTGTCGTTAGGGAATAATGCTCTACTTTGTGTTACATTTTGTTGTTTGGTTTTTAAATGATTTTCGCTAACAGTGTTTGTTTGTAGAAAAATTGTTAGAGCTGCTGTTGTTTCTTTTTTTTTTGTAAGATATTTTTTTTAAGGTCTTTTTTTCTGTGTGTGAGTGATTTTGAGGTTGTGATAGTTTGAGACTGAAAAATCATTTTGAGTTTTTGACAGTTTTAGGTCCATTGTTTTAATAATAATCAGATAACTTCTATCGGAAGGATAAAAATGGCTTATGTTCACCAGTGGACTTCGTAGAATTCGGTTGAAATGATGATGAATAAATACATACTAAGATGCAGCACACAAATTAAAGTCCTATCTCATTAGAGCCACCCGGAACCCACTCCACACAGCTTCGCCTCCTGCAGCTAATATTTGTATGGACTTGTATGGGTATGCGCTCACTACATCAACTTCGTAGCGTCACCGGATCACCACGGTCGTAAGCCCTGCACGCATGGATAGCGAGTGGACTACTCGGTGACAACTCGGTGCTCGCATTCTTGCCTTGCGTTGACTGCGCATTGCCAACGCCCGGGTCCCGAGTGGACCGCGCGCTGCCCGCAAATCATTCACGCGGAGGATACTTAATGATATTGTAAAATTTGACATTACGAAATATACGTGTAGAACGAGTGCCAATTGTTAACAGACTACTCGAAAATTCGGGGACCAAGCGACTTTACTCGTTCACGACGCGAGGTCCACTGATTAACCGCGTGTTTATTGGTGTGGACCACCTGTCGACAACGAGTAGACGCTGTGCGACGAGGCGGTGCGGGGTGGGTGCCAGGTGGCTTTAATGAGTAGTACCTTAAAGTATGATTTGTGAAAAAAACGAAGCCAACTAATAAATACTGAGATAATTTTAGTACTAGAATAGTAGTAAGTACTTGAATAATCTAGGACTGACGATTACAGGCACAGTCGGTTCACCCATCAAACCCAGCCAGTACTCCAATTTCCTCGTAAGGCCTCTGCTTTAAATTTTGCGAGCAGCAAGGCGGCGGCGGCGGCGGCGCGGGAGCGGCACGATCTTATGCGTAAAATCAAATGGACTGGCCCTCGAATACAGCGGCTCGGAGGCAGGTTAACAAGCGGTGTACTCCATACTCTTTGGTGAAAAAAAAAACTCTTTGGTGGCTACCCGCGCCGCCGCCCCGCTGCCCGCAAGATTCGAGGCAGAGGCCTAACAGGAATTGATTTGAAGCCATAAGAAACCTGCTTTAATATACCAGCACCTACTTCGTAAATACATAATAAACGAAGGCGAGGCGAGGCTCTCACGCAAATTACATTCGGAGCCGAACGATTTGTTAAACTTAAAATTGTATTGATACTCTCGCGGGAGCGTGAGCGATCACCTATCAATGTCAATAAGTTGGATTAGGGCGTAATTTTAAGAAAATGTTGGAGGAATATTGTGAATATTAAAAGGGAAAATTATATACTTAAAATTGATTATTTTTCTTCTTGAAGTTCGAGTGGTGAACTAATTTGCGGCTACGTAGTAGTAATATTTCGATTTTAAGTAATGGAATCCGCAGGGTAAATTTTTGCTGTCCGACCGTCCGGTAACCGTCCGGACCGAGCTCAAGTCGCAGACAACGCGAATTGTTCCACGCACGCCTCAAGGAGTTGTCAACAAACCGTAGGGGCCCAGCAGGGTCGAAGCCTACTGGGCCCAGGGTAGGTTTATGAAAGGAAGATTTGGTGCCGGAGGAACAGGAGTGGGTTTTTAGTTAGTAAAAGTCTGACACTATCTTCCACCCCGCCCAAGAGCGCGGAGATGTCACTGGATGATTTTTTCACCGGCAAAAAAAAAAGCCATGAAAGAAGAAAGAAAAGCCATACAATCTATCCTGGTACACAAACCCATCCGACTCTGTTAATGTTCACTTTCACATTTAGGACATGTAGGCTGGTGTTATTCACACGTAGGCTGTAATTTAAATAAGGTAGCAAGAACTAATGTCACGCGGGTAGAGCCGCGAGCGACAGCTAGTTATAATTTTGTTTTTTAATCACATAAACCAGCGCTTGACCTCGATCCCACCTGATGGTAAGCAGTGATGCAATCGTTGATGGTTAAGCGCACTAGTTTATCAAGATCGTATTCACTCTAGCTTTGAAGACACTTTGTAATAAAAAATGCAGCTTTGTTAGTCATTTTAATTGTTTAATGATATAAATTTAATAACAGTGTCGCTGTGGCGACACTTGGGGGAGGCCTATGTCCAGCAGTGTACGACTTTCTACTGAAATGACAATGACGACTAAAAGTATTTTTTTCAAATAAGAGAATAATTGATTTAATTGATTCTGTCAATCAAGGTTTTCTTTGTATAATGTCGTAGTTGAAATAATTAACACCCGTATTTACTAATTACTTGAGTAAAAGTAACTACATAAGTAACAATTTATATTCTATAGTTAAGAAAAATTGAAATTTTGAACGAAGACTACTAACCCCAAGTAATGACTTAATAAGAAATTACTTAGCTACAAGTAATTACTTCTTTATAAATACTTTATAAGGACTGTTCCAGGAAACCCAGTGCACGTGAAATTAGTCTTCTATTGACTCTCGATGCTCCAGTTTCCAAGAAAAGCTAGTGCCTTGTTACACTTTACGATTGCTTTCATTTTTCATTAACTGTTTTCAAATAAAGATACCGTTTCTTACATTAAATGGCGGTTAAAGACCTGAATTCCCAGATTTAGGGTAAACAAACTTATGCGCACTATTAAAACCCAATCAAGAAGTCAGTCATGCTAACTGCACATTCTAAAGCGTAGATTTTTATCGAGAAGAATGTGCAAGAAACTCCATGGACTCTTCAATCATGGTATGTATTACTAGCGACCCGCCCCAGCTTCGCACGGGTGCAATGGTGATTTTAAATATATTATGCATGTATTATACATATAAACCTTCCTCTTGAATCACTATCTACGCACCGGTGCAATGGTTATATTTACAAATATAAACCTTCCTCTTGAACTACTCTATCTATTAAAAAAAAAACCGCATTAAAATCCGTTGCGTAGTTTTAAAGATCTAAGCATACACAGACAGCGGGAAGCGACTTTGTTTTATACTATGTAGTGAAGTGATAAATATCTCGGTTACATGTTTCTTTTCTCTACTATTATGTAAGAACAATGTAAATATAGTAAAAAAAAAACAAGCAAATACTGCTTAAAACACTGCATATAATAAAATCACTTTCACAAACTTAGGGCTGATTTCATCATTCAATATATAAACTTAGTTCAACTAAACTGAACTCAGCATAATCTAGTTTAAAGACCCGTGTCGTAAACATGGGCGACAATAAAAAAATTGAAACTGAGTTTAGCGTAAACTAGGTTCAATTCATCGCGGTGAAACGCAAAATGAAGCTATAATCTCGATTAGGCACTCAAACTGCGTTTCGTTTTATATAATCGAGATTAGTTTATTGGTGAATTTGGCCCTAATTCATTAACCCCCTGTTGAATACCGTAATTAGAGACACAATAGAAAGACAATAGGTGTGCGGACGCCGGCGTCCTCTCGGGGAATAATGAATTAAAAGCGACGTGAAAATTGGGTAGCTGTTTGTTTTTCACTTTTTAATTACTAAACAAATTCTTCACTTCCTTACACGAGCGTGTCATAAAACCCTAGTCCAATTCTTCTTCAAAAATCAAACACATACATGCAACCTCAATTTCAGCACATAAAAGAAAAGAACCACATAAAGAGGTCCATTCACAAACCTAGCGATTAACCCTTATATGTTGCGTGAAGTCATTTAGCTCGCGGGGTCGCGGGTACCCAGCCTCAAAGGCGCGGCGAGAGGGGGGTGCTCCGCAAATTGTTTGGCTAATCTGATAGGGCTCCGCAATATGCCACATGTTTGCTCTACGCACAAGAGATGATTACCACACAGCTTTGCAGACAAATGTGCGGTTTTGATATGTTTTTTTTAGCTCGAGGCGGGTAGTATGGTGTTTGTAAGGGTTAACTGTGTGGATAGTTAATGAGTTAACGTTGAGTGTAATATGTGGAATCTCTTCTTCTTCTGGCTAGACCTTATCCCATTTATTTGAGGTCGGCCCTCCTTGCCTTAGTTTTCCACTGAGCACAATTTTGTGCCATGTCGCATGTCGGTGTCGATTACAATTTGACATTAACAATTACTTTTATATTTCTTTTTTTTTTACAATTTGCAATATAAACTCTGCAAAATTACATTTTTGTATATTTTATTATTGTGAATCTGGGGACTATCTTGATTACTTTTTGGGGCCTACCCAAATGTCCTTTCTTTGGTATTGTTCGTCAAGTCGTTGAGCTCCTTATTAGTCCTGAGTTGAGCTACACGAATACTGATAAATGCTTGTACTGACTGGACAGGTCCACTAAGAACTGCGTGGTTCTTTCTTCAAAACACCATCCCAGACTCCAATCTACATGGTTCTCATATGATTTGACCATTACATGTTTGTGTATGGACTTTAAAAGAAACTTTGACCCCTGAATTTGTTTCGGTGTTTCTTCTCAAGGTAGTCAGTCTCATCTAGTTAAAAATGACGAAACACCGGCCTCATCTAGTTAAAAAATTGTCGTGTAAAAGTGTTTTTAAGAACCTATTTGCAAAATAAATATCATTTATCATTTAAGGATGATCACCACACTGAATTGCTAGCTGCTGTATTTCACGATATTTTCAGATTTTTGTTACACCCGCGCGTGGGTTGACGGGGCTGGTCCGTTGTTTAAGTAATATGTGGAATATTAACAATAACTTTGGTCTTAAAACATTGTTTATTTATTATATTCATTCTTTAGGGTACACAATTACACATAAAAAAGGAAACTAAAACACATACATACAAAGCCTTATCGCATTCCGCGATCTCTTCCAGGCAATCTGGAATTGACAGTAATTACCTGGACTGGAAATGGGGCTGCTGTCATAGGTGTGAAAATACCAGTATTATAAATATATATTATAATAGATACATAGATATATACATCAGCTGCATAATATGTATACCTATATATGGCAGAATATTCATCATCATCATCATCAGCCTTTTAATGTTCTCACTGCTGGGACACAGGCCTCCTCTCTAAGAGAGGGCCGTATCCACCACGCGGGCCCAGTGCAGGTTGGTAAATGTCACATGTATTCGTGGCAGAATATTATTGATACCAAATTGTCAAAGATTGGAATTCTGCAAAAGTCGATTTAGAAAAAAAACCAATCCTGTAATGTGCCTTCATAAAACATACTAATGATGACAGTAACATATCACATCTGTCTGACTAGCCTCCAACAAAAAATAGTAAAAATATCCGAACGAACTCGCTTTATCAGCCAAAAATTCTCTAATAAAATATTCAAATTACTTTACCGAAAAAGAAACCGAGTAACAATGTTGGCTCAGGCTCAGACACAACGGGATAAAGCCAATAAAACCGTTTATTATCCGCTCACCCCACTCGTGAATACATTTGTGTTCTTAATGCTCGTTTAACGGGTGTCAGTAGCGCGTATCCGAACGGGTGCGACTCTGTGGCGCCAGAAAAAAATAGGAGTTTTCGCCTCTGGCAACACATATGGCATCCACTTTTGAAAATTATACGCGTGTTTAAATTTCGAACCGCATTATTTGAGCCTATTTGCTGCGTTCGTAATCGGACTAGGGTTTAGTGACAAGATTAGCTACAATAATAGAAAGGGGAGGAAAATGGAACGTAATCCTTGTAATGCGGAGTGAAATGAAAATTACAGTGTTATTTATGATGTTCATAAATAATTTAGGAGGATAATGAACGAGTATGTTTCTCGTAATAAATCTCGGAATTCCGCTTTGCAACGATTATTATCAGCTGAATATACTTATTAGAATAATTGTGGAAGAAGCAATTTTAGATTCAGGTTTAAAGGTCCTATAGTCGCTAAGATGCAAAGATTTAAATAAACTAATATTTCTCATAAATGGATTAAATATACGTGATTATGATGTTATCACACATTTTTCTCCAGATATTTTTGATACACAGAAATCTTGAAGATATTATCTAGGCTTCTGTAGGAATCAAAACATAAAATTGTGTAAAACTTACCCAGTAAAGACAAGTGAATAAGGAGAGTTCATCACCATCATTATTTCGTGTATGTCCACTGTAGGATATAGGCTTCCCAAGTGTCACCATAACGACTGGTCATGTGCGTCTTGCATCCATCGGAAGAATTTTTTTGATTTATTTTAAGGTAAAACAAAGGATCAGGGGCAAATTTGTATGAAACCTGGGCGTTAGACCAACAGAAGTGCAACTAGTGCCAGTTTTTAGGGCTTAATGCCAGAATCGAAATTATATAAATAATACCAGTCATATCCACCGGGTTTTCTTGAAAAACTGTTTTAACAAAATGAAATAATCAAGAAACTTTTAATAATTACGTATTGTTTAATTACTAGACGGACATCATTAAATAAAAATAAAATGTTATTTGAACGGTTTTTAATGAAAAGAATGTGGAAATCAAATACAAATATACTCCCGAACTCAGTCCACACACACCTAAACTCCGTCTCGGTCTATGACAACATCTAACAAATGACGCGCGGGGGCGATAAATGGCGCATGTCATCCCAAACCAAGATACCATCACCTTCCGCATAACACAAGTTCTCACCGAACAAGTGAGTTCAGGAAGTTCCTGCACTGCATTCGTGCGGAAGTGACGCCGAGGTGTTACACTGTGTGGACCACCCGGAGAACACGGTGGAGCACACGGTAGAAGTGTGCCCCGCTTGGGAAGCGTACCGCCGTGTCCTCGTGGGGGCGATCGGCGGTAATGATCTCTCGCGCCGGGCCTTGGTACAGGCCATGGTCCGAAGAGAGAAGGAGTAGCAGGCGGTTGCATCCTTCTGAGAAGCAGTAATACTAGCAAAGGAGGAGTCAACAACGCAAGCGTGAGTCAACGGCCCTCACGCCCCAGCCGCTGCAGGGATTCCGATCCCGATTTCCGGCCAAAATGGGTAGCTCACTGTCCGACCATCCGGAAACCGTCCGGACTGGGCCCAAGTCGTCGACGGCGCGTATTATTTGCGAAATGTTAATAAAAATAAAAAAAAAAAAAAAAAAAAAAATAAAAAAAAAAAAATAAACTTTTAGTCAGTAAAAGTCTAACGCTATCTCCCGCAAACGTCCAACGCAATCATCCAACGATCTTTCCCAACCTTGGGTGAACCCAAGGTTGGGAAAGATCGTTGGATGATTTTCCAAAAAAAAAAGTTCCTCAATCGATCGACCGCCCTCACGAGGACACGGTGGTGCTCTGACCGAGCGAAGCACACATGTATCGTATGTACTACCGTGTCTTCCGGGCGGTCCACATAATGGTGACACCCGGGCGTTTCTTCCGCATGAATCCGGTGCTGTAAATCCCCGAACTGTCCATATCCGGTGAGAACCTGAGTCATGCGAAAGGTGAGAACGCCGTGAAACCTTTTTCAGCCACTCCTCAAAGAGGGGACTTACCGCCATAATTATGGTTTGCACAACTGCGCTTTGAAGGTCGATCGCCATTGTTGTTCAATTTAGATGCTTGAAGACTCGTTTGCCCGAAATCTAATCCACCCGACGAACCATGATACTAAAGACGGAGGGATGGGCCACTCTGCAAAATAGTTCAGAAAAACTTGATTGAAAATCGCTCCCGCGGAGCGTGCGCGCCTGCTGGCTGTGGGAGAGTGGGAGTCGGGTCTCTGGATTCACGCACTACCGTTGTCGAACAGGCACCTTGCTCGATGATAATACTCCTCCTCGCTGTTTCCTTACGTCTAGACACCCCCTGCTGTTCTCCTCATCGCTGCCACTGTGGCGAAGTCATCAACAGCCTCTGACTCCACGATCTGTCATGCGGTCGAAGTGCGGGTCGAATAGCGCGACACGCGACTATTAACGACATCATAAGACGCGCTCTTGCCAGCGTCGGTGTTCCAGCCGTATTGGAACCCCATGGTCTAGCACGCGACGATGCCAAGAAACCGGACGGCATGTCGTTATTCCCGTGGAAGATGGGTAGGCCCTTAGTATGGTACGCTACTAGTGTCAAAACCTACTCTTGCGTCTTCCCATCTTCCTAGCTCGTTGTGTTGTGTTGGTGCTAGCCGCTGTGGCTGCGGACAACCTCAAGCGGCGGAAATAAAATAACTATGTTGGAAGTTGTATTTTCGAACCGTTTGGGGTTGAAACTCTCGGATTGTGGGGTCCGACCCAAGCACCACGCAAGCATATGAAACATCAATAAAGCAGCCGATTTACAGCGTAGAGCTGTATAAGGGCTGTAAAGGGTGTAAAACACAGCTTTAGGCTGCATAAAGGTATCCGCGTACGCTTATAGTTATATATCAGAGTATTATAACTCAATTAAACAGCTTTAAGAGTTTTTTGACATTTTAAGCTGCGTTTTACACTTAAAGCTGTATTATAGGCTGTATATTGCACGTCACCAGTTCCGTTTTTTTTTTTATTATATTTTTTTTTATTTTATTGCTGATATTTCTATTATGTGATTGTTTGTTATTTATATGCCGTGTATTATAATCAATTTATGATACCGAAAAAACATAACGTAGGCAAATAAACAAGTAAAAACTGAAATGTACACCGGCGCGCGGCGAGGCAGCGACACCTTGAGAGGCGGCTTGAGGTAGTAGTGGTGGTGAATTCGAGGAAACATTGCTACCTGCGTATGGGCCACGTTTATAACACAAAGTGTTTTTCAAAAAACGTGTTAGATGTAGTCAATTCTTCAGTATTTATACAGAAAAAATGTATATTTTCAACTGTCTCTATCTCTGTTCTCCGGCGACTTAGCTACTTGCTGCCATAGTATAAAATAAAGTAGTAATTATAAGCTTTAATTTGAGATATATTTCAAATCTGTTGGACTCACGCCCATTTTGACCATGACTCTTTGATACAATTTCTCATTTCATTTCATTTCATGATGTCTTGTTGTTAGCATATTTTATTTTATTCTTTTATTTTCTATATATTATCTTGACCGTCTCTGTGTTCCGTGAGTGTGTCCGTGGCATCACCAGGCCCTATCAGAATACCAGCGCTGCGTTATTTTGCTTTTTTTTTAATATAGCAGCGTATGCTGAGATAGGTGTCTTTTTGGCCTAGAACAGGCCTTTTTAATATTGTATTTTTTTTTTTGTGCGGGTTTCAAATAAGTGATTTTTCTTTTTTTATTCTTTCTTTCTTTCTTAAGAATCAATTTTTCTGTAATCGGATATCGAATTTTGGAGTTCTAAAAAACCACGATTTACAAAACCAACTGCTAATGAATCTGTGTAATAAAAGTTAAGGAATCATTAGCATCATGATTGCATCGCGGCAGGGAACCGACACCCTCTCAGGGCGTGTATATTATATCATTTGAATGTTCAAAACGAACGGCCCACTACCCCTAGGGCAATTAGTTGAATTGCCATTGTCGATATCGACAGGCGTTAGAAAATGAATGACTTATTTAAGGAAAATATGTTGGCAGATGTGATTTGAACCAATAGTCTTTTAAAAAAAAATATTTCATCAATTAAAATCGCTGATATTAACAGTTAGTAAGTATTTCTTATTTATTAACAACACAAATTGAGAGCAGTATTGGCCGAGTGGTAACGGCCCCGACTTACGAGTTGTAGGTCGCGGGTTCAAACCCTGACAGGCGTATTACTTTGTGTAATTTATTTCATCAACACTGCTCTCAAAACGGTGAAGGAAAACACCGTGAGGAAACCGGCATGTCCTAGAACCAAAAATTCGAAGACATGTGACATCTACAAACTCGCATTCGGCCCACGTGGTGGATTACGGGCTATGCCCTCTCCTAGAGAGGGAGCCTGAGTCCCAGCAGTGGGAACATTATAAGGCTGATGCTATGCTATGCTATCACAAATTATGCTTTTTTCGTTTTCTTGGCTTGGTAACTAAATCGAATGTAGTGTGAAAGAAGTTTTCTTCAAAACGTCCAAGAACACTTTTCGCAACATTTAAAACTTAACTAGTTATTTCAGCTCAGTCTTTAATATAAAACAATCAACATACAAAAATAATATCCGAAATTCATGCCCACGAAATTACGAATTTGAAAACCACAATAAAAGGAATATCATAGCAATCTTTCCGCGCGGTCTAAATAACCGACTACACAGTGCAATACGGCATTGATGCAATTTCCCTGACAAAGGGGTTGCCAGCGTAAAAACTAGCTAACAAGCGGTGGTGCGGTGCGCCCGCGGCGGTCTAATTCACAATTTGCCGCGGCGGCCCGCGCTCCCCGAACGCGTTCTAAATTCAAATTTTCCATCGTGTTGCCAGCCGCAAATGAATTCGTTCGAAAAAGTAAATTGTGTTCAAATGTTACATGCTTTGGGGAAATCTAATTCTGTGACGTAATTAGAAGTGATCCAGCTTTATTTTATTTGATGGTAGTTTTTTACATGATTCTAATAAAAATAAATTGAATTGGAATAGTAACTTTAATTTATTTATTTATTTATTTATTTATTTTACGGCACTCCAACGAATTGTTCGCAGTAACATTCTAACATTATAACATCTTATTAAAAACAAATTATCAAAGCGAATTCTTCACTTAAAGGTGTGCACAGCACTTACAAAATTAACATTTACAAATTTGGACAGAGGGAAAAGCGATCAAACAATTAATCAATGAAGTAAAATAAATCAAATGAAAATCATATTAAATCAAATCAATATTAGATCAAATTTAAATTAAAAAACAAAATAAAATCAAATTATAATCTAGGTAAAAACAAATTAGAATTGAATTAAATCAAAATAAATCAAATTAAATTAAATCAAACAAAAACAAATAATATCAATCATAATCAAAATAAATTAAATTAAATTAAATTAAATAAATAATATCAAATATAATCAAATAAAATAAAATCAAATTAAATTCAAGTTAAAGTTAAAGTTACATTAAATTAAAGTTAAAGTTAAGTGGGCGGGTAATGGGCGGGTAATAAACCGTCATTGGCGTCCTTGATTTACGGTTTGTTGCAATAAGTGCTTCCGAAACTGAGCCAAGGTATTGGAGAAGATGTCAATGCTATCGGTGCGAGAGTGAGTTTCATTATACGTTCTCATCATGCGGTTCAAAGGCGCCGATCGTCCAAGGTTTGTTCGAGCAGCATATGGCAAAAACAGATCTAATTTACGGTTAGGCCTGGTTTGACAATATCGAGGGACTGATATGTTTACGCCATCCAGAAGTTCAGGTACATGGATGAGACCATTGACAATTTTGTATAAAAATATTTCGTCCATAGTTTTTCTGCGGTCTTCTAGGGTTGTTAATTTGAAGTAGCTTAACCTGTCAGGGTAAGTAGCTGTATTAGGACAGCTGCTTGACTTGTACCGCAGATATCTGGTGAAAACTCTTTGGACTCGTTCAATTCTATCAATATGAACTCTGTAGCTAGGATTCCATACCTGCGATGAATAATCCAGCACACTTCTGACAAGGGTGACGTAGAGAAGTTTAAGAGCACGCACGGACTTAAAGTCGTGGCAGACACGCTTCAGGAATCCCAGCATTTTGGTAGCCTTCTTGACGATTAATAGTTTTAATTTGCCTTGCTCACTGCGGGCGAGTGTGATACTCAAATGTTCTTTACATAGCAACTTCAGAGCGGCATTTACTGTATTTTTAAAGAACATTTTTATTTGCCTAATTCAATGAAATTTTACCAATTTTCAATGAAAAACTTATATAACAAGTTTTTGACGATCACTGTCGCAAAATTTTATTGCGTCTTAAATAAGTATGTAGCGACATCTATGGCACCACATATAAACTATACGAAATCCTTGATCGCGCAATTAAAATTCTCCGCGCGATTCAAACATATGACAGGCCTGTTGGTCTAGCGGTCAGTGGCCTTGACTGCTATGCCACAGGTCGTGGGTTCAATTCCCACCCAGGACAAATGTTTGTGTGATGATTTGTTCTGTGCCTGGGTGTAATTTATCTATAATATGTATGTATTTAGAAATATCTAGATATGTTTATCAGTTGTCTAGTACACATAACACAAGCTCTGCTTAGTTTGGGACTAGACGGCGTTGTGTGATAGTTGTAGAATATTATTAAGTATGTTATTATTGTTATGTTATGTATTAACAGCCCGAAATCATTTCATGCTGTACTGGAACGTTTCTTTGTCCTGGACAATTACTGCCGCGGTAAAAAGCACAAAATATTTGCTGTGCCTCAGTGTCGCACTGTTGCCCGTGCTCAGTCTCCAATACCTCGCACTTTGGCTGCACTAAATGTTCTCTTGGATTCCAATCTAACTAACAATCTGTTTGCGGATGAATAGAAGGTGATTTTATTGACATGTCAAAAGTACTGTGAGAGCAGCAATGCTAGCAAAGGAGGAGGCCGCACGCGATAGGCAACGGTCCTCACGCCCCAGCCGCCGCGGGGATTCGATTCCGATCCTGATTACCAGTGAACGAAGGCGCGGGCTTGCGGACGGCGAGCAATGGGTAGCTCGCCGGACGCTATTCAATCGTCCGGTAACCATCCGGACTAAACACAGGTCGTCGACGACGCGTATTGTTCCCACACGCCTCAAGGAGTTATCAGCAAACTGTAGGGACCCAGCAGGGTCGAAGCCTACTGAGGCCAATGTCTGTTTCTGGAAGAAAAGCGCGGCCCAGATATGAAAGGCAACGAAGGAACGGGGTGGGGTTTTAGTCAGTAGACTCTGACTAAAAACCTACCCTATTCGTTCGTTGCCACTTGCCACTCACAAGACACTATCTCCCGCTACGCCCAAGGGCGAGAGATGACCTTGGGATGATTTTACCCACCACAAAATAAAAGTACTGTAAGAGGGATTGATGTACGAGTACATGTTTTTTTACAATTTTGTTTAGTTACAGTTATTGGTTGTTAGACAACCTTTGTAATTAATCAAATAAATAAATATATATCTCAGGCAGTTGCCCAAAACAGACAAAACATGCGTCTGGTCGGAGGATCCTCCTTTTTCAATGGAGGTTAGTAAAACTTTACACCTTTTTTCCTCTGTAAATCAAACACAGTAAATCACAAAAACTGTACCAACTTAATAGTAAAAAACCGTCCCATCCCGCGCGACCTTATCAATATAAATAATTGGAATGAAGCCGTCACATCACGAGTCATTACGCTATCGCCTTTGGAGGCTTAGTAGTAATCCGCGCGATGACGGACGGTTTGCCAGCGGTCGGCCGACGTGGAAGAATCTCACCCCTAACCAAATAACTTGGGATCGAGAAAGGGGAAGACGAAATATAAACGACGCTGGAGTAAGACACTTGGGTGGCAACTGTTTTATGTGAAAATATGGAGGTTTTTTTTATGGTTTTTTGTTTTAATGTTAACTGTTTTTTTTTTTATTTTTCATAGGCTCGCGTTTGACCACTATCTCACCTGAAATAAAATAATAAATGAAATCACACTAATACTTATAAAGATGAAAGTTTGTAAGTTTTTTTTTAAAGGTGTTAAATCATCTAATAGAAGAATAGAATAAACTTTATTTTTCACCAAAATAGGATCAATTTCACAGAAACTTATATCTATTGGTTACAGAAATTATTATTATTATTTATTTATTTGTTATTATTGGTACAAACGGCCGGTGGTGGTCTTATCGCTGGTAGCGATATATATATGTATATATATTTTTTGTTTTGGTAGCGATATTGACCAGACCACCTTAGAATGGACTATAAAAACTTAAACTAAAAAAGATGGTATTCTGCTAGATACTGCTAGCAAATATAAGGACCTCCCGGTCTGCCATAGGGCAGAAACTCATAAGATCTCACAATTTGTCAAATTAAATCTCAAATTTAGATTAGGTCTGACACGCCCGATTTGAGATTTACTTACTTAACCCCTCGAAGGCCGATTGTACATACGTTTGTACAACTTGAATAACCTTGAAAATCGTTAATTATCTTACTATTCACACAAATATACGAAAATATATATTTTTTTAAATTTTTGTTTCTATATCTTTATTTTTCTTTTTTTTTATGATTTTCTAAAAAGGGGGCTATTACGTAACGATAATACCCCCTGGCGTGTGAGGGGACACTTATGTTCCAGGACCACAGAGTTCCCTTTCAGAAGTTAAATTAGGCCCCAGTAGGCTTCGGCCCTGCTGGACCTCTACGGTTTTGCTCACATCTCTTTAAGGCGTGTAGAACACTACGCGCCGTCGACGACTCAAGCTCAGATCCGACGGTTACCGGAAGACGGCGAGTTACCATGCTCGTCATCCACAAGCCTACGCAAGTTTGTGAGTGTGTTTGTTAATTGTTTACGGTCAAACGACGGAATGGACATGCGAAATTTCACATTTCTAGACCCAGTTGTTTTGGCTGTGCGATGTTATATCAGTCATTCAGTTTCTCCTTTTGCTCGTATACACGGTTAAATTTTGATCGTTTTAATCCCGTTGTCGGTCGTTGCTTACTAACTAAACCTACAGGTCATTGGACTCGCTTAGCTGTGGTTTACTTAAAGAAATCAATTTCGGACATGCGTATATTAATTCGAGTTTTAAAAAAGTCCTTTATTTTTTTAATTTTATCTTTACAAATCGATAATGTTTCATGTACTGGATCGACCCTCCACGGGATTAAAATAAACGAAATTTAGGCGTGTATACATAATTAATAGATTGATGAGTAAATCATGAAAATAACAAAGATTTCCAATGACTTTCCAAACCAGAACACTCATGACTGACCAATTACCCCGTATCTCCCCTTAACACAATCCTCGCTAACCCTTCCCCTGCCCCCCGTGCCGGCTTCCGATTGGTCGAGGCCGGAAGGATATAAACCTATAGTTTTTCTTCCTAAGCACTACCCTCGCTATTGTACGCGTGATTTACGATGTAGGGGGTAGATTGATGATTGCCCGTATCCGGGCTCTCTCGATCGCATCTTCGCTCACAATTTCCCCGCATATTCGTTTACCAGACGCATTACAGAGGCACTCTTTCCTATTCAGAGTGTTATTGCCTTTTATTACGACCGACTCGAGTGCTTAATGGCTGACATTAGTTATCAGACGTAATGTAACAAGATTTTTCTCTGTTTTAGGTCGGATGAGAATCGGGTTATTGGTTGTTAAGGGTTTTTAATAGGTTTGGAAAATTAAAGATATTTCTTGGATTGCGATTTTTTTTTTCAGAGGAAAAAAGGCATTTCTTTTTAAGTGGGACATCATCAAATGACTTCTACCGCTTTAGGGTTTTTTTTTTATGGTAGGTAAAATCATCCAATGACAAATCCCGCCCTTGGGTGGAGCGCGAAGTAGTGTCAGACTCTTACTGACTAAAAACCTACCCCGTTCCTTCGTTGCCTATAGTGCCGGGGCTGAGCCTTCCTCTCAGAAAACGGCCCTTGACCCCAGCAGGCTTCAACCCTGCCTGCCTGCAGTTAGCAGGCTGGGCCTCTTCGGTGTGCTGACAGCTCTTTAAGGCGCGCGGGAACAGAACGCGCCGTCGACGACTTGGGCTCGGTCCGGTCGGTTACCAGACAATCGGACAGCGTGCTACCCATTGCATGCCGTCCGCAAGCCCGCGCCTACGGAGGACCGCTTTAGGGTAGCGAAAAGGGAGACTTGTATCACAAAATATATAGATAAAAAAGTCAATTTCATGTACTTCACTTTTTAACCCCCGACGGAAAAGAGGGGTGTTATAAGTTTGACCTGTCTGTCGGTCTGTCTGTCTGTCTGTCTGTGTCCGTGGCATCGTAGCGCCCAAACAAATGGACCGACTTTGATGCGGTTTTTTTTTTGTTTGAAAGCTGACTTAATCGAGATGATTCTCAGCTAACAAATTATGAAGATCTGTCCAGGTATTTAAGGTTATCAGCTTGCTAGTTAGCTGCAGTCATCATATTAAACAATTATCATGCGTATTTGCTTTACTTTCAAACAATTGTGTGTCCTAATATTTGATTACTCATTGTACATGATGGTGCTACTGAGCTGGTCTGATGATGAAGCTCGAAGGTAGAAGACGTAGCTCTGAAATTTTTATTAGTAAACCCATCGAGTTTGGGCTCATTAGATTCTTCTTAACCAGTGCTATACATTTCTCATCATGTCGAGACCCTGATGATAGAACTGGGAGGTGGCTGATGGAACCTTGAAATGCTTACTAGTAAACCCATGTAGTTTGGGCTCGATAGATTCGTCTTGAACAGTTCTATACATTTCATAATGATGACATGGACTGTCGGGGGTTTTCTAAAATTTTTAATTTTATAGTTATTATACCTACGCTCGGTGGTCGCTAGTACTCTGTATTCTAGCACTGGTTTAGTCACGTACAAGATATCGTGTCCGCGAGCGGTGTCTATGTGTGCGTTGCTCAAGCACGCTTTGTATGTAGATTGTGTTCTTTACTATCTCTCTTTTCTGTTGTACTGACTGATGCCTAAGGTACTTATGATATATCTTTGTTTTGCCTTTTGCGTTCCAAACCCGCGATAACTCTTTCAAAAAGGTATGATGTTTCTTTTTGTTAATTTATATAAATTAGTGTTTGATTGCGATCCCACCTGATGGTAAGCAGTGATGCATTCGTGATGAGGCGCACTAGTTTATTAAGAGCCTATTCACTCTATCCTGGAGATCACCTAAATTATATTTAAACGGGAAAACTGCAGCAGGCAAACTATTCCATTCCTTCGATGTACGAGGTATAAATATTCTTAAACATATACGCTCACATTTATAAAATAGTCCCGATTTTGGGACAGCATACCACGTCTTTGGTCTGCCCTCAATGTTCACAGGAACGATGTCGTTCATAGTTATACTCAAATAGCTTAGCGATCTATTTGTCACTTCAAATACGACCCTAAAACCAAACATCGTAAACTGCGCTACACCCAATAAACAATTTCATTCAAAAACAAACTAGCAACACCAAATCTACACATAAGTCCATTTAATTGACCCAGCCATTACTACAGTGTATCGCATCAAATGCCCTAATCGCGGAACATAAAATCCGTACAAAGCACTCAACGGATCCAGCTAACCATCCACTTTGGGTCGCGTGCGAGACTTAACTGCCGGTAAATTTATTAGGTGGGCGTTACACATTTTTGTGCTCGCCAGTGTAATGGGAAGGTCGGAGCTTGCTCTAATAGATGCTAATAAACTGGCCGAATGGGGATTTCGTATTTATTTTTTTCTGGAAGTTTTTTATCTTTACGCATTTTTCGATTTAGGGATTTGATGTAGTAGGAATTTAGATCATCTTGAAACTAGAATTAGTAAGTCAATTTTGTACTGGGTTTTCTTGAAACCTTATATTAATATCGACCATCTTTTCATCGATAAAATTTATGACAACCTTCTAGGTTATGTAAGTGTTACAACATCTATTATCTAGGAGATAATATAAATATAACAAAAATATCTTATCAACATTGAACCATATCAAAGTCTCAGTTCTTAAATTTTCTGGGCCACGGTTCATGTAAATTATATTCAGCACTCTTCAGCACATAATTTACTCTTATTCTGACTCCATCTCAAATAACCCATCTCCAGTTAAAAAAAAAAAACAATAGTATACAAAAGCAGTTAAAAGCGATAGCAACAATTAGTGAGGGGCACTTAGCCAGCCGTCGCGGCGCCTAATGTACTTGTATCATAGTGTTTATTGCGGGGGTAGTGTTGTTAGTACGTGAATGTATGGGGTTAAATTGTTTTAGAATGGGTAAACAATATGGGTTCCGCGTTTGTAGTAAAGGTAATTTTTTTTCAATCATCAGATAACTTAAATATTAGGGATATGACTAGTTACAATGTATGAGCGACAGTTAGCCGTAATGGCGCCTAATGTACTCGTAACACGTGAATGTATGGGGTTTAACTGTTTTAGAATGGATATATAATATGGAATCCTTGTTCGTGGTAATATTAACCTTTTTTTTACAGTCATCAGATAAATATCATAAATATGCCTAGAGTTACAAGAAGCGCCTAATGTACTCGTATCGTAGTCTTTACTGCGGAGTTAGTTTGGTTAGTACGTGAATGTATGGGTCTTAACTATTTTAGAATGGTTAAACAATATGGTTCGTGGTGATATTAGTCGGTATTTCAATCATCAGTTTATAACTTAAATATTATGGATATGATTATAGTTACAATAAGCAAGCGTTACTTAACCGTAAAAACGCCTAATGTACTAGTATCGTAGTTTTTACTGCGGTTTAAGTTTGGTTAGTACTTTAATGAATGAGATTTAAGTGAATAGGTAGATAATATGGGTATAGGTGGTGATATTAGCCACTGAGGGTCGTTTTTTTTTCAATCACCTGATCAATCATCAATCAAACATTTTTCAATCACCTTATCAATCATCAATCAAACATTTACAGTAAACGACCGGCACTTAGCTGCAACGGCGCCTAATGTACTCGTTGCGTAGTATTTATTGTTGTGCCAGTTTTGTTTGTACGTGAATGTGTGAGGTTCAAAAATTGATATTTTGGTATAAGATATATCACGGGATATGAACCTTACAATAGATACCGGTGTAGCGACATCAATGTCGTCACAAATGAACTAATCCTGCATCGCGCAAGTAAGATTCGCGGCGCGATTGGAACATATAGAACAAACCCGAAATCATCTATCGGGCAATAGCCCACCAGACATAACACCTGTCTGGTCGGAGGATCCTCCCTTTTCAACGGAGGTATGTGGGACTTTACTCTCTGTTCCACTACCCCCAAACTGGTGACCCTAGACAAAGAACGTCAGCGCAGCCTTCGTGCAGCAACTACTTCGTGACGCTATCATCACTTCCTCAAGCTTTCGAGCAGCGAGCTATACAGCCAGCACCCACGGCTATATGGGTATCCTGACCACCAGCATGCCTACTTGGTCATACCTGGTCATCACCCTCAGCCTCATCAGCGACCTTGGCTAAACACCTGCACCTTCGGCCAGTCACATGAAGAGCCTTGAAGAACCTCTCCTGGTCGACGACAGCAGTCAAGCCCCGCGTCGCACAGCCACGCTCCGACTCACTGGAGCCAGCCGCACTACTCCGACTCACTGGAGCCTGCAGCATCGTATCCCGACTCACTGGGATAGCACCACCCCGACTCACTGGGGCATCACCGCAGACAGTTCCGACTCACCGAGAACTATGCGGAATCTGGTTCCGACTCACTGGAACCAACCTCCATTGGCCTGGCACGCATCACACGACGCATCAAGAAGCATCAAGAACCATCGATCTCCGATCTCCGGAGGGGAGTGATGTAGCGACATCCATGTCGTCACAAAAAGAACTAATCCTGCATCGCGCAAGTAAGATTCGCGGCGCAATTGGAACATATAGAACAAACCCAAAATCATCTATCGGGCAGTAGCCCGCCAGATATAACACCTGTCTGGTCGGAGGATCCCCCCTTTTCAACGGAGGTTTGTGGGACTTTACTCTCTGTTCCACCACCCCCAAACCTGCATATGGTTATGTCAACGACCAGATATCCTGAATTCCTGACCAAAACAAAGTCTGCAATTGAAAAAAGACTATGAGCTCTGAGTTTGTTTCGGTGTTTCTTCTCGGATTAGTTGGATAAGAAGAACTGACTCATCTAGTTTAAAAAGCGGGAATCGCCTGTTCTCTTCATCATCATCATCATATCAGACGAAAGACGTCCACTAGGCTTCCCCCACGTATCGCCACAATGAACGGTCTTGTACATCTCGCATCCATCGGCTTCCCGCAACTCTTGTCAGGTCATCGGTCCACCTTGTAGGAGGCCTTCCAACACTGCGTGTTCCGGTACGCGGTCGCCACTTCGGAACCTTTCGGCCCCAACGCTTTTCGCCTGTTCTACTTTTATATAAGAATGCCAGTACCACTACAAACAGCTGGTTAAGATCATGACATTCAAATCTTCAAATATATGGGGTGATGACGCGACATTACGATATGATAAATAAATAATGAGAGCAGAAGGGATGGCAAGTGACGCAATGAATCGGCGGCCGCCGGCATCGCAACGCCATTAGCGGGAGGAAAACCAAGGAAAATAATAAAGCGTACCGGACACTGAGCTCACTAGTGTCAATAAATAAAATAAAACACTAATATTGAAGAGAAGGGATGAATGCATGCTACTAAGAATAATAAGTATATATGATGTCTACTCCATTCCAAATAGGATTAGACATTTTTTTTTATATTCTACAACTATCAAACAACGCCGTTTAGTCCCAAGCTAAGCAGATCTTGTGTTATGAGTACTAGACAACTGATAAACATACTTATTTCTAAATGCATATTAAAGATAAATTACAGCCAGACACAGAACTAATGATCGTGCTCATCACCCTAACATTTGTCCTAGGTGAGAATCGAACCCACGACCTCCGGCATAGCAGTCAGGGCTAGTAACCACTAGACCAACAGGCCAGTCAAACAAACCTTTTTTGATTTTCAACCGATTTCTACTATTAGCTCGTATAGAGGAAGACCGAATAGTGCCCTCCTAAGGTTGGTTAGCGAGAGAACCAATACTGTTCTGCTCAGTAGGTTAGATTTACTGACCTCCATGCGTTGCAAGACCGGTGAGCTTAGGGCGTTTTCAAAATAACCAGAACGTGCCGCACGACGGCAGCGCGATTGCAGCGCTACCACCGCAATGCTTTTTTTCATATAAATAAATGAGGCGCGGCCGCAGCGCGGTTGTAGCGCGGCAGTCGCACGGAAGGCGCCCTTAGAGTGCAAGAATAGATTTTTTCTTGGTGGGAAATCTTCCAGTGACTTCTCTCGCTTTAGGGTGGAGCAGGAGAGCGAGTCAGACTTTTACTGTCTAAAACCCACTCCTATGTTCCTTCTTTCCAGGACCCCAGGTTTACCTTGCAGAAGTAAACCCATCGCCCAGTAGGTTTTGGTCCTGGTGGGCCCCTAAGGCAGGGGTACAGGGTACTTTTAAATCATTACTTTTTAATTACTTTTATGAGTACTGAGTGAGTGAGTGAGTTCCATGCTTTGCAATACCTGTTAGCTTAGGGCGCCTTCAAATTAGCCAGAACGTGCCGCACGACGGCAGCGCGATTGCAGCGCTACCACCGCGATGCTTTTGTTCATATAAATAAATGAGGCGCGGCCGCAGCGCGGTTGTAACGCGGCAGTCGCACGGAAGGCCCTTAGAGTGCAAGAATAGATTTTTTCTTGGTGGGAAATCTTCCAGTGACTTCTCTCGCTTTAGGGTGGAGCAGGAGAGCGAGTCAGACTTTTACTGTCTAAATCCCACTCCTATGTTCCTTCTTTCCAGGACCCCAGGTTTACCTTGCAGAAGTAAACCCATCGCCCAGTAGGTTTTGGTCCTGCTGGGCCCCTAAGGCAGGGGTACAGGGTACTTTTAAATCATTACTTTTTAATTACTTACACTAGTTATTAAGTAAAATTTTTGTTAATAACAACTTTTATGAACTTTTATCTCAAGTTTCTTTTTTCAGTTTTTTTTTTTTTAAATTAAGACATGAACAAGTGTGCGGTTCTCCTAACCACCCCTTATGATATTCTTAGCGAGTTTTTAATAGAGACTGCCGCAACCCTTTTATTGTGATTAGTTATTGTGTTTACGGAGAGGGAGGGGGCTGGCCGTCCCGACTCTCGGGGTATTGACGGAACTGACTTGAGACTTTAATGGGAATTACTGTAGGGGTACGAGGGAAGCGACCTCTTATCTTAAAGTTGGGTTAGATTTGCTCCACATACTAGCCAAAATAAAAAATATATATTTTTTTCACATCAGCCTTCATGGGCAGTAAGAAACATCAGAAACTAGTGCATGGTTTCAATTAGTTTTTTATTATTGTTGATAGGTTCGCGTATGACCGCTATCTCACCTAATGGAAAGCGACGATGCGGTCCGCGATGGAGCGCGCTTACCTATCGCGTTATTTCTTATGGAGAAAAACCGGTAAGAAAAACCATGGTTATTGCTGTGTATGGACTGTGTTAGTACTTTAATTGCTCTTTCACATTCATATTTCTGTTATTATCAACTATGACATTCATTCTTTGATATATCCGCTTCTCTACCAAAACCGCTGGTTTCAAAGCCATACATTTAAAAAATGATAACTTTTCAGTTTTGACACCGAAGCCTTTAAGAAAATTTTTGATTTACGCTTCTTTCTTGACGGGCTTTTTAAATAATGGAAGATTTATAATTAGGAAAAACAACTTGACTATCTTTGAAAAAGGGATATTTTATATTGAAATATCTAAAAAGTTTTGACGTTAACTTTGGCTCATATTTTTAATTTTACGTCATAACTTTTGGCTCAAATCAAAACATTTTTTTTAGGGTTTCGGACGCAAAGGGTAAAAAGTAACCCTATTATTAAGACTCCGTTGTGCGTCCGACTGTCTGTCTGTCTGTCACTAGGATGTATCACATGAACCGTGATACTTAGACAGTCGAAATTTTCACAAATGATGTATTTATGTTGCCGTTATAACAAGAAATACTAAAAAAACAAGAATAAAATAAATAATTTAAGGGGGCTCCCATTCAGCAAACGCTATTTTTTCTATGGGTTTCTGTCCAGCGTGGCCCCTCGGTCTTTTTGGTCTACCAAAAAATCTAGTAGCGTTGCTTTCTTTGTTTTCACGAATTTACTGACATGATCCAATGTACCTTAATTATTTTGATAGAAATTATAATTAATCGCCTCATCCGTCCAGCGGGGCTTCGGTTCCTTTACGTTCGGAATACATAAAAATAATACTGATCGTAATTTGTGCCTATGTACCTCTCGAATAGTGTGCAATGTGACAGTGAAATGTGCTTTAATTTTTTACATATATATCTGCATTCTACTGAAACTGCGGGCCCGCGACCTCGGTGGCCGCGGGTTTAAACTGCTTCGTGAATTCTTAGCCTAAGTATGATCATATCAATTTTCCTTTTAGGAGTTTAGAACGACACCTAGAGAAAAACGGAAAGCGCCAGTACGTTAAAAATATGTCCTATAAAGATTATTTATTTTACCAGCATTTACAAAAACACACAGCAACACCAAACGTGTTACCAAGCGCCGTGTGACAGTGGCAACATTAAAAGCTACGACTTGACGTGACAAGTGCAGCGACGCGGATGGGTTAATTATTTCTTTTTGTGCGAGCCCTCGCTGCGAGATTGCTGTGATTACGTGACTTCGCGCTACGAACGTGTTTAGACGTGATAAGGTAACGCAGACGTGACAGTTTTTGGGTGGAGTAATGAAGGAGCCTCAGTGAGGAAATATCACCGAACTTAGCGTAAATATCCTTAGGAAAGATTGTGTTTGGAAATGTAATGGATAGCTACGTATATAACCACTATGGCTACCTATAGTTAGTCTTTAAGTATACAAAAAGAACTTCACATCTATCAGTCTTTTATTCTCTTGTTTAAAAATGGAGATTAAAGTTATGTCAAACCTAAACCTCAAAAAATGTGAAGGCCATCACCATTTTCATCTTCAAACGCATTTTCTGAGTTTATCTTTACGATATGCAATAAGGGTGCCGCACGGCGGCAGTGCGACTGCAGTGGTGCCGCGGCGCTGCTTTGTTATTTCATATAAATAAAAACTCGCAGTCCCAGTCGTGCGTATATAATTTATATGAAACAACAAAGCAGCGTGGCGGCAGCGCTGCAGCCGCACTACCTTCGCGCGGCTCTTGGCGGCAAATTTGAAGGCGCCCTTAGTGCCTAAAATCACAGTGATCTTCAGCAAACATTGCCGGCCATAAATGTATGGTACGGTAAGTGGGATGATGCTGTTGTCAAAAGCTAAGCATAACCACATGTCAAATACATGTAGTATTTGACTATTTTGTGTACCTTTTATTTGAGGATGGGAAATTATCAAATAAGTACTCCCGTTCTGAGAACACCGTGAGGAAGTGTCAGATTTTTACTGACTAGAACCCAACTGTCTCCTTCATTGGTCCTTTGCGTTTCGGGGCCGCAGTGATTCTTGAAGAATTTTGCAGCCTTGGTAGGCATTTGTGTCTAAGAGCAGTGGTGGCCGAGTGGGAACGGCCCCGACTTAAGAGTTGTAGGTCGCGGGTTCAAACCCAGCCAAGCGCATTACGTCGTGTAATTAATTCATCACCACTGCTCTCAAAACGGTGAAGGAAAACAAGGTAAGGAAACCGGCATGTCCAAGAACCAAAAAATCGAAGACATGTGACATCCACCAACCCACACTGGGCCCGCGTGGTGGATTACGGCCCATTCCCTAGGCCTGAGTCCCAGCAGTGGGAACATTAAGAGCCTGATGTTATGCTATGCTATGCTCTGTCTATTTCAAGCTCAAATTCATACAAAACGGTTGCAGTAGACCTAAAAAAGTAAAGTTTTAAACTGCACTTTTCTAGGTGACCGTTCTTTGTCTCTGCATAATCTACGGCAAGTTGCTCTGAAGCGCTTTCACGCTCTCACAATACACGATGCGGATTAAGCAAACACAGTTTTAATTAGGAGAGATTCGCAGAGTGCCTCCGCCTCGTCGTGCCTATTACTTGCGATAGGCAATGTTATGTGCTAGGAAATAGACGGATATTTTATTATTACACTAGGTGTTACTCAAGCCGTAAGCGAACGCCGGTTCGCACACCTTGGAACTAAATTTTGGGGTTGTAAAGATCATTAAAAATGTACTTAAAAGAGTAGTATTTTTTACCCCAAAGGTAGGTGGCAGAGAATGTCTTGTTGCATTAAGGGCCAAATTCACCAAACTAATCGCGATTATATAAAACATACCGTAGTTTGAGCGCCTAATCGAGATTATAGCTTCATTTTGCGTTTCACCGCTATGAATTGAACCTAATTTACGCTAAATTCAGTTTCAATTCTTTTGTTGTCGCCCATGTTTACGACACGGGTCTTTAAACTAGATTACGCTGAGCTCAGTTTAGTTGAACTGAGTTTTTATATTGAATGATGAAATCAGCCCTTAGTCCGCCTAAGGGCTGATTTCATCATTATCATAGCGAAAGTTATAGAATAATCCACCTTTTCTTCACGCTGAACGGTCAAGTTCCACAAGCAATAGAAAGCTCATATCACAAATCAAAAAAAAAAAAAAAAAAACATCTTCTAGCACAATACGGCCTACTAACAGGGTTCCGCAGAGAAAGAACTCGTTAACGCCTGAATGGCTCGCCAACAGATGAAGTTTACTCGACTGATGGAATATATTAGCGGCGTGTGTGTACGGAACACTCGCGCTCGGATTTGATACTCTTTTTAATTGCAAGAATTTTGTGGTGCCTCGTGTAAGGTTATGTTTTTTTTTTTTTGTAGTGTTGGTAAAGGATAGGGATGGGAGCAGTGGCGTAGCTAGTCCCACAGGGGCCGTGTGGATAACGGTTGGAAACGGTTGTGGATAACATGTTACGAAGTTTGACTTTTGACTGGCCTGTTGGTCTAGTGCTTAGTGGCCCTGACTGCTATGCCGGAGGTCGTGGGTTCAATTCCCACCCAGGAAAAATGTTTGTGTGATGAGCACTATCATTTGTTCTGTGTCTGGGTGTAATTTATCTATAATATATAAGTATGTTTATCAGCTGTCTGGTATCCATAACACAAACTCTGCTTAGCTTGGGACTAGACAGTGTTGTGTGAGAGTCGTGGAATATATATGTGGAATAAAAATATATATATATATATAGTAGAAGCGTAGGGCGTAGTTTTGCCTACGTGGGGGCCCCTGTAGCGCGGGGGCCCCATATAATTGATACGGCAGATACGGCGGTAGCTACGCCCCTGGATGGGAGTAAAAGTTGTGTGTAAAAAGTGTTCTTAGTGACACGTTTCTCTTGAAAGATTACTATTTTTATAAAGGACAGAATTACTGAGGTGAGATAAAGTTCTATAAAAAAATCTGGACTAAAGAAAAAACGGCCGAAATTGAGTAATTTACATATTTTGAATCAGCAAAATAAGCTTCAGTACTCAAGTTACACTAGTCAAAAGTCTGGCTCCGGTAAAAAGGCCAGTCAAAATCGACATCAAACATCGCAAACGCGCATGTATCTACAATTTTTTTTATATGTTGCTAGGTCCCTTGAGAGTAGTTAACGCTCAAGTTTACAACCCTGAAAACCCTGTGCTACCCCCATGGTGCTCGAAAAACTACGAAATATTGGCACTTGGAAAAATTGAAAGAAGTGCCAAAATTTCGTTGACCACGCCCCCAATTCCTTTGTTCTGACGTCATCTCAACACTCAGAACAAAGGAATTGGGGGCATGATTGACTCCAAGCGTTCACCCTTAACGAAACGATCGTAACTTGCCTAGGGGGGCAGACATAAAAAAACTGTTGTGTTTTTAACATTAATATTGGTATTCATTCAGCATTAATATGCAACCGTTAGTGAGCCTATCAATAAAAAAATAAAAAACTTAAAATATCTAACCTGTGGAGTATTTCTCTTGACTGCTTTGGGCTGCAACCTTTGCAAGTGATTCGGCAAAGGCACGTCTTTTTCTTTACTCGTTGACGGCTTGTCTTTTGCAGTTGTAGATTTGGGTTGAGTACCGCTGGTACTGCTTCGAGCTGGTACTCGGCTCGCCTAGAGTAAATATGAAAAGTTAAAACACATTACAGCTACGTCTTTGCTACGGCGTAGCTCATTGGCTACGAGAGCTACGCGATCGTAGCGTATTTTTATTTTTGTAGTTTTGATTTAGCTTGGTTAATTCTCCAAGGTGACACACTAATTAAAAAATTTCCTAAGTTTTATACATTTTAAAGGTCAGTGCCAAGTCCTATGTTCATTAAAATATGATTCGCGGCCGTGGGCAAAACGTGGGTTTGACATGTTCGTAATATGGCCTTTTTATAGGATAAGTAAGACATACTGAAAGGAAATTAATAAATATAGTTTCGTAAAAAGTACTTTACGTCCGTTCGTAAATAGTCAAAGGGCGATTTTTCGAAACCAAGAGAATGTCTCAGTTATCTGGCCCAGCTTTCGTACCTGTCTATTTTGTGTCGTAAGCCACTGGGCGCAAATGATTGCCTTTAATACATTTAGTGATCGGGGAAAACTAATAAGACACCTCGGTTTCAAAGAATCACCCCAAATACCATCGTAATTTATCATTTTACTAACCAATAACTAAATAATTATAGAGAGCTGTGGCGGCCGAATGGTAACGAACCCGACTCACGAGTTGTGGGTTCAAACTCAGCCAGGCGCATTACTTTATGTAATTTATTTCATCACCACTGCGCTCAAAACGGTGAAGGAAAACATTATGTGGAAACCAACATGACTTAGAACCAAAAATTCGAAAACATGTGACATCAGCCAACCCGCACTGGGCCCGCGTGGTGGATTAAGGCCCATTCCCTCTCCTAGACAGGAAGTCTAAGTCCCAGCAGTGGTAACATTAAAAAGGCTGATTATGCTTTAACTAAATAAAACGTCAGACATCGGCAGGGGTAGGTTATTTGATTAACCCGCCCTTCATCGTTATCGGTGCAAAGGTCCTCAATGCTGAATAGCGATGGTTAACCTTTGCACCAAGAACGACCTGGACCGAAAATCACTGTTGCCTCCCCGAGCCTCCCCTACAAAACACTTTACATCCGTACTCCAACTGCCCAAGGTCTCCACAGCTACTGGCAGTTCAGCGGCGGCAGAGGCAGTGTTCATGATGCGACCTAGGTGAAAGTATCTCTGCAAGGGACCCCCAGCAGCCGGGATCCCAATCCAGATTTCCGGCCAACGTAGGCGCAGGCTTGCGGACGGCGAGCAATGAGCAGCTCGTCGTCCGACCGAGCCCAGGTTGTCGACAGCGCGTATTGTTCCGCGCGTGCCTTAAGGAGTTATCAGCAAACCATGGGGCCCAGCAGGGTCGAAACTTACTGGGGCCAAGGGTCTGCTTCTGAAAAGAAGATTCAGCCGTGGTATGAAAGGCAGCGAAAGAACAGGAGTGAGTTTTTAGTCAGTAAAAGTCTGATACACCCTACAGCTCCACCCAAAGGCGAGAGATGTCATCAGATGATTTGCAAGGGGCAGTCCGGTCTGGCAGCAATCATCTTCAAAATGCTGTTGTCACGCCGTAGTAAGCTTTCTTATCCATGATGGCGTGGAAACCATATTTGCCAGCCTCATTGAAAAAGAGAATATAAAGTAAATTGAATAGCCTACCATTTCCTCGCTCCGTCTGATAATTTCAAGCTGTTGCTCGCGAGATATGGCTTGTCTAAGCGCTGGTGACGGACGTACTTTCTCTTCAGAACCTGATAAAACAAAATAAAAAAAAACATTTTATTATACGCAAATATACTTATCCAGCACAATTATTTTACACAAACTTAAATCTATGTGTACAATGGCGGCAATTTTTTTTTAACCGACTTACAAAAAGGACGAGGAGGTTATGTAGATAGTTTTTATGTATGTTCACCAATTTCTCGGTCATTTGTAGACCGATTTAGAAAATTATTTTTTTGGTTGAAAGGTATTTTTTTCGTATTGACGTGATGATGAACTTCGAAGAACGAATTAAACGGAACTCCTCATAGGATCACAGCAGAACTGTTGTAACAAGTAAAATTTATATGTGCAGTCAATGATTGACTGACGCCGGAAGTGGGCACTGGAACTCTGTAATAAATCAATGTAACTTAGCCATGTTCGGGATTATTAGAATATTCATGAGATGCACTCTGGTTTTATAAGGTACCATCGACCTAAGATGCTTGATGGTACACATATACATATCATCATCATCATCTTCCTGTCCTTATTCCGTTTTATTTGGGGTCGGCGCAACACGTATACATATACATATAAACTCTGTAATAAAACAATGCTCGGGAGTTAATTATCCCCCCCCCTCACTGGCATTCGGGATTAAAACTTAGCAATTTCGTTTGATTCAGAATCCAACATGCCGCTCGCAACTTATCGTCACTGTTTTATATTACTATGAGATTAATATGTGTGAAGCGTGAATATACAAAAACAGACCATAGAAGGCGACCCTGTAGATAGGCGGCTCCAGCACGAAGGCGTACAGTCCGTCGGGCGTGCGCTGCTGTATGTACTGCAGCCCGTAGTCGCACATGGCGCCCGCGCAGGTACGCAGCGCCTTGCGTTCGCTCTCACTGCATAACTGTGGAAACAATCAAATTAGAATTATTGATATGAGTAGCGAGGATATCTTTTATAGATTTCACGTTTCGCGCGCTAACGCTCGGGTCCCCCCCCCCCCCCCTGTGCGGCGCGCTACCTGTAGCTAGCCATCTCTGATTGTGACTAGACCTAAGTTAACTTCATTTTGTATACTGTGTGATTGTCACCAACGAAATGCAGATGAGGTGAGTTAACTGCATTCGGATTTTGCACTGGCAATTTCGGTATTTTCAAAGCAAACGAGTTCGCCTGTGCACGTGCATTCACATTATGGAGGATAGATAACGAGAAAATTGCAATCATTAGCTGTTTATTATCAACAGAGGAGAAGAAAATCAAAAGGAAACGAAAGATGTGAGTTTATAAAGCTAAAGCTTAAAAACTCTTCATATCTTTCCACTACAGTAAATAAAAATTTATCGTCTCAACAAACACGTCAGAACTAAAAGCGATCGGGATCCGAATGACGCGTTCACTGCGGAAGACGTCATTGGCAGAAATACCGATCTCTGGCGCAGTATTGCCGATCTCTGGCGCAGTAACGCCGATCTCTGGCGCAGTAATGCCGATCTATGGCGCAGTAATGCCGATGTCTGACGCAGTGATGACAATCTCTGGCGCAGTAATGCCAATCTCTGGCACAGTAACACCGATCTCTGGCACAGTAATGCCGATGTCTGGCACCGTAATGACGATCTCTGGCACAGTAATGCCGATCTCTGGCACAGTAATGCCGATCTCTGGCGCAGTAATGCCGATCTCTGGCACAGTAATGCAGTTCTCTGGCACAGTAATGCCGATCTCTGGCACAGTAATGCCGATCTCTGGGTATAGAAGAAACATGATAATCATAATTATACCTGCACATTAGCTGTTCTTAGCTGCGGGGCTAGTAGATACGGCAGCAACGGCAGTACGTCCAGCTGAAGCGCCGCGCGACTGCTGCATACTGAAGGCGAACTACCGCGGAGTACCGATGACACTATGCTTTCTAGTTCCACTTTCTTACGGTAGTTCTGTAGAAGATATAAAATTTCAGTAATTAATTTTATATATAGTAAAGTCAGTTTTATCTAAAGAAAAACGCATCAGGGATCAGGGTCATAACAAGTTTACTTTTGCATTTTGAATTGTACACCTACACTTGCGGGCCCTCTTTTTGAAAATGACTACATAAACAAGCACATAATTTACATTATTTGCAGAAGAAAAGTGCTTAATGATGGAAAGTTCAAAACCACATCAAACATGTCCTTATCGACTAAGCTAGATAGATTATGACTACGTTGAAGACATGTTTTTTGGCATGTTTTTATTTGTTTGCACTTGTTTTTGCAATGTTTTTATATTAGTAATTTACTATTGATTTAGTCATGCCATTTATTAACAGGTGAATGCCTGTGAAAGACAACCAGTAACTCTTCAGCCTCAGAGATATTTTCTACTTCGATTCTTTTTTATTTTTATAGTAGTTTCTAGTCCCATGTTGACTGGTTTACACTGTCTGTGTGCGTTGTAAAATCAGCCATAATAAATCAGTTTAAGGGCTACAGTAAATAGTTGATGATTTATATTTATAAGTATATAAACAGATATAAGTCCTTTAAATTTCTTCTCAAAAACACAGAAAAATTCATAGGTCTCGCTCGTTATACTAGCACTGACTGCCATGCCGCAGGTCGTGGGTTCGTTTCCCATTCAAGACAAATGTTTGTGTAACGAGCATAATTGTTTGTACTGTGTCTGGGTGTAATTTATCTCTAATAAATATGTACTTAGAAACATATAAGTATGTTTATCAGTTGTCTAGTACTCATAACACAAGCTCTGCTTAAATTGGTACCAGATGGCTTAGTGTGCTAGTTGTGGAATATTATTATTAGGTACTGTATGCTAACCTCTTGCGCTTGCCAAGGAAACTTCATCCTCTGCGGAGTCCTAGAAGCCAGTGCAGCGTGGCAGCGCGCCAGGCACAGCGGCAAGGCGCCGTACAGGGAATAGTTCTGGGTGCGCAGCGTCCAGCTGCTGATGACGTCGTACAGCTGCAGCCACGACAGCGTCTCCACCGCGATCACCAGGCGCCCGTCCACGCGCGCTGACAGGTAGTTCTCGAATATGCCGTCTACTAGTCTGTGGATTACAGATGCTGAAGTTACAGGTTGTCTAGCGCAAGAAATATTGGAATTAATTGTTAAGCTAGCGGTATTTAGGAACGTAAAGGGCCACTGAAGCTAAGACCTTACGAAGCGGGTTTTCGCCCGCGTCCACTGCGGTTGCAGGCCTACAGCTTTAGTAGAATGTATGTAAAAAATTGAAGCACATTTGACGACGCGTTTTTATTTTTTGCGGTTCCCGCTACACCGACGGACAACCTATAGAATAGCGCGTCGCGTGCGGGCACAGTGTTTGCGAGTTGCGGCCGCACGCGACGCGGGAGGTTGCTGGCCGCAGTGGCCGCTGCGATGATGAGATGCACCCACCACTTTTTAAGCTCTTGGCTAGTTTCTGGTGTGTTCAAAGCAGTGTGGATAATTGAGCGCCCAACTTACGACAATCGCCCGCCAAATTTGCGAGCGAAAATCTCCAGTCTCGTGTGTTTAGAAATAAAATAGCGGTTCCTCGGATGCGGTATGGTTTGCGGGAGAAAACCGCTTCGTTAGATCTTAGCCTGAAGGACCACGGGTGGATTTTAGTCAGTTAAAGTCTGACATTGTTCTAGCTTCACCCAGAGTGGGCGAAGCTATTGGATGATTTCCCACCTCAAAAATAAAAAAGAATCATGGTAATTCAATGGATGCGAGACACATATGACAGGTCATTGTGGCAACATCTGGGGGAAAACTATATCTAGCAGTGGACGTCTTTCAGCTTAAATAATGATACATTTTTTGTTGTTTTTATTTTATTTTTTATGTCTAAGTTTTCAATACTTTGTGTTGTGTTTCAATGTGTGTCAAATAAACCTGTTCTCTTTCTTTCATTTCTCGTTCATTTCAGAGACAGCAAAATTAAATACTGACCTTCAAATTTGAGTTGAGATTATTTTTATGATCCAAGAACTATACAAATTAAATCAAATCAAAATTATTTATGGTCTGTTACAGGTGATTTAGATCTTATAATAGAATTGAATTAGATTCGCAACATACACAATACAATACTACACACACAGTACAATACTTTAGTCATTTATAATATAAAATCGATTATTATCATTAATATTACAAATGTCACTATTCTGTTATAAAATTAGTCCACATAGTCATAAAGAAGTGTAATGTGTGTAAGTATAATATGTGAAATAATTTATGACTTGTGACTTATTTGTTTCCACTAGTTTGAATTTTTTATTACTTGTCATATTCTCCAGCAGCCTGTATGGTCTTGAGGACGGCCTCAGGTTCCTTATCGTTGGTAGTGAAGATAGTCTGCAATGCTTGCATGATGCTCTTGTTGCAGTCCTTCGTGCCAATCGCTGTGTTCTCCACGTCTTCCATGCTTAGCTGGGGAGTAAAGAACACAAGTTACGATTATGTTTTGTGCTGAGTGATATTACATTTTACCATCTCTTCAAACATCACATGCCATACACATTTCATGCAAAAATGTCCAATGAATACTTCTAATTCTACTTACAGACTCACATTTTTATGTTTTTATAGTAAAAAATGAAATGGCAGATTAAGCCAAATAGCACAAGCCTTTCGGTTAGAGCGAGATCAGAGATCACGTATCATATTATTATTTACATAGAACCGTGCAGAGAGGCAACGGCGCTAAAGATGGCTACCCACACCCGCCGGCGGGTTAGGTTACACAAGATCGTTCCAATGCGGGCGCCGGATTTGCCACCGCACTGGGTTCGCGCCGTCGCGCTGGTGTGTAGACAACTTTATGCAGCGTTGTCATTTTGTACGGCAGTTGTATAGTAGTATCAGCATAATATGGTATTTTATGAATGAGTCTTCAATTATGCGCGAAGTTTAAATATTAGATTTTTATTTTATTTAATTTTTTTGTCATGTTTTATGATTCAGATCTTAGGTGTCATGTATTTTCTCATAAAAGCCGGGCTTATTTACTTGTATTACTCGCACGTTCCTGTCAGCACTTGTATAGCGGCGCACACGTCGCCTTGCACGCGAGCTGCCAGCGCGTGCGTCACGTGCGCGCTCACGGACAGGCCTTCGCACTGGTACAGCAGCGAAAGGCGGGAAAACAGACTGTAAGATACTGTAGTATAGTCACCTGCCGGCTCGCCCTCGCTTTAATAAAGCTCAGCACTTGTATAGCGGCGCGCACGTCGCCTTGCACGCGCGCCGCCAGCGCGTGCGTCACGTGCGCGCTCACCGCCAGGCCCTCGCGCTGGCACACCAGCGCCAAGCGGGAAGACAGCCGGCTGATTGATACGCCGCCTACTTGCACGATCAAGGCTACTGGTCTGTAAACAAAATAATAAGGAACTAGCTTTGTGAAAAGTAAATTATGGAATTAAGAGTTTTCAGGCGTTATCTCTGTTTTCACGTTGCCTCTTCATCAAACATTGCGTTGGACTGCATTGATGAAACAACAAGCTTTTAAACCATACTCAAGTTGACGATAGACGATTGAAGAAGGTACCTCTTAATGAGTATAATTATGTAAATACATACATGTCATTACCCGAGTTAAAGTGGCACCAGTGACTGAAAAGTTGAAAGGAAATCGTTTGTCTTGGTATGGTCATGTGAAGAGGAGGAATGAAACGCATGTTACTAAAAGAGTTAAGAGTTTACATGTGGATGAGTGGGGAGGGAGAGGGAGGCCAAAGAAAAGATGGATTGATTGTGAGAGGAGTGATATGAAACAAAAGGGAGTTAGTGATAGCGTGACGAATGACACGACAGAATGGAAGAAAAAAACGTGTGGCGCCGACCCCAAATAAAACGGTATAAGAGCAGGCAGATGATGATGATACATGTCATTACCACCTATATATTTTTTATTACCGTACTATTATACCAGGACCTGTAAATTATAACTACTCTTCTTAGAATGTATTTCTGGCCTCGCGATAATAATATAATTATTATCATAGGTTGAACTTAATTTTCAAGTTGGTGTTCAAACCTCGGCTGCAGGCTGCGGATGCTGGCACCACATGCGGCGGCAGCACGAAACTGACTGCAGCTGCACGGCTGGTTTTCGTAGTAGTGGATTTGTATAAAAACCATACCGAACATTGCTGAAGCTGCAGACCGCAGCAGCACTCACAGCCGAGGCTCGGCAGCACGACTAGTTTTTTATGTAGTAATATGGATTTCTGTGAAAACATTCCGAGGCAGGCCGCGGCTGCACGCGCTGCCTGCAGCCGAAGTTCGAATGGTTCCTTAAAGCTAGTTTACCTCAGAGGCCTCAATGACGTGGCATACAGATCATTGCATATAGCGATGACGGGCCTCTTCAGCGGCTGTTGCTTGGCCTTCTTCTTGCCTTCCGTGGCGGTAGCCGTGCACCAGCGTACTAGCAGCTCCACTGTGGGAAGGGGGGCACCGTCGATCTCGTCTGTAATGTTGAGAAAGGAAAAATTATTAAAACAAACAAATACTTATAATTCTGACTGTAAAATGATTAAAATAATTACTACCTTCTGCTAGTGATAAATGATAATTATTTTGCAAGTAGATTTTAAAAACACTTTTACACGTCAATTTTTTTCCTGTCAGTTTAAACTAGATGAGGCCGGTGTTTCCTAGCTGACTACCTTGAGACGAAACACCGAAAAAAACTCAGGACAAACAAGGAAGATACTTTGACAAGTCACTTTTAAAGTTCATCAAGGTTCATACAGTAAATATGTATTGGTCAAATCACATGAGGACCATGCTGATTTAGTAATTTGACCCTCGTGAAAGTATAATATGTCCATGTTCTCCAGTTGCTCTTTCTGTTAGCGAGTCGCCCTTATGATCTCGGCACAAAGTCATGTTGGGGTTACGGATTGTCGACCCTTTTCAATGCAGATTATATTGTATAAAAATGTTGAAATAAAAGTAAAACTTACCTTTTTGCTCAAATTCCTGTTTGAATGCAAACAAAATAGAGGAAAGTGATTATAACTTTTAAATTTGAACAGTAAAATATATTCAATCCAAACAAATTGCATAACAAGCATGGCTTGGGACCGGGAGCCGTCACGGTTTTGAATCATATTTTAATGAACATGGAACTATTAATGAACATTTTGGAGAGTGTGCGCAGGAATTACGTAACTTGATTCCGCCATCATTTTACTACCATCGGACAAAGCAATGTACCGCGAGTATCCACCCTTAGGCTGCCTGTCGCACCAGAATGAAGCGAGGCTACGGAGCGAAGTGAGAAAGTAATGCGGAGCGGAGTTGCAGACTGTTTTAGCTAAAGTTTTGTTATATTGCCCACACTCGATTCTCCTTTCCGCTTCCTCGCTCCACTTCCCTGATTTTTATGAATTTTTAAACTAGTTTGTACTTCCTGTCCTGAATGCACGAAGAAGGCGGCCATCAGATAAGAGTGACGGCGTGTTGTGAAGCTTGCCACCAACACCTGAAGTGATGACCACGACCACTCTGTCAAGAGTGATATCGACTAAGAAGAAGAAGACTAGACAAGAGGAGCGGAGATTTACTGCTATCCTCTTGTTTAATACTTCTCCGTTTCTCCGCTTTGCAGCCTCGCTCCGCTGCGGTGGACAGGCAGCCTTACGTGGTTGACACCTCTAGGGTCCCGACTAACCATTTCGCCTCGTCATTTATACCGCGTAGGTTCATCGAAGGACTGGAACAAATTGGTCTGCTGCGGATTTCCCGTCTAATTAAAATTTAGGTGTCGTCAAGGCTAGAGTGAATAGGCTCTTAATACTCTTAATAAGCTAGTGCGCTTCACTATCAACAATTAATTGCATCACTGCTTACCATCAGATTTTTTTTTGGTGGGTTAAATCATCTAATGACATCTCCCACCTTTGGGCGGAGCGGGAGACAGTGTCAGATTTTTACTGACAAAAAAACCGACCCCGTTCCTTCTTAGCCCTACATAACGGGGTCGGACCTTCCTTTCAGAAATCGGTCCATGGCCCCAGTAGGCTTCGACCCTGCTGGGCCCCTAGTTTGCTGACAACTCCTTGAGGCGTGCGGGAACAGTACGCGCCGTCGACGGCTTGGACTCGGTCCGGACGGCTACCGGACGGTCGGACAACGAGCTACCCATTGTTCCTCGTCCACAAGCCCGCTCCTACGACTGCTTACCATCAGGTGGGATCATTCTATAAGAAAACTTACCTAAAATCAAGCAGTTTGGTCGCTTCTCAGCATCGATCACAGACCTCATGAGAGTGGCACTCTGTAGCGCATTGCGGAACGCTTCCGTACTTCGCTCATCTGACGCGTTTAGTTCCACAGGTCGGTATCCTGAAAAATAAGTTAGAAAACGGTTTCTTTTCAAATTTTTAACACGTTTTTTCCAACGAGTTATAGTCTGACTTGTTGTATACCTGTTTTGAAGGTTCCGTACATCAAAAGAAAAAAATCATCTTCATTGTCCCACGTGATCACTTTGTTGTCCGTCTGTCTGTCTGTCTGTCAAGACCCTTTATCTCAAGAACGCGCGGTGCTATCGAGTTGAAATTAAAACCATATACTCAGGTCGTGAGGTCCCTTGAAGCTGTGAAAATGTCAAACTTCTAAGTTAACGAAAAAGAAAGAGATACGGCAGTATTTTACGTATCTTTTTTCTATTCGGAAAACTCTTCGAAACTCGATTCGACAGTTGAACTATTTACATAAGTTAGTTTGTGCAGAACCGTCAGTGTGCGAGTCCGATTCGCACTTGCCCCGTTTTTTTTTTTTATAGTAGCTTTACTCCCAAACTCTAGTGTGTACACACATAACCTAATGGTGGTGACGTCACACTTGTAGTGTGTGTATACTTGCACACACTAAAATTCTGATACTTGACAGTTTCTCCTATAACATCTGACAGTTAACGTCAGGTTGGCCACTGGCATTAAAATAAAGATAAAGCTTACCAGCTATCCTTGCCAGTAGATGAGCCAGTGTGGTCTTCCCTACCCCTGGAGGTCCACATAGCAGCGCCACCTTGTGGTGAGGCCGTCCATTCTCATCCATCTCAGGTTCTTCCTCCTTCTTCCCCTTCCATTTGTTAGTCAACTGGAACTGTCCTGCCTTCTTGCTGAAGGTTGTGCGTTGCTGTGGTTCCTTGGTCTTTACTTCTTTCTTGAAGACTATCTGTGGATTCAAAAGATCAAAGCTTTTTAAGAAGCCAATAATAATTTAGTCAGCCTAAATTGATGTTCAGTGTTTGGGGGTAGTAGAACAGAGAGTAAAGTCCCACATACCTCCATTGAAAAGGGAGGATCATCCGACCAGACAGGGCTACTGCCCGATAGATGATTTCGGGTTTGTTCTATATGTTCCAATTGCACGGAGAATCTTACTTGCGCGATGCAGGATTAATTCTTATGTGACGACATAGATGTCGCTACAAGTGCATTGCAGGAAATTACAAATAATTATAATTATTGAAATAAAAAGTCCTATTGACAGATTGTTTAGACAATAGTCCTTGTTACACAACATACACCTCTCTCTTACCTTGTCCCACAAATGCAGCCAATGCAGCAGGGCCCTATTGACAGGCTCTTCAGACAACAGGTCCAGGTAGGACGTCGGCCTGTACTTGTCGACCAAGAGCATATTGTTGTTGATATCTGCATCCATGTCAGGTAGCAGTTGAGGTGCTGCCTCTTCTGATATTAACTTCTGTTGTTTGTCTTCTAACTGGAAATGAGAAATGATATTTATTTATTTTGTAAATAGGTTTTTAAAAATACTTTTACAGATCAATTTTTCTATCAACTTAAAACTAGATGAGGCCAGTATTTCCTGAGTACCCTGAGAAGAAACGCCGAAACAAACTCAGAGGTCTCTTTTTAAATTCCATACAGTAACATGTAATGGCCGAATCATTTGAGAACCATGCTCCAAATAGATTTGAGTGGACCTGTCTAATTGCTCAAACATTTACTTTTTTACAGTGTGAAACACTGCATAAAGTTTTAAATAAACAAATAGAATAGTTATTTGTGTAACACAACTGAGGATTACTAAGGAGCTCAACAACTTGACGGCAAACAATACCAAAGAAAAGACACTTGGGTAGGCAGAATAAAGTACTTAAAACTGCAAGATATTAATTCTATAATCCAAGAATAACGGCGCCCTCAAAATAGTCGCAAAGTGTTCGCGCGACGGCAGCGTGGCTGCAGCGCTGCTGCCACGCTGCTTTGTTATTTCATATAAATCGCGCGGCCGCAACGCGGTTGTAGAGTGGCAGTCGCATGTTTTGCCACCGTGCGGGTTTTTGCGACTAATTTGAAGGCGCCCTAAGTAGTCCCCATATTCACAATAATAGAATAAAATTTACATAAATGTAATATTTGGACACAATAAATGAATTAACAAAAGTATACAATAGGAAAAAATTGTTTCTTTTTTTCACAGACTTAGTTTTTACCAATATGGCTTGTTTTTAATTGTCAGATATCTACAAACAACAAGAGATAAAATTTTGTAGACACTACAAGATTACAATATTTACATTGAAATGAAATGCTAATTTACATTGTATACGTGAAAGTCAGTTTCTCCATACAAACTTTCACAGCCTGTTTTACCCCCTTAGCAGCAGAGTCGTATAATCCGTTCTTAGCAGACGTCTACACCCTATAAGGAACCTACCTGCCAAATTTTAAGTTTGTAGGTGTTATAACTTCTGAGATTTCGTGATATTTCGCTTTTATATATATAGATATACAAACCAGTGGATGTTCGGAGACTCAAAGCATAAATCAAACCCAACTTACAATCTTTCTAGCCTCCGCCCAAGTGCTGGAGTAGGAAGCACGTAGAGACATCTGCCCGGCTCCTGTGTCCAGGGAAGTCTCCCATGACTCCTCAGATTCTAGTTTCACATACACTCGGTCACCATCTTTGTTTGTGAGAGGAATGAATGCCCATCTGTAATGTTTTAAAAAATTGAAGTAAGAACTTATAATGTTCCTTTTGTTGGTTTAGTGGTTAGTGGCCCTGACCGCTATGCCGTAGGTTGTGGGTTTGATTCCCATCCAGGACAAATGTTTGTGTGATGAGCACAATCATTTGTTCCGTGTCTGGATGTAATTTATCTATAATATGTATATATACAAATATATAAGTATGTTTATCAGCTGTCTAGTACTCACAACATAAACTCTGCTTAGTTTGAGATTAGATGGTGTAGTGTGATAATTGTGGAATTCTGATATATATAGGCTGACTGGTAATTAGTGAACGATACTTAAACACGTGATTGTAGTCATGATAACAAACAACTTTTACTATGGGACATTTACCTAAATCAATGTTAGGTAATAAACTAAATTAAAATAATCTTGGTATGTCTTCTACATCATTTTTTTTTTTAATAAAAAGATATCAAGATTGTTTTCGTTTAGTTAACTACCTAAACAGATGGAGTATAGAATACTTAACCACAACATCTGCTTACCTTGGTATATTGAGTGACAAATTATCCTTAGCCTTATATCCAGATTTGCTACCAAGCATCCTACTACTAGGCTCTAACAAACTTTGTTTCAACCGTCTTCCTTCAAGTATCTTCTCAATCAACTCCATATCATTCTCCTCTTCAGTCTTCTGTCTCTTACTAGGTAACTCTATTTCATTGAAGTCTATGTCTCCTATATCCCCAAATAGCTCATCTGCTGTTCTTTTACTTGAAACAGGAGTAAATTCTTCCAAAGGTTCAAGATTTGGAGTAAGCGAGATGTCAGTACTTTCAGTGGCTATGGAGTTAGTTATATTATTGGTTGATGGTACGTGGTTTGAGTCTGTGGTAGGGTTAGGCTTCTTAGTTATGGGACTGGAGAAATCAAGACTGCGTTTGGCTGGTAGTGGCTTCTTTTTGACTATGTTTGTCTCTGAAAAATTGAATAAAAATATTCAATAGTGTAATACTATGAAGTTTTGTTACTAAATTTATTTTATTTACTATTACGAAGCTAGTCAGTGGATCGCCTTAGAGGCAAATTTCTTGTTGTCGGCTTGTTTCAACAAAAACATTGTCTCATCAGTTTTCGTAATAACAACTAACCTAAAATAAAAGTTACTTAGAATTTTAGAACTATCATTTTTATAGACCAACAATTTATAAAATACCTGCTAGATTCTCATCTTCTTTTAGCATTTCCAGTTCATCAGCGTACATTAACTCATATTCTTCATCGGGATCCGGATAATCACCCATTTTGCCGGAAAAAACTTCGACAACGAGAGATATGTAGGAAGTTAAAGTTAAGTTAGTTTTTGAATTATAAGTTATCTATTAATTTACTTTCTAAACTTCTCTAATGCGGTACAATGAAAAGGTTTTTTTTGGTAATTGAAAATGAAAATTCAAAACTTTGCCCACTGTTTATTTGTCAAACAGTCAAACTTCATGTTGACAATTGACACCACGCAACTGTCAAAAAGTCATAGACACCACGAGTAGATTTTTTGCTTTGATTCCAGGCTATTTAGCTACTCTACGTTTCTAGAATACCATTCGTTACTTTCTAATCCTAGAAACTAAGAAATATTTTATTACCTTTCTTTTGGCTTTTAATTTAATGTAGGTACATTTTTTTTAAATTGTTTTAATATAATTAATAAAGAGAAGGAAGTTTATGAAATATATGTATACTAGGCATACTGTTTTGCAGGCATACTGTGCCCTCAGGGCCTGCCTTTTTTTGAGTTGCAAATAAATATCTAATGACTTCTCCCACTATAAGGTAAAGCTGGAAGGCGTAACAGATTTTTACTGATTATAGTTACCTATGGTCCTTCTGGATACGTAACTAGATTGTATTAACCCGATAGCTATCACTCGCACCATCCTATAGCAGTTGTAGTGTAGTAGGCATCGGCCCTGCTGGACACCTACAGTTTTGCTGACATCTTTTTGAGGCGCGCGTACCGACTACTCGGTCTCAGTTCAGACGATTACTGGACGCGGAAGGCCAGACGGCAAAATATCTACTCATTACTCATCGTCCGTAAGCTACGCCTATGGTGGCTGGTACTCGGGATCGAAATTTCGGCGGCTTTATCGTGGTACTGGCAGATCAGCTCCATGTCTTAATAACTTTGCATTGTCATCTAATTTAAACAAGCATGCAAAATTTCAGCTCAGTCGTTACCTAACCGGGAAGTGGATCAAATTTAATTTGCAAGACTAATAACAAACAACTTTTACTATGGGACCAAACCTGAAATCGCGAAAAAACTGCTGTTCAGTGCATTTGTGCTCGCCTAACTGGTCAAAATGTATTGAACTTGGCTGATTTTTTCGCCATTTCAGGTTTGGTCCCATAGTAGAAGTTGTTTGTTATCATGACTCCAATCACGTGTTTAAGTATCGTTCACTAATTACCAGTCACCCTATATAGACTAGCTTCTGCCAGCGGATTCGTTTACGTGAAAGTCGGTTTACCCCCTTAGCGGTGGAGTTTCGTGAAATCCGTTCTTAACAGACGTCTACACCCTATAGGAAACCTACCTGCCAAATTTTAAGTTTGTAGGTGTTACAGTTTCTAAGATTTCGTGATTAATCAGTGAGTGGTATTTCAGATATAGATACCCTTACGAACTTTTGCCTATATAATATTGGTGTAATAAATACCAGTGTATTTTTATGTTAAGCTTTCACACTTTAACTAATCTGCCGACCGACTTGAAATTTAGCAAATACTTTACCAGGGCTTCAAAAAAGGACATACTTTCAACCAGAAAAGGTATTTATTAATCCCGTGGGTATAAAATTACGCGAGCGAAACCGCGGATAAAAGCTAGTAACTAAATGGGGTCCTAAAATCTACAATGCCCATAAGATTATTTCAATAAAAGCGCCCAACCAGTGATGACTTCCCATACAACCGCTCGACGCTCTTACGCAATCTCTAGATATTTTGTGGTTATTATCTAGGTTTCTATTAAAAGCAATTAAACTTATAGGATAAAACTAATCCAGTCAAGACCACTGATAATCTTTTATTTTTCGTGAACATTGGCCCTTTTTAATAATTATCAATAACAGCTAGGTATGATCGCCTAAAAGGGGTAAATATTTGAAATAAAACACAAGACTTTATATATACGAAAGTTTTTTTTTAATAATTGGGTATATTTACAATAGATTAATTAACAAACGTGAGTTACATGAATAATGTTAGAACAGGTATATGACCAGGTATACCTTCAGAATAATGTTACATGCACACGCCAAATACCAAAGTTACACTATTATATACTTAGGAGAGATCATCGAAATTCGATAGTGAATTGTATCGGTCGTAAGACCTTATATAGGGCGACTGGTAATTAGTGAACGTTACTTAAACACGTGATTGTAGTCATCAACTTTTACTATGGGACCAAACCTGAAATCGCGAAAAAATTCAGCCAAGTTCAGTACATTTTGACCAGTTAGGCGAACATAAATGTACTGACCAGCTGATTTTTTTTCGCGATTTCAGGTTTGGTCCCATAGTAAAAGTTGTTTGTTATCATGAGTACAATCACGTGTATAAGTATCGTTCACTAATAACCTGTCCCCCTATATACCTGACTTATGTATTACCTAGTAATTGGAATGTAGCCACGGCGAAAATCTTACTCATCATTAAAATCGAGATCATATATTGTTTAAAGTAACGTGTCATCTACTTTTACGCTAAATACAAAACAAATAACATAAAATAAAAATAACAATATTATTAATTTCAAATGTCTCATCAATTCTCAAAAAGCATTTCAATCCAAATATTTAATATACTAGTGATTATTTTAATTTTTTACTTTGTATATCATACAGACGGTATCATCTCGTGCTTCTCAGATTCAAGGAAATATCCAAACAAAATAAATGATTGCGTTTTCAGTAACTATAAATAATGTTAAGTAGATATCTTATACAATAATAATAAATATCGTAACAATAACTGTGGAAAAATTAAAAAAGTCAACAAAAAATAACAATAACTAAACGCAAAGCTAAGATTCAATAAATCACAGACAACTACCTTTACCTAATCGTTAATGACTGGAACGTATTATGAGATTCCTTTTTTTTGTCATTTATTTATTTAATATTAATAAATACTTACATCATCATCCTTAGACATTCACTCGACTAAACAATTTATCTTAACTACGGCACTCGGTGTTGCCAGTTGATTCCTGGCCTTTATTTCTAGCTGCGTTGATTAGGCTGTCCAATGATGAACCTGATTCCCATAGAGGGTAAGTAAATTAAGCCGAATAATCAGGACTTTCACAGAACTAAAATCAAAAATCTACTACTGACTCTACATCCACACACACGAGAACAATGTTGACGAATGCGTTGTGTGTAAAGTAAAACGTTGTCTATGGTGTTTCAGACCGAGTGCCACCCAGACTTATGCCTGCCGTCCATTTGTCTAAACTATACTAACGGTTAAGACTTAGACGTATTATTTTATTCGATTTTACTGTACAAAACGCTTAATCCTTCGCAAAATTTGACCTATTTGTTAATACATTTCATCGCCTCAACAACAATTGAGTCGTCCCGCTTTGAGCCGGCCATTTTATTTAAATACGTACACTTCATAGAAGGGTTCACCGGATTTCATGACGGAGTTCCCGCTTTATTGCATCCTCCCGCCTGCCAGACATTTCTCTAATATCATCTAACTATATGGCAATACGTTCATTTCACTACGTTTACGAAACTCTTAACTTAATAGCTAACCGCTGTTCTATTGGACTAAAACACCGCTTGGTCCAGCGGCACGAGAAAATAACATTACCAGACAATTACCTACGAACATACGAACAGACAAGAGAGTTTGTCAACTACAATGTGGTTCACACAAACACCACAGACAAGTGATGCACTTCAACAACTGAACGACGACCGGCGAGAGGCGCTCGCGTTCTCGGTCTTTGTCGTTGACTTTGAAATACAACTGTGAATTTGTTCTCAGATTTTACCACTTCAACAGTCTTTCTTCAGCTGTTAGTACCCTTGCGCATTAGAATGTGCTCAGTTCTTGGTGGCCACGAGGGTTAATCCGAATCTTTTGAATGCTCACGCACTTAAGCGGCCACATCTGGCCATACTAGCCGCTCACTCGGGAGTACGTGTGCACAGTCACGTCTACTTCGATCTAATGCACGAGAACACTAAAGCTGTATAATTTCTACATGCCATCCCCTCTACAAACAAAGACTGCACAGCCAGGCAAGTACACTGTCAGCCCCAGTCAATATCATGCTAATATCAGATGTTTCCAATCCCTAAAATGTCCTGAATAATCCACTAGATATCACATTCTCCCTTCGAATCAATTCAATGTCATGTTACTGAATTATGAAGGTAACACATAATTCGTATAATTAAAACCTTTCACTCGTCTATCTATTGAAATGACATTTTAAATCTTGGTCAATCGTAGCTTTTTAATTTAGTACCTAATTTAATTTAGTCAGCGTTTTTGAGCAATCACACAATGGTTTTATTTGGTAATGAAAGGAAGTACCTAATTACTAGAACTAATGAGTTATTTAGGTGGTAGTCCCTAAATCGTTACTTATAAATAATAATAACAAATGACTAGATTACATTGCACTCATGACTTAGAATAAATAAAACTGTTACTGCTGTCAGTCGATAGGGCAGAAATTAACAATTCTATGGCCTATAAAAGTCGTTAAATACCGACGACACAGTACGAATCTATGATTAAAGTATGACTACCATAGAGCGAACTGCAAGTCTACTTTCAAACGCGACTCTGAACTCTAAACGACTCAATAAACATGCTGCTACTCGAAACGCTCAAACTTGGACGATTGACCAAGATCTTGGACTGTCAGGAGCCGACATCAAACACGACTGGGGCGGTCAGTGAGGGCCAACCGGAGGACGGCGACCTCCGTGTGTCAGGCGGCGCTGATGGCGAGGGGTGGCGCCGGGGCGGGGTGCGCAGGCGCAGGGGGTGGGCTGTCCAACGCGGCACCGCACGCTTTCAGCTCCGTGAACACTTCGGTGAAGAAGCCGGGTTCCGAATTGATCCTCAGCATGTTGAAGGAGAGTCTGTCGACGATGAGGAGGCAGCGGTCCCAGAACTTATCTTTAGAGTCTTCGACTAGGAATGGTTTGAGCGGGTAGGAGATCTCGTTGCCCATGTAGGAGTAGGAGAGGTATAGGCAGGTGAGGACCACGGCTTGCAGCTCCTGCGGACGGCCTATCCGCTCGCCGTCCACCAGCTCGCGAACCAGCATGTACACGAATACTACGTTCGCAGGGTTGATGAACGCCACATCCTGGAAACAGAAACGATAAGGTGTTAAAGAGCGTTTGAAGATAGTACAGTCGAATAGGGTGAATACACAACGTTAAAGGATACTTTCACGATATTTGAATATTTTTTGCAAGCTTTTAATTAAATCAATTTAATACGTAGTGAATTGTTATTCTAAAAAGTCTATGCTTTGTTTGAAGCCGATTATATGGTATCAAAGTGAAAAAACAAACCAGTTTTGTTTCTATTCACCCCGTTTTAAGGTGTTAGGATCGTTTAGAAATCATCATCATTTGAACTGAGAGACGTCTAGTGTTGGACATAGGCCTCCCTCAATTGTTGCCACAAAGACCGGTCCCCGGTCCATCGGAATCCCGCGACCTTTGCCAGGTCACCGATCCACCTTATGGGAGGCCTTCCAAAGCTGTGTCTTTCGGTATGTGGTCGCCACTCCAAAACATTTCGGCGTTTATTTGAAATAGGTAGGAACATTTTCGGTGAAAGGAGATGTCCGCTTTTTGTATGGACGTTGGTTTTTTATTCCGAGAAAAATCTAACCAGCATCAAAGTCTACTCAACTAAATAAGCCAAAAATAAGGAACTTGAATGTACTGAAATAATATTTTTAAACCCCTCCATTTAAGCGAAAAATCATAAAATAATAATTGATGTTATTGCTATTTTATTATTTGTTGGCAATCCTTAAAAAAGCTCCGCCACTCTGTGACAATGTCATATTTGACAGACGATTATTCATCTGTCACTGGAGTTAGAGATGTGCCAACTTAGCATAAGATACGCGTCAAGTTAACTCGAATTAAAATTCAATATTGATTCGGGATTTCGATACTTATTTTATTGCCATATGAAAGCATTTATTTTCTAAATGTATTTTAAATTAGAAAATATATAATACAGCATAAAGTTCCAACAGAAAAAATCAAATGTTGATTTTCTAGGATCAATCGGTTTTACTGGCTTGAAAAATCAATTGTTCGATTAATTGATTTCAGATCGCGACCCTATACAGTGTGCACGTGGGTTGTAGGAGTTGTAAATGGTCGGTTTAAACGAGATTTTAAAATCTTTCGAAATAAATATTTTAATATAGGATGATTTCAAAATTGTAGGAGCCATTTTAAATAATTTTCATCCCGTTTTGACTGACCATCCTGATGCTCAAAGTATACTGGAAAGAGCTAATCAGAGAACGAATATGCAAAACTATTTAGCCGACCATGTGATTGCCTAATCACATGGTCGGCTAAATAGTTTTGCCAATAGATTTTGCTTAATAGACGCCGAGCCAGTTTCTTCCATATAAATGCTCAAATGCCACAGCTGAATGTGTTCCCCATAGACAGGCACACTTTTATTATGGGGAACATATTCGGATAAACGTTCAAATAAATAGTAACAATCAAATTCGTACATCCACGTTATGTTTGTTTAACTTACGATTGCTGTTTAGATTTACCCACATTTTGTCTTGTTATTTTCTATACGTGCATCTGTGCGCTCTAACTAATAATCTTAGTTTAAATAATGTTTCTCAGTAAGTGAATTATTATGCAATTCTTTATGAGAAAATAAAGTTGTTCTTAAACCTAAAAATCTTTTTTCTTTCTTTCTTTCCAAACGGTACTTTTACCGTAGAAGTAAGTGTAGATGTACAATCTATAAATATTCCGGGCATTTCGTCAACACATGAGACAGTAGGACGACTAAAGTCACGCCACATTAGTAGTCGAATGTATTACACATATATTTTATTGAAAGTGGCAGATTGTAGTTTAGTTGCATAATTGGGAAGAGAACTGTTGGAAGCTGTGCTCATGTAATGACAATTGTCTAGTATCTTGGATGGGCTCGGCATCAAAATAATATAACTCCACCTGCTTTAATAAGAGAAGACGTTGAAAATGAAGAAAATCAATAAATAAATACTATTTAAAAACTTAAGTTTTATTCATTACAAAACCGTACATTGTGTCCATTATAGCTTGGTATTAATCAGTTTTTAAATAGCATAATTTTCGAAAGGCTTTTCATCCACTTCCGATCTCGATTCCCAGTCAAATAAAAGGTATTCTCCTATTTATTTGAACAATGGTTTCGATCAGTAGTTAACATTATTACTCTGCTGATTATTATCTTCTGCTGATTATAAGCTCTTGTGTAATATGCTGAAACATGCACTTCTTGTTATGATGGATAATGCTACACATTTTAGACTATGAATAATGTAATAGCGATTGTATTATTGTTATGTTTACATTGACAAACAAAAAAAAAAGTGTTTGTATTGACATATTAAATCAAATATTGATTGACACTGACAGTAATGACAGTTCTCCTGTGTCAATTTTGACAAGTTTCCTTTTTTTGGGTGTGTGTCACTTTATTAACCTAGATAATTAGAAAGGTTTGTTCGTTTTAGAAGTAAATTCTCACTAAAATAAAAAATGTTTTTTCTCAAAATTGGAGGGCTTTAAAAATGTATGATATAGGTAGAAGCACTAGGTTTTGAGATGTCTATCCAAGTATATTTAAATTACCCTGGTTAGAATTATTAAATAATAAAAAACCATTTCCGGACATGTCCTTTCTGTTTCAGTGAAAATTTCTCGTAACCGTGATATAAAATGAAAGTGAAAATCAAATATATTTATTCACTACACATAGTTTTATATCGGTGTTTATCCATACTTATTTATTCATATAAACTTCATGTACAGTAATGGTACAGCGGACTTAATGCAACCAGGCTTTTTCTACCAGTCAACCTTTGGGTTAAGAAAGACAACACTGTAGCACTGTGGTGTGTGACTTATTACAAATGTGAAAGTGACTGTGTCTGTCTGTTACACTTTCACTGTTTAACTGCTGAACAGATTTTGATGACATTCAATAACCAACATTCACGCGGACGAAGCTGCAGGCAAAGCTAGTTATGAATGTTGCTGGGTATATGAATTTTGTTTAACAAATGGTTTTATACTGTCTAGGTACAGTTTGAATTATAATTATTCCTTGCTAAAACAAAATCACAGTGAAATCTAATTGTTTCGTATTATTTTAGTGAAATCGTTTGTTACATGAATAGCAGAGAAGCAAATTAGTGGAGGTTTATTAACACTCCACCCCTAACTAAACATGATATCACATCTATTTTATTTAGTTCATTACTTAAAAGAGGTAGAAGTTTGTTTTCAGAGTTTACATACATTATTTTGTTTCATATGTATTTAAAATTTACAAGCTATATAGGGTGACTGGTAATTAGTGAACGATACTTAAACGCGTTCGCGATTTCAGGTTTGGTCTCATAGTAAAAGTTGTTTGTTATCATGACTACAATCACGTGTTTAAGTATCGTTCACTAATTACCAGTCACCCTATATACCAGGGGTGGCCAACCAGTCGATCGCGAAGGACTGGTCGATCTCGGCTGGTAATCCAGTCGATCTCGGAAAGCAGTAGCATATTTACTTTTAGGCTACGAGGATTAATATGGCGTAAAGTGGCAGGCTATTACACCCTATTATATTCTATTATCTTGTCACGCCGTAACTTCTTTTTTGTCAAAAAAAAAAAAACGAACTTCAAGACAGGTTGCTCAAATTTTCTAGCTGACTTTGCTCCTACTTTCATCTTTAACATTGGTTTCAACTCAATTCAAAATCATTTATTTCGCATAGGCCTCAATAGGCACTTATAAAACGTCAGAAGCTAGTGCACGCTTCCAATTGGTCGTTTTCTATGGAGAAGAACCGGCAAGAAACTCCTTGGTTTGACATTAATATTTAGTAAATACTAGCTGGTGCCAAAGGCTTCGCCCGCATGATAGTAGAAAATTATCCTAAGGCAATATACCCTGGGAAAGTTGTATCTTTTGTGCTATTCCATCATCAAAATCCGCTCTACCATTCGAGCGTGAAGAAGTAAGAAACAGACAAACTTTTGGCACTATAATATTTATAAGTGTGGCAATATTCTTCTGGTTGTAATTTATCTATAATTTATAATATGGATGTATTTCTAAATATATAAGTATGTTTATCAGTTGTCTAGTACTCATAACACAAGCTCTGCTTAGCTTGGGACTAGACGGCGTTGTGTGGAATGTTATATTTTTATTTCCTTTACTTTATTTCATGTACATATTTTTAACATTTTTAAATATTTTCTTAAACAAATATGAAAAACATTTAAAAATATATAAAAACAGTAGTCCGCCGGTGTCGGGAGCAGGGTCTAAGCTACCGGTGGTTAGGGCTCCAGAGACAAGAATCTCCTCACAATGCGAGCCGTATCGAGGAGTATTGCCTTCTGTATCAGGCCCTTGATACAACCGCGCAACGACAGCTTCGACAGATGGTCGTCGAAGCTTTTGGCTATATGGCCATTGGCGGTCACGACAATCGGCACAATGATAACCGAGTCTACATTATTAATATTAGTAACACTTTTACAAGTTACATTTCGTGTGTCGACTATATTTATCAAGCTAGGTAGACTGTCTGCCCTTCATATATAATAAGGTAAGAGCAAATAGTCTGTAAGCCCGCCTTTGTTTTGACTTCCAAGTCAGCTAGGTGACGACACAAAATACTCGTAAATAGGATCAGAAGTCAATCTCGTGTAACATACACTTCACTTTTTATACCTGCGCTCGGCGGCCGCTAGAAAAAGTACTCTGTGTTCTAGCGCTGGTTTAGCACGGTTTAACACGTTAAGTGCGAAGCGAGGCCTAAATCACCCCTGATGCAACTTCCCTGTGGTGCGGCAAGCAAAATAGTGAATTTCTCTGTCGTGCGAATGGCATAGCTTTGGTTTGGTCCAGTGTAGGAAAGAGATAAATATATATTTGAGATCACTAATGGTTCCGGACTCGGTGGTGTACCTACCTTGGTACCGGATGTCTTAGGCCTCGTGCCGCACTGAATTAATATAATTTTAATGCAGTGCGGAACGAGGCTAAAACGTCCCATATCCCCCCTGACCTCGTACCGCACTCAACGCGAGCTTCCCGCGACCAGTGTTGTGCATCACGTCGATTGGAGAGCACGTCCTTTTACAGCGCCGAACATGTCTAAACGATGTCGGAAGAAGTTAATTTTAAAAAACCCAGAAACAGAGCCAAAACAGGTAAGTTTTTAATGAAAAAATCTTCAGTAAGTACCTATTATTCTGAATTTAAGCTACCTTACCTACCTACTCTTTCAACATTTTAAGTATAAAACAAACACATTCATTTGATGCAGTTATACCTACATTATCATTGTTATTCTCATCTACGATCTAACCTAAGTAACAATGTCAGTTTTATTACGTTATCTTTACATTTTTGTTATTTTTCAGCACCTGAAAGCTCACGCCATTGCCTCGAAAAGGGTGAAAAAAGGAGAAGATGTGTTGGTTGTTACCAAAAACTACGCACATTTTTACCATCTCGTGAAGCTGATAAAAAATCCAAAAAGATTTTGACTCAGTGCACTCAGTGCAAAAAATCTTATTGTCTACCCTGTTTCAATGAAAAACACTCATAAATAAGTACAACATATATATTGAGATTTTTATAAAAAAAGTATATTGATACTGATTTTTTAATGTTAATTCAAGTTCAAATAATTGTATTTTTAAAGCCCGAGGCAGAATAAATAGGACAGTTTCTTTTCTACTTCTGGTTGCCTTTTTTTTCTATTCTGTGAACCGCATTAAGATTTTCATATACAAATAGAAAGATAAACCTTATGCATAAACCGTAATCCATTATTTTCCAATAATAAGTCTGTAATAGGTGCCTCTTAATGGTATAGAATGGAACGCTTCGTGCGCGAGTCCGACTCGCACTTGGCCGGTTTTTTTTTCTTTATGGCGCCTTCAAGCACAATTTAGATTATTTAAAAAAAATGTATCCTTTGATAGCTTTGTGTTGTTTTGCCAGGTTTTGCCCTTAAAACGATCTAATGAGATATAATTGATCAAAATCGGTCAAGTCGTTGCGTAGTTAAGACAGTTTAAAAACGTCGATATTAATTTTCCCATCACTAATCGCAGCGAAAATTTGCCCTATTTCAGTGCGTTACGAGGTGTATAAGATCCCATATTTTGTTTTGCTAATAATTCCTAAACTAGCCATCAGATCCCGGGGCGACGGTGGATTAGGGTTCATCAATTCACTGTCTATATCAATAAGGACCAAAATTCTCATTTATCTTTGATTTCGCGCCAGAAAATGGATTTTACTCTGTAAAAGGAGGTGGGGTCTAATAGACCGCGTGTCGCCCTAACGTCTGGTCACGGTACGGGCCGATTATACCTCGTGCCGCAGGAACGGAAAGTATGCAAAAATTGGTGCCGCAGCTAACGTGTTAATCACGTACAAGATATCGTGTCCGTGAGCGGTGTCTATGTGTGCGTTGCATGAACGCGCTTTGTACGTAGCTTGTCGTCTGTACTATCTCTCTTTTGTGGTGACGAGCTCAAGTAGCTAGTTATAAATGTCGGGCTGTGAGTCGTGACTGTGACTCATCGCTCGGCATCGATCAGCAACGTTGATGACTTACAAGTTTCAGGGTTACCTACAGTACTTAGTTATTATATAAGCTAATTATAAAGTTGATCTATAATGTGTTCCTGCTACACTTTAGTGAGCAGTGGTGGCCGAGTGGTAAAATAAAAAAAATCAAAATCAAACTCATTTATTTTTTGCCGTGTTTTGCTACGGATGCGATACGTGCGAGTTCGGCTCGCACTTGGTCGGTTTTTAAATAGACTAATAGAGGCGACCCCCTAGGCCATAGAAGTGAGACCGCGGTCTTAAGCCCGCTTTTTAAATTTAGACCCCTAAGTCAAATATGTTTCAAATCGCACATAATTTGCGTGTTAAAAATAGAATTTTGTTCTATTGCAGCATAAACATTCATCATAGCTTTATTATAAACTAGCTGTGCCCGCGACTTCGTTCGCGTGGACGACGAAACTTATCAATGAGTTTTTTGTGTAAAGTGCTATTTGTGTAGAACGTTATCTATCGAGCATACCGGTATTAACACTTCTGTCCGGCGCGGGCCCTTTGTGGCTAATTACAATAGAAAACCAATTGTGTCACATTAGCGGTGATTAAGAGGGTATATGATATCTTTGCTCGCGGCATCGCTCGCGTTCTGTAAGTTTTTTGTAGTAGATTTCTACTTTGGTACCTGTTTAGCAGGATAACCGATAGCGAAGCTGACATTCATTGCGACGAATGCTCACAAAGATAACGGTAACGACAGATAGTCACCGTACGACATCAATTGAGAGCTTTAGCATGCACGACATTGTCAGTGAGCCTGTCTAGAATATGAACATAAAGGTTCCTTGGACTACTCACACGGGAAAGAACGACGTAAAGCTGACCATGTGAAAAACAACTCACGCTAAGATCGACGCCAGCACCTCCTAGAGTCTGACTTTGTGCCTTATTTATTGTCATAGCGTAACATAAAGCTACTGGAAACTGTACTGTCATATACTGAAATGGGAAATTGTTCGGAATCAAAGGAATTCTAGGAATCAAAGCACCACAACCGGTTAAAATTTCTGCCTCAATTGTGTTAGCTCGTAGATTTATGACCTTTTATCTAGTACCATTGCACAGTTTAGGAGGACTTAAATTAATTGGATCTTATGATTATTATAGTATCTTAGCCGTGTGCAGCGCCCCTTATTGAACTCCACTGCGGGTGACGTAACGACAAACGACAAACTTATTAATTGCGGTTTGTACAAGTAATCGGGTCTAGGGATCGAACCGCAATATTAAGTTTGTTTTTTATTGTATATACTTTTCCGGGATAAAAAGTACGCAGTGACTTAAGAATAAGATAGAGATATTTAAGAATAATTATACCAAGTTTCATCGTAAACGAACCGGTAGTGTTTGCGTGATGCCTGAACAAACAGACCGACAGACAGACAAAAAACTTTTTAATCACATTTTTGGGTTCGTTGTCGGTCTAGTAACACCCCCTGCCATTTATTTTTTTGATATTTTCAATGTACAGAATTTTTACTTCTACAGATTTATTATAAGTATAGAATACATATAGATAATAATAACAACTCGGTATACAGAATTATTACGGAGACACAAAATGCGATAAGGTTATGTATGTGAAATATATAGGGTGACTGGTAATCAGTGACCGATACTTAAACACGTGATTGTAGTCGTTATAAGAAACAACTTTTACTAAGGGATCAAACTGAAATCTTGAAAAAAAAAAACAGCAAGTTTAACATTTATGTTGGCCTAACTGGTCAAAATGTACTGAACTTGCTGATTCCTTTTGCGATTCATTGTTTTTTATCATGACTACAATCACGTGTTTAAGTATCGGTCACTAATTACCAGTCATCGCATACATATTTTTTTATAGTCAATTCACAGGTATCATTCTGTCAGTATTTTTTTTAGTATGTTAGTTAATTTCCTTTCATCCTACCCCATATAATGAAAGGTGGCTAAGTATCAAATCTAGCTCACAATCAAAATGATTAGACCATACTACTATAGCCATTAGAATCTGGGCCGCGTAGGCGCTAAGCTACGAGAATTTGCCCGGTCAGTGCTACGAACGCTACGAATATCCGTAGCAAGTATCGATTACCCGAAAATAGTCGGCGTAGCACCTTAGTACATATTCCTTCGCCCACGTAGTTTTTCAGACGCCCCTGGGTAATTGCCACCTTTCATCACGTGAGACGCCCACTCGTTATAATAGGGATTGTGAATATTTTTAAAGATGGTCGTATGTTAAAGGAAAAGGTACGTAGTAGGTATAGACCATGAGACGGCAGCCATTTTTGAGTTAAAAAAAGTTACCGACACAAAGTGTAGTAGAATCGCTAAAAGATACAATCATACTTTTTGCGAATCTACTACTAAATCGAACACTTTGTGATACTATATCTTCTATATATATAAAAGCGAAATACTACTAACTGATTAATCACGAAATCTCAGAAACTATAACACCTACAAACTTAAAATTTGGCAGGTAGGTTCCTTATAGGGTGTAGACATCCGCTGAGAACGGATTTTACGAAACTATACCCCTAAGAGGTTCAAACGGGGGTTGGAAGTTTGTATGGAGAAATCGATTTTCACGCAGGCGAATCCGCTGTCGAAAGCTAGTATTATATATAAATTATACACACTTGAAATTTCATGAGTGGCTCACGAAGTTTCAAGTATGAATAATTTATCATTTAACTAAATTGGGCCGTCCAGCGGACTATTGTGTCTTATTCGATGTTCTCCAGCTTTCAAACGTTTGGTAAATCAAATTAATTTATTCACGGTAAGTGTTGGTACAATTTTGGTCTTAACATAAAATATGATTATAGATCCATAATACTTAGTCATAACAAAGTGACATGCAAACATTTTGGGTAATAGAAGAAGAAGAAGAAGAAGACGAAGAAGAAGAAGAAGAAGAAGAAGAAGAAGAAGAAGAAGAAAAAGAATAAAACTTTATTGTACACCAAAAAAGTTACACAAACTGTACATGAATCTGTAATAGTTATTTATATAATATAATTATACAATATATTTGTATCAGAAATCAATTTACGACTCTTACGATATTGAATAGAATTTTCCCCAACGAAAAAAGATGTGAGTGTATAAAACCTTTGTAGGTTAAAATAAACATGATTATTGAAGAAAATATAGAAGGTAATATAAAAAATAATAAGGTGCGTTTTAGTTTGAGTGTCTATTTTAGGCAGACATACTTTCTGTTCCATTTATTTAAGCGATATTCGTCAAATGTCGTGCGAACAATGGTCACGAGTCGCGGCGGTGCTTGAAGCGTGCCCGAGGTTGTCCACCCCTATTTTACGGTCTACTTTAACATTCAACACCCATTTTATGAATAGAAATAATTTTGCAAAAATCTGTCTGACCTACCTATTTTTTAACCCCCGACGGAAAAGAGGGGTGTTATAAGTTTGACCTGTCTGTCTATCTGTCTGTGTGTTTGTCCGTGGCATCGTACCGCCCAAACGAATGGACCGATTTTGATGTGGTTTTTTTGTTTGAAAGCTGGCTTTATCGAGATGGTTCTTAGCTACAATTTATGAAGATCTGTCCAGGTGTTTAAGGTCACCAGCTCGTTTGTTAACTGTGGTAGGCTGTAAATGAGTATTTACTTTATTTTAAACATATGTGTGACTAATATTTGAAATACTCGTATAAAATCTGGTGCCATTGAGCTGGTCTGATGATGGAGCTCGAAGTTAAGAACCCTGGATTTCTTATTAACATGGTAAACCCATCAAGTTTGGGCTCGTTAGATTCGTCTTGACCAGTTCTATACATTTCACATGATCACAAGGACCTGATGCTAGAACTGGGAGGTGGCTGATGGAACTTTAGATTTCCTACTAGTAAACCCATCGAATTTGGGCTCATTAGATTTGTCTTGGCCAGTTCTATACATTTCATATTGATGACAAGGACTGTCGGGGGTTTTTTAATTTTTTTAATTATATATAAATTTATTTTATTATGGATAAGCTCGTGTTAGACCACTATCTCACCTGATGGTATGCGATGATGTGGCCGAAGATTGAGCGCACTGCCTTGGAAAAACATTATTCATTCTTGACTTAACCTATATAATTTCTATAACCTATATAGTTCTACTGCTGGGCAAAAGCCTCCCTGTTCCGAAGGAGAAACAATCCTCAAGCTTCGATCATTGTATTGAGGCCCTGGGCGTCCCGTCGCAGGACTATTCCTGGCTGCCATAGGCGCGGACTTGCAGACGTGCAATATTTAGCTCACCGTCCGAAAATGACGCCCGGATCGACGCATTGTATTATACGTGCTCCTCAAATAGATGTTCGCGTGATTGACGGGACCTGCTAGGGCTGATGCTGATGAGGGCTGCAAGATTGTTTGAAAGTGTCACGGCATCCTTGGAACGCAAAGAACAACTGAAGAAACATAGGTAGGTTTTTAATCAATAAAAGTCACACTCTCCGTAGTGAGGGTGTCAGCCAATCCGTTCAGTAGGAAATGAACTTGTCATACTACATTCACCTTTATCTGACATGATGTCGTCTCACGTTTATACATATTGTAGCGAAATAAATAAAGATTCACTTCAGCCACTATACGCTACATTTTGGTGGCAAAAGATTAGACAATATAAAAAAGGGAAAGAAAAGTAAAAAAAAAATTCCTGAAGCCGACTATGTACGCCTATAACAATAGGATCTTACGCTAGAGCCAGCGGTGTTTTTGAATTTTGAGAGAAGATTAATTAAAATAAAACCATATAAGCACATTGCAATGACTTCTCACAAACCAGCGTAGCTGAAAGTATTTTTTTTACGGTTACTCATCAAAAATAAATACTTTCAGCTACGCCGGTTTGTTCAAGAAGCGTATTTTTTTAGCCATATTGACCTAAATCAAAAAATAAACGGAAAAGAAACTGAGCATGAGAAATGAATTTCATTTTGTAGCAAAATATATAAAAAATCACTAAGTGAAAAGTAATTTTTTATTTATTTTATTTTTATATAGTTCTTTAAACCCATTATTTTTGTGAAAATACTCATTATTATTTCTTAGCAACTCGGTTTCAGGTTTTGTGTCCAATTGATAATAATCTAACTATTTATCCGATTGATAAATAAATAACTTCTACCGCTCGGGGAGGGTTCCTGTACAAAACTGCGATGCGATGTAATACGACGCCACATCGCAGTAACCTATGGTTTCGATATCGTGCGACAAAGCGTCGATTCAGCCCTCCTAGCCAAGTTACGATTAAGCGTGAAAGCTTGGAGTTGGCCACGTCTCCAATTTCTTTGTTCTGACAGTAACTTAGTAACTTGGCTAGGGGGGCTGGTGACCATACTACCAAGCGAATTTATTCGTAAGTTAGAAACATAATTATAGAAAGTAAATTAAATGATTTTTTTCTTTCTTTGAAACAGCATTTTTGATATGCATTAGTGATGGTGTCTTGAAGGCTAGAGTGAATAGGCTCTATAACCTAGGGCGCCACACCATCAACGATAGCATCACTGCTTACCATCATGTGGGATCACAGTCAAGCGCTAGTTTATAACAAGTAAAAAAAAAAGTATATTATTTTTAAGGTTATTTAGTATAGCGTCTATGGACGTCTGTAAAATGAAAATTAAGAATTTTTATTAAAAATATTTTTTGTTCCGTGCGGGCATCGAACTCGCGACACGCAGTACAACAGCTCGAAGCTGCTCGACTACTGCGCCAACCGCACCGTATTATGGAAGTGAAACGTTAAGCTAAGCTATAAACCTTGATTTAATAGTACTAAAACACTATTTGTGCAATGCGATATGCCGTTAAATCGTAGTAAATAGCTGACCTTTGCACTCAATCACTAACTTTTGCCATAAAACTACTATTGATTGTAGGTAGTATAGGTACTGTAACTTTGCCTCCATCGACCATCAGCTGAAGTTCTTTTTATGGTAGGTAAAATCATCCAATGACATCTCCCGCACTTGGGCGGAGCGGGAGACAGTTTCAGACTCTTACTGACTAAAAACCTACCCCGTTACTTCATTATCTTGGTTCTAGGACCCTGATATGCATTTTCACTTTCCCAAGACCCCAGAGTAAACGGCAAATCATCAAATTAATTCTCCCGCTCTAGAATGGAGCAAGAGACACAAAGTCAGACTTTTACTGACCACGGGCTTTTCAATATTTTTTCGTGTAATCGTTTCGTAAATCGTGAAACAGCTTACGGCTGACTTCTTGTAGCTTAAGAGCTACAGATTCAATTGATTTACTTCACGACAAATTAAGATGTGTCGTGAGTAAATCAATTGATTGCGTTTCAGAAAAGTACCAAGCGATTGATCACAGAGAGTCTGAACTTTGCCATGCTAGGTTCTAAAGGTTTGATGATACCCACGTTTATTGTTTTAAATGCTCCTTTGAAACTTCCCTTTGAAAATAAAGGCGGAGACGGACGCTTCCACTTTAAAATGGCTGTTTGGCATCAGAACCTTGAATCAACAACACTACCTATGTAAATAATAAATTATTTTAAAATAAGAATAAAAGATTTTTTTAAAACAATTATTCAAAAAGCCGCTCCTATCCCACTGCTTTTAGGCACGCAATTGACTGTTTTCCGTATGGGTGCAGAAAAGTGCGCGTGCTCGCCCCCGCCAATTTATTGTATTATCGTATCAGGTGGGCGCTAAGCGACCCCCACAAGTCGTACGTCAACCCTCGTTCATTAATTTCTTCATAACTCTATTAAAGAATTAAATACACCGTTAATTTTTGGTCGTTTTAATCCCGCGGAGGGTCGATTCGGTACATGAAATACTATCGATTTGTTAAGAGAAAATTAAAAAATAAAGTACTTTTTTTTAAACTCGTATTAATTTATGCATGTACGAAATTGATTTGTTTATGTAAACTATTCAATGACTTTGTAGGTAGTTGTCGGTCATTGTGTACTAACTACCTACAATTCATTGGCCTCGCTGAGCTGTCGTTTACTTATAGAAATTAATTTCGTACATGCGTAAATTAATTCGAGTTTAAAAAAAAAAAACTATATTTTTTAAATTTCTCTTCACAAATCGATAGTGTTTCATTTACCGAATCGACCCTCCGTGGAATTAAAAAGACCAAAATTTAACGATGTATAATACGAGTATTAAATAGCGCAATAACAAAGTTACTCGACTTGTATCAAAATGTACTATTCCAACACTATTGAAAGAAGATATCGATAGGTTTTCTATTTACAATCTCTAATAGGTACCTATAAACCAAACTAAACAGACATTTGACACTACCAAACTTTACCCCAAAAGCCAAATAGGGTGTGGAATCCGAAACCTCCAACCGTTCAGCTTAACGCCCGACCGAATTGGATTCTCTCTGGAAAAAATTGGAAACAAATCGAATCCAATTCTTTGAAGCGACAGCGACTGTCGACAAATTGGACACACTTTAACCGCGAGTCCAAAGTAATGGATAAAGGGAACGAATCTAGGCAAAATTGTGGACTCAATGATAAAATGGGTCAAGTGGTTGACGAAATAGTAGACAACGTGATATAGTTTTACACCGTTAAACTTCAGTCGTTTTAATCCTGTGGAGGGTCGATTCGGTACATGAAACACTATCGATCCGTAAAGAAAAAAAAAAGTACTTTTTTTCAAAAAATCGAATTAATATAGGTACGCATGTATGAAATTAGTTTCTTTAAGTAAACGAGTCAATGACCTTGTAGGTAGTTGTCGGTCGTTACGTTTTTTTACTTTAGGCCCTATGTTACAATCCGACGGTATCACTATTAATATTATGGTATGTCCTTACTAAATACATACCTCGTCGCTAAAAGCTATCCATAATTAAATACAATTTATTATAAAATAATGCCATGATAAAGACATGCTTTTAAGACAGCGGTTTCACCTATGAAAGTAGATTTCTCTACCAATACAAACTTTGTACCTATATTTCATTACTTTAGAGCGTAAATTTAAAAAAAAAACCTACGTCGTAAAAGGAAACTGGTTGCGCCAATTTGCTATGATCCGCGACTTTGTTTTTTGTAATTTATTTTTTTGGCCTAGCAATCCTATCCCTACCGTTTCCGCTTCCCGCACGACCTCTAAAGAAATGATTTGACATTTTGACGTTTGTGCATCGAGTGAATGTGACCGCACCGCTAACCGCGCCCGCTCGAAATTACAAGAAAATTGACTATTTTCGTGATCCAATCATTCAGAGACTCCACAATAGTGCAGTGTTAGTGCAATACAGGACCTGGCAGTGATTTAAATGTGCGAAGACGAGGATCGGCCGGTGCCACGTGCAATCTTCGAAGTGCCACGTGCAACCAACGAAGTCTAAAGGTCAGTGCTCCTTCCCAATACATTTATTCCATGCCAGGCGCAGTATCTGCATATTGTTAACAAACCTAAGATCGCTTTTCAAACCTACAGTCCACAAAGCAAATTCGCGCAACCATTATTTTTGGTCCTTCGAGCCGGATCGTGAATCATTTTCTTGTAATTTCGCAATATAGTATTTGTTCCATAGGGAATAAACGCAACGCGCCTGTTTACCTAGATATAATAGTAGAAAACCCGCATCTAGGCATTTAGGCAACTATACGTTATTTCGCTCGTATAGTTAAAGTGTCATTGATAATTACGGTACCTACGCCGTCAACCGCACCGCATAATTATAGTTAGCTACGTAAATATCAGCGTAGATATAAATCGATCGCATTCTTTTTCTTGACAAAATTCATTCGACCATCCTACAAATTGCATGTAGGTAGACGCATTTCAAAAATACCCGTTCATTGTTGAGTGAACATTTGTAGGAAACGGATAAACCATAGATTATATACGCATATATTTAATCGAGAAATTGGGTAATATTCACTCATTGATTCAGGTTGTTCCGTTCGTTCGCCGTTCACTTTGTTGTTTACAATATTACCATATTGTTATCTGATAATTATCGCTTACTTAATAATTCGTTAAGTGTTTGTTTGAGTGTATAGTGTGAATATATCAAAACAAGATGTCTCTTAAGGGAACCAAGGTTAGTACTGATTTAAAGGTTCAGTTAAAGCTTTTATACGCTAAAAGGGACTCACAGTTTTCACGTGTTCAATCAATTTGTGATAAATCTTTGCAAATCTCGGATCTGGCGATTAGAGATGCTTTCTTGTGTTCGTTGGAAACTTTAGATAGTTTGCGCGCGGATTTTGAATCTACAATTAATAATATAAACATTTTAGAGTTGGAATTAAATCCTGATTACTGTGTGAGTTATCAGGCATTGTCGTCCTTTGATGACTTGTATTGTCGTATCAAACGTATTGCTAGGAGTTTAGAGACTCCCCCCCCCGCGAGTGGTTTATCCAACCCTCCTCGCGAACGCCCACGATTGCCGCCAATTCAAATACCTGAATTTAATGGTGACATTCGAAATTGGAATTTATTTATAGATAGTTTCGAAAATATAATACATAGGAACACATCGCTGACAGATCACGAGAGATTGCATTATCTCGTAGAAAAATTGACCGGTAAGGCAAAGGCTGTCTGTGCTGGAATTACGTTTAGCGCTGAAAATTACAATTTAGTTTTGAACACTTTAAAAACAAAATACGAAGATAAGCGATTAGTAGCCACCGCATATTTAGATCAATTATTCGATTTGAAAAGTTTTTCCGTTTGTAACGATCATAATTTAGAGAAGTTTTTAAATATTTTCGCATCATCTGTTCGTGCAGTAAAGAACCTAAAGGTCAATGACCTCTGTGACGTTTTGTTTTTGTATATCGGTTTAAATAAATTAGATCCTGAAACTGTTTGTCTGTTTGAAACGACTCAGCGCGGCAAAGAAATACCTAAGTTCGAAGATTTAGAATCTTTTATTCGCGACCATATTAAGGTGTTGCAGCGCACGTCGGCACGTCATGAAGTCACGAATAGGACAGGTTCCGATCGCCGTATAGACGCGTCATCGAAGTCAGTCAAGACTGCACATACGCTAGTTAATACCGCCTCAACACCTGACTGTTCTCTGTGTAAGGGTAGCCATACACAGCTGTACAAGTGTTCGGAATTTCAGAGATTATCGCCTAGTGATCGTTACAAGTTTGTCCGCACTAATAATTTGTGTTTTAATTGTCTAAGTGACAAACATCTGGTTACGTCATGTAACAGTGGTGTTAGCTGTCGTAAATGTCTAGCTAGACATCATACCTTCTTACATTTTGAGAGTAGTAAGCTGCCATCGCAGCAGCAGCCTGCGCAGACGCGCGACGCTTGTGACGCGCGGCCTGCTGCAAGTGCAAACGACGTAACATTGTGTTCGCTTTCCGCCGCTGGTACTCAAATCACTACCGTTTTACTTGCGACCGCGCAAGTTGTCATTGTAGATGCCTTTGGCAAACCGCACACCGTTCGAGCGCTACTAGATGGCGCTTCCCAGAGTAATTTTATTACTCGGGATTGTTGTCAACGCCTTGGTTTTAGTTTTAATAATTGGTCATCCCGCTCAGAAGTGAAAGGTTTTGGAGGTTTAAAGGCAACCATTCACGGTTCCATTAAAATAATATTTAGTTCACGTTTTAATCGTAATATTTCGTTTGAACTGGATTCGCTAGTCGCAGATAAGATTACGGAACGGTTGCCCACGGTACCGGTTGACACGTCCATGCTGACGGAGTTTAAGAACTTGCAGTTAGCCGACGGAAATTACGCTTTCCCTGGAGATATCGATCTATTGATCGGTGCTTCGTTTCTCCCGCATCTCCAGTTATCACGTAAAATTCAAGGTCTTCCGATGTACCCCGCTCCGCACGCACTGGAAACAGTTCTCGGGTTTGTTATAGTTGGTTCCGCACCCGCTTATTTAAATAGTTACTCGACTGTGTCGCACTGTTGCACCGTCGAGCCGCCGCTTGAGTCTACCATCCGCAAGTTCTGGGAGATTGAAGAGGTCAATGTCCCGCCTATTCTCAGCCCTGAGGATCAGGTCACTGAGGAGATTTATACCCGCACGACTACTCGTGATAAAGATGGTCGTTATGTTGTCGCGCTCCCTTTCAAGGGTGATATTTTTTCGCTCGGTGGCTTCCGTGCCTCCGCAGAAAAACGCTTTCTATGCTTGGAACGTAAGATTCAAGCTGAATTGTCTCCGGAAAATATGTTCCATGTCGCTGGAACAGAAAACCCAGCTGATTGTCTCTCACGTGGTTTGCTTCCTGCGCAAATTTTAAATCATCCGCTTTGGTTTTGTGGCCCTCCCTGGCTGCATACCACTCCTAACGAGTGGCCAAATGCTCCGTTTAACCCCGCTACTGTTTCAGAGCCACCCGAGGAGAAGAAACATACGCTTGTAGTATCAGTTCCGCGTGAAGAGTCAGTTGTTTTGTTGTTGTCTAATCGAGTCTCGTCTTGGTCGAGACTATTACGCTGTGTAGTTTATGTCCTAAGATTTTTGAGATTATTACCATCGCGTGGTGCTATAATCGCAGCTGATTTAGATAGAGCTGAATCAGTTGTACTTCGAGAGTTGCAGAAATTTTATTTTTCAATAGAATTTCGTAGTTTAGAATCACGTAAACCTTGTAGTCGCGCACTTCAACATTTGAAACCATTTTTGCAAGACGGACTCATTCGTGTCGGTGGCCGTCTGCGAAATGCTAAGTTAGAGTTTGAACAAATGCATCCAGTAGTTCTACCACGCAGGGATCACGTTTTGGATTTGTTGGTGGACTATCACCATAAGGTGAATTGTCACGCTGGTCCCGATTTATTAATGTCCATTCTTCGACAGAAGTACTGGATACTTTCCGCTCGCAATTTGATACGCGCTAGAGTGCACAGATGTGTGCCCTGCTTTAAGCTCCGCCCGCGTTTCAACGCGCCGGAAATGGCCGACCATCGTTCTTGTCGTGTTGTACAGACGGTGAAACCTTTCATACATACTGGGACGGACTATGCTGGACCGTTTAAAGTCACTATTGCCCGTGGTCGTGGTATACGTTCCACAAAGGCATACATTTGCCTATTCGTTTGTATGACAACTCGTGCGGTTCACATAGAGTTAACCAGTGATTTGAGTGCGCAGGGTTTTATGTCTGCATTTAAACGATTTTTATCTCGCCGTGGTCCCGTTAAGCGCTTATACTCTGACAACGGCACAAATTATGTTGGAGCGCGACGCAATATTTCGGAATTACATACATTCTTACGCTCCAAGTACTACCAAAGTGAATTCGCCCATGTCTTAGCTGAGAATCGTATTGATTGGTGTTTTAATACGCCAGCGGCTAGTCATTTTGGTGGCAATTGGGAGGCGAATATTAAAAGCCTTAAGTCGCACCTGTTTCGGGTCATAGGCGAACAGATTCTCTCGTACGAGGAGTTGAGCACCGTACTCGCTCAGGTAGAGGCGTTGATGAATACGCGTCCGTTGTGTCGGACTTTGTCTAGTGATCCATCGGAGCCACTAGCGTTGACGCCGGCTCACTTCTTGACGACGACTCCTCTTAAATATTTGCCCGCTTTAGATGTCGAGACTGACAAACTGCAGCTCCACCCGCGTCACGCTCTGCTAGATAGCTTAGTTCAGTCCTTTTGGAAGCGATGGAGGACAGATTATCTGCATACGCTGCAGTCGCGTCAAAAGTGGAACACTCCTTCAGATCCAGTCACAGTCGGTACTGTGGTGATACTGAAGACTGAGAGTGCGCCTCCTCTGCACTGGCCTCTTGGTGTAGTGGAAGAAGTTTTTCCGGGTTCGAACGGAATAACGCGAGTCGTAAAAGTTAAAACCGCAACTGGATCGTACCTGCGTCCGGTTATTCGCCTCTGCCCTCTGCCTAATCAGTAGTAGTGGCATAGTTAGTTATAAGTTGTTTCGCTACCTAGTATTGATAGTTTAGATTAGTAATAGGGTTTAGTTTCGCTTTTGTTTTTTTTCTTTTCTTTGAAGGTAACCCTTCAAACCCGGGGGGAATGGTTGCGCCAATTTGCTATGATCCGCGACTTTGTTTTTTGTAATTTATTTTTTTGGCCTAGCAATCCTATCCCTACCGTTTTCGCTTCCCGCACGACCTCTAAAGAAATGATTTGACATTTTGACGTTTGTGCATCGAGTGAATGTGACCGCACCGCTAACCGCGCCCGCTCGAAATTACAAGAAAATTGACTATTTTCGTGATCCAATCATTCAGAGACTCCACAATAGTGCAGTGTTAGTGCAATACAGGACCTGGCAGTGATTTAAATGTGCGAAGACGAGGATCGGCCGGTGCCACGTGCAATCTTCGAAGTGCCACGTGCAACCAACGAAGTCTAAAGGTCAGTGCTCCTTCCCAATACATTTATTCCATGCCAGGCGCAGTATCTGCATATTGTTAACAAACCTAAGATCGCTTTTCAAACCTACAGTCCACAAAGCAAATTCGCGCAACCAGAAACTTTATTCAAAATTTCACATATCTTGTCCTAGTAATGTACATCGATATGTCAGTCAGTCAGTTTCTCCTTTTAAAATAATAATTTAAAACAAATATTTGAACTGTAATGTATAATTTTTTTTTTAATGTATTTATTTATCGCTTGATCGACACTGCGTGGCCAGAGGGCTGGCTCATTCTTTGCCCAAAGAATCAGCATTGCCATTCAACATGGCAATGCTACCAGTCTTCTGGGTACGTTTCCGGATGACAGCGATGTGGAGGAGTACTTCGACGCCTGAGTATATTTGGTGTTTTTGTATTATATTTGTACATAGTTAGGTCTAGTATACATTCTTAGTTTAGTTTTTATGTACATAGGTTTAGTATAAATACTTAGTTAATAAGTTTCTTTTGTCATTTGAAAAAACATTTATACAATGAATAAAGAGAACAGTAATTGACCGGCTGTAGTGAATACTGACAAAGAACAGAGCTCCCATCTCTCTCTTGCCTTCATTAGCTGGCTTGAGTGGAGATTCACAAGAGCAAACGTGCTCGAGAGAAGGATGTATAATCCAGTAAAGTGCTGGTAGGGATCTTGACCGTACTTCCAGGATTGTCCTGATAGCCGTGGTATACCTCTCCACTCCACAAGCACATCAGGATATGTTGCCTTCTTGTGGCTACGTCACTTCGTGCTAGCGAACATTTTTGGGGGCCCATTTATTGAGTGTGCAAGTCACCCCCTGCCTTTTTATCGATGGATATTAATAATATTGTTCAGGCAGGGGCCATAGTTTTAACATAGTTCCTAGTAACCAGTCCACTTAAGATTTCAGAAAAAATAGCCCTATTCTCTACTTGACTAGCGAGTAAAACAGTTTTGAACGATGAGCCGAGTAGAAAATGAAGCAAACACGACGAGCCGCGAGCCAGGCTCATCGTTCTTATTGCAATGATACACGGGTGAGCTTTACCGACGAGCCATAAGACCGCGATTTTACTGGCCCGTCGATCATGGCCCTAAAGCAACGTCAAATCTTTTGTAAATAAAAATATCGAATCGATTTAAATTAGGAATTGAAAACAAAAAACTATTTTTGCTTTTAGCATAAACAACATCAGCGTCTACCGAAATGCTGGACATTTTCTTTTTTTTTCGTTTCTAATTAAAACAATGACCTGGTTCGCCAACATGATCAGAATCAAGCCGTGTCCAGCCTTGAAGAGACCTAGATTGTACTACGAAATTTAGGTTAAGTTGCTACTTAAATCTGAATACGAAATAGCTAAGTTGTTTCGCCTGTAGCCTTCTGTATTTGGAATTTGAATTGCCATTTTGTTTATGGGTGTTTTTACGAGTTTTTTTTATAGTGTTGGTTTATGAACTTTTTTAAGTGTCTTATAAAACCTGAGCTAAGTAAAATATTTTATTAAACTTTACAAAGACAGAAAGCTGCGCGATTATTTGAAAACGGAACCAGGAACGTAACGGGCAACTAAAAGAACACAAGTGGATCTCAGTTAGTAGAAGTCTGACACTCCTCGCTCGAACAGAGCTCAAGGAGCTATTTGATGATTACCGACCGCAACAAATAAAATCCATAGACAGATTGCAAAAAAAAAAGAAACTGTATATTATTGTTTTAGATAACCTAAACTAAGTCGCTGTACATTATTTACTTAAACATTTTGGTTTTTTTTTTCCAAATGCCAAGCATAAACAAGTAATATATAGAGTATAGCTTTCAAAAATATAAACAAACAGCATCACATTTATAGACCTTTGATAATAAACACTAAATATAACACTGCCGACAATTTGTTATACATAAAATGATTGAAAAGAGTGTCCATGGAGTTTCTTGCACATTCTTCTCCATAGAGATCTATGCTTTGGAATGTGCAATTAGCAACCTTGACCTTTCAAAAGTGCCTGTAAATGGTTTATTTGAAATAAATGCTTTTGAATCTTTTGAATCTTTTAGACACTGTGCTGCAGTTTGGCAGAAGATTATGTGAACATATTTATGTAAATTGTCTTGAATAAACCATTATAAAAAGAAATAACAACTAAACATTTCTACCATAGAGAGTGATACAAAGCGGCACATAATGACCGTAGCATTCGTAGCTCGTAGCTCGTCGTAGCACCTCGTAGCTTCAAAGAGTTTCGTAGCTTCGTAGACTCGTACTGTTCGTTATGATGCCAATTTTCTCAGAATGTGCCTCCCGCCCCGGAAGGAGGCCTACATATAGGCCACGGGCCACACACGGCTATCAGGTCGTTTTATCTTATTCATATTTAGTAGTTCTTATCATAGAGAGAAACATATGTTTTTCTGTGGAGGACCGTGGATCGTGAGCATGGTTGCCAAAGCTTGTTGTTTTATCCTATATAATGTTTGATAAAGAGGCAACGCGAAAAGAAGAGAGATAGCATGAACATTCGACTGCCATTCGGTAACTTCCATCGCTCACTCCAATAATTTCACAAAGCTCAATTAAACATGTGTTTTTTTTAAAACCGTAATAGTTTTTGGGAAATATTTCATAATTATACTTCTTATATAATATCTCGGTTAATAGGCAAGGTTGCTTTATATATGTTTTCTATACTTTTTTTAATTTATTAGTACATTATGTGGAGTCAAAGTTCACGTAAATATGAAAAAAATTGTATGTTGTAATGTAAGGTATGAATTACATTTGTTTAAATACATAAAATAATTGGAAACTGAAACACTTACTGTTAGGTATTAGTTAAAATCATAATAATGAGGGTTTAGTTTTGGGTCAGAGGGATTTTTTGAAAGGGTCACCGCGGCCCTCTTACACGAAGGGCACGAATAATAACATAATATTAATAAATATTTATTCAAAAGTTTTTACAAGATAAATTAAAACCTGTATTTATAAATACACCACTATTTTTTTAATTATGGCAAATATTTAAAGGGCTTATTAGAAAAGGTCTTGCTATTATTTAAGTAAAGCCTCAATGCATAATATTCATAAACAGCAAAGTTATGAGCGTTTGTTTATATCCCAAAATCACACTCAATTTATGGAAACATTGTATAGGTTATTTTTTCTGAATGAAATAATGTCAATAAAAATGGAAAAACACTGCGCTTAGTATTTTCTACTAGTAGTTGTTATGAATGATGATTCATTTATGAATTTACCAATAATGACAAATTTTTGTGGACAATTTTTGGATTTAGTTTTTTGTACTTTTGACTACACAAATATGATCAGTAACGGGTACTGATTGAGCCCCATTTATTGTGCACTAATTAAAAAATAGGGGTGTATAGCTGTATAAATCTTAATTCCGAGTCTTATGTGCTTGAACTAGAAAATCCTGTTTCAGGAGAAAAGAGCTAAAACAATTTAGGACTTTTAGTACACATTTTTTTTAAAATGATATAAACCAGCGCTTGACTGCGATCCCACCTTATGGTAAGCAGTGATGCAATCGTTGATGGTGAAGCGCACTTTATTAACAGCCTAAAATACACTGCCAATGACTGAAGACAGTAATTTACACGCACACACAAAAAATGTAGTACGATTAGTACCCTAATAGTCCCTATTGAAAATAAGAATGAGAATAATTACCACACCCAAAGGTTGACTGGTAGAGAATGCCCTGTTGCATTAAGTCCGCCTATGTACCACTACTGTACATGAAGTTTAAATAAATACATAAATAAATAAATAATTTTACTAAATATGTATATAAAAAAGAAGGTCTACACGAGGGCTTAGCTCTTGGTCGAATTTGCTACAGGCCCTGAGCTGGCTTAATCCGCCACTGACAACACTCACTACTTTCAATTTACAGTAGTTGCAATTAACGAAGGCGACCGGTATTTACTTTTAGTAATATAATGTTTTTAATATCGTGCAGATTTTACCACGCAAATGTCCTTTTGATACAAGTATTTATTTTAATGCGTGTAATACGCACGCGGGATCCGTTTTGTTGCCATCGAAGTAAACAAACCAATTTGCTGCAAACGGAGCAAATCCGCATATGTTATGAAGTCCGCATGATATTAAAAACACCCTTATTTATAAACAAGTAAAACTAAATACTTGAGTAAAAGTAACTACTATTTGTATTCTATAGTTAAGAAAAATTTGAATTTCGAATGCAGATTTCAAACGTCATGTAATGACTTAATAAGATTTTACTTAGTAACAAGTAAATACTTCTTTATAAATACGGGTGTTAGTGTCACAGCGTGCGTGACATTGAATTTGGAAACGGATAACAAAAAAAAATTACGAATGATCGACGATGTACTGTCTTATTTTAGTTTATTATCTATATACTCGTATCTATATAAAAGGAGAATTTGACTGCCTGACTTATCAACGGACAGCTGTGGTGCTATTCTCTAAGAAAACGCAACGCTGCCGCAATGTCGAACAACCAAATAGGATACATTGCATTGTCAACCTAATCAACCTATATATTGGATTGTTAATTCAATGTATCGTATTTGTATGTTCGACGTTGCGGCAACGTCGAACAGCGCTGCGTTTTCTTAGAGAATAGCACCACTGAATCTACTGGGACTAGGAGCGTGAGATTTGCTCAAGAGAGGATTTTTCAAAATATACCCCCAAAAAGGTTAAGGGCCAAATTTACCAATAAACTAATCGCGATTATATAAAACAAAACGCAGTTTGAGCGCCTAATCGAAATTACAGCTTCATTTTGCGTTTCACCGCTATGAATTGAACCTAGTTTACGTTAAACACAGTTTCAATTCTTTTGTTCTCGACCATGTTTACGACACGGGTCTTTAAACTAGATTACGCTGAGCTCAGTTAAGTTGAACTGAGTTTTTATATTGAATGATGAAATCAGCCCTTAGAGTTTGTATCGAGTAACCTACTGTTATATCATTATTCAACATTGCAGCTGAAAGACTGACCTGTGACTGGCCTGTTGATCTAGTGGTTAGTGGCCCTGACTGCTATGCCGGAGGTTGTGGGTTCGATTCCCACCCAGGACAAATGTTTGTGTGATGAGCACGATCATTTGTTCTGTGTCTGGGTGTTATTTATCTATAATATGTATGTATTTAGAAATATATAAGTATGTTTATCAGCTGTCTGGTACCCATAACACAAGCTCTGCTTAGCTTGGGACTAGACGATTTCTTTATTTTTTTTCATACATATTTTTAAATATTTATTAATACAAATATATATAAAAAAATATTTAAAAATTATATTATATTATTATTATTAAAGACGTTCACTGTAGGACATCTGCCCCAAGTGTCATCTCAATGAATGGTGCGTCTCACGTCCATCGGATTCCCGTAACCCTTACCAGGTCATCGGTCCAACTTGTAGGAGGCCTTCCAACGTTGAGTCTCCGGTACATGGTGGTTATATTCATGTTAGGTACAGTTTATCTATATATACTTAAAATAATAAACTAATCATTTTAAGTATATATAAATTGTTGTATTTTGTTGTTACAGTCCCCTACAGACCTTAGAAATTCTTTACTGAATTCATATTAACTAAACAATTTTAATAACAACAGTTCAATTGCGATAAGGCGATGCCTGAACACAACATTTGACAACGCTCAACACTTTCAGTATATATACCTACAGTTTCCTACCTACACCTTGAAAGCTTTGCTGAGACACTTTAGACCCTATTTATAGTATGAATAAGAAAACAAGATTTTCTTTTCATGCATTTAAATTAGGTTCTTGTTTGTTTTGTTTGAAACTGCGTCTAGGTTTTTAAAAGAGTTTTTAAATACTCGTAGATTTCGCAGCCTTTTGCAAGAGGCGTGAACAGTGATTGTACAAGACAGGCACACAGTACAGTACAGTGATTGTACAGTGAATGAACAGTACAGTACAGTGATTGAACAGGACAGACAGACAGTACAGTACAGTGATTGTACAGTGAATGAACAGTACAGTACAGTAATTGAACAGTGATTGAACAGTACAGTGATTGCACAGAACAGACACCCAGTACAGTACAGTGATTGGATAGTGATTGAACAGAACAGTACAGTGATTGCACAGAACAGACACCCAGTACAGTACAGTAATTGAATAGTGATTGAACAGTACAGTACAGTGATTGAACAGTGTATGGACAGGACCGACACACAGTACAGTACAGTGCATGGACAGAACCGACACACAGTACAGTACAATTATTGGACAGGACAGTGATGATTACCTTTTTAGCTAAGATCCGAATAGGAAATATGTATATTTTTAGACAACGGAAAATTTAATAACTACTCGAAAATTCTCTTGGTATCAAATAATTCCCTTCAGTCGACAACTTATATCGACTTATTACAGGTTGTCATCTATAAAGGTTTTATTACCCGCACGCGATCACAATCTGCCTGTGACTGCGTCATGTTATTGCCAGCTCAATTAATGACGATCGATACGGAAATAGTAAATACACCTGCTGTGGAATAGAACTTTATGCTTGAATGTGAAAGAATTTGAACTAGTTTTGAATAGAAGGGTTTTTATCTTTGAACTAGCTTTCTCCGTGGTTTTACCCTCGTCTTTAGTTACTACTCTGTTCCCGTGAGCTGTTAACCTATAGTCTTCCTCGATAAATAGGCTATCCAATGCAAATTAACACTAACTAAACAGGAAGTAGTACCTCAGATTATCGAGTTCAAACAAATAAACTAACTCTACAGCATTATATGTATGACGGCGCGTGACATTATTAAATAATGAAAATCGGTTAATTTGGAGAATCGTAATTTGTTTTGTTACTTTTTTTAATCATTGGTCATTATTTTGTTATTTTTAGCGATTAGTCGATTTGATTTTGAAGTACTGGTAATTTTAATTAAGAGCGGGTAACACCGAATGGAGTTGCGTCTGTCATGACGGGGGAACGTGATGTCAATTTTTCGTAGGGTAGTTGACAACCGTTGCATGTTTTGAGCACTCGCAAACCCATTGGCTCTAAATCGCTAATTATTGTTATAATCGTCTATTGTTTACGTAATTTAGGTGTCTGCATACTTAAAGTAGTGAACAGTCATCGCTACAGAGTATTAATTTCAAAGTTTCCTGAAGTTCAACGCCCAATATGGAATACCGCACTGACGAAGTCACGAATCAGCAATCAGATGCAACAGCCCGGTCTCCTGATTTCCCGTTATGTATTAGTACAATACCAGTCGATAGTGATGCGAAGGAGTTTTTCTTACTTTTTTTTAGTTCCTTAAGGCCGTGTTTACGGAGACAAGGCGCGTTGCACGGCGCGTTGGGCGTTTCGTCGTACATTGCAGCAGCGGGCCGCGTCATCGCTCGCGCAAACACAATCATATGGCAATGTACGACGGACCGCCCGACGCGCCGCGCAACGCAGACGCGTCTCCGTAATCGAGCACTATGGCTTTTATTTTTATTGACTATGTATAATCTAAAAATTGGAGAAATGGTACAGCTTTAAATCACTACATAGTATAAAACAAAGTCGCTTCCCGCCGTCTGTCCCTATGTACGCTTAGATCTTTAAAACTACGCAACGGATTTTGATGCGGTTTTCTTTAATAGATAGAGTGACTCAAGAGAAAGGTTTATACGTGCGGAGCTGGGGCGGGGCGCTAGTATAGTATAAGTATTATATAAGGAGCCTGTAATAATTAATATATTTTTTTTTCACCAATAACCTATACCATAACATATAGATAAGATTCGTCCATACATTTCTGTTTTTTTTTTTATGGTGAGTTCTATTATTTTACTGAATTGAATTATTTGTCAGGGGAACTTCTACTCCCGCCCAGAATGGAGCGTGAGGGAACCTCAGACTTTTACTGACTAAAACCCAGACGTGTTCTTTCAGTTGCCCGATACATCTTGCGGAATTGTTCGAAAGAGTTACCGAGGCCCTGGAAAGGATATTGTATAACGACACTTCATCATGATCACCATCATTTCAGCCGAAACACGTCCACTGTTGGACATAGCGCTCCCCCGATTGTCGCCGTAATGACTGATCCTATGCATCTCGCATCGACAAATAACATTTATTACACTGCAAATCTGATTGGCGTCTGTCACGTCACAACCTCAGGTTCACTAGAAAATCAGTTTCAGGCACCAGTTATCTGTCATTTATGCTGAACTGGACCAATTTTGGCGCAGCCATGAGACACACTTTTAAAATTATTTTTTTTCGTATATATCTTTTTATATTCGATCTTCTATTTTTCTCTCTAGCTTTCTAAACGAAAGTATGTAGGTATGTGTGTGCCTACATTTTTTACACACACGTATTCATTAGATAATAAAATATTTTACTTTTTTTCTTCATTATTTTTGTTATAGATAGATAGATATACTCTTTATAAGAAATTACAGCAGGAACTTAAAATTAATAGGATGCCACAATGGGCGGTCTTATCGCTAAAAGCGATTTTTGCAGATAACATTATGCTGAATTTGGCAGAGAAAAAAAGAAAAAGGTACGAAGGTAGTTCGTGGTGTACTGTAGACACTATAACGCAAACAAAATCGTAATATTCATTATCATACAAAAGTAGTCACAATTTTTATTACTCCATCGGTCCTCATATAACCCTTTCTATACCGATGTGTACAAGAGTCGTAATATTCCCTTTATCCGGAAACGCCAACATGGCCGCCACATACCGACAATGGGGTTTATTGATGTCTGGGGTTTTTCCCATTCCAACAGAATTGCTGTAAATTTTCCTGTTTCAAAACTAAAATAAAACCAGATAAAAATTTGAATGAATCTTGATTCAAGTAGGTATAGTGAAGGGGAAGACTATAAAGTCGTTTATTGAAGTAGGTACTATACTATACAAAATGTCAACACCCTTGAAATTCGTATAAACAAAAGCATTTAACAACTTTAATTAAGATCGAAGTTCAAGTCACCTTTTAGAACAAAGTTTGCAAAACCAAAATCCTGAACTATTATGTCACATCTTAATTGCAGAAACCAAATCCAAAATCCGTCTACCGTCGCGAACAGAGCAACACAGCAACACTCAATGGATATCGCTGTCTCACTCTAAACAAAGCCCGAACCTTTTGGAAGAAAGACGCACACGGGTATAAAATTCTTGATGGCATAACGTCCTATTGATTTTCCTTGTGACGTACTCTGTCCCCTATTTATATTGAATGGAACGGCCTACAACTGTTCAACTGTTCTGTTTGTGTGTGAAACGGACCACCAGATAAAGTTGCTTCGATGTTTCGCTGAGCATCCCTGAATATTATATGTTACTTTTAGCATATTGCGTAGAACGGACCTCATGAAATTAAAAGTTGTTTAATAATTTCAGAGAAAATGGAGGCTCTATGTTGTGACTAAGAAATCTTTGTAGAAGATTTACGAATATTTTAAAGAAACATGCGTCAAAATTTGTTTTATTCGCTTTAGTTAATCATGAAATGTTTGAAGTGAAGGAATGCAGCGCTCTCTACTAAATGGCGTGTCTCATTTAATATTCATTGAAGCTGTAAAATCGATTTTTGAAGAGGAAAAGCAAAAATGGAATGTTGAAAGTTTACATTCAATTCAACATTTTGTTTCAAATATTAATTTGAGTCAGCTTTAATAGCCTTGATACTTAAGTGAAGGCCAGTACCTAAGTACCGTTTTAAAAATGTATGAGAATGTTTTCAAGTCCACAATAATTTACGGTAGGTAATTGAAATACTTTGCGTGACATTTTAGGGCCCAGTTGGTCAATTAATAATATCCTTGATTACGTTGTACACACACATATACGCATACATAATTTAGACTCCTAAATTATGAACGGTATCTGTAATTATGGCTGTCGCAAGCCACTCGAAGTGACGCCAAGTAATGGAAGCGAGGACAACAGTGCAGTATGAATTAGTTTAATGGAACATAACATGGGAAACCACCAGGGTCGCTGCAATCGTGTCATGGACGGAGGGCTTACCATCTGTAGTGTGCATTATATAATTTAAAATGCAAACAATTTATTCTGTTTGTGTTGGCAGACTTGATTTGCATTGATTTTTGTTAGAAACAACTTTCCTCTACATTCTTATACAAATTTGAATCGCTGTCAACAGCCATACCTAGTTACTGTTATTCTGTGTTGTTATCCATACTGTCATCTGGTTCATGTTGTTGCACCTGGTTTTTGATAGAAAGGAAAGGGGATGTATTTACCTGCCATCCTTGCAGCAGCAGCGATCGGTCCACCGTCCGCAGCCACATGACCGCGTCCCCTGCCTGGAAGTCGCGCAAGCGATGGCAGCGTGCGTGCAGGAACAGCCCCAGGCACTTCAAAAGCTCCGATGTGGACGCCTGGATGACGGTCTTCCGGGGCGCCACGGGCGGGCCCGTGCTCGGCAGCTTTTCGTAACACAGCACATTGTTGTTGAGCGCGTTGGCGCGCGCGGCGTCAGGAGGTGCGGGCGCGGGCGCGGCGCGCGCGTACACTCCCCCCACGTGAGCGTTCTTGTTGCGGTCCACGGGCGCGTTGTCCGTCAGCGGCGCCCGGAATGTTGCAACACTCTTGCTCTTGCATTCCAGCTTCTTCTTATTATTATTCGCCGTGGAAAACCGCTTCCACGAAAGCGCATTTATAAACAGCGAGTGCTTCTTGAGATTCTTCTCGAGTGCAGTCTTCTCGGATATAATCTTGGCGGCGTCGTCGAGCGTAGCGCGACGGTCGTCGCGCGGCAGCTCGCGGTTCTCGCGGTTCTTGGCATTGTTGAGGCGCTCGTAGGAGTAGGCGAGCGCGGCGCGGTCGGGCGGCGGCGCGGCGGCGGGCGGGCGCCGCTCGCGCGGGCTGAAGCTCAGCACGGTGCCCATGAGGCCCGCGCGCGTGCAGCCGCTAGGTGCCCGCATGCATGACGTGTGCGGCCGGCAACAGCGGCGGCCCGAGTGGGCTCGATAGCGCCGCGCCTGCGCGCCACACTGCGCTATCGACCGCGGCGCGCGCAGCAGCTGACGTCGCCGCCCTGCCCGCCGCCGCCCCACCCGCGCCCTCCCGCCCCGGTAAACAAACCCCGACACCACGGAATTACTTATCGGTTATTAATTCCAATTAAAACCGACGCCTTTCACCGGAGCTGTCGCAATTAGCAACTCAGAACATAAGTGACGACTACGTACTTCAGTTCAATTCACTATCATTACTAGATATTAAATGACTCTCCATTCAATATTCATTAATCCACATATCTACGAATATGCACTCAATTGCAATGATAAACGTGTGAATGCACGTCCATTGTCTCATCGATCATGTTCAATCGGACAGACGTATGCGTATAATGCAGGCAGGTACAACCAGTCGACGACACGACAGCGACCGCTTCCCATCTCTACAAACAGCGAGTTACAACCTCGTCATTTTTCAATAGCACAAGTACATTAGTTGGGACAGGAGACAGGCAGCTCGGGATTATTGCGGATGTTACATAATAATGCGGAGAGCGGCCGCTCCGGGACCATAATCGAATCAGCGAAGTACCGAGCGGCTGCTACCTTTGTGACTGTGTTTTGGAGCGCCTACCTCACAAATGTGGGTTGAATTGGCACCGACCTCAATACTTTTCATTACAACCGTGAGGCAATTAAAAGCTTTTGGTTGAACGAGCTCTTATGCTGTCATGTAACCCTGGTACCTACGTAAACGACCGAGGAGAAAACAAAAGCTGTTTTTTTAATGGTTTTCACGGAAAGAATGTAGGGCATTTGCTGCGTGGGAAGAAGGGCCATGCTAAAAGAAAAATAAATTATAAGTTAAAAAGTTAGGGGATAAGATGACTATTTGAAAAAACAGAGACCTGAGGAAAAAATAATAACCTGGGTACTTCCTTGTGTTTTCTTTATGTACTTACGATATTTTATACTAAACAACACATAAGACTAAAAACGAATCTTTTTCTGAAAAACAACAACTAAATTAGAGATTAAATGAAGCAGCAATTAGCATTTCAAACATTGGTATAAAGAAATAAAGTGGGAACATCTTGCTATCTTTTTTAGGGTTCCATACCACAAAAGGAAAAAAAATGGAACCTTTTTAGGATCACTCTGTTGCCTGTCTGTCAGTTTGTCAAGACCTTTTATATCGGAAACGCGTGGATTTGAAATTCAAACCATATATGTTCTCATAGATTGTGAAGGTTTGCGCTCCCTTGAAGCTGGGTAAAAACCAACTTGTGTGTTAACGAAGAACAAGATACGGCCGGCCGGCCGGCATTAACAGGTTCAAGGGACCGCAAACCTGGGCGTATGGTTTTAATTTCAATTCGATACCTCCACGCGTTCCCGAGATAAGGGTCTAGACAGACAGACGGACTACAAAGTGATCCTATAAGTATTCCGTTTTTTCTTTTTAAGATACGGAACCCTAAAATATGAGTCTACAACTACTACACAATTATATGGAAAACTACAATAAACGGAAGTAAACAAGATGACGTCTCATACATAACAATATGACGCATGATTATATACTGGCGCTGAGCCCAAATAAATTGGTATGAAGTGAAGACAACAATGGCGATGACAACTTAAAAATAAAGCCACAATAAAAAAGTCCGTTAATATTTTGGCCTCTAATTCTGATCCCAAGTTGAGCCCGACCGTAAATAAATGAGCTTATCCTGTCAGCAAAATATGGCTCAGCTATAATCTGGAGATTAAAATGTTATCCGATAAAATGCGAAGGTTTTGCATCCTGACCAAATTCGACTATAATACTTTTTTTTTTCACAACTATCACACAACGCCACCTAGAATCAATCTACTGGTACATTTGTGTTCACCTAACTGGTCAAAATGTACTAAACTTGGCAGATTTTTTTCGCGGTTTCAGGTTTGGTTCCATAGTAAAAGTTGTTTGTTACCATGACTACAATCACGTGTTTAAGTATCGTTCAATAATTACCAGTCACCCTATATATGTACATGTTTATTTCCAATGTACGTATAGCTCCTTCCCTTTCACAGTTTAGTGGTCGTCAAAAGGATCGCGCAAAGAACTCGTAGTAGTGCTTCTGGTGTGATTCACCCCACGATCCTTCGCCAATTCTCTCCGCCGGTCAAAATACTGGAGCAGAAATTAGAAATCAGAATCGTTTATTTCAAATAAACCAATTACAGGCACTTTTGAATCGTCAAAATGTCGGTCAGTGAAAAAAAAAAGTAAAGCTAAATTGCACGTTCCAAAGCGTACATCTCTATGGAAAAGAACGTGCAAGAAACTCCATGGCCATTTCTTGTTCTTGACTTTTACTCTATTAACTTTGAACTGAGTAACAAAACTCACTGTACTGAACTATGAGAACTATATTTCAGAACTCTACATGTGAACTTGAGAACTACATTGTCCGAATTCTATAAGTGAATTGTTTGCCCTACATTATTAGAACTAACGTCAACACTTGTCGCTTTTATTATGTGAGTACAATGTGAAAAAATAAATTAAACTAATTAATTAAAAAATAGAAATTGAATTAAGCCGCTGGCAGCTAAGAGATGACCAGTCAAGACCAACTGACGGCGCCCGTTCACGAACATGACGCGTGCCTCAGCCCCACTCAGCTGAACCATTGTAAACACGTACCACCGTCAGCAGTCTCATTTGAGTGAGCATGACAAACTCTAAACTGCCAACTGAGCACTCGTGCAAAACACTATGCGTCTTAAAGCAGACTAAACATGATCGCTTCATTACAAAGGTGACCTGTCTCGCCCTCCGGTGCCCTCCACATTTCAACTTCCACTCCCTTGTACAGTATAAATTATTTTTGAATGGATGTTTTCTTCAGGTTCTCGGCTCCTTGCTAACACAAAATCAGTTAAGGGGAAACGCCAAGGCAGCCCGCGAAATTTTTTGCTTACATTGTGTGTATTTTGTAGACCAGTGAAACGTTGTATGTTGTACATATGATTTGCAACCGTAACACGTAGACAGGTATTTTCGGAATTTCATTAAAATCTTCTATATCACTATATAGTATAAAACAAAGTCACTTCCCGCTGTCCATCCCTATGTATGCTTAGATCTTTAAAACTACGCAACGGATTTTGATGCGATTTTTTGCAAACGGACTATAATACGATAATTTGATTTTTGCGGGCTTCTTTGAAGCATTCGCTTTAAAATAATCAACAGGGCTATTAGCTAACTTTTTCAAAACAGTTGACAACTGGCATTTGATGTACACTAAACTTTGTTGTCAACTAACAAATTCATAACTTTAGTATTGCGTATGACATCAAGTGGCTACCAAACTACGGTGGGTAAGTGGTGGCTAACAAAAATTAACGGTGCATATTGTCCCGGCTCTAGTTTTTATCGACTATTATACAGCTAAGTTAAATATCGCATCTTCAGCTTAAAGCTTACACAATCACAATTTTAAAAGTATCGATACAATAACATCTCTCAAAACGTGTTACGGTGGATATCAAAGGCACCGGTGGATAATGACGTCATATCAGTTAGTCACTAAAGATAGTCAATACGAAACTAGCTGTTTGACAGTTATACGATGTACATTCTAGCAAGTGATCTTCACTTGAGCTGTCAACAGAGTTACGCAATAGCCCCGCAGATGCGTTAAGCCGTACTAAATACTAGTTTATTTGTTGGTAAAAATATACGTTAGTCATGGAGGTCGTGGCGTGGCTGACTATGCGGTATGCGAGACGTCCATTTATATACACTATACTTAGATACATGACCGTCTGGCACAATATCCACCTAATGCTCTTTATCGGCATCCCTGGCATTTTTCGCCACCTCGGAGATACGACCATACCAAAGAGGTTTTTAAAACTTTAGTCTTCGCAAATTGAATATTTGAAATTCTCGGCTTTTCTCTACCATAATATGCATGATTTATGCACGATTTTTTATGCACATGATTTTACACTTTTTTTTTGGTGGTGTGTAGAATCATCCAATGACAACGCCCACCCTTGAGCGGAACGGGAAATAGTGTGACTCTTACTGACTAAAAACCCACCCCGTTCCTTCGTTGCCTATCATACCAGGGCCGAGCAATCCTTTTAGTAGCAGTCCTTTGGCCCCAGTAGGCTTCGACCCTGCCTGCCTGCAGCTAACTGGGCCTCTACGGTTTGCTGACAACTCCTTGAGGCGCGCGGGAACAGTACGCGCCGTCAATGACCTGGTCTTGGTTCGGATTGATACCGGACGGTCGGAAAGCGAGCTTAGGGTAGCTCGCCGTCCGCAAGCCCGCGCCTACGTTGACTGGAAATCAGGATCGCAATCGGAATCCCCGCGGTGGCTAGGGCGTAAGGGCCATTGCTTCTCGCGTGGGGCCTCCTCCTTTGCTAGCATTACTGCTTCGCAAAAGGAGGAGGAGAGCGACAGCCTGCCATCCCTCATGTTTATACACTCAAACATGTACGAGTAAACTCACGGACCCGATACATTTATCTCTAGGCCTCACAAATATTAGTTCCGTGCAGGAAACGCACCCGCGACTCGAGTATTGTAGTATGTAACCCATCATGAGCAAGTACAATACGTAATTAATGCGCTTTACCATCAGTTGGGATCATTGTCACTTAATTCTTAATTCTTTATTGTACACACAGATATAACATAGCATATAGAGATACAAACAGTTCATGTACAAAGGCGAGCTTAACTCAGCAATGAGTTTTCTCCCAGCAAACCTTTGAGTTATAGAGAGAAAACATATTCGAGGGTAGGATCCAGTGCACAATATAATTCTAAATAATAAAGTCTAATATAGGTATAATTATATTATACATACTAATACATACTATACATACTATACATATTAATACATACTAATACACTAATATTATGTCAAAAATGAAAGGAAGTGCTCTTTAAGTTTCCTCTTGAAGACATCCAGAGAAGGGCTGTCGCGAAGAGAGTGAGGCAGAGAGTTCCAGAGACGCACTGCAGTTACCGAAAAGGAGCCATCGTAGCGGCTAGAAGTATGACGCGGAGTACGAAGAAGAAGAGAAGAGGTGGTGCGACAGAGTTTACCCCTCGGGACGAGGTACTCAAAGCGTTCACGAAGGTATTGAGGAGTATTAGGATTGTGTAGGATTGTATAGAGGAGAGATAGAATATGTATATCTCGCCGACGCCGAATCGGCAGCCACCTTAATCTCACTAGTTTATATCAATTAAAAAAAAAGGAAGAAAACCTTCTGGTATACTAATGTCTTGTTTAGGAAAATGGAGCCACAAAATTCCATCACACAAAAGGGAAAAGATTCAGTATACTATTAACGATTCTAAGTTCTGCGAACAGCCATGACGCTATGCCATGATGGAATAAAACGAAAGCCTTATAAAGGGTGACGCATCGCTTGGAATCCAGCGACAGACTAAACGATTAACATGAAGATCTAATAACTCTTCAAGAGCACTTTCAGTATATTTGTAAACAGATGTATATCATTATATCAGGCGTGGGCACGTGGGCTCTCGCGCAAGCCCACGCATCTTTAAGAACGAGGGTTTTTTTATAATAGATAGGCTCTCTTATATAGCTAGACCACTTTTTCACCTGATGGTAAGCAAGGATGTGGTCGAACGCTAAGTTGCGACAGTAGCTGTCACGTTTTCGAATTTATGAAAGAAAAAGGCATCGCTGATGCGCCTTCGCCCACGTCTAAACCCTTTAGTCACATAATGTCCACTATATCAAAATGTCCACTGTATCAAAATGTCCATTGTAATAAGATGTCCACTGTATCAAACTGTCCACTGTATCAAAATGTCCACTGTATCAAACTGTCCACTGTATCAAAATGTCCACTGTATCAAATTGTCCACTGTATCAAAATGTCCACTGTATCAAAATGACCACTATATCAAAATGTCCACTGTCACTGAGGAAAAAAGACTTCCAGTCCACGCTACGCCTCTATGTGTAGATATTTATAACAAAAACTTTTGCTAATGAACATGTTCGGTTCTCACTAGCTAGTGATCTTCATCAGCTTGTTAAAATGCTGCCACGAGCTCTTAATGCGATCCATTTTACGACGTAAGTTGAAATGTTAAAAAAATGGAGTTATATAGGGTGTATAGCTTCCAGAGGCGTAGCTACCGCCGTATCTATCGTATCAATTATACGGGGCCCCCGTGCTGCAGGGGCCCCGTATCTATCGTATCAATTATACGGGGCCCCCGTGCTGCAGGGGCCCCCATGTAGGCAAAATTTCGCAACATGTTATCCACAACAGTGCGGAGGATTCGCCCGGGTGTCGCCACTGTGCGGAACACCCGGAGGACACGGTGGAGCATACTGTAGAGGTGTGCCCCGCCTGGGCGGAGCATCGCCGTGTCCTCGTGGGGGCGATCGGCGGCAGCGATCTCTCTCGCCGGGCCTTGCTTCAGCCGCGTCCGTTGGCCATGGTCCGTAGTGAGGAGGGATGGCAGGCGGTCGCCTCCTTCTGCGAAGCAGTAATGCTAGCAAAGGAGGAGGCCGACCGCATTAGGCAGAGGCAACGGGGCGCTCGCCCCTGCCGCCGCCGGGATTCCGATCCCGATTTCCGGCCACCGTAGGCGCGGGCTTGCGGACGGCGTGCAATGGGTAGCACGCTGTCCGATCGTCCGGCAATCGACCGGACCGAGCCCAAGTCGTCGACGGCGAGGAGCTGTCAGCACACCGAAGAGAACCCAGCCTGCTAGCTGCAGGCAGGCAGGGTCGAAGCCTACTAGGGTCATGGGTTAACTTCCGAAAGACATACCCGGCCCCGGCACGATAGGCTACGAAGGAACGGGGTAGGTTTTTAATCAGTAAGAGTCTGACACTACTTCCCGCTCCGCCCAAGGGCGGGATTTGTCATTGGATGATTTTACCTACCATAAAAAAACACCTCATGGTAAGTTTCCTGGAATTTGTATTGAGTAGCTATCGGCACAAGCAACGGCACGATTGGTGCAGTGGTTGATCGATTGGGTTCAGCGCTGCGGGTCGCGGATTCGTTTCCTGCATGGAACAAATATTTGTCAGGCCTACATATGTAGATGTTTCGCGTCTGTGAGTTTGCTCGTACATGTTTGTGAGTGAACCCACGATTTTTCATTGCAGAAAATCATCCCTACTACATCTAGTTATACTGTACTATAACTTATTCTGTGGTTATACTTAGGATCAATAAAGTGAGTCGTCTGGTGAGTAAGCCAAAATGATTAAATAAACCTATTATTTCTGTGATTTCTAATACCTTACTGTAATATTGACTGACAATTAACAGGCCTCTTCTGAGATTGGGTGGAAGTGTTTAGGGTTCCGTGACACTTTTGTTTTGACCAAACAACAGGATTTTTGTCACGCAAAAATTCTCAGTAATTCTATATATTCTGTGTATTCTGTGATGTATAAGACATGATGAATTAAAAGTTGATAATAATGTTTAATTAATGTTTTGTGATTTTAATTATTTATATTTACTTTAATTTTTCATTGTGACTGTTCTATTTGTATTGATTGTTTATGAGTCATTAATACTTGAAATAAAGTTATAATTGTTATAGAACCTAAGTAATTCGTACAGTTTGACTCTTGACTCTTTTCTCAACAGTTTTTTTTTTTTATCATGTATCTACGAGTATGTGGTAAACTTCACAAAACACTTAGGTACTAACGTTTTGATTACACAGATCACTTGATCGTAATATTGTGATACATAAAACTCAAACGATATGAGAATAGATAATATACAATTTAGGTAGTTGTCCTAATGTGCAAAATTTCAATCGCCAATAAACTTTGCTAGTTAAAAAAAAACACAATGATCACTATTCGCTTGGCCTACATCAGCTGTCCCGATTAAAATTGTTTCTAAAGTTCCGTCCACAATTAAGAATAAAGTCACCCAAAGGACAATGCAAAGGGCAAAATGCTCGAAAATTCCTTGCACGATCGAATCAGAAATGAAGATTTATCCGCAGGCGAACCAAGGTTACCGAATTACCCCGAAGAATCGCCAAACTTAAGTGGCAGTAGGCAGGGTAGGTACTGTTGCACCCTTGCTGCTGCAGGCTCGACTTCCAGGATCAATTTATTTATTTATTTATTTATTATATGCTTTATTGTACACCATAACATGAACAAAAACAAGGAACTAAAACACACATATACAATGGGCGGCCTTATCGCACTCTGCGATCTCTTCCAGGCAACCTGGGATGGACAGTAATTGCCTGGACAAGAAATGGGGGCTGTCATTGGTGTGACAATAACAGTGATATACATATTTATATTACAATAGATACATAGATATATACATATATTTTATAATAAATACATACATATTGAACAATACATAAATTTACATGACGACTAACAACATTCACAGCGACAGGTAACGACTTTTGTAATGTTTCGGACTGATATAATAAAATTACTTCTTTACACTTTAAAGAATCTCGTAGCACTGCCTATAAAACAATAAAATATTCTTTTCCTATAAATATTCAAATGTATTCTAGAAATACCATCATCCTTCGAAATACTAACAAACCAGTATTATAACTCATAAGCATGAGTTCGCATATAATGTCATGCAAACTCATTACTCTGACATCACAGTACATATAGGGTGACTGGTAATTAGTGAACGATACTTAAACACGCGATTGTAGTCATGATAACAAACAACTTTTACTATGAGACCAAACCTGAAATCGTGAAATAAATCAGCCAAGTTCAGTACATTTTGACCAGTTTCGCGAACATAAATGTACTGAACTTGGCAGATTTTTTTGCGATTTTGGGTTTAGTCTCATACTAAAAGTTGTTTGTTATCATGACTACAATCACGTGTTTAAGTATCGTTCACTAATTATCAGTCAGCCTATATATTATATACGAGTAGCTCGCAGAATAGATTGCCGTCAGGACCGTAAGGTTCAGGGGTAGCGACCGCGCACCGGAAGACACGGCGCTGAAGGTCTCCTATGAGGTTGACCTGGTGAGGATGGCGGGAATCCGATGAATGCGAGACGTACAGGAGCGTTCATTGTGGCGACAATTGGGGGAGGCCTATGTCCAACAGTATAATAATATTTCCACAACTATCACACAACACCGTCTAGTCCCAAGCTAAGCAGAGCTTGTGTTATGGGTACCAGACAGCTGATAAACATACTTATATATTTCTAAATACATACACATCATAGATAATTTACAGCCAGACACAGAACAAATGATCGTGCTCATCACACAAACATTTGTCCTAGGTGAGAATCGAACCCACGACCTCCGGCATAGCATTCAGGGCCACTAACCACTAGACCAACAGGCCAGTCAAACAGTAGACGTCTTTTGAATGAAATAAGAATGATAAAAGACTAAAGTAGAATGCCAGTAACTCTTATCATCAATACTGAAGTAAAGTTTCAAAAACACATTTTGCATCGCACTTTCATTATTACGATCGTCCTACAAAAAGTCGATAAACTATTAAAAAAACAACCCTACAGAACCAACCCCAAACCTCAGTCAAACATAGATTATTCATTTGGAATCAAAGCGAAACCACGCCGCCTGTCCGTGGCCGTGCGAGGTCGCTCCTAATGTCTTTAGCGAAGCCCTAGAGGGACGGTGCTGCGCCACAAGTCAATGTTTACCTAGACACGCGTGCGACTCTGTATTGTACGCATTTAATTTGGGGGCTAATGGGTACCTATACTCAGAAATGTTTAATGTCTATTCAAACTTATTAATTCCACTTTTTCATGTTGACTTCTAGCGGTAAGTGACTCATGAAAGCGCCAAACGCGCAGTGCGGCTGATTACAAATCTATGTACGGCTAAATTTTGATCGTTTTAATCCCGTGGAGGGTCGATCCGGTACATGAAACACCTATTGATTTGTAAAAATAAAAATTATAAAATAAAAACCTACTTTTTTTAAAACTCGAATTAATTTACGCATGTACGAAATTATTTTTTTAGTTAGTACGCAACGAACGACAAATACCTACAGATCATTGATTGTCTCAGCTAATGTTTACTTAAATAAATTAATTTCGTACATGCGTATATTAATTCGAGTTTTGGAAAAAAAAGTACTTTATTTTTTATTTTATCGATAGTGTTTCATGTACCGGACTACCGGTTCACCCCTCCACGGGAATAAAAAGTTCAAAATTTACCCGTGTATATGTATAGACTTCAATAGACAATAAATGTTATTAAGTTCAAGAATATGTTTGTTTGGACAGGAATGGCAGGAATTATACAAATATTTTAATGTTGGTTAGCCCTTTTCTCGAGAGACGTGGATGAAACTCCGGAGAACAACTACCGTTTTAAAATGTTCGCTTTAATTCGCTTCTCGGCGAATTCGCTAGGTTCTAAGCGGTTAGTAAGCTACTGTACGTTTTCGGCCTTAGGGCATTGATCTGACGCGTGTCATTAATCTCAAATCCAGACTCCAGAAATCAATGATGAAAGACCTAAACATTTTGCTAAGCTTGCTGGGTGTCGAACCCAAGAAGCTTTGGCGACGAAAAAAATATCACGCCTGTATTTTCAAACAGTTTAAATTACAACATAATACTTTGGTGATTAAACACGTCTGTTGTAACACAACTGATGGAAGGCCAAGAGAACGCTTAGGTACCTAGAAGGAAACTATTCACTTTTGACATAAAGCCCCCCAGGTTATAGCTATCAGGAAACACAGATTCTGGTACCAAATTCCACTCTACCAACCTCTCAAAAATTCAGTCTCGACACCTTGCCCTATCTGGGCATCAAATTCACGACCCAGTATCCCAAATTCCACCATTGCGCTTCAACTCAAATCAAAGGACGTTGAACTTTAAGGAGGGAGTATATGACGAAACCAATTTTGCCACGGCATTATTATTTTCCCATTGAAAAACTCATAATATCTTTACATTAACAATAAAAAACTCAATTCGTACTTAGGTACTTAGTTATATTATAAATGCGAAAGTAATTTTGTTATTGTTACATCTTCACGCTTAATCAGCTAAACCGATATTGATGGAATGTAACTCAGAATACAGACAAGGAGAAGAAAAAGAACTTGAGATACTTTTTATCAACAACCATGGCGGTGAAGGCACGGGCAGCTTTTATCTATAGATTTATAATTCTTCTGTAAGTAGAAGTTGCTTTCATCTTGTAACTCCTCCTAAACCGCTTGACCGATTTGGAGTTAATTTTGTGTGTATATTTGAGTGGGGCTCTGGATGGTTTGAAACTAATAAATTGGACCTGGTGCTGCAATCGGGATCATAATTTTTTTTTTTCTGATAAAATGTCAGCTTTCGGGCAGGATCAGTACCTCTACCATGAGTTTTAAGCAATAGTATTCGTCGCTACTCGATATCGACGCCGTAAATATTTTGTATGGCAAATTTTGCAGCGCCTCTAGCGGTCACTTGCAGAACCAAAATTTGCCATACAAAATATTTACGGCGTCGATATCGAGTAGCGACGAATACTATTGCTTAAAACTCATGGTAGAGGTACTGGGCTTCATCTGCCGGGACCGATAGTTCAGTATACGTTACAAAGGTGATGTTAGAAATGTAGATTTATACAAAGTCCTTTTATTCTCGGAACTCCGCTTTTGCCTAGTAAGGCAGTATAGTTCGTGGAAGTCACAATAGAAAATGCCAAACTGGATAAAAAATATCTTTGGAATTAGCTTAATAAAGGTACCTGAGTCAGGGTACCGTGACAAATCGTAGGTGTAACATTGAAAGGTCGCGTTATTAATCAACGGGTTCGACGACCAATTTTCCCTGCATATTTTACAAGTCCTGTATACGTCAAATCTTATGTACTTACGATCAACCTCTATATAAACCCCTATCTTCTTCTCTGTCGTTTCGCTCTTGGCAGAGCGGTCGTGGTCACGTTGAGGCGTCCACATTGGTGATAGAGGCAGACACAGCTTTATAAACCCCTATAACGTTCGCTATATGCAGCCCTATTTTTTAATTAGTTCACAAAAAATGGGGCTCAATTAGTACCCGTTGCTTATCATATTTGTGTAGTCAAAAGTAAAAAAAAAACGAAATCCTGAAATCGTCCACGAAAATTTTTCATAATTGTTAAAGTCATAATCAATCATTCATAACATTTACTACAAAATACAAAGCGCAGTGTTTTTCCATTTTATTGCCTCACATTTATTCATAATCAAATAACCAATAAAATATTTTCATAAATTGAGTGACATTTTGGGATATAAACAAACACTCATAACTTTACTGTTTATGAATTGTATTTATTGAGACTTTACTTAAATAATAACAAGACCTTTTCTAATAAGCCCTCTAAGTATGTGTACTAATTAAAAATTATGGATGTATACACACAGTCCTCATATAAATACGGTCCCACAATGACACACGGTGACATGGAGCACCATATCAGTATTGAAGGAAAAACAATAGAAAAGAATCCAGCCATATTCCGTCTATTTAATCTTTAAAGTTCGGTTTCACGAATGTATCGTGAAACATAGGTATAATATATCGTTTCAGAAATCGTTTTGAAAGAGCCGGGAAGGTCGATATTTGACTAATGTAATTTTATATAAGTAATATTCTCATTTCTTTTGTTTCTGAATACAAATTCCATATTATTCTGTATGATATATTGCTATTTAATTTTATTTTAATACATTTTTTTATGCACCGACGAGCTAAGTGCTTGTTAATTTTTTCTAAGATACCTAGACAGATAGATATAATCTTTTCTTTTTTTATAGTTAATTTACTAAATTGGCATGATTCTTCAAAGCAACTAGCCGTGCTTTCTGTCTTCCTGCATGCTGTAGGTTTCTTTCAGCACGCAACCTTCTCATGTAGAATCTTCACATTCTAGATTTGTTGTATTCGTTTTTTTTCACAATATCATTCATTATTTGTATGTATGTATCTATGTATATATTTATTATTGTCCTTTTTTTCCTTTCTGTCTGTCTTCTTTTAAATTGCACCTGCAATGTTATGTCTCTGCACCACCCTAATGTCGACTGGTAAAAAATGCCTAACAGATTAAGTCCGCCATTTTACAATGTATAATTAGTGCATAAAGTTTTAAATAAATAAATAAACCTTGACATGTATCACAGTACCAACTTAATATGCCTGGAACGAGGCTTGGGGTTCCCGGTTCACGAACCAGCGAGGTCGAAGGGTGGAGGAATGGGCCCTAGGGCAGGGCCTAGTCGTACAAAACCGGGGTTCTGTCCCCACGTGTGTGCGGATGCAGGGCGAGTCGGTGGTGGACATTACGTTCGCCAGCCCTGCACTGGCACCGCGCGTCGTCGACTGGCGCGTCATAGAGGAGGTGGAGACGTTCTCCGACCACCGGTACATCCGGTTTGACGTCTCCGCCCAGACCTCGACTGTGCCGGTCCGACAGACCCCGTGTGGTCCGCGTTGGGCGCTGAGGCAGCTGGACAGGGACCTGCTCCAGGAAGCCGCGATAGTCCAGGCCTGGGTGCAAGCACCGGACAGGCCTGTCGACATCGACGTCGAGGCGGACTGGTTCCAGGTGGCCATGTCGCAAATATGCGACGCGGCCATGCCCCGAGTCCGGCCAGGACGTGCCCGGCGCCAAGTACACTGGTGGTCGCCAGAGATTGCGGCACTGCGCGATGCGTGCAATGCTGCGCGACGCCGGTATACTAGACACCGCAGGCGCCGCACCCGTCCACCGGGTGCGGAGGCCATAGAGGCGGAGCTGTATGAGGGATACAGAGCTGCAAAGCGCACCCTCCGAGCGGAGATAAAGCGGGCCAAACTCGAGGCCCGCAACGTGTGGCTGGAGTCTCTGAACGTCGATCCGTGGGGACGCCCATACAAAATGGTGATGGAGAAACTCCGCCCATGGGCTCCCCCGCTGACTCAGAGTCTCCGGCCCCAGCTCGTGGAGGGTGTGGTGAGCGCTCTGTTCCCTACGCGAGGGGAGCATACTCCCCCGCCTATGGCTCCGCCACCAGCAGCGGTGTCCGATGCGGACCACGACGGCAACGACGGCAACAATGCTCCAGAGGTGACCGAGGTGGAGATGAGAGTGGCGGTGCGAAGGCTGAGTGCCAAGAACACCGCCCCAGGACCCGATGGCTTGCCTGGAAAAGCCTGGGTCCTGGCCATGGAGGAACTCGGGTCTCGATTGAGAGGGCTCTTCAGCGCATGCATGGAGAGGGGCCAGTTCCCGCTTCGCTGGAAGACGGGGAAACTGGTCCTTATCGCGAAGCCGGGGCGCCCCGCGGACTCTCCGTCCGCGTATCGGCCCATTGTGCTGCTCGACGAGGTGGGCAAGCTCTTTGAAAGAGTAATTGCAGACCGCCTCGTCGTGCATCTGGCACGGAAGGGGCCGGATCTTGCGGACGGCCAGTTCGGATTTCGCAGGAGGCGCTCCACTGTGGACGCCATCATGCGCGTGCGAGCCCTCACGACGGGGGATGCGGTGTCCCGGGGCAGGTGTGTCTTGGCGGTGTCTCTGGACATCGCCAACGCCTTCAACTCCCTGCCCTGGAGTTGCATTGGTAGGGCACTCCGGTACCACCGGGTGCCCGACTACCTCTGTCGGGTGATCGAGGCCTACCTGTCGGACAGGTTCATCATCTACCCCGGTCATCAGGGGGAGTTGAAACGGCGAGAGATGTCGTGCGGTGTTCCGCAGGGATCGGTACTAGGGCCGCCCTTGTGGAACATCGGGTACGACTACGTGCTGCGCGCCGACCTCCCCGACGGGGTCAGCGTGGTCTGTTACGCAGACGACACGCTGGTCCTGGCGCGGGGACGGTCGTACCAGGCGGCGGTCGAACTAGCGACGCGCGGGGTTGCGACAGTCGTGGAGAGGATACAGCAGTTGGGACTCGAGGTGGCATTGCACAAGTCCGAGGCCATGTGTTTTCACGGCCCTCGGAGCGCGCCACCTCCGGGCTCCCAATTAACGGTAGGAGGAGTTCACATCGGCGTCGGGTCGACGATGAAGTACCTGGGACTCGTCCTCGACAGCCGGTGGAACTTCAAGGAGCACTTCCGACGTCTGGCTCCCAGGTTGAATGCGACTGGGGCTGCGCTCAAGCGGCTCCTGCCGAACCTAGGGGGTCCAGACGCCTCCTGCCGGAGGCTCTACGCAGGCATCGTTCGGTCCATGGCCCTTTACGGTGCGCCGGTGTGGGCGCCATCGCTACGGAAGCGAGTGGCGGCCCGGCTAACCGCCTGCCAGAGGGTCATGGCCATCCGGATGATCCGCGGATACCGTACGGTGTCCTGCGAAGCGGCGAGCCTCCTTGCTGGCCTACCACCATGGGATTTGGAGGCAACAGTCCTTGCACACATGCATGACCTACGCGTGGAGATGCAACGTCGGGGCGAAACTCCGCTGCCGCGACAAGTCGCGGCATGGCGGACAGAGCTCCGGCGGGATCTCATGGTGAAATGGCGAGAGCGATTGTCGCAACCTCGTGCTGGGCACGCCACGATCGAGGCGGTAAGGCCCCTCTTTGAGGCGTGGCTGGAAAGGCCCCACGGCGTCGTCACCTTCCGTTTGGCGCAGGTGCTGACCGAGCACGGCAAGTTCGGTCCGTACCTGTACAAGATTCGTGCGGAGACGACGCCCGGGTGTCGCCACTGTGCGGACCGCCCGTTGGACACGGTGGAGCACACAGTCGAGGTGTGCCCCGCTTGGGAAGAGCAGCGCCGTGTCCTCGTGGGGGCGATCGGCGGCGATCTCTCGCGCCGGGGCTTGGTTCAAGCCATGCTCCGGAGCGAGGAGGAGTGGCAGGCGGTCGCCTCCTTCTGCGAAGCAGTAATGCTAGTAAAGGAAGAGGCCGACCGCCTTAGGCAAAGGCGGACACGCCGCCGCCGCCGCCGGGTTTCCGATCCCAATTTCCGGCCACCGTAGGCGCGGGCTCGCGGACGGTGGGCAATGGGTAGCTCGCTGTCCGTCCGTCCGGTAACAGACCGGTCCGAGCACAGGTCGTCTACGGCGCGCACCGTTCCCGCGCGCCTCAAGGAGTTGTCAGCATACTGTAGGGGTCCAGCAGGGCCGAAGCCTACTGGGGCCAAAGGTTATGTGAGACTGTCACCAAAGGCCCCAGGATAAAGGCAAGGAATGGAAAGGTAGGTTTTTTAGTCAGTAAAAGTCTGACACTGTTTCCCGCCCCACCCAAGGGCGGGATTCGTCATTGGATGATTTTTACCTACCACAAAAAAAAAAAAAAAAAAGTACCAACTTAATACACACCACGAAATTGAAGAAATTAATAACAATGTACGGTATGTAGCTACCAAAGATTTACTGTTACTGGGTACTTAATTATTTAGTAACATGAGCTTAAAGTGACTTACGAAAACGCCATGACCAGCCATTAATGTAGAAAAGTCAAGGTCGAAGCAGACTTTTCAGGTTTTTAAGAATTATTTTGTTTATTTATTTTATAACATACGAGCTGATCCGACAAAAGTTGCTCTACCATAAAATGGGGGATAGGAGACTAAAAATAACCTAGTACATATACTTAGACCTACTAAATATGCACAAAAAATATCATAAAAATAAGCCAAGCCGTTTTGGAGGATTTCGATAACAAAGACTGTGACACGAGATTTTTATACAACATTCATTTTAGTTTAAGCGCAACGTGATACACCTGTCTAGTAATTTTATTTAAAGTATCTATGTCAAAATTGTAAACCTGTAGATATCATGAAAAATCACAAAGCTTTTTATGTTACCTGGTTGGCCGCACAAATACGTGGTCACAAGTCACAAGGCCATCCGGGCGACTAAAGAGCTGTTTTGCACCCGCACCCAGCTGGCTCCTAATGCCCGCTTTGACCAGCCATGACGTGTCTTATACTTAGTATCGATAGTGTCCAACTTGTGACCTGTTTAGAATATTTTTAGGAAAAAATATAACATGGTGTAACAAATTATTGGAATCGATTCAGTTACCTACTGATTCTGAACAAACTATATTCAAACAATGTTGTTTATTAGTTTAAGCTGATCCCAAGTAAAATGGGATAAGGGCAGGTAGAAAAATAATAGCGACACCGCTTTGAAATTTTAGTCTTTTCTCTACTATAAAATATGCGTCTAATATACACCTAAACCTTCTTCATAAATTATCCACTCGGTGTATTAGTTAAAATGGCATCAAAATCTGTTCTGTGCTTTTTGAGTTTATCACAAACAAACAGATAGACAGACCGACGCGGTGGGGGACTATATTGTATAAGTTGACAATTAAAATAGCGTCACTGAGCTACTTGACCTTATCAAAAATGCTTTTACCAAAGCTATTTTCACGTGTTTTACGATCTTATCTTTTATTGGTGAATTAATTTCAATGATATTTTTAGGATTCCGTGCCCAACAGGTTTATATTTTTTTTTTTTTTTTTTTTGGTTAGGTAAAAAAAATTGGACCCTTTACTAAGACTTCGCTGTCTGTCTGTCACCAGTCTGTAACACAAGAATCGCGATAGCTAGACAGTTGAAATTCTCACAAAATATATATTTCTGTTGCCGCTATAACAATACATACAAAAAAAATCTAAGGGTTAAAAACTTGAAAATTTTCCCATACAACAAACGCGACTTTTTTGCCCTTATTTGCTCGTTATCAATAATGGCAACAGGTAGGCACTTGCAATATTCACAAAATACTCAGTTCAATTTTTACTTTCATAATAAATAATAAAAATGAAATAAAATAAATAATTGGGCCCTCTTTGTTTCGGTGTTCCTTCTCAGGGTAGTCAGCTAGGAAACACCGGCCTCATCTAGTTTAAACTAACGAAAAAAAATATTGATGTGTAAAAGTGTTTTTTAAAACCTATTTGCAAAATAAATATCATTTACTTAAATAATAATATAATTAAAATAAAATAAATTATTTTAATTATATTATTTTCCCTTACAAAAAACGTTATTATTTGCATATTTTTGCTCGATATCAATAAATGGTAACAGGTAGACACTTGAAATATTCACAAAATACTTAACTGTATATTTACTTTAATAATAAATATTAAAATTAAAATAAATATTTAGGTATACAAAAAAAGTGATTTTTACTTGTCAATGGTACGGAATTCTTCGTGCGCGAGTCTGACTTTCAATTGGCCGGTTTTTTTTTTTAATTTATAAACAATATTTTAACTACACATGTACATAAAAAACTTAAACTTATTTATGATATTAAATCTTGATAATAATATTTAATCTCGATTATGATATTTAATCTTAAATATGATATTTAATCTAAATCATAATCATCAGTCATGGCCCAAAATAAAACATTTTATATATTTAACCTACCTGGCTATTTCCATTGTCAAATAATATTATACTTAATAATAGAAAACAATATACAACACTGATTCGTTTACTGTTCAAACTTCCCTATGTTATTATATATTATTAATAAATTGTTAATTAAGATATCATTGTTTAATAAAATTAACCTTTTTTTCTAATTTAACTCAATAACGAATATGTAATTTCATATTAAAAATATTTTAATTGTATTATATCATTTAATTTGTATTAACTAATTAATTCTTATTAGAGTAAATAAGTAATGATTTTATTATGTTAGCACAGATTCAATTAATTGTGGGAAGGTGGCTTGAGACTTATCCGTGACAAGTTTTAAAAAACAGACATTTTAAACAAACTTTACAGTATCATCAAAACACAACAAATTTTATAATCAATGCCACCATGATATCTTTAAATTTATGGTCATTGCTAATTCTCAAATAGCTTAATAGATGGCTCTGTGCCGATGACGCGCATTTCTACATCGCGGTGTTAAGATTCTCCGCGGCTGAACGACCCTCCGTGATTTGCCCGTTTCAAACTAAGACCTTACTTCATAGGATCATTTCTATAGTAAGCTCTTCGCGAGACTTTCACACTATGTGAGTCCTCACAAGTCACGTTGATGAGTCGTGGCGCGGTACCCTGAGCGTGAGGCGGGCGGTGGTAGACCTACCATCAGCCCTCGATGATCGTTCACTCCCTTCGCAAGGGGGGAGCGTGGGGTACTGTCGCTGTCTGAGTGGCTTGTTTTTAAAACCTTATGAATTTAACTAATGATGTAAATAATGAGTTTTATTTTTAAAAACAGTATTTTCTAAAATGAATTATCCCTTTAACTTAACAATATTAAAGATATTTAAACATTAATCCACATTAATTTAATTTAATTACTTAAATTAACTTGAAAATGTGTTGAACATTAATTGTGAAATATAGGTGATTTTGGTATTAATGTAAATAAAAACTATAGGAGATATTAAAAATTAATACCTGATATTCATTTTCGTAAAATTTGCATCATATTTATGTTTAAATATTGTACATATATATTATGATACCGATTAATTTGTTGACAAAAATAAATTTTAACAACTTCGTTAATATAACAAAATAATAAATAATTACTATTGAGATTAATGAGTACGTTGATAATTCCCGTAGTGATTGTTATGGCTGACCAATAATCAACCAAAAGAATCGTGATTCACCTAGAGTACTATTCTGTATAAAAAAACTTCGAAAAATCGGTCCTAAATTAATTGGTGTGTGTATTGCAATATATTCATTTACTAATTGCATGATACTAGTAGTAATTTGCTGTAACGGTTAATTCGTACCCCATTTATATTTCTTATATCCATTGAGCTAAAATTAACCCACATTGGGTCCACGTGGTGAATTCCTAATGGACAGTAATTTACCACTTGTACATAACTTAGAGTGATAATTTGAGTACTAGCTGTAGCAATATTATAAGGCTGATTATTTTTTAAACTTTTACATCATAATCTATTGCATCTATTATAATCATATTTATGATAATTATTCATTAATCTCAATTAAAATCGTTAAATAAATTAAATGATTGTTTTAAGGTTACGTTGGCAATGCATTATTATTTTCTTTATTTTAATTGCGTCTTATTTTTTTAACTGTAAAAATTTATAAATACTTATTAAAAAAAATGCGAGCGAATCTCATTACTTAATGTGAAACTTAGACTCGATTACAAATATTTTAACATTTTAACGATAGTTCTTAAAAACGTTTACTTATTTATCTAATGTGATCCTCAACTCGCGTGAACCTTAGTTAATTTGTTTTCTCTACTATTTGGCTAAAGAAAGTTTGTTCATTTACTATGACCATCCATTTGTTATAAATACCCGTATAAAAAAATCTTAATCATCACACCACAACTACAACATCCATTTTTATCTTCATCGCTAACTCTTAAACATCTCAGCAGATGGCTCTGTGCCGATGACGCGCATTCCTACATCGCGGTGTTAAGATTCTCCGCGGCTAAATGACCCTCCGCAATTTGCCCGTTGCAAACTAAGACCTTACTTCATAGGATCATTTCTATAGTAAGCTCTTCGCGAGACTTTCACACTATGTGAGTCCTCACAAGTCACGTTGATGAGTCGTGGCGCGGTACCCTGAGCGTGAGGCGGGCGGTGGTAGACCTACCATCAGCCTTCGATGATCGTTCACTCCCTTCGCAAGGGGGGAGCGTGGGGTGCTGTCGCTGTCTGAGTGGCTTGTTTTTAAAACCTTATATATATTATATCAATGAAGCAAATAATATCACTCAGATGGAATCATGCAGATTTATTTTTAGTCTTTTTTCTAAAATGAATTATCCCTTTTAACTTAACAATATTAACGATATTTAAACATTAATCCGCATTAAATTACTTAAATTAACTTGAAAATGTGTTGTATATTAATTGAGAAAAAAGGTGATTTTGTTATTAATGTAAATAAAAACTATAGGAGATATTAAAATTAATACCTGATAATATATGATTAAATATCGTATTTACTATGATACCGATTAATTTGTTGACAAAAATAAATGTTAACAACTTCGTTAATATAACAAAATAATAATTAACTATTATTGAGATTAATGAGTACGTTGATAATTCCCGTAGTGGCTAACCAATAATCAAACAAAACAATTGTGGTTTACCTAGCGTACTATTCTGCATAAAAATCTTCAAAAAATTGGTCCTAAATTAATGGGTGTGTGTATTGCAATATATAATCATTTACTAATTGCATGATGGTTTACCTAGCGTACTATTCTGTATAAAAAACTTCGAAAAATTGGTCCTAAATTAATGGGTGTGTGTATTGCAACATATAATCATTTACTAATTGCATGATACTAGTTGTAGTTTGTTGTAACGGTTAATTCATGAGTTTTTTAAGAGTATTACTAATGTAAAAAAGAGTAAAACTTTTATATTTGTTATATCCATTGAGCTAAAATTAACCCGCACTGAGTCCACGTGGTGAATTTCTAATGGACAGTAATTCACCACACGGGCATAACTTAGAATGATAATTTAAGTACTAGCTGTGGCAATATTATAAGGCTGATTATATGTAAAAGCTAAATGAGTTGCTTGAATGTTACATTGCTAGAAGTTTAATTTAAGGTACGTTTTAAATATCGCTGACATTAAAGACGTGACAAGATTAAATGATAATTCACAACCCTATTCACACGAATTTTGTACTTGGTTGATGAAATTGCACGCAATATATTTACACTTTAACGATACAAATAGTATTTTTGATGCAATCAATAAGTTATTGAGTAGCAAATTATTTTTTAATAAGTACTCAAATTTGATTATTTTACATCATAATCTATTTCGGCTATTATAATCATATTTATGATAATTATTCATTAATCTCTTTTAAAATCGTTAAATAAATTAAATGATTGTTTTAAGGTTAGGTTGACAGTGCATTATTTTTTTTTCAATTTCAATTGCGTCTTATTTTTTAACTGTAAAATATTACAAATATTTTAAAAAATGAGAGCGAAATTCGTTAAGTCGTTACTTAATGTAAAACTTACACTCGATTACTGTTGGTATGTAGGTTGAAAATCAATAAAACTGTAGATGAAATTATAGATCGTTTATTCGAGAGCCTTTACAATTTTAGCACAAAAAGATGAACAGAACCAATGTTACCAACTTAGAATACAATAACAGTGTTGTCAACATAAGATAATATAATGGCTGCGTTCTCATTTACTAACACTCCCTCTAGAACGCAGGCCCATTTTGCTAATACAATACAAATGTTTTGCAAGTGTTACACCTTTAGTTAGGTTGTCAGCTACCATACTGGAACCATTTACAAATAAAAATTTAACTTTACAGTTTTCAATATTTTCCCTTAGAAAATGCAACCTTATGTCTATATGTTTAGTCTTAGGTTTATAACAGTCAATTGATGCCAATCTTATTGCACTTTGGTTATCACTATAAATTAGTAACGGACTATCTAACCCTTGCCCAAGCTCATCTAGCAGCTGTTGAAGCCACAATGCTTCCTGGGCCGCTGCAGCCATCGCCATATATTCTGCCTCTGCCGTCGATAGTGCCACTGTCTGTTGTTTACAGGAATTCCAAGATATGCAAGCATTCTGAAAAATAAATGTGTAACCAGTGCATGATTTTCTGTCCTGTATGTCACTAGCCCAGTCTGCATCACAATATCCAGTTATTTCTTTGGAGTCATCTTTGACATAACATAACTTAAAGTTCTTGGTTCCTTGTAGGTATCTCATGACCCTTTTTACTCCAAGCCAGTGTTGATATCCTGGGCCATTGCAGTACTGACTCAACTTGTTTACTGCATAGGTGATATCAGGGCGTGTAACTTGAGCCAGATATATCAGGCAACCCACCGCTTCCCTGTATGGGAAATTGCTGTCTTCATTCTCAGATTTCTTCTCAAATTTCATATTTACTTCTATCGGAGTGGATACTGGTTTACATTCAGACATGGTAAACCGTTCCAAAACTTGTTTTATATACTTTTCCTGATCCAACATGATCACACCTGCCTCACGATCTCTAGTAATATTTATGCCAATACACTGCTGTATCTCACCTAAATCCTTCATACAGAATTCCTCTTTAAGCTTTTCTTTGATATCTGTTGCTGTTTTATTATCATTTGTAAATATCATTAAGTCATCGATCCAAACTGCAATAAAAATCATTTTGGATTTTGGTACATAGTAATATACACATGGATCAATTTTTGATCTTTCTAATCCAATTTTAAGCAGTGCTTTGTTTAGTTTAAGGTTCCACTGTCGACTAGCCTGCTTGAGCCCATAAATTGATTTATGGAGGTGACATACCTGATCACTCTCTTCATAGCATTCTGGTTGTGACATATATATTTCAGTGTCTATGTCACCCTGAAGAAATGCACTAACAGCATCCATCTGAATCATTTCTAAGTCATATTTAGCAGCTAGAGCAAGCAAGAATCTGACTGAGGTATACCTTACCACTGGAGCATAAACCTCATCATAATCCATCCCTTTTCTCTGAGCACATCCCTTAACAACTAATCTTGCTTTAAAACGGACAATCTCACCTTTATTATTTGTCTTACTTTTAAACACCCATTTACATGGCAGCGCTTTCTGATCAGATGGCAAATCCACTAATGACCAAGTTTTATTCCTCATTAAGGAATCATATTCCTCTTTCATCGCCTTCTTCCACTGTTTTGCTTGTGGGGATGACAATGCTTCATCAACAGTACAAGGATCACTCAAATTAAGAACTGGACAAAAATAACTTACATCATGATCATCCCTTACTGCACGCTGAGCAGTTCGGCGTGGGCGTAAGTTTATATTACGTGATGGTGATGAAAGATCAATTTCTTTATCAGGTATGTAGGATGGATCATTATCATCACCTGACTGATAATCTTCATTTGAAGATTGATCTGAGCTAATTTGTAATTCTTCTTTACAGGGTTCTTCAGTCGGCTGTATTTCAGAATCACTGTTGGATGAGCAAGGCAAATACACATTATGCTCTAGTCTTTGAACATTTTCTAGAAACACTACATCTCTGCTTTTGATAATTTTATTAGTGTCAGGATCAAGTAGCCGATAGCCCTTACTAGATTCACAGTAACCAACAAATAACAATTTCTTAGATTTAGAATCCCATTTTTGACGTTTCTCTTTTGGTATTTGAGCCATTACCTCGGTGCCAAAAATTCTCAAATTTGATAAATTAGGTTTCTTGCCTGACCACAACTCTAAAGGAGTTTTGCCATCAAGTGATCTAGTGGGTGATCTATTAACTATATAGGCCGCTGTTGCTAGTGCCTCAGCCCAAAAACGTTTTGACAAATGAGCATCAAACAGCATACACTTGGCCCTTTCTACAAGTGTCCTATTCATCCTTTCAGCAAGACCGTTCTGTTGAGGCGAATATGGGATACTACTTTGATGTTCAATTCCATGTTTACTTAAAAAAGAATCAAATTCTTTGTTGCAGTACTCTTTTCCATTATCTGATCTCACAGACTTAATTTTAGTATTAAGCTCTTTTTCTACTTTTGCCTTATAATCTTTGAACACTTCTAATACACTCATTTTGTGTTTTAAAAAATAGACATGAACCTTTCTACTAAAGTCATCTACAAAGGTAATGAAATATTTCATACCTCCCAGTGATGTTTGCTCCATTGGTCCACACAAGTCTGTATGGATAAGTTGCAGTAGGTCTGAGGTTCTGGTCCCAATGTTGTTAAAAGGCAATCTGCTTTGTTTACCTTCGAGGCAGGTGGTACAAGTGAACGGTCCTTTACTTTTGTCAGGAAACAAATTGACTCCCTCTGCACATTCCGGTAGTTTGTTAACATCTGAAAAATTCAGGTGTCCCATGCGCCTATGCCACAGAACAACATCATTTAAATTATTTGAGCTTGTTAAGTTTGAGTAGACTTCTCTGTGAGTGTTCAATTGATATAAATTGTTAACTAAAATTGCTGAACAGAGGAATTTATTATTTTTATCATAAATGTCACAACTTTTCTCTCTAAAGTTTACTTTACATCCATTTTTAACCATTGCACTAACAGATAAAAGATTTGCAGCAAGTTTAGGTATGTATAAAACTTCTCTCACCTGTATTTTATTTTGTTCATTACCATTCAATAATAAATTAACCTTTCCCATGTTTTCCACAGGTAGCGGTGTCTTACTGGCTACAGTTATAGTCGGTATCGGTGGGCTTGTTATATCATACATCCAGTCACATCTATTGGTCATGTGCATGGAGGCACCTGAGTCCACATACCAAAGGTCCGGATTTATCTGTGAACATGCTGAAAATGCTGCAACAAAACCTTTATTTTCTTCTACTTTTTCAATATGTTTCTTCTTTGGAGCACGGCAATTCTTGGCAAAATGTCCATGCCTGTTGCAATTGTAGCATCGGGGCCCTTTCTTAACATGGGCCGTTTCTGTGCTATGATTCCTGTGAGCTGCTGTCTTCTTGGTGAAGAACGCTGTACTTTCTGAACACTGAACCTCTTGCAGAAGTTTTGTTTTTATGGAGTCAGCACTGATCTTCATCCCGGAGCTCTCCAATCCCATAATCATTGGCTTATATGTTTCCGGTAAGCCAGCTAACATTAATGTTCCCAGCCATTCGTCATCAATGTCGAATTTGATATTCCTCAGTTTATGAGCGGTCGACATTATCTTATTTACATAGTCGTCCACATTTCGAGAGCTGTCCAATGTGGTTGTGATGAGGTCTCTCAACAGAGCAACCCTTCTATACAATCCGCTGTCATCGAAAGCCTGTTGCAAGCTGTCCCAGACTTCTTTACATGTAGAAGCACTTTGTACATGCACGTAGATGATTGGATCAAGCAGTAAAATAAGCTTTGATTTTGCTTTAACTTCCTTCTTGATATCGGTGTTGGTCCCTAAAACACAACTCCACAAATCTTCAAGATTGAAATACGCTTCCACTGCAAATTTCCAACTTGCATAATTGTCTCTTCCGACAAGTCTGTCTATGTGAAAAGGATTGTGGCCTGTATTGGACATCTTCATGTAATATAGTTTTGTCGACGTTAGAATTGAATCGAATGAGCAAGCCGCTATGCACGTGTTTGCGGTAACCTCAAAAAAAAACCTCAAATTATGGGACAAATACGATATTATTCTACTTCCTTTTGGCTTATTGATTTTTCAGCAACCACGCTCTGCTACCATGTTGGTATGTAGGTTGAAAATCAATAAAACTGTAGATGAAATTATAGATCGTTTATTCGAGAGCCTTTACAATTTTAGCACAAAAAGATGAACAGAACCAATGTTACCAACTTAGAATACAATAACAGTGTTGTCAACATAAGATAATATAATGGCTGCGTTCTCATTTACTAACAATTACAAATATTTTTACATTTTAATGATTCTTAAAAAACACAACATGTACATAATAACTTTTTTATCTAATGTGATGCTCAACCCGCATGTACCTTCTGGTTAATTTGTCTTGTCTTTATAAACTTGTACATTTACTATGACCGTCATCGCTACAACTACATCATCTATTTTTTTATTTTTTTGCTAGATCGACAGATTTTGAGATAAGCTACAATATGACATAAAATTCACAACTGTATGTCTATCACTTTAAGAGTTATTGTTATTTGAACATAGCTATGCATTATATTTAAGTGTTGACATCGACTAGCGATATTTTAAACACTTAAATATAAGCTATTTTAAAGTACAATTACACTCCAAGCTTGGGTCCAAATCACTTCCCTGCTTTGTGGCAGCCATTTTGTTTTTTTTGTTGAAATTTTCCATATGAACGTACAAAAAAATCATATCTCTCTAAGTTTTTGTCATACTGAGATGAAAATAGGCTTATTTAAAAGGCAATAATATTGTCTACCGTTAGCATTGCAAAACAATGTGTTCCTAGTTCCATAACTTTTGAAAAATAATGTGAAAGTCGAAAAATTAAACAAAAAATTACGCAATTCTACCAATAATGGTTAATTACTACAAAAACACACCCGACAACTTTTTATTTTTTTGCTAGATCGACAGATTTTGAGATAAGCTACAATATGACATAAAATTCACAACTGTATGTCTATCACTTTAAGAGTTATTGTTATTTGAACATAGCTATGCATTATATTTAAGTGTTTAAAATACCGCCAGTCGATGTCCGGACAGCGTATTTACAAAGTCTATACCATTAGAGTGAAAGTGCAAACTGAACTGGCTTAGCTTTTGTTTGACAAAAACTTGACCAAACCCTAATCTATTATAGTACAGAAATTAACTGAAATCGCGTAGACTTTGTAAGATAAATTCATTCTAACATTGCAGCAACAAATGCTATTCAATTTGATACCGATCGTTAGCTTCAATAATAGGTTAATAGTTACATGGCAATTGTTATTACTTTAATATTAAAATAATTTAATTATTCGTTTCTATTCTGTATTTGATTGAAAAAAAAAACGAATTAACAAACGAACTTTTATTAGGTAAGAAACAGGTACACACTACACACTTGTTGCGAGTACAAATAACAATAAAACTAAAATATTTTTTCTTGCGTACCTCTAATGTCAAATATAAAATGCAGATAATTATGTTTATCAAATTTACGATCAGCTTAATATTTTTACAATTTAAACGTAGTAACAGTCAGTCTTATTTAAGTATGGCACTTAAGCATAACACAACAAAACACATGATATGAAACATATTACTCGTATACTCGTAAGTAAAAGCATTGCTGAAGGAAAAAAGCCCTAAAATAGAGTAACACGAGTAGACACTTTTATCAAATTTATGGGTGCGTGTTTGAATATCGAATTTTAAAGTTGACAATGATCATTATGACATCAAACATATGGCTAGTAAGGTTAGGATTACAGAAATGTTATCGGAAGACAGAAGAACCATGGCGCAGTTATACCTAACCCTAAATAATTTTTAAGTTACGTTAATGTTTTTTAGCACTTGCTTGATTTTTTTTCTATACGGATTTCTTCGATGATCATAACAGAAGTGAACGAACGGTGACCAATCGCATTCACGGTAAATGTGGCGGTGAGCCTCTACTCGACTAGGTTTTGTCTGTGTATTTTCCTTGAAAATTTCAAGGCAAAAAGCTAATCCATTTGAGTCAATTTTTTTACTGAAATAGATTAGGTATTGTCGAGTAATATGCATAAACAAAAGCTCTTCTATTAGAGTCTGACTCGTGACTCAAATAGTATAGGCTTTGTAAATACGCGTCCGGACATGCTGTATATTGATAATTATCTTGTTATGGCTGCCCATGAATCAACCAAAAGAATTGTGCTTTACCTAGCGTATTATTCGGTAAAAAAAGCCTTGAAAAATCGACCCTAAATTAATTGGTGTGTGTATTGCAATATGTTAATTTACTAATTGCATAATGCTAGTTGTAGTATGTTGTAACGATTAATTCACGAGTTTTTTTAAGAGTATTACTAATGTACCCCTATTATATTTTTTATATCTATTAAGCTGAAATAAACCCACACTGGGTCCACGTGGTGAATTCTTAATGGGCAGTAATTTACCACTTGGACATAACTTAGAGTTATAATTTAAGTACTAGCGGTGGCAATATTATAAGTCTGATTATTATATGTAAAAGCTAAATGAGTTGCTTTAATGTTACATTGCTAGAAGTTTAATTTAAGGTACTTTTTAAATATCGCTGACATTAAAGGCGTGACAAGTTTAAAACATAATTCACAACCCTATACACACGAATATTGTACTTGGTTGATGAAATTGCACGCAATATATTTACACTTTAACGATACAAATAGTATTTTTGATGCAATCAATAAGTTATTTGCCATGAGTAGCAAATTATTTTTTAATATTCTTTGATTGTTTTACATCATAATCTATTTCGGCTATTATAATCATATTTATGATAATTATTCATTAATCTCTATTAAAATCGTTAAATAAATTAAACGATTGTTTTAATGTTAGGTTGGCAGTGCATAATTTTTTTCTCAATTTTAATTGCGTCTTATTTTTTTAACTGTAAAATATAATAAATATTTTTAAAAATGAGAGCAAATGTCGTTAAGTCGTTAATTAATTTAAAACTTAAACTCGATTATAAATATTTTTACATTTTAACGATAATTCTTAAAAAACACAACATGTACAAATAAGTTTTTTATATAATGTGATTCTCAATCCGCATGTACCTCAGTTAATGTTTTTTCTCTGTTAAGTGGGTAAAGAAAGTTTGTTCATTTACTATGACCATCCATCTGTTATAAATACCCGTATAAAAAAAATCCTTAATCATCACCACAACTACAACATCCAATTTTATCCTCATCGCTAGCTCTTAAACGTCTCACTAGATGGCTCTGTGCCGATGACGCGCATTCCTACATCGCGGTGTTAAGATTCTCCGCGGCTGAACGACCCTCCGTGATTTGCCCGTTTCAAACTAAGACCTTACTTCATAGGATCATTTCTATAGTAAGCTCTTCGCGAGACTTTCACACTATGTGAGTCCTCACAAGTCACGTTGATGAGTCGTGGCGCGGTACCCTGAGCGTGAGGCGGGCGGTGGTAGACCTACCATCAGCTCTCGATGATCGTTCACTCCCTTCGCAAGAGGGGAGCGTGGGGTACTGTCGCTGTCTGAGTGGCTTGTTTTTAAAACCTTATGAATTTAACTAATGATGTAAATAACATCACTTGGATTCAGATTACACTTAATAATGAATTTTATTTTTAAAAACAGTATTTTCTAAAATGAATTATCCCTTTTAACTTAACAATATTAAAGACATTTAAACATTAATTTAATTTAATTACTTAAATTAACTTGAAAATGTGTTGAACATTAATTGTGAAATATAGATGATTTTGGTATTAAGGACGCGTTTACAAAACTGACCAAATTAAGCAGTTTTTCGGTACATTTTGCAGCAGAATTAAACTGAACTAAATGTAAATAATAATTTCCACAGATAGATTACTCCTTCATCTTGAAATCGCCTTATTTTTTTATTTGAAAAATTTGGTTTATAACACTGTAATAAATCATTTCCCGTACCTCTTCACACAAAATTGAAGATTTCGTATTGAGTTCAGGAACATTTTTCTTCCGTTTGATAAAAGATTTTGTTTATTTAAAAATATATTATGTAAGGAGACATAATCAACTAAAAAAAGCGTTAAAAAAAACTACCAAAATGTTCTAATTAGTCTCAGAAAAAAATCAAATCAATTTTAGTTTTTCAACAAATTTAGCTCTATCGCGCGAATCTTAATGCATTGAACATAAGGGTTATTTTGCTAGTCACTGTCTTGAATTATTGCATAAGAATTGAAATAAAAATTTTAGTCTGCGCTCGGCCGCCGTCGTGAGTGGACACTGTGTCGCTTGTAAGCAGAAATTCGTGTGGAATAAGATCGCTGTACGAATACAAAATATTTGATAAACCTAATTTGATACTTCACGTGTTTTGTGCTGACAAGACTATCAATAAGATTTATTTAGTTTCTTTTATTTTTTCTTGAATAAAACATTTCATTTCGAACTTGATGGAGCGACCTGAAGGTATACCTCCAAGATTGCTAATGGAACTAATAAACGAGTAGAGCTAGGTGTACCGAGTTTGGGCCCGTTGTGTTAGTTATGATGAGACCTTACCTTAGGACTTGATGGAGCGACCTGAAGGTATACCACCAAGACTGCTACTGGAACTAATAAACGAGTAGAGCTAGGTGTACCGAGTTTGGGCTCGTTGTGTTAGTTATGATGAGACCTTACCTTAGGACTTGATGGAGCGACCTGAAGGTATACCACCAAGACTGCTACTGGAACTAATAAACGAGTAGAGCTAGGTGTACCGAGTTTGGGCTCGTTGTATTAGTTATGATGAGACCTTACCTTAGGACTTGATGGAGCGACCTGGAGGTATACCTCCAAGACTGCTACTGGAACTAATAAACGAGTAGAGCTAAGAGTACCGAGTTTGGGCTCGTTGTTATAGTTATGATGAGACTTTACTTTAGGATTTGAAGTGACCTGAAGGTATACCTCCAAGACTGCTACTGGAACTAATAAAAGAGTAGAGCAAGGTTTACCGAGTTTGGGGTCGTTGTGTTAGTTATGATGAGACTTTACCTTAGGACTTGATGGAGCGACCTGAAGGTATACCTCCAAGACTGCTACTGGAACTAATAAACGAGTAGAGCTAGGTGTACCGAGTTTGGGCTCGTTGTGTTAGTTATGATGAGACCTTACCTTAGGACTTGATGGAGCGACCTGAAGGTATACCACCAAGACTGCTACTGGAACTAATAAACGAGTAGAGCTAGGTGTACCGAGTTTGGGCTTGTTGTATTAGTTATGATGAGACCTTACCTTAGGACTTGATGGAGCGACCTGGAGGTATACCTCCAAGACTGCTACTGGAACTAATAAACGAGTAGAGCTAAGAGTACCGAGTTTGGGCTCGTTGTTATAGTTATGATGAGACTTTACTTTAGGATTTGAAGTGACCTGAAGGTATACCTCCAAGACTGCTACTGGAACTAATAAAAGAGTAGAGCAAGGTTTACCGAGTTTGGGGTCGTTGTGTTAGTTATGATGAGACTTTACCTTAGGACTTGATGGAGCGACCTGAAGGTATACCTCCAAGACTGCTACTGGAACTAATAAAAGAGTAGAGCAAGGTTTACCGAGTTTGGGGTCGTTGTGTTAGTTATGATGAGACTTTACCTTAGGACTTGATGGAGCGACCTGAAGGTATACCTCCAAGACTGCTACTGGAACTAATAAAAGAGTAGAGCTAAGAGTACTGAGTTTGGGCTCGTTGTTATAGTTATGATGAGACCTTACCTTAGGACTTGATGGAGCGACCTGAAGGTATACCTCCAAGACTGCTACTGGAACTAATAAACGATTAGAGCTAGGTGTACCGAGTTTGGGCTTGTTGTATTAGTTATGATGAGACCTTACCTTAGGACTTGATGGAGCGACCTGGAGGTATACCTCGCAAGATTGCTACTGGAACTAATAAACGAGTAGAGCAAGGTTTACCGAGTTTGGGCTCGTTGTGTTAGTTATAATGAGACTTTACCTTAGGACTTGATGGAGCGACCTGAAGGTATACCTCCAAGACTGCTACTGGAACTAATAAACGAGTAGAGCTAAGAGTACCGAGTTTGGGCTCGTTGTGTTAGTTATGATGAGACCTTACCTTAGGACTTGAAGCGACCTGAAGGTATACCTCCAAGACTGCTACTGGAACTAATAGAAGAGTAGAGCTAAGAGTACCGAGTTTGGGCTCGTTGTGTTAGTTATGATGAGACCTTACTTTAGGACTTGATGGAGCGAACTGAAGGTATACCTCCAAGACTTCTACTGGAACTAATAAAAGAGTAGAGCTAAGAGTACCGAGTTTGGGCTCGTTGTGTTAGTTATGATGAGACCTTACCTTAGGACTTGATGGAGCGACCTGAAGGTATTCCTCCAAAACTACTACTAAGAATTGATTAAGATTTTTTTATTTATTAAATAGGGTTAGTTCTGCTTACCTGCTTCTTATTTTTGTTAGTGTTTATTCATTGCATCATTATCTTGCTTTGTACAGCATCCTAATTGCGTAGTGATATACTAGGAATGTTGTCAATCGATTCCAGCTGGACAGTTCAACAACATCTATAGAGTTGACAATGTATAAAACATTTTATCATCATCATTTCCACCCAAAGACTGTTGGACATAGGCCTCCTCCAAATGTCGCCATAATGAACGGTTCTGTGCGACTCGCACTCTAATTTCTCTTCTTCTAATTACGCTTATTGTTTTGATCGCCATTTTGCGAAGCGAGATAGATAGAGCTCACGTCATTTATAATCGTAAACATTCGGCGGCTAACGCGATTTCACTCGCTCGACAGCGCCGGCTCTTAGTCCTTGTCTATCAGTGAATATACGTTTGCGACTGTGTCGACACTGATCATAGATGTGTGAGTTTCGAGTCCAGGTTTTCTGATTGCGATGTTAGTGCGTATCGTATCTTCTCTTATAATATATCAATGGGATAAACAAATAAATAAATACATGGTACACACGGCGACATGGTACACAGGTACATTACCAGTATAATATTCCCTCACTTTGTAAGTAATTCCCGTACAGTGAGAGATCCGCTTAGATTGCTTACCAACCAATCACTGTTCAATGGTAACTACTGTTTTTTACTATTTCACAATAAAAAAAATGAATACAAATCACCGTAGGTAAGTTTAAAAAAATACATTTCTAAAATATAAATAATAGTAGGCTCAAGGATCAAGCCGTGTCAGTTCACTCATAATTTCGCCGCTTCGCGCTAGTCGCTGTGTGTGTGAGCCGTGCACGTGTAGTAGTAAGTCGAAATACCTAGAATTGAAGCGCGCAAATTCGTAAATACGTCCTTAATGTAAATAAAAACTATAGGAGATATTAAAATTAATACCAGATATTAATTTTGATAAAATTTGGATAAAATTTATGATTAAATATTGTAAGTATATATTATGATACTGATTAATTTGTTGACAAAAATAAATGTTAACAACTTCGTTAATATAACAAAATAATAAATAATTATTATTGAGATTAATGAGGACGTTGATAATTCCCGTAGTGACTGTTATGGCTGACCAATAATCAACTCGGTTCTAAATTAATTAGTGTGTGTATTGCAATATCTCCATATATTAATTGCATGGTACTAGTAGTAGTTTGCTGTAACGGTTAATTCGCGATTTTTTTTCGAAAAATCGGTCCTAAATTAATTGGTGTGTGTATTGCAATATATTCATTTACTAATTGCATGATAGTAGTAGTAATTTGCTGTAACAGTTAATTCATGAGTTTTTTAAGATAAATTTTAACAACTTCGTTAATTTAACAAAATAATAAATAATTATTATTGAGATTATTGAGTACGTTGATAATTCTCGTAGTTGCTAACCAATAATCAACCAAAAGAATTGTGGTTTACCTAGCGTACTATTCTGTATAAAAAACTTCGAAAAATTGGTCCTAAATTAATTGGTGTGTGTATTGCAATATCTTTATTTACTAATTGCTGATACTAGTTGTAGTTTGCTATAACGGTTAATTCATGAGTTTTTTAAGAGTATCACTAATGTAAAAAGGAGCAAAACTTTTATATTTGTTAAATCCATTGAGCTAAAATTAACCCGCACTGAGTCCACGTGGTGAATTTCTAATGGACAGTAATTCACCACACGGGCATAACTTAGAGTGATAATTTAAGTACCTACTAGCTGTGGCAATATTATACTTAGTGCTGATTGTATGTAAAAGCTAAATGAGTTGCTTTAAGTTTACATTGCTAGAAGTTTAATTTAAGGTACTTTTTAAATATCGCTGACATTAAAGACGTGACAAGTTTAAATATTATAATTCACAACCCTATTCACACGAATATTGTACTTGGTTGATGAAATTGCATGCAATATATTTACACTTTAACGATACAAATAGTATTTTTGATGCAATCAATAAGTTATTTGCCATGAGTAGCAAATTATTTTTTAATACTATTTGATTATTTTACATCATAATCTATTTCGGCTATTATAATCATATTTATAATAATTATTCATTAATCTCTATTAAAATCGTTAAATAAATTAAATGATTATTTTAAGGTTAGGTTGAAAGTGAATTATTTTTTTTTTCAATTTCAATTGCGTCTTATTTTTTAAATGTAAAATATTATAAATATTTTAAAAAATGAGAGCGAATTTCGTTAAGTCGTTACTTAATGTAAAACTTACACTCGATTACAAATATTTTTAAATTTTAATGATTCTTAAAAATACAACTTGTACATAATAACTTTTTTATTTATTGTGATGCTCAACCCGCATGTACCTTCTGGTTAATTTGTCTTGTCTTTATAAACTTGTACATTTACTATGACCATCATCGCTACAACTACATAATCTATTTTTAACTTCATCACTAACTCTCAAATGTCTCAATAGATGGCGCTATGCTGATGACGCGCATTCCTACATCGCGGTGTTAAGATTCTCCGCGGCTGAACGACCCTCCGTGATTTGCCCATTACAAACTAAGACCTTACTTCATAGGATCATTTCTAAAGTAAGCTCTTCGCGAGACTTTCACACTATGTGAGTCCTCACAAGTCACGTTGATGAGTCGTGGCGCGGTACCCTGAGCGTGAGGCGGGCGGTGGTAGACCTACCATCAGCCTTCGATGATCGTTCACTCCCTTCGCAAGAGGGGAGCGTGGGGTACTGTCGCTGTCTGAGTGGCTTGTTTTTAAAGCCTTATGAATTTAACTAATGATGTAAATAATATCACTTGGACTCAGATTACACTTCGTCATAATCGTAGAACAAAGACGGTTCTGCAAATCAGCAACTTTACAGTACGCCGCATCAAAGTTTTTGAATGGAGTTTTAGGGTATATTTTAAAAACCCCTAATCCGATTAGTTTTAAATTTGGACATGTTTTTCTGTTGGCGAATTTCTATTATATCGTCATAGTCGTAGAACAACGACGGTTTTGATAATTTTCAAATTTAATTTTTTTGCATATAATGAGTTTATATCCTGTCCTTTAATAACCAATAACTTTTTTTTTAAATATTATTTAAAACAACGCAGATACTGACTTGGAATACTGACGGATTTGATTTTTAAACGTAGTAAAACGACGAATAATTACTTTCGCCAGTGTACAGCGTTAACCCCTGCCCCCCGCGCCCCTCTTACACTCGGCGTATGATCAGTACCGCTCATGTTCTCGGTTAGGTTGCGCATGCCGCTAAATATTACGCTAGCTTATTTTTATAACCCGATACGCTATATTAAATATCCAGAATACTATCTTAAGCATGCCTAAATGTTAAACCAAAATTAAGTATGTCGTCGAAAAGGGGAATTATGATATTAGCCCTAATAAACACGTCGAATAAAAATGTGAGCAATCAACGAATTGCTGATCTTTCAAAAAATTAGACCAAAGAATAGTTTTTCCATACGCCAGGTAAGTTATTATTGCCTCTTTTAATACTTTATTTCGAATTTATAAATTGGTTTTGGTGGTTTTCGTTTTTTTATTAAACTTTCGCCGTACAACGACGGTTAGTCAAATCCGTCGTTGTTCGTGGAAATCTGATGTAGTTAGTTTTTTGACTTTTATTTATTATACCAATACCCAATTTTAACAAATGTTAGTTTATACTTAATTTTTAATCATAAACAAACCTAATTTATTTTTCGGTGACGAATATTGAAATCCTACAATGTTCTACGTACGTTTAATGAACGTATGATACAAACCGCCGTTTTTTTACGGATGGTTGTGGGTCGAATGTGCATAACTGACGTTATTCTTTGAATATATTAACTCATACGTCATTGTTTTGTTATATGTTAGGGTTTAATTAACTTTTATAGTATTAAATTCTATCTATGTTATTTATATTTTTGAATGATAATTTATTTATATTCTGAAATTTTATTTTGCAGTTGAAAATGAGCGTTATTTACCATTACCACCAGGAGCGGATACTATCGTCCGAAGAAATTTAAGTCGTGTGGGGTGAAGTATTTACTAATAATGATCACCGGGAAGAACCAGTCGCAACTGCCGTACAGGTACAAAAAGTTATTACTGAAGATGCCTGTATGCCGACAGACCCAATGACTCCAGTAAATATAATAAGTGATTTCCCGCAATCATTACAATCAGGACTAGGGTCTATCTATATAATCAGGATTGTCCCATGCTATTGACTCCTATTTTTAGTAATTTGCTTGATCAACCTACACTATCTACAGTCACTCAAACTCAAAGTAATATTGAACAGCCTTAGCAAGAAATCTGATGTTTAAAATACACCAGTCCATCTCCAGTTAGTAAACATGCAAAATGTGATGATCCTTTTTGCTGCCAACACAACCCTGATGAGTATGATTAGTAGATTCATTAGTAGATTATATAGGTACTGACTATAATTATACCCAACTCCAGAATCCGCTACCTTGGCCAAGAACAGGGGGTAAACAACCTCGAATTTATGACATTTGAGGGGATATCAAGAGAGAAAAACTAAAAAATCAAGGCAAAACCTATTTATTAAAGAGAGGGCGTACAATTGATGCCAAAACTATGGGCTGGCTGTGTCAATGTAGATTACAAATGTGCCACAAAAATTGTAGAAAATGAGTGTAGTGAGATATTTACCAGATTTTGGGAATCAGGTGTAAGAGAACAACAACATTCTCATCCCGTACGTAACAAAAACTCTCTTTGGCAGCCATGCTATAAATGGTAAAATTATATTAAGAAAGCTTGCGTTTGTAATAAAGTATGCTCATTTGACCATGTGGACAAGTTAACACCTTTTGAAAATTAAAGATCGCACATAAGACCGTTCCATTGGACTGTACAAGAACTGCATGGACCGAGTACGACGGTAGCACGGCTGTAGAACAAGATATGACATGGCGTCATAAGAGTCACAGAAAACTAATTAATGGCAAAATGCTGCTGTCCGTGTGCGCTCATGTCAATTCTTTTCTTTTATACCGATTGAGTCGCACCACTGTCTATGTGAAATAAAATATAACATGGCTACCAAAGAGGGTTTTGTTACGTATGGGATGAGAACGTTACTGTTCTTTTACAACTAATTCCCAAAATTTGATAAATATCTTAATACGCTCATTTTCTGCAATTTTTGTGGCACATTTATAATCTACATTGACACGGCCGGCCCATAGTTTTGGCATCAATAGTACACTCTTTGAGCAATAAGTTTTGCCTTGATTTTTTAGTTTTTCTCTCTTGATATCCCCCCAAATGTCATAAATTCGAGGTTGTTTTCCCCCTGTTCTTGGCCAAGGTAGCGGATTCTGGAGGTGGGTATAATTATAGTCAGTACCTATAGAATCTACTAATGGATATGCATACTCATCAGGGTTGTGTTGGCAGCAAAAAGGATCATCACATTTTGCATGTTTATTAACTGGAGATGGACTGCTGTATTTTAAACATCAGATTTCTTGCTAAGGCTGTTCAATATTACTTTGAGTTTGAGTGACTGTAGATGCTGTAGGTTGATCTAGCAAATTACTAAAAATAGTAGTCGATGGTATGGGACAGTTCTGATTATAGATAGACCCTGGTCCTGAAGGTAATGATTGCGGGCAATCACTTACCACTTACTTGTCACTTAGAATCATTGGGTCTGTCGGCATATAGGCATCTTCAGTAATAACTTCTTGTACCTTGTACGGCAGTTGCGACCGGTTGTTACTGGTGCTCATTATTAGTAAATACTTAACCCCACACGCCTTGCATTTCTTCGGCCAATAGTCTATTTGTTATAACTGTTATTTATAATAATGTTTACATTTTTATAATTGTTATAATTTTAAAAGATAACTTATGAACCTACATTTTTTAATCCTAAATAAATGCATTCTAAGTAATATTTATTTTTCATTTGCTAACCCATCAAATTAAATCCGTCAATATTTTTTTATGAAAATTTCGTAGAAAAACGACGCAATGTACTTTGTGTCACGTAAAGTGAGAGACAAATGCACACAACAATGACGTAAAATAACATACGACACAAACATTTTCGTAGAACAAGGACGCTTGTGATTTTTTATGAAATTGGGTCACTTTTTAAATTAATCTTTTACGTCATATAATAGAAATTCGCCAACAGAAAAACATGTCCAAATTTAAAACTAATCGGATCAGGGGTTTTTAAAATATACCCTAAAACTCCATTCAAAAACTTTGATGCGGCGTACTGTAAAGTTGCTGATTTGCAGAACCGTCTTTGTTCTACGATTATGACGATATGACGTAAAAGATTAATTTAAAAAGTGACCCAATTTCATAAAAAATCACAAGCGTCCTTGTTCTACGAAAATGTTTGTGTCGTATGTTATTTTACGTCATTGTTGTGTGCATTTGTCTCTCACTTTACGTGACACAAAGTACATTGCGTCGTTTTTCTACGAAATTTTCATAAAAAAATATTGACGGATTTAATTTGATGGGTTAGCAAATGAAAAATAAATATTACTTAGAATGCATTTATTTAGGATTAAAAAATGTAGGTTCATAAGTTATCTTTTAAAATTATAACAATTATAAAAATGTAAAAATTATTACAAATAACAGTTATAACAAATAGACTATTGGCCGAAGAAATGCAAGGCGTGTGGGGTTAAGTATTTACTAATAATGATCACCAGTAACAACCGGTCGCAACTGCCGTACAAGGTACAAGAAATTATTACTGAAGATGCCTTTAAGCCGACAGACCCAATGATTCTAAGTGACAAGTAAGTGGTAAGTGATTGCCCGCAATCATTACCTTCAGGACCAGGGTCTATCTATAATCAGAACTGTCCCATACCATCGACTACTATTTTTAGTAATTTGCTAGATCAACCTACAGCATCTACAGTCACTCAAACTCAAGTAATATTGAACAGCCTTAGCAAGAAATCTGATGTTTAAAATACACCAGTCCATCTCCAGTTAATAAACATGCAAAATATGATGATCCTTTTTGCTGCCAACACAACCCTGATGAGTATGCATGTCCATTAGTAGATTCTATAGGTACTGACTATAATTATACCCACCTCCAGAATCCGCTACCTTGGCCAAGAACAGGGGGTAAACAACCTCGAATTTATGACATTTGGGGGGATATCAAGAGAGAAAAATTAAAAAATCAAGGCAAAAATTATTGCTCAAAGAGTGTACTATTGATGCCAAAACCCGCCGGCCAATGCCGGCCGGCCGTGTCAATGTAGATTATAAATGTGCCACAAAAATTGCAGAAAATGAGCATATTAAGATATTTATCAAATTTTGGGAATTAGTTGTAAAAGAACAGTAACGTTCTCATCCCATACGTAACAAAACCCTCTTTGGTAGCCATGTTATATTTTATTTCACATAGACAGTGGTGCGACTCAATCGGTATAAAAGAAAAGAATTGACATGAGCGCACACGGACAGCAGCATTTTGCCATTAATTAGTTTTCTGTGACTCTTATGACGCCATGTCATATCTTGTTCTACAGCCGTGCTACCGTCGTACTCGGTCCATGCAGTTCTTGTACAGTCCAATGGAACGGTCTTATGTGCGATCTTTAATTTTCAAAAGGTGTTAACTTGTCCACATGGTCAAATGAGCATACTTTATTACAAACGCAAGCTTTCTTAATATAATTTTACCATTTATAGCATGGCTGCCAAAGAGAGTTTTTGTTACGTACGGGATGAGAATGTTGTTGTTCTCTTACACCTGATTCCCAAAATCTGGTAAATATCTCACTACACTCATTTTCTACAATTTTTGTGGCACATTTGTAATCTACATTGACACAGCCAGCCCATAGTTTTGGCATCAATTGTACGCCCTCTCTTTAATAAATAGGTTTTGCCTTGATTTTTTAGTTTTTCTCTCTTGATATCCCCTCAAATGTCATAAATTCGAGGTTGTTTACCCCCTGTTCTTGGCCAAGGTAGCGGATTCTGGAGTTGGGTATAATTATAGTCAGTACCTATAGAATCTACTAATGAATCTACTAATCATACTCATCAGGGTTGTGTTGGCAGCAAAAAGGATCATCACATTTTGCATGTTTATTAACTGGAGATGGACTGGTGTATTTTAAACATCAGATTTCTTGCTAAGGCTGTTCAATATTACTTTGAGTTTGAGTGACTGTAGATAGTGTAGGTTGATCTAGCAAATTACTAAAAATAGGAGTCAATAGCATGGGACAATCCTGATTATATAGATAGACCCTAGTCCTGATTGTAATGATTGCGGGAAATCACTTATTATATTTACTGGAGTCATTGGGTCTGTCGGCATACAGGCATCTTCAGTAATAACTTTTTGTACCTGTACGGCAGTTGCGACTGGTTCTTCCCGGTGATCATTATTAGTAAATACTTCACCCCACATGACTTGGAGGCAACAGTCCTTGCACACATGCACGACAAGCGCATGGAGATGCAACGCCGGGGCGAAATTCCGCTGCCACGACAAGTCGAGGCATGGCGGACGGAGCTCCGGCGGGATCTCATGGCGAAATGGCGTCAGCGACTATCGCAACCTCGTTCGGGGCGCGCCACAATTGGGGCGATAAGGCCCATCCTTGGGGCGTGGTTGGAAAGACCTCACGGCGTTCTCAACTTCCGCACGACGCAGGTGCTTACCGAACACGGAAAGTTCGCTAAGTACCTGTTCCGGATTCGTGCGGAGGATTCGCCCGGGTGTCGCCACTGTGCGGAACACCCGGAGGACACGGTGGAGCACACTGTAGAGGTGTGCCCCGCCTGGGCGGAGCATCGCCGTGTCCTCGTGGGGGCGATCGGCGGCAGCGATCTCTCTCGCCGGGCTTTGGTTCAGGCTATGGTCCGTAGTGAGGAGGGATGGCAGGCGGTCGCCTCCTTCTGCGAAGCAGTAATGCTAGCAAAGGAGGAGGCCGACCGCATCAGGCAGAGGCAACGGGGTGCTCGCCCCAGCCGCCGCCGGGATTCCGATCCCGATTTCCGGCCACCGTAGGCGCGGGCTTGCGGACGGCGTGCAATGGGTAGCACGCTGTCCGATCGTCCGGTAACCGACCGGACCGAGCCCAAGTCGTCGACGGCGCGTTCTGTTCCCGCGCGCCTCAAGGAGCTGTCAGCACACCGAAGAGGCCCAGCCTGCTAACTGCAGGCAGGCAGGGTCGAAGCCTACTGGGGTCATGGGTTAGTTCCGAAAGGAATGCTCGACCCCGGCACGATAGGCTACGAAGGAACGGGGTAGGTTTTTAGTCAGTAAGAGTCTGACACTACTTCCCGCTCCGCCCAAGGGTGGGATTTGTCATTGGATGATTTTACCTACCATAAAAAAAAAAAAAAAAAAAAAAAAAAAAAAAAAAAAAAAAAAAACCCCACATGACTTAAATTTCTTCGGACGATAGTATCCGCTCCTGGTGGTAATGGTAAATAACGCTCATTTTCAACTGCAAAATAAAATTTCAGAATATAAATAAATTATCATTCAAAAATATAAATAACATAGATAGAATTTAATACTATAAAAGTTAATTAAACCCTAACATATAACAAAACAATGACGTATGAGTTAATATATCGTCATAGTCGTAGAACAACGACGGTTTTGATAATTTTCAAATTTTAGTTTTTTGCATATAATGAGTTTATATCCTGTCCTTTAATAACCAATAACTTTTTTTTTAAAATATTATTTAAAACAACGCAGATACTGACTTGGAATACTGACGGATTTGATTTTTAAACGTAGTAAAACGACGAATAATTACTTTCGCCAGTGTACAGCGTTAACCCCTGCCCCCCGCGCCCCTCTTACACTCGGCGTATGATCAGTACCGCTCATGTTCTCGGTTAGGTTGCGCATGCCGCTAAATATTACGCTAGCTTATTTTTATAACCCGATACGCTATATTAAATATCCAGAATACTATCTTAAGCATGCCTAAATGTTAAACCAAAATTAAGTATGTCGTCGAAAAGGGGAATTATGATATTAGCCCTAATAAACACGTCGAATAAAAATGTGAGCAATCAACGAATTGCTGATCTTTCAAAAAATTAGACCAAAGAATAGTTTTTCCATACGCCAGGTAAGTTATTATTGCCTCTTTTAATACTTTATTTCGAATTTATAAATTGGTTTTGGTGGTTTTCGTTTTTTTATTAAACTTTCGCCGTACAACGACGGTTAGTCAAATCCGTCGTTGTTCGTGGAAATCTGATGTAGTTAGTTTTTTGACTTTTATTTATTATACCAATACCCAATTTTAACAAATGTTAGTTTATACTTAATTTTTAATCATAAACAAACCTAATTTATTTTTCGGTGACGAATATTGAAATCCTACAATGTTCTACGTACGTTTAATGAACGTATGATACAAACCGCCGTTTTTTTACGGATGGTTGTGGGTCGAATGTGCATAACTGACGTTATTCTTTGAATATATTAACTCATACGTCATTGTTTTGTTATATGTTAGGGTTTAATTAACTTTTATAGTATTAAATTCTATCTATGTTATTTATATTTTTGAATGATAATTTATTTATATTCTGAAATTTTATTTTGCAGTTGAAAATGAGCGTTATTTACCATTACCACCAGGAGCGGATACTATCGTCCGAAGAAATTTAAGTCGTGTGGGGTGAAGTATTTACTAATAATGATCACCGGGAAGAACCAGTCGCAACTGCCGTACAGGTACAAAAAGTTATTACTGAAGATGCCTGTATGCCGACAGACCCAATGACTCCAGTAAATATAATAAGTGATTTCCCGCAATCATTACAATCAGGACTAGGGTCTATCTATATAATCAGGATTGTCCCATGCTATTGACTCCTATTTTTAGTAATTTGCTTGATCAACCTACACTATCTACAGTCACTCAAACTCAAAGTAATATTGAACAGCCTTAGCAAGAAATCTGATGTTTAAAATACACCAGTCCATCTCCAGTTAGTAAACATGCAAAATGTGATGATCCTTTTTGCTGCCAACACAACCCTGATGAGTATGATTAGTAGATTCATTAGTAGATTATATAGGTACTGACTATAATTATACCCAACTCCAGAATCCGCTACCTTGGCCAAGAACAGGGGGTAAACAACCTCGAATTTATGACATTTGAGGGGATATCAAGAGAGAAAAACTAAAAAATCAAGGCAAAACCTATTTATTAAAGAGAGGGCGTACAATTGATGCCAAAACTATGGGCTGGCTGTGTCAATGTAGATTACAAATGTGCCACAAAAATTGTAGAAAATGAGTGTAGTGAGATATTTACCAGATTTTGGGAATCAGGTGTAAGAGAACAACAACATTCTCATCCCGTACGTAACAAAAACTCTCTTTGGCAGCCATGCTATAAATGGTAAAATTATATTAAGAAAGCTTGCGTTTGTAATAAAGTATGCTCATTTGACCATGTGGACAAGTTAACACCTTTTGAAAATTAAAGATCGCACATAAGACCGTTCCATTGGACTGTACAAGAACTGCATGGACCGAGTACGACGGTAGCACGGCTGTAGAACAAGATATGACATGGCGTCATAAGAGTCACAGAAAACTAATTAATGGCAAAATGCTGCTGTCCGTGTGCGCTCATGTCAATTCTTTTCTTTTATACCGATTGAGTCGCACCACTGTCTATGTGAAATAAAATATAACATGGCTACCAAAGAGGGTTTTGTTACGTATGGGATGAGAACGTTACTGTTCTTTTACAACTAATTCCCAAAATTTGATAAATATCTTAATACGCTCATTTTCTGCAATTTTTGTGGCACATTTATAATCTACATTGACACGGCCGGCCGGCATTGGCCGGCGGGTTTTGGCATCAATAGTACACTCTTTAAGCAATAAGTTTTGCCTTGATTTTTTAATTTTTCTCTCTTGATATCCCCCCAAATGTCATAAATTCGAGGTGCTTTTCCCCCTGTTTTTGGCCAAGGTAGCGGATTCTGGAGGTGGGTATAATTATAGTCAGTACCTATAGAATCTACTAATGGACATGCATACTCATCAGGGTTGTGTTGGCAGCAAAAAGGATCATCACATTTTGCATGTTTATTAACTGGAGATGGACTGGTGTATTTTAAACATCAGATTTCTTGCTAAGGCTGTTCAATATTACTTTGAGTTTGAGTGACTGTAGATGCTGTAGGTTGATCTAGCAAATTACTAAAAATAGTAGTCGATGGTATGGGACAGTTCTGATTATAGATAGACCCTGGTCCTGAAGGTAATGATTGCGGGCAATCACTTACCACTTACTTGTCACTTAGAATCATTGGGTCTGTCGGCATATAGGCATCTTCAGTAATAACTTCTTGTACCTTGTACGGCAGTTGCGACCGGTTGTTACTGGTGATCATTATTAGTAAATACTTAACCCCACACGCCTTGCATTTCTTCGGCCAATAGTCTATTTGTTATAACTGTTATTTATAATAATTTTTACATTTTTATAATTGTTATAATTTTAAAAGATAACTTATGAACCTACATTTTTTAATCCTAAATAAATGCATTCTAAGTAATATTTATTTTTCATTTGCTAACCCATCAAATTAAATCCGTCAATATTTTTTTATGAAAATTTCGTAGAAAAACGACGCAATGTACTTTGTGTCACGTAAAGTGAGAGACAAATGCACACAACAATGACGTAAAATAACATACGACACAAACATTTTCGTAGAACAAGGACGCTTGTGATTTTTTATGAAATTGGGTCACTTTTTAAATTAATCTTTTACGTCATATAATAGAAATTCGCCAACAGAAAAACATGTCCAAATTTAAAACTAATCGGATCAGGGGTTTTTAAAATATACCCTAAAACTCCATTCAAAAACTTTGATGCGGCGTACTGTAAAGTTGCTGATTTGCAGAACCGTCTTTGTTCTACGATTATGACGATATGACGTAAAAGATTAATTTAAAAAGTGACCCAATTTCATAAAAAATCACAAGCGTCCTTGTTCTACGAAAATGTTTGTGTCGTATGTTATTTTACGTCATTGTTGTGTGCATTTGTCTCTCACTTTACGTGACACAAAGTACATTGCGTCGTTTTTCTACGAAATTTTCATAAAAAAATATTGACGGATTTAATTTGATGGGTTAGCAAATGAAAAATAAATATTACTTAGAATGCATTTATTTAGGATTAAAAAATGTAGGTTCATAAGTTATCTTTTAAAATTATAACAATTATAAAAATGTAAAAATTATTACAAATAACAGTTATAACAAATAGACTATTGGCCGAAGAAATGCAAGGCGTGTGGGGTTAAGTATTTACTAATAATGATCACCAGTAACAACCGGTCGCAACTGCCGTACAAGGTACAAGAAATTATTACTGAAGATGCCTTTAAGCCGACAGACCCAATGATTCTAAGTGACAAGTAAGTGGTAAGTGATTGCCCGCAATCATTACCTTCAGGACCAGGGTCTATCTATAATCAGAACTGTCCCATACCATCGACTACTATTTTTAGTAATTTGCTAGATCAACCTACAGCATCTACAGTCACTCAAACTCAAGTAATATTGAACAGCCTTAGCAAGAAATCTGATGTTTAAAATACACCAGTCCATCTCCAGTTAATAAACATGCAAAATATGATGATCCTTTTTGCTGCCAACACAACCCTGATGAGTATGCATGTCCATTAGTAGATTCTATAGGTACTGACTATAATTATACCCACCTCCAGAATCCGCTACCTTGGCCAAGAACAGGGGGTAAACAACCTCGAATTTATGACATTTGGGGGGATATCAAGAGAGAAAAATTAAAAAATCAAGGCAAAAATTATTGCTCAAAGAGTGTACTATTGATGCCAAAACCCGCCGGCCAATGCCGGCCGGCCGTGTCAATGTAGATTATAAATGTGCCACAAAAATTGCAGAAAATGAGCATATTAAGATATTTATCAAATTTTGGGAATTAGTTGTAAAAGAACAGTAACGTTCTCATCCCATACGTAACAAAACCCTCTTTGGTAGCCATGTTATATTTTATTTCACATAGACAGTGGTGCGACTCAATCGGTATAAAAGAAAAGAATTGACATGAGCGCACACGGACAGCAGCATTTTGCCATTAATTAGTTTTCTGTGACTCTTATGACGCCATGTCATATCTTGTTCTACAGCCGTGCTACCGTCGTACTCGGTCCATGCAGTTCTTGTACAGTCCAATGGAACGGTCTTATGTGCGATCTTTAATTTTCAAAAGGTGTTAACTTGTCCACATGGTCAAATGAGCATACTTTATTACAAACGCAAGCTTTCTTAATATAATTTTACCATTTATAGCATGGCTGCCAAAGAGAGTTTTTGTTACGTACGGGATGAGAATGTTGTTGTTCTCTTACACCTGATTCCCAAAATCTGGTAAATATCTCACTACACTCATTTTCTACAATTTTTGTGGCACATTTGTAATCTACATTGACACAGCCAGCCCATAGTTTTGGCATCAATTGTACGCCCTCTCTTTAATAAATAGGTTTTGCCTTGATTTTTTAGTTTTTCTCTCTTGATATCCCCTCAAATGTCATAAATTCGAGGTTGTTTACCCCCTGTTCTTGGCCAAGGTAGCGGATTCTGGAGTTGGGTATAATTATAGTCAGTACCTATAGAATCTACTAATGAATCTACTAATCATACTCATCAGGGTTGTGTTGGCAGCAAAAAGGATCATCACATTTTGCATGTTTATTAACTGGAGATGGACTGGTGTATTTTAAACATCAGATTTCTTGCTAAGGCTGTTCAATATTACTTTGAGTTTGAGTGACTGTAGATAGTGTAGGTTGATCTAGCAAATTACTAAAAATAGGAGTCAATAGCATGGGACAATCCTGATTATATAGATAGACCCTAGTCCTGATTGTAATGATTGCGGGAAATCACTTATTATATTTACTGGAGTCATTGGGTCTGTCGGCATACAGGCATCTTCAGTAATAACTTTTTGTACCTGTACGGCAGTTGCGACTGGTTCTTCCCGGTGATCATTATTAGTAAATACTTCACCCCACATGACTTGGAGGCAACAGTCCTTGCACACATGCACGACAAGCGCATGGAGATGCAACGCCGGGGCGAAATTCCGCTGCCACGACAAGTCGAGGCATGGCGGACGGAGCTCCGGCGGGATCTCATGGCGAAATGGCGTCAGCGACTATCGCAACCTCGTTCGGGGCGCGCCACAATTGGGGCGATAAGGCCCATCCTTGGGGCGTGGTTGGAAAGACCTCACGGCGTTCTCAACTTCCGCACGACGCAGGTGCTTACCGAACACGGAAAGTTCGCTAAGTACCTGTTCCGGATTCGTGCGGAGGATTCGCCCGGGTGTCGCCACTGTGCGGAACACCCGGAGGACACGGTGGAGCACACTGTAGAGGTGTGTCCCGCCTGGGCGGAGCATCGCCGTGTCCTCGTGGGGGCGATCGGCGGCAGCGATCTCTCTCGCCGGGCTTTGGTTCAGGCTATGGTCCGTAGTGAGGAGGGATGGCAGGCGGTCGCCTCCTTCTGCGAAGCAGTAATGCTAGCAAAGGAGGAGGCCGACCGCATCAGGCAGAGGCAACGGGGTGCTCGCCCCAGCCGCCGCCGGGATTCCGATCCCGATTTCCGGCCACCGTAGGCGCGGGCTTGCGGACGGCGTGCAATGGGTAGCACGCTGTCCGATCGTCCGGTAACCGACCGGACCGAGCCCAAGTCGTCGACGGCGCGTTCTGTTCCCGCGCGCCTCAAGGAGCTGTCAGCACACCGAAGAGGCCCAGCCTGCTAACTGCAGGCAGGCAGGGTCGAAGCCTACTGGGGTCATGGGTTAGTTCCGAAAGGAATGCTCGACCCCGGCACGATAGGCTACGAAGGAACGGGGTAGGTTTTTAGTCAGTAAGAGTCTGACACTACTTCCCGCTCCGCCCAAGGGTGGGATTTGTCATTGGATGATTTTACCTACCATAAAAAAAAAAAAAAAAAAAAAAAAAAAAAAAAAAAAAACCCCACATGACTTAAATTTCTTCGGACGATAGTATCCGCTCCTGGTGGTAATGGTAAATAACGCTCATTTTCAACTGCAAAATAAAATTTCAGAATATAAATAAATTATCATTCAAAAATATAAATAACATAGATAGAATTTAATACTATAAAAGTTAATTAAACCCTAACATATAACAAAACAATGACGTATGAGTTAATATATCGTCATAGTCGTAGAACAACGACGGTTTTGATAATTTTCAAATTTTAGTTTTTTGCATATAATGAGTTTATATCCTGTCCTTTAATAACCAATAACTTTTTTTTTAAAATATTATTTAAAACAACGCAGATACTGACTTGGAATACTGACGGATTTGATTTTTAAACGTAGTAAAACGACGAATAATTACTTTCGCCAGTGTACAGCGTTAACCCCTGCCCCCCGCGCCCCTCTTACACTCGGCGTATGATCAGTACCGCTCATGTTCTCGGTTAGGTTGCGCATGCCGCTAAATATTACGCTAGCTTATTTTTATAACCCGATACGCTATATTAAATATCCAGAATACTATCTTAAGCATGCCTAAATGTTAAACCAAAATTAAGTATGTCGTCGAAAAGGGGAATTATGATATTAGCCCTAATAAACACGTCGAATAAAAATGTGAGCAATCAACGAATTGCTGATCTTTCAAAAAATTAGACCAAAGAATAGTTTTTCCATACGCCAGGTAAGTTATTATTGCCTCTTTTAATACTTTATTTCGAATTTATAAATTGGTTTTGGTGGTTTTCGTTTTTTTTATTAAACTTTCGCCGTACAACGACGGTTAGTCAAATCCGTCGTTGTTCGTGGAAATCTGATGTAGTTAGTTTTTTGACTTTTATTTATTATACCAATACCCAATTTTAACAAATGTTAGTTTATACTTAATTTTTAATCATAAACAAACCTAATTTATTTTTCGGTGACGAATATTGAAATCCTACAATGTTCTACGTACGTTTAATGAACGTATGATACAAACCGCCGTTTTTTTACGGATGGTTGTGGGTCGAATGTGCATAACTGACGTTATTCTTTGAATATATTAACTCATACGTCATTGTTTTGTTATATGTTAGGGTTTAATTAACTTTTATAGTATTAAATTCTATCTATGTTATTTATATTTTTGAATGATAATTTATTTATATTCTAAAATTTTATTTTGCAGTTGAAAATGAGCGTTATTTACCATTACCACCAGGAGCGGATACTATCGTCCGAAGAAATTTAAGTCGTGTGGGGTGAAGTATTTACTAATAATGATCACCGGGAAGAACCAGTCGCAACTGCCGTACAGGTACAAAAAGTTATTACTGAAGATGCCTGTATGCCGACAGACCCAATGACTCCAGTAAATATAATAAGTGATTTCCCGCAATCATTACAATCAGGACTAGGGTCTATCTATATAATCAGGATTGTCCCATGCTATTGACTCCTATTTTTAGTAATTTGCTTGATCAACCTACACTATCTACAGTCACTCAAACTCAAAGTAATATTGAACAGCCTTAGCAAGAAATCTGATGTTTAAAATACACCAGTCCATCTCCAGTTAGTAAACATGCAAAATGTGATGATCCTTTTTGCTGCCAACACAACCCTGATGAGTATGATTAGTAGATTCATTAGTAGATTATATAGGTACTGACTATAATTATACCCAACTCCAGAATCCGCTACCTTGGCCAAGAACAGGGGGTAAACAACCTCGAATTTATGACATTTGAGGGGATATCAAGAGAGAAAAACTAAAAAATCAAGGCAAAACCTATTTATTAAAGAGAGGGCGTACAATTGATGCCAAAACTATGGGCTGGCTGTGTCAATGTAGATTACAAATGTGCCACAAAAATTGTAGAAAATGAGTGTAGTGAGATATTTACCAGATTTTGGGAATCAGGTGTAAGAGAACAACAACATTCTCATCCCGTACGTAACAAAAACTCTCTTTGGCAGCCATGCTATAAATGGTAAAATTATATTAAGAAAGCTTGCGTTTGTAATAAAGTATGCTCATTTGACCATGTGGACAAGTTAACACCTTTTGAAAATTAAAGATCGCACATAAGACCGTTCCATTGGACTGTACAAGAACTGCATGGACCGAGTACGACGGTAGCACGGCTGTAGAACAAGATATGACATGGCGTCATAAGAGTCACAGAAAACTAATTAATGGCAAAATGCTGCTGTCCGTGTGCGCTCATGTCAATTCTTTTCTTTTATACCGATTGAGTCGCACCACTGTCTATGTGAAATAAAATATAACATGGCTACCAAAGAGGGTTTTGTTACGTATGGGATGAGAACGTTACTGTTCTTTTACAACTAATTCCCAAAATTTGATAAATATCTTAATACGCTCATTTTCTGCAATTTTTGTGGCACATTTATAATCTACATTGACACGGCCGGCCGGCATTGGCCGGCGGGTTTTGGCATCAATAGTACACTCTTTAAGCAATAAGTTTTGCCTTGATTTTTTAATTTTTCTCTCTTGATATCCCCCCAAATGTCATAAATTCGAGGTGCTTTTCCCCCTGTTTTTGGCCAAGGTAGCGGATTCTGGAGGTGGGTATAATTATAGTCAGTACCTATAGAATCTACTAATGGACATGCATACTCATCAGGGTTGTGTTGGCAGCAAAAAGGATCATCACATTTTGCATGTTTATTAACTGGAGATGGACTGGTGTATTTTAAACATCAGATTTCTTGCTAAGGCTGTTCAATATTACTTTGAGTTTGAGTGACTGTAGATGCTGTAGGTTGATCTAGCAAATTACTAAAAATAGTAGTCGATGGTATGGGACAGTTCTGATTATAGATAGACCCTGGTCCTGAAGGTAATGATTGCGGGCAATCACTTACCACTTACTTGTCACTTAGAATCATTGGGTCTGTCGGCATATAGGCATCTTCAGTAATAACTTCTTGTACCTTGTACGGCAGTTGCGACCGGTTGTTACTGGTGATCATTATTAGTAAATACTTAACCCCACACGCCTTGCATTTCTTCGGCCAATAGTCTATTTGTTATAACTGTTATTTATAATAATTTTTACATTTTTATAATTGTTATAATTTTAAAAGATAACTTATGAACCTACATTTTTTAATCCTAAATAAATGCATTCTAAGTAATATTTATTTTTCATTTGCTAACCCATCAAATTAAATCCGTCAATATTTTTTTATGAAAATTTCGTAGAAAAACGACGCAATGTACTTTGTGTCACGTAAAGTGAGAGACAAATGCACACAACAATGACGTAAAATAACATACGACACAAACATTTTCGTAGAACAAGGACGCTTGTGATTTTTTATGAAATTGGGTCACTTTTTAAATTAATCTTTTACGTCATATAATAGAAATTCGCCAACAGAAAAACATGTCCAAATTTAAAACTAATCGGATCAGGGGTTTTTAAAATATACCCTAAAACTCCATTCAAAAACTTTGATGCGGCGTACTGTAAAGTTGCTGATTTGCAGAACCGTCTTTGTTCTACGATTATGACGATATTCAAAGAATAACGTCAGTTATGCACATTCGACCCACAACCATCCGTAAAAAAACGGCGGTTTGTATCATACGTTCATTAAACGTACGTAGAACATTGTAGGATTTCAATATTCGTCACCGAAAAATAAATTAGGTTTGTTTATGATTAAAAATTAAGTATAAACTAACATTTGTTAAAATTGGGTATTGGTATAATAAATAAAAGTCAAAAAACTAACTACTTCAGATTTCCACGAACAACGACGGATTTGACTAACCGTCGTTGTACGGCGAAAGTTTAATAAAAAACGAAAACCACCAAAACCAATTTATAAATTCGAAATAAAGTATTAAAAGAGGCAATAATAATTTACCTGGCGTATGGAAAAACTATTCTTTGGTCTAATTTTTTGAAAGATCAGCAATTCGTTGATTGCTCACATTTTTATTCGACGTGTTTATTAGGGCTAATATCATAATTCCCCTTTTCGACGACATACTTAATTTTGGTTTAACATTTAGGCATGCTTAAGATAGTATTCTGGATATTTAATATAGCGTATCGGGTTATAAAAATAAGCTAGCGTAATATTTAGCGGCATGCGCAACCTAACCGAGAACATGAGCGGTACTGATCATACGCCGAGTGTAAGAGGGGCGCGGGGGGCAGGGGTTAACGCTGTACACTGGCGAAAGTAATTATTCGTCGTTTTACTACGTTTAAAAATCAAATCCGTCAGTATTCCAAGTCAGTATCTGCGTTGTTTTAAATAATATTTAAAAAAAAAAGTTATTGGTTATTAAAGGACAGGATATAAACTCATTATATGCAAAAAAATAAAATTTGAAAATTATCAAAACCGTCGTTGTTCTACGACTATGACGAAATAATATTTAAAAAAAAAAAGTTATTGGTTATTAAAGGACAGGATATAAACTCATTATATGCAAAAAAATAAAATTTGAAAATTATCAAAACCGTCGTTGTTCTACGACTATGACGACTTAATAATGAGTTTTATTTTTAAAAACAGTATTTTCTAAAATGAATTATCCCTTTAACTTAACAATATTAAAGATATTTAAACATTAATCCACATTAATTTAATTTAATTACTTACATTAACTTGAAAATGTGTTGAACATTAATTGTGAAATATAGATGATTTTGGTATTAATGTAAATAAAAACTATAGGAGATATTAAAATTAATACCTGATATTAATTTTCGTAAAATTTGCATCATATTTATGTTTAAATATTGTACATATATATTATGATACCGATTAATTTGTTGACAAAAATAATTTTAAGAACTTCGTTAATATAACAAAATAATAAATAATTATTATTGAGATTAATGAGTACGTTGATAATTCCCGTAGTGATTGTTATGGCTGACCAATAATCAACCAAAAGAATCGTGGTTCACCTAGAGTACTATTCTGTATAAAAAAACTTAGAAAAATCGGTCCTAAATTAATTGGTGTGTGTATTGCAATATATTCATTTACTAATTGCATGATACTAGTAGTAATTTGCTGTAACGGTTAATTCATGAGTTTTTAAGAGTATCACTAATGTACCTCTTTTATATTTCTTATATCCATTGAGCTAAAATTAATCCGCACTGGGTCCACGTGGTGAATTCCTAATGGGCAGTAATTTACCACTTGTTCATAACTTAGAGTGATAATTTGAGTACTAGCTGTGACAATATTATAAGGCTGATTATTTTTTAATCTTTTACATCATAATCTATTGCATCTATTATAATCATATTTATGATAATTATTCATTAATCTCAATTAAAATCGTTAAATAAATTAAATGGTTGTTTTAAGGTTACATTGGCAGTACATTATTATTTTCTCAATTTCAATTGCGTCTTATTTTTTTAACTGTAAAATATTATAAATATTAAAAAAAATGCTAGCGAATCTCATTATTTAATGTGAAACTCACGACTACAAATATTTTTACATTTTAACGACAATTCTTAAAAACACAACGTTTACTTATTTATCTAATGTGATGCTCAATTCGCGTGAACCTTAGTTAATTTGTTTTCTCTACTATTTGGCTAAATAAAGTTTGTTCATATACTATGACCATCCATTTGTTATAAAAACCCGTATAAAAAAAAAATCTTAATCATCACCACAACTACAACATCCAATTTTATCTTCATCGCTAACTCTTAAACATCTCGGTAGATGGTGCTGTGCCGATGACGCGCATTTCTACATCGCGGTGTTAAGATTCTCCGCGGCTGAACGACCCTTCGTGATTTGCCCATTACAAACTAAGACCTTACTTCATAGGATCATTTCTATAGTAAGCTCTTCGCGAGACTTTCACACTATGTGAGTCCTCACAAGTCACGTTGATGAGTCGTGGCGCGGTACCCTGAGCGTGAGGCGGGCGGTGGTAGACCTACCATCAGCCTTCGATGATCGTTCACTCCCTTCGCAAGGGGGGAGCGTGGGGTACTGTCGCTGTCTGAGTGGCTTGTTTTTAAAACCTTATTATGCATTAATGAAACTTATCATCTGAGATGACTCATTTGATTTCATCAACAGCCAATTTCAAGAGCTTGTTGAATGATGCACGAGTTTTATATACCTATCATAATCATCCATCCATCAATAAAATCTAACAATCATCGGTTTTCTTTGTGATAATACATATTTAAAACGAGTAGAAAATATTGATCTTTCTTTCTTAGCCTTTTCGAATTAAAATAAAATCGCATATAAATATAGAACTTTAACAATATTAACGATATTTAATCGTTAATTTCATTAACTTTGAAATTTGTTGTATATTAATAGTGAAATAAAGGCAAAGTTTAATTTCATTGTCAGTAGCTTGTTTTTTTTAAAACCTTATGAGTACACTAATGAAACTAAAGTAACTTATCGATTAAACACTAGTGGCATAACATAACCTAATTAATTACCACGTTGAAATCATTAGGGAGAAAGAAATATTAATATTGATTGAAGTTTCTTTTCAACCAGTTAAGCGTATGTTTCAATTTAACATTTCCACGTAGTCGTACTTTTAAATTACAATACACGTGCCGTTTGTCCTAATAGAAGCACATTCTCAATACTGATGCACTCGATATACGAGTTTCGTTCGTGCAATTTAGCTATAACTATTTTTCAAGGAGCTTTATATTGTTCGTCGCAATAGAAGAAACTAAAACTAGAATTTTACCTTGTCTAACTGTATTGGTAATTACAGTTTTGAGCCGTTTGGAGTCGTAACGCTTGGATCATGGGGTCCGAGTGCGCTTCTCCTCTTCAAGGAAATTTCTCACCGACTGATCGACATTTTGCGTGACCAGAGGGCTGGCTCATTCTTTGCCCAAAGAATTAGCATTGCCATTCAACGTGGCAATACTGCAAGACTTCTGGGCACGTCTCCGGATGACAGCGATATCGTGGAGGAGTATTTCGACGCCTGAGAGTATGTTGTGTTTTTGTATTATGTGTGTATGTATATGCATAATAAGGTTTAGTGTAAATACTTAGTTTGGTTTGTGTTTATCTTATATATCACATAGAATTTTCTTATATATAAAAATGAATAGCTGTTCGTTAGTCTCGCTAAAATTCGAGAACGTCTGGACCGATTTGGCCAACATTGGTCTTGAAATGTTCGTGACACTCCAGGGAATGTCAGACCTTCGGACTTACTAGCGTGATGACTGTTAAAGATCTCCAATTATTGTGTGACAGACTGATAGCTAATGCATCCACGGCAATGGTTTGAAGTCCTTTCTATGTCCCAGATTTAAGTACCTATCTTCTACTAAGGGCTGATTTCATCATTCAATATAAAAACTTAGTTCAACTAAACTGAGCTCAGCGTAATCTAGTTTAAAGACCCGTGTCGTTAACATGGGCGACAACAAAAGAATTGAAACTGAGTTTAGCGTAAACTAGGTTCAATTCATAGCGATAGCGGTGAAACGCAAAATGAAGCTATAATCTCTATTAGGCGCTCAAACTGCGTTTTGTTTTATATAATTGCGATTAGTTTATCTATTGGTGAATTTCGCCCTAACTCTAAAGAAATTATTTAACGAGCTTTTGCAGTAGAAAATATAATTATATCATATGCTATTCAGCGATAAAGTAGCGTTATCCTTTAGATATAATTTTTGAAATCAATCCAGTAGTTTTTGAGTTTATTAATTACAAAAACATACAAATTATTTCCCTTCGTAACATTAATATAGATTAAGGAATTTGATTTGATTTTAGTAAAGTTAAATCAAATAAAAAAAAATCCCAGATTTTTGCTTGAGAGTAAGTATCAAATTAAAACAAAATACATGTTTTACAAAAACGGGAAACATGCAAAGGCGTCATTACTACATAGTATAAAACAAAGTCGCTTCCCGCTGTCTGTCCCTATATATGGGGTCGAACTCCCCTATCCCAAGACTTTGCAGACTTCTTAATAATTGCGATGTAAGTTTAGATATATTTTATTCCACATCTATTCAAAATTTCAAGCGCCAAGTCCACTTAAAATGACTAACCACTAACACCAAATCTGTAATTACATAACTCTATATATTAAGTGTTTTATCTGCACCATTATTATATATTTTTTTTCTCTGTTGTTTATGCATGCTGTGTCTATCGTTTTATATTGTACACTTGGTTTATATAAAAGCTGTATTATTCTGAATGTATAGTGTAACAATTGTTGATAGGCCAATAAATAAAATAAAAAAAATAAAAATATGCTTAAATCTTTAAACTACGCAACGGATTTTGATGCGGTTATATTTTAATAGATAGAATGGTTCAAGGTTTATATGTATAAAACATGCATAATAATATACTAAATATCACCATTGAACCCGTTGCGAAGCTGGGGCGGGTCGCTAGTTTTAAATATTTTGCAATGCCAAAAATGCCACTGAGGCCGCTGTAAACGTGGCAACCTACTGGGCCCAAAAACTTTGAGGGAAAAGAAAACCATCGATACGATAAGAAGAAGAATATTTTGCACAAAACATTGTAAGGGTTACTCTCCGTTACAATTCCAGTAGGTATGTAATTTGAGACCGGTTAGCAAAGGGCCCCTTCAACACTGTGTTGTGACCCTTTCCCCAGTCCCCTAGTTAATTCTAACAAGCGGAAGCAAAGATGCAACGCTCCATACGACGAGCAAAACGGTTCTACTTCACTGTATTTGTAGGATGAATACCAGTTTTTCCTAGCTGCTTTGCTCGCGTAATGACGAAAATTATTCTCTGGGAATTATAAAATGCCATCTCAATTTTGCCATCGAACAACCCAGCGTACAGCGAACATCCACCCTTACGTTGTTGGATATTCGCCATACGCCGGGTTGTTGTGAGTCTGACACTATCTCCCGCCCCGCCCAAGGGTGGGATTTGTCATTGGAAGATTTTACCCACCATAAAAAACCCTTACGTTGTTGAAACTTTTACGGCACGGACTAAGCGTTTTGCCTCGTCATGTTTACCGCGTACATCGAAGGACTGAAACAATTTGCCTGCTGCGGTCTTCCCATCCGATTATAATTTAGGTGTCTTCAAAGCTAGGAATAACGAATAGGCTCTTTATAAACTAGTGCGCCTCAACATCAACGATTGCATCACTGCTTACCATCAGGGGGTCTACTCTCTTTCTCCGAAAAACGAAGTTTCGTAAGAAATTTCGCGTGTTTCCTACCACGGTTCATTTCGTTCCCGAAATTTCATACGAACGAAAATATTTTGACGTTTCGATTCTCTAAACCTACTCTAATTGGCAATGATTCGAAAAAAAAAATGAGTTTGACACACGAATGTTTCTAAATTTTAACGTCAAATTGACGAAACCAAAAACGTTACCTTTTGATTTTCGTTTTTGTGGATTTCATGTGATAATACATTACAATGGCCTCTAGAATGCTCTAAATAAAAGCAGCTCCACGTGAAGAACGTTTAAAGTACACAAGCAACCGATGAAGATGGATTATTCGGAATTTTAACCTCAAACCTACGAAACCAAAAGTGTTATATTTTGATCTTCGTTTGTGTGAATTTTGTAGGAAAATTGCTTAAAATGGCCTCAAAAATGCTTTAAATCAAAGCGGCTCTACGATATACAATGCTCTTCACACCGCCAGAGATAGAATCATATGGAGAAATATCATTCAAGGAAAAGTGATGAAGCAGGGTGGTCACGATCCGCATTGAGGAAAACAACGCAAGGAGGAGTAATTACAGCAGCTCTACGTGAAGGACGTTTAGAGCGTACAAGGAACCGGCATCACTTACGCAACCAGCTTAACATTACGCAAATTCTTGTCTTAGTTTGTGGGAAAAGACAGACTCAGTCGGCAATTATTTGAGGAGTTGTGCCAGGAAATAATGCTTTTATTACCTCCAACGGCTTCTTCCCATCAAAGCACTAGAAAGTGGAGTGCTACTGTGATATGTTCAGGGTAGCAAAGCACTAGGCAGTGAAGTGCTACTGTTATATGTTCAGGGTAGCAAAACTCTAGGAAGTTGAGTGCTACTGTGATATATTCAGGGTAGCAAAGCACTAGAAAGTGGACTGTCTTAAGTTGTTGTTGTTCAGTGAGATTTTAATAAAAGACTAAAATACATGTCTAATGTTTATAATGTAAGATTTAGGAATTTTCATGACACTAGTAGTCGACTGGCTGGTTATGCCTATCTTCCTGGCTGGGTTCTAGGTTCACAGCTACCTCAGGCTGTGAAAAGTTTAGAAGTTGGCTTGATTTACAGGAGGTGAGAATGTGGATGGCATTGGTTCATTGATCTGAAAATAAAACGGATTAAATACCTAATTGTCATTAAAAAATTGTAATTATCTAATTATTATATTATATAAGAATTGATGGAATTAAAATGGATTTGAAATTCTTATACATAAAAATTTGGTAATAAAATCAATTATTATTTTTGATAACAAAATTCGGACACAACTAATATTGTGAATAAAATAATTCTAATAATAGACTACCTACGACTAAATACAAATACTAGTTATATAGTAAATTTATGTTAATATTTACTTAAAAATACATATTTACTTTCTTATATCCAAAACAAAGCAGCATGTGGCCGAAAATGTTACACGATATCTCGCGATATCGACAGTTTAACTTGAAACTGTTTTTACAGAATGTGTAAAACGATCACAAAGTATGTATCATGATGTATTAACACAACACTTGAGTAATAAACTCGGAATAAAAATCTTTTGAAAAAATCAAACAAAACATCCTAAGTTGACGAGTGCTGCCAACTCTACAAAATATTTTTTTGCAAAATCTACATTTAAAAAATGCCAAAAATATGCTAAAATTTCTAGAATATGTAAAAATAAAACAATGACGCGCATTTATTAAAAAATCTTAACAATAATGTCAAGGAAGCACTGAAAGAACTAATTTTGTGACACAAATAAAATATGAAGACCTTCGTTTGTATCCTCTTCATTAGATACAACCGAAGCAGAAGACCGACCGTCCGGCTCTGAAGCCACTCCTTCAAATCGGATATCAATTCCCAGTCCCAAATTGTGATATTTTTATGGCATTGTCAATTAATTAACTCTATTAGTTCTATTACTATCTCTTATTCAACGCACGTAGCCACATACGAATCAAACAAAACAAAATTGCCTTCGATGACAACGTCGACTTATACAATAAACTATTATGTAGTTCAATTCAAGCGGGATTCCCTTGATCACTAGTTCACTACGGTCGTTTTCAGAAACATCACCGCGTTATTCAGGTTTATTTTTGTTTTTGGAAATTCAAGTATCAATCTTCCCGAATAAAATGCTAAAAAATATGCTAAACTGTGCCCATTCCCTCTCCTAAAGAGGAGTTCTGAGTCCAAGCAGTGGACACATTTCAAGGCTGATGCTATGCAATGCAATGCAATGCTAAACTGAATTTATGCATGCCAAAACACTTATAAAATTGCTAAATTTAGCCATAATAATGCTAAATTGTTAACACTGAAGTTGACAATCTTGACAAGTTACAAGATTGTTTTTCTTCGTCCCATTTGGGCAGGCTAAGGTCTTAAAACTCACAACCTCGCCGCCAATAATAAGTACTTTTTTGAGTCCAATTTATATTCTATGTATAAATATTACAAGAAAAATTTAATAAATCATGTATTAAAATACAAAATAATATACAAAATTTTATTGCAATTGAAAAGTAGGTAAAAAAGGCACTGGCAACATGATATATTTTTCAAAAAGTCAAACTATAAATCAAGTTGAAGTTGACATTTGTTATAATTGACACATTACGTGTGATTATACGGATATTTTTAATTGTCATACGTTAGTACCGATGATTGGCAAGAAATGGTGCTCTTTAAATAAGTCGGTTAGCAAAGGTCGTAAAAAAGGATGTTTTATAATGTCGTGGTGAATTACATCAAAAATCAGTGTTTAGCAATACATTTAAATTTTATTTATAAATATTACTGGTAATATTTAATAAACCACATAGTAAAAGCAAAATTTTAAAATAAAGCCAGATTCAAAATTAGTTTAAAAACCGTAATTTATATTAAATGACATATAAAAAGACCCACACAATATTGTTCATTCCATTCAATCACGAAGATTGTCTGTGGATCCGAACTTCATGTGCGCGTCCGAACATGAAACAGAGTAGGTTCACTGACGAAACTTCGTTTGAATTTCGTTCGTTTACGAAAGTTTCGTTTCGGAGAAAGAGAGTAGACCCCCAGGTGAGATTGCAGTCAAGCACTAGTTTATAGCAATAAAAATAAAAAATTACTATCTACTACTTAGCAACAACCCGACTTGCAGGAATGTTAGAAATTTTTGATATTCTCGGTTTTTCTAAACCATGTTCTGCCCATTAAGCATTCTGCCACTAAGTTTGGCGATTCTTTGTGCTATGTCGGCAACCTTAGTTCTTCCTAATTTAATTCCTAATTCGCGTTTGAGCTCTATTTCTTCGTCCGCCCGTCTGTTTGTACGTCAGTCACCGGGCTGTATCTCATGAAACTTGATAGTTGAAATTTTCACAGTCTATGATGTATTTCTGTTGCCCCTATAACAACAAATAATAAAAACAGAATCAGATAAATATAGAGACCCCCAAACTTTTGCCCTTTTTATAGATAATGGTACGGAACCCTTCGTGTAACTCGCCCTTGGCCGGTTTTATAATTGAAACGAATTATTGTTAAGTACCTAGAGAAAATAACCTATCCAAAAATATCAAAGCTGTTGACGTCACGTCACTAATGTAGTGACGCACACCATAAATATTTGTAAAATCTAAAATAGCACTTATTATAATCGAGCTTCATAGTTGCGAACAAACATTCTTTACAACAAATAATGAAATTCCTTTAGAAAAACAAAGTTTCAAGCAACGAATTAAAATGCCAACAGCCCTTATTCAGAAAGTCACCTTTGTGACCTTCATGAAATTAGTATTATTTGATATTTTCGAGTCGGGTAGTGTCTGTAGATTCGTTTATCTAGGACAGTGGTTCCCAATCTCTTTTTAGTCGGGGACCCTTTCGGGTTCTTTGTTTTTTTTTTAGGGTTCCATACCCAAAGGGTAAAAACGGGACCCTATTGCTATCTCTCCGCTCTCCGTCTGTCTGTCACCAGGCTGTATCTCATGAACCGTGATAGCTGAAATTTTTACAGATGGTATATTTCTGTTGCCACTATAACCACAAATACTAAATGTATAACAAAATAAATATTTAAGTGGGGCTCTCATACAACAAACGTGATTTTTTTGACTCGTGCCGTTGACCTAGAATCCTGAAATTTGGCATAAAGCAAGGTCACGTGGCACAAGTATAGGAAAAATCTGGAAACTGTATTACGTCATCAAAAAAAAACATTTTTGTTATTCGGAAAAATCTTTAATAATAATAATATCATTTATTTGCGTAAAATGTAGTGGGTACAAATATGTTGTTATGAGAGAGTATTGCCATTTAGTGATGGCATGCAAATATTTAGTCTATAGGCTTTTAGGGACATAGTACAATAACTTACCACTATCAAAATTTTTATAAATTAAGCAAATTTTTATAAATTAAGCAAATATAAATTATAAACAGATCTATAACTAAATTATTTAAATTAAATATGAAACACACATTAAGGTAATCAATTTTCCAGAGAATTTGGTAAATACTAAAAATAAAACATTTACTTCAACACTGACTACAAAGCAAATATTCGTTTCGAAAATTGAACTGTTTTCAGAGGTAAGTTTGTACGGAACCCCAATGCGCGAGTCCGACCTCGCAACTGCCCAGTTATTTTTATTGTTGTTGTCCTGCGCGAGTCACCTTTTTTTTCCTTCTTTTTTTCACAAAAACTGTCTTTTAAAGGGTTTTTTATAACCAGTTCACTGCCTTCTGTACCTCTACCATGAGTTTTAAGCAATAGTATTCGTCGCTACTCGATATCGACGCCGTAAATATTTTGTATGGCAAATTTTGCAGCGCCTCTAGCGGTCACTTGCAGAACCAAAATTTGCCATACAAAATATTTACGGCGTCGATATCGAGTAGCGACGAAAACTATTGCTTAAAACTCATGGTAGAGGTACTGTATCAGGTTGTCGATGGTCGTCGATGTTTTTGGCCTTTATGTTGTGGGCGGTGAGGTCAATTGGCACAATAACAGCCGAGTCTTCTTTCCACATAATATGTCGATAACCTCGTGAAGGTACCAAGTCGACATTATCATTATTATGACATGCTCTTACACATATCAACATAAATTCTAACCATATTAGCGTTATGAAATGAACAGTGAGGCAAATATCAGAACCGATTAGTTCCAGACAGATTATAACGTCAAAGGGAGAGGGTGCAAAAGGGGCTGTGAAATGCAACTTGATAAATTAAAATCAACCTTATCTATAGCCGATAAGGATTAAAGTTGCTTGTCTTACAATCCATGGAATTGTAATACGCGGATACCACCGCTAAACAAAGGTTCAATGACCTTTGGATAAAGGATAAATTATTTTTAATTAGAACGAATGTTTATGAATGTTAGAGGCTTAAAAACGGTTGGTTAAATTTTATTAAATAGCTACTGGCAGCTTTGATGAAAAAATGAACAACTTTCATTTTAAAAATAAATTGTTCTTTTTTCTTTGAAATATTAAATGGCTTATCAAATATTATTTTGTGCAATAGTTGACAGTTGTTTTTAAAAAAGTAATACGTAATTATGAAAAACTACTTTCAATACTTACCATAAGCATTTTGGGTAGGTACCTATACTATGATTTTTTATTAGATGAAGTAAAGTGACAGCTATAACAATGGTTGTTTGACAGTTGGGCATTGTTATTTGACAGTTGGGCATGGTTATTTGACAGTTAGGCATTGTCCACTGCTGTCACTTCATCTAAATAAAAATCATAGTTTAATTAGGTAGTATTTATTGTGCGTAAGGTACAGCTAAGAAGTGCAATTCCTTACTGGTGTCTATGTTTCCTGATAGCTATACGTATAACCTAGGGGTATTTATGTCAAGAGTGAATAGGTTATTTTTAGCAAGCATTAAAGTTTTAAGTAGCACTTTTATTAAATCTTTGCTTTTACATTATAAAATATATTGAAGCTTTTTAAAAGTCATAAATTCATAAGTAGGCACTATAATTTCGGAAGCCGTTGAAAACGTAGTACCTATCAAATCCAGATGGATTTGAAACTTCGTTTTTGAATGACACTTTTTTTTCCGAAATGAAAGTTATTTTGTAAATATTATTTTTTTAGAAACTGGTTGGTGTTTTGTTTTGTAGTTAAAAATAAACAAACACATTTTACACTTTTAAATAAGTTGTCTAGTAAGGTATAAATATAAATCATTAAAAACCAATCGCAATTTCAGAATTACCGCATAATATTCACATATTATGTATCTTTATTAAGTCGAAATGAGAACCTCATTTTTTGAGGTCGGTTAAAAGTATGTACTCGTAGGTACCTAGACGTAGGTATATAAAATATATATAAATAAAAAAAAAAAACAATTGCAAGTATTTTAGCAACAATCCTGGGTCGACGGCGCATTGCGCATTGTGACGCGCCTCAAAGAGACGTCAACCACAGAGTACTTTGTAATCTGGGGGCTTACTCTCGAGTTTAATTGCGATCGGTCGACATTGGAATTGTGACGTTAGGTACTCTTGAATTCGATGCTAGGGCCAAATCGCGTGACCTTTTTGAAACTAAGTAAAATGTGGATTGGGCGTGGCGTATGGTCATGCAATTTTAAACCAATTTGGCGCTAGTATCGAATTCAAGAGTATCTAACGTCACAATTCCAATGTCGACCGATCGGAATTAATCTAAGAAAGAAAGAAAAGAAAGAAAGAAAAATATTTTATTTGACACATTAAGACACATGAATCTCGAGAGTAAGCCCCATGATGTCAACAAAAAACTTAAAAAAAAAAAAAAAAATAACCGACTTCATTAAAAAAAAACACTAAGGGGATTAAAATTAATGAAGTTGGTTATTTTTTTTTTGTAAAAAGTTTTTTTATTTCACACTTTTTAGTTGCAATCGCTTATACCCAGAGTGCCTATTACTCATGACAATTTCAATTAACCCAAACACTGCCAGGATAAGTCGTTTTATTATGAAGTTCCCGTGTCCCCCTTCCACCTTCCGGCCCCATCATTAGATCAGTTTGATGGTACCTTATAGCCAAAGTGCATCTCATGACGATTCTAATAAGCCCAAACACGGCTAGGATATATTGATTAATTACGGAGTTCTGGTGCCTACCTTCCGGCTCCATCACCATCATCAAGTCACTTCGATGATACTATTTTCTACATAACTATTCACAACCATTTATTTATTTGTATTGTCATAGTCGCTTAACTTTCTTCATTATGATATCTATGTGAGTATGAAGTTCTGTTGGCCATTTCTGGTCTTCTTCATCAGTTCCACTTCATCAAATGTTCGTTTTTGACTTTAAATGATTAAGTTCTCGATGAAAATACCAAAATCACCATATTGTTGCCTATGATATTTGAGGAGTTCCCTCGATTCCTCATGCATACTAACATCAGAAATGGATTTTGAAAAAAATGAGGGCAATCTGGAAGCATTTACAAATCGGTTCATAGACGACTGAGTTCTGAGGTAACGAAAAAAAAATACAACCGAATTAATAACCTCCTCCTTTTTTTGAAGTCGGTTAAAAATGGACCCCATTGTGGCTGTTCCCTGCTAGAGCAACGAGATGGACGATGGTTCGAAAGAGTTACCGAGCAACTAGCTGGGTTTTAGTCAGTAAAGGACTGAAACTCCCTCCCTATAGGATATATTGTTTACTTTTTTGACAATAGATGGCATTGTTAAGTGAGCGCCAATTTCCCGCGCTGTGAATAGGCTCGTGCGTAGCTCGCAATGTTTGAAATTTAGAGTTACTTCTGAATATTATACAGCGGAATAATATAATATAATATTCCACAACTATCACTCAACTTGTTTTATGAGTACTAAACAACTGATAAACATACTTAAATATTTCTAAATACATGCATATTATAGGTAATTTACATCTAGAAACAGAAAAAATTATCGTGCTCATCACACAAACATATCGAACCCACGACCTCCGGCATAGCAGTCAGGGCCACTGTCCACTAGACTAACAAGCCAGTCAAAAATGGAAAAAATTGTTAAGGAAATGTTAATGAAGAAAATTTTAAGATTTTAAGTGTTTTATTGTCTTATCCTCCCCCTCGTTATGGTCGCGAGTGTAGCAGTAATAGTGCGGGTTTATTGAACGAGTGTTCACTGAGTTGACTCCCTCTCACTTAACCCAGAGCGGAAGGAGTTTTTTTTTATCTTCCACCTCAAAAAAGGCATAGTTCATAAATATTTGTTTGATAAACGTTCAGTCGACTTTTCATCAATCGACCATGTGACTTTCGAAGTATCATTACGACCCCTTTTTATTTTGTTACCTTGGGGATACTTCTAAAAGACGCCCGAGTGTTTTGTAGGATTTTCACTAGACCACCCTGATGATTACTATCAGCACTTTAATATGGGTCCAGTTACCTCTGGATCCCCCTCTATACGATGCCTGTTATAGCACAACCCAAAGGCCGTGTTTACGGAGACGCGGCGCGTTGCGCGGCGCGTTGGGCGTACTGTCGTACATTGCAGCAGCGGGCCGCGTTATCGCTCGCGCAAACACAAACCTAAGGCAATGTACGACGGACCGCCCGACGCGTCGCGCAACGCACCGCGTCTCCGTAATCGAGCACTTAGGAGACTGTAAAGGGGCCTTCCCTGATTCTCACAGTGCATGGTAACACACGTGATCATCGTGCCTCTGTCTTCTTTACTCGATGGTTGAAAATAATCCCCATTCGGAACTTTAGGGCCGAATCAGCAGTGACGCCTGCCACTGGTGGTGCAAAAGCGGCGGGCGTCACTGCCCATTTTAGCGTTGCTGCTACGCAACGCGATTATTGTGTTTCGGTCCTTGTACCTACCAATTAATTCCAGACAAAGTATCTACTTATCCCCCTCAAATAACACCGGGTTCCCTAACCCATCGCGTGCGGGGTCGCCATCACTCACAGTCTGACATCACTCTCCTACCGTTAGGTCTTTAGGAGTGATTTACACAGGTTTTGCTTGAAACGCATTGGGACTTGCGCCACCTGGTGGAAAGTTGTGGAACTTATATATTTGGTTTCCTTTTTTTCACATAACGCCGTCTAGTCCCCAGCTAAGCAGAGTTTGTGTTATGAGTACTAGACAAGTTAGACAACTGATAGACATATATTTCTAAATGCATTCATATTGTAGATAAGTTACACTCAGAGTGACACAAAAGAGGATTTTGTTAAATTCACCCCCTAAGGTGATGAAATGGGGGTCCAAAGTTAGTATGAAGAAACCTACTTTCACGCGAGCGAAGCCGCAGGCAGCAGCTAGTAGATACATTTACGAGTATGGTGGTTGTCCTCGGTCTTATGTTTCGTCTATATAAGTTTACGTATTTATCAACGCACTAATGATACAGGAATAATTCCTAGTCATTCATTTCATCATTTCAGCCGAAAGACATCCACTGTTGGAGATAGGCCTCCCCCAAGTGTCGCCACAATGAACGGTCCTGTGCGTCTTGCATCCACCGGATTCCCGCAACCTTTACCAGGTCATCGGTCCACCTAGTAGGAGGCCTTCCAACGTTACGTCTTCCGGTACGTGGCCGCCATTCCAGAACCTTCCGGCCCCAACGACCATCCGTTCTGCGAGCAATGTGCCCAGCCCATTGCCACTTAAGTTTGGCAATTCTTCGTGCTATGTCGGTAACCTTGGTTCTCCTGCGGATATCCTCATTCCTGATTCGATCACGCAAGGAAACTCCGAGCATAGCCCGTTCCATTGCCCTTTGGGTGACTTTAAGTTTTCTAATGAGGCCCATTGTAAGCGACCACGTTTCGGAGCCATACGTCATCACTGGCAACACGCACTGGTCATAGACTTTCGTCTTGAGACACTGTGATATATTGGACGAGAAGATACCGCGCAGCTTCCCGAACGCTGCCCAGCCGAGTCGGATTCGACGATTGACCATTTTCTCGAAATTAGACCTACCTAACTAGACCGTCTGTCCCAGGTAAACATAGTCGTCCACAACTTCGAGTGTAGAGTTTCCGAATTTGATAGGAGTGGGTGCTACATGGCTGTTTACCATAACTTTGGTTTTAGCCATTCATTCCAATTGCTAGTATGAGCAACAAATACAAATACAAATATTTTTATTTGTTAAACATAAAAATATTTAGGTTAGGTACAGATGTTCTAATTTATTAAGGGACGCTATGTCTAGCCGACATCGGCGTGCTTTATGCATACATTCTAAATATAACAAATAAGACGTTATTAAGTCAATAATCAATATAAGAAAGAATTTATGAATCATGAGAATCATGTCGATCAAATTCAAAATGTCAATAAACAAAAACAAACATAAAAAGATCTCAATAAAATATAAAATAATGAATAATTCTAATGTCAATAGTAAATAATAAACAGAAAAGTACAGCTAATTTTTTCATTAGAGATAATGATTTGACAATTCGAATGTTGCATGTTTTTTCCATTTCATAAATAGTCAGGTGCCGCTACCGATATTGACCGAAAGATCGAAAAATATTCGTAAAAATCGTAAGAATTATCATTATAAATTTTTACGACTAATTATGGTCAGCTGGGACTCAGGCTCGAATCGAGTGTCGATTTTTTGTAATGCAGAGATTTGAAATCACAGCTTGACGACCAATGATGGTACCATCAATGTAGGTTTCACATTCGTACCTGTATTGCATTGTTGCTTCGAGTTATCATTTTCTGTTTCCAGTTCAATCTTTTTTTGTAAGCTTTGTAAGTATTCGTCTTAGATTAAATCAAAACTGCGGATTCGTAAAAGTTTTGTAAAGTTGTCAATCTGGCTTCGATCTCTTTTAAGGTATGAAGCATAATGTCTTCGAAGGTTGCTCGTAATCGTTTCAGGCTCTATTGTTCAACAAACCTCCTCGTCACCAATGTTGAATAATTATAATATGTCCATTACGTAAAAAAAATATTCAATTAATATATTGATAGAATGACAAGTTCCAAATATCAACACCGTTGCTAGGCTACGCAAAGAGTCTTTATTCTGATTCTGAAGAGTCCGAGTAAAATGAATCATCAGAATCGCTACCGACTTCAATTGTAAAATTTTCGGTAATGTTTTCGGCGATATGACCCAAGTGGTACATTTTGTCTTCCACTTTAATAACGTGTGAGATGCAGTCACTCCATCGCTGAGGGGATACTTGACAAGATGATTTAATGTTCTGGTCAACCCAGTGCTTATTTACAGTATGACCTAAAATATAATAGGCATATAAAAGACAACATAATAAATAGTCCTGACATGTTTATATAAAAAGCTGCTGAACTCAAGTAGCTTTACTTGAGTTCAGCAGTTGTCTAGGAAGGGATTATAACATTGTATTGGAGTTCGGACCCGAAACTATCGTGCACGTCCCTTAAAGTCAGCTACGTAAACACACCCACACACAAGCGGAGGGCTGGTGGTCTTGGACACCAAGATGTAGACGGGTCAAAGAGGTCATACCATATATATAAACGAAGCCTTTACTAAATGCCTTTTGCGACTGGACACAGGCAGTCCGCGTGGTGGGGACTATCATCGGACCCACCCTTAATCCTGCTTACTAAACAAATCCTTCACACAATAGGCAACACAGACAGTCTCCTGTGCAGAGCATTCTTGAAGACGGAGGAGACAATACAAAGAAATGCGCCTGTCTGGGTTTGAACCCGCGGCCTACGAAGCGGCAGGCCCGCAACCGCGGTGGATGTTAGCTCTTAGCCTAAGTAAAAGGCCGCGTGTAAAAAAAGATTGTAATATATTGAATATTTTTATTTTAAAATTTGTATTAGACTCTAATATAAACAAACACTATCATATCTTGGTCCTACTTGCCTTAAAGGTTGTATTACTAAAAGAACCGGTACAAAAAAAAATCGAATTTGGAGACATCACTTCGATCAAAAAGCTGGTATCATATTTCCGAAGTTTGACATTTGCACTTGTTAAATCATTATCTCTAATGAAAAAACAGAGTTTAGTAATTGTAGCCAAAGTGTATCAGTTAAGTATTCATTCAGCATATAACATGCCTTGTCATGCAATAACTCCAGAAATGCCTTTTTAAAATCGTGTATATTTTCAATTTCTCAAATTTTTCTTGGGATCTTATTATAAATCCTTTTTTTTATCTTAACGTTTTATTTATCATATTTTTTTTTTTCGAAACTGTACATATTTTCACTACGTTTTCACAAGGCCATTTACAGCTTAGGTACAGTACCTAAGTACTCTCGTCCTATCTTAACATCAACTTTATGACCTACCGCAAACCCCATTATAAGAATATGCTCATAAAATTGCGTCGCTGATAACGGTTAGCCTTGGGCCCGATATGGTACTACTTATGGCCAGTGCCGGATTAGCAACGTAGCAAGAGTAGCAAATGCTACGGGCCCCGCGCTTCTGGGGGCCCTAGTCCGACGTACAAAAACAGGTCAGATTACTTCTTGTATGTATCATACGATATTTAATCAATTCCAGATTATTCATAAACTAAAACACATTCACTGTGCGTACAGCTAAGGACTGGAATTCCCTGCCGTAGTCTATGTTTCCTGATGGCTACAACCCGGGAATCTTTAAGTCAAGAGTGAGGTTACTTCTAAGTAAGTGCGCTCCATCGTCGACATGTGGTCGCTTTCCATCAGGAGAGATAGCGGTCAAGCGCGAACCTATCAAAAAAATGTACGCAAATACAATGGGTCTACCGTTACCTAAGGGTCCTCACCAAAGGCCCCAGGATAAAGGCGAGGAATGGAAAGGTAGGTTTTTAGTCAGTAAAAGTCTGACACTGTTTCCCGCCCCACCCAAGGGCGGGATTCGTCATTGGATGATTTTACCTACCACAAAAAAAAAAAAAAAAAAAAAAAAACCTAAGGGTCCTGCGGCTTGTAAGAAGTAAGTTGGGTCCTTTGTTAGAATTTGCTACAGGCCCCGCGCTTGCTTAATCCGGCACTGCGTATGGCTATGAAATCATGGCTGTTATCGGTAACACTGGTTCTTCCTTGCAAAAGTAATGTGTGCCTAATGAATTATATACGTTCTTAATCAATCGACATAAAGGTACCTACTTTAGAAATGGGTACGTACGTTATTTTTTTTATATTTTTGTGGAAAATATTCAAATAACTCTTCCTACTCTGAGTGTCTGACACTTCCTCTACCTGGTTGGAGTGAAAGGTAGTATCAGACTTTTACTGACAAAATCTGACAAGCTTTCCTTTTCCTTCCAGTTACCCTTTACGTTCCAAGGTCATGGTAATTTTTTCGAACAATCACAGAGAGAGAAATAGATTTACATATCATTTATTGTTCGTGATGAGCCAACTCTCGATTTGATCTTGCCCAATGGGAAACGATGGCTGATGTCTACAATAGAGGCTCGTTCAGACATCAGGTTTTTTACTTGAAACATCAGGTTCAACATTATTTATTTATTTATTTATTTATAACTTTATGCACTAAAAATACAGTGTGCAAAGGCGGACTTAATGCCTTAGGCATTTTCTACCAGCCGACCTTAGGGTGGTGCAGAGACATAATATGGCAGGTGCAACTTAAAAGAAACAGACAGAAAGGACAAAAGAACAATAATACATATATACTTAGATACATACATACAAATAAAGAACGATATTGTGAAAAGACGAATACAACAAATCAAGAGTGTGATGATCATTATGGCTGTTCTTGACGCTTTCTGCTCGACAACATTATGTTTCTTTTTCTTTAGTGGGAGGGCTTATCAGATTTTTTACTGACTAAAACCACACCTATGTTCCTTCCCGCCTGGGCGGAGCATCGCCGTGTCCTCGTGGGGGCGATCGGCGGCAGCGATCTCTCTCGCCGGACCTTGGTTCAGGCCATGGTCCGTAGTGAGGAGGGATGGCAGGCGGTCGCCTCCTTCTGCGAAGTTGTAATGCTAGCAAAGGAGGAGGCCGACCGCATCAGGCAGAGGCAACGGGGCGCTCGCCCCAGCCGCCGCCGGGATTCCGATCCCGATTTCCGGCCACCGTAGGCGCGGGCTTGCGGACGGCGTGCAAAGGGAAGCACGCTGTCTGGTCGTCCGGTAACCGTCCGGACCGAGCCCAAGTCGTCGACGGCGCGTTCTGTTCCCGCGCGCCTCAAGGAGCTGTCCGCACACCGAAGTGGCCCAGCCTGCTAAATGCAGGCAGGCAGGGTCGAAGCCTACTGGGGTCATGGGTTAATTTCCAAAAGGAATGCCCGGCCCCGGCACGATAGGCTACGAAGGAACGGGGTAGGTTTTTAGTCAGTAAAAGTCTGACACTACTTCCCGCTCCGCCCAAGGGCGGGATTTGTCATTGGATGATTTTACCTACCATAAAAAAAAACACCTATGTTCCTTCAGTGGCCCTTTATGTCCCAGGACTACGTTTACCCTTTACCAAAGTCGACCCATGGCCCTAGTAGACTTCACCCTACCGCTAATCTGTAGGGAACTCCTACGCTTTAGGTGACTCTTTGAGGAGTGATTCGGGCTCAGCAGCAGCGGGCCGCGTCATCGCTCGCGCAAACACAAACACATGGCATTGTACGACGGACCGCCCGACGCGCCGCGCAACGTGCCGCGTCTCCATAATCGAGCACTTACACTTCATGTTGTGCTACTGATTGTCTCACAACACTGTATAGTAGGTATACGTAGAACAATTTCTATGAAAACTGATCGTCTTATCGTCGTATTGTTAATTCGTCATGTCGCAATAGAGTAATATCGAGCTTCAGTTTTGTCACACAAGTGATAATCGCACATCCATTTGTCGAGCTCTCTTTTTACAACAGGTAAAATTAAACACAGAAAATAAAATTTAAACATTTTATTTCCATAATAATTATACTGGCAGTCGTATATATCGTAATATCAACATAGTAAACACACACTCCGTATACTGAAAGCGTTCTCAGAGAAGGAATACCCACTTACATAAATATATCAAGAGAGATAGCAGACAGGTCCAACATTACAGATACAATTAAATGCTTTGGAACAATATTTCAATAAGATTCTTTAATCTAAGGCTATTAAGTCAATAAAGTCAGTCTGTAAATCCAAGACAGTAATCTAAAGCTTGAAAGTTTTAAAATACACGCAAAGGAAGTCAGAAAGCTTTGTATAGCCACAATAGAAACTTTAAATAAATCCTAAGCCGACGCGTATTCATCATTATACGCTTACATCTGTGTGAAGCTTACATACATAATTATGAAAATTTTAAATCTGTCGACGACATGGCAACGTCGTGTCGGTGCAGCTTCGTCGTCACGACGAGGCGTACACGAGGCGTATACTGACGAATAAGCGTCTATAAAGCTAGGCGTTAGTGAACAGTTGGCCTAAAAATTCAAATTAGGTACTACCGTAATAATACAATTTGTCTAAAAAGATTTCAAATCTATGACTGTGACCGATTCTTTTCTCAAACAAAAATCAATATCGCAAAATCCAGACAATAATAACAATCTGAGATTTCATAACAATGTCAGCATCACCAGTCGGAAGAAAACTACTCAACTAGAATTAACTTCCATTTAATGGCACTGCTTTTAATATTAAAAAAAAAAATACTAAGCACCTAAAGTGTACGTTACACGCATAAAACTAACAATTATTTACAATTTATCTTTTGCCACTTTTTTTTTTAAACAATAAATACATTTTTGGTCTCATACTTTTAACACATCCATTCCATAAAGAATTGATTGATTTTTTTTTAAATTTTTACTGTATCTTATTCATTTTTTTAGTGTATTTTTGGCGGGCGTGGCAAAGGACTGCGTTTTGAACGCTATTATAATGTTCAGTCACGCACTTAAACGCTAAAAACTAACTTATAAGTAACAATTTAGAACTTGAATATTAAAATAATTGGTACTTTAATATTCAAGTTTGAATTCAAAGTCAAAGTCGACTTTGACTTTGATTTAAAACTGACGACTAAGGTACGGTAGAGACATAAAGTAAGCGCACACAATATGGAACTTACTCGAGAAATTGTACGGCAAAGTGCAAGTTTTTTTGTAATGACTTAAAGCTATACTATTATTCTACTAGAGATCCATACTGAATGTTTCCTGCGACTCGTCGAATGAGATAGAATTTGAGCGCGCCTTCTGCGCCGCGGACGGCTGAATGACATTAGGGACGGAATTGGGGTTCTTCAGCAGTGCGGCCGGTAAGGCACACTTCGGTGGGGTCTGTGAGATCGGGGACTGCCGTAGCGACATCATGAATGACCTCTCGTATACTATCCTCGTGCCTGGAAATAAGAAAATAGAAGATGTTAATTAAAAGTTCAAAAATCCAAAATTTATTCTAAACAATACGCGGCGTAAAGAACCAAAATGGCGATCGACCTTCAATGCGCAGTATCACAGCAGGGAGCTGCACATAACCATAGCAACGGCGGCCATTTTATTTCAACTTATTCTTTGTTTCATCTACTAAGGCCCCTCGCCCACGGCGACTTTTTGTTTTGCTTAAGTATAAAGGTAATTTCTGTGTATGCTTACACAATTTTCTATAACACGTCATCATCATCCCTAACCTTTTTCCAACTAGGTTGGGACAGTGGCGTAGCTATGTGACCAAGGGCCCTGGGGCAAAAACAAATTAGGGACCCCTAAACTGTTTAGGCTTTTCAAGAAATTGCTGCTTTTATAAAGAATCTGGGGAAGAAAACAGCACAAAATTTAGAATTAATACAGAGGCATTCCCCACAAACGAATAGAACTGGAAACTTGTTGAGATTTTATTTAAATTGAGTTGCATTATTAAAGTAGTCTTATTTATTATTAAATAGTAGAAGTTGTGAGGATTTTTCTCATTTCTCTTCGCTCATTCAATAAACAGTTTTTTTTAGAGTTTGGGGGCCCTGGGGCACTGCCCCGCCTAGCCCCTTAGTAGCTACGCCTCTGGCTTGGGACAGGCTTCCAGTCTAACCGAATGCCCGTGTTTTACATGGAGCGACTGCCTATCTGTCCTCCACAGCCCAGTTACTGGGAAATTCTCTTCTAATATCAATGTTCGGCATGCCGTAACCTTATTTCGCAACAAAGTGTGATATCGAAGATCACATGAAATACGTTCCAAACTGCATGCTGGCTGACAAATATTTTTTTAAAGGACTAAGCCAATTTAGAATTTTATAGATAAAGTATTGTATTGTTTTATGCGAATTTGATAGATGATATAACAGGAGTGCCGTAAATATAATAGTACTAGTAGATTCTGCCGGCGATTTAACACTTAAAACTCATGCTATGAAAATAATTTATGGCATAAAGCAGTCAAGGATAGTGCAGCTACAAATTAGTGAAAGAATCTTCATAATCGACTCAGCAGTTTTAGAGATTACCCCCTACATACAAACTTTACTTCGTAATAATATAAAAAATATTAGTACACTAGTGACCCGCCCCAGCTTCGCACGGGTGCAATGGTGATATTTATACATATAAACCTTCCTCTTGAATCACTCTATCTATTAAAAAAAAACCGCATGAAAATCCGTTGCGTAGTTTAAAGATCTAAGCATACGTAGGGACAGGCAGTGGGAAGCGACTTTGTTTTATACTGTAGGTATTTTTATTTTATAGGTAGTAATGTACTTTTCTTTTTTTCAAACACCGAATTTCAGAGGATATGATTCTGAAATCCGGTGTTTGAATCACAAGTTCTTAACGCTATTCATTTGACGACCTAAACTGAATTGTCCCTCCCTTTTTATCCCTCGCACAATTGAGATTTTAACAAGTCATGGAAAGTCCCCAGGTGCCTATAACGCCTCTAGCCAGAGCTCCCGTCAATATTGAAAATACTAAACACCTAACTAAATAATACATGTATTTAAATTGGCCTAATATCTAAACCCAAAAGCCAATTGTATTTAGATTTATTACATTGTATTCAGAAATATTTTGCGAAGTTCAAAGACCTTGACTGTTTTGGCATACAGCATAATTACTTACATAACATTTGCGAATTTACGAGGAAAACAGTCGCATAACTTATGAAAATATTATATTTGGAATCTATTTTGGCATTTCCGCAAGTCAGTGTTATATGCTTATGCTTCTTTCGTTTAAAATATTTTAGGTAGTCTATTTTTTTTTACATTTCTTAAAGCCTTTGCCCGCCAATAGGATAATGAGGGCTAAGAAAAAACCATTTTTAGTATTAAAATCATGGGTTCTACAAATGTTTGTCGTTATTGTAAAACAATTATGTATTATACACCTAAACCTATCACACTACACTCTATCTATTGATGAAAACTGCAGGAAAATCAATTCAGTAGTTTTTGATTCTATTGTGTTCATGCAGACCGGCAGATTCTATGGGGCACTTCGTTTTTTTTAAAAAAAAAAAAATAGGTATCTCTCTATCAAACGCTAACAGTTGGTCTTTTTCTTAAACAAATATCATGTACAAACAAACAAAATTCTATCGGTATTCAAATCGAAGTAGGTATTTGTTTACATAGGTACTACAATATTTACGAGCAGCAAATTCTAGTAGGTTACTCATGGACACGAGTATTTGACTATTTGATAACAAATTGATTAAATAAAATAGATTAAATAATCAAAGTTTGTTACGAGCGGAAAAATAGCAGAGTCTCCTCGTTACAACTTTGTTAAAAACTTCAGAAAAAAATGTTATTATATATACTCGCCGTCCGGCTGTCCGGCTGTTTGGACTAGGACAAATTCCGAATCTCCGAAGCGTAATGTTAAACGCATGCCTCGAGGCAAAACTGAATGGACCCAGTAGGCCTGAAGCCGGCTAGGAATATAAAATCAATTGAAAGAGTGACCGCAGCTCTAGAACGCAAAGTGTAACTGAAAAACACGGATAGGTTTTAGTCTGTAAAAGTCTGACACTCCTTTCGCTCCACCCAGTGTGGGAGAAGTTATTAACAACTTATTCCCACCCAAAAAAAGTCCTAATTACATAAATGGTAGGCCAATATTATTTAGTATCTAGCTTTACCGCTATATTTCTTATCTTTCGTATAAGTCCCCTGACATTTCCAGCATCACTTTGATTGCGGAGATAAGTTGGGTTATAATGATCCTTAAGCCGCTTGAAGCATACACAAGCACTTTCTTTGAGCTCGAGGACTCCGCTTTCAAAGATCGCCCAGAGTTTTAAAGCGATTTTTAATGAAATCTCGTAATGATTTTACTAAGACATACTAGGGAGATTAATGAAAATTGGTTTTTAAATTATTATCAATAAAGTTTATCTCTTTTGTCCTTGATTTTGATAATTAACATAAACATTTTGCATTTACATAATATATTATTATTATAATGTTTATATAATATGCAGATTTTTTTTTAAGTAGTCGTTCTGACGTTTTATCGCTGATTTGTTATCCAGTAGCAGAAAACAACGATATGGAAATGTGTTTACGAATATTAAAACGTAGAAAAAAAGTTAAGATAGTAAACAATATTGAAACCAGATACAGCTACATTATGAGAAACAATCTGTATAAATTAATAAGTAAGAAATAATCGAGAATGATCTGCGGATTACAATTTTTTTTTATCCACGTATTTATCAATTTTTTTTTATGTGTCGTATCAGTCCAGGCAAAATGGGCTATGTCCTTTTAGATCAACTAATATGGTGGCAACTACACATGGTACAAGGATTTTTTGTAGTGGGTAAAATCATCCAGTGACATCTTCCGCCCTTGGGCAGAGCGGGAGATACTGTCAAACTCTTACTGATTAAAAACTAACCCACCCCGTTCCTTCATTTCCTTCTTAACAGGGCCCTGGTGTACACTTTCACTTTTACTCAAGGCCCCAGAGTAGGCTTCGACCCTGCTGGGCCCCTACAGTTTGCTGACAACTCCTTGAGACGCGCGGGAACGGTACGCGCCGTCGCCGTCGACGACTTGGGCTCGGTCCGTACAGTTACCGGACGGTCGGACAGCGAGCTACCCATTGCTTGTCGTCCGCAAGCCCGCGCCTACGGTGGATGGTACATAGTAGATATTCCTGTGTTTTAACTTTTTGGGAATACATTTATTGTGGTTTAGATTTTTCTTCCGTAGTCTGTTTTCCTATGGCTACTACCTAGGGGTCTTCAAGTCAAGAGTGAATAGGTTATTTCTTGGCAAGCGTACTCAATCGACTACCACATCATCGTTTACCATTAGATGAGACAATGATCAAACGCGAGTCTACCCTTAAAATAAAAAACTGATCGCCCAAATTCAAGTTCACATTGAGTACCTTTATAGGAGTGCATTAAGTGTATCCCAGTGTAAATAAAACTTGCATAAGTGAACATAGTTGTTCCATTATCAAAAACAAACATTCGATTGTGTCCAGCTGGTTGCCAAGTGGTTATATAACCGGCATAACACAGTTAGTATCGCCATGTGGCGTGTTTACGTAACAGAGTCACGTTTTCGATATATTGTTAGGTTAGGAAGTTTATAATATGGAAACGTTTAACTCTATTTAGCTCAATGGGCCCTTTAGAATAGATTCAATACGTTGGAAGTATTTATTTGTTTATCGGATTGGTCCTTTTTAGAATTAACATTCGTAGCCTTATACGGACACTCTACTGCTGGGACTCAGGAAGAGAGAATGGGATGTAATCCACCACGCTGACCCAGTGTAGGTTGGTTGGTTGGTCTTCGCATTTTTGGTTCCAGGACATACCAATTTCCTCACACTCACAATGTCTTCCTTCACCGTTTTGTCCTTTTAGCTTGCTCCGATTTAATCCGTCAACATATAAAATGTCTAGCAAATCTGGATAATGTTTTGGTTCTAAAAGCCCTCAGTCCTATCTCTAAAACTCCTTGAAAGAGTTACTCGTACCTGTATGCCCGAAGACTTCCTCAAATCTAGAGCAACTATTATTATTTTTACGAATAGCATAGCATAGCAGCCTTATAATGTTCCTACTGCTGGGACTCAGGCCTCCTCTCTAGTAAAGGGAATGGGCCGTAATCCACCACGCGGGCCCAATGCAGGCTGATGAATGTCATATTTAGTCTTTTTGTTAAGTTGGTAAAATATCAAATATATTTTCTTCCTGTTTCTTGTGGAGCTTGAAAGAGTCAGACTTTTACTAAAACAAAAACCCACCTGTTGCCCTTAGCGTTCTAGGGTCACAGTAACACAGGAAGTTTTAAACAAACGATCCAGCTGCCCTCAATTTTAGCCCCAATTCTACTGAGTTAACTTATACACAAGTGGTTCTAATTTATAGGTAGGTTTACACACTAAATTAACGCCCTAAGTTTAGATTGCAAAAGCCCACTATACCTTGTTTGTGTAGGCTGTGGTTTGTAATGTTTACGGTCGTAATAAATGTTTTTATGAGATAATATAAACAAGTTACGCAGTTAATATCTAAGGGTTACACAAACAAAGGCATAGACTATCTCGTTTGGAAATAAGTAGCATTTATAGTAGCTGGATTATAACATGCTTCGCTTTAACCTTCAGCAGTATTGGTGCAAAATGTTGTTCTTGAAATGTTGTGATTTCTACAGGTGTATTGCTGTTCTATTGGAAATACGCTTACATTCATTACTTTGATGACACTATCGCTATTTTTAATGGATACTTTATTTACTTAGCTGTCATTACACGTGACTTGAAAGTTGAATATCATTATCACTTAATAGACATAATTAGTCCCACTAATCAGCTTGTTTTTAAACAACAATGACAAGAGTTCATTCATACTACATTATACGTAACTTTATACCAATTAGAGGTATTACCGTAATGATTGAACTTATTAAACCCTTACAAGGTCAATATTCAACAATTGGGCTCAATATAGAGTTCATTGTCGCTTCTAAAATTAGTTTTACAACTCACGACGAAGGAGGGTCGTATAATGAATGGTTCCTTTAGTCCTGTAAGAAATAAATAGGTATGTCTGATTCCCTCTCTCCCAGTGAACGTTGGCATGAGAATTATTATTGTTTGAGCTTCACCAGACGGTTTGTGTACATAATCCTTTGCCAGTATTGTTGGATTGTCTGTATAATTAATTCTAACTAGTTGTCAGGTTGTTGAACCTTAAGGCTTGGGCATTTATTATTATTAATGGCTTTTTCTTCTTCTATTTATGCTAATGTTGATGTGTTTTTTTATTTGATACTGTAGGTAGCTATGTTATAATAACACAGATTACAAACGAGGTCGTCTCATTATTAGGTACATAATTGTCTCAATTATTTCATGACCCAATTAAGGAAGAATTTCAATTACCTCCAGGTGTGGTGGAGTAGACAGTGCCTCCAGGGGTGCTGGAGTAAACATCAGGCATCTGCGTTGGGTCGGTGATGAGCACCCTCCTTGATGGAATGGCCTGGACATTGGTAGCTTGCCTCGCAATAGGTGATGCCGACATCTTTACAAACTTTTTTCAATAATTTCACAAAGCACTAACACTGTTGGTCGATCAAAAAGACAAGGAGGACTGAACCGGGTGTTGCCGGTGCCTAAAATAAATACGTTAACCAGCTAAACGCACACATCTGCGTTTCGTGTATTGTAAGCACGCCACACACGAGCGAGCCACATCAAAACATGCATAGATTATGCGCCAGACAAGCCACTTTGTTGATATGACTCTGTTTGAGTTGACCTTGAAATTCCTGATGTAGGTGTAAAAATTACAGTGCCTGTTGTTATAACTGTAATTTGTGTCTAAGGTATTATAACCAAAGGTTTAGTACGTAAATTATCAACTGAACTGAGAAAGGCTATTTTCCAGATTTTTTTTAAACCTGAATAACTACATCTGTTAATACCATAATATTACTTCTGTATTATTTAGTAGCTCTACTATGGTATGACCTATTATGAACTCTAAAATTCTGAAGTGTTTAACTCTAAAGTCAGTAGAGTAGAGACCAAAAAAAAAAAGATAAAGAAAGAAATAGTTTATTTGTATCAAAGGTCCTTTCTCAGCTTATGCTGCTATATTTTTAAAAGTAAAACAAAAAAGGTAATTTTTTTATTATTATTTTTCAGAAATTTTAGTGCTCTAAGCTACTTAACTGGGAGATTCATCAGGATCACAATCATTTCAGCCAAAAGACGTCCACTGTTGGACATAGACCTCCGCCAACTGTTGCCATAACTACTGATCCTGCGCGTTTCGCATCCACCGAATTCCCGAGACCCCCACCAGGTCATTGGTCTTCGAATATGTGGTCGCCATTCCAGAACCTTATGTCCGCATCGACCATTATATATCTGCGAGCAATTTGCTCTGCCCACTGTCACTTAATTCCCTCTATTATTCGGGCTATGTCGGTAACCCTAGTGTGTTTTTTAAAAGGAGTTATTTATTCATATCGTATTCGTTTTCTACCTACTGCGCCATCTTATTTACAAACTACACACAATCTATGATCGCGCGCACACAGACACGCAATCACTATCGTACGTTACACCCACACTTCGACAAAGCGTGTTTGGTGCGTAGTTTATTCAGTCAATATGGCGACTTCGACTAATTTATATTCGAAAAATGTTTATCTCGTACAAAATCAACTTGTAAAGACGAGTATTGGAAGAAGACTGTAGCCAGGAATCAGTATTGAGTATTTAAAAGATTGAGAACGATTCAAGTTCAATTGACTCGAACGATTTGGCTCAGCCGCATAACCGTGAGACACTCAACGTTATAGTATTTTCTTTTTTAATGTTTCTACATAGTACAGCATTCTTGTTCTTTACATTATGTGTTCGAGTACTAAATATATACTAAATACATGATTTCTTTATTTAAAACTTAGGTACTTTTTCTTTATTTCTTTCTTTTTCTATTTCTTCATTATCTTTCTTTCTTAATGCCAAAGTGTCAAAGGTTTTTAGATTGGATTAGAGCTCATCAACATAATATAGGTACATAACTTCAAATTCTGATACGAGTATACTTGAATGACATAGGTACCCAGGATGGGTGTGTCATTCAAGTATAACTCGAAACCCGAAACTCGGTCTAGTATTTTTATGTAAAGAATATACATAGTACAAAACTACAAACATAACTGTATCATGAAAAATCACAAAGTTATAAGCTTATTATGTTTACAATTTTTTTTTATTATATTTAATTACATTTTTGTAAATTTTATTATTGTGTATGTGGGGACTAGGTATGTGGATTACTTTTTAAGTTTTAATATAATGTCTGGCAGTTATGAGTACTTTTCGGCCTACCCAAATGTCCTTTCTTTGGTATTGTTCGTCAAGTTGTTGGGCTCCTTAGTAGTTCTGAGTTGAGCTACACGAATACTGACAAATGTTTGCATTGACTGGACAGGTCCACTCAAAACTGTGTGGTTCTTTCTTCAAAAGACCATCTCAGACTCCAATCTGCATGGTTCTCATATGATTTGACCATTACATGTTTGTGTATGGACTTTAAAACAGACCCCTGAGTTTGTTTCGATGTTTCTTCTCAGGGTAGTCAGCTAGGAAACACTGGCCTCATCTAGTTTAATCTGACGAAAAAAAAATTTGCCGTGTAAAAGTGTTTTTAAAAACCTATTTGCAAAACTTACTTACGTACTTTGCGTGACCCGAGGGCTGGCTCATTCTTTGCCCAAAGAATCAGCATTGCCATTCAACGTGGCAATGCTGCCAGTCTTTTGGGTACGTTTCCGGATGACAGCGATGTGGAGGAATACTTCGACGCCTGAGTGTATTTGGTGGTTTGTATTATATTTGTACATAGTTAGGTCTAGTATATATTCTTAGTTTAGTTTTTATGTACATACTACATAGGTTTAATATGAATACTTAGTAAATATTTAAGTTTCTTTTATTAAATTAAAATTTAAAACAATTATTTGCAAAGCGATTTTCCATGATACAGTAATGAAATTTTATACATAGGTAAATTCCTTAAATAAAAATACTAGACATGTGTTTCAGGTAACGCATAAATTAAAACTAATGTTGAATATTTGGGTAAGAATACTCATTAAAGGTACGGCGTATTTTGTAAACAAATTAACCGGTTTTTAATATTATTGTAATGTATTTTAAAGGTCAACAGAGTTAGATAACCATAGAAGAAAGTTAGGTTTTTATTGTGTTGTTTTAGATATTTTTTGCGGTGGGTGTGCTGTAGAGCGGAGCGGACGCGTCAGACTTTTACTGTCTAAAACCACACCTGTGTTCCTCTATCTGCCTTTTGCGTTCTACGACCACGGGTAACCTTCTCAGAAGTCATCGCATGGTCCTAGTATGGTCCTGCTGGGCCCCTGCGGTTTTGCTGATATCTCTCTGTGGCGTCGACTACTCGGGATGGGTCCGGAAGGTGAGCTAGCCATTTCTCGTCGCCCACAAGCCCCCGTCTACGGTGTCTGAAAGTCGGGGTCAGGGTCTCGGTGACTGGAGCGTGAGAATATCCGTAGCCTCATGAATGCGCCCGTCACCATCGCTAGCATTAGGTACTGCTTCACAGAAGGAGGGGACCTTCGCTCATTAATATGTTTGATACACAATTGCACATTGATAGTGTCGGTTCAGGATGCGGCATCTAAGTGGGAATCTCATCCAGAAAACATATTTTTAGGGTGATGAGCAATGACCAGTGAATAAATTATTCCATATCACGTAACCAATTTATAACGATGTAGGCTGCAGGCATTCAATTTACAACGAGCTGCGAGACAGTTTCTAGACCAGCTTTTTCCACGAGGCTGCTGACAAAGAAAATGTAGACAAGACCGGCGAGCTACTCATTGCTCGCCGTCCGAAAGCCCGCGCCTACGGTGTCTTATTTCAATTTCTATTTAAATTTTTGCAATTAGTATTAATTTCTTTCATTATTTATCTGCATTTTGCTCACATAATAGAAGCGACATGAAATATGTAACCAAGATTTATGTAACTAATAATATGATTTAAAGGAGTGTCCATGCAGTTTCTTGCACGTTCTTCTCCATAGAGATGTACGCTTTGGAACGTGCGATTTAGCTTCACTTTTTTTTTGGACTGACTGACATTTTCACAATTCAAAAGTGGCTGTAATTGGTCTAATTTGAAATAAACGCTTCTGATTTCTGATTTCTGTCATGGGTCGTTCTTCAGTTTACCGTAAATTAAAAATAGTTTAAACTTTTTTTTTATATATATTAAAATTGTTCATGTTGCCTATGCTCGTCTTCAACAGTAAATATGCAAGTCTTTCATCAAAACATTAATAACGAACAGCGTTTTTTTATTTTCCAATATAATATGAAATAGTTCATTAAAGGGTAATTATTTTAATCGATTTCCGACTTCTCGAGTAAATTGTTTCGATGTAGTGTAATTACAATCGATGTTCCCACGGCTCGGTTTCTCTCGGTTACCTCTAATCGATTATTCATGTTGTGTAATAAATTATTTACAGTAATCTGTGCATCAGGATATTTACAAAATTCCGTGGCTTTAGTTTCTGATGATCTTCACTATTATAAAGAGGTAAAGGTTTTTTTTCTTTTTGTAGAAGGTAATCTCTGTACTGCTCTGATTGCAAAATTTTTTCACCGAACCGAACTAGGGACTTTTTTTATGGTAGGTAAAATCATCCAATGACAAATCCCGCCCTTGGGCGGAGCGGGAAATAGTGTCAGAAAAAAAAATTACCTAAAGTCGTATTTTTTTTTGTAGTTTTTATCCAATATGGTACAAATTTTATTTTATGATCTTATGTTGTTATTTATTAAATAGCTATTTTTTGTATTTTATTTCAATAAAATTATACACCAGTTGGTTACAATGTCAGTATTTATTTCAATTACATGTATGTAATATACATATATATATTTACCCAGTGGCGGATTAAGCCATTGCGGGGCCTGTAGCAATTCGATAAGGGGCCCCCCCTAGGTAGACCTTTTTTTTAAGATAGATTAAATAAAATATTTTATGTGTAATCAGCTGTATTTAGATTTCATGTAGTGTAGATACATTTACTAATTTTTGTAACGATCAGGTGGCGCCGGGCCCCGAAGGCGCGGCGACACGAAGGCGCGGGGCCCCCGAATGTGCGGGGCCCGTAGCATTTGCTACTTTTGCTATATAGCTTATCCGTCACTGTATTTACACTCGTCCATGCGTCACTGGAGGATGCCAACTGAAAACCAGCGCTGGTTGTCTGACGCCCCGCAAATGCTGAGGTGGTCACCCTTTCGGTGCGGGCACGCTCAGCGTACTCTGTACATTTGTGTTTTTTTTTTTTTTATTTCATGTTTGTAACCGTTGTGCTGTGTCTGTCTTGAATAAAAGTATTTCTATTCTATCCTTTCTAAATACAAAAATACAAAGATTTGTATTTTTGTATTTAGAAAGAATTAGTACAGATTTAACGGTTTTGAAGAAACAGTTTTTTGCAGAAAGAGGTTTTTCCTTCCATAATCAAAAAGTATATTAATACTACTAGATACAATAAACATCCATTGCAGTTTCGCTTTAAACTACCTACATAACATCACCACATTCAAAATGTTTGCTACCAAAACATTTATACGAAGATAACTCGCAACATATCTACTCTTGTTACGTATTGTTGCACACATGTGTTATTTATATACCTGAAGGCCACCGACATAACCTCTTATAACAACCACGTGGCGTTACAACGATCCCCAGACCTGACAAATGTTTATATGTGGATATATGGGTCAAGAGCGGTGTGGCCAATGTTGGTAGCTGCCGCGAATGTTGGGCCAAGATTGGCCTCATGTTGTTCTGGTGTTGTATATGTTCCGGGATTGCTGTTTATTGTTAACATCGTTTCTTAAAAAATCCTGCTTTTTCTGAAGGCGTATACTACAGACGTGTACAGTTTTATTGTTGTGCCCATAGGGTATCTTGAAATTGCTCACTGTTTGATTTTAGGTGTGGGGACCGTAATGATGACAAACAATGTACACTTTTATAACTGTTTTACAAAAAAAAAGCACATAATTTATTGAATTAAGAACATCCTCCTTTTACGAATGTTTGTGAAAAAATAGAGGCGACTTCAAAAAAAAAAATAGGCACTTAATTTTATGCTTGGAAGTCGGTGATACAAACCAAATAGAACAATAAAAACTCTGACGTCCAAATTAAAACATTTTTGGTTTTTTTTTTGGTTTCAGTATTTCTGGTTTGGTTTCCTGTCCTGACACCGACTTCAAAAGCCAATGCAAACTTTGGCATGATTCACTTTTTTCTTTTCGCCAGAAATGAAAGAAAGAAGAAAGTATATGTTAAAGGACCATACGAGAAAGCAATAACAAAAAAAACCAGGTCCATAAACCGTAACAGAACGAAGATACGTTTAAAAACGTTGCTAGCGTAATACATACGTAATATTAAAAAGTTTCTAATGATGAAATATATTAAGTTGATTAGATAGTCTTGTATTATTTTTTTACACTTGCAGTTTTTCATAAAACTAGTAAAAAAATATCTGTTACACGAATTGAAAAGATACGCGTTAGTATTGCGATGGTGTTTGACGTTATATATAAATACCGAAACCAAAATAAAAAAAAACGCGTGATAAAAAACCTACAGCAATCTACTAAATAGTCTCTAACTTCATTTGGTTACGGTTGGTAGACATAATTCTTTTTGCTATTGATTTCTCATACAGTCCTTTAAGAAATGGCCTAGGTTTCACTTTTAGCGAAAAGAAAAAAAATTATATGCCAGCAATGTATGGCAAAAGTTTCATGCCTCTTTAAAGTTATATTTATTTTTGTTTGTGAATATCTGTTTTGGTTTTACGTCAATACTTTGAATATTATTTATGCTGCACATAATATAATCATGAGTTGCTGAAAGAATTGATAAGAACGTCTGAAGATAGGTGTTGTATGTTTATATAAATGTTAAATGATTTTAAGTCCAAGGATGTTTCTTTGATAAAATCCACGATAGCAGAGCAATAAATTTTAATTTACATATTCATTAGTTGCTAAGGCAGTTTTGTTTTAGGTCAATAAAAAAACTCACGTGCAGACATGGTTATTGGGTTCCGTTGTTGTTTTTTGTTTAGGTGACGGTACCCTTGGGCACGGGGGCACGTGCGCAAGAAGCCGCCAAGGAGTCCTAACCTCACGCGGTTGTTTCGGGAGGTTCCTGTTTCAAACATGGCAGAAACCCTTAGTTATCACTATGCAAATCGCTCGGTGGACACGGTGGAGCATAATTTGGAGGTTTATGCTGATTGAGCAGAGCACCACCGTGCCCTCGTAGAAGCCAGCGGCAGCAGCAAACTCTCGCGTTTGCTCTGGTCCAGGAACAGGACTAAAGGTGAGATTTTAGTCAGACAAAAAGTCTGACACTCCCACCACCCAGAAAGGGAAGAGTTACGATTTTGATGATTGCCGACTCCAAAAAACACGGCAACGCTTATCAGAATTGTGTGCACATGATAAGTCCAAAAGAATAATAAATTATAATTACGTTGTGCAAGTGCATTTTTCACATGTATGTTGACAGAAACTTAAGACAGCCACGTGTCCTACTAAGTGAGTTCTTAGCCTTAGGCTAAGAACGCTGCGGTCTCCTCTACCGCGGCGGGCGCGGTTGAAAACCGCTTCATGCGTTCTTAGCCTTATACTACTACTACTAAGTACATACGGCCTAAGCGGATACCTGAGGTGTGCTACTACACCAAAAAAAGAAATAGTTATTTCTTGGAAAAAAAAAGAAATCTGTATTGTTTAATTTTTTACCATAGATACTTACTTTGTTTTAATGGTCTAAAACCATTGAATGCTTTGGGGCACATCGATTGATGCTTTGAAAGTCACTCACGTGTGCCACCGCCTCCTTCGCTAGCATTACTGCTTCGCAGAAGGAGCCGACCGCCTGCCACTCCTCCTCGCTTCGGACCATGGCATTACCAGGTCTTGGCGAGAGGTCGTTGCTGCTGCGAACATACCTAGGTAGAAAGAATTCTATTGTGTTTAGTTATGTAGGTACTACTTATTGTGAAAGATTAAACTCATCTACTACCTAATTCAGCCTAAGTGCACATTTACTAATGAATGGCATAAATGAGCGAGTATCTTTAAAATCTGATTATTTTAAATACCCATTTTTATTAGATACATATTTGTTTAGTCAACAAAAGTTGGTCAAAGGGAGTTTCTGAAAAAGTAACTCGCCGTCCCAGAACGTAAGGGCAGCTGATGGACACAGGTGTGGTTTTACTCAGTAAAAGTCTAGCACGCCCTTTCGTTCCACCCCAGAGCGAGAAAACTCATTAGATTCTAACCGCTAAAAACAATTAAGTCAACAAAAATTCAAGTAGCCTTCTTAGATCCTATGTAGATGGGATCCAGCAGGGTTGAAGCCTACTGGGGCCAAGGGTCTGTTTCTGAAAGCCTGGCATGAAAGTCGACTAAGGAACGGGGTGGGTTTTTAGTCAGTAAGTGTGACACTATCTCCCGCTCCTCCCAATAGCGGGAGATGTCATTGGATGATTATACCCACCACAAAAAAAGATCCTATGTTATAGATAACACAAATTGGTCCCATGTACAAAATCACGTAGACGTATTTTCATTTAGAAATCTGAATCTACTATCATAACAACACTCGATAATATCGTCTGTAGAGTTTTTAATAGAAAGATAACAAACTTATCATAGTTCACAGACTGCCTCATTCACCGTATCGACGCCCCCGGGCAATAAGGCCGGTAATCACAAAAAAATTTTTTTCGATTACCGACTTATTGTCCGGGCAATAGAGTCGATAATCGAAAAACAAATTTTTGTGATTACCGACTTATTGCCTGGGGGCGTCGGTATTTAACAAATTAATAAGTATATAGAGGAGTTTTTGGTGATTTCTTGAAGAAACTTCTTTATTGCTATAGGAAAACTAGCTTCTACCAGGGGCTTCGCACACTCGAAAGCAGGTTTCTAGGTTTCTCCATACAAACTTCGGAACCCCATTTCATACATTTTCTTTTGTTAGCCTGTTATGTCCCACTCCTGGGCAAAGGCCTCCCTCCACTCTTTCCATTTTCGCGGGCACGCGCTTCTTCTTGCCAGTTCTGGAGGAATTAGTCTAGCTCATCGTGACATTAGCGTCATTTGAAATAGTACATTTTGATACAAGTGCAGAAAGTTTGTCATTGCGACCGAGGCGGAATTCTCACGAGCTGAAGGCGAGTGTGTTATGGAACCGAGAGCTGCAGTGACAAATTTGCACGTGTATCAAACGACGTTTTTCAATACACTTACGAAGAAATACTTTCTTTGAAACTTACAACGTATTTTTGTTCATTCTGTACTGAAGAAAATTTTTAAAAATTGCCATACTTTTAGTTTTTATTTAGATGGCAGCAGGCTATCACAAGTATTTTTTTTACCTTAATCACAATATCTGGCGGCGGCGCGTCGTAGCATTTAAAGAATTCTCTTCAAATCTTAAATTCAATATTTTTTTCACTAATAACACATATATCATTCAGCCAGTTTACCCTTCTACGAGTATAGACTCAATTCTTGAAGTATGGTATGGCAGTGGTGAGTGGCGTAGCTAGTCCCACAGGGGCCCGATATAAAAAAAATTGCTTTTTTTTTACAAATGCTTGGTTTACTCTACGAGACGGTTGTGGATAACATGTTGCAGAGTTTTCCTATGTCGGGCCCCTGTAGCGCGGCGGGCCCGTGTAATTGATGCGGCAGATACGGCGGTAGCTACGCCCCTGGGTAGAGGCCCTTTATCATAAGACAGTGCTTAGTCATAGACACGTACTATATTTAGGATTATAGGCATTGCGTAGGGTTACCAGATGAAAAAATCAAAAGTCCGGAGAAAAGGCATGATTGCCATTGAATAATCCTGAGATTTTTTTGTACAGAGAGAAAATTTTCTCTCAAACGTACTTAACAATTTACAAAAGTCGTACTTAATACTATCATTTTTATACACTGAGGGAGGATCTCATCGCACTCAAAGTGGGGGGGCTTTACCAAAGCCTGCCTTTTTTTACATTTATTTATTAATTTAATAGGATTATGGATTTTAATTTTGTAATTTTGATGTTATTGTATTTTAATTTTTATTTTTGACTTTTATTATGAATTGTATTTTATTATATTTTTATTTTTACTTTTGTCAATTATTTATTTTGAAGTTTACTGTATTATTATTTTCGACATCTATTATGAATTTTATTAAATTTTTATTTGATTTATATTTCGTGTAAAAAACAATTGTTAAAGTTTTATGGGTCTGGATACCTGAATGAAATGAATATTATATATTAAAGCAAGATTATTATTTTTAGTTTGTTTAACTCTTTATTAAGTTTTTCTTTTGTTATATTAGTTTAACTTTTAATGGTATGCTGTATTTTATTGGACATGCTAAAAATCCTGAGATTTCATGAGATTTTGCAAAATCCAGCCGCAATCCTGAGAAGACTCCAAAAATCCTGATACCACAGGACAAATCCAGAGATATGGTATCCCTAATTGCGAGGTGGTAACCTGCTTACGCGAAGCTGTATTGCGGCAAAGGAGGAGCCTCACGCCTCGGTTCCCGGCCAACGTAGCCGCGTGCTTGCTCGCGTTCCTTTGAGGTCAAAGGGATACCAGCAGAAATTGACGGGGTCAGTTAAAGGCAAATGCCTGCCAAGGCTGTGGATTGCTCGTAAGTTACCGTGACCCTTGCAAAGGGTAACTGAAGGAACGAAAGGAAAGGAGTTTTAGTTAGTAAAAGACTGACACTTCCTCTTTTTCCACACAGAGTGAGGGAATTGTGTGGGAGTGTGTGCGGGTGGTGGTGTGTGGGCACTTCCCACGTAAAAATTAAAAAAATAAATAATGTTAGAGACCATTTCAGCAAATGTAGAGTGAACTGAAAAAAAAACTGTATGTGTTTTTAACGTTATAGTAGGAATACTAGTACTTCGAACAATGTTTCTAGAAAGTTTGTTTAATAATGTTTAACATGAATCGATAGATAAACTGTACATTATTTTGTACCTACTATTATATTATCTGTCATCAAAATATACCTGTGCCTAGGTATTAGGTTTTATTCTTTTATTTTATCGCAAATCAGAAAACCAGAAGTAATTTGCATAGAACAGTACTTTCGATAAGCCGTCTTATCGCAGAAAGTATTATGATGTCAGAAATTCTGTGAAATAACAGTTAAAATGCGCTTCAGTTTGATTTCATAAGAATTTGGTTAGAAAAACTGTCCTGCTTGAGGGCGCTGGCCCAGCGATGAAATCCAAATACGTACATTGGATTTGCATGTGGTTTGGATGTACCTACTTGGATTTCGTCGATTTCCGTACTTGGATTAGCATTGCTGATGACCTAATGTTTAAGGGCCGGTTGTAATCACTGAGTATTTTTTATGAACTCCGCCCAGGTATACTTTGCGGCCCCAAAACAGCGGTTTTATTTTTATAAAAAAAAAGTTATTCAAGATTTTTGTTTTTGCGAGGCGCTTTTAAAAATCAAGCCTTTTTTATATACAACTTTCAAATATTTCCGTAACGTAATCTTGTAGATAAATAGGTTTGAAATCGTAAATTAGGGTCAGATTCGCGATTTCCATTTATCGAGCCAACTAATTTATATCATGTTTTCATTTTTGCCGGGCGCTTGGTCATATAGTCAATTTTATTAAGATATTTTTTCACGGTGTTCTCTTCAATATTTGTGTATTTCGAGAGGTTTAAAAAACTTCAAAATGAGTAAAACCTGGCCTTAAGGTACTTTTCATGCATTAGATTGCGAAATCGAGCAACTATACGTTATAATATGTACTTTTCTAAGCTTATCTAGGAGAACACTGACACCCTGTACCTCGGAAAGCACGTAATCACGTAAAGCCGTTACTCCCGCTTGTCATTCGTAGATCTTAAACAGTCGTTACAAGTTAGACGCCTGAAAGTTGGACATAGGCCTCTTTCAAGTGTCGCCACAACGACGGTCCCGTGCATCTCGCATCCATCGTATCCCCGCGACACTCATCAGGTCATGGCCTCTTGGGCCCACCTGAGGGAGCCCTTCCAACGTAGCGTCTTTCTCCTACCCCTTTACGAACCTTTCGGGCCATTGACTATCTGTCCTACGAGCAATGTGCAATTTAATGTGCTGTCCGCTGCCACTTAAGTTTGGCGATTCTTCGGACTATGTCGATGACCTTGGTTCAGCTGTGGATATCTTCATTCCTGATTCAATTAAGGCTAACTAGGACAGAATTGGCAACCTAAGACAGCATAGTGGAGTCGCGATGGGCCACAAAGGAAATGAATAGACTGGCTGGATAAGTTACGTATGTACTATTATGCTAGAACTACACTGTGCACACGTGTGCCATACACGCCGATCTGTGCGCGTCGGTCTCCATATATTTTATATGGAAACTAGATTTTAGAGCTACACTTGATCCACGCCACGTGACGTCGTTCTACGTACAAATCAGGTGTGTTACACGTGTGCGTCGGTCTAATGTAGTTCTAGCTTCAAAGACACTTCCGCCTGACTACTGTTAAGTCCATTTTTGGTTGCACTCGAAACGAAATCCTCAAAGAGTTTGGATTGGCGACTAATTTAGCTCTTTAGAATCGACATGTTATATGAGATTTAGTATATAATAATTGTTATAATACACCGTTAAATTTTGATCGTTTTAATCAGAATTCAAGCAAATTTTTTTTCGAGTTATCAGGCAGAAATAACTGCGATGGAACACACTGATTAGAAAGTAAAGTAGGTTTTTTTTTTTTTTTTCGCTAGGTAAAATCATCCAATGACAAATCCCGCCCTTGGGTGGAGCGGGAAGTAGTGTCAGACTCTTACTGACTAAAAACCTACCCCGTTCCATTCTTCGCCTTGGTCCCAGGGTCCCGGGTGCCATTTTCACATACCCTTTGACCCCAGTAGGCTTCGGCCCTGTCGGGCCCCTACAGTTTGCTGACAACTCCTTGAGGCGCGCGGGAACAGTGCGCGCCGTAAACGACTTGAGCTCGGACCGGTCTGTTACCGGACAGACGGACAGCGAGCTACCCATTGCCCGCCGTCCGCGAGCCCTCGCCTACGGTGGCCGGAAATCGGGATCGGAAACCCGGCGGCGGCGGCGGCGTGTACGCCGTTGCCTGATGCGGTCGGCCTCCTCCTTTGCTAGCATTACTGCTTCGCAAAAGGAGGCGACCGCCTGCCACTCCTCCTCGCTCCGGAGCATGGCCTGAACCAAACCCCGGCGCGAGAGATCGCTGCCGCCGATCGCCCCCACAAGGACACGGCGATGCTCTTCCCAAGCGGGGCACACCTCGACTGTGTGCTCCACCGTGTCCTCCGGACGCTCCGCACAGTGGCGACATCCGGGCGTCGTCTCCGCACGAATCTTGTACAGGTACGGACCGAACTTGCCGTGTTCGGTCAGCACCTGCGCCAAACGGAAGGTGACGACGCCGTGGGGCCTTTCCAGCCACGCCTCAAAGAGGGGCCTTACCGCCTCGATCGTGGCGTGCCCAGCACGAGGTTGCGACAATCGTTCTCGCCATTTCACCATGAGATCCCGCCGGAACTCTGTCCGCCATGCCGCGATTTATCGCGGCAGCGGAGTTTCGCCCCGACGTTGCATCTCCACGCGTAAGTCATGCATGTGTGCAAGGACTGTTGCCTCCAAATCCCATGGTGGTAGGCCAGCAAGGAGGCTCGCCGCTTCGCAGGACACCGTACGGTATCCCCGGATCATCCGAATGGACATGACCCTCTGGCAGGCGTTCAGCCGGGCCGCCACTCGCTTTCGCAGCGTCGGCGCCCAGACCGGCGCCCCGTAAAGGGCCATGGACCGAACGATGCCTGCGTAGAGCCTCCGGCAGGAGGCGTCTGGACCTCCCAGGTTCGGCAGGAGCCGCTTGAGAGCAGCCCCAGTCAGATTCAATCTGGGAGCCAAACGTCGGAAATGCTCACCGAAGTTCCACCGGCTGTCGAGGACGAGTCCCAGGTACTTCATCGTCGACCCGACGCCGATGTGAACTCCTCCTACCGTTAATTGGGAGCCCGGAGGTGGCGCGCTCCGAGGGCCGTGAAAACACATGGCCTCGGACTTGTGTAGCGCCACCTCGAGTCCCAACTGCTCGATCCTCTCCACGACAAGTAAAGTAGGTACTTAGGTCAAAATGTAAGTACGAGCGAGTACAATGTACCTAGTTTTCAATTCTTCTGGAGAATTAATAGCATTACTTTTTGCGTTTCAGTTCAATTGTCATCGCAAACAATAGCCGTGTCAACCCGCGATTATTTTCGATATTCTAGCTGATCTTTGTACTCAAATATTAAGTACTAATAAAAAAAAACTTTTATGTATCTATGTATGTATCAACTCTCAAAACGTTGATGGTAAAACATCGTGAGGAAACCGGAACATTCTAGAAGCATTTGATCTTTGATTATATAAAGCATTTGATGATAATTATGTGACTTGCGTCAAACTACATTCTTCTCTTCTTCTGTGGTCAATCCGTACAGGGGCCCACGTGGTGGAATACGACATTCCGAACAGAGACTCATTTATGTTATGCTATGTACTTATTTCTGACAATACAAGGCCATTATTATATACTAAATCTCATGTTACATATCGATTCTAAAGAGCTTAACTTAGTCGCCATCACAATGGAAAAAACCCTCAATAAATGTCAATAAACGGTAAGCTATAACTGCCAATTTGATGTTTCGAGTGCAGTCAAGTAGAAAAACATGACTTGGAATACAAGGTTTTTCGTTTTGAGGTGGAAAATCGTTAAATAACTCTCCTTCCACTGCGGGTGGAGCGAGAGGGTGTGTCAGACTTTTACTGACTAAAACTTACCTTTGTTCTTCAATTGCCGTATGCATTCTAGGGCCACGGTCACAACCTTTTTATGGCCACGGTCACGGCCTGTCTAGGGCCACGGTCACAGCCCGTCTAGGGTCACGGTCACGGCCCGTTTAAGTCCACGGTCACGGGCTCATAGCCTTAGCTACTTGTACAATTATTTATTCTGTGCCCTAGCACGCATCGGCCCCGCAGAACCCCTTTATTTTTGCCGACATCTCTTTGAAGCACACTACAGGCCGTCTACTCGAACTTGGTCCCCATACCTATCTTAGTTGTTCAATCATGCCCAAACCTCTTCAGTCAGAAAAACCGTGGAAAATTCGCTAGTATGTCATACACATAATCGCAAGTAAACATTATTATTTTTGCCGGAACATGAGCATATAGAGATAACATTAGTAATATTTTGTCTGCGACCATTTTCAAGGATAACAATAATAGATAAGGAATATTATCTGACAGTTGAAGCATTATCCGTCTGTGTTTATAGAAAAATGGCTTTTGTTTCTAAAAATAAGTTTTCAAAGAAAACCATTTTTCCATATCAGGCTTTTATCTCTTTGTAAGTACTAGGTGCTGTAACTGGCCTTTTTTACGCCCGGTGCGGTCGGCCTCCCTCAATTTTTTTTAATGTTATTCGGTTCGAAGTTAGAACAAAAATAAGAGGCTAAATTTAAAAATTTACGCGTTACGTAGTGCTTCAAAAAACTCACCACCCACTACCACCACCTGCTGTTTACCTACTTCTTGTAGTTGCTGAAACCCTGAGCAGTTAAGAAATCAGCACTCCTGGTAGAGTGCGTCTACAACCTAGGTACACGATAAATAATAGATATTGTACAGCTACCAAGCTTGACCCGAAACATGGCTCTGGTTTGATCATTTTTGTTCATCTCCAGGGTTTGCGCTTCCAACCTGGGCAGCCGTAGTTACGGCACTGATAGTACTCCTCAAGACCGACCCCGAGTAGTCGACGGCGTGTAGTCCCACTCGCGCCTCAAAGAAATGTCGTAGGGGGCCCCTACGACATTTCTTTTGCAGGGCCGATGCCCGCTAAAGCCACGAGGAATTTCTGATAAGGGAACCCGTGATCCTAGGGCAATTGAAACCTGTGTCTTTCAATTGCCCTAGGATCACGGGTTCCCTGTGGATTTAGTCAGTAATACACAGTAAATGTAGAACTACATTCCGCACACGTGGGCCACACACGCCGATCTGGGCGCGTCGGTCTCCATACATTTTATATGGCAACTAGACTTGTAGAGCTACATTAGATCCACGTTACGCGACGTCGTTCTACGTACAAGTCAGGCGGTTTTTTTTTTTTTTTTTTATGGTAGGTAAAATCATCCAATGACAAATCCCGCCCTTGGGCGGAGCGGGAAGTAGTGTCAGACTCTTACTGACTAAAAACCTACCCCGTTCCTTCGTTGCCTATAGTGCCGGGGCTGAGCCTTCCTCTCAGAAAACGGCCCTTGACCCCAGCAGGCTTCGACCCTGCCTGCCTGCAGTTAGCAGGCTGGGCCTCTACGGTTTGCTGACAACTCCTTGAGGCGCGCGGGAACAGAACGCGCCGTCGACGACTTGGGCTCGGTCCGGTCTGTTACCGGACGAAGTCAGGCGGTGTCCACGTGTGCGTCGGTCTAAAATGTAGTTCTACGAGTAACTTAACTGTTTTCAAATTCGCTCTAAAAACATAAGTACCTACATCAATTATTGCAAATTTTAAAAAATCTATTCTTTACGTCGTGCTTAAAACATTTTCAGTTACTTGTTACTTCACTAAACCACATAAGTCCATACAGATTGTCTAGTAGTCTAAGTGACAATGGGCAGGGCACATTGCTCGCAGAACGGATGGCCGTTGGGGCCGAAAGGTTCTAGAATGGCGACAACGTAATGGAATACATAGCGTTGGAAGGTCTCCTACAAAGTGGACCGATAACCTGGTAAGGGTTGCGGGAATCCGATGCGAGACACTCAGGACTATTCATTGTGGCGACATTTGGAGGAGTTTTATGTCCAAGAGTGGATGTTTTGCGGCTGAAATGATGATGATGATGATGACTACTACCTACACCTCATCCTATGCATTGTTTTGTTGTTGGTAGGATATCAACGAATAACTTTTCCCGCTCTAGGTGGACCAAAAGGAAGTGGCAGACTTTTACCCACCTGTGTTGCTTCAATTGCCGTTTGCGTTCCATATCCACTAACTCTTTCAAACAATCTCGAAGCCCTGATATTATTCGCAGGCATTACGTGGCCTATAATTATCACGAAACGGTGAAAAATACCTACAATTTTCAGTTGCAAAACAGAAAGTAATTCAGCAAAACAAACGCATAGCGAAAGGGAACGATTACGTCTCGTTCATAACACCCCACAGAGCATGGAATCACCTCGCTGGCGACGAGATAAAATGTCAGCCGTTCAGTTTAGGTCGTGAAATGGATCGCATTAAAAGCACTAGGTAGAGCCTTTGGATACGCCATAAATGTGGCCAGAAGACTAGCAGCATTGCCACGTTGAATGGCAATGCTGATTTTTTGACTAAAGAATGCGATTTTTTGAGGAAATCATCCAATGACTTCTTCCGCTCTAGGATTAAGGTCTCCTGAAACCCGGGGTGTCTCCTGCTGCGACAACTTGGCTAGGCGTGAGGATACATTCCCTCACGCGTGCGGCCGTCATCGTAAAAGCGGGCGACCGCATCCCATCCCCACTTCCTCCGGGGAATAGCTTGAACCAAAGCCCAGCCCGAAAGGTCGCCGCCGCCGATCGCCTTCACAAAAACATGGTGGTGCTTTACCCAAGCGCACACCTCTATGATATGCTCCACCGTGCACAATGGTGACATCCGTACAGGACCTCCTTAACTCACCAAGTCCGTTGGGACTGTCTCACGCGGAAGGTAAGGACGCCGTAGCGTTTCGTCACCCACGAGGAGTGAACTTACTTCACCAAAGAGGGTACTTACTTTTTTCGTTCATTTTTCGTTCCCGTGGTAAAGAACACGTTAGGCTTCTAAGGCTTCTAGTCAAGAAAAGTTTCAATTAAAACTCACGATTGATTTGTAGCGTAGCTAAGTTTTAACAGCCCGTTAGGCGTAGGTATATGGTCTACAGATAGCAGGGTGTCTTGTGTATGTGAGTTTACATGTTTGTGAACCCATCCACAATACAGGAGCAATTCCTAGGCTAGTTATTTAAAAAAAAAATGCCGGCTCTAGCAGCGCACGCCGTGTCACACTCTGTGCTCACACCTGCAGCACGACTAATGGCTCTGTTAGTGATTCAAGTAGGTTTCTTCACTTATAACATTTATTACTTACGATAACACTTTACTCATAATACGTTAAGATTATTGTGCAATATTTTGAAGGGCATTGAACATTACCTACTTATTAAAATACAATTTACTTAACCACCGTGATGTTATATGTAGGTACCATCGAAGAAACTTCCGCCTTGCTTTGTGCTTGCACTCGAAACGAAAATTTTAAAGGGTTTTTTTTTTTTTTATATTGTATAAAACTAGCACTTGACTGCAATCCTACCTGATGGTAAGCAGTGATGCAATCGTCGATGGTAAAGCGCACTAGTTTATTAAGAGCCTATTCACTCTAGCCTTGAAGACGCCTAAATTATAATTGGCCGGGAAAACCGCAGCAGGCAAATTGTTCCAGTACCTCGATGTACGCGGTATAAACGACGAGGCAAAACGCTTAGTCCGGACCGTGACCGTGGTTTGGTTTGACTCAGCGCCGCAGCATTTAATTAATAAATTAAATTACAACAGTGTCTATTACCTGTCTGTTGTAATTTTATTAATATAAACAAAATTGAGGTGTCTGTTTCTTAAATATAAATAAAAAACTTTTATTAAATGTATTTCTACTTTTAATACTACGTCGATACAGTAGGTACTTACATCAATTTTTTTTTAAGTCCTACCTCGTTAGAATACTTATACTTGTTTATTTCAAGACTGTAAGTAACTCTATTCGTTTCCTGACACCCACATCAATGAAAAAATAAGAAAACACTCGGAAAACTGCAAAATCCTATCTTATTTCCTTTTGACGCTTGTTTATCAAGTACAGCCCAGTCCCAAAGGCTGAACTCATTCAGTTTTTTTTTATGTGGCTAATCATCTAATGGGGTCTCCTGCGCTAGGGCGAAGCGGGAGGATGTGTCAGACTTTTGCTGACAAAAACCACACCTGTGTTCCTTCAACTACCGTTTACGATCTAGGAAAACCGATAACCTTTTCAGAAGTCTGTCCATAGCGCTATCAGTTTTGCTAATATATCTTTGAAGCGCGTGTGAAATACTGCGCGCCCTCGTATCAGTTGTGGTCCTTACTGGACGACCGGACAGCGAGCTACCTATTGCTCATCGTCCTTCAAGGTTTCCCGACCTATCCTCGAGGAAAACTCAAAAATCTTTTTAACACTCTACCTGTAAAATCCAATTTGGGACAACAAGCTCCTCTCCGCAGAATCGTTGATGGGGGCCAGTCGCTTACTGCGATAATGCCCGATCCGGGTTTCACGATAACGTGCGTGTGTTCTGTCCTAGCTCAGAGGACACCGGTGTCCTCTCACATCCACGCCACTATAGGCCTTAATTCCGATGTTTAGAGTCTACTTTTGTATGAACAAGTTGGGTAGTTGTGGATCGACGTGTTAAGTACAAAATCACTTTTTATTTTCTATTTAAACATTTGCCTGTATTAGTAATTTCTTTTTTTTTCTATCACACAACATTGTCTAGTCCCAAGCTAAGCAAAGCTTGTGTTATGGGTAGGTACTAGACAACTGATAAAGATACCTACTTATATATTTCTAAATACATAGGTACATATTATAGATTAATTACACCCAGACACAGGACAAATGATCGTGTTCATCACGCAAACATTTGTCCTGGGTGGGAATCGAACCCACGACCTCCGACTCCACTAACTACTAGACCAACAGGCCAGTCGAAATTAAATTAAATTCTCAAATTTTTTTTTATGGTAATATTATTATTTATTTATTATATGCTTTGTTGTACACCATTACATAAACAAAAAAAGGAACTAAAACTAAAACACACATATACGATGGGCGGCCTAATATTGTTCTGTGGTAAGGTTTTAATTGTTTACTGATTATTTATTTTTTTTAATATTTTATTGACTGATTAATTGTAAATTGTAATTTTAAATATTAATATTTTGTTAATTTATAACAAAAAGCAAATTGAACCACCATGATGAAATCGATTCTTTTTTGTTTTTGAATGTTAAATATATTGTAATGTGGCATGTTTTGTACTCAATAACTAAATAAATAAAAAAGCCTAAGCCTACAGTGGCCGGAAATCGCACTGCTACTCCTGATGCTCAAAGCGTCACCTTCAGCATCAAATGAAGAAATAAAAAGTGTAATGACCCAACACATCTTATATTTTCGTCAGCACATAATCACAAGTTTACGTAAGCGATTGGTCTATTCCAAGATTTCGGACCAACGGATATTTCGTCGTGTGACTGCTAAAATAAGATGCACAGATTTACACTGAGATTTAAGGCCCGGTTCTACTCATTTTGACCTTTTGAAATCCACAAATATAAAAGAGAACACCATAAAAAATTATTTTATTAAAATTGACTATATGGCCAAGGGCTTGGCAAAAATGAAAATACGATATAAATTAGTTGGCTCGATAAAAAAAAATCGCGAATCTGACCCTAATTTACGATTTCAAACGTATTTATCTACGAGATTACGTTACGGAACTACTATTTGAAAGTTACAAAAAAAATATATTTAAAAGCGCTTCGCAAGAACAAAAATCTTGAATAGTTGTTTTTTTAAATAAAAATAAAACCGCTGTTTTGGGGCCGCGAAGACGACATAATCCCGAGCGAAGTTCATACAAAAAAACAGTGACTAGAACCGGCCCTTAACAATAAATTATGATTCAGGTGGGGTAGTGTCTTCTGGTATATTTTTATAACTCAAACTCAACTAATATTATAAATGCAAAAGTTTGTATGTGCGTATGTTTATAATTCCTCCCTCATACCTCGTTGGTCTCATGGATGCAAGCACGACTGCTGAGCGTTAAACACAAAGAGACAAAGTATAGGCTTTTTTCATTTTGCAATTAAGTGTCTGACTTTATAATATTCTACAAAACATATATAAAAATCAGCCATAAATTATTTGCCTTTCTAACCTGAGGGCCAGCATCGAATTCAAGAGTACCTAACTAACGTCTCAATTCCAATGTCGACCGATCGAAATTAAACTCGAGAGTAAACCCGCTGGTACCTGGCCGGGTCCCCAAGGGGAGCTCCACACAGGTATACAAAGCACATGAGACGCTACTAACGCTGTAAAAATAAGCATTGTGCATCAATTCGAGAGGTGGCTATTTATGAGATATTTTGTCTTTCTAATTAGTGTCATGAATTTTACACTTTCAAATAAATATTTCATGAAAATGGAATCGTGTTTTTTTTTTCTAATTTCTTAAAAAAAAAGCTATCAGTTAAAATTGCAGTGACCAAATATTCAGTCAGTGCATGAAATTGTCTTACTCGCTCTGAAACGCATGCGTACTGTCGCGCTCATACTCTCGGCTGAATAATATTTTTGTGTTTAGGGGATGTTTGGTCACTACAATTTGTCTGACTATTGAAATATAACTTTGTAATAATTACCTTATTAATAAAAATCAGACATGTAAAATAAGTAAAGTACATTTATTTTTTGTGGAGCTTGAAAGTGTCTGACAGAAGTTTTGGTCCATGGAAGGTGTCCGACACTTATGAAACTACTGTAGAATAATATTCTACAAAACATATATAAAAATAAGTCATAAAAATTAAGTTACGTAACACTTTATTTTTAGTTCCCTTTCTCACCTGGTACCTGTCCAGGACCCCGAAAGGGAGAGCTTTACAAGCACACAGATATTCAAAGCACATGAGACGCCACTGAGAACCTAAGGTTTCGTCCATGTGAAAATAAGTTATGTCAGACAGCTCTGGGGTTTTCATCATCATCATTTCAGCCGAAAGACATCCACTGTTAGAGAAAGTCCTCCCCCAAGTGTCCGTGCCCTGCCCTGGGGTTTTAGTCTATTATTTTTACCTCTCCGAAAGTATAATACAACACAGCTAAAACGATTGAAATATTCATCCATTCCTGAAGGCAAGCGTACCATGAATTTACAATAGGTTTGTCCTCAACTTTACACATGTTTGATTCATAGAGGTAATCGCGTGACCTATTTAATAGAAAACAACGTACACACAAAGATATATATATAGTAGTAATATATTGTGAATATTTAGTGGCGATCAGTCGGCTTGTCTCGATAACTCACGTGGTAGTTATGTATTGTTATTGTATTATTGCGTAGTACGAGCAGTGGTGACCAAGTAGTAACTGCCCCCGTGAATTGCCCCGACTTACAACTTGTAAGCCGCGGGTTCAAACCCAGCATTACTTTCTTTAATTTATTTAATCGGTCTTAAAATGGAAAAAAAATCATCGTGAGGAAATCAGCATGTCCTAGAACCAAAAATTCGAAGACATGTGACATCAATCGCGTGGCGGATTACGGCCCATTCTCTCCCTTAGAGAGGAGGCCTAAGTCCCAGCAGTTCGAACATTTCACAGACGATTATATGCTTTTATGTTTATCTAAATCTAGATGACACAGCTGGCGCAGAGGATGAGTGATTGCATGGATACTGTGCTGCGTGTCAAGGGGTACGATTCTCAGTCGAAACAAATGTATTCTGTATGGCCTACAGTAGTCTATAACCCGGGTCTGGGGGTCTTGTGTATGGACATGCTTGTGAGCGCACTCACACGATACATAGGCACGCCATAGTCATGGCAGTAAGTCCCCTATTTGAGGAGTGGCTGGAGAAGCGTCTCGACATCCTCACCTTCCGCATGACTTAGGTCCTCATCGGACATGGTTAGTTCAGGACGACGGGAAACACCCGGGTGTCACCATTGTGCGGACTGCCCAACGGACACGGTAGAGGTGTGCCCCGCTTGGGTGAAGCACCGCTGTGTCGTCGTGGAAGGAACAAAATGTGTGGTTTACGTCAGTAAAAGTCACGCACACACGATAGAGATGTTATTCCTAGTGTAAAAAGGCCTTTCAAATACATCTACATATCTAATTAAAACATAAAAGACCCCCATTGAGACACCCTAATAATTTTAAGTTCTTTTTTGATTGTAATTTTATTTTTGGTGTATAATAAAGAGTATATAAATTATCTATGTGTCTTATAGTCTTTCAATCAAAACCAACATTTTCAAAATCGGTCCACAATTAACCGAGATATCGGTGATCATATATAAAAAAAATACATACAGCCGAACATAGAACCTCCTCCTTTTCGAGGTCGGTTAAAAAACTCAGGCTCAAACGAGTATCACAAGATAACGAAAATCGAAAAAGTTTTGACATTTTTTTGACCTTATTGACACCAGTTTTTATAATACTTCTGCTTTCCTATCAACATTAATTAATTGATTATTCATTATCCCAACAAACTCATTACCGTATTGTTATTCTTTCACTATCGCCAGACTGCGCAGTAGCAACTCACATACCTATGAATTGAAATAGATTACGTAAAAACCAACTAGAAATAGTTAAACCATTTTCCTTTAAGTAGATATATTGTTTTTCTTTATTTTATGTGCAATAAACAATACATGCTTTTGTTTTGTACTATTTTTAACTCGTGGTAAACAATAAAACTTTTTGATTATCTTTAGACAACCTTATATTTAGTATATGCGAAACCCGAAACACGGGTCTAGTATTTTATGCAAAGAATCTATGTACAAAATTTCATTTAAAGAATCATAAAGTTATAAGATTACTTGGTTGTCCACACAAACACATGGTCACCGGGCCATGCGGGTCACTAAAGGGTTGTTTTGCTCCCGCACCCAGCTGTACCCTGGCGTCTAATGCCCGCTATAACCTACCGTGACCTGTATTGTACCTAATTAGGTAGGTGGTGTCCAACTTGTGACCTTTTTTAATTATATTTGGTAAAAAATATGACATGGTGTAAAAAATATTAGAATCGATTTATATTGATTCTGAACAAACTATATTCAGGTTTCGCTTATACTAGAAACAATGTTGTATAAAATCCCGTGTTACTTAATACCGTGTATTTTCATGGTATTTGATTGTCTATTGAAAAATGTGTTCATAACAAAAGTTAAGCCGAAGGAAGAGATGGAAAGCGTAAGAAAAAGACGCAATTCTCATGTCCCGGCCGCGTATTTACAAAGACTATACTATTTGAGTCACGAGTCAGACCGACGTCCTTTTCTAACCCCTTAGGGGTGGAGTTTCGTAAAATCTGATCTTAGCGGACATTTACACCCTATAAGGAACAGGTAGGTTCCTAAAGGTTCCTAATTTCTAAAAGTTCAAATTTTAAGTTTGTTGGTTGTATAGTTTCTGAGATTTCGTGATTAATCAGTGAGTGTATTTCGCTTTTTTATAAATTTAAACTAGATGAGGCCGGCGTTTCCTAGCTGACTACCATGAGAAAAACACTGAAACAAACTCAAAAGTCAATACAACAAACATGTAATAGTCAATATAAAGATTAATCCTTATCCAAATAAAGTTTCATAGGTAGGTACTGATAAAATTTAGGTATGAAGTAGGTTATGTTATGCGTAATTTAAAAATAAAACGAATGCTATTTATAATAGTTGATTGAAGATCCCATTCCCCGCTCGCTCGCAATAGCTAGCCCACATTGTTTATTTTGAATTTCCTCTTAATATTTATAGAATTCGTGTGTTTTCGCTCGTTCGATGAAGCCAGGAAGTCTGGCAAATTGCAATTCTAAGGTATTTTTATTACAGAAATACCGACTTCTGTGAAAATAAAGCGCGAGCTCTGCCTATTCACAAAAAATAAAACATTAAAAATGAATGCCGAAGCATATAATTTAGTCTGTAGCGTACCTATGGTTGGGACCATAGAAATATAAGAAACCTCTCAGTAAGAGGGTATTTATGGGGAGGTAGGAAATCATCTAATGACTTCTCCCGATCTAGGGTACAGTGAGTGAGAGGATGACGGACCAAAACCTCCTTCAGTTGGTTTGTGGTCAGTACGAGTTGATAGATTACATGGTGTGTCTGTGACTGATTCTAAAGGACCCTAGGATGAAAAAGAATTCATTGTTCCTGAATTTGTTGATGGATATAACATGTATATTGACGTAAATTATTCCTTTCAATTGATTGCTGGCCTAAGTGCGGCGTTGTTTCCCACACAAATGTGCACAATGTCATGTTTCATGCTTTTAAAATGAATAATATGCTTTGTTGCTTTTAAAACTATTGGACAGCCTGTCACATAACACGTTTAATTTATTTAGCAGAGACCGGTATAACCGATATCGAACCAGTATGCAGTAAATAGGTATAATAGAACACATTGTTACTGGTAAAGAATATAAATATTAGACTGACCTAGGTAGTCACAATGGTTTCGAATGTTTGATTCTATGACGTGCCGACTTTCACACGATGTTTGGCACATGGCACAAAGTATATTCAATCTGGGTTCAAACTCACGACTTACAACTCATTAGACGGCGCCGTTACCACTGAGCTACCATTACTTCTCTTGTCTCATTCATGATCAATCATCATGATCATCAAAGATAAAGGAAATGTCTACCTATGTACCTACTCATAGGCAGACATGAATGAAGATGCCAAAGATTTATGACAAGTAAACAAAAACCTATATATAATTATTAATTATTCATAGGCTCGCGTTTGACCACTATCTCGCCTAAATCCCGCAACCTTTACCATGTCATCGGTCCACCTTGTAGGGGGCCTTCCACTTCCAACGCTGCTTCTTCTGGTACGCGGCCGCCACTCCAGAACCGACCTCGCAGCGGAAAACGACGACGACGTCACTTCGTGTGCAAGTGTGCGTGTGTAGTTTAGTTTGTTATGTTATAGTTTAGTTTTATAATATATTAGTGTATTATTTTGTAAGATTATTTGTGTATTGTATCTATGGGCCTTAGTTGTCTGATAATAAAAGATTATTATTATGCCTACCTACCTAATTATATTACCTTTCGGCCCCAACGGCCTTCTGTTCTGCGGGCAATGTGACCTGCCTATTGCCACTTTAGTTCGGCAATTCTTCGTGCTATGTCGGCTACCTTGGTTCTCCTGCGGATATCTTCATTCATTCATATCTTCTGCAGATTTCTTCATTGTATAATGATTTATCTATTATGTATGTATTTAGAAATATATAAGTATGTTTAACAAGCTCTACTAAGAGCCAAATTCACCAATAAACTAATCGCGATTCGTTCAAACAAAACGCAGTTTGAGCGACTAATCGAGATTATAGCTTCATTTTGCGTTTCACCGCGATGAATTGAACCTAGTTTACGCTAAACTCAGTTTCAATTCTTTTGTTGTGGCCCATGTTTACGACACGGGTCTTTAAACTAGATTACGCTGAGCTCAGTTTAGTTGAACAAAGTTTTTATATTGAATGATGAAATCAGCCCTTAGTTTGGGACTAAACGGCGTTTTATGAAAGTAGAAAAAAAATGTCCCTCTAATTTCTTCCAAACATTTTCCTTATTTACCCTCCTACTCTTCTGAGAACTTATCAGACAGACATTGAACCTGTCATCCGTCGTGTTTACTTTGTTGGCAACCAGTCAGGTGTCTACAAACTGGGGTAAGTGCCGTAATGACTGATGAACTGACAACAGCGACACATATTCTCAAGGATTATGGAGGAAAATAAACAGAGTTTAGTGTGAAGAAAAACATAACATAATATTGATTAATTATTATCAAAGAAGTGAATTAAGCCGGAACTACATTGGACCGACACAAACGTGGGCCACGCTGATTTGAACGTAGAACGACGTTGCGTGGCGTGGATATGTAGCTCTACAAGTCCAGTTGCCATATTAAATGTATGGAGCTCGTCCAAATCGGCGTACGTGGCCCACGTGTGCGCAATGTAGTTCTATCTTTAAGCGGGAACTACATTAGACGGACTTACACGTGGGTGACACCTGTTATTACGATGTATGTGTAGTTGTACGTAGCGTCACGTGGCGTGAGTAAAAGTATCCCCCGCTCCACCCAAGGGAGGGTGATGTCATTGGATGATTTTCGCACTTAAAAAAAGAACCCTAAGTCACATGCTTAGGTATTTTGTACTGACCATATCATTATGTTTATGTAATTAATAATGTCACATTTACATAATTTAGATAACAAAATGGTCAATTTTGATAAAAAATTACGGCAAATTTCGTAAAGTTTATCAGTCATTGGCCAAATAAATCTCAGAGTTTATCTTTGCTCGTCGTCTCGTTTACAAACAAAGCTGTGTTTGTTTTCGTATACGTTATCAAAATGTTTGACATTTCGTGATGGATCGGAAACACGCGCTGGCCATTTAATTTTAAATTAACCTAGCTCTATACACATCCTACACAAAAGCTCTCCGATCTCTCATCCATCAGATTTCCGCGACCCACATCCAGGACATTCGTCCTCTTTGTAAAAGTCTAAAGTCTAGATTTTGTGCAAATCTGGATGATTTTGAAAAGGAAATAATTCATATAAAGTTAGTGGAAAACTTAATTTAGCTACCTACTCCAATAAATTTTGTTTAATTTTTAAAAAATCTATATGTTTTACCTCTTGATTTTACCGCAAACAACATCGTAACCGACGTGTCAATGAAACCTTGAAAAGTCACTTATTAAATTGTTTCGAAACGAAAACTCCTTTGAAAGATCACAAAAGAAATTCTTACGAAACATTTCAAAAGAGAGCACCGTAAGCAAGCACCTTAGCAGGAAAAACATAAGAATTTTCCATTCTAGGAGTTCATATAATGCTGCGGTTTCCAACCTCGTTTTAACCTGGGACCATTTTAGATTCTTTGCTGGCAGTAGGGGCCAGCAGTCTAAAAGATAATTTATGGTTCAATTTTCTAACTTAAAAAAATACATACATAAATTTAAAACTTGTGGCATCTTTGTATTCTTTAAAAAACTTTTTACAAAAAGAAATACAACCGACTTCAAAACACACACTAAAAAGTGCAAAATAACTTTAATTTCGGAAGTCGGTGTTTCTATAGTAGTTTGGTCTCTTCGTTATTAAACACTGACTTCCGAAATTAAAGTTATTTTGCACTTTTTAGTGTGTTTTTGAAGTCGGTTGTATTTTTATTTTTGTAAAAAGTTTTTTATTTCACACTTTTTAGCTGTAGTACCCCTCAGCCAAACTTAAATAGATACCTTCCGCCATTCGGTTCCATCATCAAACCATCACGACATTTCTAATAATATCAAACACGGCTAGCAAATCTATACTGATATATTACAGTATTCCTTACCTACCTTCCGGCTTCATCATCAGATAAATGCTATGCCCTCCCCTTTTTCTTTCAGTCAATCACCGATTACATGTATAAACAAAGCAATTTTACTTGTTACGACAGTTCTGCTATGATTTTTTTGGTCTAGTGGTTAGTGACTCTGACTGCTATGCTGGAGGTCGTGGGTTCGATTCCCACCCAGGACAAATATTTGTGTGATGAGCACGATCATTTGTTCTGTGTCTGGGTGTTATTTACCTATAATATGTATGTATTTAGAAATATATAAGTATGTTTATCAGCTGTCTGGTACCCATAACACAAGCTCTGCTTAACTTGGGACTAGACGGTGTTGTGTGATAGTTGTGGAATATTATTATTTATATCTTCGAAGTTCATCATCAGATCAAAACAATATTTCTATGGTACCTACTCGGGAATATAATCTTTCAAATAAAACAAAAAAAAATCGGTCTACAATTGACCGAGATATCGGTGAGCATACATAAAAAAAAATATATAATAAAAAATACATACAGCCGAACATAGAACTCCTCCTTATCGAAGTCAGTTAAAAACCAGAGTAATGAGCATTGTCATAGAAACCACAATATCTCGTTCGCATCAATGTCAATGTCTTTTAAATAAACCTTTCGGACCATTGATATATATGTACTACGCACTAGATGAGGCGTGCCGTACAGTCACTTTACTTCACTTAATTGACCTGCAGGCCGAACACTTTTACATTGATGGCATTAGTGCAGTTTTGACGTTCATGCAGTGTCAGCGCGACGCTTATAAATACAAATTTAAGTGAACTTGGACATATATAATAATTTTGTAGTCAAGTAAGTAAAACCATTGGTTGTTCAAGCAATGTAATAACTCTACTATCGTAATAGTACGTTAGAGAAGATATTATTTTATTTAAACTCTTCCCCATTTTACAATCATAGACTAAAACATGCAGATGTTCCCTCCCACAAAAAGCTGAATTAGGTTTTTACCTACAGCTAGTTTACCAAATACAGACTTCGCACGGTCTTTTATACTGTTTGAAATTTTTAAATATTTTATTTAACGCTCTTTCTTTTTTTTGGTATAATTAATAACAATGTTTTTTTTTTTTTAAATAAATTACGACGAAATGTCAGCAAATCATGAGGTATCAGTTTTCATCGGTAAGTTTTTTTGTTAAGCATGCTGTCATTCGTTAGCTCTTAGGTAATTTACGTACCATATTACGTGCAGGTTAATATTAAATTTGAATTAGGTTCAGTTGAATTTGTAGTCTTATTAGTGATTACTGATTTATTTATTTGTTTTACTGTTATTGAGATCTCGTTTTTACATACACTATAATTACATTTTGAAATAGAATATTATTGTAATGAAGTATTGTAGGCAAGAAACTGTGTCACTTCTGCGGTATAAAAATCTATATAGATGACATGTCATCACACTAAGTTGAACGAAACGCGTAAGTACTAGGAAATGCATGGCGCTTTAGACCTTTTGGTCGCGAAAAAGTATCCTCTATAAGCTGTCTTAGCGCTGTAAGTTTTAAAAGTTTTGTTAGACGACATAATGGCAATCTAGCGCTGCAGCGATTTATTGTTTGAACTTTTCAGTATTTTGACAAATAGTTTATATGAACGTGCTTGTCTATCGCAAGAATATAGGTCGATGTTTTGGGACCATATTTTAGCTCTTGCTGACCACAGGTTGGGAACCACTGACATAATAAACCGAAAACATTTATGAGTAAACCCATTCTCTTTTCATGACAAAAATACCAAAAATATGACAAATCACGCTACCTAAATTCGTTGAAAAGAAAATCATAATTTTAAAACACAGAACAATAGCAAGCAAAAGTACACATTAGTCACGCATTTGTACAACATACCTATACATTCCTCGTATATATATACATATTATGTATATGGCGTATTGTTCTCAAACTAGGCTATGTGACCTTGACCGCGAATGTTTTGAACACTATGCTGCCAGTGCTAGTATACTACCAACCAAACTTTAGGTACAGTCACGAGCAAAAATATGTGACAATTACGCAACATTCAAAAGCGGGAGCTCGTGGCTTGTGACGCAAGAATCAAGAAGTGAAACATTTATTTCAAATAAATCATTTACAGGCACTTTAGAATTGTGAAAAAGTCAGTCTCAAAAATAAAGCTTATTACACATTCTAAAGCGTAGAGATCTCTGTGGAGAAGAATACGCAAGAAACTCCATGTTTCTAAAACCGAGACCACAAATATTCATAGATATTCACAAATCATGGTAACCAGATTATTATTTTTTTCAAACTTCTTTCACGATAAGAATGAGCTAGCTGTGTGGTATGACGAGAATGGATAAAGTAAAAATGAGTACAATTTAATTAATATAGGAAGTGTGAAATTAGCGCCAGTGACTGAAAAGTTAAAAGCGAATCGTTAATCTTGGTATGGTCATATGAACAGAAACAAATTAATGTTAGTAAAAGAGTTGAGTATACATGTGGAGTGGGAGATGGAGGCCAAAGAAAAGATGGATAGATTGTATGAGAAGTGATATTAAAGGAAATGGACCGAATGAAGGAAAAAGATGCATTGTACCGACACCAAATAAATCGGCCAGGAGTAGCAAGATGATGATTATCTTATGTAAAAAAAAAGTAAGATATTTACACTGGTGACTGTACATGACTGTATTTATTTTATTTTATTTTATTTATTTGGCTCACCAACAATTGACTACACATATACAAAGATATAAAATACATCAAATAAACTTATAGGCTAGTGTAGCAATTACTTACAGGTAAGCACAACATGCGTAACTTTATTGTTAATTGATGCCCAAACTAAATTACTCAACGAACATAATTACTGCTTATAACTAAATTATTTGAACTTAGAACTAATTTAACATGCTAGCCCAAACATTTTATTGATATTAAATTGATTTATATATAACACTTTTAAACCTACTAAGTGAGTCAGAGTGTACATCGATAAGAACATATAAGTCAGTAGGTAAAATAAAAAACATAATATTTAGAATACAAAATAGTCTTTTCAACCACAATTAAACTCATATAAATACAGGTAATATACATAGTAAGTAGATAGTCAAGTAATAAAAGGGACTATTTTTGGAATAATCAAGATTTTTTCCAGATGCCGAGTGAATATTAATTTTACGAGGATATAAAAACTGGTATAAAATTTCGAGCCTGCTGAGCAGCGAAACAACACAATATAAATGATGAAAAAAAATCTATAAGTTATGTTACGATCAGTCAAGTTCATGTTCATTTTTTAGGAGAACGATGTCGATGTTTCAAAATCACGAGAAAGTGAGCTGACACATCATTAAGCAGCATGTACTGGTGCATCTAATGTCTTTGAAGACTTAGAGTCATAGATTCGTGTGTCATAGACTGAGAACTGTTAATTTGAATTATTAATGTAAAAATGTTTAATTACCTTTGTTTTTTCCTTTAAATTAATAACCAGAGGTCGGAGTACGTAGATTGATTTTATATACATGCGTCAAGATATTATAATATGGACATGCCATTTTATCCATAATGTGCGGGAAGTACCGGAAAAAGTTCCGGGATTGGAATTATGGACTAAAATAAAATAAAGCGTCATACTGTCAAGCGTCATTTCTAATTCAACAGTAAGGGACAAAATACGGTGTAACTATTCCAAGGTATTTTTGTATAAAATAAAATAGGTAATGATTTCTTTCACCATTAGCTAACACTGGCAGCGTAGATTGATATTATTAATACGTTTTTCACCTTAAACACAAATTCGTGCTAATTTCAAAATTCCGGAACAAATATCACAATAAATATGAAGTTCCGGTATTTTGGTTTTTTTTTTTTTTAACGTAGGTAAAATCGTCCAATGACAAATCCCGCCCTTGGGTGGGGCGGGAAACAAGTGTCAGACTTTTACTGACTAAAAACCTACCTTTCCGTTCCTTGCCTTTGTCCCGGGGCCCGTGGTGACATTCTCACATAAACTTTGGCCCCAGTAGGCTTCGACCCTGCTGGACCCCTACAGTTTGCTGACAACTCCTTGAGGCGCGCGGGAACAGTGCGCGCCGTAGACGACCTGAGCTCGGACCGGTCTATCCATATTATCCTCCACGTTTGACGTCAACGACCTTAAATCAATCTACCTACTCCGACCTCTGTTAATAACAAAACTAACACATTGACCAATTCACGTACCAATGTTTACGTAAGCATGAGGAGGGGGGTGAGCTTTGTTTGCTTTTGCTGACGAGGGGGAGGGGGGCTTTATATTTGCAAAAAATTTGCTTACCTAATACTTGAACGGCCCCAAACACAGACAGTTCATGTACAAAGGCAAGCTTAACTCAGCAATGGGTTTTCTCCCAGCAAACCTTTGTGTTATAGAGAGAGAACATATTCGAGGGTAGGGTCCAGTAAACAATATAAACCTACATAACTAAGCCTACTTAAGTTAATAATGAAAGGAAGTGCTCTTTAAACAAAAAAAAAAAGACAAAAAGCATTTTCTTTATGAATGGACCTCTAATTACCAAAAATACTGTTAAACTCCTAATTACTTTCTACTACTTTGTATTTATATAAATAAAGTTTAATTTCACTAAGTAAACACTATAAAAGTAGGATAGGACCGGCGATGGCAATTTGTTGTCCGTCGACCCAAGAACTCTCCGTCTCGAGGTGAATTTCATTCTAATTAATCCTCGTCTATTTGCAAGTAAACAAACAAATGAATCCCGAAAATAAGTCGGTTTGTTCTCATGATGTTTCTAGGGTTACGTAGCCAAAGGGTAAAAATGGGACCCTATTATTAAGACTTCGCTGTCTGTCCGTATGTCTGTCACCAGGCTGTATCTCAATAACCGCGATAGCTAGACAGTTGTTGAATGTGTTTTTGTTGCCGCTATAACAACAAATACTAAAAACAAAATAAAATAAATATTTAAGGGATTTCATACAACAAACGCGATTTATTGAATATTGTGGTTGCATACCTGCTGTTGTTTACCTAGTCAATGGTACGGAACCCTTCGTGCGCGAGTCCGACTCTAACTTGGCGGGTTATTTAAGAAAATATTTGATATTTTAAAATGACATGGACTCATTGGGAACTAATGTTCTAACTTTCATTTTTCGAAAAGAATGGACTGGTGGACCTTTAGGAACATCCCCGATCCAACCTGGTAAGCAGTGATGCAATCGTTGATAGTGAATTGCACTAGTTTATTAGGGAGGTGTTTTTTTTTTAATGGTAGGTAAAATCATCCGATGTCAGATCCCGCCCTTGGGCGGAGCGGGAAATAGTGTCAGACTCTTACTGACTAAGAACCTGCCCCGTTCCTTCGTTGCCTATCGTGCCGGGGCCAGGTATTCCTTTCAGAAACTGACCCATGACCCCAGCAGGCTTTTTTTTTATTGTAGGTAAAATCATCCAATGACAAATCCCGCCCTTGGGCGGAGCGGGAAGTAGTGTCAGACTCTCACTGACTAAAAACCTACCCCGTTCCTTCGTAGCCTATCGTGCCGGGGCCGGGTATTCCTTTCGGAAGTTAACCCATGACTCCAGTAGGCTTCGACCCTGCCTGCCTGTAGCTAGCAAGCTGTGCCTCTTCGGTGTGCTGACAACTCCTTGAGGCGCGCGGGAACAGAACGCGCCGTCGACGACTTGGGCTCAGTCCGGTCGGTTACCAGACGATCGGACAGCGTGCTACCCATTGCACGCCGTTCGCAAGCCTGCGCCTACGGTGGCCTCGCACATGAAGGTAACATCTTCAAGTACGAGTCCAAACCGCACTTGGCTTGGGGCGGCATTTAAAAATAGAAAAATTAGTATTCCACCGGTATCGGGAACTGGGTCCAAGCTACCGGTGGTCAGGGCTCCAGAGAAAGGAACCTCCTAACAATACGAGCCGTGTCCAGGAGTACCGCTTTCTGAATCAAGCCCTTGATCCCGCCGCCTAACGAGAGCCTCCTAAGGTGTTGGTAGAGGCTCTTGGCTATTAAGCCATTACCCGACACAACTATCGGTACAATGATCGCCGAATCCACTTCCCACATGTCGACAACCTCGCGAGCATTATTTTTATATTATTATGTACTCTAATATGAAACCGTGCAAGGGTATCACTACCAAACAATGTGGCTGCTGATTACTGTCAAGTCAAGAGCAAACACGTCGGCAGTTAATTTTCATACAAATGAGCGATTCTCTGAATAACTATTTGCAGAATACGAACCACGAACCGCTTTGTATTCGTATTCAAGACAAACCGAAGGCTATGTGTTGATGAATTTTGATTAAGTTTCTGAAGAAATGTCTGTATGATTGTGTTTATTTTTGGCTTCTTAATAATATTGTGAGATGCTCCTTTGAATATTTCGTTTATTGAATTTGAGAGACGATAATCAGCACTTCTGGGAAGGAATGGCGAAGAAAGCTGATAAGTAATGGCATAATTCATATGGTTATAATTTAGGTGTCTTCAACGCTAGAGTGGATATGCAACACTAAATGCTAGCGAATAATAATTAAAGCGATGGTTAGAAAATTAGTTCCCAATGAGCCCATGTCATTTTAAAATATCAAATATTTGCTTTCCTTTAAGTCCATGAAAATGTTTGGTACAGTCAGCAGTAAAAGCTTTGATTATGAGTAAATGTTTAATTAAAAAATGATATAAAAATAATATAATGTATAGCTGATAGCACTCAGAGATAGTGCAGCTCCATGTCAGTGAAAAAATTTTCAGAATCGGTTGCGTAGTTTTAGAGATTGCTCCTTTCTTCTTATTCTTCTCGAATCAATGGTTCCCATTAAAGTTATTCGCTCACTTCAGTCTAAAATAATATATTTATTACTCAATCATTTCAATTTTCAAGAAGTCAGTTAGACAGAAAAATTATGCTAGTTGCACATTCCGAAGCGTAGATCTCATGGAGAAGAACGTGTAAGAAACTCCATGGACACTCTTTTCAAATTATGTTGTTACATATTTCTTAACGGTAAATTGTGCGTCTTACTTACCTCCACGGCTGCCGATCAAAGAAGAGAGGCGTTTCAAGGTCTATCCCCACACATCCGTACCTGGTTAGTAACAGGGCAGCAACGTGTGTCGTTAGGAGTCTAAAAAAATATCGGTACATACATTTTCTATGAACTCGATCACACACATCTGACACCGAGTCGTCAACGAGGCGTCAGTGTCAGCGCCGACACCGCAACGTGCCCGAGCCTTACGATTTCACACCGTGCCGTGCGTGGGGATAGACCTTGAAGCGGCCTCAGTGGTATTTTTTATTAGGTCCTTCAAACGGCGCGTCTGAACTCCCTTCAGAGATTACATACAAACTTACAAAATTATATTAGGTAGCTACAGATACAGTTGCCGGATGCATTTCATTTCGTAAGCTAACAACATTCATAGTATAATTAATATTATTTAAATCCTGTTTTTATTGCACACGTGACACGTGAGGTTCCAGCTGTAAACACATCCATAAATTAAAACCGGTCTCTTTGAGACGATTCTTTAGAGTAGTGAAGGACGAATAGACTTCTTGGTTTTTGCTTCTCCTAGAATCAAGGAAGTATCTCAAATTCAATTTGTCGGCACGGTTGGCGCCGTGGTTGAGAGATTGGCTGCTGCGCGGCTGGTCGCGGGTTCGATCCCCGCACGGAACAAATATTTGTATGGTCTACAGATAGTTCTTCCGGGTCTGAATATCATGTGTATGTGAGTTTTTATGTTTGTGACCCCACCCACGATACAGGAGTAATTCCTAGTGTGGGGCAAAGTTTTTTTTTAATATACAAAGATACGCTGATATGATAAGCGAACTAAAATATTGAAAGAAAGTTTTCAATTTAATAGAAATCGGAAGATTCTAAAATTGATTTCAGGTTAGTCTTTGCTATCCCACTGACTGCAAAGACAACAGAGTTTTTTTTTTTTAAATATTGTTTACAGTCACATCCATAGAATTATAAACAGTATCTATGGTCACATCGCATACATTACACAAGTGGTCTTACAAAAATGGCATAACATTTGCGGTTCATGTAGCTTTGTGATACAAAAATAGATTATAAAAACATAATACAATTATAGACAATTAACACAATTTAAAAGAAAAAAAAATAGAATTTTCGTAAATATTTTTGTGCAAATGATAATATTAATAGCTAAAAAAATTATTGGGTTGCTCTCGTTTATTGTGAGGTAAGAACCGAAATTCTGTAATAAATCAGTGTATCCTAGCTGGTGTCATTAGAAATTGTCATGGTGATTTGATAATTAAACCGAATGGCGGAAGGCATCTATTTAAATTTTGTCGAGGGGTACTACAACTAAAAAGTCTGAAATGAAAACTTTTTACAAAAAAAAAATACAACCGACTTCAATGTAAAACCAACACAAAAAATTGCAAAATAACTTTAATTTCGGAAGTCGGTGTTTACCTAATAACGAAGAGACCAAACAATTATATTATAGAAACACCAACTTCCGAAGTTAAAGTTATTTTACACTTTTTTGTTTTTTTTTTTGGTTTTTTTTTTACTCTATTGCGCTGTAAAAAGTCCTATTTGTAATTTGAATTATATAAATTGTCTACTCTTATCTATATTTTATTGTTTCCATAAAAAATAGAAATAATTTTACATAAACATTTCTGGTGTTCACGTCGTCATCATAAAGTTTTTTCTGATGAAATCATTAAACTAGTGACTAGAACTTCAAAAAAATTGTAAACCTGATTTGGTCAGACTAGACACACACCCACAGAATTAAATTACCATATTAATGAAGACTTATTTTTTAGCTCGGCCTTTAAAATCTATAAAAAACTGTTCTTCAAGCTGAGTGTCTTTCCAAAATACCACAGAGCAGGGACACGCCTGTGCTGTTAGAGCCGGCATTGTAAAAACTTCTTGGACCAACCGACCGTGTCAGTGTCACTGTCAAGTGTGAACTCATCCAAAGGAGATGTCCAGGCTTGCGGAGGACGAGCAATTTGTTGCTCGCACTAGCTCGTACTTACTTTATCGGCTACAAATTCGCTATTTGGGCGGCGTGTAGTTTTCTAAGCACGCCTCAAAGACAATTCAATTCGAAAGACTGGAACAGTTTGCCTGCTGCAGTCTTCCCATCCGATTATAATTAGGGTGTCTTCAAAACTAGAGTGAATAGGCTCTTAATAAACTAGTGCGCCTCACCATCAATGATTGCATCACTGCTTACCATCAAGTGAGATCGCAGCCATGCACTAGTTTATATCAAATAAACTTGGATATTTTTCGGTTTATTTACTTAAAAAAAAATATTTATAAAACAACATACTTTCGGGATAAAAAGTATCCTATGACAATGTGCGATTCCAGGACATGATCCACCCAAGTGCCAAATTTCATATAAATTCGTACAGCCGTGAATGTGAAGGAGTAACAAATATAAATACACAAACTTTCATATAGATACGTGTAAACATTCGCTTTTATAATATTAAGTAACTTAGTGCGATATCGTCTAATCGCTGCCAACGCGGCGGCGTTCCCAGCTCTCTGCGCAACACCAATTCTAGAAACCGCGCCATTTTGAATTTTACGTCATTTGTTGTTCGGTCACACTCGCCAGAAATCGCGCGATATAAACCTTGAATGTGTTTACAAAAACTGCGCTTAACTTCAGTTACATATAGGGCTGCCAGATCGTATATTTGAATACAAAATATGTATAATCGGACGGTGAATTATATGTGATCAGTTCGTATAATTCGATCCAAAAGTATACGGCATGAAATAGAACGTGAGTTCGCCTCTTGCTTTTTTAGAAGTTGTCCGCAGAGATGAACTGATATGGATGGATGATGGAGTGGAATGTCGTGTAACCAGTGGTGCTATTATCTAAGAAAACGCAGCGCTGCCTCAACGTCGAACACCCAAATAGGATACATTGTATCGTCAACCTAATGTACCTATACATCGGATTATTAATTTAATGTATCCTTTTTGGATGTTCGTCGTTGCGGCAGCGCTGCGTTTTCTTAGAGAATAGCAACACTGAACTGCACATTGAATGTGACCCGTATCATATATTTTAATCATCATTAATTACTCAAGCTCCAAGTGAACGCCGGCGTTCGCACACATATTGTCTTTCTATTGTGTCTCTAATTACGGTATTCAAAAGATTAATGTACAACAACACGTACAGGCCTTTAAAATAAAAGAATAAGAGTTTGGAATTAAACCAAAAATGCGACGATCAAGGCTAGACTACCACCAGCTATAATTTATAATATCGTCAATGGTGTTTTGACATATCCGCTCTGTGCACGGAGTTTTTCGTCACATGAGGACACCTAACAGAGTAGCATTACAGAGCTCACAGCCACCATGAAGAGCCAAGAAATGCGGTTGCTGTGCAAGAAATCGGCTAGCCACATCATACTCGTATCTAACGCGATAAAATTTCGTGCAATTGCATATACCGTATAACATCGATTTATTTGCTGGCAGCCCTAAAGTTACATAAGTCAGTGAGTCAGGAGACACGCCCCTTTGTTTACACACGTGGCGCTACAACGACACGTGGTCATAGACAGAGATAGTTGACATTGAAAATGTTATTGTACCTACTTATTGTTTTGAATTTTTGAGTGATCGATAGCGTGTAGATGATTTCTTGTTTGTGTTATTTTGTCTTACGGAATATTTTCGGTTTTTTATGAGATGTTAATTTTATAGTCAAATCAATTTGAAGTTGATAAATAAATCCAATACTGAGTCAATGCTGAGTTAAATTCCTGTAATTTCAATTTTATTGTTGTTAAAATGTTACAGCTTTGTGTCATTTTAAAATTAAAAAAAGCTTTAAACTATTATAGACTGCCTAGTGTAAAAATGTAAAGAGACATTACTTATTTAAAAATAGAACATTTTTCCAAAAAGTCCCAACTACCATTAAGGCAATATTGGTAGTTCGGACTTTTTGGAAGAATGTTCTATTTTGTTTTTTTTTTTTTGTCTATTTGAGTAGTCCACTAACAAATTAGGGTAAATTATAATAATATAATTTTATCAATAATGTAGGTACATAACGTACCTGAATTATTGATAAAATTATATTATTATCTATACAACATTCCGAAAAAATCACGTTTCTTGAAAAACGCCTTTAATATTTTCCTTTTTTTTTATTATTATTTTTATTACGATTCATGAGTTCGGGTAGAGAGTACAGTTTATTCTAAATAACACCACTGTAAAATATACATTTCCATTACGTATGTCTTAATTCTTAGCGTGTCGATGACAAATAAGCTGAATTCCTTGCCTGGCCCAGTATTTGGCCACAACAATGCCGTCCACTGATGCTGTCAGTAAATCCCTACGGGAGCAGGTAACGGGCCACGTGATATAGGATGGAAGGTGGGACATAGTATATGGAGAGACACCACACAAACATTGAAGATCGGAACCGTCCGAAAACCCCCATTCGAGGAGATTGTCTTTGCTGCGCTCAACCTGACAGCTGAGTCTGTTTACAGTTTTCCAGTTTGATCATGGTAACTCGTATCCAGGAGAGAGTCTCTCAGGTGGCTCGATAAAATCATCAAGACTTTATAAGATTACCTAATTTAATTTGATTAATTGCATTTAATTATTTTAATTAATTTTATTTTATTAAAACAACTCAATGTATTTTAATTAATTGTATTTAATTGATTGATTTATGTTATAATATTTTTTCCCAAAAAAAAAATGCCGATTACGATATTGCACTTTGCAAAGTGAATTACATGTATGTACTTATTTACCAACAAACACCAACGCTACAATTAAGCACGTGTATTAACACATGTTTCTACAACATGACCGACATATTAATTCAAATTTATAGCTCTGTGTACACTGCAACACACCAGGAAGACTCCTACGCATACACTCGTACAGTTTTGAATAGACTTGGCGCCATTTGTTGCCATAAATTATATTGATCGTAAATAGGTGTTTGGCTAATTATTTATAGAAACAATAACTGCCTTAAAGAGTGTTAAGAGGGCGCCTGTACACGCTAAGCACCGTATTTGCAGCAGATATATATTTTTAAATGATATAAACTAGTGCTTGACTGCAATCCCACCTGATAGTAAGCAGTGATGCAATTGTTGATGGTGAGGCGCAATAGTTTATTAAGAGCCTATAGACTCTAGCCTTGAAGACGCCTAAATTATAAATCGGACGGAAAGACCGTAGCAAGCAAACTGTTCTTCGATGTACGCGGTATAAAAGACGAGGCAAAACGCTTAGTCAGGACCGTAAAAGTTTCAACAACGTAAGGGTGGATATTCGCCGTGCGCCGGGTTGTCCGATGAGAGAATTGAGATGGTGGAATCAAGTTATGCAGTTCCAGATAGGACCTATTCATCATGAAAGGATAAGAATTGTGTCGGATCTAGGAAAAAAAATTTCCACGTTTTACTCGTTAGCTGTAACTATGTATGCCATTCCTTTAAGTAGAGACTAACTAACGTTTCCAGTTCCTGTATTTCAGGATCCAGTCAGTATCTTCTACTACATAACTTAATATTGTCCAACAGGTATATAAATGTGTCCAAAAAACCACAGAAATCCGAAAAAGGAAGTGTGAAAGTAAACAAGACGCCATAACTACGTTGAAAATTCTCCATTGTGTTCAAGGTAATCGTATTATTGTTATAGGTACGCAATATTAACAATATCACAAGATGCAGACGATGTCAAGTACCTACCTATCTACTTGAAATTCTCATAAAAACAAGTGCCGGCGCATATTGTCTTGGTATACATATGTAAACAAAAGTCTTGACTGTGTCGTTATTTCAATTGAATATTATATTTTATTGCAGCCATAATATTTTACAAGCCTGCGGAGTTTTCATCAATACTAGAGACGAGAAGCCTGCAGCCATAGATATACAACATTATTTTTAGTATTCGCGAAACCAGAATATAGTTTATTCAGAATCAGTAATTGAATCGATTCCAATCATTTTCACACCGTGTTATATTTTTTCACAAACATATTTTAAAAAGGTCACAGGTTGGACACCACTGACATTATGTACAACACAGATTTTGGCAGGCGGGAGCAAAACAACCCCTCAGTCACCCGGATGGCACGGTGACCATGTGTTTGTGTGAACAACTAGGAACAATATTTATTTTGTAATATTTCATGATACAGTTATGAAACTTTGTACATAGTTTCTTTACATAAAAATACTAGTTATGTGTTTCGGGTAAGCTAGTTAACATAAAAATAAAACTAAGCGGGTAGGTATTTATTTATGTAAGTGCTATATTTACGGCGATTGAATCTTCACTGATCAGCCAAACAGTACATGTCTAGATCTACTTTTGATTTTTATTTTAGCAAACATTTGAGCTTTGTATCCCCACAAAGCTCAAATGTTTGTCTTGATTTGAACCGCTTAAAATTATTTTTGAAATCTTCGACGACAATCCATCTAACTTTAGTCCTAACAAGGTTTAGTATCAACAGGGTTTTCTGACAAAGTAACCAATGTGTGTGGTTTTTTTATTATTATTATTACTCGTATCTTTGATATAATTATGTATTTTAAGGAAAGATACATTTCGCACTAACATCGGAGTCAGTAAACCTGGACTTAAAACTCACACATCTACAATTCTACTCTATCCGTAGTCGCTGATAGACAAAGACAGAAATAAGAGCACCCGGCACTTTAGTGCGAGCGAAATAGCGTTAGTCGCCGAATGTGTGTGATCGTCGTGACCGATGTGAAATCGTGCCTTGCAGGCACAATTTTAGCGGTCCACGTGCTAAAGGCGAGTCACCTATCTCCCGCTGTTTTTATTTAATCTAAGATTATTATAATTCACAAAACTGATGTACAATCACACACACCTCCAAAAAAGTAAATCACGAAACAATATATCTGATTGACACCTACTAGATATGAATCTTACATGCAAATATAAAAAATAGCTACTTACCCCTGATTTCTATTTGAAGCATTTGAAGTTGAGAATTACTAAACTCTACTTTAAACTTGTCAAAATTTGACATTAAGTATAGTTTGAGACGTTCTTAACTCAAAATTCTCAATTCAGAAACCAGCCTTTACTCTTAAAAAATAATTAACAAAAACTTGAGCACAAAATCTTCATGTGAAGAAGAAAATAAAATTTAAATAAAGTTTTTAAACAAAACATAAGATACCAAAATTGGTTTTCTTTTCTAGAAGAATCTAAGAGCCAAATTCACCAATAAATTAATCGCGATTCGTTCAAACAAAACGCAGTTTGAGCGACTAATCGAGATTATAAGCTTCATTTTGCGTTTCACCGCGATGAATTGAACCTAGTTTATGCTTAACTCAGTTTCAATTCTTTTGTTGTCGCCCATGTTTACGACACTGGTCTTTAAACTAGATTACGCTGAGCTCAGTTTAGTTAAACTAAGTTTTTATATTGGATGATGAAATCAGCCCTAAGTTGTCAAATAAAACAAAATCACAACAAACACAAACACACACAAACAATATCGCCAAAGGTTTGTAAAAAAAAATGTTTAAATCTGTCGTTGTTAGGTGCGCATAGTTCCTTCAATAGTTCCGTATCTTCCTCCGCCATTGGCCACGATCTCTTTATCTGAAGACATTGTTGATGACTGGGACTCTCGTAAAACGATATTTTGATTTTTTGGTAGCTTGATTCAGGCTTTTCTTCCGAGAGTTCGTTTATCGGCTTCCTCATGATTGCGACGGCTGACAATTTCATTGATGCTTTTGCAATCCTAAACTCATTTGCTAGTATAAGCATGACTATCCAAATTACTGACGCCATAGCCCGTAAAACCTCTATAAGAACAGGAAAATGGTTCACTTGAGTAAATATAAAGAACTATTGAAAAATATTCTACTTTCTCTCGCTGCTGCCGCACTTGATACGGCAGTAGCGAGCAGACGAAATGCACTAATGGTTGTGGACGAAATATTTCATATAGTGCACTTTTATATCCTTGATGCTTAGATAAAAGTGCGTTGTTATACAATTTTTATAGTACCTGTTTTATATACAGTATAAATAATAGAATTAGATGTAGGTAGAAGTGATCAAACAATGAACACTTCTATCTACATCTAGGACAAACGCTTCCCAAAATAAAACAGGTAATTGTTATTAAAACATTATTCCTCTAGATTCAAAGGTAAGTACAAAATGAAACTCAAAACATTTCGAGAGCAAATGAAATTTCTATGGAAGCCATGGTCGCGAGCAACTTAATAAACGACTTAAAAGATTTACAAAATGATTTAGAGCCAAATTCACCAATAAACTAATCGCGATTCGTTCAAACAAAACGCAGTTTGAGCGACTAATCAAAATTAAAGCTTCATTTTGCGTTTCACCGCGATGAATTAAACTTAGTTTACGCTAAAATCAGTCTCAATCCTTTGTTGTCGCCCATGTTTACGACACGGGTCTTTAAACTAGATTACGCTGAGCTCAGTTTAGTTGAACTAAGTTTTTATATTGAATGATGAAATCAGCCCTTTAGTGGATACAATAACAGACATCTATCATGGTCGATTTAATCCACGTTTAAAAATAACAAGGATCAGCTGAGTACTATTACTATAGCAAGTCACTTGTTTAATGACGTCACGTTACCCGTAGAAAATATACAAACAGATCTTGCTCAAATGGTTTAACTTCTACGAGTCAAAACAAAAATGTCGAGTCAAAGCAAGAATAAGAGCAAATACCTTTGATTAGAGACACCTATGAAATATTCAAGCTTATACCAATACGTATAGAGAAACCGAAAAACACTATGTTATCAATTAAACCAGTGTCAGATTTCCTTGCTGTCGACCTGAAAGAGGATGCATATGTTACCGGCAATCTGGAGGATGCATATGTTATAATAATTCTGGTATTCTATACAATACCGAATACGCAACCGGTAATGTGTGTAAAAGACGAAAGCAGGGAAGGAAGTGATGTACCTAATTTTAGGACACCCCGACACGGACGGATTAGGTTAGGGTTATTATTTTTTATCACAACTTCAAAATAAAAGACTTACTTTAAACCGTATTCTATACATTGACTGGCCTGTTGGTCTAGTGGTCAGTGGCCCTGACTGCTATGCCGGAGGTCGTGGGTTCGATTCCCACCCAGGACAAATATTTGTGTGATGAGCACGATCATTTGTCCCGTGTCTGGGTGTTATTTATCTATAATATGTATGTATTTAGAAATATATAAGTATGTTTATCAGCTGTCTGGTACCCATAACACAAGCTCTGCTTAGCTTGGGACTAGACGGCGTTGTGTGATAGTTGTGGAAATATTATTATCGCCTAGGTATTGTATAGAATACCGGATTATATAGATTGCCGGTAACACATACATTATCATAAAGGAAAATATCATAGATTCATGTCTAGTGACAAACGTACACTTGTGTTATATTCACTCTCCTATTTACAAATTAAACAGTGATAAAGACTTCTGCCAATCGAGGACATTGGCGTGCGATTCCTGTAAAAATCTATGGATGAAAAACCACTCTATCAACAGCCAACCTAGCCAAGTCACGATCGTTTCGTTAAGCGTGAACGCTTGGAGTTGGCCACGCCCCCGATTCCTTGGTCTTTACCACGTGACCGAGCGTCAAGATGACGTCATTAAAGTTATTTTCACATATATAACCTGTTTCAAAAAAGAATAAGAAGTTATCGCTGTAAAAGACCAAAAAATATTAACAGTAATTTTTTTTTTAAATGTTGCCCTCAGTGTAGGGCTGTGAATGACTCCTGTATCGTGGGTGCGTTCACAAACATGTAAACTCACATACACAAAACACGCAGACCCGGAATACCTATCTGTAGGTCATACGAATATTTGTTCCGTGCAGGAATCGAAACCGCGACACGCAACGCAGCAGCCAATCGCTCAACCACTGCGCCATCAGTGACGTCGCGTTTTCACGTGAACTTTTTTCTTTTTTTAAAGTCGGTTAGATCCGGAAAGACTCCTTCTCCTCTTCTTAACGTTCCTTTTAAGGTACAATACCTACAGATATACTCAAGAATTTTAATTAATAACGTTAATTATTGCCATTACTTTATTTATTTTGGTTATTTTCTGAGGAGTATACGGAGTTTGCAATCTATTTTTGTAATTTGATAATAATATACAATATAAAAAAAAATATATAAACCCCAGAGGCGTAGAGTTGGCGTAATATGTATATTCCTAGATAAAATAAAATAATAATTACAAATAAATAAATGGTATTTACAATGTTACTATAAACATAAAATGTATATATAATAAATAAAACAATAATTAAAATTCATAAATTAACTTCTGTACAACAACAGTAACAGTTGCTATAATAACAGATTATATATTATTTAGTTACTCTAAACTAAGTAATAAGTAAAACAAGCCGTGTGCCCGACAGGGTCCATAATTGTGACTATTATCTATTTCCCTAACAATTATGTATACATTAAGATACCTACGCAATAAAGAATTGAGAATTGAATTGAATTGAGAATAGCTTAGACGTGGGCAAAGGTGTCAGAGAGGACTTTTGCTTTCAAAAATAAAACTACTGTCGCAACCCAGCGTTAAAAAAGTGGCCAAAAGATAACCTATCTATTATAAAAAAAAACCCTCGTTCTTATAGAAGCAAGGGCTTGCGTAAGGCCCTTTTGGGTGGTAGGCCTTAGGCGAGGGCCCACATCAAGCACGCCTAACTACGCCACTGCAAACTCCACTACAAGTAATAACGTAACTAAGAAAGAAATGTAACACCTACGCATATTACGCAATAAATCTGAAAGGTCTCCAAAAATAACTTTATTTCATAGTTAACTTGACTTTCAATCTATTTCTGGTCGGCTATAGAAAACTTTTTTACAAAGTAATTTATTCAATTTCATATTTTCATATAACTATATTTCGGCGCATTTATATGGCCTGATCCAATTGCGTCATTCACAGTTGTGTCAACTTAAAAATAAAAATATAAATGCGGTAATAATTTCGCAATGTTTTTTTTTTTATTTGTACATCACTGGTTTCTAAGAAAGGAACCTCTCAAAATTATTAAAAAGTTTGTTATTGTTTTGTTGTCGTTGAAATTAATTCATAATCTTTTATTTTACACGGAAAACAGTTTTACATAAACAATAAAACTACGTTTTTTTATTTTGTGGGAAATGATCTCCGGTTCTAGGTGGAGCTAGAGGGGATGTCAGGCTTTTGCTGACTAAAACCCACCTGTGCACTGTTCCCGCGCGCCTCAAGGAGTTGTCAGCAAACTGTAGGGGCCCAACAGGGCCGAAGCCTACTGGGGCAAAGGGTATGTGAAAATGGCACCCAGGACCGGCCCTGGGACCAAGGAAAAGAATGGAACGGGGTAGGTTTTTAGTCAGTAAGAGTCTAACACTACTTCCCGGTCCACCCAAGGGCGGGATTTGTCATTGGATGATTTTACCTACCATAAAAAAAAAACCTGTGTTCCTTCAATAAGTAGATCTATAAAACAAAAAACCGGCCAAGTGCGAGTCGGACTCGCGCACGAAGGTTTCCGTAGTCCGTACCATTGTTTAGGTAAACAACAGAACAACAATAAAATAGGAACAAAATGGCGTATTTTGTATGAGGGCTCCCATTGAATATTTATTTTATTTTAATTTTATTATTTAATTATTAAAATAAAAATACAACTTAGTGTTTTATGAATATTTCAAGTTTCTACCGGCTGCCATGGAGTAAAAAAAGGCAAAAATATCACGTTTGTTGTATAGGAGTCCGCTTAAATTTTTATTTTACTTTATTTATTAGTATTTGTTGTTATAGCGGCAACAGAAATACATAATTTGAGAAAATTTCAACTGTCTAGCTATCGCGGTTCTTGAGATACAGCCTAGTGACAGACAGACGGACAGACGGACAAACGGACAGACAGCGAAGTCTTAGTAATAGGGTTCCGTTTTAACCCTTTGAGTATCAGTATGAGTAAAAAATCATAATTTTTTACAATGTCCAACAATATTTTAAGTGACCTTTGCTCAATACTACTATGAAATTAAAAAAAAATACTAACAATACATACTCATAAAAACACGGCCAGTAGGTAAACGCGTAGTTTTTTTTTAATTATTGGAGTAAATACCGGTTCAACGAAAACACATAGGAATTTTAAAACGCAAAAGCATTATTAACATGGCTTCATACGACAGGAAATAGTTGGTCCATTGTTATTTAGACATTATCATTCCTACTGAATCGGAAACGGTATGGTTTTTATAAATTTTAGTAAACAAGTTATTATTTATTCACACAATTATGAAAAGTAGACAACAGTCCGACTACAAATAACCTACAGCGTAAACCAAACTCTTATGGGGCCATGGGTAATGTTGTACGTTGCTTTCGTACCAAGGCCCATGGCCTCAAATCTGCTATTACAATAGTGTTAGAATGGTCTATCATTGATTTAATAATTGTTGATTTTGACATGTTTAGTAATATATTAACATAATGGCATCATTATGACTTTCCCATGATAAACCGCCGACACTCCATTGAGAGAAATGGCATAGTATGGTAATCTCGTACTTACCTACATAATGTAATATATATTATATTATTATTATTATATTATATCATAACAAAAACAAAACACTGAAAACGCCGGCCGGCGGCCGCTCTAAATAAACAGTAAGCAGTAATGTCACTTTTACTTTGACAGCTAAAAGACCACAGACAGACCAATGATCGGTCATTATGAAATTTGCAGATTACGAACTTTTAGCAAAATGACAATGGAATCGTGTTGGAATGACGAATTTATAAAAATAGCAGACTTGGGCCCCTGAAACGAACACAACGAATACAAATACAAAACTTTATTTGTGCACACATGTACAATGTAGTTGTTATTACAAAATTATACATATATAAGTGTCTCTGTGTTCTGCCACAGTAAGTGGCATACAAATATTAATAAAATAAGTATTATTATATTTACTGAAACAATAATGAGTAAGTACACACTGTTGGAAACCCATTATAATAAGTACTAATTAAACCTTTTAGATAATCTAGAAAATTTGGTATCTCTTCATTCATGAATGTTTATTCCTTACAAAAGAAAATCCCCAACGAAGGAACGGGGTAGGTTTTTTGGTCAGTAAAAGTCTGAGAGTGGGTTCACATCAGTACCTCTACCATGAGTTTTAAGCAATAGTATTCGTCGCTACTCGATATCGACGCCGTAAATATTTTGTATGGCAAATTTTGCAGCGCCTCTAGCGGTCACTTGCAGAACCAAAATTTGCCATACAAAATATTTACGGCGTCGATATCGAGTAGCGACGAATACTATTGCTTAAAACTCATGGTAGAGGTACAGGTCGGACCGACAGTTTTACTGTTGACCGACTGTCAGGTGTTGCTATTCAGACTAGTGCTGCCAACCCGACCTAATGTGAACACACGGATATCGATTTTTCAAAGATTTCGCAATGAAGGCATATCTCCGGATATCTAAGTGTGAACACCACCATTGTTACGGTCGTTTTACTCCCCGGGTCGTGACAAAGCAGTTGTGAGTTTTTTTTTTATGGTAGGTAAAATCATCCTCAGAGAGATCCTCATCAGAGCTGCAACACAAACTTCCATAGTCAAGTGTTCCCGAGACGCCGTTGGCCGGGATAAGTGGAGACGCATCGCGGGAGCCTCACTCGCAAACGAAAATGCAACTTCGTCAACCACGACCACTCTGTCAAGAGTGAACGACTAAGGAGGAGGAAAGTTATCCAATGACAAATCCCGCTCTTGGGTCGGGCGGGAGGTAGTGTCAGACTATTGCTGACTAAAACTCACTCCTGTTCCTTTTTTGCCTTCGTTCCAGGGACCCTGGGTTCACTTTCGCACAACCCTTGCCGTCAACGACTCTGGCTATGTTCGGACGGCGAACTACCATTGGTAGCCGTCCGCATGCCTACGGTAGCTGGAAATCGGAGTCAGATCCCGGCGGCTGGAATGTTTTCGACGTTGGAGCACGCTTGCCTAGAGGTAACCTATTCTCTCTTGACTTAAAGGCCGAAGTATGTGTTTTCCTAATAGCTACAACCTTGATACAGCTATCGGAAAATACAGACTCTGGCAGGGAACACCACTTCTTAGCTGTATGCAAGATAAAAGTGTTTCAAAACATTTTGTACATAAAGGTCGGGCAGGCCGTATCGGGATGTCCGTGTACCGGTGGCACCGTATTTACGTCTAAGCAGCATTTCATGGATATTTTTTTATAAGATCGTGAGGCAAGAACTCTGTAATAAACTGACAATACAGAGATTGAACGCAATTCATTGTGACCACGAATTCTCTGTCAAGACCAAAAGAAAAATAAATATTATATACATAATAACCGAAAAACACGATGCAAAAACTTCAGTCTGGTCTTAAAATACGCCCGGTGTAATACGCCATATCTTATAATACATTTTAAAGCCTTTTTTTTTTGAGCTGGAAAATTATTAAATACCTTGTGACACTCTATTAATTTTAAGTTCCTATTGTAATTTTATCTTTGGTGTACAATAAAGAATATCTCTATCTATCTTCTCCCGCTCTGGATGAGGCGAGATGAAGACTATAGGCGGGTTTCTGAATTGAGTATTTTGAGTTAAGAACGTCTCAAACCATACTTAAATGACAAGTTTATAGGGTAAAGTAGAGTTTGAGTAATTCTCAACTTCAAATACTTAAATCAGAAATCGGGGGTATGTCTTTTAGTGATTAAAACTCACCGTGTTTTTTTAATTGCCCTCTTCATTCCAGGGCCACGGTTACTCTTTCGAACAATGCTGCATTAAAAATTTTAAAGCCTTAAGATAATTTTCGATGTACCTAGAATAATAAGTAACTACAATTTGATTTAGTTTAAAAAAGAGATGAATATTAATCTAAGATGAAAATTTATTAAAAACACAATGCAGTGATGTATCTATTTTAATACGGGGTCACTTTGACCTCGTTCTTAAACGTTACGGGGTCTAATAAGCCCCTTACCATCATAGTGATAGTTTTCAAACGAGGTCTTAAACGCCCCGTACTACAGAAAAGGAAATAGTACAAAAATAAGTACCGCTGTCATCGTGTTAGCCAAAATATTAAAACCACAAGAATGAATACCCTCACAGGTCCAACGTTTATCTTATGCGGGCGACTGCGGGGTGAAACCGCCAGTAAAATGTTTCAACTAAAAGCAGTGACCACACCATTCACAAAGCCGTATTTATAGCTCAAAGAGCACCCACATCTGATTATACCTTCCCCCTAAACTTTGACAATCACAAAGTTATATTATGGAGATACAGGATTCTCTTTGATGGCTATCGTCGAGTGTTACATGAAAGAAGTTTGGTTTTAAAATGGGGATGCACAGCGAACGAAATTCAAATTTTCTTAAGTTTTTTTTTTAATTTGGCAGGCTAATATCAAGTTGTATGCTAATTAAAATAGAATTTGCGGCCGTAATACGTATAAATTTACGGAATTATAATCAATATAAAATCATGAATAGAACCCTTTAAGCTCATCCTATTGAATGAGTTTTTCATGAAAGAGCCATTCAGAAGGTTCATATACAAATCACCAATCAAGATTTTAATAGATACATTTATACGAGTACAATTTAAATTTATTTTTACTGTAGATCGTACCTTTTCCTATTCTAAAACAAAGCTAGCGGTTTATTTTCGACACCTTCAGAAGGCAACAAGAATTTTCTATCAACCATTGAACTGTCGAAAAATTTACATAATTTTTTCCTTACATAAGTCTATTATTTCCTACATTACACTCGTGTAACGTACCCAAACTTGAACCGAGAAGCCTGCACAAGCGTGTCGCAATAGGTATTCAAAACAAAATGGCTTCTTATGTAAGACGGTCATTGTCAAGGTCTTGCGGAGTCTAGCATGACGAATTGTTTTGTACGCATTCGAAATCGTATTCTCGAAATGAATGGAAAATAAATTGATTTTCGTTTTCCTTATTATTTTTAATGCTTTTGCGTTGCGAAACATTTATCTAATATAATCTCACGTGAATTATGAGAAAATTGGTGTTGGTAAACAATAAATTTCTTGCAAATGAAATGTAAACAAGGTGATCATTTAAGTAGATTATTGTGATCACAGATTTAGTTGTCATAATGTTGATAAACAAGTAAAATTAGTCATTAAAGTAGGTATTATTCACTATTTAAATCCCATAAGACAAAAAAGTTAGTGTATCCAAATTTTCAACGAGTTTGCAAAGAAAGCTGAACACGTTCCAGATTAGCTACGTAGGTACCTATCTAAGATTTTTCCTCCACCTAAACTACTTCGACTTACGAGTGGTAAGTCGCGTGTTCAAACCCAGTCAGGCGCATTACTTAGTGTAATTTATTTCATCACCACTGCTTTCAAAAAACGGTGAAGGAAAACATCGTGAGGTAACCGGCATATCCTAGAACCAAAAATTCGAAAACATGTGACATCCACCAATCCGCACCGGGCCCACGTGGTGGATTACGGCCCATTCCCTCTCCCAGAGAGGAGGCCTGAGTCCCAGCAGAGGGAACATTAAAAGGCTGATGCAAAACTACTTCGGGTCCAAAAGAGTCAGTTCATCGACACCTGGGTGATTTGCTACGTAACCCATTCTGGTATGCTGCGTAGCCCAATTAAGTTTGCTGCGTAGCCCAATTAAGTTTGCTGCGTAACCCATTTTAATTTGCTGTGTAACCCATTCTAGTTTGATGCGTAACGCATAAAGATTAGCTACGTAGCTCATCCAGGTTTGCTACGAAAGCTATCCAGACTCTTACTACGCATTCCATAAATATATGCTACGAATGTTGTTTAGCTACTTACCTCATCCAGGTTTACTACCAAAGCTATTTAAGCAATGAATCGACATTTGAATAATTTTCTGCATAACCCATCGTTTGTTTCGTACGCTTATTATATGTCTTTTTGTAGCAAATCTTGCAGATCTATTGATCAACATACCACACTAAACATTTCAGCATAAGAAAATAAGTTTATTTACTGAACAGCATTCGTTTAGGGAGTTAGGCAGGCTGCCAGCTCGCCAACTCAACACAATTTTTGTCGCTGCGTTCAATGCAGTCTTAATCGGCGTTGGCAACCGGCCGATAGGAAGGAAAATAAATTGTCTATGCTATAAAGTGGTTGGAATTTAGGGATCTGATGTTTCTCATGAGATTTTCCATGGTATGCTAGGAGTAGTTTAAACATCATTATCATAATTATATTAAGGAGCAATAGTTAATGCAATGTTCGAAGGTCTACAAGAACGTTAATTGATAACCTGATGAGAGTCGCAGGGATCAGGGATACCTTTGCCAATCAATGGACGTCGTTCGGTTAAAATGATGACGATTCACAAAAGGGAAAACTGCTGTCTCTTTGCAAGCCTGTGTCTATTTTGTTTGGCAACACTTCGTGAACGCTTGAAGATAATAAATTCATCTTATTCTATTTATTAGCTATTCTTTAACTATGGCTACGTGTACCGTCAACCATAAATCTGGCGTGATTACAAACTATCGACATAATTTTAAACATTGCATTGCATCAGCCTTATAATGTTCCCACTGCTGGGACTCAGATCTCCTCTCTAGGAGGGGAGGGGATTTTAAACATAACTATCACAATATAGCAAAAGTAACTTTTGTTCGAAATTTTCGATTTTTTTGAATTCCTACCCCTAAAGGGGTAAAAAAGGGGGCTAAGTTTGTATTGAAAAACCTGCTCTGACGCAGGTGAAGCTGCTGGCAGCAGCTAGTTATCAATATAAAAACGTTGATGTGGAAGTTCATCAACATATTTCGCGTTCGTCGTCTGGCCAGAAAGTAGTGCAGTGCCAAGGCTGCGTCCTCTACCCGACTGGGCCAAGGTTCGAGTTCACTGAACTGCACATCACGGTAAATTATCAGTTCTTTACTGTAGCTCGATAGACATATAGCAGGAAATAAAAATAAAAGTCGTAGCATTGGTATAGAAATTGCAGACTTTTGAGCTGTATTGTAAATGTAAAGCTGTTTATCTCGCCCACCGTACCTTAGAAAATATAGTCTTATACTGCAGGCTCTACATACTGTAGACTGTAGAGCAAGGATGACAAAGCTTTATTCGGAACCTGCCACTTTCGGTTTTGTGGTTGATGAGGTGCCGCGAAAGAACTAGGCTACTAAACTTCTATTACTACTAGACTTTGTAATTTAATGGGCTAACTTAGAAACTAAAAACTGAATTTGCAACTCGGAATTCGTATAGCGTAATGTTTAATGCGTAAGTAAAAATTAGTGTGAATACTGTAGTATAAAATATCACCTTTTGTAGTGTAGTTGTACAGTCAGGGCTCAAAAATGCAGTTGCACTCTACCGATACTAAAGTATGTAAAATTTCTTTGTAAAAGAGGGTCAATGGATCATGACTGATTTAGTTTGTAGCATAGAATCTAAAATATTGAATAAACTAGTTGTAGAACACTAGACTTCTACTACAAAGAAATTTTAGACAGTTTAGCATTGTTAGAGTGCAACTGCACTTTTGACCCCTGACCGTATATTTTACACTGCCGTGCCTGAATTATTTAGACGCGTGCCGTAGGTTTGCCATCCCTGATGTAGAGTAATCAATATGTAGAATAGATACTGAAAAGTCTATAATACTGTAGATTCCACATTCTGAAGACTCTACATATTGAAAATTATATACTCAAGACTCTACATACTATAGACTACATACGAAAAATAAAAAGTGGGTGCCGAGAATAGACATCAAGAAACAGATATGAAATCACAGTTAGGATGGGCGTTTTTTCATTACCCGACGACTCGTTTAGTGCAGTGGTTTAGAGCGCCGCCACGTCGGTTGAGACACATAGGTCGCGGGTTCGATTCCCGCACCAACACAAATCTAATTATATTTTTATCAAACACAATTAGTACCTAATTAAGTACGCAGTATGTATGTGGGCCATTTTATTTATTTATCGGTCGATCAGTGTGCTTTTACCTTCTCACACTTCGCCAATTTTTCGATTCATGAGCACCCATGAGGTTTTCTAAAAGCCGGCGCCCCTGCTACATACTGTAAACTATTACAGTAACTCTTACTAATAGAGCTAATCATCATAATCGTAATTTCAGCTGAACGACGTTCACAGTTGGACACAGGCCTCCCCAAGTGTCGCCACAACGACCGGTCCTCTGCGTGTCGCATCCATCAGGTTCCCGTGACCCTCACCAGGTCATCAGTTCATCTTGTAGGAGGCCTTCCAACGTTGCATCTTCCGGTACGTGGTCGCCTCTCCACAACCTTTCATCCATAGCGTTCATCTGTTCTTCCGTTCTGCGAGCAATGTGCCTTGCCCACTGCCACGTCGGTAAATATCTGTGGTCGGTAACCTGGGTTTTCCTGTGAGAACAATAGAGCTATGATAATGAAAGCAATAAATAAGGAACTTTACTGCATGCCGAGTGGTCTCAGCTTTGTGTCCCAGTTAAATATAGCCACATCAGGAGACATAGCTTGTTGGCTGTGTCTGCGAGTCACACTATAGCCCAAACTCAGTCTCCTGTCCCTCGCACTCTCTTTGCGCTCAACATTCTTTTGGACAGGCACCCTGATTGTGATGTGTTCGTGGACGAATGGAACGCGATCATGTCAGTATGTCTGGAGTTCTGTGAGGGAAGTGTGTGAATATTGTGTATATTATTAATATATTCTTTAATTAATTTAATTGGTGGATAGCCGTTTTGGTTAAAGTAAAACTAATGTTTAGGAATTAAAATAAATTGCATTAGAATAAAAATAAAAATATTGGTTTAAATTAAATGGGATTAAGAATAATTGAATTCAATTAAATTATATTTGATATTAATTATGATTATAGTAATAAATTAGTTTGAAGACACTGTATTCTGGAAACAGCACAGTCCTTCACTTCTGTTATTCATGTGTTAAGATGTGGGCATTGGAGTGGGTTACAAAAAAAACTGAAAAAAACAAAACATTTTTTCAAAAATAAGCTAAGCAAAGACCCCCTCCCCCACCCCCTGTAGTGCTTACGTAATACTTGAATGGGCCCTAGCATGCATATGCTTTTTGTACCAAAAAAAAAAAAACAAACTTTAACTACAATAAATCTCTAAAATTAGAAACCTAAGATTTAACTTCCCTAGTTTGAATAGGTAAGTTGTTCTTGTTGTACGCCCACAAACCAATCTGCCCTTGATTCCATTTTATTCAACAGGAGAGACGGTGATATAAATAGGTGACCCAATTTAATTCGCTTAGGGACCCACGCAAATAAACTAATGACATAAGTAGTTCTTACGTAACTGTTCCACGTGGATCGTTCAGGAATTATTGACAGAATTATTGTTGAAGTTTGTATAAAACCGACTTTCACGTAGGCGAAGTCGTTCTCAGAAGCTAGTATTTATATCATCATATACAACAGGGACGAGGCCCGCTCGATGCCTGTGGTGGCCTCCTATGGGTTCAAATCCAGGCAGGCATTTACTTTGTGTAATTAATTTCATTGCCACTCCTCTCGAAATCGAATATTAAGAAACATGTGACATCGACCAACCCAAACTGGGCCCGCGTGATGGATTATGGCCCATTCCATCCATGGCATCACCAGGCCCTATCAGAATACCAGCGCTGCGTTATTTTAGTTTTTTTGTTAAAATATCGCAGCATATGCTGAGATAGGAGCCTTTTTGGCCTCGGACAAGTCTTCTTAATCTTTACATATGGTTTTCTTTTATTTTTTGTGCGAGTTTCAAATAAATGTTTTTTCTTTCTTTCATTCCCTCTCCTAGAGAGGAGGCCTAAATCCCAGCAGTGGGAACATTATAATAGGATTGTGCTATTGCTATGACATATATAAACAATAATGCCATTTTCGCAACATAAATGGTTCACGCCTAAGCTAGTAAAAAACAAGTATTTTTTGTTACATATAGTCCTAATCCCCAAATAATTAGATTGATAACTCGATTTACACTGGTTTACATAGATAACGCCTGATAACAGTGATACAGGTAATGTACATTACATAACTTATTTTACTTAACTACATTATTTTGTTTACAGAAGTGTCGTTTTGACCCCGTGGCTAAAGCATCCGCCTCTTCTGCATGAGGTTGCGCGGGTTGAAACTGGACATGTAAACTCGTTAAAAAATAAAAGGTACGTTTTGACATTTCAGAAATACCACAAAATGTAACTTGGACCGAAACTGAAAGAAACAATAAAATAATAATTACGCAAAGTGTTTTTAAAAATACATATACTTTTTTGGCGGCGCGTTAAATAATATGATGGAATATATTACGAGTATTCTTTTTGCGATGACAAATGTCAAAACGGGGCTTTTATTTTTTGTCAACTTTAGGATATAATCTATATACAATGTAAAAACGAAATACCACTCACTGATTAATCACGAAATCTCAGAAACTATAACATCAACAAACTTAAAAGGCAAGTTGTTCCTTATAAGGTGCAGACATCCGCTAAGAACGGATTTTACGAAACTCGGTTGGAGTTTCGTGAAATCCTAAGGGAGTAAAACGGGGATTTTAAGTTTGTATGGAGAAACCAACTTTCACGCGGTTTCACCCGCGTTGGCAGAAGCTAGTGTGTCTACATATAATAAATAATAATAATATTTATTTAATTCAGACATCGTCCATAATTACATAAAATTAAAATTAAATTTAAATCAATTAAATCAAAAATAAATAAAAACATTAAACAAAAAATCAATATTAAGATCACAATAACAATGTCATACACACAATTAAATTAAATATAAATAAAATGTATGAAAAAAAACACAGTTAACACATGAAATTAGACATACACAACAATTAATAAACACAGTCATACAATACGAGGAGAAGCGCTAACATGAAGCTGCATTCACCTCTTTATCAGGGACAGGTCCCACCGCTCGGACAATACCCTCAGGAGACTGTTCGGGCTTCTTTGTAGGCGACTCAATATAGAAGCGCTCCTCTTTCGTATGATCGCGAAAAAATCATCCATCCGAGCCTCGGCAAACATAGCCGAAGCACTACAAAACCGCGGAAGCCCCAACAGTATCCTGAAAGCATTGTTGTACTGCACACGCAGTGCGCTGTACGCCCGCTGCGTAAAGTTGGACCACAGACTGCACGTGTATATATGTATGATATATCTTGTTATAATAGGAAACCAGAAATCTGAACCGTCTTGCCAATGGTTAAGCCGTTCTCTGACACGACTATCAGTACAGTGATCGGTGAATCCATATCCCACATGTGGACAACCTAGCGAGCCAAGTCAAGATATAATATGCGAAATATAAGTTGAACCAAAATGGCGATCGACCTTTAACCTTTTGAATACCGTTATTAGAGCCACAATAGAAAGACAATAGGTGTGCGGACACGGTGTCCTCTTGTGGCTTGACAGTTGGAGTTTCTTGCCGGTTCTTCTCTATAGGTAGTCGTAACCTATAGAGAATTTGGAAAGCTTCTGACGTTTTATAAGTGCCCATGTAGGGTAAAACAGTCTTTTTTTTTATTAACATACTTATAATTGTCTTTCTATTGTGTCTCTAATTACGGTATTCAAAACGTTAATGAAGTAACTCAAACAGGTACCGGTATTGAAACAAACTTTTATTATTTTATGTCTCACTGACATAATAACTTTTGATAAAAAAGATTGACCGAATTTTAAATGCACGTGAATCAAATATGTTGATAACTGCTCTATGCCTTGACTCTTTATCAAAATATTGCGACCACGGTGATAATATTATTGGATAAATAGGTAGGTGTATAGATAGTAAAATTATACATCGTTAAATTTTGGTCGTTTTAATCCCGTGGAGGGTCGATTCGGTACATGAAACGCTATCGATCTGTAAAGATAAAATTAAAAATAAAGTACTTTTTTTTAAAGTCGAGGTAATAATGTAATATGCGCATGTATGAATTTTTTTTTTAAGTAAACAAGTTAATGGCCTTGTAGGTAGTGGTTGGTCGTTGCGTACTAGCTACGTACAGTTCATTGGCCTCGCTCAGCTGACGTTTACTTAAAGAAATTAATTTCAAACATGCATAAATTCATTCGAGTTTAAAAAAAAGTACTTTATTTTTTTAATTTTCTCTTTACAAATCGATAGTGTTTCATGTACCTAATCGACCCTTCGCGGGATTAAAACGACCAAAATTTAACGGTGTAAAGATATATGTATTAAACGTGGTAACGGTAAACTCTGTTTTTTCATTAGAGATAATGATTTGACAAGTGCAAATGTCAAACTTCGGAAATATGATACCAGCTTTTTGATCAAAGTGATGTCTCCAAATTCGATTTTTTTTGTACCGGTTCTTTTAGTAATACAACCTTTAAGGCAAGTAGGACCAAGATATGATAGTGTTTGTTTATATTAGAGTCTAATACAAATTTTAAAATAAAATTAATAATCCACCGCGGTTGCGGGCCTACCGCTTCGTAGGCCGCGGGTTCAAACCCAGACAGGCGCTTTGTATTGTCTCCTCCGTCTCCAAGAATGCTCTGCACAGGAGACTGTCTGTGTTGCCTATTGTGTGAAGGGGTTTGTTTAGTAAGCAGGATTAAGGGTGGGTCCGGTGATAGTCCCCACCACACGGACTGCCTGTGTCCAGTCGCTAAAGGCATTAAGAGTTTCGTTTATATATGGTATGACCTCTTTGACCCGTCTACATCCTGGTGTCCAAGACCACCAGCCCTCCGCTTGTGTGTGGGTGTGTTTACGTAGCTGACTATAGGGGACGTGCACGATAGTTTCGGGCCGAACTCCAATACAATGTTATAATCCCTTCCTAGACAACTGCTGAACTCAAGTAGCTTCTTTTTATATAAACATGTCAGGACTATTTATTATGTTGTCTTTTATGTGCCTATTATATTTTAGGTCATACTTTAAATAAGCACTGGGTTGACCAGAACATTAAATCATCTTGTCAAGCTTTCTTGGAAGGTTTGACAACTGGATTGAAAGGTCCAACAAGTAAAGGGAGACGGCTGGTGGTGTCCCATATTGGAAGTGAAGATGGTTTTGTGGACGATGCGTTATTAATATTTGAAGCTAAAAAAGGGCTCGATGATTATCACAAAGAGATGAACTCGGAGCGATATGAAGAATGGTTAAAAGGGATTCTCCCAAAGTTAAAAGAAAACTCGGTGCTGGTCATCGATAACGCTCCTTACCATTCAAGGAAAGTAGAACTTCTACCAACTTCAAATTGGCGCAAGGCCCAAATTCAAGACTGACTGAAAGAAAAAAATGTTCCATTTGAAGAATGTATGTTGAAAGCCGAGCTAGTAGAGATTGCCCGAAAAGAAAGAAAGAGGTTTGAAAAATATGTTGTTGATGATATGGCTGCTGAACGGGGTGTCACAATTTTACGTTTGCCCCCTCACCATTGTGAGCTTAACCCGATTGAGTTGGTGTGGGCACAAGTGAAGGGGTACGTAGCGAAAAATAATAAAACATTTAAAATTAAGGAAGTCCAACGTTTAATAGTTGAAGGAATTCGTCAAGTATCCCCTCAGCGATGGAGTGACTGCATCTCACTCGTTATTAAAGTGGAAGACAAAATGTACCACTTGGGTCATATCGCCGAAAACATTATCGAAAATTTTACAATTGAAGTAGGTAGCGATTCTGATGATTAATTTTACTCGGACTCTTCAGAATCAGAATAAAGACTCTTTGCGTAGCCTAGCAACGGTGTTGATATTTGGAACTTGTCATTCTATCAATATATTAATTGAATGTTTTTTTTACGTAATGGACATATTATAATTTATTCAACATTGGTGACGAGGAGGTCTGTTGAACAATAGAGCCTGAAACGATTACGAGCAACCTTCAGGTTGTGCTAACGAAGACGAAAAATACATTATACTTCATACCTTAAAAGAGATCGAAGCCAGATTGACAACTTTACAAAACTTTTACGAAACCGCAGTTTTGATTTAATCTAAGACGAATCCTTGCAAAGCTTACAAAAAAAGATTGAACTGGAAACAGAAAATGATAACTCGAAGCAACAATGCAATACAGGTACGAATGTGAAACCTACATTGATGGTACCATCATTGGTCGTCAAGCTGTGATTTCAAATCTCTGCATTACAAAAAATCGACACTCGATTCGAGCCTGAGTCCCAGCTGACCATAATTTGTCATGAAAATTTAAAATGATAATTCTTACGATTTTTACGTATATTTTTCGATCTTTCGGTCAATATCGGTAGCGGCACCTCACTATTTATGAAATGGAAAAAACATGCAACATTCGAATTGTCAAATCATTATCTCTAATGAAAAAATGAGCTGTAAATGTGTAGGTTCAAATATGCTGTTGAATTAACACAAATCCGTTGCTATAGCAACTGAAAAGCTTACACGAGGATTGACATATCATCAAATGTCTAAGTTTATACGATGTGGCCAATTTTAGCTGACCATATCATGAAGTGATCAATTTCTATGATTTGGCCACTACATAATAATATAGATTAGATATGAAAGTAACACCATAGCGTCCACGGATGCGTATTCCTCATTATATAGGGTGACTGATAATAAATAAGAACTTGGTTGATTTTTTTCACGATTTCAGTTTTGGTTCCATAGTAAAAGTTGTTTGTTATCATCACTACAGTCACGTGTTTAAGTATCGTTCACTAATTACCAGTCACCCTATATACCAATGTACGCCATACGCCTGCTCAGTCACAGCTTATTTACAACAAAACTATAAACTCTGTTGACGAAGCGGCAACGTCGCGTCGTGCTGTCGTGTCATTGCCGCTCCGTCGACAGACGATAGTTCGACACGTCCGTAGACAGTACGTCTATTCTGTGTTACCGATAAGGAGGACGTTTCGGTCAGTCTACGACTTAACGTAGTTGTTTTCAAATTCTTCGCAGAAACATACCGATCGTCGATAAAGGGTGTTTTCAACCACCCATTAATTCAGTGACACAGTTTCTGTACCTATTTCTCCTATTAGAAATCTACCACTAACACCCGTACTTATAAATAAGTAATTACTTGTATCTAAGTAATTACTTATTAAGTCATTACTTGAGGTTAAAAATCTTCATTAAAAGTTTCACAACAAGATACAAATTGTTACTTAAGTACTTTTGCGCAAGTAATTACTTTTTCTTGTTTATAATTAGAGTCAGTGGCGTAGCTAGGTGACCAACGACCCCGGGACAAAAAAAATACTGGAGCCCCTGTCCCTGCTCTGGGTGGAGCGGAAGGGAGCACCTGACTTTTGCTAACTAAAACGGGTTGCCATAGTTAAATTAGTGTTGCAACCCCTTTTACTTAGATTTCAAAGGTAGAAAAAATTAATCTCTTGAAAGAGATGGCACCGACACTGCACTAAGATCCTCATATTATTTCCGCCAAGTAATAGCAAATATTAATAGAATCAACAGAACTTTTTGATAGGTCAAGGAGATCCGCTTAATGAGACCAAATAATGAGCGTATTTGTATTCATTTATTGACATTCTATCTGTCAGTCTGTCTCACGAAATATGTTGCAAGTTTGGGACAGATACTTTACCAAAGAATGATGCCAAGGTTTCTTTGGAAGATGGGCCCAAATTCATTCATTCATTTCTTCATTGAAATACAGCAAGAGCGCCTAACCGTGGTTGCTCGGGGGATCTTGCACCCAAGTGAAATAAACAGTGAGTGCCGAACACCCCTCAGAATAGACATCAAGAAACAGATCAGTAATCGCCTTTTAGGGATGGGCGTTTTTTCATTACCCGACGACCCGTTTAGCGCAATGATTTTGAGCACCGGTTGAGTCGCAAGGGTCGCGGGTTATCACAAATCTAATTATATTTTTATCAAACATAAGTAGTAATTAAGTATGCAGTATGTTAGTAGGACATTTACTTATTTGTCGGTCGATCAGTGTGCATTTCTCTTCTCACACTTCGCCACTTTTTTGAGTCATGAGATTCATCAAATGAGCATGAGCACCCCCATGAGTTTTCTAAAAGTTGGCGCCCCTGTGACAGATATATTATTTTGCATTGTTTGTTTATTGGTAGTGGCTTGTTCAATGGTGATATTAAATAAATTAAGCATGTATTATACATATACAAGCATGTATATCCTTCTTCTTGAATCACTCTAACTATTACAAAAACCGCATCATAATCCGTTACGTAGTTTTAAAGCTCTAAGCATCATAGCTAATAGACAGCGGGAAGCGACTTTGTTTTATACTAAGTAGTGAAGTACTCGTACAGATACAGGTTGAGCACAGCAATGTGGCTACTAAAATGACACAACTTCATAATTTCATAAAAACTCAAGTGTGAGTCGGACTCGTACACGAAGGGTTTCGTAGTACAATATTAAAATTAAAATCGAGCAATAAAACGCTGATAAAATAACATTTCTTGAATCCCTCTTTAATTTTTAAGTTTATTATTTTTTATCGTAGCGGCAATAGAAATACAAATTTTGTGAAAATTTCAGCTCTGTAACTTATGGTTTATGAGATACAGCAAGCTGAAAGACGGACGGACGGCGGCGCGGCTTAGTTATAGGGTCTCGTCGACAGCCTTCGGCTACGGAGCCCTAAAAAAAGTAATAGTTCCTGCATGTTAAAGACTAGAATTTCGACGACAGCTTGTCTTTTTAGCACTCAAGACGTGAAATATTTTTTTGTATTAATAGGTATAAGTACGAAAAACAAATACTAAAAACCAGGAAATCAAAAGAATTTCTCAGTTTAGAATTAAAATTTAAACTTCACAATTAATTACCCAGTTACTTTAATAATTTATTACAATACGATTTATACGAGCATGCGTAAAAGACCTTACATGCGATGGCTGCCTATCAACAGAGTTCGTTTTATCGTCCCAGCGGCCATTAATAAAATAAATAAAAAATGTTGTAGTGCACACATCACGCATCCACGACCGACGACCTTGACTGACTAACTGCGTAGTTCGCGTTTAGAGCGACCACGCGATCAGCTTTTGTCGGAAATGTTCGGATTTTTTCGTCACGCAATTGGTTAGTCTGATTTAAAAGCACTACAGAGGCACTGGCATGAGCTCTTAATAGGATGGAGCTATGAAAGGTGTACAGCTTCATTCCGTTTTCTTGCTCGCACGCCTGACATATTAACTAGTCATAGTAAGGCCCTAGGAACTAAAGCGCGATCATTGTCGGACTGCACAATAAAAGAAAGAAATGCGCTAAGACACAATGCTTGCAAAATATGAAGCAATTTAGCGATTTACTAAAAATCTACAGATTTGATTATAAAAATAAAACACTATAACGGTAAAACGTTGTATGTACCTACGAGTACATTAATCTGAACAACAATCAGAAGGATTGCATGTACATATATTAGTTCGGTTTTTAATTTTTTTAGAGGCATCTTCGTGATTTTTTTCTGTCGTCCTAAATTAGCTGTATTACATTTTGGACACACTATCCATCTAGCATTTATCCTGTGGCATAACATAATATTTATTTTTCTGATTTAGTTTACTGGCGTGGATCATATTCTTTTTTGCGCATTGTAAAACTAACGATTGCTCGTGTAGTCCTCTTAAAAAATTACTTCTCGGTAAAGAAGAGGTCTGCAGAAAAAACATAGCCGAGCATCTTCTGACGAAATAGCTCATTAAAGAGTCCTGGACTATTTCTTCTGCTTATAAAGAGATCCTCGTTACCCCTGTAAATGGTCTAGGTGAGTATAGAAAAGTTTGAAAGAGTCAGCGCGGATCCTGGAACGCAAAGAGCAACTAAAGGAATATTAATGAGTTTTAGTCTGCTAGTCTGAGACTACCTCTCGCTTCGCCCAAAGCAGGAAAGTGAAATGATAAAAAACTCTGTTAATTTCATTACGTCATCAAGCACCCATGAATATCAGCCTTTATAATGTTCTTACCACCTCAGGCCTCCTCTTCAAAGAGGGGAAATAGACCGTAATCCACCACGCGTGATGGACGTCACATATGTCTCCGAATTTTTAGGTCTAGGACATTCGTTAACTATTTCCTCACGATGGTTTTCTTCACCGTTTTGAGCACAGCAGTGATAAAATAAGCCTGTCTGTGTTTGAACTCACGGCTTAGTCGTAAGTCGAATTCGCCATTACCAGTGCCCAGTGGCCTCTGCCTACTGTTTTTCAAGTAAACAATTAGCAGTTCTATTAATTTATGTTCAAACAACTAAACAAAAGGTTGGGAACAGCATTATTTTTATGTCTCGGTGGTAAATGCATTAATCTATTCATGAGGAATTTCACTCCTTCAAAAAATTAACTTACTATTCGTAAACACCAGGTATCTGTCCTGACTTTTCAAACAGCATGGTCAACATAATCGCGCCATGTTATTTAACGTCGAATAAAAGTAATAATACCGTGTATTCGTTACACTGCCTCTTATCTAAGATAACGCTAGGAACACCTTCGAAGTAATACGACGACTGATATGGCACATCTAGTTGTTATCAGGAAGACTCGCATTAAAAACTAGTATGGGGTGACGAAAATATTGAACTCTTTTACATCATTCTTTGATGGGTACCAAAAATATACAGTTTTTCTGTTTATTTTTTTAAATGTGATTTCTGTCAAAACAAGACTTTTGATAAGACGTCCTTGAGATCGTAGGTTATGATATTATCACATTATATATCACACTACCTTTATATCTATATACATATACACCCCTATTTTTTTATGTTCACAAAAAAATGGGGCTCAATCAGTACCCATTACTGATCATATTTGTGTAGTCAAAAGTACAAAAAACGGAAACGGAAAATTTGTCATTATTGGTAAATTCATAATTGAATCGTCATACATAACAACTACAACTAGAAAATACTAAGCGCAGTGTTTTTCCATTTTTATTGTCATTTTTTCATTCATAAACCATAACCTGTACAATGTTTTCATAAATTGAGTGAGATTTAGGGAGATAAACAAACGCTCATAACTTTGCTGTTTATGAATATTATTTATTGAGACTTTACTTAAATAACAACAAGACCTTTTCTAATAAGCCCTATAAGTATTTGCACTAATTAAAAAATAGTGGTGTATAAAAGGTGAAACTGACTGACATACATATTATTAACGCACAGCCGTTACTACCAGTTGTGCGAAATTACCTAGGAAACCTTGTGCAAAATTTCACACTCCTAGTCTTGGGACTAGGCGTGTGAAATTTTGCACAAAGTTTCCTTTATGACATAGGCTAACTCTAACACCCGTATTTATAAAGAAGTAAATACTTGTTGCTAAGTAATTTCTCATTAAGTGATTACATGAGGTTAGAAATCTTTATTAAAAATTGATTTATTTCTTTAACTACAAATTATAACTTAAGTAGTTATTTTTGATGAAGTAATTAGTTTTCCTTTCAGATAAGACTCAAAACAAAGGTCATAGATGCTCTCAACTATGCGCTAAGGCAAAAATGGCGATGAGCTGGACATGTAGCTAGACTCAGTGACGGCCGCTGGACTACAAGAGTGACGTCATGGCCAGGTCCGTCTGGCCAAAGAAAAAGAGGTAGGCCACTAACTCGATGGGTCGATGACATCGTTAAAATCGCCGGCACTCGGTGGATGTATACAGCCAAAGATAGAGACCGATGGTCGTCTCTGGAGGAGGCCTTCACCTTCGACTAAGAGGGGTTCTTGCTATCAGGACATATCGTTTAAAACACTATGTATAACGTAAATTAAATAACTTTAATAAATTAAATACCTTATAATAAACATATAATAAATAACTTTTTTATGATAACTATTTATAATAATTAAAACGCGATGAATAAATTTAATGGTTTGTTGTTTTTAAAATTAGTTCTAGTAATAAATTTATTTTTTATATAATCAATTAATTATTAAATTACGATTGCATGCAGATACTATTTTGTTATCATTGTTAATATCTAGCAAGAAATAAAAGGCTTTTTATTTTATTTATTTATTATAATTAGTTTTACTTGTTCATAAATACTGGTGTAAGACAGATTTTCCGAAATTCACTCACTAAGGGAATGAAATAGGGGTCCAAAGTCTGTTAGGAGAAGCCTACTTTCTTCTATATTTATAAAAAAAGAAACTGACTGAGGGTTTTACACAAGATTTCGTTAGGCGAGCACTAATATCCGTATTTATAAACAAGTAAAACTAATTACTTGAGAAAAAGTAACTATTTAAGAAACAATTTGTATTTTAATGTTAAGATTTTTTAAATTTAGTAATTTTCATTCAAAATTTAAAAAAAAGATTTTTTAATTTTGAATGAAGATTACTAACGTCATGTAATGACTTAATAAGATTTTACTTAGTAACAAGTAATTACTTCTTTATAAATACGGTTGTGAGAGAAGATTTTCCAAAACTCACCTTAGACGGGTATACGAGGGGCCAAGGTCTGTTACTAAGAACCTACTTTGCGCTAGTTTTTGCATACAATTCTTCTGACCGTAAGCTTGTCACCTAAATGCCAAGACTGATTTGGATGAAGTTCTGTGTGTATATTCGGGTCCCTGTATATGATTGTAGTAAGTAAACGATTCAATGACCTTGTATGAAGTTGTCGGTCGTTGCGTACTAACTACCTCCAGGTCATTGAACTCGCCCAGCTGACGTTTACTTAAAGAAATCAATTTTTTACATACGTAAATTAAATCGAGTTTAAAAAAGTACTTAATTTTTTAATTTTTTCTTTACAAATCGATAGTGTTTCATGTACCTAATCGACCCACCGCGGGATTAAAATTACCAAAATTTAGCGGTGTACTTATAAAGTTGTTAACTTAGTAATATTTAGTTGATTTATTTCTCATACTGGTAACATTTAAATCGATGGTTTGTGACGTAAACTGTCACATTGATGTCTATAAACCTTCCTCTCTCTATCTATTAAAAAAAAACCGCATCAAAATCCGTTGCGTAGTTTTAAAGATCTAAGCAAACAGGAACAGACAGCGGCAAGCGACTTTGTTTTATACTATGTAGTGATAGTTAAGAAAAAATATTATTTATCTTCATGTCATCCTTGAATAGTGTTTCATTTGTTCCACAGTGAATTTGCATAACTGCACATGAATCTAAATAGCAGTTGTGCTAATACCATCAGCTGAAGAAATACCGTAATGACCAGAGAGTATAAGAATGGTGAAAAACATCAGAATTCCTTTCCAACAAGAGATATGAAAAACAAACCAACAACGTCTAGACTCCCCAAAAGAAGTTGATTTAATCATTTACACTGAAAACAAACAACCAAAAGTAAAATGAAACGAAACAAAACAATTTTATAACAAAAACAAAAATTAGGTACAGTTAGTGGTCAAAAGTGCAGTTGCACTCTACCGATACTAAAGTATGTAAAATTTCTCTGTACAAGAGGGTCAATGGATCATAACCGATTTAGTTTGTAGCATATAATCTAAAATATTGAATAAACTAGTTGTAGAACACTGGACTTCTACTACAAAGAAATTTTAGACAATTTAGCATTGTTAGAGTGCAACTGCACTTTTGACCCCTGACCATACGTAGGTAATAGACGTTAAATGCTGCTGCTTAAAGGCACTGCTTTATTCCCTAGTCACATAATCTTAGCAGTGTCTTTAAGTCTCGGGCGACATGTTAAATTCCGAACGAAACGAAGGTTGGTAAGTTTTAATCCCGAATGCAGTGAGGGACATTCCTATCAATTGACGACACGGATGGCGCAGTGGTTCAGTGATTGGTTACTGCGCAGCATATCGCGGGTTCGATTCCCACACGAAACAAATATTTGTATAGCTACAGAAGTACAGATAAGTGTTCCGGTCTGGGTGTCTTGTGTATGTGAATTTACATATGTTTGTGAACGCAGCCATGATAGAGGAGTAAAATATTGTGTAAGTAGTTCTATTTTCATTACCTATCTTCATTATAAACACATGAATAAAAATAAAATAATAATTAATTATAATAAATCGCACGAACAACCTACAGATCGTGAAGGGCGATGGAGAATCGTTAAATAATCATAAACATTACCTCTATTATTTGTCCTTATTGACCTGTAGTTGTTTTATTCCATTTACTTATATACATATAGATTTTTAAAAGACACGACTTAACATATTAACTAGGTTAGGTAAATCGCCCATCATTATTATTAATCACCTTAATCAAGTTACATTTATAAATATTTTTGTTTTTAACAAAATAATATAAAAAATATATTATTATTATTATATTCTTTATTGTCCACTGCATAAGAAAAAAAATACAGGACACAATTACAAAAATAAGTGTAAATAAAAGTGTAAAATTCCCTCATAATATATCAATGACAAAAGCACACTATTTCAGTCTATGTTTGCGTCTTCAGAAGGTATTAGAAAGTAAGTATGCACCTATGCACTAAGTTTTGCTAAAAGTATTCTACGTACTAATCTAGGATATGGTCTACCTGTATTCCAAATGTAACCCAAATCCGTCCAGCCTTTTGAACATGATAGAATAATAAACATAGACGTACAAACTTTCTTTTTTGTAAGTGTGATAACGCATCTCCCATAAAGCATATAGTTACATAAAACACAATGGTTGTAACATAATACCTTTGACCTTTCATTTTACACGTGTCTGAACTCCCACGCGGTTATTTTTGCTGCATTTGCTTTCTATCTAACTGCGTACCTTCCTTTGTAGGTAAATATTTACTTTCGATGTAACAGACTCTGAATGTATCTGCGTTAATAATAGATAGTCTGTATAAACCATAGATAAAGTATAAACCAATTCTGCCCATCAATACTGTTACAATTAAAAAAAACGTAACATTACATTTGAATTTGGAACCACGAAAGATTCCAAATTCATTTTATATGAATTTGTGTTTTTTTTCATTTTCGCGCCAATCGGTGTAAAATATTTTTGTGATAAAATAGAATTTCAAAGAAAACAGAATTGCTGTGATAGCATTACACAAAGTAGCTATAGTGCCAAATGCAATTGTTGGAACTCTCCTTCCGCTTGATATTAGTGGAATGTTTATGTACCGGGCTATAGGAAACTTTTATATGAGGTAAGGATCATTCTTTAAAATTTAAAACGTAAAGACAGCAATTTAAGCTTTGCAAAGATATCGCGCTGCTGTTGCGGACTTACGGGCGACGAGCAATGGGTAGCTCGCTGTCCGACCGTCCGGTAACCTTCCGGACCGAGCGTAAGTCATTTCTCAAAGATACCTCAGCAAACGGGTCGCTGCCACCTAGGGCCACGACGATTTCCTGAAAAGAAAATTCATGGTAATAAACGTAAAGTGCAACTGAAGGACACAGATGTGGTATTATAATAATAATAATACTTTATTTTTGAGGCTACTAAGACCCATAGATAAAATACACAAATTACCAAGAAATTAAGTAACAAAATATTGTACACGAAGTGACGGCGTCATATTCCGCTGCCAAGTTTCCTTCCACGAAATCGTCGATACACGGCACCCTTCGGCCAAAACTCTCCTCTGAGGAAGGTGTCCAAATGATGAATCGGTACCCGCACCACAAACGACTTGAGTTTTAGTCAGTAAAAGTCTGACACAACCGGGAGGCGGGAGCCCCGCCTTACAATATGGTGCTGCTGGGTCCAACGGCTGGCTCAATCAACGAGATGAGATCAACAAATTTGCGACTGGTATGCGGCGGAACACAGCCTTTAATAATGTGAGTAAATACTTACCCAATCTTAGAGATATGTAGGTAGATACTTATATTATGAGTCCGTGAGATACTTATTTATAAGTATATTATGAGCCCTTAATATGTCTCAATGGGAGGCCACTTAACAGGGTTACCCAATTTCTGTATTTAGGCCACTATGTCACCGGGGACGACAAAGATCAGGTAGACTTTGAAGTTGAACGGGAAGGCAGGGCGCTAGCAGTAGATTTGCTCGTTGTAGTAATTACGTAAATATTAAGTCTATTTTTATTGTGGATTACCTACTTGATTGAAACTAAGTATAAAGGTTTTTGGCTAACTCAAGCGAATAAACAAGGTTTTCAGTTTTCGCCTTTTAAAACTACCTCTATAAAACGATTTAGAAGGCGTTAAAGGTTGTATGGGAAATCTTATTCCTTTTTTTTAGGTGAAATATCATCTAGAAACTTCTCCCGCTCTAGGGCGGAGCGAGAGGGCGAGTCATGTTTTAGTCAACCCACTCCCGTTCCTTCTCTGCCTTCGTTCCAAGATCCCGGAGTTTTCTTTCAAACAAACTAATGGACCCAGTAGGCTTCAACCTTCAACCCTGCCGGCCCCTACGATTTTGCTGTCATCTCCTTTGGGCGTGAGGCGAACTATACCCATTGCTCGCCGTCAAATCTTATTCCTTGGATTAAAAAACTTGGAACGGAACTCAAACATTGTTAAATAACTAAAAAAGATATAATATAATATAATCCCTACATCCTCAGATTAAATCAAAACAGCGGACTGACTGTAGCGCCCCCGACTGCTGAAATTGTGCCTATATAGCACGATTTCATATCAGTCGCGACGATCACACACATTTGCCGGCTAACACTATTTCACTATTTCGCTCGCAGGACAGCGCCGGCTCTTATCTCTGTCCTTGTCTATCAGTGACTACATGTAGTGTAGATGTGTGAGTATTGAGTCCAAGTTTTCTGATTGCGACGTTAGCGCGTAACGTATATTCCCTTATAAAATATCTATGGCCATAACTAAACAAAATCATAAACAAACATTACAAATATGGAAAGTTGACATTCAATCATTTCCATCACAACACCGTTATCTATGATTATTATGGTGCAATTTCAAAGGCACACCTCACAATACCTCCTACTGTCCTTTCAAAATGTGCCCCGACGACATATTTGTGCTAGGTGTAGCTGCAGTTACCTTGGTCCACCGCCCTTTAGACCCTGCTCCGCAGATGGCGATCGCTTATTGTTCAGATAAAATTATGCAGAGAATCTAAATCGTAAGTGGGTTTTGGAATGGTATTCAAAATTGGCAGTTTTAACAAACGTAGTCTATGCCGACAGAACAACATAAACAACTTGTAAATATTCTACCCACTTATTTTTATCATTGATAGATTTAATGAGATCAATACCTACATATTTAATCTACTAAATTAATGTAGACAATTCCAAAACTATAATAGAGTGTTCGTATCTCAAAAATAAAATTTGCACTATAAGTACAGTCGAATATTGTTAAAAATATGATATCTACATTCACCTGCTTCTGCCAGCGGCTTCGTCCACGAGATTGTAGAATATTATTCGTAGGTAAATAATAATAACAGGTATACTAATAATAACAGGTAATACTCCAAAATTACTTTTACTATTCACAATTATTCGAAAGAGTTATCGCGGCCCTGGAACACAGGTCAGTTTTAGTCACTAAAAATCTGACTCACCCTCTCGCTGCACCCTAGAGCGGAAGAAATTAGAAAGAGGATTTTTTAGATCTAATAACCAAATATGAAAGAATTATTAAAATATATTTATCGTCAACGAAGTTATAAAGCAAGTTGCTAATAAGAAGGAGAAATCCGATATGGACTGACTGACGTCAAAATCCATCACGCCCGTACAGCCACCACGGTAAACAGCATCTTTGAGAGCAGGACTCTTATATTTATTTAAAATTGTTTTAACTCATTTGCTTTTCTACAAATTTTGATAATGTTTTCACATATTTTGTCATGCGTTATGCGTATTTCCTATTGTGCTATGAAGACTACCGGCGTTATCAGCCGCATGAATCCATCCTAACACATCTATATGTGACGCTCAATTGCCTAACACTACAGCATGCACAACTGCACGTCTCTCTGTCTTCAGCCCATCATTCAATTTATTTATATGTCTCGTCAAAATCAACAATAACAGTGCCAAAAGGCCGGTTGACGTTGCGGGCGTCACGTAGTATACTGGGATGTCAATGACTCTCACTCTGAGCAGTAAGTACCTACTGAAGAATTTAGTATTGAGATTTACTTTAGCCCATATTAAAAGGTCCTGTCTCGAATCTGATTACATTCATATTTTTATTATTTCTGAAAAAACAAATTATCAGTTCTTATTGGTTTTTGACAAAGTTTATTGACCCTGAAAATCTTTAATTGTCTTACTGTACACACAAATATACGAAATTCATTTTTTTGTAATTTTTGTTTCTATATCTTTATTTTTCCTTAACACCAACCTTTCCTTTTTTATGTTATTTTCTAAAAAGGGAGCAATTACGTAATAATAATATCCCCTAGCGTGTGAGGGGTTAAATAAACTTCAAATTGCTGTCCTATAAAGTAAGCTTCTTCACTTTCGATAGTTTAACTACGGACAGTCGATTAGTGAAAACTGAATACTTATAAGCAAGCATGCTCCATCGCCGATCTTTTAGAAAACCTCATGGAAGCTCATGCTCATTTGATGACGCGAAAGAGTGGCGAAATGTAAGAAGAGAAATGCACTTTGCACACTGATCGACCGACAAATAAATAAATATTCTACTTACATACTGCATAGTAATTACTAATTATGTTTGATAAAAATATAAAATGAAACCATTATATTTTAAAAATGAAACCAGATTGTCTGTTTCGTCAAAAACATTTGTGTTGGTGCGGGAATCAAACCTGCTACTCTTATTGCGTCTCAACCAGCGCTCTAAACTACTGCGCTAAACGGCTCGTCGGGTAGTGAAAAAACGCCTATCCGTAAAAGGTGACTACTGAGTACTGATCTATTTCTTGATGTCTATTGTCAGGGGTGCTCGGCACCCACTGTTTATTTCTCATGGGTGCACGAGCCCCCGAGCACCCGCGGAGTCGCCGCCCCTGGTCGACCAGATCATCACTTACCGACAGCTATCTACAATAAAAAAGTAACATTTAAAAAGGACAAGGACACAATGATCTAATTAGTTACATAAAACCGTTGGCAATAACATAATGGAACAAAACATCAACAAAGATCAGACGGTACAGTCGTCACGTAGACTCGACAGCAAGCATCGATTGGCGAGCATCCGCGTTAACTCACTCACCTACATACCAGGGGTTAGTAACCGATACAGCAGATAGATATATTCGGCTTGGCGACCATCACCAAGCCGAATACACTTTTTTTCACTGTGCTGATTTACGAGAACTAACAAAACAAATACTACTAATGAGCTGATGCCAGAGCTATTATAAAAAAAAAGGGTTAAAGAGCGTGTGTGTGTGAGAATGTGTCTGCGCAAGAACTACAGTTGTTCTGTTTACCGGGACCCTGGAATGACAATCGGGTCCAACAGCTTTACGAGCTTTCCAAGGCATGGAGTGTTAGTAATGTCCTTGATAAGTTTAGAAAAGTACATATGAATTGAAAAAAATCACATTAGCAAGTAAGTACTTACTCGGTTTTGACCCCGCGACAATGGCCAATACAAATATCATCATCATTATCATCAGCCTTTTACTGTTTCCACTGCTAGGACTCAGCTCAGGCCTCCTCTCTAGGAGACGGAATGGGCCGTAATCCACCACACGGGCCCAGTGCGGATTGGTGGATGTCAAAACTCGCATGTCTTCAAATTTTTGGTACTAGGACATGCCAGGTTTCCTCACGATGTTTTCCTTCACCGTTTTGAGAGCAGTGGTAATGAAATAAACACAAAGTAATGCGCCTGGCTGGGTTTGAACCCGCGACCTACAACTCGTAAGTCGGGGCTGTTACCACTCGGCCACCACTGCTTTGCAATACAAATATAAAACATTCTAACCTATAGTTGTCAAAAAATAAAAAGCCCGTTTTGACATTTAATGTCATCGCAAAAGGAATACTCGCAATATATTCCATCACATTATTTAACGCGCTAAAAAAAGTATGATTTTTTTTATTAAAACACTTTAAATTACGTAATTAATTATTATTTTTATTGTTTCTTTCAGTTTTGTTGACGATGAATGGATCACATTACGAGATCGTGGTAGCACTCCCATTCTTATGCTCGTGACTCGTGGGTGCACATGCACTTATCAAAACAAACGACGATCAGTAATCTGAACGTCAGCGGAAGCAGCATATCAGTATACGTCATCATTATCAACTATGTTGTTTTTATAAACATTTGAGATCGTTATTGAAACAAATGTCACACAGACCTAATTTTGCCGTTATTAATGTAGCGCCATTTTGACCTTTAGGAACTAAAGGTCAAAATCCTACTGTGCGATTAGAACATACTCGTATACCTACAACAGTCTGTAAAACATTTATCGGACAGTTGCCCGGACCAGACACAACACCGGACTGATCGGAGGATTCTCCCTTTTCAATGGAGGTTTGCGGGACTCTCCACCTACATGGTACAAAGCCCACAAAGGCCTCCCTCCACTCCATCTTTCCATACACAGACCTTTGAGCCCAGAAAATGCACCGTTCTCTTGAGATTAGGCAGCGAAGCCGTTAGAATAAGCTAGTAGGTTCAATGCCTACCAAATAAGAATAGGATCGATTGCCATGTTGTGACGTCATGTCGAACTGCCAAATTGATTGCCGGTTTCCAACCCTAAGGTTGGAAACCTTCATGAAAAATTTAAATTTTTCTTAACTATAGAATACAAATTGTTGCTTAAGTAATTTATTTTGCTAAAGTAATTAGTTTTACTTGTTTTTTTCAATACGAGTGTAAGAATTACTCCTGTATCGTGGGTGCGTTCACAAACAAGTAAACTCACATACACAAGATACTTAGTCCCGAAACAAGTATTTTTGGAGGCTATGCAATTATTTGCACCTAGTTTAGGAGTCAGAGTACCTATTATACTTATGACTTTATAATTCTTAAGCCTAAATGTTCATAGTGTTATGGTGTAATTGCTGTTTTTCTGTGTTAAATAAATAAATAAAATAAATAAATTTGTTCCGTCCGGGTATCGAACCCGAACACACCCAGCAGCAGTCAATTACAATCACTGTCCCAACCATGCTGTCAAGTATGTACTTCTGACGTATAGCCATTTAAATAAATCAATGATATTATGCAGATTTATTGGAGTTGCAAGCAAACAAGTCAATATTATTATGAGATTTTTTATTTGTGTCGCAATATAATATTCATCATAACTCATAAGGCCATATTTAAATCATTCATAATTTTCCATAATAGGTGAAAAAAATAAATAAACGATATTCTGATAAGTTCGAAACATATTTTTTTTAAATGATGTAAACTAGTGCTTGATTGCGATCCCACCTGATGTTGATGCAATCGTTGATGGTGAGGCGCACTAGTTTATTAAGAGCCTCTTCACTCTAACCTAGAAGACACCTGCAAGTATGTTCCTTTTTTCCATGGGAAATCATCCACCTGCACTGCGTGGAAAGGGAAGGCGTGCCAGACTTTTACAGACTAAAACCCACTGAGTTCCTACAGTTGCCCTTTGCGTTGCATGGTGATTCTTGGAATAATCCCGCAATAGTACATTTTGATACAAGTGCAGAAAGTTTGTAATTGCAACCGAGGCGGAATTCGCACGAGCCGCAGGCGAGTTAGCTATGGAGCCGTGGGCTGTAAGTACTTTGCACGCTTATTAAACGACGTTTTTCAATACACTTACGACTCGTGGGGGTTGAACTCGCGCCTTGTGATAAACCATTTTATTACAATAAAATTGTGACGAGTGCGAGCACAAGCACTTTTTTCCGTACTAGTGCGGAAAACAGCCCATTGCGTGCCTAAAAGCGGTGGGATTCGGGTTTTCGAGTAAGTGTATTGAAAAATAATAAAGTTGCTGAGACATAGTCTCACACATACAAAAAAACAATTTTTTTTCATAGAGGATTCCTTATTACCATAATGTTGGTTTAGTCATCTCTTCACTGGTACTATTGCTGTGATCTGACGGTAGTCAATCACTCTGACGGTGTTTCTTTACGCAGTTATCTTGCTTTATGTAATAGTGAAGCGCCTATGAAGAATAAAATATGTGGGTAAAAAGCATTTGACTTCGACTCGACGTTGCTAAGGTTTTTTTTGTAGGCGCAGTGCGTCTACCTAATTCTAGTTGAGGATTCGTGATTACCGAGAAAAGTCTGAAAGTTTTTTTTTTATAGATATAAACTAGAGCTTGACTGCGATCCCACCTTATGGTGAGCAGTGATGCAATCGTTGATGGTGAGATACTAGCAAAAAGGACTAGTTCTTGAAAAAAGCTGTAGTTTTTATTATAAGAAAGAAGCCATAATAGAAGATTTCTTGATAGAGTTTTTATATCTATATATATAAAAGTAAGATCGGCTGAATCGATTTGGCTGAAAATTGACGGGAAGGTAGCTTAGAACCAGGAGAAGGACATTAGATATTATTCCGTAAAATGAAAAAAAAATCCTACTCATTTATTTATACATGATAGAGTAGGGTAGAGTAGAGTAGGGTAGAGTACGGTGGAGTAGGATAGAGTAGGGTAGAGCAGGGTAAAATAGGGTAGATCGGGAGCGAAGCGAAGCTAGTTTTTCATAAACAAAGAGTACAGTTTAAAGTAGTTCATAAACGCGCTCCACCAATATCTCATTTGATGGTAGTGGTCGACGATGGAGCACCCTTGCCTAGAAGTAAACCCTTCATTCTTTACTTAAAGACCCCCTGGTTGTTGGTATCAAGAAATACAGAATCCAGCAGGAAACATTTTAGCGGTACGCACAATTAATGTATTCCCAAAACGCTTTGTGTGTATGGGTGGGATGTCCACCATGTACCGACTACCGGTGCATCGAGTTACGAATTATCGTAGTATGGTCTGGTACAAATAAAAACGTTATTAGGTTTGAAACAGTTTTAATATGTGGTCATCTATTTGGAAGTTATATTATTTTGAATAAACATTTGCATCTACATAGAAAAAGTGACACAAATACCGCGTTTTCCATGAACTTCAAAATACTGAGATCATCCTTGCCTATTCTGATCTCCACCAAAAAAGAATTTTATTAGTGGCCAATGTTGGAATGGCTAAATTGTGCGCTGTGTACGCGATTAAATTCAAAATCACTGGTCATTCAGATCTTGGAAAACTCAGAAACCAACCAAACAGTACATCCAATTACTACTTTAAGGGCCAACGCTGCGTTAAGCGGGCGCCTGCGCGGTCTAAAACAAGTGGGGTAGTATTTTCCTACGTAATAATAAAGTTCTCCTTTGACACGACTACATGCACACTGTTCAAGTTAGCTAGCAACAATGCGCAGGTAATAATCCGGTTTCCGCTACGGGGACCTCCGCACACGACACACGCGCATAGTCAAGCGACAGGTGCTCGCGCGGGCGCCCGTGCAACGTTGGCCTTAAAGGTATGCGCGAAGGCAGCCAGCGAAATTCAAATTTTCCTAGGCTTCTAAAAAAAAAGTATTAATAATAATATATCTTTTCAGTCACGCAATATATCTTATTTAATTACTTTTTCAAGGGTTATATTAATGATTATAATTATTACAATTCTGTAAATAAATTCGTATTACGCTCGCCAATCATAAATATTCTAATCAACAATACAAAATAAACAAATCTCAAATATTAAGAATATATGAATTTCGCAAACTACCCTGGCACTTTACATTTAATATAAATAAATAAAATCAAAATACACGATTTTTACTTTAGCCTTAATATAAATAAATAGAATCAAGTAAACGATTTTAGTAAACTATAATAAATTAAACAGTGCAGTCTTTTCATTTATACTCTCTTAAATATAATTAAAGTACCGATGGGGATATGTATATGGCATTTAGGGTACTATCAGTATCATTAGTGATTGAATAAAAAGGGGATTTGCTAAAGTTAATTCAAAAAACATCACTCAGCAAAATGGTTTAGTATGCAGGCCCAATTTTAATTATTTTTTTACTGTAGGAAAACGTATTCTTATGACTTCCTTCTAGACTCACGCTTGACCACTATCTCAACTGATAGAAAGCGACATTGTGGTCAACTAACTTGTCCGTGTTGAAAAGCCTTAAAATACATTCATATTTGGAGAGCATTTATACAATTTGATAAGCAAAAACAATTTAAATATTTTATATTTAAATTGTTTTACACGTGCAATTATACTGACGAATGTACATTTATTTTGGAACTTAAAATGTTAGAGTAAGTTAATTTTATTTAAAATATGAAGTTAATATATTTTACTTGAAAATTAATCTTAGAGACAAAAAAAAATATTTTGGTTAGCATTGCACCGTTAACAAAAATGTTCTAAAGAATTTTTGTTTACAGATGAATTTGAACTTTATTATAAACAAGACAGATTTAAGTTTAAATATTTTATTATGTTTTCTTCGGTATATAATATAATATTTGTTCCAATACCGTTTCTATTCAACTACTAATAATAATACTGACAGTGTTTAAGTAAAATTATATTTAACGATATGTGGAGTACAGTCATTGCAATAAAACGAGTTTGGCGTGTGTGTGTGTGTGTTTCATTACACCCATACACTTAAAAGAGTGGATTGAGAAATACCGTCACAAAATTAACTGATATGCGGTTAGAAACAAACCGACTGTGTTGCTACTACTGTTGTGCGTTACTATTTTTAAATTTCCCCGTACTAGAAATTACTCCTCTTGACACCCAGATGCGGAACAACTATTTCTAGGCCATATAGATATTTGGTCCACATGGAATCAGCAGGTCTAAAAAGGCCACTTTTTTAGAATCATAATATGATTTTTTTTTATACGGCAATATTCACAAGGAATATGATTCTGATATGCAGTAAATTGAGTATGATTCGACTAATTTGTGCAACCATTTTACGAATATTAGAAGAATTGCTTATTATCTGCTAGGAATTCGGCATATGATTTGCTCTAGATGAATTTATTGCTCATGTGACCTTTTTAGGCCCGCTGATCTGCGACACGCAACACAGTAGTAAATCGCTCGACTGTGCCGTCAACTATGAATGCAACAGCCTGTGACGGGGATCAATAAAAACTTGTGGAAAAATAAATACTGCGCACACGATCGTTTTGTTCCTCACACTTTTCTCACCATATTCATTTCACGAGTAGATCAGGGACCTCCAATCCATTCAACTCTGTCTATGACGTAAAATAACAATCATTTTTGTGTAACGAATAAGGGGCCATCCTTAAAAAACATCACGCGAATTTCATGTTTTTGTTTAATTATATTCCTTCTCAAAGAGAGGAGGCCTTAGTCCCAGCAGTGGGAACATTATAAGGCTGATTATGCAATTTAAACGTTATATTCATATAAATAGACTTGGAAACACATTGTCACACATGATCAGCCTCCTCCCCTCTTTTTAAAGTTCGATGTAATTTAAGGATAGCTCCTAACTAGCTCTTATTAGGAAGACCGACTCATTTAAAATAAATAATTTCTTATAAAAATAAAGTTTAAACGAGATCAATTAGGGCTAAGTTTATAAAAAATAATCACAAGGATATAAATTAGTCTTATAAGTATTAAAGTTGATATGATTCTATTAATTATACAAAATAATCTCAAAGAAATAATCTCTTAAATGGCTCCTGTACTTATAAGTAAGTACCATCAAACGTAAAATTTATAACCCTTTCATCGTAACACTGCACATAAGTACAAAAATAAATAAATAGTTTCTAAAGAACTTAAAAACTAATAGATATGCTTCGAGTTGCCGTAACTTGCGCACGCGTCTTTAAAATTAGTGACATTAAAACTAGCAAAATAATCATCGTGTATAAACCTGACAATATTTTCTATAGAACAGAGATATGTGTTGTAAATCTTTACATCGTCTATAGGGTCTACCACTTTCATAACTACATTTTGTCTGGCCTTGCAGAAACTTAGTTTATTCGTGACATCTTCACCATTATAAACAACACGAAAATAGAAGTCCTGCGCAATAGCTTTCCGTTTCGTGAATTTGAATTCGTCGCGTAAATCCTTCTTTCTATAAACCTCAAAGATCATTCTTGATGCGTACTGTATGTTGTAATGTTGGTAGTTGTTGAGTCCTAGTGCTAAGATTAACGCTTGTAGCGTCTTGTCGTGCCCTGAGTATACGACAAACTTCGGTTTATTTTCGGAGATCATTCGTATCATATTCTGGACGATATTATGTATCAGTCCGTACGCTACTAGCAAACCTCTCCGTCTGTTATGTACGTTCTTGATTTCCTGCCGATAACTCCACTCTAAGTACGCAAATAAGGACATGACATGTTCTTTCTTTATACAAAAGTCTTCGGAGCTTTCTGGTGTCGGTTCCTTGTAGTCTTCGTCAAAGTCCGTGTCCATTCGGGCGTCGTTCGGGAAATTGAAATCGGCGTCTAAATTCTTCTTGACGATGACCACGTCTTCATAACCGTCTGCATTGTCTAAATACCTTTGTTGGTAGTAGAGTAACTTCTCCCTCTCCATTTGAGCGTCGAAATCTAAAGGCGCTTTTTGCTTGCTGTCATAATATTTCCCGATGATATCTCTAGCTTTTCTTCCGATTTCATTATTGAAGTCCATTTGATTGTTAATGTAGTCCAGCTCCATGTTTAGCGTGTCAATGTCTACGTCTAGAATTTTCCTGGAAGAGATAGTGTTTGGGCGAAATTTTCGGTGTTTTTTGTCTAGAGAAAGTTTGGGCTTACTTGGGGTTTTTGGTTTTTCTGTGCAGGGTAGGGGGGCGTCGTGGCACATGTAAGCAAGGAGTGCATCTCTCACTACGTCTGCATCAGCATGTTCTTGAGATTCAAACAGTACTTTGGACAACTTGCTGACTAGCTCCTTGATCGCCGGGTGAGATTCGAGACGGTTCTTCGCTTGTGAGTTGATTTTTCTGTGTGAATAATGGTGTGTTAGTTTATTTTATAATACAGTTAGCTGACTCGTCAAACGATATTCTGCAATACAAATTATCAAATCAAAAAAGGGGCATTGAGAGTAGTTAAATTACCGTTAAATTTTGATCGTTTTAATCCCGCGTAGGTTCAATTAGGTACATGAAATACTATCGATTTGTAAAGAAAAAATTAAAAAATGAAGTGCTTTTTTTAAACTCGAATTAATTTACGTATACAGTACGAAATTAATTTCTTTAAGTAAACGTCAGCTGAGCGTGGCCAATGAACTGTAGGTTGTTAGTACACAACGACCGACAACTACCTACAAGGTCACTGACTCGTTTACTTAAGAAAATTAATTTCGTATATGAATATATTAAGTCGAGTTTTTGAAAAAACGTACTTTATTTTTTAATTTTTTAGTTACAAATCGATAGTATTTCATGTACCGAATCGACCCTCCGCAGGATTAAAACGACTAAAATTTAACGGTGTATAGTATAGGATATGGAACTACTCCTGTTCTTTATGTTTCTGGAGGTAGGCGTTGATACCTGCGCCTCAGTTTTAAACTATTGCAGCTATCGTCATATTATATAAATTGTTATATTTATATCTAGTTTCAAATTAAGATTTTTATTATTCATTATAGTTACTCAATATTATATTTTTTTAGTTACTTGTTGAGCGTATGGTGTGCAGCACAAGCGCAGTCTCTGAAGCAGAAGGCGACACTGTGCGCCTCCCGCGCGCCCCCCGCCCGCGCGCCCGCGCCCCCCCGCGCCGCGCCCCACCACAGCGACACGAGCGACTGGTACGTGCGCCGGTAGCGGGTGCTGTACGATACTACCTCGCCTAAAATTGAAAAAGGAGACGAACATCAGAGTGTGTTTCCACTGACGCGGAACTGGGCGGAGTGAATAGGAGTGAACTGTGAATTAGCCAATTAGGAGTGGAGTGGAGCGGAGCGCAGTGGAGCAGACTTTCAAATAAAACACATGAACAAGCGGTCCAGTGGTGCTATTCTCTAAGAAAACGCAGCGCTGCCTCTGCCTACCCAAATAGGATACATTGGATTGTCAACCTATACATCGGATTGTTAATTCAATGTATCCTATTTGGATGTTCGTCGTTGCGGCAGCGCTGCGTTTTCTTAGAGAATAGCACCACTGAGCCGGACAGAATAGAGGCGACAGAAAACACGTAGCGGAAGTTAGCTCAACTCCACGCAGCTTCGCATTAATAGAAACACTTTTTACTGTTCTTCTTTGCTTCACTCCACTCACTGTCGCCATTTCACCATGAGATCCCGCCGAAACTCTGTCCGCCATGAGTTTCACCCCGGCGTTGCATGTCCACACGCAAATCGTGCATGCGTGCAAGGACTGTTGCGTCCAGATCCCATGGTAGCAGGCCAGCCAGGAGGTTCACCCCTTCGCGGGAAACCATGCGTATGTGTTTTAGTTTCTTTTTTTTGTATGTGCAAGCGACGGTGACTTTATTGGTTTAGAATTCGAAAGTTTGCATTACATTCTTACAATAAAACTTGAATATTTAAAACTGTTATTACCCGTATCCTTTTTCCCTTGTGGCTCCACAGTTTCCAGGTTTAATTTCTCCCCATACGCCTCCCTTAAAATATTACCTGAAAAAGATCGAATATGATTTACATACCAACTTTCGACCGTCTTTTCATCCCCTTAGCGGTAGAATTTTCTAAAATCTTTTCTTAGTGCGTGTCTACGTCATAATATCTATCTGCATACTAAATGTCATCGTAAGCCGCTAGCAATGTCAGCTGTGTGTGGATGACATGCATCATTTAATAATTACACGAAAAATAGAATTTATGATGTGATCTTCCTGGAGATATTTATCTCCTGCAAACATTACCTCGTACACACAACCAAAGGTCCATAGGTTGCCTACATTGTTTTTATGGAAAATCCGGAAGTGGTTAGAATTTATACGACACAGGGGGCTCATGACGTGTTAAAATGTCAGCCGTGCGAAAGAGATGGAGCTATGCATCCTATACAGCTCTATCCCTTCAACAGTTCAGTTTAGGTCACTTTAAGAACTCGAAAGGCAACGGGGCGCTCGCCCCAGCCGCCGCCGGGATTCCGATCTCGATTTCCGGCCACCGTAAGCGCGGGCTTGCGGATGGCGTGCAATGCGTAGCACCATAGTGTAGCACGCTGTCCGATCGTCCGGTAACCGACCGGACCGAGCCCAAGTCGTCGACGGCGCGTACTGTTCCCGCGCGCCTCAAGGAGCTGTCAGCGAACCGTAAAGGCCCAGCCTGCTAGCTGCAGGCAGGCAGGGTTAAAGCCTGCTGGGGTCAAGGGCCGTTTTCCGAGAGGAAGGCTCAGCCCCGGTATGATAGGAAACGAAGGAACGGGGTAGGTTTTTAGTCAGTAAGATTCTGACACTATGTCCCGCTCCGCTCAAGGGCGGGATTTGTAATTGGATGATTTTACCTACCATAAAAAAAAAGAAAAAAAAACTTAAGAGCTCGTAATAGGGCCTCTGGTATCTAGACTTGTTTTTTTACGACAAAGCGGTGCCAGTAGTATTTGTTAATCTTCCTACGTGTCTTACCGACGGTGATCATCTGCAGTATTCCCCGCGGCGTAAGCTGGCCGAGCGCGCAGCGGGTGCCGGCGGCGCGCGCGGGCAGGGACGGGAAGTTGTGGAAGGGACCCGCCACAGAGACCCACCAAGCTCGCCCCGTCGAACTCCCGTTGGCCACAAACTCTTCATAGCTGGACATGACATCAGAATTTATATTTGTTTACTTATTACCATACCGATGGATGAAAGACGCACAGAACCGAGCATTTTGGCGACATTTAGGGGAGGGTTAGGTATTTAGGCTATGTTAAGCAGTGAACGTCTTTCGGGTGGACGAAAATTTAAATAAGGCGGTACCTAAGTCCTGAGAAAACCCAAAAACTTCCGAGTTTCACTGGTAAAGGAAACCAAAAAATTCCGAGCCCAAGTCGTCGACGGCGCGTTCTGTTCCCGCGCGCCTCAAGGAGCTGTCAGCATACCGAAGAGGCCCAGCCTGCTAACTGCAGGCAGGCAGGGTCGAAGCCTGCTGGGATCAAGGGCCGTTTTCTGAGAGGAAGGCTCAGCCCCGGCACTATAGGCAACGAAGGAACGGGGTAGGTTTTTAGTCAGTAAGAGTCTGACACTACTTCCCGCTCCACCCAAGGGCGGGATTTGTCATTGAATGATTTTACCTAACATAAAAAAAAAACTGGTAAACTTGAATTCAAAATCATAGTTATTTAGAATGAATTACTACTTTTGATTTGATTTTTTTCAGTTACCAATTACTGTTGTATCCAATAAAAAGGCTGCTATAAATATATTTTAAATTCTGTCATATACAAAAACTTAACACCTACTCGTATATGGAGTAAGGGCAAAAAGAGCATCTAAAAGCACTATCATAATACGTATACATTTCATAGGAGTAGTAAGGCGATTTCCGGCTACCGTAGGTTCAGGCTTGCAGACATCGAGTAATATGCAGCTCGCCGTCCGCCCATCCGGTAAGGAGCAAGCCCGACTCGTCGACGATGTTAGTAAACCGTAGAGGCCCAGTAGGGCCGATACCCGCGAAGGCCACGGAACATTTCTGAAAAGTAAATCCGTGGTCCCAAAATACAAAGGGAACAGAAGAACACAGGTGTAAATTTAGTCTATAAAAGTCTGGTAAGCCCTTTTGCTCCACCCTAGAGCGGGAGAAGTCATTGGATGATTTCCTACCTCAGAAAAAAAAGTATACGTATATAGACCGTTAAATTTTGGTAGTTTTAATCCCGCGGAGCGTCGATTCAAATAAAAAAATAAAGTACTTTTTAGAAAATTAAAAAATAAAGAACTTTTTTAAACTCAATTTAATTTACACATGTACGAAATTAATTTCTTTAAGTAAACGTCAGCTGAGCGAGACTAACGAACTGTAGGTAGTTAGTACGCAACGACCGACAACTACCTACAAGGTCATTGACTCGTTTACATAAAGGAATTAATTTCGTACATGCGTATATTAATTCGAGTTTTACAAAAAAAAGTACTTTATTTTTTATCTATATAAATCGATAGTGTTTCATGTACCGAATCGACCCTCCACGGGATTAAAACGGCCAAAATTTAACGGTGAATAAATCATGAAATCTCTGAAACTATTACACCTACAATATTTTAATTTAGGTGGTAGGTTCCTTATAGGTTGTAGGCCAAGAAAGGATTTTCCAACCTTAAGAGGGTAAAACGGGGGTCGGAAGTTTGTATTGAGAAACCGACTTTAGTAGTAGTTTAGTACTGAAGGTAGTATTTTTTTTCGTTAGGTAAAAATCATTCAATGACATCTGCCGCTCTTGGGGCGAGCGGGAGATAGTATCAGACGTTTACTGACAAAAAAACCCGCCCCGTTTTTTCTTTGCCTTTATATCTGGGCCGAGCCTTCCTTTCTGAAGTAGCCCCTTGGCCCCAGTAGGCTTCGACACTGCCTGCTAGCACGCTAGGCCCCTATGGTTTGATGACAACTTCTTGAAGCGCGCGGGAACAGTACGCGCCGACGACTTGGGCTCGGTCCGGTCGGTTACCGGACGGTCGGACAGCGAGCTACCCATTGCTCGCCCTCCGCAAGCCCGCTCGCCGTCCAACGGGCTTGCCCCGTTGCAGAAGCTAGTAAGTTTCATAAAGAAATCCTGTCCTAGGGCAGGGTTTACCTTTTCAGCAAAGGTGAGACAGGCTCGGTGTCGCATGGCAGTTTGTCTCCGTTCTTGAGATGTGTCAGCGGCCCTCTGTCACCATGTCGCGTCACGACCAAAGCTCCTTGCAGCAACCATGTGTCACTGTCCACGACACCTGCGGACAGATCACATTTACTAAATAAATGGTGATATATGGATGATACGTGACAAAAAAAAAAACAATTATATTTAGTCCAGCCTAAATTAAAAACAATTCGACCGACATTTTAAAGATGTCAAACAATAAAAGGCTCGTTTTGATATTTGATGTTTTTATTTTTTACAATATGTAACCATTAAGTAATTATATTAAAACCAGGAGCGTAGCTACCGCCGTATCTGCCATATCAATTATACGGGGCCCCACGCTACAGGGGCCCCGACGCTGTCAAAAATTTGCAACATGTTATCTACAACCGTCTCGTAGGGTAAACCAAGCATTTGTAAAAAGCAAAATCTTTTTTATACAAGGCCCTAGTGAAACTTTTAATACGGGGCCCCTGTGGGTCTAGCTACGCCACTGATTTAAAACGTTTTATGTAATTAATTATTATTTTATTGTTTCTTTCAGTTTCGTTCCAAGTTACATTCTAGGGTCTTTCTCAAATGCCAAAACGAGCCTTTTATATTTTAACAAGTTTAGTTTTTTCTTGATAGTGGGTGATCTTCATACTGATGATTTTCCGAGCTGATCTCTATGCAAAAACGTTGTGCCGTTGTGCCGACGTAAGAGATAAGATCGAAATAAGATCAGTAGTGGTAATGTCTAATAGCCGTTCGTTAGTCTCGCTAAAACTCGAGAACGGCTGGACCGATTTGGCCAATTTGACGAAATGGTCTTGAAATATTCGTGATACTCCAGGGAAGGTTTAAACGGAAAATGATATGTAAAACATCACGAAAAATAAAATCCGACTATAGGCGGTATGAAGTTTGCCGGGTCAGCTAGACGTCTGGCGATGCGCCACCGGAATGCACCCCTCTCTGTGGAGTGGCTGGAAAGACGTCAAGGCGTCCTCACTGGACATGGTAAGTTCGGGAGGTCCCTGCACCGGATTCGAGTAGAAGAAACGCCCGGTTGTCAAGCATTGTGTGGACCGCCCGAAGGACACAGTGGAGGTGTGCCACGCTTGGGCGGAGCACTGCCATGTCCTTGTGAGGGCGATCGGCAGCAAAACACCGGAGTCTGGTACAGGCCATGGTCCGGAGCGAGGAGGAATAGCAGGCGGTCGTCTCCTTCTGCGAAGCAGTAATGCTAGCGAAAGAAGAAGCCACCCGTGTAAGGGAACGGAATTTCACACGTCCCAGCCGCCGGGCCCCGATTCCGATTTCCAGCACGCGCAACTGTGGGCTCGCGGACGACGAGCAATAGGTAGCTCACCGTCCGGTTGCCCGGTAACCGTCCGGGCCGAGCCCGTGTTGTCGACGGCGCGTAATATTTCACACGCTCTTCAAACAGATGTCAGCAAAACAAAACATGATGCTGAATTAGTCTTGGATGTGTGTGTAATGTAGATTCATGTGCTCATTGTATCTGTATGTAAGCTTACACAACTTACTCCAAAACCAACCAGTATAAGGCTGTGTTTACGGAGACGCGGCGCGTTAGGCGTTCGTCGTACAATTGAGCAACGGGCCGCGTCATCGCTCGCGCAAACAAAAACATATGGCAATTTACGACGGACCGCCCAACGCGCCGCGTTTCCGTAAACAAGCTCACGAAGCGGTTTTCTCCCGCGGCCTCCGCGGCAGAGGACACGGCTACTTCATTTCCGCCGCCGCGACGGCTGCGATTTACGACTGATTATCGCCAGCCACTGCGTGATCGCCCGCCAACCGACCGTAGAGCGTGCGGGCGCAAACGCCAAGGCGGCGGTGCAGCAGGAGTCGCGTCGTGAAAATTGCTTTGATTTTTTACATATATATCCGCATTCCACAGAGGTTGCGGGCTGAAACCGCTTCGTGAGTTCTCTCCCCTAATTGTACTGTGTTTCTTCAACTTTTTTCAATTTCAACTCTTTGAATGTTACATACCTTCAGATCCTCTCACAATACTGTCTGGGGGGTTACAGGCTCTCAAATATATCTTCCTAAACTTTGCATCACTCTTTGATATGTACTCATTTCGTATTATTTTCTTTACAGCTATTGTTTCTTCTCCCAGAGACATATATTTATACATTACTGGAAAACACAAAATGTAAAATAAGGTTTGACTATTAATAATATCTAAGATTATTTAGCATAAATCATCATCATCATTTCAGCCAAAAGATGTCCACTGGTGGACATAGACGTCTTTTGGCTGAAATGATGATGACGATGTAGCGTAAAATAAATGATTAAAAAAAAACTTTTTTTTTTCTCTATTTACGACCCAATAACTTTACAATAGAGGTCATGTAATGAAATTGTTGATTTAACTTGATACTTATGTGATAGTTGTAAAATACATATTTTTGATATTTTTAAATATTTCGTAATACAAATATATACTAAAAAATAAAATATATAAAAATAGTAGTCCACCGATGTCAGGAGCAGGGTCCAAGCTACCGGTGGTTAGGGCTCCAGAGACAGGAACCTCTTCACAATGCAAGCCATATTGAGGAGTACTGCGTTATTATTATTATTACAACTAACAGAAATAAATACAAAAAGCATTATCTACTGATAAAAAGCATTTTGATTGTTTGTTTTTTTAGTACCTATGCAGATTAGGAAAAGGTCAATATGCATTATTGTAAATTTTTCTAGCACCTACCAAAGAATCAGAAACTTTAGTTAAATGTTTTCATCCATCTTGTAGTTTCACTAATCATTGAGGTTGGAAATATTAGCAGATGTTTAATTAAAATTTTCTATACAGATTTTAAATTCAGAATGTACTGATCAATTTATTGCAAAACACTTGAATATGACATTGCTGCACAAGGTGCAGTGCACTACAGCAAAGTGGCAACAGCTCAAAGATGAATATAAATAAAAACAATACAAATAAGAATAATTTAAGTCTGGTCTTGCTCAAGTGATGTTCATTTGCAGAGCAAAATAATAAATGTTGACTGACTCAAATAAATAATAAACATGAATGCAGAACTACTTATCTGTATAGTAAAAGGTCAAACAAACTTATTGCTTATCTTTTGTGATGATTAAAAGATCACTTCTGATGGTTTGTTTGAGATATACCAAACAATCGACCTTCAGGAAAGAATATTATTCAAGGGGTTAACAAATGAGTTTCGTAAAAGTAGAATAATAGTTACCTGTTATTAGAAAGAATATCCAAACACTCATGCCAAGGTAACAATAAAAAGCTCTGTGGTGAAACGAAAACTTCATCATTTCTGTTATGATTTTACTTCTGCTTGCGAAAGTTGTAGACATTGTAGATCTCTTAGTAAATATTTTAATAAAATATGAAAATTCTAGATATTTAGTTCACATTTTTAAATTTGATGAATACAAAGAATTATATGAACTTATAACCGATCCAAAAAACAAGCGAGACCAGACAAATGTAAATGATCATTATAAATAAAGATCAAAGAACAAAGATAAACGTTGATCAAGTTTCTGCTTTTTGTAAACACAATTTCATAACAACATAACAACAATCGATTGAATCTTTTGACGCCTACTCAATAATGACATTAAACTAGAGGTGCTCCGTGCTCCTCGTGTTTAAATCTCGATACATGAAATGTCTAAACCATTTTATTCACATGATTAATTTCGGTTTTTGAGAACTGATTTTAAAAGTAAAGACATTTTTCATTTCGTCTTCTCAAGTATTTTTCTGCTGTCACTCACTTCAGCAGATACTTTAAATATTGATTAAAAATACGGATGTCAATTCTCTGGCATTTCCATATTCGCCTCGTCATTCGACGAAATATACTAAAATTACTACAGTGTTCAGAAAAAAAAACATATCTAATACCGAATACACATTTATATTCGCACGAGTAGCGAACCGAATAAACAACTAGCATATCGTAGGACAGCGCACTCGCGCTCGCGCTCGCTATATATTCGCCTCGCGAACTTTACACAGAAAATGTTTCGTCAAACGACGAGGCGAATGGTGAGAACGCATGTGCATGTATAAATGCGGCCAGCGCGGTGGTGGTATCAAAGCTGTACGTATATACATACGTAATTACATAGACGCCCAATACACGGTAGGTTTTGCTGTCAGTTTTGCCACTGTCATTATTTTAATTGACGAATAACATATCGTGTAATGCGATGATTGACGTAGCATATGACTGACGAAAACCATCATTCACCATCATTCATGATTGATGGCAATGTTTGACGTTTGCAGGGCGCCTTAAACGTAGTACTTACATTCTCTTTGTGTGTACAGACAAAAAAGTACAGAGAAAAAGTACTCTGTGATGTTAGGCAGCATGGTCTCAGACCTTAGCCTGTTCCGTAAGGAACTAATTAAAAACAAAAAAAAACTCTGTGGTGTGTACTCAATCTGTCAAACTTGAAACTAAGGATGTGCGATGTTAATAAAAATCGATATTGCAATCGATTTTGGTATCGACAGCTCAATATCGATAATTTAATATTATCGAGCTCAAAATATCGATATTTTACAGTATCAATCATTCACCATGATCAAAAGCTGTATGTAATATGCTAAAATTTTGTAAGAAATAATAGACGTCATATTTTTAATCAGATTTTATTAAATTATACAAGAAAAAATTAAAGAAGGAAAGGTGAAAAATCCAAAAAAAAATGCTAACCAAACTGGCCAAGTTTAGCACTTGACAGAGAAAAGTGTAAAGGGGAAAGCCTTTGCCCAGCAGTGGAATAATAATAATAAGAGGGCTGATAATAATAATAATAAGATTGGTGAGATTGTGGAATCCGAGGGAATTCAACTCTCGGATTCCATACACCTTAGATCCCTCCCCTCGACCGAAACTTATAAGTATTTGGGTGTGTCAGAAGCGTTAGGCATTAACGTCATTGAAATGAAGCAAACGTTGCAGGAGCGTTTCTTTGGCCGCCTGAAGAAGGTTTTAAACAGCCTCTTATCAGGGGAAAATAAGGTGTGCGCCTTCAACGGTTGGGTCATGCCGATTTAACGTACTCTTTCGGCATACTCAAATTGACTCAGATCGAACTAGATTTCCTGGATAGGCGGGTCCGTACATTGCTGACCGCAAATCAGATGCATCACCCACGATCATCGGTGATGAGACTGTACATCCCGCGGAAGTGTGGAGGACGGGGCTTTTTGAACGCAAAGACTCTACACAACCGTGAGGTGTGCAACCTCAATCGAATATTTCCGAATATTTTCTCAAGACTGACATCGGTATGCACCGCGATGTGGTCGCAGTGGACAAGGATCTCACCCCTTTGTCCATGGCTAAAGAGAACTGGCGCAAACCTATGGTACTTACTGCTGATGACCGCAAGAAAGTATGGAAAGGGGCGCTTTTACCGAATTCTTCATGAGCCCGATGTAGATTACACGGCGTCCGTGGCCTGGTTACGTTTCAGCGACCTGTTTGGGGTAACTGAAGGTTTTGTATGTGCGATTATGGACGAAGTTATTCTAACGAACAACTACCGGAGACATATTATGAAGGACGGGACGGTTGACGTGTGTCGGGCATGCCATCGCGATCGTCCGGGTGAGTTCATCAGACATTATCTCTGGTTGTTCTCTTCTGGCTAAGGGCGAGTATTTGCACAGACATAACCAAGTAGCCAGGATTATTCACCAGCAACTTGCTTTGAAGTACAACTTAGTAGATTCTGAGGTACCGTATTACAGGTATGTGCCCGACCCAGTTCTCGAAAATGACCATGCCACGTTGTACTGGGTCCCAGTACAACGTGTAACAGTAACTGGAATCGGTCTATCATTCAATCATCACTAACCGGACTATTGTAGCCAATAAGCCGGATATAGAGGTGATAGACCGATTAGCACGCCGCGCAATGACAGTCGATGTCACCATCCCACATGACGAGAATCTCGTGAAAGCTGAGAAAGAGAAACAAATCAAATATCTCGACTTAGCACACGAGGTTGTCGACATGTGGAATGTGGACTCGGCTGTCATTGTGCCGATTGTCGTGACTACCAACGGCCTTATAGCCAAAAACTTCGACGATCATTTGTCGAACCTGTCATTGCGCGGTTAGATCAAGGGCTTGATACAGAAGGCAGTACTCCTCGATACGGCTCGCATTGTGAGGAGGTTCTTTTCTCTGGAGCCCTAACCACCGGTAGCTTGGACCCTGCTCCCAACACCGGCGGACTACTGTTTTTTTTTTTATATTTTTAAATGTTTCTTTTTTACGTTTTATATGAAATTTTTAAAAATGTTAAAAATATGTTTAAGATATAAATAAAAGATAATAATTAGATGAAAAAGTTACTAAAAGCACGGTAATATTATCTACAGTATTTTAACTTCACACAAACGGGCAGAACGCGACTTATACCTGCGGGGCTATTGCGTAACTCTGTTGACAGTTCAAATGAAGATCACTTGCTAACGGTGTACATAAACAACTGTCAAACAGCTAGTTTCGTATTGCCTATCTTTAGTGACCAACTGATATGACGTCATTAGCCACCGGTGTCTTTGATATCCACCGTAACACGTTTTGACAGATGTTATTGTATCGATACTTTTAAAATTGCGATTGTGTAAGCTTTTGAAGTTTCTAGTGTACATCAAATTGATATCCATTATACAACTTGTTAGACACTGCTCTTGGGTAGTGTTTTATAAGAATTCTTGTGATAGACACCGGTGCCTGAGTTTAGTTTGGCCCAATGTTGACTTATTTATGTGGTGGTAATTGTATTGTTGGTGAAGAATTTCACGCCTAACATTGTTTGCATCTGCTGAAGAACAGCGAATACAAAAGAATTTGCGAATTCAGAGACGACGGCTGGGACGCTAGTACTTCATAATTCTTTGTAGTTGCAGACAGGGAACTCATTGCAAAATTTCCTTTATTTATGGATAGATTCCAACAGTTAAAGTAAGTACCCTTAGTCAAATCCTTCTTGTTTCGTTATAAAAATATAACAGTATTCAGTACCAACTTGTATGCCTGAGTATCTTACTTAATACTTATTTCATTGTCTGTTACAGATTCTGGCTGCTTTAAATTTCTTTGGGAATGGGTCATACCAACACAATGTAGAAGCTTCTTGTGTAATACATATGTGCCAGCTTACACTTATAAAGTATCTTTACAAGGTCACTCAATGTCTGGAAAGTGACCCTGTACATAAAGTACCCTTCGTCTCGGCAAGGCAGGGAAAATACTATAAGAGAGTAAGTTTTGAATGTGTTTGATAAACCAATAGGTATTCTTAAAAAGTAAAATTTAATTTAAACTTTTTATGGCTGGAATAATTGGGCTACATAATCGAATATGATAAAGGATAATTTAATAGGAGCAGTTATGATTCCCTAAAAGTCATAAGTAGTAGAATGACATTGGCAAAATAGCTGACTAAAAGTAGTAGGATTTTTCAGTCTGTAAATAAAATTATACAAAAACCTAAAACAAAACTTTTGTTTCAGATTTGTGATGCCAATCTAAATAAAGTGCATACTGATGCTTCAAATGATTTCTATATATGGAATCAATGACACTTAAACACTCCAATGCCAGATTCGAGTGCTGATGTGGGCAATCGGACCAACAGAACCAAGTTTCAAGAGAGGTGGCAAGCAAGACCGATAACCAACAACATTTTTACAATGTTTAATTTATATACAACTTTAGTATTAAATCATTTTATAAATCACACTGCTATCACAATAAAGCCAAAAGTTTGTATGTTGATTATTTCTACACAGTCATAATATATGACTGGACGGATTTTGATGAAACGTGGTACATGTATAGACCATGTCCTGGAATTGCACAACCAATACTTTTTATTTGAAGAGTAAAGAAAATAAATATATAGTATGTTCCCTTGGAATAATTTTCTACAATCACATGGGTGAAGCTGCTGGCAGAAACTAGTTATAATTAAAATATTTTCTAGAAATAGTTTTTGTTAAAGATATAATAAACTTAATATGATAAAGTATCCATGGTTTTTTTACTTGCTTTTTTATATTATGTACCTACTTTATAACTTGTGTTAGGTTATGAATAAATAATAAGTTTAAAGGTAGTTCTAGGGAAAAATGTTGTAGGAGAAAGAAAGAGTTAATTAGAAAGATCTTTGGCAGTGTAGGAGGCATCCAGCAAGTAATTCTTTAGCTCAGAAAAATTGTAAATAAACACATCATATAGACTATTTATCACATTTTTATTATATAAACATAAAATGAATCAGTGCTTCGGGATATAATAACAATCACAGTACTTGAAACACATCCTAAATTATATTTGAAAATCACAGCTTTAACGGTCAATAAAATTACAGTAATTAATCTTAAAACTATTACATGTCTAGTTTCACACTTATACAACAGATCAATAAAACAAGCTTTGAGAAACTTAGAACTTGAGGGGATAGAACATCACCAACACATCTTTTCTACAGAGAATTTAGGTATGATTTAGTTACATAAATCAATAAATGTAAACACGTCAGTCATCAAGCCATTCCACATTCATTATGGGATCTATAGACACGAATAAAGGAGCACAGGACTGAGGGACGAGTATTGATGTACTGGAGGATTGAGTGCTGCATTTTCAGAATAAACAGGGTATGCAACGTCATCTACTGATGATACCTGTAACATTAAAAAAGATCCTAAATACAACACCATCCACACACCAAAAATATTCTTTGTTAGATATACCTCTGAATGTGTGTAACATTTCTACTCATATTTTTTTTTATTTTAATAATGATGAACAAGTATTGAACTAACATTATTTGGAAGGCAATTTCCTCCACCGCTACTCTGCTGCTCAATCTAATAATTGCCAGCACTTCGTTTTCCAACTCATTCAGAGGAGAGCTTGGTACACTCTCCATCAGTTAGGGCTGCGCTCCCCTGCGAGTCTACAGTTTTGTCTTTTGTTTCAGTCACAAACTCCCGTGTACTAGAAAGAAGAAAAAAAACATTTTTTTTGTAACTGAAAATATACTTTCATCCAACGGTTACTAAAGTGATGAATATTTGTAAGTGGTCGAAGTATTGAGACTTTATGTGGGGTAAAGTACCTGCTATGGCATTTTTTGTCACATTATGTGACAAAAATCCTTGAAAAATCATGATTTGAATATAATACATTCATTCTAGTAAAGAATCGAATAATTTGAAGTTGATAGAAAGTATGATGTGTAAACCCGACATACCCTTCAACATTGGTCGGATATCTGAGGTTTTGGGTGTTCCTTCTGCAAATGAATTCAATTGGAATGCTACGGAGTTCCACGCTTTCCGATTCGAACGGCCTGTAGCATTACCGGAGGGCGTCCTATTGCTACTTTAGAATAGGAATCCACAAATGGGTCTCCACAAACTCTACTAGCAGTTTCAACTGCCTTCCGGGAACCCTTCTTCGGCCAGGCATCTTGAAATTAAATAAATTAGGTTAGGTACACGAAATTACATATTTTAAACTCATTCTTATATATCTATGTATTCTGTGGTGTCATTTACCCTTTATTTTGCACTAGATTTGCAGATATAAGCAAATTAGAAGATATTTTCCTATATTTTCATTTCGTTTTATTTACGTAAAATGTCAAAAGCAATTTATAAACCGTATAAAATCAAATGTTCTCTAAAGTGCAAGATTGTTACGCGCATGATGCGATATTCATCTTAGCTGTGTAATAGTCGATAAAATTTTAGAGTGGGCCCAAAGAGCACCGTGAATTTTGTTATCCACCGTAGTTTAATAGTCACTGGATGTGATACGTAATACCAAAGTTATGGAATGGTTAGTTGACAACGAAGTTTTGTTATCATCAAATGCCAGTTGTCAACCGTCTTTGAAAAAGTTAGCCAATAGCCCTGCTGAACAGCACACCGCGAGTTCGGTACACGCTCGGTGCACACACAGTCGCGATTGACGGGTGAATGCTGTGTCGGTTTTGTTTGAAATTCAACTTTACTCTATACTATATAATATTAGTAAATTATTGTAAAACTATATATATATAAATATAGTCTTACAATAATTTATATTAATTATATTATTAATTATCAATTTACAAATAGACAAATTAAATAAAATGTCAAACGTCAATGAATAATCCGCCCCTGATCGTTCCTGGGGGGCTATTGGCTAACTTTTTCAAAGACGGTTGACAATTGGCATTTGATGATAACAAAACTTCGTTGTCAACTAACCATTCCATAACTTTGGTATTACGTATCACATCCAGTGACTATTAAACTACGGTGGATAACAAAATTCACGGTGCTCTTTGGGCCCACTCTAAAATTTTATCGACTATTACACAGCTAAGATGAATATCGCATCATGCGCGTAACAATCTTGCACTTTAGAGAACATTTGATTTTATACGGTTTATAAATTGCTTTTGACATTTTACGTAAATAAAACGAAATGAAAATATAGGAAAATATCTTCTAATTTGCTTATATCTGCAAATCTAGTGCAAAATAAAGGGTAAATGACACCACAGAATACATAGATATATAAGAATGAGTTTAAAATATGTAATTTCGTGTACCTAACCTAATTTATTTAATTTCAAGATGCCTGGCCGAAGAAGGGTTCCCGGAAGGCAGTTGAAACTGCTAGTAGAGTTTGTGGAGACCCATTTGTGGATTCCCATTCCAAAGTAGCAATAGGACGCCCTCCGGTAATGCTACAGGCCGTTCGAATCGGAAAGCGTGGAACTCCGTAGCATTCCAATTGAATTCATTTGCAGAAGGAACACCCAAAACCTCAGATATCCGACCAATGTTGAAGGGTAAGTCGGGTTTGCACATCTTACTTTCTATCAACTTCAAATTATTCGATTCTTTACTAGAATGAATGTATTATATTCAAATCATGATTTTTCAAGGATTTTTGTCACATAATGTGACAAAAAATGCCATAGCAGGTACTTTACCCCACATAAAGTCTCAATACTTTGACCACTTACAAATATTCATCACTTTAGTAACCGTTGGATGAAAGTATATTTTCAGTTACAAAAAAAATGTTTCTTTTCTTCTTTCTAGTACACGGGAGTTTGTGACTGAAACAAAAGACAAAACTGTAGACTCGCAGGGGAGCGCAGCCCTAACTGATGGAGAGTGTACCAAGCTCTCCTCTGAATGAGTTGGAAAACAAAGTGCAGGCAAATATTAGATCGAGCAGCAGAGTAGCGGTGGAGGAAATTGCCTACCAAATAATGTTAGTTCAATACTTGTTCATCATTATTAAAATAAAAAAAAAATATGAGTAGAAATGTTACACACATTCAGAGGTATATCTAACAAAGAATATTTTTGGTGTGTGGATGGTGTTGTATTTAGGATCTTTTTTAATGTTACAGGTATCATCAGTAGATGACGTTGCATACACTGTTTATTCTGAAAATGCAGCACTCAATCCTCCAGTACATCAATACTCGTCCCTCAGTCCTGTGTTCCTTTATTCGTGTCTATAGATCCCATAATGAATGTGGAATGGCTTGATGACTGACGTGTTTACATTTATTGATTTATGTAACTAAATCATACCTAAATTCTCTGTAGAAAAGATGTGTTGGTGATGTTCTATCCCCTCAAGTTCTAAGTTTCTCAAAGCTTGTTTTATTGATCTGTTGTATAAGTGTGAAACTAGACATGTAATAGTTTTAAGATTAATTACTGTAATTTTATTGACCGTTAAAGCTGTGATTTTCAAATATAATTTAGGATGTGTTTCAAGTACTGTGATTGTTATTATATCCCGAAGCACTGATTCATTTTATGTTTATATAATAAAAATGTGATAAATAGTCTATATGATGTGTTTATTTACAATTTTTCTGAGCTAAAGAATTACTTGCTGGATGCCTCCTACACTGCCAAAGATCTTTCTAAATAACTCTTTCTTTCTCCTACAACATTTTTCCCTAGAACTACCTTTTAACTTATTATTTATTCATAACCTAACACAAGTTATAAAGTAGGTACATAATATAAAAAAGCAAGTAAAAAAACCATGGATACTTTATCATATTAAGTTTATTATATCTTTAACAAAAACTATTTCTAGAAAATATTTTAATTATAACTAGTTTCTGCCAGCAGCTTCACCCATGTGATTGTAGAAAATTATTCCAAGGGAACATACTATATATTTATTTTCTTTACTCTTCAAATAAAAAGTATTGGTTGTGCAATTCCAGGACATGGTCTATACATGTACCACGTTTCATCAAAATCCGTCCAGTCATATATTATGACTGTGTAGAAATAATCAACATACAAACTTTTGGCTTTATTGTGATAGCAGTGTGATTTATAAAATGATTTAATACTAAAGTTGTATATAAAATAAACATTGTAAAAAAGTTGTTGGTTATCGGTCTTGCTTGCCACCTCTCTTGAAACTTGGTTCTGTTGGTCCGATTGCCCACATCAGCACTCGAATCTGGCATTGGAGTGTTTAAGTGTCATTGATTCCATATATAGAAATCATTTGAAGCATCAGTATGCACTTTATTTAGATTGGCATCACAAATCTGAAACAAAAGTTTTGTTTTAGGTTTTTGTATAATTTTATTTACAGGCTGAAAAATCCTACTACTTTTAGTCAGCTATTTTGCCAATGTCATTCTACTACTTATGACTTTTAGGGAATCATAACTGCTCCTATTAAATTATCCTTTATCATATTCGATTATGTAGCCCAATTATTCCAGCCATAAAAAGTTTAAATTAAATTTTACTTTTTAAGAATACCTATTGGTTTATCAAACACATTCAAAACTTACTCTCTTATAGTATTTTCCCTGCCTTGCCGAGACGAAGGGTACTTTATGTACTTAAGGGTCACTTTCCAGACATTGAGTGACCTTGTAAAGATACTTTATAAGTGTAAGCTGGCACATATGTATTACACAAGAAGCTTCTACATTGTGTTGGTATGACCCATTCCCAAAGAAATTTAAAGCAGCCAGAATCTGTTACAGACAATGAAATAAGTATTAAGTAAGATACTCAGGCATACAAGTTGGTACTGAATACTGTTATATTTTTATAACGAAACAAGAAGGATTTGACTAAGGGTACTTACTTTAACTGTTGGAATCTATCCATAAATAAAGGAAATTTTGCAATGAGTTCCCTGTCTGGCAACTACAAAGAATTATGAAGTACTAGCGTCCCAGCCGTCGTCTCTGAATTCGCAAATTCTTTTGTATTCGCTGTTCTTCAGCAGATGCAAACAATGTTAGGCGTGAAATTCTTCACCAACAATACAAATACCACCACATAAATAAGTCAACATTGGGCCAAACTAAACTCAGGCACCGGTGTCTATCACAAGAATTCTTATAAAACACTACCCAAGAGCAGTGTCTAACAAGTTGTATAATGGATATCAATTTGATGTACACTAGAAACTTCAAAAGCTTACACAATCGCAATTTTAAAAGTATCGATACAATAACATCTGTCAAACCGTGTTACGGTGGATATCAAAGACACCGGTGGCTAATGACGTCATATCAGTTGGTCACTAAAGATAGGCAATACGAAACTAGCTGTTTGACAGTTGTTTATGTACACCGTTAGCAAGTGATCTTCATTTGAACTGTCAACAGAGTTACGCAATAGCCCCGCTGGTGCAAAAGTTCCCATAACACTAGCCGCATTACCTCGCTGAATAGCGATAGCCAACCTTTGCACCAAGAACAACCTAGACCGGGAGTCACCCGTTGCCTCTTCGAGCCTACGGCCCAAATCCCTTATAAAACACTTTCCCTCCGTACTCCAACTGCCCAGAGTTTCCACAGCTACCGGCACGAAATGATAAAGCCGCTCCAAGGAAGCATACTTAAGCCTTTTTTTAGAGCAGGCGTCTTCAGAAGCGGCAGAGGCAGTGTGCATAGTGCGACTCAGATGACTGGCGGCGACAGTGCTGACGCAAGTTGCGTCCCAGATCAAGCACTTCCCGTTTTGCCATGGCACCAGAGTTAGCCCATCCGGCCTCTTACCATCAGATCTGCTAAGACCTGAAGGCTCAAGCACGCAGGGAATGTTTGCTGATATAAGGGCTCTACGGACTATGTCATTCAGTGCATGGTGACGCGGAAACCTTCCTATGCAGCGCCGACAACTCAATGCGTGATGGCCATCGGCCTCCACCATGGAACCGCAGGTGCATGTATGAAGTTCGCACACCTTACAGCCCAGGCGGAGAGCCACCGCCACACGCAAAGAGTCATCGTCAAGTAGAGTGCCCATGTGAGGTGAAGGAATCGCCTGTAACCACGCCCCAGACTCAGGTTGCGACACTGCTCGTAGTCTGGCCTTGTCGACTCCCACCGCACCCTCTAACAATTTCTCTTGAAGCAGCTTTACCCCTATGTCATCCCAAGCCCGCTGAACATGATCATTACATTATTAATTAATTTTATATTAAAAATAACGTTACCAATATCGATATTTCTGAGATTAATATCGATATTTCAGCGACATCGATAAATATCGCACATACCTACTTGAAACTTGTCGGAACTTGTATTGGTTACCGGGAAAAACAAGGGACAAGTGAATATTGATTATTAATCTCCGCGTATTTAATGTGTTACAAAATTCAACTCTGTGCTTGCCAATAGATCACGATGTCTCAAGCTACAATAATTATTTTAGATATAGGACGAATTGTTGCCTATGTAGACGAAAAAGAAGAAAAAAGTTTTTTCGAAAGAGCGAAAGAATGTGCTGCTCGTATCATCGAACGAAAAATATTGAGCCAGGGCAAGAACTTGGTTGGAATAATACTGTTAGGATCCAAGACCACCAAAAACAACATGGCAATTGAGTTTGATGGAGCTTTCAGGCATATAGAAATATTAGCAGAATTGCAGACTCCCACTTGGAAAATGATAAGGGATCTACCAGAGAAGGTAATTAAAACAATTGTAAAGTTACACAATGTTGTGATGGGTACATACGTATATGTACTGCGCTAACCGTCTTTCCAATAATTAGTAATACTAACTCTTATATTTTTTGCTAGCCCCTTTATTCCTACACTAATAATCTGTTAATCATTAGTGATCTAAGCAATCTTCTTCGCCTTTCCGATTATTGTGAAACTTGTCCCATCAGCTATTTCCCAGATACCCATTATCATCAATCCATTATCCTTCTTGAGTATCTCGGCACCATTTCTATTGTAGTAGTACAATTTTCTAGATTAGCAGATGTGTTGACATCTGCTAAGCTAGCCAAAGTTTTACCAACGTCTATCTGTACACATTCAATAATTTATTAAATAGTTCCTTAACACATCTTTTCAGTTGCCTATTGAAAATATTCCTTTTGGAAAGACACCCAAGTAGTTTTTGTTAGTTTCTGATAGCAGTAGTAAAAGAATTTTCATAATTGGATACATTCTTCCAACCTTCTATAAACAAAATAAACAGTTATACTCTATGTTGTTACTAGTTAAATTATTTACATATTTGTTTCAGCCATCTAACAGTAGAGGTGACTATTTTGAAGCACTCTTAGTAGCTGCAGACTATTACAAGAATGGTGTCAGCGGGGTCAAGTTGGCAAGTAAGAAGATCATACTGATGACAAACTTTGTAAAGCGACCCACTCGTGTTCCAGATGGTGTTAATGATGTAAGAATCAATTGCATTTTTCTATTTAGCACACCTTTTTTTAGGTGGGAAAATCATTAAATGGCATCTCCAGCCCATGAGAGGAGTGGGAGGGTGTGTCAGAATTTTACTGACTAAAAACCCACTACTGTTCCTTCATTGCCTTCGTTCCAGGGCTCCAGGGTTCACTTTTGCACAACCCGTGAATCACACACAACCTAAATTAATATTTTCCAAAATTGATTTGTGTGCTAATCCAATAGATACAAAGATAGACATTTCAGAGTAAAACTGTGTATAAATCTTTCAGGTGATAGAAGGATTCAAAGAAGAAGGCTTTGAAGTTAATGTTATTGGTCCAGACATTTACTCCAAAGAATTAGACAAAAAGGCCACAGAGTTAATCAAGCAGTTTGTGGAAGCCACTAATGGTGCAACTGACACATTGGAAAACATCATGAAGTACGACTTATTATTTCACCGAAAGAAAATTACTAATGCCATACCATGGAATATAGAGCTAAGCATTGGCCCAAATATAAAGATTCCAGTCTCCAGTTACAGCAGACTAAAAGATGATCCTGCTGTGAAAAATTGGCAGAAAGCTGTTAAAGACCCCATTACAACCACATCCAGCACATCAGAAGCAGTTGTGAAAAGTAAAGAATATGTCAATCAGGAAAGTGGTGCAAAAGTTGAAGCATCTGACAAAGTACAAGGCTTCCAGTATGGACAGAAAATTATACCATTTTCAGACACAGATAAAAAAACTATGTTGTATCAACCAGGAGAAAAGTGTTTGTCTGTGTATGGTTTTACTTCTGCTGATAATATTAAATGGCAAAACTTAAATGGAGATGGTTTAAATTATGTATTTGGCAGGAAAGGTGATAAGAGAGCACAAAAAGCTGTCAGGTGTCTTGTAGAATGCCTTCATGAGCTGAATCTGGTGGGAATTGTGCGGAAAGTACATTTTAATAACTCAAACCCCAAAATGTTTGCTCTAATGCCTGTCATTGATACTAATAATTATGTGTGCCTCTCATTGATTGGTATATGTTACAAGGAAGATATAAAACAGATGTCATTCCCAGCGACCAACTTGAAAAAACATAAACGTTCACAAGAACAAGTTGATGCTTTCAAAGAACTCATAAATGCTATGGACTTGACCAAAGCATATGATGATACATTCGATGATACTGAAGCATTTCCTATAGCAGAGTGTGTCAGCCCTTCTGTACAATATGTACTGGACTGCATTGCCTTCCGTGCCATGAATCCAGGCAAACCATTACCAAAACCAAGAAAGGAGATACTGACTTTGTTCAAAGTCCCACCACTGTTGAAAGAGAATGCAAAAAAGCCTTTGGAGAAATTGAAGAACTTGTTCACATTGACAAAGGTTGAAGTTAAGAAAAGGAAAAATAAGAATGTACCATTGGATATTGATCAATTCAAAATTCCTGTTGGAGACTTGCAAACAGATAATCCAAACATTCCAAATATGCCTAAAATTCACTTGCCTACTAAAGATGATGTGAATGAAATTAAAACTATAAGTACTGTAAATCCTATTGAAGACTTCAAGGCCCTTCAAAGCAGAAATAAGCCACTGTCTGAGTTGGCCACAGAAATGATAAAGGCAATTGAGAGTTTGATTCACAATAACATTGATGGCAACTATTCTAAAGCATTAGAATCTATGAAGCATTTGAGATCTGAATTCGTGAAGACAGATCCTACTGATTACAATGATTGGGTGAAGAAATTAAAAGCAGAACTGGTAGATTCTGATAAAACTAAGGTAATAGATTTGCTAACAGAGAAACAAGTGAGCTATATTTTGAAGCATGAAAATAGTTTGAGTTCTTATGAAGATGAGCACAGCCATGAAGAAAGTCAGATGTATGAGAATGATACGATTCCGAATTCCACTGAGTTAACTATCAGTACTGATGTACAGAATATGTTTGATGATTAGTTATAGTTTGAGATTTTACTTCTAAGCAATGTCAACAAGTACTAATACTTTTATCTGTTACTTTCTATTATTTATAATAATTTACTGTTGTTTTTTGATAAATAAAAAATATACTTTATAAAAAGTTGATTGTGTTCATTTCTTTACCTTTGAAATAATAATACATGAAATTAGGCCTGAATATTTAATAGTACTTCAATAAAATCTAAAATTCAAATTTGCACACAATAAATTCATGGTAAATTTTGTTTTAAGATTAAGTTCATGGAGGTGGCTGATTGAGCAATCATTGTACACCCGTCGGACTGATTTTGTTTTGCGAGTGCAGCAGCTCGAGGAATTCTTGAAGAGAGAGGTCTTCCTGGCAATCTGTGTCCAGGTCGTGTTCTAGTTGCGCCTCCATAGAGTTAGCTTCGGGACTGAGAACGATATTCTCATCCAAAACGACGTGGTTGAGCCGCGATTTAAGGCTCTGGAGGATCTCTTCCAGTTCCAAACACTTGTTTCTTATGGACGTACCTAGGTCCGACTGAGGATCTATATCATCTATTGTGGCATTTTCAGAGAATGAGTTAGCTGGGGTCCGCGTCCTGGGAGGTTGTATCATACTAAATAAATTCTCTGGCAAACCGTTCCCATTTCTCGCAGCGTCGGGAGACCGCGACTCTGTAAACTCCGCGAGTATTTCATCGATAATGTCCTCAGCATTTTGCCGCGGATCCACTACTTCTTCGGATAGGTCAGCGCCACTCTCGCTGTTTATCATTTTATTATTCGAGTCCAGTTTCATGATTCCGTCGCTATACTTGCTCCAAAATATCGATTCGTTATCAAAATAAATAATAAATATGAAAAAGACTAGTCGAGGAGTCAGATGATTGTTCTTTTTTTATTAATGATTTATTTAGCCGAACTTCGACTCTGTGTCTTTTAGCCTTTCTTAAGTTTCCTAACTAAAAGCTTTTGACAGTGTTGCTAGTCTCAAGAATAAAAATAACTACTAACCTACCTATGGCGTATTCATTTTCAAAATAAAATAAAAAATATCTAAAAATAATTAACTTTCACAAAATCGACGTTGTGGGAAGAATAGATCCAGATATGCTTCCTTTCTCAACTTCTTTACGATCTCTTCGGATTTCATTATCTTCAGAGCTGCCTTGCAACTGTTGTGCGAGTGCATGAAGAAGCAGTCCCTTACCGACTGAACGGAAACAAAAATAAAATTATTATTACTGTTAAAGAATAGTATTCAGGCAACTATATTTCTCCATCACAATCCATAATACCTTGAATTCAGCCAGTTTAGCACCCTGGAATTTGGCCAAGCAATGTTTAAACAGTCGATCATAATGTCTTCTGCACAAGAATATTCTGTTTTCGAATTGCCAGTAATCACCCTGTTGTGAGCAAGAGCAGCCGCAATATCCACATTCATCCAAATTATATGGTACACAGTTTATCTAAAACAAATCAGCACTTTCGATTAGTGAATAATTTTGGTAGCAGGCGTTTACAGAAGCATATAATAGGTACCTATATGTGGAAGGAAAAGAATCTGTAATGCATCAGCGTATTATGGCCTATAGTTTAATTGTAATAAAAGACGTATCAGATCAGCTGTATGTGTAGAAGCTATAGCATATAGCAGAGTTGGGCACAATTTCATTTTATTAATAACAGTCAAGTAATAGTGATTGAGGATTTATATGATTGATTGATCCTTGAAATCCTCGAATAATGGCACTATGGTAGACGTTAGAATGTTTCAATAATAATAAGGATAAGATTATTAGTGAGTAATCAGGAACTTGTTCCAAAATCCTAGTGTTAATTAACTTATTGATTTAAAAACAACAATATAGCATATAATAGCATAGCATAATCAGTCTTTTAATATTCCCACTGCTGGGAATCATACCTCTCTCTAGGAGAGGGAATGGGCCGTAAGCCACCACGTCGGCGCGGTGTGGGTTGGTGAATGTCTTTGAATTTTTAGTTCTTGTACACGCCGGTTTCCTCAAGATGTTTTCCTTCTCCGTTTTAAGAGCAGTGGTGATGAAATAAACAATACACAAAGTAATATGCCTAGCCGGGTTTGAACCCGCGATCTACAACTCGTAAGTCGGGACCGTTACCACTCGGCCACCACTGCTCTCCAAAACAACAACGAGCGAGTTTAAATCAGTGACACACAAATTCACACGATAAATGACATGCTTTTCAATCATTCATTTCATTCACAAAAGATTGACGTGTAAAGCCTATTTGCAAAATAAATATCATTTATCATTGCTATGCCACTTTGGGTATACTATGCTGCCTTTCATTGAGCGTGCACGTCTGCTGGCTGTAGGAGAATACGGGAGTTGGGTTTATGGCTTCAGGTACTCCCGTCATCTACCATAGGCAGTATGATGGATGACGCCTTGTAACTGTAGACTTGCCGGGTCTGAAACCATGCTGACATTCAGCTAATTGGGTTTTGATCTGTCTGGTGATATTATCATTAACATAATATACAGGTTATAGCGAGTTCACGTTGTTTAGCTGAATGATATTCAGCTGATAATGAACGAATGACAAATAAATGATATTCAGATGAATTTCAAGGTAAATAAGTGACGCTATGAATCAGGAATTTTCTTCGAATAGGAATAATATGTAGAAAAGGAGATTTAGGAGGTGCGGGTTGACTGACTGAACATAGCTGTAAATCATCGGTTCTTTTTATTTTCAGGTGTACAAGCTGTACTGTATACGAAAAAAAAAATGGACTGAAATTATTTATTCTTACCTCTACGGGACACCTCAGAACCTTTTTCCCTGAGAAGGAATATGCGAATTTCATCTGTCGTTTTGTATATGAAGGATTGTAGTCACAAGCTCTAAAACACCAAAAAAAAAAACGGGCTTAAATTTATCAAGTTTGTTATTACGTTTGAATTGCAACGATAATACTTTTGAAGAGTCTTTAACGGAAGATATTTATTGATTATATCAATTCAAATAGTCAAAAAACTATAAGGCCTACAAAGGCGTCCGCCTCATTGCCGAGCTTTAAAAAAACGCATACCACCGATCACAAGAATTGGAACACGTTTGTGTCGTTTGTAAGTACAGATTGAGTAAATTTTGGAGTCAGCGTGCCAAAAAGAGTCTATTTATCAAGATACGGAACCCTTGGTAGGCGAGCCCACTCGCTCTTTACTTTTTTTCTTTTTTTTATAGTAGGTAAAATCATCAAATGACAAGTCCCGCCTTTGGGTGGGGCGGGAGATAGTGTCAGACTCTTACTGACTAAAAACCTACCCTGTTCCATTCATTGCCTTTGTCCCAGGGCCCCGGATGACATTTTCACATAACCCTTGGCTCCAGTAGGCTTTGCCCCTAATAGGCTCCTACAGTTTGCTGACAACTCCTTGAGGGGCGCGGGAAAAGTGCGCGCTGTAAACGACTTGGGCTCGGACCCGTCTGTTACCGGACGGACGGACAGCGAGCTACTCATTGCCCAAAGTCCGCAAGCCCGCGCCTACGGTTGCCGCAAGTCGGGATCGGAATCTCGGCGGCGGCGGTGGCGTGTGCCCCGTTGCCTGATACTATCGGCCTCCTGTTTTGCTAGCATTAATGCTTCGCAGAAGGAGGTGACCGCCTCCTTCTGCGAAGCTGCTTCTGCTACTCCTCCTCGCTCCGAAACATGGCCTGTACCAAGGCCCGGCGCGAGAGATCGCCGCCGCCGATCGCCCCCACAAGGACACGGCGATGCTCTTTCCAAGCAGGGCACACCTCGACTGTGTGCTCCATCGTGTCCTCCGGGTGGTCCGCACAGTGGCGACACCCAGGCGTAGTCTCCGCACGAATCTTGTACAGGTACTTCCCGAACTTGCCGTGTTCGGTTAGTACCTGCGCCAAGCGGAAGGTGACGACGCCGCGAGGTCTTTCCAGCCACGCCTCAAAGAGGGGCCTTACCGCCTCAATCGTGGCCCAGCACTGGGTTGCGACAGTTGCTCTCGCCATTTCACCATGATAATCGGTCTTTACTGGTTTTTAAAATCTATTATTATCACTCGAGCTTTCATCAAATTATGTCCAAATGTAAATTTATAAATCTTACGCAGGATAGTTGCAAGTAGAAAAAATGCCCTTCCTCTTAGATGTGGAATTGAAAGGTGCGCAATTTTGCTTAATTGGTTTCTTTGGGCGAGGCTCTTTAAGCGGGGGCTGATACTCATGTTTCATCACCCAGCGTGAGGTCTTGGCTCCCAGACCGTATTTGCTGTAAATCTGAAAAAAAAAGTATTTATTAATGGAACGAGGAGACATTACCAAAAATGATTCACTTTTCAAGCAGTCTGATATTGTAGAAAGTTGTTTAGAGTTATGCGGAACATAGTGTAAAATCTCGCAATTCTCCGTTGAAGGGAGGATTCTCCGACTAGATAGGTGTTATGTCTGATCCGGGCATGGGCCTAATAAATAATTCCGGCGCGCGGTCGTGGCGAACGGTAAAATCCAATGTGTGAAAATGTTTGAAGCAGCGGCAGCGTGCAGGCTTCAGTGGGTCGGAGTAGTGCTGCTTGCGCCAGTAGGTCGGAGCGGTGCTGTGAAACGTGGCTAGACTGTTGGCGTCCATTAGAAGAGGTTCTTCATGGCTCTTCATAATAATATATATGATGATGAGCAGTGTGCTTAGCCAACGTCGCTCATGAGGCTGAGGGTGATGACCTGGTAAGACCAAGTACATATAATAGTGGTCAGGATACCCTTTTAAAGCTGTGATTTTAGCTATATGGCTCGCTCACAATTTGTATGTGTGTCACAAGGAAACGTATAAGTGGGCTAAAAAAATATCCAATACGTACTTTTATCCAGGTTATAATCTACAAAAGTACATTTAAACATACAAGTTTTCACATTTTACATCCTTACATACCCTTCTTTAACCCTGTAGAATTATATAATAAAAGTCTATTTTTTAGATAAAACTAATGGATGAATTTTTGTTGCGGTTTTCAACAATATATGCCCAGAAGGTTTAACTATATAAAATTTCTTTTTGAGGTAAGAAATCATCTAATAATGTTTCCTGTTCTAGGTAAACCTAAAGCTAAAGGAGGTGTCAAACTTTTACTGCCTTAAACCCATGTGTTCCATCACTTATCCTTTGCATTCTAGAACCACGGTAATTGTTTCGAACAATCCTCCAAGTAATTATTTAATACAAGCATGTATTAAATAATTTGTAGCACGCTTACGAAACTGGAGTGCCTTGCTAGTTTGTAATATAAGTAAGAAGTAAAATTAGGTACCTACATACCCGGTTAGTGACTTTAGAAAACGCATTTTCTTTATGTTCATAAGAGCCGGGTCCTAGATTGTCTCTTAATTCGTTTGCCATTCGACGCATAAAAGGACTCAAACCTGGCCCTCTGATTGGTAACACATCCCGATCTTGAGCAGACAGAAAACATATGCGTGGTGGAGCCTTTTTCGTTACTACATATTCGAAATCTGAAAGAAAAATATTTATTTTACTAATTTTGCAACCTTTCATACCACTGTTTATAGAATAAAATTAAAGAATCGGCCAAGTGGAAGTCAGATTCGCGCACAAAGGGTTACGCACCATTAGACACTATATAATACTTTTTTTTAGTTTCACCTGTCCCGGTGTCTGTTTGTCTGTAACCACGGTGTCTATGTATTTGTGTGTGTGAATATTTGATGCATCTACCTGTTGCCGTTATGAATATCGAGTAAAAAAAGTCAAAAAATCACGTTTGTTGTATGGGAGCTCCACTTAAATATTTGTTTCATCCCGTTTTTACATATTTCTTGTTATAGCGGCAACGGATACGGATACATCATCTGTGCTAATTTTAACTGTCGCTATCACGGTTAATGAGATAATAATTCTGTAGCATTGTGACAGAAAGAAAGGCAGGTAAATCTTAGTAATATGGTCCCGTTTGGTTATCCCCTTTGTGTACGGAACCCTAAAAATCATGCACAATGTAACTTCCCTTGTTTTTTGTACAAAATCAAAACTAAAAAACCAATTTTTTTTTATCAAAAATAAAAAAGATTTTTCTGTTCACTTTAAGCACCAACCACAAAAAGTTTTTTTACATTTATGTAACTTTTTATCTAACGTTATGTTCTCGACACCTTATTAATCAGAAGGTAAACAAACAAAACGTTTTTAAAACTTTACCGCCATGGAAGGCCTCTCCCATATTATTGGGGGCCAAATATCGGCGCGCGTATGGTCGCTGCATGTTTCCCGCCAACTCTTGTGTACACTGCCTTGACTAGACTAACATTCTTGGTTCGCAAAGCTTTCGTGATTGTTGGAACAATAAAAAAATATGACGAATCCAACCATATTACGCTTTATTGAGGCGCACGCTCGGTGCCCTGCGAGTGCAATGACCACGTCGAAAAGGAATCGAGGACAATCCTATCTAAATTGTTTAGTTCGCTGTGATTTGTTTTTCACATTTGTTTTACAGTCTCTTCTTTAAGGAGTGGCTAGAGAGGCGCGATGGCGTCCTCACTTTTCATCTGACACACGTTTTCTCTATACGGTAATATGTGGAAAGTAAAGGAGGTTGTTGTTTCGGATTCAGGTGGAAGAAATGTGCCCGGGTGATCCCCATTTTGCGGATCGCCCAGAGGACATAGAGGAGAATACAGTGGCAATCTGCCTCACTTGGCAGTTTACGGGTCCAGCCTTGGTTCAGACCATGGTCCAAACCGATTGGCATTTAGCGAAGGAGATATCTGCAACCACGAGGGTCCGGATATCCTCACGCCGCAGCCGCTACCGCAGGAGATGCCCCTAGCGTTGGGAGTCACGAGCATTTCCCGGCCACCGTAACGCGGTCCTGCGAATGACGTGCAATAGGCAGCTCCCCATCTAGGTATCCGGTCAAATCAAACCCGAGTCAACAGTGCGTTGTGTTTCTCACGCACCTCAAAGAGATGTTAGCAATACTGAAGAGTCTATTAAGTCCGATGCCGAAATGTTCGAAAGAGTTTGCTGTGATTATAAGACTTCTATCTACTACGGTTTGGGAGACGAAAAGATACCACGCTGCTTACCTACCACTGCCTATCCGAATCGGATTTGTGCGATCAATATTTAAGGGAAAACCCCACCTTACAAATTCTTTCTGTCGTAAAGTTTGGTCACCCCAAAAAATCGGTAATCGGAACGAGGGAATCATATTTTGTTTACGACATGAAACTGAAAGACATGAAAAAATGGCAAAGGTCGTGTCGATGTAAAAACATAGTTGAACGTTTATTTATTACTTTATTATACGTTATCCTTCGTACTTATGACCTCGTTGACCTAGTTTTTACTGGATTATTTTCATAGAGATTTTTTATATACTGCCTCTGTCTTCATTTTATATCTTGGAAAGTATTTTGTATGTTCGTAAGAACATAGGATTTTTTTTAAATTAGAAGCGATTTACTCGTAATAAACATGAAATCGTAGTACCCAAATGGAGGTTAGCGAAGACAAGCAAGTCATTTCTTATTGATAACTTACGTTTCTATAACAAGTTGCCTAAGTCTGTTACCGAACTTAGCGAGGGTAACTTCAAAACCCATATTAAGCGTGTACTTGCCAAGAAAGCGTATTACAAGGTTAAAGACTACGTAGAAGACACGCTTGTTTGGCAATGACTACTTCTGAATATGTGGCTGGTAGCTCATTAATTGCATTATTGTATACTTATCTATTAACTGCTCCATCATTTTTTTAACTTTGTAATGTATACTGATACTTTTTTTTTACCCGGCTGCGCCAGAAGGCGGGTTGTGTTTTTCGAGAGTATGTATGTAAGTATGTATGTATGTATAATTGTTTGGCACGCTCTACAGCCTGAACGGCTCTATAACTATATAATATTTTAAGTACAAGATAAATTGTAGCAGTCGGGACCCATTCTAGAAAGTGAGTCGTCTAGTCAGTACCAGTAGATTGGAGTAATCTGCAATGTAATATAGGTATGTGCTCTCAATTCACTAAGCCTCCATTTCTAGAGTGGGTCCCGACTGCTACAATTTATCTTGTACTTAAAATATTATATAGTTAAGTGCAATCGGGTACAACGACTTCCTTATTTTAAGGCTTTTTCATGTATACTCAGAAAAGCAGTAGGGTCTTTTAGTTTTTTAAATTACCGTTTTTTTCTTCTCTTCCTTTCTGTGATATTTTTTTTGCAATGTTTTTTATATTATTTAAAACAGCCGCTTTAAATTCAATATTCATTTATTATTGTTTACATCTATAATTTATTAACAGGTTTATTTTTATTTTTGTACAGCTTCTCTTAGTAATGTGAATGTGAGAACACTGCAGACTCAGCAAATTCAAGGATTATAATTTTTATTGTGCTTTTGGGTATAAAGCTGACCGGTCTACACTGTCCTCTCATATCTATAAATACTGTAATATGGAAATATTGTAAAAACAATCACTTTTTTAAAAGAATAACCATGGAGTTTCTTACCGGTTCTTCTCCACAGGAAACGACCATTTGGAACCGTGCGCTCGTTTTATGTAGGCTTATGTGAAATAAAAATATTTGAGATGGAGTTTGAGAGGTATAGATAGGTACTAACAATAGTCCACGTGTTTATCTGTGTACCTACATGTATGTAGGATGATAGAGATGTTACTTGTGAACTAGTTTTTCAGAGCTATGATTTTTATCCACTATACATCGTTATTTAATTTCTAATCCTAAAACACAATAGTTATTAATTGGTAATAAATAACTGTGAATAATAGTACCAACCTAAAGTGATATCCCAAGACATTTTCCTGGAGAAAAAGTTGTACACAGAACAGATTACATGAAAAGGCCCAAGAAAGGAAAAGAGCTGAAAATGAAAACAAAATAATAATCAGTTATTTATATTCAACCTGTGGGAAAAAGCATGTGTGGACAATTATTTGAGGAAAATTGAGTTATGAACGACGAACCATACTATTAGGGCTTCACGGCTGATGGAATAGGTTCGTGCCATTAGAGTCACGCGATTTCTTCAACTGCAGAACTTTATCATTACGCTTAACTTATCATTTTCTTGTAGGAAAGTTTTCAGCATGCGTTCAGTTTTTTATTTATAAAAAAAAGTAGTTGCTCCACGTTAGGAATTACTCGGGTGCGTGCACAATCATAAAAAAATGAATGAATTTTAGTTTAAATTTATTAACATATTCTCACTTAAAATAATTTACCTGAGATACAGGCTTATATCTAGTTCAGGTAGAATGTAATTTTGGACCTTTTACTCTAGTTATATACAATATAGATGTGTAAAACAAACAATTCAATGAATAATTATTATTATTTATTATTATTAACTATCTGTAGGCCATACAAATATTTGTTTCGTGCAGGAATCGAACCCGCGACACGCAGCGCAATAGCTAATTGCTGAACCACAGCGCCAACCGTGTTGTCAATTTTGGATAAAGTGATAAAAACTATAAATAGTTAGTCCGTTTTACAAGCCCTTTTTGACTGGCTTCGTTCGCATGCTTCGGTTATTTTTCTATCATTTTCCAATACTTATTCAATTAAACTGAAACTAAATAAGCTTTTTTAACTTTGAAAACAATGCAATACTATGGTACTATGAAGCTGCGTAGGTGGTCATAACAACTTCTCAAGTATACTTGTTTCGGCATGTTTTTTGGCTACAATGTGAGTCCAAGTTTTGATAATGGCTTCGGAAGATAACCATAGTAACACGTCAATAAAACATAAAGCAAAATAGTGTTTTGGGCACATTATATTGATTAATAGGCATGTAAGGGGTCAGGCTCCCCTTGAAAAATAACACTAGTTACGCGAATGGATGATGGTGCTTATGGCAAGTCTTCAACCAAGAACCCAAGGATATTATTTTTGGCCATACAACAAATATTATACTGTTGCGTAAACCATGCAGCCGTTATATCGAATACCTACACTATATAGTCGTTTAATTATATTGCCTGTAAAATCTGTAATATAACTACAGTAACTGTAAAATATAGTACTGTACTGTAACTGTAAAATATATAATATAACTAAAGAATTTTTCTGGCCTTATCTGCAAACTTTTGGTTTCCATTCTCCATGTATTTCGCCTAAGAAAACAAGTATGTTGGGTATTAAATGCTGCTGTTTATACCTAATTGTAGGTACATCTGCCTTAAAACTTTAGATAGTAAATCTAAGAACCATGTTTATTTATGGCTCATACTAAAAGCCTTCTTCAGCTATTCCTTAACTTTAAAGTAAAGTTTAAAGTCATCTACCGACAATAACGATCCAGTTAGTGTGTATATGTATATATGATAATATAAATAATATAAACCTGTTGCCTTAAGATCAGCAGTTACAAAAATAAGGATTTATAAAACTATTGTGGCACTATTGAATAATTATTATTGCAAATGTTATTTTTTTTATTGTAATTGCGACTTGTCATTCAATGCCAAATACATGCCAAAACAGATCTTTTGTAGGAATGAATCCTTCATGGTTTTGTGCCACTGGCTTCAATATACTCAGAGCTTCGATCAAACATGAAGACTCAGAGGCATAAAGGATCTTGTATACCCTCTTGGTAGAACCTGAGTTAACCATTTATTTCCCAACGACGATGTTTTGATTCGACTGGATAGGCTTGTGAGTTTGTAGAACTTTAATCTAAAAATTATAAATTTAATAAAATAATTCTATCACTATCGTCAATTAAATTCGTAGTTTGTAGTTGATTGGAGATTCGGACATACTCATTACTATTATTACGTCTCTGTCTCTGTGAAGGTAACTACCGATGTTTTTATAATTCCTAAGAGATGGTATTTAACCATCTAAGATGGCTAAATGCAGTGAAAATGCCTATAAATTATTTATAAATCTACCATTTTTTCCTTTAATTTTTATTGGCAACATTTTGACAGATTTTATTTTCAAAGACAGATTAAAAAAAATATCTGTCAGTTTTCGTTTTCTGACAGTCTGGGTTTACTGTCAAAAATTGTCAATTTCTATTGAAAATGCTCATTTGTTTGTTGAGATAATAATACATGTGAAAAATCGTGAACAGCAGTGTGTTATTCAGTTGCTGTGATTTATTTTTAGTTGGTGTTGAAGGCTGAAGGTAAATAAATGATTTAATTCTTGTGGATGACAAAGTATCATATTACTCGTGTGAAGCAATTTTTACTCAAGATATTATGTCATAGCTGCTAATAGATATTTTTATGTAAAATCGGCATCGTTACAAGGTAAAATGCACTTAAGCCTACTTATTATGTATAATTCGTTTAGAGCGTCGACTTTCTGAAACGAAACTATTGCAAACTTACCTTAATGTTGTATTCAGATTATCAAGCGTTATAAAAATTTGATAGTTGTAGTTCTAATACTATACTTGAAAAATAAACAATACCTTTATTACAATACATTTATGTATAATACAGTGAAAATACTGAGGTTTTCCATTAAACTATAACATGTACTCTATTGACTTTCTAACCTACTTTATGGCTGTTTATGCTTGTAGGCTAAACTGTTTTATACTGGACAGCGAGTTTTGAGCTCATAATTTTTTATTGAAAAGGTGCATGTCTAAAAAGTAATTGTGCAAAGTTTCAATGTTAGGAAATATATAGTTTTTGAGAGAAAAAATAATTAAAATCGATAATTTTTCGTATTATTTGACGCCATTTTGATGGGTTTTGTTCATTTTTTATTTTATTTGTAGTTTCTATGATAATGAATTTATTAGTGATTCATTTACCAACCTCTTATTATATAGTTTTTAGTAAGAAATAATAAAAATGAGATGAGACAATTTGTTTGCATACCGAATATAGATTTAGGTTAGAACCTGCCATCACCTTCGTGGTTATTTTTTTTTTAACGACCCAAAAAACTCTTTAGTACTCAAGACATTTTGTTTGTATACCGAATATAGGGCACCCCGACTCGGATAGATTTAGGTTAGAAGGGGATGGCAGGGTCTAGTGAGCGAGCGCAGCGAGCGAACAGACCCTGCCATCACCTTCGTGGTTATTTTTTTTTAAACCACCCAGAAAACTATATTTTAGTACTCAAATATTTAGTGGTAGAGCGCCCCCGGACAAAATTTTATTTTTTTCATTTTAAATACCTGAAAGTATACATTTGCTATTGTGGGGCATGGTCCGAGGGGTAGAGGGTGACACCCTCCTCTAAAAACCTCAAGTTAGACCCAAAAATGCATAAAATGTACGATTTTTTGATTCCTAACCTCAAAATTTTCAATCTTGAATATCTCCAAAAGTATGCGTTTCCTAGATTCAGGAGAGGGTTTGGGGGGTGTGGGGCCACCCCCCCCCCTCCCCCCTCCCAAAAAAACCCTTATTTCGCTGTCCAGTATAGTACAGTTTTACCCACAACGGCGTCTAGTTCCAAGCTAAGCAGAGCTTGTGTTATGGGTACTAGACAACTGTTAAATTCCATTACTTAGTTTTTATTTTACACTCAAGATTGAATAAAACTAGCGACCCGCCCCAGCCTCGAACGAGTGCAATGGTGATATTAAATATAATATATATGTATTTTACATATAAAGCTTCCTCTTGAATCACTCTATCAAAAAAAATGCATCAAATTCCGTGGCATTGTTTTAAAGATAAAAAGCAAACAGAGCATAATCATACATAAGCATACAGAGGGAAGTGATTTTGTTTTATACTATGTAGTGATGAATATGCCAGTCTTTTGGGCATGCTATCAACAGCAGCAGGAAGCAATGTTGGAGGGCTTATTAATAAAAATCCCTGAGCTGTTCAGCAATTTATTAGAAGGACCCGTGGATTGCCAAACGAATGCCAGTGTTCGCGTGTAGATTTCGCGCAATTCTGGCAAATACCAAGCAGATTACAGATTACAGGTGTTCGGCATAGATTATAAAATATTAAGTGTTTTATTTGTAGGTTTATTTATCCAAGAATGTACATAATCAATCTTTTTCAAGTAGTCTATAAATATAAAAAATCAGGTCGAGAGAAAGTGGGAGAAACCGCACACGATGCAAAATAAGCTGGGGAACAATAGGTTAATTGAAATTCTCCAGAAAGAGGAATATTAAACAATATTTGCGATGGCAGACAACATTAATCAGCAATCAATGAATATTCTGTTTAAGCCACATCATGTCACATATACAAACTACTGTAACAACATAATGTACAATTACTATTTTATGTTGTTATCAACAGCCATTACATATGAATAAAATTGTCATATGTGTTTGTAATTTTACATTTTTTAATTATTAAATGCTTATGAAATTATACTTATAACTACAAAGCAATCTTAACTATTTTTGTCTGTCTGTTTGTTTTTGTTAAACTCTGAAACAGCTTGAACAATTTTGGGTAAATTGATGTTATAATGAGTAACTTCAGCTATTAAAATAGAATAAACTTAATTGTAAACAAAATAGTAAACTTTTAAACTAACTTAAATCTATGGGTACAGTGGCGGTCTTCTGGTTAATAGCGGTATCTAACAGACAATCATAGGGTGGACTGTTCTCTTAAAATAAAATTAATAGGGGGTAATCTGCGGTTTACTGCAAATATTATTACTAATAATATCAAGGTACTATGCAAAACATAAACTTCCCGACATTGTGACCTAATAGCATTGTGCTATTTTAAGATTCTGACACCGTCAAAGTAAGTACCAGCATCTGAAAAAATAAAAATCACAGCAATAATTTTTTGTATATTGTCACTAGCACTATAAACAGTTGCATGATAAATAAATAAATAAATAATAATAAATTATGAAACATACCTTTAAATATCAAATAAAGTTTCACACCCATAAAAAAATTCAGTGTTTTCACCTCTAGTGTTTTTCCACCCTTCAAAAATTTCACAAATGCCTAAAATAAAAAAGGGGAACTACAGATAACAAAATTCAACATTAGTTACTGGTACTAGTGAAGTAATGACAATGAACCATAATTTTCGGACTAAAAAAAAAAAATCTTTGTCAGCCTACATTTTAAACAAATGCTATCCAGCCAATAAACAGTCATGAGATTTTTATTAAACAAAGTAAATTATCTCTCTATGATCATAATTTTTTTTTTTTCAGCACAATGCAGTCAAAGCTACTAGTACCCATAGCTTTGGGCATTTCCTTGGTGTCAGCCATTTCATTTGTAGTGTACTACATATTTAAAAAGGATGAAGAAGAAGAAGAAGAAAACAAAAAAGTGAAGTCTTCACGAGTAAACGTCATTGAAGTGGCTGTTCCCAAGAATATTGTGCCTGCTTTGATTGGTGAGTCATTGTTTTGTTGGTTTATAGAATAGAAATTTCTGGGCTTCTACTACAAGCTCTTAATGCGAATCATTTTACGACCTAATCTGAACTGTTATATAGGATGTATAACTCCATTCTTCTTTTTCGCTTGAACGACCTGACGTTGTAACACGTCATGGCAAGGCCCCTGGCCCATATACAGTTATCGACATAATATTATACCAATTTCGTATACAGTTACAGATATGAAATTTTTGCGGATTATTGCAGATATAGATTTTTTTTGCAGATATTAAAATCTATATATTTATAAAAAATAATCCCTATTTTCCTTGGTCACGCCATCACGCGTGAAAGGCTGGACCGATTTTATTTATTTATTATATACTTTATTGTACACCATTACACATACAAAAGGAAACTAAAAACTAAAACACATACATACAATGGGCGGCCTTATCGCATTCAGCGATCTCTTCATACTTCATACTTTCTTCTTCATATTTTGCTAATTCTTTTTTTGTTATTTTTGTGATTGTCAGAAGGTTCTTATGAAAATTAGGGTAGAGTAGGGTAATCAGTTGACGGGAGCGAAGTCGCGGATAAAAGCTAGTATAGAATAAAATTAAAATATAAATTGCAAGTTTTAACTTTTATTTCTAGCCTGCATTTGTTTGCCGGGTAAAACAAACAAAAAATGTTCTAACCTGTCATTTAAAATCCACATTTATCCAAAACTTTTATTACAGTCACGGATATATTTTTTTATTATGGATATCTGATAGCTTGGTTACAGTTATGAAGCTTCATAACATCTCTGCTATATTGTAAAAAGAAAAAAAGCCTAGCAAAGCTGGTGGTATTTTAGAGAAGGTTTGCAAAGGTATACAATACACCCAAAAACATAATTATTGCTCAATATATTCTGGCTAAACAAATATTATCTTAGACATTAGGTCATGCACCATTTCAAGTATGATTTCACTTTCTTATCTTGCAAATTAGTCATCTGTATTTTAGTATATTATCATCTCAATAATATCCTGATGGTTTACAATCATAACTTACTCCTTATCATATTGTATAAAAAAAGAAACTGAGTGACATCAACCAAGCATAGCATCAGCCTTTTAATGTTCCCACTGCTGGGACTCAGGTCTCCTCTGTAAGAGAGGGAATGAGCCGTAATACACCACGCGGGCCCAGTGCGGGTTGGTGGATGTCAGAATGTTACATGTCTTCAAATTTTAGTTCTAGGACATACCGGTTTCCTAATGATTTATTTATTTATTTATGATGTTTTCCTTTACCGTTTTTGAGAGCCATGGAGAAGACATAAATTACACAAAGTAATGCGCCTGGCTGGCATGACTGATGCGACTGACATCAGCGTACAGCCAAAATTTTTGAGACTTTGAACATGTTTTGCACAAGGGTTTCCTTGTGTGATGTAGAAGGAGATTTTCAAAAATTCATCCTCTAAAAAGATGTAACGGGAGTCCAATATTTGTACCGGAAAAACTTACTTTTACGCGAGCGAAACCGCTAACAGGAGCTGCTATTCGCTAACCTTGAGCGCAGCGCTGCCGCAGCGACGAAAATACAAATAAGTTCATTGGATAAACAATCTAATTAATAGGTTAACAATCCAATGTATCCTTGAGGCTGTTTTTTTAGAGAATAGCACGCTTGTCATAACATAAACTTGGTTATCAACTGAAGGCAGTCTTTTATTGTAATGTATTTGCTTATTAAGGGTGTTTTCACTTCCGCAATAGACGGTCACACCTTATCTTCGCATGTCGCAAGGCCATTCGGCTTTCGTATCGCATTTTGAAAGGATAGTCTACGCTAAATCTTGCTATTTGCTTGGTTATTTTGTTAGGATCGACTGATTATCGGCCGTTGTACCCATAGATTTACGTTTATGTATAATTTGTGTTACTTTTTTGGTTGTACAATATATTTTATTCAATTATTTTGTTATCATCGGTAGTACGCCGTATTTCGAGTGGGAATTTTTTTCCTCGAGTGTGCATAGATTGCATTTTACGCGCCTAGCAATGTATCTGGCTGGTGATGATCCTGTGCGAGCCTCCCAGCCAACAGCAACATAACTTATCGCAGATTGCTGATTGCTAGTATTCAAATCTCGGCTTTCCGCCCCCTGTTAAACCTTTTTTATAGGAACAAGAGGGAGTGTCAGTATTTTAATGAGCCAAATCCACCTTGTTCCTTAATTTGCGGTCCAGGGCCACGTTAAATGTTTCTAACAATCCCTCCTCTGCTGTTATGCTCTTAAAAACACGATCGATCATCCTATACCTTCAAAAGAGAAAACAAACATAATAAATATTGTTGAACTAGCGTGCACGCTCAGTTTAAAATAGATTCGTGAATGAAACGTATCTTGAAAATTGTATTTGTGTATCTACTCTGCTCGGGCCTGAATGTTGAGCCAAGTCATTCAGAAAGCTCCTTATCAAACTGGAGAGCTGTAGATCAACGGCTAATATTATTACGGCGCGCAGTATGACCCTGGTTTCCAGCTACTGTAGGCGTGAGCTTCCGGATGACGAGCAATGGGTAACTCGCCGTCCGATCTTCCGGTAACCTGTTGACCGAGCCCGAGTCGTTAACGGCGCGTAGATGATTGATTAGCGTCAGCTAAGCAGTAGGGGCCCAGCAGGGCCGAAGCTTACTGATACTATGGGTTGACTTCTGAAAAGGAAATCCTGGAACGCAAAGGCCAACTGAATGAACATAGGTGTGGTTTTAGTCAGTAAAAGTCTGACACGTCTTACCGCTCCGCCCTAGAGTGGAAAAGTCATTAGATGATTCTCCAAAACACCACATTAATTAAGTTTTTGCATTTTAACCGACTTCTAACAAAGAAGGAGGTTCTCAATTCGTCTGGTTTTTTGCAAATCTTTTTCTGTCTGGAGGACCTGAAAAATAAGAATTATGTTATTCTACTTTAGACTTCCAATATATTTTAAGTGCCACCCCGTCTGACTGCTGGGCAGACCTAGCTGTTACTTGCGTATTGGATGAAGGTTAGGCCAAATTATTGAGTCAAGAGTATATAGGTTACTTCTAGGCAAGCGTGCTCTATTATCGACCATATCGTCGCTTTCCGCGAAAATCGTAGATTTTTGGTTATATAATAATTTAATATAATATTCCACAACTATCACACAACGCCGTCTAGTCCCAAGCTAAGCAGAGCTTGTGTTATGGGTACTAGACAACTGATAGACATACTTATATATTTCTAAATACATACATATTATAAATAAATTACACACAGACACAGAACAAATGATTGTGCTCAATAAGATAAGTTTATAGATGTGCTGAACGTTGAAATTTCGTATACGGGTAGATCATTTCTAGTATAGCACATAGCACACTTTTCATCTCGTGAATGTGTTACCTTGGGATAATTTTCTACTATCAATCGAGTGAAGCTGCTGGAAGCAGCTACTTAAGATAATATATACAATTTAAGCAATGGTGGCCTATACCATGATTTTTAATTAGATGAACCAAAGTGACAGCAGTAGACAATACCCCACTGTCAAATAACAATGCCCAACTGTCAAACAACCATTGTTATAGCTGTCACTTTAGTCCGTCTAATAAAAAATCATAGTATAGATGCTTAGTGGCAATGTCCCCGACATACGAGTCGTAGGTCTCGGGTTCAAACCTAACTAAGCGCATTACTTCATGTAATTTATTTCAACACCACTACTCTCCAAAACGTTAAAGGAAAATATCGTGAGGAAACCAGCGTCTCCCAAAACCAAAAATTCAAAGAGATGTTACATCTACCAATCCGCAAAGAGCCCGCGTGGTGTATTACGGCCTATTCCCATTTTATAGCTGATTATGCTACATAAAATTTATATGCTGTCATAAGTACGAGCTAATTATACCGGGAATAATTTATGACCGCCATAAATATGCAGTAATCTCTGGTTAAGAGCGACCAACCCAAGATCGTGATTTTGACGTTACATTACGTTCACGTCTGTGTCCAAATATTTTGGAAATTGAAGAAGAAGGTAATTTATGAATGTCCACAAGATAAGTATTATTATAGCCTATTGAAAAAAAAAAAAAAAAAAAACATTGTAAAAGTGATACACAAACATAACACAGAAACCTTTGCGAATCTACTTACTATTATGTGTGAACTTTGGTCCGTTCTAACTAATGTACTCATAAATTAAAATATATTAAAAAATGTGTCTATATAAACTTGGCACATTTAAACGAGATTTTGAATGAGGAATTTTTTTTCTAAAACCCTTTTAAAGTTTTCAAAATAACACGAATTTTCTAGAATAAGTTTTGTTAAATTTCCAGTAAATGACGGGCTGAATGCCAATAGAGTTTTCAGGCGTTCTCTTTTTTCGCTTTACCTCTTCATAAAACATTGCATTGGATTGCGCCATATGTAACAACAACATTTTATACTATGCTCGCGTTGACGAAAGAAAATTGGGGAAGGACCCTCTGAGTAAATATAGATAAATATCTGGTTGAATTTAAACGACCGTTACGCGTATCACTGAAGCGTGAATCCATAATCGACTAAAAATAAATGTCTCACTGACACACTTGGTTAGGCTAAGCAGTTGGTTTCTAATGCGTATTGGATCTCCCTTTTTCTTTAAAAAAAATGGCTCCTCTAGCAAAATTATTTTAGTGTTTTCGATAGCACTGTTCATTTTATCTCGTGTCTTAGTCGATGACTCAATTTGCGCAATGACCGTACAGTCTCAATTTAAATCTCAACCTCTAATCATATACAAAAGCAACGCATTGCATCATCGTTATATGATCATATTTTTTCCTGGTCGAGCTCTTACGTGATAAGGTTTTCTTGCACCAATATTGTACAAATCACTATTATGGGTTTTGCAAGGGCCTAGTTACCCTTCGTTTGCGGCGATAAGCGACAATCAATCCTTTCCCTATTCTATCGTAATATCTACCTCGAGCAAGTGTGGTAAGTAATCAATGTCAATGCACAGAGATTTAAATTTATGCCAATGGTGTTTCAAACATATCGAAATAAAAATACGACATAAATTCCTATGCTTTAAAATACCCGTGGCTTCGAAAGGGATAGCGTTATGGGCTCCCGTGGCGAGATGCCGTGGCGTGTTGCGGTATGCGGACGACAGCACCCACCAACACTATATCAAACGCTTCATATGACTGAAATGTGCATCGGGCAGCAAAAGCTGCCGTGGCATAATTAGACTGATGCTGCGGTATCTAAGCGGATAGTATGTGCTGGTGGTAAAATCCTTTGCCTTGCCGTCTCGGTCTACTTACGACTTTACTGTCTAAAACTCACTGGTCTTCCGTGAGTTGTTCTTGGCGTTCCAAGTCCACTGTAACTCTGTCAAACAATCCCGGAACCCTGAAAAGAGCCTTTGGCCTGCAGAGGAATACAATCAGGCTTGTACTTATACGTTTACAGACGCTATTTCAGTAGTTGGCCGTTAATCGCGACATCATTGTTGGTTTTTATGTCCTTACACTACAATTGCTATAGGACTATGCGGGTGACAGCTGTCAGATTCATAGAATGCAGCTACCTATCCTTTTCTCTCATATCAAAGATGCATGTTTTTGTCCTGCTGACATCCTGCTCATGCCATGTAAAAAAGACCTTAATTACAAGTATGGGGAAACTGGGCATTCCTGCTATCATGGCATACTTCTAATAGCATGGCTACTATCTGGTTGAGAGCACTGCATTCACTAAACGAATTTGACACAATTTTATCTCTATCGTCTTCAAGCGATTGACAGAAATAGGGAATATTGCGAATTGTGAGTGTTGGAAAGATCACACATTCACAGCCGTTAATTTTTCAGGTTTCCATGCTTCAAGTCCTGACCTTGTGAATAATTCTTGCCAGTGAGAAGGCTTCGTTGACAATGACCTGTAGACGATGTTACGCAAAGATGTGCGATAATTACTTGTGTAAACGCATTACAACTTACAATTGAACCGTTGTGTGATGTTAGGTAATGTTATGAGTGACTAATTCCAACGTGCTAAGCGGTATTTTATTTTAATATTTACAAGAAGCTTGAGCGCGTTGTTTGTTTGGTTGTGATAAGCCAAGTAAGACCACAATATTTCCATATGAAGGGAGAAAAATATTCATTATAGAGACTTCCTATCAAGCGCATAAGTTTGTGAAGAGAAAAAAAAATCTTTGATGAAAGGATTTTCTTTTTTAACTTATTTAGAACACTAACATTAGTTAGGTGGTAAACATGAAAAATAAGCAAAAATACAATAGTATGTTATGCATCTTTTTTTTATGTGGGAAAATCATTTTATACGGTTTTCAACTGGACCTTAAGTTGTTACGTAAAACAGTTTTGTTTGTTTTTTTTTTGTCGAAGGCAGCGGTCAAGTGTCACCTCGTTGTAAGCACCGCTTTGGCCTTCGACGCGTCGGAGTTGTCTGCTGAAGAGGACCATTTAAAGTAGCTTTATAATCTGTGATAAGAAATGGATGCATTAGAAACATAATTTACGCGTTGAAGTTAATAGACTAGCAGTGGCGTAGCTAGTACCAGAGGGGCCCCGTATCAAAAGTCTCACAGGGGCCCCGTATAAAAAAAAAAATGTTTTTTTTACAAATGCTTGGTTTACCCTACGAGACGTTTGTGGTTTTCATGTTACGAATTTTTGCCCACGTAGGGGCCCCTGTAGCCCGGGGGCCCCGTATAATTGATACGGCAGATACGGCGGTAGCTACGCCCCTGTAGACTAGCAGCTGTCCCGCATGATGTTTTTGCGCTATATTTAATACATCATTGCTGTACTATATTTGCATTACTGTAAACTCGACACGTGCGTCTGATGTCAGTGCGTAGAAGGTTAAAGCAATAGAAAACACGATATCCTGTGTTGTATCATTGTATCTAGTTCAGTGCGCCGAGTACGAGATTCGCGTTTGGCTCTCTGATTGGTTAAGAGCTTGGAGCGGACCAATCGCAACACCGAACGTCATAAATGTATCGATCGCGTTTACGTAAACCCAACTCGTATTAGGCACTCTATTTTCCAATGTTTCTCAAAATAAATAAAACATTTCAATCGAACGTCTTTTGAAAACATGCAAGATGTCTGCTTCGCCGTGTTGCTAATTATTTTTGTTTTAGGGCACGTTGGGGCTAATTTGAATGGGTGATCGCTGTACGAGCCAATACCGCGATTTTATAGAACGTCGGTTTTACTTGCGGCTCGTTGGTGCTGATCGACTAGCGAGTAAAACAGTTTTGAACATAGAAATATGTTTTGAACGACGAGCCGAGTAGAAAATGAAGCAAACACGACGAGCCGCGAGCCAGGCTCCTCGTTCGTATTGCAATGATACACCGGCGAGCTTTACCGACGAGCCATAAGACCGCGGTTTTACTCCCCTGTCGATCAGGGCCTTTAAGGCTTCGACCCTGCTGGGCCCCTACGCTTTGCTGACATTTCCTTGAGACGTGTGTGGAACAATACGCGCCGTCGCGTCGGTCCATGGGATGACTTCTGAAAGGGAAACTATAGACCCTACAGCATACAACTACATTCAATGAATTCTCCCGCTCCAGGGGGGACCCTGGAGCGGGAGAATTCATTGAATGATTTCACACTTTAAAACAATACAAGAACCTTGTGTCGAATTTCATCCAAAATCGTTAAGCAGTTAGCGCGTGAAAAAGTAACAAACATACACACTTTCGCCTTTGTAATACTAGTGTTAGATTAAGTCTGCAGGCTAAAGTTGTGACGTCATGACTTTTTTTAGACGCTTCTCACGTCTGTGATTAGATTGACACCGTTATATAAGTATCTATTGAATTGCGAATCATCACGTCATCGTCATCTCATGTCGTCATCGTCAATAATGCATAATCACTTATGTCCGATTATACTTCGGGATTGGCCCTATAAATGATTTATGAGTTGAAACAGTTCGTTATAATAAATTGAGATGAGATAATATCAGCATAAACAATAAAATGTCTTTATGAATAGGTTCGTCAGGCACAAAACTAAGTTAAACAACTTAAGAGGGCCTTTCCCGATGCGTCTATCGTCAACGTAAGAATGGTTTAAAAGCTTATTATTTTGTCTAATGTAATGTTTGGTAAAGAGGCAACGCGAAAAAAGAGAGATAATGCCAGAACGGTCTGTTGGCAGTCGGCAATTTCAACATTCAATTTGTTTCAGAAAATACGTTTTTTTTTTAATCCTTAGGTTTTTGAAAAAAAATCAGTATTCAGAATTTTGATTAAAGATAGAACTACATAAGACGTGGACCACACCTGATTTGTACGTAGAACGACGTCGCGTGGCATAGAACTAATAATGATAGATAGAAAGATAATGTAGCTCTACAAGTCTAGTTTCCATATAAAATGTAGGTATGTAGGTATACCGACGCATCCAGATCGGCGTACGCGGCTCACGTGGGCGCAATTTAGTTATATATTAAAACATCTTTAATTTATGACTACATTATGAAAGGCCAGAGTTCACGCAAAATAGCAGATTTTTAGTGGTTTTTACTGGATGAGTTTTACGCAACTTTCTATTTTGGTTTCTTTTGTAAAGACAATTTCGACACGATATTTGTGTTTCCAAAATATCTAGAGAAAGATTTATACAAACGCCATAATTTATTGGCATGTCAGAAGTACTGTGAGAGGGATTGATGTATGAGTATAACTTACATATCTCGTTACATTTTTGTGTTTTGTTATATTTTTCCTTTTTTTTTTAAGTTTGTTTAGTTACTGTAATTGGTTGTAAGACCGTTGTAATTAATAATAATAATAAATAAATAATTACGTAAGAGCGGTTACATGGAAATGTTTTTGTGTTAGCCGCTCGGAAGTAATTCTAAAGATGTTTACGAAATGGTAAGCTTTCGCTGCAGATTTCGGATGTTTTTCTTTAATTTTTTGGAACATTTATTTATATTATTAGACTAGATGTCCCCCGCGGTTTCTCCCGCGTTTTTGGTTACTGCACCGCCTCCATGGGTCGTAAGATGATGCTATAAAGAGCTTATACCAGGAGTCCGTACTGCATCACGACACCCCGAGGTGTCACGGTGTTGTCCCAGTGGCGCCGGAACCGGTACGCTCTGCGGGATATTTTGAAAGAGTATGTAGGGGGGCATTCAAGTATTACGTAAGCAGATTTTTGGCAAATATTGACTCCCCTCCCACCTTGTCAGCAAAAGTAAGAAAAGCTCCCCCATGCTTACGTAAATATTTGTACCTACATGTTTTTTCAATGTTTTCTGGGTTCGTTAATAGCTTTAATTTAATGAGCAAAAGTTACGAGTCTAAAATAAGAAATAGGCTTGAAATAGAGAAACCAAAAAAAAAAAACAATTTTTATTTTGGCTTATTAAATCAAATTTATTTTCAGTCATCAGTCCATGACACACGAATGAATGACTTTAAGTTTTCAATAACTTTGGATGATTGCTGCTCAGTGATGTGTGTATACTACTCACTCACTTACGTGTGATTTTGAAAAATCGACATCGTTCTCTTAAAAACAACTAAAAAATATATAAGTAGGTATGACGTAATCACCATCCATATCCCAATGTCTTCAAAAAAAAAACCCCTACCGTAATGCTTACGTAATACTTGAATGCCCCTACCCCTGGATCGAAAAAGACAATAAAAGCAACACGGATGGGGCGTTAAGGTCTGACTCTCCTCGTTCTATCGAGAGTGAGAGAGAGACAACTTATTTGATGATTTCTCACCTCGAAAAAAAAATGTAAATATCGGTCAGTAATTCAAACATTACGTGGCGAATAGCATGCCGTGTGCCAATAAACCGCGCCCTTGTACTTTCACCTCGGCCTTCACTTTAACAAATAAATATTACTCATGTGCACCACACCACCACAAAACAGACTGAAACACACGAAAATATCATAAAAATTAAACCATTTTTTTTTGCATTTAGAATTGTCACAATCGTTATGCAAATTGTAAATTCGTGTGAATCGTTGCGTTGTGTAATTTCTCTTGGCAAGTTGGCTCGGGAAATGAAAATCCATTAAGTGTGATGTTACTGCCAACATCTTCGTTCATTTTGTTGTTCAATGGATTCAGTAGCATTAGTTTATAGTAGACTAGTTTCTACCAGCGGCTCCACATACGTTAAAGTAGAAAATAATTCCTCGGAAACATATTGGTGGGATAAAAAGTATACACTGTGAAATTGTTGTGGATGTTTTCCCGCGGCAGAACGACTTGCCATAAGGAGTAGTTTCGAAACATACAGTAAAAGTAGAAAAAAAAAACATTTACAAAAAAAAAAAAAAAATGACATACATCACTAAAAAAAAAAACAAAAATTTATCAAATAACTTTTAAAATAATTTCGAAAGTCGGTATTACGCGGTATTTTTATGTTTCGCGGTATTGTTATTCTTATTTAACACCAACTTCCGAAATTAAAGTTATTTTGGTTCGGTAATTCCGTGATTTATTCGAATATTTCACAAAACTTGTAACAGGAAATACGTTCTTTTTAAACCCTTAAAAGTTTTTGAGAAAAATTGACATCATTCAGAACCTCACGGCGTTCTCAACCACGACGCAGGTGCTTACCGAACACGGAAAGTTCGCTAAGTACCTGTTCCGGATTCGTGCAGAGGATTCGCCCGGGTGTCGCCACTGTGCGGAACACCCGGAGGACACGGTGGAGCACACTGTAGAGGTGTGCTCCGCCTGGGCGGAGCATCGCCGTGTTCTCGTGGGGGCGGTCGGCGGCAGCGATCTCTCTCGCCAGGCCTTGGTTCAGGCCATGGTCCGGAGTGAGGAGGGATGGCAGGCGGTCGCCTCCTTCTGCGAAGCAGTAATGCTAGCAAAGGAGGAGGCCGACCGCATCAGGCAGAGGCAACGGGGCGCTCGCCCCAGCCGCCGCCGGGATTCCGATTCCGATTTCCGGCCACCGTAGGCGCGGGCTTGCGGACGGCGTGCAATGGGTAGCACGCTGTCCGATCGTCCGGTAACCGACCGGACCGAGCCCAAGTCGTCGACGGCGCGTTCTGTTCCCGCGCGCCTCAAGGAGCTGTCAGCACACCGAAGAGGCCCAGCCTGCTAACTGCAGGCAGGCAGGGTCGAAGCCTACTGGGGTCATGGGTTAACTTCCGAAAGGAATACCCGGCCCCGGCACGATAGGCTACGAAGGAAGGGGGTAGGTTTTTAGTCAGTAAAAGTCTGACACTACTTCCTGCTCCACCCAAGGGCGGGATTTGTCATTGGATGATTTTATCTACCATAAAAAAAAAAACACGTAAGAGCTGTTGTATGAAAATGTACCTCGGGTTGGCCGCTCTTAAGAGATGCTAGCAAACCGTAGGAGCCCAGCAGGGCCGATACCTGCTAGCGCAATATGGTTGGATCTGAAAAGGGTATACTCATGGTCCTGGAACGCGAAAGGCAACTGAAGGAACATATAGGAAGACTGGTAATTAGTGAACGATACTTAAACACATGATTGTAGTCAGGATAACACACAACTTTGACCATGGGACCAAACCTGAAATCGCGAAAAAAAATCTGCTGGTTTGAGTTCGTCTAACTGGACAAAATGTACTGAACTTGGCTATTTTTTTTCGTGATTTCAGGTTTGGTCCCATAGTAAAAGTTGTTTGTTATCATGACTACAATCACGTGTTTAAGTATCATTCACTAATTACCAGTCACCCTATATATGTGGTCTTAGTCAGTAAAAGTCTGACACGCCGCTCTATCCTAGAGCAGGATAAGTCATAACGCACCTATAAAACGAAAATGGCACTATACTGAACTTGTTTTTAAATGCCATTTTTAGATAATCCTTTAACTTTTCAATCTAACACCGATTTGTAATCAGATCTTTTGTTCCAATAGTTGATGTGCCTCAGTAATTGATTCGCAACTTCTTAACGAGGCAATAAGTACTTTGAAAACCTTTATGACTGCTGAAAAATTACCTTTTTGTTTTTGATTTTCCAAACCAAACAAATAAAATGTAAGAAATATTATGAGTGGAACTATCTCTTGTCCGCGGTTTCGTTCACGTAAAAGGTCTTTTTCTATCCCGAGGGAATATAATTATTTACTATTCATCTAGATACATTATGATTATGAAGTTTATTTCTACAAACGAATAGAACTCCTGGGTTATTCAGGCTAAGTTATATATTCTTTATTGTACACCGCATAAACAACAAATATAGGACATGTTATTATAAATAAGGGTACAATGGGCGGTCTTATCGCACAGGGCAATTTCTTACAGACAACCTTTGGATGGACTGAGTGAAAGGAAATAGATTTAGGGTTGTCAGTGTACAAACAACAGAAATAATACTAATAAGACATAATAATCCGAATACATACATACAATACCAAATAATATACTAATAAATATCAAAAATATATAATACTAATAAATATATAATATATATATATAAGTTAATAAAACCATCTATGAATTAAGGTATAACAACACTGCGCACACGTGTGCCACACACGCCGATCTGGGCGCGTCGGTCTCCATACATTTTATATGGAAACTAGACTTGTAGAGCTACACTTGATACACGCCACGCGACGTCGTTCTACGTAAAAATCAGACGTGTTATACGTGTGCGTCGGTCTAATGTAGTTCTAGCTTTATACGTAAAAAAAAAAAAAAAACAATAACTAGAATGGAAAGCAGATACGGCAGAGCATTATTAAGTTGCAAGAAATTGATATTATATTGAAGTTGTAATAAGAAACTTGTAGTCTTGAGAAACAAAGTCATGCATATTATTTGGTAATAGTGTAATCTGAGTTTTAAGCCAAAGGTGATTTTCTTTGCGATTGTATTTAGATTAATTACAACTTACTGTTCTAAAAATCTATATATATAAAAGCGAAATACCACTCACTGATTAATCGAAATCTCAGAAACTATTACACCTACAAACGTAAAATTTGGCAGGCAGGTTCCTTATACGTAGGGTTTAGACATCCGTTAAGAACTGATTTTGCGAAACTCCGTAAAACGGGGGTTGGAAGTTTGTATGGAGAAACAGACTTTCACGCGGGCGAAGCCGCTGGCAGAAGCTAGTTATTAACATAAAAGAGTTTAAAAAAAAAAACAGGTCTATTTTGATGGTTCTGTTTTGCCCCTCAAAACTTGACCTTGGTCAATGAACTTTTCGATTCTACCGCAATCAGAGACCTTATCTTTTTCCACTAACTTCTTTCATATCTTTTGTCTCCAGGCCGCGGCGGCTCCAACATAAAAGAGATAGAAAAGACGACAGGAGCGAAGGTGAACGTGAAAGAGTTTAGCGGAAAAGACCACGACGTGTGCGTCATCAGGGGTCGGAGTGAAGCCACGCAGATCGCGGAGACCCTCATACATGACTTTATCAACCAGCAGCCGGTGAACGTTGAAGATAGCATCATTGTACCGTCTTGGGCCTGTGGCAGGATCATCGGTAAGTGGCTTCAATGTAATGTACCAGTGTTTCTATTTTATGACTATATTCTCTATGTCGCTGGCTTGACAGTAAAGAACACAGGTGGCTTTTAGTCAATAATAGTTCGACACTCCCTCACGCTGCAACCAGAGGAGGAGAAGATTTTTGATGAGTTAGGGACAGCTTCAAGTGTAACCAGATACAGCAATACCAGCAGAGTGAAGTGCCATGGAGTGCAGTATACCAGGTGTTAATCAAACGGATCACGTTCGTTACGCTATACTGCGCTTCAAAATACAGATAATTGACGTGGGTCAGAAGGCTGCCCAGCTTAATTGAAACTGAGCTGGACATGTCTACCGTTAACCGATCGAGCGATGGGCCCGTAAAACACAAAATTGATGCCCTGAAATCGCACGACGGGGTCGCGATGGAGATGACTCAGATGTCTTCCTTAGGAATTGGCAAGAAGTGGCTCAGAGTCGAGAACAATGGAAGGAATGAAGTGAGACTTTTGCCCAGCAGTGGGATAGTATAAGCTACATATACTATCTCCGTATCCCTTTTCCATCTAGCTTGAAGTGGGCTTCTAGTCTAATCGGATGCATCCGATTACCTATATTTTTCATAGGCAGTCTTATGAGACCTCTCCAACCCTAACTGGGGGGCCAGTTACGGAAGGCACTGACTAGCTCAAGTCGTCGACGGCGCGTAGTGCTCCACACGCGCCTCAAGGAGATGTCGGCAAATCGTAGGGGCCCAGCAGGGTCGAAGCCTACTGGGGCTATGGGTTATGTGAAAGTGAACCCGGGGGCCCTGCAACGAAGGTAAACAAGGAACAGGATTGGGGTTTAGTCAGTAAAAGTCTGACATGCCATTCCGCTCCGCCCAGAGCGGGAGAAGTCATTGGATAATTTCACACCTAAAAAAAATATCCAGTTGCTGGGCAACATGATATTCCTTGGATACTTAGACTGAGGGTCAAATTTTCTGGCGTCGTTGAGGTCCTGTTGAGATTTACGAAAGACAATATAATAATAACGACATAATAATTTGTAAACTCTGGTCTGTGTTAATAAAAGCTGAACTATTTCCCTTTATCAGGAACTCAAGGCGAGAACATTAACTCAATCAGCCACCGCAGCGGAGCAAGGATCAAGATCGCACCAAACAACGAGAAGTCAACGGAACGAAAGGTGTTGTTCTTGGGCACCAAGGAGCAGATCAAGGTTGCTAAGGACCTCATAGAAAACTGCGTGAGTATAACTTAAATATTCCATTTATACCAGTCGAGTATTCCACAAGTCTTGTACACACAGAGAAGGGGCCATCATCTATTACGTAAGATGATTTAGGGGCGGGGGGAGGGGGTCGACCATGTCTTATTTTTTTTTTAATAAGGGGATGAGAGGAAGGCCTGATAGTTTTTACGTATTATACAATACAATACAATACAATAAACTTTATTGTACACCAAAATATATAGTAACAATTTACAGGAACTTTAATCTATGGGTACAAAGGCGGTCTTATCGCTGACAGCGATTTCTACCAGACAACCTTAGGATGGATTATAAGAACTTTAAAAAGAGGGGTAGTCTGCGGTGTACTACTAGCAAATATAACTAACATAAAACCAAAAATACGAAAAATGGATAAAATATACCTTTACAAAAGATAATACATAAGCTTAAAATATATATAACGGGATATCGGGAGACCGGGCTGTTGCATCTGATTGCTGATTCGTGACTTCGTCAGCGCGGTAATCCATATTGGGCGTTGAACTTCAGGAAACTTTGAAATTAATGCACTGTAGCGATGACTGTTCACTACTTTAAGTATACAGACACCTAAATTACGTAAACAATAGACGATTACAACAATAATTAGCGATTTAGAGCCAATGGGTTTGCGAGTGCTCAAAACATGCCACGGTTGTCAACTACCCTACGTAAAATTGACATCACGTTTGCCCGTCATGACAGACGCAACTCCATTCGGTGTTACCCGCTCTTAGTTAAAATTACCAGTATCTCAAAATCAAATCGACTAATCGCTAAAAATAACAAAATAATGACCAATGATTAAAAAAAGTAACAAAACCAATTACGATTCTCCAAATTAACCGATTTTCATTATTTAATAATGTCACGCGCCGTCACGGCCGTCCTGCGTCTTCACACGTCCTCGGGTGAATAGTTTATTTCTGCAGTATTTGTGGACAATCATAAAAGAGATCAAGTAAACAACTTAACGTTCGGTCATTCTGACCGTTTGAATTAAACACCTCAATATCACAAAGAGCGAGACCTTAAATCACAGTTATCGAATAACTCCAAACACCCAGACAACACCAGATTGCCATACAGGCTGGGACTACATAGGCTATTGCCACACAGGTTAGTGCCACACAGGCTATTGCCACACAGGCTATTGTCAACAATTGTTAATATTAGCAAAGTCCTTCACAGTAAACAAATAAATCCAGATGTACAACTCACCTGCGCCGTTATCGGTACATTCTGATTCTACACTATTAGTAGGTGCCTCCAAACCTACATTCAAATCCAATGGGACACAGCACTCACATGGCATAGGTCGTATGCGATCATGTGTATACTTATACGTCCGATTAGAGTTCAATGCTTTTAGTTAATACCTGTCACTATCAAGCACCTCAGCCACCTGATAAGGTCCCTTAAATTTTGGGTATTGGGGGCTTTGTTTTATTGTGTTCATGATTTTCTAATAACACATAGTCATAAACTCAGCTAATCGAATCTCAAATTGCCCTATCGTTACTCTACCCGTAAGTTACCTTCCACAAAATAATCCGAGCTACGTTCAAGCAATGAAACTAATTGATGTTTATAATCAGTGGGTATATCTGTATTGATATTGTAAAAATTACTAATTTTTTTTCGCCCATATCATACGCTAAAACTGTTCTAATTTTCCTCAAAATATTTTGGTTTTCACAAACTTCAACCGAAAATCCCATTGACTATAGTAATTCCCTTCCAATAAAAATGGAATCAGAAATAAAATAGTCTGGCACGACATGTAATAATAACTACATTGAGTATCCCTGAATACATAATAGTACAGTAATAGTAGTACAGTTGTCAATATTTGAACATTGCACTTAACGTCTTATTGGTACCTTTCAATGTTATCGAGGTATGATGACGCTTGCCTGAGAGTCTATTTGCTAAACTTTCTTAGACTAGAGAGCACTGGGCGTCGGAATCAAAACAAAATAAAAACTTCTCACCGGATTCAATTGCTAGGTGATCAGTGGCTGGCTTCATAAGGCAGGCATTCAATCGGTGCCGCTACTAATCTGGTGTCCTTTTTCGAGCAGCGAGTGGCAATGAGACCTGGTTCGCTGCAGTGATAGCACGTAGGCGAAGATGTTTTGCTTGGTACACTGCTGCCTTGAGTCTCTTGCTGTTTATTGGTTGCTGAAAACAGAGGTTTGAGATTAGTGCTGGTATTGCGCGAGTCTTTGAAGAGGCATTCGTTTGCCATGTGGCCTAGTCTGCCATAATTATAACACTTCTTCGGTTCATTTCGCGGTTTCTTAGCGTCACTGCAAGTATTAGACTTTTCTGGCATCGCAAGCCATTAGCTCTTGTTGCAATTTTATTCTAGTATCAATTTTTTTTCAGTTAATCCTAGTCTTTGCCGGCGATGTTCAATTTTCACTGCGTGAGCCAGAGTTACAGCAATTGCAATTTGTTCAATCGAAAAAGAATGCCATTGATTCATTAATGTACTCAGAAATCGAGTAGTATGAGCTGACATGCACTCTCCGTCTTTTGGGCTTTCATTAAAGAGTCTATACAAGGTAGCAGCTGGAGTCTCGAAGTAGTTAACCCGAGCAAGAAACCAATTCCTTAACTGTGGCCAGGTTACACCAGCGAAACTATTTTGAGCCAATCACGTGGCTGCCGCGCCACGGGTCCTCTGATCATTTGAATACCGTAATTAGAGACACAATAGAAAGACAAAAGGTGTGCGGACACCGGTGTCCGCTTGGGGGCTTGAGTAACTACGTGCTTTGCTCATGGCGATAATCAGAGTACCATTAGATAATAGTTTTTCTTGCATGCATAAGTCTACAGTATTGTACCATGACCTGGCATCGACATCTCGAGAATCAGGATTGAATTTGGGGAACGTTAGCTTTGTATCAACTGTATTTGTGTCCTTTATAGCATGATTTAATTCCATCATCCTACGTTGTTGAATTTCAAACAATATTTTCTAACGGTCAGATTCACTATTTAGGTTAAAATCAATACTCTGACCTGTTTCACGTTCCTGGGAAGTCCCTGGTAATCCCACTTCTGATAACGGGATATCGGGAGACCGGGCTGTTGCATCTGATTGCTGATTCGTGACTTCGTCAGCGCGGTAATCCATATTGGGCGTTGAACTTCAGGAAACTTTGAAATTAATGCACTGTAGCGATGACTGTTCACTACTTTAAGTATACAGACACCTAAATTACGTAAACAATAGACGATTACAACAATAATTAGCGATTTAGAGCCAATGGGTTTGCGAGTGCTCAAAACATGCCACGGTTGTCAACTACCCTACGTAAAATTGACATCACGTTTGCCCGTCATGACAGACGCAACTCCATTCGGTGTTACCCGCTCTTAGTTAAAATTACCAGTATCTCAAAATCAAATCGACTAATCGCTAAAAATAACAAAATAATGACCAATGATTAAAAAAAGTAACAAAACCAATTACGATTCTCCAAATTAACCGATTTTCATTATTTAATAATGTCACGCGCCGTCATATATATATCAGTACAGTATGATCACAAAAATATCTAAGCAATGGGTTTTTTTTTCTGGTAGGTAAAATTATCCAATGACAAATCCCGCCCTTGCGCGGAGCGAGAAATAGTGTCAGACTCTTACTGACTAAACTAACAATGGGTTCAACTTATTTGCCGCGTACTATAACATTCTTTGCTTTGCTTCAACAAATTCCAAAATGAAGACAATAAATTTAAAATTTCAGGTCGCTCAAGAGAAGTGTCGCCGTGAAATTGAGCAATCGAAAAAACGCAGTCCGCGCCACGTTCTGTCGTCTTCGAAGTCACCGTCGCCAACACCATCTACGAGCACCAGTGACAACATGGAAGACGTGTCAGGTGACTCTCAAGTGCACAGGCATGTCCAATATAAGAGGCCTGGTAAGATCTGCTAACAGCATGCTTCTTTAAACCCTGAATTTACGTAAAACTTTAGACCGTAGACAGCTGGCTTTCTAGCAGCAATGGCATAGATTCGCTGGCTTGCGGACGGTGCTCACTGTCCGGTAAAGACCAAGCCCCGAGTCGTCGACGCGTAATATTGTTTGAAAAAGAAAAATGATGCCAAAAGTAATAAATTCATGACAACTACCGATATTTAAATCTAATATAACCAATTTTAATCATCCATTCAATCTTACCAACCGCCACACTTTGGTTTACTACCATAAACAAATTTTTCGATAGTTAATTTATTTTTGCAAATGGCATATTTGTTCATACACCGTTAAAGTTTCCCACGGGATTAAAACGATCAAAATTTAACGGTGTATTTTTGGAAACTAAATCGCGAATATAGGATAGATGTTATTTGGCGGCTTCGATCTTTTGCATTCCGCCCTGGTTCAGGCCACGGAGTGAGAGGGAATGGGAGGCAGTCGCTTCCTTCTGAAAGTAGGCAGCCGAAACCGTGAGGCGGAGACAAGCCTCACGTCCCGACTCCTAAGCTGATTTCTGGCCACCGCAGACGTAGGCTTGCGACGACGAGCAATGGGTAGCTCGCTGTAGGAGGGCCTCGTAATAGAACTAAGCCCGGTTAGGTCCAAAGCCTGCCAGCGCTGTAGTTTGTTCGATTTACAAAAAGGATTTGGAAAAAATTTCCTCCCGTGTGGGCCGGGTGCGTCGCTAGTTCTATTATACGTCAAATACTATATTAGCAATGTCGTGCCTAGCGGCTGCGATTTCGTAATCTCTGGTTTGAGTGCTGAGCCAGTGTAGTCGGTACTCAACTGAGGTGACGTAATAAGTACCTTATTTATTCAAGTATGAGTACCTATTTTAATGATACTTTATTCTATTTCAAATATCTATTATTATCTATTTATTTAGTGAGCACATCTACCATAGTGTAGTTATTTTTTAACCCAAAGATTAACGGGCAAAAAAAGACTCTTGCATTATGTACCACTACTGTACATAAAGAAAATCATCGAAAAATCTAAAAATAAGTATTCTCATGCATTCCACTTCCTTCTTTGGCAAGTCTAGTTCAAGCTGCTTGTTTGTGTAATACATTAGCTATATAAGCGAGACGTGCTCAAACGCTGCCAGCAATTACAAAAATGGTGAAGAAACATAAAAAAAACTTTATTTCAGACCGTCTATATTATGTTAGTTATTACACCCTTTAAAAATATGTTTTGGTAAACGATACTATAGGAGAGTGATCTCAATTCAAATATATTTTGCGCACACCTGACACACCAGATGTCAGTGTCAAAATGGCGCAACTCGGCTTATCACAAATGACCATCAGAAAGCTGTTGAATGTAAGGACCTAATATTATAAAAAAATACGAGAACTCATTTTTTAAAGTCTGTAATTCAAAACATTGATGATAGCTTTTGCCAGCGGCTTCGCTCACGTGAAAATAGGTATTTTTCCATACAAACTTTAGACGCCCCTTTCATCCCCTTAGGGGTTGAATTTTGGGATATCCTTTCTTATTCTTTTTTTACATCACAAAAGTCAGGCTGGGCGTAAACAAGTGAGTGAGTTCGGATTTTGCCTTTTATGTATACAGATAAATTGGGCAAACATGTTGACTATCATAAAGATGCTAATTTGTCCTTAGCCTATATTTAAAGGTTTTACAGTTTGGGTTTGTCATTATCTAAATAAAATTATACAGAGAATCGCTATCTTAGAAGTTCTGAGCCAATTCAAGAAGTTCTATTAGAAAGTTGCACTATTATTGACTACCATAGACTTCTGTTTATCCCTGAAAATCGCTAGTTTTTGGGCTGCGGGGTCGAAACCATATGGGAAAAGTAATTTACATTAATGTCGAAAATTACTTTCATATACAACCTAATTCTAATTCAGAGTCAGAAAATGAAGCTACCATTTCAGGTTAGATTTTGAGTGTAGTATTAAAGTGATCATAGCTGGGATTGGAGCAAAGGATGGCTAAAGTAGTGTAATGTGTCTCTCTACACTATCTATCTATAAATTACGTCACAAGTTAAACGGTGATTGATATTATGTGACAAGGAGAGGGACGAGCCATCAGTTTCGTGACGTCACATTTCTAAGTCTATATCCTATACCTATATACGTTTTCTTGCATAAATCTATATGCGTTAACTAAGGTTAAAGCAGAATTTTCAATTTTGTCGAAAATTTTATAAATATTTCCAACTTTATCTCTATGATTATAAGTTTTAGGTGGTTTTGCTGGCGAGTTTGAAAACTAATCTTCCAACTACAGTTTTAATTTAATCATTAAAGATGAAAATCATGATGTAAATGATCCTAAAATTGCAAAACATTTGACATCAAAATAGGGAGGAGAGCCCTACAAATTTGATCAAGTATGACGAAGAGGAGGGGGAGAGGGTGTCAAAAAAACATGAATTTCATGTGACGCCATTTTTGATTGACTCCAAAACGTAAATATATTGTATCATATTCACTCACCCTAATACGATAGCTCATTAGACCTTGTCCTCATGAAGTAAAGAAAAATGCTACGTGCCATATTCGTCAGCCGTTTAAATGAAGTAGGCCTACTGCTCACAGCTTACTAAACTATGAAACTGTAGACGAAGCGGCAACGTCGTGCCCCGCGTGTAATGTCGAATACTCGTCTATGAAGCTATGCGTCCGCTGTCAGGTAGACCTTATATTACTCGACGGTAATCATCAGTAGGCGAATATTATCTTTATAGGCGTGTCTTTACTTACGTTGTCATGAGGACTGTACCTTACCGACCTTGACCGTCTTTTTATCTTGACGTAGTCAGAAAATAAAACTCGTTACGTAATCACAAACTTAACTTTTATTGATGTAAGTAGTACAGTTACAATTCACGCTAGTTACTTCACCCAGTGCTACATAATAGGCCCATATCATATTTACCTCTCAATTCCATAGTGGGGGATAGCGTTAGTGAAATAAGCAACCAACAAATAGGTAATACATTGGCCACCATAAATACTTTGACAAACTAACAAATTACGAAGTACGTTTAAGTGATTGTTACACTTGGTTTAATTTTTAAGTCCTAGTTAAATAAACATTTAAACTACATACTATAAATTTATGAGTGCATGATTTGTTCACAATACTTCTTTAATCCTTCTTTCTTCTTCTTATAAACTATCATTAATAATTTACAAAGAAATTGATATTACGCGATAAGTACGTACAGAGTTATTATAAATAACAAGTTTTTTAAAAATATTATCATCTTAAGTGCATGACTTGTGATATTGTGTCAACATAATACTTCTTAAATACTGTAAGACCTATTACGATCGATCATTGGCCTAACAAACTATCACATCAAAGTTTTATATTCCTTATAGTTGCGAACAACGATGGAGCGGACACGACCAGCCACGGTACCAGTCAGTGTTACCCCTCGTTGCCCCGAGATACGGTGGGTGGAGGTGGATCAGAAACCGTACCCCAGACACCAACTTCAGAAATATCGACGTTACAACGGCGCCATTTTATTTTTGTTATTTTTATTTGGACAAAAAATAAAATTTATTCTTACTGTAAATGCATTGTAGGCCTTGTAAGTTTGCGGCGAAAACCCACAAAAATGGAGGCAGCATTACAACCTGTGGGAGAGGAGACACGTAAAAGGGCAACCCCAAACGCTCTCGAGTGGCCTACCCCGAAAGCTCCAAAGCAGCAACGTGTCATAACCTGGCGAGCTGACAGAAGAGAAGTCACGGCTCCATCGCTCAAAATCCCCACCTGTGTGGCCGATCACATCGACAATGCGCTCGTCGAGTACTTGGCCGTCGAGACCGCCACCAAAGAAGTATACCGTAAGCAATGTATCTTCATTTTATATGCTTACTGGTGGAACAAAATGACACTGCTAAACGGGCTACTCGATGAAGCAGAAGCAGCCGTATATAATAACGTCACTCACCAGGTTCTTAAAGGGGAAATGACGGGCTCATATATGGCTGCTTTCAACTATAAAGGCGGCTTTGTGTCCAAAGACGAAGATAAATCGATGCGCTCAGGTAGAATCACTTTCACCACACCGAAAGACGATCCCATAGTAGTGACAGCCAAATTCACTAAGATCATGCTAAACGATAAGATCCTTGAAATGGCACAAACCGTCCAGGAGACCGAGCAAATCTTCCATTATTGGCCAGTACCCAAAATAAAATGGGTGAATGGGGTTCCCGGGTGCGGCAAGACAACCTGGGTAGTCCAACACTTCGACGAGAAGAGAGATGTGGTAGCCACAACTACTATCGAGGCAGCCAAAGATCTCAAGGGAAGGCTAATACGCCGCCTAGGAGATCGAGTGAAAAATAGGGTGCGGACTTTGGCTTCAATCCTTGCCAACGGATTCAAAGAGAAATTCTATCGTCTAACAGTAGACGAAGCCTTGATGAATCACTTTGGGTCCATAATAATGGCTGCAAAGTTGGCTGGAGCGAGAGAAATTGTTCTAATCGGAGATGTGAACCAACTACCTTTTTTGGACAGGGAAAACCTGTTTCCACTTTGGTATACCCGTCCAAACCTTGTGGCTGACATCACTCAGGAACTGCTCTGTACGCACCGCAATCCTATGGATGTAGCATATGCTCTGAGTGACATATACTCGGGCATTTATTCGTCAAAGCAGCTGGTGCATTCCCTGAAGGTAGAAAGGTATACCGGGGCGCTAATAAACAAAATGTCAGAGAAAACTCTTTTCTTGGTTCACACTCAGAAAGAAAAGGCTCTCCTCGCCAGCCAAGGGTATGGTTCTGGAGCTGAGTCACGCATCCTCACTATACATGAAGCTCAGGGTTTGACTTGTGAGTCCGTGGTTATTATAAACACGAAAAGGAGGAGAATGAACCTTCACGATAGCGTCCCCCATGCTGTAGTGGCAGTTTCTAGGCACACTGTTAGTTGTGTCTATTATACCGATTGCTTTGACGACGCCATTGCCTGTTTCATAAGACGTGTGATGAACGCTCCTACAATAACGATCGTCGACTACAACCTTAAGATGGCCCTGCGACATCGAGACACGGCAGTTGTGGACAATTTGCTAAGAATAACAAAATCCTTGACCTGTCAGAAATATACTTTACGTTCTTATAGGACTATAATACGTTCATACATTTCAGCACATACGTACGTTCCTGTTGTTATTAATTTTGTGTTCCTTGTCAAATCGAGACTGAATCGAATTAAGATTTCTATATATTCTTTCTTTGAAAATAAAGACTGATTTTTATACGTAATCCTTACGTATTATAAAACGAAGACCCCCACCGCGTCTGTCTGTTTTTTTGTATTCAAAAACTGCTGGACGGATTATCATACGATTCTCACCAATAGACTGAGTGATTACATGTTAGTGCTGGGTTTAGATGTTATAATTTGATTTTAAACGCGCGTCCTTACCTGGGACGAGCCGCTAATGATAAAATAAAGTATATTTTAAATCAGGAAAAACGTGATGGAATCAATAACGATAAAGTTTTGATATTTTTGACAAATACTTTAATTATTGTTAAATAGGTTATTAATAGGTTATTGTTAGAATAGGTTTTTAATTATTCCCATTCCGCCTTTTCCAAAATGCAATCTAAAATAGTTCCGGGACTATTACTAGCTTTAATTGGCATTAAACCTAATAATAGTCCTGAAAATACATTTAGATCGCTTTTAATTGGTATTAAATTTAGTAATAATCCCGAAAACTACATTTAGATACCGTTTAATCGGGATTAAACCTAGTAATAGTCCCGGAACTATTTTAGATCGCTTTTTGGAATAAGGCGGTTGGTTCAGGTTTAATTATTATTGCAACTGCATCTCAGTATCGTCATATAATTAGTGTTAGTGTCTGTTTTGTTTATTCTATTGTTTGTTTTATTGGCCATAAGGAGGGCTTTTTGTTTTATTTATTTTTTTATTAGAAAAGTTTTGAATATATTTAGAGGCTTGCGGAAAAGAGAGGAAAATCTCACATACCTCCGTTGAAAAGGTAGGATCCTGCGGCCAGTCGATTGTTTTGTCTGGTCCCGTCAACTGCCTGATAGTTGATTTCTGACTGTTTTATAATGTCTAATCGCGATGCATTATTTTGAAATGCAGTTCCTATATAAATGTCGGTACAAATGTATAGTTGTATGTCTAATAAATAAGTAAAAATAGTTAGGTATTCCACCGTTACGTAAGTTATTGATTAGATAGAAACTTTGGGTAGGATATCAAAGATTTTGGAAATAAATTGTCCGAGCGTGTTTTTCGCGTACAATGGTCCGCATAGGACTAGGTGAGGAAACCATACACAGGCATAACATAACAGAGCGCGTTGACCTCGCTCTAAGTCTATGAATTTAATTAACGCGTTTAACTGAAATAGAGATACCATAGGCGCGGGCTTACGGTCGGCAAGCAATGGGTAGCTCGCCATCCGACCGTCCGGAACCGGTAGGACGGCAAGCAATGGGTAGCTCGCCATCCGACCGTCCGGAACCGGTAGGACGGCAAGCAATGGGTAGCTCGCCATCCGACCGTCCGGAACCGGTAGGACGGCAAGCAATGGGTAGCTCGCCATCCGACCGTCCGGAACCGGTAGGACGGCAAGCAATGGGTAGCTCGCCATCCGACCGTCCGGAACCGGTAGGACGGCAAGCAATGGGTAGCTCGCCATCCGACTGTCCGGGACCGGAACGGGCCCAAGTCGTCGACGGCGCGTAACGTTTCACGCACGCCCAGCAGGTTCGAAGCTTACTGGGGCCAAGGACCGATTTCTGAAAGGAAGGTTCGGTCCCGGTATGAATGGCCAAGAAGGAACAGGAGTGGGTTTTTAGTCAGTAAAAGTCTGATATCATCTCCCGCCCCGGCCAAGGGCGTGGAGATATCATTGGATAATTATCCATCCTAAAAAAAAAAACTCTGAAATAGAGATGCAGCAGTATGCTAAGAAAGACAAACTGTACCAAAACGACATATTATTGTCTCGAAGAGCAGGTGTCTGGAAGAATTTGTGTTGTTGTGTTGTTGTTGTATTTAGGAACGTTTTGAAAACCTAACTCAGTTTTCTGATTCCGTTTGTAATCTGTACAAGATGGTGCCAAGATTGTCTGTGGTCAACACCAAAATATCTGGTTTGTGATAAATTTTGTAATGTGCATCAACACATGTGTACCTACTCTAATGTTAAGCTCCAAGGTAACCCGCGAAATTCAAAATTTTATACGTATTTTTTGCTATTTGCAGTTATGTATCGGAAATTAAGGTAAAACCATATATATTTACAGTAATGGCATGTATGTATTTTCACAATTATCTATATATATAAAAAGAGAAACTGAGCTGAGTGATATCAACGTACAGCCCAAAATATAGGACCTAACAGCGCATTCACAACTTTGTTCTAAGCGGCGAGATGCGCGGCGAGCGGGGCCGTATCGCTCGCTCGCCGTTAAAACCGAAAGTCGTGAACGGGACATAAGAGCGTGAGATTTTGGTTTATTTTAGCACTAAGAGAGGATTTCCCAAAATTCACCGGTTAAGAGGATAAAACGGGTGTCCTAAGTTTGTATAGTGAAACCTACTTTCACGCGGGCAAAGAGAATATAAAAAGAGCCTGACTGACATATCAACACACAGCTACGGGTCTAGAAGCGAGAAATTTTGCACAAGACTTTCTTTTATGACGTAAGCGAGGCATAAGAGGAATTTTCAAAATTCATCCCCCAAGGGATGAAATGGTGGGTTCAAAATTTGTATGGAGAAACCTACTTTTATGCGGGCGAAGCCGCTTGAAAAAGCTAGTACTTATTAAAACCATTAACATAACTTTCTAACCTAAAAAAAACATACATGTTGCTACCGCAAATATAATTTTTGTTACCATACTATCTTATAATAATCCTCGGCACACAAGTTAAACCATCATAGCGGTCGACCTTGTATGCGCAGTAACAGATATTCAGGTCTGAATCGAGGTGGGGGGGCTGCAACCGCAGCAATGGGTACCGTAGCTACTATACTGATTTGTAAATTGCAAAAAAAGAACTTCGCGAGCTACCGTAGAACATTTACTTTATGATCTGTACTTATTTGTGTAAATTATAATATACTGTAGCAGGTATAATTAAGCTAAAACTACATTAGACCGACACGTGCAACGCGCCTGATTTGTACGAAGAAAGACGTCGCGTGGCGTGGATCTAGTGTAGCTCTACAAGTCTAGTTTCTATATAAAATGTATGGAGACCGACGCGTCCATACGGATGTGTGGCACACGTGTGCGCAGTGTAGTTCTAACTTTAGCTTTAGCTGTATTGAATGTGGTGTGAGTAGGTTATTTTTGAGCCATGTAAATATTTGTCTCATACGTGATTTATATTCTATTTTTTTTTTTTGTAAGTATTGAATTCAAATAATTTTTAATTATTATAGACAGAGATATTATATTTTTTAATTTTTAACGGTATTTATTTTGTAAACATCTGCAAGATTAATAAATAATATTCCGTTGTATTTCTTGACTTTAACTCATTCCCTGCTTGTTCATCCATGAGAACCGGGCTATCCAAGTATATAGTAACCTAACTCCCCCACCTCCCTCCTATGCTGACCAGGGCCTCAAGTCTGCTATTACAATCGTGTCACAACGATATATTATTGATTTGACAAATTGTTGATTTTGTCAACTTCGGTAATCTACTATAATATAACGGCTTCATGACTTTCCAATGACCAATCACTGATACTCCATTGAAAGAAATTGCATAGAATGGTAATCTGCTAACATTTTTACAATTCCTTTGATCAGTGATCTACCATTAGAACGTCATTTTGCAGTCATCATCATCTTCCTGCCCTGGTCCCATTTTATTTGGGATCTCCGCAATACGTTTTGTTCTTCCATTCTATCCTATCACTCCTCGCATCCATTCACATGTAAACTCATAACTTTTTTAGTAACATGCGCTCCATCCCTCCCACATGGCCATAACAAGACAAACGATTGTGCAGTCATTGCTTTTAATTCGTTACAAGACAGCTCGTACCACAATTATATTACGAGACCACTGACCGACCAATGATCAGCCATTATGAATTAACAGATTACGAACTTTAGCAAAATGACAATGTGATCGTGTTGGAATGACGAATTTATGAAAATAGCAGACTGGGGCCCTGGTAACGAAACATTGATGTAAACACATTTCATCTATTCTGTATCACTGCGTGTAGTCGCTCAGTTTTAAGTAAATCCTGGCAGCAAAAATTTTCTAATTAAGGCCCTCACAGGCAAGTCCGGTTAAGAAATCGACAAATACAGAGGTTAACCCGAGAGATACCATTCACAAAAAAAGAAACTATTCCTTTTTTTAACGTTGAGCTGCAGCTATCAAGTCTAGAGAGAAGGAATTTAGGCGTTATCACCACGTTATCATGTAGACAACCATTTCATAAAAACTAAGCAAAGCAAAGAAAGCAGAACATTGCTTTTTTATTCTGGTCAATCAAAGAGGCTTGAATAAGATGGATTAGGAATACAATGAAAGTGTAGAGGATGTGAAGTCTATGGTAGCAATATTTAGAGCCAAATTCACCAATAAACTAATCGCGATTCGTTCAAACAAAACGCAGTTTGAGCGACTAATCGAGATTATAGCTTCATTTTGCGTTTCACCGCGATGAATTAAACTTAGTTTACGCTAAACTCAGTTTCAATCCTTTGTTGTCGCCCATGTTTACGACACGGGTCTTTAAACTAGATTACGCTGAGCTCAGTTTAGTTGAACTAAGTTTTTATATTGAATGATGAAATCAGCCCTTAGTCAATGATTACTTACATTTGTATTAACTCCTACCTCCATGGGAAGAAGTTTTCTTAATGAACACTGTATAATGCCAAAGGTGCTAGATCCTTACGACATATTAATTCTTATCAAGAACTGAAAAACATTCTATGTAATATCAAGTAAACCAAGGCACGGTTTACTATATTTTTGTAGCACTTCCGTGGTAGGGTCACTACTGCTGACTTAAAATAGCCTGAGCACTCTGATTCATTTTCAGCTGAAATCCGTTCAGGAAGACTTGGAGAAGTCCAATACCCAGGATTGTGACCATATCCTGTTTGTGATGCTGATGATAATTGTCCCTCTCGATGACGGCTATCGTCCATCTGTGAAAATTGGCTAGAGTTAGACCCATCCTTAAGGTCATAATCCTAAAATTTCGCCCTATAAGCCTACTGCTATGTCTATCCAAGGTCCTAGAGAAGGTTATCTACGACCAGCTTCGAGCATATGTAGCTTGAGGATCATAGCATTTTGCCACTCGCTCAATCAGGCAAGAGACATAGTACAGCTAGAACCTTTCTTGAAGTGGTCGGGAATACCTTTGAACCCAGTGACAAGAGCATAGCTCAAGCATGCTTGTCCTACTGGATTTTCACGGTTGTTTTTTTTTTCTACTAATACCTTACTTCTTCCTCTCTATGTGATCCTATAGATGTCAGGTTCATTGGTTTTAAAGTTACTGAACTCACCGTTTTTAGTTTATCCAGTTGACAAGCGACAGTAATAGTATAATGTCCTGGTCCCGGAATTGATCGTGGGCTAGCTTCTTCTGTACAGTACTGACATGACCAAATGCCTGATCAACACCAAGATTTGACCAAAATCCTCTACTGATTTGCAGATGTATCTCTTTCCATCCTCAGCAGACTGTTGACACTGTTAAAAGAATTAACGAATATTTGGATAGTTAATTATTTTGTTTGGATAGAATCCCAGCCTGGTCTATCTGTTTTTTTTTAGTCTATGAGGTCTTGAACCCAGTCAAATCTAGTATTACATAAAAGATAAAAAAAATCAAAAGCTAGTATACGCAACGCACAGCTAAAACTACTGGGACTAGGAGTGTAAAATTTTGCACAAAGTTTCCTTTTATGATGTAGGTGAGCTTTCTAAGAGAATGAAACGGGGCCGGGTGTTCAAAGTTTGTATAGCGAAACGTATTCTTATGCGGGCGAAGCTGGTTTAAAAATAGAAATTATGGGTTCTAAATTGCCACATCATGATAGGACATGGCAATTTAGATGTGAGGATTGACAGCTGTCACACATTGAAAGGGTGCCAGTAACCATTTTGAGGTTTACATTCAATACGGAAGCACAAATGCTTCTACCGTCTCAATCTTTTAAACTGTATACGTCCTTATATGAGTATGAACATGCTCTGTGTGCCACTAGTCTAAGCTGAACTAAGTTGACACTATCTATGAGGCGTGCATTTTCAGTAAAATCAATAATTTCGTTCAAGATTCAGCTTTAATATTCCTCCCAGATGTCACATAACTACAGTTACAGTTAAGGATATTGATTTTCTCAAACGAATTACAAATTCACTTATAGAGAAAACGTACATAGGTTTAAAACACTGTTACCTACCAGTAAGCGTAGATAAAAAACATAAAAAAATGTGTACCTATCTTAAAAGTCGTCATCATCATATTCCTGCCTTTGTTTCGTATTATTTGGGGAATAGCGAGACTCGGCGCAATCTTTTTTTCTTCCAGTCGTCACGCCATCACTCAACTCCCTTTTCTTTTATATCACTTTTCACACAATCCAACCATCTTTTCTTTGGCGTCTATGTATCTTAGAACTACTAAAACATTTAGGCTTAACATTACATCATTACAACATGACAAGTACAAAATAAAGAAATCAGAAGGTAGGTTACCACAAGAAACAGCACAACAGTTTTGAGCGATGAGGGTAGAGTATAATTTTAAATTGCGTATTTATATGCGATTTATTAAAAGGTTTTCGTTTAATATTTTTACATAATTATATTTATTTTGGTTTATGTAGACGATCGTTATTTATTTTTGATTATATTTGTTTTTTTTTTTTCGTTTTGTAAATAAAAACTCAAGGCAAATATTTGCCATGATTTACTTTTTTCTTTTCGCCAGAAATGAAACCTAGGTTATTGTCAGAGAGCAATGCGAGAAATAATAGCAAAAATAAACCTGATCCATAAACCGTAACCGAAAGAAGATACGTTTAAAAGCGTTGCTAGTGTAATACGTAATATTTTGAAGTTTCTATTGATAAAATAGATTTAGAATAGGTTAGTACTGCACTAAAACTAGTAAAAAAAAAGAGTGTCACACGAGTTGGAAAGATACACATTAGTATTGTGATAGTGATTGACACTATTTAATGCGTATGAGTATACATCATAAATACCGAAACCAATAAAAAAATAACGCATGATAAAAAACCTATAATAATCTACTAGATAGTCTCTAACTTCGTTCGGTTACGGTTGGTAGACATAATTCTTTTTGTTATCGATTTCTCATACAGTTCTTTAAGAAATGGCCTAGGTTTTCACTTTTGGCGAAAAGAAAAAAAAAATATGCCAGCAATGTATGGCAAAAGTTTCAATTCTCCTTTATGATTATTATATTAATATTTATTTTTATTAATTAGATGTCTTCTAAATGTATGATTTTATTTCATGCATTATATTTCTCTTTCTATATTAAGTTTTAGGCTAGATTAATTTTATAAGTTTGTGCATTTACAAAAACGTAAATTGTTATCTGACTTTCTCCATTTCTAAAGGGTAATTGGATCAGAATTTCAAAATACAGAAAACTACCCTACTTTTTGGCACAATCAAATTATCACAAAAAAAAAAAAATACAATAAATTGAGCTGCGTGATTTGCGTAGTTTGTATTGGTGATTTCAAGTTCCATGTTGTCAGCAGCAACTTTAGCAGTAGGTATAGCTCTTTCTTGCAACTAGCCCGACACTACAGTACGATTTACATACAGTTTGAGCGTGGAAACATGTCTACGGCACGTCACCGCCACCTTGCTACGTCACGACGCCGCCACCGTGAGACGTCGTCGTGCTGCGGCACAGTGCCGTGAGACGTCACGGCGTCGTGCCGCGGCATGGTGCCAAGTACGGTGCATGCACCGCGGGCAAGACAACAACCATCGTTCAGTTTCTGTCTGGAGCAGAATAAGAGCTGTATCACACTACGTTCGATCCGAGTCCGGGAAAATATGGTCCGTAGTAGCCGTAGAACTATTTCATTATAATAAAGTTGTGGCGGGGGCGAGCACGAGTACTTTTCTGCACTAGTGTGGAAAACTGTCAAAAAACTGTCAATTGCGTGACTAAAAGCGGTACGATAGGAGCGGGTTTTTGACGGATCGGATTCGGATCGGACGTAGTGCGTCACTGCTCTAGTACGTCTTTCGCGGTCCATATCAAGACCCCAGTAGAATGACAAGGAAATAGGTAATAATTACACCTAAAACATCCATAGATTGACTCTTACGGCGCGCACTGTTCCCGTGCGCCTCAAGGAGTTGTCAGCAAACCGTAGGGGCCCAGTAGGGTCGAGGCCTAGTCTGGGGCTCTGGGAAGGTATGAAAATGCATACCAGGGCCCTGGAACCAAGGCAGGGAAGGAACAGGGTAGGTTTTTAGTCAGTAAGAGTCTGACACTATTTCCCGCTCCGCCCAAGGGCGGGATTTGTCATTGGATGATTTTACCTACCGTAAAAAAAAAAAAAAAAAAATAGATTGACTCAGTTTTACTCGCGTGATAGTTGAAAATTATCCTAAAGGTAGGTACATACTCCCGGGATAAAAAATATCCTGTGCTGAACTAGTCTACTCATGTATCAAGTTTCATCGAAATCCGTTCAACCGTTCGAGTATGAAGAATTATCAAACATTCCATACACACTAACTTTTGCTTTTATAATATTAGTGTGTTCGACCAGACAGTTGCAAACCAACAGAGGTGACCTTGTTATTTTCAATCCGTGTAGACAACAGTTGTAATCATAGTTGTGGTCATGGCTTACAACAGTTGGGAAAACGCGCCTCCAAGGGCGTTGAAGGTCATGGTTTACAACTGCTGTCTACACGGATTGAAACTAGCAAGGTGACCTCTGTCGGAACGTTGGTTTGCAACCGTCTGGTACACCCTTTAACGGATATCCGAAGTAGGCTTTCGGCGCGTTTGTTTGAAAAAAAAAATCAGGCATTGAACATTTTCTTTACGGGATTTTTTCGAGTGACGGTTTTAATTATTCGCAAATGGATTTATAGTGGATGTTGTGATATAAAATTGGTGTAGTTGTATCTCAAGTGTCTACATAGCTGGACAATATTTCATTGAAACAGGCGCGATTTCGGCAAAATGGAAATGAGAAAGTTATCGTAGTATTGCTGACTAAGGACTCACTACCCCGGCAAAGCTTGATGAGAAGGATGACTCGACCCATTTTCTGACAAATACTGCAAAAACATAACAATGTATTACATCTGCATTTACGCATTCATGCTATAACATACAACCAATAAACTTTTTACAATCAAAGTTGTAAAAAAACACGTTAACGATAAACAATAGATACAAACTAAAAGTAAGTCACCGTAGGCCTAGAACGCAAAGGGCAACTAAAGAAACACGGGTTAGTTTTAATCAGTAAAATTTGACACTCCTTGCTCCACCCAGAGCGAGAAAAGTTATTTGATTATTTACTAATCAATGTTTACCACTCCAAAAAAAGAGGCTTTACATGTAATGTTCCCTTGGGTTGACTTCCAAAAGGGTAATCCCTGGGTCCTGGAACGCAAGGCAAAGAAGGAACAGAGATATGGTTTCAGTCAGTAAAAGTCTGACACGTACCCCCGTAGAGCAGGAGAAGTCATTAGATGATTTGCCACCTTAAAAAAACTAATAAAATGTAGGTAACGCTCAAGTTTCTCCGAAACTCAGCTGTTTGTATTGTCGATTTATACACCGTTAAATTTTGGTCGTTTTAATCCCGTGAAGGGTCGATTCGGTACATGAAACACTATCAATTTGTAAAGAGAAAATTAAATAAAAAACGGTAATTTAAAAAACTAAAAAACCCGACTGCTTTTCTAAATAGAAAAAGCCCTAAACAAGAAAGTCGTTGTACCCGTTTGCAGTTAACTATGTCTATATAATATTATAAATACAAGATAAATTGTTGCAGTCGGGACCCATTCTCGAAATGGAGGCTTAGTCAATTAAATATTACATTGCAGATTACTTCAATCTACTGACTAGACGGCTGAGTTTCTAGAATGGGTCCCGACTGCAACAATTTATCTTGTATTTATAATATTATATAGACATAGTTAACTGCAAACGTGTACAACGACTTTCTTGTTTAGGGCTTTTTCTATTTAGAAAAGCAGTCGGGTTTTTTAGTTTTTTAAATTACTGTTTTTTATTTTTTATTATTTTTAGTTTTATTTTATTACGATATTATTTTCACAGTAATTACGAATCTAACGACACCCCGCAAACTAAAATCCATCGAGCCATTCAGGCCGCAGAGCGTGCCAAACATTTGGACTTGGCGCCAATAATCCGCCATTTTGTTGTCTTTTTTTATTTTGATGTACCCAGTGTCACTCTCACAGTAAATACAAATCTAACGACACCTCTCAAGCTAAAATCCATCAAGCCGTTCAGGCTGCAGAGCGTGCCAAACAATTATACATACATACATACATACATACATACTCTCGAAAAACATAACCCTCCTTCTGGCGCAGTCGGGTAAAAATAAAGTACTTTTTTTCTAAAACTCGAATTAATATACGCATGTACGAAATTAATTTATTTATGTAGACGAGTCAATGGCCTTTGCCCAGGGGTGGGACAGAACAGGCTAATAAAAAAAAAACCGAGTCTATGACCTTGCAGGTAGTTGTCGGTCGTTGCGTACGTGCCTATCTACAGTTCATTGGCCTCGCTCAGTTGACGTTCACTTAAAGAAATTCATTTCGTACATGCGTGAATTAATTCGAGTTTTAAAAAAAGTACTTTATTTTTTAATTTTCTCTCTACAAATCGATAGTATTTCATGTACCGAATCGATCCTGCGCGGGATTAAAACGACCAAAATTTAACGGTGTATATGTCGACTTCGGAAACCGTAAACATTCCGTCGATATCGTATTCTATAGTTCGTTTCACGAAAAAAATCCCGTCACCGTAATGTTGGTAGCACGGCAAACCAGTGTTGCTACATTTTTTAGTAATGAAATTACTTAATATTAGGGAGATATACTTAAATTTCTACTACTACATAGGAATTTGGAACACTTCATAGCTTTTATTGGGTTGCAAGAAAGGAGTCTACTCACAGGATAAAACCTTCGATTGTCGACCGCTCTAGCAGCAGTCAGTCTTGATAGGTACGTGATTTAAATTGTACATCTGGCAGCCCTGACAAGCACCTTCGTTCTTTGACGTTTAGACAGGCAGGGGAGCCAACATTACAACGAAGGGAATTCTTTAGTGAAACGCACTTTAGATGTTAATGAACCAAAATGTTATTTGAGTGAGTCCTTTAAAAAACTGTTAAATTATTGAAAACATTATATTACGTAGAAAGACACGTAACGTGTATGGGGAATCTCCTGTTACGGTGAAGCAAAGCCAAAAATTGTTACCAGTTCAGAAATGAGAGATGATATAAGTTACGCAGATTCTTTCCTTTGAATTCTTTCCTTGTATTTTCACAAAATTGGAGATGCCTTTATTTCGAGTTTTCGATTTCTTTAATATGTTCGAAAAAATGACCAGTCATTAAGGCGACGCTTGTCTTGTCTTTCGGCTGAAATGATGTCATGATGATGATTCGAAAAAATATATTTTGTTTTTCTTTAATTACAAAATTTTTAATTTATCTTTTTTAGTAGTCTCCTCATTAATTGTGTGATCCCGACACGCTCTTGGCCAGTGTTTCTCTTTCTTGTTTTGTGGTACGGAACCCTAAAAGCGTTCACCAACATTTCCCGTGTGGTATGCACTAGTGTGTTAAAGTAAATAATTTATATGTGTAGATATTGTATTTAAATATGTGTTTGTGTTTTGTTTTGTGATGTTGAGTGCCGTTTTTGAGTGTTGGGTTAGAGTAAAGGTTTTTTAAAGTGCCGATGGTATGGGTCTGTTGTGGAATATTGGTTGGGTTACAGTAAATTATAAAAAAAATGGGAGCATGATATTGGTGATTACGGGTAATAATGAAAATGTTTGATTAAATAGTTTTTTTTTTATTTGGTGAATTGGTTGAAGCAAAATACCGGGGTAGTTGTGATGACTGATAAGACTGGGTCAGATCAAAATTCTCTATCTATCTATCTCTCTCAAAAATTCAACTTGTGTAGTCTATGGGCCGATGATTTAAACGTTCGACGTCTGTTTGGGAGACCTATTAGCAATTGAGAGAAACTTTTCGATGAAACCTTAACCGTAGCCATGGTCCCGCGTTCCGAATTGCGATATTATCGATGTTAGCGCACTGGCAGTCGTTCCAAATTACCGTAAACGGATACATTAGGCGATTTGTTGACGCGATAACAGCGCTGATATCGTAATTCGGAAAGTGGGGTGGGGTCTAATCTGTCATCTAATAATTTTCATGTTTTGAATAAAAAAGATCCCTGGGTATAACGCGAAATTCAAATGACAAAAGTTGTATTGATGATATCAGCGGCTGTGCTTTTAATAATACTGCCCCCGATAGTAAAAAAGACGCATCTAACATTTTTTCCGGATTTGAGTTAAAAATACAGGCAGATGCGCCTTTTTTTTCTGATTCCGGAAATGTATATAACTCAAATCCGGAAAAAATGTTAGATGCGTCTTTTTTACTATCGGGGGCAGAATAGGTCTTTGCAGTGACGTATACTTTTTCAGGTCCACTTACACCACGTTTAATGGTTTAGGTACTTAAATTACTTTTCAATTTCTGACAAATTTACACTTATTTTAACAAAAGTACGATATATGAAAAATTCATCTACTTGTCAATGTAGCCGATTGTAATAGCCATAGATAGTGTTTACCGAACTACGCAGAAAATTTTAATTTCGTGGGCTGCCCAGGCGACTCCAAGAAGGTGAAAACTGCGGGCCCAAGCTGAGTTATGCCCACTAGATGTCGCTGAACTTCACTAGCTGAACTAACCACTATAATTAGAAACATGAAAAGACAGAATTGGGTGGATACCTAAGGCAATAATTTGACTAAGGTCAATAAAGTGAAGTAACTCAATGTCGTAAATACTATTACCTTGACTTAACAATGCACTTAAGGTAAATAAACTAAAATTTTGAATACAACGCCATCTAGTGAGAAGCTTAGGCGCGCAGCTTCCATGTTAACAACATGCAAAACTCATAACATCTGTTGATGTTCTATCATTTCCTCGCGCAGAGAAATGGGGCGACATCGAGGTGTATGTGTCGGCGGTGTCGTCTCCGTCCAGGTTCTGGGTCCAGTTCGTCGGCCCTCAGGTGACACAGCTAGACTCCCTGGTGGAAGAGATGACGGAGTACTATGGCAAGAAGGAGAACAGAGAGGCCCATGCGGTTAGTATCGACTTCTATTTGTTTAAGCACACACACTGGACTTGTATGCGGTGTGTGATTATTATACTAAAGTGATTTTAAATACATACACTTAAGTATTAGAAAACCCGCCCTTATCTCACTGCTTTTAGGCACGCAATTGACTGCTTTCCGCACTAGTGCAGAATGGTGCACGTGCTCGCCGCCGCCACAATTTTATTACATTTTTCGTATTAGGCTGAGCGCGCATCGACCCCTAGTAAGTGTATTGAAAAACGTCGTTTGATACACGTGCAAAGTGGTCACTGCAGCCCTCGGCTCCATAACACACTCGCCTACGGTTCGAGCAAATTCCGCCTCGGTCGCAATAACAAACTTTCTGCACTTCTATCAAAATGTACTATTTTCAAGTGAGTTGGTTTCGGCTCCTCGTACTATTTCCAAAGGTCCAGGACCCAGGGGTTCTAATATATACGGACCCATAATCATAACTGTTTTATTTTCAGTTGGCGCATGTGTCAGTTGGCCAAGTGGTAGCCGCCGTGTTCCGGCACGACGGACGCTGGTACCGCGCGAGAGTACACGACATCAGACCCAACGAGTTTGATGCAACGAAACAGGTATTTTATTTAAACGCCTCTTGTTCTGAAAGTCGAAAGACTAAGCGCCATTCGGTAACAACCGTACAATATGTCCGGTTTTAGACTGTAAAATTTTTGAGGGGTGATAGTTTGCTGTATTGTACCAATAAAATTATTCTATAGGGTCTAAATCTAATCCGCCTCGCTCCCTGAAAGGCAGCCATTTTGTGTTTTGGCTAACCAGGGGGCTTACTCTCGAGTTTAATTCCGATCGATCGACATTGGAATTGTGACGTTAGGTACTCTTGAATTCGATGCTAGTGCCAAATTGGTTTAAAATGGCGTGACCACACGCCAAGCCCAATCTCCATTTTACTTAGTTTCCCAAAAAGGTCACGCAATTTGGCCCTAGCATCGAATTCAAGAGTACCTAACGTCACAATACCAATGTCGATCGATCGGAATTAAACTCGAGAGTAAGCCCCCAGGTGTGCAAAGTACTGTAAATTTGCAATTTAATTTTTGGTTTAACTCACTATATTTTTCTTCACTATTTTTAGTAAATGTAAATAGATAAATATTTGTGAATGTCTTAACTAAATATCTTTTCCTCCTTTTAAGGTCGCTGACGTATTTTTCTTGGACTACGGTGACAGCGAGTACGTGGCGACGCACGAGCTGTGCGAACTGCGCGCTGACTTACTGCGGCTCAGGTTCCAGGTAGGAGTCTATAAATAATTATAATCAATCTGAATAGAAGTCGTTTCTGTGCATCGAAAATATTCAACAAAAACAATGTAGATTAGCTGAACTCCTTAAAAAATTACCCGTGACGTGATCAGCTGGACTCCATAAAAGATCAGCCAGTGATGGGATTAACTGGACTCTCTAAAAGATTAGCCTGTGATGGGACCACCTGGACTCCCTATGTCGAACTCCAACCACCTAAAACTCCACGGTACTATGAGTCGAGGGCCCAGGCTACGATTAGATTCGTGCGCACCCTCGACTGATATCAGTCCGCCATTGCTAGCGAGCCCCTTTACTCAGAGAGGCCGATCCAACGACCGCACATATTCGCCTATAATCACGCATGAAAAAAATGCGCGCTGCTTCTTTAGCCCTGACTGGTCAGGTGATGACTCATGTCTATTCTCAGGACTCGGGGAACATTATCTGCTGCATAATAACATTGAATGATTTGTATTCTTGCAGGCGATGGAGTGTTTCCTGGCGGGCGTGCAGCCCGCAGCGTCAGAAGAATCGCGCGCGCGCTGGCCGCAGCAGGCGGTGGAGCGCTTCGAGGAGCTCACGCAGGTACATGAGGTGCTGGTGCTCATACGGGAGGTTCTTGTTCCTAATTCAGGTGAAAGAAACACCTGAGTGTCAACACTGCCGACCGCCCGGCCCACCCGGAGGACACAGTGAAGGTGTGCCCCGCCTGAGGGCTACACCGTGTCCTTGTGAAATGACCTCTCGCATCGGGCCTTGGATCAGGCCATGGCCCGGAACGAGAGCGAATAGGAAGCAGATGGCCGCTACCATAAAGGAAAGGACATCCTCTCGTTCCAGCTACCACCGAATGAGTTGAAAGTCGTAGAGTAATATCCAGCCACCGTAGGCCACGGTAACTCATTGAAGCTATCCCGCCCATTGTTCTTTTACCCCCGAATATAGTCGCAATGCGACGGATTACTACGTTTTAACGCACAAATCGTTTTACAATATTGTTTTGTTGCAAAAGTTTAGTCGTGGAGAAATTGTGTCTCGCGACAAATGAAGTGGCTGTCTATGGATTAGAGTAATGCAATGTTCGAATAAAAAATTTTTCGAATCGTGATTAACCTTCATTGTTTTATTCCTGCCTGTTTTTCAGGTTGTAATTTATACTAAGGGAAAAAATTGTGTTTGTTTAGGTGGCCAGATGGAAGCCATTATTGTCAAAAACGTGCACGTACAAGAAGACTGCGACTGCCGAGGGCGAGAAAGAGAGGGAGATACCTGGCATCAAGCTGTACGATAATACCGACGGTAAATACTCTTATCTTACTGATTACTCCGGTTTTTATAACACCCGTATTTATAAAGAAGTAATTACTTGTTGTTAAGTAATTACTTAGAAAATAATTACTTGAGTTTAGAAACCATCATGAAAAATTTAAATTTTTCTTGACTATAAAATACAAATTGTTACTTAAGTATTTACTTTTAATCAAGTAATTAGTTTTACTTGTATAAATACGGGTGTTGGACTTTTGGTGATAAGAAAATTCTTTAAAAATGTTCGTGTGGCCACAACCCTGAGCCCTCATTATACGTAGCTATTGTTGACTTGTGTTCATGCCCAGAACCCGACTAGCGAGACCAAATCTAAGTATGTTTAGCAAACTTAGATTTTTAATCGTTGTACGATATATGGGTAGTGTAATGTATGTAGGTACTCGTATTAAGTACTGTCCAGGTAAATAAAACGCAAACACGTCCGTTCCTTAGCACCGTATATTCGAGACTGTCTCATGTCTAATTACCCACAATACACTACAGGTAAGACCCACCTACCCTTGGTAACAACCCTAAAAATCAGGGTGTAGTTGTGTTGTGATCACGGTCGTCTCAAAGAATTTTCTTGAAAACTCATTATCACGTACTGTCTAAACAAATCTACAGACGCATTCACGCCAAAATGGAAAAAAAAATAACTATGTTAAACATGCGGGTTTACAGAAGGCGAGCTGGACATCGGCGCGGTGCTGATAGCGGAGGGCTGGGCGGAGCCCGGCCCGGGAGACCGGCCCTCGCCCTCGCAGCACCGGCCTCCCTTCGGAGACCTCGGTAACTCACGGTAAATACTCCAATAAAAAGCTATACATATTTTTAAACATGCTCTTAAAAATGCCATCCTGAAATAAGTCACTCGACCCGATGGTGTCTTACGTATACAGTGTGAATTTTTGAAGTGGATGTAGATGTCCAAATCCTTTAGTTTGCCATACATACAGATACTATGCGAAGATTTTTTGTTATATTTAACAATTCATGTGCACACATTTTTTTATTGTTATAAACCAGTGCTTGACTGCGATCCCACCTGATGGTAAGCAGCGATGCAATCGTTAATGGTGAATCGCACTAGTTTATTAAGATCCTCTATTCTAGCTTATAAGACATCTAAATTATAATAAAATATATACAATAGAAAGCAAGAAGAAGGAAACAGAAAAATAGGTACAAAAAAGATGCTCATTTCTAGTTATTTCTACAGAAATCTCTTTCAGCAAACTTGCGAAAGGGGAGTTAGAAAAAAAGATTACAAATAAAACAGTTACCATTGAAATAATATAACATACGATATAAAGATATACTCTCAAAAAACATACCATGATTTAAGTATACAGCATGTTTTATTTTTTTTAAATCAACTACTTCGTTTCCTAGCTAGTAAATGCAGTTATAGTTTTTGTCAAAATTAAGACCGAAATTCGTTTGAGTATTTTTTTGCTATCACATTGTCTAATTTGGCCAACAATACCCACTTGAAAAAATCATTATGTATACTCATATTCGTTTATATGCATTCCACAATGTAAATAAGTAATAACAGCAAAAGGCTTGAAGTGGAGAACCACTGTAGATACCGGTTTGATGTCTACGGTTTTACTCACGTCGCGACGTTCAGTCGACTCGCAACTTCACGGGTTCCATATTTAGTAATGAATTGCGAACAAACGATTCAAAAATAGTTCGTTCTTTATTTTTTTACCGACAAGCGCTTGTTTCTGTAAAAAAAATAATTAAGTAATCATATTTTGTGGGAAATCATCAAATTGAGTCTGTCAAAAATGTCAAACAACTTGGGTAATTATTAGGGTACAGTTAAATCTGATGTAGTGAACACTGGTTGAATAATCAAGGTTGATTAAAAGGTCTTGATCATTGTTTACTGATAGAACCTTATAAAATATATCGTATAAGTTTTTTTTTTAATTATTTAATATTATTAGGGAACTTTTTAACAATAAAAAATGTAAAAGATTTTCATTTAGAATAAATTTTCACTGGTCTCTCTAATTGATAATTATAAATTTTATTACAAAAGTAGGATAAATAATTCAAAAGTATCAAACTACCTCGTACCGGCCATAGCTGTTTGAGTGACAACTAAAATTCGTGTTGCCAACAACAGACTTTTTATTTCGTTCAAAAATTCCCAAGTGGCCGCCGCCACCGCTTGAGGTGGAGCAAGAGGGTGTGTCAAACTTTTATAAGCATAATTATATTTGCTGTTGTCATTTTTTAATTTCTCAATTCTCCTTTCTATGTCTTATTTATTTATTTTATTAACAGAAAAAGACAATACATAATATACAATAGCACAAAAGTAATATTTATTTCCAAAGAAATTTCTTCCAGCAGACCTGTGCAAGTTTTTCCTGTTCAAAGCCTGAAATAAATATATTTTTTACTAACTGACCCGCCGAATCTCGTACCTAGACAGTCAATGATTGTGTATATCTTTCGATACAGTCAACCGATAGCGATGAAAACAAAGCCTAAGTAATAAATATATCAAGTTAAACAGAATTGTAATGTATGAAAGTTATCTACATCAATTTTGTACATTTTACGTGATGCGCGCACAACTAAAAATTTCTTCAGATTTATTATTTATAGATTTTAAGGTTATTAGTCAAATACAAATAAAAACTTAAAATTGGATGGGCTGCGAGAATGCTCGTAAGAATTACTGAATCCCTGGAACATAAAAGGCAACTGAAGAAACATAGGCAGATTTTAGTCAGTAAAAGTGCTCGCTTCACCCAGAGCGGGAGAAGTTATTTGGTGATTTCCCAAGTAAAAAAACATAAATTAAAAAAAAAATGCTTTAAATTAGATACTAATATTTTTTTCTTTGCTTTTTTATTTATTTGACAGGATGGACGAACACTCCGTCACAGTTTTTTGTACCGATCGATTGTCGATAAAAACATAAACGTCCTAAATACGTTAGTAAAACCGTAAACATGTACAGACAGCTGCATCAATTGGGTACCCCTCTCAAACTCAAAGCATTTATTTCAAATTAATTGTTAACAAGCAATTTTGAATTCCTAAACTGTCGGTCAGACAAAAAAGGGAATCTAAATTGCACGTTCCAAAGAGTTTTCTATGGAGAAGAACGTGCAAGAAACTCCATGGACACTCTTTTAAATTAGTAAATAATTATAAAATTATGGTTATATCGTTAATTAATGTTGAAATCGGTGAAAACACCTTAGAAAAAGGGGTAACTAGTTGATGATGCTGCTTGTACTTACAGCACTAACCGCATTATAATCACCTTTATTGTACATAGTTCTTAAAATATGCAAGCTAATTATGTCTATGTATTTTTTGTGTATGCCAAATATGGATGACAAAGAGGTACAAAATGCACTGAAAAAGTAATGCACGGCCTGAAAACCACGCATATTTAGTTGAATGAAGGCACTATTCTGATGAGGGTAGAGTTGAAAATTGTCTGTACGTAATGTTGTGTCCAGGGTGTTGGGAATGTTAGTGGGAGAAAGAAGCTCCTCAGTGCCGAAGGACCACAAGGATGACCGCGGCGAACAGCAACAAATCATCACCGATGACTCTAAGAATGGTAACTTTTTCTCTTATATTATAGTTATTTATTTAATTTTAATTCTACCTACCCTACCCCACTCGCTTATCGTCAACGTCAAGCTTGGTTTAAAAGCTGACTGTTAAATCTATCGCAATCCAACGCAATGTTTGATGGAGTGGCAACGCGAAAAAAGAGAAATAACGCCTGAAAACTTTGTTAGCATTCGGTAACACCGTGTCATTTACACAAATATTTCACAAAGCTTGTTGCAGGAAATACGTGATTTTTTAAAACCCTTAAGAAAAAGAAACGTCATTCAGTATCTCGATTAAATGTACAAGGCTTCTATAGATGTACTTTATTATATTTAATATATGGGTACATTATGGAAGACCAAAATTCACGTAAAATAGCAGATTATCAAAGATCTGGTTAGGTTGGACTGGTTTAGTTTTACACAAATTTATGTTTTGATTTTTATTGAAGCCTAGGTAATGAGAAATGTCCTCTTTATCCAAAATATCTGAAGAAAGTGTGTAATAACATCATCACATAAGAGCGATTATATGAAAATGTACCTCGGGTTGGCGGTTTTTAAACGCCATTTTTGGCGCAGTGGTAGGCTGCTATGCTGCAGGTCGCAGGTTCGATTCCTGCGCGGGTCAAATATTCGTATGATTTACAGATATGGTTTTGGGTCTTCTGTGTGTATTACATGTTTGTGAAAGCACCTACGATACAGGATTAAGGACGTATTTACGAATTTGCGCGCTTCAATTCTAGGTATTTCGACTTACTACTACACGTGCACGGCTCACACACACAGCGACTAGCGCGAAGCGGCGAAATTATGAGTGAACTGACACGGCTTGATCCTTGAGCCTACTATTATTTATATTTTAGAAATGTATTTTTTTTAAACTTACCTACGGTGATTTGTATTCATTTTTTTTTATTGTGAAATAGTAAAAAACAGTAGTTACCATTGAACAGTGATTGGTTGGTAAGCAATCTAAGCGCATCTCTCACTGTACGGGAATTACTTACAAAGCGAGGGAATGTTATACTGGTAATGTACCTGTGTACCATGTCGCCGTGTGTACCATGTATTTATTTATTTGTTTATCCCATTGATATATTATAAGAGAAGATACGTTACGCACTAACATCGCAATCAGAAAACCTGGACTCGAAACTCACACATCTATGATCAGTGTCGACACAGTCGCAAACGTATATTCACTGATAGACAAGGACTAAGAGCCGGCGTTGTCGAGCGAGTGAAATCGCTTTAGCCGCCGAATGTTTACGATTATAAATGACGTGAGCTCTATCTATCTCGCTTCGCAAAATGGCGATCAAAACAATAAGCGTAATTAGAAGAAGAGAAATTAGAGTGCGAGTCGCACAGGACCGTTCATTATGGCGACATTTGGAGGAGGCCTATGTCCAACAGTCTTTGGGTGGAAATGATGATGATAAAATGTTTTATACATTGTCAACTCTATAGATGTTGTTGAACTGTCCAGCTGGAATCGATTGACAACATTCCTAGTATATCACTGCGCAATTAGAATGCTGTACAAAGCAAGATAATGATGCAATGAATAAACACTAACAAAAATAAGAAGCAGGTAAGCAGAACTAACCCTATTTAATAAATAAAAAAATCTTAATCAATTCTTAGTAGTAGTTTTGGAGGTATACCTTCAGGTCGCTCCAGCAAGTCCTAAGGTAAGGTCTCATCATAACTAACACAACGAGCCCAAACTCGGTGCTCTTAGCTCTACTCTTTTATTAGTTCCAGTAGAAGTCTTGGAGGTATACCTTCAGGTCGCTCCATCAAGTCCTAAGGTAAGGTCTCATCATAACTAACACAACGAGCCCAAACTCGGTACTCTTAGCTCTACTCTTTTATTAGTTCCAGTAGCAGTCTTGGAGGTATACCTACAGGTCGCTTCAAGTCTTAAGGTAAGGTCTCATCATAACTAACACAACGAGCCAAAACTCGGTACTCTTAGCTCTACTCGTTTATTAGTTCCAGTAGCAGTCTTGGAGGTATACCTTCAGGTCGCTCCATCAAGTCCTAAGGTAAAGTCTCATCATAACTAACACAACGAGCCCAAACTCGGTAAACCTTGCTCTACTCGTTTATTAGTTCCAGTAGCAATCTTGGAGGTATACCTACAGGTCGCTCCATCAAGTCCTAAGGTAAGGTCTCATCATAACTAATACAACAAGCCCAAACTCGGTACACCTAGCTCTACTCTTTTCTTAGTTCCAGTAGCAGTCTTGGAGGTATACCTTCAGGTCACTTCAAGTCCTAAGGTAAGGTCTCATCATAACTATAACAACGAGCCCAAACTCGGTACTCTTAGCTCTACTCTTTTATTAGTTCCAGTAGCAGTCTTGGAGGTATACCTTCAGGTCACTTCAAGTCCTAAGGTAAGGTCTCATCATAACTATAACAACGAGCCCAAACTCGGTACTCTTAGCTCTACTCTTTTATTAGTTCCAGTAGCAGTCTTGGAGGTATACCTTCAGGTCACTTCAAGTCCTAAGGTAAGGTCTCATCATAACTATAACAACGAGCCCAAACTCGGTACTCTTAGCTCTACTCTTTTATTAGTTCCAGTAGCAGTCTTGGAGGTATACCTTCAGGTCGCTCCATCAAGTCCTAAGGTAAAGTCTCATCATAACTAACACAACGACCCCAAACTCGGTAAACCTTGCTCTACTCGTTTATTAGTTCCAGTAGCAATCTTGGAGGTATACCTCCAGGTCGCTCCATCAAGTCCTAAGGTAAGGTCTCATCATAACTAATACAACGAGCCCAAACTCGGTACACCTAGCTCTACTCGTTTATTAGTTCCAGTAGCAGTCTTGGAGGTATACCTTCAGGTCGCTCCATCAAGTCCTAAGGTAAGGTCTCATCATAACTATAACAACGAGCCCAAACTCGGTACTCTTAGCTCTACTCTTTTATTAGTTCCAGTAGCAGTCTTGGAGGTATACCTTCAGGTCACTTCAAGTCCTAAGGTAAGGTCTCATCATAACTAACACAACGAGCCCAAACTCGGTACACCTAGCTCTACTCGTTTATTAGTTCCATCAGCAATCTTGGAGGTATACCTTCAGGTCGCTCCATCAAGTTCGAAATGAAATGTTTTATTCAAGAAAAAATAAAAGAAACTAAATAAATCTTATTGATAGTCTTTAGTCAGCACAAAACACGTGAAGTATCAAATTAGGTTTATCAAATATTTTGTATTCGTACAGCGATCTTATTCCACACGAATTTCTGCTTACAAGCGACACAGTGTCCACTCACGACGGCGGCCGAGCGCAGACTAAAATTTTTATTTCAATTCTTATGCAATAATTCAAGACAGTGACTAGCAAAATAACCCTTATGTTCAAGGCATTAAGATTCGCGCGATAGAGCTAAATTTGTTGAAAAACTAAAATTGATTTGATTTTTTTCTGAGACTAATTGGAACATTTTGGTAGTTTTTTTTTAACGTATTTTTTAGTTGATTATGTCTCCTTACATAATATATTTTTAAATAAACAAAATCTTTTATCAAACGGAAGAAAAATGTTCCTGAACTCAATACGAAATCTTCAATTTTGTGTGAAGAGGTACGGGAAATGATTTATTACAGTGTTATAAACCAAATTTTTCAAATAAAAAAATAATGTCATTTCAAGATGAAGGAGTAATCTATCTGTGGAAATTATTATTTACATTTAGTTCAGTTTAATTCTGCTGCAAAATGTACCGAAAAACTGCTTAATTTGGTCAGTTTTGTAAACGCGTCCTTAAGTCCCATTAGAACGACCAGGTTTGCCAGCTCAAAACTTTTCCTGAAGGAAAATCACAAAAAATATGTCGGAGAACAGATAAAAAACTTTTTTGTTTTGATTGATGTCATTGTTGGTTTTTTGAGTAGTTTTTTTTTTTAATTATTTTACGTAATTTGTTCTGTTGATACTGAAAAAAAAAGCAATCTACTATAGACTCGATGTCAGCAAATTACAAAAAAAAAATCCTTTATTTAACTTGTACTTTTTCATCTTTCAGACAACGACCGAATGTTAACTTCGAAATCTCTAGGCTCAGTCCTAGAAGCAGGAGAAAAGCCATTATCCATATCCAATTTCGACCTATCCTACCCAGATAATTCTCTATCCAAAGCCGTGAACGGATCCCAAGAAAACTTCCTACACATGGAGAAACAAAACTTGGACAAAGAGGGAAATATCGAAACAGGTTCGTTAGAAAACATAGCGACCCCCGTGCCTACGACCCCCAATCTGTCAAAGTCGCCTCTCGATGAATTCAAGGCGAATATGAATAGAATAGACTCCCATCACAACCTAGAGTTTCTAGAGAGATCGCAACATGAGAATAAGTGAGTTTTTAATTTGTAATTATTTTGTAAAGTCGCAACAACTTGTGTTATGGTGATCGTCATAAAAGTTGAACCTTCAATGTGCAGTAACCGATTTTCGAGTCTAAATCAAGGTGGCGCGTAACCATAGTAAATGGCTCAACTTATTTGCGGCGTTGACACAGCGTCACCGTCGCGTCTACGCCGAATTGACGCCATATTCGAAAACACCCTAAACCACCAGTGATTTTGAACATATTTGTTGCGACTTTTAAACCTCAGATACATTAAGGGACAGATTGTTCCCCAAAATTACGCGCATCGCTCAATCTACATGACGCTGCAACGTTGCCTAGTGTCCCACAACTTGCCACCTTAACATTTTACATGGAATTGACGTGATGTGATACATGGTATTGAGCTGCGCGTCATGGCGGGACTTTTTGTTCTCTAGGTAATTTATAAACGCAATAAAGACAATACCTTTCCCATGTAATTTACTGCGTTTATAAATTGTGTGGCAGCACACTAGTGTAAAAATATGCCCGGATTAAAAATAACTTACTTATTGTATTAAAGTTATTTTAAGTATATTTTAGAAGCTGAATATAGTATACCAATGTTCAATTTGTCCCAACGTCTTACCTTTATATCCAGTATGTGATATTGAGTCTCATGTTAGCATTTTTTCATTAGATACACATGTTTTCTATAAAATTTTAAAGATAATTTGTCTCACTTTGTAATAAAAGTATCTATAAGTAAACCGCCAAATAACTTCCTTTCATAAGAGATCTTAAAACGTAATCTTCCAAAAATAGAATTTTCTTAGACCGCAAATAAAACAAATCTTAATTTTTGATTAAAAGTTGAAAAGAGGTTTATTTGCAAGGTTGTGCATTACCATAAAGCTATTTCTTTCTATGACCATAGAGAAAAGTAGATGATTATTTTTTATTCTGGAAATAACGCTTGATGTATGAGTAGATTTTGTGTTCCTATTCTTACAGTAGTACTTTATGTACAGTTAGCTATAATGCACGTTGAAAATTATTAAGGCCCAGTTTCTCGAACGAGAAATATCGCGGAGTAAGTAAGTACCAGAAACCTTTCAAATCTGCTGGAGGGGGAAACTGTCAAGAAACGAAAAAGTACGTACACAATGTAATGTGACGTCACGCCTCTCTTCCTCATAACAATATTTGAAATACTAATTATTCCTTGATTTAATTCTGACCAATTTTATTAGTATACTAATAAAGGATTTTATTAGTATTCTTTGTTTTTATGAAAAAATAGTTGTTGTGATTGTTTTAATGAATTTTGAAAAAATAGCGATAACTTCACTAGACATGTATTTAATTTATGATCCAACGATAATTTCGTTTCAGGAACTGGGCCTATAGAACGTAAAATAACGAGCGAGAAATGTGCGAATTTACTGCTTATGATATTGGAAAGATATTTTTTTTTAGTTTTATATTATTATTTCAGACAAAGAATACTATCGGAATGCAATTCAGTAAATATTTTAGTCAATCTAAAAATAATCTTTTTACAAAGAGCTTATTCCGGTATCAGTGTATTTAGTCTATTTTCTGACGATGTAACTGCCTAGCTTATGAAAATAAAGTAAAATAGATGCTTGTTTTAGATGTCTCGCTTGAATGGTTAATACATGAACTCGGCCTAAACATGTCAAATTATTATTCCGTCAATCTCTTGTCAATGTATTTAACATAAATAAGAATAGCCTATCAAAAGTCAGAATAGTTTTAAACGAAATTGAGCCATTTTCTAAGTATTCATTTTAGCATGCATGTGAAATATTTCTTAGAAGTAAATTAATTATTTAGTTTATTTCGACGGGTGCAAAGCAAACAAAGTTATATAATTTTATGTAATTAGTAATAATCAGTTATAAAGTTTTTTTTTTTTTTTAATATTGACACAAAATATTATTTCTGCATTTTTGACACTTGAAAGACGATGCCATGTCTTAAAATATGTTTTTTTTTTTTTTAGTAACAAGTTACTGCAACTATCAGATTTTTTTTTTACTTTGCACACGTCGATTTTATTGTATAACTTTAATCAAACAACTGGACTGTTTGAAATGTATTTCTAATACGTATTAAGGACTTACCAGTTTTCTACCTTCATAGTATTTATATTTTCTACCAATTCATATTGTCAGATTAAAATATTCAGTATTTTTTTACTCGACTTTTGAGGTAACCTACAGACTTTTTTATCCTATAATTTTAGGTGTCCAGATAAATAAAAGATTATTTTTAAAACATGGTAGAAATGTTTTTGTGATTGTAAATAACATTTGAGCTTGAAATAGGCATTGATGGCCGCTTGGTATAAATAAGTAATTAATGTATTATATGTTCGCTTCAGTTACTTTCCCTATATTTTATGGCATTAGTTTGATTCTTACATTTCGACGTCTCCGGGCAACAAGTCGGTAATAGAAAAATTACCAACTTTATTACCCGGAAAATAAGTCGATAAGATTAATTTTAGCGATTACGGGCTTATGACGTGGACTTAATTATTATGAAAGGATTTAGTCATTTGTTGTCATTTTTTTTATGTTATGCCCAAAGTTTCAAATGTTATTTGCTTAAATGTATTTTTTTCGTTGCACTATAATAGTGTAGAAACATGTAGATTCCAGTCTTTAACAGATGATTCAACATAATTATATTGTTTTCAATAATCGTGTAATTTGTAAAATATTTTGTGAAGAAATAAGATATTTTAGAGGCCTTATTTATCTTTATTTCTATATAATGACGGTTGAAAAACGCTGTTTGACGTTTAACTGAGGACTAATTAAGGAAAATTGTGACAAGAAAATGAGCTGCCAGGCGGGTCGCGAACAGCGGGATTATTCGAAGAGTTACCATGGTCCTGGAACGTAGAGGGCAACTGAAGGAAAGGCTTTTAGTCAGTAAAAATCTGACATTCTCTTTCACCACCCAGATCGGGAGAAGTTAGTCGTTGATTCCCCATCTCAAAAAAAAATAACCTATCGCGAAGACGCTTTGGTTTTTGTTACCAACATTGATTTCAATTGGCGACTAACCAGGTGACACAGCAGGCTCCAAGCGCGAAGCAAGCCGCCTGGTAGTTAGTTTTCCGTCAGAACTAATGATATCAAGGAGTTAGGTATTTTGAAACATCAATGAGTGGTGCAAATAAGTGGTGCTATGGTCGCAAAGTACTTATAAGAATGCCCGTCGTAGTGATGGAGATGCATAGCGCATACTCCCCAATTTTTTCTCGAGCAAAAATTGTTTTGTATCTACATTTTTATATTGTTTAAAGTACTTATTCATTAAAATGTGCTCAATTGTTTGCCTTAATTTTCTTTTGCAGTTTATCTTTTGTTTTTTAATTTTTTCTTTGAAACCGAGAGGTAAAGAAACTCATTCGTCTGGCCTAGCTTTTTCTTTACAATTTGATATTTTTATTTGGTTTTTAATTTTTCTCGATCACTAAATGCGCCCATTGGCTTACGATACTACATTGATAGGTACGAAAAGTAGGCCGGACGAATGAGCCATCCTCTCGGTTTCAAAGAATTACCCAAAGAATGTGAGGTTTAATTTTTCATGGTTGTGTGAAAACTCACTGGAATCATAGTCATACATATTATTATGTACGTACAAGTGTAGTACAATAGACGCTCATACACACTAGCGGCAGTTGCCAACGGCAGAGGTAACTGTAGCCTTCGACACGTCGGCGGCGGCTGTTGACGCTCGACGGTGGCCGTCGACATTCCAAAAAAAGAAGATCAGTGGCCGCCCTCGTGTGTCAAGAGTCACTATATGTCGACGCCTGCAGCTACCACTACCGTTGGCAACTTACCGCTCATAGCTAATACCCATATTTATAAACAAGTAAGTTTAATTACTTGAGATTTGTATTCTATAGTTAAGAAAAATTTAAAATTTTAATGATAACGTCTTAATCTCAAGTAATGACTTAATAAGAAATTACTTAGCAACAAGTAATTACGTCTTTATAAGTACGGGTTTTAGAGCTCCAATCGTTGTTTGAGTCAAAAATTTAATATTGCTATTGGTTGATTTGAAACTGAAAATGTTAATGGTGCCATACCATACCATTCTAGTACAAACCTGCGAACGCGGGAAAAGTATTGTTTTTTTAGTTTTCGAAGTAAATTGTTATAACTTTGATTTTTTTTTAGTATTAGGTCTTCCATTCGTGTAGAGACTCTTGTTTAAACTCGAATATATTTTGTAAAATGTTGGACTTTGTAAATTGCTTTTCAACATAGAAATACATTTGCGGAAAACAGATTGGTTTTTTTTTTCATCCTGGCTCAAAAGGCTAATATTCACTTTAGCTTAATTTTTTTTTTTGACTGACGACATTTTGACAAATCATTAAGTGCCTATAATTGGTCTATTTGAAATAAACGATTCTGATTCAAATGGGACTGGGCATGATCTGTCTGCCGCACACTTGACATACTATGAACCACAGAGTATTTTGTAACATACTGAAACTATGAAAAAGAAGCACAGAATTGGAGCCATAAAGCATTGAGACAAGGTTGTGGCACACCAGGAAGGAGATTTTTTTTTTTTTTTTTTTACGGTAGGTAAAATCATCCAATGACAAATCCCGCCCTTGGGCGGAGCGGGAAATAGTGTCAGACTCTTACTGACTAAAAACCTACCCTGTTCCTTCCCTGCCTTGGTTCCAGGGCCCTGGTATGCATTTTCATACCTTCCCAGAGCCCCAGACTAGGCCTCGACCCTACTGGGCCCCTACGGTTTGCTGACAACTCCTTGAGGCGCACGGGAACAGTGCGCGCCGTAAACGACTTGGGCTTGGTCCGGTCTGTTACCGGACAAACGGACAGCCAGCTACCCATTGCCCGCCGTCCGCAAGCCCGCGTCTACGGTGGCCGGAAATTTGGATCGGAATTACGGCGGCGGCTGCGGCGAGAGCGCCGTTGCCTGATACGGTCAGTCTCCTCCTTTGCTAGCATTACTGCTTCGCAGAAGGAGGCGACCGCCTGCCACTCCTCCTCGCTCCGGAGCATGGCTTGAACCAAGCCCCGGCGCGAGAGATCGCCGCCGATCGCCCCCACGAGGACACGGCGATGCTCTTCCCAAGCGGGGCACACCTCTACCGTGTGCTCCACCGTGTCCACCGGGCGTTCCGCACAGTGACGACACCCGGGCGTCACCTCCGCACGGATCTTGTACGGGTACGGCCCGAACTTGCCATGTTCGGTTAGTACCTGCGCCATGCGGAAGGTTACGACGCCGTGAGGCCTTTCCAGCCACGCCTCAAAGAGGGGCCTTACCGCCTCAATCGTGGCGTGCCCAGCACAGGGTTGCGACAGTCGTTCTCGCCATTTCACCATGAGATCTCGCCGGAACTCTGTCCGCCAAGCCGCGACTTGTCGCGGCAGCGGGGATTCGCCCCGGCGTTGCATCTCCACTCGCAGATCGTGCATGCGTGCAAGGACTGTTGCCTCCAGATCCCATGGTGGCAGGCCAGCAAGGAGGCTCGCCGCTTCGCGGGATACCGTGCGGTATCCCCGAATCATCCGTATGACCATGACCCTCTGGCAGGCGTTCAGCAGGGCCGCCGGTCGCCTTCGCAACGTCGGCGCCCACACCGGCGCCCCGTAAAGGGCCATGGACCGAACGATGCCAGCGTAGAGCCTCCGGCAGGAGGCGTCTGGACCCCCCAGGTTCGGCAGGAGCCGCTTGAGTGCAGCCGAAGTCCGATTAAGTTGGGGAGCCAAACGTCGGAAGTGCGCCTCGAAGTTCCACCGGCTGTCGAGGACGAGTCCCAGGTACTTCATCGTCGACCCGACGCCGACCAGGAAGGAGATGGCAGGACGAACTGGACAGATTTCGCCAGAACTAAGAGGAGGAAGCGCGAGCTCGCGAAAGATGGAAGGAGTGGAGGGACGCCTAGAAATGAGACAGAACTGGTTAAGTAGTTAAAAAGGCATAACCTTGGCCAATTTAAAAGTTGGTACAGTGGTGTATTAGGAAGTCTTCTCCAGACATCAGTATAAAATATAAAGAGTCTAGATTCAGTTTGATTGATGGCAAATTGTCAATCATTTTGTTTGGTTTGACGTGTTCGCCAGCCAGTCGTTTGCCCAACGCTGTGACTTCCATACTTGATTGTGGTAACAGTTAAATAAGATTTTATTTACAGACTCTTGAGTTTCATCTCTTTCACCCACGAAACCTAACTCTGTGTAATAAATTTTGGTACAGTCAAATGTTACGTGACTGCTGTTTTCCGACAAAGACAGCAATTAGCCTGTTACTTTAAAATCTCTGATATTTTGAGGACAAAATGTCCCCCAATATGACGCGTATGTATGCTATGCATGGCGCGTATCTCGTAATCTCGTAACCGACTGCGGACCCAGGTTGGCCGCTCCAAAAACAATCTGGCCAAATGGGGCTTCCTTGACCCATCTCTGACACAGTGCCATGTGGAGCCGCTACCCAAGACATGCGTCACCTGCTAGGCTGTCCATCTTGCACAACAACCTGCATTTTGCAGGATTTGTACGAGGCAATGACAGAGCTGTATTGGTCGGATAAAATTTAGTTTGAGTTCATCGACACGCAAAGAAGAAGATGGCGCGTATAAGCATGGCTTCAAGGCCCATATAGGGAAGCTAGGCGTGGGCCTATGATTTTTTGAGTTCCGTTCTATATATTTGAAGTTCATCATCAGATCAAAACAATATTTCTATGCAACCAATTAGGGAGTATAATCTTTCAATCAAAATAAAAATATTCAAAATCGGTCCACAACTACCTGATGGTAAGCAGTGATGCGCTAACATAAATAAAAAAATACATACAGCTCTTCCTTTTCGAAGTCGGTAAGTAAAATATAGACTCTCTTTTGACCTTTTCATCTGATGGTAAGCGACGATGTGGTCGAACGCTGGATTGTGACAGTAGCTATCTCGTTTTCGAACTTAGCTACGAAAGAAAAAGACATCGCTGATGCGCCTTCGCCCACATCTATCCTCCAATATTTTACAAGATATTCACGTGACTCTGGGCATGACATATTCCATTCATCTGTACCATCAAAGACACTTCCGCCTGACCACCATTAAATTCATTTTTGCTTGCATTGAAACGTAAACTACGGCCCGTATTACAGAACCTTACTCAAGTACTACTTAAACTGCGTTCAACCGATTACTGCTTGAGCGAAGAATCTCGACTTAAGCGTACAGTTTATTTTAGAACTATCCTCAAACTCAAATCAAACTAAACTACGCTTGAGTAGAGATTTTGATCTCTGATTACGTGAGTAAGTTATCATTGTGGTAACCCTGAATAATAGTTTGTTTTCTACTGCAAATCTTTATTTTTTCGCACGATTAAACTGGATCAAAACCGGATTCACTCCAAATCCACAAAAAAATTCATGGGAATCTATGCTCAAGCGTGTTCTCGACTACACTTGCGAAAACACGACACATTGAGTGGAGTTCAGTCAAGCCTCAAGCACTGTTCTATAATACGTAAAAAATGTCATTTTAAAATGACATTGCTCAGGTGATTATTGATTGTAGTTTCTCTGCTCAAGTTAAGTTCTAAAATTAAAACTCCAACTGAGACTAGTTTTAAGTAATGCTTGAGCCTTGACTGTAGTTCTGTAATACGGGCCTACAAAGGGTTTGGTTTGGTGCCGCGCCGCAATATTCAACCGAATTTTTTTTAAGTGATCAGGCAGACTGCGATATACTTTTCGAATTTTATCCAGGAGTACCACAGAAATCTTAATAATTGCCTTATTATTAAGATTTCTGTGTGGAGTACATTACTGGGCCTCGGAAACACGTAAAGCCGTTGATCCCGGTTATTATTCGTAGATCTTTGACAGTCGTTACAGGTTACGGCTAGAAAGTCTGACCATCAGTATATCCAAGGGGTATACCGTGTTGACATTATCTGGGTTGAGGAGGTTTGATAGGCGACTTCCTATCACACTTCATGTAAAACACAGATAAATGTCTAATGTAGTTCTAGCTTTAATGTCCAAAAATCGTGAGTGTAAACAGTCTTCATCATCAAACTGCCAAGGTAATCACAGGTCATTACACGGTATGATGTCTGTCAGTCTTCTGAAGTTAACAATGATAGTCCGACGATGTTATGAAAGCGTGGTGCTCTCTCCTCCAATTGTATCTATTTACCTTTTGAAACGGTTCCGAATCACTGTCGTTAAACTTAAATTACTGTTACGGTGGCATAAGCTAGGAATTGATGAGTTTAAAGAGGGAGGAATGCCTAATATCAGTTCAGCAGGCCAAGACAAATGATTTTTTTTGTTAGTATTCCCGCCATACGCAACAGAAATTTCAGCATTTTGTTTAATCCTCCTGGCTAAAAATTGAACGATCAGATTATTTATCCGGAGGTGTTCCCACTTAAAAAAAAAAAACTGATCATCAAATATTTCCTCCTGTTCTGATTGAAGCGCAAGAGAAAGTGTCAGACTCTTACTGTTTATAACCCATCCACTTTTCATTATCCTTCAGTTACCCTTTGCGTTCCAGGGTCGTGGAGGTCGTGGTAGCTCTTACGAACAATCCCATAGCCCTGAATGGTCACATTAGTCACCCCTGGAATCAAATTGACTCACTTTCAGTAAGCAAGGTATGTTTTTACCCGACTGCGCCAGAAGGAGGGTTATGTTTTTCGAGAGTATATATGTATGTATGTATGTATGTATGTATGTATGTATGTATAATTGTTTGGCACGCTCTGCAGCCTGAACGGCTCGATGGATTTTAGCTTGAGAGGTGTCGTTAGATTCGTATTTACTGTGAGAGTGACACTGGGTACATCAAAATAAAAAAAAAACAAAATGGCGGATTTTTAGCGACAAATTCAAATGTTTGGCACGCTCTGCGACCAGAACGGCTCGATGGATTTTAGTTTGAGAGGTGTCTTTAGATTCGTAATTACTTTGAAAGTGATATCGTAATAAAATAAAACTAAAAAAATAAAAAATAAAAAACGGTAATTTAAAAAACTAAAAAACCCGACTGCTTTTCTGAGCATTCATGAAAAAGCCCTAAAACAAGAAAGTCGTTGTACCCGATTGCACTTAACTATATAATATTTTAAATACTGGCAGTCGGGACCCATTCTAGAAAGTCAGCCGTCTAGTCAATAGATTGGAGTAATCTGCAATGTAATATAGGTATGTGCTCTCAATTCTAGAATGGGTCCCGACTGCCAGTATTTAAAATATTATTTAGATAAGTGCAATCGGGTACAACGACTTTCTTGTTTTAGGGCTTTTTCATGAATGCTCAGAAAAGCAGTCGGGTTTTTTAGTTTTTTAAATTACCGTTTTTTTTAATTCTATTAGTAGAAGCTCATCCTTACATACAAATTTTAAAACAAAGTGCCCACCGCATTTGTCTGTCTGTCTGTTTGCGATAAACTCAAAAATTACAGAACAGATTTACATGCAGTTTTCACCAATAGACAGAGTGATTCATGAGGACGATTTATTTGTATCTATAATTCATGCATATTTTAAGTAATAGATAAAAGCCATAAATTTAAATGATTTAAAATACCCGAGCCAAGGGGGGGAGGGGCGAGAATATCACTATAATTATGCAGGACCTAAAAGAATCATAAATTAACAAAATAACTTAGATAAATACTCATTAACTAACTTTATCTCCACTATAAAGCCACAAAGAAAATGTTTATTAATAAGAATAATTCATGAACAACTCGATCCATAACAGGAGCGAAGCCTTGACCGGCAGGTCAGTGTGTCTAGGTGACCTGAGGCCAAATTGAAATAAGGTTCCGACAATAATATTATGTGGCGACGCCTGCCTATAGGTACATAAACGCTTCAATAGGCGGGTCCACACAAAACGAGTGAGGAAACTGCCCGACAGCCTCGGTATCATCACGAGGTTCCTGCACGCGGCAAGCCCGAGTTATTATGTTCGTTCGTTCAGTTGAGAATTAAGACATAATGGCACCACATGTGCGTGTTGTGGTGTCAGCTGTTGCTTTTATCCTTATAAATAGGATTATAAAAAGAGAAGACAACAAAAACTTAAACAAAGCCGACGCTGGATGGCTCGGGCGCTCGGTCGCTCGCCCGCGACAGCGAGCGCGTTTGTCTCGGCCGAGGCACGTCCACACTGACCGAGCTGCTTCGCGCGGCAAACGCCTTGGGAGGATGCTCGCTCTGTGTTTGCCGAGCATGTGGGACTAGAATTTGCTATTTCATGACCTTGCTAAATTGCTTTGATCACTTTGGACCCCGAAAGGCTTGGTACTAAAACCGGCACTGCAGATACGAGCTGCCATAGAAATATCGCTCAGAACACTGCTGATAGTATTAAAACCGGCACTTATATATATATAGGGTGACTGGTAATAAGTGAGCGATACTTATACGCGTGATTGTAGTTATGTTAACAAACAACTTTTACTATGGGACCAAACCTGAAATCGCGAAAAAAATCTACCGGTCACCCTATATTATTATCATTAAATATTATAATAAAATTACTAAATGTCAATAGTATTTATTCATTTTATTTTTCTTATTTTTTATTTTTATTCACTTTTTCCAAAGTATTTTTTAAATTCTTTTTTATGTAAGCTGACTTCCATCTAAAGTTACCAAAACTCTACAAAACAAATGACGTAACGAGTTTGTTTCTTGTACCAAATAGAGTGAATAATTTAATTTGGCGGACGACCCAAGTGCAACAAACGAAAGCGTTTGCTGCAGAATTACATAAAATCTATCGCGACACTGTGACGGCGCCATTATCGATGTAGTGATAACAATAGTTACGTAAGAAAACAGCAACTAATTTAAATTAGCAAGTCGGTTTCACGGTAAAGAGAAGGCCATTATGTTTCCTTCCGAAGTCAGAAATGTTCTAGAAGGTGACTAAAAGATTCTGAAGAGAAGCCTGTTGGTCTAGTGGTTATTAGTGGCTCTGACTGCTATGCCGGAGGTCGTGGGTTCGATTCCCACCCAGGACAAATTTTAATGTTTGTGTGATGAATACGATCATTTGTTCTGTGTCTGGGTGTAATTTATCTTTATGTATGTATTTAGAAATATAGGTATTAGTATGTTTGTCAGTTGTCTAGTGCCCATAACACAAACTCTGCTTAACTTGGGACTAGACGGCGTTGTGTTGTGGAATATTATATTATTACATTAACTTTATAAGTGTCGTTAGATTCGTCTTAGTTGCTGAGTAACATCTACATAATTATATAAAAATTATAAAAAATAAAATGGCGGATTTTTGGCGCTAAATTCTTATTATGTGGGCACTTAACTTTGTATAATTACATTGCTTGTTACTAGTTAAGTTTTCTTGTTCTCATCATCTGTACCTTCTTGATCAATAATCAATAAATCAATTTATTATTATTTCCATTTTTTTTTTCGCGACAGTCATGTAGGGTAGCAAAATAAAGGGCTCGAGGAGACGATTTCAACGGAACATAGGCCTCCCCCAAGCGTCGCCACAATGACCGGAATCCAGTGACCCTGACCAGGCCATCGGTCCACCTTGTGGGAGGCCTTCCAACGTTGCGTCTTCCGGTACGCGATCGTCACTCCAGAATCTTTCGGCCCCAACGCCAACGGCCATCTGTTCTGCGTGTAATGTGTCCTGCGGTCCTGCCCATTGCCACTTAAGTTTGCTATGTCGGCAACCTTGGTTCTCTTGCGGATATCTTCATTTCTGATTCGATCATGCAAGGAAACTCCGAGCATAGCCCTTTCCATTTCCCTTTGGGCGACGTCTTCTTCGGACACAACTAGGTATTTTTATGACATACTTACCTAGTGGCATCATAATACTCGGGCTAACAAAACCCAAGGAAAAAAAACCCGAATACCCGAAATACCCGGATATCCAAAGCGCTAAGACCGATGTACAGACGCCAGCACATAAACCTACCTAAATCTGTCAAATTTCTTTAATAGATTTTCAACTTTATCACAATAACGGAAGGTTAATGTTCGATTGGTAAAATTTGACAGATTGGGGTAGATTGACGTGCTGGCGTCTGTACATACAACTGCGCATTAGGCGTCCATTCAGTACCTACAGTACGGCCGACGAATCTTGGCGCGTCTGAAGTTAGGCTCTGCGAACTTTAGCGCTTGTGCACTCGTAAAAAAATAGATGGTTTGAAAAAATAAATGCCAATAGCAGTTGTTATTGCTGCTAACAACTGTTATTGACATTTATTTTTATAAATCATTTGTTTAGCGCGCTTATTTTGAGCTCTAAAGCTCGCAGCGCCTAACTTCAGACGCGCCAAGATCCGTCGGCCGTACTGTACCTATATCTATACCCGCATACATGACCCACATAACTGGTACTTACGATGTTGGATACTAGTTAGAGTAGTTAGTACAGATAATTACCGACCGTACCTATTAATGAGTTCGTTTCAACTGATTAAATACTATTAACACAGCATAATTATAGTTATAACTGCTTTTGTACGCAAGTTCCATGCTTACTTTCATATATGTATATTAAACTCTAGATATGGTCGCTGAGGGGGCGACCTCTCCAGCCTGACTCTAGTTCAGGCCATGGTATGGGGCGAGAGAGAATTGAAAGTACCTAGTCGTCTCCTTTTGTGACATAGTGTATGCGACTGAAAGAGTGAAAGAGTGAGTGAATGTGGGGTGAGTGGTGAGTGAGTGAGTGTGAGTGGGTGTCAGGGCTCTCAGGACGACTCCCAGACACCAAAGGCGCGGGCTTGCGGACGACGAGCTACCTCTTGCTCACAGTCGCCGGTAGGCTAGGCTTTGGTCGACGGAAAAAAAAGTGGTTTTTAATCATAGTTAAACTGTACTTTTGCGCCCTCCTTCGCACCAAAAAAATAAATAAATTATTACTGCAGTTTCCGCAAACCTAAGGTTGATGATACCTACTTACCTATTGAATTGAAGCTAATTAAGTATAACTAACTAACTACAAAAGATAGCATTATTATCTTTAACCCATTAACTTAGATATATTGATATCCATAAACAGACATGATAATAATATACCTGCGTCATGCAACCTAGATAAATAACTGAGCAAAAACGCGATCGAGCTCAGTAAAGTAAGGTGAAACATATCGAGGTCGTGTTGGCGGAAGTCTCTTTAAACATACATACATATAAAAGAGGGAAATGTATAACTCTTAAATATATTTTTCTATAGTATAACTACAATTAATAAGTAATCATGTAGATAGCATTGTAACATCATCATTTCAGCCGAAAGACATAGGCCTCCCCCAATGACCATTTTTTTTTATGGTAGGTAAAATCATCCAATGACAAATCCCGCCCTTGGGTAGGGCGGGAACTTGTGTCAGACTCTTACTGACTAAAAACCTACCCTGTTCCATTCATTGCCTTTGTCCCAGGGCCCCGGGTAACATTTTCACATAACCTTTGGCCCTGGCGTGCGTCTTGCAACCGTCGGATTCCCGCAACCCTTACCAGGTCATCGGCCCAGCTTGTAGGGAGGCATCCAACGCTATGTTTTCCGGTATGCACTGTATTGTAAATAACTAAATAATATAAATCAAATGGTCGCTAAAGTGCACAAAGTTCGAAAGGAGTTACCCAGGCTCTGGAAGGAACGCAAAGGGAGTTACCCTTTGCGTTCATTCCAGAAGTAAAACGGATGGGATGGGACGCCCCGTATCTGCCAAAAAAAATGGTTTCGACTTAAGTTTCGGTTTCGTTCAAAAAGGGGTAAAAAATTATAATTTTCATATGATCGTTAGTTTATTGATTATTTATTTATTACGCTTTTTTTCTTCCATTATGTCCTGTCACCAGTCACGCTTTCACCACTAACTCCCTTTTCCTTCATATCGGGTGATATGAACTAACTCACCCTCACGACCTCACCCCCCCATGAAATAAGTCACTCTCTCCCAGCGAGAGCGTTTGGTAAAACTCTCTCTGTTTGCAATAATTCTTTTACCTACTATTTATCACGTAAATGTCACTGAATAAAAAAAAGCATCTTTAACTATACAAATGCATTTAAAAAAGTCGGAAACAGAAACTTTAATTTTTTGAGTGTGTCATAGGCGAAAAATGCCTCTTAAACACACTCCTCCTTTCATCAAAATCGGTTCAATAGTTCAACCGTGAAAGCATTACAGACAGACCGACATAGTTACTTTAACATTTATATTATATGGATGATAGATACTTACGTCATTAATTATTATTTAATTATGTTTCTAAATAATGGTAATTACGAAAGATCAACTGAATAATTAAGATAATTAGACCAGTAGGTAACTATTGTAAAATTAATTAACTAATACAGTTTACCACCCAAGCAGCACGCAAGCGTATCAAACATCAATAAAGCAGCCGATATACAGCTTAGAGCTGTATAAGGGCTGTACAAGGGTGTAAAACACAGCTTTAGGCTGCATAAAGGTATCCGCGTACGCTTATGGTTCTATATCAGAGTATTTTTACTCAATTAAACAGCTTTAAGAGTTTTTTGACACTTAAGGCTGCGTTTTACACTTAAAGCTGTATATAGGCTGTATATTGCACGTCACCACTTCCTTTATACAGGTCTAAGTGTTATATTAGTGTAAAATGATACTTATTGCTGTATATTGGTGTAAACGAACTCCATTATACCTCTTATTCGTTTGGTGTAATTGTACACTCTTATAACTATTGTGGTGTTATAACTACTGCCTACAAGGGTGATATACAGCTATAAGAGTAAATGAACGCTATAGTACAGCGTTAGGCTGTATTACTAATGGAATCACTCGGATTCTGTTTTTGTGAACATCAATATGGAGTAAAAGACCGGTCAAGTGCGAGTTGGACTCGCGCACCAAGGATTCCGTAAAAACTTACTCGCACCGTTTCCGTTCTATGGGCCCTATGATTAAAAAAAAAGCAATTCAATTATCTCGAAAACGGTGCGTCCTAGGTCAAAAATAACCAAAATTTTAACCCCCCTGTGATACCCCCGTGCACTACCAATAGAATACAAAAACGTAAAAAAAATTTTTTTTTTCGTGATCGAATCGGAGCAAGAATTCATTCCAGAAAAAAATATATCCGAGCAATTGGTGAATATTTTAATATAAAATAAAACTAAAGGCACATAAGTCATAAGGCCATGAAACTTGGAACCTAAATAGTTTCTATGGTTGAGGTTAACCCAAAACTACAAAAAACAAAATGCTGTAGGTATTCTGTACCAATCAACTAAGGGTGGTGAAGAGAAAACATTGAATTAAGAGGAAGGTCAAAAGGAAATATTTAAATATTACAAATACAGATAATTTATTTAAATACAACAGACAGTAGAGATAGTTAAGTATAATTTATTGGAGAAGATAAAGTAATAGATCACAATCTGCTTCTTCAATGATGATAATAATAGACTTTATACGCAGCATTTTGATGTAATCCCACGATGATCTGGAGGGTTAGAACTGTCATCCTTCACCAATGCGTCCGACGTCTAATCACTCGCTTAGTAATTTTAGATCGCCTTTTGATTCTCGTGACCTTGATATTAGACCAAGTCAAAGGCCTTATTGTACCTTTTCTGAAAAATAGATGAAAGATCGGTTACAAATCTTACTCACTACTTCACAATAAGTATATAAATTGTTAAATTGTATTCGGACATATGAGATTTAGTCGTAGGTAGCTGAGGATTTTTTATTCCTTATACGTATCTCTAAAGATGGTTAGAAATGTACGTACTTGTTATGAACAATTACACAGATTATGGAGTAAAAATACTCTATTATACAGCCTAAGTCGTAAAAATACTCTATTATACAGCCTATGTCGTAAAAATACTCTATTATACAGCCTAGATCGTAAAAATACTCTATTATGCAAGCTGTCGCCATTTTGCAATATACATAATGATTTTATAAACATAATAAAAGGCTTATTTGGCAAAAGCCTAAAGTCATATCATGATTATCAGCTTGAATTACGGTTGATTTGCACTAATACCTATTATTTCAACATATTTTTTTAATATAACCTAAAAAAATAATAACATTACTTACCGTATTTACTATTTTCCTTGATGTTAAAATTGATTATTTCGCTGGCGCGTTAATATTTTCACCGAAAATATACACACTTTTACAATGAAATTAAATCGGCACTATAAATTCACCATATTACTAAGGTCAACAAGTCCAATTTAACATATTATATTTAAAACTAAATGTATATGGCGTAGTCGCCATTAGTAAAATATTATAAAAAATAATCTTTAAGTTTGGATTCTTTCGTATTCTTACACCAATTAACAGCTTTTTGCTGTATATGATAGTTATAATTGAATATCTGTAGAGTTAAAGTGTAATTGTACACCGATATACAGCTTAGGGTGTACAAAAACGCCTTTATACAGCCGATATACAGCCAACCCGCAGCCAATATACAGCTTTTATTCTCCACTTACACTTAACGCTGTATATGGGCTGTATATGTGGGCCCTTTTTGGAGTTACAAGGGCTGTATATAGGCTTATACAGCCTATATACAGCTTACTATACAGCTTAGAGTGTAAACCTGAACCTATATACAGCCCTTGTACAGCCTTTTGTGCTGCTTGGGCACGCTCTCTTTGGTGTATCCTTGACCAGGCTGTTCTGTTGTGCACCTATTGTCAGTTCTGAACAAACAACCCAATGACATAGCAAGAACTTGTTCTGGTTCTTATTTTATATCGATATACGCCATCTGTTTTTTTTTAATTATTATTATAGGCTCGCGTTTGACCACTATCTCACTAGATGGTAAGCGATGATGTGGCCGACGATGGAGCACGCTTGCCTAGAATTATCCTATTCAGTATTGACGTAAAGACCCCTAGGTTATCTCTATTAGGAAACACAGACTCCGGCAGGGAATTCCACTCCTTAGCTGTACTTGCATATTTTTATTTATTATATTTAATTTATATTCAGTTCAATATTTTTTGTTTTCGGGGCGAAACCTTCAAAAGGCACCTGAACTCACTAAAACCACCCCGGTTATACGTGATCACCCTTAGCATATGGAAGAGGCACTCGTGACCTCTTAAATGACCAACCCGGAGTCCTCGTTTTATAACGTGACTTCCCAATGCTAAGTGCGATATAATTAAACGTATGCGTCTTGCTTAGGCAGTCTTTCAACCACAGAAATCAACGAAAGCACATAAAAATGTCAACGTGCGACATCGAATGATCATCATCATCACCTTTCTGCTCTTGTTCCGTGTTACTTGGGGTCGGCGCAACACGTTTTTTCCTTCCATTCCATGCTATCACTAACTTCCTTTTCTTTCATATCACTCCTCACACAATCCACCTATCTTTTCTTTGGCCTTTCTCACTCTTTCAATCCATCCACATGTGTACTCATAACTTTTATGACAACATCGAAACAACAAACAACAATCACAACATCGTAAGATGTGTAAATAAACAAATAGAGGCTAGCGCAGTAGGATCGCGTGACCAAGTGACAGTTGTTAGTATTACATCGCTTACAGAATGTTTGGTAACGGCTTCTTCGTCCGAGTCGTGTTTGCAACGGAAATGTGCAACATAGGTAATAATATTTTTACTACCACTTTTAGGCACCCAATTTAATATTTTTGGCACAAGTGCGGAAAAGTAAGCCTTCTCGCCCCAGACACAATTTATTAAATGTATTGTATCAGGCTCGAGTCACTGGTTAGCCCAAGTTTATTTATTTATTCGTAAGTGATAATGAAAAACGTCGTTTGATACACATGTAAATTTGTCACTGCAGCAATCGGCTCCATAACACACACTAGGGCACCTCGATCGCAATAACAAAATATCTTTACTTGTATCAAAATGTATGTTTTGTAGAGAATTCCTAGGTTATGGAGTCAAGGATAATTTTTGGCTTTTAAATTTTTAATATTTAGATGCAATTTATTTTCTGAAAACCAAAATAAGGTCTAAAAAGAGGCTGTTCGAGTTCAATTCACTAACGGCTCGACCAGGTGTGTCGTTTAATTCAAACGTGATTTCACATAGACATCAGTTTGGCTTCACAAAAGTTGCAGGAGTGAAACTCATTAGTAATACTTTGAAACTGAATTCATAAGTGATGCCCCGCGATGCAACTGGAAAGTTCCGTGACCTCTCAAAAGCATTTGACTGCGCTGACCATAATATATTGATCTGTAAATTACATCATTACGGAATTCGTGGACAAGCGGCTGATCGTGTTGCTTCCAATTCATCTACATGCAGCAAAAAGTAACCGTGTATGGGGCAACGTCCTCGTGAACTTTTTACCCGACTACAAGAAGGGTTATTTAGGATGTGCGTACAGGGTTCAGTTCTGGGCCCTTTCCTTTTTTTAGTTTATGTAAGTCCTCTTCTTTACATAATGGATAATTTATCCAATATAAATCTATTAGCTGATGACACTTCTCTTATTTTTAAAATAGATAAAAAGATACGGATGTTTTGCATCTTAACGAAAGTCTGGCCATTCTTTCGAAATTGTTCGCAGATAATAATCTCTTAGTCAATGCGAATAAAACTAAATGTCTCAAGTTTTCACTATCGAATGTCCATCAAGTTGGCCCCAGTTTAGTCCTTGATGGCAGAAAAAACTTAATATTATTGCGGAAACTGAATTTTTAGTTATAACTATCGATTTCAAATTGCATTGGTGCACTAACAATAGAATTCTCTCAGGTAAAATAAGCCCAGTTGCAATATGCAGTAAGAAAAATAAGGCAATTGACAGATAAAGCCACGGTTAGGTTCATTTATTTTGCTTATATATATTACCGGCAATCTATAAAAAACAATCAATAGGTTGACTGGTAGAGAAAGCCTTGTTGCATTAAGTCCGCCCATGTACCACTACTGTACATGAAGTTTAAATAAATAAATAAATAAAATCCAGTGTTCTATACAATACCTAGGCAATGTATAGAATACGGTTTAAACTAAGGCTTATTTTATTTTCAGGTAGTGATAAAAAAATAACCCTAACCTAACTTGTCCGTGTTGGGGTGCCCTGCAATTACATCACCTCCTTCTCTGCTCTCGTCTTTTACTTACACATAATTACCGGCTGCGTATTCGGTATTGTATAGAACACCTGAATTATACAGATTGCTGGTAACATATACACAGACTGTAGCTGACGTACTTTCAATTTACATGCATATTGCCAAAAAGGGCCATCCGGGCGATTCGCGAGTCCCTTAGAAACATATTCAAATATATCGATATATGTACTTATACTGGCCCTGCCTTCAAATGTCTTAGAAAGTGCGCAGTAAACACGAAGTTGTAATACCCAAAGGGAGATTAGCTAAGAGAAGCATGTCATTCCCCATTTGTTCAGCATAGGTACAATTCTATAATAAGTTGCCAACGGTCGGTTTTATATAGAAGTTAATGAGGGACAGTTTAAAGCCCACACCAAATGTGTCCTTAAAAAAAATATGCTACAAGATTAAAGACTACGTTGAAGACTCACTTGTTCAATAATTACAACTTTTGCTCTAGTGGTATCCCTGATAGCTCATTAACTGCATTACACGTCTATTAACTGCTCCATCTTTGTATTAATTTTCAGGTGTCCATGTAAGCATTGTTTTTTTTTTATACAAACACAACTTATCAAATAAACAACTCTATATTTATGTAGACTTCTACCTTTTTTTTTATTGATATAAACTAGTGCTTGACTGCAATCCCACCTGATGTTAAGCAGTGATGCAATCGTTGATGGTGAAGCGCACTAGTTTATTAAGAGCCTATTCACTCTAGCTTTGAAGACACCTAAATTATAATCGGACGGGAAGACCGCAGCAGGCAAACTGTTCCAGTCTCTCGATGTACGCGGTATAAACGACGAGGCAAAACGTTTAGTTCTACTCTAGACAAAACGCTTAGTCCTACCTAGTTAGAATATACTCGTACATTATATAAAACACTCACTAATGAAACTATATACACTAAAACCTACTCCTAACTAAAAATCAGATTATTAAATCCTCATTTTTCAGCCATGTTTTCATAACATAAATGAAAATTTGGCTGAAAAATGAGATAATAGAGACCACACTAGACCCAAAAAGCATGACAATTTAAAAGTTGCTATTTTGTTATTGTTTTTTTTAGTTGCTAGTTGCTATTTGTAAATAAATGCGATCCAACTTGTACGATTTAACATGATTCGATTTCGGTGGGATTCTCTATTGTAAACAGTATTATAATTTAAACAGAAGTATTAATCTATTGGATTCGAAGAAGAGATATAAATAACCAACTGCCAAGCTCGCAGTGTTGTGTAGAAAATTCAAATATTAATTATTACTTCTTTAAACTTATCCAGAAAACATTTACTATCATCAGCACATCCACTTTGCATATTAATATTATAATTTTACAAGCTTCACACTCAGACTGGAATCGTGGCCTAAGATATTCAAGCCACCGTACTTTCCCTTCGCAATTACAAGCTTTCCAACAATACGAGGCGGTACTGCCATGTACTACCTATATAAGAATATAATGAAAGACTTTCTGGTTACTCGGCTCACTTTCACGAAGCTAGAATCTGGATCTAGGTGGGACAAGCAATGGCTAGAAAAGGAAACAGTTGGTACTTACTGATGAAGAAATTGGTGTCGATCCAGCCATTAGCCGTGTTTCTTGATACTAGTTTCTTACTACATATTTAAAATATTTTTTTTTTTGTTAGAGTCGTGAATGTTGGACGCAATTTTCTGCATTTTTTGCAATTCGTAAGCAAAAAAATATGCTCGGTATCTAGTAACTATGCATGGTTTTAAAAGTATTCTGGTTGAATAGATTATGAAAAAATTTGCCAGTGCTGATTTGCCACCGACATTTTTTATTTATAAATATGTATCGAAATATCTGCATCACTTATGAATATGGTAATTTTCTCGTTGACGTTATCTGCATCTTGCCAGTGATTATGTAAATGTGGTAACTTCCATTTGTACATTATTTTGTTTTAAATAAATGGAATAGAACTGATCAGACAGTTATTATAAAGACGAAAGTTTGTTTGTATGTGTGTATATTTGTTACTTCTTCACACTAAACCATGGTGGACCTAGTATAGAACATGGTCTATAGGTATTTATTAAAGGGAAGGAACTGAATCCTTCTTTTTGTCTAGGATATACGTTCCTTTGGGTTAATTTTCGACTTTTACGCAGGTGAAGCCCGATGGAAGTGTGCCACGCTTGGACGGAGCACCACCGTGTCGTCTTGCAATCGGCAGTAGTGATCGATCTCTCAGACCAGGACCTGGTTCAGCCTATGGTCCGAAACGAGATAGAATGTGATGCAGTCGCCTCCATCTAAGTACGATGCGAATGGTATTTTTTATCTTAGACATTTATACAGTAACCGACCATCGTGCATAGTAAATCAAACGGTTACGATTACGGTGCAATACTATAGTGTTGCTCACTCTGTCGACTCTATTATCGAACCCAATCAATGTTTCGTAACGTCAATCAAACTATCAACAATATCACAATCTTCCTATTGTAATTAAGTTCGTTACAGTAATCTAGTTTTTTTTTCTTCTTTTAGATTTGTTATTCAAGCGTAGGAATTTGTATCAAAGAATATTTAAAGTAGGCCAAATGGAAACGTTTTTGCGGTCCAAAATATTTGTAACTCACTCTTACTACATAGGTATGTAATTGGACTAGTCGAGATTTTGCTGTAGGTAAGTAGGTACTTTACCTAATCGTCTTTTTGCACGCTTTATTTACTTAAAAAAAAAGAAATAGTGCCCTATACTATACTAAGAATTACTCCTGTATCATACGCACGTTCACAAATAATTATGTAAATTTACATTTACACACCCGGCCCGGAACACCTATCTGTAAGCCATTACATCATTTGTTTCGTGAGGGAATCAACAACCGCGCCACGCAGCGCAGGAGTCAATCCCTCAACCATTGCACCTACTGCGCTGTTGGAACGTGCCAGTGCTTTTCAAAAGATGCCTTAAGACATAGGTTAACCAACTCAGAACCCATGAAAGGCTGTCAACTAATCTGGCTTTTGTTTGGTAGAAAATCAATCAATGCCTTCTCCCACTCTAGGGCGGAGTGGAACGGCATGTCAGACTTTCACTGACTAAAACTCATTCCTATGTTCCTTCTTTCCATTTAGGCAGCCAACTCATGGTCCCAGTAGGCTTCGGCCCTACTACGGCGCGGGTGGAATATTACGCGCCGTCGCCCGACGACTCAGGCTCCATCCAGACGATTGCCTCGTCATCAAAACTAAATTGTATATCAACTTTAGAATTTTTTTTTCAGTACAAAATGAACAAACATGCATCGTACTTTTCAGAGAAAGTATTTCTTCCTAAGTGTTATGAAAAACGTCGTTTGATACACGTGGAGATTTGTCACTCGGCTACATAACACCCTCGCCTGTGCGACTCGGGTGAATTTCGCCTCGGTTGCAATGAAAAACTTTCCCCACTTGTATCCAAATGTACTGTTTTCGATTCGAACTAGTAGTTCTTGAGATTAACACGAACAACAAACAAACAAACTTCACCTTAATAATAACTAGCAAAGCATAGCATCAGCATTATAATGTTCCCACTGCTGGGACTCAGACCTCCTCTCTAGGAGAGGGAATGGGCCGTAATCCATCACGCGGGCCCGGACCGGGGTTGGTGGATATCACATGTCTTCGAATTTTTAGTTCTAGGACATACCGGTTTAATCACGATGTGTTCCTTCACCGTTTTAAGAGCAACAAGCGTGCTAATAACTATATAGGGTGACTGATAATTAGTGAACGATACTTAAATACGTGATTGTAGTCATGATAACCAACAACTTTTACTATGGGACCAAACTTGAAATCGCGAAAAAACTCTGCCAAGTTCTGTGCGCTGAGTGCGAGTTGTTTTTAACGTTAACGCGATCGAAACGTTTACCGCGTTTGGCTCTCCTATTGGTTATGAGTTTGGAGCTGACCAATCGGAGCGCGGAACGGCATAAACGTGTCGATCGCGTTGACGTAAAACCAACTCGCACTAAGCACTCTGTACATTTATGTTCGCCTAACTGGTCAAAATGTAGTAACTTAGCAGATTTTTTTCGCGATTTCAGGTTGGTCCCTTAGTAAAAGTTGTTTTACAATAACGTGTTTAAGTATCGTTCACTAATTACCAGTCACCCTATATACAAGTTACTATATACAAAGTATATGTATACTATAGATAGACTGACTGGACATATCAATGCACAGCCGAAACTAGCTGGGACTAGAAGCGTGTTTTGCACAGGGTTTCCTTTGAAGTCATCGAATAAGAGAGGATTTTCCAAAAAAAAAATTATATGGAGAAACAAAACGCACACACAAAAACACGCGGACGAAACCACTGGCAAAAGCTAGTTTACGTATATTTGAATATTGCATGTATTCAGTCGCGTGTAAAATCGTTAACAGTAGGTTAGTGAAGTAACTTAATATGTCGCAAGCGTTAATTATAGTGCAATATGCATTGTGCATATTACAGCGTTTACACACATAAAGTACGCGAATAAAAGAATGAACGCAGTTAACAAACATTCACACACATCCATCATGCTGTATCATGGTGATCTTAACAGCTTATTATGCTTGGTTGAGCCCTAAACAAAAGGCCAGAGGCACCAGGGAGAAGGGGTGGCTATTGTAACACCATTTTTAGGATTCCCTACCTCTGTTTAAAGGGTAAAAACGTGACCCTATTGCTTATGACTTGGCTGTCCGTCTGTCTGTCACCAGGAATCTGATGAACCGTGATAGCTAATAGTTGGTTAGTTGTAACTGATGATGTATTTCTGTTGCCGCTATAGCCAAAAATACTAAAAACAGAATAAATATATTATACATATTTGAGTGAGGCTCTCATACAACCAAAATTATTTTTTTTTCGGTTTTTGCTATAGACGGTACTAAACTAGAGATATATGTGTCGAATATTCGATTTACATTCGATTTTCGGCTTATTAGGCAGAATTTTGATGTATTCGTATTCGGTGGAATAATTCTGTTGAAATTCCGAATATATTTGGTTTAATGAATCATTGTAAATCAGCCTTTCGGGCAATATAAATTAAAGTAAGGAATATTCTAACAATCATATTGTAATAGGGAAGGTTTATAAATGAACTATGTTGGTGTTCTCAACTATGGCACTAATCAATTAGAACGTAGATAAATTTAAAATTTAATTCCGCTTCCCGCTGTCTGTCCCTATGTATGCTTAGATCTTTAAAACTACGCAACGGATTTTGATGCGGCTTTTTTAATAGATAGAGTGATTCAAGATGAAGGTTTACATGAATAATGTATTTAATATCACCATTGATAGATAGATAGATAGATAAAAAAATTATTCGTTGCAACACAAAACGTACACTAAAGCATAGCTAAAATATACAAAACTAAGCACTACTACTAAGTAGTACTTTTTTATTGCACCCGTGCGAAGATGGGGCGACTCGCTAGTTTGTAATAAATTATTAATGAATCAGCGGTTGATTCTGATGCAAGAAGCTCAAGCTTTCAGCTCTATATGGCAAAAGTCTATTTCTTTTATCATTATACACATTTCCTGCCTCGAAAAACAACCGTTGTTTTCGCGACAAATCTTTGGAACGGGAAACCGAATTATTCGGCAGTATATTCGTTTCGGTAAGAACTTAACCGAATATTAAACCGGTGAAACTACTGTGCATCTCTTTAATAAACCATTAATAATTCATTAGATGATTTTTACCCATCGAAAAAAGCGGAGCGGGAGATATGACAATGACATCTCTCGCCCTTGGGCGGAGCGGGAGATAGTGTCAGACTTTTACTGTCTAAAAAACTCACCCCGTTCCTACGTTGCCTTTCATACCAGGGCCGAGCCTTCCTTTCAGAAGCAGAGCCTTGGTCCTGTAAGGTTCGACCCTGTCTGCTGGCTGGCTGGGCCCTACGATTTGCTGACAACTCCTTGAGGCGCGCGGTAAAAGTGCGCGCCGTCATCGACTTGTGCTCGGTCCGGACGGTTACCGGACGGTTGGACAGCGAACTACCCATTGCTCGCTGTCCGCAAGCCCGCGCCTACGGTCGTAATAGACCCCTTCAGTTTTGCTGACATTTCTTTTAATGGCGAGCGTGAAACACTACTTGCCATCAACTCACGCTTTGTCCTTACCGGACTACGAGCTACCCATTCCTCATCACATTACTTTTGTGTAATAAATAACATGTTTGAGGAAGATATGTAGGAGCTATAGGTACCTACTCATCTAGTTGAGACCTATTTCTAATGATTCAACAATTATAAGAATTGACTCTGGTTTTTCCATAAACCTCTCGACAAAGGAAAACAAAAGACTGCAAATATTACTTTCTGAAAATCCCACATGACAGGTATCTGAGGACAACGTGTTATTGGGAACCTGGGAAAATTAAATAGAAGTTATCTTCGATATTGTAATACCAATTTACATCATAAAAAATCTTATCTATGATCATAATAAAAAAGGTATTTCTTAAAGATCCATACTTATGTACCTAACAGTCAGTTTATTCTTATCTATATTCGTTATAATTTTATAAAGCGAAAAGATTTTTGTTTGTAATGAAAACTGAAAAACTACTAGACCGATTTTAAAAACTATTTTACCATTACCAGTATAATACTACCTACATCACTAATTGATCACTGTGATATAAGCTACATATTTTTTACTTCCACGCGTGCGAAGCAGCTGACAGAAGCTATAGTGCACAATGTGCACAGTCCCATTCCTGTGGTGCTATTCTCTAAGAAAAAACAGCGCTGCCGCAACGACGAACATCCAAATAGGATACATTGAATTAACAATCCGATGTATAGGTTGACAATCCAATGTATCCTATTTGGGTGTTCGTCGTTGAGGCAGCGCTGCGTTTTCTTAGAGAATAGCACCACTGCTCATAAACAAGCAAGGACAAGTGGAGCTGGTAAAACATTCGACATTTCTTTTAGGAACCGACGCAAATAATCGATGTCGGATAAATGTGAACGACTTCATAAAAAAATATTCAGCCAACCGAGCTCCCGCTGTCGGATCCACCAAGTAGGAACTGTCTCTTAATCAGAGGCGTAACTACCGCCGTATCTGCCGTATCAATTATACGGGGCCCCCACACTACAGGGGCCCCAACGTAGGCAAAACTTCGCAACATATTATTCACAACCGTCTCGTAGGGTAAACCAAGCATTTGTAAAAAAAGCACCATTTTTTTTGATACGGGGCCCCTGTGAGACTAGCTACGCCACTGCTCTTAATGTACGAAAAGGGCACTTTCTGCCATCTGTCCCTTTCCCAACTTTCTATCTCACGATTTAACTTCCAGACCGATAAGGAAGTCTCTCATATCATTTAAATTCTATCCAATCCTCGTATCCTTAAGAAGGTTAGAAATCCGTAGCTGTTACGTAAGAGGGGAGATACTTGAGCAGCCATTTTGTATTCAGGGCTCGTGCCTAGCATACATTGTGAGAACTTATTTCTACTCACTCGGTTAAAGTGTGATGAAATAAACAGACGCCGCCGGTACTTCGATAGAACATGATAAAATCTTAAAATGCTAAATGAATAGGTTTAGGCGCAAAAGGCCTAACTCTCAAATTAGCTACTGAGTCATAAAAGAACTACTTCCCAAAATGACCAATTCTCTAGGTATACGCCTAATTCTCAGAATGGCCAATTCGCTAAAAGTCTAATACTCTAAATGGCTAATTTTCAAAATGGCACATTATCCGTACTCATTAGTTTAATATTATATAAATTTAAATGGCAGTTATTCTGCAGTCTCATAAATCAATAAAAAACTGGTAAAATTCAACGCATTAAGACTCTTTTACTTATTTGTCATTTTTTACTTTGCTTTACTTCGGGTAGCTTCGTAAAAACTAGAATTAAAATAAAGTTATCTAGATCACAAGCGTTAATTAATTCAAAATTAGATCGTTGTGTCAAAACTCTACTTCCCTTATGGAAATGTCAACGAGAAGGTCATCCACTCACCCAGTATCAAATGAGACAAAAATCAACATTTTTGATGGTCTGATGTCTTAATTAATGATTTATAGTCGCGTTTATCCTCATAACTCATTCTTGTTATTTCATTTAACTGAATCGTGATCAACAGGGCGTCTAAAAGCCCTTTGGGTTAACGTCGTTAACGATGTCATCGGCAAAAACGCGGGAAACTGATCTATAAATTAGCAATAGAGGAAGTTTTTTTTTAAAAAAAAAAGTGACTTAAAAAAGGACTCGGGAAATAACTGGAATGCCGAAAAAAGGGAAGTTGTATAACCACAGATATCCATGATAATATCGACATCTGTATCTATAACCAATAGAAGGCGATTCCGTGCTGCAATAATGACAGGTACCTAATTGATATCAAAACCTATGCTTTACATTTTATTTTATGCTACACCAACAGTTCTTGTACAGAGGAACGTCAAATCCGACTCTTGATCCATGAGAAAGGTTGCTAGGATCCAGAGAGAATGATGCGATGTCAGTAAAGAAACCGCTGTAACGTGTTTTTTCAAAATGAAAACTCTAGGAATGACAAAGGACCAAAAAAGTGATGACATTTGAAGTAAAAAATTTACGGGTGACAATAAAGAGTCTTTTATTTCGTGTAGCTGACATACTAAGTTTCATTTTTCTCATTACAATTTAAGCTTTACATATTCTCATGTAAATAAATGAAATTTTCTCAGGCATGTTTGATTCAGGCGTGAGAATGGAGACAGATTCAACATGTGCCTAAAAGACCAAGCATTGTGGTCTTTATGGTTTTAGTGCTTTAACACTTAGTTCTCATTAAAATCAGACATCAGTCTTGTTTTATTTTGTCTTGGCAAGCTATATCGTGTTTCGCAGATACTGAGCTGTAAAATACTGGTAAAACGTAGACAGAGAACAGAGGAAAAGTAGTTTTTAACCGACTTCGAAGAGGAGGAGGTTCTTTGTTCGGTTGTGTGTATTTTTATTTTTGCTGTCCATCTGTCTGTCCATCTGTCTGCTAAAACCCTTTATCTCGTGAACGCGTGGAGGTATCGAGTTGAAATTAAGGCCCGGTTCTACTCATTTTGACCTTTTTTAAACCTATGGAAATCCACAAATATAAAAGAGAACACCATGAAAATTTATATGATTAAAATTGACTATATGGCCAAGGGCTTGGCAAAAATGAAAACGCGATATAAATTAGTTGGCTCGATAAAAAAAAATCGCGAATCTGACCCTAATTTACGATTTCAAACGTATTTATCTACGAGATTACATTATGAAAGTTACAAAAAAAAAAAAGCTTGTTATTTAAAAGCGCTTCGCAAGAACAAAAATCTTGAATAGTTATTTTTTTTTTATGTAAAAATAAAACCGCTGTTTTGAGGCCGTGAAGAAGACATAATCCCGAGCGAAGTTCATACAAAAAAAACAGTGACTAGAACCGGCCCTTAAAACCATATACTCAGGCTTGCGGTCCCTTGAAGCTGTGAAAAAAACGATTTTCTAAGTTAACAAAAGAAATAAGATACGGCCGTTTATGTCGTAAATATTCACACTCAAGGGAATCAAAATTCATAAGATACTTCCCGTTGACCTAGAACCCTGAAATTAGGCATGAAGCAAGGTCATAGAGCACAAATATAGGAATAAATCTGAAAACTCAAAATTTGTTGTAATGTCAAAAAATATTCATTTTTCTATTCGGAAAAATCTTCGAGACACGATTGGATAAATTAAACTATTTGCAGAAGTTAGTTTGTACCCTCAGTTTGCGTGTCCGACTCGCGTTTGTTTTGTTAATACTTTGCCCCACACTAGGAATCACTTCAGCATGGTGGGTCAATTTTAGATGTTTATGAACAAACATGTAAAATTGCACAAGAAACCCAAACTCGGAACAACTATATTTAGGCCATACAAATGTGAAATATATCTTCAGTGCGAAAATCGAACCCGCGATACGCAGCAGCGAATTACTCAACCACTCCACCAACCGTGCCGTGCCATTTGTGAGCTCGAAGCGTTCGGTTCGATGTCATAAAAAATAACTTACTTAACGAAAGAAGGAAGAAAAAGAATTTGTGACTCGCTCAAGACAACAATAAAAAAAACCTATGTTATATTGAAAATTTCGAATCAGTCTGTGTTTGCTAAAAGTTAACATGTAAGCAAACAAAGCAAATTAATTTATATTTTGTATTGCTTGTTTTCCATTTCAAAATTTAGTTCGCAGTAAAAACTTACACGATGTTTAAAGTGTATGCAAAAATATCATTATGTATTCAGTTTTAACACACTGTAACAATGTATTTCTTTCATTCACAGTTTAACGTGGAAATCGTCTGGAGAAATCTCGTAATTACCTAACAATTTTCTAATGCGTACGGCACTGTAGTGTGTTGCACAGGGTTAGAGATAACCCAGAATGACCCCATTTGTACAATGCCTTCGAGATTTTGTAACGATTACACAGGTCTACACCAGAACTACTAATTAATTTCAGATAATGTATCTATAAGTACATTGCAGGCAGTTCTAACTTGTTTATGGAGCGCAAACGCAAACCACGATTTATATCAATTGTGCATCTGCATGAGTACTTACATTTGAATACACATTTGTGGTTTATGTTACTTCATATTTAATGTAAATAAGGCTAATAACACAGATATGATTTTTTGGCGGGATTTCTTCGAATTAATTCAGTAGCTGTTTTAATTTTATTTGCAAATTGATTCCATTGATTAATATTGTGATGTAAAATTGATGTAGTTTTATATCTATCTTGATATATGGAATCATTTAAACGATTGGCGCAATTTCGGTAAAATGGAGCTGAGAATTTAGTTGTAATGTTGACTACCTTAGCCAAGTTTGCCGAGAAGGTTGACTTGATAAATCTGCTGCAAAATACACTACAAAAACTATTAGAATGTGTATAAGCATATTTTAATGGTAAACAAATTAAGTAATCATACGAAGACATATTTTATAGGACTTAGTATCCAAGCCAAAAATATAAACAAAAAAAATAACACAGACTATTTTTGGTGTACAATAAAGTTTATTCTATTCTATTTTTTTTTAAGGGCCATTCATTGTCTTTTTTTTATTTTCAGGTGGGAAATCAATCAAATAATTCCCCCAACCAACCCAAGTTCCTTCAGTAGTCCATTGCGTTGCTAGGCCGTACTCTTGCACCCCTGGCAGATTTTAAAGTTTTCTTGGACAGTTGTCCAAGAAAACTCGCGAAGGTTCAATATTCCTACGTTTACCTAGCACACGACCACCTTGAATGAACACATCAAGAACCTTTATTAGAGTTGATTAAAAAAGACCATCAAACAGCTCTAATGCAAGACACCTTCAAACCATTTAGACTTTCTGAGGGTCAGCAGTTAGTTACAAAAATAAAATTAACACCAGAAACACGGGCGCCTCAAAGACCCATTCCTATGTTCTTCCTATACTAGTTTTATTATGCGTAAAATCTCAAAGTATGCCAAAATATATCAAATTATATAGTAAAAATATTATACTACTACATATTATGTAGATCTGTTTTCATGACCATAGAGAAGACACGTGTTCTTTGACGGTTAGAATTTGGCAAACAGAAAAACTGCCACATAAACTTGTACAGGGAGGATTTACAGATGGGGGACGAAATTTTTATCATGTTAAATCGACTTTAATAAAGAATTGTGAAAGGTTCTGGAGTGCCGACCGCGTGCCGGAAGACGCCAGTATTGGAAGGCCTCGTAAAAGATGGACCGATGACTTGGCAAGGATTGCGGGAATCCGATGGATGCGAGATGCATAGGACCGTTCATTGTGGCGACACTTGGGGCAGGCCTATGTCCAACAGTGGACTTCTTTCGGCTGAAATGATGATGATGATTAGCCATGGGAAAACAATAGGATGTCTATTGCGAACGCGATTTTTTAGTTATGAGCTGTAAAATATGGTGATAAAAACATTCCACAGTAAAAAACCAGTGAGGCGACTACACAACCTTTAAAGGAGCAAGTTTAGCCAACAGTTCAGCGGGTCATTTTCGCTGAGTCACAACACATGTCGAGTCAAGTTCGCTACGTATGCAAACTACTTTACAACTCGTATCTTGAGTACTATCACGTCATATGGCAAGCGGCTCGAAGGACCAAGGAGCGTCACGTATACGAATGTAAGTAAGAATGAAGGATAAAGCTATATACCCTATATATCTCCATCCCTTTAACAATTCATTTAAGGCCGTCAAATGGGTCACGTTTAGACCTCGTTGTAGGGCATCAGCAATTTTACATAATTATCCACACAGTATTTTCTCCTGAGGGTTAAATGAAGTTCTTTGTTTACCATTCAAGGCGCAAGAGTTATGGCGACCGTAAAAAAGTGGATCATGTTCGACCGGACCCGAGTAGAAAGTGAAACCGCTTCGGGTGGATACTTTATAAATTGTAGCAATGCTCGTTGCGAGCTCAGTCGAAGCATACGCGCCGTGCCGCGTCCGTCACGCCATCTCTGGACAAAAATGGTCAGTTCATAATTCACTTTCGATTTCCTACGTCTTGTGTTTATCTTTTGTTGTATCACGTAATATTTATTATAATATAGTGTATTAATTATATTTAGTGTTTATTATAGTGTATTTAATTTTATTATAGTGTCTTAGTGAAAGTATATTTTTTTCTTATTTTTATTTTATTTTATGCTAATATACAACGTTTTATGGTAATGTTTATTTAGACTTTTTATGGCTTTAATATTGAATATCATTTTAAATCAAAGGATTGACGTAACAGACAGACTTATTGGACAATACGAGACATAGCTGATATACCTACAATATTTAACATTTTTATAATACGTAAGGTACAATTCTATATGCCTACCTATTACTAAATTCAGATTTTAATGAATGCAGTTAATTTGGCCGATAATAATAAAGTTAATAGAGCGTCAATAAGTGACCGAAATTCTGAAGGCTGAACAGGTTCTTGCTTATTGAAGTTTACACAACTGACGGCACATTTGCGTACCTAGAGGTGGTACGATTAGCTGCTGCGTTACGTGTCGCAGATTCGATTCCCGCACGAACAAATATTTGTATAGCCTACAAAGTCTTTTGTGTGTGAGTCTGTATATTTGTGAACGCACCCACGATACAGGAGTTATTCTAGTGTGGGAAAACGATTTATATAAAAAACAAAATGGTATACTCTTTGTATCAAATTCTGTTTAAGAAAAACTGAAAAGTTCTTTAAACTTATTTATTTATTAAAACTGTGTGCACTAGTAAACGCTGTACAAAGGCTGACTTAATGCCTTACGCTTATTTATTTATTAATTATATATTTCATTGAACACCGGCTTCTTGACAGTTCAAAAATTCATGATCTTTATGCTGCATATCACTTTGAAAGTCTTAGTATTTTCTTCAAAAAAAACGCAATTAGACACGAATTTGTACAGCATGACAAATAACTATTTACTTATCTATCTATGTAAGTACCTATTTATTGCAAGTATTGCAACCTATGGTCAGAAAAAAGAGTAAATAGGTACTGCAGCATAATTTATTATACTTACTGTGACAGATATCAGATTATTTAAATATGAGAAAAAAAACTTCTAAGAATAATAAATAATTGAGGCTGATACCTATATAAAATAATATATTTTGTAGGTACTTAATCAACGTTTTAACCGACTTCAAAAAAAGAAGTTTTTCAATTCTTATGACTTTTTTAATATCTCTTAAGGCTGATTGTACCAACCCTAGAAATCGAATTTCCAAAACATACATAATAATAATAATAGTCCATGAGCAGATATATAGGATACGGAAATCCTTCACAGCAAGTTTCCTTCGTGACTCAACAAAAAAAAAACCCCAAACTTGCAACTCATGTCAATCAGCTTTTTCTATCGACCTTGATACAATATTACGTGGACAGGAGCTTAAAGAAACAGTACCTATTAGCTATTTAAATACGAAGCAAAATGCGAACGACATTGAGCAACCTTTCACCCACGGAAATGTTGAAGGCGACCAGGAACGGGCGGAGTCGCGGGGCACAGTTGCACTCAGCCGGAACATGATTCAAATCTTAATTTATTATGTAGCTTTATTTTTTGTAGATACATGTTACAGTAGGTGCTGCAATTAAATGCAAAGTTTATTCGTTTTGCGGCGATTTGTAGTGTTGAGTTTTGAGTAAATTACGATGTTTTAAAAATCCTTTTTGAAAATAAAAATATTAGGTATATTCAACGAAGTACCTACCTAGGTATATCATGTCCTTTATAGGTGAACTAGCTACTGCCAGCGGCTGCACCCGCATGAAAGTGTAGGTTTCTCCATACAAGCTTTAGAAACCTGTTTTATCACCTTAGGAGCTGAACTTTAAAAAATCCTTTCTTAGTGCTCGCCGTTGTTATAAAAGGAAGCCTAAAATTTCACGCTTCTATTCCAGTAGTTACGGCTGTGTATTGATAACAATGTCAGTCAGAAAGTTTCTCCTTTTATATACTATACAGATTCCTGTAGGGCACAAAGACCAAGAAGGCATCAGGACCAGATAAGTCCAATAGAACATTCGTTCATGCTTTCTTGATAGATAGAAAACAAATTCATACTTAACACAAGAATTATTTTAATGTATAATGGTTCAGTCTTTATATACTTATACAGGAAAAGTTTTTAACCAGTGCGCAAATTTTGACATAATAAACTTGAATATATTTTAATAAACACGTATTTTTTATTTTGATATGTTTCAATAGTAAAAAATTAAGTTAACGCTTACGAGACTTGTTTACTCAGAAATTTATTTTATGGACGTCGCTTGCCAGTCCGTCGACTGGTCGCCCGATTCACGCCGCGCGTCGACCGCTCGCCTGACGCGCCAGCTGGTATCAGAAGTACTCACGCGCGCTCGCTCTATGCGACGGTACCTACTAACGCGGTGCGATTATTGACCCCAGTTTAGCGATAAAAATTTTTAAGTTTAGACTGTGTAAAGTTATTTGTAAACGTAATTCCAATTTATCCTTCATACTTTCATGGGCTTAGGACCATCAAACTGCAGAAAATAAATCATAATAAATAAGTAAGAAAGTAGGTAATACGTTTTAATCCATTCAAAATAAAACATTTAGGTATGATAGGTATTTAGACATGGTACAATTTAGATTGAAACAATTGCATTTTGGCGTATTTAAAAAATTGTGGTGTGATTTAAAAGGCTCGACGTGGTGCTGGGTCTGGGTCATGGAGTTGTTGTACCGGCTGAAAGTGGTATGGATGGAGTCCGGCTGTATTTAGCAGCTTCCATACTGCGCTTTGGCTAACACCAAAACGTCGTTCTGCGTCGTAGGTACTGGCTCTTGGATTGCGTTCAAAAAAATCGGCTTCGACTGCCAGTCGAGGTCTGCCAGACCCTTGTGCGTGGCTCGGTGTTCTGAACTGGCCGTGATCAAGCAGCCTTTGGTTAGCTGCTAAAATTGTCCTCTCATTAGGGACCGTAGGATTGAGGATCCCTTGGGCTCGCATACGAGGTACGCTCTCCCTTTCGTTTCTTCTTCGTGCTGCTCGTAAATTTTCATTGCTTAACAAATACACTCGCACCATTTCATAATACTCGCGGTGAGTAAAATGAGAAATTGTCACTACGCTAGTCTAGTACGCGGCACACGCGCAGGGACGGCGAAGGGCGCGAACGTCCGACCTCGGCTTCCGTAAGTGACGTACTGCATGTGCATGCGTTTTGTTTATCAAACGCCGGCGCCGCATGCCCCCGCAGGCCCGCACCCCCGTCTCGTACGCTGGGCGTGGTCCAGCGGCCGGCGGCCTTCGCGTTTTCATTCATGCTAATTCATAGTATTACTATTAAATTATATCCATGTCTTGCTTATTTCAAATTGGGACAAAGTGGAAAAATGAAAAAAAAAAAGTCATAAACTAAAAATGGAAATGTGTTCTATTGCTTACACTGAGCCACCAAAAAAAATTTACGCAGTGGTTAAAAAATTTTCCTGTATATAATATTTAAAAGTAAACAATTTAATTTCGAATGAAAATGATGCAATAAATCTTAAAAATACTAAGTAGGTACTCAACATACAATTATATTTCACTTTCAAAATACGCCTACTATCCCACGCTACAGAAAAAAAAAACACGCTTTTAAAGTAATTTACCAGTCAACTATCATTGTTACATAAAAACCGTAAAAAGGCAATATAAAAGAGGTGGAAACTGGCAAACAAGTCGAAAAAAATCGATTATATTTCCGGTCCAAAAGAAAGGAAAAAGTCGGTTTTCTTTTAATCGTTTACAATCGAGTCGGCGCCGGCGCAAGTTGTATAATTGATAGCAACTGGTTCACAAAGCCATGAAATCGTATTTACTCTCTAATTACAATTTGTACGTAACAGTTATTATTGGGTTCATTAACTTGACTTTGAATTGGATTCGATTAAAAAACGAAACCAATAAAATAATAATTTTAACAATTGAACAACTGTGCAACAACACCCTTGAACAACTTTTTTTGCTGTGGGAAATCCTCAAATAACTTCTCCAGCTCTAAGGTGGAGCGAAAGAGCATGAAAGGTAGATACATAAACTCTTTGTTGTTCATCTATATATATAAAAAGGAAAAACTGACTGACGAAACTACCAGGGCCAGGAGCGTGAAATTTTACACAAAGTTTCCTATTATGACGTAGGCAAGAACTAAGAGAGGCTTTTCCAAAATTTACCTCCAAAGGAACAAAACAGGGGTCCCAAGTTTGTATGGAGAAACCTAATTTCAAGCGGGCGAATCCGCTGGCAGAAGCTATATAAAATTACAATAGGAGCTTAAAATTAATAGGGTGTCACAATGGGCGGTCTTATCGCTAAAAGCGATTTTATACAGACAATCTTTGAATAGACTTTTGCACGACAGAATTTTACTGACTAAAATGTACCTGTATTCTCCTAGGTGTATTGCAGAGCCACGTTAACTTATCCAAACGTTCCCAAAGACCAAAAACTCGAACATCCTGGTACAGAATTCAGAATTTGTCAAACTCTACTGTACCCATCTACGTTAGTTTCATAAGTTCTCATACTGTGGGAAAATTTGACATGCTCTAAACTTCAAGGGCCTTAACATGACATGTAAAAATATCTGTCGTACAAGCGAGAAAAAGTAATGAAGTTATACACCGTTTAAAGCTCCGTTTCTTTAACATTTCAGTTTAGGTTGTAAAACGGGTCGCCTTAAGAGCTAGAGTCTCAGATCTACGATTCAGGAACCAATTATTAGTTCCTATTTGAATACTAACTATTAAGCAAATCACATTTGCCTGATTGTCGTGAGATAGCGAAAAAATACAGTTTCGATTACAGTTACATAAGCGTCTCTAAAAGCTATTAAATGTTAAACAAAATTGACAGAAACACGTCGGTATTTTGACAACAAATCAAGCATGAAAACGTTTGTTACATAACGTAATTTCGCTTTTCGACGCGGTTATTTGAAAGTAAATCGTGAGTACCACAAATATGAGGCGTGTTTACAAGTTAGCTTTGAAACTTCCTGGACTAAGTTTAACCAAGTAACACTTACTTGCAGCTTTGCTTCCATGCCCTGTGAGTAAGAGAGAATTTTCCCGGGATTCCTTGAATCTCTTTTAGATGCATTTAATTCTTTCTTTTATCACTTTACAATATTAGTTGAAATTTACGCTTAGTTGGGAATCAGGAGAAAATGATGCAAAACTTTTACTAAAATAACAGTCGTTCCTGCCATACCCAAAATTTCATTTAATTTTCAACCAAATCCATTAATTGCGGGACTGATAAGATCAGACAGTTTTGAAATACACTTGTAACTTTAGATCGACTCAGTGATACCATTTGTTATAGGTATGTAGAACTGGCACGGACTGCGCAATTTGAATTCTTTTGTGGCAACTTAGGTGCAGTAAAGTAATGTATATCAATGTTTATGTATATTATGTATATTTGATTTGCCAGTGTAACTAAAGTTCATGTAAAAAAAACCCACATTTAATGAAAACATGACAACGTGTCGAAGGACCAAAAATACGAATTGTGATATAATTGTTCCTTCGAGCCGGATGCGTTGTCTTTATTTAACTTTTTGTACTTATATTAATGTAGACCTATATTAAAAAGTTAAGCGCTGTTTCAGACAAGTTTGAGGTAGTCATTGTACAAAAAAGTAATCACCAGGTATACAAATGGCGAAAACCTGTTTAAAAAACTGAATACCAGAGCATTAAGCAAAACAACATTCAGCCTTGTCCTACACATTGCTGTATATTCACGAAATCTACCAAGCATTGTTATGACCACAATGTGTGAATTTTTTAACAACAAAACATGTGAAGATTCTCAAGCGCGTAGTAAATGCATTGTTAGATGTCGAGGTGTCAAAACAGTGTCTTGCCATTATAATTTACTTTAATTGCGTTGGGATCTGAGAAAATTAATAGACCTAGATGAACTAGATATGGGAACCAATCTGTGACTATAACGTCATTTTTATAATTAATGGTTATTAGACAACCAACATACTTAACGTTTTCCTGCAATATGGACTCCATTTCAGGAAAACGTAGCCTACGTGTAAGATAAATATCTTCCTTGTTAATCAAATTAATCACTTTCCGTATGCGCATCTCTATAATGATAGGATAATTACAGTAAGACTTTCTCAACTGATTAAATTCTCATTGCAACCTTTTTCCTTATACGTCAAAAAATATACCGATAATAAAAATCGGATTTAATATAAAATGGAAGTCATGATGACATTTAAAACGATACTGGCCATTGTAAAGCTTTTGTCGCGACAGTTAGTAAGGTCGCATGTTATAAAAGGCAATTTCAAGGTTTAAATGGAAAGTGCACAGTGGGAGTATATTTCCACCGCCTACTGTCGGCAACTATTTAATGTAATTGACAACTTACACCTACGGACACTGCCTACACAACATAGAGCTGTTTTATTACGACATTTCAATGATTCAAGTCAAGCATAATTCTATAAATGGTTGTTATGTTAGCTTTTGAGTGGGATTTGTGATTCATTCACGATTCGTTTGAATGATTCTTGATGAGTTTCTTTGTTTTAATTGATGTTATCTAACAGTTTTAAATGCTACATATTAATAGTTATCACTTTTAGTTTATTTATCGTATTACTACTAGCGTACTAGTCTTGCATCTGCCTAACCATCTCGAGTCAAACTGGGTTAACGATAATCCTACGTGACACGCTTTGTCTCTTCAAGACTTCATTTGTTTTCCAATAGCAATCATCAATTTTGCATGGTCTGCACTTAAAACGTACCTCGCCTAAGTGTCAATGGGCCAACAGGCCGTAGTTATGTACATTAATTACTGCAATTTTTAAATTCGATACGATTGTAGATATTTGTGTCTCAATTGTTACCTATGCACATAGACTGGAAGCACCTTTATGATCATTGAATATTTAGCTAAGCGAGTATGTTTGCTTCATTTCATCACACTCAAGTTCCCAGCTCACACCATAGTCATTTAAAACTTGCAAAAAAATTATCGGTATAATCTTTTTCTCATAAATTGTTTGACGTTTCGACACTGAAAGCTTTCATGTAAAACAATGAACTCTGCGGTCCACTGCGCATGTCTCTGGTTGCGCAACTCGGGCGGGCTCCAATTACTACTGTTGCGCAAACGCCTTAAACGATAACTTACTAGCAGTTCCTTTACTGCCGTATACCGTGTCACTAGTGTGGCAATGTAGGTGAAGTTACATATTTTTACCATTATCGTGATCGTGCTGGATATCTTTAGACGTTCTTGGAAGGCCCTTTTATGGTAGCCAAATTAATGATACATCCTCTTCGTATAAGGAGTTGGAATTTTATTTAAATGTAGGTAATTTTTTTAATTTAACATGCAACGTTTAATAATAAATTTTAACATCTTTAGTAGATTAGTAGATTTAGTATGATTAGAAAAATTATTTATTCATACTCTTAAGTTTGAATGTCACTTCCGTTGCGCGTCAGAAGACGACAAGTTCTATTTGGTATGTGACAGTTCGAAAGACAGCTGATTATTTTAAACTTAGAATTAGACATTCCACATATCAAACATACTCAATGTCAATGCACTTTCAATTCCCCTTCGCAATCGCAACTGTCATTGACTTTCAAAGTTAATCTCAAAGAGAAAGCAAAACATCTCGTCATCGTACATATTGCTCGTAGTATTCTAAGTCTAGCGGCACTTAATACATAATTCCGTTGACAAATATTACCTAACTGCGGTGACAAATGACTAAGTGGTCTGTTACGTGCTGTAACTAACTGCATTATAATCACTCTTACCTACATTATGGCACTGTAATCTGAGGATATTAGTTGTAATACCTCCTGTTTACGACATTAACATTAAGATTGTTTTGATTCTTGCGTGATAATCATGGAATTACTTGAGCTCTGAAGCCCTACCATGAGCTCTTAGTGCAATCCATTTTACGACATGGACTTAACTGTTAAACGGGTGGAGTTATATAGCTCCATCCCTCTTTCTCACTCGTATACCATGACATACTAAAACGTCATGGTAAGACTCATTATGTTTGTAAATAAATTACCGACGCGCTTTTGTCAAGACAAAGTATCTGGGTATTTTTAGGTTTAAATTTGAGTATTATTAGCTTGATTGACGAACAGTATTAAGCAATTGGGATTTATGGTCACTATTTCATGTAATTTAGAAATTGGTCCTTTGAATCTTAACTGATATTTTATGAATTAAGACTTAAAGTACCAATTTCTAAATTCAGTCAGTCACAGGGAAAAGAGAAAGTACTCTATTTATTAAAGTAGGACCACACTGCACATACTTTGCACAACTGTTCACACATTTGAAATAGTTTCGTAAAGTACATAAACCGGTCTAAATGTATCTCAACGATGACAGACACTTACAAACTGACCCACATTTATTTATAACGACTTGAAAAATAAATAAAGATTTCAGCTAACGCAGTGATGAGATATGGATTTCGTTTACTGCCACTTTTAAGTTCTTATATAAACTCCTTTAACTCAACATTAACATGTCCATCGTAGTTCTTTGCTGTTAGATCTTTATTAGGTTTTTCTAATCGTCAGTAAATTAGGTACTTTAAGAAAACTACTTCCTTTAAACATTCCGTTAATTCCATTCCACGATCATATATGAGTCGTATCTTCTGTTCAATAGTTACAGATATAGCCGTATTTTACAGTATATTAATCATATCTTCCTCTTACAGCATACCCTAATCTTGGCTGCGTTGGCCGCCGTAACCACGGCCATGCCTTCCTACATCGCGGTCCCGGCCGATCAGATAGCGTTCGTAGATCTGTCACAATTGCACGTGCGACGCGTGCCTAGGCAGACGCTGTCGCCACCGCCGCAGCTGTACCAACACGAATATCAGCAAATACCGATACAGCAATATCAACAACAACGTAAGTATTTAAAGAAATCTCTTCCTTTGTGTCCCGTTTTAAATTTATAATTATTCTGATCTTAAAGGAATACATCTTTAGTTGTATTGTTCTAGTAAAGCTAGTCTCTAATGTCTTCTTGTACTTTGTTTTTTACATCAACCACACATTTTAACCTTCTGGTCCTTTTGTCCCAAGTGTCTTATAGCACCAATTCCAAAAATCTCATCAGCTGCTCCTACGGTTTCTTTAATGTATATGGTTTTCTAAATAGCGTGTTACGTTTGCAAATAATCCGATCAAATATTTGATTTCTGTTTTATTACCGAAAGGAAATCAAAGCGATTACGCACGGGAAGGAAACGTGTTTAACTGTTTATGTTACTCAAGTTTGATATTATCATTTTTATAACTATGCTGTAATAGTTCCGTAGAGATTCTTATGCAGCCAGGACTGAATGAATGAGTTTAAAGAAATTATCGCATAGTATTTTGAAAGTCAGCTTCTCACACCTTTCGTCTTACTTGACGAGTCATTGTGAAATGGCATACAGGGAAATGGATCTGTGATGTCGATTCTTACGCCCATCAATCAAGATTACCCTGGCCACATCACTTTCACTGCGAAACAAAGGATCAGCTGCTTTCTATGCAACTGCTATAACCTGTTTTACATTCAATGGGATCGTGTCCGTTCACTCAGTGAACAAAGACGTACTTACATGCTCGAAGTACCGTTTACTTTCTTCATTGTTAGATCTTGTAAAATGATTTACGTAATCTTGCAAAAAGTTCTTTTTTCGTAATCATTTTTGATTATGTTGTAACTTTTGTATCACTTTCGATTTCGTAGTCTTTTGAATAGACCGTTTAATTTGCAGACTCAATTGGTTTATTACGAATTTAGTGCAGTATAAATCTTTCATAAATTATTGGAATAAGTGCCTCGGGTGGGCAAGCTCGGATGTTGCAAGTCTTGCGATTATCGTAGTGCAGTACTTTTAGCTCGGCAGTAGTGGCGTTGCTTAATGAAGTTCGGTCACGCACGCTTAATTCGATGATTGTGTCGGTTAGTGCATGCTAAAAAAAACTATTACCATCTATTTCGTAAACAGTATTATGCATGCGAACGCGCATTTCCTCCAGTTCGGGTGTTGAAACGTTTCGCATAAAAATATTGGCCGTGAGAATATGCTCATTAACTAGGTTTAAATTTAAATCTAGATCGAGATAAAAAGCTATATTTGGCAACATTACTTTTATTTTTCTTACTCTCAGTTTTTTAGTTGTTAATCACTTCAAAACCACATCGTTATTTGGTTTTCTTTTTGCCATAATTGCACATTGTTATCTTACACTAGTAGGTCACCAAAACATAATATCATTAGAACCATTTTGTACTAGTATTAAGTTCTCTAGTACTCAATCAACTCTTACTCATTACAGCGGTAGCCCTAGCTCCAACTCCCGAAAATGAGCCTCCAGCAAGACTCCTAAGACTTCAGCAGCAGCCAGAGCCACAAGATGCGTCAGGAGCAGCGTCTTATAGTGGAGCCTCCCAATTCGCGGAGAGACCGCCTGACTTCGGGGAATATGTAGATTTCGGAGCCCACACCGGCGACCACGGAGCTTTTGGCTGGTACGCTGACTATCCGGTCAATAACCATCATGATTCTAGTTTCTAGTAGGTAATTCAAAGGGCAAATAGAGCAACTCCTAATAAAAAAGTTGGAGGTTAATATCAAACGGAAATTTAAGGTTTAACAATAACTTGTCAGTTTTTGTTAAAACTTAGGCTTTTGATAGGTTCTATTTTCTAAAATAAGGGTTGAATTAACTTACCATCCACAATGGGACAGCTCTTGCTCAAATATCTTGCCAATTTAGAGGCTCAACTATTGCACTTATCTTGCCAAGCACTTGTTATTCAAATAAGACCAAAGACAGTATTATTTCAAGTGATATTATTAGGTTTAGGTACGTAGCTGAATAACCGCACATTTGTTACAAACGGTTCATTCCGCTTAACGTTTTTAAATGCACTTTCAACGTTAGTTCCTTGTTTATTAGACTTAAGTTTACAAAGTACACTGTGATACGTACTGAGGTAGTTCTAATTTCTTCTGTTGCTTTATCTTTTATATTTCTCTCTTCTTTCTATATGCTATCATGCCGCACTTCACTGTTATGCTTGCTTTTTCACGCTTCTTTTTCTAAGTTGTTGTACTCAAAAATATATAATACTTTTATATCAAGTACAATATCACCATCAACTTTATTACTTTCATATTCTTTTCATTTTATTTCATTTACTTTCCTATCTACATCTATCTGCTATTTCTGTATCGCTTTCATTTATTTTGTTTGTTTCTAAATATAAACTGTTACATTCTTCTTCGTTTCATTTCACGCTATTACTTCACTTATTCCACTTTTCTCTCATGTGTTTTCATTGTTTCCTTTACTCAGACTATCTAAATCAATAAAATAATTCATATCACCACTATCACACATATGTTTACTCTTGCATTTGTTTACTTGTTCTTTCTGTAAATGTATCAAAGCTAAATCAAGGACTTGGATCGCAGAATGGCTTCACGTTACCACCACAAAACTCGCTGGGTTTTTTATGAAATACAAGTGGTTCGGGTCAACACTATTCAGGCTATTCCCAATGTCTCTTCTTCTTTTAAGTCTGCTATTCTATTTCACCTTATTCTGTTCTATACTCATCATCATCTTCTAAAATCACACAAATAAGCAATGCTTTATCTTCACTGGCATAAAAAAATCTGACTCTGTTCTTATTTTCAACATTCTATTACTTATCATGGCTGTCATTTTCAATACTTGCACATTACATTACATTTTCTTACTGTCTACTAGTTTTTTTACTTATTACATATCTTTCATTTTATTTACTATTTTCATCTTCGAAATTGTATACGATTTTATTTATATCCTTTGTTTTCTTAAAATCCGAATTACTTTCTATCCTATTTTCCTATCTTTAATTTCTTTTGTACTTTTTTCCACTCTATTTCTCCTTCTTTACAACCACCGATGTAATTTCGTTTACCACATTCAATTTCTTTGTTTTTCAGTTTCACTTTTAAAAATTCCTTTATCTTTTTAAATTTATCCTTGTTTTTTACTCTTGATGATCTTCATATATCTTTTTCCAACTTCACCCTCCTCACTGTTCTGTATATCTATATTCTATAAAAAATACTCTTGATGATTTCTATATATCTTCTCCTACTTCGCCCTTTTCATTGTTTTATATATCTGTACATCTTAAGTCTATAGAAAAAATACTATTGATGATCTCTTTATACCCTTTTTCAAATTAGCGCTCATCTTGTTCTATCTCCGAGTATAATTCTATAATAATATCTTATAAATGGTACTATTTATTCCTATTTCTGTATTTCTTTGCCCTGTTTGTTTTACTATTTTATCATTATTTTAATCTATTTCTTTATTCTTATTTTACTTCTTTCATACTTTCAATATTACTTCACCTTCTACTACTACTCTAATTTCTACTTGTCTTTCTATCTTGTATCTATGTATTTTATTTCTTACCTAAACCTATCTTTACCTTCTTTTTCTCATTTAAATCTCTATTTTTATGCTAAAATATAATTCTATAGTTTCATATTCCTATACCTGAAGTTATACTCGGCTACCAATTACCAATCACTATGTTCTACTTACAAGTATATTTTGACTATACACTTTTTATCATATTATTATCTCCTATATCTAAAGTTTTCTTGCTGTACCAATTTCCATCTATGAATGAATTTAAATCATTGTATGTCTTATAATCATCGATCATCACTGTATCTTCGTTCTTCTATATCATCACACAAATATTCTATCTACTGTTTATCATCTTTAGTAATACTATTCTATCTAACTACAACTATATAACTTCCACAACTTCTTAGTAATCTATATCTACCTATTTCAATTCAATTTTCAAAATCTTTATTTCATTTTAATCTTGACAAATCTTCTTCTCTTCTTATTTTCTTTTCCTTTTCATTTCTTGACTTTTCTGTTTCTTTACGTAGCTTTTACTTCTATAATGACAATATTGTTACAGTGTTTCAATTTCTTTCACCACGCTTTATCTTTTACCTACTGATTATCTTTATCATTCGTACATACTCGTACATAAACTCATGCCTTTTTTCCTTGGGAGCAAGCCAAAACAACAGAGCGCTACCATTATCTTTCTGTAACATATCTGTATTTGAACTAATTTATATTGAACTATCCTTAAATGTCTATACTTTGTTACCTATTTCACGATTCACTTTACTAGATTTTTTGAACTTACTTCTACCAATGCTATTATTCTGAAAACTTAGTATGTACTTATCTACATCTTATTCTGTCATTGACTTCTCTTCGTAAACAAATACATCATCATCAAATTCACCATCTATACTTTTGTGCATGGCATAATACATTTCCTTTGTTACTGTCACCTTTATCGAAGATTATACGAGTATCTATCTATTTCCCTAGCTTACAATACATTCTATTTTCTTTTTTTTTCTAAACTTCTTCTACCTTTAATGATGTTTAGATTTACTTAGACTGGCAAGAATAAAACGCATATTTATAAGTAGGAAGGTACTTTCCAAAGACGAGCCATTATTGAAATGAGCTAATGATGATGATGGTAGTTGGTTAGATTTACCGGAGTTGGGAGGGCAGAATGTACCGTCCATATTAAATAATATCTCAAACATGGAAGCAACATGATCTACGATCAACAACTGAGTATTAGGCACGGCAATATCTTGGAAGAAATGAGTGTCAATAAGGCACTATTTGCGAAATTCATCTCATACGTGATCAAGATGAGCACTGAGGCAGTGCTAATGGATCGAACTGTTCGTGTGATCAAGTGTGAAAATTACGACGATAATGCAATCTTACATGCCCAATGCGCTTGACAACTTGAAATAAGCACTCTCCTCCGCCTAGAACTTCGAGAAATTATGTTTGTAAAACATTGTTGTTACATTTGTTACACAAAAGAACATGAAAAACGCACCTAAAACTAGAAAAATCTATCACTTCTATCTGCTACCTACACTCATCTCAATCTTTACTTTTTACACACTCTCTACACTTATTTCCTCTTCTCTATACTGTTATTCCTTGTCTATCGCTTCTTTATCTCTATACTTCTTTCTTTTCGGTTTCCTTTCATGATATCTTTTTGATTTCAGTCTTTTACACTTACCTTACTTCAAATCTTTTAGGTAACTACTTCTTTTATTTTCCTGCACACCTTACACTACAGCTACACTTTTTTTCTGAATCTATATATATATATATTTCTTTTTACGCTCTTCACTGTTTACTTTGTCCTTTTATTCTTAAACTATCCCTATGTTTCTGTTACTATCACTACATTTCTAAATATTTGCTTCTCTTTCTTATTTACTTCTTCTGCTATTCCTTCGTACACTTCGTTTAAAATTCTTTACTCTTCCTTTTTTTTTCAATTTTATTTGACTATCCTTGCTTATTCTTTTATACATCTTTTCACTTCCTTTCTGTACTCTTACTTTTTCATTTCACGCTTTATTTTAATCCTATTGCATGTTTCTATCTGTTTCACGTATTTTCATTATTCTTCTAAATCTATTCTATCTGTTCTTCACTTGACTTTACATCTTACATTATAACTTTACACCCTTTTCTCAACCTTTTATTTTTAAAAAAAAAAAAAAACCTTTATATTTTCTTCATTCTACAGCTGTCTCACATCTACTGTTATCTCTACCTGAATGCTTTTCTGTTCTTATACTTTTTTTATTTCGGCTTCTATTTTCTTCTCTTCACCTTTGCTTTTCTATTTCTATTCTTCTTTCAATATCTTCACTCTGCTTTCCAATTTCTATGCTTGTTTCTTTCTTTACTTCATTCTTCCTTATACCAAGCTACCTGGTGCGATTTAGAACAAATTAATTATAAGTTTTGTTGCACAAAATTGTTATTTGTTGCTGTTAATTAAATCATTGTTAATTACTCGACATTTGTTTGTTTTATATTCCTTTTTTTCAATCGACGTTAAATAAACATGTTTTCAACATATTTTTTTGTTTTAATTTTATTACCCGAGTTATTTTGAAAATTGCAGAAAATATTTGAGGTAATTAAAACCAAGATGCCCTATATTCACACAGAACACAGAAAGACACTAGAAGTAGCTTGAGAAAATGTTTGTACCAGAACCGGTGTCGCCAAACTCACACATATACGATTTACTCTTACTGCAAACAGGAAGATACGATTGGCTAAAACAAAAATTGGGCGTAAACAAATTAAAAAAAAAATGTTATTCGAAATGCAACGTTAAAGTCAACGATCTATAAATCAAATTGACAAGAACAAGAAAGAAATACATCTTGGACTACCAAGTATCGCCACTCGTCGCTAGATGGCGTTGTTCAGTATGAACTGTAACGTTATAAAAATAAGGGTGGTATTTGAATGGCGTATCACTGACACAAATGCAGCTCGCTACTCAAATAGTGACGTACCCTAATTCGATCGTAATAATATCGATAGTATGAAAACAAACATAAAATATAATAGAAAATAAATGCGAAAAAAAATAAATATCGTATGCGATAGTATTAAAATAATGAAATTAATATGTAGTAGGGTAATTTCTAAACGTAGTAAAAAGGGTATTTATTTGCATGTAAATCAAATACCTATTTGTTTGTATTTCTTCATTTTATACTGGGTAAATGAAAAAAAATGCTGAAAACCTCGCAATGTTTTATTATTACATTGCTATTTGAGTTTAAGACAATATAAAACAGTGAAAAGATTAATAAATTTGTATAATAATCTTTTCACTGTTTTATATTGTTTGATTTTGATCAAAGAATTTAATTAAAATATTAACGGGCACTTTTAAATAATCAAGTTAGTTGCCCGTTTTAAAATTTAGGTTATGTTATTTATGTTGAATACTACGGACATATAGGTGTAACAATGTAACAAGTATTGCAATTTCACAAATAAGAACTTAGTATAAATACGTAGTGAAAAAGGTAATTTATTTTCATTGTGTGTTTAATATTGAAAATACAAAAAAAAAACTCTTTTACAAAAAAATACAACTGACTTAAAAAAAAACTAAATAATGTACAATAACTTTGATTGCGGAAGTCTGTGTTTACGATTTGGTTTCTTCATTTTTTGACATTGACTTCCGAAATTAAAGTTATTATGCATTCGTTACGAAAAGTGTGATCGGACGAAGCCGGCGACGACTAAACATAAGGTATAATTCAAACGCCCTATGTTGTTCCAAGCTCTTTAGCTAGATTTATTTAAAATTGCATCACGAATATCATCATACAATATTTATTTTATTAACTTGATTAATTTAATAATTATCTGTATTTTAATACTCATACTCTCAAGTATAAATACTTTTATTTTAAAAAGGCAATGCAATACATGTCGATTGATTTTATCGATAAAGTCACGCACTATTTGGATAGCGTCAAAAGTATAGGTAGAGATGCGAATATTCCAAAAAGGCTAATAACCGGGAAAAGAAAATCAACTTTGTTTGCATGAAGTTAAGGACAATTTTTGTTTGTATTTCTTGTGCAATGTTTGACGAAATTTTATTTTTTCATTTTATTAAAATAAATTCGAAAATAATACTTACCGGTGGTATGATACACCTCCATGAGTTAGATTTTTAGTCCGACTATGGTTTTTACAGTCCAGAATGGCACAATAAGGCATTTTAATATTATTTTATGTAAATTGTATGTTGACGTAGTCTAGTTTGCGAATGAGAGCGCTTGAACAGCAAGTGCGTATTGCAGTACTCACTAGCGGCGACAGTGCCACGCCTACTTACTATTTCCAGGTTCTTTCTGTGTTCCGTGTATATTCATGATCAAATAGGTATTATGGCATGATTTATTGAACTTTTATTTAAAGATGGATAACTACAGAAATCGGGCTGACGATCAAGCTTAATAATTACTCGCAGGTGGATCCGCTAGTCCGTCCATATATAGTTTCCCGGAAATCGGTTATTCCACTTTTTATAAAAGTGGAATAACCGATTTCCGGGAAACTTAAACCGAGAAAATTGCCACGAACAACTCATATTTTCTGTTAATATAGATATTTTTTAGATACAGGAAGGTATTTAAAAAAATACAAAAGACATTTTGAATACTTTTATTTCTTACACTTAACATATAATCTCGTACAATGATATTTAAAATAGATTTCTTTTGATCTCATCAACAGCATAGATAAGGGTGTTTCGATCTAAGATTCTAACTACATAATGACATAGACTACCTATACACAACAGGTATACACATATACAATCAGAGTTGTACAAAATTAGGTTATACATCGAAAAGATAGGGTATTTTCATGAAGAATTTTATTAGATTAGGCATCGAAATTATAAATTACGATTGTACCATTTTGTAAGTTTCTTTGTTAGACCGTAGTGTTGCCATTATGGCAAAAAAAGTTTCTGATAGTTTTTTTTTATAATATTTAGGCAAAGGCTTTTTTTGTACAGAAATATGCTATATTACATAGATTTTTATGACATTTAGCCAGTGTTTGGCACATTTTGATGAACACTATTTTTTTCCTCTGAAAGCCGATTTATAGCCTTTTTTTACAATATAGACATTGGTGAACGTTATTAAGTTATAATCAAACTTTCTACTTACCATATTTTTTGGTATTTAAATCACAATAAAAATTAAATATAAAACAGCAAAAAGCAACTGTCATGTTTAGTAGAAATATAATACTGATGAATTCAGTCAAAATAAATTAGAAATCACAGAAATACTTACAGATCTAAATCTATATAAATAAAAATTAATCTTTGAGATCAGAACTTAGGCATTTTTTGTATTACGTTTGAGCTATTCAGAACACCACACTTCGAACTTCACTTTACGAATTTTTTTCCTAAAGTTTTACACATAGGTATGGTATGTATAATTATTCAAAATAATTTTTAAAAGAGCGTTTTCTGTTATAGGTGTTTTAGTGATATTTGAATCTTTCTCGCCTTTTATCACTAAAGGCTTAACAGAAAATTTAACTGAAGGAATGTGTACCTACAGTGTACAATCAAGGAATGAAAAAGGTAAGCATCTTAGCAAAATAGTTAAAAAAAAAATCTAGAGCAGTGGTGGCCGAATGGTATCGGCCCCGACTTGCGAATTGAACGTCGTGGTGTCAAACCCGGCCAGACTACTTTGTATCTACTGTAACCTCATAATCCCCGAAAACGGTGAAGGGATTTTTTTTTAAGAAAACATGCATGTCCTAAAACAAAATCAAAGACAAGTGGCATCCATCAATGAGCACTGGGTCCGCGTGGTAGATTATGGCCCAAAGAGGAGGCCTGATTCCCAGCAGTGGGAACTGTAAGGCTGATTACGCTAAGCAATTTTTTTGTACCAATTTTTTGCATTTTTTTGCTAGTGAGTACATAAAAACATGTGCAAGACTTTTTCCATTACCCACAACTATGGTTGCTGCTTACCCAAAACAAATATATTTTTACTTGTCACCCTTTTGAGTGAGAAAGACAAACCGCAAAGGTGACAAAGATAGTGAGCTTCCGCTAAGTGAAAATACTTTTTCTTTCATTGACTGTACATTTCAGAGATAACACACCACTTAAAGGAACATTAACGCTATATATAGTACGTTATTTTATACTTCTTGACATACCAATATGTAAAACGGTTCAGCTATTTCCATACAAGTCCATGTAACATTGCTAACCGTATCCTAAGTAATACATAATAAGACACTGTTAGAAAATCACATCCTTATGTTTTCCACCTATATATCAAAACCTTTTTACGCAAATGGTATATAATTGTAGGCATATTTATAAAATAATGGGAAAAAATAGCACTGTACCAAATATACAAAGTCATAATATGCTCTACCTAGGCCAATTATTTTAATGTTTTTTATACCATGTTACATTTTTAGTAATTTTGCCATAACGCGTTACATTACAAGTAAATTCATGGTAAAATGTTGCACATACAGATTGTACAGATGTTACAGATTTTGTCTGTGATAAATGATATAAGCATGTTGTAACTTTTTAATACACTTTTAAACAGAAGGAGAAGATTTGTTCGAGTCATTATAGTAGGTAAGTAAAGAAATATATTTAACTATCCATTGTGTTTGAGAAATTCTTCATCTTAAAGTTTGATGGTACCATGATAATATTTTAGTTTTAATTCTGTTGTTTCCATCTTCAATTTAGGCCTGTTTATATGTTTATTATTTTAATGTAAACAATATCTCTCAGACAAAGGCTTGAAATGCTTGAATTTAATTTTCCGGATACCAAGCGCTATAGGCCGATAAAATAATTATGTAATTTCATAAAGAGAAAACATTTGTGCAAATTTCCAAACACAATACACAGTTCTTAAGTCAATAAGTTAATTACAAATACATTATATTACACTATACATCAAATACACATTCGAAACGGGTAAGCTAAGCTTTCTAAAACGTTAAAAGTTCAGACAGATCGTCGCAGAGATAAGAAAATATAAACTACAATTTGTTTTTGATATGCAATAGCAGGCCAGGTACTGTCAAGAAAGTTAATCTTTGACATTTTAGAAACTCGTTCGAGTGTCAAATAAATGATGTTTGAAAAGTGACTTAAGATTTCCTTCCTCGACTGTACATCCAAACGAAATACTTTATCCAGCACGCATCAACCCTAAGGTACAGTATAAAATTGTAGAATTGCATAGAAAAATAAGTATTTATAAAAAATATGCATAAATAAAATTGGTAATAACTTCAAGAGTCTATCACTAAATATTTCTGAACTAAGCGACTAATAAAATTGATAATAAGCGAATATGTAGGTATACAGGATATTATGAAAAATGGCCTCACCATCTTAGGTCTTAATTTACGAAAAAATAGTACATTTTTTATAACATCCTATATAAAAAGACAAACTAACAGAGCACCATTGTAGAAGTATGAGCAATACTTAGCCATACATTAATTAATTACTAAACGCTATAAATGTGAAGTACTTTGCCGCTAGACCACATAATTATATCTACACAGTTAACAGAATTTTCTACCATTTTAGTAGAAATAAATACGACCTTACATCCCTATTACCTTTATATCATTATAAGAATATGAAGGAAAGAGAAACTGTACTGCAGTCATATATGGTCCATAATTTATTGAATGATGATTCGATTTTAATGGTACATGTCGAGCAAGCAATGGAATTTTCAACCACTGGGGAATCGCCGCGTCTCCGTAAACAAGCACTAATTCTTGTTTACGGAGACGCGGCGTGTTGGGCGTTCGTCGTACATTGTGCAGCAGGGGGCTGTCGCCGTTGCCAGGCAGCGTTTTCCCTACTATATTCCATTTGTGTAGGTACTTATCTAAACGTAAACAATCTTGATACGTCTTATTATTAAAAAAATCATATAAAAAACATACAAACATTATTAAAATTTAGTTAATTACCTAACATCGGTTTAGGTAAATAACTAATTGTAAACATTTTTAGATACAATTTTAAGACAAGTTTTAGAAAAAAACACGTCAAGAAAAAACAACATGTCAAGATTGTTTACATTTAGTTAAGTATATGCATATTTAGTCTATGGGCCATATCTGACTGCAGATTTATTGATGACATTAATATTTTTGGAGGTTAGATAGCAACTATAATATACCAAATAGTTTCTGTCCGGTCATTTCTTTGGATCTATGATTGACATTTACACTAAAACGCATATACATTGAACACTTAAGTAACCATCCATTATTATTTATTAATAACTAGTCTTATCGGATTATAAATAATATACCTACTATAGTATGCGGCAAATAAGTTGAACCATTTGCTATAGTTACGCGCAGCCCTCCACGATTGAATGATAAATGATATTTATTTTGTAAGTAGGTTTTTAAAAACACTTTTACACGTCAATTTTTTTTTGTCATTTTAATCTAGATTGAGATCCGAAAATCGGTTACTGCGTAAGTTCGACCGCCATGTTGGTTCATTTTGTGTGACGAGGATTATAACCGATTTTCGGCTCTCAATCTAAGTGGTGGCTGCACGTAACCAAAGCAAATGGTTCAACTTATTTGCCATGTAGGTACTTTAAAATATTTCAATAGTTCTTATTCTTGTCTCATTTGATGACGACAAGGTAATTCATATTCAGCATTTAAGAACATTAATACTTCATTCGCGTTAAGATTAGACGATAAAACAAATCTTTTTTTACTTCCCGGTTAACCGATTTTGACCTTTATTGCGTTGGTGACATGAAATATGGCGGCTGCTACTGCAGCGTATATATAATAGTCGGTATTGTAACAACTTTTTTGCTTTCAATGCCATCCTTATTCCTACGGAATAAAAGTCAGAATCGGTTGAACGAACGGTAAAAAAGGTTTGTTTAAATGGCTAATATTAAAGTGAATGGAGTATAGGTCGACCTCCTCCACAAATCACTAAAAGCATTTAAATATAAACGTATTTACTAATTTTGTCTTTGTCATATTCAAAAACTTGACAGAAACGGATCTTGATAAGTTTAGTGTTAAATGGATTGACTTGCGGACGGCGAGCAATAGGTAACTCGGATAGCCAGCTACCTATTGCTCGCAGTCCACATGGAGCAACGGCGCTCACGCCCCAGCCGCCGTGGGGATTGCGATCACGATTTCCGGTCACCGTAGGCGCGGGCTTGCGGACGGAGAGCAATGGGTAGCTCGCTATTCGACCGTCCGGTAACCGTCCGCACCGAGCCCAAGTAGTCAATGGCGCGTACTGTTCTACGCGCGCTTCAAGGCATTGTCAGCAAACCGTAGGGGCCCAGCAGGGTCGAAGCCTACTAAAGAAACGAGGTGGGTTTTTTAGTCAGTAAAAGTCTGACACTATCTCCCACTCCGTCCAATGGCGGGAGATGTCATTGGATGCTATTCCCCACCAAAAAAAATGGATTTAGTATTTTGTAGTGCATATAGGCCTTAATCTTAGAAATTAATACATCATCATATTCTAACCTCCATTTTACAATCACGGACATTATATTTTAGGCATACATTAATACACACATAAATAATGCATATAACTAGCCTATTCAAAACTGAACACAATCCATTTTAGGTCTTATGTTTCTTGTTATAGAGTGCATAATAAATAATAATCCAGCTAATCAAAATCTACTGAGATCTAGATCTAACTTGCGATTGTAGTTCAAAATATCAATACGTAGATGCAAATTATATTTAGGGCAAGATTTCCAAACTGCATTTTTCATACGAATGTGAACTTTATTTTTATAGTAATAACGTTCATTTTCTAATGAAACTCTTACTCACATTTGCTTACATACAAACATTTAACACGTTATAAGGTTCAAATTCGTCTGAAACGCTTACTTTGTAAAGTCAAAGTGTAATCTGTAAATCTTGCCCATAGACAATATTTAACGTTTGTTTTTACATATACATACATATATTCTACTTATTACTTACATAGTATATATGTAAAATATTAACGTTATAATTCCGGTACGTATCGACTACCTATATAGTTCTTTAACTTTTACCAGCTTACGTCGGATATATACCAAATAGAGACCAAATACTCCATCTCGTCAGCTCTTCTGTCACTTATGGGGATTGAAGAACTAAGCGGGAGTATCCAGTCGCAAACACACGACCCTGGCGAATAGGATACAAAAACATTCATCGGACCAATCAGACGTGGGTGGTTAAAAGGTAATTTCAAAACTGTAAAACGACTTATTCATATTATTCCACGAGTCTTTTATTTATATTATTCCCAAATCGTCTTTAATTAATAATTGTTAACGTCTTATTCATATTATTCCCAAAGTCGTCTTTAGTTAATAATTGCTCAATACTAATCTCAAGTTAAGTTCTCATTTTTATATCGGCAGTGCTGATTCTCACAAAATTCTTATACAGTACCATTTACTAACATATTTATGTAGAGAAAAAACATACATATATTATCTATATTCCCACTATGTGCTCTATATATTAATATTCTCAAGATAAATCTCCATTAGGCATAGTTAGACTTACATTCAATTCCATATAAATATGATTATACTAAACATTTATAATGTCTTAATGTAGGGTAGTTTAAGGTGAAAGTTACGGCCCGAGTGTGACAAAGTTATCGATAGATGGAGCTAAACTAAATATTTTTAATTTATTTTTTGTTCTTTTTTAAGGTGGGAAATCAACCAATCTCTTCTCCCACCCTAGGGCATGTCAGACTTTTACTGATTAAAATCCGCTCCTATGTTCCTTCTTTGCTTTGTGTTTTTTGCTAACATCTCTTTAGGCGCGCGTGGAATACTACGCGCCCTGGACGACTCGGACGCGATTCGGACGGTTACCAGAGTGCCGGACGGTTACCATTGCACATTGTCTGCAAACCCACGCCTACGGTGGTGGCTGTTATTCTTAGTGCATGGAAGTTTATAGAATATAGAATATTAAGTTGAGCGCCATCTAGTGATAATATGAGCCTGTAATTTTCACCTTAATATTAACGATTGAGCTTACACAAGAAATGACAATAACATCGTTAACAGTTAAGACATTGTTGAAGCCACAAAACTAAAGTTTGATAGAGAATTGTACTGTATCTGATATTAAGCAAGATATTTCACATTTAGTGTACAATTCTCCGCCACTATCTCTGTCAAAAATGACAGTTTAAATTGACTAAATGTGGCATCAGGCAAGAGTCCCGAGAACGCCGAGGGAAACTAAAAGAAAACACGGATGGGTTTTAGTTAATAAACTTTGACCGTTTCGTTCTATCCAGAGCCGGAGAAATTATTTAACGGAGAATAATTTGAAAATTTTTCATTTTTTTTTTTCACAAGGACTACGTTAAAATTGTGTTTAAAAACAGGTATAGACGAAATAAGCACTTTATGTCATTGGGAACTACATTAAAATTGAATTACTTTATTTAGTTTGCTTGCCTAGAGGTAACCTATTGTTTGTGGCTACAACAATATCGCTTCCATTAATTACAATAGGTTTTATCTTAGAGCCTTTCATCATCCCACATATAATATAATACACCATTTAGTATAGTACGTAAATCTTAATATCCAAGAGTTTCACAGTTACATAATATGTTTCGCTAAACTGTATCATTATAACATAGACTAATAAGAATAATACTTTTTTTTTAAATATTTTAATTCATTAATTCTAACGTCATTATGCGCAGACTTTTAATTTTATAACAGTTCTCTCATTTACATTTAGCAATGGGGTTTATTTAGAAGTCATATTACACAGGATTATGCAAGATAGGAGGTTATTCTTGCATATTAATTTTTTCTTATTTCTTCTTGTAATATTTCCAGTTTTTGACGCAGGTAACTTTTAGTTTAGACTTGCTTACAAGCGCTTATTTTTTTATTTTTTGGTATTGCAGAATCAGCTAGGATACGAGCCTTTTGGGCTCGTAAAGATCTTTTTTTTTTTGTTATTTTATTATTTACATAGGTTATTTTATTTTCGGTTTTCTTTTCTGTATTCTGTAATTAGACCTTTTCAAGTATCTTCTCCTCTATCTTTTCTCATAAACGGATAATTCAGACAGTAAACTTCATTTCATTCACATTCTGCTAAAGCTTTGTATACCTTAATTTTTCACGAACCAGTTTTGCATCACAACTACAGAAATGTCATTTCCATCAAGCCAAGCGTTTACCGTTTACCCTCACCTTTACAATATTTCAAGATTTTTTTCTTCGTAATAAATTCCGCGTTTAAACATTGCCCTTGTACTGTGTTTTTAAACGATTCAAAAACAGTAAACACAACTACAAGGCTTAGTTTTGATTTTGATAATACTTTCGCCTTATCACATTGGTTTAGGCCCAAATATCGTAAAGCATTTTAATCCGTAACGCACAGACACAAGGACGAAAATGTTTAACACCTATAATTAGAAATTGGCAACATTGTGAATGAAAATTGTAGTGGTAAAAGCGTAAAAGTGACTAATCTGCTAGCTGATTAAAAACAAATATTTGAAAATTGCACAAAAAAATCATTCAAGAACATAAAGGTAATTACAGTCCCATGCGCATATTACAATCAGCCAACGTATACTCGTACGTTCGTTTTATTTAATACGAAGAGAGACGGTCTAAAAGACGGTTAACCAATTTTTTTTTATATTTCGAACTATTTTCGTATTTTACGATATTTGGACATAAGTATGTTGATACGTACAAATGGAGCCGTTTACCATTAGTTAGTCCAGGCCATGACGACCTTGCAGAAGGGCACGAAGAGCGCGGTGTGGAGCGGGGGCGTGAGGAAGTAGCGGCGGCCGCGGTACATGCCGTCGTTGCGCGGCAGGCCGGGCTGCTGGCTGTGCACCACCTCCACGCCCACCACCACGCTGCTGGTGGCCGAGCTGCTGCCGGCCAGGCCCACGTATCTGTCAGGAGATCATCTTTATAGCACATTCTGATAAGGAAGTTTTTTTTAGAGAAAGTCTGTCATTGCGAGCCGTAGGAGAGGGTGTTGTGAAGCCGAGTGCAGCAGTGACTTTCCACATGTATCAAACGACGTTTTTCTATACACTATGGAGAATGAAATAAAGGGTGGTTGACGCAAGACTCTTGGGGGGCGCGCCGCGCCCGACCTGATACCGTAAATGTAATCAATTGTGGCGGGAATGAGCACGCGCACTTTTCTGCACTAATGCGGAAAACAGTCAATTGCGTTCCTAAAAGCAGTGAGAAAAGAGCGTTTTTGCGAGTAAGAACAAGTTACAGGTAATATTAAAGATTATATAGTAGTTATATAAACAAAAATTAATTATATCTTTAATTTTATTATTTATTTTTAAAGTGAATAAAATTTATTATATTATTTAAACTAAAAATGACGTGGTCTACTAGCTGGAGTAGTTGCTACGTGCCTAATCCGACACTGCACGACAATACTATCCAACAATCGAGTTGTTGTGATTACCTGACGCGTCCGACCGCGATGCGGCCGTGCGGAGTGATCACCTTCACGGTGTGTCCCAGTCTAAGCTGCCGAGGCTCGGCAGGGATGTACGGGGAACCCGTCACTCCGATCGATTTCTCCACTGTAAATCATATGAATAACATTAACAGCATTCGTCAATCATTAGAAAGCGTGAAAGGATAATCCGAATATGTAAAATACAAAAATTGTTATTTCCTATACTCGGCCTATAGTCGGTCGGCCTATGCCTCTTTCAGAATTCCGAGACCGAGAATACCGAGTTTTTTTTTTCGTTGGGAAAATCATCCAATGACATCTCCGAACCCTTGGGCGGAGCGGGAGATAGTGGCAGACTATTACTGACTAAAAAACCTCTCCTGTTCCTTCTTTGCCTTCGTTCCAGGGCCCCGGGTTTCATTTTCACATTTCTCATGGCTCCAGTAGGCTTCGACCATGCTGGGACCCTACGTTTTGGCCCCGAACATCGAGTGAACCATACATGCTGCTGTGTCCTGCTGAGCCTATGATGCAGCTGTATATTTCGCGTCTGCTACTCTACGAAGGTTGAGGAAGTCGTGGAGTATTCATATACTGCGAAGACCAACTGGACTCTAAGGACCGAATGGCTGGATTCACGTCACGGCGTCAACTTGAAGTCGTTCGTGATACGAGTTCCAACCCACCATGTACAGACCTTTTTGAGAGGATTTTGGGCCGAAAGGTGTCCTGTTTCAACGTTCCGGGGACACGACACCATGCAGCGGAATATGACGCCGATGTAACGTGTATTAAATATAATTATGGTTTTATTGTTAGTGTTACGTATTTTACTTATGGACTTTAGTTACCTGACAATAAAGAAATAATAATAAGAAAAATGTGTAAAAGCTTTGTCTTTTATTGAGGTCTAAAAAAATATACATTAAAAGTTTAAAAATGCAAAAGTTTGCCTTTGTCCGGTAGATGGTTTCTATTTCTATAACTTAAATTTGTACACCAAACTTTTAAGATGGTTGTAGATCTTTGAAACAATACTTAAAAAAAATAGGCAGGTTTCCGTACAAACGAACTTATTTATGTAAATAGTTAAATTCCCGAATCGAGTCTCGAAGATTATTCGTATAGAAAAGAGCTTTTTTTTTGTGACGTATTCACAAATTTACACTATATTTGTGTTATAAGACCTTGTTTCATGCCAAATTTCAGGGTGCTAGGTCAACGGCAAGTACCCTATGAATTTTGATTCCCTTGAGAGTGTCGAAATATAAGTTTTTCACTACTTTAAGGGACCGCAGACCTGACTATATAGTTTTAATTTCAACTCGATACCTCCACGCGCTCCCTAAAAAAAAGGTCTTGACAGACAGACAGACGGACAACAAATTGATCCATTAAGGGTTTCGTTTTTTCCTTTTACGTACGTAACCCTAAAAAAGGACTGCAATTAAACTGTACATCTGCTGCACAACTGAATGTTGGAAAGTTTCTGTATAGTTTTAGTATACCTGTACATGTTAATAGACATTATGTTTTCCTAATTAAACAATAAGATGTGTAGGAACTTCACCCATGATTTAATCATCTGCAACGTCAGATAGTCAAATTCATTAAAAACCCTGTCTATAAGTGAAGTCTGTAAGCAAAAAATCAAAAACCATCTTAAAAATGAGCAAATAAATTAATTTATGCTAAAACTTAAGCCAAACTTACAGTCAATGCTAGGCGCCTGCAAGTTGTCTATGGATCGCCTCACGAATATCTCCGCCTCTTCCAGTAATTCGTCAGTATCATCTCGACGAACGTCCGGTAAGGAGCTGCGCCATGGACGGTTAGCTTCTGCAAATAAATAAATATCATTAGCCAAAGTGTATGAGGTAACCTCTTTGCGATACTGATAGAAAGTGTCACCGCAACGGCTAACTGATAGAACACGGGTGGGATTTTGTCAGTAAAAATCTGGCACTTCTTCTCACTCCATCCAGAAAGCGGAAAAACATATTTGAGGATATCCCACCCTAAAAAAAGGGCTACAATCTGAAAATAGTTACTAATTCGATAAAATAAATGATTCACTGAATTATGAGAAAAACATAGTGAAACCCCAATCTTTATTTAGAATAGTCCACGTAATAGCTTTAGTAATATAACTTACCCCTGGACGACGGTAGGTAGACGTGCTGCGGGGTCCAGTCATTGCTCCTGTCTATGCTGAGGCAAGGTGAGCGATACGATGAGCCTCGAGACAGGAATCTGGTGATCAGAAGTAAGGTATTTTGCGTTACAAAATCCACTTTTATGTTCTTTTCTAGCTTGAAGAGTAGAACCCAAAAACTATTGAACGAATTTTCTTGCAATTTTCACTAAAAGACAGAATAATTTCATTGAAAATTGAAAAAGGCTTCGGTTTATATTATTACAATCTATGTACTTATTTAGTTTAGACTTTAATACCTCTATGCTGTAGCTATCAGGAAACACAGAGACCGGTAGGTAATTTTACTCTTAAGTTGGACGCAAGAATGTGTTCTCATAACGTTTTATATGTTTGGGTGGTATGATATTTCTGCCAGAGATAACAAATTTTAACCAAAACGTGTGTACTCACTTGGAAGTAGAAGTGGTGGTAGAGTCGTCGGGATGCGACTGTCGCTTGCCCAGCGCCCACACGGGGTCCGCCGAGCGAGACAGCTCGGGAACCATCGACGTGAATCCTACAGGATAATCAATATTATGCGTTTAGTCTAGAATTGTGCAAAGAAAGGGTGGAACAGAAAAAAGATCAGTGAAATATTTCAGTCATTTTTTTTAATACGAGCTACTTAACAAGATGTAAAGTAGACCTCTGTTGAAATGGGAGGCTTCGCCGACCAGATAAGTGTTGTGTCTGGTCCGGGCAACTGCCCGATAGCTGGTTTCAGAATATGTTCAAATCGTGCGGAGAATTCTGATACCGCTATGAAGGATTTTTAATGTCAGTTCTTATGCCTCGGACCTATTTCTGAGAAGTTGCGATTTTAAATCTGATAAATTAATACAATTCTGATGATTTTTTGTTTCATAGAAGAAAGAATGATGACGCGGTACCTGGTGAATGTAAAATTGGTAGCTCGATCGTAATCCGTTACACAATGAAGATCTAAATGCAAATTGTAGGGTATAGGGTTACCAGTGTCGTTTATAAAAAAAAAAAAACAATATTCTTCAAGATTGTTCGAAAGAGACACCGGTCCTGGAAAAAAAGCGTAATGGAAGGAACATGGGTGGGTTGTAGTCAGTAAAACTAATACATTCTCACTCTACTCAGAACTAGAAAACTTATTTGATGATTACCGACCTTCAAAAAAAAGAAACTCAGATCTCACGAACGAAGAACGTTGGACATTATATCTCCTATGTGTTGAATGTACAAATAAAAATCATCATCATCATTTTAGCCCCAAGACGTCCACTGTTGGACATAGGCCTCCCCCAGTGTCGCCACAATGAACGGTCATGTGCATCTCTCATCCATCAGATTCCAGCAAGCTTTACCAGGTCATCGGTCCACTTTGTTGGAGGTCACCAGAACCTTTCGGCACCAACGGCCATCTGTTCTGCGAGCAATGTGCCCTGCCCATTGCCAATTTAGTTTGGCGACAAATAAAAACATATTATTAATATACCGTCACACAGCTCGGGCTTACAAAAAAATCCATTATAAAAAAGCTGTGACCACTGTAGACACTTAGAATCTGTGAAGATAACTTACCAATATCGCTAAGCAACACACGTCTGGTCTCATCTGTGCGCCTCGCGGGGGGCGGGGGGCGCGCGTCGGGCACGGTGAGCCGCCGAGCTGCTGTAGCGCCGCGCGCCGACGGCACGGTGGGCACGCTGGACACAGGGACCGGCAGCTGGGAAGACAGAATTGGGTTAGACCATTGATCTCATACATAAGGACGTGTGTTTTCTGAGCTGCAGGGTTAGACAAATGAGTTTTCTGTTAGCGTTACCGCCAAACGCTAAATACAAATGTATGGCAATGATATTCACTGTCACGTCACTTGTGTTTGAATGATGTACTTGATGTACCACGCATCCAATTTCTTTGTTCTGACGTCATCTCAACGCTTAGTCACGTGGTCAGAAAAAAGGAATTGAAGGCATGGCCAACTCCAAGCGTTCGACGTTAACGAAACTATCGTAACTTAGCTAGGGGGCAGATTTGTCAGATCGATACGAAAGAAAAAGAAAAAAAAACCCCTCACTAGGAATTATTCTTGTATCGCGAGGCAAACATCTAAACTCACATGTACACAAAACACCGAAACCCGGAACAACTATTTGTAGGCCATACAAGTATTTGTTGCGTGCAGGAGGGAATCGCCCCGCGACATGCTTGCCAATCGCTCATTCGCTGAGCCAATCGTGCTATTAGTTATCTTCAGCCTATAGCAGCCATCTGCCAAACTGCATGTCACTGTTGTACGAAATAAATATTTGTATAACATAAATATGTTTAACTGAAAAGTTGAAAGGAAATCGTTTGCCTTGGTTTCGTCATGTGAAGAGGAGGGATGAAACGCATGTTACTAAAAGAGTTATGAGTTTACATATGGATGGATGGAGAGGGAGAGGGAGGCCAAAGAAGAGATGGATGGATTGTGTGAAAAGTGATATGAAAGAAAAGGGACTTAGTGATAGCGTGGCGAGTGACAGGACAAAATGGGAGAAAAAAACGTGTTGCGCCGACCCCAAATAAAACGTGATAAGGGCAGGAAGATGATGATGATGATGATGATAACATAAAGATGTTTGTTTCTGGTCTGGGTGTCTTGTGTATGTGAGCTTACATGTTTGTGAACACACCCAAAATACAGAAGGTATTTCTGAAAAGTTAAAAAATCCGGGCAAGTAACGTACCTTATGAGCAAGATATCCGTCAGAGCTCCACCTAGGCGGCAGAGCGCACACGTCAGTCTGCGCGCCACTCTCTCTGCGAGCGGTCGCTCCGTCTCTCAGCACGGGCCGGAGACGAGCCGTGCCTGCTTTGAACGGGCCGGGTGGACGGGATACGCCACGGTAGCCTGATGGTCTGTTGAATAAGGAATAGAAAAAAGATTGAAACCAAATTGATGAAAAATAAAACTGTTTGGGGACCCAACCAATGGTTTTGGAAGAAGCATCTTAACTTTAAAAGAGAGAAGAAGACAGACCGAACTTCTACTTGAAAACTTCATTTTATAACAGGAATCGCGTTGTGCATCGTAAACTAAAAATATCCAGACATAAAGTCGAATTCACAAAAGCAATTTATTTTACTCAAAGATGTGTTTTAGAGATCGAAAGACTCTGAAACATCTTAAGAAAAGTATATTTGTGTATCCAGCAGTGATACAGGTTGTAACGGAGAAGTGGTGTCAAGTTTGCTTCGGCGCATCGTAAAGAAGAAAAAGGAAGTAATAGATAACTAAAAAAGAAAAAAAAATACCGCCTTTTCAATTCTGTATTTGATCAGCTGATGATAACTTCATACGAAAAGCCCAATATGAATTGTCTATGACATCCTTACATAAAGTTATTTTATTAATATCCATAGGCAGATGCAGTTTCTAAATAAAATATGACTTCACCTTTCGTTATTACACGTTCAAAAAATAAAAAAATATTCTTACCTATATTGAAACGGATTTGGACAAGTATTCCTTCTCACATTCAAGTTAGCTGCCAAATCATCCTCAGAAGTGCCACACTTCGAGATATCAGTCTCCGCGAACACCGAGTACCGATGCCCCAAGTGTATGTTCCTATGGAAACTGTCTACACTCTCCTCTCTATGCAGAATATCCATGCTTGAACCAAGTTCAAAGCTCGAAGACTTGGTATTGTCAAAGCTCAAACCCCGATTATATTCGCAAGTAAGACTGTCAATGCTGTCCAGTCTCCTAGAACTCACATTAGGACTTTTCCTGAACAGCATATTATCTGATCTATTGTCACAACTCTTCAGTATACTCCGACCTGGCAAATCTAAGCTGCCTTTACTATTAAACGCCACGTGTCTGATTTCTTTGTCGTTTGGTAGCGAAACTCGTTTCTGCTTCGAAACCTCTATGGTCTGCTCGTTGTTTTCTTGATTTTCTGTCGATGTCTCTTTGGTTTCTGGTCCTGGTTGGAAGTCAGGGTCTAAAGTGTGGAACTTAATGAGGACTGGAGTGGATTGGGCTGTTGAAGCTGATTGAGGAGTCCATTGATCGCCCTCACGTATTGAGACTAGGTCCTCCTGGTTGGCAAAAGATAATGGGTGTTAATTGACACGTTAAGACTTGGTCGACACTGTCAGTAGACTAAAAGTTTCTACTACCACCCTTGTGACTTTAAACAGATACAATTAACTACTAAATAAATGTGGCATCTAAAGTTTAAAGCATGCCAATAAAAACTTTTAAGCATGATATAATTAACAAACTTTGCTTTTAATGTAGTTCACCCTAATAAAATACAGCGCAAAAGTTTTCAAATATCACTAACAATCTTAAGTAATGATCATGTCATCAAGGTTTAGGGCTCGGGTGGGCCGTTAAAATCCGCCTTTTTATGTACGGCTTAAAATTACCCTAAGTTTACGCAATAGAACATCAGCTGGTGTTGGTGCTCATTAAGTAAGTACTATAAAGGGTTGCATGAATATATATATAATACTTGGACCTAGATCGGGAAAAGGACCTTATCTAATAAGTATTAAATCGGGAAAAGCCTTATCTTAAAAGACTTAAGGTCCTTATCTCGATTTTGGCATTTGTGTGGATTGGTCCCTGTTTGCATAAGTAGGTCCATTTACCACAACGAAAATTCTAGCAACTTTTAATATAAGGAGAGTTACGTATTTAGAATATTAATTCTAAATATTAATTCTAAATTCATGATCACCCTAGAAATAGTGAAAACTATCAATTATTGTTTTTTGTCGGCGGGAAATCATCCAATGACTTCTCCAGCTCTAGGGCGGAGCGGTAAGATGACAGACTTTTGACTAAAACCACAGCAGTGTGACTTCTTTGCCTAGCGTTCCAGGACCCCGGGTTTCCCTTTTGGAAGTCAACCCAAGGCCCCAGTAGGCTTCTACCCTTGGTGTCCGATACATACATTCATTTGTCAGAGTATTCCTTAGATTAAATCAAAACAGCGGAAGGTAGGTGACGCCTCTATAGCGTGGACTGCTGAAATCAGGCCTTTATGCCATGATTTCTTTCAGCCGCAATCGGCGAGTGACATCAACACAAAAATATTTTTTTTTCGATTTCGCTCGCACGATAACGCCGGATCTTATCTCTGTCCTTGTCTATCAGTGACTGTGGGTTTACGACTGTTATAAAACTGATCATAAATGTGTGAGTATCGAGTCCAGGTTTTCTGATTGCGATGTTAGCGCGTAACGTGTATTTTCTTATAAAAAATCAATGGAGTATTCACATGAAATAAATACATGTCCGGGCGTTACGTTATCATTGAGACACTTGGCAAACCCGCCAATAAGCGAATTTTAATGATATTTGGAACACACTAAGATTCAAAATAGGATATCCTGAATAACAAAGAATGCTTTAAAACCAGATTTGTGTTCATAGCAGCATAGAAGTTGTTGCCAAGGCTGCGGATTGTTCAAAAGAGTCACCAAGGCTTTGGAACGTAAAAAAGCAACTGAAGGTTTTTAGAATTTAGTCGGAGAAGTCTTATACTTCCTCACACTCCACTCAGAGTTGATAAAGTTAATCGACGATTTCCTACCCTAGAAAAAACGTGATAGTGCGCGGCAAATAAGTTCAACTATTTGCTATGTTTACGCGCAGTCCCCCACTTCGATTGAGACCCTATAATCGACCTCGAAAATCGTTTATAATCCTCGTTACACAAGTTGTACCATCATGGCGGTCGACCCTGAATGCGCAGTAACCGATGCTCGGGCCTCAATCGAAGTGGGCGCGTAACCAATTTTTTTTTAAATTGAATAAACTAATGCTTGAATGCAATCCCACCTCATGGTAAGCAGTTCAACTTATTTACCGCGTATTATTCTACTTTATAATATTTCAAATAGAAAATTCACGAACTACCCTCACCTGTAAATTGCTCATATCTTTAGACTCATCAGTGGTAAATATAAGTTCTATATCGTCTACTTCTTCAGACTCGTTGCCGCTGGCGTTGTCCTCTTGTTTCTCTTCCCCCACTGCTGCAGCATTCGGGTCCATGGGAGTCGTGCCTCCCTCGGAGAACACTGAGTTGTCGCCTTCAGACAACGACCTGGGGAATGGGCAGTTATTTAATAAATTGGTATTGTAACGATAATATGTCAAAGTCAAAGTCAAAGTCAAAGTCAAAGCCATTTATTTGCATTAAATGTGGTGTAAGAGATGGTGACATATAATATATTAGCACAAAGACACATTTCGCCATGAGTTGGCATACAAATATTAAAGTATGATATGAGGTGCTTTTAGTAAGCAAAACTCAACATCACAAAAGTGAACAAAATAAAAGCTTTACAAAATTAAAAATTGGAATTTCTTATAAGTATCCATATTAAGTTTTTTAAGCACAAAATTAAATAACCAATTTTAAAATATAATAAAGATAATAACAAAAAATAATAATTATTATTAGTTACAATTTGGCATAAGTAGCAACAAAAAAAAGCAGTGGATCCTGCAACAGCAAGACAGTAGGTACCAAAACGATCTACAACACATTTCTGTAATGGTAGGATTGACAAGAACCATTTTTTAAAAATTCGGTCAAAGAATAAAAACTTTGTGAAATGAGCCACTTTTTGAGTACTTTGCAAAATTTTCCGTAAGGAAGATCAGTTATGAAGTTTGGTATCGAGTTATAAATAAGTGTGGCCATGTACACACAACTGCGTCTAAATAATTCTACTTTTGGTACTGGCAATTGTAAATGGTAGTGCGTGACTTTTCGTTTTTTATTATTGTTTGTTGTTTTAAATATTAAAGAATTAGTTTTAACAAATTTAGCAATTTCATATATATAAATACAAGGAACTGTGAGAAGGTTGTGTGATTTATACACTGGTCTGCAAGAGTCAGTCCATTCCATATTGAAGATTGCACGAATACATTTTTTTTGGGCTAGTAGGACTCTAGAAACTTCGGAGGAGTTTCCCCAAACAACGATACCATATCGGATTACAGAGCAAACATAGGCATGATATACCATTAATGCGGTGGGTCGAGACGTTTCGTTTTTAACCTTTTTTAAAGCGAAAACGAATCTATTTATTTTCATACATACTTCATCAATATGCTCCCTCCACGTGAAATGTTCATCAAGAGTTATACCTAGGAATTTTGTTTTATGTATCTGTTCAACTATTTGATCTTTATGTGCTACTTGAAGATGAATATGTTTACTCTTTTGTGTTTTAAAATTTAATATTTTAGTTTTTTCTACGTTGACTTTCAAGGCGTTTCTGTCTAACCAAGTAACTATTTTATCCAAACTAGCATTTATATTAGACTCATGTGATTCTTTATTTTTACCATCTAGGATAACTGTTGTATCATCAGCAAACAAAACACAATCTTGATCTACTGTTTGCGGAAGATCGTTAACGTATACAAGGAATAATGGTGGTCCTAAAATGCTTCCTTGGGGAACTCCATAGAAATTTGGTCGAGGTTGGGAGTCAAAGTTGATGAGACTGTTCACTTTGTCATCAAATTTCGTAATTCTCGTGATCTGAGTTCTGTTCGTTAAATACGATTTGAACCATTCCAAAGCTGGGCCCCTTATACCAATATTACATAATTTACTAATAAGAATGGGATGATTTACGAAGTCGAACGCTTTACTGAGGTCTAAAAATAGAGCCGAGGTTACATTTTTGGAGTTGATGTTATTTATTATGGATTTTACTAAGTTAAAGGCAGCTAGTGAAGTGGATTTATTTTTTCTAAAACCGAATTGTTCTTTGGCAAGTATATTATATTTGTCTAAAAAAGAGTGAACTCTTTTGTACATGACTCTTTCAAAAACCTTGGATAGAATTGGAATAAGGGCAATGGGTCGGTAGTTATTTTTGTCTGATTTAGACCCTTTTTTATGCAGTGGTTTTATAATAGATACTTTTAGTTTATCCGGGAAGCAACCTTGTTCTAGAGATAAATTTATAATATATGAAAGAGGTTCTGCTATGAATGGAGATATTTGTTTCAATAGATCTGTAGATATGTCATCATAACCGGTGGATTTTGTATTATTTAATGTCTTTAATATGCTAAAAATCTCCACAGGATTTGTAGGATTTAAGAATATGCTATTATCATTGCTTTTAAAATCTGGTTTATAAGTGTTATTCTGTAAAGTTGCTCTATTTTCAACAATATCAATAAAAAAGTTATTAAATAAATTTGCTATATCTGGCCCTGATGTAGCGATAACACCGTTATCTAATATACCAGGAATATATTCGCGAGTGCTTTCGTTTCCTGTACAGCGTTTAACAATATCCCAAGAAGCTTTACCCTTATTCTTGGAATAAGCAATGTGTTTAAGATTACATAAGGATTTCATATTATGAATACATTTCTTAAATATGTTGGAGTATACCTTAAATCTAGTTTTGTTTTCATTCGTTTTGTTTAAATAATATTTATATCTTAATGTACGTTTAGTGCTACTACTCATTTTAATTCCTTTGGTCATCCATTTTAATGTAATATTTTTGTACTGCTTTTTAACTTTAATTAGAGGGAAGCAAAGTTTATAAAATAGCGTTATAGTTTCGTGAAACAAATCAAAAGCATTGTTCGTGTCCGAAATGTTGTAAATATCGGAAAAAGACAAATTACTTATGTGTTCGACGAATTTTCCAACGTTGTCTTTACTAAGATCATTAACGGTAATGAAGTAGTAACCTGATATGGGTTTTTGATTATATTCGAAATTTACAACCTGAGCAGTGTTATGATCAGATAAACAAACATTATGAGTTCTACCTATTATTTTGGGAATATTACTGATGATATTATCTATACATGTGTTCAATCTGGTGGCCTCTTGAATGTGACACCGCATACCATAATTAGAAATAAGTTCCTTAAATTTTTTGCAATTATTGTCATTACTTAATAAGTTAATATTGAAATCCCCAGCTATTATTATTTTGCTTTTTTTGTTTTGTAATTTAAGCAAGGTTTTATGTAAATTTTCAAAAAATATATTTAGATCAGATGAAGGTGTCCTGTATATACATAATATGATCACACGTACAGATTTTATTTCAAGGCCACAAATCTCAAAATGTTTATCAATGCAAAATTCTGTTACTTCTTTTAAGTCAGTACTTTGAAGATGGTTTTTACATAGTATACATGTGCCCCCTCTCCGTTGATCAGGGCGTGAATAGATTGCACCAACATAGAAATCATTCAGTTTAAGGTATTTTTCTTCCCCTCTTATAACAAAATGTTCGCTCAGACATAAAACGTCAATATTTATATCAGAATCATGCATGTCATTAATAGTTAAATCAATGTCTAGTAGTTTGTTTAAAGCCCCTGCAATATTTTGATGCATAACTGAAAAACTACTTCTATAATATTGCTTACTACTTTTGTTATGTTTTTTATTAGTTACGAAAAAGCGGTTCTTCACTTTCAACAACCTTCTCTGTGGGAGTGTTTATAGGTGAGATTTGTGGATTAATAATCTTAGAAAAATAATATGGAATAGTGCCTTTAAGCGGCCGTTTTAAAGGTTCGAACGAGTTGACTATTGGGTGTGACAGAGTTTTTGTATTTTGTTGTAATAATTTTTCTGAACTCTTAGCGTTCACCGATATTCCTACGTTATTATTATAAAAAAGGTACTCTTTGTAGTACTGTACATTATTTATTTTAGAAACAAGTTGCTGTATAACGCCATTGTAACTGTCTGCTTCGATGAAGTTGCAGTTGTGAAAGTTTTTTGAAAGCAATTTCAATTCATAATTAAGTTTACTCTCATTAAGGAATGCATTATACTTAACATTAACAATAAAAATATTACAGTTTTTTAGTAACTTAACTGTAGCAGCCATTTCGGCCATAAATTTAATAGGATTAGAATCATTTCTACCAGTCATTATAACCACGCTGTCATTTTTTGTAAAGTTTTCGGTTAATCTATTACAGCATAACAAGACTTCTTCTGTAGTTGCACCTGGTTTTCTAATTCCTGTTATAGTGTATTTCTTTATGATAAATTTATTTTCTTTTTCCTTCTTCAGTAGCCCTTGCACAATACCTTTCCCTTGATCATCCGACAGAATAAGTATTTTTCCCTTTTCAGGTGTATTACTTATGAGGTTAATAGATCGGTCTTCGTGTAAAGTTGGTTCTTGAGTGTTATCTGTAGTTGTAATGGATTTTTTTTCTGTTGAATCTTTACAATAAGTGGTTTTTGTTTCAATGTCTTCTTTATAAATACCCGTGACACTATTTCTGTAAGACGTTTCTGGGGTATGGAAATCGATGTCTAAGTCAAGTTTTCTTGCCGATGGTTTACTTTTATTAGAAAATTTTTTTTTAGAGATTCCTGTATTGCATGACGTGGTTGTATTTTTGGCGTCCATGCTCGTGATGTACATCTTCTTAAAGTGCTCAGTTCTAATTTTTTCGTCTGCTAGTTGCTGTTTCAACGAAGTATTTTCTACGCCAAGTGTTTCAATTTCAAGTCGTACCCTGCATAACTGCTCCTTTAGATGTTCAATGGTATTTTTAAGATCACTTTTTAGATGTGTAGATAGATCCATCATACTTTTGACACTTAAGTTTGATGCCAAACTATCAACGGATTCATTGGAGACACGAGAAAGCGATCGTCGTACGCGGCTTTTTCTAAAAGTAATATTACTGCAGCTTTCCATGTTATTTTGTTTTTCTTAATAAAGTAGTTAAAATATGTATAAAAAAAAGAAAAAACAAAAAGAAAAAAAAACAAAATTCCAAAAAGTCAAAAAAAGATAACACAGGTTTGAACTCGGACACACTTGCTCCTAAATGTACTAAGACCGCTATCACACGCACTCGACTACGTGGCTCCTCGTAGATTTAGTTGAAATAGATGGATGTATTAAGTGTTTTATTTCACGAGATAAAATACGTTTAGGTTCGTTTTGATTGATCGAGAACTATGCGTCCCGCGTCACTACTTTCAAATGTAGTTAACGGTACCAATAGTTATTTATTAATGAGGATTCACTTGTTATTTCGTAAATTGCGATTGTGTCACTTTATTTACACTGTAATGTTGTAGATAATTAGTATTTATCACTCAGTTCAGGTGTTTTTTATTTATTTAGATGCACAATTTTGTAGGATAACACTTGTTAGATGCTGTTCTTTTAACACACTTTTATTTACACATCACGGTACAAAATCCTTTGCTAACGATAGACATTATTCACTGCATATTAAGTGACGTATATAATACAAAACTAGACTTTAAAACTGATATTTATTATTTTTTACATTATTTGAATACGGAGCCAATGTTTACATGACAGCTGGCGCCATCTAGTCCTATTCTATGTCGCCACATGCGTGAAGCACAGTACCGTTAATTGTGGCGACACTTGGGGGAGACCTCTGTCCAACAGTGGACGTCCTTCGGCTGACATGATGATGATGATGATAGGTACTAAATTACAAAACCCTGTATCACCGTACTAGGCTACCTCCAAGTGTCACAATGACCGGTCCTGTGTATCTCGGATCCATCAAATTCCCGCGACCCCAACCAAGTCATTGGCTCCTCCAGGACCATTCGACCCCACCTTTCTTCCACCTTCTCTCGCGGATAATTTCATTCCCAATTCGATCACACAAGGAAACTCTGATCATAACCCTCTCTATTGTTATTTAGTCGAATTTAGCCTTCTGATGAGACCCATTGTAAGCGACCACGTTTCAGATTGAAAATAATAAAATATTAAAATTAATGTATATGGCTAAATCTGAAGGTTTCCAGCAAGCGAAAGTGGCCGAAATAGCTCGAAGGTGGCCGAAGCCAAAGCCAATCGTATACTTCATTTAAATGAAATTAAAATTCAAGACTGACAGCGCCAGCCCCGAATAAGGTGGTGGGAATCAGAATAAACTGGACGCACACAAAAAGATGACCTACCTACTTATATCATACTTATAGCAAAATTCGGTTACCCGGACAAATTTCCGCTTCATCGAAGCAAATTAATCACGTATAGGTACATACGAAACTTCCCATGTCAAGATATTATATCTTGTTCATAATTCGTCAATTTATTTTATATTTCCTTATCTATTGATGTAAAGCTATAAACAGATCTCAATATAAGTATAGCATCCAGACGACGAGCAAAAGGTCGCTGTCCGCTCATCTTATAAGGACCGAGCCCGAGTCGTCGACGCACACCTCAAAGAGAAACCGTAGGGGCCCAGCAGGGCCGGTGCCTGCTAGGGCCATGAGATTGGTTCTGAAAAGGATATACTGATGGTCTTGGAATGCAAAAGGCAACATAGGTTTGGTTTTCATAAGATGACTTGACCACCACACCACATAGGTTTATTTGATCGCCCTGAACGCAAAGGGTCCCAACCCTTTAAATCTGGGTAAAAATCTGACACTCCTTTTCGGTCTACCCTGAGCGGAAACTGTACCGTAGGTTCGAAGCCTTCTGGGGCCAAGGATCGATTTCTGAAAAGAAGGTTCGGTCTTGGTGTTTATGGCAAAGAAGAAACAGCAGTGGGTTTTTAGTCAGTAAAAGTCTGACACTATCTCCGCCCCACCCAAGGGCGCGCAGATGTCATTGAATGATTTCCCAACGAAAAAAAAAAGTGCGGTAGCAGTTATTTCATGATTACCTATCTCAAGAAATAAAGGATACTTAGTAATACCAGTTTATTCTAGAGCAGAAATAGGTCACGGTTGCTTCCCCGGAAATAGCTTGCAATAGAAAATATTATCATTTAGATATGTAAAGTAAAACATTATAATACTGAATACTTGGCCTCGATTCCAAGATTATCTCATTCTTACTGTCGGTTAAATAGGAGCGAAGCAGAAACCAAAGACTCTTTTCGTCCTTGGTTACTGTTGTGTTCACACAGTTCGTAGCGAAATTTTATACACGGTTAAATTTTGATCGTTTTAATCCCGTGGAGGGTCGGTCCGGTACATGAAACACTATGGATTTGTAAAGATAAAATTAAGAAACAGCGCAGCGAGTCTAATAACCCGTAGGCTTCGATTTACTTGTAAGTCGCGGGTTCAAGCCCAGCCAGGCGCATTACTTTGTTTAATTTATTTCATAAACACTGCTCTCAAAACGGTGAAGAAAAACATCGTGAGGCACCGACATGTCCTAGAACCAAAAATTCGAAGACATATGACATCCACCAACCCGCACTTGGCTCGCGTGGTGGATTACGGCCTATTCCCTAGAGAGAATTCCCTCTCCTAGAGAGGAGGCCTGAGTCCCAGCAGTCGGAACATTTAAAGACTGATTATGCTATAGTATAGATAAGACGGACTATAGCTCAGCAGTTACGAATTCATTAACCAACTAATCTAGTCAATCAATGTCTGCGAGTCCATTCTAGAGAGCAGAAACGGCACAAATAAGATGTTTTGCTAAGAATAATGGAAATAATATTATAATCCAGGCATTAAATGGCTTTGCGATAACATTACTCAAGGTCGATTAGATTTTCGGAAGCTTAATAGCTCTGTAAGTGGATTCACTTCACGATTACGTTCGGATCCTTCGTAATCTGGATTATTGAAAGCCTTATTACTATATACCCACACGGTTGTATACTCGTACAAACTTAAATAAAATATAATATCTAATACTAGCAATCCACCCAAAATTTTTGATTTATCTCAGCTCTTCTCTATTATAATACTGCCACGCTAATTTAAATTGCAGTAAGGAGGTTATTAGTAGCTTTTTTTTATTGGTAACTCAATTTTCCAAAATTCCTTCCTTACTGCATTTTTAATTAGTGCGGCAGAATATGCATGTATAAAACAAACTTTCCTTATGAATCACTCAGTCTATTGATAAAAACCTCAAAATCAATTCATTCGTTCAGGAGTTTTTGAGTCAATCACGTTTACAAACAGACGCGGTGGGGGTACTTCTTTTATTATAATATTTAAGGATTATCTTCTGCCAGCGGCTTCGCCCACGTGTAAGTAGGTTTCTTTATATAAATTTTGGACCCTCGTTTCATCCCCTTAGAAGGTTTAATTTTGGAAAATCCTTTCATAGTGTTCGCCTTAGTCATAAAAAGCAACCTTGTAAATAACGTACTCTTAGACCCGGCAGTTTCGGCTGTGCGTTAACATATTATTCTTTATTCTTTTATATAGGGTGACTGCTAATTAGTGAACGATATTAAGTATCGTGATTGTAGTCATGATAAAAAACAACTTTTACTATGGAACCAAACCTAAAATTGCGAAAAAAATCAGCCAAGTTCAGTACATTTTCAAAGTTGTTTGATCTTCCTATCCCTGTCTATTTTATTTGAGATCGGCATAACCCTTATTTTCCACCTCATCCTTTCAACCGTCACGCTATGACTAACTTCTTTTTCTTTCAATATCACTCCTAGTCCTCGCATAATCCATCCATCTTTTCTCATATTTTTTCCTCTACTTGTATTGTTTTAAGAACAGAAACTTAGAGAAATGTTGTACTAAAAAAAATCGCGCGGAGAACTTTAATTGTGCGTCGCAGGATAGTTCCTTTGTAACGACATAGATGTCGCTGCAAACTGTCTAAACAATAAAACCGGCTTTTGCGACAAGACCGACAATTCTTGGCCTGTTTACCGATATAGCCCGAAGAATCGCCAAACTTAATTAGATCAAATGGTCGATGGGGGCGAAATGTTCTAGAATGGCGACCACGTACCAGAAGACCATGAAGGAAACAACCAAGTTATTTGGTTGCTGGTTGTTTGCTTTATGCGGAAGATGTAGCATTGGAAAGCCTCCCACAAGGTGGACCGACGACCTGATGAAGGTCTCGGGAATCTGATGGATACAAGATGCACAGGACCAGCCGTTACGGCAGCATTTGGTGCAGCCTATGACCAACAGTGGACGTCTTTCGGCTGAAAAGATGATGATGAAGATACCTACGTACATAAACGAGTAACGGATAATGTTAGTTTACAATACAGAGCAGTACGAATCGTAACTAACTTTTAGTTTTTGATTATTGTAACAACATTTGAAATTCGTTAATATGTCCCAGAATTTATAAATACACTAGCTGCCCCAGCAAACTTCTTACTGCCTAATAGTCCATTTCTTTTTTCGTGAATTTTTCCTTATTTTCTCACCGTTTAAACTTTCTCTGGAGTATCACGAATATTTCAAGACCAAAATTGGTCAAATCGGTCCAGCCGTTCTCGAGTTTTAGCGAGACTAACGAACAACTATTCATTTTTATATATAAGAAGATTATCAAAATTGCTCTACAAAAACGAAAACAAATTCTTCTATACACAAAACAGTTTTAAAATAACGAACGCGCGTTGAAAGCTGCTTTGAAATTGAGTCGAAATAAGATTTGATTGTGTTGGAAGCCCGTCTTTGCTCTTTGTTGAACAAACAATAAAATCGCTCACAAACAGGGGCGTAGCTAAAATCGTACCAATGATACGGGGCCCCCGGGCTTTACCGGAGCCCTCGTGATAAAGGGTAACTGAAGAAACACTGTAGGTTTTAGTCAGTAAAATTCTAACACGCCCTAGAGCGGGAGAAGTTTTAAATGATTTACCAACTATCAAAAATAAAACGCAGCCTATCGCAACTCCCTCTCACTGTTTATTTGCTACCAGTTCTGTGCTAGCGTTCTTTTTTTATTTTACAAAACAAAATATATTTTTTGTAAAATATTGACCTTGCGCCTAACTGACGTAGGGCCAACTTTGTAAAATAAAAAAGACCCTCAATATTTTTTGATCGAGAGCCCTTCCTTTTGAAATTAGCTACGCCACTGCTCACAACAAAACGATTCCGCAATTCACACTGAAACACGGGGATCGAGCAATTTCCCTGAAACCTTCAGTAAAACAAAGTCATACAAATAGACTTGGCCCGCTTTGTTTGTGAGCAAACTTTTGCGCGTGTAAGTTACACTGAAATAGAGCTAGGTTAGCTCGTGTTTATGTTGGACAGTGATTAAGTCTAGAATTGGAGGGGAAGTTTATCTGTTTTGGGATAGTGTATGAGAGTTTTGGTGTCAAGGAGGTACAGCTTACAGTTCGTACTAGTGGTCCACCGACGATTAGGTATCGCCCATTTTCGGCCAAAAATAAAAACTGTTTTTTTTTTGCGCTAGCCCGGCTCGCACACAGGTTTCCGTACAAACTAACTTAGTACAATTACCAAATCGAGTCTCGAAGATTTTTCCGAATCGAGAAATATATTTTTTTTTGTGACGAAATTACAAATTTTCAGACTTTTTCCTATATTTTTGCTATACGACCTTGCTTCATGTCAAATTTCAGGATTCTAGATCAACAGAAAGTGTCGAAAAATACGTTTTTTGCGACATAAACTGCCATATCTTTTTTTTCCGTTGAAGTTTGTTTTTTTCACAGTTTCAAGGAACTGTAAAGAATATGGTTTAAATTTCATCTCGATACCTCCACGCGTTTCCGAGATAGAGGGTCTTGGCAGACAGACAGATAGACATACGGACAACAAAGTGATCAAAGGTAAAACAAAGGGTTTTTTTTTAAAAACAAAGGGATCCGATTTTTCTTTTTGAGATACGGAACCATAAAAATGGTTGTTAGGTAATGAAATAAATATAATCTAAATATCTTGGTAATTTTATGACCTTGTGTTCAATATTGAAATTGAATCTGTGCTCTGACAAGAAATATTGATCGACGATGTTGTTTTAGCAAAATGGAAGATGCTGCGGCAAATTCCCTCGGATAATTCTGTAAAAGCCTTTTGCTATTTACTTTTTATTCTATTTACTTATTTCAGGGGAAGAATTAGGGAGCATTTCCTGTCAACATGACCCATAAATATGTATGTATAGGTTTTATTTATTTATTGTATATGGTGTGTTTATGTATAGTGTACTTGATCATATTTGTGTAGTTTATTTTAGTTTTAAGTATAATAATTACAATTTATGTTCTGAGTAGGTTAAGTTCTGTTGTGCATAAGTATGAGTTGTCCTTATGTCTAAAATTTCACAATTTATATTTGCTGTAAGAAAACCCAATTATGGGTTAAGCTCGCCCGTGTACATCACCTGTTCTATTTTTTTAATTTAATTTAATTTATGTACAATAAATAATATAAGAATATAAAAATGCTATGCAGCAAAAAATTTTGAATATTCATGACCATTTTAGACATGCAGTCTCATACATAGAGGACCCAACTTCATGTTTGCGTGCCAAACTCAAACGAGATACTACGTTACGTCTGCTCGCAATAAAACCCAGTTTAAAATGTTTATTTAAACAGTACTCCCGCCAAATAAACTCTAGAATTCACGATGTCAAGTTGGTATTTGAAAAATACATGTAGGTAAGCTTCGGTCTACTTTATTCTGCTCAATTTCATAATATTATAATTTTTACTTGCTGAAAAGGATGATATTAATGTTGCTGAATAATTGTATCAAATTAATTATTACCGACATTTTTTTTTACTTATTGTCTATTGATTGATGAATAATTTTATTAAATCCATTAATTTTGACAAGACTATAATTTTTCAATTTAATTATAATAGGTACCTATTACCTAATATAAAATAATTAAGTAAAAATACTTAATTTTTAATGTCTGCTAATTTAGGATGACAAGGGTAGGCGAATGGGTAGCGCAATGCTCGAAAAGGGGCGGCTTAATCATAAGCACTAAAATAATATATCAAAATTGTACACTTTGTTTGCAATAGACATTTTGACTTTGACTTCGGCCAACGGCTACGCCCGCGTGAATACACGCTTGATAAAAGCAGTATATTTTACATAGAAAAGCCGTTTCGCGGAAAATACCTTTGTACGCTATTGAGCTATTTATAGACAGGGCTTCTATTGAAAATAACAACATAATGAATACGAAGTACGTAATTTGATTAGTTTATGTTATAGCAATACTAGGTAACTACGTTCCTATTGATACTAATATCATAATTAATTTGATGATTGGTAATGTCTCTAATGAAAGAAAATTTCAAAAGATCAAAATCCATCCAGATTGAGCGTGAAGAATTATCTGCTGTCACAAGAGACGCCCCGCGGCACGTAGGCGCGGGCTTTCGGACGAGGAGCAATTGTTAGCTCGCCATCCAGCCGTCCATAAGGTAAGGACCAAGCCAGATTCGACAGATACGTCAGTAAAACCGTAGGGGCCGTTAAGATACAAACGGCAACTAAAGGACCCAGGTCATTCAGTAAAAGTCTGACACACGCCGTCTCGCTCCATCCTAGACCGGGAAAAATCATTTGATGATTTCCCACTTAAAAAAAAAAATGAAAATTACACACACAAATACACACAAACTATTACTGTGATAGTGTGATATGATGTGACTAGTGTGATCGCGTATAGAAAAGTTGGTCTTTAAAAGCTTGCTTGATGCTTCTACTTTGGAAAAGTGAATACCTATTCGCAGTTTTGAAAATTGCGTTCGTTTCAGACGCTTTCAGCTGTGCTCTCTCAAGGGACGTGCCTTCCATTGCAACGCTGACGCTGAGGAACTTTATTAACTCTGAGTGAATCTTTTGATGAAAAAAAAATACATAAACTCCTGACATTTTCTAATAAGGATAGGCATTAAAAAAAACGGTAATTTAAAAAACTAAAAAACCCGACTGCTTTTCTGATTATTCATGGAAAAGCTCTAAGACAAGAAAGTTGTACCCGATTGCACTTAGCTATATATGAAAGGAATAATCAGAAAAGCAGTCGGGTTTTTTAGTTTTTTAAATTACCGTTTTTTATTTTTTATGTTTTTAGTTTTATTTTATTACTATATCACTTTCACAGTAATAACGAATCTAACGACACCTCGCAAACTAAAATCCATCGAGCCGTTCAGGCCGCAGCGCGTGCCAAGCATTTGAATTTGGCGCCAAAAATCCGCCATTTTGTTTTTTTTTATTTTTATATACCCAGTGTCACTCTCACAGTAAATACGAATCTAACGACACCTCTCAAGCTAAAATCCATCGAGCCGTTTAGGCTGCAGAGCGTGCCAAACAATTATACATACATACATACATACTCTCGAAAAACATAACCCTCCTTTTGGCGCAGTCGGGTAAAAATGCCACCTAGTACAAAACGCGACACATAAGTTGAACCAAAATAGTAACAGATTATCGGATCTCAATCAAAGTGCGGCACAGCGGGGGCAACGAAGGCCAATTTAGTTCAACTTATTTGCCGCGTACTATAAGGCTCTTTTTGAGGGTGAGAAATAATCAAATAACTTCTCCCGCTCTGGGTGGACGAAAACACACGAACGAAAGCTAGTGTATTTATAAGTTGTAAGTTCGCCAGTTCATCCAAGAAATTTCTGTGAAACACAAACATAAGCTTCAAACAATAACGGCTTCTATTTACCGCTTTAAGTTTGTATGCAGGCCTCTATGCGAGGTTACTTCGCTTTTGCAGCAAGACCCGTGTTTATTTTAGAACCGTGAATAAAATATTCATGGTCGAAAACCTTGTACTTATGAAAATATTCTCAAAAAATTAAAGAAGTTGATGACTTGAAAGAAGATTTGTATAACCCTATTGATCAACGATTTGAATTAGAAGAAACTTACGCCATCTTGCTCCACAAACCACAGAAAGAAATAAAGTATTTATGTATTATGGTAAACCCAATCACTAAATGCATTTTATGCTAATCTGTCTCTGACGTCTTTAAACGAAAAAAGAAAGGAGTATAACGATAAATAGAATAAGTTTATACGCTAAATGAACGCTGCTACTATTTCAATTAGAAGGGAATGCCACAAGGCAATGTACTGAGCCCACTTTTGTGCATCATGGAAAAAAGTAAAATTTATTAATTCATGCTAGTGCGTCTGCGTAGCCTGGTTGTAGCAGAATAACCTCATTTACTTATAAATAGCTCACAGCTGGAACTAGGTCACAGGGGATGAAATAACAATTTCCTTTATTATTATTCTGTGTCCGTAGGCTGAAACCCCATAACGCCGCAATTTGATGCCGTCTACGTCTTTATCATACTGAATGTCTATTTTGCCAGTACCTACGAGTACGACCCACACCCTATTAAATTACAAAGAAGTTGGTGGAGTAATAATATACATATAACTATAGGGATCCTACAGAAAGTTTCACTAAGTATCCACATTCTTCCCTAAAATCACGACTAACAGGGGGAACCAACGAGTTTCCATGGAGAAATAAGTTTTCCCCCGTTATAAGTTGGATTTATAAATGGTGTATCCCCAGCTACATATACCTATACCTAGAGTTCGCTTCAACACGATATCGTGTTCCTTTGCAATACTCCCCGTCATAAATAAGTACGGTAGTCAGAAATGTGGATGATAGCGCTGAAATTTGAGACGCCGTCAGGCAGAAACGCGATGTCGTGAGAGTGATTCCGTGTATTTTTCAGTGAATGGGTTCTATTATGTGCACAGTTTATCATTTTATTAGGTGAACCGAGCTACTCTTGCAATAATAGGTTCAAATATTTGGAAAAAAAAAAGTAATTTTCTGATTGTAATCGCCATAAAATCAGGTATTCATTCAGTAAACAGCAAGGAGGCGATAGCTTCATGATTGAATTTACTTCCTTCGTCTGCTCCCTAAGGCGTAGGTGGCTTACTCTTAATTTAGAAGGCGCAAATGGATGATAAGATTTGTTCGGCAAAGATCGAATCTAAAAATTGCGTTGATTACTTTAGGATTGGAGCCGGCTTTCAGAGTTTCGTAGATATTGGAAATCTTATATAATCGACGATCCACGATATTGTGCCTGTAGCGTAGCCTGTTATTCTACAGATTATTAAACTAGATGTGAAAGGTAAACCCCGGTGCCCACTCTGATTTCTAAATATAGACAGCCTGACAGCTAGTCCGCCAGAGGTCCGACATCAATCTTCATTATTATTTATCCCCAGTCTAGAAACAGTCTGGCGGCGCTAAAGTTATCCTTTTTCGCGCTCGGGCCACAATTGATTGTTTCTAAAAAAAGGGGATGTTACTGATTTTTTAAAAGTTGATGTTATCTCCGGGGACCCTCTGGGTAGGAAAGGCCTGCTCCAGTATTATAATAATGCTTTTCAATACACTTGCTCAGAAAGTGGCTCGTATTGCACAACATTTAGGTATATAATGGGACCTGTTACCAAACTGTGACATTTTGATTACCATTACGCACTAAGTAGTGCTGTAATGGAGCTATAAACTTTTTGTTCAACCTCTTTGTTTGCGATTCAAATTTTGAATACGAAAAAATAAAAATAAAATGTGGTCTATGGTCGTCTTTTTAAGATGCGCGCGGTTTTTGGCGAGATTTTTTTCGAGTGAAGTTCATGGGCTGTATTAATTAAATTAAATTAAATACTACAAAAACATTATAAAATGTTACATCCATATTTTATTGTCACTACGAATGACATTAACGTAAAAACTTTTCACACTAGAATACAAACGACGACTAGGCAATATGATCAAAAGACCATATAGCCATAGCCTAGCGCGTGCCTATGAAAACAGATTTAATTTTTTACCGCCATGTTATGAAAAAAATTACTAGTTTTACCGTTGTAATATTTAGTTAGCTAAATTATTTTTCGTCACAAGTGTATTGAAAAACGTCTTATGATACACGTGAGTTATAGAGTGCTTACCGTTCTTGGCTCTCTTAAGACCCTCGCCAAGGCTGGGGTCTTAATACCGCTTCGACGGTAACCTCCTACATTACACACTTAAATTATATCATAATGTACTATTGTACACCCTAGCTGTGCGTGTTACGAAAAATGCATTAAAATAGCCATCATCAATTCATTATTATCATTTCAGCCGAGACGTTCACTGTTGGATATAGGCCTACCCCAAGTGTCGCTACAATGACCGGTCCTGTGCGTCTCGCATCCATCGGATTCCCGTGACCCTCACTAGGTTATCGGTCCACCTTGTCGGAGGCCTTCCAACGCTGTGTATTTGGATACGCGGTTGCCACTCCAGAACCTTTTTGCTCCATCGACCATCCGTACTACGAGCAATGTGCCCAGCTCATTACCACTTAAGTTTGGCGACATAGCCATAACTAGTGTGGAATAGAGCGATAGGCATTGCGCAGTGAGATCACTATTTACAGTCGGTTATTCCCTCATTCCTTCAGTGGCTTCAGCTGGCCAGGACACATGGTAAGGCGCAGTAATGACAGGTAGAGTACGGCGGCGCAAAGGACATAAATGTTGATCATTCGGAGGCCAATTGGGCAGACAATATTGTTGCCTTTGTGGGTAACACCTGGATGAGAATGGCACAAAAACGTGGAGATTGGCACAAGATAATACCGGGCTAAGAGCAGTGAGCAAAGTCGGGCTGTAGATAGCGATGATGATTCCCTGATGTGGATACAAGAGAAAAACAACGGTAGATAAAAATAATATCGCTTTAATGCCAAGATTCTATGTTGCCCATCATTAGCGGACTTTAGTCAGTCGGTCTTCCGTGCGTGAAACGGTAATCGTGCGCGAAAGAGCACACTTATGAAGACGTTAAAAGGGACGAGAAAGACTACGCGTTCAGTGCTTGTCACTCTCCTCGACTAGAATTGTTGGCATTGCTGTGTAAAGGGGGCTATTCGCTCAGCATAAAATAAACAAGGTCTCAAAAATGGGTCAGAAGGAATTCGTCTTAAAAAAAATTACCTACTACCATTTTCGAACCGTTTCTATCCCTTCAAATACCTTTATCCTTATTCCAGAGCCTTAAGCATCAAGGTGTTTTGAACCTACTTCCTAAAAGTGAACCTTTGCAGTGTTTACATTTCGACAGTAACACTTCAAGCGTTTTCTCTTACGAACATAAGATGGCATGCGATATTTGACCAGCTATTTTATTATACCGTTAAATTTTGGTCGTTTTAATCCCGTGAAGGGTTGATTCGGTACATGAAACACTATCGTATTTGTAAAGATAAAATTAAAAAATAAAGTACTTTTTTTCTAAAAGTTGAGGACATGTACGAAATTATCTTTTTTAAGTAAACGAGTCAATGACCTTGTAGGTAGTTGTCGGTCGTTGCGTATTAACTGCCTACAGTTCATTGGCCTCGCTCAGCTAACGTTTACTTGAAGAAATTAATTTCGTACATGCGTAAATTAATTTGAGTTTAAAAAAAAGTACTTTATTTTATTTTCTATTTACAAATCGATAGTGATTCATGTATCTAATCGACCCTCCACGGGATTAAAACGACCAACATTTAACTGTGTATGTGTAAGATATTGTGAACTTCCAAAGGTTTTTAAAAAGCTATGAGATAGTAAAACAAATGTTGAGGATCTCATACACATAAGCAAAGGCAAAACAACATCATATCATCAGAAATGGGCCATCCTCACCTAAAATTGCCATAATACCAGAAAAGAGTTTTTAGTAGTGTAAGTAAAATAATAATTATAAATTAAAAAAATATATATTACCTGAGACTCAGATCATCAACATCCAGGTTGAGGGTATCCTTTCTTCTGCTCCTCTCCACATTTTCCTTTACAACAAGATTCTCTTCAGACGTAATCCTCACTTGGACATCAAACTTGTCTGCTTTACTCTTGACATCCGCTTCATTTGGCACTGCCATCTTGATGTTGTCCGTAGAATAAGATTTTATATTCACTGTCTTATTGTTATCAAACTGTTCTTCTTTTGCTTGATAATGTTGACCAGATTTGAAAGTCGTTGATTCCTTTTCAAAATCTTTCCTTTCTTCAGAAGAATCACTGTCCGATGTAGTACTAGAAATAATTGTACCCTCTTTCAAAGTCCGTACTTTTATCCTAACATCAAATTTGGACAATAGTTCAAGCTTTGTTTTAAAGCTTGGTAGATGTGTTCCTTCCGACTCTTCAGTCTGTTTGGGAAGACTGGAGATCTGGGAGATTTCTTCTACTTCAGTATTATTATTTGCTTCATCAGGTATGTATTCTCCAGACTCGTTGAAATCAGGAGATTCTGAAAATTCTCCTAAATCTTCTGGGATTTCATTCAGCTTTTCTGCAGAACAAATATTACTATTCTCATCTGACTCCTGTGGAATGGGATCTAGTTCATCTATAGTGCTGTTCCGATCTGTAGCAGTAGCTATCACTACTTCACTGTTGGTGTATTCTTCAATATTTTGTGACTGAGGGCTGTAGGTAACTTCTAACTTTATGTTCTGTGCATTAGGGTCCTTTTCTTCATAATCTGAGTCTATTATTCTACGCCTCAAAATGTGATTCTCTAAAGTCAATTTCTCTATAATGTCTGTGTATTCTAAACAATGGGAGTGCTGCTCATACTTTTCCTTTAGCTGTTTAAGTTCATTCTTAGATATCTCGAGTGCAGTTCTAAGTGACACTACAGTCTGGTGCAGGGCCCTCACTGTGTCCAGGTGGCCCGCCCCGGAAGGCGCCGCCTCCAGCCTGCCGCTATCCATTCCACCTTGTTACCCGCCACTGAGCCAATATGCAACATCCCATACATGACTACTGTTTTCTAATACCCCTCAAAACACAATCACTGCACTAGCCATTGCCTGGGAAACGTAATTACAGCTTGAATAAATAAACAACCATTATAGGGTGTTCCGCGCGAATACACTGCGTCTGCCAAGACTTCGAGAGAAACTCATCGATGACCCAATTCGTGAATAAAACCGTTGACATAAATCATTTCGTCGCACATTCTCAGATCTTTATCAAGTCTCGCAGCGGCTCGGAGAACACCACTGAAGCGGGGCACGGAAGGGCGAGTGATCGATAAAACAACTCGCCCCAAACTGTTGTAATTAGCTTTTAAGCCGCCGGAACTCACGGGGAGGCTCACAACTGGCACCGACCACTGATAATGTCTGACACGGAAGGCAGTAATTAAGCGGGATATTATCTCCAATCGCTCTGACAAGGCTGTAGGATATAGCTATAGTGCAAGATACCCGAGAAATCTCAGTGCGCTGCTACTTGTAAACAAATCAATACTTCAATTTGGTGTTCGCGGGCGCAGGTGCGAGTAGATCAGAATGACATTTCTATTTCAGTCACTGTCAATTTGACAGACATATTGCTACGTTCCTATTATGAAACTTGAACATTATTGCACATTAATACTATGCAAAAAACCGTAAAATAATTCTACCTACAAATAATATACGCTTTATTGACTTTTTTGATACAAAATGACCCCAAATGTTTGAGTTATAATAGTGGAACGATTCTAAGCGGTAATGTATTCAGCTTTTAACCGTCATAAACTAAACGCAACAAACGTCAAAGTCATATGGACTCAAAATAACCTCAAAAAAAAAAGTTCAAGATCAAAATAAAGCCTGAAAATAGTTGAAAATGTTTAATATATCAAGTGTTTACAAAAACACATGTGTTACTTCTTATGTAGTGATGCAAGCTCGACATAAATCGAAGACACACTGGGTAAAACTTTGACAAAAACATAATTTCTTAATCGCTAGGTCTTCTTTGAGTTTGTAAACTTATTTATTGTTGGTTTTTATAGTCTAAATTGAAGAAGAAAACAGGCCCGAAATATAAGGCATTGAATCATTTCGATGAGTTCTATGGATCTGTGTTTGGGAGCAAATGGGAGCCAATGCGAGATGCGATGCTACGCCGGTCAAAATATGTAGCAGTCATAAATAATTATGGAGACACTGAAAAAACAATAGAAGAACTTACGAACAGGGGTAAATATTTTGAGTATTTTTATCTTCAATTAAAAAAACACCAAACTCATATTCTTGCTATAAGTTTATTAAGATTTTTAAACTGAAGACCAACCTTCTCTCTATGGGATCGACCCTCTCACGGTCTCACAGATAGAGGCTATCACCCTTTAATTTTCTATTTCTAGTATACAGCATAACCCTCACTGCTACTCAAACACATGTCTTGCCTGATACTGAGAACCAAAATTTGCTGATGTAGTCAGGGAAGACACCTCAAGTGTTTGCCATGAAAAATTAAGTTTGCCTACGTAAATGAAATACCTACAGACTACTATTGCATCACTTGTGCTATATGAAAGCAGTGCCTAAAAATAAAATAAATAAAACAAAACATTTTCATAAATTGTTTTCCTTTTCCAGGTGCTCACTGCCTAAAGAACTTAATATCAATACAGCAAAAATTTCACAAGGAGTACAACATCACACCTGAGCCCACACAAGTGTCCGCAGAGTCAGACGCACAGACAGACAAACTAGCCGAGTACATAGAAAAACAGCAAACAGATGAAATATCCAGTATTTACCCAAAGACTGAAAATAAACCTGAGAAGCTGGATATGAGGGATGATGAGGATATTGTGGTGAAGAAAGTCAAGGATGAAATGTAAGTTTTCCCATATTAATAACTGATACTAAATTCCCAACATTTTATTTTTCAGTCTAATATTTAGATATTTCTTACTTAAATACTAGATTTTTTTAATTTTTGGTGACATTTTATTACATAGCAAGCACAGGGGCTGCCAACCAGAAGAAGTAATCACCCACCACCAATTTATTTCCTTCAGTTTTCATACATTTTTTCCATGGGCGCTACATGCTACAAATTATTACTGCTTGCTTCTTGTAGCTGTTATTTTCGCAAAATGAAATATACCTTGAGGTAGTAAATCAAAATACTAATTGATGCTTTTATAAAACATAAAAATTCTGCTTGCCTTATACATTTGGTCCATGGCAGCACGAATTAGGTGCCTACTTACCCTGAATATTTAGACTTTTGGGAAGCCTTTTTGTTGCAGAGGGAAAGTAAAAGCTAAACAAAAAATAATCTTTATTTTCTACTTGTATATTCCAGATCCTACCCAAACAGAACTCTAGAAGATTCTCTAGCAGAAGCCAAGATAGACGAGTCCAGAATAATAGACCCTTCTCTAGGAATGACATCAGAGTCCCTGTACCAGTTCCTTCCAGCCACCAAGCTGAAGGGGATGGATGAGTGGGTGTCAGAGTCTGTGCATTATTCCTATTTATCTAGTAAGTACTGTTTTTAAGTAAATAATAGGATTATAATAGTAAATACATAAGAAATGGATGCTGGAAGTCTGAAAATTCTCATAAGATTAATTTTCAATAAAAATAAAACATTCTAGCATAACACACTCTTACAGCGCATTCACGACTTCGGTCTTAGCGGTGAGGGGCGCGGCGAGCCCGTATCGGTAGGCGATTGGTCGGCGCCGCTCATAGCGGCCATAGCGACGCGCGCTCGACCAATCGCTTACCGATACCGCTCCGCTCACCGCATGCATCCGCAACAAATATGACTTTCCTTCTATGACTTATGTTCTTCCGGAAAAGGCTTGATACTCACCACTATAAGAGTTTTAAAATTCAAACACCTTATTTTACCATTTTTTTTATACTTATATAAACTAGTACTTAACTGTGATCCTCCTATCCATTGATGGTGAATCGCACTAGTTTTTTTCTTAATATATACTATTCACTCTATAATCTAATATAATATATTATAGCTGTAAAGATACTTAGATTATAATCGGACAGAAAAACCGCTGCAGGCAAATTGTTCCAATACTTTTATGTACGCGATATAAACGACAAGGCGAAACGCGTAATCTGGACCGTAGAGGTGTCAGGCGCACAAGGGAAGCGTGGACACTTGCCGTTCGTCGGGTTGTCCAATGATAGAAATGTGATGGCGAAATTAAGTCATTTAATTCCACCTTGAGTAATAATTAGTCATTTTTATGTATTTTCAGAGGGCAAAGACTTCCCTTTAGTGATTGAACCTGAAGGCCCCCTGAGCTATCCAGAACATTTGAAAGTTTTCACTTACGAAATGGACAGTGAAGACACTTCATTTCCTGAGCCGAAAAGATGCCAAACAGGTAATTTTATGTTTTTAGTTTTACTAAGGTGTTTATTTTGAGTTTGACCCTGAAGTGTGCACTTCCAGGACTTCGCCATTGTTCTTCTTCCTTATTAATAAAATCGTTGCATAACACTAGTAATAACAGAATTAGTGAAGCAAAGAAAAAGCTGATCAGACATCCCCTACAACTGATGACAAAAAACTGGGCAAGTGCCAGTCGGGCTCGCACACTGAGTGTTCCGTACAAACTAACTTATGTAAAAAGTTCAATTCTTGAATCGAGTCTCGCAGATGTTTTTCGAATGTAAAAACGATTTTTTTTATGACATAACTATAAATTCTTGTGCTATAAGATCTTGCTTCATGCCAAATTTCAAGGTTCTAAGTCAACGGGTTTATCCTATGAATTTTGATTCCCTTGAGAGTATCGAAATATAAGTTTTTTTGCGACATAAACGACCGTATCTTTTTACCGCATCGCACTTTGTACCGCAGCCTTAGTATATAGTATTAATTTCAACTCGATACCTCCACGCGTTCCCGAAATAAAGTCTTGACAGACAGACAGACGGACAACAAAGTGATCGTATAAGCGCCCCTCGAACACAAAAGTCAAAATTAGGCACATAGGTGGATTTCAGTCAGTAAAAGTCTAACACTCTGTCTCGCTCTACTTAGAGTGAGAACAGTTATTTGATTGATTCCCACCATATAAAAAAAACATTAGAATATGTACTCAGTATTGAGGGCATGAGCAATTCTGCGGCGCAAAGCTAGTCAAAGTGTTGGACTCTTCATTTTACTCAAGTTCTTGTCGAAAAAATTTGAAAGATCGACCTGCAACCTCATAGTTGGGAACATCTCCTTTGTTGACAATATTGATGCGCAGAAAGAGGATGACCGCTTCTCATTCCCTCTCACTCCGAACCAGGGCCGGGCGCGAGAGGTCGCCGCGGTCTTCACGAGTAAACGATTCTACTCCGCCCGTACTGTCCCTAACGGCTGACAGAAGTCTACAGTCATTTGTACGATAGTGAGAATTCAGGAAACCTGCTAGCTGCAGGCAGGCAGGGTCGAAGCCTGCTGGGGTCATGGGTCAGCTTCCGAAAGGAATACCCGGCCCCGGCACTATAGGCAACGAAGGAGCGGGGTAGATTTTTAGTCAGTAAGAGTCTGACATTACTTCCCGCTCCGCCCAAGGGCGGGATTTGTCATTGGATGATTTTACCTACCATAAAAAAAAAAACACCAGTCTTGCCAAAGGGTATCTTATTACACAAGCAATGGGTTGTAGATGTCGAACTAATATCCAACTCCATACGGTTTGCCTGAAAGTCACTTGATACTGTCGAAAAAAAATCTTTTAGTTAGCTTAACCCAGGTTAAGCGCTACGAAATTTATTCGTTGCGATTTATAAAATGGCAAACAAAAATAATTCCTACCGCGCACTACGATTTATTGTTGCCTGCGAAATAATGGATGCCAAAGAAAATTTCAGTCTTGCCACCACGAAAGACGGGAGTGTGCATCGCAACATAATTTAAAAAAGATACTTACTAACCATCGATACAACTTAATTCTGCACGTATTTATTATAAGATGGCAAGTCAACTGACCGCTCGGTACCCCGCTTCATTGGGTACAAAATATATGTAAAATTTCGTATCTGCTATTTAAAACCGCAATCGATTTACTTTCGCAGTGCGCTGGTCCTGTGTATGTCTGTTGGTCACAGACTTACATTTTATCGCAACGATTCGTATCGATATCGTGAAGCGCGCTACACCTTAGTCTTTAAGCGTCTATTACACTACTCGATATTCCGCACTAATTACTCAGACTGTCTTAAAGTTTTCTTCCGAGTAAGACATTCTGACCCTCAGTACACTACGCGACGTCGACAAACCCGGTCTGAATGTCGAGTGGTGTAATAGATCCTTTAGATGTTCGACCACTAACTCTTTATCCTCTTTCAGGCGTATTCAACTACTATCCAATGGACTGCGGAAGTGTGCTAGCAGTTCTAGCGTTAGGCCTCCACCCCGGTGACAGGGTGCTCGACCTGTGTTCAGCGCCCGGAGGCAAAGCCCTAGTTGCATTACAGACGCTACTGCCGGACGTTATTGTATGTAATGATATCTCTTTGTCTAGATTAAATAGGTAAGTTGTAAATTTATATTATTTTTTAAAAGCTTACAATGATTCTATGTATGGTTCGTAGTTTGGGGTAAATCTTGCAAATGGATTTTGAAACATAAAAAATAATTCAAAAGACTCTGTTTCGGCAATAATTGCTTTAACTTACCTACTATATTAATTATCACGCAAATGTCACTAAATAAAAAAATATATATATCTTTAACTATACAAATACATTTAAAAATAGTTGGAAACAAAAACTTTTCTTATGTAGGTAATGGGCGAAAAATGCCTTTTATCAACCTTCCTCCTTTAAATGAAATAAACTTAATACAACAAGAATTTAATACAACGACTACTGTGTTTTATGTAACTATGGAGCTAAGGAACCATAGCATGGTGATTGGGTTATAGTAACGGCTACATTTTAACTCTCACTTTATTTTCAGAATACAGCGGTCATTCCGCGACTACCTCATAGACTTTGAGACCAGCAATAAATGGCGGGAACGAGTCATCTTCAAAAGAGTCGACGGCCGACTTTATGTTGATGACCAAGGTTTTGACAAGGTAACTAATAAATAAAATGGAAACCCAAAATATGGTATATCAAGGTTTTTTCTATGATATAAAATGGTGCTTGGCTGCAATCGATAGTAAGCAGTGATGCAATCATTGATGGTGAATCGCACTAATTTATTGAGAGTCTATTCACTCTAGCCCCAAAATTATAATCGGACGGAAAGACCGCTGTAGGCAAATTGATCCAATCCTTCCATGTACTCGGTATTAACGCTAAGGGCAAACAACGTAGAAGTGTGAACAACGTAAAACTTGACACTCACGATACTCACTTGACGAACGTCGGATTGTCCGATAACCATGTAATCTGCCGCACTAATTAGAAACGCAGTAAGGAAGGATTTTTGGAAAATTGAGTTACTTATAGATTCGGATTCCTCATAATTAGCTCTGTATAGTTATTCAATAATAAAAAAAAACTACTAATAACCTCCTTTTAATTGGCAGTAATTTCTGCGCACAGTCTCTAAAATGCATCCTGTAAAATAACGAAAGGCTGGCTACCCTACGCCTGTGCTCCAGACTTTGTAGTTTGGTGCTAACCAAATCTGGATCACCAATTAGCCTCATCGCACACCTTTCCACTTAGTCCAGAGCTACCAGATGGCAGTTTGCACCACCAGCCTATATGTGACTGCGGTAGTCCACACTCGATCGGACATGTGCTATGTATAACGGTTCATTTAATATACGCAGCTTGATAAACCTACTCATTATAGGCCCATCCAGCCTTTCCTCAAATGCCTTCAGGAAGCCGAACTAATTTGTACCTGCAGAGGCCCACCTGGCTCCATAGTTAGTTTAGAGATTTCCAGAGCAGGGTAACCAGTTGGAGAGGGATGTTTGAAGAACTTTTTTTTGCTTCACTACTTCTGTTATTATTTATTTCTTTTCTCCTGATCTCCCACAAATTACGAAATTGTATGATTTGCTTTCGTTATTCTGCCCAAATAACTTATTTGGTAGTTTGAAATGTAATTTGTGGAGATAAATAAACGTTTTTTTTTATTTTTTGACTATCCAGGTTCTGGTAGATGTTCCATGCACGACAGACCGTCACTCTATAATGGATGATGAGAACAACATATTCAGACCAGACAGGATCAAGGAAAGGCTCAGGATACCTGAAATGCAGTCACAGTTGTTAGTGTAAGTAAGATAATAAGAATTTGATATAATTTCATACAATATGTTCGGTAAATAGGCATGTATTTAAAGCCCGCATACCTCTATTGAAAAATCCAACGACCTGACGGGTGTTGTGTCTGGTACGGGCAACTGGCCTTTAGTTAATATTGGGCTGTTGTATATACACAGATAAATTTTGATCGTTTTAATCACATGGAGGATCGATCCGGTTCATGAAACACTATCGATTTGTAAAGATAAAATAAAAAAATAAAGTACTCTTTTCTAAAACTCGAATTAATATACGCATGCACGAAATTAATTTCTTTAAGCAAGCGAATCAATGACCTAGTAGGTAGTTGTTGGACGTTGGGTACTAACTACCTACAGGTCATTGAACTCGCCCAGCTGACATTTACTTACTGAATTGAATTGACGCTACACGGGATTAAAACAAACGAAATTTAACGGTGTATATTTAATTAAACTGTTTCGAATTCACTCAAAGTACAGGATATCATTCCGTTCCAGTAACGCTCTAAGATTGGTGAAAGTAGGTGGTACGGTGGTATACTCGACGTGTTCTCTGAGCCCCGTGCAGAATGACGGCGTAGTACACATGGCTCTGAAGCAAGCCTTCGAGGGACACAGCCTGGTCGCCACTATCAAGTAAGTACAACTACAAAACAACTAGCTACTGCCAGCGGCTTTGCCCATGTCAAAGTAAGTTTCTCCAAGCAAAAACTTTTTGAGAAATATTATAGGAGTAGAAGGAGGAATTATTTTGGTAATACGTACTTCTACGTCCGAGCGCTAGGTGAATCACGTCACCTCACCGCGTCAAGTATCGTGATGACAGACGGGAAACACTGAGGTGTTTTTGTTGAATTGTAGACAGAAATATAAATGATATTCAGTGACAAGTAATATTCTCTAACAAGCCTTTTATAAACAGGCAACGATTGAGCTAAGCAGAGCTTGTGTTATGGGTACTAGACAACTGATAAACATACTTATATATTTCTAAATACATACATATTATAGATAAATTACACTCAGACACAGAACAAATGATCGTGCTCATCACACAAACATTTGTAAACTAGGTGGGAATCGAACTTACGACCTCCGGCATAGCAGTCAGTGCCACTAACTACTAGACCAACAGGCCAGTCCAAAATCAAAAATCATCTTAGTGCTTGCCTACGTCATAAAAGGAAACCTTATGCATAATTTCACGCTCTTAGTCCCAGTAGTTTCAGCTGTACATTGATATGTCAGTCAATTTCTCCTTTGTTATATAGATTAAGTGTTTCTTTTATTGAAAAATGATAGTCATCAACCCAAAGTCAATAGTCACAATTGGTGCTCGACCCTCAGTCCTGCTCTCTGTACACCAAAACATGCAGCACAAATGACACCACCACAAACGCCACCAAATGCTGCCACCGGTCACGCCTGGCAGCTAAGACAAGCATGACATTCCTCATAAACAGCATACGATTGTATAACAAGCTGCCAGTCGATTACAAAATTCAGCAAGAGAAAGTTCAAAACCCACATCAAGCGTGACCTTACCAAAAAAGTAAGGTACAAGGTTTGAGACTATGTTGAAGACACGCTTGTTTGTGAACGTTGTACTTGTTTCTGACGTTTTATAAATGTAGGCCTAAGTTCAATAAAATTATTTTGAATTTTTAAGCCGTTTGGGCCAAAAGTAACTTCCTGTTGTGCCAGCGACATAAAGAAAAAGGGGCGAAAACGAATGATAACGAGAAAAAATCTTCACGTTATCATTCGTTTATTTCACTTAACACCTTAAAATAAACGTTCATATTAGTTCATTCATGTTTGTTCGCATTCCCGTGTATTTCCAGGGCAACTTCTTCTGCTCAGGTGAAGTTAAAGTGGGATAGGTAAAAAATAGAGTTGTCGCAAGAACCGGTTTTCGTATAGTATCCCATTAACTGTTAGCGATAAGTCCTTCGCGACGTATAGCTTTATAAACCACACTCACGTGCCTTTGGCATATCGCGGTAGACTTCACGTATCCTAGATGTAACGTAATTATTAAATGTTTCAGGGACATGTCATCCACAATGTCAGGACTCGCAAGCACGCTGGTATTGGGAACCGGTTCCGCAGCTCCTAAGTACGGCCAGCTCGTCACGCCCTCAGTCGGCGCCAACTTTGGACCTTCTTACATATGCAAACTTATTCGAGTCCGATAGCTAGCAGAAGAAATTTAAAGTTGGTTTATACTCATTACTCTATGGTCTGTATTTGAACCGTAGAAAAGGGTAGAACTAGAATAGTAATCCAACGCCATCAAGTTTTATTGAAACCATTTCTATTAAAAAGGTCCAAAGAAACTTATGTGTTGCAAACGAATTTGAACTTTGTTATGTAAGAAGTAAAGTTGTTTGTTCCAAAATTTGATAATTATATAAAATAGTCAATTAGTCTACCGAGTCTAAACAAAGAGCATTGAATTGTAAAAAGAATTTGTTCTTCTACGACATCAAGTGAGGCTAACTCACTGCTATTGATATGTCGCTATAAAAATGTCAAAATAGACGTATTCACGTCAAAATAAAGGAATTTTGTAAATATTATTCATAAGATTTTACACAATAAAACAAATTGATAATTAAAAAACGGCAATTTATTTAAAAAAAATTAAACGTTTGCATAAGTACATAAATTGTCTTTGGAAAGCTAACTTACCGTTTTAAGTACAAAGATAGCTTGGTAATTATTTATAAATACATATAATAACTACAAACAAGTCTTATATTCTAAAATGCATATCATTTCAAATTTCACATACCTACTTAGTAAAACTTAAAATTTCAAATACTAATTTTCTTTTTAGTAAAGCATTGGTCAGTCGATATTCATACTTCTATACATATTTATTACATTACAAAAACTATTAAATAATATAAAAAATAGTAGTCTGCCGGTATCGAGAGCATGATCCAACCGGTAGTTAGGGCTCGGGAGACAGGAACCTCCTCACAATGCGGGGAGGAGTACTGCCTTCTTCATCAGGCCCTTATTCTAATCACGCAGTGATAGGTTCTACAGCTTTTGGCCAATAGGCTGCTGGCGGCCACGACAATCAGCACAACGACAGCCGAGCCCACATTCCACATGTCGACAAAAACGTATTGGTAAGTTCCGATATTTGATTTTTTTCTTTTCTTAGGTTCTCATCATGTGTGATGGTGACATCGTCTATCATTATATAATATATATACATAATCAGTCTATCACCATTATATCCGGCTTATTGGCAATATTAGTCCTGTCAGTGATAATAGACCGATCCTAGTAAAACATGATATGGTAATTTTCGAGAACTGTGTCGAGAGCTTACAGTATCAATGGCAAAATGTAATACAGTATCAAAGAATCCACAAGTTTGTGCAGTCAATATTCATATAATGTCTTTAATCTCAAGATCCTGGCGTCCTGGACCTTTAGAAGGTGTAAAAGAAACCGACCCCAACTCGCAGAGATCCCTTTAGACACCTTTCATAAAACTTGGTACCAACCAACGATTATACCTATACGCAATTGTTATGCATTTAAAATTAATATCAAGTTTATGGCGATAAATTCAACTAAAAAATAAAAAAAAAATCATTCAATAAGTATTGCTTATAGCTAGCTCAGTTAAGGTTATAATTAGTCATCGTATAAAAAATATTGTATAAACAAAAATAAATTCTATAAAACATGCTCTTATAGCCAACGCTGCGTTAAAGGGACGCTCGCGCGGGCACCCGGCGGGTGATGTCGCGCGTGTGTCGTGTGCGGCGGTCCCCGTACCGGTTTATTACCTGCGCAGTGTCGCTAGCTCAACTTTAACGGTGTGCATGTAGTCGTGTGGAGAAGTTTAATGTATTATTACGTCTCAAAAGCAGCACGGGGCGCGGTTGTCCGCGACGGGTGCTTGCGCAGCGAGCCCGCACGGAGCACTTATGTATGGGACCGCGCGTGCGTCCGCTCAACGCAGCGTTGGACGTAAGGTAATTTTTTGGCATTTAAAATATTTGAGTGTAAAAGTGTAAAAAGCTGAAAACTATGGTAAAATTAATTTTTTATTTACAATTTTAATTAAAAAAAAAATTGAAATAAATAATTTTATTTCTATTATAATAAACTTTAAAAGGTTTTGTTACAAAAATAATATAATTTATCATAAATACTCATTTATACACAATAGATTTTCTTTTCAACATTCCTGTATTGGGACTTATAAATCGGTATTATAATATTAATAATAACCTATTGTTTTACAAGTTTCCTACTACAACATTTAAAGCATATTTTGAAATATAAAATTTGTGCCAAATCTCTCCAACTCCAGCTTTTTTACCATGTTACGAGATTAAGAGCAATTTTGAAGGAAATACCTCCTAATATAATGAAAACAAAAATGGTAATCCCAATCGAATCACCGTAGGCGCGGGCTTGCCGACGCCGAGCAATGAGTAGCTCGCTGTCCGACCGTCCGGTAACCGACCGGGCCTAGCCTAAGGGCTGATTTCACCATTCAATATAAAAACTCAGTTCAACTAAACTGAGCTCAGCGTAATCTAGTTTAAAGACCCGTGTCGTAAACATGGCCGACAACAAAAGAATTGAAACTGAGTTTAGGGTAAACTAGGTTTAATTCATAGCGGTGAAACGCAAAATGAAGTTATAATCTCGATTAGGAGCTCAAACTGCGTTTTGTTTATATAATCGCGATTAGTTTCTTGGTGAATTTGGCCCTAAGTCGTCGACGGCGCGTACTGTTCCCGCGCGCCTTAAGGAGCGGTCCGCAAACCGTAAAGGCCCAGCCTGCTAGCTACAGGCAGGAAGGGTCGAAGCCTGCTGGGGCCAAGGGCCGCTTTCTGAAAAGAAGTCTCGGTCCCGGTATGATAGACAACGAAAGATCGGCGTAGGTTTTTAGTTAGTAATAGTCTGACACTATCGGCAGGATTTGTCATTGGATGATTTTACCTACCATAAAAAAAATCCCAATCGAATTTATGTAGTACTTATTAAAATACTTCATTTATTGGGATTATTTCTCTACTTGCTGGTAAGTTCCATGTTACATAATATGGCCGATAATACATAAACATTTTGAAACAGGCCCTTAGAAGTTTATCTAAAATATAAAAATCTTGTGTCACAGTGTTAGCTATCGAACTCCTTCGAAATGGTTTGACTTGAAGTCTGAGAATGGGTCGTAGGGTATATTTACCCTCCTACCTGGGCCCCTCATTTTTTCTATAATTATTTATGTGGCAGTGCAACATTTAACGAGTCTTCTGGTAATGCTGATATAGCCGTAAAATGAACAAAAACTATTTTTATTCTCTACTGATCTCATCATCCTTCTACTCTTAACTCTGCTCATTCTTCATTAAGAGGCTTTTGGCTCTCCTTCTTCTCTTCTTCTATCTCCACTTTATTCCAGGGCTGCTCTTCTCCAGAACCAAAGATCGTGTAGGTAACCAACTCTATGACGTACAGACCTATAGTCGTGAAGAAGATCTTGCGCCATGCCGAGATTGTTTGCTGATAAAATTAGAAAAAAAATAACATTAAAAAAAAATATACATAAGACAGAGAACGGAGGGTTGTGAATATGAAAGGAAAGATAATGAGAATGGAGTGTTGTTGTTGGGTAAAGAAATGAAACAGAATGGCGAGTTGTGAATAATGTTCTGACACTTCCTCTCGTTACTTTTGGACCGAGAGAAGTTATAATATGGTGATTGGTATGGAGGTGGGAACCTCAAAGAGGTAGTGCATGTTATGGTTAAGGAAATAGATCTAAGGGTTCTGCTAGTAAAAGGAAAGTAAACAGAAGGAGAAAGGGAGAAAGAGGGAATGTGAAAGAAAGAAAAGAGTATCTGGGAGTGGGATCTATGTTCGGGACTGCCTACATTTTATTTTGAATTGCCTATTTTCGGGCTAGAAGGATTTATGATAGTTATAAAGAAAAAATAATTTGACAAGAAATTTTGGGCAAGCATGATGATATAACAAAGTCCCCACTTAACTTAACCACTCAAAAACTACTGAACGGATATTCATGCGGTTTTCAGCAATAGACAGAATGATTCGTGAGAAAGGTTTGAATAAAATACACAAATTTTATAGTAGAGTAAAGCAGAGAATTTCAAAGATTTATAACAAACATGGCTGTGACGCGGGTCGGTCGTTTAAAATTTTAAAAAAATACTTACGTTTCCATGAGTGACATAGCCAACGAAGATGGGCACCACAATCCCAGGAACTGTCGCCACTGTGTTCGTTATAGCCATCAGTGTACCTGGGGAGTACACGTTACAAGTATAGGAATAACCGCAATTTATTTATAAAGACATTGTGATTTTGACTCCAGTTACAATATAGGATTTTAAATGATCCAATCAGCTAGCATAAATAGTACGGAAGTAATAAGGTCAAGGTCCAATAAAATGAATTGGCAAACTTCAAAGATTCCTGTAGACAGTAGCGATATCTTTTTAGAGTTCCGTGCCCAAAGGGTAAAACCGGATCCCTATTAAACGGAACCCAGGCTGTATTTTATTAACCGCGATAGCTAGACAGTTAAAATTTTCATAGATGATGTATTTCTGTTGCCGCTTTAACAACAAATATCAAAGAAGAATATAATAAATATTTTATGGGGATCCCATACAACAAACGTGGCTTTTTTTCCGACAAAAAAAATTTAACAGCAAAATCTTTTTTTTCTCGTTTTTAATATTATAGTACAGAGGACCGTTCGTGTGAGTCCGACTCACACTTGGCCAGTTTTTTTTTACTTTGCCCCACTAAGAATTCCTACCATGATCTTTCACTATTTTAATATCAGTGATAAAATAAATATGCACCAACCCATCCTGGGATCGAATGGTGGATTAAGCCCATTCCTCCTTCCAGAGAGGAGGCCTGAGTTCCAGCATTAGGAACATTATAAGACTGATTTTCGTATGATTAAATTAATTACCTATACAATATGTAGGTATAATCCTCGACACACTAGTTGAACCCATCATGGCAATGCGCAGTAACCGATTTTCAAACCTCAATCGAGGTGGGGGGCTGCGCGTAACCATAGAAACGGGTTCAACTTATTTGCCACGTACTATAGGTACTATTAAAGTCAAATAATAGAAATACACTTACCAGCAAAATTAGGCGAGATATCGATATGGTTGGTGAGGAAGCCGCAGAACATGCCGCCGATGGACGTGACCGCCAGCGCCATCAGCGCCACCGCGGCCGAGCGGTTGCAGCCGATGTAGCAGATCGCCAGCAGGCACGAGCCCGGCACCAGGGACGCTGCGGGAAGGTGGGAAGAACCGTACTAATATTATAAAGACGATAGTTTTACACGTGATTGTAGTCATGATAACAAAAATCTTTTACTATGGGACCAAACCTCGCAAATAAAATACTGCCAAGTTCAGTACATTTTGACCACTTAGGCGAACATAAATGTACTGAACTTGGCAGATTTTTTTCGCGATTTCAGTGTTGATCCCATAGTAAAAATTGTTTGTTATCATGACTATAATCACGTGTTTAAGTATCGTTCACTAATTAGCAGTCAACCTATATACAGATACATAATTATATGTGCGATTGTTAAGTGGGATAAACATTAGCACACGTGTTCGACGCCATAACTGTCATCGTTTAACTTGAGCCAGTTTTCCTAAAAAAAATTTACCAAATATGGTGCCAATCTTCCTCGCTGTGGTTGTGCTGATGGTACCCCTGTTGCGCAGCCAGTCCAGGGTCCGGCTAAGGATCATGCTGAAGAACCATAGAGACAGGAAGGGCATAGACACTGCCAATGCGTTCTGAAATAAAAAATATAGTAGGTAGTGTAATAGTTAATATAAAAAAGTAGATAGAAAATTATTTTTGTTTTAGGGTGGAATCAAATACCTTTTCCCACTCTGGGTAAAATGAGAGGAAGTGAACAGATTTTGACTGATTAAAACCCACTTGTGCTCCTTCAGTACCTCTTTGCTTCCCAAGTGCCCTGGCAAGTTACCTATAGTACGCGGCAAATAAGTTGAACCATTTACTAGGGTTACGCGCAGCCCCTCACTTCGATTGAGACCCAAAAATAGGTAATATTCCTCGTCACACAAGTTGAACTATCATGACGGTCGACCTTGAATGCGCAGTAACGATTTTCGGGTCTCAATCGAAGTAGGGGGCTGCTGCGTTGTTCTATGTTCGATTTATAATCTATGACAGATGTACGATTATTATGAATCTGTGGTCCAAAAAGTTAGACATTATTTGTACCTACCTATTTGCTAAAATATAAAAGTTAGTAAAATAATTTTTTGTTGTAATTATTCTAAAATAATACATGGCGCAGCCGGTAGGATCTCTGGCGCAGTCGTAACCATAGCAAATGATTCAACTTATCTGCCGCGTACTATACCTCGTAACCATAACCATAACCAAATGGTTCAACTTATCTGCCGCGTATTAAACCTTCGTTCTTGATTATCATGCCCCACCACATTTCATGATATGAAGAATGACAGAGCTGTTCATTTACATAGACGCGCGAGCAGAATTTGAGTAGGCATTGACACAAAAAGAAGGCGACTCACCTCAGTCATATTAAATTTGAGCACTTGCTTCATGTAGAAGGGCAGCTCGATGAGCACCATGTACCAGCCGAAGTTGGAGCAAGTGTGAGCTATCAGGATCGCTAGGAAGGCTGGTGACGTGAACACGGCGCGCCATGGTACGGGGTGGTTGTGCTGTAAGACAGAAATCATTGTGATTTATGATAGATATGATGTGTTTCCACTGCTGGGACTCAGGCTATCTCTAGGAGAGGGAATGGGCCGTAATCAACCACGCGGGCCCAGTGCGGATTGGTAGACATCACGTTTTCGAATTTTTGGTTCTAGAACATGCCGGTTTCCTCACCTGTACTGTTTTGAGAGAAGTGATGATGAAATAAGTTACACAAAGTAATGCGCCTGGCTGGATTTGAACCTGCGACCTACAACTCGTAAGTCGGGACCGTTAGGTAACCGTAGACCAATACTGCTCCTTAGAATAATATAAAGTGTTATTGGACTTTTCCATCAAGAATTTCTCAACAATAGTACATTGTTACCCTAGGGGTGAAAGTAACTTATTTAGTCCCGAGAAGAAGTTTGGCGTCCGAGCGAAGCGAGGTCGCTAATATTCGAGGGACTAAATAAGCCTTTCACCCGAGGTAAACACTGTGCTTTTCATTACGAATAAAAGGAAAATAAAATTAAAAACCTGAGTCGTCGTCAAAGGTCGTCGTATGATTTTAGGTATGTTTCTTTTGATTTAGGCCGTAAAAAGCTTCCGACTAGTGCTTTAACCTCTTCTCTTAGGAATCAGGCGTTGAATCCGTCATTGAATCTGATTATTGTGTAATTACAAAATTGCTTACAGCAAAGATTTAGTAAAGTACCTATAAACAAAATTCTACAACAAGTTTCCCGCCATTTTGTTTTTTTTTTTCTGTGATCAATCGGCTATTCAGCCATCATTTTTCATTTTTATCAGTGAAAAATGGTAACTATTTCTCATATCTATGTTAGTTTTAAAGAATTAATTGAAAGTAAATTATAAATAATTATGTAATTAAAAAAATATATATATAGATACTTATCTCTTAATTTCAATTTTACATCGCGCTGTAAATAACTGGCTGTATAGAAAGTTGAGACATAGATCAATAGAAATGGGAAGATAGAACTAGTTTTTTTTTTAGTAATTGGCAGCTGTCAGTTGAAAGTGATTCTCCCTAGGGACGAAAAGTATTACTTTCAACCCGCTCCTCAGGCATCTTTAGACCTACTTTCAGCGTATGAGTAATGAAAAATATAATATATTAAAGAATAAATCGTTGCCCATAATAGGAGTTACTCCTGTATCGTCGGTGACAAAACACTCAGGCTCGGAACACCCTTCTGTTAGCAATAGATACTAATATTTATTTCATATGGAAATTTAACCCGCGACTCGCAACGCATCATCTAATCGCTTGACACTGGGTCAACCATGCCATCAAAATTATCATTGTAGCCAAAAGACGTCCTAAAAGCTTAACTCAACAATGAGTTTCCTCTCAGCAAAGCTTTGAGTTTAAGTTTCCTCTTGTAGATAACCAGAAAAGGGCTGTCACGGAGGGAGTGTAGCAGAGAGTTCCAAAGCGGCACTACGGTTAAGAAAAGGTACTGGAAGTATGACGCAAAGAACGAAGAAGAAGAGAAGAGGTAGTTCGACAGGGTTTACCCATCGGGACGAAAACGCTTGTGATAAAATCAACTTCTGCTTACCTTATTAGCTTTCTGTCCCTGGTTGCCCAGTGCAGTGACCACCATCTCTCTCTCCTCAGCAGTGATGAACGGCTGCTGCTGCGGTGAGTCTTGGACCAGCACCACCCACAGGACGCACCATATAAGAGACAGACCGCCCATTACGTAGAATACGCTTTCCCAACCTGTAGGGAAAATGGAGGATCAATTTCAACTAAGGTTTTTTTCTAAGGAAGCGTACGATGCGAGTTTGAGTTTGATTCTTTAGTGAATAGCTTCTACGCAGGATTCAAATGTTTGTTTTTAGGAGAAAGAGAGCCTGGCTACATTACCACGTTGTGGTGTTATTAAATACACGGCAAGGTGTTGTCACGAAACCCTTTGGTTGAAGACATCGCGATACTTTTGACGACGCAACGCTTGAACAACAGAGTGCCTAGTGTGAGTTTGTTTTACGCTAACGCGATCGACACGTTTATGACGTTCGAGTCTCCGATTGGCCCGCTCCAAGCTCTTAACGAATCAGAGAGCCAAACGCGGCCAACTTTTCGATCGCGTTAACGTAAAAACAACTCACACTCAACGCACTGTATTGTGGTACGGCGTGGCAACGTACCGCGTTCAGGCGCCGCGCCGAGTCATGTATACCTATGTTTTGTGGCCACTGTGGCCAGACCCTCTTGCTAGCAACTTTATTCGTTGCCGTCAAAAACAAACACCCCTGCTGTAAGTTCGGTGTTCAACTAATTCCGAGGTGAGAGAGTGCTATTGAATTTAATACTGATCATGCTGACCATGCTGACAGCGCATTGCTTTATGGAGTTTGATAGAAGCAATGCTGAAGTATCTACTACTACTGATACTACCTATGTACGTTCCTTAAATATTTTGAATGGATCAATCAAGAGATTTGACGGACGCCGATGATCAGATGAAGCTGCTTTGAAGCTGAGAGTGTGATATCCTGTATGGGTTAAATATGTGTAGACACAAAAAGTAAATCTTCTCTTACCAATATTGGCAGTAAGCACGCCTGCCATCAGCATGGAGATCACCGTGCCCAGGGAAGTTCCTGCGTACGTCAGTGCAGCCATGAAGCTTCGCTCCGAAGGAGGCGCCCATTTTGATAGCAGCGTGTGCATGGCGGGAAATGTCACGCCCTGGATACAACCACGCAAGTTATTAGTAGAAGGATATCATCTTAGCCTTTTTAGGGTTCTGTACCTCAAAAAGAAAAAACGGAACCCTTATAGGATCACTTTGTTGTCCGTCTGTCTATCTGTCTGTCAAAACTGCATATCTATGGTCAAAACCCTTTATCTCCAGAACGCCTGGAGGTATCGAGTTGAAGTAAAAACCATATAAGTACCTATTCAAGTCTACAGTCCCTTGAAGCTGTGAAACAATCAAACTTCTAAGTTACGTAACGAGCCGATGACCTTGTAGGTAGTTGTCGGTCGTTGCGTAGTAACTATCTACAGTTCATTGGCCTCGCTCAGCTGACGTTTACTTAAAGAAATTAATTTCGTACATGCGTAAATTAATTCGAGTTTAAAAAAGGTACTTTATTTTTTAATTTTCTTTTTACAAATCGATATTTCATGTACCGTATCGACGCTCCGCGGGATTAAAACGACCAATATTTAACGGTGTATACCTATATCGTCTAGCTGTCTGTCCTGACATATGCTAGAATATAAATAATAAGTGACGTAACGTGATTATTAATTTACGAGTCAGTCAATACCCGCCTACACAAGTAGGTTCACATTGAAATCAATAAATTGATTTGGCGCCGTTTAGGACAATGATCCCAGTATCAATAGAAAGATTAATATTTTGTTCTTGATAGAGGAAGTGCAGCTTGATTGGAATACCAAATGTTGATGAACATCGCCCATATCTCTAAGTTTTAAAGCTCTGCGATACGAGCAGCTAGAGGATAAAGAACACTCACTCCTCCGATACCTTCGCCGATCCTCATGAGCACAGCTGCAGAGTAGTGAAGCTCACACATGACCGGAGTCAGCAGAGTGCACACCACGTTGATGAACACGCTGAAGAACATCACCCATTTCGCCGAGTATAGTTCTGCTATGCGGGCAGCTGGAGGATAAACAATTTTTTTAAGTACTTAATTGAATATACGACTTCTGCTCATCGTCATTATCATTTCAGCCGCAACACGACATTCCACAGTTGAACATAGGCTTCCCCCAATTGCTACCAAAACGAGGTCGCCCTCACCAGGTCAACGATCCATCTTCCGCTGCGCAGTCGCTATTCTAGAACCATTCGGCTCCATCATAGATATCCGTGGGCTCCAACGACCACCTGTTCTGCCCACTGCCACTTAAGCTTGGCGATTCTTCGGGCTATGTTGTTTATCTTATTTTATTTAACAAGAACAAACATAATGGTATGTAAAACAGCAAGAATTGCTTAAGAATCCTAAGCTAATTTTCAGCGTTGCCACTTATGAAGGTTATTTGCACATGTGCACCTATCACAAATAACCAGTGCACATAAGATAAGATAAATTAAATTTTATTTATCAAAAACATGTATACAAATCGGTCATAATGGGGTTACTCAATATTCTGCCCTTTAACTGGTGTTCGGTAAACTCTTTTCGCATGTATAAATGCTAGACTATGTAGTCAAGACTTACCAGGTAACTGTGAGACGAAATAGCCCCAGAAATAGCAGCTTAGGACAATGCCTTGAACTTCCGAAGGCCAAGCGAACGGTCCATCTGGTTCCTATAAATAGAAAATTAAAATGTGAAGCTTGATAAAAAAAAGTTACCAGGAGTTCTAGAGGGTGGAGATCCGAGGAATTGAATATTTTGTAAGTAGTATCTAGTCTGGATCCTCGATAAGATAAAACCAATTCTATCGTAGAAAAACATCAGCAAGGAGAAAGTTTTACGAGGAGCAATCGTCAAGGACTTTAATCCGTAACCGTCTACGACCCGCTGGAAAGAGTCGCCCTTTGAAGTCACACTGCCAAGTGCGAGTATGTTTTGTCATAGTTTGTTAAAAGGCTTCTTATTTCTTAGTATAGTCGTTTAGGTCTCCTGAATACCCGTTTGACAGTTAAAGCCCTTTGCAAAGGCCTTAGCACGATCGGCACGTTAATGACGTTCGCCGCTCCCATTGGCCCGCTCCAAGCTCTTAACCAATCAAAGATCGCGCTAAGGCCTCTGCAAAAGGCTTCAACTTTCAAATGGGTCTTCGAGAAACCTAAACGACTATAATATAATATTTTCACAACTATCACACAACGCCGTCTATTCCTAAGCTAAGCAGAGCTTGTGTTATGATTACTAAACAACTGATAAACAAACATATATATCAACTACATACATATTATAGATAAATTACACCCAGACACAGGAGAAAAGATCGTGCTCATCACACAGACATTTCTCCTGAGTGGGAATCGAATCCACGACCTCCGGCATAGCAGTCAAGGTCACTAACTACAAGACCATTACTTATGAATCCTTTTAACTTATGACTCTGACGAGTATTTCACAAGATAACCGCACCGTTTTTATTCCAAATTCTTTCTCCAAAATCATTCCGGCCATTTGGAATCGATCCAAGTTGTTTTTATGGTTATGACAACTCAAGGTCGATTTGTTTTAGTTTGAACCTGGTTTTGTATATAAATTTATCTATTATCTGCTATCAGAGATATAGGATCAAATAGATCTGAGATAAGCTTATAACATCACTCTATAGGTACCTGTCTGTACAGGTAGGGATCCAAAATCATTCCAGTACTAAAATTGGATTCGTATTGCGAAAACTGGCAAAAATCATGATGTATAAAATTAAAACAATGTCACAATATGTACATAATTATCTTTAAAGAGAAAGCGGCGTGTCCTGGAATTCGTAATTTATGATGTCATAAGAGATGTTTTAAAAACGAGACATTGTTATGAGCAATGAAATGCATCATACTCCTATATTATGTACTTGTATCACAGTTTACGATCGTCCCAATTGCTATTTAAAACCACTCATGTTTATTTGCAATTGGATAAAAAACAGGTCAATTCGATATGACTTTGGGAGGACTTTTTCATCAAGACATAACGTTAATGATATTCCTCGTATTGGAAAAAACCTAAGTATATCGATGGAATACATACTTTGATGCGTAATTTCTGGCTTTCTTGAGACACCCTGTCACATTCAAACGCTCAGTAAAGATACCAATGAAGGCAGACCAAGACCAGCTACGGGATTGCTCGGAAGAGTATGGGCGCCTTCAAAGCGCACGCCGCGCGCTTCTAAGCGCGGCCCTAGAACGTAAAGGACAACCGAAAGAATAATGGTGGGTTTATTAAGTTAGTTAACGTATGACACTCCCTCGCGACCTATCCAGAGCGAGAGGAGTGATAAGACGATTTTCTAACCCAAAAAATGGTCACAATTTTGAACCAGATTGGCCCACCATCTGCAAAAACCTTCTGAGGTAATTAGTTAAAAGCGTCACTTACCGTGGAATTAGAAGACCCTCCAGTACACTCCTCTTCACCAGGCGCCAACAAAACGCTCGTGTTTTTATTAATGGGTTCATTTTCCGCCACTTGGGCCGCTTTGATCGCAGTATGGTTCAGCATCCCCACCATGGCCACGGAGAGATTCACCTTCAGCCCATAGACTATAGCCATGCCTATAGAGCCGAGGACCGCCATAACATACCGTGCAGGGGCGATACCTGTAAAGAACACAGAACATTTCACTGAAATTAATTGCAGAATAACCCAATTGGTCATAAGCAGCAAGAGTTGGCAGAATAAGTTAGGCAATTTTTCAGAGTAATGAAAAAAGTGGAAAATAGAAAAATACAGGCTTCATATCACACCAATATTATAAAGGAAAAAGGTTTTATTTGTTCCAAGTTACTAATTTTTAGGGTTCCGTACTCAATGAGTAAAAACGAAACCCTTATTACCAAGGGCGCCTTCAAATTAGCCGCAAAGAGCCGCGCGCGCGACGGTTCACGGCAATAGTAGCCGCCGCGCCGCGCCGCTTTGCAGCAAATTTGAAGGCACTATAAGACTCCAATGTTCTTCTATTTCTCACTATGTTGTACTCGTATCTCATAAACCGTAATAGCTAGACAGTTGAAATTTTCAAAGATGATTTTGCCGTTTTAACCACAAATGCTAAAAACAGAATAAAATAAATATTTAAGTAGGTCTGCCATACAATAAACGTGATTTTTTTGCCGATTTTTTGGTAAAGGATCCGTGCCGTATACGAACCTTTCGTGCTCGAATCAGAGTCCGACCTAGCCGGTTTTTTTTATTATTGGTGCCAGAATTCATCGAGAGTAATTAAGTATAATTCCTTCGTGTAAACCATAGCTATAAATAGTGTTGTAACGTTATTGTAGTAAAAAGTGAAGGTAATAAATATCTTTTTATCATCCCTATAAGTATAGTAAGGATGTTAGTGGTTTTATTAAATAAATTACGCGTCCTTGGCACTTTCTTACTAATTCAATACAAACAATGTTTCCAAGAATCTATTTTCTAAGTGATTGCCAGATTGTCACACCTTCGACCAATATTGGCAAAGATGATTGAAGTAACGTACGTGCGAAAAATTTTCTTGAAGCTTATTGAGTGGAATTTTAGCTGCTTTTCCGGAGCAATGAGCAGGTGGGAGTTTATTAATTTGAGAATATATTGTATGTATAACTAGCTGACCGGCGAACTTCGTACCACCTATAGTCGATTTCTTTTCGTTAATTTTTCTAAATGTTCCCACCGTTTAAACCTTGGCTGGAGTATCACGAATATTTAAAGACCAAGCCAAATTGTTCCATCCGTTCTCGAGTTTTAGCGAGACTAACGAACAGCTATGATTTTTTATACACCCTTAAATTTTGATCGTTTTAATCCCGTAGAGTCGATTCGGTACATGAAACACTATCGATTTCTAAAGATAAAATTAAAAAATAAAGTTAGTACATTTTTTCTAAAACTCGAATTAATATACGCAATGACGCATGTACGAAATTAATTTCTTTAAGTAAATAAGTCAATGACCTTCTAAGTAGTGGTCGATCATTGTGTACTAACTACCTACAGGTCATTAAACTCGCCCAGCTGACGCCCCTATACTTTTGTATTCATAAATTAAAGCACTTAATAAATAAAGAAATACATAATGGCTTCGAATTACGTACAAACCCAGACAGCTTCCAGACAGTATTTCATTACCACTGCTCTAAAAACGATAATGGCAAATAACTTGACCAAACATGTTCAAAAATTAAAAAAGTGAGGACATGTCACATCTATCCCACCTGGGCCCACGTAGTTGGATTACGGCCTATTCCCTCTTATTTATAGAGAGGAGTTCCCAGCAATGGGAACACGAGATGTGTGTCTTAAAGCTAAAACCTATCTTTTATAGAAGACATTATCTTTTTTAAAGGCCAAACACAAAAATGCGATGCAACGTCGTATCATAAAAATCATTGTCGTATCAGAAAATCGCAAGAACTTGCAGATTGATCGCATCGTACATTGTATGGTCATTTGAACCGATGCTATGCCGCACGAAATCGCAACGCCGATGTCTCGTCGTATCGCATCGCTTTGCAGTTTTGTGTGTAAGAGCCCTTAATAAGGGCTAAGATTACCAGTTCAACCCAAGGGCATGGCTAAAGGTTGACTGGTAGAGAATTATATCTCACATAAAGTTTAAATTAATTAGTAGCTCGCAATTGCTTACTGTCGTGCTTCTGTCGTGATACAATCATAGTGTAATAAAACAATGGAGCATTTCATGACCTTTTACTTTTAATAAGTCATGATGGGTATTCTAACAGTAATACTCATTTGGGAATTCGTCAAATACATTGCGTTCCAAATAAGAATACAATCTATTTTTACGCCATATTGTGAGGTCATAGCTGTCAAATCGAAAAATTGGGTAGAGTGAGCAAAACAAGTTTTTTTTTAAATAATATTTATTTACCTAGTTACAGATCATAGAAGATAAAAGTTTAATCAGAATTCAGGTTTCAATTTTGCTAATCTCTGCGTCACTGTGTGAAGTGTCTGAGTAGTGGCAAATAGAAGAAGGGGAATTGTTCCTAACAATGAAAATAAAAAATATAATAGTTTTATTTTTAACTAATAATATATATAGCTAATTTAGATTAAACAATAACGTTTTAACTGCATCTAGTTTTAATTAAAACTCAATAATACAAAACAAAAAAAAAACTTTAATAATACGCCAATATGGAACGCATAATAGGTACAAAATAATCATTTATTTGTTCAAGTAGAGTATATATAAAAGCGAAATGCCACTTACTGATTAATCACGAAATCTCAGAAACTATAACACCTACAAACATAAAATTTGGCAGTTAGGTTCCTTATAGAGGGTCGACATCTGCTAAGAGCGGATTTTACGAAACTCGGGTGGAGTTCCATAAAATCCGTTCTGGGTTGGAAGTTTGTGTGGAGAAATTGACTTTCACGCGGGCGGAGCCGTTGGTATAAGCTAGTACTATTATATATGGGGTGGTAAAATAAAACCAGTAGTTCCTTCGACTATACCCTACCATTTTGTAAACTACCTAGCCGACTCGGTAAACGTTGTTGTTGTTGTGGTAGCGAAGTAAAAAATAGCCACATATACAAATATCTTATAGATCGGTTTCGAAGGAGTTCGATAAAAAGTACTGTATCACGAGACTTTTATTTATTTATTTTTTATGAACACACCAAAAAAAGGTTTTCTGCAAAAATACTGCTTATTTTCAAAGAAATTTCTTTCAACACACCTGCGAAAAAAATAAATATAGACAGAAATAGGAAGCAAGAGAAAAACGCGTGAAATCTTAAGTTGAACTCATTGCTGTGATTACGACCTCTGCTTCGATTGAAACCAGAAAATCAGCTATAGTACGCGGCAAATAAGTTGAATTAAAATAGCCGACGTTGCTATGGTTACGCGCAGCCCCCCGCTGTGCCGCACTTCGATTGAGACGCGAAAATTTGTTACCATTTTCGTTCAACTTTGGTTCAACTACCTAACCTAACCTAACCTAACTTGGAAGAATGAAACACCCTTCAGCGTAAAACAACGCTAACAGATATCACATTATTTTGTAAGGTTTTTCACCAGTGTGCGTACGAATGTATTTTGTTAAAAGACCCTTCAGCCCATAACAACGCTGAAAAATATCACATTTGTAAGGTTTTCACCAGTGTGCGTACGAATGTGTCTTGTTAAAAGACCCTTCTGCCTAAAACAACGCTGACCAGCCGCAGACTGACATTATATGACATAAACTTGGAAGAATGAAACAGATTGCTTGCGAATGTGTTTATTTAAAAGACCCTTCAGCTTAAAACAACGCTGACAGATATTACATTCGTAAGGTTTTTCACCGGCCGCCGAGGTCGACCTGGTAAGAGGTGGCGAGACGACCTGGACGCCTACCACAAGGGCTGGTTCGAGGTGGCCCGAGAGAAAAATACCTGGAAGGAATTGGGGGAGGCCTTTGCCCAGCAGTGGGAAAGTATAGGCTATTAAAAAAAAAAAAAAAAAAAAGGTTTTTCACCAGTGTGCGTACGAATAGAATAGAAGAATAAAACTTTATTGTACACCAAGAAAGTTACATAATCAGTACTTAAACTTACATCTATGGGTACAATGGCGGTCTTATCGCTGAAAGCGATATTTACCAGACAACCTCAGGATGCAATGTGGCTTGATAAAAAACCCTTCTGCCTAAAACAACGCTGACCAGAGGCAGACTGACATTACATGACATAAACTTTGAAGGATGAAACAGAGTGCATACATAGACCGTTAAATTTTGATCGTTTAAATCCCGTGGAGAGTCGAACCGGTACATGAAACACTATCGATTTGTAAAGATAAAATTAAAAAATACTCGACTCTCCACGGGATTAAAACGATCAAAATTTAACGATGTACCTATATGCCGCGTATTGTACATGTTGTTTCCTACCCATACAAATAATTTATTTGCAAACTTTGACCGCCCATTTAATCCCCTTACGGGGTGAATTTTGGAAAATCCTCTACAATGGCGGTCTTATCGCTGAAAGCGATATTTACCAGACAACCTCAGGATGCAATGTGGCTTGATAAAAAACCCTTCTCCCTAAAACAACGCTGACCAGACGCAGACTGATATTACATGACATAAACTGGGAAGAATGAAACAGAGTGCATACATAGACCGTTAAATTTTGATCGTTTTAATCCCGTGGAGGGTCGAACCGGTACATGAAACACTATCGATTTGTAAAGATAAAATTAAAAAATAATCGACTCTCCGCGGGATTAAAAACGATCAAAATTTAACGGTGTGTAAGCCGCGTATTGTACTGGAAAATCACAATCCTAGTAGTTCCTGCTGTGTGTTGATATGTCAGTCAGTTTCTCCTTTTATATATAGGTAGGTATATAGATATCACAAAGACAGCCTAGGTATACCTAATACTCATTCATCAGCATCATCATTTCAGCCGAAAGACGTCCACTTCTGGACATAGGCCTCCCCGAAGCGTCGCCACAATGAACGGTCCTGTGCATTTCGCATCCATCGGATTCCCGTAACCCTCAAATATAATAATAATACTCATTATTATGTAGGTTTTACAATTAATTTTAAAGCATTTGCATCCAAACAATGCATGCACCACAAAATAAGTGAAGTTTCCTGTTACAATGTGAGATAACTATAATTATAATAATATTTAATACAAGCTGGTATCTGCGATTTCGTTCGCGCGTCAAACTCGTAAAACAATACAATAGGCACCATTTAGTCATAATTTCAAGAAGATTTTTCGTGTGGTACGGAACCCAAATTATTTTTTTAAATGAAAGTAAACTAAGTTACCCCTTATAACATAAGCTATTTACCAGTGAAAGTCCCGGCAAAATCGGGCTAGCCTTTGCGTAGATTAGCCGGAACAAATAGAGACAAAATGTCTAAAAATGCATTTTTACTATCGGTACCTATCAAATATGCTTTCATAATATAGGTATGTTAGTTAAAAATTTGCAAACTACAAATGGACACTTCAATTTTATCTAAGTTTATGTATGATGTACTACCGCGATCAATACTGCCTGGGGAGTTTAATTCCGATCGCCAAATTGGTTTAAAATTGCGTGACCACACGCCAACTCCAATGCCCGTTTTAGTTAGTTTCCCAAAAAGGTCACGCAATTTGGCCCTAGCATCGAATTCAAGAGTACCTAACATCACAATTTCAATGTCGATTGATTGGAGTTAAACTCGAGAGTAAGCCCCCAGGTAAAAAAATTTCGCTTGAATCCTACGGCGCGGCGCCAAACCCTTAGAATATTATTCTAAGCCCAAACCCTTTGAAATTTTCGTTTCAAGTGCAAGCAAAAACTAACTTAGCGGTGATCAGGCAAAAGTGTCTTCGATGGTACCTATAGATGTACAGTATTATTTTCATGAATTATTATTAGTATTTATAGATAAACAATAGGTCAGCAGATGCATTTTTATCAAGCGCCCACGCCGGTTCCCGTCTGTATTATGCGACATAAGTCACGTCTGCATTGATTCCAAGTATTCCAACACGGTTATTCGTTGATCGATATAATATTTGGTAGTCAAAGCATGATTGGTTATCAAAATTCCAGTTTAGATTGTATAACTGTGACCGGCTATATATAATTCAGGTATTCTATACACCGCTAAATTTTGATCATTTTAATCCCGTGGAGGGTCGATCCGGTACATGAACGAGTCTACGACCTTGGAGGTAATTGTCGGTCGTTGCGTACTAACTACCTAGAGGTCATTGAACTCGCCCAGCTGACGTTTACTTAAAGAAATTATTACGCCTTATTAAATTCCGCCCCCCCCCCTCCCAGAGGCTTGCTATACAGCTTCAGAGCCTAGTTTAGGCATCAGTCTCCCACAATATAGTCTCACAATGTAGATATAAGGCTAGCAATTAGGAGTTATATTGTTTAGAATTTTATTTTAATAAAATTTGGCAGATCATGCACTAGATTAAAAATCCCGGAAAAAATAGGGGAAAGAATCGTTTAAAAGAGAATCGCCAATTAGTCTCTGAGAATGTAAAGTCAGTAGAAGTCTGGCGCACCTTCTTGCTCTGCCGAGAGCGGGAGAAGTTATTTGATGATTTCCCTGCCAAAGAAAAGAGGATACCTTCCTACCTTACATTTCATCATCATCATCATTTCAGCCGAAAGACGTCTACTGTTGGACACAGGCCCTCTTCCAAGTGTCGCCATCACGTCTAAACGTCTCGCATCCATCGGATTCCCGCTATTCACATTTCATCCAGTAGGTAATATATTTTTTCTAGGGCTTATACACGACCTTCAAGAAGCCAGCGAAATCAATAGCAAAAACTCACAGTAACTAAATAAATATTTGCACATACATGTAGGTATGTATTGTAGGTCGTTTGTAGTAGGTACTACAAATGACCAGTGGTGATTACGGCATGTCAACACATATCAGTGTAACCCTAATGACGTATTTACTGACGCTTGGTAATCACGTCACTGTCCGTATTTGAGTATTACCACTTTCTTTAATAGATCGGACAGTCAGTTTGAATATTATGATTTGGCCAAAGATTTAAATTGGGGGTACAGTACCCGATGAATTTTTCATTAAACGGTTATTAATTCATTTTATTTTTTTTCTAAAAATTCCATCGGTGTTTTTACATAGTTTAAATTTTAGAAAGTACAGATTTTTTTAAAAGGCTGATGAAATATTCCGGCTCTGGGAATTCCAGTGGGGCTATTCTCTAAGGAAAGCAGCGCTGCCTCAACGACGAACACCCAAATAGGATACATTGGATTGTCAACCTAATACAGTGGACCCCCGATAATCCGGCCCCTGTCTAATCCGGCGCCCCCTGTAATCCGACATGACTTAGAATTACATGTATGTTTGACAATCTTTGCTAATTTTATAATAAAACGTAAGCTCTCAATTGTTATTTAATTTACTAAATCCGACTTACATAAATTAAGTCTGATTTGTACTTCAAAGTACATACATACATATATTATGTACGTATAATATATAGATTCTTGTCATTAGATATGTAATTTGTCGGATTACAAGGTACTCTTTCGTAAAAAAATCCGGACTATAGGGGTCTTAGGCAGTGCTCTATAATCCGACAAATTCGATAGTCCGACACTGCCCTGCATAATGTTTGCCGGATTACCGGGGGTCCACTGTATACCGATTTATTGGATTGTTAATTCAATGTATTCATAGCACCACAGAATCATGTACTGCACGGATCCATAGTATACGTTTGTGCTTCGATGCCGGTGTATACCTAATTCAGTAAAAACCTATGACAAACTATCAGAAACAATGACAATTAAATAACATTCAATTTATTTTCAGATTTCGGAAATTCCTTCATGTGACACTACGTGAGCTGCAAATATACCTAACCTGTCATATTCCATACGAGGAAAACGGAAAATGAGTCGCCCATAAATAACCATTAATGCAAACTTACGTAAGTTTGTGAAAAGTGAAAAATATGTAGGGTGACTGGTAGTTAGTGACCGATTCGTAGTCATGATAACAAACAACTTTTACTATAGGACCAAACCTAAAATCGCGAAAAAATTCTGCTGCTGGTCAATACATTTATGTTCGCCTAACTAGTCAAAATGTACTGAACTTGCTGATTTTTTTTCGTGATTTCTGGTTTGGTCCCATAATAAAAGTTGTATGTTATCATGACTACAATCACGTGTTTAAGTATCGGTCACTAATTACCAGTCATCCTGTATGTACATCTAAATCTATAGCAAGAAAGTAGGCGAATACGAGTAGAGTAATCAAGTAACAGAAAACTCTGATTTATTCAGGCCCTCTGCACCCATGTCAAGCCCACCGAAAAATTCACAGTCAGCACTCTATCATAAAGCGCTGTTAGGTTCACATCAAAAAATGAGAGCATAGTATCAGTAAATCAATTTGATTTATTCATTAAATGAAAAAAAAAATCTTTATAATTTCAAAGTCAAAGTCAAAGTCAAATATGTTTATTTGTTACACATTGGTATAATGTATGTAGGTACAATACATGGTGTTAATTATATAATACGACTCACTATGTGTTGCCTTACTGGGCATACAAATGTGGTTTACAAAGCTGTGATAATACAGTTTATAACATTGCTTGCTAAAGTTAGTTATAAAATATGACACATCACCAATCAACAACATAATTTTTTAAAATACATCAACAATATGTAGCTAATACCATAAAACTAAAATAGGTTGCTACTACATAAATCGGAGAATATGGTGCTAGGCACGGCTTGTTTCTATTTGTCTATGTAGATGTATATTTATTTGTCTTCTAATAAGGTTTTGGTAGTAAGAATTTATGAAGTGTTTTTTTGAAAAAGTTTAGATCTTTAGAAGTTATTATAGATTTAGGTAGCTTATTATACATATATTTTTGATGCCATTCCTAAAAAACTTTTTGAGAAAAGGGTGGTTTGATGAGTTTTGGCTTTAAGTGCTCCTTGATGACGTTTAGGGTTTCAAAAAGGTGCTTGTTATTTTGGATAAATATGGCAACTTCATAAATATATAATGACGGAAGTGTCAATATGTCAATATTTTCAAATGAATAAAGAATGGTTTGCAGCTATCAGTGTTTTTAATCTGGCATACTGCACGAAGACGAGAATTTAATAATTGATTTACTGAATAGATTCTCGGTATCCTTTTTTTTAAGACTATAATTATCTAACATCACTCGTGGGCACGCCATAATCACGACAGTAAGTCCCCTCTTTGAGGAGTGGCTGAAGCGGCCACACGGCGTCCTCAGCTTCCGCATGACGCAGGTCCTCACCGAACATGGCAAGTTCGGGAGGTTCCTGCATCGAATCCAGGCGGAAAAAACACCCGCGTGTCACCATTGTGATGACCGTCCGGAGTACACGGGGTAGCACACGGTGAAGATGTGCCCCGCTAGGCCGGAGCACCGTGTCCTCGTGGAGGCAAACTGCAGCAGCGACCTCTTGCGCCGGGCCCTGGTTCAGGCTATAGTCCAAAGCGAGGAGGAATGGCAGGCGGTCACCTCCTTCTACGAAGCAGTAATGCTAGCGTAAGAGGAGGCCGCACGCGTGAGGGAACGAACGGCCTCACGCTCCAGCTGCCGAGATTCCGACCCCGACTACCAGCCACGGTAGACGAGGGCTTGCGGACGTCGAGCGATGGGTAGCTCACCGTCCGGTCGTCCAGTAACTGACCGGACCGAACCCAGTCGTTAGCAGCGCGTAGTGAACCATCAGGGCCGATGCCCGCTAACTAGGACCGTGGGGAATTTCTGAAAAGGAAACCGTTGTCCTAGCACGCAAAGGGCAACTTAAGAACACAGGTGTGGTTTTAGTTAGTATAAGCTTGACACACCCTCCCGCTGCGCCCAGAGAGGGAGAAGTCATTGGATGATTTCCACCCTTAAAAAAAAACAATGATACTCAGAGTGTCGATATGTGCAAGAAGATTATGCTTCGCTGACAGATCATCAAGATGACGGTGCGTCATTTCCGACATGAAAATACAACACGCCGTCAAATCGTACCTCAAAAGGAAAAAACGGAATCCTTATAGGATCACTTTGTTGTCCGTCTGTCTGTCAAGACCTTTTATCTCGGGAACACGTGGAGGTATCGAGTTGAAATTAAAACTATATACACAAGTTTGCGGTCCCTTGAAGCTGTAAAAAAACTAAACTTCTAATTTATGGAAAAAAATGACTCAAGGGAATCTAGGGTTGCCAACATTTCTTCGACGAAATATACTATTTTTCAAAATAGTACACTACAAAAAAATATAGTATTTCATGGAAAAGCAAAAAATAGACAAAGATAAAATTAGGTATTTTTTTAAAACCGTATTTGTTTGCACTTTTTCCATTTTTTTACTATTTAAATTCTAATATAAAAGTTTTATGCTTTATAATAATCAATATTTAAATTAATATAAATCAAAAACTCTATTTTTTGCTAAAGGTTTATTTTTTAAACCGTTTTTTGTATTTTGCTTTTAGACTATCGTTGGTAGCGACCCTCTTTCGTTATCGCTACTATTTTCTATAACTAATTTATTGAGGACCTTAACTTATCATAGAAAATAATAATATTTAATTGAATATAATCACCAAAATCAAAGGACATAAACATAACAAACCAATGACCAAACATTCATTTGACATTGACAAGTTCAAAACGCAGTGAGATAGATTCGTTCGGTAACACGCTACCGCATCAGTCAAATATTGAAAGTATAGTATTTTTGCGTATTCAATATTTTTTCAACAGTATATATGTATAATACGCAGACCCAAAACATAGTACAATACTATTGACCTAAAACCCTGAAATTTGTCATGAAGCAAGGTCTTACAGCACAAGTATATGAATAAAAATAAAAATCTGAAAACTGTAAATTAAAGTAGTCCCAAAAAAAACCTCTTTTTGATTCGGAAATGTCTTCGATGCTCGATTCGGAAACTGAACCATTTATCCTAATATTTATATCCTAAACCGTCCTAACCAGCAATCATCCACGTAGCAAATCTACATAAATGGGTTATGAACTCTATAAAATTTTGATCACGCGCCATTTATTTACATCAATAGTTTAAAGATAAAAATATAGCGTAAAGCCTCTTTACGTTGCGTAGATTATGAATCGAAGATTTATCCATACTAGATATAAAATTATAAATGTGAAAGTAACTCTGTCTGTCTGGTTACACTTTCACGGATAAACTGCTGAAGCGATTTTGATGGCATTTGGTACGGAGTAAGCTTGAACCCCAAGGAAGGACATAGGCTACTTATTATCTGGCTTCAACTTCAGCCTCGCGTCCGTAATAACAGATATTCACGCGGAAGAAGCGGCTGGCAGAAGCTAGCTTTATATAGTGTGACTGACAATTAGTGACCGATACTTACACACGTGATTTTAATCATGAAAACAAACAATCACGTGTTTAAGTATCGGTCACTAATTACGAGTCACCCTATATAACTTTTTCATTAGACCGTCGCACACGTGTGACACGCCTTGTACGTAGAACGACGTCGCGTGGCGTGGATCTAATGTAGCTCTACAAGTCTAGTTTCCATATAAAATGTATGGATACCGATGCATCTAGATCGGCGTGTGTGGCACACGTGTACGCAGTGTAGTTCTACCTTAACTTTTTCGTTGAATTATGGTAATATTGCCTTTTCCAGTTTTTTGTGTTTTTTCTTTTCGTTGAAGTCGGTTGTTTTTGTAAAAAGTTTTTTTATCTGAAGAGTCTACACAATTGCACAATTGGATGTAAAATCATTGATCAATACAGACGTGAAAATGGAACAGAATTTCGGTAACCTTAGCGAAGAATTTATAATTTTATTAGTAAGAATTAGAAGTAAGGGAAGTAAGCTTGCGGAGAATATGTTACATCTAATAAAAATAAAAATTACTGTTTTCTTTAATTAAACACATTCCAAACTTGACACTATATACACCTATCCACAAACAGTAACTGTAAATCTTTTGATATATTTATTTTTGACGCAAAAATGAAATGACACTAAAATAAAGGCCGTATTGTGCCTAGTTACCAACGCATGCATCGTTGCTAGGTATCCACAGAATCGCTACGCTGCTACACTGTTATCGCTAGACCGGCAACAGTCACAACAAGAACATCATTCTGAACTTTTTATCGAGAAGTTGTTGAAAGATTAATTAAAATACCTGTTTATTACTCGTATGTAGGTATTGCCTTTTTATTTTTAAGTGAATCGTTTGTATAAAATAGGACTTGCTTTGTACTCGTATTATCCCAAATACAAGAGGGAATTAACTTTGGTTTAAAATACATGGTGCTGATGGGGTATCGAGAAGACAATAATTATTTTATATGAGAGCAACTTGGGTTCATGCAAGACCTATGAGAGGTCAACAACCCCACTGAAATCACAAGGGACGGGGCGTTCTCCTGTGACCTTACCGATTTCAAGGACAAGCGGGCGGGACGCCTCACACTGGGACCCGTCCATACAACCTAATGCTCAAACCTCGATTTTCAAAATGAGGGAATTAAAAAAAATAAACTATGTAAGGATGTGCGCCTCCAAAATAAACAAATATACCTATTAATAATTTTTTTTTTGCTTGAAATCAGCTGAGTAAATTCAATTTTGTAGACATATTGAAGCTTATTAAAGGATCCTTTGATAAACCTTTGATATATAAATAAGTGCTATATTATAAAACTTTGTTATAAAACTTTGCTTCACACATTTTATTTTCTATATTCTAAATTTTAAGAAGGAGTTAACACTATCAGGTAGTTTTAAAACATAAAAATATATTTTTTTATTAGAATAGTTCTGATTCTAGTTTAAAAAAAAAAAGAACTTATTATAAAATGCGCGCTTAAATAATAATTATTAAAATACTCACGCCACAAAACACTTTCCTTTACAGGAACCTCCATAATTAAGTTTAAACAACAACCAACTTATTAACAAATAAAATTAATTTAATTTATAAAAAACACGCGAGCTCCGTAAAAAAAAATGGTTCACTCAAAACTAAACGCGCGTTCGTGCTACTGTCCAACTAACCACTGCGCGCCATGTATCATGGCCAAATGATCAGTAATGCTGGTGCAAGTTTTATTTACTTTATGTATGACGAGGAGGAACGTGCTAAGCGCCATGTACAATGTTTTGGGGCGTTCGTCGCGTCTCGCTTCGCTCGTCCTAATTGAGCTTTCGCGCCACGAAAAGCTTCAAGGTGACCTTCATGTTGAAATCGATGAAAGTAACAGACGTTTTTTAGGAAAATCTGAGACACTGCGAAGTTGTTCGACAGATTAGAAAAATACTTAAGTGGATATTTGGCTTTTAAATTAGGCTGTAAACCTAGATAAGGGTAGCTATAGCTACATACTTAAATGACGATACTGATGCGAGATAAAAAAAAGGAGAAAATATTCTAAGTCTCCAAAACCAAAACGAGCCAGTTTCTAAGAATATTGCTCAATGCTCAAGCAAACGATAACGCAATATGTGTAATTTTATTGAAATAAACTGTGTACATATTTAGTACCGTACTTAGATAGTAAGAAATAGCAATTTATTAATCACGTATTAGAACAAATTACTAACAGGAATACACAATCATGTATCCATTCTATATTTTTAACCGACTTTGAAAAGGAGGAGGTTTTATGTTCGGCTGTATGATTTTTTTTTTTATGTATGTTCATTGATATCTCAGTTAATTGAGGACCGATTTTGAAAAAATTTTTTTTTGTTGATAGATTGTACTCCCGAATTGATCCCATAGAAAAATTGTTTCGATCTGATGATGAACTTCGAAGATATAATATGATGAAACTCTTCAAAAAATCTTGGCAGAACTGTCGGTTTTATTTATATGTATGTATGTTCACCGATATCTCGGTCAATTGTAACCAATTTTGAAAATTTTTGTTTTTTTTTTTTGAAAGATTATACTCCCGAGTCGATAGAAATATTGTTTTGATCTGATGGAACTCTTCAAAAAATCATAGCAGAACTGTCGTAACAAGTAAAATTGCTTTGATTATATCCATGTTGTCGGTGACTGACTGAAAGAAGAAGGGGAGGGGATATGTAGAATTGATCTGATGATGAAGCCGTAAGGTAGGTAAGGAATTCTGTAATAAATAAGTATAGATAAATGTAAGCCGTGTTTGATATTATTAAGATTGTTGAGATGGTTTGATAATGGAACAGAATTGCGGAAGGTACGAGTATCTAAGTTTGGCTAAGAGGTACTACAACTAAAAAGTGTGAAATAAAAAACTTTTTACAAAAAAAATACAACCGACTTCAAAAAACACTGAAGGATCTATTACACCACTCGATAAAACGACCGGTTTTGTTGACGTCGCGTAGTGTAATAAGGGTCAGACTGGCTTACTCGGGAATAAACTTAATTGTCTTAAAGTCTGTGTAACTTGTGCGGAATATCGAGTGGTGTAATAGATACTTTAAAAGTGCAAAATAACTTTAGTTTTGGATGTCGGTGTTTAATATCAATGAGATCAAACTAATATAGAAACACCGACATCCGAAATTAAAGTTATTTTGCACCTTTTAGTGTTTTTTTGAAGATGGTTGTTTTTTTTTGGGTTTTTTTTTATTATTTTTTCTATTTGGGACTTTGGGAGTGACATCATCCAATCACTTCTTCAGCTCTATAAGTCTAGACTGCAGCGGGAGGGTGTGTTAGTCTTTTACTGGCTAAAACCACACTTGTGTTTTGTCCTTCAATTGCCCTTTACATTCTAGTGCCACAGTCAGTCTTTCAAACGATCCCGCTTTGCTGACATCTCCTTGAATCCATTCTGCCATGGTGGTGCGACTGTGGTAAAACCTATTTAAAGAGAGCATCATCAACCACCAGCCTCGAATATGATAGGATATCTTTTACCGGTTCTTATAGGTAACTAGTGACCCGCCCCAGCTTTGCACGGGTGCAATGGTGATATTAAATATATTAAGCATGTAATACTTACATATAAACGTTCCTCTTGAATCACTCTATCTATCAAAAAAACCGCATCAAAATCCGTTGCGCAGTTTAAAGGTCTAAGCATATTTAGGGACAGACAGCAGAAAGCGATTTTGTTTTATACTATGCAGTGTAACTTTAATAACATAATGTCTATGTAGAAAACTCTGCTATGTTCTATAGCTAGCATTATACATTTTAAGAGCTACTTTTAAATATCCTGTATATTTTACTGACAAGGGATTCATTTGTAGCAACATGGGTACTCTCTCCTGGTGCCTATGTAATCTACAGTAATAACCCGAATTTAAAGAATTTCTTCGAATTCGTATCTTCGATCGTTTGTGTGAGTGAACCTAGAAATTTAATGAAGCAATCAAACTTAGAGGCATTCCAAATCGCGTCGCGGCCTGTCTCCAAAAACATTTCATTTCAACAGACAGAACAGACCAAAAATGTCCTCGATCTTCACACCAACGCAGGCTCTATCCTATTGATAAGTCTACCTCAATGTTCTATTCGATCAATTTAATTATTAAAATTAAAGATAATTCTGATTTGCGCCCTACACCACACTGAAAGCACAAAGTCGAGGAATGCTAACGTGCATCCGGCAGGCGCTTTTGTAATGCGGTAAAGAAACAGAACCTATGCCGCCTTATTCTAAAACGCGATCTATTATAGTTCCGGGACTATTACTAGTTTAATGGGCATTAAACCTAATAACAGTCCCTGAAATACTTTTACATCGCTTTAAATTGGTATTAAATTTAGTAATAATCCCGAAAACTAAATTTAGATAGCGTTTAATCGGGATTAAACATAGTAATAGTCCCGGAACTATTTTAGATCGCGTTTTGAAATAAGGTGGTCCGAGATTAATTTTGGATGGTTATTAGTTCCTACTGTAATTTAATATTTGGTGTAAAATAAAGAGTATGTACATATATATCTATCATTCTATTGTTTCATGAGTACATGTGTATTTGTAAATGCATCAATGAACATTACTCACAGTTTAAAGAAGATACATAAAAAAAATATCTGTATTCCTATATTCTTTTTTAATAAATGTAAAAAAATATCAAGTGAGTACCTAATCCCTGTAAAAATCCATATATATACCTCACAGAAATCTTAATGATAAGGCGAGTGAGCACATAACATAAGTAGAAATAAGTAGCACTGGCATGAATCCAAAGAGGTAAATATGAAAGAAAACCAGTTTCATATAGTAAATAATTTTAATTTAAAAAATGGCTTAAAAATTAAAAATCTCAGTTTCAGAGTCATTAAAAATAAATCAAAAATATCGCAACTGATTAAGATAGACAAGATTTTTTTTTTACTGGCTGTTCCTTGGACAAATCTCGGGGACCCGTTGGGAATTGATGTAGGAATATTTAAAACCCGATTTTTTTTTTCATGAACTCTGTGGGAAATGAAGAGCAATATAATCATGGAAATGAAAATTTCACGTTCCCAGGTACTGAGTTCTAATTTAGTTTCGGCTGTACCAGTTGTACGTTGACATGTCAGTTAGTCAGTTTCTCCTCATAGAAATAATAACTATAACTATAGTTTGCCAATTTTGCGCAGATTTTTTATTGTATCAGAAGAGAGAAAGTCGTAAAGGGCAATAATGTTCTCTCATAAATAGATTTTGGCCAAAAAGTAGTAGTGAGAATTGGTGATCCAGATTTGGTTAAGTTCAATCTACAAAGCCTTGAACACAGGCTTATAGTAGCCAGGCTTTCGGTATGTTGCTGGAAGCATTTTGGAGCTTGTGCGGGGGAATTGCACGACTTGATTCTTCCATCTCTTTTCTCCGTCGGACAACCCGACGTACGGCGAAGTCAATGACCTGTAGGTAATTAGTACGTAACGACCGACAACTACCTATAGGTCATTGACTCGCTCAGCTGATGTTTACTTAAAGAAATTAATTTCGTACATTCGTATATCAATTCGAGTTATAAAAAAAAGTACTTTATTTTTTAATGTTATCTTTACAAATCGAAAATGTACCTATTATGTACCTCCGGCGGGATCTCATGGTAAAATGGCGAGAGCGACTGTCGCAACCCCGTGCTGGCCACGCCACGATCGAGGCGGTAAGGACCCTCTTTGAGGCGTGGCAAGGCCCCACGGCGTCGTCACCTTCCGTTTGGCGCAGGTGCTGACCGAACACGGCAAGTTCGGACCGTACCTGTACAAGATTCGTGCGGAGACGACGCCCGGGTGTCGCCACTGTGCGGACCGCCCGGTGGACACGGTGGAGCACACAGTCGAGGTGTGCCCCGCTTGGGAAGAGCATCGCCGTGTCCTCGTGGGGGCGATCGGCGGCGATCTCTCGCGCCGGGGCTTGGTTCAAGCCATGCTCCGGAGCGAGGAGGAGTGGCAGGCGGTCGCCTCCTTTTGCGAAGCAGTAATGCTAGTAAAGGAGGAGGCCGACCGCATTAGGCAAAGGCGCACACGCCGCCGCCGCCGCCGGGATTCCGATCCCGATTTCCGGCCACCGTAGGCGCGGGCTCGCGGACGGTGGGCAATGGGTAGCTCGCTGTCCGTTCGTCACACATTCTATTTTTTTTTTTATTGTTATTTGGCAATAAGTAAAGGATTTATTACATCACTCGATAAAACGACCGGTTTTGTCGACGTCGCGTAGTGTAATAAGGCTCAGACTGTCTTACTTGGGAGTAAACTTGTCTTAAACTCTGTATAACTTGTGCGGAATATCAAGTGGTATAATAGAATTTTAATAGATGCCTTAATGTGTCGAGTCAGTCTTCTTGCTGACTTTACCTACTGAGGTAGTCAACTCTACAAAAAAATTCTCAGCTCTATTTTACTGAGACCGCGCCTATTTCAATGATACCACATATTATTCATTTATGCTAACACTTGAGCTATAAAATTACAACAATTTTACATCACAATATTGCAAATAATTATCAGCCACTGAATTTCACTCGAATAGGTCACGCCAAAAACTCGATTTTATAAACGAGTATTCAGTATATTACAAAGTACTCTGTGACGATTATAAAGCCATAATCAGCTAATATTCTCTTTTGCCATAATGTACACTCTGTGACCATAGACGACACTGCCGTTATGACATTGACAGAAGCAGTTGTCAATGTTGTCATTACGGAGAAATAGCGGTTTATTTTTTTATTTTTCAAGGTTGGGGAATTTTAAATGAAAATATACCGTTGATCAATACTTTTCTCTGTAGTTATGAATGAAACATCGTACAAATATATTTCATCCTTGTTTTAATATAAAGGAAAGCAAACCTGGCTGATGTTTGAACTTTGTTTGAAAGAGTGCATGAACAGCTGACGGCCAGGCACACACACAATCAGCCGACAACAACAAGCTTGATAATATATACGGACGAGTTTTGAACATTCAAATTGGAGTCAGGTTCGTCCCGTGAAGCGTAGCGCTCGCTCACTCGGCCGCTGACTCGACAGGCGGCTAATGTGTGTATAAAAAGTATTCGTATTCTGTGTGCTAATAATCGGCGGTGAAAGTCGCATCAGATGTAGCGTGAACAATCGTCAAGAAATGTCCACTGTCCGCTCGTACTTTGAATAAATTAATTGGTCAATTTCTAAAGCGTGCCATGGTGTTAACTGGTGATTTTCTATCGTATATTTACGTACAAATGTGAAGGTTCAATGAATGCAGTGATTGTCCTGTTTTGTTTCCGTAAATTATTGTTTTGTGAACTGAAATTAAAATGGCTTTAACTGTGGAGCCGAAAAATGATCTTGATTTTATACTCAAGAACTTGCTGGCTGGAGGTAAGCATAAACATAAGTTTTACAGTAGTAAAAATACCAAACCAAAGAAAGTTCAATAAGTAGGTAAAGAGGTCAGAATATTTTAAACCTTATACTAAAAAGTTTTTAGTTCTTTTTAATTCATCTGTAAAACAAATTTTATTTCTATCATTCAATTAAAAATAAAATGCTCTGGAAACCCTAACCTGTCTATTAGAAATAATTTATATTACTTATAGTTTATTAGCTACCTACTTGTTTGCTCTCCAAATGTTTTTTATTTCTGTGTCAGGTATCTTTAATTTTTAGTTTCACATATTTAATTCTTAGTAGGTACTATGGCGAACTTTTTGTATACTTCTAGATACAACACAAAAATACAATCACAAGTATATAATCAAAGCAATCAGTACAATAGAACTTAAAATTAAACCTGGCTAAAATAATTAATGATTTATCTAACAACTTAATAAAATATAATAAAAATATTTCCATTCAGTCTCATGCCAGGCTATAAATTGACTAAACTAATTAGACAATAACAATTATTTACAATGTGACACTAAAACTTCAATATTTTTTAACATTATATTATATTCTTAAAAACATTGTAGCAAAAATCATGGCAAATTAATCATGTGATTTGCACAAATATACTATTTGTAAACTCGATAAGTTATTTATGATTGTTTTGTATTCTCTCATTTATTTTTCCTGTATCTGCTATTTAATCTCGACACTAAGAAATATTAAATTGACAGTAAGAAGTACCTGTTATTTGTTTTTCAGAGATTATTGTGATTATGTATATTTTCCACAAGCATTTGCACATGTCTGTTAGACACATAAAACTTCTAGAAAAAAAAAACTATATTCTTTTTTGTTTAGTTTCTAAATAATCATGATGCTGAAGCTGGGCAAAGTTTTTATTACTAAATGGTTTGTTGTAATGCGGCGTCATCAATTGTGTGCCCCTCATCATCTTTCTGGCACACACAACATGATTTCTAACATTTTTTATTTTAATAAAACATTAATTTTATACTCCTTAGCAATAAAATACCATAAAAACGAAAGGAACCATGATGAAACTCCACACAAAATCGACATAATGGCTGAAAATCGATCTATAAACACTAATATAGGGCAGGCTTATCTCAATCTCCAATTCCTTCAAAGCATTGTTATCAGTCAAGGCCAGAGAAACAGACCAAGCAGTTGCCTTTATCACATAGTATATAATTAATGCACATGCATATAGCAGTAGAAACTCACACTGTCCCACATAATTCCTAATACCTACTTAAGTTAAATATTGTATAACTCGTCCTGTGCTATATTGACATATCTATAATTTATATGTATAAAAGCGAATTACATCACAAAATCTCAGAAACTATAATACCTACCTACAAACTAAAAATTTCACAGGTAGATTCCTTAGAGGGATTAGACATCCCTTAAGAGCAGTGACGTAGCTAGTCCCACAGGGGCCCCGTATAAAAAATGGTGTTTTCTACAAATGCTTGGTTTACCCTACGAGACTATTGTGCATAACATGTTGCGAATTTTGTCTGTTTCGGGGCCCCTGTAGGGCGGGGGCCCCGTATAATAGATCAGGCAGATACGGCGGTAGCTACGCCCCTGATTAAGAGCGGATTTTACGAAACTACCGGGCAATGAGTAGCTCGCTGTCCGTTTGTCCGATAACAGACCGGACCGAGCCCAAGTCGTTTACGGCGCGCACTGTTCCCGTGCGCCTCAAGGAGTTGTCAGGAAACCGTAGGGACCCAGTAGGGTCGAGGCGGGGCTCTGGGGAGGTATGAAAATGCATACCAGGGCCCTGGAACCGAGGCAGGAATGGAACAGGGTAGGTTTTTTGTCAGTAAGAGTCTGACACTATTTCCCGCTCCGCCTAAGGGCGGGATTTGTCATTGGATGATTTTACCTACCATAAAAAAACCCCTAAAGGGGTAAAACGCGGGGTTGGAAGTTTGTAAGTATGGAGAAACCGACTTTCACGCGGTCGAAGCCGCTGGCAGAAGATGGTATTCTATACATATTACATTCTACTTGAAATGATATGTGACGTCATTGATGTCGCTACATTTCTATCAGAAAGATAAATATCTGATATGTCTGATATTCCATTCTTGGAAAACTGAGGCCCTACCACGAGCTTTACGAACGAAATAGTTCTTTCCATGGACGTTGCCAAGGGGAGGCAGGGGGGGGGGGGCTACGGCCCCCCCCCTAGAGGCTTGTTTTACACCTTTAGAGCCTAGTTTAGACACCAGTCTCCCAACCGTAGATATAAGGCTAACAATTAGGAGTTATATTGTGGAGAAAATAAACATTTATTATTATTTTTAAAAAAAACTTTTTTTATTATTCTCCACTTCCAATAGATCTTCCTCTTGATCTTCGGCTGGCGACGCCCTTGGTTCTTTCTGTTAAAGGGATGGAGTTCGAACTATATAGGTTGCATACACAGCTCCATCCCACTTTTTGATAGCACGACTGACATTTTAATAATAATAATATTTTACAACTATCACACAACGCCATCTAGTCCCAAGCTAAGCAGCTTGTATTATGAGTACCAGACAACTGATAGCATCTGCCTTATAATGTTCCCACTGCTGGGACTCAGGCCTCCTCTCTAGGAGAGGGAATGGGCCGTAATCCTCCTCCCGGTGCGGGTTGGTGAATGTCCCATGACTTCGAATTTTTGGTTCTAAGACATGCCGGTTTCCTCACGATGTTTTCCTTAACCGTTATGAGAGCAGTGGTGATGAACACACAATTGAACCCACAACTCCTAAGTCGGGGCCGTTACCACTCGGCCACCACTGCTCTCGACAAACAACTGATACACATACTTATACATATATTTCCAAATACAAATAGATAAATTACACCTTTGAACAAATGATCGTGCTCATCACACAAACATTTGTCCTAGATGAGAATCGAACCCACGACCCCTGGCATACCAATCAGGGTCACTAACTCTAGGTAGGTCCTAGACCGGCCTATCAATTTTAACACGTCATGGTAAGGCCGGTGCAGTACACAGGATAACGCGTGCTCAATACCCATCCGGTTTACCTAATACCTATTCTTTATCTTCTATTACACGAGCAATTGTAGGGGAAATGCTAAAGTAGGTAACTGCCGCCACATGAGCAACTACGGTGATCATTGTAGCATAACATAGCATCAGCCTTTTTAATATTCCCACTGCTGGGACTCAACTCAGGTCTCCTCTCTTCCTAGAGAGGAGACCTGAGTCACACACACACATCACACACCACTTCCTTGTGATAATCGTAGAAATGATTACATTTCATTCTATCATTTTGGTTGTACTTGTGAACTTGGCTACGAATTTTGTTGAAATTATGTCATTCCCATACATTTGATTACTTTTCTTCTAGCGTTAACGATTGTAGATTATCAACTTGACTAAGCCTGCAGATCAGATAAAACCTCTTCGGTTTACACACAATGTTGTTTACAACTCCATTGGTCTACAGACGACCAACCTCCGAGACAGCATAGCTACGATAACAATGATTGCGATAACACTGTCTATTGTTAAATATCATAAAGCGGATTGTATTCTGTACAATAAAAAGATAAAGCAAATCCGTCGATACCAATGATACCATGTATGTAAACTTGACGAAACAATCCCAGGATTTAAGACTGAACAAAGTTATTAAGAATCTTATTGAATAGTTATATTAAAACATATCTATATAATTCATTTAATTTGGGAAAATACGATATTACATTATTTATTACACTTATTATTAGGTATGGTTTTCAAATCAGAATCAATATATAGGTAATAACCACATTTTTTTTACACACAGAATTAAGTAATGAAAAACAAACACGAAAAAATGAAAATAAAGATGAATGTTGTTTTAACAGTTTGAGTACAGATTCTTCAATATAATAATTTTTTACTTATTAACATAGAAAAACAAAACAGAATTAAGTAATGAAAAACAAACACGAAAAAATGAAAATAAAGATGAATGTTGTTTTAACAGTTTGAGTACAGATTCTTCAATATAATAATTTTTTACTTATTAACATAGAAAAACAAAACAGAATTAAGTAATGAAAAACAAACACGAAAAAATGAAAATAAAGATGAATGTTGTTTTAACAGTTTGAGTACAGATTCTTCAATATAATAATTTAGTTCAAATGTATTCAAAGCGCAATACCTACGTCATTTGCAATTTGATAAATGCCGAGGTATTATCACTTTTATGTTACTTACTTACACAAACTTTAGATACATCACCAATTCCGACCTCTATTTAGAAGACAAGGTGAAAAAACCCTACATCCTCTTTAAGAGTCTGTTAAAAACGCGTCACTCTCAATCTTGCTAAAAACTAAAGGGTCTATTACACCACTCGATATTCAGACCGGTTTTGTCGACGTCGCGTAGTGTAATAAGGGTCAGACTGTCTTACTCGGAAGTAAACTTTAACACCCGTATTTATAAACAAGTAAAACTAAATACTTGAGTAAAAGTAACTACTATTTGTATGAAAAATTTGAATTTTGAACGCGGATTTCAAACGTCAAGTACTTAATGACTTACTTTACTAACTACAAATACTTAGTAACAAGTAAATACTTCTTTATAAATACGGACAGTCTGTGTAACTTGTGCGGAATATCGAGTGCTATAATAGACGCTTTACTTGCGTACTTATCTAATCGTTTCCGTAATCAGCTCAACTTTATACGTAATGATGAATGAATGTACCATTTTCTCCATTCTAGGTGTGGCTGGTATGTGTGCCAAGACCACAGTGGCGCCACTCGACCGCATGAAGATCCTCCTCCAAGCACAGTCATCACACTATAAGCACCATGGAGTCCTTGGCGGATTGACTGCCATAGTCAAGAATGAGTCCCTAATAGCCCTGTACAAGGGCAATGGAGCTCAAATGGTCAGGATATTCCCGTACGCTGCCACGCAGTTTACCAGCTTTGAAATTTATAAAACTGTAAGATTTTAATTTACTTTCGGCCAATTATACTCCTAGAAATAGTATGACAAACTACAGTAGCCAAAATAACTAAGTATGTAGTTCTATTGTAACCATTGTAACTTATAGCTCAAATCTTTATACACATTAGAAATCTAAAAATGGGGACTACATTGTAGACCACGACTATCGGTGTAGGACCAATATTGTAAGAGAGTCCCATCTTTTTAAATATCTGATGTTGTTGTCGTAGAGCTAAAAAGTGCCATTTTAATAAAAACTTAACGTTTTAATTTATCTCTAACTTAGAGATATGACGATGGTCTTGACGATTAGTATCAGTGTTACTGTTCATACAGTACAACCGAAATTGCTTGATCGCTCTGAACTTCGAACTGCTTCGGCTGCACGGCACAATTTTTTTTAAATATGGCGAATGCGTATTGCGTATTTTTTCGAGTTTGCGCAATAGTTCGAATTTTCTAACGCTAACTGCAGAGGCCAACATATTTTGGCCATACTGTACATACATGTCATTACCACAATTAGTTATAATTTTGTTACCATACTTGGTTGCGCAAATAAGCTGTGGACTGTAGATTTTAAAAAAGCGATCTAAGGTTTATTAACAATATGCAGATACTATGCCTGGCATGGGATAAAGGTATTGGGAAAGAGCACTGACCTTTAGACTTCGAAGGTTCCACGTGGCACCGCCGGCGATTTTCGACTTCGCACATTTAAATCACTGCCAGGTCCTGTTTTGCACTACACGGCACCACTGTTGTTGAGTTTGAATGGTTGGATCACGAAAATAGTCAATTTTCTTGTAATTTCGAGCGGGCGCGGTTAGCGGTGCGGTCACATTCACAATGCACAAACGTCAATGTCAAATCATTTCTTGCGGTCGTGCGGGTGGAGGGAAAACGGATGGTATAGGATTGCTAGGCCAAAAAAACAAATTACAAAAAACAAAGTCGCGGATCATAGCAAATTGGCGCAACCATTCCCCCCGGGTTTGAAGGGTTACCTTCAAAGAAAAGAAAAAAAAAACAAAAGCGAAACTAAACCCTATTACTAATCTAAACTATCAATACTAGGTAGCGAAACAACTTATAACTAACTATGCCACTACTACTGATTAGGCAGAGGGCAGAGGCGAATAACCGGACGCAGGTACGATCCAGTTGCGGTTTTAACTTTTACGACTCGCGTTATTCCGTTCGAACCCGGAAAAACTTCTTCCACTACACCAAGAGGCCAGTGCAGAGGAGGCGCACTCTCAGTCTTCAGTATCACCACAGTACCGACTGTGACTGGATCTGAAGGAGTGTTCCACTTTTGACGCGACTGCAGCGTATGCAGATAATCTGTCCTCCATCGCTTCCAAAAGGACTGAACTAAGCTATCTAGCAGAGCGTGACGCGGGTGGAGCTGCAGTTTGTCAGTCTCGACATCTAAAGCGGGCAAATATTTAAGAGGAGTCGTCGTCAAGAAGTGAGCCGGCGTCAACGCTAGTGGCTCCGATGGATCACTAGACAAAGTCCGACACAACGGACGCGTATTCATCAACGCCTCTACCTGAGCGAGTACAGTGCTCAACTCCTCGTACGAGAGAATCTGTTCGCCTATGACCCGAAACAGGTGCGACTTAAGGCTTTTAATATTCGCCTCCCAATTGCCACCAAAATGACTAGCTGCTGGCGTATTAAAACACCAATCAATGCGATTCTCAGCTAAGACATGGGCGAATTCACTTTGGTAGTACTTGGAGCGTAAGAATGTATGTAATTCCGAAATATTGCGTCGCGCTCCAACATAATTTGTGCCGTTGTCAGAGTATAAGCGCTTAACGGGACCACGGCGAGATAAAAATCGTTTAAATGCAGACATAAAACCCTGCGTACTCAAATCACTGGTTAACTCTATGTGAACCGCACGAGTTGTCATACAAACGAATAGGCAAATGTATGCCTTTGTGGAACGTATACCACGACCACGGGCAATAGTGACTTTAAACGGTCCAGCATAGTCCGTACCAGTATGTATGAAAGGTTTCACCGTCTGTACAACACGACAAGAACGATGGTCGGCCATTTCCGGCGCGTTGAAACGCGGGCGGAGCTTAAAGCAGGGCACACATCTGTGCACTCTAGCGCGTATCAAATTGCGAGCGGAAAGTATCCAGTACTTCTGTCGAAGAATGGACATTAATAAATCGGGACCAGCGTGACAATTCACCTTATGGTGATAGTCCACCAACAAATCCAAAACGTGATCCCTGCGTGGTAGAACTACTGGATGCATTTGTTCAAACTCTAACTTAGCATTTCGCAGACGGCCACCGACACGAATGAGTCCGTCTTGCAAAAATGGTTTCAAATGTTGAAGTGCGGGACTACAAGGTTTATGTGATTCTAAACTACGAAATTCTTTTGAAAAATAAAATTTCTGCAACTCTCGAAGTACAACTGATTCAGCTCTATCCAAATCAGCTGCGATTATAGAACCACGCGATGGTAATAATCTCAAAAATCTTAGGACGTAAACTACACAGCGTAATAGTCTCGACCAAGACGAGACTCGATTAGACAACAACAAAACAACTGACTCTTCACGCGGAACTGATACTACAAGCGTATGTTTCTTCTCCTCGGGTGGTTCTGAAACAGCAGCGGGGTTAAACGGAGCATTTGGCCACTCGTTAGGAGTGGTATGCAGCCAGGGAGGGCCACAAAACCAAAGCGGATGATTTAAAATTTGCGCGGGAAGCAAACCACGTGAGAGACAGTCAGCTGGGTTTTCTGTTCCAGCGACATGGAACATATTTTCCGGTGACAATTCAGCTTGAATCTTAGCCACCCTATTTGCGACAAACGTGCCCCATCGATGGGGTGAAGAGTGGGCCCAACATAGGGCAACGGTTGAGTCTGAAAACGCTACAATTCTCTCTATATTAATGCGAGGACGACAAGTTTTGACTATAGATGTAATCAATTGAACCAACATAAGAATAGCGCAGAGTTCGAGACGAGCAAGAGAGACAACCTTACTAGGAGATACCTTTGATTTTGCGCTAATGAGGAAAACTGAAATGTTATCGCCATTTTGGACCTGAAAGTAAACCACTCCCCCGTAAGCCCTCTCACTGGCGTCTGCGAAACCTACCACATTAACAACAGTGTCTGGTACTATACCAACATGGCGAGGAATCTGTATCTGATCGAGCATTGGAAGCTCTTTCCTATAGCGAGCCCACAACTTGGCAACACTTTCAGGAGCGGTGTCGTCCCAATCACAGTTGGAAAGCCAAAGCTCTTTTATAAGCAGCTTTGCATATAAAACGACAGGAGCTACAAAACCCATTATATCCCATATCCGAGCTACACATGCTAGGATAACGCGCTTGGTACAAGTTGGCGGAGTCGAGCTAATTTTAAGACTGAACATATCAGTTGCGGGTGACCAACTTAAACCAAGGATCTTATGCGAATCACTATCATCGAATTCCTTTACCGAAGTCAACCGGTGTGACGGTGGAATCGACTCTAATGTAGCTTGCGAGTTGCTTGTCCATTTCACCAGATCAAATTGACCGGACTTCATGAGGCTGATTACTTGAGCAGCGGTCTCTATAGCCTCTGCTTCACTAGGTACACTGTACACAAAATCGTCCATGTACAATCCGGTTTCAATAGTGGCCCTTGCTTTCGGGTATGTATCACCCTCGTCAGCGGCCAACTGCTTGATAGTGCGAAGAGCGTGAAAGGGACTAGACTTAAGCCCAAAACAAACACGATTGAATTCGTAAACCTTCAAAGGTTCCTGCGGAGAAAATCTATACAAGAAGCGTTGGAATCTACGGTCACATTCTCTGATTCCAATACTAAGAAACATTTGCCGAATATCGGCAGAGAGCGCAATAGCAAACAAGCGAAAATTTACTATTATTTCAAATAAGTTACCCTGGAGGTTCTGACCACAATACAAGATATCGTTAAGCGATATGCCAGTACTAGTCTTAGCGCTACCATCCATAACCACACGCAGTTTAGTTGTAAGTTTGTCTTCTCTAACAACTCCATGGTGCGGGATGATGTAAAACGGGTAATCACGCGTCTCCTCAGTCTCGGCAGGCGCTGATGAGATATAACCTTTATCTAAATATTCGATCAGCACATCATCATAGGCTTGCTTCAACTTAGGAGACGCCTGCATCTTACGTTCCAAGCATAGAAAGCGTTTTTCTGCGGAGGCACGGGAGCCACCGAGCGAAAAAATATCACCCTTGAAAGGGAGCGCGACAACATAACGACCATCTTTATCACGAGTAGTCGTGCGGGTATAAATCTCCTCAGTGACCTGATCCTCAGGGCTGAGAATAGGTGGGACATTGACCTCTTCAATCTCCCAGAACTTGCGGATGGTAGACTCAAGCGGCGGCTCGACGGTGCAACAGTGCGACACAGTCGAGTAACTATTTAAATAAGCGGGTGCGGAGCCAACTATAACAAACCCGAGAACTGTTTCCAGTGCGTGCGGAGCGGGGTACATCGGAAGACCTTGAATTTTACGTGATAACTGGAGATGCGGGAGAATCGAAGCACCGATCAATAGATCGATATCTCCAGGGAAAGCGTAATTTCCGTCGGCTAACTGCAAGTTCTTAAACTCCGTCAGCATGGACGTGTCAACCGGTACCGTGGGCAACCGTTCCGTAATCTTATCTGCGACTAGCGAATCCATTTCAAACGAAATATTACGATTAAAACGTGAACTAAATATTATTTTAATGGAACCGTGAATGGTTGCCTTTAAACCTCCAAAACCTTTCACTTCTGAGCGGGATGACCAATTATTAAACTAAAACCAAGGCGTTGACAACAATCCCGAGTAATAAAATTACTCTGGGAAGCGCCATCTAGTAGCGCTCGAACGGTGTGCGGTTTGCCAAAGGCATCTACAATGACAACTTGCGCGGTCGCAAGTAAAACGGTAGTGACTTGAGTACCAGCGGCGGAAAGCGAACACAATGTTACGTCGTTTGCACTTGCAGCAGGCCGCGCGTCACAAGCGTCGCGCGTCTGCGCAGGCTGCTGCTGCGATGGCAGCTTACTACTCTCAAAATGTAAGAAGGTATGATGTCTAGCTAGACATTTACGACAGCTACCACCACTGTTACATGACGTAACCAGATGTTTGTCACTTAGACAATTAAAACACAAATTATTAGTGCGGACAAACTTGTAACGATCACTAGGCGATAATCTCTGAAATTCCGAACACTTGTACAGCTGTGTATGGCTACCCTTACACAGAGAACAGTCAGGTGTTGAGGCGGTATTAACTAGCGTATGTGCAGTCTTGACTGACTTCGATGACGCGTCTATACGGCGATCGGAACCTGTCCTATTCGTGGCTTCATGACGTGCCGACGTGCGCTGCAACACCTTAATATGGTCGCGAATAAAAGATTCTAAATCTTCGAACTTAGGTATTTCTTTACCGCGCTGAGTCGTTTCAAACAGACGAACAGTTTCAGGATCTAATTTCTTTAAACCGATATACAAAAACAAAAAGTCACAGAGGTCATTGACCTTTAGGTTCTTTACTGCACGAACAGATGATGCGAAAATATTTAAAAACTTCTCTAAATTATGATCGTTACAAACGGAAAAACTTTTCAAATCGAATAATTGATCTAAATATGCGGTGGCTACTAATCGCTTATCTTCGTATTTTGTTTTTAAAGTGTCCAAAACTAAAGTGTAATTTTCAGCGTTAAACGTAATTCCAGCACAGACAGCCTTTGCCTTACCGGTCAATTTTTCTACGAGATAATGCAATCTCTCGTGATCTGTCAGCGATGTGTTCCTATGTATTATATTTTCGAAACTATCTATAAATAAATTCCAATTTCGAATGTCACCATTAAATTCAGGTATTTGAATTGGCGGCAATCGTGGGCGTTCGCGAGGAGGGTTGGATAAACCACTCGTGGGGGGGGGAGTCTCTAAACTCCTAGCAATACGTTTGATACGACAATACAAGTCATCAAAGGACGACAATGCCTGATAACTCACACAGTAATCAGGATTTAACTCCAACTCTAAAATGTTTATATTATTAATTGTAGATTCAAAATCCGCGCGCAAACTATCTAAAGTTTCCAACGAACACAAGAAAGCATCTCTAATCGCCAGATCCGAGGTTTGCGAAGATTTATCACAAATCGATTGAACACGTGAAAACTGTGAGTCCCTTTTAGCGTATAAAAGCTTTAACTGAACCTTTAAATCAGTACTAACCTTGGTTCCCTTAAGAGACATCTTGTTTTGATATATTCACACTATACACTCAAACAAACACTTAACGAATTATTAAGTAAGCGATAATTAACAGATAACAATATGGTAATATTGTAAACAACAAAGTGAACGGCGAACGAACGGAATAACATATGCGTATATAATCTATGGTTTATCCGTTTCCTACAAATATTCACTCAACAATGAACGGGTATTTTTGAAATGCGTCTACCTACATGCAATTTGTAGGACTTCCGAATGAATTTTGTCAAGAAAAGAATGCGATCGATTTATATCTACGCTGATATTTACGTAGCTAACTATAATTATGCGGTGCGGTTGACGGCGTAGGTACCGTAATTATCAATGACTCTTTAACTATACGAGCGAAATAACGTATAGTTGCCTAAATGCCTAGATGCGGGTTTTCTACTATTATATCTAGGTAAATAGGCGCGTTGCGTTTATTCCCTATGGAACAAATACTATATTGCGAAATTACAAGAAAATGATTCACGATCCTGCTCGTAAGGACCAAAAAGTAATGGTTGCGCAAATAAGCTGTGGACTGTAGATTTTAAAAAAGCGATCTAAGGTTTATTAACAATATGCAGATACTATGCCTGGCATGGGATAAAGGTATTGGGAAAGAGCACTGACCTTTAGACTTCGAAGGTTCCACGTGGCACCGCCGGCGATTTTCGACTTCGCACATTTAAATCACTGCCAGGTCCTGTTTTGCACTACACGGCACCACTGTTGTTGAGTTTGAATGGTTGGATCACGAAAATAGTCAATTTTCTTGTAATTTCGAGCGGGCGCGGTTAGCGGTGCGGTCACATTCACAATGCACAAACGTCAATGTCAAATCATTTCTTGCGGTCGTGCGGGTGGAGGGAAAACGGATGGTATAGGATTGCTAGGCCAAAAAAACAAATTACAAAAAACAAAGTCGCGGATCATAGCAAATTGGCGCAACCAATACTAAAGGATACTTAACTGCAAATTGCAAAAAACGTTGAATTTCGTGGACTACCCTGGAGAATACCTCACATCCACTAACACAAGTTTTAACTTCGACGAACTATCTAATTTTATTCCTCGCAATATTGCGTCATGTAGGTATGTGATGTTTGGCCTCTGAAGACCAGACTTTATCCAGGAGATCCCTGGATAAAGTCTGGTCTTTAGAGGCCAAACAACACTGTCTAATCGATACACATTACCTGGTTTAAATTAACCCTCACCAATCTGCATTCCGTGTTTACTGGAATATTTATTTACTTAATTTCCCCCAGATGTTCTACGTCAATGCAAATGTGAGCTTAAAGACTGTAAAAAGAATTTGCAAAAGGTTACGGCACTTTCTAGAAACCATTTTAGAGATATTTTTGGAAAGATTGCGGAGTTGTTTCTCTTTTTAAAATTATATCTTTTTTTTTTATTATTGATAGGCTAGCGCTTGACCAGTATCTCACCTAATGATAAGTGATGATGTGGTCGACAGGTAGGTAGTAGCTATCAGGAAACACAGACTCCGGCAGGGAATTCCACTTCCACTTTCCTCTTTTGATCAAAATCGACATTCGCGACGTCACAGACATGCACAGTTTTCTGCACAGAAATCTGAATAATAGGCAAAAGATTTCTGTGGTTTCCTAACTTGTTTCTATTCCAAGATCTTTTATTGTCTACTGTGCATTTGGCGTATTCTACAGTTATTTTTCAAGGGTTTTGCTCCTGTTATATAGGTATAGTCAATATTTTGGCGTCCATCGTATTTCGAATCTGTAGCGCAAATTCTGGGGTGGACGCTAGACCATTCTGGAGTGGGTACGCCTTCTCGCTCCCTTCCTATGCTACTGTGTATGAAGGTACTTTCTATTGTATCCATTATGTGTCTAGGATGTGTCGAAATAGTGTTCTTTACTGCAGGTTTTCACTTACATCAACCTGTGCGCTGAGTGCGAGTGCTTTTTACGTTTACGCGATTGAAAATTTTACCGCGTTTGGCTCTCTGATTGGTTAAGAGCTTGGGGTGGACCAATCAGAGCGCCAAATGTTTTAAACGTGTGATCGCGTTAACGTAAAAACAACTCGCACTAATCACTCTCTGGTCTTCTTCGACTGATCTGTTTAGATTTTAGATTCCTCTATACCCTTAGATACCTTTCCCTTCCCTCCTTTACTGTCGCCCTTCTAAAATATTTGTAGATATTTCATTCGAATAAAATGATTTGATTATAACAAACAAACAAAGTAATCTTATCACAAATCCAAGTGCGATAAGATGAATGTAACTTTGTAGGTTATGGTGTTTATCACAGGCTGTTGATTCATTTTTATTAGATACTTATACAGCGTTAAATTTTGACCGTTTTAATCCCGCGGAGGGTCGATTCGGTACATGAAATACTATCAAAGACATCATATTATGCAAAGAGAAAATGAAAAAACGAATATACGCATGTACGAAATTAATTTCTTTAAGTAAACGAGTCAATGACCTTGTAGGTAGTTGTCGGTCGTTGCGTACTAACTACCTACAGTTCATTGGCCTCGCTCAGCTAACATTTACTTAAAGAAATTAATTTCGTACATGCGTAAATTAATTCGAGTTTAAAAAAAAGTACTTTTTTTTAATATCTGTCGGTTGCAGTTGTGACCATGGTCCACCGGTGCATACTCACTAGTAACAACACTAATAAGTCTATCCTATACAATTTTATCTTACCGATATCAACTAAATACATAGATATCTGTACTAAAAGAGATGTGCCTCTAGAGTTTATCACCTTGACCGTAGACAGTAACGTACTGAAAACGATAATGACTTTCTTTGTACTTGAAAGAAAAGTGGTTTTATTAGAGTGCTATAAAAGAGTCTGCGTGACGAGTCGCTAGTAATAATTGTATTATTGCGCCACATACACTGAAATAAAGTCCACAACTTCACCACCAAGCAATCGCTACATAGCTAATTTATCTTTGTCTTAAGAGTAAGGGGTATAATTTTTTACGAAACCATTATTCCATAAGATAGAAATTGCGAATTTTACAAGAGATAAATTTCTTGTAAAATCAAATTCATTGGACTTGAAAGTTTTAATAAAAACTTCCAAGTCCAATTAATTTGCTCTTAAATGTAACAAAAATACTGAAAAAGTATATTTATGTCATCATCATCATCTTCCTGCTCTTGTTCCTTAAGTTACTTGGGGTCGGCGCAACACAATTTCTTCTTTCATTCTGTCCTGTCACCCGTCACGCTATCACTAACTCCTCTTTCTTTCATAACACAATTATGTATAATGTTGTGTGTGTGAATTTTTTAACTATAGGTATACAACCAGTGTTAAATATAATAAAGCTATTTCCTCTAGCCCCTTATTTACGATTTTGCAATTTATAATGAAAATGAGGCATTCACAAAATAATGAGGTTTTCTATTCTATTTCACCTATTATAGTATCCTCTTCTTTGTTAGTTTTATGCTGATCGCTAGAATTAGTTCATGGCTAGACTATTTATCAGCAAACTGGTATCTTTTGTATCCCTACATATTGTTGGGTAATGTTTTTAAATTTTCTATAGAGATCTTATTGAAGACTTAAGACACGAGTTTAAAAAGAATTGTTACCAAAAATATTATAAAGATTAGGAATATCGCACACATTCTCGTACTTCTCAAAAAAATACAGCAAAATGTGGCTCATAAATCATAGCCAAACATACTTCAATAACAGATCTATAATAATGTTTGTCTATATCTTTAGACTGAAATAGTGTTACATATGTAAAACGTGCTCATCAATATTCGTATTTGTACTCTGAGCAGCGTCGGTTCTACTGTTCTACTGAGGCTGTTTAACATTCAGTAATGAATGGCCCTTTGATTTATATACCTGACTGGCCATTGAATTCATGGAAACTATATACGATGATTATATTTATGTCCAGCGCTGCGGGATTGTCCAAAGGAGTCACCGTCACCCTGGAACGCAAAAGGCATTTGAAGAAATACGGGTGGGGTGGTTTTTACACTGTAAAAATCTGTCACTTCCTCTTTCTCCACCAGGGACAGGAGAAGTAATTTGATGTTTAACTGAACAGAACTACAGTTCTTTTGTTGCTTATAACCAGCAGCACTTTCAAACAATGCCTGCTATTTCATCTGAAGATTTCCAAAAAATGGAATCTGAATCTTTTTCAAAACAAGTGGATTTACTATACTCATTTTTTTTAAAGTTACACCATTTTTTTGTAATTTTCATATTTTGCGTATTGCTTGAAATATGAGATTTGGAATTACACCCTTTGCAGCAAAAAGGGTCGCTCTACTAGCTTCTGCCAGTGGTTTCGCCCGCGGTAAATAGGTTTTTCCATACAAACTTTAGAAGATCCTCTAGTGCTTTATCCTAACCTTAGATCCTTTAGTGGTTTTCTTTTATGACGTAGCCGCCTACGCGGCCTTGAAAACCTTGTACAAAATTTCATGCTCCTAGTTTAAATAGTTTCCGCTGAGCGTTGATATGTCAGTTAATCCGTTTCTCTCTTAAACACAGATTCAGAAGAGATGCCATAATATATTACGGAGTAGCAGACTAAACATTACTTTTATCTAACTAGATTAAACACCCTTGTACATTATAATCGCGATTACGTGTATCGCGTCAGGTTGTGACGTCATGAGACTGGTCTCTAATTTAGGGTATTTTAAAATAACTCTCTATTTTTGTTGCATTACCTAAAGACAGGCCAAGTTCAAGGTTGTAAGCTCCGCATATGTGTATAACATTGATTATGTCTAGCGTCTAGCGTTTTGCGTTTATCGATTGCTAGTCTAGTGCTTTTCTTGTGTTCATAGAGTCGCTTTTCGCTTCACAGTTATTGATGTCAAAAAATGCGGAAAATTAGATCCCATTGCAAATACAGTGCCAGTGCAGAGGCCCTTCCCAGGATATGTGTCACCTTCTTTCCTACCCTGCATGCACCTTCTACGGCTTATGCTAGGCCAACGAAAGAGCTCTCTAATGGCTAAATATTGGTCGCACCAGATTTGAGTCAGATCGATATGAATGAAAAAGAAGAAGCATATAGTTATTTGTAACATGGGGTATGCAGTGCTGTCTAAAAATTTGTAATACTTTAATCATAGATTCTTTTTTTAACATTTGTTAGTATTAACTTATAAAAATGTTGGTTGGCCAACGAAATAAATAAAATCATAAACGTTATAATCAGCATTAAAGTTCCCATTCCTGGGGCTCAGATCTCCTCTCTAGGAAAGGAAATGGACCGTAGTCCACAACGCTGTTTCAGTGCGGGTGGGTGGATTTCCTCCCAATGTTTCAATTCACTGGTTTTGAGAGGGCCAGACACAGGCCCCGGCCCAGAGACTTACTAAGAGGATGATTTTATTCAACAACCTTTATTTTGTCTGTGACTTGTTCAAAGTTATATTCAATATTTGTTCTTTATCCTTAACTAAATCCTTAAGTGGCCTCTTTTATATTCAGAATCCATTACTCAGGCAGACATAAAAAACAATTTTATTTTATTCTTTACACGTAGGCGTACTCTCTCCTTTTCAAGAAACAAAATTTCAATTGTAAACTCCTAGCATTCTTCACCATCCTACAAATGGTTCCAGCTTCACTTTCGAAAGAACCGGTGGCCGGTCCCGGTGGGGCCGCCGACCGTTAACTGGCACACTGCGCGCGCGCCGCTGGTTACAGTGACAGATCCTACCGACAAGTGCGCGAGTACTTGACCTTGTGTTACTAAGTTGGGTGGCTTATGAATCGATCGATCTTTGTTTGAATTATTGAGGTTCCTGACCTTTTATACCGGCGCATACCTGTTTGGTACAAAAGCTTTCTATTAGTCGTGTTGAAGGTAAAGCGTTGAATTTCCTGCCGGAGTCTAGATACTACTTTTCTTGGTAGTTAACCATAGGTTTAAGTTAATTTTAAGGCAAGCATGCTCCACCGTCGACGCCGCTGCTGTCATCGCTTACCATTAGGTATTATTGTATATATATAATGTCTAGACACGAGTCTATACATAATGTATGACCATTATCTCATCTGATTGTAAGCGAAGATGTGGCCGATTAAAAAATACTCCATAATTAACAATCAAGGCTTCAAACTTTTCTTCTCTTTTGGTAAAATAGGTATTCTAAGCTCATAATTTTTTAGTAGTATGCGGAATGTAAGTGTCAGTCACACAAACCTCTATTGAAAAGTGAGGATCCTACGAGTGGGTGTTCTGTCTGGTCCGGGCAACAGCCTGATTGTTGATTTCAGACTGTTGTAAATGTTTTAATTGCGCGAAGAAATCTGATGATGGAGGATTTTGCATTTTTAGTTCCTATTTGGCGAAATAGATGTCGCTACATCACTCCTCTCCGGAGATCGGAAATCGATGGTTTTCTTGATGCGTCTTGATATTCTTGATGCGTGCTGGCTGGGTCAGTAGTAGGTTTTTGTTGGTTCTAGTGCGTTGGAACCGGAAGACTAGTTATCGGTGAATCGGAATTCCGACTGTAGACAGCTGTCTACCGTGATGTCCCAGTGAGTCGGGATAGTGCCCAAGTGAGTCAAATTGATGATGTCTCTGTGAGAGTTAAGCTAACCTAATAACCTAGCTATTTTTAGTTCCTGTGTAGCGTATGTAAAAACTTTTACTACTTTTGGTATTCAGTTTAGTCCGGTTAGACTCTAAAATAACTGGGGAAATGGTTAGGCAGATTTTTAAGCTAAGCAGAGCTTGTGTTATGAGTACTAGACAACTGATAAACATACATACATATTATAGATAAATTACACCCAGACACAGAACAATCAATAGTGTTCATCACACAAACATTTGTCCTGGGTAGGAACCGAACTCACGACCTTTGGCATAGCAGTCAGGGCCACTAACCACTAGACCAACAAGCTAGTCAAAATTGCCAGATTGATGGATTGATTGATTGAGCCTTTAAGAACTTGAATTTATTTAGATTTTAACTAGCTGCTGCTAGCGGCTTCGCCCGCGTGAACGTAGAAAATTTGCCCCAAGAGAATTTCTTTTTGTCGATGGGAAAATCATCCAATGATTGCGTGATTCCTATGAACCATGGCGGATATAATTTACCACAGCTGATTCACTGTAGTAAGGCTTAAAAGGCTTTTCGTCATCGGCGGCACTCATCATACAACAAAGAACGAGTTAAGTTGCCGCCGCAACACGTTCAAAGTGACACCGATATTTTTGAACCGTTGAGTAAATATCAGTACCTTTCTACAACTCTCTCATATACAAACTTGTATAGAACTGGTCCTTCGTTTGTTAGCTCTACCTAGCCAAACTGACCCATAGCCGGATCCATTTTATTTTTAACCGACTTCAAAAAAAGGAGGAGGTTCTCAAGACGATTGTATCTTTTTATGTTTGTTACCTCAGAACTTCGACGTTGTGCCGTCGTATCGTTGCTGCTTCGTCGACACAGTTTCATAGTTTTGTATGTAAGTTTCACGCAGGCCATCATAAAAGATGGATGACAAATCCATTTGTCATCCATCTTTTATGGCATAATAATGCTAATGCTATTTCAGTTTGAATGTTTGCGTGGCATTCCGTTTTAGGTATTGATTTTTTGTTTCTTGCATTCTAACATATTTTTGTGGTAATCACGTTCGCAATATTTTCATTCCGTTTTAGGTATTGATTTTTTGTTTCTTGCATTCTAACATATTTTTGTGGTAATCACGTTCGCAATATTTTTTTAAATCCTTATTTCTAATTTTCTGTAAAGTTGCATTCAATTACTTATTTCTCAGCTTGATAACTACAACTAGATTTACGAGTACTTACTTTTGCTGACAAGGTATAAGAGGCCTCCCTCTTCTCTCTTAAAATTTTACTACTTATACGTTTGTTGAGGCCCGAGAGAAAAATACCTGCCCAGCAGTGGGAAAGTATAGGCTAATTAAAAAAAATACTTTTGTTGTTAAATTACCTAAGTACTTAAAAATTTTAAAAATCTACTACAATTTGACCTCCTTAAATGGTTTTGTCTGTACCTTTTCAATTTAAGTACTTCAATAAATTCTCTACTACTACTTACACATTAACCTACAACTTATAAACCTTTTTGTTCAGAAAACGTGCATTTTCCTTGTACTGAACAATACATCATATTCTCAGGGAAACCATACAACATGCAATGTGGTTTTGGCGTCCTCTTTCTTATTTCTAGCAAAATTTACGTGAATACATAGAATTTGTACCAAATAGACGAGTGTTTATATGCGTCACAATCGCATGACTCAGGTCTCCTACTAATGCCCCCTTTCGAAACTTAATATACTTACGGCATAATGGCTGTATGGTTTCTCAGCGCAATAATTCACTATTTACTTGTCTCAAGAGACTTTTGAGCGTAAAGAGATCCACTACAGTTATTGAAGGTTAGGTTCTATAATTTAAATTGTGTTTATTATTCATATAATTATTTTGTGGCCATGATGTTGGTTTGAAATTATTATTTTAACGTATACTTAATATTTGCACGCCATAGAATGTGGCAAGCATGTCTGGACAGTTTCTTGTTTGTCGTCTTGCATGCACGTTTTTTTTTTATTCTTGTATGTGTACGCATGTTTCAGTCAATAACAATCTTACCTCCCATGTCCATTTTTAAAATGATTACTTCATTGTTCGTCTGTCTGTCAAAGGCCCTTTAAAAAAAATGATTTGTCAAACTCAGTTTTTTTTTCGTAGCCGAAGTCGAACCTGTCTTCCACAAAAACATGGTTTGCTAATTGGGCGGGGATTTAGAATGATTGAAAATGTTTTTCGAAAATTATATGTTACGGTGGTCACTATTTTAACCTTTTGTAATAGTTTTCTCCAAGACCATTTTTTTTGTGGGCGACACAGGTTCTGCTTCGATATAGAATTTAAGGAAAAAAAAACTGAATTCGACAAAATCTTTTTTTATGTAGATTTTGTTATCATTTTTGATAAAACAAAACCAGGATGTCATTCTCTTATAATTGTTTCTTAAACAGCTAAAAAAATAATAAAAAAAATAGCTAAATTAAGTATAAGTTATTTTATACAAATTATTTTGTGTGTTCAACCTTCAAGGAGAAAAACCTTTAAGATTATTTTTTTATTTATTATAGTAAATTGGCACTTACGAGTTCGACTTGCCCATTTACAATTAATTGATATGGATTACCTATTGATTAGTAATATTTTATAAAAAGCAGATAACCATATTTTTGTGTAAAAAAAAAGCACTGATCAGGGTCAATAACTCGCTTACTGAATCGAAATGGCTATAGACAAACAGGATAGATAAATCTTTGCGAGGGTCCTACGTGTAACAGTGAATAGAATAACTAGAGGATGTTGTGGTCTAGATAGTCTGTTGATGAGTTTCCTCTTTGCAGAAAACCCTAAGTACTTGTTCACGTTGACTCGCGGGCGCGGTGGCGGGCGCGGTCACGAAATATCAAACATATGGCGTAATATCTAAGTGTTCACGTACGAAACGCACGTGCGGTGTAAGTAGCGGACAAGCTAGCGACTGGCGCGCGCGCGCCGCTCGCGTCAATATCAAACGCGTGAGATGTTTGTGTGTGTTCACGTCGAACTAGCGGCGGAGCGCGCGATTCACTCGCGACGTCAGGTAAGTTCAACCAGTATGAACTTATCGCTAGAAACGGTAGCACGTTTTCATCATGTCTTTCAATACAGAAGAGTTTATTAGTGCTGTTCAGGCTAGAACTGCGATTTGGCAAAGTAAAAACAGGTATATCTAAAAAATCTTGAAGGATGTTCTCTCAAATTACTATATAAAGTATGAAATACACCATACCGTTTCTTTCCTTATTAATTTCGTGCATACCAATTCTAATTTTTATCATCTCTCACTTTAGGTATGAATTTACGGTTCAAAATAAAAAATCGTCGTCCATGTTTTCAATCTCTGACAACACGTCACACCCGCGCAAACGCCTGGCGGCCAATGTGAACACGAACCCGCCACGTCTTCGCGACCGCACCCGCCACCGCGCCCGCGCGTTCCAACGTGAACAAGTACTAAGATGCAATGCAGTAGTAGGGAGGCCGTATTATTGTAGAATTTTATTAAATAAAAAAATAATGAGCTCAAACTTATTAATCAAATTTAAACTTGTAGATATAACAATAATGTAATAAAAAATATTTCGGGTGTTTGGGGCCGGTCCCTTTTCTAAAACACTTGAGAAATATGAGGAACATTTGGAAGTGTAGAGTTGCACTTTTCATGTAATTTATATTTTTGTATTAATTTTATCAATAAACCTGGGTTATAACAGTACGCATATTTGAGAACTGTCGATTGAGAATGATCATCACTTCAATTTAAATACGTCTGCTGCAACTGCTGGACATAGGTCTCCCCCAAGCGTCACACATGTGCCACACACGGCGAACGTGGCGAGTCGGTCTCCATAGGACTCCATACATTCTATATGGAAACTAGACTTTTAGAGCTACACTTGATATTACACAACGAGACGTTGTTCTACGTACAAATTACTACAAATTAGGCGTGTTGTACACGTGTGCGTCGCGGTCTAATGTAGTTCTAGCATAACTAATCACACTAGTATTATAAACACGAAAGTTTGTGAGTGAGTGTATGTTCAAGCTCAAACGGTTGTACGGATATAGATGAAATTTGAAACAGGGGAGACCATATCTTGGAATAGCACATAGAAGTATGTTCCCTTGGGACAAATTTCCTCTCTCATGTGGACGAAGCCGCTGGAAGCAGCTTGTTCTCTATATGCCGAATAATTCTCAGTACATCACTAATTTATGAATAAACATGAATTACAATCAGCTAATTATATCATTAAAACTTTAATAACGATAGCTATTAACAATAAAGCATGAACGAAAACGAAACACCGATGACCTTATGAAAGAGAGAGTGTGCAGGGCGCGGCCCGTGATGACACGATGACACGACACGGCCCACTAACCGACTGTGGTATACACGGAACTTAGATATTACTATTAGTCATATAAAACCCAAAAGGCAACGCAGGTAGGGTTTTTCGAACCACCACTAGTCCCGGTCAAATGGAGAACATCTTCTTCCTTGTCGGTACCACTCTTGACAATGTTCGTAAGCAAGCTTCACAACACGCCGCCACTCTTCTCTGATGGCCTACCTTTACTAAGCTAAAATGCCTAAACAGATATTTGCCAACAGGCAGAGCAGTCGCATATTGTCGAGTTCAACAGATAGCCGTGGTGTGGAAAGAGAAAGAAAACAACAGGAAATCCCAGTCAAAAGCCACCGCAGCCCTGATAAAGGGGAGGGAGGGAGGATTTTTACTCCGTCATCATCTTCTTGCTTTTGTCTCATATTACGCGTGGTCTGCACAACACGATTGACATTCTGACACATTTTGCTAGCTCCCAATTCTTTAATATCAGCCAGATTGGCATTGTATTATTGTTTTAGAAATCTCTGACCCTTCTGCCTCCACCAAATCTCGGAAAGAACTGACTTTTTAAGAGCTGGTATTTGCCAGACTCATTTCGTTTATTTTGTGTTGTGGGTCTTCTTCAAATAACTTCCCCTGCTCTAGATGGAGCGAGAGGTAGTGTCGAATTTTCACTGACCAAGACCCACTAGATTGGTGGGTTTTGGTCAGTAAAGTTTATGTGGCTCTTTGCGTTTCAGGACCGCTGTGACTCTTTTAAATAATTCCGCAACCCTAACAAGCATCGGTTCTAATGGGCCCCACATCAGGTGATGTGGACCCATAACTAAAAACTATGAAGCTTCATGCACCTTAGTTACCGCAAAGCTTCAACGAGAGGCGGAATGTAAACATTATTTATGGCTTTCACGGTATGCTGATCTTATATATGCATACAGATTTATGACGTATTCAATGAGAAGTGTAGAAGCAAATACACGTCAGCAGATCCTTACAAATGTGTTCAAAATTGATGCTGTTTCTTTTGCATCTTCACCCTTTCTAGATAGTCATTTCCATTATATTTAGGTCACCGAACTTATTTTTTTTTTGTCGTTGGTCCGTGTACAGAACACGCTATTCATCGCTATTTATCAAAATATAAGTAGGTAATTATTACAAATCGCGATACTTACGAAGTTCCAAAGGTTATCGATCTATGCTGTTTGCTGCTTGGGACAAACCGTACATAATTTGAATATTCCTAATGTGTGACAAGGCTATTTAGAGGTAGACAGAACAGGGTGTAAACCTAAATTGGAAAGGGAGGATCTTCCGATCAGATAGGTGTTGTGTCTGGACCGCCCGTCGGGCAGTTCCCGACAATTAATTTAGATGGATGTCGTTACAGGTATTCTACATAGGTTATTTCGTCTGAAAGATAAAAAAATAAATACAAGGAATGGCTGCTCATACTCGTATTTATAAATATCAGAGCCAAGCCCCCAAACAGATTACGTTGGTATTTGCCACTGGCATGTTGAAACAACTCATTCACACAATATTGGAAGACGTATTTACACTATCTTGTTGACGAACTAAATAATATACCTACTTATTAAGTGAATATATTGACGTATAAATGGTAAACGCGGGATCACGATTTCAGTAAACGTTAATATTATGTTTACCCAATTAATGTTAATGTGTATAGATTTTTCGGCAAACATGGGGTTTGGAAAATTGGTCTACATAATTGAAAATTGGACTCAAAGTCAAAGTGATAAATCGTCTTTTTAACGAGCAATAATTGTAAGTCAAGCCACACATTTTTTTATTGGTTACGTGATGAAACTTCTGATTTTATAAGTAAGCAAGGGAAAAATGAGATTATCTCTAATAAACTAATTCCTCTTTTTTATTACGGCAATTAAATATTCTTAGTGCAAGAGCGAGCGAAGCGAGCTCGGAATTGTGGGACACTCCAACACGGACAGGTTAGGTTAGAAGGATTTAGACTGGTTGGTTTTTTTTTTATAACTACACAGAAAGTGGTTTACATAGAAGATAACTAGTGTCTAATATAGTATCTTTCAGAGGCTCGTTAATAGTGGCTGTCTTAGTAATTTAGAGTCCAATAATGCTATTAAAAAGAAATCTGTTTTAACACCCTTTTTTAACTGTTACGTTATAGATAACATAACCCACCATCATTCTTATCTTATTTCTGGTGTGTCACTACTGGAGAATATAGTAAAAAAACGCATTATTAGCCAAATACACTTGGTACATTTCGTCATCTAGCTCGATCGCGCGATCTTATACAATATCGACTATTCAATTAATTGTATCAACATTCCTTTATGTTATAATGACATTGTAAATAACATTTCTAGTTTCAATGGCCCATTTTCAACAGACCGGGTCGGGCAAAGTAAGATTGGATATTTTCTCAATAGTATTCCAGACTCTTCAGAGACTGCATTTATGCCCAGTTCATGAGAAATATGAGAATAGACTCGTTATCTATGGAACTCTACAGGTAATATAATTAGCGAAATGAGTGTTTCACTACCTCTGCCCAGCCCATCAAGAAATCCAGACGTGACGGTCCACATTGGTAACAGGTGCGTTAATCCGATAGCGAGACGCACAGGACCGTTCATCGTGGCCACACTTCGGGAAGACCTATGCCCAACAGTGGACATCTTTCACCTGACATAATGATGATGATGAGGATAGTGATAATTTCTTTTCCAGTCCCCGCGGTACGCGTCCAGATCTTCCCGCCACCTCTTTCTAGGTCGGCCTCGACTGCGCTTTCCTTCTGCAGGAACCCACTGCTTGGCGACGCTTGCCCAGCGATCTCCGTGCATGCGGCTGACGTGACTCGCCCAATCCCATTTGAGCCTGGCAGCCTTTTTGCCCACGTCTATTATGCCAGTTATGTAGCGCAACCGTTATTCTTATTGCTTACAACCTCTCTCCACTTTTCCAGTACCTAAGCCGCATCCACCTGCCTATAGTGCAACACGGCGACAAGTTCATAGCGGGCGCGGGCGCGGGCGTGACGGCCGTCACGCTGACGTACCCGCTGGACACCATCCGCGCGCGCCTCGCCTTCCAGATCACGGGGGAGCACCGGTACAGGGGCATCGTGCATGCCGCCACCACTATGTTCCGCACGGTATGTTGCTTTGAATTAGTAGTTTAGTATTTTATTTAATTAAACCAATAAAAATAGGGATAATTAGGAATTACCCAGTTGATTAAGAATATATATACCCAGTGACATCTTCTAATGGCCAAAGATGTTTTCCTTTACCGTTTTGAGAGCAGTGGTTATGAAATAAATTACACAAAGTACGACCTACAACTCGTAAGCCGGGGCCGTTACCACTCGGCCACCACTGCTCTCGGATTCAGACTAAACTTAGCCTGATTTTAGCGGTCCACGCACTCGAGGCGAGTCACGAATCTACCGCTGTTTTGATTTAATCTAAGTTATTTAGTATGGAGGATTCTTATGTCTTAAATTAATAAACTTCAAATTTCGCACCAGTTCTAACCAAAATGAATAATCTTGACAGCAATTTTTTTTTTTCAAAACTACCCTCAAAACACGGTTTATCGGGTTTTAAAGTTTTTATTAGAAAAGCTGGTAAACTGCTAGTGCTACGTACAAAAGAAGATAAAAGTAGTTTATAATAAAGAAATCTCAATTTTGTGATCTTCTTGCTAAATCTTCATATTCTGTGTATTCCAGGAGGGCGGTATCCGCGCTCTATACCGCGGCTTCGTGCCCACCATGTGCGGCATGGTGCCGTACGCCGGCTTCAGCTTCTACTGCTTCGAGTCGCTCAAGTTCTGCTGCATGAAGTACCTGCCCAACCAGCTCTGCAGGAAGTGCGAAAGGAATACCGGTAAGGTCATGTCCTATGCAATCAATCCTTAGTTGTCTACTCTTTGAAGAGTGTCTGGAGAGGCTACATGGAGTCCTCACCGGACTTGGTAAGTTCGGGAGGTTCCTGTACCTGATTCAGGGCGAATAAACGCCCTGTTTTCTCCACTGTGCGGACCGCCTGGAAGCCCATGTTGAGATGTGGTGGTGGCCTCCTTCTGCGAAGCAGTAATATTAGCGAAGGTGACCTCCGCAAGCGTGAGGGAAATGACATCCTCACTCCCCAACCGCCAAGACCCCGACCCTGACTACCACTCACCATAGGCGCCGGTAATCATCGGCCAATCAGTAACCGTCCGAACTAAGCCCAAGTCGTCGACGGCGCTTAGTGTTTTACGCGCACCTCACTCAGAGAGAGGTCAGTGCGGCGTAGGGGCCTAGCAGGGCCAAAACTAACTGGGGCCATGGGTTGAAAGGAAAATCCGTAGCCCTAGAACGCAAAAGACAACTGAAGGAACATAGATGTGGTTTTAGTCAGTAAAAGTCTTACACCTAGAGCGGGAGAAATCATTAGATGAATTCCCACCTTAAAAAAAATGTTTCAGGATCCTTGACATCAACGCGACTACACGTTTCATTTGTTTAAGGACGAGAAAGTCACGCGATTATTCGTAATACCTCCATACAAGCTAGTTGACACAATCGCCACTAACTTATCCAGAGCCTCCTTATCCAGATGTTTACAACCATTAGTCTAGTGATAAAGCGCCTTGTTAATGAGCACCTCTGAGGACTTTTAAATGCCATACATACCTCTAATATCAGCTGGCATAGGGTCTAGCACTCTAGTTGGCATTTAGGCCCCTCGCCCACGGCAACTTTTTGTAGCCATGCTGTAGCGCGTTCGCATCGATACAGTCGCGATGCTGTAGCGCGTTCGCATCTATTCTATAGCGCATTTCAAATGCGACTAGCTCGCCGTGGGCGAGGGGCCTTAAGCACATTAGTTGCGTTTATTGCAGGAATGGGTTTTTCTTTTCTTTTAAAACTAACCCTTTAACCGTTTGCATCGCATTAAACTGATAAAAATTTTCGTGTTAATTGCGCCAGAGACTTATAATAATATGTTAAACGAAACGGGGTATTTGCGACGCTTTTGAAAAGCACGGTAACAGGAGAAAAAAAGCAAAGCTAATCACATTGTACTATGCGTTCCAAATAAGAATAGGAAAGCGAATAACCTCGATCTGTCAAATTTTGAGGGAAAAGTGCGGTTCTCAAAAAAAACTTAGTGCGTATCAATAAAGGGTTTTTTTGCTTTGTATTATAAAGTCTTATTTAAGTCTAGGTGAAACGTTATTGTTTAGTAAAAATTAGCTAAATATATTGTTTCAAGTCATAATTAGTTAAAAAAAAATACTATTTTTTTTTCTTTGTTAGGAACAAATCGCCTTCTTCTTCCATTTGCCATTATTCAGACACTTCACTGGATTCTGATAAAACTTTTTTCGTTAACGATACGTAAATAAATTAAATGTCAATAAAAAAATTTTTGCTCGCCGTACCCAATTTCTTCAATTTGACAGTTCGACGTGACGTCACAACATGGCAATCGATCCTATTCTCATTTATTAGACCGCATTGTAATACATATTCCCAGTTTTGCTACCACACTACATGCCTACAGTAAATAGTTGTTGCATTTTTCTGCATCTGAAATCTGAATAATTTTCTGCTTTGTTAAATAAACACATACCTATATCAACAATAATTTGATACGTTAGCACTAATGGAAGAGTATTAACTGTGCCACTGTTACCTCTATAGAATTCTAAAAGCCTTTTAAAGTTGACAATGACAATACCGAGTATAGAGCTTAAACCTGAACCGCATACAAATATGCTTATATTTTTATCCACGCCTTATTGTGCACCTACACATTCAATATGAAACGTAAATTAAAATCTCTGTACTAGTTTCATTTCAAATTAATTTGCATGCTTAGGCGAAATTATAAGTTGAACCAAAATGACAATCGACCTTGAATGCGTAGTAACAGATTTTCGGGTCTCAATCAAGGTGAGGGCGGATGGCAACGGATTCAACTTATTTGCCGTATAATATAACATGCTATTATAATACCTACCTAATTATTACAACTGCATTTAGAGAGGTTAATAGTAAAGAAGTAAGTAGGTATGTAAAGGCAGATGCATGTGTTACCTAATTATTTAAATCTTCCGCATGAATCACCTTATCTATTGGCGAAAACTGCATGAAAATCCGTTCAGTAGTTTCTGAGTTTATTGTGTTCATACAGACAGACAGACGCGGTGGGCTTTATAATAATGTAAGGACTAGCTAATCCGTCGATCCGTCAAAGCTAGGACAGCTAACTCTAATATTGACAGCTACGAACAGTTTTTAAATGTAATACAGAAATATGAGATTTTTACGGTTTTCCCTGCAACATTTCCAATTTTATCTTCATAAGAACCAGTTTGTCAAAATTGATAAATGATATTTATTTTGCAAATAGGTTATAAAAAACACTTTTACACGTCAATATTTTTTTTCGTCAGTTTAAACTAGATGCGCCCGATATTTCCTAGCTGAGAAGAAACACCGAAACAAACTCAGGGGTCACAGTCTCTTTTAAAGTCCATACAGTAAATTTGTAATGGTCAAATCACATGAGAACTATGCAGATTCTTCTGAGATGTTCTTTTGAAAAAAGAACCATTTGAGTAGACCTGTCCAGTCAGTGCAAGCATTTGTCAGTATTCGTGTAGCTCTCAACTCAGGACTACTAAGGAGCTCAACAATTTGACGAACAATACCAAAGACAGGACATTTGTATAGGCCGCTGAAAATACTTAAATTGCCAGAAATACAAACATTAAAATTCCTGAAAAGAAAAGAAAAAAAGCAATCCACTTAGTCCTCACATTCACTATAATTTTGTTCCTGTCTTTCCCAAGTGTTGCGCTTGGCAACACATTTCGCTATTCATTTTTATTTATATAGATAATCACGTTTCTAATAATGACAAGGCATTCTTATAAATGGCAAACCTTGAGGTAAGTATGACGCCAACACAAAGGCCGGTGATAATTTATTTGAAAGATGTGATTGAAAGTGATCCTCTTAAGTAAACTACACGATTTATTACAATTTTTATAGTGTTCGTATGTTTGCTGTAAAGATTTAAAACCAAGGACTTGGTTATATTGCGTAAAGGTCATTTTTTCGCGTGTAATGTAATGATACTCTTCGTCCGAGTAAAACATGGAAAGAAATGGGTGAGAGACACCACAAAATTTATATATATTTATAGTAGTTACATGTTTGAGCCGTTTGGGGTTGAAACACTAGGGCGGCCATGGGGTCCGAGCGCTCATCGAGTTGTTCGTGACATCAGTAAACAGCTAGTCGACTCTTCGCGTGACCAGAGGGCTGGGCTTTTCTTCGGTCAACGAATCAGCATTGCCATCCAACGTGGCAATGCTGCCAGCGTTCTGGGCACTTTTCCCATTGATATCGATGTGGATGAATTTTTTGATGCCCAATAAGTTCTTTTTCTACCCGTTTGTACATATTATTAATTTTTAATTTGTATATATATCTATTAAGTTTTATATCGAACTAGAAATCCATGTATGAAATATTGAAATAAATTAAAAAATATATTTATTAAATACTTTACATTTTCTACTAAACAACCTTTAGGTGATTCAGAGACAAAAAGTGGTAGAATAAAAGAGATAAAGGGGAATACAAAATAGAAATACAAATGATACATTACAATTATAAATAAAAATGAATAAACTAAATACAAAAATATAGCTAACAATTGTTTGAGTATGTAGGTTACTTATTAAAAAAAAGTGACAATTGAGAAAAAATAACGCTGTGATGATACTACACTTTCTCCCGGAAGAGCGTATTTCACAGAGAATTTTTTTTCGATGGGATTTCATCAAATGACTCCTATCGCTCTGGGTGGAGCAATTAGGAGTTTCAGACTTAAGTCAGGGTTGGCGCACTAGTTGATCGATTGGCTGCTGCTGCGTGTCTCGCATTCAATTCTCACACAGTACAAATATTTGTAACCTGGTCTACATAAATAGTTGTTTGAGTTTCTTGTATATGTGAGTTTACAGGTTTGTGAATGCACCCGCGATACAGGAGTAATTCCTAGTGCGGCAACATTTTTATTAAAGTGTCTAAAATTTTTTATAGAAGAGGACCAATGGATCATCACTCAACTCGTTTGTTTCATAGAAGGAACCTTAAGAATTAAATAACGGGTTGTGGCCCATTGGCCCTCTTTTACAAATAAATTACATTCACCTGAGCATTGGTAGAGTGCAACTGCACTTTTGACCCCTGACCGTACATGCCAGTATCATCGGACCTTATACACCCTATATAACTTTTTGCTAAGCTTATTTATTTATTATATACTTTATTGTACACCATTACACATACAAAAAAGAAACTAAAACACATATGTATACCATGAGCGACCTTATCGCTTACCGCGATCTCTTCTAGGCAACTTGTAATGGACAGTAATTGCCTGGACAAGAAATGGGGCTGTCATTGGTGAAGCTTAGTGTTGCATATTTATGGCACATGAGCCAAATTGAACATTTTTCTTGTTTTAAATTACTTTTCGGCCTATTTTATCGTAATATTGTACTCTGTGAATTTGAAAGCGTAATTAAACATTTTTTTTTTCAAATAGAAACTTATGTTTTATGTTATCCTTTATGTTTCCAGGAGGTCTAGTATTAACAGTGCCAGGCAAGTTAGTGTGCGGCGGGCTGGCGGGCGCGGTGGCGCAGTCCATCTCGTACCCGCTGGACGTGACGCGGCGCCGCATGCAGCTCGCCTGCATGGACGCGCACACCGCCAAGTTCGGGTATGTCCGCATGTTTACTGTGCTTCTTGTATACGCCATAAGATAAGTTTGGCCATCAAAAAATTATGGCCGCTTTGGACTTGTATCGACACATCTATAGATTATATTAACCTATGAATAATGAAATCTCATATTAATCCCTCAACATTTACATAATACCACTTACTTTCATGAGAGACAACGGTCGAAATTTCAGCGTTGGTACGCTGAAATTTCGACCGTTGTCTTTGGTGGTCCAAACAAGTACTGATACTGCCCTATTAAACCAAAAAACGGTAACTGTATAAGAGTTTAAAAAAAAAAAAAAAAACGAATACTGAATAAAAGTACCCGCAGCTTGGTATAATGATAAAAAGTACATAATATCTCAAGCCCATGCCTATGTCCCAAGTTAAATTCCATTAACATGGGTTTAGCATAGATGCCCTGAGCAAACTGAAAAGACTCGTCTGCTTCTGGAGAGAGGTGGGCTCGTTGGAGTGAAGGCCGCCATGGCCCACGCATTATGGTCCACCAAGAACTAAGTGCGGAAACCAGACCATAAAGAGATCGGTTTAACGGCTTAGGCGTGAAGACGTAACAAACAAACACTTATTTTCGCTTAAATAACAGTGTTGGGCGCAGTTAACTACTATTCTGTAATCAGATTACAAATTACTATTGAAAGTAGTTAACTACATGTAGTTATGATTACATGTAACTTAACTACAGTAATCAAACTACACGAAGTAGTTGTTAATTTGATTGCTGTAATCTAGTAGTCATGATTACTGATTATTTGAGTACTAAGAACTTATATTTAGAAATTAAATAAACATAAAAAGTGATGAAATTATTGATTTGTTACAACTGAATCTAGCTCTAAAATTAAATTTAAAAGAAAACTTAATCTGAATGTATAAAAATTCATGTATTTCACGAATAATTGAATGCAGGAGTTGAAGTCGTAGATGATTAATGATGTCCATATTATATTACATAATATTATTATTGTTTTGATTGACAAGTAATCAAAAAACCCACCTTTAAATGTGTAGTTATAAAAAGTAGTCTTGTAATCGTTATTGCAACTATAATTTGTAAGTAGTAATCAAAATGTTTAACTACTTTTTATGATTATTTAAAGTAGTTTGTAGTTTTGATTACTACCTACAATATGAAGTCGTAGTTATTAATCAGTAGTTAGATTACATATTGCCCAACACTGATACATAATAATGTGGAGCGTTTTTGCCATTTTGAAGCAATAAAAAAAAATTGAATTTGCAAAAAAAAATTGAAATAACTCTTTTTGGCTTAGTAGGGCAAATAGTAGGTTCAAAATACAATGATTAATATAAGAAAATATTCGCTTGAGGGGTTAAAACATGGGTTATAGTTATCAATCACAACTTTTGACTGTAAGAGAGAACTGTAAAAAGTGCAGGTGCTGTCTTGACTAGGCTTAAAAGAAGAGATGTAAAGTTCAAGGAGGTTATGAACGCAATAAAGGCATGCTCACATACTATATGTTGCACTATGTGATCCTTTGGACTATCGTTTAATTAAGCTTCGCCCTTGTATATGTATACCACATACCACTGTCTCTCCTTCTTATTTTATAAATGGTACTGAAAATAATGCGAGCTTAGAGTGGCCATTATTTTTGGCAGGAACACTATTCTTCTATTAATACTTTACTACTGTCTAATTTAGATTCGAATAAGAATAGATAAACGATATACTGGGTATAGTGATTCACCACAAATTATAATTAAAATAACATTCCCGGATGAACTATATATATATGTGTGTATATTTTGTTACCGGTAGCGAAATAACTTCAATAAGTACCTCATATGTAATCCACTAACTTTAAAAAAAAAAAATTACTCTTATGTTTCAACAAAATAATTCATGTTATGTTATCCATGTTATGTTATGCTACTACGTTTATGCATCATGTAATTAACGCATACATATGTATTTACCTATAAAGGCAATACGACACGGTTTACTGTCGCGTAAAGGCGCTGTCAATATTATTGGTACCACAGATTGGAATTCGTCGAATAAATTGAGGATGGAGCGTGTGACAGACTTTTACAGACTAAAATCCACCCGTGTTCCATTCGCTTCAAGCCCGCGATGACAAACGAACAATTCCGCAACCCACCGATTTGCTATTGTTTATTGTATCGAGCCCTTTCATGAAAAAATGTTAATAATTATTCTAAAGGGCCTCTGCGAGTTGGTTTCGGCTCCTCGTACTCCTTCCAAAGGTCCAGGACCTCAGGGTCCTGAGATAAATAAATTCTATTAGTAACTAGTAGTATTTGTTTAGAAATGAATGTATTATCATAAATATTTTTTAATTATGGAAGAGATTTGCATTCTTCCTAAAAAAGGATCGGTAAGTATGTTCGTGTTTAAAAAAAATAGGTAATATCCGATAAATGTAAATCTAAGTGGAACCGTGTAAGATTGCCTTTACGCTATGAGGTGATATATAGCACCGTGCACCCTTCCCAATGTATTCTAATGTATATGATTCTATTCCTAACTAATGCAGTAATATTTCTGATTGCATGTTATTTTCACGTGGTGTTGGCAACACTTGCAGGAGGTTGGTTAATCATATTTTTGTATATTCTATTATTAAGATTTATTTTTTAATAATTTTAACCTGATATCTTGTTTAGAAAATAATATCTAACAGTGGAGTAGTACTTGAATGTTTCTTTAACATTCTTGATTACATACTAACAAAATCTTGAAAAGTTTGTAGGCTCTTGAAAATCGTCTATTTGTTAGAAAACTACTAGCTTATTTTGTTCATCTACTTTAGCTGATAACCACTTTATGGAGACCTACCATAGCCAGAATATCTCGCGGAAGGCGTAAAAAATCAAATAAGTAATGATCCAAAATAGGTCTGGATATAAAAATTTAAATATACCTTTAGCAAGCATGGATTAAACCTATGCGTGTGAATTGCCTTTGCCCAGCACTGGCGCAATATAGATTGATGGTGACAGTTCGATATAGAGATGTTCTACTGCACTACCTTTGTTGCAAGCTGCTTCTAGCATATTCTTTTCAACTTACAAGCAATTGTGTCAAATATCACTTTGGACGTGACTGGCACTGCTGTTGATAAATCTAACAACATAAGAATGATGCATCTTAGATTTGGTTATTATACACTTTCATTCCACAGAAATCAATTCCTGCCACTAATAAAATCTCTCACATTTCACAGCACTGGCATGATAAAGACGCTTACCCTCATATACCGTGAAAACGGCATAGTGAAGGGTTTGTACCGCGGTATGAGCATCAACTACATCCGAGCGATACCCATGGTCGCCACCTCCTTCTCCACTTACGAGCTGATGAAGCAGCTGCTGCAACTCGACACAGGAATGAGAGTCTCGTAACGACGACAACATGGCGACTTTACTCGGTAATTCCTGCCTTTGCGCTATCTAATGTTAGTGGCTTTTGCGCAAAATAATTTGGCTGAATACTCTTTTAAAAGTCTAGTACCCATGACTATTTTACTCTTGTACCTATTTTAGTTGTTATTTAATTTAAATGGAAAGGGGAGTTGCGCACACTATGTTTCCTTCAGTACTTATATAAAATCAGTATTTAAAACTTGTAATGCTCACTATAACATGTATTTGTAATATACATAAGATTTAATATAGTACACTCTATTTTGTACATGTTCAGTGAATAGATAGAAACAGAGTTAATGTAAGTTGCAGGATGTTATAAGCCACGGTAAAGTATCTGTGTACCCAAAACTAGCGCGCTTTAGCAGCTGCGGTTTGCGTTAGCAACAAAGGTGGCCACATTATCGACCCCTGAGGGAACCCGACATTAATTAAGCAATCTAAAAACCTTGAAATACCACTCAAATCGATCCCTCAGGAAATCTGCTATCCAATAACATCACATAACCCAGTAAGTAAGCTGTAGTATGAAAGAAAATTGCTGTTATATGGCGCCTGCAAATCGACCCTGTCGAAGGCTTTTGAAGAGTCAAGGAAAATGGCAAGCACTTTCAAAAATTTTTCGAAGTCTTCGCTTCAAATTTGATTGGCATACACTTTATCTTCAGTGAATCGGTTTTAGCGAATGCAATTGAATAAGTTGTATGCTTCAAGGTATGCCAGTAGCTTACTGTTCTACTCTTTCTGTTCGGCTGACTATTTCGACAAGAGTGCAAAACAGCATCGTCGAAAGTTGGATGCAAGTTTCAGACGCAAATGTTTATAGAGGAAACAGGCACGTCAATATCGAGGAAACCTTCTAAAGTTTATGTCCCGTCAAATAACTTTCGTATTAGAGAAATATTTAGTTTTAAATTATGAATTAATAAGCATAAATTCCGTGCCTTTTCTGCTTTTCACAAAGTATATTTAGAAAACATATTTCATTGTTATACCTGTTAGCTATTGATTTAATTTGTTATAAACAAATGCGATGTCAATGTATCATAATCTGATAAGCTTAGTTCTTTCCTATGATTCCTAATCTATTCAAAAAATGTATTGAATAAACTGATTTAGCCTTTGCTACGTTTAAATATTTGAATAGACCTACAATTTCAAGTTCATGGAACTGGTTAATCTGCAATTTTAATATTCGTGATTTTATGACTTACATAGATTCCATTGGAACTGGTCTTAATAAATCTTCTTTAGACCCAACTTTCAAGTGTTAAGAGGTAAGTTGGTAATTGAAATACGAAGATCTACACCTAGATTGTCACGAAAGACTTGGTCAATTTCGAGTTAGTGGTAAATCGATGTTTAGTTTGGGTTGGTATGACGAATACTCAATAGCTGTTTGTTAGTCGTCTATTGAAATTTCGAACACATAACATAATAATAAAGTCAGCTTTAAAAAGTTGGTGTGTTGTTATAAAAACAGGGTGACAAGGTTAGTATCTAAGATGATTCATTCCACGTATGTAATGCGTCTTTTATATTTTAATACAAAATTATATATATAATATACGTTAAACTAAGTTATTTATCGCACATTAAATGTGACATTAATAAACTTCATAGAACAATGGAGCAGTTTTTCCTTGTGTTTTTATAAAGCACTGATAAGTTTGATCGACATTTTATTCTTGAATTCAATTTAACATTTATTTTATATCAGATTTCCCCAGAAGGGGGTTATGTTTTTTCTCTCTAAGATTAAATATTTCCTATTGTTACACAATTTAAATGTTGTAGCACCAAAGATGCAGGTAACTTTCAAACAGTATAATATAATAATAAAAAATGAATGTAATTTGTCTAGTCGACAAAATAAAGTAATTATCTGGTTTAAGTATATTGGTCTATTGTATTAGTGCACAAATGGACTGCAAACAACAACCTATTAATAAATTATTTTCCTGTAAATTTGTGTATTTTATTTCTACTTTGGAATGGTGAAAGAAAACCCCCTTACTTTTTTATAATTAATTTTATTTATTATATCTAATTCCTATCAACAGGCATAGTACACGTTGCAAGAATAATTATTTTACCGTAATGTGTTTACATTTTAAATTATTGCCATTGTGTAGCGAATCCAGATGGAAGTATGTATATTTGTCTGTCGTCGGCGCAATATCAAATGTCGAGTCCCACTTATACATGAACACACTATGCATACAAAAGATCAAGATTTTTCTCAATAGATTTAAATGTCGATCGCCTATGCGGTTTGCCAGTAAAGCCTTAATTTTAAATTTACACGAGCTTCGATTGGGTGAAATAACGCCAAAAGCCGAGAAATCAAACTTGTGCTACAGTAATTGTTTGTTTTATTTCACGCGAACGAGGCTCGCCATACATTCTCATTTTTTTTTGTTATTTTTTTTTTCTTTTAAGGATATTATATTTTATTTTTTTATCTATAACTTACATACTTAATACTTAGATCAAAGAAACGTGTGGCTTCAGGTGTCATTGGTGGGTAAGGTCTTTGTATAATTAGTACGCACGCGTTTAATTTAGGAAATAAAAACAAATATTACAATTATTTTATAAATCTGAAATTTTATTTTAAATTGAAAGATGGCACTGACAAAAGAAAATGTCCACTGTTCAGATTCTAAAATAAGTACACGCTTTCTACATGGAATTGGAATAAAAAACTTGCTTTTGTCAGTTATTCTATAAATAGAAAAAAATGCTTTATAAGGAAACCAGGGTTTATCAGTGAATATGTAATCTTAAAAAACATGCTTTAACACTTTTATAACCCCCTGTTATAAATTTCTATCCTAAGATGTTATAAAACAATTTCCCAGTTCGCAATGACCTCATATAAAATTGTTATGAATATATTTAGTTACTTACCTCCTTTATGAAATGAGTACAATAATGGGAAAATATTTCAAAATATTCGACACTTAATATAAACAAAAACAACCTATCGGGCGCCTTGATCTTTAGGTATTTACAAAAATTACCTAAAATTATTTTATAATCAAATATAGAATAAAAAAAAATGTCTCAGATAAATTAGGGGACAAAATGTCCCCCAATATAACGCGTATCGCTGTCAAATTGGCAAATAACATGTCCCGCGTCATGTGAATGCGTTGTAAAATGTTGGGAGGCAAGTTGCGGGACACCGGGCAATGTTGTGTCTGGTAAATTGAGCGTTGCGCATCATATTTGGGGACAGTTTGTCCCCTAATGTCTGAGACTTAAAGCTCCACTCTTGTGAAACACTATTCCATGTCATACAGGTACTGTGGCACAAGAAAAGGAGAATTTTGAATAATTAATAAATCTCGAAATGCAAAAATCGTTCTCTCTAGACATTTTATGACAGAATGATTGCACTGGGGTATAAACAATAAGATTTCCTAATACTTTTAAACAGACTTACAGTCGAACTAAAGATATTACATGTATTATAGATATATGTATAATAAAAATAATTACATAATGCCATTCTGTCATAAAATTAAATGCTTGCTATTGCTTTGTAGACCTCGATCAATACCCCCGCAGTATGTGTATTATTGTGTAAGGTAAATATCAAATAGTAAAAAAAACTTTAATATTTCTTTTGTAAAGCAACTAAAAATACAAAGTTATATAGGATGCGACTCGTAACAGATTTTGATCTACAGTAACTTAATTCGAAAAACATCATTATATTTGCTAGATTGACAATAATCATGTTGTTTTCACTAATTATAAGTTCCATTACTGCACATTAGATGTAAGATCATAAGCTTTATGGGAATCCAATAGGGCGCACATTTAGTCACCAAAGATTACATTATGATGGTATGTCCATTACTCGCCTGTCGATCCATGGTGACACGAGACGAATGCGAAATAAAACTACTGTTTTTAATAAATGTACGAGTTTAATGAGGTCCAATCGTCTTCAATACATATTATACTGTATAGAATCAAAACGTGAGAGACGTCGCGCTCCGTCGGGCCGCGGGACATGAACATACCAGCATAACTAGTGCGGAGCGAGTGCACACTCAACGGCGACTTCCTAACTCGGGCGTGGCGACGCACACTTACAGCTCGGCGGCGGCGGCGCTCAGCCGTGCGCCAGCCAGTGCGCCACCCGCACCAGGCTCTCCAGGCGCGCGCGGGCCGTGCGGCGCGCCGCCAGCCCCCGCGCGCCCCGCGCCCGCCGCCCCCGCGCGCCCCGCGCCGCCCCCAGGCGCCCCGCCGCGCCCAAGCCCGCCCCGCCCCGCACGCTCTCCGCCCGCTTGATATGCGCCTCCTCTGCAATAACAAACACTTGCCATAAGCACCACTCTTACTTGAACAGCTGCAGCTTATCTAACACGACAAAAAGGCCTTGCCTACTGTACACAGACGCATAGCTTCATAGACGCTTCGAAATACCCCAGGCCACTTAAGCAGTATAACATACTGAATCCTTTGCCACGCAGCACGACTTTGCCGCTTTGTTAATAGTTTCATAATTTTACATGTAAGCTAGCGTACGCCAAGCGTATGATGAAATCCACGTCTCTGAAGCTACGCGTCCGTGAACAATAGGCTTAACACTTCCCTGAAATACCATGAATGGACTGCTGATAATTATGCTAAAAAGACACCACATATCAAGCGTTATTATGCCAATAAGATTTTTCAATCATGGAGTCACATATTCGGATACACAATTAAATTGAATGTAGTAAAACAGTGTTGTTACTTACGTGCAGCCTACATGAAATAATCTGGCGTCCGTCGCGTGACGTGTGGCTCGCCACGTCGCGGAGCCGGGTCGAACTGAAGGCTGGAAACATAACAAATGCATTACTACCGCATTCTAGGACAAACATTAATTAAACTGTAATGGTATTAGGTCATATTTTCCAATATCCACGGTTGGGAATCGACGTTGTCGATTTTGTATATTTGATGTTGAATATCAAATTTAAGTCATCACTTTGCGCTGATAATCATTCCAGAACCTATATCCTTTGAAGTTTTCTTTTGAAAGCAACTAAAAATAACAGGATTCACTATCTATGCACATTCGTTTAAACTCTAAATCGCTTGTACACGTTAAGAAAATTCGCCGGGCCTATGCATTAACTCGTGTCGTTTCTACACATGACTGTGTACATTGTTTTGACGTTGATCAAGAAAAAACATCTTGTCTGCGTTAGACAAGACCTGTGAAGTTGCTATGGTGCGGCAGGGGGTTAGGGTAGATTAAGGGGTAACACGATAAATTTTCGTACCTAAATACGACAATTTTTTTATCGTGTAGATGATGAATTGCTCGTATCTGCTGCAGACACGGTGAAACTTCTTACTGCACAAGCGCCCTAACTACATTTTCCTATTTGAGAAAAAAACACCCATCCATAGATAACTATCGTGATTTGTTAAGCAAAAACTACTTGAAAACTCCCATGTAAGAAGTATCACAGTACCACTATAAATTAGTACTTTCTATTGTCTATCGTCCCTCATTATCGGCAAGGTCAAGTTCGTACTCGTGACAATCACAGCACCTTGAAGTGAAGAAGCCCTATAACATAAACTAGACATACTTACTCCCACTTAGATTGTTTGGTATTGTTCTAGAATGCTTATACACACAGTGACGTTGTTTACCAACATTTGTATGGACAAAAACACTTCAAAAAAACAATAAACAATCTATACTTATGCAAATAAAGCAGAAGAGGTTTTTGTTTGTGTGATTTTAAGCACTAATAGTCTTTGGTACTACCAGTCGTATTGGAAAAATCTTTCTGTATGGAATGGCCAGGTTTATGACGAATAGTGAAGTTATATAACATCACGCCGGACCCATGGAAGCGGAACAGTAACCAAAGACGAGGTGACAGCGAGTTTTAATGTTTTTCATTCTCCATTTTGTTTGAAGCAGAATAACTTGATCTTACTAATAATCGCTTGCTAAATCATAAGGAGACCTAACTCAAAAAGAGGGTATTTGAATCTTTAAACCTATTTACAAAAAAATTGGTTATATTTTCAAATACCCTCCTTTTTACAAATAAAATTCTATTCTCTTTTTTTTTTTTAAATTAAGCGTGCGTTATGTAAACTATAAGGGTTGTACGTATTCGAAATTTCCTTGCCAAGTTACATGAAATTGACACAGTATTAACCAGAACAAACTAATTCTCTTTAAGCTAGTGGCACATGTAGTGCCTGGAGAGATATTGAACTTTTCTTGGATTTCTTTTATCTACAACATCGAAAGTGTTAAAGCTAGATTATTTACAAAAAAAGCATTACTTACAATGAGTACTTAAGCGCATCATCCAATTCCATAATGGCGGCTTGGTTACCGCATCTGAAACAATAGTGTTTACATTAAAGAAGGTTGCGTAACAGCATATTGTTCGCGCCGCCGATGTAAATTTTATCTAATCGAATTATATCGCTGTGTTGTGATTAGAAGGTGTCCACGACGCTGCTTTCACCTGTTATTGTTGCAAGATGACTGTCGCATGTCTTGACAAAATAAAATAGTGAAAATGAAATGAAAATAATTTATTTTAGTTGTAAGTTGAACTGTTTATCTTCTATCGTGTGAGCATGAAATATATAAGAATAATTCATGTAGTCAACCAGTAGTTTGTAAGAGGGACTTACTGGCAAGGAATCTTTTTTCCTCAATTTTTCTACTGTAATATAGAAATATTGTAAGCAAACCATTTTTTTTAAAAGAGTAACCATGGTGTTTCTTGCCGGTTCTTCTCCATTGGAAACAACCAATTTGGAACCGTGCACTAGCTTCTGACGTTTTATAAGTGTCCATGTAGGCCTTCGTGAAATAAAAATTATTTTGATTTTGATTGACTTAATTCTAGAGAACATCTATAGGACTTACCCTAATTTTATTACAATCTAGACTTGTATGTAGACTAAAAAGTAATTTATTTATATCCTAAAGTTATAAATTGTCTATACTAAGAATGTGTCCAATAATGTTTTTCTTATTGTCTCTATTAATGCAAATACGCTTCTTTCTTGTGCTTATTAGATAGCAGAATTGCAAAATTATACTATCAGTAACGCTAACAATTGTTAGTTGTTGTTGTTTTTTCTATATTTGTATGGTCGAGAAGCTAGAATGTCATGAAGGCAAAAGTTGAACAGCAGAACAAAAATAGACCTAATAAGACCCATGTGAGCTATTGTAACAGTATTTAAAAGCGTTTTAGAAGCTGCTATAATAAAAAGTATGTGCAAAAACGGACGGAACGGACGGGTTAATTATCAAAATAAGTTTGCGATAAACGCGGAAGTATTCTATTAACACCATTTTACAAAAAAAGCAATACATAATTTGGCCTTATCAGCAAAATATAGGAGCAGAAATAATTACTGTTTTTATTGAAATCGATCAGATTTTAGGCCGATAAATACCATCAATGGAATTCTAGTACAGTTACACAGTTGTTTTAAGACCATCTCACAATAAGTTCGTAATTTGTATGGGAGGACTTATGCAAAATAGTCATTTTGTTCATTGTTAAGCCTCGACCGACCTCAATGGTCGAATCACGTTGGTGTACCGTTCTCTACAACACATGTGAAGGTTAAGTTGGGGCCAATGTTTGATAATTGTCATTGTTGGACGTCATAAATTAGCTAGCATAATCAGCCTTATAATGTTCTCACTTAAGGGACTCCTCTCTAGGAATGGCCGTACTCCAACACGCGAGCCCAGTGTAAATTGGTGGTGGAAATGCCGGTTTTCTCACGATGTTTTCCTTCACCGTTTTGAGTTGAATTAAATTACACAAAGTACAACTCTTAAGTTGGAGGTGCTGGGCCAACACTGCTCATCATAAGTTGGTTTGTCTTACCCTATTACATTCGTTGTTTCGACAGTATTCGATTTCTCGTGAATATCTTACATGAACAAGCCGAGTGCATTCACAATCATTATGCACGGTATAATTAGCTTCGAAATCAGTGTTGTCTGTGCATAAAGTATTTAAGGAAAAGTAAGATTACAATGACATAGCATTGACTGATTTTTTTCCTTATAGCACCAAGTTTCTCTCAAATAATGAAGTACTCAACAATTTTGCTACCGTAAGGCCACTTTAATATGTATAATGTTACGGCACAAATTTATTAACTATACTTTCATTATATCTAGCAATGTCCTCCCTATATTCTTTCCGGCTCTGAGCCGCTTTTTGCAAATTTCTAACGAAGACATGTAAGTAGTCCCGCCATCTCCTTCGCGGTCTGCTTGGACCCTGTCGTACGACAGCAGTAGTCCAAGAAATATTGTTAAAGACGCCATGTAATTAATTTTCTAGTAAATTAAACTGCTTTTTTCTTTTATTTATTTCAGGTACGAGACTTACACATGCCTGCATTTACTTATCATTCCCCTGATTCAGAAATACTCGATAACTTTTTTATCGACATATTTTTGACATTGACAAATTGCAATTATTATAGGAATTGACGCTCTTTGTCTTCGAAATAATCTGCAGTCGTATACAGATCATTTAGTTTCACTAATCTAATCTATCCCTTGAGGTAGATCTCACCTAATTCTAGCAGTAAACGACGATATTTTGTAATAATTTGCATTAATAATAAACGAGAGGGTAAATAAGACGACTCTCAAAAGAGGGGTTGTGTTTTAACTGCAAGTTAATGGCAAAATTACATTATAAATGCAGTTGAGTAAAATCATCCAATGACAAATCCCGCCCTTGGGCGGAGCGGGAAATAGTGTCAGACTCTTACTGACTAAAAACCTACCCCGTTCCTTCGTTGCCTATAGTGCAGTTGAGGTAACAGAATCGGAACTGAGAAACTCATTGTGTCTGTTTTTTCTTCTTGTTTTTATCTTAAGTTTTATACATTTGGTTTTACAATGTTTTTCTTTCTTTTCTTTCTAACTGTCAACCAACACCAACTGCGCAGTCTGGTCAGTGAGCTTTTAATATGATTATTATTATAACAGACTGAGCAATGAGCAGTTTAAAAGCCTAAGTAAATCCTGCTAGTGCTGCAGGGTCGTTCGAAAGAGTCACCGCAGCCCTGGAACGCAAAGGGTAACTGAAGAAGCACAATCGGGTTTCAGTTCCTAATACGATTACCCACAACAGTAAAAAACTAGCGGTTGGCGCAGTAGTTGAGCGATTCGTTTCCACGCTGCGCTCCGTGTTCAATTCCCGCACGAAACAAATATTTTTATGGCCTACATATAGTTGTTCCGTAACTGGGAATCTTGTGTATAAACCGTTAATTGTTTTGTTTACTCGAATTAATTTACGCATGTACGAAATTAGTTTCTTTAAGTGAAACGATTTTAACCACAATTTAAAACGATCAAAATTTAACGGTGTATAACATTGCATGTCCGAAAATGCACCCACAATATATAAGTAATTTCAAGTGTGCGGCAAACGTTAAACAATAAAAAAAATAGTGGAACTTACCTATAGCAGTAATTGGGTGCTGAGAATATAGTAACGACGTTTCTATCGTGGCACCAGTTGTAGCCCTCCATGACCAGCTGGTGAGCCCTGGAGACCAGTGTCAGCCCGTTGCTGTGGTTGAACGTCTCCGAGATGTCCTGGCCGAAAGTGTAGCCGGCGCCACGCGGCGATATGCCCCATCCGCCTCTGTGGGAACGACAAAATTCATTTTTGTTGTTAAAAATACTTGGCTGTTGTTGTTAGCAACTTCCGTACTTCCTCATTACATGCAAAAATGAACACTGCAAATGGGTCTAAGAATACCTATGTTATTACATGCTTTGGCTTTGTTTTTGCGGTTCAGTACTTCGAAAGGAAAAGACGTAACCCGTATGAAGTCACTTTGTTGTCCGTTTGTCTTTCCGTCCGATTATAATTTAGGTGTCTTCAAGGCTAGAGTGAATATTCTCTTTAACACTAGTGCATCGCACCACCAACGCTTGCATCACTGTTTACCATAAGGTGGGATCGCAGTCAAGCACTAGTTTTTGACTGGCCTGTTGGTCTAGTAGTTAGTGGCCCTGAGTGCTATGCCGGAGGTCGTGGGTCCGATTCCCACCCAGGACAAATGTTTATGTGATGAACACGATCATTTGTTCTGTATCTGGGTGTATCTTATCCATAACTTGTATGTATTTAGAAATATATACCTAGTACGTTTATCAGTTGTCTAATACCCATAACACAAGCTCTGCTTAGCTTGGGACTAACGGCGTTGTGTGTGATAGTTGTGGAATATATAGTTGTGTGGAAATATATACCTAATGGAATACACAGTTGTTGTTTTATATTATTAAAAAAACAACTTTTCAATAAAAATGCAGTTCTATGAATTTAGAAGTCACGTTAGGTAGATGATGTAATAGTAAATTAAATAAGTTTTGCACAAATTAACGCCTCAATGGCAATCCAACATAGCCTTGTAATGAGCTAAACGACAACTCTTGTAAGTCGGCTTAAATAAATTGACGTCACGATGGCCACAGACTTATATTAACTTGAAGTATTAAAAAAAATATTTGTTTTAGATACAGGTGATAAATGATAACGGGAATAGTCGTTGACGTTTTTTTAAATATACCAAGGTAATTGACCTTTTCTTGCAACTTATGTTAGCTTTTTAAAAATTAATGTTAGCGTAACATTAATCTAAAAAAGCTACCATCTCAATTTCCAAGATTAATTTTTTCAAGTTCTGTTCCTCCATTTTATTGATTTTCAAATCTATATGGCTAGATAGACGATATACATAACTGAAAGTCGGAAATTAAGTCTTAATTTAACTTTTTTTTTTAATAATATAACTAGTGCTTGACTGCGATCACGTCAGTGATGCAATCTTTGATGGTGAGGCGCACTAGTTAATTAAGAGCCTATTTACTTTAGCCTTGAAGACACCTAAGTTATAATCGGATGGGAAGACCGCAGACAATTTAATTTATCCGATTAACAAAAAATACAGCGGCACCGCTTGTAAAACAACAACGATAACAAGTTGATTCTCTGAATAATCTGACTCTGGTCAATATGTTCATTATCTTTCCGGAACTGAAGTGTTCGATAACACGTTAACTCCCAGACATTGCGTGGAAAAACAGTACTATTTTAAGCTGAGGTTAAATTTCGAATTAACATGCAAGATGTGGGGGTTATGAACTTGACCCTTACAGGAGGAACTGGCCCGTAATCGCCAAATGAAGACAGTGTGTGGAAAAGCGAGGAGAATGCCTTTGCCCAGCAGTGGTATATCATCATCATTCATATCAGGACATACAACTTATTTAATTAGGACATAAACCTCCCCAAGTGTCGCCACAACGAACGGTCATGTGCGTCTCGCAACCATCGCATACTCGCGACTCTCACCAGTGGTGGTATTCTCTAAGAAAACGCAGCGCTGCCTCAACGACGAAAACCCAAATAGGATACATTGGATTGTCAACCTAATGTTTCCTATACATTGGATTGTTAATTCAATGTATCGATTTGGATATTCGTCGTTGCGGCAGCGCTGCGTTTTCTTAGAGAATAGCACCACAGGTCATCGGTCGACAGTGTCGCGAGGCCTTCCAACGCTGCTCTTTCGTCCAGTGGTTCATGCCATGCTAATTTGTGGAACAAGAGTTACTTTTCCAAGCAGAAAACTGTGACGTGATGGAAAACTTTTATTTATGAACTCGGTTTGTGTTCATAGTAACGACTCGATAATTGAGTAGCGTTATGAAACACATAACATTTCGCCCGTATTACCCGAAGGGAGAGGCAGGAGTGTAATGTAAAGAGCCTTGTCAAGGTTGCGAGATCCTTCGAAAGAGTTACAAGTCCCCAGAACGCAAAAGGCAATTGAAGGAACACTGGGGTTTTAGTCAGTAGTGGGATGACACTCCCTCTCTCTACACTCGGGGCGAAATAAGTTATTTGATGGAAAATAACAGAAACAGTTATGGTAAGTCCCATTAAAATAAGGAGCGGTCTATTGCCTCTAATTGGGCACAACTAGACTAGTCCGCTATTGAGGAATTCCTGACGGGTAAACCCAGTAACACAATTACCAACACGGAAAACAAACATCAAGCAGGGCATTCAAATACTAATTACAACCTTAAAGAAAATATGTAGAACAAGTAGTAGTCGATACCAGAAAATCAATATAATAACCTAGTTAAAGTCACCTACTTAGGAAGATAACCTTTTAAATGTTTAAGAGCGCCCAATCCATGGTACTGCTCATAAAACCACTCTTACACATCTTTCTCCAGATATTTTGGAAACACAGATATCCTTCCTGAAGTTACTATCTAGGTATCTACCGAAAAAAAAAAACATTTTTATTTTAATTAATTCAGTAATAATAGTAATAGTAGTAATTGAGCTATTCTGCTCACCTTTGCATAATTGGCCTATAAATACTACTACTATTATTAAGTTTTAATAATAAAAATTAAGGTTTTTTAAAAAAAAACACTTCCGGGAACAAGTTTTGTCAAATATTTGAATGAGCGACGAAAGTAGTTATCGGATGCCAATAGAGCGGCGTTTAGGCAATATCTCTCTTTTTTCGCGCTACCTCTTTAGCAAACATCGCTTCGAGTGAAACAATAAGCTTTTTTACCATGCTCATATTGACGATAGACAAATCGGGAAGGGTCCTCTTAAGACGTGGATCCACGTTAGAAAAATCTTGAGCCTAGATTTAGTAAATTATTCTTCAGATGTTTTGGTCTACTTTTCTTTGCATCGACACTGTCCAGAATGAATCTGTCTCTGGCGGCCATTAGTAAATAGATTTTAGTCATGGGAATAACAAGAAAGAAAAACGGGTTAAGTATACGATGGGAATTATTACGAGCGCGGGTCAAGCACACGATAGGTTAAGACACATCGTGTGACCAACGCTGCTATAATTAGTCCGCGGATGATACGATGCACGTCCTTGACTCCAAAGGTGCACTGTCGTACAAATACTTTATTTTTGTTATCGGATGCACGCGCACGCTGTGCGCTACTTCTGGGTGTCTGCCCAATAGTTGAAAGCGCCAAAGTTACATAAAACGCAACGACCTGAAGTGAACTTTTACAGTGTGACACGTAAGTACTACTTGTTATAGGGTTTCATGACGATTTCCTGTTACGCATCCTGACTTTGTTACACAATTTGTAGTGTGTATACTAAAATACTCGCATTATTACTTCAGGCTATTCTAAAATTTTACCTTAGTGACTAAGATGAAAATATTTATAGTCCGTACGTAGGTACAATATTGACTGTCTGATAAATTACTTCTTTATAGAACGGTCAGTCAAACCGTTTCAGCGTGTCTTTGACGCGACGTGCAAATTTCTTCGATGAGCCAGACACACGCCCTTTTATCAAACTTTGTTTATAAATGTTATGCACAGCCTCAATTAATAGAAAAAAATTGATAAAGTTTTTTGAACATATACACTCCATTATGTGATTAAGATTAGATTTTTTCTGACGTCACTCTCTTCAATGTCATCTGTATAGCCGTCCTTGTTAACAAACTACATCGTCCGTCAACCATTAATCGCTTGCCATCAGAATAGAGCATAGTCAAACGAGAGCAACCTATCATCAATAATAATAACAAAAAGCTCACCTATCATCAGGGTCACTCCACAGCAGATCACACATGGGACCTTCATGAGGCACCTCCTGCAGACGGTCGAGGGCTCGGATGTGATCCAGGGTGTCAATGGAAGGGCTGAGTCCTCCGTGGAGGCAGAAGATTTGGCCGTCCACCAGCGCAGTCAGGGGCAGGAAGTCAAACAAGTCGGTGAAGTGCTTCCAAACGGACGCGTTGCCGTATTTGCGAAGACATTCGTCATAGAATCCGTATACCTGGGTGATCTGCCTGGACTCGTGGTTGCCGCGGAGGATTGTTATTCTCTCGCGGTATCGAACCTGAAAATTGTTTATGGTGTTAGTTGAGTACAGGGTTTTTCAGTAAACAAAATTTTATGCTTTTTTTGTTTGTAATGTGTATATGATATTATATACCGTAATTAGAGACACAATAGTAAGACAATAGGTGTGCGGACACCGGTGTACTCTTGGGGCATCACAGTTTATAGACGCCTTCAAATTAAAAGTATTTGTCAAATTTGATTTTAAGACGCTTTTTTACATGTATATAGGCCAAATTTGATGACACTAAATTGTATATCTTAGTATGACAACACCTACAAATATCGGGCCTTGGTTCAGGCCATGGTCCGTAGTGAGGAGGGATGGCAGGCGGTCGCCTCCTTCTGCGAAGCAGTAATGCTAGCAAAGGAGGAGGCCGACCGCATCAGGCAGAGGCAACGGGGCGCTCGCCCCAGCCGCCGCCGGGATTCCGATCCCGATTTCCGGCCACCGTAGGCGCGGGCTTGCGGACGGCGTGCAATGGGTAGCACGCTGTCCGATCGTCCGGTAACCGACCGGACCGAGCCCAAGTCGTCGACGGCGCGTTCTGTTCCCGCGCGCCTCAAGGAGCTGTCAGCACACCGAAGAGGCCCAGCCTGCTAACTGCAGGCCGGCAGGGTCGAAGCCTACTGGGGTCATGGGTTAGTTCCGAAAGGAGTGCTCGACCCCGGCACTATAGGCTACGAAGGAACGGGGTAGGTTTTTAGTCAGTAAGAGTCTGACACTACTTCCCGCTCCGCCCAAGGGCGGGATTTGTCATTGGATGATTTTACCTACCATAAAAAAAAAAAAAAAAAAAAAACACCTACAAATATGTACCCATATTTGCAAACCAAATTATTTGATTTCTCTTTCCATAGTCCAAATTTGTAAAAATATCACATTTTTACGAATTTAAACTATAGGAAGAGACCGACAATCATATGAATGACAGTGATGACGATTTACTTTTCTTATTACGACTGCCCTAGAAGTATAATGTATTTTTTTTTAACCCGTTTGCCATAGCAAGTAAGGGTACCTTACCTACTGTACTAGAATTAAAGCTTAAACAAAATGTTCTATGGAATTTCTCAGCCATAAAATGCGAGTTTACATAAAGAATTCAGGTAACACATTTTTCAAGCCTGTAAGTATAAGTAGTGGAATAGTTTCGTTTTTTGAAAGTAAAATGGTTTCATATGATTACAACCTCGGTCAAAATAGTTTTGTCCTTGTAGTCACGAAAGGCTACTAATTTTGTGAACGCGTATGGAGTTTTGAACGCAGATTCTGAAAACTTGTTTCAGTATTACCGAATGGTAATGTGTTACTTAATTTTACACGTTACCAAGGCAATGTCTTACGTGGTTGAACATAAAGTACGTATTTAACGGAATATGACACCAATTCTTTGAAGTGTTCGTTTGACATTAGCTGCACCGCTCGTTAGTAAGCTGAGGTCAATTGAAATACCTTTATAACGTTCGAAAGACGACTACCTCACGTGAGTAGAAGATTTACTGAATTTATAAATACATTAGCAGCAACTTTAAACACGTTATAGTTAACAATAATTGCCTTATGTAAGTAGCCAAAAGGATAATTAATTAAATAAATAAACAAAGCACGATCCCCATGACAATTATCGTTATTGTGTTCTGAGTCATTATCCCAACCACCACATTGCATTAAACTGAAATGTGCGTAGTTGTTCACTTTTAGACATGCTACTCTTTCCACCATTTAGACATACATGAGGTCGAATCCTGGTCTGCGATACAGAATAAGTAATATTGGGAACGTTTGAGAGTTTCCATGGCCCAAGAAAGCAAATGATAAACGAAGGAACAGGAACAAGTGAGCCCTCCCGCTCCACCTCAGAGCGGTAAGTCATTTCATGATTTCCCACCTCAAAAAAAAAACTAGATCGAATCCTTTTGCGAACAGTAAGTCGTTTAACTTCCTGCTGGGGTCATGGGTCAGCTTCCGAAAGGAATAGGCGGCCCTGACACGATAGGCAACGAAGGAACGGGGTAGGTTTTTAGTCAGTAAGAGTCTGACACTACTTCCCGCTCCGCCCAAGGGCGGGATTTGTCATTGGATGATTTTACCAACCATAAAAAAGTCGTTTAACTTTTCCAGAAAACACGCTATATATTCATAGCGGAAATTGAAAAAATAATATAAAAAACATCATTATCTATGATAACGAAAACGTTATTTCTAAGTGCTATTTTAGGAACTCCCGTTGTGAATTACAAATAAGAACAAGAATGTATGTATTTTTTACATTGACGATACGATGAAAGCGATCTTTTGCAAAGACTACTTTCATCGCTTCTATTTACGCCGAATTTCGACTGTTATTGCTATATAATAACGTGCCTCATTTAATGAAAGTATGTTGATAAGACTATGTAAACAGTGACCAAACTTTATCAAAGATACCGGCTGATAAACACTCCCCCTTCGTCTCACTCACGTGACAGAAAAAGTGACATAAAAACAAACTGTTTACGATAATGCCTTTCACAATTTTGAAAAACGATTTTCCGATCATGTAGATCGAGAAAGCCACTTAATCGAATCGGAAACTAGTTCTACATGTTTCTAAATGTTTTCATTAAGGTTCCGTACCTTAAAAGGAAAATACTGAACCCTGATAGGATCACTTTATTGTCCGTCTGTCTGTTTATGTCAAGACCCTTTATCTCGGAAACGCGAGGGGGTATCGAGTTGAAATTAAAACCCTAAATTCAAGTCTGCGGTCACTTGCCGTGCTGTGGAAAAATCAGAAGTTGTTAACGAAAAAAAAAAAAATATACGGCCGTTTATTTCGTAAAAAACCAATATTTCGACACTCTCAAGAGAATCAAAATTCATAGGGTACTTCTCGTTGACCTAGAACACTGAATATTGTCATCTTATTGCACAAGTAAAGGAATAAATCTGAAAGCTGTAAATTGGTGCTTACGTCAGAAAAAAATCTTCCGAGACTCGATTTGGGAATTGAATTATTAACATAAATCAGCGGGCCTAAAAAAGGCACATGAGCAATTCATCTAGAGCAAATCATATTCCGAATTCTTAGCAGATCATAAACAATTCTTCTGATATTCCTAAAATGGTTGCACAATTAGTCGAATCATACTCAATTCACCGCATATCAGAATCAATATGATTCTGATATGCGGTGCCTGATATGCCTTGTAAATATTGCCGTATAAAAAAAAATATGATTCTACAAAAGTGGCCTTTTTAGCCCCCCAGTTAGTACGGAACCCTCAGCGTGCGAGTCCGACTCGCTCTTGCTCAGTTTTTTTTTATTTTTATCGGTACTAAATTGATTGAACACAGATTTGTGTGTTGTCTGGTACAATTAGAATTGTGTTAATACAGACGTGCGTCGGGATACCTACATACATACAGCTGTTCATATACTTATTATTGCGTTTATCAAAGCAAAATTACACGTTGCCGCGAATCACGTAGTCCTGAGTAAATATGCAAATTTATTTTTTCGTATAATACACGACCAAGTGATTTACTGAAGGTGACTTTCAGTCTATTAGTTTTCTTTCTACGTAACTAAAAAAAAATGTAACAGAAAGATATGTCAGGTCAACGGAACGCATTGGCAGCGAACGTGTGTATCCAATGTCTGTATGTAACATACTGTTATTTCCACTTACGAAAGTACATTGACTGATTGCAGCAAGATTTTTCTTAGTCACAATAGCTGTCCCAGACAGTAACAAAATCAGATAATGTACCTACCGCACACCCCGCGTCGAAGCAAAGGAGCATAAAAGTTATTTATAGAATAAGGTTTCCGGTCCATGGAAACATGGTGAACGGCAAGCGAATTGGATACGTTGGCCAAGCAAAATAGAAACGTTTGGATGCACACATAACTGGTGTCGGAGCTTTGTTTAATGTCCTTCAGTTTCTGCGAGCCTAATCAACTCATTCATGTAATTGAGGTAGGTGCTAGGTAAGCCTATCCATACTAATATAAAAAATATACAAGTAACTGTCTATCTGTCTGTTAGGCTTTCACGGGTAAACTACTGAACCGATTTTGATGTTATTTGGTACGGAGTAAGCTTTTATCTGTCTTCGACTTCGCGTCCGTAATTACCAACATTCACGCGGACGAAGCTAAGCTAGTATTATAATTATAAAGGAGAAACTTGAGTGACTAACATACCAGCCGAAACTAGAGCCTGGGCGCGTGAAATTTTATATAAGGTTTCCTTTTATGATGTACGCGAGAACTAAGAGAGGATATTCCAAAATTTACTCCCTAAGGGGATGAAACGAGAGTCCAAAGTTTGTGTGAAGAAACCTATTTTCTCGCTGGCGAAGCTGCGTCAGAAATTAGTTTTAAATAAAGTACATTGACCCTCCTACTCGAGCAGTGGTGGCCGACTGGTAACGGCCCCGACTTACGAGTTGTAGGCCGCTGGTTCAAACCCTACCAGGCGCATTACTTTTTGTAATTTATTTATCACCACTGCTCTTAAAACGATGAAGGAAAAACATCGTGAGGAAACCGACATGTCTTAGAACCAAAAATTCGAAGACATGTGACATTCACCAACCCGCACTGGGTCCGCGTGGTGGATTACGGCCCATTCCCTCTCCTAGAGAGGAGGCCTGTGTCCCAGCAGTGGGAACATTAAAAGGCTGATTGATGATGATGATGACCCTCCTACATTTATTGAAATTCTTAATTTAAAAAATGGAAATAAACACACAAAGCTTTCTTGAAACAACAACTATCGTGATCCTTTGTGAAATGTAATACACACTTGAATACCACGATTATCACACACATTGGGTTTTGCTTCTAACACGCACAGTTTTACACAATTTTAACACACATAGTAAATAAAACTGTTTCTTTATCAGTGTACTTTTTTTTAATTTATATAATATAGTATATTTTTAATTAGCTAACTTATGTATTTGTTTTCTGTACACTGTGTGTACATCTATCATCCAACTCTCCTGTGGCAGGTCTGCTGGAAGAAATTTCACTTGAAATAAGCAGTAGCTTTGTGCTCTTCTATCTGTTTGTTATTTTCATTTTTTAAGTGTTTGTGTGTGCATAAATTAATAAATACTTTATTCTAAATTTATCTGACGCCTACTGTAGTTGACTATAACATCATCAGCCAAGACTATCAGCGATAGGGGACTTAAATCATTATTTTAGGCACCGGAGGTGTGTCAAGCAGAACTAATTCTGTAATAATTCCATGTCATTACGCGTCATCATCGGCCACTAAAAAAACAGTAAGTCATCATAACCCCGGTTTCGTCACCGGCCAGTCATATGCACTTACGTCTAACGGCCGTCACACTTTCGCTGAATAATCACTTGCGTCATAACATCAATTGTTTTGTACACAATGTTAAATCTTACCCTAGCAGAAAAGCAAAGAAACATTGAATGTGTTGTGTGAAAGGTAAAATGGCTAGAAAGGGTAGGGAAAATGATAATAATATGAATGAAAACGGTGTGTATTTATTTAAAAAAAAAATATAACCCTCCTTTGGCTTTGCCGTAATCGGGTAAAAAAGATCAGGTTGTTTTTCTTGTGTGAAAATTTATCAAATTACTTCTCCCGCTCTGGTTGAAACGAGAGGACGTGTCAGACTTTTACTGACTAAACCCACCATGTTTCTTTAGTTGTCTTTTGCGTTTCAATGCCACGATAACTCTTTCGAACTTTCTTTCAGCCCTAATAGGCTGATGCCTGCCCCACTGGGCTCCATCAGTTAACAGGATTATGAAGACGTTATATTCTTACCTTAAGAGCGACGAGCAATGTGACAGTCTCGACGCTGTAGTATCCGCGGTCGACATAGTCGCCCATGAATAGATAGTTGGTGTCAGGGGAACGTCCGCCGATACGGAACAGTTCCATCAGATCGTGGAACTGTCCGTGGACATCCCCGCAGACGGTCACGGGGCATTTCACCTCCTGGACATTAGACTCCTTCGTGAGGATCTCCTTTGCCTGTAAAAAAAAAAGAAATAAACGTAAACAAGCTATTCGAAATTCAATTTTGTAAATGACATTGAAAACTTTTGCATTTTAGAAACATCTTTTGAATGAGGCAGCTGATTGAGCGTTAAAATATGGAAATCAGAATGAGACGATCTACATAATCAGTCAAATAATAACCATCATAAGACAATAGACACGAGTCCAAAGACACCAAACATACTTTTGTCCTCTTATTCATACAGAAGATATTATCTTATTGAGGTAATTCAAAAATCAATAACGCAAACTACCAACGCAAATATTTCTTTACTTATTTATTGAGTTCTTGACCCAATCTTGAAGATACAATCATCCTAGTCGAAGGTCGTAAAATTCCAGCTTTCAATTAATACCCCATACAGAGTTACAATAAACAAGACTGGGGGGAGATATGTCTAAAAATTACATGACAGCTTGATCTCTATAGAAATCTATTAGATCTTGTATTGAGAGTGATCCTGCCTGTGCGATAAAACTACTAAATTAAATTTGAAGGTGACCAAGTTTCTAAGAATACTTTCTGGACAAATAGTCCGGAGAAATTACATTGAAAAAGAAGCTAACATTTTTCTTTTGTCTTTGACGTATAGGGTACAGACAAGGGGAAAGGTGTGTTAAAATGTATCCTGCCAATCGTTAACATCTTATTTCAATTTACCTCGATGGAAATATGTAGACCTATAATTAAAAGCGAAATACCACTTACTGATTAATCACGGAATCTCAGAAACTATAACACCTACAAACTTAAAATTTGGCAGGTAGGTTCCTTATAGGGTGTAGGCATCCGCTAAGAATGGATTTTACGAAATCACCCCTAAGGAGGTAAAGACTTTCACGAGGGCGAAGCTGCTGGCAGAAGCTAGTATAAATATAAGATTGTACTTCAAGCAAAAATGTTATTATAACTGGACAAAATTAACGGTGGCCCGCAACACGTCAACTGTCCCGTTCTTCTTTATGTCTCCGGTAGTTATTCGTCAAGATAACTTCGTCCATAATCGCACAAACAAAATTTTCAGTTTGCCCAATAAGGTCGCCAAAACGTAGCCAGTTTATGGACGCCGAGAAATCTACATTAAGCTCACGGAGAGACCGATAAAAGCACCCGTGAAGCTCCTTGCCTTTCCATAACTCCTTGCGGTCATCCGTAGTAAAAATTATAGGTTTTGCACTAGATCTTTAAGCTATAGACAACGAGATGAGTCTTTTGTTCACTGCGATCACAATGGGTGCACAACCACATCGGTTTTAAGAAAAAAATCTCTGAGGCTGCATGCACACCTCTCGGTTGTGCAGTCATCGCGTTTGATAAACCTCGACTTCCACACTTCTGTGGGATGTAGTGTCATAACCGATCATCTTGGGTGGAGCGTCAAACTCTAAGTCAAATGAGTATGAAGGCTATTTAATACCTTCTTCAGACGGCCAAAGATCCTTCAACGATTGCTTCATGCCAGCAACGTCGGTATACGGTCGAGGAGAGGGAATACAAAGTGTGAATCTATTCTCCCCTCGCTGCATATGCTTGACTGCGCATTTGTCCACATCAAATTCCATACTGATGGCACTACTAAAAGTTTCAGTAATCTTCAGTAACTCGATCAGTCAGATCAGAGAAAAGAGTTCCAAGTCATCCATGTAAAAAAAGTAAGACTGACCACCACTTCTCAACTGATACCCCAGGTCTGAATCTTCTAATAAACCAAGTACTTAGAGGATTCAGGGCTAATTAGTTTAAAACTTAGGACATAAGAGGCTTTCAATATACAATTCAAGAAAAAAAAAAATATTGCTGGGCTAAATCCTTTTTTCCCGGTCAAAAGCAGCGTTTTTATGGCTCAGCTGACTGAAAACACAGGATCCTTCAAACAACTTACAAAGTATTAAAATTCATATCAGCTGTTGACAAGCATTTTGATAAATTAACCATTCATTACTAAATTATTTAGATAAGTCCATGATTGATAAGTTTTCCATTTGTTTTGTGTCCACCATTTTAGTTTTTTCTAACAATATTCTATTCCGAATAAGAACAATGACAAGGCTTGTCAACAATAGCCTGTAAAAATGGGCTTTAGGCTCATTTCAAACGCATTTGGACATTCTGAATAACTGACACGGTTGAATAAACTGTTTATTTTATGTCGTATTGTTTGCATTTCTATTGCTGAAGGGTCACTCGTCAAAGCGCCATAAAGATGGATATGTGGAATATTCGGGGCTTTACCAACCAATCATCTTTCTTTAAGTACGCACTTCTGCAATGTTAAGATTACTTTAATTGCGTAATGGCTGAAGAACAGTTTCTCTGCACATTTTCCATTGCTTCTTTAGCCAGAGTCCATTAAAATAGATAGATAGTAAAACGTCGATGGACGTGACTATAGCTACAATTATAGTCAGTATTCAAGGGCCATGAGAAAGATTATGCCTGCCCGTGATTATCGTGATGCTTTGAGATAACCTTTCTTAGAATAAAGTCGAGTTACACATTACGTAGATTAACTTGCAAAACGAAGCAACGATTTACGTTATTTCAGTACGTCAGCTTCTAAAATGTTGATAACACCGATTTGTTTATAAGAGAACCCTACATCTGATGCGGGTTTGACGTTTTTCGACCACCGAGTGGTCCTGAATGATGCCGTTATTTTTACTTCTTTTATAGAATAAATGTCTCGAAATTGTTTTATCATTTTGGCTGGTTTTTTAGTGGACTCACAATGATTGCGTCAGCATTCATTAATAGTATTAAGATATAGATTTAATAACTAATACACTACTTGTGTATACCAATATTCTTTCTTAGCATAAATAAAACAAAATCGCACCTAAGACATAAAAGTGTTAATAAGCTCTACAAAGAACGAATAAAAATAAAAATTACCGCGAGTGCGAATGACATTTCATTAAGGTACAAAGGACTGGCCTATGTTGAACGTAAAACGTGGGTTTTCTTAATAATCACGCTCACTAAACATGAAAGGACTATTTAAATAACATGACATTACATGTGCCTTTTGTTTAAAAACATGCTTGGTAAATGCCGAAAAGTGCGAACAGATTATATTAAAACTTGTTAAAGGAGCAGCATGCAAGTATCCTGAGTGCGTAAGGTTCTTTTCAAAGCCCCGGAAAAGTGAAAACTTGGGCGGAACCGAGCACAGTCCATAACTTAAAGTTATGGTATTTAGGTTGACGCGGCAGGTCACGTGTAATCAATATTGGGGCGGAAGCTCCCGCTGCAGAAATAACGATAGTATTGACCGACTGAAGCCAAATGCTTCAAAAGCGCCAAGATTAGTGGTCACTGAAATATGTAAGTAACGAACCATATTATGCGTCATTTAGGTAAGCTGTGTAAGTAAACTAGTAAGTAGGTGAATCTTCAAGTAGGCGATCTAGGTTTATTTCGATCGAATCGGAAATCATGGACTGTGAAATGTATCTATGAATTTGACGGTCTAATAAAAACATGACTTCTACAATCAAAAACTGATTTACCGACATTAGAATGACAAATAGATCGAGCTAATTAATGATTCATTTGGTGTGCCTGTGTCCTTACGTGTGCGATATTTAGTCTGGTAATAAAAAATGTGTGGTGCTATAATAAACAAGCAAAATTTATCACGATTACATATCCACAAAAGGAAGGTAGGCTGGTTTCCATAGCATTCAATCTGATTGAAATTAATCTCGATTGTTAACATGGACAGAAGCTCTATTCATTCGTATTGCTATTCAATTTCTATTCACGAACACAAATAGACTCTCGTTGATTTATTTTTTTACGAGTTAATGTGTTATCTGTATTCCGAAATTAGCATAGGCTACGTAGACATCGAAATAACGAATCAACATTCAAGAGATGTACTCGGTATGTTATGGTAAGTAAAAAAAACTTCACAACTATCAACATATTCCCTATGAGGCTGATGGCATCACATTAGTATACATAATTATAATATATTATTTTAATAATGCAAAGATTGATACGTGATCAAAGGTCAAAATTACATAATTCAAGGATGTTTTACGTTTACAACCTGCTCGGTGAATTATTGTTTTATTGAAATCATTGCAATCTCTGTTACTTTTTCTACACGCAATACCATGCTATGTGCTATAATCGGAAGTCTATGGTAAAGGTGAAAGACCCGACGATACCAATCCAGTTTTTTTTTCTTTTCAGTAGCTATGGTTAAAAATATATTCTTTTAACGTAGACAACGCTCGTTTTGTATCAAAGATGACAAAATTGCAAAGTATGCTCACATAAATTTCCGATACTGATGAATGGTGGAACATTTATCTCTTCATGTTATAAATCTTTTTGCTGTTCGATACTCGACGCTCGAGGTCGGTTACATTTTTTATTAAGTTTTTGTTGTCGTCTAATCAGTTGTTAGTTTATTAGATCACTACCTGTATTTTAATTTTGTATGCAACACTTGCATGTGCGTGCTGATTTTAGAATGATCATGGTGACTGTAAGGTGCCAAATTCTTTTCGACGCTACATTACATATATTCTTTTAGCCACGTATACCTACTTACTAACATAGGAATACGACTCTATGAAAACATGTATTAATTTTATTTATGAAGTCCAACGACTTAGGTGAGCGTCCATTAGCATTTATTTATGTATTTAGGTACCCGCAAAAAGGTCATATTTGTTGCTAGTCTTTCCTAGACCTTGACGAAATTGATAACAAACAAACAAAGTATGACGACATGGTGCATTCTTTTGCAACAACCATTTACATCGCAAATCTGTTACATTATTTCGTACAGTTTTTCTTTCATTTTTGAGATAGATACAAGACAAACATAAAAAATATCAGCTGCTTCATATCCCGCGTCAGTTATTAAAGTCAAAATGTTTTTATGAACACGTTTTGTATGTGTGCACCATTCATATAGCTTGCCAGAATCATTTGATTTAGAAGAATTGGCAGTTCGGAATCACTATGTAAGTAATAGATTAAGAAAGGATCCGCGTCTTTGAAAATTAGAAGTTGGCAGCATGTCATAGATAATACGAATTCGTCAAGTCTCATTGTCTAGTCATGATAGTCATCAGGTGTCATGCGACGTATGCTATTGATGAATCAGAGATAGCTCACGAAATTATCGTGCGTGATTTTTAATGAGAAACAAATGAATTTAATTTGAACGTCAGTATCTGATTCGCCTGTGGGGAGGCTCAAATGCTTAAAGTGGCTCAATGCTAAGCAATTGTGCAGTCGATAGCACACGTGTGGGAAGAGAAATAATATACATATTTATAGAGCACGTGCAGTTTAGGTATAGAATAATAAGAGATAATTAGCATTGTATGCATATTTTTCAATGTGTTATTTATCGATTGGTTCAGCTAATTGGCTGCTTGATTGCGATGCGTGTTGACTAAAGCCACTATATCCTTTGTAACGCCTTTTTTCTGAGGTGGAAATACTCCTCGTATGCTGGGTGGAGCTAGAGGGATTATCACATTTACACAGGTGAGTTTCAATCAGAAACTCACCTGTGTTTCTTTAGTTGCTCATTGCGTTACAGAATCACGGTATCTCTTTAAAAATTTCGCGTGTCCCTAACAGCCCTACTGGGTCCTTACGGTTTTGAAATCTCATTGAGAAGCGCAAGGAACAGTATGCGGTGCTAATGCCGAGAGCTCGATCCTTACCGGACGGTGAGCTATCCATTGCTCGAAAAAGTACCCCTCTTTCTAAAAATCCATAGCTCTATCTAACACCTAAGTTTTTTTAGTCAAAACAGATTAACAAGAGAGTTATAAATCTATGTAAATTGTATAAAAAAGAGTTAAAATTTAAACTTAATACCCTTAATTTAAAACAGTTTTGTATAATCATTTACTATATTAATTAAACTTCCGAAACCAAAAGGTGGCTCGCAAATGGCACTTAAAAGACCAAAGTTAAAAATGATTTAAGTAAATAAAGATGACTTTATGCCATAGACAATCAAAATGAACACTGAATGCTACTAGAAAATCTAGTTTATGATGTAACAACTGATAGAGGTAGACTGAAATGTCAAAGTTGTTTTAACTGGTACAATCCAATTATATGGCATTTATATGCATGTTCCTCTTATCAATAACTTGTCTATCAATCAATTTCAAATTAGATCAAAACAAGAGTATGAAATTCAATCACAGTAATTGCCTTTTGAGTCACTGAATAATTGAGAAGGAAAACTATTATTGGAAATACTGAAATATGTTCCCACAACCACAACAAGAACATTTGAAATAAACAAAAAACGTAATTTATAGACATAATTGCTTTGAAGATAAGAACTGAGAGCAAAAAATAAAGATGATTGGAATAAATAAAGAATAAAACTTCTAAGTACACTTACAAAGAAGCCATATTATGGGAGATGAATAAAAATCCATATGTATGGATGTTTGTTAACCTTTCACACAAAAACTACTGAATGGATTTCAATGAGATTTGGTACCACAGGTAGACCACATCCTGAAATAGCATATAGGATACATTTTATCCAAGGAATACATTCCCTCAGGATAATTTTCTACTATCAAGTGAGTGAAACCACTGGCAACAGCTAGTTAACAAACAAAACAACCTAAATTAATAGAACTGCGTGATGGATGGTATCTGTAACAATTAACACTTGGTAGCGTAACATCCTTTCAGATAATTGTCACTACAGTGTCACAATACAACAGTTGTATCATACAGGACACACTGTCAATATCCTTATATTATTACCAAAGAGGATTTAATAATTACTTTATTCATAGTGATCAAATAAGTATCATATGTACCTACATTGTTTATGTTTAAGTATGACATACAAAACACTATCTAGATTTCAAGTAGGTACTAACTAGATTTGATATTTTTCATTAAGAATGGTATACAATTCAGCTATGTGTGTTGGCTTGCAAATTATGCGTAATACTAAAATACTGCAAGTTTATTTTACTTTGTCCTTGCATTTAGGTATGTTTTTGCATAAATTAAGTTAATCATGAATGCCCTTCATGAGTCATTCACAGTGACTACCTCACTTATCATTACCATTATGAAAATATACATGAAATTTTCTGGAAACCTAATAAAATGACTTTGCTAAGATTAAAGTTCATAGCCCATCTACCTACATAGATATGCTATGTCTACAGTTTTTATAACTCTTAAAAGACAAAACTTTTGAAAGTTGTTATGATTTTGAAAAACAAACATTGATATAAAAACAGTATATAATGAGTCATATTCTGATAGCAAATATTGATGAAACTCACCTCTTGAGATAGCAAATTTCAAAATAGTAACGCCTTACTTGCCTATTTAGTAATATAAACAATAATTTCAAAAAATTGTGAATATGTTGTTTTCTCTGTTGTTTGTGAAAGATCAAAATAAAAACAAATACCCACATTTCTGCCAATAAATACTTTTACTAATAATTTGCAAATGATAGTAAAATATTAAAAGTGTCTTAGGATTATGAATCAATAATATCAAGGAATGTTTGATCTCATTAGGTTTTTTTATCATGAAGACAAATTGAGACACCCTACTTGTGTTATAAACTATATTTTGGCTGTTGTTGCAAGTTTTCTTATAAATAACACTAAAAATAATCAATAAATAAACAGATTACTATGTTTTTAGCTATAGAAACACATAAAAAGACGGCAATGATTTGTATCGCGGACGCCAAACGCAATTTCCCTTGAGGAAAAAAAAATCAATGAAAACATCCATGATAAACATGTATAAACCAACAAGTCTATGACTTGGGATATAAAACTAGTGTTAATTGATTATCAGACTTTCCGCGCGGCGTCTAAAAATATCTTCTAACCGATTAGACTAATATCAGCCTGGAAGATTGATAGCTGGGTGTGGTAAACACGGATTGAACTAGTCAGACTACAGAACTCTCTCCATCCCCCGACATCCCGGAACGATTAGCGTTCCAACGGCGGTCAGCCTCTACCACAACCTATAACGATATAGAATCGCGTTCTTGTAACTCGCTATGTAGGTATATGAATCATACAACATATAGCTACCGACCTGATGAAAATGTATACAAAACGTATGGAATCTGTTAAAAATATACTAAAGACATTATCTAATAATGAATTCAAAGGTACATTACCTTGTCGCATAACGTTTTTACTTGATTTTCTGTCAATTGCTTGCATTCGTTTAGTTGTTCTATCCACTGATCCAGTTCTTTTAACGACGCCTTGTCCTCCATACTTTGTGTCTGTGAGATTAACGTACGAGACGTTAAGTGTGATTTTGATTGTCTTTATGTTTTAAATGTACACAAAACCATGCGAATTACGTATTTTACACTGTGCCCAGAAAACTGACTACGGCGGACACTTTACAAAATGGCGTTTGCGTGACGTCAATTTTCAGAAAAGAAATCCACCAAGCGGCTTTTATGGGAACTAGATGATGATGCCACTATTGGATGCGTTCAGAGAAATACCAAGTTTGCTGCTTTTTAGAAAGAAATTAATGTTTTTAGTTAGTGGACTACTAACTAAAAACATTAATTTTCTTTACACTATTGAAAATTAAAATTAAATGTATATATGACACAATAAAAACGATTATAACTAGACATACTTTTAAAGAGCCCGATGGTACAATTTTTGCTTTAGCCATTGTTTGCGGTGCTTCGACAATAAAATCCATCGAGGTAAAAATAAATTATCTGGTAGATAATTCCTGAAAAAGCTTTCAATTAAGCACACAAATGCCGAAAATTTATCAGTTCAGTCTCCTTTCAGTCTATTATTATAATGTCGAGACAATATAATATTTCAACTTCACAATTTTCTTTTGAATTTGGTTGAAAACTGAACATTGACTTGATTGACATTTTATTGACAGTCTGTCACTTTCGTTTTTCAAATATTTTCAGGTCGTCTCGTTTAACAAGTGACACTGTGGCGTCTTCAATAAGTGTACGTCTATGAATAGTGTGAACGCGGGTTCGAGTCTCGTTTAACAATAGTGTTAATCGATACATTGTCATTTATATTCTACGTTGTAAATTGGATAGTGTTAACACCTTAGTTTACAAGCATTCGTACATGGTACGACGGACCAAACTTGCACTAAGTCACATTCGGCATTGATAGGGACAAGCCAAATCCGTCGTACCCAGTTGGAACTTGTGTTATGCTACGTTTACACGTGGGCCCAGCTCTTCAACCAATCGACATCCCTAGCCATTGTGTAAGCGGGGTAACCCCGTTTATACAATAATAATAATAATAATATGATGACCGCAAGGAAGACTGATGACCGCAAGGAAGTGTGGAAAGGCAAGGAGCTCCACGGGCGCTTTTACCGAGCTCTTCATGAGCCCGATGTTGACTTCACGGCGTCCGTGGCCTGGCTACGTTTCAGCAACCTCTTTGGGGAAACTGAAGGTTTTGTCTGTGCGATTATGGACGAAGTTATCCTAACGAACAACTACCGGAGACATATTATGAAGGACGGAACGGTTGACGTGTGTCGGGCATGCCACCGTCCGGGTGAGTCCATCAGACATATTATCTCTGGTTGTTCTCGTCTGGCTAACGGCGAGTACTTGCACAGGCATAACCAAGTAGCCAGGATTATTCATCAGCAACTTGCCTTGAAGTACAACCTAGTGGATTCTGAGGTACCGTATTACAGGTATGTGCCCGACCCAGTTCTCGAAAATGACCATGCCACGTTGTACTGGGATCGGTCTATCATCACTGACCGGACTATTGTTGCCAATAAGCCGGATATAGTGGTGATAGACCGGTTAGCGCGCCGCGCAATAATAGTCGATGTCACCATCCCACATGACGAGAATCTCGTGAAAGCTGAGAAAGAGAAACAAATCAAATATCTCGACTTAGCACACGAGGTTGTCGACATGTGGAATGTAGACTCGGCTATCATTGTGCCGATTGTCGTGACTGCCAACGGCCTTATAGCCAAAAGCTTCGACGACCACCTGTCGAAGCTTTCGTTGCGCGGTTGGATCAAGGGTCTGATACAGAAGGCAGTACTCCTCGATACGGCTCGCATTGTGAGGAGGTTCCTTTCTCTGGAGCCCTAACCACCGGTAGCTTGGACCCTGCTCCCGACACCGGCGGACTACTGTTTTTATATTTTTAAATGTTTTTTTATATATATATTTGTATTCATAAATATTTAAAAATAGAAGAATATGTAAAGAAAAAAAATAAAGGAAATAATAATATAATAATATTCCACAACTATCACACAACGTCGTCTAGTCCCAAGCTAAGCAGAGCTTGTGTTATGGGTACTAAACAACTGAAAAACATACTTATATATTTCTAAATACATACATATTATAAATAAATTACACCCAGACCCAGAACAAATGATAGTGCTCATCACACAAACATTAGTCCTGGGTGGGAATCGAACCCACGACCTCCGGCTTAGCAGTCAGGGCCACTAACTACTAGACCAACAGGCCAGTCAATGGCAGTTGTCCGTGGCTGGGTCCTTAGGTAAACGTAGCATTAACACTATTTTTGAATACCGTAATTAGAGACACAATAGAAAGACAATAGGTGTGCGGACGCCGGCGTCTTCTTGGGAATTAATGAATTAAAACATGCTCGAATTTAGCACGACGGACCAAACCTGACCACATTTGTTCGTCATGGACGTCCGGACCGAACCGTTGCTTTAGGTATGACTTGACACCACAAATTACTGATATGTAGCAAGATATAAGACACCAAGAGTAGGGATGGCTATCTGAGATTCATCGGGGAATCAATTTTAGAGGTCATGAAAACACAATTTTTAAATCGATCTATGACTCAATTCTTTGGTAGTGGAAACCCTCATCATCCATCCTGCGGAAAGCAATCGTGTTATTATTTAAAAACGTTAAAAGCACAATTTCTTCAAGGCCATTTTTATGAGAAAATTCTACACTCGATTACTCATCAACCATGAAACACAGGTGCACTGTAGGGTACCCTGTACCACGCTTTTTAGGACTCTGTATCTGTACGGAAGCCAACTGGTCGATCTTTTTAAGGGTTCCGTACCTCAAAAGGAAGAAACAGAACCCTTATAGAATCACTTAGTTGGCCGTCTGTCTGTTAAGACCTTTTATCTCAGGAACGCGTGGAGGTATCGAGTTGAAATTTAAACCATATACTTAGGTCTGTGGTCCCTTATAGCTGCGAAAAAACCAACTTCTAAGTTAAAAGATACTGCCGTTTACGTCGCAAAAAACGTAGTGTCGATATCACACTCACAAGAGTATCAAAATAAGGGTACTTACTGAATCCTGAAGTTTCACATGGAGCAAGGTGTCATAGTACAAGTATAGGAAAAAGAAAACTGAGAACTGCAAAAGTGAATGCTCAAAAAACCCTGATCAAGCAGAAGCGAGTTTCATCTCAAATTATCAATAATAATCTTCTTTCTTTTATATAAAAATGCTGTTAGTCTCGCTAAAACTCGAGAACGGCTGGACCGATTTGGCTAATTTTGAAAGAAAGAAAGAAAACATGCTTATTTGGCTTGCAACGAAACAAAATACAAAGTATTGAAAGTTAAACATAAATAACATAAAATATATTAATACAATTTTGGTATTGAAGTATTTGTGATACTCCAGGGAAGGTGTGGGGACGGCTCGGTTGTAATCTTGCTGGTTTATATTGATTTCTTATAATAAAGGTTCATCAATCAGGGAGATGTAGCTCTGATTACACCCGATAGTCCCCAAGGTTATTATAATTAATAAATCTTGTACCTGGATTCCTCCTTGGGTATATCTTGTCACTGGTTATGAAGAGTTCTGCTTCGATTACGATTCCTGTTGTATTCTCCTTTCTCCACCTGTGTTAATTATAGCAACATGAGTACATCTGGGCAACCAAGCAGCCACCGAGTGACGCCCGCCTTACGTCACCTTCGTATCCTTTTTCCGTCATAACTGAAAATGATAAACACACATATATAGCTTCTTTACTTATATAAATCATCAAGTTCCTACCCTCCCTCCACGAGGATCTACGGAACAGTCATCCAGCATCAATGAGCCCATCAAACCCAACGCCATCGCGTCGGGACCATTACATGACCGGACCCATAGATGATAATCTAACCTCTCCTCTGAGAGTCACAGGAGAACATCTCCATTACAGGTTCCTACCCTCCCTCCGAGAGGATCCACGGAACAGTCATCCAGCATCAATGAGCCCATCGTACCCAACGCCATCGCGCCAGGACCATTACACGACCGAACCCATAGATGCTAATCTAACCCAGCCACTCTGGTTAGATCATGACTTGGTGATCACCATAAGAACCCACACCTGGCCTTACCGCGAGGATCATTACGTGGGATTTACTTCTAGAACTTACGGACGATACTAATAGTCAACGAAGACGCCAGCTACACCCGGCGGCCCCGGTAAACCCAAATATACTCAACTTAGGTGACTGCTGATGATGCTGATGAAGTGGTTGCTCGATCCTTGTTTTAGCCAACAAGTCACGACACGTGAGAACTCAACTTTTTGGCGGTTGCGGAACTATAGAGTAAACTAGAAGGACAATCTATGGCATCTCTCTTGAGTGTTGCCACATAAAAGTAACAGATAACATTACTCACGTAATTAATTCGTGCTTGTCACGACAGAAGGTTTAAACGGTGAGAATATATGAAAAAAATTCAGTTACAATATTCATTGACTATTGGCGTTACAAAGTTCGCCGAGTCAGCTTTAATAGTATGTAACAAAACAATAACTAGCTATTATCGTGATCCTTACTGGTAAAAGTTTTCAATATATTTTTTTTTTTTTTTTTTTTATACTTTGATTATTAACTGAGTTCATGTGTTCCCAAAACGGTTTTGTGCGTGTCTAGGTGAAATGTCTACTATGTACCAGTGGCACATCGCCATACACCTGGTGGTCTGATGATGAACCGGCTTGGTGGAATTAGGCTAATCAATTCCAATTCAATTCAATTAAATTTAATTCTTTATTGCATATCACATGTGTTACATAGGTTTTATTCCGATGCACGCTCCCCGAAATGCAACCGGTAGAAAACCGACCGACCGCTAGCCTATCGGTTTTCTACCGGTAACTTGGCAACAATGCTCAAGACTTGAATTAGAGCCTTTACTCGACGCGTGCATCATTGCCAATGATCCTATTGGCTTGCTACTCAATTGACTCAATAGTTGCATTAAAACTGATACCTAGCAGATCCGTTGCAATGAAATAAATAAAAATGAGAGCAGCTGTTCCAGCGTGAAGGACAAGCAAGAGTTTTCAACTTTTTGCAGTTAGTTGAGCCTTTGCATTCGATGTGCAGCCCAAAGTAAACGTAACACCAAGATCCTAAGTGCTCGATTACGGAGACGCGGCGCGTTGCGTGGCACGTCGGGCGGTCCGTCGTACATTGCCATGTTTGTATTTGCGCGAGTGATGACGCGGCCCGCTGCTGTAATGTACGACGAAACGCCCAACGCGCCGCCCAACGCGCCGCGTCTCCGTAAACACGGCTTTAGGAAATCGTTTATTTATTTATTTAGGTACACACAAACACTTAAAAATTAAAATAACAAATGAGAAGAGCACAAAGGTACTGCTTAAGAACTCTATTTATGACTGGATTAATTCATAAAATGGTTCAGCCAGATCACTCACACTTACTGATTTGGTACGGAATGATTAGTGAACGTATCTAGTAGCGGGCTTAAATAATAATTATTGTCGCCGAATTTGGATGCACTGATTTAGTAAGGAAGTAAGCCAAATACGTGGTCCATCCGTACCAATTTCGAGCATGTATTATAAATGAAAACTTGTATTTGGCCTAAAGCTTTATTATAATAAGTTAACATGTATTTATAAGCCTGATCCTTCATGGTGTTGACACTATGAAGGATCAGGATCTCGATTTTCGGGTCTCAATCGAAGTGGGGAGCTGTGCGAAACCATATCAAAGGGTTCAACTTATTTGCCGCGTATTATGTTTACCACTGGGGGCCATAAGCATTTCGTAAACCAACTTTTGACCATAGAGTAACATTTTGTCTGAAATGACAATGTATTCAATACGTATAAGTTCACAAAAAAAATCTATAACCTTTCTTTATGCCAAGTGCCAAAACCGAATTCCGGTCTTTTACTTTTGAGCCGGAGGCTAGTGTGTTTGTGCTTAGCCGCTCAGCAAGTTTTCGTGAAGATGACTGAAACTCTGAAGCTTAGAGGAACCCTCTGTGGCCACAATGGCTGGGTTACGCAAATTGCAACCAACCCCAAATACCCTGATATGATTTTGTCGTCGTCTCGAGGTAAGGTTTTATGTGATGCTGCCATCTAAATCCGTTTTCATCAGGCCTTTGCTTTTGAAATACTTTCCAAATTTAGTAGTAAACTGCGTAATATTGATAATATTGTATGAATTTCTATTTATTTTGTGATGATACAAAACCTTTGCCACGCGAGTCCTGAGCGGCAAGCGGATATGGGGCTGATGACAACGTTGACATTATAACCATGTCCTACTATTTGAGCATGTTTAACACGTTCGGAATGACTTTTCAGACAAAACCCTCATCGTGTGGAAGTTGACAAGAGACGAAACCAACTACGGTGTACCGCAAAAGCGTCTGTACGGCCACTCTCACTTCATCTCGGACGTTGTGCTCTCCAGTGACGGCAACTACGCTCTGTCTGGCTCATGGGACAAGACTCTGCGTCTGTGGGATCTTGCCGCCGGAAAGACCACCAGGCGTTTCGAAGACCATACTAAGGTGTGACAGAACTTATCATTTTGGTAGGGTTGTAGTATAAGTGCCGATGCGCGGCAGAAGAATCAGTGTAATTGTGCCTTTGCGAGGCAGAAGAATACAAAGCTGCTTGCATGCTTGTGATCCGCCTGGGCAACAGAGTATGAGGTAAGAGTGTGGTTATTCACATTTCTCACCATTCCAAACTAACACCAAAGAAAGAGCACATGCACATATTTAAGTATGTTAAAACACCAAATTTTGATTTAATTTTTGTAGTTAGTAACTGTAGCAGAGATATGATCCACATGCGTAATCATTACCCTTGTGGTCCTTATTTTTATTATGATTAAAGAGTATTTTTAAAACCGAATAATAATATATATTTTATGCTATACAGGATGTGCTCTCCGTTGCATTCTCAGTGGACAACCGTCAGATTGTGTCTGGTTCTCGGGACAAGACCATCAAGCTGTGGAACACACTCGCAGAGTGCAAGTACACCATCCAGGATGATGGTCACAGTGACTGGGTTTCCTGCGTCCGCTTCTCACCCAATCATGCGAACCCCATCATTGTGTCTGCTGGTTGGGACCGTACTGTTAAGGTTTGTACTTTTTTTTACTAACAATCTTACTTGTTTTTGTAAACCAGTGTTTTAAATTGTCTAGCCCCAAGTGAACACCGGTGTCTGAACACCTATTGTTTTTCTAATGTCTCTTATTTCCTACTTACAGGTTTGGCATCTTACCAACTGCAAGTTGAAGATCAACCATCTTGGCCACTCTGGTTACTTGAACACAGTTACCGTCTCTCCTGATGGTTCTCTGTGTGCTTCTGGTGGCAAGGACATGAAGGCTATGCTTTGGGACCTGAATGATGGCAAGCATCTGCACACCCTGGACCACAATGACATCATCACATCATTGTGCTTCTCACCCAACAGATACTGGCTGTGCGCTGCCTTCGGACCTTCCATCAAGATCTGGGTATGTTCAGAAACCTACTTAACTTCAATTTGTAATTTGCTCCCTGTCTGGTTTTTGAAAATATCATTAATCTTACTATCCTATGTTTACAGGATCTGGAAAGCAAGGAGATGGTTGAAGAGCTCAGGCCTGAGATCATCAACCAGACCCAGACTTCTAAGTCTGACCCACCCCAGTGCCTGTCCCTGGCCTGGTCCACAGATGGTCAGACCCTCTTCGCTGGCTACTCCGACAACATCATCAGAGTCTGGCAGGTGTCTGTCTCAGCACGATAAGGAGTTGGAGAACTTGATTTCATTTATTTTTGTGCTACTCCTTATGTATCCTGTCTGACTGTATGGATAAAAATAAATGGAATTGTTTGACGTACTTTAGCCGTTTCATTGTGATCTCCTTGTAAGATTAGAAATAAGTAGGTTTAAGTGTTAAAAATAAGCAATTCCAATAACAATCTGTTACATATGTATCAATAATGTATGTATATTTTTATGTAAATAAAAGTCATTGAATATACAGAAACATTTTTCTTCCTCCAACAGTCATTACTTAGATACATAAACATTCGAGTAGGTACCACTAATAATCTTATAAAAGTACCCAATATCAAATATAACGTTTTATTTGAAACGATAAACTTCTCCCTGATACATAATTGTCCATAAATTATAAAAACATTGCCAATTACCCCTTATCTATGTATGTATACATAAAACCTTACGTCTTCAAAACCTCTGCACAAATAACTAAAGTCCTATAGGTACATAATTCACTTGACATACTGAATAAAATTAGTAGCTACTAATTTATAATAAAATCTAAGGTCTGATTTCATCATTCAACGTAAAAACTTAGTTCAACTAAACTGAGCTCAGCGAAATCTAGTTTAAAGACCCGTGTCATAAACATGGGCGACAACAAAAGAATTGAAACTGAGTTTAGCGTAAACTAGGTTCAATTCATCGTGGTGAAACGCAAAATGAAGCTATATTCTCAGAGAGCGCTCGATTAGGCGCTCAAACAGCGTTTTGTTTAATCCCGATTAGTTGATAGGTGAATTTGGCCCTAAGTATCACTTTGTGAAGGCCAACACAAAAGTGCTCCGTTCGGGCTCGCCGCGCGGGATCCCGTCGCGGGCAGCCGCGGGCTCGCGCCCCTTATGCTAAGTAATAATACATTCAAGTTCTCACTGTTATAGTCGAACTACCGACACTGCGGGTAATAATCCAGTTTCCGCTATGGGGACTGCCGTAAAATACATTTAGAGATGTGCGGAACAGGGTAAACTCCCAAATACCTCCTTTGAAAAGAGAGGATCCTCCGACCAGACGGGTGTTATGTCTGGTGGCCTGCTGCCCAATCATGATTTCAGGCTGTTGTATATGTTCAAATCGCGCGGAGAACTTTACTTGCGCGATGAAGGATTAGTTATTATGTGACGCCATAGATGTCGCTACATACACATGCGCATAGTCAGGGTGCCAGCGCGTGTTCCCGCTTTACGCAGCGTTGGCCCTAAATCTTCATTCAGTGAAGCAGCCCACTACACTGTCAATAGTTTCTAAATATTATGTACTATATAGGTAGGTATAGTAAATAATTTGAAGGTACTTTATTAGTACCTGTATAAAAAAGTATCATTTAAGGCCAACGCTGCGTTAAGCGGACGGCCGCAAGGTCCCATACAAATGAGCTCCGTCGCAGCTCGCCGCGCTCCCATTTTGCTACATAATAATTCATTAAAGTTCGACACGACTACATGCACACCTTTGAAGTTGAACTAGCGACACTGCGTAGGTAATAAATCCGGGTCACAGTACGGGGCTCGCTTAACGCAGTGTTGACCAAAGGCCAACGCAACTCCGCCGTCGGGACTCTCGCTCGGAATATAAAAAAACCTACTTTCTCTTGGCGACAGTCGTCGACAGTACAATTTCAAACAGAAAGTGCAAGCAGCACTACAAATTACAAGGTACTGTCAATGGTGGCAAATCTTTACCTGTGTTATGCTGTTGACTGTACTAAGTACTAACATAACTGTCAATGGCCTTTTGTTGCTTTCATACAATTAAAAACACAACTTGATTGCTATTTCAAATCATTTACTGATTTAAGTCATGCCTGGTAAGAGAATGAGATGCACACAAATCTGAAGTATAAAATTCGAGGTTTCATTATAACTGCATAATAATGTTTTTTCAACATTGAATTCATAATAATGTTTTGAATAATGCATGGCATGCACAATTCTTTAACTATTTTTAACATGAATAAAGGATGGTTATTTAGAAATATAAATACACAGATCTATTATTCTCTTCAAATACATTCATGATCAGATCAGTGATACTATTGAGACTAGATTCAATAGCTTCTAAATATAGCATATGTTCCCGTTCACCATTCATTCTAAGCTATTTTCAGTACCCACTTGACCTATTCCGTCTTTGGTAATCCTGCTTCATTCAAAAGATGTGACCCATCCATTATCTCTGTTGGCCCCTCACCTACTCTAGTATGTATCACATATTTGATCAAATCTTGCTTTTGAGGTTCACAGATACTCAAAAATACTGGACTTAAAGCCTCTTCTTTACTTTGGAGTCCAGTAACAAATTTATCTGGGTTTGATGAAGGGAAGATATGCTTTATCAAAGAAATAACTTGTGGCACATCCTTCTCAAGTAGATAGAGACAAGCATTTGGTCCGGCATCAAATGTGTAAGCAACTTTTATGCTTCCAGAGATTTCATTATACTTGTGAATCACATAACTAACGAGATGAGAAACATCAGTCATGTACACACATGGTGGATATGAATCTAAACAGACTGCATGGAACTGATTGCTGTCTTTCATAGTAATTTCAGCAAACTTTGAGAAGTCCCTTTGTTTTATTGCTTGAATAATCTCCTCTGTTCTCTGTGGTACACAGTTCTTGATTCTATGTTTTAATAGTTCAGAAGTTTCCACTGCTATCCTCATCCCAACGGTAGAGCTAGTTTTCTTTTTAGTGTCCCCAGCAACTAGTATTAAAGCTTGCATTTCAGGCCAATGGGTTTGATCTGCAATTTGAGTTGCTACAGAATCTGAACCATCTGGATTGGTGCCTGCATGCCATCTTACGAAGCCACCATATACACTCCTGCAGGCGCTGCCTGATCCCAATCGAGCAATAGAGCTAACATCAGACTTTACCTTGTAAAGTTTCGCCAGTGCTGTCACAAGGCAAGCATATCCCGCAGCGGACGATGCTAATCCTGCTGCAGTAGGGAAGTTATTTTCTGAACATACGTGCACTTTCCACTGTAGGAAATCTTCACTGACGCTCTTTTCGGCTGCAGCTCTGGCCTTAATTTCCCTGAGACAGTTTTGTAGTCTAGGGCTATAAAATGATTCCTTTTTTCCATTCAACCATATTCCATTTTCTTTAAATTCTGGTCTTGCACAAACTGATGTTTTCGCGCACATAATACTGGTGTCTAAAGTAGCACTAACGGAATCGTTTAACGGTAAAATTAAATCCTCATCTCGTTTGCCCCAATATTTAATTACGGCTATGTTAACAGGAGCTATCACTGTTATAATTTCACTCATTTTAACTGTTTTATAAAAATTACGAAATATAAACTTTTTCAAACAATTCGCTCCCGCGGTTGTTTCCTGAAATGACAGACAACAGACGTGCAGCACAGCTGGAGTTATCAATCAAATTGTTTTTTTTTTTCTTGCTTTGCTTCGCTTGCTTGTCAATTTAGACAAGTATAGAGATGATGCGTATTTACTAGTATAGGTATAAAAACCAAGTAGGTATATGATTTCCAGTACGCAGCTTAGGTAATATGGATGGATGGATCAAAATTACCCGATATATTATTTTCCTCTATGATCAAAATACTGTTTAAAGTACATACTTTACAGGTATGACGTTATACGCATACCTGCTACGGCCCAGTACCGTTCATTACCATAAGGTAGCCAAGTGGTAATTTTTACGACATATTTGCCATTCCAAAGGGTTCCTTAGGTATTGAAGTTAATGAATACGGGTGAATGAATACGAATATTAATAGGGTGAGATAAAACGTACTAGCTTTTTCTCTACTCGATCTGCAAGGTATGGTTATTGCATACCTGTACGTATTGAGATCATACATTAACTGATACTTGCAAGTATTTTGAAACCCGGTTTTTGTACCGGGTATTGGGCGATACCCATACCCAAATATTGAGATTAGCAAGTATGTCTCATCTCTACATGGAACCGACTCCCCTGACACCGATGCCAAACTGAAGTTCTAGTCTTCTCTTTTTTACTTGGGAGATGAAACGAGAAAGAAGAATCAACCGGTTTTGGATTGGTCGAATGGAATCGATATGATGACAAATGACAACGGACTGTGACGTTTTCATGGTTAGGGATGCGTTCGAAGTTCGAAGTATATTTCATGTAGTCATGATGCTCTATAATATACGAACCGAATAAGTAGATATTACACATGTACATTTTCTTATTTTACAATTTAATATTCACATCGCTATAAAGTACTTTCGACAAATAATTATTGAAGTAATTGAGATAATGCGTAGACGGAATTAATATAATACTTTACATGAATGTTACCATTCCAAAATACTTGCCTACGTTTCGATACTGCATCTTATTATGTTATTCTAAGTTCTTACCATAGTAGGTAGTTATTTGTCATAAATTTGTAGTTCATATTTAGTAGTAAAGAAAGAAAGTTATTTTTTTTATCTAAATTGTAATTATATTCCGAATACTTTGATCCAAATATTTGGTGTTACTGAACTTGCGGTTGCAACTTCAATCAAGTTCAATCCTAGCGACGTTTTTTGGTACTACTATTAGGTGACTAAGTTTAGATGGTCTGTGGAAAATGCTTGAAAAGCTTTGATTCAGTTCACCGTTGCTTATGTATGAGTGTATGAGGGTGTGGAGGTAGCATACTTGTGAAATTGGTCGGATTATAGCACACATTTCAATTCAACGCTGCCATTTTCGTTTTGTGGCACGGTTAAAGCGGCAGTCTAAATGTGATTTTGCTAAAATATCCTGCATTTATTTATTTACAAAGTGTGTATAATATATTGTAGTGCATTTGTTTTCTTGTATAACATCAAGAAGTTGCGATTACAGTGTTTATACCACCGGATAATTGTTGACTTCTTTGGGTGGAGAGGGTGAGTAGGTACTTTATATCAATATTTCGTGGTTTTACGGCTTAGTAATCTTTGACTATGCTCCGGCACCTTTTACACATCATTGACTGTACTCATCTCATTGCCCTTGTTGGAGTTATTTGCCGTTTGTGTATACTTTCTGTCATTCGCAATTGGCTTGCTAAAATGGGCGTTGTGATGAAGAGTGAAGGTTTATCATTAGTGATATCGTCACCGCACCTTTAAATTATGTTATTTACTTAGTCAGGTTTTCGTAAGCAAAGTCTTATGTTATCAAATTGTTGATTTTGTATAGTTCTTTGGCATATATTTGGGTTTTATCAGTGGAAACAAATTTAAGATGATGTCGTTTATGTCGCCAATGAGGTTTACGTGTGTTTTGCTGCGGAAGTAATCATAAAAAGATAATTATACCCACTAATCAATTCATTGAACAATCAAAATAAACAAGAGTAGTCTGATTTCTTTCACCAAGTAGGTCTAAGAGGCAAATTCCCACTATTGTGCTACTCTCTGTTTATTGAACATCTTAGTTATGATTCACAGAGATTTTTTATCTCTATTAGCAGCAATACCTATACTGTTTACATTATTTCTCTTGTTCTCACAATGACAAATTGTCATAGACCAATATTACTATCTAATTGGTTTCCTATAAGCAATGTCAGTAATGTTGAACATATATTGGTAGGCTGATGAAAGGAAAGGTGAGTTACCTTTATATTTCAACAGAAATAATATAAATACTTGTAAAGTACAGTCCCCATAGACAAAAAAAAAAAAAATGTTTGGTGTTTTTAATTCTTTCAAAATTGCTTTGCTATACAGTGTTCAAGTCATGGGCTGGACCAGTATTTTATGTATCAGTTACTTAAAAAACATGCGGCCAATGAAGTGGGTACCTTATTAATATATTATCAGAAAAAAAAAATGGTCTAGACTATTCCTCTCCTACGTCTAAATCAGTCATCAGTCAGTACATTTTTAATAGTCATATAAATTCACTATAAATGATTGTAAACAATAGTCAAATTATCATACTGTGTATTTTTATCTTCTATTATCCTCAAAGTATGTTAGGCATTCCTACAATGGCATAGTTTCCTCAAGCAAGGAAACCTTGGCAATTCGCCAGTCAATTAGAATATTAAGAAATTCTGACCTGCTAAACTACACTTGCATTATTATAAAATGCATTTACAAGTTGTTAAGTTACAACTGACCTTGTAAGTAGTTAAATGTTTATGTTACAATCACGTACATGTGTGAAAATCGTAATTGCACAATTTGCAGAATATACATATTGATATTCTTTTGTTTATGAAACAGCTGATTGTTGTCTGTTTACTATTGTTATTTTAATTTTGTATGCACTCTATAGTTTTCTAAAGAACTCATAATAAACTTTTGTCTACAAGGATTTAGTATTCAAAAGCTTGTAGGAAATGTGTCTTGCTGAATTCTTGGGTTCTTTTGTAATATTGTTACTTAAATTTCATACAATTAATATGTGGATCACACATTGTCAATGTCACAATAATACAAACTTTTTTTTAAATTTATCTCACCTGTTGGTAAGTGATAATGTGATGGATGATAGAGCATGCTTGCCTGAAAATAACCTATCCAATCTTGACTTATTACCTGGATTGTAGCTATCAGGAAACCCAAAATCTAGTAGGCTACAACTCCTGAGCTATATGCACAATAAATGTGTTCCCAACACAGTGTTGATAGTCCAGTGTCTGTGATTTTTAAGAATATTCCTGTCCTTTATTGCACACTAGCTTTTGCCAGTGGCATCACCCGCATGACAGTATACAGCCTTTTACTTGTTATTCAGTAGAATCCAATACTAATTACAGGAAAAAATCTAGAAACTGTAAAGTTGTTAAATCACAAAAAAAAATTACTATGTCAAAACTGACTAAAACTCACCTGTATTCCTTCAGTTAGTAACAGCTGTCTTTGGATACCATGGTCACAGTACAATACGCGTACAATAACCGTGTTGGAGGTTGAGCTAGTAGTTACAGATTTATAGGCTTCAATCGAAACAGGGAGCTGCGCGTAACTATAGCAACAAAAACCATTTTGGTTTAACTTATTTGCCGTGTACCAATCCTGCAGGCCTTCACTAACATCCTGTTCTCTTTATCATGCCTTTTCTAATTGTTTGTTGTTCTAATTCCGTTAAAAGTAAGTATGCATAGTGATAGTGAATTTTTTTAATTATGCTAGCGACTGGCACACTCTTGATTAAATTCTAACATGCAACCAGCAGGCTAATGAATATTTTTACTAAGTCATTAGCTGGTAACATGATTGTAATTTAAATGTGTACATCATGCACTGTTAAAATACACCACATAATGTTTTATTTTTCTTTTTTTGGAACAAATTGAATAGCTCTTTATCTTCTAGTGATTATACTGCCTCTACATTTTTTCAAGGGGGTGGTTATTTTGGGGGTAATTTTTAGGCATTTTCGTCCTCTTTTCCAGGGTTTGTTAATCAGTAATCCATGGTTACTAGGGATCTTCTGTGGGATTTTTCAAAACAATTGCCACAACCCTGAAAAATAAAAGGTACCTGAAAAAACACAGGTAGATGAGTAAAAATCTGACACTCCTTCTCACACTGCCAAGCAGGAGAATTTATTTAACATAAATTGGACATAGTTAAGCAGAAAGGACTCAATCCTTTCTTGATCTAATGGGGATTGAGTCTTTTCTGCTTAACTACATCCAATTGTCCAAAATGATCCTAGGAATATGAAACCTGATTATCAATGAGACAGTTTATCACTTCAGGTATAAATCATGAAAAAGATACTCTTGATTAGTCTTTTCAACCAAGCCAAAAACAAACAATGACGGTTTTTTTTTCTAGTTACTAAAAAACTATAGTAAACAAGTTGAACTATTTGCTATGGCCACGCGCGGGCTGCGCGTACTACGGCCACATTGAGACCCGAAAGTCAGTTACTGCGTATTCAAAGTCGACCATCATGTTGGTTCAACTTTTGTGACGAGGATTATAAGCGATTTTCGAGTCTCGTGGGGGGCCTGCGTGTATCATAGCAGATGGTTCAAATTATTTGCCGAGTACTATGCTAATATCACGATGAAAAACAAAGTAATTACTACTCCATGTAAATAAGTCCAATGGCATGTCCACACGCTACTCATTATGCGCGAGTAACATCCTCCCGCGACCACGTGACTGGGGAGCGGATGCTAAGCGTTGACGAGCAGAGATGTGCGCTCGAAAGCGGGGAATTCACTGGACGAAGTTGCTTACTGGCTATGTTTGACGGACCTCACTATAGTCACAGAATAAGTAATGTACAAAATAGTAAATATGCGGTTCTGCACACTCGAACATTAAATCGGATAGCCCCAAGAGGACACCGATGTCCGCCACCTATTTTCTTTCTATTGTGTCTGTAATTACGGTATTCAAAAGTTATGTTGAGTGTGCTATCTGAATGTGAAAGGTCTTTTTTGTTTCTTTTTTTTTATTGTTTACAACACGAAACCTTCAAAAGGCGCCCGGACTTTGGGGATAAGTCCGAGGAGTATGGGATTTTTACCTCACTGAAACCACCCCGGTTGTCACCATCATCACATAGAACCCCCACATAGAAACCATTTACTTCTCAAAAGACCATTCCGTAACCCTTTCTGTGCAACGCCTGTTTCGGCATATCCCTGAAGAGATTGTACAACGGTCTCCCCTGAGCCTTACCTACTGTGTACGGCAGCACGTGATCTCTGAGCCACCGTCTTCCCTGGAATCACTCGATGGGAATTTGAAATGTCTAGTGCACAATCGTGCTACAATTATTAGGCACGGCTACTTCTATGCGCTATCGCTTTCACTATTTAGCCAGCGACACTCTCTTACCATTCTGACACAGGACCTATATGCTCGCAGGCGGGGTTGGCATATCTGGTTAGATAAATACCCCAAAATTAATAAAGAAAAAAGAAGTAGTCTAGTGACTAGTAAATTTCCTATTAAGAGTTTATTACAAGCCGACTCATCCTGACGAATATATAGCTATAATGGGGCATATTGTAGAACCATTTACCATTGTAGGTAATTTCAGACAGGAATTGCCGTTTTAATTTGATAACTAAAGCAATGCTTCCGCTGGTACTTCAAGGACGGGGGAAGTTAAATTTTTTAGGTACTGCAATATCGTGAAATCATCAAAATAATATTTTTAAATTCAATAATAATGGAACAGTAATTTTTACCATAGGATTAGTTTCATAAAACTAACCACTACTTCGAAGCGATCTACGCTACTTAGCTCAAATCTAACCAAACATTTTTCGAAACCACAACTACGCTCCCAGTAGTCCACAGAGAACACCGCATGACAAGAAAATGTCGACTGCAAAACTAAACTGCATTACTCAACCGCAATGATCTATTGATTTCCGCAGGCCCTCCTACACAGTGACACCTATTTCGTTAGAAAGTTGCGAAGAAATGGCCTTACAGACAGTTCAATAGGCTTTATAATAAAGCTGTCGTAACCGAAATGGTAATGATGCCGTGGCGTAGGATATCCGGTAGTTTTCGAAGTCAGTAAATAATAAGGCGCTATTTCTATGTCAAAAGCTGTTTTAGGATTTTGTAAAGAGGATAAATATTTATCCTTATCCCCTTTTATCCCATAGCATAGCAGCGTAGCATAGCTTTATAATGTTCCCACTGCTGGGACTCAGGAGTCAGAGAGAATGGACCGTAATCCAGCAAGCAGGCCCAGTCCGGGTTGGTAGATGTCACATGTCTTCGCATTTTTGTCTTTGAATTTTTTATCCCCTATTCTTAATAAATTATATTTATTTTGCAAATAGGTTTTAAAAAACACTTTTACCTGTCATTTTTTTTTCGTTATTCTAAACTCATCACCATGTTTCTGTACCATGTTTTTTTTTTTTTAAATTGAAATCTACTAGTGCTTGACTGCGATCCTGCCTGATGGTAAGCAGTGATGCACGCAAATAAATGATTTATTTATTATTTAACTAGATGAGGCCGATGTTTCCTAGCTGACTGACTACCCTTAGAAGAAACACCGAAACAAACTCGGGGGTCTTTAAACTCTATACAGTAAATAACTAATGGTCAAATCATAAAACTTAAGAATTGTTTTTTATTGAGATTCACATGTGCTTCGATCGAGACGATCTTACCCGAAATTTTCTTTTCGACTCGGTTTTAAAAAGTTAGGTCCGGCAAACTTTTCTTTGTTAAGTCTTACGACGAAGAAGATGTAGGTCTATTACCTATAGTACGTGTAAAATAAGTTGAACTCGCTGCCTCCCGCTGGGCCAATCCTCTATTTAGACCCGAAAATCTGTTACTGCACATTGAAGGTGGATTGCCATTGTGGTTCAACTTATATGCCGGGTATTGTACCAAGACATTTTAATCATCATCTTGTGCATCACTGATCTTCATCGCTCATACAGACAGCTATGTAACAGTATCAGAGAAAAATCACGCCACTTATCGTCGAAATTAATCACCATCGACGCGTGAAATCTTAGACGATGTTGCACGCCGATTAAATTGCTGCAAGAGCGAATGAAATGTATTCCGACGACCTTATAAGGCCGTAGACTGATAGATGAATAACAGTTCAGATTAGTTTGTCAAATGCATCGCGCTAAGAGTACGTGAGCATCAGGATCACTAAAGACTATGCCAGTAGTTTTTTCAAATCATCCTTTTGCTCTTCTTTACCTTTTTTTTTTTCGGGAAAGACATCATCAAATAACTTCGCCCTTTGCGTTCTAGAACCGCGCTAACTTTCGAACAATCCCACATTTCTAGCAAGCATCAGCCCTAGTGGGTTCCGTCACTCATGTTGGCATTTCTTTGAGGCGCGACTGAAACACAACGCACCGTCCATTCGGGCTTGGTCGGCTAATGTTTGTTGTCCGCTAGGCGGCGTCTATACTGTGACCGGGAATTGCCCTGCGACTCCCGACGCTGAGGGCAACTGCAGGGATTGCGAAGTGAGAATTACCTGATCTTCTATACCTTAATTTCTATTAGCCAGCCATCTATAATCTAGTGTACACTCCTATAGCCACATGATCTTTCACACGAAACATCGCTTCTTTGGCGTAACATAGATATTAAAACCATTTATATTCAGACTCAAATGTTTCTTTATGAAATAGCCAGTTAGTTTGCTCTAATCGCCAAATATCTAACAGTTAGAAACGTATGTATATTAAAATCATTGCGCGTCAGAAAAACTGTATATATACAATTAATATATGAACTTTGAAGGACATATCGATAGTTTCCTTGAATGCAATTTTTACAGTATAGCTACCGAATTCACTAAGCAATCACATTTTAAAGTTTACATTTTGCTAAACGCTTAATCAGATTTGAATGTTTGGCACACCTTGTCCTGGAATAGTAACATGATACTTTGTTTGGATATTCCCTTGGAATAATGTTCTACTTTCATGCAAGCAAAGACACTAGCAGAAGCGTCTTTGAAAACCACAAAAGCAACAGCTAATTTTACTTCCGTCAAAATATGAACTTCCTCGTTTCCTTTTCTGGTTCTTGGACCTGACAATGGCGTACAATGCATGCAGTAAACCGTCAATATAATAATTTCCACCGTTAGCTCATTACCCATGCACCATCTCTTCGAAATTACATCCTCGTACGATTGTTGGATAAAAGTGCGTTAAATTAGTATTCAAGATTGCATTATGAGTGGAACATTGCACTACCCGACGATTATCTAATTGGGCTATTGTACATTTCTTGTTGTACATGTGCTAAATTATCTATGGCCTGAATCTTAATGAGATTATTTCAGTTGCCGTCCGTTTGTGTTACGGCCATCTTTGTGTGTCTGTCTGTAGACTGGTTTAGGTCGTTACTAAACTGTTCTGTCCACCATATGGTTTGATGGTCCCAAAACTAGAACATAGTTTCTTTAACTTGGTTCTAGGAAGCGTAGATATTAGACACGTATGTGTGACAGATGTTTCGTAGTCAATGAACTTTCGATGAGTGTTAGTATTTTTTGTTTGTCTGCCCAGTTTTTCAATAAGGTCAATGAGGAGCAATTCTTCCTTAAGTCCAAAGTCATCCTTATTTTATTTTATTTCTCCTCCAACTTCTTCCATGTATTCTTTTTTTTAACCATTTCGAACCAGCCCTTTGACCAAGAGCTGGTCTTGCCAGCTCTTCTCAAGTTGACCACGACTGCGTCGTCCATCCTCTAGCACATATATTTTCAATTGTTTTTATTTGGGACGGAGAGGAACTGTCTGACTTTGACTGACTAAAACGTACCTACCCGTGTTCCCCCAATTGCCCTTTACGTTCCAAAACCGTAATAAATTCTTTCGAACAATTCTGCAGCCCACCTTAATTCTGTTTCTTTTTTATACCACCTTATTTCTGCCCTTGTCTCTTGTTTTGGGGTCAGAGCAGAACATCCTTGAATCTTCGTTCAATCACGAGTACTACCTGTAGAACTGGAGATCGTTCATGAGTTCGCAATAGGCGCACTTAACAGAATAATTAGCTAATTACATCTCAAAGTAGAAACGTTACTCCCCAGCATCGATACTAATCCAATTATTCCTGTAAATTACGAACCTACCTAAATAAATTGTACACGTGTTACCATACTACCATAGAGTAACATACTACCGACCATTGTAATTTATCCCGTTATGAAAAATGTGAATCAAACACAGAATGAAAATGGTGGCCAGACCAACTTCCTGGACCTAATGATTCATTTATTACGTTAATGCCAGCATGCTGTGCTAGTGAATTTTTATAAATACATCTAGGATGAAATTCTTTGATGACGTTCCCTTACAAATTTGCCTGAAAATCATTTTCCCGACACTCGATCTAAAGTTATGTTATGTCACTTTTTCATCAGTTAGGTTATGTGTCTTTCGCACGGTAAGGTGATTTGTTTCATACTATTTAGACAAAACAGAACAAGGAAACTTGCGTATACATTATATTATGAATCAATAACTAAATATGTACCAGTACTTTTTCCTGTAGATTTACAAAATATGAGACTGGAAGAAGTATAATTTAATTATTAGCAAATAATTTCAGCATTATGCAGGATATTTCCTACAATTTTTGTGGACATCAAATTCTGTATTGGTGCCTTATGTGTTGGCATATTTGTTATACCGAATTTACCAGCTGATATAACAATGGTTATTACGGAAATTATATTATTTATTTATGATGAACTTCAAAACCATTCGAGGTATGTAATCCAAATGGCTTGTTATCAAAGAGATAGCGAATCTTCCATTCATAGCACACAGACAAAAACATTTAGTAATTCAAACTTATTTTTAATTAATTCTTCAGTACAGGATTTAAAATGTGCAATGGTACGAAACAGACTGCTCTAGTTAGTCACGTATCAGAGCGGTATCAACGCACGCCATAGCACACTAGGTTATGTGTTATCTCCTCCACTTGTTCACGCAACAATCGCCTTTATTTACACCTTGACAATAGCCATAACGCTTTGTTTAACTTCCATGGGGCTAAGGGTTGGGCTACAGAGGAAGCGACTGGCTTAGCGGAATTGCAATGTGATAATGTCTGTTTTATTTGCAGTTGGTATTTCTGATATTTACTTCTTGTTTCTGGTGGAAATAAATAACAGTTTTCATTTTACATTCGTCTAATAAACACGGAAGGCAATTACGCGCGAAATTTTCTCGGTTGGTAATAAGTTTCGCCAAGTGTGGAGAAAACGCGAAAAATATCAAAAAACTTTGAAGAATTAAAGGAAATTTGAAAGCTACTGCATTAACTTCATAAAAAAAAGTCTTATCGTATAGTATAGGTGGTTTAAGGCATACAGAATTTATTAATTATTCTCTTAAGATTTCTCGCTTCTCATAGTACCCCACCCTAATGCGTTCAGAGAAAACTGGTCAGTAATTCGATCTTGTCAATTAGTCAACGTCAAAGGATTTGCACGTCATATCAAGATTAGATTGCGTGTGCCATGCTCATTTTTTTATTGTTGTGACAGTACACTTTCGACTTAGTTATATCAATATCTTAAGCGAAAAGACGATGGACCTATCCACATACTGCCTGATAGGTCCATCGTCTCTCCGAGAATCGTTAAACAGGAGCGTAGCCACTGTGGCTTCTGGATGATGCCTTCAGGAGTTATAATGGACGGCAGTGTTGGCGAATAGAGTGTTGTGTTTGATAAGTCTGTGAATTGTGGAGTTGAATGGTTAATTTGTGTCACATAGTCATAATATTATTATTCTTTAACACGATGTTTGATCGCCGCTAGTTTTATCGATTCCTTGTCTTGTTAAAATGTCAGACATTAAATAAGAAAGGAAGGGAACACACAATTCGTAGTGACAGGCTAATCGTTTCGTATAATCTTATTTTTTTATATAAAATCTACTACAGTATGTTCATAAAAAATGCATCGTGCAACTTGTTTTAATAGTCCACTGAATGCGATTCATGCTTCAAAATGCTAATCGATATTTTTACGTCCAGTTTCAAATTAATTACTTTGTTTTTAAGAACGATATTTTTCAGTTATTGGAAATTGCGTGTGAATGTGTTTCTTAGTAGGTAATTGTGTTTCTTACAGTACTTTCGTTATCAAGATCGTAGATCCGTTTTACTTTCGAAAACATTCTCTAGTTTTGGTTTTACACAACGGCCTCTCCTCTCAGGGATCGCCCTCTGACCTCCGCAACCTTCAAGGAATGCCTTATAATATAGGCATGCATGCCATTGTGGCAATATCCTTTTAGGACTGTGTTGTAACTTGAAGAGGGACGCTAGAATTCAATAGAGAACGATTTCACATTTCGATAAATATCCCTCAGATTTTCGGAGGCAAGAAAAACGATTATAAAACAGGAAAAGAACTGTACTTAATTTTTTTTTTGTGGAATCTGACCAATAGAAAGCGCTGCTCATAATTATCAATTTTGCACTTATCTGACATTCCTGTTTATTTGCCACTGAAAACGATAAAATTATCTAATTAGGTAGGTACTAGACTAATATTACCTACTCGCAAAATAAATTACGATGGTAAAAATCACATCACAGCGAGCCTTGGAAAGTGCTTTCCAAAATTCACATTAAAGTCTATCATCCATCTACGGCAATACCGTAGATGGATTCACTGGTTCACTCGTATTATGTCTGGTCGATACTGACTTCTTCGCGTTCAACTCATGTATCGGTGCCTTGACTCTCGAAGTTTCTCCTCATAAATCTTGTAACAGCACTAATTACTCTCGAATCTTGTAATGTAAGACCTTTTCAACATTAATTTCAAGTTTCAGTGGATTTACTTCGCCATTGTTATCTCGATTCCAAACGCTGAAGAACCTCGTCGTATCTTGTTTTAGAAGTTCTGCCATAACTTTGTATTTCACAAGGTAAATTGTGAAGTTCTACTGGTTATTTGTACATTATTATGCCAATCGCATTTCCGATAATATTATTGCAAAGCTAATAGGGTGGACTATAATTGGCAGCTACATACTGGTGTATATTTTGTGCTTAGGTTATGTATCATGCATTTGTCCATTAGAATCACCTTAAGCCTCTAAAACGTGATATTCATTTGTAAAGTTTTCACTTCATTACCTCGTCTTATTGACAAAGCTTTTGAAATTGACATGCTAATTAGTCAATGGCTATAGAGACAGCTATAAGTATCTCCTAGGCCTGAAAATTCAGCGATAATCACAAATATACTGTAAAGTGCTGCTATAAGAAAGATCAGAGAATCTACCAATACAAAGGTTGTAAGTAAACTAAACAGGTACAAAGTTGTTTCTAGACCTTGATCTCCTAAGGCCCCGACACCGAAGAATGGTGACCTTTTCTTACCCCGGGGCCATATTTCAATACCAGTAACCGTAATCAGACGTGTGAGTCTGTGAGTGTGAAGTATTCCCGCCTGCGTCGGGTGTCCCGTTCATGAATGCATTAGGAAGGCGGATATGTCAATTTGATCCCGCACTCGTGCCGAGTTTAATGTCGCCATGCCGTCTGTTGGGATTATTGCTGTACGATTACTAAAGGGTTTTAGACGTAACACTGTTTAAAATTGTTGAAAAGATTTAGTGTTTTGTCGCTTCTGAACGTCGGGATTGGTTGACTCTTAACAAACACTTCATGGAAATAGATTTCGCTCAATTGAGTTGTAGCTTCAATCGTGCGAATAAATGCGTCATGTGTTAGGCGATTATTTGATCTTGGATTCTATCGTTACATTTTTCTTCTTTAGGTAGCATTAATGATTAAGAATAATCTAGACAACGTTTATCATCAAACAGTACTATGTTCAAAGAAGGCTAGATAATCTTTCTTTCAAGACAGCTGGCTTGTACTCCCCATTATTTGTTCAAATCTCCTAAAAACTTTCTCCTATTTCTGCAATTATTCTTCTGATGTCATAATTTGACCGAAATAGTTTCAACGGACGTCTAGTTAATTTTATTTTCGTACATCGACTCCCTCCTTCATTGTATCTGCACAATTGTTTACAATTAGCCTAATTGTATTCGATGATCTAACCTGTTGACTATGCGCTAGTATATTGTCCTCAGATGTTTTTGTAAACTTTGTATAGTATTTCAAGTTTCATAACTGGCACTCATCTGCGACGGATGATCCGACAGACTAATGAACGTCAAGACTTTGAACAATGCGAAACTTAATTACTATCATTTTTCGTTGCGCTAAACTTAATCTTTTAAGACTAAAACCACTAGTCAAGTAGTCACTTTTACTTAGTCTTAGTCCACGTAATGATTGCTCTATGTAGCACATGGCCATTCCACTATATAGCTACGCTGTTTAAGTCGAAAAGGAATCCTAAATATTGGTATCCTTATGGTTGCTGATTGTGTTTATACCAGCTTTTAGGCTCAGTCTTGCTGGCGATCTCGTTGCGCCCGTCGCGTGATGTTGTTTATCAATATTAGGATTTGAAATAGTTAACCTTGTCCAAGCCAGGATGCGAGACGCACAGAAGCGGTCTTTATGGTGACACTTGGGGAGGCCAATGCCCAACAGCAGTCGTCTTCCGTCTGAAATGATGATGATGATGATGAAACTATCTACTGGTGTGATGCTATAATACTTTGTTCATGAAATGCTTAATTTCGGAAGTCTTTAAATATGACAAACACTCCAGTTTCTTTTCGTATGACCTTGCACCGCTGCAAAATGGCTGCCAGTATGCCCCTAAAATACAAATCCATGAACCGGCGTAATGTGTCAGTTCCGTTAGTTTCGCAAAACGCAGGATAATCTAATCATGCGCAGGACATACGCGTCATGCACAGAAAATAACTGGTGTGTGAACTACTTGAATTAATTTGTTTTGGTTCGAGTAGTGATCTTTGTTCTTTGTTGAAAATCACTATGATAAGTGATAACGTTTAGATTAGTGAAGTAAGCAATTTTATTGAAATGTCTGTTTGTTTTGATCTTGTTTTTTTTTTATGCCCGTTCGCTTGAAAATTGAATAGATTTTGTCTTCAAACCGGCAGCAATACCTACCTATACAAATATAGGTGCGGCTAAGCACAATTGCACATTCCAAGTATAATTGAAGGGGCATACCTTTAAAATGAAATAATAGTGTAGAAAAAATATGATAAGAAGTGTTTGCTTACTATAAAATGGCGTCATCATTTTAGCGAGAGTACCTTATAGAAGAGCAAAGCAGGTTTATAGCATTGTAAAGTCTACAAATATGTGTAAAATATGTAGGAAAAGAAGATAAAATTGAGGCCAAGCTGTGTGTCATACTGTCAAATGCCTTAGTACAAGCAAAGGCTGAAAGGTGTTCTTTTAAAGAGTTATCATTTTGGTGCATGTGACAATAATAGAATAAACCTGAACCTAGCATAAACCTATTCTTCTTCTTCTTCATCATCATCCTCATTATTTAAGGTGAAAGACTGTCAATCGTCCGCTTCTGGGCATGCCGCGTGACCGGTATTACGCTTCGCAGACTTACCAGTACTAACTAAACACCAAAGCCTTTCCAATACTAATAAAAAAATCGAGTGAATGCGAGTTTGAATCACATGCGAAGGGTCCCGTACGATTTTTATTATATGTTGTTAATAAGTAGCTGTTTAATAACAGCAATTTTGATCGCGTGGAGTTTGAGAACATTACACTATTTTTGAGGCAGTCGTGTAAAAAAAATAAGATCCAAACCCATTGGAATGAAGTCCCGTTCCCGCGGAAAATGAACGGTAGCCTAATGACGTTAGTAATATCCCAGTCCAGCCATTTCGGAGATTACCCAGAGCAAGAACAGAAAAAAAAATACAATTTTGCTATAGGTATCCAATATACTTTCATAAGCATTTAGTGAAAATCAATGTTATTTTGATATTACAAACAGATACTTCAATAAAGATGTGTAGATAGTGGCAATAGAAATGGGTAGACACTTTTTCAAAGTTTTAACTGTCTATTCCGGTTCATGGCATAAAATCCATTGATAAACAGATGGACGGATTTCCAATTATCCTTTTTTTTATTCGGTGTGTAAAAGTCATCCAATGATATCTCCCGCCCTTGTGTTAGCGGGAGATAGTGTCAGAATTTTACTGACTAAAAAACCCACCCCGTTCCTTCGTAGCCTTCGGATCAGGGCCTACTTGTTCACTTTCACATTTACCCATGGCCCTTAAGTAGGTTTCGACCCTGCTGGGCCCCTACAGGGAGACATCCTTTAGATAACGGAACCCTAAAAACGATTAGTAGCTATGCCAGGGTTTCATTCAATGGCAGGTAATTACGTGTAGTAAGTAGTCATGTAGCGACATCCATGTCGTCACAAAAAGAACTAATCCTGCATCGCGCAAGTAAGATTCGCGGCGCGATTGGAACATATAGAACAAAACCCGAAATCATCTATCGGGCAGTAGCCCACCAGATATAACACCTGTCTGGTCGGAGGATCCTCCCTTTTCAACGGAGGTATGTGGGACTTTACTCTCTGTTCCATTACCTTCAAACTGGTGACCCTCGACAAAGAACGTCAGCGCAGCCTTCGTGCAGCAACTACTTCGTGACGTCATCATCACTTCCTCAAGCTTTCGAGCAGCAAGCCATACAGCCAGCACCCACGGCTATATGGGTATCCTGACCACCAGCATGCCTACTTAGTCATACCTGGTCATCACCCTCAGCCTCATCAGCGACCTTGGCTAAACACCTGCACCTTCGGCCAGTCACATGAAGAGCCTTGCAGAACCTCTCCTGGTCGACGACAGCAGTCAAGCCCTACGTCGCACAGCACCGCTCCGACTCACTGGAGCCAGCCGCAATACTCCGACTCACTGGAGCCTGCAGCATCGTATCCCGACTCACTGGGATAGCACCACCCCGACTCACTGGGGCATCACCGCAGACAGTTCCGACTCACCGAGAACTATGCGGAATCCGGTTCCGACTCACTGGAGCCAGCCGCAATACTCCGACTCACTGGAGCCTTTAGCATCATATCCCGACTCACTGGGATAGCACCGCCCCGACTCACTGTGGCATCACCGCAGACAGTTCCGACTCACCGAGAACTATGCGGAATCCGGTTCCGACTCACTGGAACCAACCTCCACTGGCCAACAAAATCACGTCGGGGTCACCAGTTTGAGGGTAGTGGAACAGAGAGTAAAGTCCCACATACCTCCGTTGAAAAGGGAGGATCCTCCGACCAGACAGGTGTTATATCTGGTGGGCTACTGCCCGATAGATGATTTCGGGTTTTGTTCTATATGTTCCAATCGCGCCGCGAATCTTACTTGCGCGATGCAGGATTAGTTCTTTTTGTGACGACATGGATGTCGCTACATCACTCCCCTCCGGAGATCGGAGATCGATGGTTTCTTGATGCTTCTTGAGGCGTCGTGATGCGTGCCAGGCCAGTGGAGGTTGGTTCCAGTGAGTCGGAACCGGATTCCGCATAGTTCTCGGTGAGTCGGAACTGTCTGCGGTGATGCCACAGTGAGTCGGGGCGGTGCTATCCCAGTGAGTCGGGATATGATGCTGCAGGCTCCAGTGAGTCGGAGTATTGCGGCTGGCTCCAGTGAGTCGGAACCGGATTCCGCATAGTTCTCGGTGAGTCGGAACTGTCTGCGGTGATGCCCCAGTGAGTCGGGGTGGTGCTATCCCAGTGAGTCGGGATACGATGCTGCAGGCTCCAGTGAGTCGGAGTATTGCGGCTGGCTCCAGTGAGTCGGAGCGGTGCTGTGCGACGTAGGGCTTGACTGCTGTCGTCGACCAGGAGAGGTTCTGCAAGGCTCTTCATGTGACTGGCCGAAGGTGCAGGTGTTTAGCCAAGGTCGCTGATGAGGCTGAGGGTGATGACCAGGTATGACTAAGTAGGCATGCTGGTGGTCAGGATACCCATATAGCCGTGGGTGCTGGCTGTATGGCTTGCTGCTCGAAAGCTTGAGGAAGTGATGATGACGTCACGAAGTAGTTGCTGCACGAAGGCTGCGCTGACGTTCTTTGTCGAGGGTCACCAGTTTGGAGGTAATGGAACAGAGAGTAAAGTCCCACATACCTCCGTTGAAAAGGGAGGATCCTCCGACCAGACAGGTGTTATATCTGGTGGGCTACTGCCCGATAGATGATTTCGGGTTTTGTTCTATATGTTCCAATCGCGCCGCGAATCTTACTTGCGCGATGCAGGATTAGTTCTTTTTGTGACGACATGGATGTCGCTACAGTCATGGCGGGACAGGGGACCGGTAGAACAACTTCTAAAGCCTATTTGTTTAGTAGATACAACATGCACGATGCAATTCCTTGACTAAGCGATGTGTGTGAGTAAATAGAATTATGTTTCTAATTAACTGAGGTCGGAATAGCTATAATATATTTACCTAAAGTTCTGAGAAGTTATGTACAGACGCAACCACGTCTATCTAACCCAAACTGTCAAATTTTACCAATCGAACATTAACCTTCCAAAATTGCGATAAGGTTGAAAATCTACTAAAGAAATTTGACAGTCAAAGTCAAAGCCATTTATTTGCATTAAATGTGGTGTAAGAGATGGTGACATATAATATATTAGCACAAAGACACATTTCGCCATGAGTTGGCATACAAATATTAAAGTATGATATGAGGTGCTTTTAGTAAGCAAAACTCAACATCACAAAAGTGAACAAAATAAAAGCTTTACAAAATTAAAAATTGGAATTTCTTATAAGTATCCATATTAAGTTTTTTAAGCACAAAATTAAATAACCAATTTTAAAATATAATAAAGATAATAACAAAAAATAATAATTATTATTAGTTACAATTTGGCATAAGTAGCAACAAAAAAAAAAAAAACAGTGGATCCTGCAACAGCAAGACAGTACCAAAACGATCTACAACACATTTCTGTAATGGTAGGATTGACAAGAACCATTTTTTAAAAATTCGGTCAAAGAATAAAAACTTTGTGAAATGAGCCACTTTTTGAGTACTTTGCAAAATTTTCCGTAAGGAAGATCAGTTATGAAGTTTGGTATCGAGTTATAAATAAGTGGGGCCATGTACACACAACTACGTCTAAATAATTCTACTTTTGGTACTGGCAATTGTAAATGGTAGTGCGTGACTTTTCGTTTTTTATTATTGTTTGTTGTTTTAAATATTAAAGAATTAGTTTTAACAAATTTAGCAATTTCATATATATAAATACAAGGAACTGTGAGAAGGTTGTGTGCTTTATACACTGGTCTGCAAGAGTCAGTCCATTCCATATTGAAGATTGCACGAATACATTTTTTTTGGGCTAGTAGGACTCTAGAAACTTCGGAGGAGTTTCCCCAAACAACGATACCATATCGGATTACAGAGCAAACATAGGCATGATATACCATTAATGCGGTGGGTCGAGACGTTTCGTTTTTAACCTTTTTTAAAGCGAAAACGAATCTATTTATTTTCATACATACTTCATCAATATGCTCCCTCCACGTGAAATGTTCATCAAGAGTTATACCTAGGAATTTTGTTTTATGTATCTGTTCAACTATTTGATCTTTATGTGCTACTTGAAGATGAATATGTTTACTCTTTTGTGTTTTAAAATTTAATATTTTAGTTTTTTCTACGTTGACTTTCAAGGCGTTTCTGTCTAACCAAGTAACTATTTTATCCAAACTAGCATTTATATTAGACTCATGTGATTCTTTATTTTTACCATCTAGGATAACTGTTGTATCATCAGCAAACAAAACACAATCTTGATCTACTGTTTGCGGAAGATCGTTAACGTATACAAGGAATAATGGTGGTCCTAGAATGCTTCCTTGGGGAACTCCATAGAAATTTGGTCGAGGTTGGGAATCAAAGTTGATGAGACTGTTCACTTTGTCATCAAATTTCGTAATTCTCGTGATCTGAGTTCTGTTCGTTAAATACGATTTGAACCATTCCAAAGCTGGGCCCCTTATACCAATATTACATAATTTACTAATAAGAATGGGATGATTTACGAAGTCGAACGCTTTACTGAGGTCTAAAAATAGAGCCGAGGTTACATTTTTGGAGTTGATGTTATTTATTATGGATTTTACTAAGTTAAAGGCAGCTAGTGAAGTGGATTTATTTTTTCTAAAACCGAATTGTTCTTTGGCAAGTATATTATATTTGTCTAAAAAAGAGTGAACTCTTTTGTACATGACTCTTTCAAAAACCTTAGATAGAATTGGAATAAGGGCAATGGGTCGGTAGTTATTTTTGTCTGATTTAGACCCTTTTTTATGCAGTGGTTTTATAATAGATACTTTTAGTTTATCCGGGAAGCAACCTTGTTCTAGAGATAGATTTATAATATATGAAAGAGGTTCTGCTATGAATGGAGATATTTGTTTCAATAGATCTGTAGATATGTCATCATAACCGGTGGATTTTGTATTATTTAATGTCTTTAATATGCTAAAAATCTCCACAGGATTTGTAGGATTTAAGAATATGCTATTATCATTGCTTTTAAAATCTGGTTTATAAGTGTTATTCTGTAAAGTTGCTCTATTTTCAACAATATCAATAAAAAAGTTATTAAATAAATTTGCTATATCTGGCCCTGATGTAGCGATAACACCGTTATCTAATATACCAGGAATATATTCGCGAGTGCTTTCGTTTCCTGTACAGCGTTTAACAATATCCCAAGAAGCTTTACCCTTATTCTTGGAATAAGCAATGTGTTTAAGATTACATAAGGATTTCATATTATGAATACATTTACATTTACAGATTTAGGTAGGTTGATGTGCTGGCGTCTGTACAATACGTTCCAAATAAGAATAGGATCGATTGCCATGTTGTGACGTCACGTCATACTGTCAAAACGAAGAAATTGGGTAGGGTGAGCAAAACAAGAAATGTTTGAAATTTAATTTATTTACGAATCGTAAACGAAAAAAGTTGAATTAGGATTCAATTTTGTCTGAGTAGTGACAGAAGGAAGGAAGAAAGGAATTGTTCCTAACAATGAAAATAAGTTAAGAAAATATTTTCTTTTTTAACTATGAGTAATTATGATATAAAAAATATATAAATAAAAAAATATATATAATATATATAAAAAATATATATAAAAATTAGCCTATATATATATAGGCTAATTTATATTAATCACCTAGATTTAACTAAGACTTAGAAATACAAAGCGAAAAAAAAAAGCCTTTATTGATACGCAAATAAGTTTTCTGTGCTAATCGTGCTTTTCACTGACTTTCCTATTCTTATTTGGAACGCATAGTAACTTATAGTTGATAATCATCATCATCATTTATCATCAGGAACCCCTATGAATGTTGATTCCTTTGAGAGTGTCGAAATATACGACATAAACGGCAGTATATTTTTTTTTTCGTTACCTTAGAAGTTGGGTTTTTTCAGTTTCAAGGGACTGCAGACTTCAGTATTATGGTTTAATTTTCTACTCGATACCTCCACGCGTTCCCGAGATAAAGGGCTTTGACAGACAGACAGATGGACAAAAAAGTGACCCTATAAAGGTTCCGTTTTTCCTTTTGAGGTACAGGACCCTAAAAATCGTATATCACCACACAATCGCAAATCCTTAAAATCTCGGCTTTACTATAATAATGCATTACACCAAAGCCTTCCTCACTCTGTCAATTGGTAAAAACCGCATGAAAATCCGTACAGTAGTTTTTGAGTTTATCGCAAACAGACAGACAGAGCCGGTAGAGAATTTTGTTTTATGACATGTAAAGATTATGTTGCCTAAACAAATCATATCAGTACTCAACTAAATAAAGGTCATTGACGTGACCTACCACTTTTGGCGAAACATATCTCGCTGAATTTACTTGATAAGTCCATCAACTGCCCAGTTAATTTAATACTTAACTATCAGATTACTCGTCTAACAATTAGCTCGTAATTCTGTTTGCTTATAAGGTCTAAAATTGCTTGTTGTGCTTATGACGTAAGATCTTCACGAGGCGATGATGTCAATCCTTGTTTGATTGGATAGGCAAGTGTTGTATGCAGTTCCTGCATGCTGATGCTTTAGCAGTGAAGATATGCATATTGCGTTTTGATAATCTACTTGCTTGCGTGGTTAAATAGATACATATCGTAGTAGATACATCGTGATTTATCGTTTACTTATCGTAGATATTGCATTGCGTGGCTACTGTTAGGTTTTGTTCTTGATAATAAATAGTGCCTTATGTTTTTAAAGATAATTGTTAAAATGAGTTAAAATTTTAAGGATTCTTGTTTTATATAAACAATAATGTTTTAAGTAATACCTAAGCTATATTATATAAGTTATTTATTTCTGCTGTTTGGAAATGTTAACCCTTGATCTAATATTGATCGTTAGAATGAATGGGGTAATAAGTGACTTAACGATTGGACCACGACTCTGGGATCACCTGATATCGTGGGCCAATGAGAGAGCGGAACGCACGGGGGTTTTTGGCTAAGAACTTGAGCGCGCAAGGGCATTCGTTCCCGGAGGGACGATTGGGAGAGTCGATAGGAATAGTAGCTTTGAGTACTGTAATAATTAAGTATCACATAGTTGTTTGTTCTTAATGTAATTAATAAAAGTAAGTGAACAGTTTGAGTTTGTCTTTATACAGTCCTCCCAATTGAAATAGTCTTCCCTTAAGAATTGTGACCGCTAAGGCAACGAGTTCTTATACTTCAGAAGTGACAAGTGCACCCAAAACGTAAGTATACGCCCAAATTTTATATTTTCTTTGTTTGATGTGATTATAATTACGGGTTTTGCCTTTAAATTAACCTGAGTCAGTCTTAAGATAAGTCATACAGTGTGTTAGTTAGGCACCAATAGGATTTAGTTTTTTTTTTAAATCTTGTTTTTGTAACTAATTTTATTGATACTATATTATATTTGAAATTACTGTTATTTACTTATTGTGCACACCTACCACAGTTTTGTCTTTTTAACCCAAAGGTTGACTGGAAGAGAATGCCTTGTTGCATTAAGTCCGCCTATGTACCACTATTGTACATGAAGATTAAATAAATAAATAAATCATTAGCACAGAGTAAGTAATAGTACAAGTCCATTAGTACCATAGTTGAAAGTTTTCTTGCTAAAAGCTGTAATTACATTTTGTTTAATATTTTTGTAAGACAGTATTTTAGCGAGTGATTACCCGTTAACACTATTCCGTGCTCTCACTATGGAAGACGTAATAGCTAGCAAACAATGGAACTCCATGTTAGAATTTCCGTTAGTAACCAAATCGCAAGCTTAAAATCGAATGATTGAGGTGGGAGTCAAGAAACCCTTCTAAACAAAGCTAAAAATATTCAACGATAGAGGTGTTTTGTATTTTTCGTTAGAGAACTTTTTAAGTTTTTACAATAAGGTTGATATTGGGTTATAACGGCGCTTACCTACCAAGAGCGTCACCCGACCCTTCCCACGATAAGTTCGACCGTGGCGAGCGAGGCACTTATGAGGCACTTGACGCCGCATACCGCATCTATCGCTTATTGGATTTAAGCGTTTACATTTGGGACACAGGTACCTATGTTCTATTTTTAGAATGGGACGAATTAAACTTCATTCTTTATTTAAGAAATACCAATCTTGATTCCGAAAATAAAGGCGACTTGCTCAGCACACATGCTCGACTTTTCAATTTTCCAATGGTATTAAAAGAAAGGATAAACAATTTCAGACCATCGGCAATTAGTAACTTCTTATTCACAACTTCATTATACGGCTCTCAAGTTTCTTTACCGTGAGTTTCAGACAATGCTACAGTCATCGGGTCAACGAAGGCTTGTGACTCCGGGTCACCGAGAGCTGCACTCCGCCACGAGGAGCCGGAGTGGGCTGCGAAGTCGAAGCCCCGTGCCAGACATCGAGCTGAGCCGAGAGCGGCTTCGGGTGCTGGAGAATGAAGTACGGCGTGAGCGCGACCGTGTACGCGCCGCCGAAGACCTGCACCTCGCAACACGTCGCAGCGACGAGCCGCGTGAGGACAACCGTCTCCGCAGCGCTTCCACGGCATCGACACGGCGCCGGGACGCCGAGCCACGTGCAGAGCAACGCGCGGAGCGCAGACTACAGAACGAAGTACGGCAGGAGTGCGACCGTGTACGCGCCAACGAAGATCTGCACCACGCATCGCGTCGTAGCGACGAGCCCCAAGCGAACAACCGTCCCCGTAGCATCTCCATGGCATCGATACGGCCGGGATGCTGAGCCACGTGCAGAGCAACGTGCGGAGCGCGGACCACGGCAGCACAACCGCGTGGAATGGATTGAAAGGTCACGTAGTCTTTCTTTTTCGAAAAGAGATTTGTTTAATATTATTAGGGACTTGAGAAGTGCTCTCACATCTCCACCTGTAAACCAAGACGCAGCCCAACCACTACAGAAAATTAACCACGAAAATATATTGTCGAACTTTGATCCCTCGTCCAAAAACCAGCGAATAGACGTGTGGTTAAGAAAAGTGAATGAGTGCGCTTCGGTATACGGTTGGGATGAAAGCACCACCGCTCATTTTGCAATGCAAAAGTTGCAAGGTCTGGCCAAGTCGTGGTACGAAAGTCTACATACCATCCTATTTACTTGGCAAGAATTGCAAGAGAAGTTACTAAGCGCGTTTCCGTGTGAACAGAATTACGGTCAGACCTTGGAAGATATGATTAGGAGAAAGAGCAGATATAACGAATCCATTGAGGTTTATTACTATGAAAAACTTAGTCTAGTGAATCAATGCGATATAGTAGGTACCCGCGCGGCAGAATGCAAATAAAACACTCAAATCAGGAGCTTTAGCACTGAGTTGTACCCAACCCGATCAGCTGTTACAGTATTTACTCAGCAATAGGGACTATAATCAATCTGGTCGGGACCGTTTTTACGCTAATAATAGAAATTTGGATAATCTTAAATTTTCCAAAACAGCGAGCAGTAGTTCTGGTAACCGACCAAGCCACACTAATGGATGTTACAATTGTGGGGAAATAGCGTAGACGTTGAAAAACTCTTCATTTTACAAAAAAAAATGTGTGAGAATTCTTGCGAACATAGACCAAATGCAGAGCTGTAAACCTCATTTCATTAAATATAAAATGCTCACCCTAACAAGCATATTATACATTTTGGAAGTAAGCAAGTTTGTAAGAAAGCATGTGTCGTTATTCCCTTTAGCTAAGAATCAAAGGCAACAACGCTCCTTAAGAGTAAAAAAAATGAATTAGCAGTACCGAGCTCAAAACTAGCTATGTATCACTCAGGACCTCTTGTAATGTGCATAAAAATTTACAATAAATTACCCAGTGAAATTAAAGACATAGAATTTGACAATAAATTTATAAACACACTTAAAATGCACTTAATACAAAAGTGTTATTATAGCCTTAATGAGTTTCTAAATTGAAATTACGCTAATATATTGATTACACTATTTGACGATATTATTTGAAAAATTGACATTCTAAAAAAAATTTATCAATATTTGAAATTTGACGCAATGTAAAAATGTAGAAATGTAATAAAATGTTCAAAATAAATAAATTAATAATGAAATGATAGCATAGTAATTGATAATGTGATAATAATATTTAACTAAATAACTTTTACAATAATGCATGCAATACAAATTAAGATACATAAAATGTTGCGGTGCCCTAGCAGGGTTCATGTACGAAACTTATATTATATAACAAGACCTTGTAAACGACATGAATGCAAATAAATAAATAAATAAGATTGGCCACATCGCGGAAAAATGTTACAGATAATCAGATGACAGATTGACAAACGTTAGTGGTACAGCGCAGAAAACGATTTTATAAACGACAAAAAAACGCACATATAGGCAATTATCCTGGTTCTAAGTTCATAAAAGAGGTAAAAGTAAATAGTTGTTCGAGTAAGTAATAGTTAGAACTTTTATAGATTTTAGGAGTGACGTTACTCTGATTAGGGAAACTATTGCCAGCCAACTAGGAGTAACTCGCGATAATGTATCTACACTATTGAAAGGATTTGGCAACAACGTAGTCCAGTCGCTAGGAAATCTGACTCTTGACATGATTGTCTATGAGGTGGAGGCTAGAGCTGCTTGTTAAGTAGTGCCCAAATATCTTATAGAGGTCCCTGTGCTTATAGTACAATTATTCACAGAGCAATCTTACATAGCAGTCTACAAAGATAAAAGTAAATTGCAATTGTATAATATTAGGGATGAATTGCCTTGTCCCGAACTTGTTGTTAACAGTGATAGCTTATTGAGTTTTTGCTGCTAATACAATAGACATATGACCCTGCTGCTGAAATAGAATTACACACAAATACAATTAGGTTAGGAATCAGTGGAATTGTTCTTCAACGAAAGCAAGACTTCGAGAATTTTCATTCTGTATCATACTATAGTCGGCAGACTTCTCCGGAAGAAAAGAATTTCCACCATTATGAGTTAGAAACCCTAGCAATGGTTTGCTACCTTCATAAGTTTAGATTATATTAATTATGAAATGAGTTCAAAGTTATCACTGATTGCGGCTTTCTGTGTTCTACACTTTCAAAGCGGGACTCGATACCAAGGATAGCATGGTGGTGGCTGACATTACAGGAAAAGAGCTAGAACTAAAATGAGTCATGTTAGTGCATTGTCTCGAAATCTTGTCAGATCGTCAGAATCACTCGAAGATCAGTTTCCAGTAATAATGACAATTAGTAGTGAAGTTGGTTTCATACGCTACAGTTACGTGACTCCAAGCTACGTAGGATAACAGACGTTCAAAATAGTTAACTAGGTGAAAAATGCCTACAGTACATTAGTCAAAATTATGTCATTAGGTTACTTCGCTATAACCCTTTGTGAAGCCAAATAAAGGTTTGACTCACCTGTTTGTAGTTGTGGACGGTTTTACAACATTTTGCTTCCTAAGACCCGTTATAAACACGAACACCCAAAATGTAACTAGGATTCCAGAAGACATCTTTAGTACGTTTAGAAACCCTGAACGTCTCATGAGCGCTTGTGGTATTTGTTTTGCCTCGCATACATACAAGCGATTTGGCCTAAACAAAGGCATAAAACATGTTTTAAATGCGGTAGCCAGCTCCAAGTCGAGCGGTACAATCCCACCATTCTCGATTCATTGAGAGCGTTAAGCATTCGATAGATAGATAGATGTATTCTTTATTGTACACCAAAAATAAAATTACATAAAGAACTTAAAATTAATAGGGTTTAATACAATAATAAAGACTGGTTTCAGTAAAAGACGGAAACAGCAAAAAACTTATGCCTTCCTTTGTAGGACCGTAACGTGTTAGCAAATTTCTAGATATGGACTGTTACACCCGTATTGTGGCACCAATACCGGGGCTAGTTGATACAGAGAGTAGACGTTCGACAACGGTTGCTGCAGATCGCATGAAGCCGTGGTTCCACGTAACCGCTCTAGAGATCGCATCGACAGAAAAGACGTAGATGATAGTTACAATAGTGACGATAATAATGCGGGAGTAATTCCAGTTAGAATACGAGTACCTTACTTATTATGTTGTGTTTTGTTGTTGTTTTTTTTTAATGTTTTGTTTTAATATAATAGACCATTTATTATGTACAGAATTTTATCCGTTGTTACAGATCAAGTACGCGAGAATCGATCGGTTCGTGACTTGATGTAAAAGTGGCAAAGCCTTACGGCTGCCATCTCGGGCACAAATCGATCGGCTCGTGCGGGCGTCGTTAGGTGATGAATAAAGTGATAAAGTAAGTCCTTCCGGCTGCCATCACGAGCATAAATCGATCGGCTCGTGCGGGCGTCGTTAGGTGATGAATAAAGTGATAAAGTAAGTCCTTCCGGCTGCCATCACGAGCATAAATCGATCGGCTCGTGCGGGCGCCGCGTGGCATCCTGATTAATCGATCGTTCAGGATATTAGGGCACCCTGATTAATCGATCGTTCAGGGATTTGGTTTGTTCACGACATAAATCGATCGGTCGTGAACTTACTCTTAGATGTTTTGTGACCCAATTAATCGATCGTTTGGGTTCACTTTGTGTTGGGGTTATAATGCCCAACAGTGAGAGTATTGGTTCAAGGTACAGCGTGGCTCGTACAAATTGTTTCGATCCAGCAAATCGATTGCTGGTTGAAATTGAAAGTTAAAAAAAAAGAAAAAAGTTTGTTAATGTCTCTTTCTACCTATAATGTAAATGTGAGAACACTGTAGACTCCGCAAATTCTTAGATTAATTCTTATCATGACTCACTTTTTTATGATTATTTTTGTTGTGCTTTCTGGTACAATATTGACTGGTCTACATTGTCCTAACATAATTTATTAATGAATACTGTAATATGAAAATATTGTAATATAAACCTTTTTTTTAAAAGAGTAACCATGGAGTTTCTTGCCGGTTCTTCTCCATAGGAAACGACCAATTTGGAACCGTGCACTAGCTTCTGACGTTTTATAAGTGCCCATGTAGGCCTATATGAAATAAAAACATTTTGACTTTGACATTATTGTATTAAGTTCAAACAACTAGTAATAGATACTAATTATTATTGTTATAAATTCAACAACCAATTAAAAGTCCGATTGTTAGGTTTCCACCTGGAGCCGTGTGCAGGGCCGCACACGATGTCAGGACGGACGATTGTTAGGTTTTGTTCTTGATAATAAATAGTGCCTTATGTTTTTAAAGATAATTGTTAAAATGAGTTAAAATTTTAAGGATTCTTGTTTTATATAAACAATAATGTTTTAAGTAATACCTAAGCTATATTATATAAGTTATTTATTTCTGCTGTTTGGAAATGTTAACCCTTGATCTAATATTGATCGTTAGAATGAATGGGGTAATAAGTGACTTAACGATTGGACCACGACTCTGGGATCACCTGATATCGTGGGCCAATGAGAGAGCGGAACGCACGGGGGTTTTTGGCTAAGAACTTGAGCGCGCAAGGGCATTCGTTCCCGGAGGGACGATTGGGAGAGTCGATAGGAATAGTAGCTTTGAGTACTGTAATAATTAAGTATCACATAGTTGTTTGTTCTTAATGTAATTAATAAAAGTAAGTGAACAGTTTGAGTTTGTCTTTATACAGTCCTCCCAATTGAAATAGTCTTCCCTTAAGAATTGTGACCGCTAAGGCAACGAGTTTTTATACTACTTAGATAGTTTTTTTTAGAATTTTAATTTGATACAAATAATAATAAAATATGCGTTCATCAGATCTTTTCCGTCTATAGCTTTTACAACGTCATAACTATCATAAAACAAATTAAATTCATCTTTTTATATTCAGTATTTAGTAATCTTACGGGATTGGTCGAATGAGGTACCGCGGCCCAAGAATGCAAATGGCAACTGAAGAAACAGATGGGGTTTAGTCGGGTCTGACATTCCCCTTCGCTCTACCCAGAGTGGAAGGAGTTATTTGTAATTAGTAGTAGTTAGCTGTTTATAATTTCCCTCTACAAAACAAAATAGCATTTGTTTTTAATATCGTGCGGATTTCATCACGCATGCGGAATTGCGTGCGCATTCCACGCACGCAAAGGTTGTGTTAAAATGTCACCCGGGGCCCTGGGACGAAGGCAATGGATGGAACAGAGTAGGTTTTTAGTCAGTAAGAGTCTGACACTATTTCCCGCCCCACCCAAGGGCGGGATTTGTCATTGGATGATTTTACCTACCATAAAAAAACGCATTATAATAAATACTTGTATGAAAAGGACATTTGCGGGGGCTAAACGCGTGCGGAGTAATGCCGCTTGCTTAAACCCGCACAATATTATCACACCTTCAGTAGTCTTAGAATTTATTATTTATCTAAAACAATTTAGGTACCATTGCGTTAGTTCGTTCCATTAACTTCATGGCTATTCGAAAGACTTTCATGCCTATTGTTTGATCGATTATTTCTAGTTCAGCTCTACAGCTTGGCAATATTATACAAACACGTATTCGAATGTAGCTCATTTATTAATACATAGTTTTATTATCGACGATTGTTTTTCTTCACTGCTTGGATACGAACGTCAAAATAATATTGGTCACGACGGTCACGTTCGATTTTAACTCGCATATTGAGACCATAAAGTTGCGATAGGTAATAAATATATCAATTAAATATAGTCTGAATCGAGAAGTAATAATCATAAACATTTATTTCTATGAACGCAACATAAAGTTGGTGCAAATATAGACCAGTGTTGAATGTACATAGATAGTGTGGTGTCCAGATTTGCTGCTAGGTTGATAAATAAAACACACACAATGGTATTACCAAGCACGTAACACGTCTGCCTCCATCAAGAGTCAAGCGAATAGTGACTTAACTGTCAAGCGCACGTGTATACGTCACTTGCCCTTTATTAGTACGTCACAATAGGTATCCAAAAAATGTTATTTCCTCGATTTTCCTGTGATTCGGAATAACTGTATAAATCGTATGATAACGTGTAATCGCGGCGGGCATTGTGATCTAATTGCTAATGTGACTAATTACAACCATTGTATGATAGTAAACGTGGGAAGCTTGTATTACACGAGCATTGAACACATGCTAATTACAGTGGATTTTACTGATCTTTCCAACAACGTAAACAAAGCGGTGCTGTTGAACCTTTCAGATAAACTCCGATCGAAGTTTATGATATGTTTATAAATTGAGCTTGTGAAGAATTATTTAATTGTGAATGCGGTTCATTATAACGTAAGGCAAGAGTAACCGTGGCCCTGGACTGCAAAAGGCAACTGAAGGACACATAATGGCTTTTAACCAGTAAAAGCCTGACTGCCCTTTCGCTCCCTAGAGCGGAAGAAGTTATTTGATGATTAACCACCTCAAAAAAGGCTTGGTCTGTGTTTGACACTGATATTACTTCGTTTTTTCCACAGCGTCAACAATTTGGACAGTCCTTTTCCAAAATAATGCATCCCAGATCAACAGAATTTCTTCATCAATTTCTCTCAGAAAGTTTTGTGACAGCTCCCGCATTGAACCACAGACTGAACTGCTTCAAAAAATCTGTTGGATAGTAAGATCTCCAAGCTATCTGAAACACGCATCTGCCAATAGCTGCCAGTGTTTTTTGTTAGAATACTTTCCTGGGTGCAAAAGCCTTTTAAACCGACAGTACGTCTCAAGATATTATGCTGTTACAGTTAAGGCAGTAACAGTTAGCATTATGATTTAAATCTGCATTGCCAGGTTGCCACATACCGTTCGGTTCCATATTGTTTTGATTCGGCACGCCGCACGCCACTGACATTTCGAAACGACGCCATTCATTTAATGCCAGTATTCTTGATGCATAGCCTTTTGTTCATAGACTTAATCGGTGCTGTAATACTCAATTATCTTTAATAATAATAATTTTATTTAAAAAGATAGCAATATGATCCACACAGGGATACAAAAAAAACATACAAAGAAGTGGAAGTTTGAAGCAAGATACAGCAAGGTAGAAACTAAAGGAACGTTCTCTACACACAGTGCCTCAGATTAGAAGAGTAAAGACTCTCAACCACTGATTTCAGGATGCTATTGTCACTGACCCTCGTTCTGTGCATCAGTGACGCGACTTTCTTGCGAATTACTGCATGGAAGCCGAAAAGATCACCAATAGTAGATTAGCACTAACTGACGCATTGCAGGTTTGAGCAGATGCAGGTAATATTTTATGCAAGCGACCGTAACTCAAAGACACATCTGCCAAGTAAAAACCACTTAAAAAAGTGTTAGTATGCGAAAGTCTAGATACAGCTAGAATCCATAGCAAACCTTTAAAAGCATTCCATTACGGTGCGAGAATATCGGGCAGAACCAAGTTTAATTGCATTGACAGGATTCCTCCTTTCACTCCTCTGGCCCCTTTTACCTCAAAGTGAAGGGGAGGATTGAGAGGACGGGAGGGAACATGTGGATTACAGAACTAAAGTCAGTTACTCAGTATTCTAACATTTTCTTAAAGTATTTTTTCAAATGCGAAGGCCATTCTTATATCGAGATAGAAGTATAAAGTTTACTAAGCACGTATTTATTCAATGAAGCGTGACTTTTAGTGATGCCTAAGCTGTTTTATTGTAATAATATGATCTTATAATTACTGGATCATGTATTTCCTATGCTGTACAAAGGTTTTTACCGTGGGGCAAGATATCATACAATATCGCGCAAACTTTTTCTTATCTAATATCCCATTACAATAGAATACAATCTAGTAAGTAGTTTGTGACAATATTAGACTATTAGGTACATAAAATTCGCGCCCAGGAAGCATTATAAGGTTGTTGACTCTACTATTCACATGTGACTACTCCAATTTGTGCCTCTATAGCACTTTATTATGCTATACTAAATATAGCACTTGCGGATAAAACGCACATAGGACCAAATTACCTATTTTCGGCACCCAGGGTCCCTTCGTGGTTGACGTTAAAACCGATTAAAGGATTTGCCAGTTCGATGAACAGCCTTAGTTAAGTACCTGTAACATAAATATATATTTCGCGATTTAATAATCTTACACAAGCGACCCGCCTCAGCTTTGCACGGGAAAAATCTTTGAAATTCTCGACTTTTCTCTAATTTAATACGCTTGTATTATACACATACACCTTCTTTATGAATCACTCTGTCGGTAAAAACCCAAAACCCGGTTAGTAATTTTTGAGTTTATTACGAAGTTAGACGCGGTAGGGGACTTTATTTTATAATAATTACTAGCAACTGACCCCAGCTTCGCACGGGTGCAATGCAATATTATGCATGTATTATTTATACATATAAATCTTCCTCTTGAATCACTCGTATCTATTAAAAAAACCACATCAAATCCGTTGCGTAGTTTTAAAGATCTAAGTATACATAGGTACAGAAAGCGGGAAGCGACCTTGTTTTATGCTATGTAGTGATGGATAAGGATATATTGTAAACATAAGTTTCCATCAGCGGCTTTTGATGACACGGTTGGCATAATAGTTAAGTCATTATCTTCTGTCGAGCGTGCTGCTGGTTGGATTCCCTCTAGGAACAACTATTGGTGTGGCCTACAAATGACTCCCCCTGTTCTGGGTGGAGCGAAAGGGAATGTCCGACTTTTACTGACTAAAGCTCAATGTTTCTTCAGTTGCCATTTGCGTTCCAGGGATGCAGTAAATCTTTCGAATAATCCGGACAGACTGACATATAAAATATGCTGTAATTATTGTGTTAATTTTACGGAAGATAAACTCGATGGAACCAAGCGAGACGACTTCTCGTAGATACCAAATTTACAGTCACGAATACTGTCGTGTTGGGTCAAAGGTGGCATTATCGCGATACTTGTAAGTAGGCTTGGTTATACTTCCGTTTATTATCCTCTTGATAATCGATTACCTTAGATTCTGAAATGAGAAACGATCTTCTATATTGCAACGTTTGAGAAATGATTGACCTAATTGAAAATCTTGGGGAGAACAGATTCGAATGAGGTCATTGTCCCAAGAGTGTTGGAGTGTTATTCAACTAGCTAAAGCAATATCTAGCTAGACCACTCTTGTGGGGCTGGCATCCCTTTGAGGCGTGCTATCTACTTGAGTTCGGTCCTTACCTTTCGGCTGGACGGGGTCCGAAGCTACTAGCAGGTACCAGGGCCAGATGCTAGAGGTCGCTACTGCCGATCGCCTCCACAAAGAAACGACGTACCGGCTCCACCGCATCCTTTAGATTAACCTTTTATGGTGATAATCAGGCGTTCCTACCACCTGAGGCCAAATAAGGAAACTCGAACTCCCGCCCATGTCGGTTCAGAACCTGTGTTTGGTGGTAGTTGAGGAGCCACTCCTCAAAGAGTAGACTTACCGCCGCGATTGTAGCGTGTCCAGATTGACAGGGCATGCAGTTAAAGTGGTAAGGCTAATGCCCCCTCATCTGTAAAGATTGTCTTTAATGTAACCGACTTAGACCCTGAGCGGCTCACTAATAACGTCAAAGTACAATTTACTGTTCTTAGTGAAACTATTAACGGAACTAAAACCTAATTCCCACTTCCATGATAGCCACACGCATGCTCGTCACGCCGCATAATCGAGTGGATAACTTAATAACGACTAATTACTAGGAACAGGTGACGGAAAGTGGCGAAAAGGCGGAATTCGCACGGCACTACAACGCGTGCGTTGATGTACGACAATAGCCATGCTACAGATTTTTTGCCGCGTTGATGAGCACACCATTACGCTTGTACTGTCAGCCGACCGACAACCGACAGGTTAAGCAGTGCACAAGAATATTACCATATTGATAAGGAGTGGAATACCCTGCCGCAGTCTTTGTTTCCAGTTAGTTAGGTACACCCTAGCGGTCTTGTAAGTCTAGAGTAAATACTTTTAGATAAGTCTGTTCCATCGTCGACCATTACCATCGCTTACCATCTAGTGGGGTAGTGGTCAAGCGCAGTTTGCCCGAATATTATAGACGGTAGTAGTGTTAGTTTTAGCGACCATTGTATCAACGAGGCATTCAATTAAACAAAGGAGTTATTTTTTAAATTATTCAAATACAATTTTTATTATCCGTGTTCTTAAAGCGAGGTAAGAATTAGAGATCTTGATCTGTCGTCTGGTAACGGGAATCGCAAGTAATAAATGAGGAAACGAGTCATTTGCGATATAGCTAGCATTGGTTTCAAGTGTCGGTTATTGCCTGTAGAAACTTGAGGTACCGTAGTTGAATATATTTTTACTGGCTCCAGCACACGGCTTTGCCTGCGTGAAGTGTTTTATTGTCTCAAGGGTACTTCCTATACCGGGATGGAAATATATTATTTCCGTGTTCCAAGTTTTACAAAGTCTATTGACGTGAGATCGCAACAAAATGATAAACACATCCAGCTTTAAGATTCGATTCCTATACATAATTATCAATTTTGAATTATTATATCAGTCAAGCCGTTTTTGAGTTTTAGCGATACTGACGAAAAGCAAATTATTTTTATATAATTGTATATGGGATTAGTAAGGAAGTACGAATACCAGGCTGTTATATTTGCCCTACTCTCTCGAGGTTAATTTTAATTACTTCGTTACAATTTTTACTCGTTTCCTCCGGATTTCTATTACTGTAATTAAAATTCTAGTAATGTAAACTACGTTGGCCAATTACGAGTTCATTAACGAATCGTTCAAATCTATCAGGGATTTTTGGTGTATTTATTCTGTTTATTGCACGAGTATGCAATTTTGTGACAACCTATGGCAGCTCACCAAATTGCTTTAAGGGATTTTAAAGATTTATTATGCCATACACTTATCTATTCTTTTTAGGAAATATGTCGTAAGCGACAGTTACCTTTACAAAAAAAAAAAACGGTTTTATAGATACTATGTCGCACTTCTTGCTGAAAAAGGTCTCGACAGAAATACAATAAAAAAATATCAGGTTAAACCACAATTTTGTGGAAAAAACTTTATCAATGATAACTCCGAGTATCTTTATAATTATCAAAGATGGGATGTAGTACCTACTCATGATAAGAATAAACCACTTTTACCATTATGAAGAAGAGGTACGGTAATAAGGAAGTTCAAAGGCATTCATTATATTACATTTCATCAAAACCAACCTTTGGGATTAGAAGTCCATAGCACCATAACCGTTCTTTTAGATTCATAAGATGAATTTCAAAGTGCATACTTGGTAAATACTGCGTGGGTTGTCACCATCTTTCTAGATAGACCGTCGACCTGAATAAGGCGGTTGGGTAGACTGGAAACGGAAGACAGAGATCCGAATATCTGATTGTGGGGCAGTTTACATTCACCTTAAAAAGTATTTTTCAGTTAATGGCTTAGGGTTCCCACAAAAAAATGCGATGCGATGCGACATCGCATCAGTCGCATCGCAGAAACCTACAATGTGAATTGCAGCGATGCGATTTCGTGCAGCAAAGCATCGGTTCCAGTGACCATAGAATGTGCTTCTTGCAATGCGTCGTGCGAGCTCGCTTATTTTTGCGACATCCCATCGCAGTTTTGTGTTTAAGCCCTACTTTGTTAACAAAGTCTCTTTTTCTTTATTTCCAGTGATGTACACAAGGTAGCCGTGCCGCTGCGCAGCCATGCCGCTGCCGAAGCGCTGTGTGGAGCCGGTGCACGTGTCACGCGGCACGGTGCCCGAGCGGCTGAACGTGCCCTCGGAGCTCGAGGCAGTCACCAATGGCACCCTCGCCAATACTGTCAGGTAATGTTGAAACAGACATTCTGGTTAAACAGATCTTTTCTTACGTTGGTTTGTTTGGTCGAGCCATACCTATGAGATTCTTCTTCTTCTCGAATCGATGGTTTCCATTTCCCTCAGTTTTGGGCCCAGTAGGTTGCCACGTTTATCACCTACGAGATAATCTTACGTGTGTTCCCATCTTTTTTTATTTGGAGAAATATTGTATCTTTCAAAAATTATTGCATAAAATATAGGTAGTAATGTAAAAATTCTGAAAAAAAGAAAACACATTATTATTTTTTAATTTTTTTGTTATTCCTTTTAGACTTTTGAAGAGTAAATTGTGATAAAACCTATAGTGATAAAGGTTTTTGGCCTTTTATGGGTTTCTAGTAAATATTTCTTATTTTTACTTAGCGATGAAAATATAGTATTTTGCGCATTACGATATTAAGTACGAACAATCTACAAGGTTGATGATGGATAGGCTGCGCGGGATTGTTAGAAAGAGTTACCTTGGCTCTGGAATTCAAAGTGTAACTGAAGAATCACAACTGGGTTTTAGTAAAAGTCTGACACACCCTCTCGTCTCTCGGTCCGTGCAGGAGTTATTTTATGATCTCCCATGTAAAAAAAAAACGATTGATGAATAGTGACACCCATTGAAATACATATTACCTATAACAGAAGATATGTTACGCGCTAACATCGCAATCTTAAAACCTGCACTCGAAACTCTCACATCTATGATCAGTGTCGTCATAGTCGCAAATCTACAGTTACTGATAGACAAGGACATAGATAAGAGCTGGCGCTGTCTTGCAAGCGAAATCGCGTTATTGAAATTAGGTGACGGGATCTAATTTCAGCGGTCCACACGCTAGAGGCGTGTCACCTATCTTGATTTAATCAGGCCTGTCTCACTTCCATACAAGCGGCGCAAAATCGTCGAGATATTTACCTACTGTTCTGGAAAACAACCTAATTTCAACCTTTTGCACTGCATATAGCGTTCATAGTACAATAACTGTGTGCCGTCTCGCTTCAATCTGCCAGGGCTGTCAGAGGTACTACCAGGCCTGTCTCACTTCCATACAAGCGGCGCAAAATCGTCGAGATATTTACCTACTGTTCTGGAAAACAACCTAATTTCAACCTTTTGCATTGCATATAGCGTTCATAGTACAATAACTGTGTGCCGTCTCGCTTCAATCTGCCAGGGCTGTCAGAGGTACTACTTTATCTGTGAAAGTAATACACGCGAAGCGAGACAGATGGCGACACATGTTGAGACGATTTCCAAACGGGCAATAGTCTAGGAGCTAGACAACCGAGATTGGTACTTAAATAATATGAAATGCCTACCTGTAAAATAATAATAAAAATAGGGATATAATGATTAACAAAGACCAAATTATGCAGTAATTATGTTTAATTAAGTAGGTAGGTACTAAAATATATAACAACAGACAATACGTTTTCTTATTTTTTTAATTTTATAGTTGTTTTACTTTTAAATACTGTTTTATTGATTTTCTTCCTGATTTAAAGCAAAGATTGTAAAATTTTAATGTAGCATAAATGCGTAATCTTACAAAAAGCTTCAAGAAGTAATCTGTTGTTCTGGCTCCTCGACTATTATTCAAGCGAGCGGCGGCGCGGGCCGGGCGGCGCCGGCGAGCGCGCGAGTCGCTTAGCCATTGACATATGATAGGTTCGTTCAGTATAAACAGACACTCACCGCCATATTACAACCAATGCAGTTAGAGACCAATTTATGATGGATTGTTTATTTTTTCATTCACGATAATTTTGTTTATATCATAGCGTTTATTTAAGTAAGTGTACCTTTAGTAGTACCTTTCAGGGTCCTTGGGAAGAGCAAACAGTGACAAACTGGGTATTTTAATTGTGGAGTTCAAACATCCATTTGCAATACAATATCTTTTTGTCTTTTTTGTTTTATGTGCCTCCATCACTCACGACACAGAACTGATTAGATTTCCAACAGAATATACAATACCTAGTACCTTACGGTATTAACAGTTTACTTTAAAATTTGTTTCGCGGATGCGTGCGCTGCGTGTGCGACAAGTCGAGCGAGTGCCAGCCTATTGAGACTAGTCCGGTGACCGGACGCTTGCGTTTATCATACCTAAACTCGGGAGTGAAACTTCTGTACCGGTAAGGTACTATTATATATTCTGTGGTACTACTTTATCTGTGAAAGTAATACACGCGAAGCGAGACAGATGGCGACACATGTTGATACGATTTCCAAACGGGCAATAGTCTAGGAGCTAGACAACCGAGATTGGTACTTAAATAATATGAAATGCCTACCTGTAAAATAATAATAAAAATAGAGATATAATGATAAACAAAGACCAAATTATGCAGTAATTATGTTTAATTAAGTAGGTAGGTACTAAAATATATAACAACAGACAATACGTTTTCTTATTTTTTTAATTTTATAGTTGTTTTACTTTTAAATACTGTTTTATTGATTTTCTTCCTGATTTAAAGCAACGATTGATTTCCAACAGAATATACAATACCTAGTACCTTACGGTATTAACAGTTTACTTTAAAATTTGTTTCGCGGATGCGTGCGCTGCGAGTGCCAGCCTATTGAGACTAGAGATGGGTTTCTACCCGGTAAATACCGGGTAAATACCCAAAATACCCAAATGCAGGGTTTTTACCCGGGTAAATACCCAAATGGTGGGTATTTTCCTTTTCATTATTGTTTTAAGTCTTTTATACACTTTAAGCAATAAAAAATGTTTATCAAATGTGTTTTATGCATGAAGTGTAAATGGTGTCAGCAAATAATAGTTTTCTACTAACAAATCATATAAAAATTGTACGTCTGTATTTTTACGTATTATATTAGGTGGTTTATATTACATTTGATTATAGTAGTTTTAAATTAAAGACTATTTGAATATCACAGCATGTCGTAACAAATATTTATTGATAAAATACATTAAATAAACGTGAAACATCAAACTCTTGAGTATATAAGATGAATAACTAAAATCTGGCAAACTTGCGTATATTTTCAGAACTAGTGACGATGAAGATACTTTGTTATTAACTAAAAATCTACTACATTAGCGTATGAGATTGAAATTAATATTAAAAAAATGCTGACGTGGTGCAGCTCACGGCGTTTCAACCTTACGTTAAAGTTTCTAAAGTTGACTTTCAATTGATAAAATAAGTCCGTCAGTAGGCGCATTTAGCTGGCCAGCGGTCCCTCAATCCTTACAAATATGCACATCAACCGTTCCCGCTTCTTCGCCTTCTCTCCGCGTATACGTATTATGCTTACTACTTTCACTTGTTTTTGAATTACTAAAGAGTGCGCGTGTAGAAGTGATATCTCATACTGTTTCATTTTGGCTAAAACTGGTTTTGGAAATATTAATATATTGTATTCATATATGTATATTTAATTGAATGCAATACAATTTACGTTAAACCTTAGAAAATATACTCGTACTAAACTACAGTAGATATACCAAAGAAAGTAATTTAAGTATTTTGTAATAGAAGTACGTCATTAACACTTTGAAGTTTTTTTTTCCTCAGGGTCTCATTCTGTAATCATGATGAAAAAATATAGAAATATATATTTTATGTCATATAAAACAATAAAAACACTGAATATTTCTTAAAAGTACCTAATCAAGACAAAAAAAAATATAGAACCGTGTAAATTGCGCAAAATCAAAAAACAAATAGCCAGCGATAAAAATCATCTTCGTTTAGTAGTGTTAAAAAATTAAGCAAATTCATATTATTCATTTTTGAGTATTAAAATGCGTGTTTATAAATTGATATAACAACATTGATTACTCTGATACCTATTTACCTGTTATTTTTTAAACCATAAAAAAAAATAATTAAACTGAAGTTCTAAGTATGAGGAACCCCCAAAATTTATTGTATTTTTTTTCTATTTTTGTGTGAAAATCCTAATGCTGTTTACAGAATACATTTACTTACCAAGTTTCAACAGTGTTCTTATAGTTTCGGAACAAACTGGCTGTGACATACGGACGAACGGACAGACAGACATGACGAATCCATAGGGGTTCCGTTTTTTGGCCATTTTGCTATGGGACCCTAAAAAGGGAGTTCCGATTCCAAATTAAATGAAAGAACATTATATAAGGAGGAAAATCAGCCAAGTTTAGTACATTTTGACCAGTTACGCGAACACAAATGTACTGTCCAGCAGATTTGTTTTCGCGATTTCAGGTTTGGTCCCATAGTAAAAGTTGTTTGCTTTTCATGACTACAATCACGTGTGTAAGTGTCGTTCACTAATTACCAGTCACCCTATATTATGTCATTTACTATATAGAAACTTCATCAAATCAGTTAAGAAATTTTACATTTATGCTAAAATTACAGTTATTATCAGTTAATAAAGCAATTTAATCAGGCTATGAAACGAAAAACATATGAAAGTAGCCGAACTTATAACATGGATGTGTTAAAAATTTCTAAACGGGCTAAAATTCACCTAAACTTTATTAAATAAAACGTTCCATAAAGTGTTTATAGTTTATATCCATGCTTTTGGGTATTTACCGGGTAAAAACCCTGTTTATACCCAAATTGGGTATTTACCCGGTAAATACCCGATGGGTATTTACCCACCGCCCAACTCTAATTGAGACTAGTCCGGTGACCGGACGCTTGCGTTTATCATACCTAAACTCGGGAGTGAAATTTCTGTACCGGTAAGGTACTATTATATATTCTGTGATTTAATCTAAAGTGACACCGCTATACAATCCTAATAATAAATCGCTTTTCCGTTTTCACCTCACTCATTTAAACATAATCTGTCTTCCAGTGCACTTGAAGTCTAACATAAATTTCGGTTGGAATATAGAGCAATATTAAAGCGCTCTTAAAACCACTGTATGAGTAATAGGGTCAGCTGATTTAATTAGGTGATGGACTTCGCAGTGTGTCAGTTTGTATAACGCGGTGAATCAACCTAAAAGGTATGTTCGAGTATTTCCGGAATACCTTCCTGACCTTGAATGATGGGGTTTCGATTTAGGATCGAGAGGTTTCATCCGAATTTCTGTCAACTGAGTAACTGTCCCTGCGTTTCGAGTTACGATAAAATCGATGTTAGCTTGCCAACTGTCGTTCCTAGTGATCGTAAGCGCGTCGTCGACTGGAACGCAGTGTGTAAGTTTAAAAGCAAAAAGTAGCGTCAAACTAATATTAAGAACACACGCAACAAGCAAGATGTGCTTCTATAATAACTCATTTTATTTATCCAACACGTGAAAACCTGGAGCCAAGGATCGTTTTCTGAAAAGAAGGTTCGGCCCAGGTATGAAAGGTAACGAAGGAACAGGAGTGGATTTTAGGACGATTTTCCTACCAAAAAAATCACGTGAAAACAGTGGGACTACGCTTTAGAACGTGCAATTTAACTTCACTTTTTTGACTGACCGATATTTTGACAATTCAAAAGTAAATGGTCTATTTGTAAAAAAAAAACGTTTCTGGTTTAAATAAAATAAAAAAATAGTTGATTACATTTGTTTCGACTAAACAAGAGATGTTTCATGAAATTTTCATTAAGTTCAAATTTATGTCGCGTCGCCTCATTCCCAAAGTTATGGGTGTTTTTTTGTTAAATTGTTATGACGCTATCGAGGGATTTAGTCGTTCATGGGCTTTCAGAAGTGTCTTTTTATTACTCACAGTGGAGAAGTGTTATAGGGAAATTAGCATTTTTAGGTCGTGAGGTAAAAAAATAAGAACTGGAGGAGCTTGTGACTGAAATAATAACAGCCGCAAAGAAATGTCCAAAAGAGTTACCATAGACCTGGAACGCAAAAGACAACTGAAGGTACACACAACAGTTACAGTTTTAGACAGTCGTTACGAACTTACAAAGGGGTACCGTATCGTGTTGCTCAATTACTGGGTTGTAAGGGTGTTAATAGCGTGCGAATTTCATCAGGTATGCGGGATTGCTCCGCATGCGTAGCCTTCGCAAATATCCTTTTCAAAGTATTTATTGTAATGCGTGTAATACCTACGCACGCGCGTAAGCGGTCAGCAGCCCAGCATGGAGAGCGATTCCGCATGCGTAATGAAATCCGCACGATATCAAAAACACCCATAGAGCGATACACCATTAACGATTGCATGACTGCTTACCATCAGGTGGAATCGCAGTCAAGCACTAGTTTATATCGTTTAAAAAAAATATATTAGAAGGTTGCTATTCACATCGATACCCTTTGAATACCGTAACTAGAGACACAATAGAAAGACTATAGGTGTGCGGACACCGGTGTCCGCTTGGGGCTAGTAATTATTGCACAGTTCTAAGCTTGGAGAAACTGAAATGAAGTATGTCTTGTATCAATCAATCTCCAACTATTACTAAGAACAAACAAACACCGAAACAAGCTAAAAGGTCAAGGTCTCATTTGAAGACAGACATCACTTATTTTAAGGTCAAATTATTTGAAAACCCAGTTTTGTATTAGTATAGAATTTGCTGACGCATTAATGTATCAGCTGTTTGATGAAATATGAGTCTATTATATCTAAATGTGACAGATCAATAATTGACTGTATTTTTTTTTTCAAATGGCATGTCCTACCCACTTCTCAATTTAATAATTTAAATGGCAGAACATCATTTGCCCATTCAGCTAGTTCATTTATATTTTGCACATGGTAGTGATTAATGTTTTAAGAGTTAATAATAGAACGAATCAATAGGATGACGCTCCTGAGCACAGTTCACATATTTTCCTTTTACGTGGCCTCAAAGATATGCCTTGTTAAATGTAATTTAAAGTTAAATCTCATTCTTTTATCTTTAGTATGAAAATATGGTTAATTTTTCGATTTTCTTCACCTGAAAATTGAAAGCGAATAATTTTTTCTAATCAAATTCTGTTATAATGTAGAAGTTGAAAGAAGAATATAGAAGTATAAACTACCTATAACAGTTATAATGTAAATCACATACAAATTATTAAGGCGCATTTTCTATTACCACGCGAGCGAAGCCACCGACACCATTTAATATGTACTGATATTAAAAAGAAATAAAATATACTTACAAATATTACTACCTGTAAGTATGTAGGGGGGTATGTCTCTGAAACTATAGTTATCTTGTCACCCTTATGATTTAACTAGAGACCCTCCCCTCCCTTTCACGTTACCAAATAGATTTTGTTAGACGTGTAAAATACTTGTATAAAGTACGGTATCAAGAGTACTAGCGAGCTAGATTTGGTGTTTTACAACCTTATTTTTAGTATATGCGAAACCCGAAACACAGGTGTAGTATTTTTATGTAAAGAATCTATGTAAAAAAATTAATAACTGTATCATGAAAAATCACAAAGTTATAAGCTTGTTATGTTACCTGGTTGTTTACACAAAAACATGGTCATCGGGCCATCCGAGTGTTTGAGGGGTTCTTTTACTCCTGCACCCAGCTGTGCGCTGGCTCCTAATGCCCGCAATGGCCTGCCGTGACCTGTTTTGTACTTAGTATCGGTGGTGTCCAAATTGTGACCTTATCGATCGTGTTATATTTTTGAGAAAAAATATAACATAGTGTAAAAATTATTGGAATCGATTCAGTTACTGATTCTGAACAAAATATATTCAGGATAAGATAAGATAAGATAAGATAAGTCATTTATTTGTATAAACATGTGTATGTTAAGATGGAGAGCTGATCAATATAGCATAAACTAAAAATAATTTATTGTTGCCGAAGACTACCAGTATTACCCCCGTGGGTATATTGCAATTTACAAAAACCGACCAAGTGCGAGTCGTACTCACGCAAAAAGGCTCCTGTACCTTTATGTATAGGAACGGCAAAAAAATATTCACGTTTGTTGTATGGGAGCCCCCTTAAATATTTATCTTATATGTTTTTTTTATTCGTTGTTATAGCGGTAACAGACACATCATCTGTGACAATTTCTGCTGTTTAACTATCACGATTCATAAGACACAGCGTGGTGACAGACTACCGGACATTGGGATCTTAGTAACAGAGTCTCTTTTTACCCTTTGGGTACGGAACCCTAAAAATGAAAAATGCTTTTAAAAAAATTCATTGAAGTCTAATTTTCTCTTTCTATCGTCCACAGGCAGTTATCGTCCCTATCCAAGCATGCGGAGGACATGTTCGGCGAGCTGACACGTGAGGCGACGAACCTAGCTGAACGGACAAACGTGCTGCAGGCCAGGATAGACCGGCTGGCTATCAAGGTCACGCAGCTCGATTCTGGGGTTGAGGAAGGTGAGGCTCTCCTTGAATTCTTGGGCCCTGGTGAAATATATATGTTGTATTTGATAATTTATTAATATTCGTGTGTGGTGTGTGATATTCTTGAGATCCTGGGGTTCAGGGTGTTTAGAAGAAGTACGAAGGGCCGAAGCCAACTTGCTGAGGCCCTTTAGACACAATTAAATTTAATAAAGGTGTATCACACATTATTTTCACAAAAGGTACAGGATATATTTTAACATTATGTCAGCCGACAAAAAATTACTGGTGCGCAATTTGTTTTGGATTTTTTCTTGCTCGAACACATAAGCGCAGACCCGATAATTATATATTAATTTGCTTACGTGTTATGTGTATCCAAAATAATTACATAAATGATAACGAATCCCATTCTCTTTCCAGTATCACTCCAAGACATACAGATGCGCAAGGCGTTCCGGTCAGCGCGATCGTTCCAACAACAGCTGTTCTCGCGCAACTCAATGCCGTCGGCCATGTTGTCCACGTACGCGCGCTGCGACCGCCCGCCGCCGCTCGAGATGCTCAACGAGTTCAGGGATGACGGTCGAGATGCTAGGAAGTTCTACACGGATCCGGACTACTTCTTCGAGTTGTGGAGACGAGAAATGCTGCAAGATACTGAAAGGATTCAGCATGATCGGGGGAAGAAGGTGAGATTAATGTTTACTTGCTTATACCTATCAAATCTCAATGAATCGCAAAAGTTAAAAAAAATTAAAATATCAAGAATTCTGTGTGATTACAAAAGATTGTTAGACATAAATTCACATACAGAAATAATGTAACAAGAAACAAATTATTATGTAAAACAAAAAAATTCAAAGTATGGAATTGGATATGATTCTTGTGGTTTCTTGCTTAAATATCGTGGATATGGCCTTATATCCTGGTAAGAAGAGACGTGCTGCATATCGGGTTTGTATATACATGTCTGGAAAGTAGTGCATGAAAAGACCACGAGGGCCAAAATATTTATAAGTCATAAAAAAAAACATTTTCTTCTTGATCGGCAATCTATTTTTCTCTCCCCCAGGTACGGCAGCCACGCAGCGGCGGCAACGCGGAAGGGCGCGGCGCGCGGCGGGTGCGACCTCCTCACTCCACCCGCGACCGGCTGAAAGAGGCCGCCGTGACCCGCGGGGAGCACATCATGGCGCCGGCACAGCTGCGCCACTACAACATCGAGCCGCCCTATAAGCCGGACCCTGTCTATCAGAGTGAGTTACATTTACAAAGAGGCCGCCGTGACCCGCGGGGAGCACATCATGGCGCCGGCACAGCTGCGCCACTACAACATCGAGCCGCCCTATAAGCCGGACCCTGTCTATCAGAGTGAGTTACATTTACAAAGAGGCCGCCGTGACCCGCGGGGAGCACATCATGGCGCCGGCACAGCTGCGCCACTACAACATCGAGCCGCCCTATAAGCCGGACCCTGTCTATCAGAGTGAGTTACATTTACAAAGAGGCCGCCGTGACCCGCGGGGAGCACATCATGGCGCCGGCACAGCTGCGCCACTACAACATCGAGCCGCCCTATAAGCCGGACCCTGTCTATCAGAGTGAGTTACATTTACAAAGAGGCCGCCGTGACCCGCGGGGAGCACATCATGGCGCCGGCACAGCTGCGCCACTACAACATCGAGCCGCCCTATAAGCCGGACCCTGTCTATCAGAGTGAGTTACATTTACAAAGAGGCCGCCGTGACCCGCGGGGAGCACATCATGGCGCCGGCACAGCTGCGCCACTACAACATCGAGCCGCCCTACAAGCCGGACCCTGTCTATCAGAGTGAGTTACATTTACAAAGAGGCCGCCGTGACCCGCGGGGAGCACATCATGGCGCCGGCACAGCTGCGCCACTACAACATCGAGCCGCCCTATAAGCCGGACCCTGTCTATCAGAGTGAGTTACATTTACAAAGAGGCCGCCGTGACCCGCGGGGAGCACATCATGGCGCCGGCACAGCTGCGCCACTACAACATCGAGCCGCCCTACAAGCCGGACCCTGTCTATCAGAGTGAGTTACATTTACAAAGAGGCCGCCGTGACCCGCGGGGAGCACATCATGGCGCTTATACATTATACAACAACGCACCACCCATGACCGGCTCAAAGAAACCGATCCTGGGTCTCTTTTAGTCGCATCGGTTTTGCCTGAACTGCCAGTGAGAAAACTGACACTACGTTATATAATTTTACATATCTTTTTGAACTGTGCTTGGTGCGTCGATGCCAATCGAGCGTCGAAAAACTTGGGAGACATCTTGCTGTAGCAGAAATGACGCTACTGAATTTTTATGTTAACTCTACGTTATCCTTCTGCTAGGCAAAGGCCTTTTCCATAACTTTCCAGCTCTCTCTGTCTAGTCTTCTCCGGCTAACCTATCAGGATCGAGTCCAGTCATTACGATATCTTTTTAGGTCTACCTCGGTGACGACGCCTCAACATAACTTTATGATACTGTCCATTATTTCTGGTAACATAAGAAGGCACGGAACATGTTACACAGTGGTACGAAAATCTGGACGATCAATACTTGTTTGTGTTGGAATATTTGGTCTTAAAAACACAGTTTTTAATACTAATTCTTTCCTACAGCTACGAACATAGCGGACGGCGGCTACAGAGCGTCACAGAACCGGCCGCCGTCGGTGCAGCCCGCCAGACCTAACTCCATTGAGATTGAGAACACGCAGAACAGACAGCCAAGGATAACTGGCAATGGACACGGTAAGACACTCAGTAATAGCCTTTTGTTTCTTGACCGATCGAATCAAAAATGAAGATATCCGCAGAAGAACCAAAATAGGGCTGAAAGATTCTGGACCGATGACCTGATGAGGGCCGCGGGAATTCGATGGATTCGAGATGAACAGGACCGGGCCTTGTGGCAACCCATCAGGGAGGTCTCTGTTGAGCAGTGGATGTCTTTCGCCTGAAATTATGATGATGGGAATGAGATTTTAGAGCCATCTTACAGCATTTTTTTTACACAATATGTTTTTTAAGTAACTGCTAAGTAAATAAATGTCGTCTGGGGTTCGATCTTCAAGGTTAAGCAACGTATGCCTAGGTCTATATGTGGATCAGACGATCATACTTACCAAGACAAGTTGGTGCCTTAGAAAGTTAGTTAAACCCTTAGACCTGTTTGTCATTTGTGTAGATGTTTCACAGTCATTATGGATTGTCAGAAGTTAGAAAATTTTCAGACAGACAGTCTCTCTGTTTAAAATGCTGGCATTCCATAGAGGTGGGTATTTACCCGGTAATAACCGGTTAAATTAACAAAGTGCCTAATTGCAGGGTACATACCTAACTATTAGAATATTCGCCGTAAGTATAGAAGAGCACAAAGGTACTGCTTATTTCAAGTGAAATTTCTTCCAGCAGACCTGCCACAGGAGAGTTGGATGATAGATGTACACACAGTGTACAGAAAACAAATAAGTTAGCTAATTAAAAATATACTATATTATTCAAATTAAATCATACTATACATATATAAATACATACATACAATACATAAATTAAATTATAAAAATGTATATGTGTAAATTATAACTTGTAGAGAGGTAGTGTTCTTTGACTAGCTGTTTGAAGACAGATATATTTTTAGCGTTACGGATCTTGGCTGGAAGTGAGTTCCACAGTAGTACCGCATGAAAAGAGAAGGAGTTGGAATAGAAATGGGTATTATGGGATGGGAAATTGAGATAAACGTCTATTGACCAATCATATTATAGTAAATTAGAAACCCTATTTTTACATCAATTGATAAATGTGCACACCGCATTGATCAATTGAAGTAAAAATGAAAATCTCAACTCAATATTCACACTTAAGAGTTATAGAAAAGCGGTTTTAGGATGCAATAGCAACAATGGATTTAATTTACTAGGGGTTTATACAAATGACTTTTCTGTTAGCGTTCCTGCTAAACGTTTAGTAAAAAACGTATAGCAATGACATTACCTGTCACGTGATTTCTTTGCTGTGAAAAGTCTGAATGGCTCGATGGATTTTAGCTTGAGAGGTGTCGTTAGATTCGTATTTAATGTGAGAGTGACACTGGGTATATCAAAATAAAAAAAAAAACAAAATGGCGGATTTTTGGCGCGCTCTGCGGCTTGAACGGCTCGATGGATTTTAGTTTGCGGTGTCGTTAGATTCGCAATTACTGTGAAAGTAATATCGTAATAAAAAAAACAAAAAAAAAACGGTGATTTAAAAAATCCAACTGCTTTTTACCCGACTGCGCCAGAAGGAGGGTTATGTTTTTGGAGTGTATGTATGTATGTATGTATAATGGTTTAGCACGCTCTGCAGCCTAAAAGGCTCGATGGATTTTAGCTTGAGAGGTGTCGCTTGATTCGTATTTACTGTGAGAGTGACACTGGGTATATCAAAATAAAAAAAAATCAAAATCGGCCATCAGTAAATGAACAAAATAGATTTTTTGACACCAAAACTTTTCCTTGTTTCATTAAGTGGTGGTAGCGGAGGAGAGTCCTTATGGGTCAGTGGGAAGCGAACCAATCTACGGCGGTAGCGGCGCCGGCACGCCGCGCCGCCCGCGCCCCTCCGTGCCGCCGCCCGCGCCCCCCGCGCCCCTACACGCGCCCCACCACGCCATGCCGCATGCGACCTCGCCGCCGCCCGTACATACACCCACCAGGTAAGCACTCCGCGCCCCTCCGTGCCGCCGCCCGCGCCCCCCGCGCCCCTACACGCGCCCCACCACGCCATGCCGCATGCGACCTCGCCGCCGCCCGTACATACACCCACCAGGTAAGCACTCCGCGCCCCTCCGTGCCGCCGCCCGCGCCCCCCGCGCCCCTACACGCGCCCCACCACGCCATGCCGCATGCGACCTCGCCGCCGCCCGTACATACACCCACCAGGTAAGCACTCCGCGCCCCTCCGTGCCGCCGCCCGCGCCCCCCGCGCCCCTACACGCGCCCCACCACGCCATGCCGCATGCGACCTCGCCGCCGCCCGTACATACACCCACCAGGTAAGCACTCCGCGCCCCTCCGTGCCGCCGCCCGCGCCCCCCGCGCCCCTACACGCGCCCCACCACGCCATGCCGCATGCGACCTCGCCGCCGCCCGTACATACACCCACCAGGTAAGCACTCCGCGCCCCTCCGTGCCGCCGCCCGCGCCCCCCGCGCCCCTACACGCGCCCCACCACGCCATGCCGCATGCGACCTCGCCGCCGCCCGTACATACACCCACCAGGTAAGCACTCCGCGCCCCTCCGTGCCGCCGCCCGCGCCCCCCGCGCCCCTACACGCGCCCCACCACGCCATGCCGCATGCGACCTCGCCGCCGCCCGTACATACACCCACCAGGTAAGCACTCCGCGCCCCTCCGTGCCGCCGCCCGCGCCCCCCGCGCCCCTACACGCGCCCCACCACGCCATGCCGCATGCGACCTCGCCGCCGCCCGTACATACACCCACCAGGTAAGCACTCCGCGCCCCTCCGTGCCGCCGCCCGCGCCCCCCGCGCCCCTACACGCGCCTCACCACGCCATGCCGCATGCGACCTCGCCGCCGCCCGTACATACACCCACCAGGTAAGCACTCCGCGCCCCTCCGTGCCGCCGCCCGCGCCCCCCGCGCCCCTACACGCCCCCCACCACGCCATGCCGCATGCGACCTCGCCGCCGCCCGTACATACACCCACCAGGTAAGCACTCCGCGCCCCTCCGTGCCGCCGCCCGCGCCCCCCGCGCCCCTACACGCGCCCCACCACGCCATGCCGCATGCGACCTCGCCGCCGCCCGTACATACACCCACCAGGTAAGCACTCCGCGCCCCTCCGTGCCGCCGCCCGCGCCCCCCGCGCCCCTACACGCCCCCCACCACGCCATGCCGCATGCGACCTCGCCGCCGCCCGTACATACACCCACCAGGTAAGCACTCCGCGCCCCTCCGTGCCGCCGCCCGCGCCCCCCGCGCCCCTACACGCGCCCCACCACGCCATGCCGCATGCGACCTCGCCGCCGCCCGTACATACACCCACCAGGTAAGCACTCCGCGCCCCTCCGTGCCGCCGCCCGCGCCCCCCGCGCCCCTACACGCGCCCCACCACGCCATGCCGCATGCGACCTCGCCGCCGCCCGTACATACACCCACCAGGTAAGCACTCCGCGCCCCTCCGTGCCGCCGCCCGCGCCCCCCGCGCCCCTACACGCGCCCCACCACGCCATGCCGCATGCGACCTCGCCGCCGCCCGTACATACACCCACCAGGTAAGCACTCCGCGCCCCTCCGTGCCGCCGCCCGCGCCCCCCGCGCCCCTACACGCGCCCCACCACGCCATGCCGCATGCGACCTCGCCGCCGCCCGTACATACACCCACCAGGTAAGCACTCCGCGCCCCTCCGTGCCGCCGCCCGCGCCCCCCGCGCCCCTACACGCGCCCCACCACGCCATGCCGCATGCGACCTCGTCGCCGCCCGTACATACACCCACCAGGTAAGCACTCCGCGCCCCTCCGTGCCGCCACCCGCGCACCCAGGCTGATTTTCTGAATCAAATTCAGTTCAAAATTTAATTTAACCTCAAATTTTTTCTTTTCATATAGGTCACCCTCTTACAGGTCCACGCTACCACCTCCTCCGCCGCCGCCCGAGGGCACGGCGTCTCCTCCGATGATGAACGGCGCGTCGCCGCCGCACCGCACCGCTCTCGACGCGCATCTCGACCACATGCACGCCGTTATAGGTAATACACCATGCTTTGGAGTATTGACACCGAATAAATATAACATCAAAAACACAAACTTTTTAATAAGTGCACCCGCGATTCCACCAGCGTCATTGGTTACTCTCCGCTCCTATTAGTCTATTGGCTAATAGTAATGGGCTTTTAAAATAAATTTTAAATTCAAACCAAGCGTTCCTGAGATTAGCGGATTCGAACTGCGTCAAGAAAATAGTCATTTATCAGTGTAACTCTATGTAAAAGCAAAAAATTGGGCCCAAGCAGCACGCAAGCGTATCAAACCTCAATAAAGCAGCCTATATACAGCTTAGAGCTGTATAAGGGCTGTACAAGGGTGTAAAACACAGCTTTAGGCTGCATAAAGGTATCCGCGTACGCTTATGGTTATATATCAGAGTATTTTTACTCAATTAAACAGCTTTAAGAGTTTTTTGACACTTTAAGCTGCGTTTTACACTTAAAGCTGTCTAAAGGCTGTATATTGCACGTCACCACTTCATTTATACAGGTCTAAGTGTTATATTAGTGTAAAATCATACTTATTGCTTTATATTGGTGTAAACGAACTCCATTATACCTCTTTATTCGTTTGGTGTAATTGTACACTCTTATAACTATTTGGTGTTATAACTACTGCCTACAACGGTGATATACAGCTATAAGAGTAAATGAACGCTATAGTACAGCGTTAGGCTGTATTACTAATGGAATCACTCGGATTGTGTTTTTGTGAACATCAATATGGAGGAAAAAGACCGGTCAAGTGCGAGTTGGACTCGCGCACCAAGGATTCCGCACTGTGTCCGTGCTATGGGCCATACGATTTAAAAAAAAAGAAATTCAATTTTAACCTTTTTAACCCCCCTGTTACACCCCCGTGCAAGCACCAATAGAATACAAAAACGTAAAAAAAAATATTTTTTTCGTGGTTTTCGATCAGAGCAAGAATTCATTCCAGAAAAAAAAAAGATATCCAAGCAATTGGGTTAAATAATATAATATTTTAATATAAAATAAAACCGAAGGCACATAACTCGGAAACAGTACGTTATAGGGCCATGTAACTTGGAACTTTGTATAGTTTCTATGGTTGAGGTTAACCCAAAACTACAAAAAAAAAACAAAATGCTTTAGGTATTCTGTACCAATCAACTAAGGGTGGTAAAGAGAAAACATGGAATTAAGAGGAAGGTCAGAAGGAAATATTTAAATATTACAAATACAGATAATTTATTTAAATACCACAAACAGTAGAGATAGTAAAGTATAATTTATTGGGGAAGATAAAGTAACTGACGTCCAATGAACAGAGTTCTGTTATGAAAACTTTTAACAGTTATTTAATACTGATCACAATCTGCTTCTTCAATGATATATAATAATAGCCTTTATACGCAGCATTTTGATGTAACCCCTCGATGATCTGGAGGGTTAGAACTGTCATCCTTCACTAATGCGTCCGACGTCTAATCACTTGCTTAGTCATTTTAGATCGCCTTTTAATTCTCGTGACCTTGATATTAGGCCAAATTAAAGCTCTTATTGTACTTTTTCTGAAAAATAGATGAAAGATCGGTTACAAATCTAACTCACTACTTCACAATAAGTATATAAATTGTATTCGGACATATGAGATTTAGTCGTAGGTAGCTGAGGATTTTTTATTCCTTATACGTATCTCTAAAGATGGTTAGAAATGTACGTACTTGTTATGAACAATTACACAGATTAAAGAGTAAAAATACTCTATTATACAGCCTAAGTCGTAAAAATACTCTAATATACAGCCTAACTCGTAAAAATACTCTGTTATACAGCCTAGGTCGTAAAAATATATCGTAAATATTTCGCTGGCGCGTTAATGTTTTCACCGAAAATATACACACTTTTACAATGACATTAAATCGGCACTATATATTCACAATATTACTAAGGTCAACAAGTCCAATTTATATTTACAATTAAATGCATATGGCGTAGTCGCCATTTAGTAAAATATTATAAAAAGTATATCTTTAAGTTTGGATTCTTTCGTATTCTTACACCAATTAACAGCATTTTGCTGTATATGATAGTTATAACTGAGTATCTGTAGAGTTAAAGTGTAATTGTACACCGATATACAGCTTGAGAGTGTACAAAAACTCCTTTATGCAGCCGATATACAGCCAACATGCAGCCAATATACAGCTTTTATTCTCCACTTACACTTAATGCTGTATATAGGCTGTATATGTGGGCCCTTTTTGGAGTTAGAAGGGCTGTATATAGGCTTATACAGCCTATATACAGCTTACTATACAGCTTAGAGTGTAAACCTGAACCTATATACAGCCTTTGTACAGCCTTTTGTGCTGCTTGGGTTAAACCTTTATTTATTTAATCAAACATTTTATTACTATTTTCAAATCTTAATATTAATATTTTAGAATTTACTCATAAATCTTTAGGATTTCCACTTTTAATGGGTCGTACTTTGTGAAGGGCTTACTTCAACTGGTCACGATTTTCTAATTTACTATATTTCTAATATCTATATTGGCCAAAGGGTGTGGCTAAGCTGAGTGATAATGATGAGTCACTTTTTTCATAACACTATATGTATAGTCAAACGACAACTGAATCTGTTCAGTACAAGTTCATATGAGACTGAGTGTAGGGCGTGTACGTGCAGGTATGATGTCGTCCGAGGAGGCGGACGGGCTGGGCACGGCGGGGGTGGCGGGCGGGGTGCCGGCGCCGCCCGCGCCGCCCGCCGCGCCGCCGTCGCCGCCGCCGCCGCCGCCCGCGGAGGAGCGCCCGCGGCCGCCGTCGCCGGGCGCGCTGCTGCGCGGCGCCTCCGCGCTCAAGCCGCCGCGCCCCACGCCCGACCCGCAACCTGATCCCAGGTCTGATCTGCTGAAGGCTATCCGCGATGGTATGTATTATTTAACACAGTTGACCCGTTCCGGCTCTACACTGGTACAAAATATGATACACTGGCGCAAAACATGTACCTTTTTCTAAAAATGAACAGTATAATAATTCATTGCGTGATTATTTATTTTTGAGGGTTTTTTTTTCATGTCTACAATATTCGTCCGATCTTTCAGGTATAAAACTTCGCAAAGTAGAGAAACGTTGCGACGAGAACACCGGGCGGTACGACACGCTGCGGGGCGCGCCCGTGTTCCTGGACGTGGCCAGCATCCTGGCGCGGCGCGTGGCCGTGGAGCTCAGCGACACCAGCTCGGGCGCCGACTCCGACTCCGACGACTCCGACCAGTGGACCGAGTCCCGCGCGTGACGTCGCGCCTCGCCCCGCCCCGACCCCGCGCCGCCGCGCCGCCCGCCCGACCCCGCCCCGCCCGCGCCCGCCGCGCCCCCAGCGCCCGCCGCCCCCGGCGAGCCCGTGGCCATCACCCTCAAGCACGAGCCCGCCGCGCCCGCCGCCGCCCCGCAGCCGCCGCCGCCGCCGCGCAACGATGACACGTGCTACGTGCGCAACTCATCGTTCCTCAGCCGCGACATCGAGGCGCGTGCGTCCCGCGCGGACCCGCAGCCTGTCCGCGCTGGGCCTGCCCGCCCGCTGCCCGGCGTGCCCGGCGTGGCGCGCCAATCGTCCACGTCCAGCACGTCGAGCCGCGAGCGCCCCCCTTCACCGCCGCGTCGTGCGGATCCTCCGCCAGTCAAGTCTCCGCCGATCAAATCACCGCCGATCAAATCACCACCGATCAAATCTCCACCCCCCGTCGCCTCTCCGCTGGTCAAGTCCCCTCCGGTGCGAGGTCCTGCCTCACAGCCCGCACCTGTCAGTTCGCCCCCTTTGAAGAAGGTCACTCCACCGCGAGCTGACGTCACATCACCACCCGCACCCGAAAACAAGCCAGCTCCGCTCGTCCTGAAGAGTGATGACGCCTCTAGTGCACCGCGGACTGCATGGCGCGAGTCCCCGGTCGCTAAGGAAGGGCCCGTCAAGGTTGAGAAGCTATCCCTAGCTTCAACTGAAATAGAGCGTAAGGTGGAAAGTTGCGAGGTCGTAAAGGTCGAAGATGAAAAAGTTGAAAATGAGGCGGAAAAGGACAGCGATAAAGCGGCAAAGTCCGAGGAGTCGAACGGGGTCGGTGACAAAATAAAGAAATTCGAAAAGGCGGCTGAAGATGCAAGTGGGACAATGGGACGCATGTCGCGGCCCGGCTCCGTGCGGGGCCGCGCACGCTCGGAGCGACTCGGCTCCGACAATAGTCGGGAAGACCTCCCCCCTCCTGCCACGCCCTTCAAGGACAACGTGCACTTCGAGCTCAGCGCCGCGCCGCCCGAGCGCACGCCCTCGGTGCTGGAGCGCCAGCAGTCGCTGTCGCGCTCCGCCGCGCCGCGCTGGCAGCGTGGCGAGCCCGACGGCGAGAAGCGCCCCGAGCCGCAGAAGATCATTAAGCCAGAGTTCAAGCCCATGCCGTCGCCAGTCGACGTCACCATCCGCTCGCCCTCGCTGGGCGCCAAGATCGCCGACCAGTTCCCGTCGCACGGCACCGCCTTCCGCAACGTCGCTTCGCCTGATCCCGCGCGCTCCAGGGACCCGCACAAGGTCAACGACGATGTAAATACTCAGAATAATTTTAAGACTTGTAAATTTAAAACGAAGGACAAGTACTCGGTGAGCAAGGGTTCGAGCTACTTCACCAGAGGCTCCGAGGAGATCTGGCTCGTGAAGAAAAAGGATATCGAAGAGATCGAGGAGAGGGTGCTGGACTCGTTCAGGCGCGCGGGCGGCAACGTGTGCATGCGCAGCGAGTCCGTGCGGCCCGCGTCGGACGGCGGCGCGGGCGCGGGCACGGGGGGCCGCAAGCGGGCCGCCTACGCGCGCAGCGAGTCGCTGGACCCGCAGTGGGCGGGCGCGCGCGCGCACACGCTGAAGCGCCAGGCGTCGGTGGCGTGCACGTGCGGCCACGACAAGAAGCCGCGCGCCAAGAGCGCCGCCGACGCGCCGCGGCCGCGCTCGCGCTCGCACGGCGACGACGCGGCGCATGCGCACAAGCACGTGCTCGACAAGTACGAGACGCTCGTCTAACTGCTCTTGGAGCCCGAGCCCCTCGTGTCCACCCCCTTCCATTCATGATTATTGTGATATTTGCCATTGTGGAATGGAGTATTTGACCTTTAGGAATATCTTATTAAATTGATGTACCCCTTTCTTCAAGGGAAGTATCTATCATATCTATGTTTGTTCCATTTTTACTGTATCCTACGTATATAGTATAGGCTATTAGGTCACAGGTCGATATTATAAGTAAAACATGGTGCATTGCATGGAATATCGTTTTGATCCATTAAATATGATGCATAGAGTGATGTTTATATATCAGATGAAAGGTTTATTGGCTAGTCTTAGGGAGAGTTCGGACGGACGTAAATATATGTTTCATATGTAAAACCAAAAATATATAAGCGATATTGATTATAACAGTAGTGACGAGAAAGGATAGATAGTAGTATTAAAAATTAAAAATATCTACTCTTCCTTGTAAAACGAATGGTAGCAGAATGAAGTTTTATTATGTTGACAATATGTAGCAGATTGAGTATGATGTTTAAAAATGATTTCACTATTTCGATGTTTGGACTGAAGAGGCCCACCTTCGCACAACTTACTGCATGGTGCTTAACATGTTAATAAATTCGAATACTTGTCTTGATCCTCGAAACCGCTTTCATAAACGGTTGTGAAATTACATTTGAGATTCTTGGTATTTATATTTTATTTATTTGAATTTAAAAAGAAAAAACGCTTTAATGAAAATGAAAACAGGATTATGAAGTTGCTAGTCGATGTTTTGTATTCAAACAATATAAGGTGCGTCATTATGATTTAAAGAGAATGTTCTGTCTAGTATTCTTATAATATTTCTTATGAACAATTTTTTCCATCCGGCTCATTTGGTGGAGAAAATAAATTAGATGCCTATTTTCTACATACATGTAAGATTGCAATGTCTAAAGTAAAATATCATAAAAATCGTTTTTGTAATTTCATATAATATGTGACCTGCGTATGTAGTGCCAATTACATATATCGATTGTATATTTTCGTCAAAGTAATACAATTAACTTCCATTTTATACATTTTGTATCACCAGATAGTGGAAAATTATATTGGAATTTGTTTCGTGTACTCTCGTAATTTATAGGTAAGAAAGGAATCTCAAAGTTTTCTTTCGATTATCTCTCTCTATACAATATAATATTCTGTGTGAGCTATTTGTATTCCCTAAATATACATTCCGAAGTGTTAAGTTGCTCACTGTTCCCACGCGACTGTGTTTAATACGTTTTAATGTTAAAATGAGCAACGAATGTGTACCAAATTTTCTAAGTATGTAGTGTTGTACCTAGCTAGACATAAGTTAACAAATTCATTTCGTCTATGTACCTTGTCTTAGATTTTTTTTTTACGTGGAGGTGAACATTGTTAACAATTGTTTATACCTTAAAAACCATCCTAAATTATTCCTATACAATGAAAGGAGGTTTCTACCTAATCATTTAATTAAATGTTTTGTAAGTTATTATTAAACCCGCCATTTTTGTAAATAACAAGTCTTTGTCTCTCATTGAGTAACCTATGGTATGAATTCAGGTGTATCTTGTATAATCCAGAAATAATTTATACTATGCTGTATGGAATCTTGGAAATGTGTACTTTTGTTGCGTAATAATCAGTACGAGCAGCATGTAGATTAGTAGCGTAATGTACGTAATGGTCACGATAACGTAGTAAGAGATGTAATTATAGCTGTAAGGAAATGATAAAGCATGTTTTATATTATGTAGAATACGAACGCCTCTTTATGTTGCCGTCAATGGCAATTGCTAATTATTTATTTGCATTTTTTCTTAAATGTTTATAATTTTTAATATTAAAATCGAAAGCAAATTGTTGTAATCGCTGAATAGTCCACTAAAATACGGCATCTGTTATTGGTTACTGTGTGACAGGTCTTAAATCTTCAGGAACTTTATACATTTTATGACGTTTAAAAAAGCAGCTGGTAGAGTCTCATGGCGACCAATGATGGTGTCGGGCTAAAGTGCTTCGAATCCTGGACTACAACGTCATTGTGTAATAAGAATTATATTTTATAAATTGTTTATTTGCTAATACAATATAAGTTAAATGTGTTGTTTTATTTTATTTATATCCTAACGCGTAGGGCTAACAATACCACCGTTCATCTACTTTGCCTGAATTGTAAATAGGAAGTACCTACCCAGTTTTCAACTATAGGGGTAGAGTAATATGAAGGATGAAACAAACAAACATTCTGACCCTTATTTAACAATACGCAACTTTCACAAAACCGATCTGTAGTGCTATTCTCTAAACGCAGCGCTGCCTCAACGACGGACACCCAAATAGGATACATTGGATTGTCTGATCTTGATGATGATTAGATTGTCTGAACGGTCGCGTCTATTACACTACTGGATAGAGTGGTGTAATAGATCCTAAAGTGGGATACCACTGACCTCTATATATCACCATTTAGTATAAAACAAAGTCGCTTCCCGCTGTCTGTCGCTATTATGCTTCGACGGATTTAGATGCAGTTTTTTTTAATAGATAGAATGATTCAAGAGGAAGCTTTATATGTATAATACATGGATTTATCATTTAATATCACCATTGTACCCGTGCGAAACTGGGGCGGGTCGCTAGTATTAAATACAATAGAGGTCAGTGGTGTAAGCTGGTAAATATGAAAAATACCAAAGAGTATATAAAGGGGGGAAAAGTATTCTGGCTGGTAATCTGTCGTCGTCGTGCCAAAATTTTTTATTATCAAAATCATCAACATTAAATGGTGGCCAAGCCGGTGTCGCCCACAGATAACTATAGCTCTGCAGTTGAACGTCTTTTCTCCACGGGCAAGGATGTACTGCAGACGAGAACTTCAACCTTATAAATAACTTAGCTTTTGCTAGCGATTATCGCTTGCGTGAGTGAAAGTGAATCTCTCCTTACAAACTCTATGTTCATGAAGGGGAATATTCATAATATGCCAGATTTCAGATGATTAAATTGACAGATAAATTCGACGGGTTAGTTAGTATCGTTTCGTCTAAAATGTATGTGGTTTATGTTGTAGAATTAGTCTAAATAGTGTTTCTTCCAGAACACAACATTGAGGGTATAGCGGTATTATATTTAATAAACAGATTTGCGAATATCTGTTCCCCGAGGAACGCCGCATCATTTGAGTGGCGCGCCGCGGTGCGTGCGCTATCTGCGCTTAGTGCTGGATTCTTACGAAACGGAAGTTTACTGTCATGTCTGCCACTGGTGATCTGCGGGGCTATTGCGTAACTCTGTTGACAGCAAAGACCTTAAAATAATAAGGATCAGAAATACCTACAAAATAAGCGTGCATACCTACTAATAGCCGGGCACTAGCATCTAAGAACTCCATGGTGAACTACACGTACACGTGGTGATTACGTTCGTGTCTGTTATGCCAATCAAAGAGTATTAGCATATGCTAATACCCTTGAAATTATTGGTTCTTGCATATTATGAAATATGCTATCTTTTTCTTAAAATTAAAGTTAGAATGTTAAAATAATAAAAGAGCACTTTAATGCACATTTTAACTGTAGATTGATGATAATAATGAACGAAACTCACTCAATCAAATGTACGCGCGTGTCGCGCCTTAGTGAAAGGGTTGTCTTGAAAAAAAATTGTGTATAAAAATCATAAAATTTTATTTTAAAAATATACTAAAATATTGTGGAGATACTCATAAGGGAAAAATATAAAATGCTTTATACAAAATAAAGCATTAGAATTATCTACTTAAACAATAACTTTGAAAAAAACTGAGCAAAATTCGAAATTCGTTGCACTTTGTTTTCAAATACTTTTTAGTTGGCAACCCCACAGTATTATTCGCTTGTTTGAGCTTGAACGAAAATTGTAAAGTGCATATCACGGATTTTTAGTTTTTCCTTGTTTTTTATGTGTTGGATTAAATTAAATCATTTAGAATAACTAGATGACTTAATTCTGAGAGTATCAAAACTAGTTTTAGCAGTACTGAAACAGTGTAAAATTAAGTGATAAATAGTGTTTCGCACTTTCATTTTCGCATAGTTACAAAATATTGCAAAATGACTTCTGCGCTTTATTTAGAGCATTATCTGGATAGTCTTCAGCACCTTCCGATAGAACTGCAAAGAAACTTTAAATTAATGCGTGATCTAGACGACCGTGCCCACGGACTAATGAGGACAATTGACCTTATGGCTGACGAGTTGCTACCAAATATTCCTAAAATGGACGAGGAGACTAAGAAGGAAAAAGTAAATACCATACAAGGACTCTTCAATAAAGCTAAGGAGTACGGCGACGACAAAGTACAACTTGCAATACAAACGTATGAGTTGGTTGACAAGCACATACGTCGCCTTGACTCTGACCTCGCGCGGTTTGAATCTGAGATACAGGAGAAAGTAATGAGCGCACGTGCCGCGCAGCAAGCTGCTGCCGACCAGGAACCGAATGCAGCTACTGTCAAGAAAGGTAGGAAGAAGAGCAAAATTAATGACAAGACAGCAGCGACAACTGGGAAAAAGAAACGTGCTGGGGCGTCGAGCGAGGACGACGCGGCCGCGTCGGGCAGGTCGGCGGCTAAAAAGAAGGCGGTACGCAAAGGTGCAACAGCCACCGCCAATGCCTCTAAAGAACAGGAAGAAAACGCAGATTTGGATTCAGTGGGTGGTATGGCACACCCAAGTGACGTTCTAGATATGCCTGTAGATCCCAATGAACCTACATACTGCCTCTGTCACCAAGTGTCATATGGAGAGATGATAGGTTGTGATAATCCTGACTGTCCAATTGAGTGGTTCCACTTTGCATGTGTTGATCTTAAAATCAAGCCTAAAGGTAAATGGTATTGCCCTAAGTGTACTCAAGACAGAAAGAAGAAATGATCCACGGTGAAACCCCCTGCTAAACAAACAGAGAAGACTATGACTGTAAAGAAAGAAGTGAAGTGACTAACCGTAGTGGTAATCTTTGTGGTAAGCTAGAGTAATATATTGAAATATAGCTCCAAGACTTCAAATGTGATGATATTATGAAGTTTATGTCCCTACAATATTAAGATATAATATGAGGAAACATTATACAATACTTGTAATGCATGTGCAATAATGGTGAAAGTTGAATTATTGTATTTTATATCTATTGTTATGTCATTGTGACATGATAGCAGAAAATAAAACATAATAATTATGTTGAGATAATATATATTAACAATTTTATATTTATAGTTACTTAAATATTATGCCTTATATTTTAAAGGTGTAAGCATCACATTAGCAACAAACCAAACTCCTCTAACAGATATTGGATGTGGCATTTCAAATATCAGAAACAAAAATGAAGTCAACATTTACAATTGCACAAAATAATAGTGTTCAATTAATATTGTTATGAAACAGCTGCCCTTACTTATAATATTTAGAGATAAATAAATTAATATATGTAATAAAAATGCTAGGAACAATAAAAGCAGCCTGTACTATAATAAGAATAATCTTATGATGTTATCATATGCCTTATTTAGCATTTATTCGTAAATGGCATAATGACGCAGTCATAGAATTAGGAAATTTTTGATATGTTAGATCTAGTTAAAAGTTATAAGATTTACTGTACATAATATGCATGCAGGATAAGTTAGGACATTACTTTTATAATATTTTTTGTGATGTGAAATCATTCAGGTCTTACTTCTCCTTATCTAGGTGGAGTAAGTAGTAATAGGGTGAATAAAACCCTCCTGTGTTTGTTCAGTTGCCCTTTGCATTCCCGGGCCATGGTAACTGTTTTACATAAATATGCAGCTCTAATTTTATCTTTACTTTATTAATAAAACGTCTTAATTTAGCCTGTATGCATGAAATGACTTATTTTTTTTATAACATTTGTATAAATGGCTTTCAATGGCTAGTTGCCTCACACATAATATTCAAATAGTCTGAATAAATACTAAACTAAATGTCAAATATAATTAATTAGTTATTGACTTAAGAAAATGGTTGAAACTGATTGTCCATGCAAAGATGGTTGGCTATTTTGTGGGGTACTCTGCTAAATTTGGCTGGTAATACCATTCTTTTATGACCACAATTGAGAGAAAATTATAAGCTGTCAAATGAACTTCTCATGTACAATAATACTAGCTTTATGTGAGGGTTATGTTCCACAAAAAAAGTTCATTGGGTTGAATTTGCATATATATAGGGGTTCCACCATCCATCCATCCTTGTACAGACTGGTCCATAGGTTGTAATATGGATTTAGTGTTTGGTGCAAGGAACTTTACTTATATTTAAGCCCTTGGACATATCAAAAAAGGCTGTATGTCTTGATTCAACTATACATATACATATTTGTGAACATACATAACTTTATGTTCGTATACCTTTAACAAATCTGCCTAAAGTGAGGCATTTTAACATGAAATCACACCTGATGGTGTAAGCGTAAGGTGGGGTGTTACTGTACATTATTCTTTATATGGTATAATTGTATATTTTCCATGGGGTGCTGTGAAGGCCTGCATGTTCTTGATGAAGTTTATTTGTTACGTCTCATTGATTGTGGCTTTCGTGAGATAGAAATATTTAAAAAGTTATCTATAACAGCAGACAAAGTAGTGTCCATGCAAGCAAATTTTTTTAACTTGTAGTTTTTATACTTTACTATCCAGTCAAGAAGCAAATAAAATAAAAAATACATTATGCAAAGAATTTGTCAATAATATTGGTTGAATAAAATATGTGCATTATATTTTCCAAAATTATCTTCTGGATTGTAAAAAATGTATAAAATATTAAAATAAAAGATACTATTTATAGTATATATTATGTGGTTTTCAAATGTAAATAAGGTTGTAGCCAAATGAGAGATGGAATGTTGCCCTAAACTAAAAAGATAAGAAAAGGTGGACAATCAATAAGGTTCATGTATGTAAAATACAATCTATTTATTAAGAAGATCCTATAGAAATATTATGCCTTTAGATAGTAATATTTAATCACATAAAAATATATTAGTTTTGAGTTCCAATTCCTTATTTTTAATGTTACATGTTAGGTTGTAGCCTGAAGACAAAAGCAATATAGTAATAATTATAGGCTCTATGACTGTTTTATTTAAATATTAAGACATATTTCGAAATATTTGAATAATTTATTGCAGTTATTGACTTAAGTTTTTACTAGCTGGCAATAATGTTATAATCAATGAGTACACCAAATATTATTAGTATTGTAACATAATATTATAGGTAAATTTTATATGATAATGTTACAAATTACTTCCATGAGTTGGTATTTGTTTTATAAAATGTATTATAAGACAATCTTTATGGCTACTGTTGGCCCATGTTGATGAATTTTCTCATCTATTGTCTGAAATGTATAGAAAATATTCCTATAGGCATGTTAAGCTGTGATTTACCAATAGATGGTAAAGTTCATTATACAAGGGAATTTTGATACAGGACACAAAGTCATCACAAACTGTAAAAATATTGGCCTGCAACTTGAAACCTATATTTTTAATAAGAAGACATTAGACCAACACTATTACAATAACACATAAGTAAAACCATGTGAATTTGATAAGTTTTGTACATAATGGCGCAACATTTGTAATTTCTATAACCATTGTGGCTATTGGCAGTAACACATTGAAATGGAAGAAATGAATTTCATTTATTATTTTAAAATCAAATTTAGTATTAAATGGTTCCTCAATTACAACACCAATAGGAATTAATGTTTTGTTATTGCCATTTTATTGTGTTTAATAAATATTATGAACTATAAATAAGTATTTTTCTTATTGTACTCCACTTATCTTTTTTGTCTAAACCTTTCAGTACTATATTACAAAGAACTCCGTTTAGTAAATAGTAGATACCAATATTTACGAAGAAATTGTTTTATTGAGTGAAATCTCAAACCAGCCAAAAAAAACATCATTACCTAATAAAGTTTGTAAGTAGTTTATGCCAAACGCGATAGATGGCGTTAAGCTAAACATAATTTATATTTATTTTTTAAATTTTACGTACAAAGGTACTGCTTATCAAAGAGTATAGTAAGTAAGCTTAATATATACCTACCCATGGACCTAGAAAAAAAAGCTCTTTTTCTGACAGAGCCGGCAAAATATTTGATGCATAAAGCCATTGATGCACGTGCTGACCTGATGTCAGCAGGTGGACTTGCGCTACTTAATTTAATGTGTTCCGATTTAGTGTAGTACCTACTTAATTGATTAAAGAAGTCCTATTTAGGTCAGGATCCTAAAGTAACAGAGGCAGCAAAATCTATATTTATAAAAGAAAGTCAGTTACACTATTTATAACTCAAGAATGGCTGAACCGATTTGGCTGAAAATTTTTGGCTAAAAAATTAGAACTAGGAGAAGGACATAGATTCTATGATTTTTTATCCCGTTAAATATGTTGGTAGAGAAGGGTAGAGTTGCGTAGAGTAGGGTACGGTTGGGTAGAGTAGGGTAGCTACCCGTAGGAGCGAAGCCGCGGGCAAAAGCTAGTAGTTGATAAATAAAGAATATGTAGTTAGTTTACGCTTGCCTGCATAATTACGGGTTTCCAGTAAAAAAAGCCGTGGTGGGGTGCCCCGCGCAAGCCCCGGTTGTGAGTGCGAAAGCTTCCATATTGCATCAGCCATGATCGACGAATGTACGGGCTTGCGTCAGGCGGTGAGGCTGGAAATAATGGTCATTAAGGAATTTGCTTTAATATGGTGTTCGGAGAAGGCTATATTAAGCCTTGTCTGTCGGAAGCACGGAGCAAGTACAAACTTTGTACTTGCTCCGTGGTCGAAACTGTGAGTTTAGAGCAGTGGTTTCCATACTTATTCCCACACACACACACATTCACACGTGACATTCTTTCATTCATAAACAGTAACCTGTACGATGATTCCATAAATTGAGTGAGATTTTGGGATATAAACAAACGCTCATAACTTTGCTGTTTATCAATATTATTTATTGAGACTTTACTTAAATAATAACAGACCTTTTCTAATAAGCCCTTTAAGTATTTGCACTAATTAAAAAATAGTGGTGTATATCATCTAGATATTGTACGCGGCAAATAAGTTGAACTACCGTCTATTATTTTTTAGCTCTCCGCGGACCACAGGGACCAATAATTTAGAGGCCTGTATATAAAACTTTTAATATAAGATTTATTTTGTAGGCTTTTTCCTAACAAAACGAATTTTAGTCAATAGTCTCACACATCACTATAATGTACGAAGTAGTTGGTATAAATCTAACAAAGTACATCCTTATTCACACCTGTCACACAAAGTTACACAACCAATAATTGTAAAATTATTTTTTTTTAAAAACCCCCAACAGTCCTTGGCATCAATATGAAATGTTTAGAACCAACTGGTCAAGACGATTCTAATGAGCTCAAACTCGAAGGGTTTACTAATAGGCGTTCCAAAGTTCCATCAGCCAGCTCCAAGTTCTAGCATTAGGTCATCATTAGAAATGTATAGCGCTAGTTAAGGCGAATCTAATGAGCCCAAACTCGATAGGTTAACTATGTTAATTCATTATTCCCCGAGGGGACGCCGACGTCCGCACACCTATTGTCTTTCTATTGTGTCTCTAATTACGGTATTCAACAGGTAAGCAATCCAGGGTTCTTATCTTCGAGCTCCATCATCACACCAGCTAAATGGCACCAGATTGTACACAAGTATTTCAAATATTAGGTCACACTTATGTTTAAAATAAAGTAAACACCCATTAAGTGTTTAAAACCCTACCGCAGTTAACAAAAGAGCTGATGACATTGAATACCTGCACAGATCTTTATAAATTGTAGCTAAGAACCATCTCGATTAAGCCAGATTTCAACCAAAAAAAACCGCATTAAAATCGGTCCATTCGTTTGGGCGCTACGATACCACGGACAGACACACAGACAGACAGTCAAACTTATAACACCCCTCTTTTCCGTCGGGGGTTAACAAATAAAAATCGCAGAAAAAGGGTCACAGGATAGATTCGTGGTAGGAGTGTGGTTTTAGCCGGTAAGAGTCCTGCACTCTAGACCAGCTCGTACGCGAATCAGCCTGGGCATCCATGAGGATTTCCCACTCCGGCCAAAACAAAAAAAAAACAACGAACTATGCGTTCCAAATAAGAATAGGAAAGTCAATAACCTCGATCTGTCAAATGTTGAGTGCAAAGTACGGATTGCAAAGAAAACTAGGCAATTTGCGTATAAATGAAGGTTTTTTTTTCTTTGTATTAGGTACTAAGTCTTAGTTAAATCAAGGTGAAGTAAAAACGTTATAGTTTAATATAAATTAGCCAAATATACCTACTGTTGAAATTAGCTAAAAAAAACTACTTTCTTTCTTATTTTCATTGTTAAGAACAAATCGCCTTTTTTTTCCAGTTTTCCTTTCTTGAAGATCTGGATTCTGATTAAACTTTTTTCGTTCCCAATTCGTAAATAAATTAGATTTTTAAAATATCTTCTTTTGCTCACCCTACCCAATTTCTTCGATTTGACAGTACGACGTGACGTCACAACATGGCAATCGATGTACAATGTGCTCCACCGGAGGGCCACCGTAGGCGCGGGCTTGCGGACGGCGTGCAATGGGTAGCACGCTGTCCGATCGTCCGGTAACCGACCGGACCGAGCCCAAGTCGTCGACGGCGCGTACTGTTCCCGCGCGCCTCAAGGAGCTGTCAGCAAACCTTAGAGGCCCAGCCTGCCAGCTGCAGGCAGGCAGGGTCAAAGCCTGTTGGGCTCAAGGGCCGTTTTCTGAGAGGAAGGCTCAGCCCCGGCATGATAGGCAACGAAGGAACGGAGTAGGTTTTTAGTCAGTAAGAGTCTGACACTATTTTCCGCTCCGCCCAAGGGTGGGATTTGTCATTGAATGATTTTACCTACCATAAAAAAAAAAACATGGCAATCGATCCTATTCTTATTTGGAACACATTGTACATCCACAATTCCACATTAGCGCGTGTACGGCGTGACGGGTAATCTGGACTGGGATTTACCGTGAAGAAACCAAATTTCAACTGATGAAACACAGGTAGCTTTTAGTGGCAGAAATTATTTGACGATTTCTCACTTCAAAACCTTGTTATATCACTCTCCTCCTAGTGATGTGACTCTAGATTGATACGGTTTTCTTTTATTTTACGAAAATTATAGTTTCTGTCTCTCCCAAGAGTGGCCAAAGTTTGGCCTTTGGCCGCCAAAGACCTCCTCTTTTTCCGTTAAGGCCTCTCTTGTACGATCTCGGGCTAAGCTTGAATTCCAAACGTGATTTGATAGTTTCAAAATAATTAATTATTAAATAAATATTAAAATAAATATTACAACAATAACACTGTCTCACCGGCTCACACACTGGAGATCAAACCGAAGACGCACCACTCAGCAGTTGCTCTTGCGCACACTTAAATTCACTAAGAATGCAAAATAATGTATGTAAGCAAAGTTCAATTAATTTTATTTACTTAAGTATATAAAAATATCCAATTGTTTCAGTTCGATTTAAAACTTTGTAGAATACCAACCAACTTACATATATTAATTAAATTAAATTCATATGCAATAAAACGCAGTGATAATAGATTTAATACCTACACAAAACATTAACAATGGATAATAGTTTTAAGTAGTAATAACTAGGTACCTTAATGCACTACGTAATGTATGTAATAAATTATCATATAAGTACCTATTTGTTATTACACTGTTATTTTATCAGAAATCGCTTAGTGTAATAGCTACTCTGACCATAACAGTTTTATTGGTAACTAACGTCTTTGTCAATATTACGGCCGTAAAATATGTGATACAGTGGAAATATAGCTTTAATTAAATGTATTATAAACACATTGATCTCGTTGCGGCGCGGCGTCTCGTCACATTCGTCCTCCATACAGCAAAGGGTTGCTCTCGAGATTGCATGTGCTCTCCGAGTTTATAGTGCAGTGTATCGGGAACCGCGCGCGGGAAAAGTCGTCCGTCATCTTTTTTTTTCGAATATTTCAATTTTTTTCCGTTTGAATTTGGAAAGCTTGGAAAATGACGATGCTTCTGAGAAAAATGTGGAAAACCCATTCAAAACATAAAAGTGAGTATTCAAATATTAACGATAGGGACAATTTGTATTTATTTTTTAAATAAGTAATATCAAATTAATGAGTAAAACTAACATTTGTGAAAGCAAATCCGCCCATAGGACAAGCTACTGACCGAAACAAAATATATTGTTAAAACGAAATTGTAACTCCTAATAAAGACAAAATTAAACTTTTATTAGTATGTACAACAAATATGTATAACAAATAATTTTATTTAGGTAGGTTTTTGTAATGAAAAATAGTGGAAAAAATAAGGTTAAATATAATAATGAATTTCGATTTATTTTGATTCAGACTGTTTTCTTCTTCATTGATTTAAATATTCACTGTAACAAATCACAGCCAGTTCATTACAGCTGACTACCAAGTTTTCACAAGCTGTAAAAAAAATTAAAGCACAACCACTTTAAAAGTTTTGCATCATATACTGAAAATGGAAAACCGTACCACGAATCCGCGATTTCCATTTTTATTAATCACATTCTAAATTCCAGTTAACTCGCGATAAGGACCAACCAGCCCGCGCGTGTTTTTTTAAATTGCCATAGACAGGTCGCGTTCTTTTTAGGGTTCCGTAGCCAAAGGGTAAAACAGGACCCTATTACTAACACTCCGCCGTCCGTCCGTGCGTCTGTATGTCTCTCTGTCCCTCTGTCATCAGGCTGTATCTCATGAACCGTGATAGTTAGAAAAGGTAACGTTGAAATTTTTATAACAAAAAAATACTTACTAAAAAATTGAATAAAATAAATATTCAATTATATATTCCTACAAAACAAATGTGATTTTTTGCCGTTTTTTTTTGCAACGGACAGTACGGAAACCTTCGTCCACGATTCCGACTCACACTTGGCCGGCTGTTAATGGTCCGCTCAATCATCTGCGTTCACGTTTTTACGTCTCCATTAAAGGTTCCGAGTACGGAGTATCTAACCTCGCAAAAGGCCGCGGTCCATCTCCGGGGCAAGTTTCTCTAATTACTCCGGAATTAGGAGCTCTCGCTGTTCCTTAAATGGCTGTCTGTGAAAAACTTGTATTGCTACCAATCAGTGGCGTAGCTAGTCCCACGAGGGCCCCGTCTCAAAAGTCCCATCGGGGCACCGTGTAAAAGAAATGGTGCTTTTTTACAAATGCTTGTTTTACCCTGCGAGACGGTCGTGATTTATGCCTATGTCGGGGCCCCTATAGCGCGGAGGCCCCGGCAGATACGGCGGTAGCTACGCCCCTGCTACCAACCTCAGTTGTATACATTATATTGCAAGTACTGCAGTGGCAGTGTGTTTGATACACATGCAGCAATCTACTGTAAAGTGATAGGTGATAAGAGTGCCTTGCCTAAAATGACAAGTTGTTTTCTTTAAAAGGGCGGTAACAGGAAAGGAATAGAAAGTACTTTTTGCTTGGTTTATTTGTAATTACTTTATTGTTAGACTATTTATCTTCTGACTAATATGGTGCGGTCAAAATAAAACTTATGTTGACCACTCTAATAAAAAAAAAATACTTGGTCACTCTAATGTTGCCGTTTTAAACATGGCGCATATTTGAAAAAACACACATTCACCATTTTTGATTCATCAAAAAAATATTTTGGACATTATGCAATTAAATATTACACAACTCGCAAAACATGCGAAACTCGAAACACGGGTCTAGTATTTTTATGTCAAGAATCTATATAAAAGTTCATAACTGTTTCATGAAAAATCACACAGTTAAAAGCTTGTTATGTTACCTGGTTGTTCACATGGTCACCGGGTCATCCGGGGGACTGAGGGGTTGTTTTGCTCCCGCACCCCGCTGTGCGTTGGCGCTCATGTCTGCAATGACCTGCCGTGTACTGTGTTGTATAGTTGTACTTAGTGTCCAACTTTTTTTAAATATTTTTCTGAAAAAATATTACATGGTGTAAAAATTATTGGAATCGAATCAGGTACTGATTCTGAAAATCTGAACAAAACAACAGGTTTCGCATATACTAAAAATAATGTTGTGTACGGGTAGACCGAAACCTGAACCCAGTATAGGTAGTTGGGAAAAGGCTTGACTTCTCCCGCTCTAGGGCGGAGCGGGAGGATGTGTCAGATATTTATTGACTAACACCCACTCCTATGTTCCTACGTTGCCTTGCGCTCCAGGACCCCGGGTTTTCCTTTCGGAAGTCTATCCATGGGTCCAGTAGGCTTCGACCCTACTGGGCCCCTACGATTTTGTTGACATCATCTTGAGGCGCGCGAAGAAAAGGTTGGGTTTACAGACGCATATATTCCTAATCAAACTTAGATATAATTACGAATGCGGTGAAAGTTCAAGTGATAACATCAGCTAATTGAATGTTTGTGATGAATGCCGCTCATCTCGGCAGACTGGTGACAAAGCGTTATCAGGAAGATTGACTGGCAGTTTTGTAATACACGTGAATACAAATGTGTCTGCCGATGAACTACACTTTTTTTTAAACTCCAGAAATTTTCTTAACGTAAGGGTTTTAGTTTTAGGGATTGTTTAAACTATCATCAATATAACTTATTACACTAATATTTGAAGGCTAAAGTTGATGCATGCGTGATGCATGAAGTATGCATGTGTGCTTATATAATCAAAGCATGTGTGTGTATATTTGTTATTCCTTCACATTCAAATGGCATTTCAGATTAGGACGAAAACTGCCACACGGGTAGATGAATAGAAGTTAGATGACTTTAAGAAGTAGGTACATAATTATACACCGTTAAATTTTGTTAATCCCGTGGAGGGTCGATTCGGTACATGAAACACTATCGATTTGTAAAGATAAAATTAAAAAATAAAATACTTTTTTTTAAACTCGAATTAATTTACGCATGTGCGAAATTAATTTCTTTAAGTAAACGTCAGCTGGGCGAGTTCAATGACCTGTAGGTAGTTAGTAAGCAACGATCGACAACTACATAGGTACGAAGTCATTGACGCGATCACTTCAAGAAATTAATTTCGTACATGTTTATATTAATTTGTGTTTTAGATAAAAAGTACCTTATTGTTTATTTTAATCTTTTCAAATCGTTAGTGTTTCATGTACCGAATCAACCCTCTACGGGATTAAAACGATTAAAATTTAACGGTGTATAGTGCTGAATAATATAGTGTTGTGTAAATAGTGTATGGTAACATAGCGAGGAAAGCGTGACATCCACCGATTCGCTCTGGGCCCGAGTGGTAGATTACGGCCTATTCCCTCCCCTAGAGAGGAGACCTGTGTCCCAACAGTGGGAACATTGATAGGCTGATTATGCTTATTCTTATGATTACCTAAATTAAACTTAGTTATAAACAAAGATAAAATAACTGTGTTACACGAGGCCCAAAACTTAATTAACGCAACCTCACCTTGACCGATATTTTTTATCTATACATATTTAAAAATAAGTTGCATCGCATCGCAATATTTCTCGTTAAGTGATAAAATATTAATTGGAAGAAAGGCTGTGCTCAAATGGAGAACGAACTAAACGGTGTGGTCGACATTCTTGTTAAAACGTTGCACTTATCTAGCCCAAAGCAAGCCGAGCAAAAACTAAACGTGAAAGCTAGTTGGAGAAGCGATTAATTTACTTTATAGCGCTTTAATCACTGTGAAGCGCTTGAAAGCATATGAATAAACTAGTTTTTAAACACGGCGTCGCTTCCATTTTTTTTTGCTGTGAAAAGCTTATATGTAGCTTTTGTTAGTTGCGCCTGAAAGGACCAAATTTCAAAAGACCAACATTTGGCAACGTTTTTGATTTTAAAATCGACTTTGCAATTTTACAACTTTTTATTTTGAGGTGGTAAATTATCAAATAACTTTTTCCATTCTGCGTGGAACTAAAGCGAGTATCAGAATTTTACTGACTAAAAACCCACCCGGGTTTCTTTAGTTTCTCTTCGTGTTCCAGACCCATGGAAACTCTTTCAAATAATTCAACTATGCTAGAGTCAGCTTTCATTCACTGAGCTCCACAACCCAGTGGGTAATGGGTTAACATGGGTAACACATCTTCTGGTTATCCGTAAGGACAAGAACAGTCGGGATCAACGGCTGTCAATTTCTCTATGTTTTTTTTTTTTCCAAAAAATATTCCGTTATTAATCTGAAATAATCCACATTTCTTTTGGTCACGTCATCACGTTGTAACAGCTGGGCCAATTTCGCAAATTCTTTTTTTGTTGTGTTTGTTATTATCAGGAGAAAGTTCTTACGAAAAAAAGAATTGAGCAGTAAATTAGAAAATTACAGAAAAATAATACGACTATTTAACCTTTGAGCGTTTAACAGTTCGTAGCTAAGACCGGACAAAATCTGTAGGGTCAGCAAGTCTCCTTAAAAAAACATAAAAATTAAAAAAACGAAATCGTATCTACGCACCAACCCAGCCCACTTTCATATCGAACAACTGCAGTTAAGTTCTAACACACTGCAATCAGTACATTAATTTCCTTTACACATTTAACACGCCACAGCTGGCTAGTTAGAACCAGTACGACAAGCGCATCACGACTTATCAGACCTCGTACGCATCGCTGGAGTTTCGTTCCAACTTATTACGCCTAATAACTGACCTATGGCCTAGTTTGCTATCGATACCACCCGTCTGGCCTAGATGAAGTTTGATATCGCTAAAATAACTGTCTGATTGCTGCCATTCTGATTATTGTTTCATGTTCCTGTCTGCGTCCTTGTGACGCAGTTTTGATGTAGTACTAGTTCAGTAGTTCTACTCACACACAATTCGTGGTACTGCATAGTTGGGATGAAAGGTTAGATTTGTTTTCTGAATAAGCTTCAATTTTAATTGCGGTATCAGTGAGTGAGGGCTTGGAGAACCGGTCCGAAACCGGAACCGGCCTTAAGAAGGCCGTTGGAGAAGTCTGAAGAGGAGGTTAAAGGATTAGTTATCTGGACAATTTCTTTTTTTTTATTGTTTCGTGCTTGAACACTATCTCACCTGATGGAAAGCGACTATGCGGTCGACGATGGAGCGCGCTTACCTAGAAGTAACCTATTCACTATTGACTTAAAGATTCCCGGGTTGTAGCCATCAGGAAAGACAGACTCCGGTAGGGAATTCCACTCTGCGTTACTGAGTGCTAGTTATTCAGGATTTGATTGGACCTGGGTCCTTACTACGAGCGAGAAAGAGAGTGGAGCTGTACCTACATCCTATATAGCTGAATTCCTTTAACAGATCAGTTGTCTAGATAGTGCAAGCATTTGTCAGTTAACGTGTAGTTCAACTTATAATTTTAAAGAGTTCAACGATCCGATGAACACATCCAAAAAGTAAGGACATTTGGATATGTTGGATAAAGCTCTCAAGCTGCCAGACAATCATGAAATCTAAGTAATTTAACGATTTATATGGTCCTCACATTCACAATCTGGTATGCAAAGACCATGTAGATTATTGTCTGTTATGGTCTTTTGAGGAAAGGACCAGACTTATTTGAGTGGGCCTGTCCAGTCAGGCCTGGCCATTGTTAGTTCCTAATTTATGAAGTTTACGCGACAGAAGCCATGGGCAAAAGCTCCCACCACGTCTGTATATCTGTGTGAATGCGATAAATTCAAAAATTACTGAACGAATTTTTATTTGATTTTCACTAATAGACAGAGTGATTTACAAGAAAGCTTTAAATGTTATTTGTGACACCCGTGCGAAGCAGGGCAGGGTTATTATACCTAAATGTGAAAGTAACACGGTCTGTTTATTACCCTTTCAAGGTTAAACTGCTGAACCGATTTCGATGAAATTTGGTACAGAGTAAGCTTGAATCCCAAGGATATAGGTTACTTTTTATCTGGCTCAGAATTCGACTTCGCACCCACAATACCCGACATTCACGCGAATGAAGTCGTACGCAAAAGCTAGTAATTTTATAAACAATGGTTTGTTTGGCAAAGATTGTCATTAATTGTTGATTTACGTATGTAAAGATGTTATTATTATTGCGTTAGTCAGTTGTAGTTGCGTAGATGACATTTTCTGCTATAAACTATGGTCCCGGGTTTATCTGAATATGTAGTTATTTTTTGTTTATTGGTTTTTGCGTCTATAAATATTTTAGTGTTATACATTTAGCTTTTACCTGTTATAGATAGCTACGTTTTGTGTTGTCTACTTAGGTAGGTTTGTTTTTTTCCAAGAGGGACAATGCGTGAACATAGCTTACGCACAATACAAACAGAATATCTACTGACCGGGAAAACAATAGGAATCAAAGTTTGTAGAAAAGCCCACGAGATTTAAAACAATTTTAAACAAATATCCGTCTCTCTCGCCAAGATACCGTCTTCTACGGATGGACCATGACGTCAAAGTCCATGTCGAACTTTTAATCCTTATCGGCTGCTTGAAAGCTTTATAACTTGCCTGTCACGCTCACCTAGGTTTAGATATTGATATGTCTCACTCTTTGCGTCAATTCAAGCCTGTCTTGCTTATGGCACTATCACAAGATTGGAAAGAGAGTTTTGCCTTTTTTACTTACTTTATGTGAGAGAAAAGGACAAAATTGTCATAAATTAAAATTTGTGACTATTTAAATATTTGAAATATTTTCGTTGTCAGATTGTTATTGGTTGGCTTAACGTCATGCAAAATGTTATGTCATGGAAACACCTTCTGTTTAATGCGTGATGTGGGGCTACATTACAAAAAAAAAAAAAAAATGTAAGCATAATCTTGTATCCTTATAATATAAAAATATAAAAAATATAAATGCTATAAAATGGATTATTTAAAAACCCTGACTTCTAAACTAGGTTTATGTACCTGTATCTTAGAAGCCAGTGAAACCTCCGAAACTAATACATGCATTTATAGTTGACCTTAGATGGGACACAAGTATGTACAATATCAAGAATAAAAATTTCTCTTTATAAATTTCAAAATTCAAAACAAAATAAAACAAAATCACAATGGTATTTAGTAACAAAATTAAGTATAAACAAGATCAAATTGAAATGAAATTAGAATTGAAACAGAAATTAAATGAAAATTAAATTAGATAATACCAGATCGAAATTAAATAAAAATTATATACTTAAATTAAATTAAAGTACAATCAAATTAAATTAAAATACAATCAAACTAAATAAAATTAAAATGCAATCAAATTTAATTAAAATATAATCAAATTAAATTAAACAAAACAAATAAATTAACAACAACATTCCTAAAATAATATGGCTCACGTGTTTGTGATCAGCAACATGATTAAACGTTTATGTATTTATAATTTCCCCATAAAAGATCTTCAGTATTGCGATAAGTTAGCTTAAGCAGATATTCTTGCAACTTTGCTTTGCATTGGTTTTTTGTATTAGGGAATATTTTAAGTACTTTATTGAGTTGGTTATAAAGTTTTGTACTGATAAAATAATAGTGTCGTTTTGCAAAAGAAGTTCTATGTGGCTCCTGAGGAAAAACTGTGTGTTTAATTCTGCCTGATGGCTCTGAGGAAGGACGAGTTGAGTGCTTTCGAAGCATCAATTGAAAATCATAGAGCTGTCTGACAGTTAAAACTTTAGTGTCCGCGTAAAGTTGTACCGTAGGGAATCTAAGGGGCCGAAAGAGTAGAACCTTCAGAACAGCTCTCTGTGCACGCTCCAGTCTAATAAAATGGCTCTCAGCAGCACTACCCCACACTGGGATACAATAACTTAATATCGACTGGCATAGGGCAAGGTAGACGACCCTTAATGTATCCCCGTCGGCAGATTTACGTAATTTTTTACAGATGAATATTAGTTTGCGAGTTCTACCAGAGAGGGACTCAAGGTGTTTATGCCAGTTAAGAAGTTGATCAATATGAACAGCCAGATACTTAACACACGAGGTCTTAGAGATTTCCAAGCAGTTACAGATAGAAGAAGCAGTACATGTATGAGCTTTAAGTATGAGGGTAGGTGGCGGGCATAGATTGGACCTTATAGCGAATGGCACAAAAACCGATTTACTGACATTTAGGGTGAGAAGATTAATACATAACCATTCCATCACACTTATCAGTGCACCCTCAGCATTCTGATAGCACTGGCGCCAGTCCTCACCATCTATAATCAAGGAAGTATCGTCAGCGTATGTAAAAATTTTACAGTTTCCAATAGGAAGATTACAGAGATCATTGATATAGAGCAGGAAAAGGGTAGGACCCAGTATACTAGGTAGGTGTACCCTGAGGCACACCGTAAGTCGTGGAAATCTCCTCACTATCAAACTGCCCAATCCTAACCACTTGGGTGCGATTTCTCAAATAGTCCCCAAAGATTTCCAACACTGGGCCACGAATACCTATATTCTCCATCTTATTCAGTAAAGCCGGTACAGAAACGGTGTCAAAAGCCTTAGATAAATCCAAGAAGATACCCAAGCATTTTCGTTTTTTATCGATAGTCTTAACGATATGGTCAGACAAAGCCATTATAGCATCTTCAGTACTCAAACCCTTCCGAAAACCAAATTGATTAGGGGCTAAGATATTGTGAGCTTCGATAAAGCTGACGAGACTCTTATTTAAAACTGCGCTCCGATATTTTTGACAGGGCGGATAGAACTGAGATAGGTCTGTAGTTGTTAACATCGTCTCTGCATCCGGCTTTATGAATGGGGTGCACCACGGCCCTTTTGAAGACTCTTGGAAAAACACCAGATGAAATAGCAAGATTGCAAACATGTGTAATGATCTGGACCAATACTTTCTTTGTGGACAAAATTATACTGATGGGGATTTTTTTTTTTTTTTTTTTTTTTTGGTAGGTAAAATCATCCAATGACGAATCCCGCCCTTGGGTGGGGCGGGAAACAGTGTCAGACTTTTACTGACTAAAAAACCTACCTTTCCATTCCTCGCCTTTGTCCCGGGGCCCGTGGTGACACTCTCGCATAACCTTTGGCCCCAGTAGGCTTCGGCCCTGCTGGACCCCTACAGTTTGCTGACAACTCCTTGAGGCGCGCGGGAACGGTGCGCGCCGTAGACGACCTGAGCTCGGACCGGTCTGTTACCGGACGGACGGACAGCGAGCTACCCATTGCCCACCGTCCGCGAGCCCGCGCCTACGGTGGCCGGAAATTGGGATCGGAAACCCGGCGGCGGCGGCGGCGTGTCCGCCTTTATACTGATGGGGATGCCATCCCAGCCAGTAGCAGAGTCAGACTTGAGGCTCAAGATAATATTTTCCACATCCATTTCAGTAGTCTCATGCAGAATCATTGAACCACCAATAATGGTGGTTGCTTTGTTGGTTGTCCTTAAATAAAATAAATAAATATATTTTTATAACTATTTTATCATCGATTTATGGACTATCCATTAAATAAACTTGGTTTGTCGATGAAAATATTTTCTTTCATATTTGACTATTAGAGCTAAAAATGATTAATTTAGCAAAAAAGAAAAGCGATAATTACAATAACTTTTAAAAGTATTATATTCCATAACATAGAAAATCTTTTACCACGAGTTAAAGAAGAATTATGCAATATTTTATTAACCAAAAGGTTAGCATAAAAAATTTAAATTAGCAATGACAGCTTAATGACAGCATATTTTTCCACGCAACGTTTTTTTTTGCATTAAGCCTTCGTTTGTCTCGAATGAAATTTTAATAAATAATAAAGTAAATTAATAAATTTCTACAAGTTATAAATTGCGAAATTTACTTAAAAAAGAGAAACGTAAGTAAATCCTTTAAAAGGGTCAGCATTTCCTTTACAAGAAATAAGGTTTTATTACCCTATTAAATGGCGACAGACGGCCATCAAGATTCGGTGTAATTTGCTCACAATTTGCTGATCGATTTCCTAGCGAGCGCTTACGAAACCTGCCTAGCCTGTAATAAGCTAATGAATCTAAGGAAAATTGCCACGTCGAGTTGCTTTAGCGAAATCATTTACTAGCTTTAGCTTGCGGCTTTGCTCGTGTGGGAACTCATAAGTAATCTATGTCCTACTTACTCCATGTCATGGTCCACCTGTGGGCAATTTTTAAAAATTTGTACCTCAGGGTCTAGCTACCCTGAGGTACAAATTTTAATAAAAAGGGCAGTTTGCCTAACCGTATTGAATGGCTACTTCATGTAAATTCATTCAATCAATAGGGTTAGCTGAACTGAGAGGGTGATTAATAATTTTAATGACATATTTTAATCACAATTGCAGTCTTTTTTTGCATTTGGCCGATCAGTGTAACATTGTATATTTGACACTGTCCTGTACTACGAAAATAAAAAAATAATTTATTTAAATAGTAAATGTATGGTTACCCTAGTTAAAATAAACTAAGAATGTATAATAGACCTAACTATGTATATACAATACAAAAACACAAAATACACTCAGGCGTCGAAATATCACCACATCGCTGTCATCCGGAAACGTACCCAGAAGACTGGCAGCAAATAATTAAAGATAATTTAAATTTCACGGGCTACTTTGGCGCCCCCCTTGAGGGATAAATGTTAGCATAAATGATCGTACCCACTAGGATGCCTGTTAGGGCTGCGGTTTGTCCAAAAGAGTTCCCGTGGCAACGTAAAGGGCAACTGATGGGTTAAAGTCAGTAAAGGTCTGCCGCTCCCTTTTGTTCTGCTTAGAACGGGAGTTTTTTGATGATTTCGCACCTCAAACAATAAGGCAAGGTGAATAGGTAACAAACAGACAGATGACAAGAGTTACTTTCGCATTTATATTATTAGTATGGAGGACCAACATAGTTGCTTCGCGGCAACGCCCGTTTTATATGCGTCCGTATCAGGCAGGAGAAATTATAATATTAATTACTATTTTTAATCAGCAGAGCGTTCGCTCAAGTTTAAAATAGATTGTTTTATAAAACATGTAATTATTCATTAATATACTTGAGAGTAAATTTAAGAGATGTGTGTTAAGTTACCTGTAATACCTGGCGAAGTGTCGATAGGTCACTTCAAAATGTTTAGTAGACAAGCGTTTGACATCGTAGTGCACATAAAGAACATGGTTTCAAGATACGCACTTGTATCTTCGGGCCATTTTATAATAATTACATACGTTTGAAGTAAGAGTGCTTGCACAATATTTACAAATAATGTAACATTTAATCGCTTGTATTAATTATTTTAGGGGAGTACCTAAAGGATGCATTTTGTGGCCTATGCTGTTAGAGCTAACTTATAAATCTGAATAATACATTAGTCCTGTATTCATATGTACCAGAAGTCCAGAACATAATGATTCATATACAAAAAGTCACTGCTGCTTAGAACAATTTATTATTTATAGTTATACTATAAGATATTACGTTTAATATAAAAATTTCAGAATTGCATCAACTTCCATAGCACACTGATAAAGGATTGCATCTCTTTTCTGAGTAAGTTGTAGTGGTTGGTCCGGAACATATTTTAGGGATTATTTTATTGTTCTAATTAACTGTATCAGACTTTGTCGTGACTTAATTCCTATTCCTTTGTTTTCAGAACTATGCGAGGAGTGGGCTCTTGCAGAGTGCGAGGGTGAGGGCTGGTGGCGCGAAGCCAGAGACTCCGGGCCGGGTGAGGTGGACGTGCGCTACGCAGGTGCAGCACCCGTCGAGCGGGCTGCCTCCGCCCCCGCTACCGCACTCGCTGTCAGATCTGCGCTGCATTCTGCTAAATGTATGTATTGTACTTCATCATCAACATCATCCATTTTATCCTCTATAAAGGAGTCTCTATTCTTGTGATAATCCCATGCTCTTGTACCAACCTCATCCAGGTTCTGCCTGTGATGGCAACAACATTATCTACCCATCTCGCAGCTGGTCTACCTCATAAAACTAGTTAAATTGTGTTGCAGTTTTGTCGTATTCATTATTAAAGTCCTCGAGGGTGCAGATGTTCATACTTACTCACACTAAGTGGAGTCTTTGCTGAATTAAATCAATTTGCTTGCAGTACACTGCAGACCTACAGGAGGTAGTCGCGGTTTCTTCCTTTTAGGAGTCCTAAAAATGGCCAGGGATTCACGACATCACGTGACTGTGTGCGTTGCCAATACTTGTGAATGAATCTCCCGGGATGATATTACAAAGGTTTCTGCGGTCACATCAGAACAATATTATATCATACTATTGATTTATTGCCTTATTTATAGAACGCTCCGAGATATCTCGGCTTCGAATATACCGGTCAAGAACACGATGTGAACTGGGGTCTAGAGGTCCTAACAAATGTTTTAGATAGTCGTGTTTTGGTCAATATTTTGTTTGAATTGCTTCGTCATTTGCTCTGTTTGTTTATCTACTCGTATTATTGTTTCACACTTCCTTATGTGGTTTTGTGTTCTATATATACTACTGGGAATTAATCTAGAATTTTTAGATTAATTATCGTTAGGGATATTAGTAGCTATAAATGTTTACGGGAAGGAAAAGTAACGTACTTTTCATAGGTATTTTTTATTGAAATCGAAACAGGCTTGTATTGAAATATTTCAAATAAACGGAAAAACAACTTTATTTTGGCATAGACCCATAGAAGTCTTAAAGTAGAGTAAAAGAACACTATATTAGTATGTACACATATTAGTATGTATTATTATATTATATTCTAAAGTATGTATTGTTGTGATATTTTTAGTTTTACTTTGTGTATGTGTTTATACACTATATTTGACTGGCCTGTTGGTCTAGTGGTTAGTGACCCTGACTGCTATGCCGGAGGTCGTGGGTTCGATCCCCCCCCAAGAACAAATGTTTGTGTGATGAGCACAATCATTTGTTCTGTGTCTGGGTGTTATTTATCTATAATATGTATGTATTTAGAAATATATAAGTATGTATATCAGCTGTCTGGTACCCATAACACAAGCTCTGCTTAGCTTGGGACTAGACGGTGTTGTGTGATAGTTGTGGAATATATTATTATGTATTATATATTATATATATATTTTTATTTACATGTTATATTATTTCATTGTCAATCATTGTGTGTGTACTTAATTTTCCTTTTACTGTTACACACGGTGTCTACATCTCTTTTTCTTCTAATTCTTTCGGAGTTGTGCTGGAAGAGATTTCTTTATAAATAAGCATCGCCGTTGTACCTTTTTTCTTTTTACTCCTTCTTTTCTTAAATTTTTATGTTTGTACATAAATCTTATATATAAAAATGAATAGCTGTTCGTTAGTCTCTCTAAAACTCGACATCGGCTGGACCGATTTGGCTACTTTTGGCCTTGAAATATTCGTGATACTCCAGGGAAGGTTTAAACGGTGAGAAAATATGGAAAAAATTACTAAAAAAAAATCGTTTATTAGGCGGTACGAAGAATCAGCGGTCAGCTAGTATAGTAGCTAAATAAATAAAAGTGTGATGGTACGTGGGCGAACTTATGCTACAAAAGGCATTCCTTAAGCCTTTGGTTTAAAAAAAAGTCTTCACTGTGGAAGGCGTGCACAGTAAAAAAATAATAGTAAATTTTGATACACGTGCAGAAAGTTTATTACTGGAGGCCTCAGCTCCATTTGCACATGTATAAATGCAACGCGTACTCAACCACGCCAAAATTTACACGTGTATCAAACGACGCTTTTCAATAAACTAATTACGAAGTAATACTTTCTCTTAAAATTACGACGCATTTTTGTTCATTTTGTACTGACGAAAATTTTCCAAAGTTGCCATACATTACATAACCTTCTCCTTTTCGAAGTCGGTTAAAAAAAAGAGGAGGTTCTCAATTCGGTTGTATTTTTTTTGTTTCTTACCTCAGAACTCGTCATTATGGACCGATTTGTATTTTTTTTCCTATTAGAGGGTATGCAGCATACCCTGTAATAGGAATATACCGTATGCTTACAGATTGGTCACATTTTCTTCAATATCCAGTTCTGATGATGGGATCCATGAGGAATCGAGGGAACTCCTAAAATATTATAGGCAACCATATAGTGATTCTGGTATTTTCATCGAGGACTTAAGCATTTACAGTCAAAAAGTTACATTTGATAAAGTGGAACTGAAGAAGAAAACCAGAAACAATAGAGAGCTATTTTGTCACTGATTCATGTCTAGGCTATATCTTTTCTACTTCAACGCGGACAAAGCTGCTGGCTGAAACTAGTAATAAATAATAATAATTATTATTTCTGTACCTTTTTGAAAAGTAGGTTCGTAAGGTCACACGGACCTCACGCAGCTAATAGTGTAAGTATTTTGACTTAGATAATTTGGTTTTTTTATATTTTTAATACCTTTGTTACAGTGCTAAACAAGAAGCTGCCACGAGTGAACTTAGACATAAGCGCAAAGGGCATCGTGGTCAGCGATGCGGAGTCACAGGAAAACGTTATCAGCGTTTCTATATACAGGTAAAAACAATTGTTTATTATATTGTTGTTGTTGTTATCGCGTCTTGCTCACGCGGACAATAGTTTTAAATAAAAAGTTACAGTCTATTTTCTGAAGTCACGTTGCACAAACGTCGGTCGGTTCTGGGGCCTCACCATGCATAGCATAGCATAATCAACCTTTTAATTTTCCCACAGCTGAGATACAGGCCTCTACTCTAAGACAGGGAATGGGCCGTAATCCACCACGCGGGCCCAGTGTGGGATAGTGGATGTCGGTTTCCTCACGATGTTTTCCTTCACAGTTTTGAGAGTAGTAATGATGAAATAAATTGCCTGCGCCTGGCTGGGTTTACCTGCGATCTACATCTTATAAATCGAGGTCGGTCTTGGGTACCGCTGCTCTCTACCATGCCTTAAGAACGCCGCCGGATTTCCGATTCCGATTTCCGGCCACCGCAGGCGCGGGCTCGCGGACGGCGGGCAATGGGTAGCTCGCTGTCCGTCCGTCCCGTAACAGACCGGTCCGAGCTCAAGTCGTCTACGGCGCGCACTGTTACCGCACGCCTCAAGGAGTTGTCAGCAAACTGTAGGGGCCCAGCAGGGCCGAAGCTTACTGGGGCCAAAGGTTATGTGAAAATGCCACCAAAAAAAAAAAAAACCAAGGGCCCTGGGACAAAGGCAACGAATGGAACAGTGTAGGTTTTTAGTCAGTAAGAATCTGACACTATTTCCCGCCCCACCCAAGGGCGGGATTTGTCATTGGATGATTTTACATACCATAAAAAAACCAAGCCTTAAGAAAAACCACGCCTTACCATGACGTGATAAAAAATCAGTCGTGCGATCGAGAAAGAGGGGTGGAGCTATACACCCTACTTTTATATATCTATGCCCTACATCATGCGTCTGAATCCTTAAACGAATACCATGGATCCAGTACGATCGAGAAGAAGTTAACGTAATAATGTACTATTCTGACTTATGGGGTAATCTGCTAAAATGTCAGTTCCTTTGATTAGTGACTTGCCATTAGATTGGTCTGAATACGGCAAAGTAATACCACCGTTCGTTTACGAGACCAAGAACCGACCAATGATCGACCATTATGATTTAGCAGATTAACAACTTTTACCAAAATGACAATGGGATTGTGTTGGAATGTCGAATTTACAAAAATAGCAGACTTAGGCCCCTGAACACTTACCACAGTGTTTTTTTAACCCAAAGGTTGACTGGTAGAGAATGCCTTGTTGCATTAAGTCCGTCTATGTACCACTACTGTATATGAAGTTTAAATAAATAAATAAATAAGGTAACAAGTAGCTAAGATAGTATCATTCACACGCTCTTTAACTGTGGCTGATTAATAATTTAGTAGGCAATGTAGAATTTTCGAGTCGGATAATGATTTTTTTTTCTGTTTTTAGGGTACCGTATCTCAAAAGGAAAAAAACGGAACCCTTATAGGATCACTTTGGTATCTGTCGGTCTGTCAAGACCCTTTATATCGGGAACGCGTGGAGGTATCGAGTTCAAATTATAACCACATTACTCATGTCTGCGGTCCGTTGAAGCTGTGAAAAAATCAAACTTCTAAGTTAACGGAAAAAGTAAAAAAGATATGGCGGTTTATGTTGCAAAAACCGTATATTTCGATAGGTTACCCATCATAAGTCCCTACTGGGGCCAAAGGTTATATGAGAATGTCACCACGGGCCCCGGGACAAAGGCAATGAATGGAAGGGTAGGTTTTTAGTCAGTAAAAGTCTGACACTATTTCCCGCCCCACCCAAGGGCGGGATTTGTCATTGGATGATTTTACCTACGATAAAAAAAAAACCTATCATAAGTTCAAAGAACGTTTGACCGAATTTCATTTCACCTAAAACTTTTCAACTATTATCGTTTCGATTTTTTTATTTTATCGAAGTCACGTCTGCGACTGTATCAGTTGACCTATTCTCAATTCGAATTTTACACCAACGATTCATTAGGTCAAAAAACTTTTCACCAATGTTACACTTAGCGGAACTATCATTTGTTCGAAGTATTATGTTTCCGAACCTTCATTATACCACCATGGAAGGTTTTCTGTTTCTGCTCCGGCGCTGTGGGGTTTTGGCGGTCCCCCGCGAGCTTATCGTCGCAGATGGTTTAAACGCTCACCACCGCAGCTTCGGCTCGCCTTATCCCTCCGCGCCTACGCGGGTTTAAATTACACTCTAGGGGTAGGGCAGACAAGACTGTGAAGTCGGATTCGCAGCGAGTCGTTTCTGTCACTAAATTTTGTAGCACAAAATATTGACTTTTATGACACTATTTTAACTTAATATTGAAAATGCTACCTATTATAGTACGCGGCAAATAAGTTGAACCATCCGCCACGGCTACGCGCAGCTCCCTCCCTCGACTGAGACGCGGAGTCGGTTATAATCCTTGGTCACACAAGTTGAACCATCAGGGCGATCGACCTTGAATGCACAGTAACCGATTTTCAGGTCCCAATCAAAGTGGAGGGTTGCGCGCAACCATAGCAAATAGTTCAAGTAATAACTCGGTTAATAAACCGCGTACTATAACCGTCTATATATTTCTGACCAAATATCTGTAAACTGTTGTTTCGGTGTGATGAAAATATGGCAAATAAATCATTTGGCAAATGAAAAAGTTCAAGAGAGGCTTCGGCCAATAGCAATTCGGTAAAATGATACCTATGACATTTTTTTTTTTTTTTATGGTAGGTAAAATCATCCAATGACAAGTCCCGCCCTTGGGTGGAGCGGGAAGTAGTGTCAGACTCTTACTGACTAAAAACCTACCCCGTCCCATTATACCTATGACATAATTATGATACTTCGATGGTATAAAAATATGTCAAAATAATAATAATGCATATAGCAAAAAATACGTCGGTAATTAGTTTTCGGTCACATGAAATTCGAACAAAAAAAAATTCGGTAAAGTGATCGGTTCCCATTTCGACATTCTCAAGGAATCAAAATTCAAAAGGGTTCTTTCCGTTGACCCAAAAATTCTGAAATTAGGCATAAAGCAAGGTCTTATAGCACAGATTTTGGAATTTTGACAACAGTTTTGTTGTTTTGTCACGAAAAAAAAAAGACTTTTTGCAACTCGGAAAAATTTTCGAGTCATTTACATGGTAAGTTTGTAGTGATTCCTCAGTGCGCGAGTCCGCCTCGCACTTGGCCAGGTTATTTTGAATTGATAGAATTTTTATGTGTCATTGATGGAGGCTTAAGAGTCAAAGTACTTTATTTCAAGCTAGTAGTAATAATGTTACATGGTCGAAGATAAATCTCACAGTGCCATAATAAAGATAATAAACGCCGGATGCACCCTCGTGCCTGGTACAGGAAGAAAAACATAGTCGAGTAACAAAGATTAATTGTGTCTGACCTACAAAATTATCTAAACAAAAATAATGAATTAATAAGACATTGACAACACTTTACATTATCTACATTTATTATGTATGCAATAATTAGTATTAATTATTGCATCCATTATTATTAATAATAATGGATGCAATAATTAATAACGGCTAACTTGAATACAAAACAATATTTTAAAGAGATTGGCTCTAATTTATGTGAGTTGCATAAATAAACGGGGAAGTTAGATTTTCCTTGATGCAGTTGTTTTCCTTAGTTAGTGGTTGGTGCATTTAAATCATGGAGAAAAATTATTTGCTTCATGATTTAAATGTAATATCTACTTCTTCTTTTTCTTCTTGCCCATATTCCATATTACTTGGGGTCGGCACAACACAACGTTTTTCGTGGTTTTCCTCTCCGTCTTGTCACCCGTCACTCTTTCACCAACTTCCTTTTCTTGCATGTTACTTCTTACACAATCCATTCATCTCTTCTTTGGCCTCCCTCTTCTTCTCCATCTGTTTTATCCTCTTTAAATGACCATACCAAGACTAACGAGCCGTCCACAAGCCCGCGCTTACGGTGGGGTCTACCAGGGCTGCGGGATCGTTCGCAAGAGATAGCGCGGCCCTGGAATGCAAAGAACAACTGAAGGAAAGTGAGTGTTTGTTAGAAGTTGCTTAGACAATCTCTCGCTCCACCTAGAGGGGAAGACTTATATTGTGATCTCTCAGCACAAAAAAAAACAAAATTGCTGGTAGAGTTCCAGATGTTACAAGGGTCAAGAATGTTCTAGGCTACTTATACTTTACTTTGCGTATTACTGACTTGATTCAAGCCAGTTGCCAACCCTATTTAGTTAAGCGACTCGGGCATAACGACAAGCTGCAAATTTCAGAAAACTTGAGATATACATAATACAAAGTCAGCTGTTTTTACGAAAGCTTTTTTTATATTTCCGTGTCTTTCCCGTAGGCATTGTCACGAAATTAAAATAAAAGAGTCTTACCACTAAACGTATACCTACTGGTTCCACGCGCGTGTCAAAGAGATGTCTATAAACCGTAGGGTCCCAGCAGGCTTTGTCCCTGCTGGGGCCCTACGGTTGCAAAAGTGAACCCCGGGGCCCAGGAACGAAGGCAAAGAAGAAACAGGAGAGTGTTTTTAGTCAGTAAACGTCTGACACTATCCCCCGCTCCGCCCAAGGGCGAGAGTTATCATTGGATGATTTTCCCACCTAAAAAAAATACCTACTGGTGAAACCCATTTATTGGGTTTTAAAATCCAATTTTTTTTTTTTTTATGTACATGTTATGGGATATTTTTGTAGGAAATAGGGCTGAATGATACACCTGAATTAGACTGCAATAATCTGCTTTTATTGAACTTTCTCCTTATAAAAATACACCTTCCATCTTAATATATTTCTTCGTAAGCTCTGTCACTTTCTTCCTTTTTATTCAACCTCAGTTCTTAAGTCAAACCTACTTTTTAATATTTTTAACTAGAAAAGAGTCCTACAACTCGGCCATATCTATGTTCACGATAAGTGCTAAAGTTCCAAGTGTGTATATCCTTTAGTAAACTTAATAATACTCTAAATCTCCAGGATCTCGTACTGCTCAGCGGACGCAGCCAACGCCCGAGTCTTCGCTGTGGTGGAGGGCAAGCCGGCCGGTGGGTCTGCAGAGAACCACCTCGTGCACGTGTTCGTGTGCACGCGCAGGAGGCATGCGCGCGCGCTCGCCTTGTCTCTGGCGCATGCCTTCAATGATGCTTATCAGGTATTTAGACGAAGATAATGTACATATCGCATCGATCTCTTGATTGGCACACAACTGTCCGGTGTGCGGTGGTGGACTTATATTACTAGAATGGTATTTTGTCCCTTACCTTGGTGGTCGCTTAAAATGGGCCACATAAGAAGACTTAAAGTCACCCAAAGGGCTATGTCCAATAGTGGGCGTCTTTTGGCTGAAATGATGATGATGATGATGATGGAGGGCAATGGGAAGGGCTATGCTCGGAGTTTCCTTGCGTGATCGAATCAGAATTGAAGATATCTGCAAGAGAACCAAGGTTGCCGACATAGCACGTAGAATCGTTAAACTATAATATAATATAATTGATTGAACTGATGACCTGGTCAGGGTCGCTGGAGTCCGATGGATGCGAGTCGCACAGGACCGGTCATTGTGGCAACGCTTGGGGGAGGCCTATGTCCAACAGTGGACGTCTTTCGGCTGAAATGATGATTTTATTCCGTCAACTTATGCGTCAGCGGTGAGGAGAATTATGTGTTTTAAAATGATGCTGGGTGGGTAAATAACCGCAGGATGAGAGTTTCCAAGAGCCAAACATGGCGGAGTTAAGTTTTATTATGTTTGTGAACACACAATACTTGAGAAATTCTTTTGTGTGATAACGTTTTTATATGACTATGTGTTACTCCACATGGTGAACTTTGAAAGTTGGATCCTGTTGGCTCCGAAGCGAACTTTAAAGACCAATTCTGTACTCGATCCTTATTTTTTCTACAGACCGAGTAACTTTTTGTAAGTAAACGTTTGTGTTTATTTGCAGGCGTGGCAAGCAAACCTCAGCCAAGGCAGTTCATTGGGGTCCGACAATAAGCGCTTAGCTCCCTGGGTAAGTTCCTGAGCATACAAAAACATTTTTTGTCGTATTTACAACTGGACTACCTACAGTTAGGATTCATTCCTGGACTTTCTTAAAGAAAAAAAGTAACACTGGTGTGGGTTTTTATTGATAAAACTCTGAAACTCCTTCTCACTTCACCCAGAGCGGTAGAAATTATTTATTGATTTTCCATTTAAAACACAAATTAAGTGATTCTTACGACTTAATACCCTACACCTGATGATTTGTGTAGTTTTCTTTGAAGAGAGATTTACAATCAGCATTTTCCTTTCAAGGTTCGGTTCCAAGAAGAGTCAGACGAGGAAGAATTGGACTCCGAAGACTGGCAATCTCCTGCTCCCCTGGTGACTTTTGCGTAAAAACCTTAGTTATTAAGTAAGAATTTTTATCAGAGTATCTATTTCTTAAGGAGTTATCCTTAGCACGCTGAGAGCGGCATTTATTACTGTATTATTTCAAGTACGGGGCGTTTAAGACCTCGTTTGAAATCAATCATTATAACGTTAAGGGCCCTCTTAGACCTCGTAACGTTTAAGAAACTAAAAGCACTTAGCCAAAAAGGCTAAGTGCGGTACGAGGTCAAAGTGACCCCGTATTAAAGAAGCTATCATGTATTTAAACTTATGATGGCAAAGGGGCTTATTAGACCTCATAAATAAAAAAAATGCTTTTTGGACTAAATGCGGTACGAGGTCAAAGTGACCCAGAATCAAAATAGATACACCACTGCATTCTGTATCTTAGATATATTCTATTCTAAACTAAATCAAACTGAAGTTATGGCCACCGCACGGCAGAGAAGACTATGTTTTCATAGTCACATCGCCAGGAAGCCACGTACGGGGCGTATTAGACCTCGGTTTCGGACTAACCATGTTAAGAAACAGATACTCTCATAAATATACGATTTTGTTTATGGAGCTACAAGAATGCTACAATACTAAGGTATGATAAGTTAAGGTAACAGAGCCCTACAACAAATAATATTATCACTTATTGTTCATTCTTGTACGTAGAAACTCTCTTTCCTATTGACATTTGTAAAATGTTAATTTCATCATGAGTTCAAAATACTATACTATCTTTCACAATTACCACAAAAAGCTTTTAGTCCCAAGCTTGTGTTATGGGTACTAAACAACTGATAAACATACTTATATATTTCTAAATACATACATATTATAGATAAATTATACCCAGACACAGAACAAATGATCGTGCTCATCACACAAACATTTGTCCTAGGTGGGAATCGAACCCACGAGCTCCGGCATAGCAGTCAGGGCCACTAAACATTAGACCAACAGGCCGGTCAAAAAATAAGAGATGGGTGTTGAAATGAGATTCATAATTATGTTTTATCGTATTTTAAATAATCTCGATCACGGTTATGCTCAATGTAGTGCTTGTACAGTACGCGGCAAATAAGTTGAACGAAAATGGCCGTCGTTGCTATGGTTACGCGCATACTCCCGCTGCGCCGCACTTCCATTGAGACCCGAAAATCTGCTAGTGCATTGAAGGTCGACAGCCATTTTGCTTTAACTTATAGGCCGCGTATTGTAATTGAATTGTTAATATTGATTAGCCAAGTACGCCGGAGATATTATAGTAAATATGCTGAGGTCGGCTTTCTGTTTTACCAGATGCAGGGGCGCCGACTCCGTGGGTGCTCGGGGGCTCGAGCACCCATGCGAAATAAACAGTGGGTGTGGAGCACCCGTGAGAATAGACATCAAGAAACAGATCAGTAATCGCCTTTTAGGGACGGACGTTTTTTCATTACCCAACGACCTATTTAGCGCAGTGGCTTAGAGGGCACCGGTTGATAACAGAAATCAGAATAGTTTATTTCAAATAAACCAATTACAGGCACTTTTGAATTGTCAAAATGTCGGTCAGTCCAAAAAAGTGAAGCTAAATTGCACGTTCCAAAGCGTAGATCTCTATGGAGAAGAACGTTCAAGAAACTCCATGGAGACTCTTTTAAATCATATTATAAGTTACATAAATCTTGGTTACATATTTCTTTTCGCTTCTATTATGTGAGCATAATGAAAAAAAAAAGAGAGAGACGCAAGGGCTGCGGGTTCGATTCCCGCACCAACACAAATCTAATTATATATTTAAATCTAACGTACTTGTAATTAGTAATTAAGTACGCAGTGATGTAAGTAGGACATTTAGTTATTTGTCGATCGATCAGTGTGCATTTCTCTTTTCACGCTTCGCCACTTTTTCGAGTTATCAAATGAGTTACCCATGAGGTTTTCTAAAAGCCGGCGCCCCTGACCAGATGCATCTGGATGAAACTATTATTTAAAAAGGCAGGAACTGTCTATCTGACCTGCGTAGCATAGCATAGCATCAGCCTCATAATGTTCCCACTGCTGGGACTCAGGCCTTCTCTCTAGGAGAGGGAATGGACCGTAATCCACCACGCGGGCCCAGTGCGGGTTGGTGGATGTCACATGTCTTCGAATTTTTGGTTCCAGGACATGGCGGTTTTCTCACGATGTTTTCCTTCACCTTTCTGAGAGCAGTGGTGATGAAATAAATTACACAAAGTAATGCGCCTGGCTGGGTTTGAAGCCGCGACCTACAACTCGTAAGCCGGGGTCGTTACTACTGGGCCACCACTGCTCTATCTGACCTGCACAACCAGTAACTGTGTGTCACGCCATTGGCTAGACTGGTGTCAGATTTTCCTGGGTTTTGAATATCCGTAACTACTGTGAAAGATTCCACCCATAAAAATGTCATCCAGGACCACCAGCTTAATGTGCTTTCCGAGCCATGGAGGAATCTCTGCAAGTTAAGATTATCACCTATATTTAGATCGACCTTGTCAACCTTTACTTGACCTTGGGAGCCAATATCAGAATGAGAGTATCTTTACAAAGATGAATGATGAGCATAATTCTCAATTCTTTAATTCATATCCTATTAGAATGAAGATTAAGAAAGTAGTTATAAATTAAGATAATATTACTTAAGTTTGAGCTACTTACTTTAAAGAGGGCCTTCCCATTGGGCTTAAATATTTTAATAATGTTGTATCAGAACAATCACCGAACCTCCAGGGAGCTCTACGAGAGTTCTACGAGGGGGCTATGAAAGTAGTACGCTCGTAGACCCTTTGTTTCCTCGCTAACAAAGGGTCTACGAGCGTTCTACGCAGAGCTAAGACAGTAGTACGCATTGCTACAAGGGTTCTACGCCTACGAGGAGTCTACGAGGGTAATACGCGTGACTACGCGGTCTATAATGCGTCTACGATGGTACTACGCAGTGCTACGCTATCTATAATAAGACCACGAAGGTACTACGCAGTGCTACGCTACCTATAGTGAGTCTACGAGGTAATACGCGGGGCTACGCGGTCTATAATGCGTCTACGATGGTGCTACGCAGTTCTGCGCTATCTATAATGAGACCACGAAGGTACTACGCAGTGCTACGCTACCTATAGTGAGTCTACGAGTGTAATACACGGGGCTATGCGGTCTATAATGCGTCTACGATAGTACTACGCGCGGCTACGCGGTCTAAAATGCTTATGCCTAATGCGAAAGAATGTCAGTGAGGCAGCATATTTCATAAAGGAATAAATTAAAATTGATGTAAAAACAACTTTTGTATGTGTGTTTGTCGAATTTGTGAAAAATAAGAACACTAAATCTTTTGATTGTAAATATTTTTACTAAGCAACAATTTAGTTTATGATATTCGTAGATTATATTATATTGTAGAAAGGAAATTTTAAGTACATTATGTATACGTAATTGATATTCTATGAATTAGTAAATTAAGAATTATTTGACTGATGTTATGTATTTTATGAATAAAGTTAATTTTAAATATGTTTTGTTTATTAATTTAAAGAGCTACGGAATTATTTGAAAAAGTCACCGCGGCCTAAACAGGTATCCGAAGGAACATGAGAGAGTTTTAGTCTGTAAAAGTCTGACACTCCCTCTTTCTCTACCCAGAGCGGGAGATTTTTTTTTTTTTCTCGACTTCTATTTCACCTGATGGAAAGCGATGATGTGGTCGACGGAGCACGCTTGCCTAGAAGTAATCTATTCACTCTTGCCACCCTCAAAAAAAGGGTAAACGGGTCTTATGGCACAACTTTGGCTAGAGTTAATGGACTACATAGCTTTCTTTATATGTAGAAGCAATATCTAGTGTCAAAACTGACATTGCTTGTACGAATTGAGCCATCTTCTACCAGACTTCGTGTGGTTCAGGGGCTTGGAGCAGGCGGCGCCGTGGTAGTTGATCATCATGTAGTCGAAGCAATCGGTCACGCCATCTTCATTACAGTCCTGTAATGTATCAAAACTGCATTTAATATCTAAGTACTAAAGTTGTTTTGTTAAAGTAAGATATAATGCCTAGTTTCTCTAAACTCCAATCAAAGTTAAAGAAGATAGATGTTATATTTTCTTTACCAAAATGATGAAAACTGTAATCTATATGCATCTGAACAGCCTAGTTTAAATTTTTATACGTATATTATGCTTAATTAGTAAGTACATATTTTTATAAGTATGTGAAATATAGTACAAACGAGAATATTCATTTAATGTAATGAGTAAGAGTCTTTACTAAGGGCCAAATTCACCAATAAACTAATCGGGATTGTATAAAAAAAAACGCAGTTTGAGCGCCTAATCGAGACTATAGCTTCATTTTGCGTTTCACTGCGATGAATTGAACTTAGTTTACGCTAAACTCAGTTTCAATTCTTTTGTTGTCGCCCATGTTTACGACACGGGTCTTTAAACTAGATTACGCTGAGCTCAGTTTAGTTGAACTAAGTTTTTATATTGAATGATGAAATCAGCCCTAAGAAGAGTAGAGAAGTGACCTGGCCTATATACACCGTTAAATTTTGGTCGTTTTAATCCCGCGGAGGGTCGATTCGGTACATAAAATACTATCGATTTAAAAAGAAAAAATTAAAAAATAAAGTACTTTTTTTCAAAAACTCGAATTATATACGAAATTAATTTCTTTAAGTAAACGAGTCAATGACCTTGTAGGTAATTGTCGGTCTTTGTGTACTAACTACCTACAGTTCATTGGCCTCGATCAGCTGACGTTTAGTTAAGGAAATCAATTTCGTACAAGCGAAAATTAATTCGAGTTTAAAAAAAGGTGCTTTATTTTTCATTTTTATCTTTACAAATCGATAGGGTTTCATGTACCGAATCGACCCTCCGCGGGATTAAAACGACCAAAATTTAACGGTGTATAGAAGAGTAGAGAAGTGACTGGGCCTTTACTCAAAAGAATAGAAAAGTGAGTACAGGATCGGTCTATGTGGGGGTCTGTATCCAGCACCAGACGTCTCAGTCAGAAATGATGATGATGATGAAGTGAGTGATTGAACAGTGACCTAACGTTCCTTATATAATACTTGCCTTCCCAAACTTCGCCATGTAACTTTCAACAATTTTGATTGAGCAGTGGTAATCTTTGGCGCAGTCTTCAAATGCTGAAACGAGGAATAAAACGTCAGTTAAATGATTAAGAGGGGCTTTCCCCACTCGTCTATGAATTACGTGAACATGTTTTAGAAGCCTGTTGTTTCATCTAACAAAATCTAATGCTTCTTTATCATACATGGATAAAGAGAAATAATGAAAAAGAAATAATGCCTGGATGTACTGTTGGCATTTAATAATACCCTCATTCATTCGAATAAAAAAAAATACCTATTTCTCAAAACTTGTCACAGTACTTAAATATGTGTTATTTAAAAACTTTTGAAACAATTTTGGTCATTTGGAATATGGATGAACTGTGCAAGGTTTTTACAGATATATTATCTATAGAAAAATATGTGATAACGGCATAATCACGTAATAGCCGTTATAAAATGGTAATTTTTTTGAGGAATCTAGGTACTTTGATAATGATTGATTAACCGAAACATACTGGCAGATAAAACTCAAAGGAATTTTAAACTTTAGTAGAGTAAATACTGTAAGTACTGTCAAACCGGTTGCCCAGTCAAATATTATGCGCAGGCGTCGTCTCTCTTTACACGTATGGGGTAGTAACTATTTAGTAATCTGTGGTATGGGCTAACTAAAAAACTTTTTGACAAACAGACAGAAACGACTTCAAAAAAATGCAAAATAACTTTGTAATGATCTATGTCGCCAAATACGAATTAAAATTCAAAACCCTGTATTGCAGTTTTAGAGTTCTCCGCGTGCTTAGAATATACCATCAGCCCGAAATAAACTGTTGTTCTGAGCAGCAGTTGCCCGGAACAGAAACAACACCCATCTGGTCAGAGGATCCTCCCTTTTCCACGGAGGTATGTGGGACTTCACATCCTGTTTCACATACATTGGTTGCGCGAATTTGCTGTGGTGTGGACTGTAGGTTTGAAAAGCGATCTAAGGTTTGTTAACAATATGCAGGTACTGCGTCTAGCGTTTATTAATGGGATAAATGTATTGGGAAGGAGCACTGACCTTTAGACTTTGAAGGTTGCACGTGGCACCGGCCGATCCTCGACTTCGCACATTTAAATCACTGCCAGGTCCTGTTTTGCACTACACTGCACCACTGTTGAGTTCTGAATGGTTGGATCACGAAAATAGTCAATTTTCTTGTAATTTCGCGCGGGCGTGTTAGCGGTGCGGTCACATTCACAATCGATGCACAAAAACGTCAATGTCAAATCATTTCCTCAAGAGGTCGTGCGGGAAGCGGAAACGGTAGGGATAGGATTGCTAGGCCAAAAAAATAAATTACAAAAACAAAGTCGCGGATCACAGCAAATTGGCGCAACCATTCCCCCCGGGTTTGAAGGGTTACCTTCAAAGAAAAGAAAAAAAACAAAAGCGAAACTAAACCCTATTACTAATCTAAACTATCAATACTAGGTAGCGAAACAACTTATAACTAACTATGCCACTACTACTGATTAGGCAGAGGGCAGAGGCGAATAACCGGACGCAGGTACGATCCAGTTGCGGTTTTAACTTTTACGACTCGCGTTATTCCGTTCGAACCCGGAAAAACTTCTTCCACTACACCAAGAGGCCAGTGCAGAGGAGGCGCACTCTCAGTCTTCAGTATCACCACAGTACCGACTGTGACTGGATCTGAAGGAGTGTTCCACTTTTGACGCGACTGCAGCGTATGCAGATAATCTGTCCTCCATCGCTTCCAAAAGGACTGAACTAAGCTATCTAGCAGAGCGTGCCGCGGGTGAAGCTGCAGTTTGTCAGTCTCGACATCTAAAGCGGGCAAATATTTAAGAGGAGTCGTCGTCAAGAAGTGAGCCGGCGTCAACGCTAGTGGCTCCGATGGATCACTAGACAAAGTCCGACACAACGGACGCGTATTCATCAACGCCTCTACCTGAGCGAGTACGGTGCTCAACTCCTCGTACGAGAGAATCTGTTCGCCTATGACCCGAAACAGGTGCGACTTAAGGCTTTTAATATTCGCCTCCCAATTGCCACCAAAATGACTAGCCGCTGGCGTATTAAAACACCAATCAATGCGATTCTCAGCTAAGACATGGGCGAATTCACTTTGGTAGTACTTGGAGCGTAAGAATGTATGTAATTCCGAAATATTGCGTCGCGCTCCAACATAGTTTGTGCCGTTGTCAGAGTATAAGCGCTTAACGGGACCACGGCGAGATAAAAATCGTTTAAATGCAGACATAAAACCCTGCGTACTCAAATCACTGGTTAACTCTATGTGAACCGCACGAGTTGTCATACAAACGAATAGGCAAATGTATGCCTTTGTGGAACGTATACCACGACCACGGGCAATAGTGACTTTAAACGGTCCAGCATAGTCCGTCCCAGTATGTATGAAAGGTTTCACCGTCTGTACAACACGACAAGAACGATGGTCGGCCATTTCCGGCGCGTTGAAACGCGGGCGGAGCTTAAAGCAGGGCACACATCTGTGCACTCTAGCGCGTATCAAATTGCGAGCGGAAAGTATCCAGTACTTCTGTCGAAGAATGGACATTAATAAATCGGGACCAGCGTGACAATTCACCTTATGGTGATAATCCACCAACAAATCCAAAACGTGATCCCTGCGTGGTAGAACTACTGGATGCATTTGTTCAAACTCCAACTTAGCATTTCGCAGACGGCCACCGACACGAATGAGTCCGTCTTGCAAAAATGGTTTCAAATGTTGAAGTGCGGGACTACAAGGTTTATGTGATTCTAAACTACGAAATTCTATTGAAAAATAAAATTTCTGCAACTCTCGAAGTACAACTGATTCAGCTCTATCCAAATCAGCTGCGATTATAGAACCACGCGATGGTAATAATCTCAAAAATCTTAGGACGTAAACTACATAGCGTAATAGTCTCGACCAAGACGAGACTCGATTAGACAACAACAAAACAACTGACTCTTCACGCGGAACTGATACTACAAGCGTATGTTTCTTCTCCTCGGGTGGTTCTGAAACAGTAGCGGGGTTAAACGGAGCATTTGGCCACTCGTTAGGAGTGGTATGCAGCCAGGGAGGGCCACAAAACCAAAGCGGATGATTTAAAATTTGCGCAGGAAGCAAACCACGTGAGCGACAATCAGCTGGGTTTTCTGTTCCAGCGACATGGAATATATTTTCCGGTGACAGTTCAGCTTGAATCTTAGCCACCCTATTTGCGACAAACGTGCCCCATCGATGGGGTGACGATTGAATTCGACGATTGAATTCGTAAACCTTCAAAGGTTCCTGCGGAGAAAATCTATACAAGAAGCGTTTTTCGGCGGAGGCACGGGAGCCACCGAGCGAAAAAATATCACCCTTGAAAGGGAGCGCGACAACATAACGACCATCTTTATCACGAGTAGTCGTGCGGGTATAAATCTCCTCAGTGACCTGATCCTCAGGGCTGAGAATAGGCGGGACATTGACCTCTTCAATCTCCCAGAACTTGCGGATGGTAGACTCAAGCGGCGGCTCGACGGTGCAACAGTGCGACACAGTCGAGTAACTATTTAAATAAGCGGGTGCGGAACCAACTATAACAAACCCGAGAACTGTTTCCAGTGCGTGCGGAGCGGGGTACATCGGAAGACCCTGAATTTTACGTGATAACTGGAGATGCGGGAGAATCGAAGCACCGATCAATAGATCGATATCTCCAGGGAAAGCGTAATTTCCGTCGGCTAACTGCAAGTTCTTAAACTCCGTCAGCATGGACGTGTCAACCGGTACCGTGGGCAACCGTTCCGTAATCTTATCTGCGACTAGCGAATCCATTTCAAACGAAATATTACGATTAAAACGTGAACTAAATATTATTTTAATGGAACCGTGAATGGTTGCCTTTAAACCTCCAAAACCTTTCACTTCTGAACGGGATGACCAATTATTAAAACTAAAACCAAGGCGTTGACAACAATCCCGAGTAATAAAATTACTCTGGGAAGCGCCATCTAGTAGCGCTCGAACGGTGTGCGGTTTGCCAAAGGCATCTACAATGACAACTTGCGCGGTCGCAAGTAAAACGGTAGTGACTTGAGTACCAGCGGCGGAAAGCGAACACAATGTTACGTCGTTTGCACTTGCAGCAGGCCGCGCGTCACTAGCGTCGCGCGTCTGCGCAGGCTGCTGCTGCGATGGCAGCTTACTACTCTCAAAATGTAAGAAGGTATGATGTCTAGCTGGACATTTACGACAGCTAACACCACTTTTACATGACGTAACCAGATGTTTGTCACTCAGACAATTAAAACACAAATTATTAGTGCGGACAAACTTGTAACGATCACTAGGCGATAATCTCTGAAATTCCGAACACTTGTACAGCTGTGTATGGCTACCCTTACACAGAGAACAGTCAGGTGTTGAGGCGGTATTAACTAGCGTATGTGCAGTCTTGACTGACTTCGATGACGCGTCTATACGGCGATCGGAACCTGTCCTATTCGTGACTTCATGACGTGCCGACGTGCGCTGCAATACCTTAATATGGTCGCGAATAAAAGATTCTAAATCTTCGAACTTAGGTATTTCTTTACCGCGCTGAGTCGTTTCAAACAGACGAACAGTTTCAGGATCTAATTTCTTTAAACCGATATACAAAAACAAAAAGTCACAGAGGTCATTGACCTTTAGGTTCTTTACTGCACGAACAGATGATGCGAAAATATTTAAAAACTTCTCTAAATTATGATCGTTACAAACGGAAAAACTTTTCAAATCGAATAATTGATCCAAATATGCGGTGGCTACTAATCGCTTATCTTCGTATTTTGTTTTTAAAGTGTTCAAAACTAAATTGTAATTTTCAGCGCTAAACGTAATTCCAGCACAGACAGCCTTTGCCTTACCGGTCAATTTTTCTACGAGATAATGCAATCTCTCGTGATCTGTCAGCGATGTGTTCCTATGTATTATATTTTCGAAACTATCTATAAATAAATTCCAATTTCGAATGTCACCATCAAATTCAGGTATTTGAATTGGCGGCAATCGTGGGCGTTCGCGAGGAGGGTTGGATAAACCACTCGCGGGGGGGGGAGTCTCTAAACTCCTAGCAATACGTTTGATACGACAATACAAGTCATCAAAGGACGACAATGCCTGATAACTCACACAGTAATCAGGATTTAACTCCAACTCTAAAATGTTTATATTCTTAATTGTAGATTTAAAATCCTCGCGCAAACTATCTAAAGTTTCCAACGAACACAAGAAAGCATCTCTAATCGCCAGATCCGAGGTCTGCAAAGATTTATCACAAATTGATTGAACACGTGAAAACTGTGAGTCCCTTTCAGCGTATAAAAGCTTTAACTGAACCTTTAAATCAGTACTAACCTTGGTTCCCTTAAGAGACATCTTGTCTTGATATATTCACACTATACACTCAAACAAACACTTAACGAATTATTAAGTAAGCGATAATTACCAGATAACAATATGGTAGTATTGTAAACAACAAAGCGAACGGCGAACGAACGGAATAACCTGTCTATATAATCTATGGTTTATCCGTTTCCTACAAATATTCACTCAACAATGAACGGGTATTTTTGAAATGCGTCTACCTACATGCAATTTGTAGGATGGTCGAATGAATTTTGTCAAGAAAAAGAATGCGATCGATTTATATCTACGCTGATATTTACGTAGCTAACTATAATTATGCGGTGCGGTTGACGGCGTAGGTACCGTAATTATCAATGACTCTTTAACTATACGAGCGAAATAACGTATAGTTGCCTAAATGCCTAGATGCGGGTTTTCTACTATTATATCTAGGTAAATAGGCGCGTTGCGTTTATTCCCTATGGAACAAATACTATATTGCGAAATTACAAGAAAATGATTCACGATCCTGCTCGTAAGGACCAAAAGTAAATGGTTGCGCGAATTTGCTGTGGTGTGGACTGTAGGTTTGAAAAGCGATCTAAGGTTTGTTAACAATATGCAGGTACTGCGTCTAGCGTTTATTAATGGGATAAATGTATTGGGAAGGAGCACTGACCTTTAGACTTTGAAGGTTGCACGTGGCACCGGCCGATCCTCGACTTCGCACATTTAAATCACTGCCAGGTCCTGTTTTGCACTACACTGCACCACTGTTGAGTTCTGAATGGTTGGATCACGAAAATAGTCAATTTTCTTGTAATTTCGCGCGGGCGTGTTAGCGGTGCGGTCACATTCACAATCGATGCACAAAAACGTCAATGTCAAATCATTTCCTCAAGAGGTCGTGCGGGAAGCGGAAACGGTAGGGATAGGATTGCTAGGCCAAAAAAATAAATTACAAAAACAAAGTCGCGGATCACAGCAAATTGGCGCAACCATACATAAATTTCAAATTTTAATTTTGAAAGTCGTTTTCTCGTTTGGTTTCCAATTTAAAAAGATTCTTTATCTATCATTTACCTTCTTTCCTATCTTGGTCATCATCCGGCAGGGTCGGCTTGCCAGCGTCGACCCAGTACACCCTGGAGATAAAGAAGGGTCCGCAGTACCCCTCGCTGCAGCCCCTGTTCATGTCACACCCGGCCACGTGGCAGAGGCACCGGAAACAGGCCCCGTTCAGGTTTGATATGCGTACTCCTGGAATTGGTAGGATTTTACGTTTTAGATGCAGAGTTTAAGGCATGGGAGATAGCTCTATAATGTTGGCGATTGTCAGAAAGGAAGGAACAGTCATTGGTCTGAATGGATGATGTTAAAACGATGTTTGATGACCTCGATGGCCGACAGAACGTCGATATAAGTTACTATATACTCGTAGCATATTATGTATAATATTCCACAACTATCACACAACGTCCTCAAATACCAAGCTAAGCAGAGCTTCTGTTATGGGTAGGTACTAGACAACTGATAAAAAAAACATATATTTCTAAATACATACATATTATAGATAAATTACACCCAGACACAGAACAAATGATCATGCTCAACACACAAACATTTTTCCTGGGCCAAACTTCGAACCCACGACCTCCGGTTTAGCAGTCAGGGCCACTAGACCAACAGGTGACGTATGATATGCAAATCAAGACCTATACTATACTAGTGTAACACTAGTCACTATTTCACTAGATACTATTTCAAATTTCATACGTTTTATAACCGCATTTTGGTATTGGATTCTTCCTTAGTTTCTCAATAGCATTCTAGAGTCAGAATTTAAGCCCGGTTGGTGTACAATAGGCGTAAACATTTGAAATATGGGTTTACGTCTGTCTCCATCCTTCTGATCATTGTTGTGATGACACCTTGGCTGTCTCCTGCGAGGGCCAGGGTGCGTGCGGATTGTCTCCTACTCACGATTCCACATTCTCCTTTGCTTACTTTACTGGTTCGCAGAAGGTAATTCTTACCATTCTTTTTCGGCCTGTGTTATGGCACACAAGGACACGGCGGTGCTCGGCACAAGCGGTGCTGTCTTCCATCATATGCTTCTCCATTTTTTATTTATTTTATTTCAGTTAGTTAAGCTACTCGTGCATGGGAATAAAACCAGCAAACATGATCAATATTTTTTGCGATATGAGATGACAAAATTTAAATTGCATATGTAATAGTGGTATAAACTGTTTTGATTTTTTTGTTGCCCCATTGTCTGTTGATGTGGTTCTCCCACACGTAATCATGTTGCTGGTGGTAGAGGCTATTTGGATAGTGACGTCACGCAGCACAAGTAAGTTACCTTTATAACTAACTATAGAATATTTTAGGCTCATTTATTGGTTTCATGCTAGATTCTGCCCGCATGAAAGTAGAAAATTATAAAAACAAACATATTCCTAGGATAAAAGTATCCTGTGTGCTATTCCAGGACATGTTCAAACCGTGTGTCTTTCGTCAAGTCCGTTCAGCCATTTCAGCTCTAAAGAGCTATATGTTGTAGTTACTTATCAGAAAATAACTATAGACTTCAGCAGGGAATTCTATTCCTAAGCTGAATGCTCAAAGACTGTGTTCCCAAAAAAAGTATTGTGCGTTTTATGGGGGTAGGATGTCCACAATTTACCGGTGGCGTATCGCCATACATCTGGTGGTCCAATGGTGGAAGGGGCGCGGGCGGAATGAAGTATATGCCACGGATATCTATGAGTTATGCAATTCCGACGCACTCTCCCCAAAACGCAACCGGTAGAAAATCGACATGCAAGCTACTCTGCATCGGTGCTTAGTAAGTTCAGTAAAACTTTTATCATAATTGTGTATATTTATATTATTGGAGTGTGCATTTATGGATTATTCAAATGACCCACACTTGTCTAGTGCGAGTTCGTTGGCTCCATGGACGTCTAGACCTTTACTATCAATATTTTGTATTGATACCGACTAGCAACTCTGTCACGAAAGCAATAAAAAATCTAAGTATGATAAATATTGATATAGCGGCCATCATAGATCCTATACTTTTTTGTTTTTAGATCGGTAAAGGAGTAATAATTGAATCTAGTTCTATATAAAACTTAATAGATATATATACAAATTAAAAATTAATAATATGTACAAACGGGTAGAAAAAGAACTTATTGGGCATCAAAAAATTCATCCACATCGATATCAATAGGAAAAGTGCCCAGAACGCTGGCAGCATTGCCACGTTGGATGGCAATGCTGATTCGTTGACCGAAGAAAAGTCCAGGAAAGTAAAGGATAGTTATTTTGACGATCACAGTACAAAAAAGCTATGATGAAAGGTGAAGCGGTTGCGGGAGAATTTAAAAGAGTCACTGCGGTGCTAGAATTAAAGGAACAGGGGTTGGATTTGGTCAGTAAAATGTCTGACACTCCCTCCACCCAGAGCGGCAGAAGTTATTCGATGATTTCCCATTCCAAAAATAGAAAACAAAAGAGAGTTATGTTACGGCTAAGTAGAACCTTAAGAACTGTGGGACGCTACTTGTTTGGATACTTTTGGGCCATCTTATCTTCCTAGCTCGTCGTGCTGTGTGCTGCCGCTGCGGCTGTAGTTACATTTTCGAGCCGTTTGGGGTTGAAACTCTTGGATCATGACAATCGAGTGAGCAATTGCTCAAGTGCTGGTTTTTATCGTAGACAGAAGAACAGCATTACGTATATACCTATATTTATATAGCGTGGCATTGCCAACAGCGATACTGAGGAGATTTTGGACGCCATATACTTTAGTTTATTTTTGGTCTTTATCTTTGTTTATTGTACACAAAACATTCAATTTAATACACAGTAGTTCGACAATTCATGTACAAAGGCGAGCTTAACTCAACAATGAGTTTTCTCCCAGCTAATCTTTGAGTGACTGAGAGAGATGACAGGGGTAGAATCAAGTGTGATGTGATGAAAAAATATACATACATACTAGTAAAAACAAATAAATACAAATATTATGTCAGTTGTGAAAGTTGGTCTTTATTTTATTTTATTACTAGCTGTGCCCGCAACTTCGTTCGCGTGAACGACGAAACTTAACAATGAGTTTTTTGTGTAAAGTGCTATTTTTGTAGAACGTTATCTATCGAGCATACTTACTTACCGGTATTAATACCTACTTCTGACTCGGCGCGGGCCTTTTGTGGCTAATTACAATAGAAATGGGTGACGTAACCTGCGACAAACTTATTATTTGCGGTTGGTACAGTAATCGGGCTTAGGGATCGAACCGCAAAATTAAGTTTGTTTTTTACTTTGTATTCTTTTCCGGGATAAAAAGTACCCAGTGTGGTGCCCAGGATATTAAAGAATAATTATACCAAGTTTCATCGTAATCGAACCGGTAGTTTTTGCGTGATGCCTGAACAAACAGACAGACAGACAAAAATTTTTTTAATAACATTTTTGGGTTCGGTGTCGGTGTAGTCCATTGATGTTTTTGATATTTTCAATGTACAGAATTTCTACTTCTACAGATTTATTATAAGTATAGATATCTAGTGTGATAATGATAGTTTAAAAAATCTAGAACCAGTTTAGTACTTTGTGTTGATACAACATCGGAATAATAATGTAATGTCATATTTTAGATTAGTATCTATTGATCACTGCAAAAAGGTCAAATCCGTTACACTAATTTTGATTGACGTCAGTTATATTAGTGTTTTAATGTAGCAGAATAAAATAAAACAAGGCTACTTTAAATCTAAATATATAGGGTGACTGGTAATTAGTGACCGAACACGTGATTTTAGTCGTGATAACAAACAACTTTTAAAATAGTGATTCGGTTGGATAGCTATTTCAGATCTAGGTAACTATTGTGTGTGAGTTCATATGTTTTTCAATGCTGCCACGATACAGTAGTTCCTAGAGTGGATTAACGTTTTTTCAATACACTTGCTCGAAAACCTGCTCTTATCCCTACCGCTTTTGCGCACGCAATTGATTGCTTTTTACATTAGAGCGGAAAAGTGCGCGAGCACGCCCCGCCACATTTTATTACTTTTATCGTAGCAGGCTGGGCGCTGAGCGACCCCCACTTTAATTTAATTTTTATTAATTGACCTTCGTAAGTGTAATGATTGAAAATGGTCATATACACGTGGTTTGTCACTGCAGCACTCAATTCCAAAAATCCGCCTCGGTCTCATTGAAAAAATTCTCCACTTGTATCAAAATTTATCATTTTCGGACCCTTAAAGTCTATTTCTGAAACGATGAAAAACGATACCTACCTACTAATCTGTAAACATCTCAATAGCAGCGACAATTACAAAGATTTAATTACTTATATTACATAAATCAAGCTATAATTATCACATTATATGATAATATCATTTAATCGCCGTTTAACCTTTACAAAAGCCATTACGTTACACCAACACATGTTGTTCAAGTTCATCTAAAATTTTCCATTCAGATTTTACTTTAGCCAGCTGCTTTACCTGCGTCAAGGGAAGTTTCTCCAAACAAATTTTGGACCACTGTTTCATACCCCTATTTAAGTTTTAGATATTCTTTGATTAACCATAAAAAAAATCCTCTGTACATTTCAACGTTTTAGCAAAAATATTAAAAAAAATCGAATAAGTAACATAATCAACTGAATTTCGTAATGAAAAAGATAATTGACTTAATTTGTAATACCTAATAATCTTCGTTTATTTTGTTCTCATAAAACCAGACATAAGTTTAGTGTTTGTTTTTTTTTATTTTGGTTACAATAAAGTTTATTCTATTCTATTCTATTCTATCAAAATCATTTATTTCACATAGGCACTTATAAAACTTCAGAAGTTAATGCTATGTTTAGATACAACAGTCAAGTAGCTTACTACACAACAACGGAGACATTTTTCAGTTAAGTACAGAACGGCCGACGGATCTTGGCGCTCCTGAAGTTAGGCTCTGTGAACTTTAGCGCTCAAAATAAGCGCGCCAAAAAAATGATTTATAAAAATAAATGCCAATAACAGTTGTTAATACCAATAATAACTGCTATTGGCATTTATTTTTTTAAACCATTTATTTTTTTATGAATGCACAAGCGCTAAAGTTCGCAGAGCAAAACTTCAGATGCGCCAAGATCCGTCGGCCGTACTGTAAATGGGTGTTTGAAAATGTATTAGTTAAGCTACAGGTAATCAGAAATAAACAGAAACTTACCGCAAACAGTCACAAGGAAGCATAAAAATCCCAGCAGAGTCACGAAATATATTTGCCACCGCATTTTCTTCAATCACTATTCATATAAACGTCACACACATCTTTCTATCACCAAAGTCATTCCACAATAACGTTGTAATGTACTAAAACTACGACATAATATATTGTGTGTATACTTTACGGATGTTCTAAGATACTAAGGTAAGTGAATTGATTCAAGGAACTGAGTCTAAAAAACTTTAGACAAAAAAACTGGCGTTGTCCGGTGAATCATCGTTGTTTGCTGTCTTTTAGGATCTGGGTTTATTATTACAAATATAGACTATCTTATTTATAGAAAAACTAGCTTTTGCCAGCGGCTTCGCGTGCGTAACAGTAGGTGTGTCCATACAAATTTTGACACTCCATTTCAATCCTTCATGGGTAAATTCTACGAAATCCTCTCTTACACCCGTATTTATAAAGAAGTACCTTATTACTTGTTGCTAAATAATTTCTTATTAAATCATTACTTGAGGTAAGAAATGTTCATTAAAATGTTTTTTTTTCCAAAAGAATACCAATGGTACCTATTTACGAGTAAGTACTTTTACTCAAGTAATTAGTTTTACTTGTTTATAAATACGGACTTTGAAGCCTTGGCTCGACGAGGGATCATCAAAATCAATGATTCTTTTTGCTCATTTCTCAGACATTTTACTCGTTGGCAGAACCGTCCCAAAGATGAAAGCAGTACTTACTTACATACTGGTGTAACACCCGTATTTATAAGCAAGTAAAACTTAATACTTGAGTAAAAGTAACTACTTATGTATTAATTAAATAATTTTTGTTTTTTTTTTTTAATTTTGAATGAAGATTTCAAACGTCAAGTAATGACTTAATAAGATTTTACTTAGTAACAAGTAAATACTTCTTTATAAACACGTTCCTAGTCTCAGCAGTTCTGGCTGTGTGTTGATATGTCAGTAGTCAGTTTTACCTTTTATATAATAGTTTTGACTGGTCTATGAGGAGGTTTATGTTGGACAGAAGTTAATTTTAACAGTGAAAAAGTGTAGTAGGTAGACATTTTCTTGAGTGGCAACTCTACTAGGTTGATTATGATTATATGAACAAAGTAGCTACTGCCAAAGGCTTCGCCCTCGTGAATGTAGAAATGCATCTCTTCATACAAAAGTTTTCAAGGTCGAAACGACTGGATGGCAGGCAAAGCTCGTTGTTTTGGCCGTTGCATATAGCTAGGCCGTCTCTGAAACCGAAATTTCGGTCGAAAATCAATTAGTGTGTGTAGTTATACATCTTTTAAAAGAAAAGAAACCGTGATATTTTTTTTCAGATTTTTCGATTACTCCCCTTATTTTCTCAAAACTATAAAGTTATACTTAGCATTCATCATTCATCAGAAAAAGTTTGTGATCAGAAATGTATTTCCAACTATTAAATACCTTCTCTAAAGTCTCAAGCGAACGTCAGCGTCCGCACACCTATTGTCTTTCTATGGTGTCTCTAATTACGGTATTCAAAAGTTTAACGGGTCTAATCTGAAGTGTTAAAAGGATAGCGTTATTTATGGTGTACCTATAGCTCCATCCACAGAAATCTCTGCCTCCAGATTTCTGTGCCTCCACCCCTCTTCCTCGCTCGCACGATTGACATTTTAACGCGTCATGGTAAGACCCCTGATCTAGATAGCTACCTACACAGGAACAAGATCAGAGGCGTAGCGTGAAATAGTTTAGACGTGGGCGGAGGCGCATCAGCGAGGCCTTTTTCTTTCATGATTGACACCATCGCAGCCCAGCGTTCGACACATCGTCTCTTACCATCAGGTGAAAAGTGGTCAAAGGAGAGCCTATCTATTATAAAAAACACCCTTGTTCTTAAAGAAGCGAGGGCCCCTTTGGGTGCGCGGCCGTGGGCTAGGGCCAATATCGCCTACACCTCGTTACGCTACTGAACAAGATCGTGTCTTATTTCTTATGAGGGTTCTCTTATGTGTCACGAATAGATTGAATTATTCATAGTAAGTGGAACTTAAAGGTGACATCCGTGAGCTGAGCTCTAGTTTTATATCCTGTTTTATATATTTCTAATAGCTAGGTACTTTGTTTATTAAATTACTAGCTTTTTTTAATAGGCTCGAGCATTTATTAACCACTGTCACACCTGATGGTAAGCGATGATGGAGCACGCTTGCCTAGAAGTAACCTATTCACTCTTGATTTTAAAGTCCCCTAGGTTGTAGCTATCTGCAGCATAGACTAATATATTATAAGATGAGAATCTGCAGTGCTAAATCTCTAAGAAAACAGCCTTTAGCGCAGTGAAAACAGATTTAATTTTTTACCGCCATATTATACAAATTTTACTTATTTTTCTTCACAAGTGTACTGAAAAACGTCGTATGATATACGTGAGTAATGTATGGTTACCGTTCTTGGCTCTCTTAAGACCCTCGACGGTAACCTCCTACATTATACACTTATATCATAATGTACTATAGCAATTTTGCCTGACTTCGTTCATTTGTAAGATCTTGTTACGCTCTCCCTTATATCCCTTCGTCACACAACGAAGCGCCAATTTTGTGCCAATGAAAAATATAAGGTAATTATGTATTGTTTAGAAATTATAAAGACCCATGTTTTGGCATACAAAGGTTTAGTGTGCTGAATAGCTCGGAAAGCTCAGAAAAGCTAACTTCCCGATTTTTTCGACAAAAATTAAAAAGAAAACACAAATGAAAATCTGTTTAATATTTATTTCTGTAAATAGATAGAAAAGATCACTAGTGTGTAAGTTAGTAGACCTTTAACAGTCGATACGGATAGTCAGAAGCCAGGAAACCTGTAAAAGTTACTACCAGTCATGTGTTGCCTAATTACTGGGTGGTAGCGATCAGATAGGCAGTAGCTCCATGTAGAATACCTACTGGTATTTAGCTAGATTCGGGTAGACTGGAAACCGACTCTTACATAATAAGTCAGGTTAGGTAGATATATGTACCTATATTATATTTATTATCCTTTGCGACGAATTCCAAGTATTGTGGTATTGATCATATTACTCGTATATTTTACGATATATAGTATCTGACAGAATAAGAAACACTACATTACGCGGGGATCATAGACGTATGTTGTAATGGGATTGGGCGGCCGGGTCACATCAGCCACATGGACATGGACTGCTGGGCTTCAAAAAGTTGGTGCCTAAAAATGGACGACGCCGACTAGGTCGACCTGAGACGAGGTGGCGAAAGGACCTAAACGCGTACCGCAAGGGCTAGTTCGAAGTGGCTCAAAAAAGGAATACCTGGAAGAAGCTTAGGATGCATTTGCCCAGCTGTGAGAAATTACAGGTTAAATAAAAAAAAAATCTAGTATAGTTAAGGATAAATGCAGATTTATCTCGCAAAATATTTTATTAATTACTACTTAAGTTAGAACAGTATAAAGTTACGAAAAGGCGCGAAATTCTCTGTCTAGTGGTAGTCAAAGATGCTAGTGCAGGGTGATGAGACGTTGTGACGTGGGGCTAGGGATGCGCTCACCGTCTTTTTACTCTAACAGCACATTGATCGAATTTCCTAAAATTCACCCTCCAATATAATACCGATGTAATAGACTATAGATTTCCGTATCTTCTCTTCTTCTATATCCCTGGTCTAAGGACAATAGCTGACAAAGTCTTTGACATGACACGGCTTCGCGCAGCACAGGTCCGCCAAGGAGGTGGAGGTGTCTCTCTTCATGGCCTGCTCCTTCCATTCGTGGTTGTGGTGACTGTGTTGGTGGTCGTGTTGGTGATCGTGCTGGTGGTCGAGGTCGTGTTGGTGATGGTCTGGGGACAAGAGCGAAGTATATATGTAGACCGTTTAGCCGTGGCTCCTAAGCAATGCTAGTGGAATACACCTTCCAGTATACACCATTAAATTTTAGTTGAAATTATGGAGATAGTGTCAGACTTTTACTGACTAAAAAACCCACTCAGTTCTTTCGTTGCCTTTCATACCGGGGCCGAGCCTTCGTTTCAGAAACCGACCCTTGGCCCCAGTAGGCTTCGAGCCTGCCTGCCTGCTAGCAGGCTGGGCCTCTACGGTTTGCTGACAACTCCTTGAGGCGCGCGGGAACAGTGCGCACCGTCGACGACTTGGGCTCGATCCGGTCGGTTACCGGACGGTCGACATCTAACATTTTAACACGTCGTCGTAAGGAATTTGGTGATATTGCAACTTTTAGCACCAGACTTTAAGCATTGTTCCCACTGCTGGGACTCAAGTCGCCTATCCAAGGAGAGGAATGGGTCATATTCAACCACTTGGGTCCGGTGCGCTATGGTGTGTGTCACATATCTTCGAATTTTTGATTCTAGGACATGCCGGTTTCCAGAGCAGTACTTAGTGATACAATAAATTACATAAATCAAAGCGCCTGCTTGGGTTTCTACGCACGCAGTAGTTACAACTCGTAAATCGCGGCCGATACCACTGGATCGCCGCTGCTCCTCAACTTTTTTAACATAGGTTAATTTAATAGAATTCTAAATTGTATAGTATGTTGGGGTAAGATCGACGCTGGGGTAAGAACATATGCATCAAATATCTCACTTATTTGGCTAGATTTTTTAATGCTAGCCACATTGTGCAACGGGGCGGAATTAATGACGTGACACGCAATGTGAGTAGCATTGAAAATATAGCTAAATAGATGCGATATTTCATTTATACGTTATTACCCCAGCGTCGATCTTACCCCAACACACCTTATTTTCTCTTGCTACAAGAGTACAAATTACTTCAAACCCAAAAATACTGCAGTACAGTCAGTGGGACGACTGTAGGCTTGTTTTCTTATTTTCTTTCCTAATATACTAGCGAACTATCCCAGCTTCGTACAGCTTTTCTCGTCTCTAATATGCATTATATCATATACAGTAACCTTCGTCATGAACCACTCTGTCTTTTGGTGAAAATTCGTTTATTAGTTTTTGAGTTATCGCGATTACAAACAGACAGACTCGATGGAAACTTTGTTTTATAATATTATGTAAAAGGTTAATTTAAGGAAGTATGTTAAATTAGAAAAAAAAACTGTAAATACTAAGAATTAAGAGATTAAGAGAAGAACCAGTAAAAACGAATCAATTTCTTACTAAGGTTTTCTAGAAAGGATCTTTCAAAAGAAGTATAAGTTCAGAAGTTTAGAGGTAAGTATGTGAAACAGAATTTAAAGTCCCTCATACCTCCGATGAAAAGGAAGGATCTTCCGACCAGACGGGAGTCATGTCTGATCTGGGCAACTACCCGAGAGGTAATTTGGGCTGTTTTATGTTCTAATCGCGTGGAGAACTTTAATTGCGCGATGCAGCATTTTAACTTTTTGTTTCTATGTGGTGCTATAGAAGCGACATCTATAGCACCACATAGAAACAAAAATCAAAAATATTAGTAAGAAAAAATAGAAATAAGACAAACTGATCATAAAACTTACGCTGCACATGTTGAAGTTTGAAGAAGTCCAGGTCTCCATCTTCGCAGACACGTCTCATAGCCCTGGCAAGCTCGGCCCCGCATACCTGGATCATTTTGCCGCGAGGATGCTCTTCAGCAGATGATATGGCAAGGGTGCACACTATCAGGGCACAGATAAGCTTCATTCTGATGCTGTAAGATAAGTTTGACGATAAGCATGGGGAAGATTTTTTACTAGGATAGCTACACACAGAATTAGCTACGGTATAAACAGTGGCACTATTTATAATAAGGTAAATACAATATGGCATTGGGTCTAACCTGTAAAGATATTTATAATTTTAATTTTTAAATACACCAAATACACTCAGGCGTCGAAGTACTCCTCCACATCGCTGTCATCCGGAAACGTACCCAGAAGACTGGCAGCATTGCCACGTTGAATGGCAATGCTGATTCTTTGGGCAAAAAAACGGTAATTTAAAAAACTAAAAAACCCGACTGCTTTTCTGAGCATTCATGAAAAAGCCCTAAAACAAGAAAATTTGGCAGTCGGGACCCATTCTAGAAAGTCAGCCGTCTAGTCAATAGATTGGAGTAATCTGCAATGTACTATAGGTATGTGCTCTCAATTCTAGAATGGGTCCCGACTGCCAGATTTTCTTGTTTTAGGGCTTTTTCATGAATGCTCAGAAAAGCAGTCGGGTTTTTTAGTTTTTTAAATTACCGTTTTTTATTTTTTATTTTTTTAGTTTTATTTTATTACGATATCACTTTCAAAGTAATTACGTATCTAAAGACACCTCTCAAACTAAAATCCATCGAGCCGTTCAGGTTGCGGAGCGTGCCAAACATTTGAATTTGGTGCTAAAAATCCGCCATTTTGTTTTTTTTTTATTTTGATATACCCAGTGTCACTCTCACAGTAAATACGAATCTAACGACACCTCTCAAGCTAAAATCCATCGAGCCGTTCAGGCTGCAGAGTGTGCCAAACAATTATACATACATACATACATACATACATACATACATACATTCTCTCGAAAAACATAACCCTCCTTCTGGCGCAGTCGGGTAAAAAATGAGCCAGCCCTCTGGTCACGCAAAGTGTCGATCAAGCGAAGTGAAATTTCCTTGAAAAGGATACGCGCACTCGGACCCCATGAACCGAGCGTTTCGACCCCAAACGGCTCAAAACTGTAATTACCAATAAGGTTACAGTATTTGCGCCGTTTGATTTTTAAATAAATCAATACATTTATATTTTCTTCTATCCCAAAGAAAACTCTATTAGGTGGCCACACTATCACCAGCCATTGCAACCCCCGAAGCCAGAGTCAACGTTGACGACCACCATAAAACCGCCAAGTCAGTGAAGCTGGACATTTACACTCGTGTATGCACCGTTAAATTTTGATCGTTTTAATCCCGTGGACGGTTGATTCGGTACATGAAACTCTACAGATTTGTAAATATAAAATTAAAAAAAGTCTTTTTTTTTAATTCGAAATAATTTACGTATGTACGAAATTTTTCTTTAAGTAAACGTCAGCTGGGCGAGTCCAATGACCTGTAGGTAGCTAGTACGCAACGACAGACAACTACCTACAAGGTCATTTACTCGTTAACTCATCCCCTATGTATTTTTTAGTTTTTTTTTTTAAAGGGAATTATGTCTATTTTTCAAAATCACACGAAAGTAAGCATACGCACATTATTGAGCAGAAAAGTTAAAATCATGGATTCGTGTGTCATGGACTTGATGACTAATAATTAATTTGCATTAATATCTATACTTATAATAAATCTGTAGAAGTAAAAATTCTGTACATTGAAAATATCAAAAAAATAAATGGCAGGGGGTGTTATTAGACCGACACCAAACCCAAAAATGTGATTAAAAATTTTTTTGTCTGTCTGTCTGTTTGTTCAGGCATCACGCAAAAACTACCAGTTCGATTACGATGAAACTTTGTATAATTATTCTTTAATACCCTAGGCAGCACACTGGGTACTTTTTATACCGGAAAAGTATATACAATAAAAAAACAAACTTAATTTTGCGGTTCGATCTCTAGACCCGATTACTGTACCAACCGCAAATAATAAGTTTGTCGTAGGTTTCGTCACCCGCATTGTAGTTCACTAAGGGGCGCTGCACACGGCTAAGACACTATAATATTTTATCTTAAGATACAATATTGCTCGCCATACAATTCAATGGCCGATCACACACTACGAAGATAATTTCATATTTTCGTATCTTAAGATGAATTTGTATGGCGAGCGATATTGTATGCTGGCGTCGATCTTAGCGTAAGTTGTTTTTCACATGGTTAGCTTTACGTCGCTTCTTCCCGTGAGAATAGTCCAAGGAACCTTCATGTTCATATTCCGGACAGGCTCACTGACAATGTCGTGTATGCTGAAGCTCTCAATTGATGTCGTACGGTGGCTATCTGTCGTTACCATTACCTTTGTGAGCATTCGTTGTAATGAACGAATACGCTAAACAGGTACCAAAGTAGAAATCTACTACAAAAAACTTACAGAATGCGAGCGATGCCGCGAGCAAATATATCATATACCCTCTTAATCACCGCTAATGAGACACAATTGGTTTTCCACTGTAATTGGCCACGAAGGGCCCGCGCCGGGACAGAAGTATTAATACCGGTATGCTCGATAGATAACGTTCTACACAAATAGCACTTTACACAAAAAACTCATTGATAAGTTTCGTCGTCCACGCGAACGAAGTCGCGGGCACAGCTAGTGCCAAAATTCAAGTTGTCTTTTTAGTTCCCTTTATTTCAAGCCTATTCTTTATTTTTAAAGTTAAATAAATTGTAATTCGTCGTCGTTCGTCTTAATTCGTTGAGTTAGTTAAATTAATTCGAGTTAAAAAAATACCTTATTTTTTAATTTTATTTTTACAAATCGATAGTGTTTCATGTACCGGATCGACCCTCCACGGGATTAAAACGATCAAAATTTAACGGTGTATAGGTACTATTATCACGCTTTCGTTTTGCAGTACAATTTCATGTCACAGGTTCACTTTTTCCAGATTAAAACTTATTTTTTTTTACTCCACCCATAGATATGCTATTGAAAGTTTTTAAATGAACACAAAGCATTAATAAAATAGAATAAAATTATTACCTTCCTTCTCACTCAACTTATGCACTGAAACTGTCTACAGGAATTGGGAGCATCGTTTATATACGCCTGATGAGTTGCTTCCCTACTCGTTGCTCAAACAGGATGGATGAATTAACCCATAGCAAGTCATTTTAGTACATAATTGCTTATTAGACATAGTAACGAACTTTGGGATGCGGGCAAAAAGCAGTAACATGTCTTATTTTAACCGACTTCAAAAAAGGAGGAGATTTCAATTCAACTGAATATCTGATTTTGGGTCTTTTTAAAGGTATGTGAAACAAGGTGTAAACTGTAAACTCCCGCAAAGCTCCGTTGAAAAGGGAGTATCTTTCCACCAGAGAGGTTTTGTGTCTGGTCCGAGCAACTGCCCGATTGTTGAATTTTGGTCTGATTTATATGTTCTGATCGCATGGAGAATTCTAATACTCATATGAGGATGTTGTAGTTCAGTTTCTATATTCCGAGTATTCCAACACAGATGTTAAATAGCTACGTCTTGTTGAGTGATATCTTCTCCAAATGTCAAATACCCATTAAAATTTTGTGAAGGCCTTCAAAGATATAATAGATCAAGGAACTCCTCAATAAATGATAGGAAACCCTCAGGGATTGCTACAATGGGATGTCGGTTTACTGTTAACATTATTTCATAACATAACATCACGCCAGTACGTTCTGAAAAGGTAAATAGATGTCTCAAATAAGTAATCAAGGGATTGTTCGAAAGAGCCATGGCACCCTGGATTGCAAGGAGCAGTTGAAGGAACATGGGTGGATTTTAGTCAGCAGAAGTCTGACCCTTTCGTGAGCATTCTTTTACCCCGTTCTGTAGCTGCTAACGCGATGGATAAGTTATATAGTTATAGTAATATTAATTAATAGCGACGCGCACCAGCTTCGCACGGTTGATATTAAATAAATTATGCATGTATTATACATGTAAACCTTCCTCTTGAATCACTCTATCTATTAAAAAAAAAAAACAGCATCAAAATCCGTTGCGTAGTTTTAAAGATCTAAGCATACACCTTTAAATTATGACCGTTTTAATCCCGTGGAGGGTCGATCATGAAACACTATCGATTTGCAAAGATAAAATTACAAAATAAAGTACTTGTTTTCTAAAACTCGAATTATTATACGCATGCACGAAATTAATTTCTTTAAGTAAACGAGTCAATGACCTTGTAGGTAGTTGTCAGTTGTTGCGTACTAACTACCTACAGGTCATTGACCTAGCTCAGCTGACGTTTACTTAAAGAAATTAATTTCGTACATGCGTAAATTAATTCGAGTTTTATAATTAATTCGCCCAATCGAAATTATAGCTTCATTTTAGTTTACGCTAAACTCAGTTTCAATTCTTTTGTTGTCGCCCATGTTTACGACACGGGTCTTTAAACTAGATTACGCTGAGCTCAGTTTAGTTAAACTAAGTTTTTATTTTGAATGATGAAATCGGCCCTTAGTTTCCCTTCAAATATACGTAGTGTAGGCGGGAACGTCTACTGCAAGTCACGGTCAATCATCGCCCAAATTCATTGCTGGGAAGTAAACGAACCGTGCAGCGATCGTTGCAACCTCTTCTACACAGTACAGCTAATGGTCTACTTCCTAAATGGATTCAGGATGCGCATGCACCACATCCAATTTAGTACTCTGTCAATTAAATTAACTAATCTTGACAAATTGTAATGGGAAAATACGGACATAATTACAGTACGGCTTCCTCGATTAAAGAACTTCTCAAGACCAATATAATTTTTCATTTCGGGTTCTTGAGAGTAGCACTCAAACAAACTCAAACAACAAAAAAGTGTAGATTTAATTTGATCTGTATTTTTTTTTTTAAGGGATGTTTATCTTCTAAAGCATGTTAGTTTCATCGTAACCTAACCATCGTATAATTTCATGAAATCCATTTGTCTGTTTAGTATTTTTGGTATCAGAACTGGACCGAATCTAGGCTTTTGCGTAGTAGGTAGTCACAAAAGTGGTTTGGTAATTATGGACCGCGGGAGTTTTTGAAGGAGTCACCGCGGCCCTAAAACGCAAAGTGTAACTAAAAGAAAAAAACACCACCCTAGAGCGTGAGAAGTCGTTTGATGATTTCCCACCTCCAAGAAAGGAGAAAGGAAATGTGGTGTGGTAACCAGGAGAAAATAAAACCACAAAATATAATCCTAAAGACTAGTTCGACTTTATTGTTTTTTTTTTTTAGAAAAATTATAAATATTATTTTTGTTCATATCGTTGGTTACAATTAAAGGTTCCAAACATTTAAGAACGAGTACGTTAATTTTTGCTCCATTTTTACAGAGGATCAGGAGGTAAGCTACCGGAGTAGAAACTGCGAGGAACTGAAAAATTGTAAAGACATTTGAAGTGTTTTCATGCACTTGGCAACTAGGATAACCAATCCTTTGTATGAACTGGGGTTAAATCTGTCTGCCAAATGCATTATGGCTTCCACACAAAACTGCTATGCGATGTGATACGAAGTCAGATAAGAAGCCATTGCAGAAGTTTCTGCGATGCGAATTGCTGCGATGCGATTTAGTGTGACAAAGTATCGGTTCAGGTGAATGTGTGATGTGAATCAACCTGTAATTTCTTGAGATGAGTAGTGCGAGTTCTAGATTCTTGCGATACAACGTCGCATCACAGTTTTGTGTATCCCTTAGCCTAATCTACCGAGGTCAATCTCTATCACAATTTGTAGTCACACCTTTTTCTGATTCACCTCGAGTAATTTTGGTAAATGCTACCGAACTGGTCATTTTATTGAGCTCCTATATCCTTAAATCGTGCTCAAGATTGACTAATCAACGGTAGCTTAAATATCTCACAGCATATACTCCGCTAGCACACCCATCCTCTTCAGAGCCTAATCGGTTGCTTAACGTCCGTAGCGTTGACTTTGGGCCCCGGCGACCGCGGCGACGCACTGGTTGAACACGTTCACGTAGTTGAAGGGCAGGTCCCCGACGCACCCGTAGCCGCCTCTCTTGTGGATGGCCATGTAATCGTAGCAATCGACGCGGCCGTCTCCATTGCAGTCCTGGGGAAGAGTGATATGCGGAATTAGAAAAAAAGTGAGAAAGAGTGTGAATGAATGAGACAACGAGTGAGTTCCCACGCTAAAAAGGCAACCAGCATAATTATATAGATAGGGGATGATTAGATCCCCTTTAAGTATGTTGGTGTCTATTTATTGATACAAATGACTCGAATTATAATATTTAGTTTTATTATTCACATTTTTTTAAATTGCAGCCCATCGGTATAGGGTGCAAGCTACTGGTGGTCGAATCAGGGCTCCTGAGCGAGAAATTTTGTAAGTCAATTTACTTGATTTGTTTATCTTTCTCAGCTTTCACAAGGTACGGATATGCCAACAATTATTGCACGACTATCGCTTTGATCCACTACTATTAGGTACCTATATAAGGTTTATTGACTATAACAGTAATGTCAGCGATGATGGACCGATTCCAGTACAATGTGATATTGCCATTGCCATTAACTAGAACTGGGTCGAGTACATACCTTTAGTATGTTACCTCGATTCCAAAAGAGAATATTTCATTACTATTACTTATATTTATTTATTTACTTTATTATTATTTAGTCATGGTTGCGATTATCTAATAACTTCTTTAGCAGCAGGTCAGGGACACACAGTCTATGCGTAGCCAGACGCCAGTAATACTTCATCGCTGGTCAGTTATTACAGTAACAATGTCACTATGGATGTAACTTAATTATCACTTGATGTTTGTATACTGCTCTTTGACAACAGCTAATGTTGGCACAGATATTGAATAAACATTAACACGGCAGGTTCGCGTTTGGCTACTATTGTGATCTATGATTGTGATAGTAGCCAAACGCGAACACTGATGGTAAGCGATGATGTGGAGCACGCTTTTATAGAAGTCACCTATTCACTTTTGACTTAAAGACCTCTGGGTTGAAGCTATCAGAAAACAGACAAAGAATTCCACTCCAGCGCAACGTTGTACGTCTAATGGTCCAGTGATGGAACGAGCTTGGCGGAATTAATTTGTGCTATTCCAATGCAAATATCCAAAATGTAAACGATAGAAGACCAACAAGCTAGCCACTCATCACTCACTAATCTTGAAGGTGTGAGCCTGGAGTTCTGTCACACAGGTCTTATACCCAGTATAGACTCCAGCTCTCACAAAGGATAGACTTTTTCAAAACAGTATTAGTATGTTATCAACCTTTGTACCTTTATGAGAGAAACAAATAAATATTATTATTATTATTACTCAGGGTCGAAGCTCAAAACTTTGGAGTTTTAACTCGACGAGCGCATCATTGCCGATAATTTTCTTGGCTTGCTTCTCAATCGATAGTACAAAAAGCTGATGTAAAATTTGGTAAACCCATCCCAAAGATGAGAGAAGTACCTATTTCCTACACGAACTTATGCTTGATAAAGGTTGAGCAGCTGATCCGGCGTGAAGTACCGTATAGTAAAGATGAGATCTTTGCTAATATTTCCAATTTTTATCTAACCTACCTATAAATTATTCAGTAATCTCCAGACCTGTAAAATTTATTGTATTTCTCTCTACCAAATTGTTATCTGCGACGAAATCAGAAAAAATAAAAAACTAGTAGTGGTAAATGAAAAAAAAAAACACTAGGGTGATATATATTGCATGTTGAACCTAATCTAAATCATTTAAAGAGCTTATTACCGTATCTAGGTGTCATCGGAGTTCACGCACGACTTGGCATAATGCATCAATTACATTAAAGCTGTCATTGTTCGTGGTGGTCCACCAAGTATTTCGGATGATGTCATTTCGTCTTGATATGTAAATGGGCGCACAATGTCAACAGATTTGTATGTAACATGTTACGCCTACGATTTTATTTTGCAAAAAGTAGCACAAGAATTTATTTGAATATCATTGTAATTCTTTGGTGCTATGTTTTTATTTTAGTTTTAAAACGACCGAAAGGATGTCCTTGAGTTGTATTTTTAAATAATGTTTACCAAACGAACCGGTTTAAAATTATTTTTAATGTTTTTAAATAGGCAGAGCAGAAGATTATATTGTTATCGATATAATAAAACCATTTTACTACTAATTCCCTCATTTTGCGAGAAATTCGCATTTTAGTCGCTCTGTCATCGCTGTCATAAACACCTTTAGTATTTTTTTTCATTTTCTCTTATTAAATATATATTGTAATTATTTTTAACCAACTTCAAATAGAATGAGGTTCAAATTCGGCTGTATGTATTTTTTTTAATAATTGCTTTAAAGTATAATTATTTAAAAACACTTAACTAACAATAAACACAATGAAAAAGCCCTTCAGGTAAATGCTCCAGTGTAATTTACTGGTCAGAATTAAACTGCGAAATGTAAAAACTTAAAAAAAAAAAAATGAATTTTGCGAGCTACCTTTGAGCAACACGCTTAACTAATTAAAATTAACTAAAAACAATCTAAATATGGTGTCGAAAACTCAGTTCCACGTCGCTATCTATGGTCTCGGCGTCTTTCTAGTAATGTACAGCCAGCACATCAACCTACCTGAATCTATCAAATTTCTTTAATAGATTTTTAACCTTATCACAATATTGGAAGGTTAATGTTCGATTGGTATAATTTGACAGATTGGGGTAGATTGACGTGCTGGCGTCTGTACCTAAAATTGCATTGAATTTATTGCAACTAGTTTTGAACGTTTGGGCGTTTGCGTTGAAACTTTGGAAAAAAAGAATTTTCTATTGTATTTGAACTGGATATGAGGTCATCAATTGATTTAGACGTTGAGAAGAGGATCTAATTAAATGTATGACTTACCTGAGCGAATTTATTCATGTATCCCTGGACTGTGAGGGCGGCGCAGTACGGGTCATTTGTGCAGCTCGGGTACGCTGGAAGACAGTTACAAACAAACCAATTATATATAGCTGTAAACAGTAATAATTAAATAAACATATACGAGTATATCAAAAACGCATTGTATTGCGAAAGTATCCACCAATAGTTTTTGTTTTTGGCGTTTAACTAATATATCAAACTTTAGTGTTCCCTACTCGAGTGAAATCAACGAAACGCTATTACTAAGCATCGGCCGTCACAGCTGTCAGTCCGTCAGTCGACGGGCTGTATCTCATAAACTATAAAAGGTAGAAGAAACATGATTCTTTCCGCCTTCTTCCAAAACGCGATCTAAATGAGCTAGATTTAGATCACGTTTTGGAATAAGACGGAGCTAGTTAGCGGACGGGTTTAATTAAAATTAAACCAAGTAATAGTCCCGGAACTACATTTAGATCGCTTTTAATTGGCATTGTAATAGTTCTAGAACTATATTTAGATCGCGTTTTGGAATGAGGCGGTTTCGGTCAATGGTAAGGAGCCCGTCGTATACGAGTCCGATTTACAATTGGCCGGTATATTATGTGTTAGTTGGTCTTTATTACAACAAGAGAGGTAACTAAATTTGACTTTAGCACATATACTATTTACACTTCCTTAATAATTCTGATATCAAGCGTAGATCACCTAAGTATGATATTAATTTTAACTTATGTGGCGTAACCAAAAATTGTTTTATTTTTCACGCCACTTAATTTTTTTTTTACTGGCTATGTCCAACTACTTACTATTTTAAAATCTTTATTTTTCTTTATTTTTATTTAATGTCTTCCTTTACGCGTGATTAAATCATCAATTACTAAAATCAAGGACAGTTACTTTATAAACCAGTTTACAAAATACTTTACATAATTGATATTTAATTAACATAAGTATTTATTTATAAGATTTATTAGAATTGATAAGATTATTGTGTCAAGCGAACAAATTAATAAAAGAGATTCATGAATAAAAACTTGGAATCGTACCGGATGTGTTTATGCAAATATTTATGCTCTGGCAGAGATGTCTCCTAATTATTTATTTTTTGGCTGCTCATAATAAGAGTTTTCAGGTATCTAAGTTCACGTCACCAATTGGCGCCAATTTGGTACTTACGAAGTAAACATTTTTTTTTAATTATTTTGGTTAGCTAAGAATTGTTTACATATTACATTTAAATAAATTATTGTAACAATTAATAATAGACGGCAATTATTTGCGGTTATACATGTCTTTGACGATCATTTAACTAATGTCGGAAAACCTAAGCTATTTGACATTAAACTGGACCCAATGACTCAGTAGTGACATCTAGTGTACAGAATTTTAGAAAACCTTCGTTATATACGATTTTAGTTTATAATCAAAGATGTTACAAAATTTTAGGAGGCTCGTACAGTTGAAACAAAAATTTCACAATATTGCTACAATATCTCTATGTGTTTTTTAATGAGTAAATAAAAAAGAAGAAACATGATAGAGAGAGAAAGAAAATAAAATTAAGTACAGACTAAAATGTCTATATCTTCGAACAGAGTTACAAAGTCTTACCATCTGGAGCATCAGGCGATTTTCCATTCAGGGTAGGTTTGCCAGCATCAGCCCAGTAGGCCCAGGTGATCTGGAACAGGCCGCAGTGGTCACCCTCGCATTGGACGCCTTGCTTGCATCCTGACGTCGCCTGGCAGATACAGCCCAGGCACACCTCGGTCACGGGCTGTGGGTTGCCTTGTAAGTGAGCTGGAAAATACGATAAGATTCATTATATAATATTTTTGCTGTTGTTTATAAAAAACGAATCTCTGGATCAATCGTAAGTCTGTTATTTCGACTCTCATAGCCAATTTTGCTCCGAATTAATTTGTCCGATTCAGTTTAATTTGGAACGAATATGAACTTCTGTTCCAAACTTGGCCGCGTTTAGATCAATTTGACTATTAGATTTGAGGTGACCAATTAGAAAATTTAAAATCTAAGTTTTTTTTAAATATACTGAGCAGCGTTGATGAAAATGAAAGGGCTTATTCTAAAACTAGCTTTAATCCTCGGCTTCGCTTGCTTTAATTTAGAATTTTAAAGACTCACAAATAAGTTATAATCAGAGGTCGGAGTAGGTAGATTGATTTTATATACTTGCGTCCAGATATTATAATATGGACATGCCATTTTATCCATAATGTGCGGGAAGTACCGGAAAAAGTTCCGGGATTGGAATTATGGACTAAAATAAAATAAAGCGTCATACTGTCAAGCGTCATTTCTAATTCAGCAGTAAGGGCCAAAATACGGTGTAACTATTGCAAGGTATTTTTGTATAAAATAAAATACTGATTTATTTCACCATTAGCTAACACTGGCAGCGTAGATTGATATTATTAATACGTTTTTCACCTTAAACACAAATTCGTGCTTTTTTCAAAATTCCGGAACAATATCACAATAAATATGAAGTTCCGGTATTTTGGAGGCATATCCAATTATCCATATTATCCTCTACGTTTGACGTCAACGACCTTAAATCAATCTACCTACTCCGACCTCTGGTTATAATAAAAAAAAAAATACTCTTCAAATATATCCCCCATACTATTTTAATCATGGTTCAATAGGCATGAAAGTGATTCAAAATTATTTTTAAATAATATTATAATAATATAATTACATGTATTCTCCAAAACAACAAATACGAAAATTGTTGTTTACTTTTAGATTACAGGAAAACAAACAATCAAGGGTTTTGAAATAAATTATGTTAAAAATTAATTCGATTAGGATGCTTTGAGCGCTGGTGATGTGTCCACTCACTTGGTTTGTATTTTTAATAAGACAGTGTTTTAATGTGTGGACCTACAATTATGGGAAAATACGAATTAACGTCAGTTCTGACTAAAGATTCTTCAATAAAAGGCTGAACTTTTCTTTAACTTTTTATTTAATTATACGGTTAAAGGATTAGTTGGTATTTAATCTATTATTTTATAAATGCTGCTGCTAATAACACAGTGCACAAAATGTTCTTAGTTTAAAAAGAAAAAAAAAACGCGGGAATAATCACGCACAAGAAACCATAAAGTTCTTTTTTTTCTTCTGGCTTCGCAAAAAACCATAAAGTTATATAGTGACACGTGACCCTTTTTTTAAAATTAGAACATAAATCAATAAAAGCTTTTTATAGAGGTGTGAAAATCTCAAATCCAAGGTGCACTTTTGTATGTTGTATGAGTTGTATGACGAAATGTATGGCTATGTAAATGTGACCGCAGTATGTAAGTGATAAGTCCTGTTTAAGGTCAAGGTACTTTTTATGGCCATAGCTGGGCCTTGTCATCGGCGATGATGCACGATTTGTTTATTTCAAGTGGATCTTTAAATTATGTTTGTCTGTTATATAATCTAAATGTAGACCTGTGCATATAAGTACGTATAATCGTACACAAAATATAACTTGCTAACAGGAGAACAGTTTCAACTTAAAAAATGCTGCTTTTTGGTACACACGATTTCTAGAGTTCTATGTTTTTTTTTTTTTTTCATTTATTCCGAATAAGAATTTTAGGAACAGAAAATCGGAAAATGCTAGAATTGAGTTTGTCGTCCATCAAGTCCAGCTTCTATTACAACATTTATTTTAATGATTTTATATAGTTTACTCAACAACAAAAGTCCCCAGAATCAACCTTTATCAACTGGCAATGGACAGCAGTATAATAAGTGTTACCTAAGCGAATAGATCGCGTTAGAAACACTACCCTGCGCTCCATAACTCAAGTAGCAGATGTTGAGGAAAAAAAAGCCTGGCTGAAGTGGAATAGGCTGGCCACTCGCACAGACACCGTCCAAATCGACTGGTGGAGGACTAGTGGTGCGAACATGATCAGATGATCGTGTTCGTGGGACAAACTTGGCCAAGCGCTTTTAAGGGTCCCCGGAACGGTCAATTGCGATTGACAATATTTACGTGATATACGCCAATTGATACAGAAATTAATCGTTTGCTATAAACGACTGAAACAATTGTCAATACATTGTCATTTAGGTAAATATTATCAATTGCACACCTTTTCAGGGACCGTATACCCAGTCTTTTGTATGTTACCTAATTAGATTAACAATAAAGATACAAAAAATACAATACTAATTGTGGAAACAATATCAAAATCAGTAAGTAGGAAAGCAAACGAAATACATATAACAATTTTAATCAAATATCTACCTCTCTCGTTAAAAAGCCGTTTTTCTATTCGGAACCTTTGTGACTCCGTTTTTTTTTTCCCCTACTATCGCACAACACCGTGTATTCCCAAGCTAAGCAGAGCTTGTATTATGGGTACCAGACAGCTGATGACCATACAGCTGGGAATCGACCTCAGGCGTAGCAGTCAGGCCCATTAACCACTAGACCAACAGGCCTGTCATCATTTTTTTTTCATAGTTGTTTAGAGAAGCTAAAAAGTATTTAATTGAGCAAAAAATAATACGCATAGTCCTTATTCTGATTTCAGTCATGTCAGTCAAATGCAATTTTAAATTTGCTACCAAGAAATTTAGTTCGATCACTAAATACGTTACTTTTGGTTTTCCCAAATACACCACATATCTGCATTTCAAGGAAGATCCGTGTGGGTTTAACTCACGTACCAACAAGTATTTTTTTTTCTCAATTCTTAGATTTCCGCTTGTTAAACTGTTTTATAATATAAATAATTATGATTGCTTATTACATTGTGGCCATTGTTCTTAGTATAAGTCATTTGCGGAGTCATCGAGAGATGCAAATTATTTTTTGTCCAAATCTTTATGGATTTAAATGTCGAGGTGAAGGTTATTGAAGGTTGTTTTGTAGGTTTTTAGCAACCCGATTTGGTTTATGAGGTATTTGACTGTAATGCTAATATAAAGCCTTTCAGATTGATGGTTTTGGGTGATTTTTATCGAAGAACTAACTGCCGACAGCAGCTCTCCCTGTGAAATTAGTCCCTATTGAATGAATTTTTGTGGTAATTGGTAAAACGAATTGAGAGGATTGTAATTCTGATTGTAATGATTTATCATTTCATAAATAAATACTTATAACAGCCGCCAATCATATTTTATTTGACATACGATTTGACGCTGACGTATAAAATGCGAAAAACTTAAGAAAAGTTTTAGGCTAAATTGGCGCATCCCCCTTAAAAAAAATATCTTAAAATATGGCGTCAAAAAAATCGTTTCATTAGTTAATAAATTTTATTTCTAAATTAAATAATATAATAAGTCTAAGTAAAATAGTATAATAAGTCTGTCTTAATTTAGCATAGTACCTATAGAATAGAAAAAGTTTTATTCGGGACAAAACTGGCACAATACTTAGTAACAAATATAAAGTTAAACAGAACAAAAGTTAAGTAAGTGTAAGTAAAGTATTGTAAGTCTACATGTGATCATAATGTAAAAGCTCAATTATTCAGCAATTAGAGAGTTACTTCATTCAAACAAGACCTTTTTTAATACAATTTTTTTTTATTCTAGAATACAAGTGCTTTGAGATACAGTTTAATAATAATTCAAATTTCAATACAATGAAGATCTATGTCTGAGTTAGAAACAGACGTCTGTGTCTCAGACAGAACCGCTCTTCCCTTGTAAATTATACATTTAATTGTACCCAATTACAAGACCGATCACTATTCAATTAATACTTTAGAGTTGTGAAGTGTAGGTATAATTAGTTTTAGATTTCTTAGTTTTTTATTTGAGAGTTTTTTATTCTAATCATTTTAGCCACGTTTGTAGAATAGAATTTTATATATATAAACGCCAGTTAACCTCTAATTAATAAATCTCAATAAATCATATTTATTCAAAGAACAAACATTGGAATAAATAAATATTATAATAATGGATTAGTATTAACATCAATGCGGAAACACATGTACTCATTGTAGATATATAAAGAGGTTCGACACTGACCTATTCTTATAACAAATAGGTATATAACACGGAAGTTATTACGTATGAGAAATAACTAAGCCTGTCTAATAGATATTACTCGTGATTTGAAGGAGAGAAAGGAAATATTCCTGGGAAATCCATTTGTAAAGTTCAAGATCGCAAGTAGGTATGTCTTAATTCCTATGTTGATACGTAATAAGTCGAGTGATAGAGGTCAGTCTTTGTGGGTGTGGTTGGCATTTGGAGTAAAAGTAATAACAGATTAATGGAACGAAAAAAAAACAACAATGACAAAAAACTACAAAGAAATTAATTGAAGGAAAATAAGATGAAATGACAGTAAAGAAGGAAATTATTGGAAAAAATGGTTTGAAGCTTATATTTTTTTGGTAAAGATCACAGGATTTTTGGTCAGGTTTATTTCTAGCGTCCATCCCAAGATTGATAGAGCAAGACTATAAATTCTATGATGAACGCCAAAATACAGATAACTTCTTCTCTTCATCTTCACTTCACAAGAACGGATTTTACGAACTCTAACCCTAAAAGGGTAAAACGGAGGTTGGAAGTAAGTATGGAGAAACCGAGTTTCATGCGGGCAAACCAGTGCGAAGTAGGGACGGGTCGCTAGTAGTAGGTACTATTATAATATTTCTTGCAGAAGCAATACGCAAATTAACATGTCTATAGATCGATAACTCGATAAAAACCCGTCTCACGTCTTAACGAGAAATTACGTTCAATATATCATAGATAATAGTGCAATATAGAACCATTAGTTGTTTATGGTAACTACGTTGCAGTATTGATGTTGTGGACTGACGTCACGATCTGACCTATTGTGGTCGTTTGCCATTCAGTACACGGATATCAGTGATGTCATCCATATGGAGGGCACGACGCGTTTAACAATATCTTACTTAGACAGTACGACTAGCTTTGTCCTGTAATTCCACCTTCACGCGCGTTTTTCAGTGGTTTTTGTATTTTACTTTTTGCTCTGCTCCCAAAACCCGACTTCTTTATTTAAACATTTTTTTAAACTAAAATAGTGTTCTTCTTTGTCCCAAGGCTGGTTAATATTGTTTTTTAGGTTACGGGGCTGTTAGGCCTTTTTTGAGGTGGGAAACCATCCAATGACTTCCCGGTCTAAGGTGGAGCGTGGTGAGACGGAGTGCCAGACTTCTGTCGCCCTTTGCGTTCTAGGATCACGGTTTTCTTTCAGAAATTCCCCATAGCACTAGCAGGGAAATTCTTGGGCTGTTGGACTTTTGGACTCTTGGGCTCTTTTTCTGGGATTGTCCTAAATAGCCACTGAAGGAACACTGGTGGGTTTTAGTAAATAAAAGTGTAATACGCTCGATGAGAGCGTGAGACTGAGAAGTTACTTATAAAATGGCGCTAAAAAATAAACTTTTTTTAGTTTTTTTTTAGGCGTTTAGTAAGAACCAAATCGTCAGATTTTGGCCAGCTGTTTTCATCAATTTAATTATTATTTCCATATTTCTAAATTGATTGTTGATGATCGATTGCTCTAGAGGTCAGCGCATTGAAACAAACTTTTTATTTTGTTATACTATTAGCATAGATTTTTATATGTATTTTTATAGAATTGATGTTAAGGCATCGAGTATTAAGTAAGCTTTTTGTTTTTGTTAAACCTATGATGTCAGTGATAGGAAAAAAACAAGAGAAGACGATAGGAGGAGTGTTAGGAGAAGATCAGCCCTACACATCGCATTTATGAAGCCAAGCACCGACAAAGGTGGTGAAATCCCATCAGTAAGAAGCTAATTCAACAGAAACTTCGTAATCCTCAGTAATGAGGCATATGAAGCGACGAGGAGGGTCAGTGAAACACCTTCAATCTTGTAGGGGTGGGGTGGGTGTATGACACGTGCAATTCTTCTTAAATCTCTTGTCATCTGTTGACTGAAGGATTACGCCAAGTTTCCTTCTTTTAAACGCTAACTAGCCCTTGGATTTTTAGACCTAGTCTGCGGAAAGTTTCGAAATAGTTACCACGGCCCTGGAACGTAGAGGGTAGGTAGATTGTAGTCAGGAAAAGTCTCGCTCTTTCGCTTGACCCAGAGCGGGAGAAAAAAGGATCTTCAGACTTAATTCATTATTCAAAATTTAATTGCGGTCAGCCGAAACAGGTTTTGGTCAGAGTTAGTCTCTTCATCTCAGCAGTCACCACCATTTCTAGCCATATCAATATCATTTTTTATACAGTCCTTACCCTCCTCTTACTCTGAAGTCCACATTGAACTCAAAACATTAGGCACGACATTTTCCTCGTTGTTCACATTAAATTCCTATGGGAGCTGATTTCCACACAACTTTCCAGTCACCGGTGCCATTTTCAAACTTTCTTTTATTTTCTCCTCCTCATTCATGATTCTATCCAATCATGTAACACCACACGTTCCTCTTAGCATTGTTATCTCAACATACATTCCTTCTGTGGTTCAATAATCTGATATATTTCTCTGACCATTCTGCGATGTCTTCCAAGCAACCAGGATCTACCAGGAAGGCCGCCCGTTGTTTGTAGTTACGTTATTAGTTTTCTTTCTTATGTTTTGTGTTGTATGCATAATAAAGTGCATATATAATCAATAAATAATACGACCAATCCCGGTCTTGGGAATCCGATGGATGCAATACTCACAGGACTGTTCTTCGTCTGAAGTGGTGATGTGTGATGATGATATTGACCCAATTCTTTGTTTAACGACTGTTAATATCTAAACATGATTAAAATAAGAGGTAACTTTATTTAATTGGTTTTTTATCCATAATCAGATCTTTTTAAAAACCCTGAAGAACTCGTGGGTAGCAAAGCGTGAACCATTCGTTTCTGTTAAGGCTCTGAGTACTTTAAATTGAGATTTTACGAAGATTCGTTTTTCTCATTAGCAGTTACGAGGATCTAATTTTAGGAAAAGTTATAGTTTATAAATAATATAACTCTCTAATATAGTTTTCTCCGAATTTAGTTTCTTCATTTTTGTTTTACGATTGATATTTTCTTCTAAAGTCTGTATATCCTCTATTTTTCTTGTCTAATGAGTATGCTTTTATTGTCAAATTCAATGTTAAAAGTTACGATAAAGAACCTTGGTTTTCTTAATGTTCAAACTGTCCAGGATTTGTTAGTCACGATACCAGCTTGCCTTAGGATTAAGTAATATTTAAGTATTTTTTACATCTTTCTGTAAGTTTGAGGACTCATAACTTTTTTCTAGCTAACCTCTGAATAAAGCAATAGTTTTTTATGAATCTGCTAACATTAAAGATTAAAAAAATAAAACAAAATATTGCGTCTTTTACCCATTTTTAATAAAAATTACACTTTAAATTTAAGAAAGTGTTGAAACTAGAAGAAAGAAAAAAAATTTTTTTTGAAATATTTAGATGGTCAGGACCAAATAAATTAGGGTTGAGTAAGTAGCAGATGACCCCACCTATCCACCATTTTCGTATGTTCAACGTTCTGCCAAACACCCTGTATTTTGAGTCGCACAGCGTCGCGTTGCGTCGTGTCCCGGTGTGAACTGACCCTTAAGTCTTGCCTACTTTGATCCGGCTGGAGACCGGTTCATCTACGTTGCTTACCGGACTTGTTTGGCGACATACTCCTAGTATATTGCATATAAATGAATGTGCATGCGTTGGCGGGAACACCTTCGGCGAGCGTCAAGGTTGGTGCCAGGTACAAAGAAAATAATAATAAGGTGGAGCAAAGCGAAATTTTTTACCTGAATTAAAAACGGAGATATCTGCACGAGAACTAAGGTTACCGACCTCGCTAAAGCTTCAGTGGCAATAGGTAGGGACAATGTATGCATAACAGATTTCGGTCGATGAGGCCGAAATGTTCTAAAGTGGTGGTCACTTACCGAAAGCCTTGAAAGGCTTCCCATAAGGTGGAACCCTGATTAATGCGAAACGCATAGGACTACTCTTTGTGGTGACGCTTGGGGGCGGCCTATGTCCAGCATGCAGCAGTGGATGTCCTACAGTTGGAATGATGGTAATGATGACTGAGGCACACGAGTCTGATTGTATAATAGTTTTACTACTAGGCACTTTCTTACTTTAATAGGGAAAGACGGAAGGCCTCCTATAAGATGGACCGATGACCTGGAAGTCTGGAGTCTCCTTAGAAAAGAAAGGCTGTTGACTGACTGTTGTAGATACTTATCAGTCATCTCTTTTCTTATGATTACTTAACGCCAACATGTGCAGGATTGTTCGAAAGAGTCACCGTGACCCTGGTACACAAAGGGCAACCGAAGGAAGAAGCAGGTATTCGTTTATAAAAGTTTTGACACTCCAACTCGCCCCTCCCAGAGCAGGAGAACATTTTCAATGATAGCCGACCTAAAAAAAGATTATAACAAATTGTTATGCATATAGAATTTGACCATTACATGTTTACTATATGGACCTTAAAAGAGGCTTTGACCCCTGAGATTGTTTCGGTGTCCCTTCTCAGGGTAGTCAGCTAGGAAACACCTGCCTCATCTAGTTTAAACTGACGAAAAAAAATTGACGTTTAAAAGTATTTTTTTTTTTTAATCTATTTGCAAAATAAATATCATTTATCATTTCATAAAGCATTTGGATAGAACAGTGCAAATATTAAACATTGGCGCGATACTGCCACCTACCTTGGCTTTTTTTAGGTACCTTCATGACATTGCTGCTTGTATGACGCAACAGTTGACCACAAATATGGCGTTGGCTCATCGGCCATATATTGCAAGAGCGAGGAATGAAGAAATACCGATACAATATGGTCATTTCATATGTTTATCTTAGACATAATCACCCCACCCTTAAATTGTTGACTGGTAGAGAATGCCTAAGGCATTAAGTCCGCCTTTGTGTTGCATGGAGTTTTAATAAACAATAATAAATAATATAAACTGACAATGATAGAGGAAAATATGGCGAGAATTTTTTTTTAATAATATTAGTCTTCATGGTCCGTCGGGTTTGTTCGAAAGGGTCAACAAGGTCCTGGATGGCAAAAGACAACTAATGGAACACGGGTGGATTTAGTGAGCAAAAGTCTTACACGTCTTGGGAGAGAGGGTCTCCCAACCCGGAGCGGGGGAACTTATTTGAAGCCGAAGAATTCTCTCAAAAAAAAAAAAAAACAAATGTCGAAGGTCATGCTTCTACCAACAATCGGTCAGTGCAAAAAAGTGTGATAGAGGCACTTTGTCCACTCTTTCACGAAAATTACGTAATAACGTCAAGAAATTAATTTAATAGAAAGAAATTGCAATATTATAGACTAACTGTTTCCAGCCTGTTCGGCCGCGAGTTATGCTAAGGAAACAGAAACAAAATAATCCGTACTGCCGTTGAAGCGTACAGAAGTGACAAATACAAAGGGCAACTGAAGGATCTGAAGAACTGAACAGCTTGTTTTAAGTCAGCGTAACTCTAACGTGCACCCTCGCTCCACTCAAGAGCGGGAGAAATCATTTGACGATTTTCCACCTACAAATTAAGAGCCGGTTGTAGTCACTGTTTTTTTTTGTATGAACTTCGCTCGGGACTATGTCGATTTCGCGGCCCCAAAACAGCGGTTTTATTTTTATATAAAAAAATAAAAACTGTTCAAGATTTTGTTTTTGCAAAGCGCTTTTATATAGCAAGCTTTATTTTTTTTGTGTAACTTTCTAATATTTCCGTAACGTATTCTCGTAAATAAACACGTTTGAAATCGTAAATTAGGGTCAGATTCGGGATTTTTTTTAACAAGCCTTTTTTTTAGCCTAGCGCTTGGTCATATGGTCAATTTTAATAAAATGAATATTCATGGTGTTCTTTTCTATATTTGTGGATTTCCAGAGTAGTAAAAAAGTTCAAAATGAGTAGAACCTGACCTTAGCAGGCCTACAAGCCATTAGGCATTTTTGTTACAACATAATTTCAAACCTTAATTTGAATCTAGATTAGATAGTTGCCTAGTCCACTTTGCAACCGTGAATCAATTTTGGCGCGAATACCTCAATCCATAGATTTTGAATCAAAGAGTTACCTTGACATGTTTAGTGTTTTTTTAATTAAATATATTAGAGATTTGCATCTCATAATGAGGATTACCTCAGGTATATTGTAGACAGACATAAGCTAGGCGTTGGTCATCCATAATAAATCAAATAATAAAATAAAAAATTGTAAGTATAACCGACCATAGACAAAGACAAAAGAAGTGTTGAACCTTTTCATGTCGTGTGAAACCTCTTATTTCCGACACCAATAAACCGCTTTATAAATACTCTATAATTGTCTATAGCAGTATAATCACTTAATTGTTAATATCGTTAACAATGACGATCTATATATTTAGAATTAGTTTCCAATACACTGCATTGTTGTATCGCTTCCTTTGTTTTTTTTTTTAAGTTAATTACAAGAGAAAATTATAACTGCGTAATGGATGTTGCAATTGTGTTCGATTTCCGAAAATTAACAATTAAGATTTCACCGGTAGATCGCAAAATTAATACCAATTATACTAAATATGTAATAATCAAGGGCATAGTAAATAATTATTTTAGATATTTTTCTAAAGTAGGTCTTCCAACGGGTCGTCATATAAATTACGAAAAAAAAAACAGATTTACTAAACTATGCTAGTTGTCTATTTTATGTTAGTTAAATACTTTTTTTATTGATATATTAAGTAGTGCTTGACTGCGATTCCACCTGATGGTAAGCAATAATGCAATCATTGTGATAATTCGCACTAGTTTATTGAGACCCTATACACTCTTATAAATTATAATTCAATACTATTTGTAAATTGAGATCTTTTTCACAGTGAGTAATCTAAAAAATTCCGACCCTCTCTGGGTGGAGCGAAAGGGAGACTGTTACAGACTAAAACCCACAGGTGTCTTTAGTTGCCTTTTGCCTACAATAGCCACAGAAACCCTTTAAAACAATCTCGCAGCTTTATCTCAATTTATCTACTGACATAATAACATAATTTATATAGTTAGATAGTTATGCCTGCATGCTAGAAAAGTATGCAATTACACAACAAATTATGGCGTAATATAAAACGTTTTTTACGTAAAAAATGTAGGTAAGTACTTTAGAAAACATTATAAAGGTTAATGATCCGTGCCAGAGACAATCTTGGCAACGTTTTAATGATGTGGTCACCATTGGCATTTTAGAGAAGCAATGGTAAAGATTGATATGCCTAATCTTTATAACAAAATGCTGAAGATTAGCTTCGTACATTTGTAGGGCCAAATTATGTTAGAATTACCATTGGGGCTAGGGAATCCGATCCCGCACGTTTTTTGCGGGATCAGAAATGCGGAATTACTCTTATGGGATCCCGTACGAATGCGGAATTGTTTTTTTTTTTGTTGGATTCAAACGACACACCCTTCTGGCAATGTATTTATTTGACAGCACTGCCTCGTGAATTTTCTATGGAATTTGTATGGAAAATAATCTTATTTTGTAAGTTGAACGGAACGTAATCAATATATCTTAGTTTAGGTAGATAAGTATACCAGGACTTTTTTTTAGGTCAATCATTCGTGAGTTCTCCCCCTCGAAGATGGAAAGGCGTATCAGACTTTTACTGACTAAAACAGGCGTGGACGTCACCTTTAGTTATCTTCTTTTTCAGAAATTGACATCGGCCGTGCTAACCCCGTTACGGTTTTGCTGACATCTCGGAGGCGCTCGTGGAACCCGTCGATGACTCAGTTTCATTCCGGAAGATTACCGGATGACCGGACAACGAGCTACAAATTGCTCATCGTTCGTCATCCCGCGCCTACAGTGGCGCCTAGTCCGAAGCCTTGGTCGCGGCGGCTGAGGTGTGAGCTAGTCTGTTCCCTAACGAGTGCGACTGTCTCCTTCACTAACATTATTGATTCGCAGCCCTGCGTTCAAAAATAATCAGAATAGAGTTTTTTTATGGTAGTTAAAATCATCCAATGACAAATCCCGCCCTTGGGTGGAGCGGGAAACAGTGTCAGACTCTTACTGACTAAAAACCTATCCTAAGCTGTTCCATTAATTGCCTTCGTCCCAGGGCCCCGGGTGACATTTTCACATAACCTTTGGCCCCAGTAGGCTTCGGCCTTGGGGCCCCTACAGTTTGCTGACAACTCCTTACGGCGCGCGAGAACAGTGCGCGCCGTAAATTACTTGAGCTCGGACCAGTCTGTTACCGGACGGACGGACAGCGAGCTACCCATTGCTCGCCGGTCAGAATAGGGTAGAGTTGCGACTTTGCGACTCAGGGTCGTTCTTTTATAATTCGAGTAGCTAAGCTAGAGTTAACCCAACTAACTCTAACTCCGACCAGGGTAGATTGGTGTAAGCGGTCATAAATGACATTAACAGTTGAACTCTACGTTCGGGTTCAAAAATGCGAGTGTAAAGTATTATTTATTTATTTATTATATTTTTAATTGTACACCTCATAATGTGGACAGGATAAATATTACAAAACTAAGTGTAGGTATGTACAATGTGCGGTCTTATCGCACAGGGCAATCTCTTACAGATAACCTTAGGATGGACTGAAACAAGAGGAGATTGATTTGGGGCGATCAGTGTACAAAAATCATAAATAATATTAAATACATATAAATATAAAAATACATATACACTATGTTAATTAATATACTAATAAATATCAAATATAAAATTGAGAAAGGAAAATAAAGAAATTTTATAGTGAGAGGTAATGTTCCTTCACCATTGCTTTAAAGGCCGATAGCGTTTGAGCACGCCTTACTTCAATGAGTGATGCAGTAATGGGTCTGGTCAATCTACCTGATGATGTCATTAGCCTTTACTCTAACCTCAAATTTGAATGCAAGGCAGAAAGAAGCGACCGCCTCCCATTCCCTCTCGGTCCGGACCATGACCTGAACCAGGGCCGCCGTGCGTGTCAAGTTATCCTTACGAAAATATGAAGCAAGTTGTTTTATTTATGTATAGGAAAAACGGCCAGTATCATTTCGCAACAGTCTTCTCGTTTAGAGTTTTTTTTTATAATTCAAGAATATATACGAGTATAACCTGTTTCTTTTATAGAAATGGGAGTTTCTAAAGGTCACTTGCGTCTTGCGGAAAGTAAAAACCGGCCGTAAGTAAACACCGGTTTATTTATTTACGTAGGTAACTATTTAATTGTTTACGCACACAAATATACAAAGACATTCTTTATTTGTTTATTTTTAGATGATGCAGACCAGACCATCCACGGTGAGATATAAGTTATGGGAGGAACGCCACTCACCACTGCCCGACTTCGTTCAACCCCAGGAACATCTGCCACTCGGATGCGATCTGCTGTGGCTTATATGGAAAACCTTATCAGAGCTGCAATACAAACTTCCATAGCCTACAATTCCCGAGATGCTGTAAACTGTGACAAGTGGAGACGGATCGCGAGAGCCTCACTCGCCAATGAAAATGCAACACTGTCAACCACGACCACTCTGACAAGAGTAAACGACTAAGGAGGAGGATATGGAAAGCAATCAATAGACTGCGTACCCAAATAGGCCGTTGTAAACACAACCTGGCAAAATGGGGACAGACCCCTCCGACACCCAGTGCGAGTGCGCTGCTCCTGACCAAACGATAGACCACTTATTAGAGTGCCCAAAATGTCCCTACAAATGCACTCTGGAGGACCTAAAAAGCGCCACTGACATCGCTATAAACGTGGCAACCTACTGGGCCCAAAACTTTAAGGGAAACGGAAACCATCGATTCGAGAAGAAGAAGGTGATGCAGAGACAAATAATGGTAAGTGTAGAACTGGGGGATTGCTTTTTTTTTAATTATTGAGAGACTTGTTCTTGACCACTACTTATCTCACCTGATGGTAAGCGACGACGTGGTTTACGATGGAGCATGCTTCCCTCGACTCGAGAAGTAACCTATTCACTCTTTACTTAAATATCTCCCTATCTGGAAACACAGACTCGAGCAGGGATTTCCACTTCTTAACTGTAAGCACAATGAATATGTTTCCAAAATGTTTTGTACGTAAGGGTGGGATGACCACCATGTACCGGTGGCGCATCGCCGTTCGATTGTTCGAAAGACTTACCATGGCCCTGGAACGCAATGGGCAACTGTAGGAACATGGCTGAGTTTTAGTCTGTAAAAGTCTGACACTCCTTTTGACACTACCCGGAGCTGGGAAATCATCAAATAACATCTCTATTTGATGATTTCCCAGCAGAAAAAAAAGAGTGTTCCGTTTATAAATCTGAATAGATTAAAATATTTATTTAAATACAACAGAAAATGATTATACCTGCATTGCAATCTACACAGATGATCTGCACAGTTTACATTGTATTTTTAATTAACTATTTTTATAAGTTAGGTACCCAATGATGCTATTAAACATTATTCGTGACGTCACCTTTTAATGGCAACTTAATAATCAAATAAATTACTTTTAACTATAGAACCTTTACAAAATTAATAAACACGGAACTGTAAAACCACTGACTAACTGTCTAAAAATATGAAGTAAAAAAATTAATTTACATAATATTAAGAATTGCAAGATCGCTGAACATTGAGTTTTAACATTTTTTTTTTGCGCTCACGCTCGTTTTAAATATTGACTCTAATGTTACACTTGTAAATAAAGTTTAGAAGGATAAATAAAAAAAAAAGTGTTGATTTTAAAAATAAAGGCCACCAGCCATGTCTTCCCCTTAATATCATGAAGTAGGTACCTATTCCCTTTTTTCCAATGTGAATTTTCACACAACGAGGTTCGTAATAAGCACGCATTAAGTCCGTCTTTGTACAGTGTTATGTGCGTAAAGTTTATATAAATAAATAAATAATAATTTAAATAAAATAATTTTTTTACTGTAAATTTTTATTTATTTATGAAATTCTGTTATTTTTAGGGAAAGTAAATACAGTGCTTATGCTTACTTGAATAGGTACTGAAGGCAAGATGGACAACTCTTTCAATTCTGTTGGTAACTTAGATACATGTGTAGAGCAGCTATTTCATGATATATATAGTTTATCTAGAATTGAAAATCTATAAGTATCTATTTGTTTACGAACATATTACCTTGATCGTTGACACTTACTGTGTTACAAGATAATCTATAATCTAGCCTTTACAGAATACCTAATTAATAATGCACCAAAGTTATACTTTCAATTCTTTCAATATAAGGATTACTTTCTGTTATAATGTAAAAACAAAACTATTTAAACATGAATAAAATATTTTATTAATATTTTTTGGCACTGGTTATTTTTATAACAAAACTTTATAGCACTTTTTTAAATCAATATATCGTGCAAGCATCAACGAAACTTTTTTCTCCACAACCACAACGCGCAAACGCAAAGTTCAAGAAGAAAAACGTTAAAAATAAAAAAAAAGAAATACTAACAAACATCAGCGGCGACAACAGCAACTAACAACAGTATGGCACTTAACGTCACGGCAGACGCCATTTTGGCGATTTAAAAAAAGAACTTAAAAAATTAAAATATAATTATTAAAAATATGTAGCGTGTGGTTCACGCTCAGAACTCGACTGGCATTGAACGTGGCCTTAAGCACTATATATTGCCAAGTAGATGGCCTGAATCATCGCGTTCCATGAATTTATCGAATTGGATTTCGATTTGTTTGTTGTCATTGTCAATGTGTATCCGTGTAGGATTTTGTTTTCCTTTAAGTTTGTAAAACAGGTGAAGGTTGCGCTGATTTTTTATACTTAGGTACATATTTGTTAATTTTTTACAGCTAATCGTTCAAAATACGTCGTAAATTATAATTGATATTTTGTGCTTAATTTTTTTTTTAAGAGCAGACGTGCGGCACATTTTTTCTAAATCAACAATTTTCAAAAAATTTCAATTGTAGTGTTCATAAAAACCGGACCGCAATCGTTTGAATAATTTTATTCTAATCATTTTTCGGATATGCTGACCACGCCATACTGTATATAGATACGTACTTATATCTATTACTAGAATTTATCAATTCTAAACTAAACCTCGCATTTATAAAAAGATGAAGGCTTTGATGTAGGATATTAATAATAATAATAAGTACTCCTCGATACGGCTCGCATTGTGAGGAGGTTCCTTTCTTTGGAGCCCTAACCACCGGTAGCTTGGATCCTGCTCCCGACACCGGCGGACTACTGTTTTTTTATATTTTTAAATGTTTTTTATACGTTTTTTTAGGAAATATTTAAAAATGTTAAAAATAAGTTTAAGAAATAAATAAAGGATATAATAATAATATTTCTGTGATAAATAAATTATTAATAAAACTTCAATAAATCTATAAAAATATTATACGTTGACCTTAGCCGAGTTAACTTGTGCTCCTATGTAACTGGTACATAACCATTCTTCTTCTTTTTCTTGCTCTTATCCAATATTACTTGGGGTCGGCGCAACACGTCTTTTCTTCCACACTGTCTTGTCACCCGTTACACTATGACTAACTCCCTCTTTCTTTCATATCACTCCTCACACAATCCATACATGTCTTCTTTGGCCTCTCTCTTCCTGTCCATCCATCTACGTGTAAACTCAGAACTGTTTTAGTAAGATGCGTTTCATCCCTCCTCTTCACATGACCATACCAAGACAAACGACTTCCTTTCAACTTTTCAGGTATTGGCGCCACTTTCAAACTTCCTCTAATATAGGTACCTACTAATTTCTTATTTTATCCATTTTAATCATTACTACACTTAATAAATACAATACCTACATACTTAGTTAAGTAGAAACTATAATACTTACTTAGTTAATGTATTATTAGATACCTAAGTAATTTACGTTATTTATTGTCACTTTGCATTAATTGACTATAAAGTACAATAAAAGATTTTATTTATTAGTTATTAAATTAGTGCTGAATTCATTAATTTTAAGTGGTCCGTACCTCAAATGAAAAATACGGAGCGATGTCTGTCTGTCAAGACCCTTTATCTCGAACGCGTGGAGATATCGAGTTGAAATTAAAACCATATACTCAAGTCTGCAGTCCCTTGAAGCTGTGAAAAAATCAAACTTCTAAGTTAACGAAAAAAAATACGTAGGTACATTTATATCGCAAAAAAAAGTTTATTTCGACACTCTCAAGTGAATCAAAATTCATAGGGTACTTCGGGTTGACCTAGAATCCTGAAATTTGGTATGAAGCAAGGCCTCGTAGCACAAGTACCTATAGGAAAAAAATTTGAAAACGGTAAAATTGTAAGTACTCGTACATAAAAAAAATTGCAATTCGCAAAAATTTTCGTAATTCACTCAACTCTCACACACTCAAACTCAATTGAATTGAACTGTTTTCATAGGTAAGTTTGTACGGAAACCTCAGTGCGTGAGTCCATCTCGCACTTGCCCAGTTTTTTTTTTAAATATCTGAAATTTATTCAAACTATATATAATTTTTAAAAACCTGAGTGATGGAAAATTAATGACGAAAAGTGACCTATGAGCATCGCAGTCTTGCAAAAACCAATTAAGTGCAAGTTTGACTAGTATATGACGGGTTCCGTATTTTTGTGGGATTTATCGAAAGTGACCGTGGCCGTAAAGCAAGGAAAGAAAGAAAAATCTTTTATTTGGCACGCATGGATACGCACACTGTGAAAACAGAAAAATAAGATAAAAAATAAATAAATAAAGGGCAAGTTAAGCAACACAGGGCTTATGGTCTGTAAAAGTCTGACACGCGATCTTACTCTACTCAGAACAGGAGAAGTTATTTAATAATTTGAATTTCTTATTTCAAATAAAAGGCTTTCCGTACTTTTTTATTAGAGGGACAATAGAAATAGAGTCTGAAAATGACAACTGTCTAACTATTTCGTATCATAAGCGCTGACTTTCAACATGTTTGGCAACTTGTTGTGCAACATGTTGCGCGTCAATTGTTGCCAAGTGGAAACGCGGCTTAAAGTTTTCAGCGCCCAACTTCAGACGCGGCTAGATTCGTCGGCCGTACTGTACCCCGCTGCCTTGCATTCAAAAATACCCAGAGTAGGGTAGAGTCACAACTCGAACCGTTCAAAAATGCTTCGAGTAGCAAGCTAAGGTCGTTCTTTTATAACCTGAGTAAACCTAGTGTTAACCCAACTCTAACTCTTAGCATGGTAGGTTGGTGTACGCGGCCATAAATGACACTTGCTTGACATTGACAGTTGAAGTCTACATTCGCTTTAAAAAATGCGAGTGTAGAGTATCTACCCTGATGACGTCATTAGAGTTAACTCTGACCTCGAACGCAGCTTTGACAGACGGACGGACGAATGGATGGACGGACAGGTACTGAAGGCTTAGTAATCCCGTCCCGTTTGTTTCCACCGGGTGCAAAACATAAAATTATTATTTGCACAAATATTGTTTACTTAACTTTACTCGTATCTGAACCCGATTTAATTGATCGAGCGATCACCACAATTTGAGTTGTTTTTAGGACACTTAATTTATTGGGTAACTTTTTATTCTACGGAGGTACGGATATGTCCTTAGGGACATATACGGTACCTAGTCCAAGAACCAAATCCTCCTACGCCTAAGGGAATGGTCGAAAGAGTTACAATGATCCTAGAACGCAAAGTGCAGTTGAATGAACATAGCTGCGTTTAGGCAGTAAAAATCTTAATCGCCACTCCCACTCTACCTAGTGCGTGAGAAGACTAGAAGAAGAATTTCATGACTTCTGATTAAAAAAAACTTCTCTTTCAATCCCAGTCCCTCACAGTTGAATTTGAAAGGAAGAACTGAGGAATGTGGTCTTATTTTTAATGATATGAACTATTACTTGAATGCGATCCCACCTGATAGTAAACAGTGACGCAATCATTGATGGTGAAGCACACCATATTCATTCTAGCCTTGAAGACACCTAAATTATAATCGGACCGGAAGATCACAGCAGGCAAATTGTACCAGTCCTTCGATGTATGCGGTATAAACGACGAGGCGAAACGCTTATTTTGGACCGTAATGGTGTGGACTCGCAGTACGTCGTCGGCGTTTTTTATCAGCTAAAGATATTCCTGACTTCAAATCTTCAGAGTAACATCAACTTACGCCAAGTTTTGATGATGAAACATGGTTTATGAATGAATTCGTAGTTTAAGGTTTACTAGAGGTTTACTAGACTCTAATGCAGAATTAACTTGTGGCTATCAAATGTTTTCTGCGCCCCAAGGACATATAAATGGAACGGGAATGAAGAATATTTTCACTAATCTCCAGAGGACCATAGCTGAAATCGATGCTGAAAATAATATGACAACATTTAATTCTTCTATATCAGAAATTGACCATTTAGACACGTTTTTTCTATAATTATCTGATTATTATGCATCAAAACATCGCGGGACTCATCAACAAGGTGGATCAACTAACACTACACTTGCAAGAATTAGCCCAACAAAGAAACAGTATAGACATAATTTGCGTCACGGAACATTTTATGGAGCGAGGTCACGAGGAGCTTCTTTCAATACCTAATTATAAATTAGCCGCTTCCTATACTAGAAATACGAAAAGAGGAGGAACCTGTATTCTGGTAAAATTTGGTCTCCAATACAAAGAACTTACGAGTGTTAGTAAAATGTCAATTGAAGGCGTTGTCGAAGTTTGTGCAATAGAACTAATACCACACAACACAATCATTATTTGTATATACAGAGTACCAAAGTTAAACAATTTAGAAGTTTTCTACTCAAAATTAAACATTATACTATCAAAATACTGTTACAATTCGAACAAAAATGTTATTTTATGTGGTGATTTTAACATTAATGTTTTAAAACAAGATAAAGTATCTCTTGAATTTACGAGTTTCCTATTGAAGTACAATCTATGTTTACAAATTAATCAACCAACCAGATTACAAAGCAATACGTGTATTGATAATTTTGCACATAATATTTCACGAAAATGTACTCATAACGTCCTTGATCTACATATGTCGGATCACACCGCTCAAACTTTAAAGCTTCCAGTAAAAAAGACTTGTCTAATCAAAAGTTGGAAAATAAAAGTACGTGATTATAGTAAGGAAAACTTAATGAAATTCAAAGACTGTTTGAAATCAATTTCTTTTTCTGATGTATACCTCACTAAAGACCCTAACGTAGCATATAACCAGTTTTTAGAGCATTTCCTATTGTTTTATAATTTATGTTTCCCGATTATGTACAAAAAAAGAAAATTATTAAAGAATCCAAATTGGCTGACACCTGGTATTAGACGGTGTAGCCAAATAAAGAGACAGTTGTTATGGCAACATAGACTAAATCCATCTAAGATAAATGTGACAAAACTTAGAAATTACACAAACAGACTTAAAAAAATTATAAAATTGACACAATTAGTAAAGAATAATTATAAAATAGAGACAGCACATAATAAATCGAAAATGACATGGAAAATAATAAATGAAAATAGAAGCAACTCTCCGCCAGAGTATATAAAAGAAATAAACTATGATGGAATTACCTACACTGCTCCCAAAGACATAGCAAATTCTTTTAACGACTACTTCATAAGCCAAGCAGAAAAACTTTCCACTGCTTCGACACAACTTATCACTGCCAATAAAATAAATTACTCTGGGCAGTCAATGTTTTTAGCCCCTATCATACCTGATGAAGTAAACCGAATTATAAAAGATTTAAAAAATAAAAATAGTGTAGGGTACGACGATATTTCAACAAAGGTTCTCAAGTATGTTTCAGCAATAGTATCACATCCACTCAGCTACATATTCAATTTAAGTATTGAGTCTGGAACTTACCCTGATAAGTTAAAACCTACTGTCATAAAACCTTTATTTAAAAAAGACGATGAGAAAGACATTAAGAATTACAGGCCAATAGCTCTTATTCCGGTAATATCCAAGATATTCGAAAAATGGATCTATAGGTCCATAGAGGGATACCTCAACAAACATAATATACTTGTGAAAGAACAAAAAGGATTTAGGAAAGACCATTCAATAAATATGGCAATATATGACTTTCTCAATGATATCATAGCTAACATGGATAAAAGAGTCCCAATATCAGCTATCTTCATGGATATGACCAAGGCATTTGACTTAGTCAACCATGACATACTACTGAGTAAGTTAAATGCATATGGAATAAGGGGAAATGTCTTATCACTCATAAATTCTTACTTAAAAAATAGAACTCAACATACAGAAATAAGTCGAATTTGTAAGTTAAATAAGACTGTTATAAAATACATATCCGAAGAACGGATAATAACTTATGGAGTGCCCCAAGGCATTGTGCTAGGGCCTTTATTATTTCTTTTATATATAAATGACTTTCCCCAAAATATACCCTATCCTATGACACTGTTTGCTGACGACAGTACTATTATTGTTAAACATGACAAAAATAATAAAGACTATGAAACTGATATAATTAATGCATTACAACAAGCCGTTAACTGGTTAGAGTATAACAATTTAATCATAAATTTGAAAAAAACTAAAATTATGAACTTTCGTCAAAGAGTAACTAATTTGGAACTAAATGTAAACTTTAGTAATGAAAAAATTGAAGAAGTTACAAATACAAAATTTTTAGGCTTAACAATAGACAATCAACTTAATTGGAAACAACACACTGCAATATTAATTAAAAAAATTAGTAAGTTTGCTTTTGCTTTATATAAACTAAAGAAAGTAGTGAATCAAGCAGCGGCAGTCACTGCATACTATGGTTATGTCGACTCTATATTACGCTACGGAGTCATGTTTTGGGGTAACTCCTGCAATAAAGACATGGTGTTCAAATCGCAAAAAAGATGCATTAGAGCTATTACTGGTATAAAAATAACTGATAGCTGCAAACCTTATTTTGTATTGCTAAAAATTATGACTTTACCTTGTTTGTACATATTTGAGACTGCTTTATTTGTTAAAAAGAACATGCACCTATTCAGAAAAGCATCTGAACATCGCTATAAAATAATTAGACCAGAATATAGACATGAACTATGCATTCGACCATCAAAGACCGCCTTAATGCACAAAAGCATACTTTGTATGGCCCCAAAAATATTTAATAAATTACCAAATGGAATTAAGTACTTAGATATTATCCAATTCAAAAATAAATTAAGACATCTATTAGTTGAAAAATGTTATTACACTATTAAAGAATTTCTTAACGATAAACTGTAATTAATTTGACATTGGTATTTATTGAATTTTGACATTGTAATATTATATTATTATAGTTATTTGACATTGATAATTAGTAACTTTGACATTGTAATATTATAATTAATTGACATTGATATTGATTGAATTTTGACATTTTTTATTTCTATTCATTGAGTTATTTTGCATGCTGAAATTATTTTATTTAAAAAAAATTGTTTATTCTTCTTTAATCTAGTTAAGTGAAAGAGTGTACACCTTCAAGGTAGATTTTTGAGGAACTAATTTATCTAATATTAAGATCTCATGTAAAATGTACCAAAAATCACACTAATAAATGAATTTTGAATTTTTGAATTTTGAAGGTTTAAGGGCAATTCTAGACGCAGAAGAAATGGACACTGACGGTAAATCTTTTTGCAAAATAATGCAATTTTTTTTAGAGCAAGGATTTAAATGTCTTTTGTAAAAAAGTACCATGGTTTTAGTTTTTATTGTTTATTATTGCATAGTTACAAACTACTCACACAGGAAACCCACCATAATTACCATTCGGCGGCGATCTCTCGCGCCGGGGCTTGGTTCAAGCCATGCTCCGGAGCGAGGAGGAGTGGCAGGCGGTCGCCTCCTTCTGCGAAGCAGTAATGCTAGTAAAGGAGGAGGCCGACCGCCTTAGGCAAAGGCGGACACGCCGCCGCCGCCGCCGGGTTTCCGATCCCAATTTCCGGCCACCGTAGGCGCGGGCTCGCGGACGGTGGGCAATGGGTAGCTCGCTGTCCGTCCGTCCGGTAACAGACCGGACCGAGCTCAGGTCGTCTACGGCGCGCACCGTTCCCGCGCGCCTCAAGGAGTTGTCAGCATACTGTAGGGGTCCAGCAGGGCCGAAGCCTACTGGGGCCAAAGGTTATGTGAGACTGTCACCAAAGGCCCCAGGATAAAGGCAAGGAATGGAAAGGTAGGTTTTTTAGTCAGTAAAAGTCTGACACTGTTTCCCGCCCCACCCAAGGGCGGGATTCGTCATTGGATGATTTTTACCTACCACAAAAAAAAAAAAAAAAAAAAACCATAATTACCATAAATATCAGACTTATGAGCATGCGAGGTGCGAAGCAGGAAAAATTGTAGAGCAACAAGAATAACTACTTACTTGAGACAACTTAAGTGCTTATTGTTTTGCAGTTTAAACATAATTATGTTATTTGGTACAGACAGCTATCGCGATTAAATAAAGCGTTGTTAACTTATATGCTTATTCCAGCCGTAATAAAAAACGGTAATTTAAAAAACTAAAAAACCCGACTGCTTTTCTGAGCATTCATGAAAAAGCCCTAAAACAAGAAAATCTGGCAGTCGGGACCCATTCTAGAATTGAGAGCACATACCTATATTACATTGCAGATTACTCCAATCTATTGACTAGACGGCTGGCTGACTTAGAAAGTCAGCCAGCCGTCTGACTGGGATGGTCTGACTGAATGGGTCCCGACTGCCAGATTTTCTTGTTTTAGGGCTTTTTCATGAATGCTCAGAAAAGCAGTCGGGTTTTTTAGTTTTTTAAATTACCGTTTTTTATTTTTTATTTTTTAGTTTTATTTTATTACGATATCACTTTCAAAGTAATTACGAATCTAAAGAAACCTCTCAAACTAAAATCCATCGAGCCGTTCAGGTCGCAGAGCGTGCCAAACATTTGAATTTGGCGCTACAAATCCGCCATTTTGTTTTTTTTTTATTTTGATATACCCAGTGTCACTCTCACAGTAAATACGAATCTAATGATACCTCTCAAGCTAAAATCCATCGAGCCGTTCAGGCTGCAGAGCGTGCCAAACAATTATACATACATACATACATACATACATACTCTCGAAAAACATAACCCTCCTTCTGGCGCAGTCGGGTAAAAATACAAAAACACTGGGCAAGTGCGAGTCGGACTCGCGCACTGAGGTTTCTGCACAAACCTATCTATTTCGGAATCGAGTTTCGAAGATTTTTCAGAATTACAAAAACGAACTGTGATGCTGTAACTACAAATATGCAGTTTTCAGGCTTTTCCCTATATTTGTGCTATGAGACCTTGCTTCATGCCTTTCAACGTTCAGTTCTAGGTTAACGGCAATAACTTATAAATTTGGATTCCCTTGAGAGTGTCCAAATGTACGATTAATGCGACATTAGAGAGGTAATTAGAGGTAGGTAGATGGATTATTCCCACGAAAAAATAAAAGTATCACCTTACTCCTCACGATGCTCAGGACGTTTCCTGTGGCGGTTCGAGCATGAGGATTCCGTATCCACTTTCCACCACCTACTTCACTCAGATTACACCTTCGCAGAAAAAGATAACTACTTCTCATGCCCTCACACTCCGTACCATGGCATGGGCCAGGGCCGGACGTGAGAGATCGCTATCACCGTTTGCTTCCACAAAGATACGACGATGAACCGCCCAAGCGAGACAGACCTCCACCGTTTGTTCCACCGTGTCCTCCGGGCGATCTGCACAATGGTAACACCCGGTTGTTCTTTGGATCTGAAACAATGGACTTTCTGAAACTACTGCGTCCGGCGAGAACTTGCCTTAGGTGGAAAGTGAGGACACTGTACCCAAGTAACAAAATTTGGTACTATAAAAACCCTGAAAACGATTTAGGACGTGCTAATTAGTATTCATGATTAGTACTATAGAGGTGTTGTAAACTTTTACAAAACCCCAAAAAGGCCCTAGTTTTATCACTGATTTATTCTATAAACATTACTTAAAGTCTCTCACGGTGATACATTAGCTCTATAGTTGAAATTTAAAAGTGTCGTGAAACGATTTTTAGTACTAAAATAGTACTGTCTGCAACATTTATGTCACAAATTTGCACAATAAAAGTAACCAAAACATGTTTATAGTGGTATTTTGAACCATAAACGATTCCAGTTATCTTTTATGTCACACTTGTCCGTGTTGTTATCGTATCATCTTGAGTGTCCTTTAAGAACAAAAAATATATGGATTTAAGTTATGCTTTATGTCATTTGCCACTGTTGCAAAAGGACATACTATAAAACATTCATGAACCGTAACTATACCATAACTTGCACTTGCGAAAATAATTTTATCGGTAAAATCAATACGCTGATTTCAAATTTAACAATGCGCCTTCATAATTTTCGTGTTTTAATAAAATTTTAATGAATAAATTAAGGACTTGTACCGACTATGGCTGCTATAGTACATATTGACTCCAGCCGTGCTGCTAATGTGCCATCATGGCAGACCACAGCAGCCATATTTGTATCGAAAACGAATATGTCACCCTTTGTGTGTCGTAGCAGAAGCTCAAACTCATTTATAGAGCTATTTAGAATTTAAGTTATTTAACAACTGCGCCAGGAGTCGCTATGGTACTATTTAGTACTATAGAAGAGTTTTCGTGACTTTTACAGAACTAGCCCCATAGCGGTGTTCAGGGAGCTTTTAAGCAGCTAAATTGTTTCGTAATGGTTGTGCAAGGTACTTTTATAGCACAGATTTATGCTGTAATAGTGTTTATGATACTCCTACAATACTAGTACTGTAACCGTCATTTTGTCACATTATTAGTGCAAAGTAGGTATATAAAAGTGTCAGTAAGGTGGTCTATAGTACTAAATAGTACCATAATCGCTTTTTTCATATCTTTTACAGTGCAACACTTTAAAGATTCTTTTGTATGATCCTATAAGCATTTTAAGAGCTAAATTATAGAACTTAAATGCTCTTTAATCTTAAAGAACCAAAAAGCTCTCTTGAAAACCTTTATAGTACAAGCAGTCACAATGGTAACCATTATAGGCCAACTATATCACTGTTTGGTGATAAAACGCCTTGGTTATAGAAGCTTTTGTTACTTGGGTAGCGCTTCTATAACCACTCCTCAAAGAGATGAGGCCATAGGCAACTATCTGACAAATTACGCACTTAAAGATCCTAACACTGTACCAATTTCTTTTAATTTCACTACAAAATCCTCGTAAGGCCAAAAACGATGGCCACCCGAACCGGACCCACGCTACTAAGTTGTTCTCAAGTTCAAGTTTATAGACCTGGAACTGGTTCCACCACCAACTAAAACTGGATATGTATGTAAATTTTTATGTCTAGGTAGGCCAATGTATGAACGCAGACAACCAGTTCTGACAAAATAACGGAGAGTTTTTATGATGGCATTTAATTTATTATAGATTTTTTTTAGGGTTCTTTAATCCTAACGAGGAACCTATAGTTTCACCATGTCAGTCTGTGTTAATTTGTCTGCGGCACTCTATTAGTATCTACTAGAAAACTGTAAGCTCATTGATTTACTAAAAACCCGTAAGCTGTGATTTTTTTACGACTGAATTCTGAGGTAAAAAACATGAAAAAAATAATGTTAAAAAAATCAACCGATTTGAAAACTTCCTCCTTTTTACAAGTCGGTTTAAAAATGGCCCACATAAGACGCTACGCTACGACGTAAGTCCATTTTTTATCGTTATTAGCCTTTAAATCGTTATCATCATCATCATCATCACACATCACATCTACATTATTAATGTTCATACCATGACAATAAATGTAGAGCACTGTCGCTTTGGAAATTTCGCATGTACTCGTAGTAGCGGACCACTACGAAACCCTACAGTGCGCCCGACACACACTTTGCCGGTTGTTCCTGTAATCAAGAAAATGGTTTATGAGTCATTTAGATAATAAGTAGGTTTTGCCACAATACAGTTAACTAATATAAAAACTTGATTCTACAAGTCTATATTTGGACCATTTTTCCTATTAGATTTGTGTGATTTTTATGGATCTTTTCCTGCAGTTTCCATCATCCTCTAGAGAATAATACGCGGCTTAGTCCACAAATGGGCACAGGGCTTTATTTTCTCCTGCTTATACTTACGCTCCTAATGCCTAGTTTACATGTTGGCTCAGCGTCGGCCAATCGCCATTTTCTAGCCATTGTATAATCGGGGAAAACCCATTAACACAATGGCGATTGGCCAAGGCTGGGCCAACGTGTTAACTAAACCCGCCCGGTCGCGGAGCAGAAAGAATTTCGTACAATGATGTACGTACTTTTGGGCCTACTGACAGTTCACAGTGGTCACAAACATTTTTATATTAAGTGCGTTTTACATTAAACATTTAAAGGAAAAAGAATGTCTAATTTATTAAATAAATTATTGTTATTAACTATATAAATTATTTATATAGTTTTTTTTATATCATAACAATTTAAAAATCGAGTTAAAATTACGAATTTGGTAGAAATAAGATAATAAAATAAAAATTATCATTGTCATTCATTATTTAAATTTATGAATTTCGTTAAGGATTTGTTGTAGTGACTAAATGCTAATAAAAAAAAACCAAATTCAAAAAAGAACAAATCTTAAAATAACCGTAAAATTTTTACAGTAAAGGGTTTACAATCCCTGACGACGGAGGCCATTGCATCTGTGCAAACGAGACGCATTATATTTACGCGGTAGTGACAGAGACAGGTAATAATAGGTCAACGTACGAAATTCTTCCTGCTCCGCATCCGGGCTTTAGGCATAAGAACCTCGTCCAGATTCTACCTTAAGCGTGTTAACTGTACCGTTTGCCCATTTCGCCACGAAACTACCAACACTTGAATGTGGTATACATTACACATTGATTCTATACCCATTCAGACGGAACTGAATATGTATTTATGAGCCACTAGCTTCTACCAACGGCTTCGCCCGCGTAACAGTAGAAACTTTGGGTCCCCATTTCAGCCTCTTAAGGTGTGAATTGTGGAAAATTCGTTCTTAGTGCTCGTCTACGTCATAAAAGGAAACGTCGTGCAAAATTTCACGTTCCCAGTAGTAGCGGCTGTGCATTAACATGTCAGTCAGTCAGTTTCCCCTTTTATATGTATAGATTATACACCCACTTGCTTCACTTTTCCGGGCTGTGTTATTCTAATCCACAATTTCTTATGGTTGCAAAAAACCTACTCCATTTTTCTTGTTACAAAATTTTTCTCGTAACTTAAGCGATAAGTACGTTAGGTAACTCTATTCATGTTACTTTCACTGAACGCAAGTGTTACAATAACAATCTTTTAGATCATGCATGCATTTTCCATCGTACAGTACTAGTATGTACGTAAACGTAACTATAAAATATAACTGACTCTAAAGAATTATTGCCTAGTCGATGAATAGTTTTAGCGCATAGGGTCAACAGTTAAGGGGCCCAGTAGGGCCAATGCGTGAAAAATGACGCTAATCGCATATTCCAAAGCGTAAATGTCTATGGTGAAGAATGCTTTCGAAACTTCTTTTCCAAATTTTAGTCGTTGGATACTTATAACAGTTTCATGGCATTTTTTTTTTAGTCGTTCGAAATTTGACTTTGTGCGCTGTTGATGACAATAGGTTCTCTCTAAGATCTAGTAATACTTAGTGTTATTTTCTATTGGCTACGCACGATTTGTGTATTTAGCCAGTGTCAAATTTAGATAGTATTTAGTTTTAAATAGGTACATAATACAGTCACTTTTTTTCATTTGAATGCGGAAGTTTTTATGTTTTTTACAGTAATAAGCCGTAAATGTAATATTGAGTTAGCCGAAATCGCGCCTGATTCTATGTTTTCAAACCAGTTTGTTGTTGTTTCCAAACTACACCAATTTGTCACCACAATATCCACTACGAATCAATTTGCGAATAATTAAAATAACTATAGAACTTCACTCGAAAAAATCCCGCCAGTACTTCTGAAAATCGTTTATGTATTTTGTTGAAAATTAGTAATTAAATCTATCTTTATATATAAAAGAAAGTCGTGTTAGTTACACTACTTATAACTCAAGAACGGCTGCACCTATTTAGCTCAAAATTGGTGGGAAGGTAGCTTAGAACCAGGAAACGGACATAGTATAATTTTTATCCCGTTAAATATATAAAAAAATCCAAAACCTGCTCATTTATTAGTATAAGGAAGGACCAGGATAGTCGCACCAGTTTTTGAAATTAATTTATATCTCTTTGTACAAAAAGCAAGGTTCATTATTTGTAAAATGGCTAGGTACTTTGGTTTATTATCTTCATATTTATGAAAGGAATAAACATTGTCTTTGATATTTCGAGAGTATCGGCGATTTTTGCGGACCTCTAAATTTGGGACCACTATCCCCTAGAGGGGATAACCCCCTAGAGGGGATAGTTGCCTAAGCCATGTCAATTATATTTAGGATAGATGCTCCGTCGAGGAAGAGGACATTTATCCCTCAAAAACTTTGATCGCACCTAGCCGTCCCATGAAATCGCACAGACACATGCAATACGGTCAACTTAGTTGTAGTTGCAGAGTCTATCGATAGACAACTAAAATAGCATGTGTTTCATTTGCGAAACTAGAGTAATTGCAATCAAGGCAACTATACCCCCGGGGCGACTATCCGGGTTTTACCCTAGGGTAGACTGGTAGAGTAGGATGGAGTAGGGTAGAGCGGGAGCGAAGCCGCGGGCAAAAGCTAGTGATGTTATAAAATTACTTTTGCTTGATTACCCCTTGTAAAACTGAATATTTGACTACTTTTCCTTTTCGCGTCGAATGTCTCCCTATCTTTACTTGCAAACCCCACCCAAAATAAATATAACCTATCTATAAACAGCTTGATGCTTGCAGTTGCACAAGAATGCTAGCCATAATCTTCTGTGGCTGGGAGAAAAAAAAAGTATTTGACAGCATTCGTTTTTAATTTGCTGCATCCGGATAAGTCTTAACCGTTTACAAGAAGGTGCGAAAGTAGAAAGTCCCAACCCTAGCACTGCATTATGTGCATCTAAATAGAGATAAAGTTGACTTGATCTAAGTTTCCCTAGTTCTCGTGGGAAAATCTAGCCTATCTGTACTGGTTTTACCACTTTTCCAGCTATTTGACAGCGTGATTATTTTAATTAAATGGCTAGATGCATGTACCATTATGAGCATTATAAACACAGACAAGCATAAGTATTAAGCATTTAGGTACGGTCTTCGGTAATAAACACTGAAAATTGCATCGAATTAATTGGTCCAAAAAAGAATCCAAACGGTTCAATTTAATAAAGTCATAATTTAATCGGCTTTTAACATCAGACATAAAAACTAACACCTATTGTTTTTTATCCCAAGCTTACAGATCCGCGATCAATGGCCGCCTTCTAATTTCAAATTTGATTTAGATGCCCGCCCAGCTTCGTCTGGCAACACAAATATTTATGAGCTGAATTTTCCGTTAGATCATACGCTTAGTTGTTTCACGATTTAGATCCATGGATAATGGAGAGTCACGATTAGAGGGTATATAATTTTAAAATCAGCAAATAGGTAGGTATAATCGGAATAACAGAATTACAATTGAGTCGTCTTGCCACCTTCTTCGTGGTTAGGTGTGCCCCGCTTGGGAAGAGCATCGCCGTGTCCTCGTGGGGGCGATCGGCGGCGATCTCTCGCGCCGGGGCTTGGTTCAAGCCATGCTCCGGAGCGAGGAGGAGTGGCAGGCGGTCGCCTCCTTTTGCGAAGCAGTAATGCTAGCAAAGGAGGAGGCCGACCGCATTAGGCAAAGGCGCACACGCCGCCGCCGCCGCCGGGTTTCCGATCCCGATTTCCGGCCACCGTAGGCGCGGGCTCGCGGACGGTGGGCAATGGGTAGCTCGCTGTCCGTCCGTCCGGTAACAGACCGGTCCGAGCTCAGGTCGTCTACGGCGCGCACCGTTCCCGCGCGCCTCAAGGAGTTGTCAGCAAACTGTAGGGGTCCAGCAGGGCCGAAGCCTACTGGGGCCAAAGGTTATGTGAGACTGTCACCACGGGCCCCGGGATAAAGGCAAGGAACGGAAAGGCAGGTTTTTAGTCAGTAAAAGTCTGACACTATTTCCCGCCCTACCCAAGGGCGGGATTTGTCATTGGATGATTTTACCTACGTTAAAAAAAAAAAAAAAAAACCTTCTTCGTGGTTAATGACCGTGCGTGTCGCTGTGTCAGGACAAAAATCCTGCGTTTTATGGGTCCATAATGTAGCTATTCAAGCATGCGGTAGATTATATGTATGTCTTGTCCATCATCATCATTTCAGCCGAATTACGTCCATTTTTTATCTCTGTCAAAACTAAGTCTGTACGCCTTGCCCATAGGTCAAGATGGGGAGAATACACACATGTCCATCAGCTTACACTTTTGTAAGAATATAAGAAAAAATAAATTTCTTCCTTAGACCATCAATGTGTTTCAATTTCTAATGAGCCCGACGCCGAAATCGTCTAAACCTCGATCTCACCAAAGCGGATAGGAGAGGAGACGAGCGGAAATATGCTTCGAAGCTGGCAGCTTATTTCCACCAAAGCAGAGGGCGCGGGGACGGTCGTACCAGGCGGCGGTCGAACTAGCGACGCGCGGGGTTGCGACAGTCGTGGAGAGGATACAGCAGTTGGGACTCGAGGTGGCATTGCACAAGTCCGAGGCCATGTGTTTTCACGGCCCTCGGAGCGCGCCACCTCCGGGCTCCCAATTAACGGTAGGAGGAGTTCACATCGGCGTCGGGTCGACGACGAAGTACCTGGGACTCGTCCTCGACAGCCGGTGGAACTTCAAGGAGCATTTCCGACGTCTGGCTCCCAGATTGAACGCGACTGGGGCTGCGCTCAAGCGGCTCCTGCCGAACCTGGGGGGTCCAGACGCCTCCTGCCGGAGGCTCTACGCAGGCATCGTTCGGTCCATGGCCCTTTACGGTGCGCCGGTGTGGGCGCCATCGCTACGAAAGCGAGTGGCGGCCCGGCTAACCGCCTGCCAGAGGGTCATGGCCATCCGGATGATCCGCGGATACCGTACGGTGTCCTGTGAAGCGGCGAGCCTCCTTGCTGGCCTACCACCATGGGATTTGGAGGCAACAGTCCTTGCACACATGCATGATCTACGCGTGGAGATGCAACGTCGGGGCGAAACTCCGCTGCCGCGACAAGTCGCGGCATGGCGGACAGAGCTCCGGCGGGATCTCATGGTGAAATGGCGAGAGCGACTGTCGCAACCTCGTGCTGGGCACGCCAGGATCGAGGCGGTAAGGCCCCTCTTTGAGGCGTGGCTGGAAAGGCCCCACGGCGTCGTCACCTTCCGTTTGGCGCAGGTGCTGACCGAACACGGCAAGTTCGGTCCGTACCTGTACAAGATTCGTGCGGAGACGACGCCCGGGTGTCGCCACTGTGCGGACCGCCCGGTGGACACGGTGGAACACACAGTCGAGGTGTGCCCCGCTTGGGAAGAGCATCACCGTGTCCTCGTGGGGGCGATCGGCGGCGATCTCTCGCGCCGGGGCTTGGTTCAAGCCATGCTCCGGAGCGAGGAGGAGTGGCAGGCGGTCGCCTCCTTTTGCGAAGCAGTAATGCTAGTAAAGGAGGAGGCCGACCGCATTAGGCAAAGGCGCACACGCCGCCGCCGCCGCCGGGTTTCCGATCCCAATTTCCGGCCACCGTAGGCGCGGGCTCGCGGACGGTGGGCAATGGGTAGCTCGCTGTCCATCCGTCCGGTAACAGACCGGTCCGAGCTCAGGTCGTCTACGGCGCGCACCGTTCCCGCGCGCCTCAAGGAGTTGTCAGTAAACTGTAGGGGTCCAGCAGGGCCGAAGCCTACTGGGGCCAAAGGTTATGTGAGACTGTCACCAAAGGCCCCAGGATAAAGGCAAGGAATGGAAAGGTAGGTTTTTAGTCAGTAAAAGTCTGACACTATTTCCCGCCCCACCCAAGGGCGGGATTTGTCATTGGATGATTTTACCTACGTTAAAAAAAAAAAAAAAACCAAAGCAGAGGGGAGAAGTGTAGCGGAGAGAAGATGTGAGGCTTGAAAAGCAAAGATGTGAGCTGTGAGAGATTGAAATTAGTCAACTTCTGTCTGTCTACGAAAGGAAGACGTCATGTCGTTACAAAAGTTATATATGAATTTGCTTGAAGAAGAAGAATTAGAGGTTAAAGAAACACAATTAATTAATTTAAAGCCTGTCAATCATGATATCCGTGCTGTCAATCTAATGACGCTTTGGGGTGTGCGAGGCGCAGGGAAAAGGCCGCCCGGCCGCCCCACTTCTCCGCTCTACCGCGTCGAAAAATGAGACATCTCCTCTCCTCTCTGCTTGATCCATTTTCACCAGAACTATCCGGAGAGATGTGGAAATAACGAAATCGAACTGGTTTATTCAAACACATCTCCTCTCAACTCCTCTCGTCTCCGCTTTGGTGGATACCAGGCTTAATGCTAAGTGATAGATGATGAAGCGAGCGACCTACCGGTACATACCTATTTACTTACTTACTTTTAATAGCTTATAAATAATAGGTTATGGGGACCACAGATGCTTTAGAGTCTACACTTGGTTGTATGCATAATACATGTGAAGGAGTGGTAGCGATATTCCGGGAAAAAGTAGCTAGATAAAACTGTGGGATAACTTACTTATCTTTGTATCTACCTACCTAACTGAGAAACCTACAGTCGGACGTCTGGTGATTATTCAATCATGTCTAGTTTTTTCTTTCTTAATAGAAAAAAATAATTTGCATAGAATGTATTCTACGCAAATGATTTTGCTCATGGTTTTCGCACCCATACATTAACTCTAATAAGCACATGTCAAATTGTCATTGAAAGAAAATGAAACACAAAGCTAAAAGATTTGCATAATAACGGTTTAGTCAGCTAAAGGTACATCTCTAAGATTTTCCTAGTATTATCTACAATTGCCTATTTTACTCTGTCATTATCCATTACATCAAAAAAGCAGAGGCGCTTCTAGCCTTCGGAGCGCCCGTGAGCAACCAATAACTTGGCGCCCCCTAGTAGACATGCGGACAAAATGGAATACTTATAGTTTATTTATCCGACTGCGCCAGAAAGAGAGCTTTTGTAAAGGTGTGACATCGTCTAATGACTCTCGTTCGAGGGCGTGTCAGACTTTAACTCACTAAAATCACACATATGTTCCTTCAGTTACCTTTTGCGTTCTAGGAACACAAGTATCTCTTTCATAGTTTTCCCCGTGACATTAGCAGGCATCGCCCCTAATGGGCCCTTACAGTTTTCTGACACCTCATAAACACTACGCGCCGTCGAAGAATCGGGCTCAGCCCTTATAGGACGACCGCACGGCGAGCTATGGGTATTGCTTGTCGTCCGCAAGCCCGCGCCCACGGTGGCCAGAGATCGATTTGAGATTCCCGACGCCCGGGGCGTCTTCTGTTGCGACGGCTGGAAGCGTTAGGATGCTCTACGTTCCCTTATTCTTGCGGCTGCCTCCTTCACTAGCATTAGTGCTTCGCAGAAGAATATGACTACATCCCATTCGTTCTCCGGAACGAAAACAAATGGGTTGTGCTATGGTAGGTTAGGTAGTATGAGTTGAGTAAGAGCAGTGGTGGCCGAGTGGTAACGCCCCTGACTTTCAAGTTGAAGGTCGCGGATTCAAACCGAGACTTGGGCTCGGACCAGTCTGTTACCGGACGGACGGACAGCGAGCTACCCATTGCCCGCCGTCCGATGCTATGCTATGGTAATATGTATTATTAAAAATCGCGCGTTCGCGCGATTGGATTCCTTAGCTTGATCCCTCTTTCTCGCTCGCTTGACATTTTAACACGTCATGGTATGGCTCTCCACAATAATAAATCTTGAATAACGTTCATTGATCAAGATAATATCAGCATTCAATGAGTCTTTCCGACGCGGATTTACGCGGTGGTTGGCCTCGTAATCTGCGGCCAATGACGGCACCAGATGCTGACTAATGTTTTAAATATTACACTTGTGTAGGTAAAATACTTACAGTTGTTGTAATTTACATTTGTCTTTGTTTATTAACATGTCAATTTACTTTATTAATCACGTTTGTTGCATTTGTTGATAGAGCGGTAAGAGAAATGCATCATCTGTGAAAATTTCAACTGTCTAGCTACCAAAGTTCATGATATACACTTTGGTGACAGACAGACGTACGTTTTTACCCTTTGGGTACGGAATCCTAAAAGGGTCTAATGGTCTTATAATAATATTCCACAACAATAAAAAAAAAAAAAAAAAAAAAAAAAAAAACTATCACACAACACCGTCTAGTCCCAAGCTAAGTAGAGCTTGTGTTATGAGTAATAAACAACTGATAAACATACTTCAATATTTCTACATACATATTATAGATAAATTACATCCAGACACATAACAAATGATCGTGCTTATCACACAAACATTTGTCCTGGGTGGGAATCGAACTCACGACCGCCGGCATAACAGTCAAGTCAGACTAAAGTCAACAGTCAGGGTCACTACTTCTAGACCAATAGGCCAGTCTAAGCTACAGGTCCTATTGTGAGTTCATACTGTGGCATTCCGCTGTAATCGTAGAGCCGTTTAACAGGGTGCTCGACCGTGCTCGACCAAGTTTATATATCTTCAACCTTCCATCAAAATGTGACCTTGCAGCAGACAGATGCTGCTTAAAACAGTTTTAACGCCATCAGGGTCACGAAGACTATTCGAGGATGCACCTTTTTGAACGTGGGGTTTATTTTATATAGTAGGTATGTATACCAAGGTATTGGTACATAATAAGTTTTCATTTTTATTTAAGGATGCCCACAAACGAGGAAGGACTCCTGTATCGTGAGTGCGTTCACAAATATGTAGGTAAACCTTAAATTAAATCAAAATAGCGGAAGATAGGTGACTTGCCTCTAGCGCGTGGACCGCTGAAATAGTGGCACGATTCCAACCAGGTTTTGTGAAGCCCACTGGGGCCTAACGTTATGTGAAAATGTCACCCGGGGCCCTGGGACAAAGGCAATGAATGGAGGTAGGTTTTTAGTCAGTAAGAGTCTGACACTATTTCCCAAAAAAAAAAAAAAAAAAAAAAAAAACCCCACCCAAGGGATTTGTCATCGGATGATTTTACCTACCATAAAAAAAAAACAGGTTTTCTGATTGCGATGTTAGCGCGTAACATGTCTTCCCTTATAATATATCAATGAGGGAAACTATCGTACCCGAACCCGGAGCAACTATTGTAGGCCAAACAAATATTTTCGTTCTGTGTGGGAATCGAACCTACATAAGACACGTGTACCACGTGTCAATTTCTTAACTACTGCGCCAATCGAGCCGTCAAATCTATACAATTTCCTTTTGAATGTCTTAAATTGTACTACACTTTTTTAAAATGTTTTAAATAAGTAAAAACTAATTTAAAACAACACAAAAAAACAGGAAGCGGAAATTTTAATTCGATCACGTTGAATTTTGAGGTCATTGTCATCTAGAGGTGTATGATCATATTTTATCAAAGTGATTTGTTGCACTCACTCTCCTTGAACTTTTGCATAGAAAACTAAACCATTCACCTCATATAAGCACAGTTACAACGAAGTAAAAAACAGGATAAAAATAAATACCCTAAAAAAGTTCTTTTGACTTCAATGTTACTGGTTAAAAAAGTAAACGAATTAATTAAAACCGAATATATTTTATTTCATCTACCAACACTGTTCTCGTAATGTCATGTGACGTGACATCGGTGACATTAAACAGTACGTTTTCCTTTACAATATTCTTCGTTTTTTAATAAAATTTAACTCGTTTGGCAGATTCCTATTGGCTGTAACGTTGTCATAGTTTTCTAATCCAGTGATAGTTCTTATTACTGAATTGAACCAACGAAAACATACTGTGTCAATCCCGCAATAAAGTAGGTGAAATGTGATTGAATTTGTGTAAAATAATCTAATTAAATAAGTTAATGAGCTAGTTTAGTTGATAACATCGTCGAGAAATAGATAACAGGTAACTAAAAATCTGTACAATTCGCTATAATATGAGTGATATAAGCTGTTAAAAATTGCACAGTCAGCCGTGCAAATCCAATACAGTAAAAATAAAAATTTATATATTTAGATTACCTTGAGAGCTAACTTGAAATAAATTTGCGCCGTAGAAAGTTTTAAAAAATCTAAAAAAGATCTAGAGATACTGTAAAGTTGATTAAAACTTTTGTATACTTCTTTATCTACCTACCTATCATATTTTTTTTATATTGCATGCTCACTAACTTTGTTGAAGGTAAAGGCTATTGGGGACAGCAGTATAAAGTCAAGTAATACCTTGATCAACAGCTGAAACCTTAGCAACTTAGAAACAACCTTGGAAGAGAGATAAGATTACCTATTTGTGTCACAAAGAATAATTAAAAACATTAGTTCAAATGAGTATTTGCATAAGGAAAACTGTTTTCTGTTTTGTATAAATTTACATTAACAAGTCATCATTCATGTTAGAAACTGTTCACATTAGATATTTTAATTCTATTGTTAAAAAAGAACAAACTTTTGTGGTGTTCTGTTTTCAAATCAATTTGTGCTGATCTAAAGTTTTTTTTTTTTATGGTAGGTAAAATCATCCAATGACAAATCCCGCCCTTGGGCGGAGCGGGAAGTAGTGTCAGACTCTTACTGACTAAAAACCTACCCCGTTCCTTCGTAGCCTATAGTGCTGATCTAAGGTGTGATAAGCTGGCAAAGTATTCTGTTCTACTTACCTTAGTAGAAGCATTAAAATCATATCAGAATTTAGCCATCTCTCTATTGTAACTCCATTGTCCGTGTTGTGAACTAAGGTATCCATATTTTCTCATCTCTAAATAAGCAAAAAACTTGTCTGTAAACTAAAGAGGGGTTGTGAAGCATGGTCACATATAATTTTCGTGTTGTCAAAAAGTATTGGCTGTCAGAATAATGTCTGTGAATATATGGCAAGAATGGGTCATTTATCTTAACATACCTAGACTTCTCCATGCCTAGGAACGCCTGTTAAGCTGTTGGTCTCGGTATTGTTTTATTTGTAGACCTTTGACAGCTATTTTGGATAGTCAGAAGCCAGGAAATATAATAACAGTCTTGCCATGGAGTATCCCAATATCTGGGCTTTGGAAATAACATATACAGCCACTGCATGTAAAATACTAGTAATCAGCATTTTGATTGGATGCTGACCCCAATATAGTAGGGGAACAAAGATCATTCACAACCTGTTACTGTAGATGCCATTAAACAAAATTTTTATCATTCTTTCAAAGGAGTTGCGTTACATTTACAGGTACAAAATGCGGTGGGTGCTATTATCAATACTGGTGCTGCTATGCAGTACCTTTGTGGCTCAGGCTTTTGAGGATCAGGCCTTAGAAGACGATGACTTTGCGGAGTTTGAGCAGTTTGAGGCAGAAGATGATGATCTCGCTGGTGGTATGTATTTCTCTGGATTTTTATGAATTTTGCATTGCTTGCCTTAATTAAAAATGTTTGGCATTCGATGATAATCTAAGTTTCTTATAGAAACTTAAGTTTTCACAAGAAATTCATATAATACAGTGTTTACAAACTTTTGTAGGTTATTGAAAAAAATAGTGGAAAATACTTAAGTAATATCAATTGGTTTAAAAGGTCTTCAAATAAATATAATTTTACAAATTATTGCCATCATGGTTAATACTAATCTAAAATTCTTCTACATCATCAGACTTTGCTGAAGAAAAGGAATCTCCTCCTCCTTCAAAACAGAAGATATCTTCAAAGGATCAGTTTGAAGCCAATGTGGAGACTGAAGACGAGATCTTAGTGGAGGTATGTTTTTACAACAAATATCTCCACTAAATATTGCTTTTTGTAAAGTCCACATACCTCTGTTAAAACGGGAGGATCTACCGACCAGACGCGTATTTTGGTTGGTCTTGGCAACTGTTCCGATAGTTGATTTCATTCTCAGAGCAATTGTATTGTATGTCGCCTGCGTATGTTGCCTGCGTCGAATAAATTCTATTCTATTTTAGACTGTTGTATATGTTCTAATTGTGCTCCGACCATATAGGTATTTTGTCTGGTCCGGGCAACTGACAAGATAGTTGCTTTCAGTCTGTTGTTTATGTTCTATTTGCGTGGAGAACTCTAATACCGCAATGCAGGATTTTAGAGTTTTAGTTCCTATGTGGCGTCATAGATGTCGCTACATAGATATCTCTAGAATAGTAATGACAATCACAGTATTACAATTTTCACGACATAAAAACCACTTAAAATTGAAATATTAACAAAACTACAAAGTAAAGGCTGCAACATGATTTGTAAGACTTGGGTTCAAATCTAGCCAGACACCTTACTCATGTAATTTATGACTATAGCCTACAAAACGACGAAAAAACAGTGATACTAATATAAAAAAATCGAGATGTGACATCCACCAAACCGAACTGGGCCCGCATGGTTTTTTTTATGATAGGTAAAATCATCCAATGACAAATCCCGCCCTTGGGCGGAGCGGGAAATAGTGTCAGACTCTTACTGACTAAAAACCTACCCTGTTCCTTCCCTGCCTTGGATCCAGGGCCCTGGTATGCATTTTCATACCTCCCCAGAGCCCCAGACTAGGCCTCGACCCTATTGGGCCCCTATGGTTTGCTGACAACTCCTTGAGGCGCACGGGAACAGTGCGCGCCGTAAACGTCTTGAGTGGGCCCGGATGGTGGATTACTGCTCATTTCCTCCCTAAGCAGGAGGTCTGACTACCAGCAAAGGGAGAATAATAAGGCTGATTATGCTTTATATTGTAGGTCTAGGATTACTTTTGATATAGCCTATCATGTGGAACAGAGGCGTCAGAAAAACACTCGGATTGCCCTGTTCTTTAAGTAAATACGGTTGTACAGAGGTCATTTACATTGTTCATTGAAATGTAAATTAATTCTTTTGTTATATTTCTTGAAAGTGTGAGTGTGTGAAATGGTGAATTCAGTATTATATCTGTTATGATAATTTTGTATTTTGTTTGAAACATCACTTTTTCTTAGAAAGTCTTGAGAACTGATTCTTTTTTGGGAATTAAATAAAATGAGTTAACATCTTAACTAATAAGTTTAATGTTTATCTTTCACACTGTTTTTACCTGTCAATTTTATTTCTAAGATTTTTTATGTGGAAACTTGTACTTGACCTTCTTCTAATTATAACGTCTTTTACTCAGCTGTAAGTTTTCATAAAATTAATAAATAAAGATGTAAGAATGAGGGATCATACGTACATACATTGCAAAAAATACAAAAGGTATCGTTTTCGGCTTACTTTCTTCCCAAGATGACGTTTCGCAAAGTTCATGTGGAAACGTGCCATGTTATTTTATTTTTTTAACAATGCAACATCACCCACCCTGTGTTCTATGATTTCATTTTTTTTTTCATCATTAATAAATTAGTTACTTGACAATTAGCACATCACTAATTATAAAAAAAAACTTGTGTTGCAACTGTCATAACTATTTATTATAATTATATATTTTGTAATTTTTGTTCAGGATGAGGACAACGAATTCGAGCACTTCCAAGACCCTGAGGAGTTCGAAGGGTTCCAGGACAGTGCTCCGCGCACATCTGAACAACCAAAGATCACTATTTCTAAGGTAAATGACTAATTTCATTTTGTTAGTGGAACCAAAATCAGCAGACTGCGAGCAAATGGTAGCTCGCCGTTCGATAAGGCCTACGTGGCATGCTTTGTGTTCCACGGACGCCTTAAAGAACTGCCAAAGAGACACCAAAATGGAAGGTGTCCGTTAGGGCCCATGTCTGCTAGGGCTGAAGGATTGTTCCAAAGAGTTATCACGGCCCTGGAAGGGGCAAAGAGCAGCTGAAGAAACACTGGTAGACTGGACTCTCTTACTTCACCCAGACTGCGAGAAATTATTTAATAGTAACACAGTCACATAAAATGGTATACCAAAACTTGCTTTATGTACAAGGTGTTAAAGTTCTGTTTTCACTGCTATCGAATTAGCCTTATGGACAATCTATTGGAGTTCCCTAGCGACTAAGTAAGTCATTAATTTTTTCATCCCAACAGTTCTTTGTTGCCCAATCACAAAAAGGAATGTTCGGTCATATGAATAAACCAGTGTTCTAATCAGGGGCGTAGCTACCGCCGTATCTGCCGTATCAATTATACGGCGCCCCCGCGTTACAGGGGCCTCCACGTAGGCGAAACTTCGCAACATGTTATCCACAACCGTTTCGTAGGGTAAAAATGGTGCTTTATATTTACAAATGCTTATTTATAAAAAAACACCAATTTTTTTTTATGAGTTCTGTGCGGGATTTTTGTCACTGGTTCTAATAGACAATTTAAAGAGTTTTAGATTGGTCCCTGTGGGATTTTCGTCACTGGTTCTAATAGACAATTTAAAGAGTTTTAGATTTTTTTCTGATTGTTTTTTTTTTTCTGTAGGTTAATTATAAAATGAGAAGTTTGAACAACGTGGCCAATATAGAATATAATGGCATCGCAAATTTTTTTCATTTTATAATCTACATTTTCTTTAAAATATTTTCTTCTGTTTCCCCAGGTTCCTATAATGATCCGTCCCCGCTGGGACGCGTACTGGCTGGAAGGCATCCTGTGCTGCCTGCTAGCGTCGTACGCGCTCGCCTACGTCATAGGGCGCGCGAAGAACACCTCCATAGCCACCAACTTCTTAAAACTACATAAACCGCTACTCGATGATAATTTTACGTTAGTTGGTAAGAATTATAACATTATATACCAATATAATAAATACTAGTATCTATAAATATTAGATTTTTCAATATAATATTAGTATCACACTAATAAGTTTGATACTAAACGGCTGAAAGCATTTCGATGAAACTTGGTAAACGGGTAGACCATATCCCTTGGGATCATTTTTTACTATCACTTTTTGATTGTGTATGAGATTTATTATTATCATTTCAGACAGGTTTAGAAATATTCTAACTTAAAAATGGTTGTTTCCAGGAGAAACAGGCTTAGACGTAGTAGCAGCGAGTGATGAACGCGGGTGGAGACGCGAGGCAGAGCACTGCTTCACCATGTGGTGCAGTGGACGTCTCTGTTGCGAGGGTATGCTGCTCACACTCAAACTGATCAAGGTATGAGGATACCGATGAGGATGGCTGTTTGGCTTCGATAATTTTTTTGGATACTAAGTCCTTTAAGCCATGTCTTCGTATGAATAGTTTACCATTAGAATACGGGTGCAACACATTCTAATGTTTTTGTTTTGTGTTATTCAGCAGCAAATGTGTGTGCCAGTTAGCCTTCTTGGCACACTTCGCTTAGTATCCAAAACCATGATAAATTTCCTAGCTCCATTTTACTGAGATCGCGCCTGTTTCAATGACTTCACATATTGTCCAGATGCGCAGATACATGAGATATAAAACCACGCCATTTTTACATCACAATATCCACTAGGAATCAATCCGTGAATAATCAAAACAAACCTGAACTTCTCTCGAAGAAATTCCGTCAATAACTCCCCTCTTCGATAATTGGGCCTACTGTCCACACGCATAGCTTCATAGACGCGTATCCGTTATTATACGCGTGGTGTCCGCCTGCGTGTGCGGCTAAAAGTGTTAAGGGTTGCTGCACACGGACCTCAAGCACAAAACGCCGCCACCGACATATTTCCTGTAATTTTCATACATTTTATATGGTCTTACCTCTTACCACACACGATTGACGCCGGTAGCCGCCACCCGTGGCGGCATTCGGTGGCCCGTTTTCCCCGAGCCTTAGTGTTATGGTAGCCACCACGTTACATTATACTTGCGCAAGTTAAGACTTGCGCAAGTATAATGTAACGTGTGTTGTGCAGAAACTTGCGCAAGTATACTGTAACGTGTGTGGTTACCATTATAGTCACATCGATCGTCAGTTCTTTTATTTTCAATCTTTTTTTTTGTGTTTTTTATTTATTGTTTTTTTTTCCTGTGCGAGTCTCAAATAAATGTTTTTCTTTCTTTTCTTTACCCACTCCCACTTAAGTTTGGACCGCCTACAAGACTTCATTTGATTAGTCTATCTAAATAGTCCGCTAACATATAATTTCTCACTGTTACAGCGGCAAGACCTAGTCCACGTGCTCTTAGGTGTAGTTAGACCAACTCCAGACACTTTACTGGTGCGTGTGGAACTCGGCAAAGACGACAGCGACCCCTTCGTGTTGTGCGTCGCGCAGAAGAAGATCGCCACCAAGCTGTCCAAGGAGATGCAGGACTTGGTATGTGGAAAATAAAAAAAATATGTTCCCTGTGTTGAAACTAAAGTTTATGGATAAAAAATTAACCCAAAAAAAAAAAATTATGGAAGGGTTTGTCTGTGGGAACAGAATAACAGTATTTAGACTGATTTTTGAATAATGGTTACCAGTGGCGTAACTATACAATCTGAGTCCTGTGGCAAAATAATTGGATGGAAAATCTTCAACTTTGTAATTTAATTTGGATCGGTCACTGAAGGACATACCTAAAATATTCTTATTTATACATAAATCGGCAGGTTTTCTAATACAATAGCGTATCTATAAGGTGTTTTTAAAGCTGACAAAATATCACGAGAAATGGATTCTTTTCGCGTTTGATAGAGTTTAATAATTTACTTGAATTTGTATATTTACTTCTGAGCTCAAGGACCGGGCGCTCCACCAGGCCAGAGGCCCGTGGCATTTTGCCGGCCTTGCCACCGTATAGTTACGCGACTGATGGCGACAATAGTTTAACCAACCAACTATTCGCCAGAGTCGTGTGTTTGCGACTGGGTATTCCATATCTCTTCAGTCCCCATAAGCACAGGCAGAAGAGCTGACGAGATGGAGTATTTGGCCGTGGATGTACGACCCTAGCGAATAAACGCGAGTGTTTCTCAGATATATCCGACGCAGGCGGTTAAAGCCGGTTAATGGTACTTTTCCCCTTGAGATACTTTTCGATATTCACGTGAGCAAAATCGCAGGTTGAAGTTACTCTTTATTGATTACTAACAGCTGTCCGCTTGATGGTAGTAAGTGGAAAAACAAAACAACAAAAGAACATATTTTTGGTATAAAAAGTATCCTATTTTGCTATTCCAACACATGGTCTACCTGTGTATCAAATTTTATACAAACCCACAAATTTTCGCCTCTATAATATTAGTATTATCTGCACCGGCAGTCACATCTGTCGGGCGTCCTGTAACAGCCACATTTGATGGCAAAATTCTATCTCGGTCCTGATTTAACATTCCTGTTTACAGAGCGTATTCTGTCCGGAGCGTCGTCCGGGCGACAAGCACGGCCTGCCGTCCTCGATGTCCGTGATGTCCGAGACAGCCGAGGCCACGTCCGCAGTCCTAGACACAAGGGTGTGTGCTGCCTTAGAGCACTACCACCAATACGTGCAGTTCATACATATCTCCGACAAGTACTCCGGTCCCAAGCAGATAGAGTGAGTAACAATATCATTACATAGATATAGATCGCAGATTGAAAAAGATGGAAGAAAAAAGATTGCACGTAGCGGAGATGAGAATGTAGAGATGGATGTGTGGTGTGACGAGAATGGATAAATTGAGAAATGAGTATATTAGGGGAAGTTTGAATAGGAGAAGTTACTATAAGAGTTATGAATTTACATGTGGATGGATGGAGAGGGAAAGAGGCCAAAGAAGAGATGGATGTATTGTGTGAAGAGTGATATGAAAGAAAAGGGAGTTAGTGATAGCGTGACGAGTGACAGGACAGAATAGAAGAAAAAAATGTGTTGCGTCGACCCCAAATAAAACGGGACAAGGGCAGGAAGATGATGATGATATAGATTGCAGAGGCCACTGACACTAGGGTGTGTGCCGCTCTGGAGCTCTGCCACCAATACCGCGTGTTCTAGGAGGCAGATTGGGAGAACAGTTCCTAAAAGAACTTGGGGGAGGTTATTTTCCAGCAGTAGTACATAGGAACTAAACAAACAAAAGCCAAACATAAAACAAAAACCTACATCCCGGTATCAGAGCTCGTCGCGCAATTAGAACATATAAAACAGTCTAAAAATCAGACTATCGCCCGTAGTTGCCCGGACTAGACACAACACCCGTCTGGTCCGAGGATCCTCCCTTGTCATAGGCAATTGAATATAGAGTGAACTCAGGTTCACTCTATGTTAAACACAGATATTCACAAGAGCAAGTTTGCATTAATTGTATTGGTTCAATTTAATTTTAATTTTGTTGCACAAATTGTTAATGTTCCACAAACGAGTGAAGACACTGACTCCTGTAATACAGGTACCACCTAACTCAGGAGTTAGGGCTTCAATTGATTATGTATCAGTCTCTTTATGTCAATAAAACTTTATTATTAACATTCAGTTAGATTAGAAGCCGCCCCCATGGTAGTTGGGAAAAAGGTATAGCAAATAAGTTGCACTAAATAGGCCGTCGTTGTCATGGTTACGCCATTACAACGACGTCGATTGAGACCCGAAAATCTGTTACTGCGTATACAACTTTCGGTTCAACTTATACGCCGTTTATTGTAACGTAATATTAATGAATTGATCGTTCGTTTACCCCCCAGGGAGGCAGCGGTGACGAAGCCCCCGGACACGGAGAAGGTGATGCTGATCAGCCTGGCGCTCGGGCCCGACGGCGGCGGCGACGAGGTGCGCCCGCTGCTGCAGCTCGTCTTCCACCTCATGGACAAGATCAAGAGGCTCCGGCTTAGCAAGGAGGTTCGTACAGCTTTGTTTGAAGCTCATAGCATAGCATCAGCCTTATAATGTTCCCACTGCTGGGACTCAGGCCTTCTCTCTAGGAGAGGGAATGAGACGTAATCCACCACGCGGGCCCAGTGCGGGTTGGTGGATGTCACATGTCTTGGGTTTTGAGAGCAGTGGTAATGAAATAAATAACACAAAGTAATGCGCCTGGCTGGGTTTTAACCCGCGACCTACAACTCGTAGACTGGTCATCTTTTAGCTACCAGTGGTTTATATTAGTATCTATTTTTCGAATTTTTTCTCTTTATTTATCTTACTAGCTTTCCCAGCAAACTTCGTACCGCCAATGAGGACGCTACGGGTATTACCAGAATTAGCAGAATCCTTTACAAAATGATATTTTAATAAGAGATGGTGTTGTATTCGATTTTTTTTTTTTGGTGAATTAGTCCATCTCTTTTTCACCGTTTAAACCTTCCCTGGACCGGTCCAGCCGATCACGAGTTTTAGCGAGACTAACGAACAGCTATTCATTTTTATATAAAAGATTTACATTGTTCTCATATAGTAGCAGCGACAAGAAACATGTAACCGAGATATTTAACATAACATGATTGTAAAAAGGGTCCATGGAGTTTTTTGCAAATTATTCTCTATCGAAATCTACGCTTTGAAATGTGTAATTAGCATCATTTCTTTTTTCTGACAGACTGACTTCTTGCCCTTTCAAAAGTGCCTGTAAATGGTTTATTTGAAATAAAATGCTTTGAATTTGTATCTTGTTTAGGACCAAATTTTCCGTAGTAGTTATCGTCTAACTTGTATATTACCGCTTACCGGAAGACGCAGCGATGGAAAGCCTCTTACAAGGTGGACCGATGACCTGCGGGACTAAAAAGGTCACATGAGCAATTCATCTAGAGCAAATCATATTCCGAATTCCTAGCAGATCATAAGCAATTCTTCTAATGTTCGTAAAATGGTTGCACAAATTAGTCGAATCATACTCAATTCACCCCATATCAGAATCTTATTCCTTGTAAATGTTGCCGTTAAAAAAAAATATGATTCATAATTAGATTCTACAAAAGTGGCCTTTTTAGACCTGCTGGTAAAAAAGGACGCACAGGACCGTTCATTGTAGCGACACTGGGGGAGCCTTATGTGCAACAGTGGACGTCTTTCGGCTGATTTATTATCAGACCGGAGTCCATAGCCAATTAAAAGAAATCATAAAATTAAATTAAAAATTAAATTAAAATCACAATAAAATTAAAATATGCTGATGATGAACTCGTATGGGGTTTACAAGTTCAAATTGATACGAATAGTCGTACGACTTCCTAATTGTTAAGACTCACCCGTATTTTCCGGAGTCCATCTTAAAGCCAAGAGTTTCCATCAGGCGAGGTAGTGATTAAGTGCGAGTCTATAAACAATAAAAAAAGCATTGCAGTCTATTTATTTATTTTTTTACACTAAATACTGCTTATTTATGGAAAAAAATATTATAAAATACAAAGTTTCCTTTACGTTTACATTCGTTAACATTTAACGCTGTCGACGACTCGGGCTCGGTCGGGACGGTAACCGGACGGCCGGACGGTGGACGCGCGGACGAACCCATTGCTCGTCTTCCTCGAGCCTACGCCTGCGGTGGCTGGATATCAGGGTCGGAATCCCGGCGGTTGGGGTGTGAAGAAATCCGATCCCTTATGCGTGCGGTGGCTTCCTTCGCTAGCATTACCTCTTGGCAGAAGGAGGCGACCGCCTGCCACTCTTCCTCGCTCCTGACCATGGCTTGTACCCTGGCCCGGCGCGAGAAATCGATACCGCCGATCGCCCCCCACAAGAACACGGCGGTGCTCCGTCCAAGCGGGGCACACTTCCACCGTACGCTCTACTGTGTCCTCCGGGCGTTCCACACAATGGTCTGACGATGGAACTTCCCGATCTTACCATGTCCTGTGAGTATGTCCTCCATTTATGGATCATATTGATAACCGACATTAAGTCGAAGGGGCCGAGTGACCTGCGTTCGTGGGAGAATACCCGAAGCAAGTCCCTACACGTGGTCCTCGGGTGGTGGTAATCAGGTGACACTAACTGGTGGTAGGTTTCGACAAATGGCTTGATACCATCCACTGAGCAAAGACGTACTCACTCTCACAAAGTGCACCTCACTAAAATACGAGGTCTGCACTCTTATCTCGTCGCAGTCCACCTTCATCTGGAGACTGGGAGAAGAGAGCTGATTTTTAGTTCTCTTTTCCTTTCGGAGACGCAGATCAGAGGTCTATCCGACGTGTCCGACCGTTCATACCTAGGGTTTACCTTGGAGCACAGCTTCAAACCACACCGGAGTATGTACGCCCGGGACGACATCTGCTATCGACATCTCAGGTGATTAGGAGACATCCGGGTTCACATAGCATCTAAGTGAGGCGTCGGATACGGCCCAGCAGCCTTCCGCCATATCTGTGTTGCTATTGGTAAGACTTTAATGCCTACCTTTAATACAGATTATGCTGGTCGAGAGATGCGAAAGCTAGCGCTAACATAAGCTATAGTCTAAGGGGCAACGAGGGTACCCGGATGTGGATTCGCACACAGTCAATTGTTTGGACCTTCTGCTGACAAGAGATCCAGATCACTACTGTGTCGATATCTTCGCCTTTAGGCAGTTCCGACCACTGTCTGGTTAAGTCTATGTTTGTCTACTCCCCGCCCGATCCCAGCCTAAAAAGCACATATATATACAGGTCAGCAGATTGGGATGGTATTCGCTCTTTCTTTGCATGCTATCCTCGGTAGCCCACTTGCTTTACTTCGGCGGATGCTTCGTCTTGCGCAGATGCCGTGACGTATGTGTTGCGAAAAGGAATAGAGTACTACATTCCGTTCTCTGACGTAGCAATGTCGGACCAAGCTCGACATTGGTGTTTGCGCCCATGCAATTAAGCGCGATTCATATCGAGCTTGAACCGACACTGTTATGCGTAAAGCAAGCGACGTGACTCAAGAATGCATTTAACAGGGCAGCCAAGTCCTCCAAAAAGGTGTTGCGGAGGTTTCGGTTTGACCACATTAGCCGAGTTGGGAACAAACTTGCATCATACCCCGATAGTGCAATGTGTTTTGGTCCCTGGCAAAGTCGGTTGAATCGAACTTCTGCCGTCTCTCACTTCCGCCATTGCTGAAACCCGATGGGTCGCTGACCCACACTGCTGAGAAGAAAGCAAACTTATTTGCCTCTCTTTTTGCGGAATCTTCGCGTCTGAATTCTGATGACGCGCGGCCTTTGGTTTCTCCTGATGGGTGCGTTACGAGTGGATATTGGATATTCGTATCCGTCAGAGGAACGTTCGTAGGGCCCTGCGTATCCTCGACGTGAACTAAGCCAGTGTTAGAATGGGGCGGTGCCAATCTGGTCAAGTTCAATGCTACTAAAACCGCGCGTGTTACTATTGTAATTTTACTTTTGGTATAGCTACAATAAAGAGTAAATCTATCTATCTATATATCGGTGGCAATATCTATTTTTTTCCTGTTTAACCCCCGACGGAAAAGAGGGGTGTTATAAGTTTGTCTGTCTGTCCGTGGCACCCAAACGAATGGACCGCTTTTGATGCGGTTTTTTTTTAAGTTTGACGTGTTTGTCCGTCTTCTGTGTGTCTATCCGTGGCACCGTAGCTCCTACACGAATGGACCGGTTTTGGTGCGTGCAGGTGTTCAAGGTCATCAGCTCGTTTGTTAACTGCGGTAGGATTTTTAAACACTTAATGGGTTGCTTTATTTTAATCATGTGTCACCTAATATTTGAAATACTCGTGTACAATCAGGTCCCATTGAGCTGGTCTGATGATGGAGCTCAAAGGTAAGAACCCTCGATCGCTTATTAACATAGCAAACCTATCGAGTTTATGCTCCTTAGATTGGCCTTAACCAGTTCTATACGTTTCTCATGGTGACAAGGATCTGACGCTAGTACTGGGAGGTGGCTGATGAATGCCTATTAGTAAACCTATCAAGTTTGGGCTCATTATATTCGTCTTGACCACTTCTATACATTTGTCATGATGACAAGGACCTGATGCTGGAACTGGGAAGTGGCTGATTGAACTTTGGAATGTCTACTAGTAAACCCATCGAGTTTGGGCTTATTAGAATCGTCTTGACCAGTTCTATACATTTCATATTGATGACAAGAACTGTCGGGGTTTTTTTTTTTAATTTTAATTGTATAGTATTGTATGTACATGTATTTATTACAGTTGTTGTGTTACGTTACTATGCATAATAAAATGTACTGCAGGCTCTGGCGAAATGCGAAAAACGTCGGCAGAAGGTGGCGGAGGCGTGGCTGCGAGGTGCGCACGCGGCGCGGCAGGAACAAGCCGCCGCGCGCCGCGAGGAGAAGCGCAAGCAGGAGAAGGAACGCATACTCGCCGTGAGTACATATGTAGCTCTCCACCATGTGTAGCGCGGCAGGAGGTGGCGGAGGCGTATGTTCAACTACATCATCTTAACTACACTTATTAGAGAAGTGGCGAGTACTGGCCGACTAGTCTGTAAAGCCGACTATTCGGTAAAGCCGATATAGCCCAGAAAATTCGTATTGGGTATTAGTCGGCAACTATTCAGCAAAGAGTGAATGAATGAATTTCTCAAAAAAAAAAATATTATACACCGTTAAATTTTGGTCGTTTTAATCCCGTGGAGGATCGATTCGATACATGAAATTTAACGGTGTATAGGAGGAATTCATGATCATAAAACGTAATTATCAGGTTAGTGTCAGTATTTGATATGATTGTTCATACTCGTAATATAAGTTGTTTTTCCCTACCCACCACGAGACATTATCGCTTGTTACTGTTAGTTAGCCTTGACTTTATGGGAATCATTGTGTAATTGATAAAAAAATCCTTACTTTCTTTTTGACTTGAATTTTAATTGAGCTTTTTAACTTTGATTTTCATTTTTTACACAAATCACCGCTTTTTGTAAAGGTAAAAATTAACAGACAATGCGAAGTAAAGAAACATGTTGAACACGCGAATCTGCTGAAATCTGCTGGAAATTTCCGAATACCCACAAAAAATTGGCCGACTCACCAGTCGGCCTTTTTAGTACCAACTAACCGGCTAGTCGGCTAAGTCATAGTCGGCACATCTCTAATCATTATCATAATATGAAATATCCACATTAATGTATAATCAAATCACAATGATTAGAATTGTTTAGGCGGGATTTCTTCGACTGAAGATCAGTGTCTGTTTTAATTATTCGCCCTAGTAGATATTGTGATGTAAAATTGGTGTAGTTTTGTATCTCAAGTGTCTGCGCAACTGGAAAATGTGGAATCATTGAAACAGGTGCGATCTCGGTAAACTGGAGCCGAGAATTTTATTGTAGTGAAGCGAGAAGGTTGACTTGATACATTTTTGCTACCAAATACTACAAAAACATTAACATGTGTTTATTCATATTCTAATCGTAAATACATTTAGTATTCATATGAAGACATGGACACACACATTACAGTATACTTGTGCAAGTTAAGACTTGCACAAGTATACTGAAACGTGTGTTGGAAGATACTTGCGCAATTTTCTGCTCAAGTAGTTTCTAAGCCAAAAACATGCATAATATGCATTTTATAGTTGAAGAAAGCCGAGAATTTTAAAGATATGCAATATCCGTTCGAACTCAGAACGGATGTTCAAGATAAAATTCTTATTTCAATTTTTTTTTGTTTGTTTACATTTGCTTTTTTATATATTTCAGGAGGACGACCCTGAGAAGCAGCGTCGCTGGGAACTAAAAGAGCAGAAACGTCAACAAAAACGCAAAACACCAAAAATGAAGCAATTAAAAGTGAAAGCCCTGTGATCAGGGAACGTAAAGTTGGATCACAGCGGCTTTACCCTGAAATCAGTCACAGTAATATTATATACAATCTTTTGTTATTTATCTTAAGTGTTACATACTCAATGGCTGCGAATAAATGAATTTTAAGTTATAATTTTATTTAGTTTTATTGAAGTTGTAGCCGGAAATATCAACCACGGCCACAACCACAAAACGCCGCTATCGGTATATTTCCTGTAGGTTTCATACATTTTATATGGATTCGCCGCACACGATTGCCGCCGGTGGCGACACTAAGGCCGCCATCATTTTTTTTCTTGTAAATAAGATCTTAAGCTAAGAATCTGGCCACATTGCTACGGCGAGACGCCTGACTGCCACAGATAAGAGGACAAAATGTTCAATGTCCACTATCAAATTAACCAATCGCATATCCCCCCTATATTTACTCTTTGTTCATATCCTAGGATATACATATAAGATCCTTGATCTTGCGTCACGTGACTGCGTTGTAAAATGTTGGATGCTTGATTGGCAAGGATCCTAGGGAGTATCATCTCTGTCTTGTCAGGCCGAGAATTTTTCGTTATACCAGTCTTGATTTAAAGACCCCAAGCTTGTAACTATCAGGAAACACAGATTAGCGCAGGGAATTCCACTCCTTAGCTATACGCATAATGAATGCGTTCCCAAAACGCTTTGTACGTATCGGTGGGGTCTCCACCATGTACCGGTGGCGCAACGCCGTAAGTCCAGATAACCTCAGAAGAAAAATTCCGGAGGTATGAGGGCTAGGCTCTGTGTTCCATCATCTCCCTTCCGATTTAGGAACAACATACTTCCACACATTGAGTTGATTTAACTAAAAGGCCTGTTTCTTGGAAATCTTTCACTGGCATAACCGCGCTGAAAAAAGTCTACGAATCGAATACCCATATATTTATATAACCATCTCGTGAATTTTCACGAGATGGTTCAATGTTTGTACAATTTATTTATTTTTAGTTATAACGCTACAGAAGATCGGTTACAACTTCAGTTTTTAAATTACTTAAAATAGACTGACCACCACAAAAAGTCGTCACGATAGATTGGATGCGGGAGGCGGATAATCGGGCATTAACTCTGCGGATGGTTCGAATGAGTTACTGTGGGTCTCGCAAAAGGATACACTGTACTGGCTTCACCCAGAACGGGAGAACTTATTGGGTAACTCATATGCAAAAAAAGAAACAGTTAACTGCAATAGGGTGAGTTGATGAAAAATATAATTTAAAAAGCCTTAGTGCTCGGCCACAGTGGCAGCGCGGGTGCGGTGCGGCAATCATCTACACAAGAACTTCCTTTGAGTGGCCACAGTGGGCACGCGGCCCAGGAAGCGGCGCGGACTGGTCAACGCGGGCCGCGCGCGGGCAACTCACGCCTTGCTTATTATAACGAATTTTAATACGGTTTTTTTTTAATAGATAGAGTGATTCAAGAGGAAGGTTTATATGTATAATACATGCATAATAAAGTAGAGAAACACTGATAATTTTAGAGGTTTCTAATGTGATGTCGTAAATAAACACATTTTTTTGCGCTTACATTACAAACCCTACAAAATAGATCAAAATAATGTACTATAGTATTGTGCAACCTATAAAAGTCTACAAAAAAGTAGTACATTACTGGACGGACCATCACCCGCGCCGCTCCCGCACCGCGCTGCGCTGCCAGTGTGGCCAAGCAAAACGCGCCCGCGCCGCTGCCCGCACCGCGCTGCCACTGTGGCCGAGCACTTAGGGCCAACGCTACGTTAAGCAGGACCTTATTCCTTAATTACTAAAGTTATATTTGACAGGGATTAGTAACATTTTTATACTAAAAAAATTTGACGCCCAACAAAGTGCATAATTAATTAAAAACTATTACATGAAATACATAAACTGCTTATTACCACCATGTGAGCGTGAGCAATAAAATAACAACAAAAGAATTTGTGCTAAAGACTAATTGCTGACCTTAACCAAGCCAGAATGCCCCAAATCTATTGTAAAAAAGAAATTTTGAATCTTTAGAATAAAACAATAATAAGTATTAATCAAAGCAATATTTATTTCAAATATTTGTTATTAAATTAATAAGAACAAAATAACAAAATATGTTAACAAATATAAGTATCTACTTCTAAGTCACAAAAGCGTGGATGGCAAATAAATATTATGTGTTGTTTAGACAATAATATTGAATTGGTTTTATGAATTTTTGTAGATGCAATGAGATCTTCATACAGTCTTATTCATGTCTACAATTTTTACTATGTTACATATGATATACAAATATGTGTAATGCTCATTTAATATATACTTAGATTATTTATTTAAATGTCACTCTAACAAATTAGAAGACTTGAAAATATGTATAAAATGAAGTGCATATGTGACTTAGACCAAAACAAAATCATTTGTTCTCAAAAAACACTGCAGTGCTAACTTGAGGGTAACCATAAAAAATATTATAACTCTCACAGTTTTCTAAAACAATGTTTACAAAACAATTGTCTAATACAGATACAACATGTATCCAACATTTGTACCAATTCCAAACACTTTTGAGCAATTTGCTTAAACATTAATGAATGTAGCTGCACTATCATTTATCGATGGGTGGATAATACATGCAAAATTAACTCAAGTACACGAGGAGCTAGGAACATTTAGAATCAGCTTCTACACTTATATCCATGAATCAGTATAAATACACTGAAAATACATTATTTAACATTCATTAGATCACTTGAATACTACTTCTATATTTCTAACCTCCGCCACTCTATCTTAGAGTAAATATGATTCGAAGGTCAACACACTAGATTTTGAGGTGGTCGTGTGAGCATGACTGACTGGGTGTCATTCATCAACTTGTAGTTTCTGGATGCGTGTGGAGACACAGTCCATGTCGGGCGAGGGCTCGGCGCGTTGTGCCGGAGGGTCGGCCGCCAGGGCGAGGTTCTCCAGCGACTGGCAGCGCTTCGCCGGGCTCTTCGCACACTCGTGGTTGTACCCGCTCGTCGATGGCTCTAACAAACTGTTTTTGAACTCGCACCCGCTATCGCTCACGTCACTACCGATCGCGTCCGAGTTTTCACTCTTAGTTCTGTGTCTAATTGGCAATACGTAAGGACAGAGTCTGTTTTTGTTGGTTGCTCTCTTCATACAATATCCCACGGTTACGTTCGACACGTATCGTGTGTTGAGACGCATCACGCTGTAGTTTGACTTCGATTCGCGTAAATAGTCGCGCCGCGCTTCGGTTATTGCACTCAGCATACCCAAGTCCTTCAAGGCTTTATCCAAATTCTCCAGGTTCATGTGGCGAGATTTCTGTGAACAACACGACAAAATTAATAATGCGATTTGCCATCTTAACTATTATGCTAATCTTCTGATAGTACGTACACTTTTTTCGAATTCATTACATTTCATCCTGGATTAGATCTAGACAGAATTCACGAAATATACATAGAAAACAGTGAAAATAAACATCACAAAAAAGTCATAATAAGGAATGACAAGCGCTACAGCGGGTTGCCAGTTTTTAAAAAATAAATGTAGGTAATAAACAATTTTTATACTCATATAATTGCGTCGTGACAATAAGACGATTATTTTTACAGAAAAAGAAAAAAGGACTGTCATAATTACTCATAATCAAGGGAATTTATTTATCCTTAATTACCTTTTTAAATTTTCTTCATAAAGCATTATTATTTGTTGTCATGTCAAACTGCGTCAAACAGTCAACTATTTACTGAAATATTTATTATTTTTATGTACCTACTGAAAAATTATGGCTGAAGTATTAAAAGAATGGCTCTCGGAAAGATTGCAGCGTCTTATATCATGGGAAGCCGACGAGTTTGGGAATATGATGAAAAACGGTTATGTGATTGCTTGTGTACTTAACAGCTACAATGTTATTAATGAGGATAAACATTTTTTAATAAAGGCTAGTTATGCACCCGAGGATATTAAAAGCAATTGGAAATATTTAGCTGAATGGTTAGTGGATATAGATGTGATTTTAAATGCTTCCGACCTTGAAAGCATAAAAGATGGCAAAGGTTCAGCGATACTTCGTTTATTCTATCAAATGTTCCTTCATTTAGACAAAAAAGATCGTACAAATTTTATAAAAAGAGAAAGGAAAATGGTTTCTGGATTAGTTGAGAAAATCGGACATAGATTTAAAGTAGAGAATATTCCTGAAGAACACGAGTCAGTCGTCGATAATCTCTCCAAACCTCTACTAAATGAAAAGCATTTTATAGAATGGCAACAGAAGAAAGCCGAACAAGTTAAAGATACATACGATTACATCAGACATAAATACTCAAAAATGCTTAAGAACATAAAGGAAGCAAATACTCCGATGTGCTTTGAAGCTGTGCTGCCACCAAAATCGACAGGCAAAGAGCGAAAAGAAATGGAACGTTTTGCTCTAAGGTACCCTTGTACATTTGAAAATTACACTTATGAACAGCTTCTGGCTCTGGAACAAAATGCTTTAGAACAAAGATCTTCTATTTCTGGATCCGAGTGGACTAAATGTTTCATGGATAACCTTCACACGAGAATGCGTAAGAAAACGGATTCTGAGGAGTTCCAAAATGAACTTAGACATAACATAAGTGGTTCAATGTGGGATCTTTCTATTGCTGAAGAAGAAACTAAGTTGGACACTGAACTTGCTAAGAAAGTGATGAAACTATCTCAATTTGAAAAGCAAATGTGCACACAAATAATGGAAACGAAACAGCAAGCACGAAATTTAGTCAGGAATAGAATTCAAGCTGAAAAGGAATTTGCACATCAAAGATCCCAGCAGTTCGATCAGTTTCTTGATAATGTCAAAGAACAAATACATCTAGATAACGTAGAAATAGATTTTGAAAAACAGAGACAAATCAAGCTTCATAAGAAATTATATGCAGAAAAAATGAGAAGAAAACGCCTGCATTATTATGAAATTTGTTACGAAACAATGTTATCAATCGTGGACTATGCAACTAAATATGCGTACTTTAAGAAATTGATAGGAGATGATATTCCTGATCATTTTATTCATGAATGGAAAATTCTTTATTTTAAACAACAGCCAATATTTGATATTTTGGAACCTCCAGAAGACATTTTGAAAGAACAAGCCGAAGAGGAGTCTTGTGAAGTAGAAGAAGAAATTATAAGACTTGAGTTAGATCGACAAGAAGCTCAAGACGATAATGAATTTAAAGAATATCACGATTACTCTTATCCATGGACTTTGGATTTATTAATACCTAATTATGATCCAGATTCTGAAGAAAGAAAATATGAATATTTGGGAACTCGCATATTAGGTCATTTGGTTTACACTTTACTTGGAATTAAATATCCATATCCACCAGCATTACCACCAGCTGACTTGCCACCATATTCATCCAAAGCTTTATTACGCGGCCTCCCAGATAGATCCATAACTGTACCAATGCAAGCTCTTCTTAAATTGCGTAAAATTCTCGTTGTACGCCTTGAAACTGCCATCAACTTTTGCTTGAGAAGATTTAAATCAGAAATGATAGGTTGTGTTGATGTTGACCTGTCTTTTGATAAGTTTATTGCTGCTGCTCCAGAGGAAGAAGACAAGGAACTTATTAGATTAATGAAATTGGATGACGACGCTACGAGCAAAACCAGTGAGTTAGCTGTCAGTGCTATGCTAGGAGTTATTCCGGCCAATACAAAACAAACGCAAACACCAAAAACTTTGCCAGAAGAAGAAATTAAATTATCTAATGCTGCTGAACTCGGCAGATACGCCTATGAATCCTTAGGCATAGGTGATACTTTAACAGATCATCTCTTAGCAGCTATGATAGTAGAATATCTTAAAGACCAAGATGATATTGACGGTTTTGTACTCATTAACTACCCGAATTCGTATAGGGAAGCGCAAATTTTAGAAGAGACTTTCTCTGGCTTTACACCACCTAATGAAGCTGAACTACTAGAAGATCGAGACGATATTTATCTTGAAGAGTGCATTATAAAGCATCGCAAAAAAGAAATAGATCCTTATAAAGAAGTAAGAGTATCTAAACTTGTAAGTGATCCTCACAAAAACAGAATTGAAAAACCGTTTGAAAGCTATTTCACATGTTATCTTCATCTTAAAGAGACGGAAGATATTCTGCAAGAACTTGTAATATGGGATTTAACAGACGAAAATTCTGAGTTGATTGACCGATTTTACGCTGTACTAGGTATCAATTATAGTATGTATTACGAAACCATAGATAAGGAATTTTTAGCCCAAATTTGTAAATATATAATTGGCGATTTGCTGCCACAAATATCATCAAATGTACTTTTTGGCGAAAATGTCCTAAGTAGCCTCGAATTTCCGTCAAGTGACGACAAAAGATTGAAGTCCAAAATAGTAAAAACTGAAGTAGTGAACGGAAAATCAAAAGAGAAAATATTACGTCATGGTTCAAAATTGAGTAGAAGCTCTTTGAGCCATTCGCTGGAGATAGTGAAAGAGCCTTCTGTAGATGAATTTCCTGAAGATGCTGTGGCTTTAATGGAAGAAGTGGGTGGGGAAGACGTTGTGAGTAAGTCGATTACTATTGTTGAAGTGCATTTATTGCCTGGTGAAGAAGATTGGGATTATGGGGATATAGCTATTTCCCAGATAATAGGTACAGCACTGGCAACTTGTTGGCAGGCGATTGAAAAAGTTTATGTAAGAGACATGAAAGAATTGTTCTTTGCAAAGAGGTTACAGTTAAACTGTTTGATTCCATACGCGAGATTTATTAAGGATAAAATGGAACAAATAATTACTTTACCGTCTTATAAACAAGACCTTGTGTGCCGCTTTCAAAAAGATTACAATGATTTTGAAAATGATTGGCGAGACATTAATTTGACGAAAAATGAATGGCACTGCCGGGTTAAAGAGTTACAAGATCGGTTGTATCAGATTTGTGATGAGAGGAAATTACACGCTGAGAAACAAAGACATGCTCTAATATGTGATAATTGGGCTTTGGAAGAACTATTGACCCTAGTTAATACTTACATATCTTGTATGCAAACGGAACTGAATAGGTAACGTATGTTCAAAATTGATTATAAATCTATAGATATTATAATAATTAATAACGAACGTATTAGGTAGTAGTAACAGCTGAAATGTGTATATAATATTTTAGATTTCTTTTTTATATAATTATGATTATTTCAGATCGATTTTGACATTTCAAGCGCTCCATGATTTTTATTTTGCAATGATCAAACATACGCCACCAATGGATAGAATATCATTTAAGGAATTGAATAAAATATACAGGGAATCCGATGAAACTTCTGGGAGTAGACGGGGAGGTGAAGATAAGATGTATAGGCATTTAAAATCTTCATTTCAAGAATTACAGCTTAAAAATATTGAAATTGATTTCGAAAATAATCCTTTTAATTTAGTGATTGAGAATAATGTTAAATTTGCTTTGAAAGTTATTAAAGACACGAATGACTCATACAGATCTATAATAGCAAGAGAATACGGCGAAATTGCCAGAATTCAACCAGCTTTAAAAAAGAAAGACGATATTAGTTCTGAAGATTCTGTCGTTAATCTTGAAGAAATCTTTAAAGAGAACGCATTAAAATGTATTGAAGAATGGACGATGGGGATCAATGGAGAAATGTATAGAGCTAGCCTTCGAATGCTGGCGCTTCAGTACAAATGTTACCGTGATATGAAAATGTTTAATGATCATATTTATAGAACGTTCATGGAAATACAAGACGATATTGACAATTACTATATAAATGAGATAAAATCGGTTGATAGACTTTGTAAGTATTTGCAAATGGCAGTTGAAGATGGTCGAAGAATTCCGGAAACGCTTGTACTTGAACATGATACATTTACAATTGATCCTAATCTCTTACAATTTGCACAACAAGAACCACCAGTTGATACGGGACCCGTAACTGAGGAAGTTACGACTATGGAATTCAAAATCAGCCAATTAGCTACTTTGCGGTCGCAGTTTAAGATCGTTGCACCAACTGGAATAATTCTGACACAAGCTTTCATTTACCTTCTCCAGGATTTCTTTTTCTTTGGAAAAGAGACTTGTAGTGGACCTTTATTTCCGGAAGCTTGGATGAGTGTAAATCCCGAACAAATTCCTAAATTAGTATTTTTGCTTTTTGGTGAAACAGTATACCTCGATTGGAGAGATTTTCTTATATATAGTTTAAATATTCCTTTTCCCCAAGTGGATGAACTATTAGAAGTTCGCAAAAGATTTCGATGTAAAGATCTCGGGTCCACCGAGTTGATTAGTAGAGATGATTTCATAGCGGAAGAGCTTTGGTTCGAAAAGGATTTCGATCCAACAGACAAACATGAACAACTTAGAAAGAATTTAATAAAACATTTCTTGTTTGAGTTATTTGAAACGGAAGAAAACATGATGAATTACTCTGCATTTTTGTTGGCTTTTTGTAAAAACCCAGATCCTATACAAGGTTTTGTAACAGCATTATCTATGGCTGTTGGCAAAAAGACTTGCTATGATGTGGAAGAGTGTAAGGAAGTAGTTCTGAAATTGATTAAACTCAAACAGTATAGAGATGAATGCAAAGCTTGTGCCAATAAATGTACAAAACAATTTCTTGATGCGTTATTAGAAAAAGTAATTGTTTATTGTGAAGGAACTTCTATTATTGAATTGAAATACGTTCCTCCAACAGAAGACAAGAAAGGTAAAAAAGGAAAAGGTAAAAGTCAAACTTCGAAGAAGTTTGACTCTACACAAAGCGCACGTATACCCAAAATGCAAAAGAGTTCTTCTAAAACTAAAGTGGCTCAATCTGAGACTAACGTAACGAAGAGTACGTTCATATGTCGACCATGTGAAGATGAGGTGGAACCGGAACCCGAACCAGTGGAGATCGTTGAAGCCGAAGAAGAAACGAAAGTCGAACCTGAGGAGGACCCTGACTTAGCGTACACTGTGAGTCAGGCAGTTATATGGAATGTTTTAAGGATTTGCTTGCCTGGACATTTTGTGATGATACCGGAAGAGAAGAAGACACCTTATGAAGATGATGTAAAAGAAGTTCTGAAACGTTTAGAAGTAGATACGGATAATGGCGACATTTACGTTTGTAAATTCGTTACAGATCCGAATATATGCATGTTGTTGAACACAGTGAAGAAATTTACTGCTCTGAATATTATAGAAGAAGTGGTTAACATTTTCGGTTAATGGTCATGAACAGAGGTGGGAATAGGTAGAGTATAATTTTACCTAAAATTCGTGGATGTAAGTAAACTACGAGTAGAGCTAAAGGTAGAACTACACTGCTAACACGTGTGCCACACACGCCGATCTGGGCGCGTTGGTCTCCATACATTTTATATGGAAACTAGACTTGTAGAGCTAAACTTGATCCACGCCACGCGACGTCGTTCTATGTACGAATCAGGCGGGATCCACGTTTGCGTCGGTCTAATATAGTTCTATTCGATTCCATTCGATTTAATCCCAGGATCGATGAAATAAAATTACTAACAAATTATTTGAGGAATTTAAGTATGTTTTTGAGCGGTCCTGTGCGTCTCGCATCCTTCGAATTCCCGCGACCCTCACGAAGTCATCGTCCTCTTTGTGGTGGTGGACCAGGTGGTACTACAGGACCGGTCATTATGGCGACACTTGGAGTAAGCCTATGCCCAGCAGTAGAAAGACGTCTTTCAGCTGAAATGATGATTGTTTTTAATGTTCTGTACTAAAACTGTTAAATAAAAGAGCTTTAGTTTTCAATTATATAATCTATTATATTATGATTCTTTAATATAACAATTTAGGTCAAATTCCTTAGCCCTGGGATTTAATTGTCATGCTTGTGATTTCGGGATTTAAAAGGAGGTATTATTTGCTCTATGTTAGTTACTTCCACGAACTTTCGGTATATAATAAATATTCTACCTATTCCGATCTCTGATCACAAAGGAAAGTAGGTATTACTATGTAGTTGTTTATTTTATTTTTAATTATTTTATAATAAAAATGTGTTTTCACTTTTTAATTGAAATTTTCATTTCATTTAATACTATAAATACGAAAGTTTGTAGGTATGTATGGATGTTTGTTACTCTTTCATCAAAAACTACTGAATGGATTGCGATGAAACTTGGTACCTTGATATAGGATGTAGCCTTGGAATATTTGTCTACTATCACACGGGCCAAGATGCTTGCAGCAGCTAGTAAAAAATATACCTTTACGCACGCTTAACTTGTTCATATTCTTACCTATAAAATACGCGGCAAATAAGTTGGCGATCGACCTTCAATGCTCACTAACACAGATTTTCGGGTCTCAGTCGAAGTGGGGAGCTGCGCGTAACCATGGTAATAACTGCCATTTTGGTTCAACTTATTTGCAAAGCTAAGAGATAGCGCACACGAGCAACATTTGCTTCCGCAAGTAATTTGTTTCTCACAAGTTACAGGTTTGTATAAAATTAAGACAGAGACAAAAACAAGTTGCTGAAACCTGTGGTCCAGAACGCAAAGGGCAACTGAAGGACACAGTTGTAGTTTTAGAAAGTTTGACACGCCCTCGTGCTCCACCCAGATCGGGAGAAGTTATTGGATGATTTCCCACCTTAAAAAAACCTGCATCGACGCAGCTCGTTAGGGTCGATGCCTGCCAAGGTTAAATTGTTCGAAATAGTTACTACGGCCCCGAAACGCAAAGGGCAACTGAAGGAGCACAGATGCGTTTAAGTCAGTCAAAGTTTACTCCCTCTCGCTTTACCCAGAGAGGTAGTGAGCTTTTCATTACTTCCCAAATAAAACAAAAAATCCAAAAACCTACTTATCAACATTTTAACATTTTCTCAAGCACTTTGTACCTTGGTAGGTACTAAGGGCGAGTTCCTGAATTGAGTATTTTGAGTTAAAAACATCTCAAAGCTTATTTATTTAACTACCTTTGACAGGTTTTCAAACTAAATTAAGCTGGGTAATGTAACATGCAATGTAACACGCAGTAAAAGACTGCCGTCCACATTGTAACAATGTATCATGCAGTGTAACAGAATTCCCATAGTGTGGACGCCTTGCGCGCGCGAACAGAGCACTTAACTATACACCATTAAATTTTGGTCGTTTTAATCCCGCGGAGGGTCGATTTTGCATGAAACACTATCGATTTGTAAAGATAAAAATGAAAAATAAAGTCCTTTTTTTAAACTCGAATTAATTTACTCATGTACGAAATTAATTTATATATCAATGGGGTAACGATGTATAAAAAAAAAAATTAAAGAATCTTTTAATTTTTACTTTATAATAAAATTGACGACAAAGAATGAAATTGAAATAATAAAACAACTGAATTTAGCATTCACACGTGAGGATGTGATAATTTGAACACTTCGTGGCCAAATGATGGTTTTGCATTGTCATAATCGAAGAGCCGTTCCATCAGACTCTTGGGGTCTAGCGGCAGGTTCATAGGATTGACGTCAGCTAGTATGTGTGTGTACATTTTTTCTTGAGTGACTTTGATAAGGTTGTATTTAGTGCTTGTGAGGTCTTCTCGTCGGAAATGCAGTCTAGACGCCGTGAGGAGCAAGGTTCTGGAAAAAAAGTGTAAAAAGTTTGGATCAACCAAATTAAGGTATTATCTACCGAGAGCAGAGGGCACCATGAGTGCCTATCCTCGTGAGAGCGATCGGTAGCAATGATCTCTCGCGCCGGGGCTTGGTTCAGGCCATGATCCGCAGCGAGGAGGAGTGGCAGGCGGCCGTGTTCGCCTCCTTCTGCGAAGCAGTAATGCTAGCAAAGGAGGAGGCCGACCGTATCAGGCAAAGGCGCTCACACGCCGCAGCCGCCGCCGTAATTCCGATCCAAATTTCCGGCCACCGTAGGCGCAGGCTTGCGGACGGCGGGCAATGGGTAGCTCGCTGTCCGTTTGTCCGGTAACAGACCGGACCAGGTCCAAGGCGTTTACGGCGCGCACTGTTCCCGTGCGCCTCAAGGAGTTGTCAGCAAACCGTAGGGTCACCAACCCAGTAGGGTCGACGCCTAGTCTGGGGCTCTGGGGAGGTATGAAAATGCATCACAGGGCCCCGGATCCAAGGCAGGGAAGGAACAGGGTAGGTTTTTAGTCAGTAAGAGTGTGCGGGGTGCGAGTTTGTAGTAGATATAAAAGCACTGATAGGTTTTTGGATAGTTTATTAAAAGTTCTTCAAATGTTATGTTAAATGTTACGTTAAAATGTTATGTTAGATGAATGCACCCGGCCCGTTCGGTGTCTCGTAATGCACTGATGTTTAAGTACGATTGTAGTAAATTGCTGCGTTAGCAGGTGTTCGGTTGCTTGGACCGAACATATTCCGGGGCGGCAAAGATGCAGTTAAGATGAGGGATGAATACAATCATGTTAGTTATGATGATAGTAATCTAATGTTAGTGGTTATTCTTAAGATATTACAAAACTATAGCGTTTAGAAAAGCTTATAGATAATCTTAATGTCTCTAGTTTTTGTTCATGATTGGTGAACACGCTTTATTTTGTTTTTTAACCACGCACACTTGCACTGCACTTTGAGTGGGCTGACGGTCAGCCTCGTTACATTGTCGCGCACAAGCACTAGCACTCGCGTCGTTAACGTTTCGTAGCTCGATGTCTGGGGAGATCAGCACGCGTCGCATGCGGCGTCGTCGCCACCGCCACAGGAGCACGGCCGTGCCCACAACCGCCGCCAGCACGAGGGTGTAGCTTACTACGTAATGATGGATGTCATGTGGTGACAACATCTCATCTAGTTCTACGTCACTGTTTCTTAGCTGTTTGATTTGTTTGTAAATTTTGAGCAAATCGTCATCTAATTCGTCCTCCTCAGTTTGATTGTTGTGAGCTTTCTCGATCGGTAAGCTCACGTTGATAATGTAGTTTAGTTGGTCAATCTTGGGTACGTAAATATTTGACTGAACCGTTAAGTTATTGTCAAATTTTGTATTTGCATGCAAGGTAAAATCTTGCCCTTTGATAACACAACCCAGTCCGAGGTATATTACTCCTGCTTGGTTGAGTTGTTCAACTGTGATATACTCTCCACAAATTATTTTAAGAGAATAGTTGTTACAGCAGTGGTATAAATATACTGAAGGGTCGTTCAACGGTACCCACATGTTTGAACATAAAGTTTGTACAACTTTACATTGGTTAGTCTCATGATTGAAATTGCAGTAATTGTTGTTGTCACTGCCTAGACGGTAAACAGGCTTCTTTAGCAAGCACATATACGTCTCTTCTTGAGTGAGACATGTTGAAAGATCTTCGTTGTTTGTCGGTATATACGTGTCCTTTTGCAAATTAACTGCAATGTATTCTGATTTCGGCATAATGCTTGTCATATTCTTACCTAATTGTTTAGGAATTGGTATCACTCTGTATAATTTGTATCTATCTCTGCTGATTAATGGGAATAATATTTGGAATATAAAATATTTTTCAGTGGTCCGTGCTTTTATTTGCAATAAATGATACAGTTTTCTCACATCAGTTTGATCGATAGGTAACATTAGATCATCCGTAAGTTGGCCAGCAATGACGTTGAGTTCTTGTTGTAGTTGTTTAGGCGTTAATAAATGTATGTTAAACTGACCATGGCGAATGTCCGTCAACGTGTCGAGTAAAGTGTCTTGATTACCCCTTAATGTTTGGAGTAAAGTATTTGCAGTCAATGCAGTTACAATTTGTCCTTGTACTGCACTCATGTTAGTCATTACTTGTTGTACTCCATTTGTTAATTTGTCCAATGTATCTAAATGATTATTTATATTTTTGTGTTGCTTGTGGATAATCTTTTCAGTTCGTTTCAGGATGTTGTATTCCGACTCTACAACAGATGTTTGATTTTTCCATAATTTAGCCAAATGATTTTGATTTCGCTTTATGAGTTCAATGTCCTTAGTGTATTGTTCAGCGAAACGCTCATCCAATACGCCGAAAAGATAATTCGCTACGTAACCTAGCCCATTGATAAGCCCACGACGCTGTCTGGAGTGTGCAATGAATTGTTGTGTCATCAAGAGCGTGTTGTAGTATTTTAGTTCGAGGAACTCGTGCTGTAGTTGCGGCACTATCATGTTACAAACACCGCTGTTTATATTAGTACATGTGTTATCTAAATGAGTTATTAACTTTTCTAGCGCTGATGTGCCCTCCCAGTAAGGCGACATATCGTAATAGACGACTAAGGTCCATTTGTCACGGATGAGATTCATTTTGGCCACAGGATCAAAATATAAGGACTGATTATTCCTTAATTTTGTAATGTTGTACATCAAGCCGTGCGCAGTGTTGATTGCGATTGACATAAATAATGTTAATGCTAGGGCCAAAGAGATGAAATTGATATGGCTTTGTCTGACCGACGGTGCTCGTTTTCTTGTTCTGTTCTCTTCTTGTGTATCTTCTGTTTTATGTTCTTTTTCACTTGTTTCCGGTGTATTAATAGGTAGTCGGGAAAGTTTTATGATAGGTCTCTTCACGATTCCATTCTTCGTTTTTAAGGATACCACCCGTACAAGACCGTCTTTGCCCGGATGGACCTCAATCACTCTACCCATTGCCCATTTTCCAGAGGGTATGTTGTTTTCTTGAATGACGACCAAATCGCCTATTTTCAAGTTTTGTTGTGGTTTCAGCCATTTACTTCTAGCTGTTAGTTGGCTTAAATATTCTGACTTCCACTTTCTCCAAATGTCTTCTGATAGCTTTTGGATTAAATGCCAACGTGTTCTGGCATCCCTTTCTGTGTTAATAACTGTTAGTCCTGTGCGTCCTGTTAAAAAGTGTGCCGGTGTTAAAAAGTCAAGGTCTTCTATGTTTTCTGTTATAGCGCACAGTGGTCTAGTGTTCAAGCAAGCCTCAAGTTGAGCAAGAATAGTTGAGAATTCCTCAAATGTGAGTCTCTGTTCACCAATTACGCGTCTAAGGTGGAACTTAAGGCTTCTTACTGCTCTCTCCCACAAGCCTCCGGCACTCGGCCATGATGGTGCGTTGAAGTGCCATTCGATCTTCATCTCGGTCACTTCTGCCAAGAAGCTATCGTTGAAAATTTGTTGTAATTGTTGGTATTCAGTTTCCAAAATGTTGCTGGCGCCAACGAAATTAGTTCCTTGGTCGCTGTAAAGATGTCGTGGAGCTCCTCGCCTACTTGACATCCTTTTCAAAGCAGCCAAGAAAGCAGAGCTTGTTAAGTCCGAGACTAACTCCAAGTGCACGGCTTTAGTGACCATGCAAATGAAAACCGCCACGTATCCTTTGGTTGTTTTAACTCCACGTCCTTTGTTGGTTTTGATTACTACAAATCCCGTGTAATCGACGCCTGTGTGATAAAAGGGTGGCGCGGGGTTACATCGCTCCTCGGGAAGATCGCCCATTAGTTGATACTGTCTTCCCGATTCTTGTTTTCGGCAAATTACGCATTTTTGTATATGTTTCTTGGTAGCATTGTTCCCGCTCGTTATCCAATAGTATTGTCGTAGTTTGGCGAGGGTCACACGTGGTCCGCCATGAAATGTTAGTTGATGTGCTTCGTCGATGAGAATCTCCGCCAACCGACACTTATGTGGTATGATTATCGGGTGCCGCATTTCCTCACTTATGTTAGCGTTCTTCAATCGTCCGCCAACACGTAACAACCCGTTTTGATCAATGAAGGGATCTAAATTCAATAATTGACTTTTTGATCCAACGCTACCGTGTTTGCGCAATTTTTCTTTTTCTGTTGCAAATTCCTTATTTTGCACATGTTTTATAATAATTGTTTTAGTTTTGCGTAACTCTTGTAATGTGATATAGCTCGGCAAATGTTTACGGCAACGTGCAGGTGTGATCGCTCGATATACCCATGCTAATATATGTACTATTTTCTTTGTACTGTTGTATTTTTCTAATAAGTGGTCAATGATATTTGGGCAATCTTGCACTATGTTGACTTGTTTTTTGACTGTTTTGACCTCCTCGTTGATGATGTATATTTGCTTTTCAGTTTCATCTTCCGGAGTCCATGTTTTTAGCCATTGAGGGCCTTGCCACCACAATGTATGATGTATCAACTGCGACGCTAATATTCCACGGCTGGCACAATCCGCTGGATTGTCCGTTGATTTTACATAACGCCAGCAGTCTGGAGGCATTATTTCCGTGAGTTTGATGACCCTATTTGCGACGAACGGCTTCCAACGATTAGGCTCACCCTGTATCCAACTGAGTGTTACCTTCGAATCCGTCCATCCAAATATTTCTAGTTTATTTGTTAAGGATTGTTGAATTTTATTTATTAGTTTAGAGAGTAGGTATGCTCCACTAAGTTCCAGTTTTGGCAACGTAAGGGCTTTTTTATGCGGCACGAGCTTAGATTTTGCGGCAATGAGTGTTACGTCCGATTGATGTTTTATGCGCGCATAAACTACGCATGCATAAGCCTTTATAGATGCGTCACAGAACCCGTGAATTTCGATGACGTCATCACTGTTGTTCTTCAACCACCTTGGTACCTCGCAGCTGTGTATGTTGTCTAGGTCCGCTTTTATTTTGGCCCAATCGTTGAAGATGTCATCGGACACTTGTTCATCCCACTGTAAATTGTTTTCCCATAGTTTTTGAAATAGTAATTTTAGTTGAGTGGATATTGGCGTTAACCACCCTAACGGATCGAACAATTTCGATATTTCCGATAGTAAGTTGCGTTTTGTTGGCCTTGAAGATTGTTTAGATAAATCGCAACGAAAGAAAAAATTATCTGTTTTTGTGTTCCAACACAGACCCAGTGTTTTCGATGTTGACTCCAATTTCGAAGTGAATACAATGTTTGTGTCTGGATTTTGATGACTCGGTATGTCTTCAATTAATGTAGGTTCATTGGAGGCCCATTTACGCAAGTTAAAACCTCCTGAATGTAGTAAAGTCATCAAATCTGATATAAGTTTCTTTCCCTGGTCAATAGAATGACACCCATGTACAAGGTCATCCATGTAAAAATTTTTGTCTAACACCTGAGCCGCATCAGGATATTTTTTCTGTTCGTCTGCTGCTAATTTCTTCAGCGTCATTAGAGCCAAAAATGGAGCCGCTTTAGTTCCGTATGTTACTGTTGTGAGTTGATAAGATTGTATAGGACATTGAGCATTGTTACGCCAAATTATTTTTTGTAGAGGTTGATCGAGTTCATGTACTTGGATCTGCCTATACATCTTCTCGATGTCTGCTGTATAAGCATATTGGTATTGCCTCCATTTTAGCAATAATATTTGCAGATCTTGTTGAAGGTTGGGTCCTTTATACATCATATCGTTGAGGCTGAATCCTGAAGATGTCCTCGCAGATGCGTTAAAAACAACCCTATATTTTGTTGTGGTAGATTCCTCTCGTAACACACCGTGGTGCGGTAAGTAACATTCCAGGGTCAAGTTACTTTGCAAAGCTAATTTCATATGTTTTAATTGCAAATATTCATTCATGAACGTTTTGTAATGTACGGCTAGCGTCTCGTGTTTCTGAAACTTGCGCTCCAAATTTCGAAATTGGGCTAAAGCCATTTGTTTTGAGGAACCCAATTTGTTTTCGATGATGTCCTTTAAAGGTAGCCTGACTTCGTAGTGCCCATTTTGTTTCCTAGTTGTAGTATTTAAATAAAATGTAATGCATTCCTGATCTCCGACAGATAGATTAGGCTGTTCTGTGATCTCTTCTGTTTCCCAGAATTTATGTATATCGTCTAAGTTGTGCAGAACTACATTACATTGGAATGTTTTTGTGGAGCCTCCGCACAATATCCACCCCAAGTGGGTTTGCTGAGCGATAGGTTGTGTTGTGTTAATCCCCTTGATGACTCCCTCCATAATAATGTTCGCGTAAACTTCGGCTCCGAGTAACAAGTCAACTGGTCGACTAATGTAGTACTCCGGATCAGCCAAGTTAATATTTTCTGTAAATGACCATGAGGGCTTCGAAAATGTTTGGTTGGGGAGATTTTTAAGTAGATTGTTCATGATCATGGCTTCTGTTGTAAAAGAGTAGTCACTATGTATGGACTTGCATGTTATGTAAAGCAATCCTTTGCAGTTGTTCTCTTTTGCGCCTACTCCAAGGACAACCCCATTGCATTTTTGGCGTTTTATTTTCAATATCTGAGCGGCTTTTTCGGTTATCAGAGATATCTGCGACCCCTGGTCGATAAGGGCGCGCATGTTGTGATAAGTCCCGTCAGCTGCCATAACCTTCACGATAGCAGTTGTCAGCAAAATCTCAGCATTACCGTCTTGTGACGCGTTAGAGACCTTGACCGTGGGTTCGGTATGTTTAGACACTTGAGACCCCGTCGCCTTGACAAAGGCGTCATGTAATATCGTACTATGATTAGCTGTACATTTGCGGCATCGATTTGTAGAAGTACACTTGTTACCATTATGGCTATATAAACAATTGATGCACACCTGCAGTTTTTGCGTAATTGCAAGCTTTTGTTCAGTGGGCAGTTCCAAGAAAGTTTTGCAATTGTAGAGGCCATGTTCGCCACTGCAATGTGGACATTTGAACTTCGACACGTGCAGTGTCTTTTTCAAGGTTCCATTATTCCCACTGTTGTTATATTTCTTGAAACCTGTTGAAGAATGTCGGTTGTTAGACCCCTTTTGTTGAGGGTTATCTTGTTTGCGACGAGCTGACTCCAAACTGATGAATTTGGTCTCCAAAAAGTCCAGAAATTCTTGAAGCACTGGTAGCTCCCGCGAGTTTTTTAAAGACTCTATGTAATTGGAATACGTGTCAGAGTCTAGTTTTTGGGATAAGATGTGTACCACCATAGGACCCCAAGATGTAGTGTCAATATCTAAATTGCGGACAGCATTCAGACATTCTTTTGTTGTATCATGCAGTTTTTTGATTTGTTGTAAGGACTGCTGTTGCATGTTGGGTAGTCCAAGAAGTGTGTTCATGAGAGACGTGAATATAGCTCTTTTGTTGTTGTATCGGTGGTGCAGAATATCCCAGCTTATGGTATAGTTATCTGCGCTGATTGGTAAATGTTGGATGAGCCGTTCAGCTTCCCCTTTAACTTTCCCTTTTAAAAACTGCATTTTTTGGGCATTCGAAAGCGACGGATTGTTATGTATTGCTTCTTGGAACAAATCCTTGAAGCATGTCCACTGGTTATAGTTACCACTAAATACAGGTATATCTAATGTAGGTGTTGTTTTTTCTCTGTGAGCCACGGACCACATTTTAGTGTTGATTGCCTTCTTCAGACTGTTGTATTGTTTTTCGTGACTCAAGAATGTTGTTTCATACTCTCTATTTTCTTCGCATAATTCTGAATCAATTTCCCAGTGCAGAGTATCGATTGCTATCCATCTAGATTGCAGTATTTTCAGAACGTCTTCAAATTCCCATTTCTCGCAAATAAGTTCTAAGTTAATGTTAGACACCGTTCGTCGAAAAGCCTTAAAATTAGCTGCCTGCTTGCGAAGCATTTCATCCAGTTTACTGTTTGTACCCTGATTTACCATCCAAGCACGACGAACTTTTTGATCTAACTCCGAAAGTTGACCATCTTCTCCCGGCTGCTGTTCCTCTGTAGACTCCTGTTCAGTCTCGAATTCTTTGCCAAATAACGTACCTTCTTCAAGCAGTTCTTGGTCATCACTCCTAGATGGAGCTTCCAGCAGTTGTTGATGCATCTGGTTGATCAGCGTTTTGACAGCTTGGTACGACTTGCTTGTTTTCTCGTACTCCTGTTTCGTAAAGTAGACATGCGTCTTACTTACTTCTGTTGTAAGGCGATCGTGGTTAAATTGGTACTCCTTCCAGTATTCTTCTAAATTACTCAAACACTTTTTCAAGTATTCGAAGGTTCGTCTTTGGACACTGGTCTTCTTTAAATTAACCCCGATCTTTTCAATGTTGATGGAGAGCGCCAATTGGACGTCGTAAAGCTCAGCCATTTTTCACGTTGTTTAAAGACGTAAAACCTCCCAAAATGTAGTAAATAATGGAAAGATCTTACTTGTGGTCTGCTGTTATATCACCGTTGATGTTCTCCTTATATCAGGAGCGTAATCCAGTCACCTACCAGTCCAGAACACCACTTTAGTCCACACACACCACACTGATGTTGACGCTACACTCGCGATTACTTTTCGGAACTCGCACGATCCGGCTCGAAGGACCAAAATGTGCGGGGTGCGAGTTTGTAGTAGATATAAAAGCACTGATAGGTTTTTGGATAGTTTATTAAAAGTTCTTCAAATGTTATGTTAAATGTTACGTTAAAATGTTATGTTAGATGAATGCACCCGGCCCGTTCGGTGTCTCGTAATGCACTGATGTTTAAGTACGATTGTAGTAAATTGCTGCGTTAGCAGGTGTTCGGTTGCTTGGACCGAACAAAGAGTCTGACACTATTTCCCGCTCCGCCCAAGGGCGGGATTTGTCATTGGATGATTTTACCTACCATAAAAAAAAAACATGAGTTCCTAACGCGATCCACTTTACAACCAAAACTGAACTGTTAACACCAGTCATACAATTTTATATTGGCTGAAAACAAGTAAATTCAAATCATGGCACGACCCTGGTGCAAAACCTTTTATCAGTAAATTCAAAAATGCTTTTCACACATCCAACGTTCCGTTATATAAGATATCTTTGTGTGTGTGTGTGTGTGTGTGTGTGTGTGTGTGTGACCATGGAATCCTTCAATGCGCGGGATTCAATATGGTGCCTAGGTTATAAGCTCCTATTTTTTAATTAGTGCACAAAAAAATTGGGGTCATTAAATACCCGTTACTGATCATATTTTTGCAGTCAAAAGATAAAAATGAAATCCCAATATAGTACACGAAATATTGTCATAATTGGTAAACTCATGATTGAATCAATCACTCATAACAACTACTACTAGAAAATACTACACGCATTGTTTTTCCATTTTTAATGCCATTCATAAACAATAACCTGAACAATATTTCCATAAATTGAGTGATATTTTGGGATATAAACAAACGCTCATAACTTTGCTGTTTATGAATAATATTTATTGAGACTTTACTTAAATAATAACAAGACCTTTACTAATAAGCCCTCTATGTATGTGTACTAATTAAAAATTAGTGGTGTATAATATTTTTTTTTTATATATAAACCAGTGTTTGACTTTGATCCCACCGGATAGTAAGCAGTAATGCAATCGTTGATGGTGAGACGCGCTAGTTTATTAAGAGCCTATTTACTCTAGCCTTGAAGACATCTATTTGTAATCAGACGGGAATATATTTTTATACACGCATGATAATATACTATTATTCAGCGATAATTTTTGATATCTCAAATTCTAATAACAGGTAGGTATAGAATATGATTAATATGTATTTACCTTTTAACAGCGCCTTCGTCGGTAGAGTGTTTCAACACCGCGTATCGTGCAATAGAACTATCGTATTTTGCGATAGTGTAATTCTTCGCAAGCCTGCAATCAAAATGTCTATAGATCAGATTTTTTTAAGTTTGTTTGTTTGTAATTATGATTAATTATGATAATTAGTATTATCGGACTACACCATCCATTATTATTTACCTACGTACATAATTATCTTTTATTATTTATTTACACTTCATGCACATAAAGGTACAGAGACGGCATTTTCTACCAGTCAACCTTTGGGTGATGCAGAGAAAAAATGGTGGCAGATGCAATAAAAGAAAGGAAAAAAGAAAAAAAATTGAAGAATTGAAGATATACAAATGAATTATAGATAAAATAAAATTATATAATATACACACAATTTAATAAACCGGACAACAATATATTTATTTCACAAATACATAATTATATACATTATATAAAACACGAATTAAAACTATATACATACACTTAAACCTACTCCTAACTGAAAAATGGCGTCATAAAACTCGTCCGCATCGCTGTCAACTGGAAGTGTGCCCAAAAGGCTGGCGGCATTGCCACGTTGTAGTTGTTAATAAACTAAATATATACATATAAATATACATATTCAAGAAATTACTCCAAATTGGCTAACAGAGAAATATACCTCTCTTTTACCTCTAGACTATCTCTATTTTTTACCAAGCAAATTTATTGAAGTTGACAGAAGATGATATAAAATTGAAACAATCTCACCTGCTATAAAAGTCATCGTCTTCTACGCCCCAGTCCCAGTACAAGTTGGAGTAACCGTTGACAGATTCATATTGCTTAGGAGTAACAGCTGTTACCCCTCCGAAACTAGTCCTGCGTGGGTCACTGAAATTAATTGCAAGAAATAGGGTGGGAGATAGTGTCAGACTCTTACTGACTTAAAACCTACCCTGTTCCATTCGTTGCCTTCGATCCAGGGCCCCGGGGTTCATTTTAAGAAATAGGGTGGGTCAGCCTTCATAGGATCTGGCCTGTAGTCAATAATGGACCGAATCGGTGGCCCACCTCTCTAGCAGAATTGATGCGGACCAATTTATTCTTAGCCAGGGCAGAGTGATGAATTGCACAAGCCTTCCAGTACTCTGAGCAAAGATAGCTGCAGAACACCGTCTGGTTTTTGTAAATAAAAGTTAGACAGAGAGAGATAAGAGTCCATGGAGTTTCTTGAACGTTCTTCTCCATAGAGTACTACGCTTTAGAATGTGCATTTTTGCTTCACTTTTTTGACTGACCAACATTTTGACAATTCAAAAGTGCGCGTGTGTGTTTGTTTAAAATAAACGCTTCTAATTTCTAATCGGAGATATTGTATGATAGTGCTCATTTATTGTATGCGCTAATGCAGGTACACTCTCTGTTCCTTTACTCTCAAAATCTGATGGGACGGTAACCCCACACGACCAGGGAGAGAGCAGACACAAGACCAACGGCTTTACGTCTTTTCCGGAGCACAGTCTGGTATCGTAGCGAAAAATCTAATCAAAGTTTTGTTTCCATTCACCCTGTTTGACGGAACTGAACCTAGAGATCTCGTAAATGTAGGCTATAGCGGTGTACCTAACTAAACGCCTCCTTGATCCCATACGTCGAGGCATGATACGAGTCAGGTATTATTCACCATAATGTGTTTCCGAACGCACTTTAGCGCATGCGCCTCGCACCGGCCTATCACAAGGCGGTTGCTTAGGTTGGTAAACGGTTCTTGTTTGAATTCTGTCTCTTGTGTGAAAATGTAATTACAGTACGCAGCAAATAAGTTCATCCAAAATGGCCATTGTTGCTATGGTTACGCGCTACTCCCAGAACCGAAAATCTGTTACTGCGCATTCAAGGTTGATTGCCATTTTGCTTCAACTTATATGCCGCGTATTGTAGTTAGATATACCTTTCTTTCCGTTTATAAAGTTTATGCCAATAACAAAGCCTCTTTCATTAAAATTGACCCTGACTACAAGGCTCTTACCTGTTCCCCCAAGAGTCATTGCCAGCAGCCATATGAGTCGGTTGCTCTGGACAGGAGTACGGTATACTCTCGTCCTTGGGCACTAGGTCCACGTCGTGGAAGATCAGACAGTCCCAAGAGCCGAACCGCTGTGTCTCCAGGAACGCAATGTTGTATAGAGTGCCTTTGTTGAACTTTTCTGTACCTTTGGTTAAAGAGAGAAATACAGGTTTTTTTTACCCTACACCAATACAAATTATATTAGAAAGTGATAGAGTTCAAGTTTAACTCAAAGTTGAGTTTTCTCGAATCAAACCTTTGAGTGACAGGAAGAGAGATTACAATATAGGATAGGATCAGTATACAATTGATAAATTATGCTTGAAGTATTCAAATTTGCCAAAAAAACGCTAAAATTGCTGAAAAGAAGAATAATTCACATCATCCACATGATCCACATAACATAAAGAAACTGGGTAAGTGTGAGTCGGATTTGTGCACTGAGGGCTCTGTACAAACTTAGCTATTTAAATACATTATTCAATTTCCGAACAGTCTCGAAGATTTTTCCGAATCGCAATTTTTTTTGGGACTTAACAACAAAACTATTTTCAGATTTAAAAATTAGAACTGTGCTGTAAGACCTTACTTTATGTCAAATTTTAGGATTTTCGGTGAACGAGAAGTACACTATGAATTTTAATTTCCTTGAGTGTGTCAAAATATACGTTTTTTGCGACATAAACGGCCGTAGGTATCTTTTTTTCGTTTTTTTTTCGTTAACCTTGGTTTTTTCAGTTTCAAGGGACCGCAGACCTATACTATGATTTTTAATTAGATGAACCAAAGTGACAGCAGTGTACAATGCCCAACTGTCAAATAACAATGCCCAACTGTCAAACAACCATTGTTATAGCTGTCACTTTACTTCATCTAATAAAAAATCATAGTATAAGCAAGTAAGTAGTTTTAATTTCAACTTTCCACGCGTTTCCGAGATAAAGGGTCTTGACAGACAGACGGACAACAAAGTGATCTTATTAGGCTTCCGTTTTTCCTTTTGAGGCACGGAATCGTAAAATTTAATACTTATAATATAAGTAATTATGTTGTTGTACATGATTCTATATCTATACGTACAGAATAAAATTAACTTACCGTTTTGTTCAATGACAAATATTCTGTACTCCAAAAGCTGTTTTTTCAGCAATTGGTGAAGAGAACTTAGCAGAATAATGAGATTTACTAGACGATCTCTGAGAAAATGAGAAAGAAAAATTGTTTACTTAGTGTTGTCACATAATAGAAATTATAATGAATATGAAATCAGGATTTTTGTAATAAATTAAATATGATGTTCATGGAGTTAATTGCATTAAGACATTTGTTCTTTAATTTCGGTTCTGAGTTTGAGTTTCTATTTAGAGCAGGGCTGACTCAGTTGTAACGGCCTCGACTTACGAGTTGTACGTCGTGGGTTCCAACCTAGGTAGTTCATCACAACTGCTCCCAAAATTGTGAAGGAAAACATCGCGAAGAAACCGACATGTCAAACTAAAATTAGATGACATGTGACATACCAACGTCGACGACTTGGGCTCGGTCCGGACAGTTACTGGACGGTCGGTCGGCGACCTACCCATTGCTCGACGTCCGCAACGCCACACATACGGTGGCTGAAAATCGGGGTCGTAATCCCGGCGGATAGGGCCTAAAACCATTCCCTCAGGTGTGTGCCGTCCGCCTCCTTCGCTAGCATTACTGTTTCGCAGAAGGCGCGCTTTTCGCTTCGGAACGTGCTCGCCTCCACGACGACACGGCCGTGCTCTGTCCAATCGGGGCACACCTCTATCGTATGATCCACCGTGTCCTTGTGGCCAAGAGATGACGGAGACATTTCGGTAATTTGGTGGTAGTATCAGAGATTGAAGAATAGATTTAAACTCTAGCAGTCGGCTACACTTCGCTCTTACTTGAGCTGTTCAGGCGTAGTACGAAGTTTCAATCGTTTCAAGTTTAGTCATATTGTCTTGTTTAGGTATGTATAACTAGAGCTTGCAGAGCATAGGTAGACTTATGTACTTACTAATTTTCTGACACAAAATATCACTAAATACTTTATGGTATTAAGTAGTAAGTATATCTTGTGTTTTTTTTTTATTTCAAATGTATAAAAACAAACTAAGTCTGATAGCTACAATCTTAAGTCAAAAGAGAATAGGTTATCACATCGTCGCTTTCCATCAGGTGAGATAGCGGTCAAGCGCGAGCTTATCAACAGTAATTAAAAAAAAAACTAACCGGTAAGGAATTATGATAGCTACTCGGTGAGCAGACTTGCAGTCCTCGGGCGCATAGTAACCTCCCGCTGCCACATCAGAATTCTGCTCCTCTAACCATTCCATATCTGGTTCACTAAAGCCCACTAATATTGGATCTGTCAAAAAATAAAAAAAATATCTCAGATTGTGTTATAAATCATTCCTCTTTATAACTTTTCTATTAAGTATTAAACTAGAACTACATTAGACCGACGCACACGTGGACCACGCCTGATTTCTGTAGAACGACGCCGCATTGCGTCGCGTGGCGTGGATCTAATGTAGCTCTACAAGTCTAGTTTCTATATAAAATGTAAAGAGACCGACGCGCCCAAATACGGCGTACGTGCACAATGTAGTTCTACCGTTATACTAGGCACAGAAATTGTTACACACTTCCGACTGAAACGGCATAGTGTTTAGGGAAAGTATGCAGTTTGTGTTTCGTTTACGGCGAGATTTGGTCAAATCTGCTAATAAACCCCGGAACGTGATACTACAACTTAATGGCTTACTGTGCCCAACACAGATCACTAAGTTATTAAAAAAAAAAACATATAATATATAAAAATTTCGTGTCTCAGTGTTTGTTGTCGAATTCCTCCGAAACGGCTTGACCGATTTTAATGACTTTTTTTCTGTAAGTATACGTCTAGGTGATAAATCAAATATCACACAGGTGAAGCTAGGTAACAAATAGTATTAAGTAGTATAGTTTTTTTAAAACTAGCTTCTGCCGGTGGTTTCATCGATGAGAATGTAAGAAATTATTCCAAGGAAACATACTCACAGCGTAAATAGCATGGTATGTGATATTTCAGGACATCTTCCACCCGCGCATGCTATGTGGGCGAAGGAGTCTGAATCGGGCAAATCATTTAATAAACTACAGCCAGAAATATTGATTCTTGATCAAATCGCGTAGAAAGCTCTAACACCGCGATGAAGGTTTTGAATTTAAGTTCTTATGTGATATCATATCATAGATGTCGCCACAACTGATATCAGCAAATATCGAAAATATCGTAAATATTGTTATATTTACGGTGTTTAGACCCAACGTCGTTGAACTTACTTGTAGACGTGTTTGATATGCATATAGATGTGTTCCTAGGATACTTCGGTGTTTCATCTGCACCTAAAATGAGAACAATAAAATAAATAAATACTTCATCATTTCAGCTGAAAGACGTCTACTGTTGGACGTGAGCCTCCCCCAAGTGTCGCCATAACGACTGGTAATGTGCGTCTGGCATCCATCGGATTCCCGTGGTGGAACTACGACCTCATCAGGTTGTTATTCTACCTTGTGGGAGGCCTGGAGGTGGTCGTCACTCCATGACCTTTCGTCCCCAACGAATATCACAAATACTTTTTTTTTAAATAAAAATATTCGTTGAGAAACGCATCTTTTTTTTTAGAATCAGTATTTTTTTCTCGGGTCACCTCGAACCAGCCCTTGCGGTAGGCGTCTAGGTCATCTCGCCACCTCTTCCCAGTTCGACCTCGGCGACGTCGTCCATCTTCAGGTATCTACCCATGCTGTGAAGACTCTTGCCCAACTCAGTGTGCATGCGGCTGATGTGACCCTTATAGGATCTTTAGTATAGGTTATTTTTTTATATTTTTTTTTAATGTTGACCTGCCACTAAGAAATTAATTTAATTTATTCTGTATAGTGTGTGTGTTCAAAAACATTAAGAACGCCTTCAAATTAGGCGCGCTACAGCCGCGAGGCTTATGTATAAATGGAATAACAAAGCAGCGCTGCTGTCGAGCGTCACCGTGCAGCTAATTTGAAGGCACCCTTAAGAGGCGTATTACAAAAAAACACGAAATTGCAAGTTTTCTACGTTGAAATTTTAGGTTTTATGTTCGTTGTATGAAATAACAATTTCTTGGTTAATATAGTTCGTTTTCTCTACTACAATTACCTCAAAACTGATTTTAGATTAATTATTTAATTATTTAGTAATAAGCTTTCTCCCGATACATGTTTCGGCAAAAATTCACGGAGACATCATTTCTGAGCTCTAATTTTGAGATTCTACTAAATATCAGTCAAAAACAAAAATATTATTAGCTCTCAAATATCTTATACTTCAATCATAACAGGTAATATTTTCGTTATATGCCTTTTATGTAAAGAAAAAAAAAACTACGTAATTCAATTATCTACCGAAAAGGCTTCAAAACAAGCCCCAATATCTCCAAAGTTCTACATTATTTAAACTTCAAATTTATACCAAAATAATCATCAACATTTGCTTAAACTATAGTATTTTTTTTTATTTTTTAAATCGCTACTATTATTTTTTAATAAAATAAATAAAAACACTTTATATTTCACTGCGCCGGTCATCTGCGATTAGTATCGCGCGAGCGCTTGTCGAGGTCGGACCTATGTCAGTTTCTTTCCCGCGCGCTTTCGTTCCGATACTACCGTGACTACCGTCGTGTGCGCCGACTGTCGCGTAGACGCTGCCGCATTGCTATTGTGTGCGTGTGAACTACGAACGCAGTTTTTGATCTTTGTAAATATTTATTTTCGAATATTTATTCTCTTAAGGGCCGGTTCTAGTCACTGTTTTTTTTTGTATAAACTTCGCTCGGGACTATGTCGTCTTCGCGGCCCCAAAACCGCGGTTTATTTTTATATAAAAAAAGACAATAACTATTCAAGATTTTTGTTTTTGCGAAGCGTTTTTAAATAACAAGCTTTATTTTTTTTTGTATCTTTCAAATATCTCCGTAACGTAATCGTAGATAAATACGTTTGAAATCGTAAGTTAGGGTCATATTCGCGATTTTTTTTTATCAAGCCAACTAATTTATATCGTGTTTTCATTTTTGCCAGCCCTTGGCCATATAGTCAATTTTAATAAAATAAATTTTCATGGTGTTTTCTTTTATATTTTTGGATTTCCAGAGGTTTAAAAAAGTTCAAAATGAGTAGAACCTGGCCTTAAGCTCATGTGAGTTTATGTTTATGTACACAAGGTAACTACACCCGGCCATTCAAATAGTTATTTCATACTCTCCAACACACTGACTGACATATTACTAAATTGTGCTCCAGGTTTCCTTTTATGACAAAATTTCAGGTTTAAGAGGGACTTCCCCACTCGCGTATCGTCAACTTCGAGCGTGGTTCAAAAGCTTGTTGTTTCATCTAACAAATACAAATACAAATACAAAAACTTTATTTGTGCACACAGGTACAATTTAGGTGTTACAAAAATTTATACAGTGTCTCTGTGTTCTGCCACGGTTAGTGGCATACAAATATTAATAAAAATAATTATTATTATTACGCCAACCGAATAATATTTATAATTATCTAGTTACTGTCTAATATTTACAAGTGGTTGCGCCAATTTGCTATGATCCGCGACTTTGTTTTTTGTAATTTATTTTTTTGGCCTAGCAATCCTATCCCTACCGTTTCCGTTTCCCGCACGACCTCTTGAAGAAATGATTTGACATTGACGTTTTGTGCATTGTGAATGTGACCGCACCGCTAACCGCGCCCGCTCGAAATTACAAGAAAATTGACTATTTTCGTGATCCAACCATTCAAACTCAACAACAGTGGTGCCGTGTAGTGCAAAACAGGACCTGGCAGTGATTTAAATGTGCGAAGTCGAAAATCGCCGGCGGTGCCACGTGGAACCTTCGAAGTCTAAAGGTCAGTGCTCTTTCCCAATACCTTTATCCCATGCCAGGCATAGTATCTGCATATTGTTAATAAACCTTAGATCGCTTTTTTAAAATCTACAGTCCACAGCTTATTTGCGCAACCATTACTTTTTGGTCCATACGAGCAGGATCGTGAATCATTTTCTTGTAATTTCGCAATATAGTATTTGTTCCATAGGGAATAAACGCAACGCGCCTATTTACCTAGATATAATAGTAGAAAACCCGCATCTAGGCATTTAGGCAACTATACGTTATTTCGCTCGTATAGTTAAAGAGTCATTGATAATTACGGTACCTACGCCGTCAACCGCACCGCATAATTATAGTTAGCTACGTAAATATCAGCGTAGATATAAATCGATCGCATTCTTTTTCTTGACAAAATTCATTCGGAAGTCCTACAAATTTCATGTAGGTAGACGCATTTCAAAAATACCCGTTCATTGTTGAGTGAATATTTGTAGGAGACGGATAAACCATAGATTATATACGCATATGAATATTGATTCAGGTTATTCCGTTCGTTCGCCGTTCACTTTGTTGTTTACAATATTACCATATTGTTATCTGATAATTATCGCTTACTTAATAATTCGTTAAGTGTTTGTTTGAGTGTATAGTGTGAATATATCAAAACAAGATGTCTCTTAAGGGAACCAAGGTTAGTACTGATTTAAAGGTTCAGTTAAAGCTTTTATACGCTAAAAGGGACTCACAGTTATCACGTAAAATTCAAGGTCTTCCGATGTACCCCGCTCCGCACGCACTGGAAACAGTTCTCGGGTTTGTTATAGTTGGTTCCGCACCCGCTTATTTAAATAGTTACTCGACTGTGTCGCACTGTTGCACCGTCGAGCCGCCGCTTGAGACTACCATCCGCAAGTTCTGGGAGATTGAAGAGGTCAATGTCCCACCTATTCTCAGCCCTGAGGATCAGGTCACTGAGGAGATTTATACCCGCACGACTACTCGTGATAAAGATGGTCGTTATGTTGTCGCGCTCCCTTTCAAGGGTGATATTTTTTCGCTCGGTGGCTCCCGTGCCTCCGCAGAAAAACGCTTTCTATGCTTGGAACGTAAGATGCAGGCGTCTCCTAAGTTGAAGCAAGCCTATGATGATGTGCTGATCGAATATTTAGATAAAGGTTATATCTCATCAGCGCCTGCCGAGACTGAGGAGACACGTGATTACCCGTTTTACATCATCCCGCACCATGGAGTTGTTAGAGAAGACAAACTTACAACTAAACTGCGTGTGGTTATGGATGGTAGCGCTAAGACTAGTACTGGCATATCGCTTAACGATATCTTGTATTGTGGTCAGAACCTCCAGGGTAACTTATTTGAAATAATAGTAAATTTTCGCTTGTTTGCTATTGCGCTCTCTGCCGATATTCGGCAAATGTTTCTTAGTATTGGAATCAGAGAATGTGACCGTAGATTCCAACGCTTCTTGTATAGATTTTCTCCGCAGGAACCTTTGAAGGTTTACGAATTCAATCGTGTTTGTTTTGGGCTTAAGTCTAGTCCCTTTCACGCTCTTCGCACTATCAAGCAGTTGGCCGCTGACGAGGGTGATACATACCCGAAAGCAAGGGCCACTATTGAAACCGGATTGTACATGGACGATTTTGTGTACAGTGTACCTAGTGAAGCAGAGGCTATAGAGACCGCTGCTCAAGTAATCAGCCTCATGAAGTCCGGTCAATTTGATCTGGTGAAATGGACAAGCAACTCGCAAGCTACATTAGAGTCGATTCCACCGTCACACCGGTTGACTTCGGTAAAGGAATTCGATGATAGTGATTCGCATAAGATCCTCGGTTTAAGTTGGTCACCCGCAACTGATATGTTCAGTCTTAAAATTAGCTCGACTCCGCCAACTTGTACCAAACGCGTTATCCTAGCATGTGTAGCTCGGATATGGGATATAATGGGTTTTGTAGCTCCTGTCGTTTTATATGCAAAGCTGCTTATAAAAGAGCTTTGGCTTTCCAACTGTGATTGGGACGACACCGCTCCTGACAGTGTTGCCAAGTTGTGGGCTCGCTATAGGAAGGAGCTTCCAATGCTCGATCGGATACAGATTCCTCGCCATGTTGGTATAGTACCAGACACTGTTGTTAATGTGGTAGGTTTCGCAGACGCCAGTGAGAGGGCTTACGGGGGAGTGGTTTACTTTCAGGTCCAAAATGGCGATAACATTTCAGTTTTCCTCATTAGCGCAAAATCAAAGGTATCTCCTCGTAAGGTTGTCTCTCTTGCTCGTCTCGAACTCTGCGCTATTCTTATGTTGGTTCAATTGATTACATCTATAGTCAAACCTTGTCGTCCTCGCATTAATATAGAGAGAATTGTAGCGTTTTCAGACTCAACCGTTGCTCTATGTTGGGCCCACTCTTCACCCCATCGATGGGGCACGTTTGTCGCAAATAGGGTGGCTAGGATTCAAGCTGAATTGTCACCGGAAAATATATTCCATGTCGCTGGAACAGAAAACCCAGCTGATTGTCTCTCACGTGGTTTGCTTCCCGCGCAAATTTTAAATCATCCGCTTTGGTTTTGTGGCCCTCCCTGGCTGCATACCACTCCTAACGAGTGGCCAAATGCTCCGTTTAACCCCGCTACTGTTTCAGAACCACCCGAGGAGAAGAAACATACGCTTGTAGTATCAGTTCCGCGTGAAGAGTCAGTTGTTTTGTTGTTGTCTAATCGAGTCTCGTCTTGGTCGAGACTATTACGCTGTGTAGTTTACGTCCTAAGATTTTTGAGATTATTACCATCGCGTGGTTCTATAATCGCAGCTGATTTGGATAGAGCTGAATCAGTTGTACTTCGAGAGTTGCAGAAATTTTATTTTTCAATAGAATTTCGTAGTTTAGAATCACATAAACCTTGTAGTCCCGCACTTCAACATTTGAAACCATTTTTGCAAGACGGACTCATTCGTGTCGGTGGCCGTCTGCGAAATGCTAAGTTAGAGTTTGAACAAATGCATCCAGTAGTTCTACCACGCAGGGATCACGTTTTGGATTTGTTGGTGGACTATCACCATAAGGTGAATTGTCACGCTGGTCCCGATTTATTAATGTCCATTCTTCGACAGAAGTACTGGATACTTTCCGCTCGCAATTTGATACGCGCTAGAGTGCACAGATGTGTGCCCTGCTTTAAGCTCCGCCCGCGTTTCAACGCGCCGGAAATGGCCGACCATCGTTCTTGTCGTGTTGTACAGACGGTGAAACCTTTCATACATACTGGGACGGACTATGCTGGACCGTTTAAAGTCACTATTGCCCGTGGTCGTGGTATACGTTCCACAAAGGCATACATTTGCCTATTCGTTTGTATGACAACTCGTGCGGTTCACATAGAGTTAACCAGTGATTTGAGTACGCAGGGTTTTATGTCTGCATTTAAACGATTTTTATCTCGCCGTGGTCCCGTTAAGCGCTTATACTCTGACAACGGCACAAATTATGTTGGAGCGCGACGCAATATTTCGGAATTACATACATTCTTACGCTCCAAGTACTACCAAAGTGAATTCGCCCATGTCTTAGCTGAGAATCGCATTGATTGGTGTTTCAATACGCCAGCGGCTAGTCATTTTGGTGGCAATTGGGAGGCGAATATTAAAAGCCTTAAGTCGCACCTGTTTCGGGTCATAGGCGAACAGATTCTCTCGTACGAGGAGTTGAGCACTGTACTCGCTCAGGTAGAGGCGTTGATGAATACGCGTCCGTTGTGTCGGACTTTGTCTAGTGATCCATCGGAGCCACTAGCGTTGACGCCGGCTCACTTCTTGACGACGACTCCTCTTAAATATTTGCCCGCTTTAGATGTCGAGACTGACAAACTGCAGCTCCACCCGCGTCACGCTCTGCTAGATAGCTTAGTTCAGTCCTTTTGGAAGCGATGGAGGACAGATTATCTGCATACGCTGCAGTCGCGTCAAAAGTGGAACACTCCTTCAGATCCAGTCACAGTCGGTACTGTGGTGATACTGAAGACTGAGAGTGCGCCTCCTCTGCACTGGCCTCTTGGTGTAGTGGAAGAAGTTTTTCCGGGTTCGAACGGAATAACGCGAGTCGTAAAAGTTAAAACCGCAACTGGATCGTACCTGCGTCCGGTTATTCGCCTCTGCCCTCTGCCTAATCAGTAGTAGTGGCATAGTTAGTTATAAGTTGTTTCGCTACCTAGTATTGATAGTTTAGATTAGTAATAGGGTTTAGTTTCGCTTTTGTTTTTTTTTTCTTTTCTTTGAAGGTAACCCTTCAAACCCGGGGGGAATGGTTGCGCCAATTTGCTATGATCCGCGACTTTGTTTTTTGTAATTTATTTTTTTGGCCTAGCAATCCTATCCCTACCGTTTCCGTTTCCCGCACGACCTCTTGAAGAAATGATTTGACATTGACGTTTTGTGCATTGTGAATGTGACCGCACCGCTAACCGCGCCCGCTCGAAATTACAAGAAAATTGACTATTTTCGTGATCCAACCATTCAAACTCAACAACAGTGGTGCCGTGTAGTGCAAAACAGGACCTGGCAGTGATTTAAATGTGCGAAGTCGAAAATCGCCGGCGGTGCCACGTGGAACCTTCGAAGTCTAAAGGTCAGTGCTCTTTCCCAATACCTTTATCCCATGCCAGGCATAGTATCTGCATATTGTTAATAAACCTTAGATCGCTTTTTTAAAATCTACAGTCCACAGCTTATTTGCGCAACCAACAAGGTTGTTTATTTATTTTATTTATTACATGCACGCTCATTTTCCTTTTTACATTCTAGTATTGCTTAACCTTATACATTTAAAAAATACTATTTACATCAAATGTTATTTTCTTAAAATATGGATACGTTAATCAACGCAATCCAATGCGATGTTTGATGAAGAGGCAACGCGAAAAAAGAGAGAAAACTCTGTTGGCATGCGGTAATTCCGTGGTTTACTCGAATATTTCACAAATCTCGTTCAAAGCCATTCGTGTTTTTTTTAAATCCTTAAAAGTTTTTGAGAAAAATTTGTCATCATTTAGAATCTCGATTAAATGTGAAGTGGTTCTATAGAAGTACTTTATTATATTTTTTTATTTATGAGTACATTATGGAGGGCCAAAGTTCACGTAAAATATCAGATTTTCAAAGGTCTTTACTTTTTTTTTTTTTTTTTTTTTTCGGTAGGTAAAATCATCCAATGATAAATCCCGCCCTTGGGTGGAGCAGGAAGTAGTGTCAGACTCTTACTGACTAAAAACCTACTCCGTTCCATTCTTCGCCTTGGTCCCAGGGCCCCGGGTGCCATTTTCACATACCCTTTGACCCCAGTAGGCTTCGGCCCTATCGGGCCCCTTCAGTTTAATGACAACTCCTTGAGGCGCGCGGGAACAGTGCGCGCCGTAAACGACTTGAGCTCGGACCGGTCTGTTACCGGACGGACGGACAGCGAGCTACCCATTGCCCGCCGTCCGCGAGCCCGCGCCTACGGTGGCCGGAAATCGGGATCGGAAACCCGGCGGCGGCGGCGGCGTGTACGCCGTTGCCTGATGCGGTCGGCCTCCTCCTTTGCTAGCATTACTGCTTCGCAGAAGGAGGCGACCGCCTGCCACTCCTCCTCGCTCCGGAGCATGGCTTGAACCAAACCCCGGCGCGAGAGATCGCTGCCGCCGATCGCCCCCACAAGGACACGGCGATGCTCTTCCCAAGCGGGGCACACCTCGACTGTGTGCTCCACCGTGTCCTCCGGACGCTCCGCACAGTGGCGACATCCGGGCGTCGTCTCCGCACGAATCTTGTACAGGTACGGACCGAACTTGCCGTGTTCGGTCAGCACCTGCGCCAAACGGAAGGTGACGACGCCGTGGGGCCTTTCCAGCCACGCCTCAAAGAGGGGCCTTACCGCCTCGATCGTGGCGTGCCCAGCACGAGGTTGTGACAATCGTTCTCGCCATTTCACCATGAGATCCCGCCGGAACTCTGTCCGCCATGCCGCGATTTGTCGCGGCAGCGGAGTTTCGCCCCGACGTTGCATCTCCACGCGTAAATCATGCATGTGTGCAAGGACTGTTGCCTCCAAATCCCATGGTGGAAAGTTCTTTACTGGATTAGTTTTACAAAAATTTTTGTTTTGATTTCTATAGAAAGCCTAGATAATTTCTACAAGATATCTGTGTATCCAAAATATCTGAAGAAAGATGTGTAATTACATCAGAATCACGTAAGAGCGGTTTTATGAATATGTACCTCGGATTGGCCGCTCTTAAGGAGACAAGAGACAAAAAGGATTTCATACCAGTGGACCCGCGTGCATAAGTTAGTCTGTAATGTATATTTTTATTTAAGGAAAGATTTATCTAAGGAGTTAACTTACTAAGATCTTTGAACAGATGTTTATGTGACTTGAACCAGAAGTATGAGGAGTTATATTTAACTTCATAATCTGAAAATAAATAACAGAACATGAGGCTAAGGAGCAAAATCATATTATCATCAACTTAACATCAACAGTTGACTGGCCTGTTGGTCTAGTAGTCAGTGGGCCTGACTGCTATGCCGGAGGTCGTGAGTTTGATTCCCATCCAGGACAAATGTTTGTATATATATATATTCCACTACATATTATATATATATACATTTATACTACATAAATATATTTTTAATAATTTTTATTTTACGGGTACAAAATGAAGGGCCAAAGTTCATGCAAAATAGCAAATTTTCAGAGGTCTTTACTGGATTAGTTTTACAAAAATGTATGTTTTGATTCAAATAGAAACAAAAATAACATCCACAAGATATTTGTGTTTTCAAAATAGCTAGAGAAACACGTGTAAATGTTGTATAGTAATGTATCTCGGGTTTGACGCTCTTAATACTAACCCATAGCCAATATTAATCCATTATGCAAGGGATACTTGTAATAAGCTGATAGATTCTTCGGATGCCATATCCTACTTGCGACATATTTCCTAACTTTTCCAGGATTTTGCAGTACATTGTAATATACGTAAACGTGAAAATAGCAATCTAGGATAATCAGCATAGCCAGTACAAATATCCATACACGACGAGTTGAGTAAAAGGGGTAGGTCCCATCCATTGATTTTTTTTCACCGGGTACATCTGTAGAAAAAGATGTGGATACCTGCAAAAATTAAAGAACTAATTCAATCTATGAATTCTCTTTCATATTTCCAGGTTAACGCCATAATCATGGTGGTAATTCCCCTCTTTCAGGACTGGAAAGACGTCATGGCGTTCTCACCTTACGTATGACGCAGGTCTTCACCGGACATGGTAAGTTAGGCAGGTTTCTGCGATTGATTCGTGCGGAAGAGACGTCCGGGTGTCACAATTGTGTGGACTGCCTGGAGGACACGGTGGAGGTATCGGCCACTGGTCACCGGGGGCAGCGACCTCTAGCACCGCGCCCTAGTACAGGCCATGGTCCGGAGCGAAGAGGAATGGCAGACGTTCGCCTCCTTCTGCGTAGCATTTATGCTAGCGAAGGAGGCGGCCGCAGGAGTGAGGAAACGAACTACCCCACGCCCCAGCCACCGGAATCCCGACCCCTAAGCTCAAGGCTTTACGAGCAATGGGTAGCTCACTGTCCGGGCGTTCCACCATAGAAAAAAAAAGAATTTTTCGCAATTTGCAACTCAATATGTGAATACTATCCGGTAACAAACACCAAGTATCACTCATAACTATTTCAGGGGCTCCTCTTCACATGACGGTACCAAGACAAACGACTCCTTTTGAAGTTTTCGTGGCCTTTTTTTTAATGACTATCTTTTTTAATTCTTTGACTGCTGGGTGAGCACTATAATATGTAATATTAGGTGATCCCGCAGGTTCACCATTGTCCACATCGATCTTGTGGGCCCACTTCCAATTTCGCAAGGCTTTAGGTACTGTCTGACGGCAGTCGACCGTTTTACCAGGTGGCCAGAGGTCGTACCTATCGTCGACATAACTGCCGAGACAGTAGCTAAAGCGCTGCTATCCGGATGGATTGCCCGGTTTGGCTGTCCCACAGACATTGTGACGGACAGGGGTCGACAGTTCGAGTCGGTCCTGTTCGAACAATTGTCCAAATTGGCTGGATTTCAGCACAAGCGGACAACGGCATACCATCCGGCTTCCAATGGCATGGTCGAGCGCTTCCACCGCCAGCTCAAGGCTTCCATCATGTGTCATGCGAGTGGCACATGGACAGAGTCCTTGCCGTGGGTATTGCTTGGTATACTCATGGATGCCCAAGCGTCTTCAGCCGAACTAGTTTACGGCGAACCACTAAGGCTCCCAGGTGAATTTTTCGCACCTAGTGACGAAGGAACGACCGACGTCACAGACTTCGCTGCGCGCATACGCAGGTTCGCTCAAAACCTGCAACCTACTCCAGCATCCCGCCACAACAAGACCAGCATTTTTATTTATAAGGATCTGCAGACCACTGATCACGTGTTCCTTCGTGAAGACGCATTACGTGGCTCGCTACAACCAGCGTACACAGGTCCTCACAAAGTTCTGCAAAGGGAGACAAAGTCTTCACAATATTATTCAAGGGCAGAGAGGTCACGGTCTTAATCGACCGCCTGAAGCCAGCTTATATTTTGGCAGACAAAGCTGACCCAGAGGAAGTCACTCCATCTAGCAGTAGCAAGGAGTAAACCACTCGCTCTGGTCGTCATGTCAGGTTTCCTGATTGTTATCGCCCTTGACGGTCTCTGGAGGGGGGTGATGTAGGGTTCACCCCTACCACATAGTTTATTTACATTTATTATAAACCTACACAAGACTTAACAATTACAACACAAACATAAACACAGTCACATTATTATTTATATTAGTATTTACGTTTATCATAATTACACAACACAACATTCACGGCATTTATAATGTTCAACATTATAATGTCGGATGGTGTCGGTGGCCAAAGCCCGCGGGCCGCGAGCGCGAGCGGTTGAGCGGCCAGGTGAACTCATTTACTTTTTGACGAACGGAGGTCAGTCGGTCACAGACCTCGCCGCTTACCGCCTGCGCTGCGCCCGTGTATCTTTCCGGCTATTCGCCCACATATTGTTTCGCGACCTTGTATCGTGGACTATTGTATTGTGTTGTGCTGTGACTGTAAATTGTGTTTCTTCTGTCCGTTCTCCTTCTGTGTTTAACAGTGTATTAACAGTGCGAGTAAACTGTAAGTACTTTCCGAGTGACTTTTATTTCCACACACCCGCACTCACCAACATACACTCTCGCTAAACCGATTTCCGGCCACAGTAGGCGCGGGCTTGCGTACGGTGAGCAATGTGTAACTCGACGTCCAACCTTCCGGTAACTGTTCGGACTGAGCCCAAGTCATCGACAGCGTGTTTTGTTTCACGCGCGCCTCAAGGAGATTTCAGCGAACAGTAAGGGCCCAGCAGGGTCGAAATCTACTGGGGCCCTAGACTAGGTTGTGCGAAAGTGAACCCCAGGGCCCTGGAACGCAGGCAAAGTAGGAACAGGTGTGGGCTTTTAGTCAGTAAAGGACACACTCTCCCGCTCCGCCCAACGGTGGGAGATGTCATAAAAGGTGATCCTTATATCACCACAATCCATACTAATATTACAAATGTGAAAGTAATTCTGACTGTTTGTTACGCTTTCACGGATAAATTGTTGAATTTTGATGAAATTTGTTCCGGAGTAAGCTTCGAGCCTTTGACCCCTTCCAAGGAAGGACATAGGACTTCGATTTTGCGTCCGTAATACCCATTCACGTGGACAAAGCAGCTGGCAGAAGTTATTTTCTTTAGTTTTATTATACATATTGCAATGTAAAATTTTAATGTGGCCTTAATATAAAGAGTTATCCTTATGAACTAAGGAAATTATGGAAATATATTTACCAAGCTATCAATAGCCATACTAAAAAGATTCCAGTTAACCAGATGCTAGTACAAACTCAAGGACCCGGAGCAAAGAGTATAATATGACCCCGAGCTTGGCTCAACGATATCGACAGTCGTAAAGATTATCTACAAAATCCTAGGAATCAGCCCGAATTAAAACAAATAACTTGCTAACAATACTGTGCGTCCTCACAATGTTATAATTTCGAAAAAAACTGCTCAATTTTTCAACAATCAGAAATCTATATATACGATTTTCGAAATTGTGTGCGAAAAGAAATGTCAATGTGACTGACGTCAACTCGTTTGTCTCTCTGATACGCCAAAGACAATAGAACTGCATGAAACCGAATCAACTATGATCTCTTTTTACCCGACTGCCCCAGAAGGAGGGTTATGTTTTTCGAGAGTATGTATGTATGTTTGGCACGCTCTGCAGTCTGAACGGTTCGATGGATTTTAGCTTGAGAGGTGTCGTTAGATTCGTATTTACTGTGAGAGTGACACAGGGTATATCAAAATAAAATAAAAAACAAAATGGCGGATTTTTGGCGCCAAATTCAAATGTTTAGCACGCTCTGCGGCCTGAACGGCTCGATGGATTTTAGTTTGCGAGATGTCGTTAGATTCGTAATTACTGTGAAAGTGGTATCGTAATAAAATAAAACTAAAATAATAAAAGATGGTAATTTAAAAAACAAAAAAACCCGACTGCTTTTCTGAATATTCATGGAAAAGCCCTAAAACAAGAAAGTCGTTGTACCCGATTGCACTTAACTATATAATATTTTAAATACAAGATAAATTGTAACAGTCGGGGCCCATTCTAGGAAGTCAGCCATCTAGTCAGTAGATTGGAGTAATCTGCAATGTAATAAGTAAAGGTGTGTGCTCTGAATTCCCTGAATGCCTCCATTTCTTCATTGTGCTCACATAATAGAAGCGACAAGAAATATGTAACCAAGATTTATGTAACTCATAATATGATTTAAAAAGAGTGTCCATGGAGTTTCTTGCACGTTCTTCTCCATAGAGATCTACGCTTTGGAACGTGCAATTTAGCTTCACTTTTTTGGACTGACCGACATTTTTACAATTCAAAAGTGCCTGTCATTAGTCTATTTGAAATAAACTATTCTGATTTCTGATTTCCTTCAGAGAAGGCGAAGTCAAGACTTGTCAAAGTTCATACATACAGGTGGTGATTTGCGTATGGATTGAGTGCTCTTTTTTAAATGTTATTTATACGAAATCAAGGAAGAATTATGGAGAAAATTGTGAAAGCCACGAGAAGAAAGTAGTGGTCAATAAAACTGGAACACTCAATCTGGTAACGTGAGAAAATACTGCAAGTCGTGTCCTAAAATATACTAGAAAGGTAGGTGGTAGGTAGGTTGTGTTTTGTGTTTTTGAATGTGTTTAATTATAAACACACTCAACCAAAAATCATGTTAAAGTATGAATTGTAAAAAAAAAAATGTTCCAGGGGAATCAACTGAATATTCTCAATCTTTAAAAGTTTTTATTTGGAATTATTGTGTTGAATTTGTGATATACAATTTTCAGTTGATTTTAAGATTTTATTTGGATTTAAAAAAGGCATATTTATCGATGAAAGTCAAGCATAAATCATAAATAATTTGCACGTACAAGGTAAAAAACAATGATAATACATTTTATCAGTATGTATTCCAAGTAGTGATACTACATGATCACTCAAGAAACCGAGGTTGGGTCAAAGTTCATACACGCGGTGATCATTGCAAAATAATCTGTGATACTGCTAATTATATATCATTGTTTACAGTTTATTTGGCTATCAGAAACATACAACCCCACGGGTCGGATTTGACCTCACAGAGCAACTGGGGGTTATCAGCTAGTAAAGCTACTGTGGGAATTCCCAGGTTAAGACACGTTCAAGTAATCGTTTCCCAGATTATTTGAGAAGACACGTTCAAGTAATGTGCCTAAACCATCGGATGAGTTGAACTTGAAATTGGCGTTATTTGTCTATTCCTTCAAATGTAATAACCACCTATTTCAGAGTGAATTGGTTAAACAAAAATCGAGAATCTGAACTTTTATAAACTATGGTAAAAGTTTCTTTGTTTTTGTTTTACAAAAGAACAGATAAATGTACTTTTAATAAAGATCTCAATTCACATACCGCACAAATAAATACTCGTAAAATTGCTTGGTTTTTGTTTTCAAAGGAGAACACCCAGATACTCAGAAATATTTTATTCAAAATTTCGACATTAATACTTCGAATGAACTAAAAATCAACATGTTGTGCTACAAAAAATAGTGACAGGAACGAATCCCTGCAGGACCGACTTCACGCAGTCTTGTCTGCCCTACCGCTAGAGTGTAATTTAAGTCCGCGTAGGCGCGTGGGGCCGCACAAACCCTTGAGCGTCGCGAGCCGTGACAGAAAAAATGCTTGCTGCATGTTGCATGCCTGCTTGCTTGCTGCTTGCCTGCTTGCTTGCCTTCTTGCATGCTGAATGCCAGCTTGTATGTGGCATGCTTGCTTGCATGTAGCATTTATGCTTGCACAAAGTTCAGCAGTGCAGTTTTACGAGGAGATTTTGTTTCGGAATTGTATTAATCGGTATTTTAATAATCGGAATTCGTATTTTTGATGTTTCGAATTATCATTATATCGTACTTTTTGTTATTCGATCTATTGAAACTCGATATTTTGAGAATAGTAATTATACATTAGGAAAAAAAGGTTAGGAATATTGAAATTTAGGAATCATAAAAATAGGAGTAATGATAAGTTGGAGTTGTTATATTCGGAATTTTGAAGCATTCAGAATTATTAAAATCGGTATCGTAAAATTCGTATTTATGACTGTCGGAATAAAGTTTTTCGTATATATGTAGTGTACCCTTTTTAAAGCTACGAATAGCGTAGCATCGATGCATGTAAAATAAATAAAAATAGGGCTAGTGTAAAAATTATACAGCAATCATTCGGTTAAATCTTTTTTTATTACAAAATAAATATTGCCAATTCGTTATCCTGATTTGTTACCTTTTTTAGATGAGTCGTTCATCTTAAAGATGAATATTAACCATTCTAAAGGAAAGAGGGACCCAAAAGCGATTTGTAAAACAATGTAACGGTTTTTCTTGCGTCCGTATACAGAGTAAGGAAGCAAGAAAGGCACTTTTGGCTACTAGTAGGACAAAATGATTTATTCCTTAAAAAGCTCAAACATCTTTTTTCCTAAAAGGCTAAAAAAGTAAATTACACAAGTTCCTTTTCACAAAATATACAGATTAAAAAACTAAAATTTTCGACATATTTTTTTTTAATATATATATTTCCGAAATTAATTTTCGCCTGTGCCAATACAATAAGGTCTGTTTCATCCAATCTAAGAATAAAGTTACCGGTAAATTTTTTAACAGTTTACATTTTTCTGTCACGTTTTTTAATTTAACCGGTGAGTAAAGGCTACTCAGATATTCTGAAACATCCTTAAACACCATGAAATTAATACATTGAATAATTCACAAATAGATTTAAGTAAAAAGAGTATGATTAAGCCTTAAAACAAATCGAGAGTCCATCGCCATATTAAAATTAGACTGCTGGGTTTAACAATTTAAATTCTCGCTGTCCATAGACAATAGGTTCACCATGTAGACGAAGTAGTCTTTGCATCACACTCTTCATGTCGAGTTTCATTTTCGTAGGGTTAACGTCTGCTAAAATATGGGTGTACAGTTTCTCTTCTGTGACTTTCAAAAGTTTGTATATGGTAGTAGTAAGTCCTTCCTTTCGGAAACGTATTTTGGAAAGCATGAGGAGTAAATTCCTGTAAAAAAAAAAAACAAAAATAATCGGTATGTTTATGTTACTACGTGTTGCTTTTCGCTGCCCTAGTTTAATAGTAAGATATCTTGATTGATTTAATCATACTTTATGATTTTACTGTCACTAAATAATTGAAAGGAGGTTTTGATTGATTTATTAAAACAATTAACTTAGTTTAACGTGATTGGGAGTTATTTATATTTCAATATGAATAAAACATTTTTTATAATAGTTTTAAGGCTTTTTTAATAGTAATATAACCTCATATTAAAACTAAAAAAATGATTTGAGTTTTTAATGAGGACTCTAAAATGGTTTCAAGAAGTTTCTGTACAGAAATAAGAGAAGTAAAAAATCTTCCCGACTCTAGATATCATAAAATGTCAGAATCTTGAACTTGAACATATTCGATTTTTGAATCGGATACAAGAGCAAACTTTTTACATGAAACAAAACTTATTTCTATTTGGTGTTTTTTAAGTTATTCCTTCAAAATAGCAGCAACGTGCGCTGCCGCGCTGCTTTGTTTTTTTCATATGAACTAGGGCAGCGATTTTATAATAAGTGTGTATAAAAGTCTTCATCTGAAGTCATTTTGCAAAAGGCTCCCGTTGCATTTTGCGATGGCTAAAGAAGTTGAACTACGACTGTTATACATTTACGCGATGTGTCGCAACTGCAAACGTTGGCACCCGTCGCTTTGCCACTGACAGGTGGTGATTGTTGCAGTGGCATTTGCCGTCAATAAAGTGCCGCTCGTTTGTAAGAGCCCTAAATAGCATGTTTGTACGAGTAAAAGGCATGTATGGTTAGGGAATGCTCGGTTAGCGAATATACCCGGTAAGCTGCAGTCCACGATAAATGGCACTGTTTAGGTATCAAGACCATCAATGATGAGCATGACCACTTTATCAAGAACGTACCGACTAAGCAGATGAACACATGTAAATAAAAAAACATCATAAGAACATGAGTGAAATTACCGCTCATTTCCCAAAGTACTGGAGGTGTGAGGCAGCGTGGCATACCGGGCTATGGACCCGTTATATCGCAACACGAGTAGCTTTTTGGACACAATTCTGTAACAAAAAAAAGAAGTCAGAGCGAGAGAGATAGATAGAGACAGAAGATCATGAACTTTTAACGTTTATTTAAACACACATACATGTGTAAATTAATTCGAGTTTAAAAAAATAGTACCCTATTTTTTAATTTTCTCTTTACAAATCGATAGTATTTCATGTACCGAATCGACTCTCCGCGGGATTTAACGGTATATAATGTGTGTTAGTTTTTAAGCCTATTGTATGCGTAAACCTCTATCTCATTTTACTGTGTTGTGGTTAGAAGTTCCTCGGTGTCATTATAATGTCAATGTCTGTCAAATTACGGCGTAAGTCACGTGAGTCTGTCGTTCGAGATGCATATAGGGTTATCAGATGAAAATATCAAAAGTCCTGAGAAAAGGCCTGATTGCTATTGAAATTTCTTTTTCTCAAACGTTCTTAATACTTTAAAAAAAGTCGTAATATAATCGTTTTCATACACTAAAAATATCGCTCACGCGTTGCACGTCGTACTCAAAGTGCCCCCCACTTGCTTGGAAGCCCAGCTTTGCCAAAGAAAGATTATAGCACATATACGTATTTTATTATTATATGTAACTTATTTTTTTTACATTCTATTTGAAATATTTGTTATTTATTTATTGTGCAAACCTACCACAGTGTTCTTTTTTTAACCCAAAGGTTGACTGGTAGAGAATGCCTTATTGCATTAAGTTCACCTACGTACCACTACTGTACATGAAGTTTAAATAAATAAATAAATAATTTTTAGTTTGTTTAATTCTTTAATTAAATTTTGTTTCTATGTTTGTGTAACTTTTAATTGCTGAGATTTCATTTGCAAAATCCGGCCGTAATCCTGAGAAGAGTCTAAAAATCCTGATATCTCAGGAATAGCTGCATAAGCCCTAGTAATTAAACACAGGTATCAAAGCACCTCACCTGGCATGGAAATCATCATCTTCTGCGCCCCAGTTCCAATAGAAATTTGAATAGCCGTTGACTTTTCTATAATCTTTAGGAGTGAGTGCAGTAACACCACCGAAGATATTAGGATAGGGTAGACTGAAACCAATTTAAATTATCATTATTATCTACCTGTTTTCCCAGCGGGCTCACCAATCCAACCATAGCATAGCATCAGCCACATAATGTTCCCACTGCTAGGACTCAGGCCTCCTCTCTAGGAGAGAGAATGGGCCGCAATTCACCAAGCAGCTCCAGTGCGGTTTGGTGGACGTCACATGTTTTCGATTTTTTGGTTCTAAGACATGCCTGTTTTGAGAATTTTGAGAGCAGTGGTGATGAAATAAATTACACAAAGTAATGCGCCTGGCTGGGTTTGAACCCGGGGCCCACAACTTGTAAGTCGGGGCCGTTACCACTCGGCCACCACTGCTCTCGTCTCGACGCTTTCACTAAACTATAGTCTAACTTAATGTTATCATCGAGTTCCCTCGTTCTGGGTGGAGAGTCACAAGTTGGACACCACCAGCACTAAGCACAAAACAGGCCACGGCAGGCCATTGCGGCCATAAGGCGCTAACGCAAAGCGGGGATAAAACAACCCCTCAGTCGTCTGGATGGCCCGGTGACCATGTGTTTATGTGAACAACCACTTATAAATTTGAAGTGATTTTCACGACACAGTTATGAAATTTTGTACATAGATTCTTTTCATAAAAAGACTAGATACATCTTTCGGGTTTCGCATATACTAAAAGTAAGGTTGCATATCTTTAACAAACAAAGTCTTACAGAAATTTTGGCAGCGGTTAAATATAGCATGAGTATTAGAAATCATATCTCACGTATAATTGAAGGTTTCTACTGCAGCTGCCAAATGTGTGGGATATTTTGGACAGGAGTATGGGATCCTCTCGTTTTCGGGCACTAGGTCTACATTATGGAAGATCAGACAGTCCCAGGAGCCGAAACGCTGCGTCTCCAGAAATGCGATATTATGTAAAGTGCCTTTGTTGAACTTTTCTGTACCTATAAAAATCAAATAATGACTTGATTAAAGTAATAGTTATCACAACAAAAATATTGTGATTCAGTGACAACCGAGAAACCAAGAAACAATGATCACTGCAAATATTTTAAAGCCGTATAAAAAATATATAAGCTTTAAATAAAAATTTATCATTTATAAAATCAGCATTTTCGTATTTCATTTAAGAAACCAAAACGGTTGAAAATGAAATTTTGTTATCATGAAAGCCAAACGATCGTAGCGAATGTGCTATACTATTGCTACGCGCCTTGCTACGTACGTAGCGCGTAGCAACCGTGTAGCATCGCACGTTGCGTACCTTTCAAATGAAATGTGATATAGGGTACAATAAAAATGTTTTTAATTCTTTCCTTTTATATTTCTACTTTCTCAACGTATCAATGATATTACCGAGTAAAATTTAATTTACTACAGTATCGATTTCTGTGGTGATTCGCTGATCTCTGCTAATAGCTAATTCTTGATTATTTCCAGCAATTGTATCTGACAACGAGATTAGAGACCCAACCACGAACTCTCTATGCCCGATCCATTTTACGACCTTAACTGAACTGTTAAATGGACGGAGCTATGATACAGGCTATATAGTTCCATCCCTCTGTCTCGCTCGCATGCTTCATATTTTAATACGTCATGGTAAGGTCCCTGATCATACACCGTTAAATATGGTCGTTTTAATCCCGCGGAGGGTCGTTTCGGTACATGAAACACTATCGATTTGTAAAGATAAAATTAAAAAATAAAGTTCTTTTTTTTCAAACTCGAATTAATTTACGCATGTACGAAATTAATTTCTTTAAGTAAATGTCAGCTGAGCGAGGCCAATGAACTGTACGTAGTTAGTACGCAACGACTGACAGCTACCTAGAAAGTCATTGACTCGTTTACCTAAAGAAATTAATTTCGTACATGCGTATATTAATTCGAGTTTTAGAAAAAAAGTACTTTATTTTTTAATTTTATCTTTACAAATCGATAGTGTTTCATGTACCGAAATGACCAAAATATAACGGTGTATAGGGTGACTGGTAATAAGTGAACGATACTTAAACACGTGAATGTAGTCATGATATCAAACAACTTTTACTATGGGACCAAACCTGAAATCGCAAAAAGAATCATTCCAGTTCAGTACATTTTGACCAGTTAGGTGAACATAAATGTACTGAACTTGGCTGACTATTTTCGCGATTTTAGCTTTGGTCCCATAGTAAAAGTTGTTTGTTATCATGACTGCAATCACGTGTTTAAGTATCGTTCACTAATTACCAGTCATCCTATATAATGTACTAATTTTTTTCCACCTTATTCCAAAACGCGATCTAAATGTAGTTCCAGGACTACACTGATATTAATCCTAGTAATAGTCTTGGAACTACATTTAGATCGCGTTTTGGAATAAGGCGGATAGATTTCAAACCGAACTTACCATATTGTTCTATTATAAATATCCTGTACTCTAATAATTGTTTCTTTAGTAACGGATGAATGTACCGCAGGAAAATAGCCAGATTGACTACACGATTTCTGAAATAAATTTACAAAAATTTCATACAAGTTATCTTCAAAGAAAAATCCACAAAAGAGAAAAAAAGATTGAAATTATCGTTATTAAAGCCAAATAAAATATCCCCCGGTAATCTTGTACGTTCGGGGCCATTAATTTATTACGTAAGACGATTTTTACTAGTTTTTAACCCCTTCCCCTCTAAATAAGAACGCAAAAGAATAGGTCGACCCCTCCCCCTGTTTGATATTTATTACGGAAAAAAGCGGTCAAGTGCGAGTCGGACTCGCCCATGAAGGGTTCCGTAGCAGCAAGATAGATGTATTATTTATTGTACACCAAAAATAAAATTACATTAAGAACTTTAAATTAATAGGGTGTCACAATGGGCGGTCTTTTCGCTAAAAGCAACATAATATAAAATAACAAGCAGCAAGTAACATAATATAAAAGTTCTTGTAGTTCGTTGTAACTTTCATCGATGTTTTAATAATAGACTATATTAAAAAAAAAAAACTACTTACTAGATCTCGTTCAAACCAATCGTTTTCGGTGAAAGTTTGCATGTTTTATCATTCTCCTATTTTAGAAGTGTCTCTCGCGCAAACTATTCATATTATTAATCTCTTATATTATTTTTAAAGACCTATTCATAGATACCCCACAAAAAATGTTGAGTATCAGTTCTAAGTATGGGAAATCCCCAAAATTTATTGTTTTTTTTTTCTATTTTTGTGTGAAAATCTTAATGCGGTTCACAGAATACATCTTTTTACCAAGTTTCAACAGAATAGTTCATAAAGTTTCGGAAAAAAATGGCTGTGATATACGGACAGACAGATAGACAGATATGACGAACATGATCTGACGATGATGATGGATATGACGAATTCACAAGAGTTCCACTTTTTGCCATTTGGCTACAGAATCCTAAAAATGGATATAATATGTTTATCATTTATACAAACAAAACATCTAGCTAGATCACAAGCGGGGAGGCGCAGTGACGTTGTCATGGAAATAGTTTACCTGTACACATCCACGAGTGCACAACGGTTAACGCGTGGTTGCCCGCGCTTTTTCAAATCTTAAAAAAGCGCCGCCTCAAAATAAAGCCACCATCACCGCACACGGGCCACAAAAAAGCCCGCCACTAAAAGAAGCTAGAACGTGACTCTTTTTGTGACTCATGTGCGACGGTGGCGGTTTGAGCTGGCCTTTTTTTGTGGCGGCGCTTTTTTTAAGCCCATATGCGGCGACACTTACTGAGTATTTTTGTGATCTGACATAAAAACTACCAAGACTACTTCCTATTATCCTATAAAAAAAATAAGATATGATCGAACCCCTCCCACTAAATTGTCTTACGTAATAAATGAATGATCCCTTAATATGTGGATAATGTAGTGGGCTGCGATATAATAAACGTTCGTTTGTACCTCTTTTTTTAAATATATATTCTGTTTATTGCCGCAAAAAAAAAATGAAATGTGACGCGCAACGCTCAATCTACGTGACGCCGCAACGTTGCTCAGGGTCCTGCAACTTGCCCACTAACGTTTGACAACGCATTCACGAGACGCGGAACATGATGTTTGACGACTTGACGTCATGTTGAGTTGAGTTTTGTGCGTCATGTTGAGGGACATTTTGCCCTCTAAAGTACCTAAGGCAATTGGGCGGGTAATCCGATTTTATTATCAGTTTTGCTGGTGACTTTTGAATTTGCTCGAAGGAAGTCACGACCCGCGAATTAGTCGGCGTATAGCTAGTATAAAATATCTATGAGGAATCATAGACTATCTATACTTAATAAAGGATTTTCTTATAGCGAGGGGTCGATTTTGATAGCAGGATCGGTATTTTTTTTTTTATCATTCACACACTCATTTCAAATTACAGCCGTAAGTTACCCAATTGAGTAACACATCCAAACCAAACAAATGCTATTAAATAACAAAATCAGTGATCGATAATTGTAATCCACTTAGCGTGCATTGAGCCTTTTGCATCTTTTGGAGACAAAATTAAAAAAAAAACGTTTATTTGACACAAAAACATTATTACAGTGTTTAAAGAGTCACAACATGTAGCAAGTACAATGTTTCACAGTAAAGGTGGTGATGTAACTACCAAACTAGGCCGGGGCCTGTATTATGGTGGTCCATCGTTCAGCCATGAAGTTCAGCTAAGGAGTCCATATTAAGAGAGTGTCGCTACATTAAACTAAAACCATAATAAAACTATAATAAAAATAAAGATAAAGAGCAAAACTAAAATAAAACAAAATAGGTAATAATTTGAACGAGCTGTGCAAGTTTGAAATAATTAGTAAACACTTAACACCCACAAGGTGGACCAATGGCCTAGTAAGATGGATGCGAAGCGCACAGGACCGGCTATTCTGGTAACACTTGTGGAGGCCGATGTCCTACAATGGACGTCTTACGGCTGTAATGATGATGATGTCCCACACATCTATGGAATGCCAGTACAGATGAGAACATCGCTGCAGATCGAGCAGGAATATCCACAGCAGGGCGTCGCCAGCTGATAATCAAGGGGGGGCGGCTATTGGAAGTATAGAGAATAATATTTCTTTTTTCAAATAATTATAAAAGTTTATTTTCTCCACAATATAACTCCTAATTGCTAGCCTTATATCTACGGTAACATATAGGATGGGCATTATATTGTGGGAGACTGGTGCCTAAACTAGGCTCTGAAGCTGTAAAGCAAGCCTCTAGGGGAGGCCGTAGCAGTTTGATTCTAAGATGACAACTAATTTATTTTGGACCTAATGAGGCTGTTCAAAAAAATTCACATTTGACACCAGTAGTTGACGCCAGTTAGCCATCTAGTCTTTTTCTTTAAAAACGTATACACGGCTAAATTTTGATAATTTTAATCCCGTGGAGGGTCGATCCGGTACATGACTACGACGGTACTATTGATTTGTAAAGATAAAATTAAAAAATAAAGTACTTTTTTTTTTCTAAAATACGAATTAATATACGCATGTACGAAATTATTTTCTTTATGTAAACATCAGCATCAAAAATATATGATGTACATTACCATGCAAACTTCCACCGAAAATTGGTTTGAACGAGGTAGTTTTATTTTGAATACGTCATAAATCGTAAACCGCAATTTACCAAGTTTGTACGGAACGGAACCCTCAGTGCGCGAATCCCACTCGCACTTGCCCGGTTTTTTTATATATAAGAAGAAGATATGTATATTTTATGTATTTAGAAATATATAAGTATGTTTATCAGTTGTCAAGTACTCATAACACAAGCTCTTCTTAGCTTGGGACTAGACGGCGTTGTGTGATAGTTGTGGAATACTGTATTCTTGCAGGGTTTCCTAAAGTCACAGGTTTATCACAGGTTGAACTATAGAGTGGCAAGGCTGGCAAAATGCCACGGGCCCCCGGTCAGCAAGCTCAGAAAAAGTAACCGAACCTTTTTAAAAAAAAAAATTCTCAACGTCACGATTTTTCTGGGGCGTCCAATCAATTTGCCACGGGTCTCAGATGATATACGAGTAGTTACGCCACTGAGGTTTATACAAATAAGATTTTCACATAATTTAGTAACAATTCTGAATTCAAACATATCAGCAAGCTTACCGGTAAGGTATAATGATGGCCACACGTTGCGCAGCGCGGCAGTGCGCAGGCGCCCAGTACCCGCCGGCTCTCACGTCGGAGTTCAGTACTGCCACCCACTGCAGAGAGGTTTCATTTTTACTCACTTTTATTGGCCCTGATGATAAGTTAAATACAAAACCATGTTTGAATAAAGACTAGCGTATTTATTATATTTAACTAGCGTTGCCTGCTTGAAATCCTGTGCCGAAGGGAACATATTACCGGAATATAAAGTATACTTTGTCTTATTCCACTACTACCCGAATGTCAAGTTTTAATCAAATCCGTTAAGCCGCGCCCGAGTTGCGTGAAGGTGGTATGTTTGCATGTTTGGAACTCCTTCACGAAACTCGGGCGCGGCTCAACGGATTTAATAACTAACATATTTACCTCCCTATTCAACCTTTTGGAGTTTCAGTTTCGTCTCAGTGATAAAGTAGCATTTTATTGGTAAAATTTTATTAAATTCGGTCCGTTAGTTTTTGAGTATATTCATTACAAACAAAAAGATAAAATTTTAGATACTATTTATAATATTATATTATAGTTTTGAGTGGTAATATAGGTAATCTGGTATTAAATAAGAAAGTACCCGTTGGGGTTAATGTTTTGCAATGATGCCTTCAATCCTAAGGGCGATTTCAATTTAGACGTTTCATGTCGGACCGGCGCCGCACGTTTCCCGTGCAGCTACCGGCCGGTTGCAGTACGTCAACAGTCTGACAACAAGTGCCTAAATTGAAAACGAATCTGGCTGTCGTGCGTTTGTATGTCAGTGCTATTTAACACCGAATTTGATCAATTTGGTGCTTGTGACGTTGCCGTCCTGTTGTCGTCGTCGCTTTGTATGAAAAATACGATCGTCCGTATGCAGTGCGCACCGTACCGCATCTGCACCGCAGCAGGCCGTGAAAAAACGCATAAATTGAAAGCACCCTAAAACAAACATATTTGATCTAGTTTCTAAACTTACCCAAAGAAGAATGATCCAATTCGCATAAAGGCGTTTGTTTGGTATACTTTAAGTTTTCTGTGTCACCTTGAACATAAAATAATATTAATTTTAATAAATTCCATCCAAAACTAAATAGATACCTAAATGATAAATGATATTTATTTTGCTAATAGGTTTTTTACAAACACTTTAATTTAATTTTTTCGTCAGTTTAAGCTAGATGAGGCCGGTGTTTCCTAGCTGACTACCCTGATAAAAAAACACCGAAACAAACTCAAGGGTCAAAGTCTCTTTTAAAAGTCCATACAGAAAACATGGTCATATCATATGAGAACCATGTAGAATGGAGTCTGAGATGGTCTTTTGAGAAAAGAACCACGCAGATTTGAGTGGACCTGTCCAGTCAGCGCAAGCATTTGTCAGTATTCGTATAGCTGAACTTAGAACTACTAAGGAGCTCAACGAGTTGACGAAGAATACCAATGAAAGATCATTTGGGTAGGCCGCAGAAATACTCAAATTGGCAGACATACGTCAAAATAACTGAAAAAAAAAAAAGAAAATGATCCACATAGTCCTCATATTCACATTGTTAAACAAAAATACAAAACTGTAGAAAAATGTTAAACAAAGTAAAAGTAAACCTACTTATAATACCCAACTATTTGAAAAACGGCGAAAAAAATTGCTGCCTACGTGATTAAAACGGCTTCACTTTAAATTGAATTTTAACTTATGGAGATCCTGGTTGAAGAATTATAAAAAGAAAATAATTGGGAAATTATCAAATGACTTCTCCCGCTCTAGGGTGAGGAGCGAGAGGGTGTCTCAGACTTTTGTTGGCTTACTTATGTGCGCTTTGCATTTTGGGACCACACTTATTTTTTATAAGTTCCCGCAGCTCTGGTAAACGTTGCCTCTACTGGCATGCTATTCTCTAAGAAAACAGCCTTGAGCGCAGCGCTGCCGCAGCGACGAAAATCCATATGGGTACATTGGTTTAACAACCCAATGTATAAGTGCATTATGCTAACAATCCAATGTATCTTATTTGACTTTTCGTCGCTGCGGTTGTACTCAAGGCTGGTTTCTTATAGAACAGCACTGTACCTCTACCATGAGTTTTAAGCAATAGTATTCGTCGCTATTCGATATCAACGCCGTAAATATTTTGTATGGCAAATTTTGCAGCGCCTCTAGCGGTCACTTGCAGAACCAAAATAGCGACGAATGCTTAAAACTCATGGTAGAGGTACTGCTGAACCTACTCACTTTTGTTGACATCTTCATGAGGCGCGTGTGGAACACTATGCACCGTCGACTCGGATTGAAAAGGGACAATAATAAAATAATTACCTAAATTTTTAAACTGATGTTTTCTTTTCATAAACCAGTGATATGAAGAGTTATTTTCGTTTTCGTAATCTGCAAACGAAATAGTATATTTTATTTCAAGTAGGCGTAGCATCTCATTGCAGTTACCTAAGGTGCGAAAGACTCCTGTATATATTTCTTTTCCAATGATCTAAAATAGGCCACAAGTTAGGCACCACCGACCATAAGTACAAAACAGGTCACGGCAGGTTATAGCGAGCAATAGGAGCCAGCGCATAACTGGGTGCGGAGGCAACACTATCCTCACTCGGATTGCCCGGTGACCATGTGTTTTTGCGGACAACCACGTGACATAAGTTTATAAAGTGATTTTACATAAAAATATTAGACACGTTTTGGGTTTTGCATATCGTATAACTAAAGTTGTACCTATATACTTATTTGGTTAAATTATAAAAGCACTTACCCATTTCGGTGTCCATACCATTAGTCAACGGATATTTATAAGATGCAATATCCTTTAAACCATGGTCATCAGTGTCAGCGACAGCATCGGGCGATGGAGTCCCGGGACTGATGAAATTATAATAATGCTCTAATATGAAAACCACTAGTAAAGTGATTAGACATCGAAATTGTGTAAATTGAAAGTAACAATTCATTGCTTCGTTTGTAAGGGCGAGATCTTAGGAAGAAAGTGGCAGTACTCCAGTGGACAGCTAACTATTCACTATTCATGATTTATGGAAAGAATCTTATTTTGCTTTAACTGGCGTTGGATCCCAGAACCGAAGGAAACAAACACTGCTCTAGGGGGGAATTCAGAGGGAATAACTTCTTTCCCGCAAACCCGATTTTGCTCGAATCGGTCAAGGGTGAACACTGGCCCCTGCGACAGTAAATGGTGAATAGATCTGTTCTTTACAATATATGTCAAATATCGGAAATTCAACATTGGATGACCGGTGAAGTGTTTATTGAATAAAACTAATGTATTTTTTTTAGGAAAAATATTTAAACGGGATCTGCAACCCGCATTGCAGATTTATATTTGTGACATTTATATTTTGTTTCTTTTTAACAATAAATGTCAAAATGTGTTGCGGACTGCGAGCTTCATGAAGTATTTGTATATTTTCTATGGTCGGAAGTTAGATCGATTCCATGTGTAGGTTCCAGGTTGCTGCTTCAAAGACACGTTATTCACTGTAAACAAACAAAATATAGTATAGTACTATGATGGATCGAAAAATACTAAATAAATAGTTTTTTTTTTTGGTAGGTAAAATCATCCAATGAAAAATCCGGGAGATAATGTCAGACTCTTACTGGCTAAAAACTTACCCTATTCCTTCATTGCCTTCGTTCCAGGGTCCCGGGGTTCACTTTCGCACCACCCTTGGCCCCAGTAGGCTTCGACCCTGCTGGGCCCCTACAGTTTGCTGACAACTCCTTGAAGCGCGCGGGAACAGTGCGCGCCACTTGGGCTCGGTCCGGACTGTCACCAGACGGGCAGCGAGTTACTCATTGCCCGCCGTCCGCAAGCCCGCGCCTACGGTGGCCGGAAATCGGAATCCCGGCGGCGTAAATAAATGGTGATGATTACATTATAAAAATGAATATCAACTCACTTGTTGAAATAGAAGTAGAATTATTTAATGGGCGTAAAACATTATCTAAAACTGTATTCTGTGTTAGTAACAGTTTGCGTGATTTAGCATCATCTTGAGCAGGATACCTCACCATGATTTTGGAACAGAATTCCATTAGTTGTTGAAACTTGTCTTCTGTTTTACTTTTGGCTTCGCTTACACTGGATTGATATTTTTGATGTTTTCTTTCTCTTTGAGACTCAGTGATTATATTGCCATAGTATAAAAGATTTAAACTACATTCTAGGATGAAGAGAATGGCCACAATTTGCAAACACTGTCTGCGGGTGCATCTGTAGTAACACATATCTTCTTTTAATGAACGTACACTTCAACTGAAGCAATAAAGTTAGCAATTGATTCGCAAATGCAGTCTCTAATTACATCGTAAGGTTCCTGGTCGGTAGCTGTGAACAAATTGATAGCCTAAATTCATAGAGTCGAAAGTACAACGCAAATAAACGCGCGTCGTAACGCGACCAGTGTTGCAATAAGAGCGCCCTGCTTACATTGAACCAGTGCAAATACTTTTGAACATTCGTGAATGGCGTTACAACAATGGCATACGCGCCGAGGACGCACGACGATTCGCGAACTAGGCCGACTCAAGAGCTTGTTTCGAAAGGGTCAAAATTCCGAAGGGTCTTGGCGCGAATTTGTTCGACCATTAGCGAGATACTAAGGGCGATGCTTGTGATGCCAAATTCTCGACACGTGCTGGATTCGCGTGTATTGTGCGCGACGTATAAGTATACTATCTCTAGTAGCCTTGTTAAGTTCAGCGAAAGCAAACGCGACTACTTTGTTCAATTCCATGTTTCCTGCTGACTAAATTCGTCCTCAAATGCTCGCACGTCGGTACGCCTCTTCTGGAAGCAATGGTCGCATTGGTCGTGCGTAATACGCACGAAAGAATCGCGTCAAATTTAACCCTTCTGTGGTTTGGACATGTTTTCAAAGGATTGAACAATCGAAGGACTGGAACAATTTGCCTGCTGCGGTCTTCCCATCCGATAATACTCGTAATTTGGGTATTTTTAAGGCTAGAGTGAATAGGCTCTTAATAAACTAGTACGCTTTACCATCAACGATTGCGTCACTGCTTACCATCAGGGGGGATCGCAGTCAAGCACTAGTTTATAACAAATAAAAAAAAAAATTATTTCGTGTCATGCGATGCGCCTCCATCATGTGCAGGGTACGTACCTGCCTCAACATTGACCTGAAAACTATAGCGGCCGTGTGGACCCGCACTATACTAGGACATTGGACCAGAAAGACTGGTCCAATACGTCTAACATCCTCTGGATTTCCACGACCTTCACCAGATTATAGGTCTGCCGGAATCTCTTTAAAAAAACCCACTCCGTGGCCCCGTAGTTAGCATCACCCCTAAGATTTTGCTGACACTGAGGCGCGTGTGAGACACTACGCACCGTCGCGTTGACTTCTCAGGCACAACCGTTACCAGACCGTCGGACATTGCTCGTCGTCCACAAGCCCGTGCCTACGGCTGGAGATTGCCCTGTGACTCACGACGCGGCGACGCCCGTGGTGTCTCCTGTGCCATGGCTGGAGCATAAAAAATATCCATAGCCTCACGGTTGCGGCCATCTCTTTCGCTCGCATTACTACCTCTCAGAAGAAAGCACCGTATCCTATTCCTTCTCTCCCAATCATGGCCTGGCTAACTTGGCAACCTTGATTCTCTAGCATTTATCTTCAGTTCAGATTCGATCGCTCAAGGAAACTTTGGGTTTTTTTTTTTTTTTTTTTATGGTAGGTAAAATCATCCAATGACAAGTCCCGCCCTTGGGTGGAGCGGGAAGTAGTGTCAGACTCTTACTGACTAAAAACCTACCCCGTTCCTTCATGCCTATCATGCCGGGGCTGAGCCTTCCTCTCAGAAAACGGCCCTTAACCCCAGCAGGCTTCGACCCTGCCTGCCTGCAGCTAGCAGGCTGGGCCTCTACGGTTTGCTGACAGCTCCTTGAGGCGCGCGGGAACAGAACGCGCCGTCGACGACTTGGGCTCGATCCGGTATGTTACCGGACGATCGGACAGCGTGCTACCCATTGCACGCCGTCCGCAAGCCCACGCCTACGGTGGCCGGAAATCGGGATCGGAATCCCGGCGGCGGCTGGGGCGAGCGCCCCGTTGCCTTTGCCTGATGCGGTCTGCCTCCTCCTTTGCTAGCATTACTGCTTCGCAGAAGGAGGCGACCGCCTGCCATCCCTCCTCACTCCGGACCATGGCCTGAACCAAGGCCCGGCGAGAGAGATCGCTGCCGCCGATTGCCCCCACGAGGACACGGCGATGCTCCGCCCAGGCGGGGCACACCTCTACAGTATGCTCCACCGTGTCCTCCGGGTGTTCCGCACAGTGGCGACACCCGGGCGAATCCTCCGCACGAATCCGGAACAGGAACTTGGCAAACTTTCCGTGTTCCGTTAGGACCTGCGTCGTGCGGAAGTTAAGAGTGCCGTGAGGTCTTTCCAGCCACGCCTCAAGGATGGGCCTTATCGCCTCGATTGTGGCGCGCCCCGAACGAGGTTGCGATAGTCGCTGACGCCATTTCGCCATGAAGGAAACTTTGGGTGACCTTTTGATGAGGCACATATTGAGCGACCACATTTCGGTGCCATATGTCATTACCTGGCAACAAACACTGACCAAACTTTCATCTTGAGACACTGTGGTGTGGGAGACGAGAAGATATTGCGTAGCTTCCAGAACGCTGCCCAACCAAGTCTGATTCGACAGAAGACCTCTTCGAAGAGGTCAACCGCATGGAATGAATATTTGCATGACCTACAGATAGTAGTTGATTATGTTGTCGAGGACATCGCACCCGATACACATATAGCCAAACGTACAAAACGTTTTGGAAACACATGTATTGTGCCAAACAACTAAGGAGTGGAATTCTTTACCTCAGACTGTGTTTTCTTAGAGCTACAACCTAGGGGTCTTTCAAATCAAGAGGAAATAGGTTACTTCTAGGCAAGTGCACTCCACTGTCTATCACATCATCACTTATCATCAGTTGAGATAGTGGTCAAACGTGAATCATCTATAATACAAAAAATATAGATACTCGTATTTAATGTCCCACCGACTTGGTCCCCTTTTGAGGCCCTCCCCATTGCCTACATTCTTCCCGACTTTTCGGCTTTCCCAAGTCATCATACCAGTGTTTCCTATTACCTACCTATTGAAAGGTCCAGATCCAGCCGACCCGTACCAGATTTTAGCGTGAGTACCACTAAATCCCACATACACCGATTACGAAAAAAGATGGGGCTAAGAAATTTCGGCATAACTTTCTGGCAGTTAGCAGCAATATGCTCTATTATTGTTATTAGATATATTATTATTTGCTGTATATAAAATTCTTTAAAAAATTAAAATTATAAGTAACAAAAATGGCTCGTAAATAGTGACATTTGACGAACATGACGTGACAACCAATTCAGCAAAGAGTTTTGTAAAGTTCCACAGTCGAAATAAATACCACTAGGCCATTGGGTCAAGGATCTTGTATATACCCTACGGACAAACTGGATTGATTATAAAGCAATTTCACAAATTCTAAAGTGTACTTTAAATTCATTGAAATTAGGTTCATATTTGTTATTGACAAGCAAAAGAGAAAAAATCCGAGCAGGACAACGAGAACTAGGTAGTGTGTCCCTTTCTTACCCCCATCTGTAACAAGGATAGGAAATTAATTGATATTATTTTTTAGCAATATAATTTATGAGGTATAAGAGTCGTGCAGGCATGTTGTGGAGTTTTTCAGCACTCAAAGGCATAAGTGCGTATGACATTATAATCTTCAACCACACTGATATATGTATGTCTTAAACGCTGTCAACTGACTATTAGATTTATTTACAATACGATGATACTTTTTCTAAACTACTAATAAACAGTTTTCTTTATTTCACAAATACACAATTATATACATTATATAAAACACTAATTAAAACTATATACATTATAACCTTAAACCTATTCCTAACTACAAAATGGCGTCATAAAACTCCTCCGCATCGCTGTCGACTGGAAGTGTGCCAAAAAGGCCGGGGGCATTGCCACGTTGTATGGCAATGCTTAATCTCTGATCGAGGTAAAATCCAGCCAAAACTTTTTCTTATGTTTCTAGATAATTTTGGAGTTATTAAAATACTCCGCAAAATTGAAAAAAATGTTGAGACGTTAAGAAAGTATAGTACCTACTCTTTGGGATGCTTTTGAGGTTGATGCATAGATAGTATAAAAAAATCTTGTTCTGGGTATAATACATTAATGTCTTTGCTTGTTTCTGATAGACTGACAGTTGTCAAGGTGGTTGGCAGATGACACTTTGCTTTTAGCAGTGAAAATTATTTCGTATCATAAAAATTACTCAAAAAATATCAAATGATTCGAATTAATAGTTGGGAAATCATAAAGGCTTACAGCCTAAGGCAGTGTTGTGCCTGCCTCATAGTGTCCGGGATTCATTCCCGGTACATTTTGTCTTCCACTCCAAGAGACATGCATAAGATCCAGGCAGTGGTTCAGCAAACAAAAGACTTTAATACTTCATAAATCTTTGGAGTAAACTGTTATACCACTTCCGCCAATGTGGGATTTTTTAGCAGATATACCTCAATAACAGGCTTCAACTTAAGTTTTTATAGATATACGAAATCAAAGGAACCTCCTCGACCTGTTAGTATTATCAACGAACCTACTGTTTTGTATTTTACTCGCGTCTTTGGTTGTAGTAAGCGGCAAATAAGTTGAACCATTCGCCACGGCTACGCGCAGCCCCCCACAACCTTCAATTTATTTGCCGCGTACTATACTGTTTGGCACCCGTCGCCTGTGGCGTATATCTATTTAAATAAAAGCGAAATACCCTTCACTGATTAATCACTGTTTTTAAAAGAGTGTCCATGGAGTTTCTTGCACGTTCTTCTCCATAGAGATCTACGCTTTGGAACGTGCAATTTAGCTTCACTTTTTTTTTTGACTGACCGACATTTTGACTATTCAAAAGTGCCTGTAAATGGTCTATTTGAAATAAAAGAGTTGATTTTGATTTTGAATCATCGAATCAACCAAAAAATCTAAATCTCAGAAAACTATTGGTTCCCTATCCATTTGCATAAAATTCTGTTGAATACCGTAATTAGAGACACAATAGAAAGACAATAGGTGCGCGGACGCCGGCGTCCTCTCGGGGAATAATGAATTAAGACCTAATATAACTTAGCATAATTTTGTTTGGCATAATTATATTTTCGCATAATATAATTAAGCATAACAGCTTACGCATAATTTTTTTAAGCATAATTTCTCTAATCATATTATGACTAAGCATAATATTCTAAAGCATAAATTTACTAAGCATAAAGTTCTAAAGCATAAATTTTTTTGCGCATAATGATATTAAAACATATTTTATAGGTATAACAATGAAATAATTATTGCTTGCTTCATCCTAGCATGAAGCAAGCAAGCATACAGCATGCAAGCAAGCATACAGCATGCAAGCAAGCATACAGCATGCAAGCAAGCATGCAGCAAGCAAGCAAGCATGCAGCATGCAAGCAAGCATGCAGCATGTAGCATTCAAGCGAGCATACAACATGCAGCAGGCAGGGTTTCTGTCACGGCTCCGGCGCGGCGGGCCTCCGGCGGCCCCGCGCGTGCTAATCGTCGCAGACGACTCGCTACGTTAACCCTAGAAAGATAACCTACGCCTCAGAGGCGCCCGCGTTGGTTTGAAATCGCTGTCTCTTCCTAATGAGCGCGCGTATCTACCTATCCTTCTAAGTTAGCTCAATGGACGGTGCACAGCGTCACAGGACGGCCGGTTTAACGCGGTAAGTACCATAGTTTTGCAGTTACGACTAAATTTTGCGCTCCAAAGGCGCATGGTTATCTTTTGTGTGACATTTAGTGAGAGTAACGATTTGTTTATACTTACATAAAATATTTATAATAACTGTTTATTTCTTTTTTTTAGCATGAAATCTTTTTGCCTTCATCATGACGAGCCGGAGAACACTAACTGATGATGCAATATATAGGTTGATCGCTGGAGAAGAAGAGAACGAGCATGAACGAGAACAAGAAAGTGACAGTGAGATAGAAGATCATTTGAGTGATGACGACATACAGAGTGATTTCGAAGACGAGTTTATCGATGATGAGGTGCCTCAACAAATGAATGATACACAAAATGAAGAGGATATAAGTCCAAAGGCGGGCTGGACACTTTCGATCAAATGTGTTCCTCAATGTCATGTTCGAGGAAAACCAATAGATGGCCAATGTCTATGTTTTATGGCATTCTGAACATAGCATTCGTCAATTCTTATGTTATATATTGTCATAATATTCTTGAGCAAAATGAAAAGCCTCTAAATAGAAGGAATTATATGAAAAAGTTAAGCACCCAGTTATCAGAATCGTGGATGAAGGAAAGACTGGAAGCTCCTACTTTGCCAAAGCATGTGCGAGATAACATCGCAAATATTCTTCCGAAACTGGTTGTGCAGAACGATACCGATAATGAAGAAGAACCTCCAGCCAAGAATTGACGGTATTGCACCTTTTACACTAATAAAAAAAAAGAATGTCTAAGATGACTTGCGCCAAATGCAAGTTTGCGGCGAACATAAAAATGATGTTTGTTTTGAATGCCTGTCAAACCAAATGATTATAATTTTCACTGATTTTTTTAACTAATTAGTTGGCAAGAAATAATATAATTAGTTTTATGAAAAAAAGGTATTATTTTTTGACACTATGTTCCTGTAAACAGAAGACTGCTAATTTTGTTGATTTTTTCTAGAGCTTTTTTTGATTTATGTTTAATGATTAAAATATATAAAATATTTCACAAAAAAAGCTTTTTATTATTAGTTCATTAACCAAATATTATAACAATTAATTAAAAAATACAATAAATAGGTATTTCATAAAAAAAAAACAATCATATATCGTGCGCCTCCGAAGCGCATGGTTATCTTTTGTGACTGTCAAAATATGGTTATCCTTCTAGGGTTAACGCGATCGAAACGTTTACCGCGTTTGGCTCTCTGATTGGCTAAGAGGTTCGAGTAGGCCAATCAGTGCGCCGAACGTCATAAACGTGTCGATCGCGTTTACGTAAAACAAACTCACACTAGGCACTCTGGACGCACCATAACTGTGTCGACGAAGCGTACCGATACGACAGCATGACGCTGTCGCTTTGTCGACACAGTTTTCACAGTTTTATAGTTTTGTACGTAAGCTTCACGCAGGCGTACGCTAAGCGTATAATGGCGAATTCGCGTCTATATAGCTACGTGTCCGTAGAAGTAGGCTTTATAAAAATAAATTCTTTTGTTGTTTACAGTTAAAATAAACAAGATTATATTAAATAACAATAGTGTTTGAAGAAATCCGAAACCATTTGGGCAATCAGTTTCATCGGCAATCTCGATTACTACTGCCAAAGAGATTGAGGCAGCTTGCAAATCAAGCAAATTGAGAAGATGTGCTCGTTATGGTTGCAAATTAAAATATTAGCAAACTAATACTAAGCAAAGCAGCGAACTGAATTATAATTATTAAAATTATTCTTATTGAAACGAGTATCATCTGTCTTTGAGAATGAAATTGAAAGAAGGCTGGTTTACTCTAGCTGCACCGTTACATAAATTTCGATGGAATTTCCTTAGGGTAAGTAATTTATATATTTAGACTACTCTATACCTACAAGTATTATGAAGCTCCGCGCGATCCATCGTCGACCGTATCGTCGCTTTCCATCAGGTGAGATAGCGGTCAAGCGCGAACCTATCACTAATAAAAAAAAAAGCTTGATAAAAGAGGGATAGATCTGAAATTGCAATGGGTTGTTATACATATAGGTTAATAAACTAGTGCGCCTCACCATAAACTATTGCATCACTGCTTACCATCAGGTGGGATCGCAATCAAGCACTAGTTTATATCAAATAAAAAAAAAAATAATGAGGAGGCTGGTCGTTTAGCAAAATTGATTATAGATGAAGGCAGAGAAACATAGGTAATATTGGAACTGATTATATAGAATTCTTCTATGAGACCTTTATGCCAAAGAAGGACCTTTGATTTCTTTGGCCACATTGCCAGAAAGAGAGGTAATAACTTAGAAAAGTTAATGCTGTCAGGAAAAGTAGATGGGAAAGGACCCAGAGGCAGGAATCTGATACGTTGATTACACCAAATTCGTGCTGTACTGGAGACCACAGTACAGCACGAATTTGGTGTAATCAACGTATCAGATTCCTGCCGACACCATCCTCATCTTAGCTTTACGACACCATCCTCATCGCTGAAAATTGCGACGCCAACGCCATGTGGGTGGAATATAAGTCCTCTAGAAAGTTATTCGTCGAGGTCACGACCCTCAGAATTGAGGAAAAACGACGCAAGGTGAAATCCTTCTCGATTTAGAATTATTGCCTAGACACAAAAACAAATGTTACGAAGTTTCTAATTATCGTTAGTTTATTTTGATTTATTGTACAACCGGCTCCGCTCTCGGTACTGAATGTGTTGAAGATACAATAGATTTTCTTTAAACTGACATTTGTTTATCAACTCTTTTCCTATGATTCAAATGACTTATGAACTCAATTCCTGGTATTGATAAAATTTTGCTAAAATAGTTTTCGTGCTACCACTCGGACTTTGGTTTCGTGATTAAGATTATAGAGTAAGTAAGTTTCAACCAAAGGTCTTTAAGTTTTAGAAGAGTGAATAGGTTACTTCTAGGCAAGTGTGCTCCGATACTGACCACACCGTTACTAACCATCAAATGAGATGTAGTGAGGCACTATTTTGCTTGCACTTGGCCAGTGAGTAGAGCCGTATTAAAAGAAGGCGCGCCGGATTGAAAAATACACTACATTATAATGCGGCTACCTCACGTTCAGCCGGATTGTGGTTGCGATACATTCTATAAAGCTATGAACTTGTACCAAAGACCAAAATAATGAATTTTAATCTCAAAGATGACGCATCGCTATTTCAATACTATTACAAATGCTCTTTACTGCTGGCTTCAATAGGGTCGACAGAGGACTCTATGGAATGGAGGAATCTCGATAGCAATGAATAGTTGGTTCGGACCACCATGGCAAGCATTGCTTAACTTTGAAGATGAGACGACCCGTGTGGCTGAAGTCACTTATCCACAAGCTCCTCAGGCCGTGATTCCACCTGCAAGCAAATTGCATACAATATGTTTCACTACATTGCGGCCTACCGAACTTTAAATTATGATCTGTCGGTAGTTAGTACGCCGCATTGTAATTCAATTTACATGCAATTGGCTTCAAGGTGGAAATGCGGCTTTACCACATTATAAAAATGAAACAATATTTTTTTTTGTTTTACAGATATCTTTCCTAGAAAACTACACACTATAAGGAAGCTCTAATCTCAATCAAGAAAAAAGAATTCTCAAGTCAAAGAAACTGCAAAAATCGAGGCTTATTTAAAATTTCACTACGGTCCTTCACTACATACATACACTAATTTATACAAACTAAGTAATGTACTAAACTGTGTTTCTGAATCAATTTTTATATCTTCATTTATTATAGTAAAATATTATATTACACCCAATATTATAAGAGCTTGTTTGCACACTTCTTCGCATTCGATCCCCAGTATTATATAAAATTATTTGCCTAACGCTTCGCATTCGATTCATAGACATTATGTTCCGAATAAAACATCAAAACTTTACCAAATTATAGTAGATATTTGAAGATTTAATATAGTGCAAAATGTTATTCGTATACTGACTGTTCTCAAAGGGACAATTGAATATCTGACCTATAGGACAGACCTAATCGAAAAATCTCTTCACCATTTACCCGGAGTTTGTCCGGTTTACAGAATACAAAAAAAAAAAAAACATCCCACGTTCTTCTAGAATTAGACTAGACTAGTGGTCTATAAAAAATCACTTTTATGTTTTTAAATTTGTATAAGTCTTTGTATTACATTTATCTTTGTATTTGTAGTATATAAATTTTGTTAAAGTATTGATTAATAAAATAAATAATTGTATTAAAAAATAAAGCGTTCATTTGTTATGGATCCAGTAAATATGGATTAGACACATATAAAAAAAACTGACTAGGTTTTTTTATGGTAGGTAAAATCATCCAATGACAAATCCCGCCCTTGGGTGGAGCGGGAAATAGTATCAGATTCTTACTGACTAAAAACCTACCCCGTTCCTTCGTTGCTTATCGTGCCGGGCCGGCCCTTCCTTCCAGAAACTGACCCATACTGACTAAGTAGCTGGTATATCAACGTATAGCCAAAACTGCTGGAAAAAGAGACAGCGTTTAAACGGCCGGTGTGGGCCACAACAACTAACTTACTATTTTTAATACTAAACCTATGTAAATACAAAAAATAATCTCAGGCGTCGAAGTACTCCATATCGCTATCATCCCGAAAAATGCCCAGAAGACTGGCAGCATCGCATGGCAATGCTTGTTCTTCGTGTTTCTACTATTCTATTCTGTACTTTGGACTATGTACGAGTATAAAGTGTTGAATCAGTCGGTGCGAAATTTTCTGTAAAAGGAGACGCGCATTTGGACCCCATAATTCAAGCGTTTCGTCCCCAAATGCTTGAAACTAAAATGACAAATAGCAAAACTACTGTCGCTACTGCTAGTATTGTAGTAGTCGGACTAGTATTTTTTATGTGTACACAGTTTGTATGTATTCGAAGTAGACTTTTTACAGAATTCGTATTAGACTCTCATATAAAAAGATAAAATCGTATCTTGGTCCTACTTCCCTTCCTTGTTTTGATAGTTTTCATTTAAAGTTTTATTGCTCAATTAAAAATAAACATATTTTTTACTGATAATAGATTCTTACGTGACGACGGATTGACGCAAGGGTTTTTATTTTATTTTGAATAACATAGATAGACTCTTTATTGGGTAGGTACACTATAAATACAATTGAAGTAGGAGCTTAAAATTACTATGGTCACTACAGAGGCATTCGGTACGCCGCTGTACTCAAGAGGACTGAAAGTCACCCCTATTAAGGCTAAGCATGTAAATAATTGTATTCATTCAAACTTATCACTGCAAGCATCCTGGGCAAGTTTCGACGGCAAAAAAGATATTTGGACCAATGAGAACCTTCAAATGTTTCTTCGACTGGAAACGCGGCAACGAGAGTCGCCAGCATCACCAGCACAATAAGACACAGCGCTGACTTCATTGTAGTCTACATAAAATGCAAAAAAAATATTATTTTTTACCTTTCATTTTCTGTGAGGGGCGCGTTGCATTTTACAATCTCATCATCTCTCATATTATGAAGCTGTTACGAAACGAGGAAAATTTATATTTATACCACCCGCCATATTTTTTCTCTTCAGCACCATTGGTTGACTGGTAGAAAACTCCTAAAGCATGAAGTCCGATTTTGTCCCACACTAGAAATTATTCCTATATCGTGGATGCGTTCACAAACATGTAACCCACATGACATGTGACCCAGAACCGGAACTAATATCTGTAGGTCATACAAATGTTTATTCCGTGCGGGAATTTAATCGCACAAGTTTTGATAAATAAATGATAATATGACCATACAAGTCCAGCCCCCCTAGCCAAGTTACAATCGTTTCGTTTTGCGTTAACGCCTGGAGATGGCCACGCCCCTAATTCGTTTGTTCGAACAAAAGAGTTGGGGGCGTGGTCAACTCCAAACGTTAACGCAAAACGAAACGATTGTAACTTGGCTAGGGGGGCTGTGCATCGACATATTCGATGCCGTGCCGAGAAGACGTCGAAGACTGACTATCCTGGAAGACCAAGCACAGACATGTTTAGAGAAGAATCATTATACACTGGGATAAGGAGTCATTCATTTATTACGTAAGACGAGAGTTTTTGAACCCCTCCTTCCCCTAAATACAAAAAATAAGAACAGGTCGACCCTAAGTAAGAATATGCGTTTGGTGGTTATTGATGTTTATTTTTAAAAGTAAAAAAAAATTAGGAATGTTTCCAAGTGTGTCGTTTACGTAAATAAGTAACGTCTAGTTCATAAGACCCAGGCGCAGTGATGTTGCCATAAAAACAGTTTACCTATACGCATCTGAGCGCTCGTCAGTACTCGCGCGGGTGTTCTTTGTTTTCCAAATCTTGACTTTGCATATATCTTACGTAAGAACTATCAAGAGTCTTTCCCTCTCCCTTGTAAGATAAAATAAGACATGGCCAAAATCCATCCTCCCCCCAAATAGTCTTACGTAATAAATTAATGAACCCTGAGAAGCTGTGTGTGTATACCCTTATTTTTGATTGTTTGCGTAGCATTCTGCAAAATCTGGTGATCTAGGGTTATCACAATGCTGCGATAAGGATTAGCCGCTCTCATAAATTGTTTGTTGTCTGTATGAACATCGCATTGTACAATCTAACGCCGAACCGATCACTACATACAACAGTAAGCATATTTCTAAATCTCTCTCCCTTTTTCCGACTGACTCTTGGTGGCGGACCTCCTTGTCTGACCATAATCCACCACGCCAACCCGGTACCGGTGGTTGGTTCTAGGACATTTTCATTGTCCAGTTTTCTTCCGACGTTTTTCTTCACCGCTTTGAGAATAGTGATGAAAAGCGGCGACCTGGGTTTGATTCGATTTCATGACGTACAAATCGTAATTCAGGGCCGTTGCCACTGGAACATCAGTTGGCCTACCCAAGTTACGACTGTTTCGTTTCGATTCTCTTGGGTCGAACGCCTCGAGTTTGTCACGCCTCCAATTCCCTTGTTATGACGTCATCTCGACTGAACAAAGGAACTGCAGGTCGGGACTTGGCTAGGGGGACAGAGCCCTCATGGAGAGGGGGAATGGGCAATAATTCACCGAGCTTACCCGGAGCGGGTTGCTTGTTCTACCTAGAACATGCCTGTTTCCTCACGACGTTTTATTTCGCCGTTTTTAAGGGGAGATGATGAAATAAATTACACAAAGTAATGCGCATGGCTGGGTTTGAATCGGCTGGTTGTGATATTAGTAATACTAATTAATCATGTTAATTCTGTAATATAATCAACGCGTCACCTGGTAGTCTAATAAGATATTAATCTACTATTTAATTATTATGTTTATGCATTTATTTATGTAATATAAATTTTCCACGTTTCGTCATGGAATAATATCACAGTCGTAAATGTAAAGCTCATTTACGACTGTGATATGCAACGATGCCTCTCACAACCAGTCAACCTAAGTTTCTAATATTATTTTTTTGTGTTTTCTTCAGACAACCATGAAGTTAGCGCTGTGTCTTGTTGTGCTGGTGATGGTGGCAACAGTTACTGACGCGCTTCCAGCCGGTGAAACATTTGAAGATCAGGATATACAGGGTGAATGGCTCAGACTTTGCGGCCATAGGTTGGCGAGTCATCTTGCACTGGTCTGCTCAAGTAAGTTTGGATTAATAATATTGTTTTCTTATTCTCCTTTTGTGTACTATTTATTTTGTTACGAGCTAGCTTCTACCAGGCTTTGTCCACGTAAAAGTAGGTTTCTCCACACAAATTTTAGATGGGATGCGGACGGCGTGCAATGGGTAGCACGCTGTCCGATAACCGACCGGACCGAGCCCAAGTCGTCGACGGCGCGAACTGTTCCCGCGCGCCTCATGGAGCTTTCAGCAAACCGTAGGGGCCCAGCCTGCTAGCTGCAGGCAGGCAGGGTCGAAGCCTGCTGGGGTCAATGGGTCAGCTTAGCTAGCCCGGCACAATAGGCAACGAAGGAACAGGGTAGGCTTTTAGTCAGTAAGAGTCTGACACTACTTCCCGCTCCGCCCAAGGGCGGGATTTGTTATTGGATGATTTTACCTACCATAAAAAAACCCTATATCATAATACCTACTTTTACGTGTCTGTACTCTTAAGTGCTGAATTTTGGAAAATAATTTCTTTTTGCTCGCCTATTATTATCCATAAATTATATATCTTTGGATATATGGTCTCTACATCAACTCCGGAGCGCTTCGCCCGCAGACTGACCATGCGCAGACGGCGAGTGGACAACTCGGTCGTCAACTATTGCTCACACGCTTGCTTTGCGTCCCCCACGCGCTGGTCCCAAATAGATCGTGTGCTGATCGTCGTCGCGTATGATCCACTCGCAGGCAACGAGTGGTTCATACGCGACGACGATCGGCGACACACCATACACTTTCCCGTTATTCCTTGTTAAAGTATTCATCTATTCGCGGACAACGCAATATCCACTCGTTAATTACGTACGAGACGTTTATTGGTTAGCAACACAATCGTCAACCTGTGGACCACTTAACGTTAACTAGTTGACATGTGGCGTCGAACTGAGGACCACCTGTTGACAATGAGTCGACACCGAGCGATGTGGTGGTGCTTTCTAATGATTGTCTTTTAATCTGGCTGTGTCTGTGACGTCACACATAGTTCGGTATAGATGTTGCTACATCACTTTCCTCCGAATTTTTTCTCTAAAGCGTCAATACAGTAACAAGCCTTATTTTTGTTTTTGTTTTTCAGTGACCGAGGACAAAGACACTACGAAGAGACGAAGTACTCGTAGCCTAATAGACGACTGCTGTTACTCGAAGTTAGGTTGTACGGTAGAGTATTTAGCTTCGTATTGCTAATTATGTTTTCATTGAATTGACCTCTCTATTGTATGGGTTCAGGATGTTGATGGGGCTGCCCCGTTTCTGCAGTGAATGGATATACTTGCAGAAACCCAGAAAAAAAATCAGCCTGTTTGCTCTTAGTGTGGGTTAACTCCAATTCCATCCTGAAGACCATAGGGTAGAATCGTACCCCCCCGATAGCGGAGAGGTACGAAAAATAAATAACTAACATAGACACATATTTTTTTTTTCTTTTGAACTAACTTACATACATGATTGTTACTAATACAAAAATAAAGATTTTATTGTTTTCTATTGTTTGTTTTTGTATTTTGGTCTTTCCCTATGATTCGAATGACTTATGAACTCAATTCCTGGTATTGATAAAATTTTGTTAAACAAGTTTCCGATGTGACTTTGGTTTCATAATTAAGATTAACAAATAATAATGAATAGGCTAGTTCTAGGCAAGCATGTACCACCGTCGACTGCATTGTTGCTGTTATTACTAGTGAGACAGTGGTCAAGCGCAAGTCTATCAATAATAATAAAAAAACTGGGCCAATGCGAGTCGGACTCGCGCTCTGAGGGTTCTGTACAAACATACTAAGGTAAATAGTTCGATTTCCGAACAGTCTCAAAGATTTTTCCGATATGCAAAAAAGGATTTATTTTGTGACGTAACTACAAATTTATTGTTTTCAGATTTATTCCTATACCTGTGCTATAAGAAATTGCTTTATGCTAAATTTCAGGATTCTGGGTCAACGGGAAGTATCCTATGAATTTTGATTCCCTTGAGAGCGTTGAAATATACGTTTTTTGTGACTTAAATGGCCGCATAATACGCGGCAAATAAGTTGAATCATTTGCTATGGTTACGCGCAGCCCCCCACTTCGATGACACGAAAATCTTTTACAGTACGTGGGTTCAAACCCAGACAGGCGCCATAGTGAAATGTCAGTACCTCTGCTAAAACGTTGAAGGAAAACATCGTGAAGAAATCGGCACCCAACAATCCGCAATGGGTTGGCGTGGTGGATCACGGCATGTTCCCCTTTTCCCAGAGGCTCGTTTAAAGTTCCCAATGCTGAGCAACTTTATAAGGTTGATCATGCTATCTATCAGCCTTTAAAGTAAAAGTGATTGGATATAGACTGCTGGACAACATTCCAACATTAACCCATCCGTCACTTGCCGTCAGGTGGATCGTAGTCAGTGTACGCAAAAGGCAAATTGGAGAACCACTGGTGGGGTTTTGTCAATAGGTAAAAGTCGGTGACTCCCTCTCACTCCGCGCAGAGAGGAAGAGGTTTTTTGATGACTTACTATCCAAATAATAAAAGAGGTTCGCTACCAAGATTCAATCGGGAAGAGAGAGAGATTTCAAAATATGTTTAGTATGTAGTGATCGAGTCCGCGATTGATCTTACAGTGCGATGTTCACACAGACCATAAACTGAAATTATGAGAGCGACTAATCCTTATCATGGTGATAATCCTAGGTCACCTGATTTTGCAGAATGCTAATAAACATCCGTAAACAACTAAAAATAAGGTTATACACACACTCAGCCTCTGTTTAATGATTTTTCTGTAGACATATGTATCTGTGCTTAGTCGTCGAGAGCTGAGTTAGAAAGTTGGTTGTTAGACAGTGTTGTGAGATCAGTGGTGGCCGAGTGGTAACGGCCCCTACTTACGAGTTGTAAGTCACTGGTTCAAACCTAGCCAGGCACATTACTTTGTATAATTTATTTCATCACCACTGCTCTCAAAACGGTGAAGGAAAACATCGTGAGGAAACTAGAACCAAAAATTCAAACCATGTGACATCCACCAATCCACACTGGGCCCGCGTGGTGGATTATGGCCCATTCCCTCATCTAGAGAGGAGGCCTGAGTCCTAGCAGTGGGAACATTATAAGGCTGATGCCATGCTATGCTATGCTAGGTGGTTGTTGACGACGGACATACAGGTAAGTCGGTCTTCTACGCCTTCCTGACACACCGCCGATGCGCAGGCCTGTTTCGGTCATATATCTTATTATCATTTGGGTAAACTGCAATCTTATTAAATATTAGTCCAACTACTGCAATACGTGCTTTTAGCTAGCTCTTATTATTTTTAACAGTTTTCAGCCATTTGAGGTCGAAACGTCATGGAGTCCGAGTGTTCGTCTCCTTTTCAATTAAATTTCTCACCGACTGATCGACATTTTGCTTGACAGGAGGTTTGGTTCATTCTTTGTCCAAAGAATTAGCATTGCCATTCAATATGGGAATGCTGCCAGTCTTTTGGGTACATTTCCGGATGACAGTGATATGGAGGAGTACTTTGACGTCTGAGTGTATTTTGTTACTTTATCAGAATTCTGCAAAATCAGGTGACCTAGGGTTATCACAATGTTGCGATAAGGATTAGTCGCTCTCATAAATCTACGTTGTCTGTGTGAACATCGCATTGTATAATTTAGCGCCGACCCGATCACAACACACAACAGTAAGTATATTTCAAAATTTCTCTCTACATTACCGACTGATAAACTAGTTTGTATACCTCTAGGTCAAAACCTCCTTTTTAAGTTTGGGAAGTCATCAAATAACTTCTCCCGCTCTGTGTGGAGGGAGAGGGAGTCATAGACTTTCAAAATCTTCGTGCGATGCGGGTTGTTGGTTCTAGGCAATGCCGGTTTCCTCACGATGTTTTCCATTATCGACAAAAATTACCTGACAAATATAATTTTTCTTAGTTTCGTCATGGAACAGCTTGATATTTACTATTGTGAATGCAACACGTCTCTCACTTACAGATGATGATGATCATCATCGTCATCTGATAACACAGTTTCATTTTTCCATTCTGTCCTGTCACCCGTTACTTCTACATCTATGAAAGATTCTATAATACTCTTTATCTATTTTCTTCAACAGACAACCATGAAGTCAGCGTTGTGTCTTGTAGTGCTGGTGATTGTGGCAACAGTCACTGACGCGCTTCCAGCTGGAGAAACATTTGAACATCCTGGCAGACCCGTAGTTTTATGCGGCCGTAACCTGGCTTCGGCGCTAGCGCATATTTGCGCGGGTAAGATTTTTTTTTACCGTTGATACTGCGCTCGCGTTTGACCACTACCGCGTCTGATGGCAAGCGATGATGTAGCCGACGATAGAGCACGCTTGCCTAGAAGTAGGTAAACTTGACTTCTCAAGGTTGTAGGTACCTATCAGGAAACGCAGATTCCGGCAGGAGATTCCACTTCTTAGCTGCACGCATAATGAATGTGTTCCCAAATGTTTTGTGCGTATGGGTGGGATGTACCACCATGTACCGCACGTATGGTGCATCGCTATACGTATGTCTGGTGGTCCGATAATGGATCGGCTTGGCGGAAATCAGGTTATGCTATTCGACGCAAACTCCCCGAAATGCAGCCGGTGGAAAACCGAAAGGCAAGCTAATAATAAAATTAACGAAATGATAAAATTATTGAAATAATAAACTTATTGAAATAATAAAATTATTTATTATGTACCTATAGGGTCGCGTTTGACCATGGTATGCGACGATGTGATCGCTACCTATTCACTCATGTACCGAATATATATAAGTATAGTAAATTCGCCGATGAAGTAACGGGCTTGGCGGTAATTAGGTTATTCAATTTCGATACATGTACTCCCTTACTTAAAAACAAAACACGTTGCCACGTACTAGGAATTACTCCTGTATCGCGGGTGCGTTCAAACATGTAAACTCACATACACAAGACACCCAGACACGGAACACTTATCTGTAAGTCATACAAATAATAATTTTTCCGTGCGGGAATCAAACCTGCGACCCTCAGCGCAGCAGCCAATCGCTCAGCCTCTGCGCCGACCGTGGCGGTGGAAAACCGAAATGCTAACAACGAATAAAATTATTTAAATAGCAAAATTATTTCATTTAGTCTTTTAACCGATCTCGAAAAGTAGGAGGTTCCATGTTCGGCTGTATGATTTTTTTAAAAGCCTACCGTGGCTATGATTTATTGATATCAGTTTACTGTTTAGGGTTATGATGAACTAGGTGGAAAGTTCCTCGAGCGTTGCATCTATGTTGGGCAACTGTCTGATGGTTACATCTGGGTTGCTGTTAGGGTTCCTTACCTCAAAAGGCAAAAACGGTACCCGATAAGATCACTCTGTTGTCCTTCTGTTTGTGTGTCTATCGGTCTGGCAAGACCCTTTATCTCGGGAACGCGTGGAGGTATCAAGTTGAAATTAAAACCATATACTCAGGTCTGCGGTCCCTTGAAGCTGTGGAAAATCAAACTTCTAAGTTAACGTCAAAATCCGTTTATGTCACAAAAAAACATACATTTCGACACTCTCAAGGGAATTAAGATTCATAGGGTACTTCCCGTTGACCTAGAACCCTGAAATTTGGCATGAAGCAAGGTCTCACAGTACAAGTATAGGAATAAATCTGAAAACTGTAAAGTAGTTACGTCACATAAAAGAAATCGATTAAGAAAAATCTTCCGATATTTTTTTGTAAAATTGAACCATTTAACAAACAATCAATTTTAGGGCGACAGTGTAATAGAGGCGAAGCTAGCTATCTGCTGCCTCGCGCCATTGCCAGCCGAAGCCCTCCTTGCCTAAAAGTAAAGCCAAGATCGACTGGTTCGCCCAGTCGATTGCTTTCGGTTGGCCACTCCTGCGGCGCCATCATCATCCTCATCAGTCTTTTAATGTTCCCACTGCTGGGACTCAGGCCTCCTCTCTAGGAGAGGGAATGGGCCGTAATCCACCACGCGAGCCTAGTGCGGATGGGTTTTTTTTTTTTTGTGGTAGGTAAAATCATCCAATGACGAATCCCGCCCTTGGGTGGGGCGGGAAACAGTGTCAGACTTTTACTGACTAAAAACCTACCTTTCCATTCCTCGCCTTTGTCCCGGGGCCCGTGGTGACACTCTCGCATAACCTTTGGCCCCAGTAGGCTTCGGCCCTGCTGGACCCCTACAGTTTGCTGACAACTCCTTGAGGCGCGCGGGAACGGTGCGCGCCGTAGACGACCTGAGCTCGGACCGGTCTGTTACCGGACGGACGGACAGCGAGCTACCCATTGCCCACCGTCCGCGAGCCCGCACCTACGGTGGCCGGAAATTGGGATCGGAAACCCGGCGGCGGCGGCGGCGTGTCCGCCTTTGCCTAATGCGGTCGGCCTCCTCCTTTACTAGCATTACTGCTTCGCAAAAGGAGGCGACCGCCTGCCACTCCTCCTCGCTCCGGAGTGCGGATGGGTGGATGTCACATGTTTTCGAATTTTTGGTTCTAGGACATGCCGGTTTCCTCACGATGTTTTCCTTCACCGTTTTGAGAGCAGTGGTGATGATATAAATTCCATAAAGTAATGCGCCGGGCTGGGTTTGAACCCGCGACCTACAATTCGTAAGTCGGGGCCGTTACCACTCGGCCACCACTGCTCTCCTGCGGCGTAGTCTCAAGTGTTAGTACACTACTAACGAGCCTTTTTTTGTTCCAGTAGTCGACCAACCTAGCCTCATTAGAAAGAGACGAAGCATTGATAGCCTACACGACTGCTGTGAGATAGGTTGTACGCCAAGCGATTTAGTGTGGTATTGTTAATTTGGATTAAATCTAGACATCTCTGTATGAGTTTAGGATGTTGATGATGACTGCCCCGTTTCTGTATTGCATCAGGTATGCTCGCGAAGTTCACGTTAAAGGCTTCCATGCCATCATCAGAAATAAATTGGCCTTTTTGCTCTGCAGAGTACAGTTTAGCTACAACTCCATCCTGAAGACCATAGCGGGGAGGTATGTTTTTTTTCACTGAGATGGTTTGTTATTAAAAGATGCATTATAAACAATAATCTGGTATCAAAAATAGATCACAGAATATTATACACCGTTAAATTTTAGTCGTTTTAAACTAATTTTCATTATCGATTTGTGAAACGTCAGCTGAGCGAGGCCAATGAACTGTAGGTAGTTAGTACGCAACGACCGACAACTACCTATTTGGTCGTTGACTCGTTTACTTAAAGAAATTAATTTCGTACATGCGTATATTAATTCGTGTTTTAGAAAAAAAGTCCAAAATTTAACTAATTATAACTAACATGCACTGTTGTGTTGTAAACTTTACTCGTACAAAATAAAGATTTTTTATTATCATAGCTATACGGGTTAGATTCCCGTGTAGCGTAGGAGTAGGTGCAATACCTACGACCCTACAATTATTACATTTTTTATTAAATTTTTATGAAAGGTAGTATTTTTTTTACTTTCTTCATTCTCCACCTTAATTCTATCGAATCAAACCTATCGCGCTATTATTATGTAGCTCTTAAATTAATCTAGGCGCTGATTTAAAAATTCTGTAGATAAGAGACAAGAGCTAAGCAACATTGACAGACCTGTTTGTCAAGTGCTTAGTGACTCTGACTGCTATGCCAGAGGTCGTGGGTTCGATTCCCACACCAGAACAAATGTTTGTGAGACGAGCAGGCTCATTTGTTCTGGGTCTGGTTGTAATTTATCTATAATAATATATTTGTATTTAGAAATATATAAGTATGTTTTTACACCACTTGCTCGAATATAACCATCATATAAAGCAATTTATTATCTCCCTAATCCCACCCCGTCTCGAAATAATGAGATTTGAATTTGGAACATTAAAAACCAAACAAATTGAATTAAAATGAGAGTGCAAACAAGTTTTATTCGAAAATCAAACTGGCCATTAAGATAAAAAGAATAAAATGTTGAACCTGACTAGTCTCTAAAAAAAGCAATGAAGGAGGAGAAGTGTTACAGAAAATTAATACCTACTATAGAGCCCTCTCCTAGAGAGGAGGCCTGAGTCCCAGCATTGGGAACATTATAAGGCTGATGCAATGCAATACTATAGAATCTTATTACTGAATTTATTGAATATCGAGCTTTCGAAGATTAGTTTGTAAATATTTCTTATATTTCTCTAAAATACAGTTTGTTTTCGTTGGCTTTTAATTATTTCACAGATGGTGTAAAAAGTAGAGTATGCAACACGGGGATAAAGCTGTCTTTGTCTTGGGCTGAACTTCCTCACATTGCTCGGGAGTTAATAATATAAATCCCTCACTACCGTTCGGGATTAAAACTTAGCAACCTCCGTTTCGTTCGGAATTCAACATGCCGCCCGCGACTTAAAGACACTGTTTCATCCCCTAGTCACATAATCTACTATTTCTTAATTTGCATTATAAGTAGAAAGAAAAAAAATATTTTAAGATAAATTATTAATTTTTTTTTATGCAAATCAAATGTTTTATTTTAAACTATAATCATATATTTTATAACTAGAGTAATTTAAAAAATAAAATGAATAGGACTGGCTGACCGGCCCTGTACGTCACACGTTCCGCTCAGCAGGACTAGCCAAGGCCACGCCTCTAACTCCTTAATTTTGACGTCATCTCAACACTCAGTCACGTGGTGAGAAGAAAGGAATCGGTGGCGTGGCCGACTCGTGGTACACTGTTTCTACTATATTGGGCTGGATATTTCACGCTTCATTAAACTACTCTCCGCACTACAGTAGGAACACACCCTTACGACTAGTTACGACAGGCCAGACTTCCACCAATTTCTTGTCAACAAATTCTAACCAAAGAAATCTACGACAAACACTAGCAATGCGTACACATCCTTCAGTATTTAGAAAACAAATAGATTCCTTATCTTGCGTGTACTTAAAAGATCTTCATTTCTTCTTTGGCAATCTTATAATGAACAACTACGTGCCTGTAAGGAAGATAATTAAAATTGTGTCTGCTCAACGGAATCCCAGTAAGTAGCCATTTAAAAATACTACTGTAGAGTGTTTTTATATAACCGATATCAAGAATGTAAGGTTTATAAAGTTAGGACACGTATTTTCTGAGATATCGTCGATATAGTGAACATGCAAGCGTTTTTAAAGCGTGGTTGGCATGTTTGTATTAACGCGTGCGATGAAGCGGCCCGCTGCTGCAATGTACGACGAACGCCCAACGCGCCGCGCAACGCGCCGCGTCTCCGTAAACACGGCTTTAGCGCATAAGAGATGTGCTACGCTCCGTTGCTATTGATACCAGTCATATTCATTGATCGGGTGTCACCATTGCGCGGACCACCTTGAGGAAACGGTGGAGCATACGGTGGTCGTGTGGCGGAGTACCGCCGTGTCTTAGTGGAGGCGATCGGCGGCGGCAACCTCACTCTCCGGGCTATAACTTAGAATGGGATGCAGTCGGTAATGCGAGTGAAAGAGGTGGCCGCAAGAGAGAGCGAACGTACTCGTACATTCTCGCGCCCCAGACGCTGCGACACGACAGAATAACAGAGCGATCTCCGGCAACCGTAGCCTTCCGCTCGTCCTATAAGGACCGAGCTCGAGTCGTTGACGTCATGTAGTGTTCCACGCGCGCCTCAAGGAGATGTCAGCAAACCGTAGGGGCCCAGCAGGGTCGATGCCTGCTAGGGCCATGGGGGAAAGTATGTAAGAGATACTCATTGTCCTAGCATGCAAAAGGCAACTGAATTAATATTGGTGTGGTTTTACTCAGTAAAAGTCCGACAAGAGTCCCAAGCGGGGCACACCTCGGCCGTGTGCTCCACCTCGTCTTCCGGGCGGTCAACACAAGGGCGACTCCCGGGCGTCACTTTCGCACGAATCCGGTACAGGTACAGGAACATCCGTACCTCCCGAACTTACCATGTCCAGTGAGAACCTGCGTCATGTGGAAGATGAGGACGCCGAGGGGTCTTTCCAGCCACGCCTCAAAGATGGAACTTACCGCCATAATTATGTCTTGCCCAAGCTTAGCACTAGTTGAAACGTGTTCAACTTAGCTATGTTTTTTTGTATGGATGGAGGCGTTCTATGGATGCATCTATAGCATAACACGCATCGTCGATCATGAATGGTCGCGAGTGTAGGTGTAAGTAATAGGATGAGTAGGTGCAGGTAGTGTGATTTGTGTGAATTGGGGGTTTGCCATGAATGATGTGTTGAAATGTCAAGTATCCGAGCGTTAAACAGAGATGGGGCTATACCATCTGTATTGATCCATCCCTTTGACAGTTCAGTTTAGGTCGTCAAATGAATCGCATTAAGACCTTGAAGTAGGGCCTCTGTTACTGTTAACTTTACTTAAACAGGACACGAACGCCGATCTTCACTACAAGAATGCTACGACTTGCCTGCTGCCAGAAGGCGAAGCAGGTGTAATCCCTGGATCGTACTGTTCTTTCTGCTATCCGCTGTGATCTACGTCTACTGCCGCAGAGCTCATTACCTGCCTCCATGGAATGGACGGATTTTTATCACTAAAGTTCGTCATGAAGCGCCACACGAAAAAATTAGTAAGTTTTCTTATTTATTTTTTATAATTTATGAGAAATGGCTCTTTATCTGCGACTTCGTCCATTACTGATCTTCTTATCTTAAGATGATTATATAAACTAGTGCTTGACTGCGATACCATCTAATGTAAGTAATGAAGCAATCGTTGACGGTGAATCGCACTAGTTTATTAAGAGTCTATTCCGTCTAGCCTTGAAGAAACCTAAATCATAAACGAACGGCAATACCGCTGCGGGCAAATTGTTGCAATGCTTCGATGTACACGATATAAAGGACGAGGCGAAACGCTTAGTCTGGACCTTAGTCTGGACCTTACTCGTAGAAAGTTGATAATTCGGCCTAAAGAGACAAACTTGTTTTTTCGTCACCATCCTTACACCTCAAGCTTTACAATTTTGAGTGCCTCTCTTACGAGTTATTTTCAACTCTAAATTACATTTTTGAGTGAAATCTTTTGATAATTACATAATTGCACCAAGTGCAACCTCATTTTGTGTACTGGCAATTTCTATCCATACTAGGTTGTCTGGAAAAAATCGCCGGGTGCGATAAGGCCCCCGATTGTATTATTTTATAAGAAGGAATGAATATATACTGTAATCTTGTAAATAAATAAACGGGAAAAATCGTTTGATGATTGTTCACCTCAAAAAAACGGGTTGAGTTACAAATATCCCGACAAAAATGGGCATAACAACAGATCAGTAGATGCACATGAACCAAAGTACATGAGCATCTATTGATCAATTATAGAGTATCATATCGAACTCTTTTTATTGCTTATAATTATTCCTCTTGGCTTAAAATGACCTCATTTATTTAATAAGCGTTTTTGTTACAGAACTTGCAATCGATGTAACTCAGATGAAGAAACCATCGGTTCCTCCTCTCGCCAAGCCAAACACAGCTAACACCGTAGAAACAACGGCTAGAACGCAAACGAAAACATCTGGAGATTTCTACAAGTCGAACATATTAAGTAAGGGTTTAGAGGTATGCGGAGCAGTGTATACACCGTTAAATTTTGGTCGGTTTAATCCCGCGGAGGGTCGATTCGGTACATGAAATACTATCGTATATATTTTCTTTACAAATGTAAAGAAAATATTAAAAATAAAGTACTTTTTTTCAAAAACTCGATGATTCTCGAGATATGCATGTACGAAATTAATTTCTTTAAGTAAACGAATCAATAACCTTGTAGGTAGTTGTCGGTCGTTGCGTACTAACTACCTACAGTTCATTGGTCTCGATCAGCTGACGTTTACTTAAAGAAATTAATTTCGTACATGCCTAAATTAATTCGAGTTTAAAAAAAAGTACTTCAGTTTTTAATTTTCTCTTTAAAAATCGATACTATTTCAAGTACCGAATCGACCCTCAGCGGGATTAAAACGACCAAAATTTAACGTTGTATAGTCCCGAAAACCCCCGTAGAAAAAGGAGGATCCTCCGAAAAGACGGGTGTCGTGTCTGGTCGGAATGTCGGAATACACCAGTCCAGTACATATTCTGATCGCGAAGAAGACTAATACGCGATTCAGGGTCGTCAGAATTAGTTCCTCTCTGGTGACATAGATGTCGCTACAAGGGTTATATTGAAAATTGGTTATAAATAACACTTTTAATCGTCTATTTAAACTAACATAGCTGAATACCTTGAGGCGAAATGTCAAAGATATTTTAAATCCTGAATAGCAAACGTGTGTGTGGTCAAATCCTACTATTAGAACCATACAGGATGTCTGAGGTATTCTTTTGAGGAGATTATCGTAAAGTGTACCTACATGTCCAGACAGGCATGCATTTATTAGATACCTATGTAATAAAATCAAACAAATTGCTGAATTATATGATATGCATATAATTCCACTAATAATACTATTTTGCCCGCTGAATGACTTTTTCGTGAAAAAGTATAGATAAATTTGGAATGTTATTGCCTGCGGTTTTTTTTTCAATGTCTGTTGTAAAAAATGATATTTAGATATATTTGTAACATCATGGGTCACTAGTCAATCAATTGTCACTAGATCCAGTCTCTCTTGACAACCACAAAATTGATTTCGAGCCCTATAATAAAATATATTTTATATTCGCTGTATTATGAGTTTAACTTAGTAATGTATTATAAATACTGTTCTCAAATTACCTTGGTAACTGGTAACTTTAGTCTGGTATTCATGCTAAACTGGACCTATTTTGGTGCAATCTCACAATTGTATTTTGCTTCTTTTTAGGGTTCCGTACTTTAAAAGGAAAAAACGGTACCCTCATAGGATCACTTTGTTGTCCGTTCGTCTGTCTGTCTGTCAAGACCCTTTATCTCATGAACGCGTGGAGGTATCGAGTTGAAATTAAAAACATATAGGTACTCAAGTCTGCGGTCTTTTTTATTCAGTCTATCATATGACTGTATTGCAGAAACAGAAGAAACTTAAATATTAACTAAGTATATTACTAAACCCAATCTTGTTTTTTGTATTATTTTTGTACATAGATCTAGTATACATTCTTAGTTTAGTTTTTATGTACATAGGTTGCGGTCTCTTTATACTATGAAAAATCAAACTTCTAAGTTAAGGACAAAAAAAGATACGGCCGTTTATGTCGCAAAATACGCATATTTCGACACTCTCAAGGGGATCAAAATTCATAGAGTAATTCCTGTTGACCTAGAACCCTAAAATTTGGCATGAAGCAAGGTCTCATAGCACAAGTATAGGAATGAATCTTAAAACTGTAAAGTAGCTTCGTCACAAATATTTGTTTTTTAATTCGAAGAAATCTTAGAGACTCGATTCGGGAGTTACATAAATTTGTTTGTACGGAACCCTCCGTGTGCGAGTCCGACTCTCACTTGCCCAGTTTTTTTTTTTGTTTCGTGTTTACCTAACTATTGTTTGTGTGCCTTGTTTTGTGTCAAATAAATAAATTTTCTTGGTTTTTCTTTCACAAAAATAAACTTGATAGCTTTTGCGTGTTTTATAAAATTAACTTCAATTACAGAACCAGGATCAAATATAAAACCAAGAAAGCACCCCGCAACACAGGATTTGCCGCTTTGTTTCAGAAAGAAACCTTACCGTAAGAATTTAATTATTTATTTATATCTACATAATAATATAACTAGCTTCTATCAGCGGCTTTGCCCGCGAAATACATAGTAGGTTATTCCATACTTTTTTAAAATGATACAAACTAGTGCTAGACTGCAATCCTACCTGATGGTAAGCAGCAATGCAATCGTTGATGGTGAGGTGCACTAGTTTCTTTCCTTGTGAGGGTTTTTTTTATGGTCGGTAAAATCGAATCCCGCCCTTGGGTGGGGCAGGAGATAGTGTCAGACTCTTACTGACTAAAAATCTACCCTGGTCCTTTCATTGCCTTTGTCCCAGGGCCCCGGGGTTCAGTTTTCATATAACCTTTGGCTCCAGTAGGCTTTGGCCTTGCTGGCCCCCTAAAGTTTGCTGACAACTCCTTGAGGCGCGCCGTAAACGACTTGGGCTCGGACCAGTCTCTTACCGGACGGACGGACAGCGAGCTACCCATTGCCCGCCGTCCGCGAGCCCGTGCCTAAGGTGACCGGAAATCGGAATGCGGTCAGCCTCCTCCTTTGCTGTTTCGCAGAAGAAGGCGACCGCCTGCCACTCCTCCTCGCTCCGGAGCATGGCCTGAACTAAGCCCCGGTTCCTTGTGAGGGTGAATTTTGAAAAATCCTCTCTCCGTACTCGTCTACGTTATAAAAGGAAGCTTTGTGCAAAATGTCACACTCCTAGTCGCAGTAGTTTTTGCTGTGCGTTGATATGCCAATCAGTCAGATTCCCCTTTTATTGTAGATAGAGAAGATAATATAAATGATCTATAAATCTTATTTATTTCAATTTAATTGAACTTAGATGTAAATAAGAAGAGCATGTTTGTAATATCAAAATGACATTTATTTACTGAATGCATAATTAAAGTATATTTGTTGCTTTCATAAAAAAGCATATTTTTTTTTGGCTGTTTGCCTCTTTGTTTGTTCTGGTAATTAAATTTTGACAGGTCTTTCTTTAATTAGAGCCTCAAATGAGATGTCTGTCAGTCTCTCAAAGTCATTCTTGAGTTAAGCTGGCCTTTATACATGAATTGGTCCCACAAGGTGGACCGATGAACTGGGGGCTTACTCTCGAGTTTCATTCCGATCGGTCGACATTGGAATTGTGACGTTAGGTACTCTTGAATTCGATGCTAGAGCCAAATTTCGTGACCTTTTAAGGAAACGCAATTTTAAACCAATTTGGCGCTAGCATCGAATTCAAGAGTACCTAACGTCACAATTCCAATTTCGGCCGATCGGAATTAAACTCGAGAGTAAGCCCCCTGGTGTGGGTCGCGGGAATTTGATGGATGCAAGACGCACAGGTCGTTATGGCGATACTTGGGAGAGGCCTATGTCCTGTCCAACAGTGGACGATTTTCGGCTGAAATGATGATGATGAATTACGTGTTCTAGCAAAATTTAAACTAAAGATGAAGAGCATAACATTGGATAAGGAAAATGTATACCCCATGGTTTTAAAAGGAGGATCATATCGCCCAGCAGATTGTAAAGCACGATTTAAAGTGGGCATCGTTGTACCATACAGGTATGAAACGATTATTGTTACATTTTATATAATAAGTACCCTTTTTATTAAGTACATCATCAAATAACTTCTTGGTGGTGCGAGAGGACTTACACGCGTTCTGAATTGGTACGACGGATTTGATCCTTCGTACCAAATTCGAACTTGCGTTTTAATAATATAATTAAGGTGGGTGGACCATGGAAGGCCATGCTCCTTCGAAGGCCAATTATTAAAATGTCGTAGTTATTGCCATGTGATGACAAATTTCTTCTACTTACACAAACACCCATCGAACTCAAAATCACAGACGCGGCGGCGAATCGCTCGCGCTACTATTTTGGCAGTACGGTCCCTCGCTTCATTGATTTCGGGAATCCACGACGTTAAAATAAGGTGGGTGTACCATGGAAGGCCACTCTAACAAATAAACAGTTATTATTCGATTATTTACTGGATAAATGAAACTAACAAATATTTAAGTGATACTTTGTTTCATTATGTAACATATTAACCACTTATTTTTATTGTAGATTTAATCGCTATTTATTAAACTTTACTGTTCAATGACTGATTTATTATGATGGCCTTCTAAGGAGCCTTGTTCCTAGCAAGGCCATTTGGAAGAGTTCAATGAAACTTAAGTTCAATTCATATTGATTAAATCTGCAATTTGAAAAAGTGATTTATATGTTACATAATGAAACAAAGTATTACTTAAATATTTTTTAGTTTCATTTAACCAGTAAATAAACGAATAATAACTGTTTATTTGTTAGAGTGGCCTTCCATGGTACACCCACCTTAGTATTAACTCACCCACACTCGACCATACTGGTACAGTGGTGCTATTCTCTAAGAAAACGCAGCGCTGCCTCAAGGACGAACACCCAAATAGGATACATTGGATTGTCAACCTAATAAACCTATATATTGGATCGTTAATTCAATGTATCCTATTTGGATGTTCGTCGTTGCGGCAGCGCTGCGTTTTCTTAGAGAATAGCACCACTGAAGGGAAACATGTAAGGGTGAAAAGCTGAGCATAAGGAATGCAAAAAAATAAGCAACTGAGCCCTGGGCGAAACGAAAGGTTCTCATTTGGGTTTATAAGGATGGATGTACTGCGCCAAATCGAATGCCAAATAATCAAATATCAATTGATCAAACACTATAAAATCGAACGTCTAAATACTCAAACGTTTTACTAATAATATTTATATAGAATATTTTTTCAAAACTCAGATTCAGGTCTTAAACACACGAAAGGTTAAGGGCAAATACCAACAGTATGAAATATACAGGAGAGGAGGCCTTAAAGTGCGGACGGACCAAATCCGTCGTACCAAGTTCGAATGCGTGTTAACATGTGTTGTGTGTGCGAGTGAGGAAGAGAGACCGAGCTATATACTCTATACACCGTTAAATTTTGGTCGTTTTAATACCGTGGAGGATCGATTAGGTACATGAAACACTATCGATTTATAAAAATAAAATTAAAAAATAAAGTCGTTTTTTCTAAAACTCGAATTAATATACGGATGAACTAAATTGATTTCTTTAAGTAAACGTCAGCTGGCCAATGAACTGTAGGTAGTTAGTACGCAACGACCGACAACTCCTTAAAAGGTCATTGACTCGTTTACTTAAAGAAATTTATTTCGTAATTAATGCGTATATTAATTCGAGTTTTTTAAAAAAGTACTTTTTTTTTCTTTACAAATCGATAGTATTTCATATACCGAATCGACCCACCGCGGGATTAAAACGACTAAAATTTAACAGTGTATACTGTATATACCTCTATCCTATTAACGGCTCAGTTCTGTCGTTAAATGGATCGTTTTAAAGGCTCGTGGTATGGCCTCAGGGCCACGGTGACTCTTTCGAACATTCTTGCAGCCCTACCAGGATTCACTCCCTTTCGTTTAGTACTCGGCAAATAAGTTGAACTATTTGCTTTGATTACACGCAGATCGCCACTTTGATTGAGACCCGAAAATCGGTTACTGCGCCTTCAAAGTTGACCGTCATGATGGTTCAATTTGTATGACGAGAATCATAACCGATTTTCGGGTCTCAATCGAAGTGGGGGGCTGCGCGTAACTATAACAAATGGTCCAACCTATTTGCCGCGTTGGTACTATACAATCCATCCATTATTTTTTAACACGCATGTTTAATAGTAAACAGACCTAACACAAAAAGAGGGTATTTCAAAATTGGATCTTATTATTGAAACATAATTTTTAAGATTCAAATAATTACCAGTCGACAGCGATGCGGATGAGTTTTATGACGCCATTGTTTTTAGTTAGGAGTTGATTTAAGTGTCTATATAGTTTTAATTAGTATTTTATATCATGTATATAATTATGTATTTATGAAATAAAGATAGTTATGAAAGCTAAAAAAATAAATAATAACCTTCTTTTTTGAGTTAGGCCTGTTTTCTATTAAACATGATAGAATGTTTAATTGGAAATGTTTATCCTTACAGAGAACGTATACGTAATCTGGGCATATTCTTGTACAACATACACCCGTTTTTAATGCGTCAGAAACTGGATTATCAAATATTTGTTATTGAACAGCATGGTGAGCGCCTGTTTTTTTTATTATTTACAAGCTTTCGTTTGCGGCTTCCCTTGCGTTATGTGGAAAATATATAGCCAGTCCCTCAGTGCCAAAGCAGCATTCCAAAACTGAAAGATTTTTTTTTTAAATCGGTCTAGTTGTTTTTGAGTTTATTCATTAAAAACAAAAATAAAAAACTTTTTATGGTGTATTATTATTTTATAGTACAGTTTTAGTGTAGGAATATAGATTAACCTACTGAGCGTAGCATTTTGATTGCTAATTTAAGAGCCAACAGCATAGGGAAAGGGAATACACGCTGCTTAAAAATGGAGACCATAAAAGTAGGAAAAAAACGCTGCCAGGCTAAAACGCAATTGGGCGGGTTACGACAGCTGCATGTACAGTCAGGGCTCAAAAGTGCAGTAGCACTCTACCGACACTAAAGAGTGTAAAATTTCTTTGTAAAAGAGGGTCAATGGATCATTACCCATTTAGTTTGTAGCATAGAATCTAAAATATTGAATAAACTAGTTGCAGAACACTGGAATTCTACTACAAAGAAATTTATAAACAGTTAGCATTGTTAGAGTGCAACTGCACTTTTTACCCCTGAATGTACACTGACCGTTGGGCAAGACTCCACAATGTGGTCGTCTGGTGTCTGAGGATAGACCACACCGCTGCGGCTGATTTGGGAAAAAGGTAGCTAGATGACCTAGATGTCTGGCGGTAAACATCTAGGGCTGGTTCAAGATGACTCCACGAAAGAATACCTGCAAGAAATTGGTCATATCAAATGAAAACATGAACCAAAGGCTTTACGTGCTTTCCGGGGCACACACTGGGAGGGCCCGATCGTTACTGACGGGTTCGAGTTTGCGTGGTCGGTAATATGGTTCAATTTGCTTGTTACCCGACTGCGCCAGAAGGAGGGTTATGTTTTTCGAGAGTATGTATGTATGTATGTATGTATGTATGTATGTATGTATGTATGTATAATTGTTTGGCACGCTCTGCAGCCTGAACGGCTCGATGGATTTTAGCTAGAGAGGTGTCGTTAGATTCGTATTTACTGTGAGAGTGACACTGGGTATATCAAAATAAAAAAAAAACAATATGGCGGATTTTTGGCGCCAAATTCAAATATTTGGCACGCTCTGTGGCCTGAACGGCTCGATGGATTTTAGTTTGCGAGGTGTCGTTAGATTTGTAATTACTGTGAAAGTGATATCGTAAAAAAATAAAATAAAAAAAGTTAAAAATAAAAAATGGTAATTTAAAAAACTAAAAAACCCGACTGCTTTTCTGAGCATTCATGAAAAAGCCCTAAAACAAGAAAGTCGTTGTAGCAGTCGGGACCCATTCTAGAAAGTCAGCCGTCTAGTCAGTAGATCTATGATGTAATGGGTCCCGACTGCTACAACGACTTTCTTGTTTTAGGGCTTTTTCATGAATGCTCAGAAAAGCAGTCGGGTTTTTTAGTTTTTTAAATTACCATTTTTTTAATTTACGAAATGTATTTGTAAAATTAATTTTAGTTTCTATTAGAAGGTTAATTTAAGATTATTGTGATTTTTTTAAATTTTCGTAAAAGTGTTTCTAAGGAATAGAAAAACATACTTATTAGGTCCAGATGTTTTCCAAGAATTACGTGTTTTCAACAAATTAATCTTTCTGATATATTTCCTATTACAGTCTATGTTTTCAACATTGTTTTTCTAATATATTTCCTGTTACAGTCTATGTTTTCAACATTTTTTTTTCTGATATATTTCCTATTACTGTCTATGTTTTCAACATTGTTTTTCTAATATATTTCCTATTACAGTCTATGTTTTCAACATTTTTTTTCTGATATATTTCCTATTACAGTCTATGTTTTCAACATTGTTTTTCTAATATATTTCCTGTTACAGTCTATGTTTTCAACATTTTTTTTTCTGATATATTTCCTATTACTGTCTATGTTTTCAACATTGTTTTTCTAATATATTTCCTATTACAGTCTATGTTTTCAACATTTTTTTTCTGATATATTTCCTATTACAGTCTATGTTTTCAACATTTTTTTTTCTGATATATTTCCTATTACAGTCTATGTTTTCAACATTTTTTTTCTGATATATTTCCTATTACAGTCTATGTTTTCAAATATTTTTTTCTGATATATTTCCTATTACAGTCTATGTTTTCAAACCATCTGAGAGTAGACCTTAAAATGATGTTACTAATATTTTTTTAATGGTATAAATCTTTTGTAGTGTTCTGTAACGAGCGAGTTACTTTTGCGCTGAAAGGGTTTAGAATATGGGCAATTGCCATGAATACATACATTATTTCAAAAAAATACTGAAGCCATCTGAGAGAATAAGAACTCGACTTTTATTAAACATATAAAAAGTAGGTTCAAATTCTTCTTACCTATCTCACTACCTATGATCAAAAATGTTCAAAATGAGTTGATTTCGTTCACGACCTCTTAAGTAATGATCTACATAAAACCTGCAACCTCATGCATGAGAGGCAGGTGCAGTCGCTAGTTGGGATTTGAACTTTGTTTTGTATGAGTTAGAGTTAAAAAATTATTTGAATTAAGTATGAATTAAAATATATAAAATTAATTTCAAGGAACCGATCTATTCAACAAGGGTCGCGTGCTGAACGCCGGCTTCAATGAAATGATGAAGTTCAACACGTTTCACTGCGTGGTGTTCCATGACCTGGACCTATTGCCTATGCACGAGAGCATCTTGTACAGTTGCCCCACGTTGCCCCGGCACATGTGCGCAAGAGTCAACGATACCGAGATGAAGAAGTTTGAGTAAGTCTTTATATGCTGTTGCTCGAAAAACTACTTCAGGCACTCCGTACCTGATTGAAATCTTTCATTGCTCAATCCATTACCGTTCTAATGTCATAATGAGCCAATTTTCAACTTTTATACGAGTAAAGCCTTTCGAAAATGCGATATTTATCGACTTTCAGGTAAGCAAAGCCGTTGTTAAAATGAAATCATTTTTGACTTTTATGAGAGCAAAGCCTCATGAGGTCATTTTCATCTTTCAGGCAAGCAAAATCCCATGAGATTACTTTTGACTTTTATGTGAGCAAAGCCTTTGTCTAAAGTTCAAAAGTCATGTCAATAAAAACAGGCTCCGTACAAATATACTTGACCATAACAGGTCATATAACATGTTAATTTATTTAAGTCTCGTTTCAGTCAAACGTACAAGTTCCATAACCTGTTCGGCGGCGTGGTTTCGATGACGAGGGATCAGTTCGAGAGAGCCAACGGTTTCTCCAACCTTTACTACGGATGGGGAGGTGAAGACAACGACCTGTTCTATAGGTAATAACTGGGGAGCCTCGAGGAGAACTCTAGGAGAAAGAAAGGTGCCGAAATAATATCACCCGAGATTGCCTAATTTAGGCTGGAGGGAGGTATTAGGGATTGTTCTAAAAGGCGCGTTTTGCTAGTAAAAGTGGCGGTGAAGTACGGCTTTCACGCCCCAGCTGCCGGGATCAGAACCCTGATTTTAAGTCAGGTTCGGCCAGCGGGTCTAAAAACGTCACATGAGCAATTCATCTAGAGCAAATCATATTCCGAATATCTAGCATATCTTAAGTAATTCTTCTAATGTTCGTAAAATGGTTGCACAAATTAGTCGAATCATACTCAATTTACTGCATATCAGAATCATATTCCTTGTAAATATTGCCGTATAAAAAAAATATGATTCATATTACATGATTCTACTAAAGTGGCCTTTTTAGCCCCCCTGATTTTCCACCGTAAGCGTGGGCTTGCGGATATCGTCGACGGCGCTTCTAAGTGTTCAAGGCGCGCCTCGAGGAAATTTCAGCAAATCGTAGGGGCTCAGAAGCGTCGAAGCCTACTGGGGCCATGGGTTAAGTAAAAGTCCGGGGCCCTGGAACGAAGGCAAAGAAGGAATAGGAGTGTGTTTTAGTCAGTAAAAGTCTCGCTCGCACTCTCGATCCGCCCAAGAGCGGAGCGTTGGATAATTTTCCACCTAAAAAAACCCCTTCGTTCGTGTGCAGCACCATCAATTTCCAAAGTGTGGGCTGTAACAGAGTAATTATGAACACAAAAATTCTTTAGCACTTTTCAAACCTAGATCCCCATGATCAACATTCGCACATGTGCCGCGAGACCATAAAGCAGTTGGATTAATGTAACAACACGCCAAGATGCCCCAAGGGTTCCTCAGATATACACCTACCGTTTGTAGGTACATAGACTTGTATAGATGGGGGGGAGTGGACTGTTATTCTGCTGAAATGTAGATAATAGTATTTGAATACACATATAATAATAATAATACATAAATTCTTTATTTGCGTAAAAAACATGGTATAATATAGTTCTAACATGTTTAGCTATTTTGTGATATAGCATTAAAAAATTGAAAGTTTGGCGCGCGTCGACTATCACGAAGCGCGCCAACCACCACGAGTCGTAAGGCCCGGGTGTCGCCACTGTGCGGAACACCCGGAGGACACGGTGGAGCACACGGTAGAGGTGTGCCCCGCCTGGGCGGAGCATCGCCGTGTCCTCGTGGGGGCGATCGGCGGCAGCGATCTCTCTCGCCGGGCCTTGGTTCAGGCCATGTGCCGGGCCGTAGTGAGGAGGGATGGCAGGCGGTCGCCTCCTTCTGCGAAGCAGTAATGCTAGCAAAGGAGGAGGCCGACCGCATCAGGCAGAGGCAACGGGGCGCTCGCCCCAGCCGCCGCCGGGAATCCGATCCCGATTTCCGGCCACCGTAGGCGCGGGCTTGCGGACGGCGTGCAATGGGTAGCACGCTGTCCGATCGTCCGGTAACCGACCGGACCGAGCCCAAGTCGTCGATGGCGCGTTCTGTTTCCGCGCGCCTCAAGGAGCTGTCAGCAAACCGTAGAGGCCCAGCCTGCTAACTTCAGGCAGGCAGGGTCGAAGCCTGCTGGGGGTCAAGGGCCGTTTTCTGAGAGGAAGGCTCAGCCCCGGCACTATAGGCAACGTAGGAACGGGGTAGGTTTTTAGTCAGTAAGAGTCTGACACTACTTCCCGCTCCGCCCAAGGGCGGGATTTGTCATTGGATGATTTTACATACCATAAAAAAAAAAACACGAGTCGTAAGCGTATTGAAAAACGTCTTTTGATACACGTGCAAAATTGTCACTGCTGCCCTCGGCTCTATAACATACTTGTCTACGGCTCGAGCGAATTTTGCCTCGGTCTCAATTACAAACTTTCTGCACTTTTATCAAAATGTCCTATTTTTTTTTGTTTCAGGCTCAACGCTGCCGGTTACCCAATAGTGCGATACAACAGCTCTATAGGCGTGTACCTCGTGCTGCCACACTACCGCGAGACAGCCAATCCTTTCAGGTAACATTGCCTTCATTCAACCTCCTGTTTATGACGCATCATTGCCAAAACGGTGCAGTTGGGGAAAAGGGATAGTGCTATTCGTTCTATATAACTCCGTCTCTCTCTCACAGTTAACAGGTACTGACCTTATGATTCAGGGGCCTTACCATGACTTGTTAAAATGTCAGACGTGTGAGCGAGAAAGAAGGATGAGTTATCTCACACTATACACCATTAAATTTTAGTCGTTTTAGTCCAGCGGAGGGTCGATTCGGTACATGAAACACTATCGATCTGTAAAGAGAAAATTAAAAAAAATAAATAACTTTTTTTTAAACTCGATTTAATTTACGCATGTACGAAATTAATTTCTTCAAGTATACGTCAGCTGAGAGAGGCCAATGAACTGTAGGTAGTAAGTACGCAACGACTGACAGCTACCTACAAGGTCATTGACTCGTTTACTTAAAGAAATTAATTTCGTAAAGGCGTATATTAACTCGAGTTTTAGAAAAAAAGTACTTTATTTTTGAATTGTATCTTTACAAATCGATAGTGTTTCATGTACCGAATCGTCCCTCCGCGGGATTAAAACGACCAAAATTTAACGGTGTATAACTCCATCCCTGTAACAGTTAAGTGTAGGTCGTGAAATGGATCGCGTTAAGAGGTCGTGGTAGAGCCACAGGTCTGCGAAATTGACAGGGCTTCTGGACTGTTCGAAAGAATAACCGTGATGCTGAAACGCAAGGGGCAACTGTACCGTAGACGTGGGCTTGCGGATGGCGAGCAATGGGTTCTTCGCCGTCCGACCGTCCTATAACCGTCCGGACCAAGTCCAAGACGTCGACGGCGCGCACTGTTCCCGCGCGCCTCACGGTATCATCAACAAACCGTAGAGGCCCAACAGGGCCGAAGGCTACTGGCGCCATGGACTGATTTCTGAACGGAATGTCTGGGCCTGGTATAAGGCGCTAAGAAGGAATGGGATGGGTTTTTTAGTTAGTAGAAGTCTGACACTATCTCCCGCTCCGCTCAAGGGCGGGGGATGTCAATGGATGATTTTTTTTTTTTTACCCACCGAAAAAAAATTAAAATAAAAAGCGGCAACTAAAGCAGTGCTCGTTCTGTTTTAATAAGAATAAGAAATTTTTATTTGCTCAAACATGTGTATATAATATTAATAATAGTAATAGTTTTAAGTCCGTATACATCATCAATATTGCATACCTACCGCTTAAGACTCATTGTTTCCATGGAAGAACTCATCATCAAAAAAATAATGCAAGTTTTCTTAGATTTCGTTCGAAAATGGTTATAAATACAGTGATATTATAGAAAATACAAAACGCAAACGAATCATTAAATACCATTATTCGAAAAAGAATAACGTACCTTTAATATAAAGTTTATTTGAACTTATAATTCCAAGTCAAACAAAAGATGTGACTTATATATAACACTTCAAAAAACCTGTTATAATAAATTTCAATTCAACTTTAAAAATAAAATCAATTTGCAATTTCATGACGTCCTATTGATAAATAGCTGCAGGCAGGCCGAGTCGAAGCCTGCTGGGGTCAAGGGCCGTTTTCTGAGAGGAAGGCTCAGCCCCGGAATGATAGGCAACGAAGGAACGGGGTAGATTTTTAGTCAGTAATAGTCTGACGCTATTTCCCGCTCCACCCAAGGGCGGGATTTGTCATTGGATGATTTTACCTACCATAAAAAAGTCCTATTGATAAAACTATAGCAAAAACCAACAAAAACAAAATATTAGGATGTACAATTAACTTTAAAATTAAAATTAGTTTATACTTAGTAAGATTTTATAGAATCTCTACTGAATAAAACTGTTTTTTTAATTATGTAGACTAGTGTTTGACTGCGATCCCACCTGATGGTAAACAGTGATGCAATCGTTGATGGTGATGCTGAAGCACACAAGTCCATAAAGAGCCTGTTCACTTTAGCCTTGAAGACACATGTATAACATATAATTATTATCTAAAATAACATAAATATAGCCTATGTGTGGAAAATACTCATAGGTATCTAATATTTTCATATGAACATTCTAATTGCATGCTAACGACTTGGTACCATCTGTTCGAAATTAGCATGCTTTTATGCTATAGGTATACGACTCGTATGAATATCCTTTCGATTAGACTTGCCCGAGTTACATCGTGAGCAGCAATTTTTTAGTTTAACAGATGATGGTGAGAAATGAAGTAAGCAAGTAACAGCTATTCCTGCTCTGGGTAAACCGAAAGTGAGTGAAAAAAACCTACCTATGTTCCTTCAGTTCCACAGTAACTTTTTCTAAAAATTAAGAGTGTAGGTACTAGGTACTCGTAACACTTTAATTCAATATATAATATATTCCACAACTATCATACAACACCGTCTAGTCCCAAGCTAAGCAGAGCTTGTGTTATGGGTAGGTACCAGACAGCTGATGTACATAATTATATATTTCTAAATACATACATATTATAGATAAATAACACCCAGACACAGAACTAATGATTGTGCTCATCACACAAACATTTGTACTGGGTGAGAATCGAACCCACGACCTCCGGCATAGCAGTCGGGGCCACTAACTACTAGACCAACAGGCCAGTCCAATGGCAAAAATATGGCAACACCAGTTGCAACTGAATTGGTACCAGTGTTTTTCATAGAGTGACTAATTTTTTTATCTGCTTAATTTCACAAAATAAAGATATTTATAGTATTGCAACTCAATACCACAAATTATTTGAACGCTTGCGGTTTCCCTTACATCATCATCATGTACTATAAGCATACAACATTAGTTCTAGTACATGTGAAACCCGAAATATGTGTCTATTATTTTTATGTAAAGAATCTATGTGCAAAATTTGATCACTGTGTCACAAAAATCACAACGTTATAAGCTTGTTATGCTGCCTGATTATCCACACAAATACATGGTCACCGGGCCATCCACGCGAATGAGGGGTGGTTTTGCTTTCGCATCCAACTGTACGCTGGCAACTAATGCTCACTGTGACCTGCCTTGACCTGTGGCGTACTTAGTATCGGTGATGTATCCAACTTGTGATCTTTTTTTAAATATTTTGGGGAAAAATTATAAGATGGTGTAAATATTATTGGTATCGATTCAGTTTCCGATTCTGAACAAACTATATTCAGGTTTCGCATAATATAATGTGTATGTTTATCATGGACACATAATATGTATCTAGATAGATTTAAACTGACAGTGGGAGTATTATCTACCTGTCACATTGCTGGTTTACCACAGATTCCAGAGACATTCCTCCCTCAATATTATTAATTGGGTTGCTGCTATTAATTTGTGTCCAATACAATACAATAGATAGGTAGATAGACCTATAGAATCATATTTATCTACATGTGAGATTTGGCCTAAATGAGACGTTGAATATTATATTTTCTTTAGTCAACTACTCATTCTAAGGAAGAGGCACCATAGTGCCCGCGAAATTCAAATTGACTTACTTTTTTTTGCAATTTTCAGGTCAGAGTCAGACGGTCAACTCCCCTAGCCAAGTTACGACCGTTTCGTTACGATTCTCTTGCGTCGAACGCCTCGAGTCGGCCACGCCTCCAATTCTTTTGTTCTGAAATCATCTCAACGCTCAGTCACGTGGTCAGAACAAAGGTATCGGAGGCGTGGCCGACTCGAGACTTTCGACGGTCGTAACTTGGCTAAGGGGGCCAGACAGTCAGATTCTATGTTAATAAAAATATGATTAGCAGCCGTTATAAATATGCCTTTACTGATTTATAATAATTAAAATCAAGGATGCTTCCTTCATGAGAATCATCACTGTAAAAGGCGGTAAATTCCCAATAAAAAGTTAATTGTCACGGGACGCCTGAAACAACAAACGTGTCACGCAGAAAAAAGGAAGTCGAGAGCGGGGGCATCGAGGGGGACGTTATGACGTTATAGTTTGACGGCATCATACCGCTTGACGTCACGGCATTCCAGATGGTTTTACTGCCAAAAAATAAAATATACCCTACCTCTAATGCCACACAAAAGACCAAACGTGAACTGTCTGACACTGTTTCTCTATTTCTTCAGGCACCACCTTCTCAGCAGGGCTGTGGAACGATACAAGATTGATGGACTTTCTGATATTGAATATTATGTGATTTCTACGAAATTTCACCCACTTTGTACTCATATCGTTATCGACATTAACCCTAGAGGTGACAATATTACTAATCTTAACCATAAATGGAGTAACCCTGGGACTAAGTTTTATTAAAGTGTTGCCAGAATGTGGTGTTTTATTCCTCATGTTTATCTTTCTGCCCTTAAGAAAGTAAGTAAGTATTATTATAAGTTATGTTATATTTTTGATGTACAAGTTTTTTTATACTCCATAACTATCACACACCGCCGTCTAGTCCCAAGCTAAGCAGAGCTTGTGTTATGAGTACTAGACAACTGATAAACATAGTTATAATACACCCAGACACAGAACAAATGATCGTGCTCATCACACAAACATCTGTCCTGGGTGGGAATTCAATCCACGACTTCCGGCATAGCAGTCAGGGCCACTAACAACTAAACCAACAGGCCAGTCGAATATTTCAGTATTCTATTCTTGTTCCATGTTACTTGGGGTCACCACCACACATTTTTTTTTGTTCCATTGTATCCTAACCATCACGCTATCACTTACTCCCTTCTTTTTATGTCGACATTCCTCACATAAACCATCCATCTTTTCTTTTGTCTCCTTCTCCATCTCCATCCGTCCTCATGTACTATTTTAGTAACATGCGTTTGATCCAGGTTTCTCTTCACATGACCGTACTAAGACAACCAATTCTCTTCTAACTTTTCAGTCACTGGTGCCACTTTCAAACTTCCTCTAAGATACTCATTCCTAAACTTGCCCATTCTCGTCACTCTACACATCCATCTCAATATTATCTTTTTTTTATCCGTTTTTTCACAGCCCAACATTCTGATTCATACAGAATATAGGAGTGGTTCTGGATTCCGGGTGGCTCTAATGGGCTGTGTGACCTTAATCACGGCAAGAGTCAAGAGTCTGACACTATCTCCCGCTCCGCCCAAGGACGGGGGATGTCATTAGATCATTTTACCTGCCATAAAAAAAAGAAAAACCGGTAAAGGGTAAGTAACCAATTCGCGTGCCCCTCGCACTCCAGGGGATATTATTTTTACGCAACTGCCTTTTATTTTAGAAATTCTCATAAAAAAAGAAAAGTAATTTAAAAAAAAAATCGACCGAATGATTTTGATACACCCTTATGAACAGCACGACAATTAACGTTTTTCAAGGTCATTCAAGTTGATATTTCCTTTGCCAATTCCAAAGCAATGTGGTGTAGATTGAGTACCTAGTTACGGATATTTTGTACAGCTATGTACATACTTGTCGTCGGTGTTTCCAGTAGGTATTTTATATTTAAGTTCTATTTTATTTAGTTATTTATTTTATTTTGTCTGGGTGACTTGCAGCTAATAATACAAAATACGAAATATAATAATACAAAATATAATACTATTACAAAAACGATGAGGTAAATAGCGATAAGCCATTTACATGCCAACACATAATAGTATAATAAATATTAAGTGAGTATTGAAAACATCCGTAACAGAAATACTTAACAATTGAGATAAGTTTGGTAGGAAAATAAAATAAAGGACAATAATATAATGCAATTACAAAATATTGCTTTTAGACATATTAGGCGGTTTTCTTTTTATTTGTTAATTATGACACTTTCCAAAAATCAAGTATTTTAATTTCGGAGTCGGTGTCAAAAATGGAGAAAATTGTATAATAAAATTAATAATAAGGCTTCAAAACTTAGTTATTTTTTTTATTTTTTTTTAAGTTTAAACTTTCGAAACTTTAAAGTTTAATGACATTTTCGCAGCTTCTACACAATTAATACCTAGATTTCTACACTCCCTATCACAACGTAGATACTTAGGTAGTTAAAAGGTAGGTACAAGTACCTACCTACTTACATAATATATAAGAGATATGAAAGGTGAGCATGAATCTCACTAGGCTACAAAGAGTTTCATAAGAGGAATAAGAGATCTTAGTAGGATCATCATAATCTGTACCTAGTGGATATTTTCCGTACAATTTTACCAAATATCACTGATATTAAAAATACGAAAGCAGTCAAGAAACAGCGAATGAGGAACGCCGAACGGATCAATGAAATTCCGAAGAGTGTGGAAGAGACCAGTGATTTATTATTATTATTATATATTTATGTCAAGTTGTTCACTCATAGAAGGGTTAGTAACAATATTTACTTAAAACTATGTTAGTAACTGTAAAATACCAATTCCATTCCATTATTACAAAAATAAATTAAATTAAATCAATCAGATATTATACAAATACATAATTATGTCATACTCAAATAATAAAATCAATCAAAATCATATAATAAAATCAATTAAAATAAAATACAATATAAAAAATTGGGTCATTACCTACTTCCTTATTAAAATTCACATAAATTTGTTTTGGAAAGGGTAGTCCGGCCTAGCGGCAATCATTTGCAGGATGCCATTCGTACTGCCCCACAGGCGCTGACGCAGAGACGCAACTCTTTTTCGTATGATTGCATGGAAGCCGTCCGTATGTGCCTCAGCGAACATGCCAGACGCGCTACAAAAACGAGGCAATCGCAATAGCAACTTAAATATATTGTTATTTACCCAAGCCCCAAGCGGACACTGGTGTCCGACACCTATGGCTTTCTATTGTCTAATTATGGTATTCAAAGGGTTAAATTGGATGCGCAACGTACTCGTAGGTACTAGCAGCTCGGCAAGAGTAGTTCACCCACAGGCTGCTTGTATTAAGCGACAATGTGACTTTTACATCACGTGAACATCGAGCAAACCTACGAGCAATCATGTTCCCCCGGACTGCCAATGCCCTGCGCTCCCTCTCTACGTCTGCATCATCTTATATGTCTTCTGTCACAATATGCCCCAGATACGTGAACCTGCTCACAACCCGCAAAGCCTCACCATTAAGCTTAATAGGCGGAGCATGGGCTGGCTTATAATTATCAGACTTAAATATAAGTACCTTGCTCTTCTTTGAATTATACTGAAGCCCATGCTCCCCCCCATAGGCCTCACATTTTGTTAACAAAGTGCGAATTGCTCCCACCGAGGGTCCCAGCAGCACCATATCGTCAGCGTAACTAATATTGTTAACGCTAACCCCGTCGACAAAGCAACCTGTATGAGTACTGCTGAGCTTAACAATTAGGTCACTGACATACAGGCTGAACAGCAGGGGAGAGTTAATGCCCCCCTACCGCACACCACACTCCATGCCGTTCTCAACCGATAGAGCCCCGGCCCACCGCACCTGATTTCTCTGACAATGATACCAATGCTGTAACACCGAGATAACTTCCACCGATACAACCGTGCTCCCCAGCTTCTTCCAGAACCTGTCATACAAAACTGTGTCGAAAACCTGGGAAAAATCCAAGAAGCACGCATATACCGATTTAATTCCTCATCTCTTGGGTAGATGTCGTTGTGTGTATTGCGAATTTTATTATGTTATCATGAAAGACTTAGCAAATGATAATAATAGTAGTAAGTTATTCAATACAACGTTAAAACTATTACATATTTTACTCAGTCGATTAAAACTGAAACAATTATGTACCTACTAAAGTTTGACGCATTAAAGATTCTGCGCAAAACCGAACATACTGTATTGTGTTGCCATATTTAAATAACTTCCCATAAATAATGGACAATATCACAATTGTTAACTCAAACGACAGATGTTATGAATAAGTAAAAGCTCTGTCGCTTCTTAAATTGCCAATTGTTACTGATGTTAGAATAGAGTGTAAATATCAAATAAAATAGTAATTTAGTGTGCTATCAACCAGACGACGCTTTGCAAAACTTTTAAAGTTTTGGTTAATGTGCGACTGTAATGGTAGGTAAAAATATTTTCTGACTTGGTAACACCGCTTCATTCTTGCCTGATGGTATGTAAAATGTCACTTGTCAGTTGAATATTGCGGTTTGCGGCAGGCAGTGACGGGTTTTGCTTCTTGTGGATTTTCCGCATTGACAATAATCCTAATATTCGCACTTTCACCAGTTTAACTAACTTCACATTGTGTAATAAACAGTATTCTAGTGTCGAAATAACTGTTACAACGTGTTTGTATTAAAACTCGGAGTAAAAATCCCTAAATTCGTGTAGGCAGTGTTTTTTTCATCAAAGACTTGTTTTTTTTTGTGTATTTCGTTCCTGATTTTTGGCGCTACTTCTTTGGAAATACTAAGTGGAGTGAATAAAAGGTAAGAACTATACTTATGAAGATTTTTGCAGGTCCTATATTGTAAAATCACACTTGTTTTAGCGTTGTTCTATTTATAGAAACTTGTTTTTTATATGTAGGTATAGGTATGTAAATAGAAAATTTAATATGATCGCTATTTAAATCTAAATATTAATTCTAGAACTTGACATGTGTACCTAACATATTTACATTAAATGTCAGTGTAGAAATATGTAATTGATGCAAATGTGATTTCTAGGCATAATGTAATAGGTAAAATAATAAAACAAAACTCGCAAACACACACATTGTGATCAATTCTAATATTATTAAATTAGTAAGTACTATTAAGATATTCCTATTTAGTAGCAAAACAATATTTAGGTACCTACATATTAAATTTCATATATATATTTTTTAAAGTACAATATAATATATTTATATAAATTCTACTACATTTTTTTTAATAGGTACTTTAAACACCGGTCGTAGACCAAAATGTAAATGATCTCATATTTTTTCCAGACCTTGAAAATAAATTAAAATACATTGACCCCAAAAGTTCTCTTGGCTATGGTTGTTACATAAGAGTACAATTTAGCACTCCAATATTGATATGACCTCGGCAAGACAGCTCTCATTGTCTTGAGGATGTGCCCATTGAAGTGATTGCACTATAATTTCATATAAATATTTCCTATGTGTGAATATGGCACAATGTTCTAGTTTTTTTTTTTTTACTTTTAGTTTCATTTATGGTACATGGCCAGTATTTTTAAAACTATTTAAAAAAAAAAAAAATATGTTGTAACTTGTAACATATTTGATTTTCTCTTTTCAAAACAATTTAAAAACAAGGAATGGTTTTTCTGATTCCATCTTTGTTCAAGCCAGTGTTTTAAAACAAAAATACTAATTGAGAAACTACAAGTGTATGTAATTTCACAAAAATGTATTGTTTTTATCAGAACTTAGTTTATTTTCTGGGCACCATATATAAATCAGACACAATTACAAAAAAAAAAGATATGAAAAAAAAGAAAATCAGCTGTGCAGTACATTTTGTTTGCATAACTTCACAGAATGTGGGGCACAGATGTTTAAATTAATCATATGAATCATGAACTTAATCAGTTCTTTGATACCTGAATTATTTGAATGATTTAGAGAAAATCAGGTTGTGTATTAAGTATGTTAAAATAAAGTAAATTTTATAGTGCATGTGATTTTATGTGATCTCCTAAGAATAGTTTGTTCATGACTTGCAAATTTATCTTTGATAATAATTCCATTTTAATTGTACTCTGCAATAAAGGATCACATAATTTAAACAGCTATGTAATAAATTGCACTACATTTAACTAGATAAAAAAATCAGTACTGATTATTTATTTTATTGTCTAGTACACATTACTATGTCAACAATTTAGTAGGCAAGCTGATTTGTTTGACAGTGAGACTTCCCATCTGGGTTCTAGTTATTTAGTAAGTTCATCATAACAAACTTAATATATCACTATATTAGTTTATTTTACAATTTACCATCTAATACTCCTCTAAAATTAGGTATTCTAAACCATCTCAAAAAGTATGCAATAAAATTTGAACCTTATTACTTTAAAATAAAGACTAGTTCAGAAAAACTAGTTTGTTCATTTGCATAATATTATTTGGTCATTGTAAATGTGTTAAAATACGGACTTATGTTTGACCTCATCTGGCTTAGTGTCTTCGTGACGTCATTTGAGGCCGTCTGTATTGGCATAATACTGGTAGGTAATGCATTCGCCACGCCATTACCCGTTAAAAATCACGATAATTTTAAGTACAGTCGGCAAATTAATTGTTGGATGAAAGTCACGTCATAAACGACAAGAAGTTCTACACAAAGTGACATTCATCATCGTAATCATCATCATCATCATCGCCGCCATAATGACCTGTCCTGTGCGTCTCGCATCCATCGGATTCCCGTGACCCTCACCAGGTCATCGGTCTACCTTGTGGTAGGCCTTCCAACGCTGCGTCTTCCGGTACGCGGTCGCCACTCCAGTACCTTTGTGCCCAACGACCATCTTCAGACATTCATCAGCGTTACCGTTTCTTTCTTTTTGTCTATGGTTTCGCTTAAGCATTTAACCAATCAAAAAGTATAGTTACGTTTAGAAAGTGTTAGGTTTTTGGTACAGAATATTATCACTTTTTTTCTTTTAGAGTGCGGGTGTAACATTCTAATGTTTTTGCAAGCTTCACTGAGGTAGATACTACTATTCTACTTTTACTATTCTCAGCCCCATTTTACCGAGACTGCGCCTGTATTTACGATTCCATTGTCCTACCCTGCGTTCAAAAATAACCAGAGTAGGGTATTTTTTTTTTTTTAACGTAGGTAAAATCATCCAATGACAAATCCCGCCCTTGGGTGGGGCGGGAAATAGTGTCAGACTTTTACTGACTAAAAACCTACCCTTCCATTCATTGCCTTTGTCCCGGGGCCCGTGGTGACATTCTCACATAACCTTTGGCCCCAGTAGGCTTCGGCCCTGCTGGACCCCTACAGTTTGAACCAGAGTAGGGTAGAGTCGCTACTCTAACCGTTCAAAAATGCTTCGTTTTGCAACCCAGGGTCATTCTTTTATAACTCGAGTAGCTAACCTAGACTTAACCCAACTAACTCTAACTGCGAGTAAGGTAGGTTGGTGTAAGCGGCCATAAATGAAACTTGCTTGTCATTGACAGTTGAATTCTAAGTTCGCGTTCAAAAATGCGGGTGTAGAGTATCTACCCTGATGACGTCATTAGAGTTAACTCTTATCTCAAATTTGAACGCAGTACGGTTGATCAGCCTCTTGAGATGTAAAACTACACCAATTTTACACCACAATATCAACTAGGAATCAATTTGCGAATAATTAAAACAAGCACTGAACACTCGAAAAGATCCCGCCAAAAACTGTTCTACGTGATATTTATTTGTCGTGTCGTGAATTCGTGTCAGTTTCAACTTTAGTGAATATTGTCGAAGTGTGAATTGGTGAACACTTACTTTCTTTGAACTAAAATAATAATCGTAAACAATAAACCATTATACCTAAGTAAATATGTAGGCACACTAAAGTCTGTATGTCTATTTTAAACTCACATAGATAATCCGTACTGAATTCAATTTGGACATTGGAATCTTGCCCGTTGATAGGTATATGAACATCTCAAAACAAACTTGTGCTAAAAAAGCAGCTGTTTAGATTATAAGATCTATATCCACTGCAAAAAGCGCCTTTATAGAAGTATTCCAAATGCCGTTAGCGTACATCGAAAATATAGTAGTCATCTTATTTGAATGTGTCGCACCCGCATTCTAATGGTAAATTAATGAACTATTCATATGAAAACATTGCTTAAAGGACTTAGTATCCAAGCCAATAACATTCCAGCCACCGTAGGCGCGGGCGACGACGAGCATTGGGTAGCTCGCCGTACAGTAACCGTCCGGACCGAGAGACGATCTTCCTGCCTTTCCCAAGTTTGGGTCAGCGTAACACGTTTTTTCTTCAATTCTATCCTGTCATCCGTCCGTATCCTGTCAACGCTATCACTCTCTCCCTTTTTTTTGCCTCCCTCTTCCTCTCCATCCAGCCACGTGTAGGTATATTCATAACTCTTTTAGAAAGTAACATGAGTTTTATCCCTCTTCCTCACATGACCATACTAGGATAAATGATTTTCTTTCAACTTTAGTGCTCGGTTACGGAGACGCGGCGCGTTGGGCGGTCCGTCGTACATTGCCATATTTTTGCAATGTACGACGAACGCCCAACGCGCGCATCTCCGTAAACACGGCCTTACAGTCACTGGCGTCACCTTCAAACTTCCTCTAATGTACCTACTCATTTTTCACCTTATATATTCTCATGACTGCACACGTCCAGCTAAACATTATCATCTCTGCTATAGACATGCAATCTTTTTCATGTTTTTCTCGGAAATAATAGGTCTAAGTAGTATATATATGCGCTAAATTCCAGTGATGAGAAACTGAGCTACGTCATTCATTACGTAACTCCCACAATCTGGGAATTCTCATTAAGTCACATTGGAACATCTTGCGTTGGCTACGGAGTACGTAGATGTACTACTAGTCGCCTTTTGGGTCGAGTGACGAATGTTAGTATGCTTCTCTCTTCGTGCGAGGACGTGTGTAAGGATGCTTTGAAATATGTGATTGTTTTCGCCAAAATTGCAGTGCAAGTAATAAAATCTAGCTTCGTTAGCCTTATCTCCTCAAGAGACGAGATAAGGCTGCGCAGTCAGGTTAGGAATATGAAGTGATTCCATTGGTGGCTTATGTCCTTATGCATCGCCTCACTTCTTCGCACATTACTTGTGGAGAAGAATTCTAAGCCTATTGATAAAAATGTTCTAAGTATATTGCAACAAAAATACTTCCTTCGCCAAAAGTTGACCTTTCTAGTTCCAAACTAAGTCTACTAGAACTTGCCAGGACCTAAAAGCAAGGCTTGCAATTCTATTAAAATACAAAGACATTTTATTACATTAATATCAAAGTAAATTCTAAGCTCAAAAAAAAGCAGGCTATAAGAAAAAAATGTTTTCAAGGTGATTCATTTTCATTCCACCATGTTATTTATTTACTAATATTAATTGACCTTTTCCTTTCCAGTGTTCCTTCCTTCCTAATCTCAAGAACAAAGTACCTACTTCATTTTCTGGATCTCCGAATTCCTCAAGTTCATCAACTTTGCATATGGCTGGGTTTAAAGTAAAATTATTGTCATTGTTAATTGTTATCTTAGCAAGTGTTTTGACATACAGCATGTATATTTATGTGTTTGAAAGACTGCGACTACGTAACAAACATTTACTTACATTTGGCAGTATGTTCACGTACTAAAATCGCCATAAACCAATAAAATGTTAAATTAAAAACATAGTAATTGTCATTGATTTTTTATTTCATCCATAACATTCATGTAAGATGCAATTAATCAGATAAATACTAAGTTTCTAATATTAGTATTTGTTAAAGTAACGCATGAGCGTCTCGTTAGGTTTAATGTTTAAACATGGTGTTGTTTTTTTTTTATTAATGTGTTAAAAACGCACCATGTGTGCATGGCTGATAATGGCCGTTGGTAATGTACCTCCATTCTTCCATAACTGTTCGTATCATTGTTCCGGAAACGTGATTTTTATCCTAATGACGTCGTCGCAGTTTCGTGGTCGCGTTCGAATACAAAAACGTGCTAAATGGTGCGACTTTTTTTATTTATTAGCAACATAGCGACATTCCCCGGCTTTGAATGGGGGTAAAGTATAAACACAAATCTTCCTTGTTTACCGTTCTATCTATTGGTGGAAGTAGCGTCAAAACCCGTTGTGTGGTTTAGAAGGAGTTGTGGAATAAATAAATACCCGCAGAATGCGACTTTGTTTTAGACTATATTAGACTAGCAACCAGTCCCAGCTTGGCACATGTGTATTGAAATTTTCTACTTTACTATAGTAATACTTCCACATGAGTCACTCTATCTATTAGTGAAAATTGTATGATCCGTTCAGTAGTTTATTGCGTATATACAGACAGACATACGCCATGATAGAGTCGATAGAGAGAGTGAACTTCGGTTTTTCCGCACTTCAGTTCAGTGTATGATCACCGGTTCACAGGCGGGATACACTTTTTATACAATTTAATCCGTGTCAGTGTTTGTCATTGTTTTTTCATAGTAATTGATGGCCTTTTGTTATTGTGATTGCGTATGACAGCTGAAACTTAGAAAGAATTATAAGCAATGGCTTCTGTTATCGCTGCCGGCACGGAGTTCCGTGCCTTGATGATAACGAAACCAATTATAATTTGCCAGCAGCTGATAGCGGTTTCGCCCACGTGATGGTATATAATTGTCCCGAGGGAACATGTACTCGGCATAAAAAGCATCCTATGTGCTATTTTAGGACATGGTTTACGCCTATAAGTTTCATTCGTCGTCTCAACGGAAATCCTTTCAGCTGTTCGAGTGTCAAAAAGTAAAAAAAACATACACACACACATCTTTAAAATATTATTGTCAGTTTTCTTGTATTTATCACCGTGATAAAATTGCCGTAAGTAATTACACCTAATTACGTCAGATTTCAAAATCAAACATTTATGACTACTGTCATTAAAACTGATATGTTTTATCTCAAAGATAATTAAGGATCAAGTTGTAACCTTAATGAATGAGTCAGTTATTTAGAAGATCTATCTTAACCACTATAAATGTAAATCATTTCAGATCGAGACTTATGTCACTGGAAAAGCCAACATGCTTACTTAAATGAGAATAACTTACTTAGATTTATAAATTAAATTAGACAAAATCGCCGAACTTTTTGCGTTTACAAACCTTTAATTGACTTTCCAAAAGTGGAAGCTATTAGTTCTTATCAGGCACAAGTGTACCAATTTCGGTACACCTCGGTACCTCTCCGCCTCGATATGAATGAATGACTGCTCGCGCTCTGGGTGGAGAAGGAGGGAGCGTTTCACTATCTAAAACCCACCTGTTTTTCTTCTATTGTGATCCATGGCCACTGTAACTCTTCCGAATATTCCCTTAGGCTTAAGCATTGCTTGGGAGCAGGCATCTTCGAGGCACCAGTAGAACACAAAGCTCAGCCGTCTGTTCAGACATGTTTTTTACCGGACGGCCGGACTGAGAACTACCTAATACTCGTCGTCGTGGCCGGGAATCGCCTTGTAACTCCCGATGCCCAAAGCATCTCCTGCGGCACCCCTCCGCTTACCCTAGGATACAGTTCAACTATGGTTATTTCCACTCGTAAAAACAAAAAGAAGGTTAGCTTGTAATAAACTGCACTAGATAAGTATAGATACAGCAAACAGTTTCTATTTGCGTGATCGGTAGTGGAAAATTTTGCTCCTGTTGTCTCACCTTGAATGCAATGTGTTTGCTTAATACCAGATAAGTAGGCATTGGATTCAGTGGGGAACTACATTTGATCGACGCATACCTGGGCCACGCCTGATTTGTAAGTAGAGTCGTCGCGTGGCGTGGATCTGATGTAACTCTACAAGTCTAGTTACCATATAAAATGTGTGGAGACCGACGCGCCCAGATCGGCGTACGTGGCCCACGTGTGCCTCATGTAGTTCTACTTTAAGTGGGAACTACATTACGCCGCCGCGCCGACGCCGACGCGCACGTTAGCGACGGCGACGCCTGAATTGTATGTGGAACCACGTAGCGTGGCGTTGCGTAGTATGGATTACCTAAAGGTAACTTTACGAGTCTAGTTTTCATAAAAAATGTATGGAGACCGCCCAAATCGGCGTACATGGCCTACGTGTGTTCAATGTAGTTCTACCTCCAGTGGGAACTACATTACGCCAACGTATACGTGGGCGACGGCGACGCCTGAGTTGTATGTGGAACCACGTCGCATGGCGTTGTGTGGCGTTGTCTGATGTAACTCTACAAGTCTAGTTACCATATAAAATGTATGGAGACCGACGCGCCTAGATCGGCGTACGTGGTCCACGTGGGCCCAATGTAGTTCTACCTTTAGACAAACTTACGTAATATTATTTTGTCAGATTCCTTCTCATGCGACCAATGTTTTCCTAAAGTGGTATACAATCTATGATTATCTACCATCAAATAGGTGCTTTATTTACGGTGTTGCCATTTCAGAACAGGTGTGACTGGCGTGACATGTTTTATAATAATGAAGCAACTTCTTTAAAGTTCGTAGAAGATTATTAAGGTTTTCCCGCGGTTTTGTTCACGTGGCCTCCGTCCTCCCTCATCATCACCACCATATCCCCCAGAGAAATGGTTTGTTTTCGGGATAAGAAACCTGTATCGTAGTCAAGGATTATGTAGTTTACTATCACTGATAGGTTTTTCGAATTCAGATCAGTGCTTCCAGAGATTTCGTTAAAAAAAAACATCTTCCCGCCCTTGACATATATTAAAAAAAAACCGGCTAAGAGCGAGTCGGACTTGGGCACGAAGGATTCCATCTCGTCCGTAGCCAAAAACGACAAAAAAAAACACGCTTTTTGTATGAGAGACTCACTTAAAAAGATATTTTTATCCGATTCTAGTATTTGTTATCATAGCAGTAACAGAAATACGTCATTTATGACCTACTGTCTAGCTATCATATCATGAGATACAGCCTGGTGACAGAGAGACGGGCAGCGAAGTGATAGCAATTGGATCCTGTTTTTTACCCTTTTGGTAACGGAACCCTAAAAATAAATTTTAATAGGTATACATAATAGGGAAGTAAGTACATAGTTTTGCTTTGAATTTAAATCGTTTAGCGTCTGTGAGATTGTTAAACGGGCTTTAACAACAGCCGCCTGAGTACTTAACAATGAAATGTCACGCTTACAAATGAGACGGCGCAAACGTTGTCTTGAGCTAAATAGTGAAGCTGTGTCACATGCAAACTGCTGAGTAATTAAATCATTACCTACAGCGGGCCGTAATGGCGTCTTAATGCTCTTACCGACGTTTCGTGGCCATGTGGGGCGTTTGTATTCCCGCTTCGACGCTGGTAACATGTATGGGGAAGAAGAATAATGTTGATGAATTCATGCATGCTCTTAATTTGATTTTGTTTTGAATAAGTATCATTACATTTGATACAATTAAAAAATGCATTAGCTCAAAAGACTGTGGTTCAGAGTGCCTAATGTGAGTTTGTTTTACGTAAACGCGATCGACACGTTTATGACGTTCGGCGCACTGATTGGCCTACTCGAAGCTCTTAGCCAATCAGAGAGCCAAACGCGTTAAACCTTTCGATGGCATTAACGTAAAAACATCTCGCACTCAGCACACAGGTCTGTAAATAAAAACAGTAGGTAGGGAAAGTACGTGGTAAATAAGAGAACTAAAATGCCGTCTTTGCTATTGTAATGCGCAACCCCCTGCTGAGCCGCACTTCGATTGAGATCCGAAAATTTGTTAATGCGAATTATTAGAAGGTTGATGGCCATTTTGGTTCAACTTATATGCTGCGTATTGTAGCAATTTGTGTATCCGAAAATATCGATTATTTTTTGGCAAGTCACAAAAGTTTTGACGAAAGATATCGATACAACATTAGGAATAGTTTTTGATAGTTTAGAAATGTATTAGTAAATAATTTTTTAATAACATAGACTTTTCTAAAATACTCTATTGAGGTAGCGTAAGGAATGAAGCCTGCAATATCTTTAGTAATCTCACCTGAGCACAGGAGCTTCGCCACTGCAACGACGCTTTTGTACGCTGCGCAGTCGTCCTATTGTCATTTTGTAGACGGAGCTCTTCAAAATACATAGTGTAGGTTTCAGCCTTGTTCAAGTTCGAGGATGCCGTAATAAATGAAACCTAAGATCCTACTGTAGTGTAAGTAGATATATCTCTAAACAGAAACTCAATAAAGAGATAGTTGTATTAAATATTTTATCGTTACAATGTATTGGAATTGACTGTATATTATATCAAAAAAGAAAAACATTTATTTCAGGTTCATCACCCATATTAGAACACAACCATATTAAAATTAAGATCTCAAAATTACAATAAAAATCATTGCAAAATTTTTATAAAATTAAAATTCAATAAATTAAAAACTAATAAATTCAAATCCAATAGGTTGTAGTCGTCTCCTGTTATGTACCAAAAAAAATAATTAAAAAAATCCTTAACTGACGTGGGCGCTGGTCGTATGCTATCTTTGATATATTTTATGGGAAGTTACATTACGGGCTAATATCGCAATCAGAAAATTTAGACTCGAAACTCACACCTCTACACTACCTGTAGTCACTGATACACAAGGACAGAGAAAAGAGCCGGCGCTATCGTACGAGTGAAATAGCGTTAGCCGCCGAATGTGTGTGATCGTCACGACCGATGTGATCATGACAATTGGCACAATTTCAGCGGTCTACGCGCTAGAGGCGAGTATCCTCCTACCTATCTTCAGCTGTTTTTATTTAATCTAAGATGATAGCTGTCAGAGGGAAAAGACGTAGTGCGTGAACTTACTAATGAGCCGATATTTGTATTATCTATTATACATTGGGAGTGAACACAACTCCTATCTTTAGACCTTTATTTATTTATTTTTTATGAACTCTACTTGGCCGTCATGGAGGATCATGGCTTAGCATAGACTATTTTTGAAGATGCCTAGATATTGTCAGTAATATTATAAATTAACGACCTTGACATATGCATAGTATAATTAAAAAATAGCGCACACGAGCAACTTGTCTCCGCAACTAATTTGTGTTACATCAACTTACGGATTTGTATGTAAGTGCGAAAGAGACAAAAACGAGTTGCCGGGTAACCAAGTTGCTTGTAGGCGCCCTCAGTAATTTAACAATAGAATCATAAAAGTATAAATTTATTACTAGACAATTATTTCATACAACAAATCAGTACCACTCACTATTAACACTGCTCATTATTCAAGCTATCAAGGTGACCGAAGTCCTTGTGTAATTTAGTTATGGGTATAATTTAGACGGTCACCAAAAATATTTTTAAGACTCTAAGCCTAGGCACCAAATAAAATAAACAACTCCAAAAAAAATCAATTGACCTTATTAAAAGGGCCCCAAAGCATATAATATTATGATCCAAAATAAATGAAATAACATCAGAAAAATCGCAAGTCTTGCACAAATATTATTTTTGGTTCCTAAAATGGATTAACGGTCGCCAAATTCTGTCTAACTCAAATATTAATATTACTACCAAAAATCTTACTCCAAAATAGTTTGACGTCACCCAAAATTCATTATTTGATCACAGACTACTTTAATGTAAGACTAAAATTACAATTGCTTCCCTTTATTTCTTAACCCCGCACTCCACACCCCGCACCCTGCAGAACCGCCACCGGTGCGTGAGCTACAGGCCAATATTTAGTTAACTTCATACAACAATAACACAGACCGCACAGCGCAGAGCAGGGCAGTTACTGTGCACATCTGAGCCGCACGTGCCTGCGCTGCAGCATACGTAGCTCAATGATGTTCCATGCTTTACAAAATCCGCTCTGCTCTACGCTGCGCGGCCTGCGTCGCCTGCCTCTCAGCATACGCCTAGTCTAAACAAGTGACGTTTGTTTGGGAACCCCAGTATATTTAGTGAATTTCATAGAACAATAAATAAGCGACATATGTTTGGGAACCCCAGTATATTAATTGGTATTTGAGAAATATTCTAGCGATCGTTAGCTTTTTTAGCCTAGCAAAAATTACCAAATTAGAGCTCATGGTATAACATAATTGGTAACATCTAAGTAGTGATAATATATAATATTTAGTCTAAAGTGTATTTTAAAGGCGTCCATATATTTTTATGGCAGTCAATAACACAAAAAATGGATTTATTTCATAATATTTTAGGAAACGTAATTTGGTGACCATTTATCCATTTCGGTAACCATTTAGAATTTTTTTGGTAGTAAAATAGGTACTTTTTTGGGCGGTGTTTAAACACAAGCCTTTAGTTATTATGTATTTATGTAAACTTTGAAATTTTAAAGTACACAAATTGGATATACTCGCATTTGTTATTTTTTCTTGTCGATGACCCATTTATCCTTCGCAGTTTATTCAGCTTCCCATTTTTGTAATGGCTAAATATAAAATCTAAAACGAGACCTGACTAACTAAGAATAATAAATAGACGAAATTCTGGTTTTTTGATCTAGCATAAACACTAGGGATGGGACGAATAGTCGGCCTCGAACATCGACAAAACAGCTAGTTGACCACGACTCACGAGCGCCGATAAATCTGCTAGTTGACAAATAGGGGTGTTCTAAAATGACGTTCACTGTATGGAAGTGCTGATGAGTCAGGTCCTGTCAACTTCAACTTCAACTCTTCATTAATGGTATTTGTGGAAGAGAGACCAAAATTTTGCCAATAACGCGTGCGAACTGTTAATATATCATCGAACGCTGGAGAGTATTTAGCGTGAATTAGAATATAATATAATAAAAAAAAAACAAAAGTATTTCTTCGCAGACGCAGACCGACTTTATGACCACAGATTATGACTATGTAAGGACATGACACAAGCTAGACACCTGTCAAAACGCTTATGTTAAAGACATTAGTTAAATGTCAATGTCAAACGTCAATGTCAAACTTTAGACCTGACGCCAAGTCTATTCTATATTCGGCTTATTACCACATATCGGTTGCTACAGTCTTAAATTAAACCAGTTATATAAGGACGTACCATACCTATTTTTCGAATAATTGATGTTAATTAGTAACAAGGAAAATAAATATTTACCCGTTTCTAAAAAAATCCGGTTCGAACATAATAATAAATACGAGTGCACACAAGAATATTTACAAAGTACTTATGATGTTTGTATGTCTGTTAAATTCTGGTATAGGTTATTTTTTTTTCTAGCTTGAGATCTATTAAATAGGTAGTGTTTCATAAATTGTGTGTACCAGGTACGCGAAATATAAGTCAAACCAAAATGACGATCGATTTTGCATCCGCAGTAACAGATTTTCTGGTTTTAATCAAGGTGGGTGCTGCGTGACTTCATATTTTTCATCTCAAGGGTAGTTACAGGTCTTGATATGAAAAAACTGTTTTTAAAACTTTCGCTAGGTTAGGTTCAAAAAAAAGGCTAGGTCTTTTTAAGAATTGTCTATGATTATCAATCTAATATTAGGTAATAAAGCTGAGAAGATGGTCTGTTTCTTTTTATTAACGCGTATATCCGAAAAAAAATCATTTGCATTTGACAATCCAATTTATTGAGGAAAGTTGCTGTGTATATTACACTATGAGAAATTGAATACGAAATGTAGGCGCGGTCGGGTGTCACTGCGGAGTACAAGTGCTAGTATGGTTCTAGCTACAAATAAAACGATTCATAACACTTGTGATTATGTTTAGGATCTTACCAGATTCAGTTTACATTCAAGGAGACACCTGTAAGAAAACAATGGGTACGATTAAACGCAGTGTTTTTAGATATACTGCCCGTTGCTTGACGCATAGCAGCTTGATAAATTTACGTTGCATGACCATAGACAATAAACTGCATTATGCATAACGCATGGAATTAGTAGGTATATGTTTTATCTTGGCACTACGTTTGTTGCAAGTGCAAGGAGTTTTATAAGCATCTTTATTAGTCACAAACGCATAATGTGTGTTTCTAGCATTCTTTTGTCAAGAGTTTGTGTAATTAGGGCCTCCTATTGAGCGCTTTGATCAACGACCTTCAGGAAAATTAAGCCAAAACGTGACTCAAAGTTAATAAGGATGCTAGCTATTGGTAATTGAAGTATATTTTAGACTTCAATTACCAAAATTAAAGTCTAAAAATATGCAAGCATTGTTCATTAACTCAACATTTTGTTGAAATTTGCTATGATAATACTTTGACTAGAGGTTCATGCAGACAAATACGGAGCGACAGTAAGACGCCGTTTTTTAGAAATTTCTCTTGATATTTGTAAATTAAAAGGCACTCTCTAAGGCGGGTCTGTTTCACGGCTAGGGTAGATACATCTTTTAAAACCCGCAACGGCTTTGATACCTAAACGAGGAAGCCTAGTGTCACGGAAGATTGCAAACGCCGTAAGATTGTAAAATATCGAAAAAAAAGTATAAACTACTATTTCTTAAAAAAAAGATACGGTTATGTTGGAATGTAATGAATTGCGACTTGTCGTATATCTTATTATGTCGAGAAATTAAATCTAAAAATATTTATTATTATACCTAGACATAGATAAACAAATATATTTTGCAGCTTTGTGAAACCGTGTTAGTTCGTTAGTTATAAATAAATCAATTTTAAAAAACCAAGCGTCGTTGTCGCATTGACGCTTACTTGTCTGCAGGAGCCTTGATAGTTAGACGAGCTTATCTCCGACTCGCAGCTCTTCAGAACCTAATTTTAAAGTTCCGTCGAAAATTAATTTAATAAAAGCTGAAACTTTATTATCCTGAACCTTCCTGAAAGACCGAAGTTTCGTGTTGAGAACTTATTAAATTCAGTCATGTAGTTATTCCGATGAACAGCATTTGACAGTCTCGCTTCTGTAACATAATGGTTCATTTGTATGAAAAGGTAAGATATTCATATCTTCTTTTTTACACGACTGTCCCAAAAAAGGAGTGTTTTTTTTAAATTGATATAAACTGGTACTTAACTCGAGCGAACCAACCCGAAATTCACAAAATCGAATTTTGGGAGCTAGGTATTTTAATATACCTAAATAATTTTTTTATTTCCATTTTTAGGTATGGCTATTTATTCTTCTTCTGACTTTAGAGTGACCAATATAGGTACCTACTTAAAAAAAGTTCAAAATCTATTTGGAATCATTAGAATAATCAGTGACAAAAATTTGTCAAAATGTAGGGAAAGTTTGTTAAAGAATTTTTCACCCAAATATCCCAGAAAGAGGGATATATTTTTGACCAATTATGAATAAGTTAAGATACTGTTTTTTTTTTTTTTAATTTCGGGAATTCAAATAAAAACCTTCAAATAAAACCTCCTTTCCAATCAGTATCAAAATCTGAAAGCTCCATTTTCGAATTCCATCTAGTCTATGGTTTCCCGGTGCCTCTAATGCAGCGGCATCCATTATCGTGTGTGGCCAGCCATTCCAAATAATTTATGATACATGCTAGCAAAGCCGGTCAAGTCGGAAGCCGGCTTCAAACTGGACCGGTGACAAATCTCGAATAAATCCGGCACCGGAAGCCGAAATGGACGGTCTTCGTTAGAGGAATATTCAGGGTAGGGCAGCCGAAAATATTTTGATTACTTTCAGAAATTTTTACCTGCGGAATTGGCGTGCCTGAATATGAGGAAATACCTTTGATGTAGGTAGGTTTGTAGTTCCTTTTTTAGTAGAATATTTTACAGGAACTCTGAAGGACGTTTATTGCTTTATATATTAGCGAAATCCTCATCAAAATTCGCTGCGTGATTTGGTTGGAGTTAATCAATGAGTTAGTGAATAAACTGACGACACCGAAAGTGGCTTTGTTTTATAATCTGTTTTCATGAGTTATATCAGCAGAAAAAAAGAAGCAAGAAAAAGGAAAAATTTATTATAATTCGTCAATTAGCTACAAGTTAAATGATAAGTCCCCAACTCTGCATATCCATCTATTGCTATGCCCGACAGAGTCTAAGATTGTTTTTTTTTTCTCATTTACCACCGTAGCAAACGTACATTGTGGAATGCAATAAAGAATTAAGTATTGAGTACTTTGTATTCCAAACAATAATCCGAAAAAACTAGGTAATAAAATTTGCTAACATAGGTACCCGATACAATGCAGTTTCGTCTTCAATAGTTCAATCGGACTTAAAAACTTTGTTATCTTTATACGATAAACTAAATCAGAGCCTTTGTTTACGGTACATACACTGTCACATTAGTATTATAGAGGCGAACAGGCATGTATGTGTGTGTGTGTGTGTGTGTCGATGAAATTTTGTCACGGGTAGACCACACTATAGACTTCTTTATCTCCAAACTGTTCTCTTGGGTTAATTTGTCTACTGTCACGCAGGCAAAGCAGTTGGCAATAGCTAGTTAGGTACGTAATGTCATTTTATGCTCCATTTCCGATGACGTCAGATACAACCATTGTTATGCCAACCCTTCACCGTGATTCATCTTCGACACAGAATTCATTAAAAATGTCGGACGCGACTTGCATCTCGAAATGTTTCCTGTCTTTCTTATAGTTAAGGAGAATTATTGAATTAGAATATCCTTTTGGCAAAGTAAGTTAAATATTTGGCTTGTAAGTATAACAAAAGGTCCACGGTTTAACAACTACCTACAAGGTCATTGACTCGTTTACTTAAAGAAATTAATTTCGTACATTCGTATATTAATTCGAGTTTTAGAAAAAAGTACTTTATTTTTTTAATTTTATCTTTACAAATTGATAGTGTTTCATGTACCAGATCGATCTTCCACGAGATTAAAACGATCAAAATTTAACGGTGTTTATATCGATGCATTTTATAGTGAAAGTTTGAAAAGAGCTACTCAAGAAACACTGTAGGTTTCAGTCAATAAATAAAGCTAGAGAAGTCATTTATTTTGATGATTTCACACGTAAAAAAAATATTTATTTGAATGCAGAGAAAACTCTGAATAAAAAAAAAGCAACCCAAAGGTTGACTAGGAGAAAATGCCTAAGGCATTAAGACCGCCTCTGTACTTTTATGTGCATAAATAAATGAGAGGCAAAATATCTTACAAATAAGAAAACGATACTGGAACTGCCTAAAAAGTCTTCGAGCTGTAATTTTGTGCAGTCAATCACAGCCGTTTCTTTCTCTTCGAAATGTTTCCGTTTTGTTTTGTAATAAAACGTTCGAAGTTTTCATTATTTATAGCTCTGTGTACTGTTCTAAATTTCATAAAAGAGGCTGTATTTTTCACGTTTTATCGTTCATGAAAATAACGTATGTTCTTACATAAATGCTAGTGGTGTTGTGGAGAAATTCAGCCACTATTATCATATAGAAGCTGTCCCTGCCTGGCCCTGCGGTTTCATCCGTGTCTTAGTTATACTGCTCTGTTTCTAATGGTCTTATGATGTTATATACTGGGAGCTTTTAGTCTTTCTTGATAAATTAGCTATCAAACAATTATAAATATAATTTATTTATTGATTATAATTTATGTTTCTTCAGGCTAGAGTGAATAGGCTCTTAATAAACTAATGCGCCTCACCACTTACCATGTGGGATCGCAGTCAAGCACGACTAGTTTATATATATTAAAAAAATAACACTATTTTTAGATGAAAAAATCATGCGATGACATCTCCCGCCCTTGGGCGGAAGGGAATAATGTCCGACTTTTACTGCCTAAAATTTACTTGGTCCTTTCTTTGCCTTCGTTCCAGGACCCCAGGTTTACTTTCACAATACCCATGGCTCAAGTAGGTATCGACCCTGTTTGGCCCCTACTATGGCCCTACGGTTTGCTGACATCTCCTTGAGGCTCCTTGATGTTTTTTTTTTTATTTGAACCAGTATTTCCTGAGATTAGCGTTCAACCATACTGTTTCAGCTTTAAAGTATAGATTACATTAGTTGCGTTCCGCGGTATCATGTACCCGTGAAATAATTATTTTAATGTTTTGGTCATTTTGCTCGGTTTAGAAGGGTCGTAGTGAAATGTAAAATAGAGAAAATATGTTTATTTGGCAATGAACAAAGAAAAGTAAAAACTAAATAAAAAAAAAAACCTATAAAAATAAAAAATAAGAATTAGCTAGTAATTTCAGAGATTAATTAATTCAAACAAACTCTTTAGCTATAATGCTGTAACATACACTATACCACGGATTACCAACCCCGAAATGCGAAATCTGTCTATCTGCAAAATACATTATTTATAACACTACACACCTATGTAGGTTTCATACACATATTTCGCACGGCTTTCCCCATCACACATGATCTACCGTAAACCCGAGAGCATTAGTGAGAGATATAAAAAATAAAATTGAGGGAGTGCACGACGTAATACGGGTCTTTTCAGCTCCTAATATTTACACCTACCGTACCTTATTCTTGTGAAAAGCAGCAAGTAATGTAATAAAGGCCGTATTGAGTGTGACGTCACTAGCAGCCTGTGAACGAGAATTTGTTGTCACCCCCTTTTAAAAATATGAAGACGTCAATGTCATACGGTTCGTGTAGGTATCGTTGTTCGGAATTTTTTATAGGAATTTACTGACGATGGATCTGCTATCAGATATATTTTATGTTGTCTACGCAATTCGCCATGTTTCTTTTATACAATATTTTATACTAAATAACAAATAACATTAAAAAGAAATCTTTTTCCGAAAACAGCATCGAAATTGGTTATTAAGTGAAGCTGCAATTAAGATCTCAAATATTGGAATGTGGTACGAGTAGAGTGGGGGCGGGGTAGGAACATGTCGCTATCTCTTTTGTAAGCACGAAAACTAATGGCGGTGACGTCACATTGTAGTTTGTGCATCCTTTTTCTGTTACTTGACAGTTTCACCTTCCTCCACATTTGAAAAAAAATCAGCATATTGTTAAAACTGATATTGTTTTCATTTATTGGCATTTAATTTGCGTAGATTTCTCTCTTTTTCGTATTCGTCCATAGTGCATTTTGAGTACTTTCAGAGAAGCGATTCTCGCATTTTTCTTTTTAGCTAAAATTGTATCTCGCTCACATAAACATCTCTCTACATAATTTTTTTCTAAATCTTGACATTGATTGGGGACTGATATAAACCTTGCGACTTGATTTAAAACATTTTTTGTTACGATAATTTGGCATACTAAAAGTCAAATATTCAAAATGGCGGCTAACTACTATCATAATACATTAAACGACCTCGAAATCTTTTGTCACATAGTTTGGTTGACATTTCACTTTAAGGTCGTGGTGGTTTACGTTTTCCGCAAAAGGCTTTGTTTAGTAATGGACATATTAGGCACTTACCTTTATTGAACGACGATATTGTTGTACATTTACCTAGCTATACAAGTACAACCCACGTACGTAATTATAGAGATGATTTATCTACATACGTAACAACTATTCAGTTTGTAACAATTTGTAACGTGTTAACTACTGAAGGTATCACTCTAAGAAATATTATCTATGGTATCAGTGATATATAAATCAGTTGTACTATAACTACTACGCTAATCTGATAGAAGTTAATATTTGATTGGGCACACCATAATGAGGGCGTTAAAGGCCTTTGAGGCACCGGACCGAGCCTTAATATTTCAGGCGCGCCTCGAGGAGATTTTAGCAAAACCGTAGGTGCCCAGCAGGGTCGAAACTTACTGGGGCCATAGATTCGTTTCTGAAAGGAAAACCGAGGATCCTAGAACACAAAGCAACGAAGAAACATAGGAGTGGCTTTGGTCAGTCAAAGACAATTCCTCCCGGCCCCAGAGCGGGAGAAGTCGTTGGATGAGTTCCCACCTATAAAACAAAAGTACCGTTCAGACAAAACATTTACTATCACTCATGAAGACATAATTGGTTATAAATCTACTACTCTAAAAATATCCTGATAATTTTATCGATAACATAATTAAAAATAAATCTGATACCCAATACTTGATAAAGCTATGTATTTGCTTTTTACAAGCTTTAGATAAGGCTGATTCACTCTTGTCATTGCTGTCTGGGATTTACGATAGCAATTTAATCTCTATGTAAATATTACAGATATTGTATTACGTGTCGCCTAGTATACTCTGACGTTTTTATAGTGGCGCTGCTTGCATAGGCAACTGTCATCGATATGTCAAATTCGGTACATTTGATTTTAGTTCCGCATTTTGCCGCGTGTCAGGTTAGACTGGGCAAAGTGTTTGTTATTAGATAATTCTCGTTCATTGGCAGGGGCGTTTGTGGCACATGTGTTTGAGTCTGTTAGTTTGTTTACGTTGTGTTTTTGAAACGAATTTGAAGGTTTCTAAAATTGCTTAAGAGCCCTTTCACATTTCGGCATTACGCAAGTTTAGGTATTTTATGCATCGAGCGGGCGGCGAACTACGTGAGCGATATTTTCATTCATGCTTCTAGCAGTCTCGCTCGCACTATGATATTGTGTATACGGTGGCTAAACGATCTTGATCTTTCGTAATTGAAGTATTCAGAAAGAGGTTAGAAGATGGATATTTTTTTTAAATGTCGTTTTAATTTAAATATGTTCAAACAAATATTTTTAATATTCTGCAGTATTCGATAAATAATCGATTGTAATATATACTATTCATAGCAAAAATAGATTTTTAAAGTTGTATATATTTATTTTTAATTCATATAAATTAGTGCTCGACTGTGATCCAACCTGATGGTAAGCAGTGATGCAATCGTTGATAACTAGTTTATTAAGTGTATATTCAGTCTAGCCTTAATTTTATGGTAGTATGGTTGAAATCTTATCGAATAAATGAAACAACAAAATGTATTACTTATTTTATTATTTGGTACAGTCAGACATCATATTTTTACATCAGAAAAATATTTCCCGCAAAGGCATTGATCGAGCTTTTCTTGAGTCGATAACTTCTGGCAGTACACATTTTTCATAAAGCAGCTTTTAATTTGGGTAACATTTTTAACGACCAAAATTCGTCGTCTTTGTAGATTGTTATAGTTTTTACAGGAAAGTCTGGTCCAGTCCATATGGCAAGTATGCAGACATTTTTATTGGATATATAAAGCTGTCCTTGAATTTGGTAGAACCAGTCATGACTTTAACTAGTCTAACTTTAATAAGTTCACTATCTGGTATACTAATAAAGTGTGAACTTTATACTAATTGAAATATTATTTCAATTAGTATAAAGTTCACACTTTATTATAACTTCAATATAACGGTATATTATACCGTTTCAAAATAAATATTTACAAAGATCAAAAACTGCGTTCGTAGTTCACACGCACACAATAGCAATGCGGCAGCGTCTACGCGACAGTCGGCGCACACGACGGTAGTCACGGTAGTATCGGAACGAAAGCGCGCGGGAAAGAAACTGACATAGGTCCGACCTCGACAAGCGCTCGCGCGATACTAATCGCAGATGACCGGCGCAGTGAAATATAAAGTGTTTTTATTTATTTTATTAAAAAATAATAGTAGCGATTTAAAAAATAAAAATAATACTATAGTTTAAGCAAATGTTGATGATTATTTTGGTATAAATTTGAAGTCTAAATAATGTAGAACTTTGGAGATATTGGGGCTTGTTTTGAAGCCTTTTCGGTAGATAATTGAATTACGTAGTTTTTTTTTTCTTTACATAAAAGGCATATAACGAAAATATTACCTGTTATGATTGATGTATAGGATATTTGAGAGCTAATAATATTTTTGTTTTTGACTGATATTTAGTAGAATCTCAAAATTAGAGCTCAGAAATGATGTCTCCGTGAATTTTTGCCGAAACATGTATCGGGAGAAAGCTTATTACTAAATAATTAAATAATTAATCTAAAATCAGTTTTGAGGTAATTGTAGTAGAGAAAGCGAACTATATTAACCAAGAAATTGTTATTTCATACAACGAACATAAAACCTAAAATTTCAACGTAGAAAACTTGCAATTTCGTGTTTCTTTGTAATACGCCTCTTAAGACTCGCGCATGTTTTTTCGATGGTGCAACCCTGTTGAATACCGTGATTCGAGACGCAATAGAAAGACAATAGGTGTGCGGACGCCGGCGTCCTCTTGGGAAATAATGAATTAATGTTGTTGTATAGCAAAGTCTAGATTTTACTTCAACACTATGATCTTTCTATTCCTAACCCATAGGTAATGGTTTAAATAAAGATCCGAACCCCTTGTTACCACATGGCTGAAGTCTCTAGTTTTGTAACGCGTCATGTAACATTAATGAAACCTTTTTTTTTATTGGTGGAGACGCACGATAGCATAGACATTTTTCAATGATAGCCATGCCTCTTCGATATCTACCTAACTCTTAACTAAATTAACTTGCATATGTTAGAGTTAAAAGGTCGCCAAATGAAACACCGGGTAACTAACCAATATTTTAATAATAACTGTTTATTATCCTTTTTTTATTATTGGAAGGTGTGTTTGAGAAATATTACATGAGACATGTGCTGCTAAGCAAGCCTAGTGGAATACAGTAACGGTGACTATACTACAGATTTCAGTCAAATGGTGACAGGGGACTCTGTCCATTAAATGTAATATTTATTGGTTAGAAAGAGAAAGACTATAGGGCTGAAGTAGGATAGATTTGTTTTTGTTATACTCCAACAGCATAATTATAGTGACGCCCCCGGGCAATGAGTCGATAATCGCAAAAAAATGTTTTTCGATTACCGACTTATTGCTCGGGGGCGACGATAGGTGCTTTCTTTTTATCAACTTTTTTATTTATATGTGAAGTATTTTTTAGCTTTGCTTTTTTTAGGTTTTTTTTTTTTATATTACACTCTTTATGTCATTGATTTGTTAGACTGTAAGCTTTTTTGTAGATCAAGTGAGCAGTGTGTCTGTAGATTAAGTAGTGTTTGGCCTGTGCGAGTCCCAAATAAATGATTTTTCTTTCTTTCTTATAAAATAAATTATAAATAAACACACGTGTGTCAAATATTGGCATTTGACTGCAATCCAGTAGCCAACTTCGATGTAGTTTGCAAACGGTTAGGCATATTGATAAAAGTACGTATGTTGAGGAAAAATCCTTGGACTAATATTAAATTTAGTATTAGTATCTAAACTATGCGATAGTTTTTATACCTAACAATGTACCTAAATATGATTCAATCTGCTGCGTGTTTGTTCGAAATACCCTTGATTGCAAAGGGCAACTGAAGAAACCCAGGTGGGTTTTATTCAGTAAAATTCTGACACGCCTTTTCACTTTACACGAACGGGAAAAGTTACTAAAAAAATACCCAACACGGATAGAAAAAAAAAAATAGAAGAATCCAATCTGTTTACTTCCACTGTTCAACAACTATTATTTATTACACTGTTTCTATCATTGTCTATGTTTGGTTAAACTGAGAATATTTATTCATTGTCATAGGTCTGAGTACCGTTTGATTCACGCCATTCATAATGAAAATATACCTACTATAGCAACTATAGGTATTTATTCATTAAAACTTGGACTATAGTAAGGGAATTGAAACGAAACTAGGCGTATAAATAATACTTTGTTTCAGAAAAATACACATATAAAAGATTTAATTGATAAAAATACGCTGTCAAACTAGAATGTCTGCAGTTAGTATCTTAAGTTTTTTTTAGGTAATCTTGCTATACTTAATTAATTAAATGGAATTAAAATTCACAGTTACTTTACTTTCCACTCGGTACCATAGATTGTTTGGTTTCTGATGATTATTATTTGTGATCTGTAATTTTTTTATTTTATTTTTTTTATTTCGAATTTAAAGTACTTAAAGAACTTCAAAAGTTAACAAATAAAATGGAAGGTAGGTAATTAGTAGATTACTTATAATAAATGAGAAAACTAAAATATTTCGTCAAATGAGACTGTTCTACGAACACAATTTCGGAGACAAACATTTCATTCCAACTTTATATTTGCAGTCATCTCTAATGCGAGGATCTTATTGATTTGAGATCGAAAGTTGAAAATAAACTAACATTTCTAACTGCACGTGTCGTCAGAGTAGGATAGGTACTTATTTGTTCCATACCTCTAGCCATTGTGTACTGTACACTATGGTTCCATTTTCGAAAAAGGGTACCTGGGGTTTTTGGCGGAATTTATTCGAGTAAAGTTTGGTGGTTAAAGTGGTTGTTTTATATTATTCGCAAATTGATTCCTAGTGGATATTGATGTAGTTTTGTATCTCAAGTGTCTGCGCAACTGGACTTTAATAATATGTGGAATCATTGTAACAGGCGCAATCTCGGTAAAATAGAGCTGACAATTTTAAAACATAGTTAACTGTTAAACGATTTAAGGCTGTTTGGTCTTGGGTCTTGATGTCTCTTTTAAAGAATTGCCAGTACTATTTAATGACTTTTAAATGGGCCGACCAAAAAGTATTACAAACGCGCCAAAACCTAGCTTCAAATAAAGTAGAAAACACGCGGTGTAGCTCGAAAATTCGAAATTCTCTTCGTTAGTTCAGCGGCAACGAAATGCTAACTAGCACACTTCATTGTGCGAGATCGCTTGCCCACTCCACCCCTTGTGCCAAATCGTTAAAAAAAGTCCTGAATCACCCGTTCAAAGCGTTGAAGTTGCTTTGAAGCCATTTTTTGCGTCGACTCCGGTCTATAGGGGCCAATTTCCCGTGTCTAATCCAGCAACATTGCCATTTAACAATGGAAATTTCTAATAATTGGACGTCTAATATTTACTTTCGAAAATGGCTGCTAAGCTGAAATAGGGCTAGGTATAAAGATTTTTTTGTTAGTCTACCTATTGGAGCACGCTTGTCTAGAACTTACCGATTCACTCTTGACTTAAAGACCTCCATGGCTTCAGGTCAAATCGCATGTGTAGACTAACGACTGTTAAACCTACTTTTCATTAAATCAATTGCATTCATGAGTATTAAATTAAGAAAATGAATTAATAATATTTAAATAACTACATTATTGGTTTGTGCACGGTCATAGTAACAATTCGGTTCCATTTTCTATAGTTGTAACGTTGGTAATTAACTCAGTACCATAAAATGATATGAATACTGGCATAAAATAATTCGAATATATATAAGTTATATAACAAAAGCCATTTAAATTCGCTGTTCGGTTTTCAAATTTTTCCTTACTCGAATATTCCAACATGGCGCCGGCTTTAGCATTTAATCACAAAGTGGCGCCAAATTACAAAATGCAGCTTTAAACGCGCTAAATCTTTACATTACGAGCTTTGTGTGCGCTTTAATATTTACAGAAAATAATTACAGACGGGCGGGAACTGCAAAAGGGAAAATAAAGATCTTTAAAATAAGTATCTTTTTTGGTCAGTTTTTTTCACTACTAGTGAAAAAAACTGACCAAAAAAGATACTTATTGTGTGTGTGTGTGTGAAAGTGAATCACTAGCCTAATTTGCCATTCAGTGGGTGGCCTAGCCTTTTTACTGAACTAATATTATTTCAATTAAATCAAACAGATGTGGCATGTAGTAAAATTAATTTTGATTTGCGTACGGCAATGTGCCGACGACGTTTTCGTCTGGAGGATTTAGTGGAACCTAACCCGACTGTGTTGGGATGACTTTTTTCATCTCTTAGTTACCCTATAAGTAATATAAATAGCCTAAGCATTAGCTAGTCAGTTAATTAAATGTGGTATAAGACGCACCGGCTGAATATAATTTTTTTTCAGAGTTAAGTTTCATTATTTTGTACTTATACGTAAGCTTCACGCAGGCGTCCAACCAATACGCGTCTATAAAGCTACGCGGCCGTCGACGGTGGGCCTAATTATATAGATTACACCTTTTTAAAATAATATTTGGACCAAATCTATGTTTACATTTTATTGCTGTGGGAATCCCGATTGGTATCGTAAAACGATTGGTACCGATAACACGTACGGCGTATCGCTTGTCTGATATGCTAATATCGGCTATTAGCAGGCATTTAAAGCTTGTACTAATTGACAATAAGTAATATCAGTACCCGATAAGATAGGTAAAAATAAAATTAGTCGACAAATAGCCAAAAACGCGCTGCCGACCGCCTTATCGATTCCGCGGCGTGCGATCGCATTTTAGCTGTTTCTAGCTCTAGTAAGTGACGGTTCTAAGAGATCAAAAAGGGTAGAAGCATTAGAAAATGCGTTTTTAGAGCGTCTAGATGTAGCGTAATTCTGCAAAAGGTTTTTTTTTTTTTCAATTTAGGTACTGTTTTGAAATTAATCAAGTTTCATATATTTAGTCAGCTCAAGAGAGCCCAATATAATCTTCACCATGCTTCGGGAATGTTCGAAAGAGGTACTGTGGCAATGCAACGGAAAGGGCAACTAAAGGAGCACAGGTGGGTTTTAGTCAGTAAAAGTCTGACACTCCCTTGCGCTCTAACTACGCTATTAGCTGATTTTCAACCCTCAAAAAAAGTACTCTCCCATTGTCTAGGGAACTAGCAAATAAAACACAACTCAGTCCAGTATAGGATTATATTCAAAATTTTTTTTGTAAACTTTTCTTCGAAGTATAAATTTCCCTTGCGATGAAGATATTCGCACGTGAAAGTCGGCTGAATGCTATAAAAAACTCGGTAGAACTTCGCAAAAGTTGAAACAAAGGAGCCAACTCTTACTTGAACGCGCACGTAAGGAGAAGACTTGTAAAATATTCAAATATGCATCAAAAGGCCTGCCTCCAGTGGTTTAAACAGGCCTAATTGAGAGGGAACGAAGAGTAAAAATTATTTTGTTTAAGTTAATTGTGGCTGGTTAAAAGTGCCGATTATTTAGAGGTGCGACGCATTACCCACCCACCTGATTTAAGCAGTGATGCACTGCTTAAATCAGGTGGGATCGTAGTCAAGCACTAGTTTATATAAATAAAAAAAGGTGTCATCGGACCACAGAACTAAGGGCCGGTTTTTTTTTAAGTGGGATATCGTCAAATAATTTCTACTGATATGGCTGTAGAGGAGATTTTTATTAACAAAAAACCTACCCCTGTTCCTTCAGTTGCATTTTGCGTAAGTCTTTCAAACTACCCCACAGCGCAGTACTTAAGGGGGGAGTCTTAAAAAGACCTAAATTTTCAAAATTTCTAAAAAATACACCGCATGGAATAACACAAAAAAAAAAAAATAATAATGAAGAATCTAAATAGATGTGCCAATAGTTTCACCGCGAGATATTTGCCTATCAATTCTTTATTTCGAGAAATAAAATGTATATAATTTAGTAAATTCTTCGAATAGATAAGGAATACCAGCGCTGCGTTATTTAACGTTCTTAAATATCGCAGCATATGCTGAGTTAGGCGCCTTTTTGGCCTCGCACAGATTTTAATGTTGTTTATTTTTTTTCTCTTACTATTTATTTTATTTTACTGTATGTGAGAGGTCGAATAAATGATTTTCTTTCTTTTCTTTCTTTCTTTATTTAGCTGTTTATGAGAGACTTGAAAAAATTCTTTTCTCGAAATTTATGATAGGTTTGCAAATATCTCGCGCTAAAATTTCTACACATCTATTTAGGTTCTTTATTAAAAAATTTTTGTGTAATTCAGTACGGTGTATTTTTAGAAATTTTGAAAACTGTAAGAGGTGTTTCTTAAGGACTCTCCTCTTAAAGATGTTTGTCACTTTATAATCATAATAATAATATAATATTCCACAACTATCACACAACGCCGTCTAGTCTCAAGCTAAGCAGAGCTTGTCTTATGAGTACTAGGCAACTGATAAACATACTGGCTGGCTGGCCTGTTGATCTAGAAGTTAGTGACCCTGACTGCTATGCCGGAGGTCGTGGGTTCGATTCCCACCCAGGACAAATGTTTGTATGATGAGCACGATCATTTGTTCTGTGTCTGTGTGTAATTTATCTATACTAAGTATGTATTTAGAAATATATAAGTATGTTTATCAGTTGTCTAGTACTCATAACACAAGTTCTGCTTAGCTTGGGGCTAGAGGGATTTGTGTGATGGTTGTGGAATATTATATTATTATATATTATACTTATTTACTACTTTATGTTCCCATCATTCGTTTTCTAGCCTTTTCCCGACTAGCTTGGGCTTCTAGTCTAATCCAATGTGGCTGAATCTGTGTTTTACATACCTAGTACCGACTGCTTATCAGACTTCCACAACCCAGTTACTGCCCTGCATCACTATACCTATATGCTACTCTTACAATAATAACTTATTTGCAGAAAGTATTACATCCAATTACACGATAACCTCGTAAATGTTGCTCTTGTTCAAATATCGATAACCTGTGCGCCAATGATTGCGGTTTTATTATTAAGTTTACTTTTACTTGAAGTTTACATTTCATCGGGAATGTCGAGCGAACTTCGTAACGTACGTAAACGAGAGTCGTTCATAAAACAAAAGAATGTGAAATGAGAAACTCACGCGTATCTGTAAATTGTACGTGAATAAATAATTAGAGTTAATTTGAATCCATCACATCGTCACTTCAAGTTCCAACTTTAGAGTCCTGTATAGGTACATATTTTAAGTTAATTTCACGGGAATTCCGTAATGAAATAATGTATACTAGCCGTGTTTCAGTTTATTACAATTGTCAAAGTCTAGTCAGTAAGTCTGTTGAGCTCGTACACTATTTAAAGGCTGAGAAAAAGCAAAAATTATTTTCGTCAGAAAATAAGTTTTTCTCAAAAACATCAACCGACTTTTTTTTTTAAATTTTATAAACTAGCACTTGACTGCAATCCTACCTGATGGTAAGCAGTGATGCAATCGTTGATGGTAAAGCGCACTAGTTTATTAAGAGCATATTCACTCTAGCCTTGAAGACGCCTAAATTATAATTGGACGGGAAAACCGCAGCAGGCAAATTGTTCCAGTCCCTCGATGTACGCAGTATAAACGACGAGGCAAAACGCTTAGTCCGGACCGTGGAAGTTTCAACAACGTAAGGGTGGATATTCGCCGTACGTCGGGTTGTTCGATGGTAGAAAGGAGATGGCGGTATCAAGTCATGCAATTCCAAAATGCATCCTGTAAAATACCGAAAGTACTTTAAGTTGTTTTAAACCGTTTTATTACTGTTTTGTTTATATATTGAAGTCGGTTGCATTGTTTTGTTTCTGTTTATCTGCTGGCAAGTGATGATGATGATGAGCACGCCTGCCTAGATAATTCAAAATTAAAATATTCAAAGAATTATGAATTTAAAATTCTCTATTATCCAAAAGACACTGAAAACTGACTAAAGGACTGATGACTGTAAATTTTCAAATGATTATTATGAGTATTTAAATACCTACATACGAAAACCAATATATTACTCTTTGAGAGTCGGCTAAAAACTGCCTATCTAGCTGCGTTGTTTGTTGGCTGTCAAGTTTGTTAAAATTAAGAATAATAATAACTAATATTACCGCTTATTTATATTGCAACACAATACTAATGACACATAAAATTCATTAATGACACATTAAAATCAGGAAAAAATTAAGTTATTCTGATAAACTGAGGGCCATGTGTTGCATTGGATGTATGCATTATTATCTTATCACCGTGTATCCGGATTATTTATATTATGCAGGCGTAGGCGTTTTATGATAATGGTTTCGACGTGATAAAAACGATGATTAGTAAAATTGTAAGCTGTAATACTAAGGATTTTGTGATTTTAATAATTAATTTTGTTATTTGTTTTGGACGCTGAGAATTTGATTTCAGGAGCTCCTTCAGATTATTTTTTTTTTTATGCTAAGGTTTGATTTAATTTCCAAAGTAAAAGAGTGTAAAGTGTAACCTTCTTTACATTTTTTTTTTGTGAACATGGTCGTTATTGTAAGCTCATTCTACAATCTAGAAAGAAATGACAGAAGTAGAAGAAAATAAGGAAAATAGGTTTATTTTATTTTATTTATCTACAACATTTCTCAATTCAATTAAGTAGGCTGGTTCCTACTATGGAATGATCCTGTTCGATTTCGTTCCCATTTGATAGAATCGTGTTGTGCACATTATCCATTCCAAATGTCAAGCCAAGTTCGAAAATCGAATACTCAATTTCTCATTATTGGAAACATAGACAAGTAGACAGATCCATCCAATCAACAATTCGCAAGCTATTCGGTCCTCTGATTTATCGGAGGAATGCGAAATGAAATACGAGTGGAACGCTCCATGGAATGCGCACATTGTCATGACCAAGCCCCGCCCACTGACTGCCGCCATGTGTTAGATTAACTTTGAAAATGGAACCAACTTTTTATTCTTTTTAAACTGCTGAATTTTGAAATTTTGGGCTTTTGTTTTATCGCCAGGCAGCCACATTTTATGTCACTGGCTAGATAGACTATCCTGGTCACATATAAATTAAATGGTTTGAAGGTTCAGAATTATTGGTGTTTGGTGTTATGATTTATGTATTTCGCCATTGAACAAACGATATCACACAAAATACCAAAGCAGGTACAAAGAAATGGTACCTACGTACGTAAAGTGAATCAAATCTGAATAATTTCTGGAATACCCGTGAATACACTCACTGGTTTGGATGAGATAGTTGGACAGTAATAATTTTGCAACAATTTCATAATATTAAACCCAAATCACAGTGTCTTCGGTCTTAGCATATAGGTTTGGCCTTGAAGTAATCCTAGTGCACACTTACTCAAAACCAAGTTTGATCGCGAACCTGATAATAGTTAAAATAAAGCATAAAATAAGAAGATAACGGATTTTTCAAATAAAAATCTCAAAACATAGTTTGATTTTGAACATAACAGTCTTAAAAATAAAGCAATAATTAAAACGAAAAAATCTCGGAATATTGTTATAAACTTCAATGAGGAAATGTTTTATTCAGCACACATGAGGAAGATAATGTAAATTGTTAACGCTTTTGACAAGCCATGTAATAGGTATGTGCGAATTTGGTTAATGAAGTCGGCCATTTTACTGCTGTTTATCTTTCACATTGATGTATGTAAAAACCCAAGATACACACTCAGCGTCTCAAAAACCGTTTGCAAAAAGAGAGCGCCATATTCGAAAAAGTGCAAATTTTTTAACTAGTCTCTTTTTATCTTTTAGGTTACCTTGATTATTTATTGAACATTTCTACTGTTATTTTGAAATGAGTTTATTTTTGTCCTTAATAAAAATGCCCAGAAGGTAATTTATATAGCAAAAAAAAAAAAAAAAAATTGTCTATCATTTAAACCTTCCTCATGAATAAAGTATTGGAGAAAATAGCATCAAAATTCATTCAGTGGGTTTTAACAACAACATTATATTATTTAGTTTTAAAATAATATGTTAATAAGGATTTTCTTTTAGGTGGGAAATCTTCTGTCATTATGAGGTGGGTTTTCATTTTGTCTCATCAATTTTTTAACCTATCCACTCGTGTTCTTTGTTATTTAATCTATAAACCGCAGTAGTTATAACCGCATAAACTACAATAAGAACTTTATAAAGTTTCTTATTTCTTTTACCGTATTTGTATCATCATAAGTCAACAAAGCGAACAGCTGAAATAAAACGTAACTTCGTAACTTTAACTTTTTATTCAAAAACAGCCTTAGAGTGTTTCGTATATATCGTGCGGATTTCAACACGCATGCGGAATTGCTCCGCATGCGGGGCTGCTGCCCGATATCACGCCCCGCATCTCGCGTGCGTATTACACGTATTACAATAAAAACTTTTATGAAAAGGACATCTGCGGGGGCTACGCGTGCGAAACAATCCCGCATGCGTGATGAAATCCGCACGATATTAAAAGCACCCTTATAAGGTCTTCTCAGCAAGCATGTTCCATCGTTGAGCACATCGTCACTTGTCATCAGGTAAGATATTGTTTATGCCCGAGCCTAACAATAATATCTATAATAAAGAAGTAGAATACTAACATGGTCCTAAAATGGGCTTTCCTAAACCAAAGTGAACATTCACGTACCTGAATGTCGTCGGAAGCGGTCGCACGGTTAGATAAAAAATTCATTGGCTGTGTGAACTACGATAAAAACCGCAAAAATATGGTACTTCATATCACTAGTATACACACACGCGAAACTGTTTGTTCGGATAATGATATCTGAAGTATTTGAATCTAATCACAATATTTATGACATGACAGCGAAACTGTAGGGTCCTGCAGGGTCGAAGCCTACTGTGGTTTCGCTTAAGGGTTCGCTTCTAAAAGGAAAACCCGGAGTCCTGGAATGCAAGGCAACGAAGGAACTCAGGATTGGGTTTTAGTCAGTAAAAGTCTGACACGCCCTTCCGCTTCACCTCAGAGCGAGAGAAGTCATTGGATGATTTCCCACTTAAAAAAAATACTATTTTAATACTAATAATAAAATATATCTACCTAAATACATATAATTACAAGAACACGTAACGAGTCCTTTTCTTCCTCAAAACGCCGGTTGCCGAAAACGATTTTTTTTTAAACCATAACTAAGTAGAGTAGGCATCGAGAATTCAAGAAGGGGTAACAAATTGCCGCGGAAAGGGGTCCGCGAAGGCACAAATATAGCAATTACCAACAATTAAGCGCTGAAACGTAGTAGACGCTTACAGTAGAGACAGCGCTACATCGCTTGATTATTCATTGCATCGTTTAGTGTTGATTTGTTGTTCTTGTTTCTAATTTAAATGGGCAGCAATTTGATTCCCTCGTTAAAGAAATGTAAGCTGTCATGTAGAGGCCGTTTGTGTAATAGGTATAAATTTTTAGTAATAGCTAATAAGACTAAAGCCAATGGAATTAAAATCTTGATTACCTATATAATATAAGTAATAATGTTCAGAGGCCCTACCATGAGCTCTTAACGCGATCCATTTTACGACCTAAACTGAACTGTTAAAGGGATGGATGAAACTAAATAGGGTGTAATCCATCCTCTTTTCTCGCTCCGAACGACTGAAATTTTAACATGTCATGGTAAGGAACCTAAGCTTGTTCTGATATTTACGTTCCTTGGATACGTCCTTAAAACTGACTTGTGGAAAATTTGGCTATAACCCCTGCGAGAACATTTGAGAAACCACTCGTGCTGTCATGGTAGGTATCGCTGGCCATGATGCGGTGCGAGAGGGAATGGGATGCGGTTGCTTTCTGCGAAACAGTAATGCTAACAAAGGCGATGGTGGCAAACGTGAGGGAACGGACATCTTAAGGGGATTACATCGCCCAAATCCAAAAAAACACCTAGGTTGATTGAAGTTTATAGATTATTCCTTATGTACGATTACCATATAAAAAATGAAGGGGATACTTAAGGACATTACTAATAAATTGTATTGATTACGTTTCTCAAAAAAATACCCTAACTCTAGAAATAAAATCTGGTAAATAGGCCTTTTTTGAACATTAATTCCATATTTTCTCGAAAACGGCTCTATATTTATACATTGAATTTATACCAAAATATATGTTACGATAAATTGAATAACTTGTATTGATTTTTTTTCGAATTTTATTGAATATCGATAAGTAATCAAGAAAAAACTCGAATCAGTACTAACACCCCGCGCGCAGCACCCCCTGCAATGCCTGTTTAGAGGTCAATTCTTCTCTACTAGTGTAGAGGTAAATTCTTGAAGGTCATTGAGCGATGTAATACCCTTAACGCCCCTGCGGCTGGCACAGGAGACGCTCCGGGAGTCAGGATTCGCGGAGCGATCCCCGACCACCGTATTCGCAGGCTTGCGGACGACGAGCAATGGGTAGCTTGCCAACCGCCTGTCCAGTAACGCCCAAATGCGAGTAGTCGACAGCACGTAGTGATCCATGCGCGCCTCAAAAAGATGTCGGCAAAACCGTAGTAGTCCAGCAGGGCCGATGCCAGCTAGAACCACAAGGAATTAGTAAAAACGGACTCGTGGTCCTAAAACGCAAACTGCAACCAAAGGGCTCAGGTCTGGTCTGGCGAGAGGATGAGTCAAAGTTTGACACATCCTCTCGCTACACTTTCAAAAAAAAAAGTTATATAGCTATAGTCTATGTTCACTTGACTCAGCAAGTCTATGCTCAATTCCACGTTTGAATCAAGAAACACGTTCGAAAATCGTTCTAGATCTCGTTTGTGATGTTCCAACTCGCATCGAGAGTACAGGATAAGTTTTGTAAGTATACTACTTACGCATGCAAGTTGCGAGACCACTCGGCTAATTCGCTGAGCTGTTCCCACAGTTGTTGAGTTTAGAGCAGTTTTGTTTTAAGTGCCATTGTTACTGAACGATAAAGATCAAGAATCTTATTTATTTATTTTATTTTAGAGAAGGCTTACAGACTAACAGAAATGATGATATAAATAGTGTAATATTGTCAAATCGCTAATTACAAGCGTCTGAACATAGAAAAAAAATATACAAATATAAAGAAATTACACACAAGCTAATTAATTACTAAGTATCGAAAAAATTCTGTGCCATTTGCTGACATAATGTTGCCACACTGGAGCAGAACAAGTCAATGTCAAGGTCCTTAAAAAGTCTTAAAAACAAGTGCACTCCTTATTGAAAAAATTGAATGCGAAAGGTACATTTAATATTGGTCGCTGACGTAATCACATTAGGTTTGTGCGTAATTTTAAATCAGCAACGAGTTCAGGATAGTCAATGTGGCCATTTGCGACATCCATCAGAAGACTTATGTCTCCAATATGACGCCTCATCTCCAGAGGAAGGAAGTGGTACCGTTTACAGCGGCAATCTTGTAAGGATTTAGGATTGATGGGATTTAATTAAACATGATATAAGTAGTTCCTTCTTATTCTCACACTTTGATTCGAAATGAAAACTGACTAAGTATTAATCGGCAATCTTTCAGGAGATGAAAGTATTTTGAGATTAACCCTGTAATCTCCGAATAAAGCTAGAACTACATTAGGCCGACGCACACGTGTAACACGCCTGATTTGTACGTAGAACGACGTCGCATAGCAACGCGCGGATCTAGTACAGCTCTACAAGTTTAGTTTCCATATAAAATGTATGGAGACCGACGCGCCCAGATGTGTGGTGTACCTTAAAAATCGGCAGTTCTCTATATTGTCTCCTCCCAACACTTGATTTTATATTTTTATGTTGATAGTCGATTTTACGATAAAAGTTGTTCATACTACAACTTTCACATATTTAGGATTGATATGTCAAGATACTCTTCTTAAACGTCTGTCTTGTGTTGTGTAGTCTACAATGTAAAAATGAATCGCTGAATGTGTTGCTAAGCGCAAATCTAGAGAACGGCTCGACCGACTTCGCTAATTCTTTTTTGTTGTGTTTGTTATTGTCAGGAGAAAGTTCTTAGGTAGGGTAGGGTAGAAAAGAGTACGGTAGAGCGGGAGCGAAGCCGCGGGCAAAAGCTAGTATGTCAATAAACAGACTTTAGCAGATGTGTGATAGTGTGAGGGGCGGAGAATAGTTAAAAACTATTTGTACATATATTTATTGTTTTTATTCCTAGAAATGTATTTATTCAATCCGTCTGGCGGCTTGACAGCCGTCATAACGCATATGTTATAAAAAGACAATAGGTAGGTACCAGTAGGCACTTTTATGTATGAAATTCAAACACCTATTCTATATTTGCATAAAACTAAGTGGTTGCGCCAATTTGCTATGTTCCGCGATTTTGTTTTTTTGTAATTTATTTTTTTGGCCTAGCAATCCTATCCCTTCCGTTTATTTCCCCGCACGACCTCAAGAAAGGATTTGACATTGACGTTTTGTGCATCGATTGTGAATGTGACCGCACCGCTAACACGCCCGCTCGAAATTACAAGAAAATTGACTATTTTCGTGATCCAATCATTCAGAGACTCCACAATAGTGCTGTGTTAGTGCAATACAGGACCTGGCAGTGATTTAAATGTGCGAAGACGAGGATCGGCCGGTGCCACGTGCAATCTTCGAAGTGCCACGTGCAACCAACGAAGTCTAAAGGGTTTCACAGGCATCACACAAGAATATGAACGCCCAGAAGCACCAGAGCTCATCGTGCAAACTGTGGATGACTCCATCGAGGAGTCTACCATGCGTGTTATACGGCTACTCGAGTCAGAGGGTATCATCCCCTGTTTCGAGAGCAGTCGCAAGGGGGTGGAAGAACTTTTCATCTATGGCAACAGGCTGACCAGCGCTATTGAGGAGGCTGCAAGACTGCCACAGATTGAAATCAACACCCTGGACTTGCAGTGGGTACAGGTTTTGTCGGAAGGTTGGGCGTACCCTCTCAAAGGATTCATGAGGGAACATGAATATTTACAAGCACTGCATTCAAACTGCCTTACCCTCGCCGATGGTTCAATAGTGAACCAATCAGTGCCCGTCGTTCTGCCAGTAGAGACGGAGGTCAAGGATCGTTTGGCAGGAGCTGACGCCATCGCTCTTACATACAACGGCAAAGCTGTGGCCGTGCTGAGATCGCCTGAGTTCTATCCCCATAGAAAGGAGGAGAGATGCTGTAGGCAATTCGGGATCTATCATCCTGATCACCCTTATATACAGATGATCAAAGAAGCCGGTGACTGGCTGGTGGGCGGCAATCTGGAGGTGTTCGAGCGTATTCTCTGGAACGACGGCTTGGACTCGTACAGGCTGACGCCCAACGAGCTCAGGCAAAAGTTCAAGGATCTTCAGGCTGATGCTGTGTTCGCTTTCCAGCTTCGTAACCCCATCCACAATGGTCACGCCTTACTGATGCAGGACACGCAGCGGCAGCTAGTTGAAAGAGGTTTCCAGAAGCCAGTGCTGCTATTGCATCCTCTAGGTGGTTGGACAAAAGACGACGATGTGCCTCTAGAAGTTCGTATCAACCAACACAAGGCCGTGCTAAACGAAGGCACACTGGATCCACAGTCAACTGTGCTGGCCATCTTCCCTTCACCCATGATGTATGCTGGACCCACTGAGGTGCAGTGGCACGCGAAGTGCCGCATGAACGCGGGCGCCAACCACTACATCGTGGGGCGCGACCCGGCCGGCCTGCCGCACCCGGCGGGCGGCGGCGACCTGTACGACGCGCGGCACGGCGCCATGGTGCTCAAGATGGCGCCCGGACTCAATGAGTTGGAGATAATTCCATTCCGCGTGGCTGCCTACGATACATCGGTTGGCAAGATGGCTTTCTTCGACCCCACTCGCAAGGAAGATTTCGACTTCATATCCGGAACCAGAATGAGAGGGCTTGCCAAATCCGGCAAGGAGCCACCAAAAGGCTTCATGGCACCAACCGCATGGAAGGTTCTCTCCGAATACTATCAGTCCCTGAAATCCAAGATGGACACCAACTAAACTATAGAACTTGGCAGCTATTCTAAATCTAAGTATTATTTAAAATTGTCACAATAATAAAGGCCTCAATGCGTAAATACTAGGTTTCTTCAGCGAAGCAAAATTTGAGCTGTAATTTTATCAATAACTTGATATTTTGATGCTACTATAGTAAATTACATTTTGATTTTGTCGTAACTGCTAAAACTTTTCCAAACAGAATTTCCATTAATTTTGGTCCATACGAGCAGGATCGTGAATCATTTTCTTGTAATTTCGCAATATAGTATTTGTTCCATAGGGAATAAACGCAACGCGCCTGTTTACCTAGATATAATAGTAGAAAACCCGCATCTAGGCATTTAGGCAACTATACGTTATTTCGCTCGTATAGTTAAAGAGTCATTGATAATTACGGTACCTACGCCGTCAACCGCACCGCATAATTATAGTTAGCTACGTAAATATCAGCGTAGATATAAATCGATCGCATTCCTTTTCTTGTCAAAATTCATTCGACCATCCTACAAATTGCATGTAGGTAGACGCATTTCAAAAATACCCGTTCATTGTTGAGTGAATATTTGTAGGAAACGGATAAACCATAGATTATATAGACAGGTTATTCCGTTCGTTCGCCGTTCGCTTTGTTGTTTACAATATTACCATATTGTTATCTGATAATTATCGCTTACTTAATAATTCGTTAAGTGTTTGTTTGAGTGTATAGTGTGAATATATCAAGACAAGATGTCTCTTAAGGGAACCAAGGTTAGTACTGATTTAAAGGTTCAGTTAAAGCTTTTATACGCTGAAAGGGACTCACAGTTTTCACGTGTTCAATCAATTTGTGATAAATCTTTGCAAACCTCGGATCTGGCGATTAGAGATGCTTTCTTGTGTTCGTTGGAAACTTTAGATAGTTTGCGCGAGGATTTTAAATCTACAATTAAGAATATAAACATTTTAGAGTTGGAGTTAAATCCTGATTACTGTGTGAGTTATCAGGCATTGTCGTCCTTTGATGACTTGTATTGTCGTATCAAACGTATTGCTAGGAGTTTAGAGACTCCCCCCCCCGCGAGTGGTTTATCTAACCCTCCTCGCGAACGCCCACGATTGCCGCCAATTCAAATACCTGAATTTGATGGTGACATTCGAAATTGGAATTTATTTATAGATAGTTTCGAAAATATAATACATAGGAACACATCGCTGACAGATCACGAGAGATTGCATTATCTCGTAGAAAAATTGACCGGTAAGGCAAAGGCTGTCTGTGCTGGAATTACGTTTAGCGCTGAAAATTACACTTTAGTTTTGGACACTTTAAAAACAAAATACGAAGATAAGCGATTAGTAGCCACCGCATATTTAGATCAATTATTCGATTTGAAAAGTTTTTCCGTTTGTAACGATCATAATTTAGAGAAGTTTTTAAATATTTTCGCATCATCTGTTCGTGCAGTAAAGAACCTAGGGGTCAATGACCTCTGTGACTTTTTGTTTTTGTATATCGGTTTAAATAAATTAGATCCTGAAACTGTTCGTCTGTTTGAAACGACTCAGCGCGGCAAAGAAATACCTAAGTTCGAAGATTTAGAATCTTTTATTCGCGACCATATTAAGGTATTGCAGCGCACGTCGGCACGTCATGAAGTCACGAATAGGACAGGTTCCGATCGCCGTATAGACGCGTCATCGAAGTCAGTCAAGACTGCACATACGCTAGTTAATACCGCCTCAACACCTGACTGTTCTCTGTGTAAGGGTAGCCATACACAGCTGTACAAGTGTTCGGGATTTCAGAAATTATCGCCTAGTGATCGTTACAAGTTTGTCCGCACTAATAATTTGTGTTTTAATTGTCTAAGTGACAAACATCTGGTTACGTCATGTAACAGTGGTGTTAGCTGTCGTAAATGTCTAGCTAGACATCATACCTTCTTACATTTTGAGAGTAGTAAGCTGCCGTCGCAGCAGCAGCCTGCGCGGACGCGCGACGCTTGTGACGCGCGGCCTGCTGCAAGTGCAAACGACGTAACATTGTGTTCGCTTTCCGCCGCTGGTACTCAAGTCACTACCGTTTTACTTGCGACCGCGCAAGTTGTCATTGTAGATGCCTTTGGCAAACCGCACACCGTTCGAGCGCTACTAGATGGCGCTTCCCAGAGTAATTTTATTACTCGGGATTGTTGTCAACGCCTTGGTTTTAGTTTTAATAATTGGTCATCCCGTTCAGAAGTGAAAGGTTTTGGAGGTTTAAAGGCAACCATTCACGGTTCCATTAAAATAATATTTAGTTCACGTTTTAATCGTAATATTTCGTTTGAAATGGATTCGCTAGTCGCAGATAAGATTACGGAACGGTTGCCCACGGTACCGGTTGACACGTCCATGCTGACGGAGTTTAAGAACTTGCAGTTAGCCGACGGAAATTACGCTTTCCCTGGAGATATCGATCTATTGATCGGTGCTTCGATTCTCCCGCATCTCCAGTTATCACGTAAAATTCAAGGTCTTCCGATGTACCCCGCTCCGCACGCACTGGAAACAGTTCTCGGGTTTGTTATAGTTGGTTCCGCACCCGCTTATTTAAATAGTTACTCGACTGTGTCGCACTGTTGCACCGTCGAGCCGCCGCTTGAGTCTACCATCCGCAAGTTCTGGGAGATTGAAGAGGTCAATGTCCCGCCTATTCTCAGCCCTGAGGATCAGGTCACTGAGGAGATTTATACCCGCACGACTACTCGTGATAAAGATGGTCGTTATGTTGTCGCGCTCCCTTTCAAGGGTGATATTTTTTCGCTCGGTGGCTCCCGTGCCTCCGCAGAGGAAAATATATTCCATGTCGCTGGAACAGAAAACCCAGCTGATTGTCTCTCACGTGGTTTGCTTCCTGCGCAAATTTTAAATCATCCGCTTTGGTTTTGTGGCCCTCCCTGGCTTCATACCACTCCTAACGAGTGGCCAAATGCTCCGTTTAACCCCGCTACTGTTTCAGAACCACCCGAGGAGAAGAAACATACGCTTGTAGTATCAGTTCCGCGTGAAGAGTCAGTTGTTTTGTTGTTGTCTAATCGAGTCTCGTCTTGGTCGAGACTGCTACGCTGTGTAGTTTACGTCCTAAGATTTTTGAGATTATTACCATCGCGTGGTTCTATAATCGCAGCTGATTTGGATAGAGCTGAATCAGTTGTACTTCGAGAGTTGCAGAAATTTTATTTTTCAATAGAATTTCGTAGTTTAGAATCACAAAAACCTTGTAGTCGCGCACTTCAACATTTGAAACCATTTTTGCAAGACGGACTCATTCGTGTCGGTGGCCGTCTGCGAAATGCTAAGTTAGAGTTTGAACAAATGCATCCAGTAGTTCTACCACGCAAGGATCACGTTTTGGATTTGTTGGTGGATTATCACCATAAGGTGAATTGTCACGCTGGTCCCGATTTATTAATGTCCATTCTTCGACAGAAGTACTGGATACTTTCCGCTCGCAATTTGATACGCGCTAGAGTGCACAGATGTGTGCCCTGCTTTAAGCTCCGCCCGCGTTTCAACGCGCCGGAAATGGCCGACCATCGTTCTTGTCGTGTTGTACAGACGGTGAAACCTTTCATACATACTGGGACGGACTATGCTGGACCGTTTAAAGTCACTATTGCCCGTGGTCGTGGTATACGTTCCACAAAGGCATACATTTGCCTATTCGTTTGTATGACAACTCGTGCGGTTCACATAGAGTTAACCAGTGATTTGAGTACGCAGGGTTTTATGTCTGCATTTAAACGATTTTTATCTCGCCGTGGTCCCGTTAAGCGCTTATACTCTGACAACGGCACAAATTATGTTGGAGCGCGACGCAATATTTCGGAATTACACACATTCTTACGCTCCAAGTACTACCAAAGTGAATTCGCCCATGTCTTAGCTGAGAATCGCATTGATTGGTGTTTCAATACGCCAGCGGCTAGTCATTTTGGTGGCAATTGGGAGGCGAATATTAAAAGCCTTAAGTCGCACCTGTTTCGGGTCATAGGCGAACAGATTCTCTCGTACGAGGAGTTGAGCACCGTACTCGCTCAGGTAGAGGCGTTGATGAATACGCGTCCGTTGTGTCGGACTTTGTCTAGTGATCCATCGGAGCCACTAGCGTTGACGCCGGCTCACTTCTTGACGACGACTCCTCTTAAATATTTGCCCGCTTTAGATGTCGAGACTGACAAACTGCAGCTCCACCCGCGTCACGCTCTGCTAGATAGCTTAGTTCAGTCCTTTTGGAAGCGATGGAGGACAGATTATCTGCATACGCTGCAGTCGCGTCAAAAGTGGAACACTCCTTCAGATCCAGTCACAGTCGGTACTGTGGTGATACTGAAGACTGAGAGTGCGCCTCCTCTGCACTGGCCTCTTGGTGTAGTGGAAGAAGTTTTTCCGGGTTCGAACGGAATAACGCGAGTCGTAAAAGTTAAAACCGCAACTGGATCGTACCTGCGTCCGGTTATTCGCCTCTGCCCTCTGCCTAATCAGTAGTAGTGGCATAGTTAGTTATAAGTTGTTTCGCTACCTAGTATTGATAGTTTAGATTAGTAATAGGGTTTAGTTTCGCTTTTGTTTTTTTCTTTTCTTTGAAGGTAACCCTTCAAACCCGGGGGGAATGGTTGCGCCAATTTGCTATGTTCCGCGATTTTGTTTTTTTGTAATTTATTTTTTTGGCCTAGCAATCCTATCCCTTCCGTTTATTTCCCCGCACGACCTCAAGAAAGGATTTGACATTGACGTTTTGTGCATCGATTGTGAATGTGACCGCACCGCTAACACGCCCGCTCGAAATTACAAGAAAATTGACTATTTTCGTGATCCAATCATTCAGAGACTCCACAATAGTGCTGTGTTAGTGCAATACAGGACCTGGCAGTGATTTAAATGTGCGAAGACGAGGATCGGCCGGTGCCACGTGCAATCTTCGAAGTGCCACGTGCAACCAACGAAGTCTAAAGGTCAGTGCTCCTTCCCAATACATTTATTCCATGCCAGGCGCAGTATCTGCATATTGTTAACAAACCTAAGATCGCTTTTCAAACCTACAGTCCATTAAAACATCAAGCAAATTCGCGCAACCACTAAGTATTTAGTTCGATCATCCAGTTATTAAGCACGTGCGTTGCAATGTCCTTCGATATTAATACTATGCGTTTCAAATGAGAATAGGATCGATTGCTATGTTGTGACGTCACATCGTACTGTCAAATCGAAGAAATTTTGGCAAAATTGAAGAACTCAGAGATGAGTAAAATTGAAGAACTGTATTCTGATTAAACTATTTTTTTGTTCACAGTTCGTAAGTAACAGAAATTTTTCGTAAATAAATTAAAGTTTAAAAATGGCTTTCTTCGATTTGACGGTACCTAAATCGTGACGTCACATCATGGCAATCGATCCTATTCTCATTTGGAACGCATTGTAGTTACCTGTTTTCTGAAATTACATTTTTTAATTACTATTTGTACCAAATAAAGTTACAATGGACCTATTTTTAGTACAAATAGTAGTTTATAATTACTACGTACGTAGTTCAGTTATTACTGTTTTTCAATTAAATATTACTTACCTAAGTAATTATTGTGATTGCATTCATATTCTACGATTGTACGGATTTACCTTGATTAAATAAATGAATTCTTTATTCACATCAAATTTTTTTTTTTTTTTTCATAATTGCTTTTATGTAGTCTTCACTTTTTAATTATCTGTCTATTAGGGACTTGGGACCATTTGCTTGCTCTATATTATCATCAATCTTAAGCTAGTTACAAACACTTCTATCTACTAATATTATAAATGTGACAGTAACTTTGTCTGTCTGTTATTCTATCACGCATCATTACCGTACATTTTGTATTTAGCGTTCGGAAGGAACGCTAGCTGGAAAGTAATTTGTCTAAGTCTGCAGATCGTATTCTAAAAGTTATTTTAAGTAATCTTAAGAGTGTTTCAGAGTTATTTGTCGAAGACATAATATTATGTACCGATTTAGAGCATTCGTGTTACCAGCAAATTCCATTTCATTTTTTTATCCGTCTTCCTGTACCAATCTCTAGCGGAAATATTAATAGACATAGAAAAAAAGATGCTATTTAATCGGCAAGGATAACAAAAATGTCTGCTTACAGTACAAAGTTTCATCATAATCAATTATTAAATAAAATCTCGTTTTATATGAAAAAAGAAGTAAAATAAGTTACATTTCGTTAATAAGTACCAACTGTACACAATTTTTAAAATGTTTGTTCTGCGTTAATATGAAGTGTACAGTACATACATATTTACCAGAGATGGGTAAATGTGTCTCAGCCTTTGCCCAATTGTGGGACTATAAGTAGCAGAAGTTTAAAGTCCAAAGTTTGTATGAAGAAATCTACTTTCACTCCCACAGCCACTCACTTGCAGAAGCTAGTGTTGAAAAAGAGAATAATAATAATTTTAGATTCAGAATTTAGTTGAAAGGAAATCGTCAAGTCTTATGAAGATGTGTCATGTGAAGAGGAGGGATGAACCGCATGTTACTAAATGAGTTATGAGCAAGTTATGAGTTTATATGTGGATGGATGGAGAGGGAGAGGGAGGCCAAAGAAGAGATGGATGGATTGTGTGAGGAGTGATACGAAAGAAAAGAGAGTTAGTGATAGCGTGACGAATGACCGTACAGAATGGAAGAAAAAAACGTGTGGCGCCGCCCCGAAATAAAAAGGGCAGGAAGATGATATGAGATTCAGAATATAGACCTTAAAGTTCTGAATTAAAAAAAAAAAACACTAGCTTTTGTAATTTCCTCCGCATTTTTATTGTTTTTCGTTAACTGCATAAAGCTTTTGGCAAAGAAAACTCTTGGTACTTAAAAAGTTTTTGCTCGAAACTTCGTCAGTGAAAATACTTAATATTACTTACGAACTTACCACATACACTATCACGTTAAATACTAAAGTATAGAGCACTCATTTTACTTTTTAAGTTTTAATGAAGGTTGCTAACTTATCTTATTTGTGGGTTTTTTTCGCTTTCTCGAGTTTTCAGGTGTAAGAAAGTTTGCTTACGACTTTGTGGCAAGATTATATTAACTAGATAGTAAAGTGAACGTGGCTGAATGATACATATTCTTTTTCCTGTGGGAAATTGGTAAATTACTTTTCACACTGGGTGGGGCGAGAGAGTCATACTTTTACTAATTAAAAACTCACCTAGATAGAAAAAAAAATATATATATAAAAATCTGGGTTAGTGCTAGTCTGCCTAACTGCACTTCAATAGATACCCGAAAATCTGTAACAGCGCATCAAGGGTCGATCGCCATTTCGGTTCAATTTTGATCGTTTTAATCTCGTAGAGGGTCGATCCGGTACATGAAACACAATCGATTTGTAAAGATAAAATTGAAAAATTGTAGCGACATCTATGTCGTCACAAATGAACTAATCCTGCATCGCGCAAGTAAGATTCGCGGCGCGATTGGAACATATAGAACAAACCCGAAATCATCTATCGGGCAGTAGCCCACCAGATATAACACCTGTCTGGTTGGAGGATCCTCCCTTTTCAACGGAGGTATGTGGGACTTTACTCTCTGTCCCACTACCTCCAAAAAATAAAGTACTTTTTTTCTAAAACTCGTATTAATATATGCATGTACGAAATTAATTTCTTCAGGTAAACATCAGCTGAGCGAGTTCAATGACCTGTAGGTAGTTGTAAGTCGTTGCGTACAACTGCCTACAGGTCATTGGACTCGCACAGCTGACGTTTACTTACTACTCCATGGGATTAAAACGATCAAATTTTAATGGTGTATAAGTTGAGCCGCGCATTGTAACTTACGTTTCTACCTAAAAATATTGCTAACCTAGAAAGAAAAATGGTGCATATCCTTACATCTCCAAGACTACCCAACAAATAAACTTCCTACTTTGTTATTTACCATTTATTCTTCCAAGTGTTACTCCACGATATACGAGTATCCTTAGAGGCCGACCAGAGACAAATGTACCCATTTACAACAGACGCCCACGATCCCAACAATATTGATATACCCTCGCTTATGTCACCACGTTTACTACACCCGGAAATATATGATAATGTCCCTTGAGGTTTTTTTGGGGCTTCGTACTGAAATAGTAAAAATTGACCCTTTAACTAAGACTCCACTGTCCGTCTGTTTGTCACCAGGCTGTATCTCATGAACCGTGATGGCAAGATAGTTGAAATTACCCTCGTTTATGTCACCAAGATTGCCCCACCCGGAAATATATGATAATGTTGTTTGAGATTTTTTGGGGTTCCATACCTAAAGACTAAAAACTGGTCCCTGTTAGGAAGACTCCTCTTTCCATCTATTTGTCACCAGGATGCATCTCATGAATCGCGATAGCTAGATAGTTGAAATTACCCTCGTTTATATCACTACGTTTCCTTCACTCGGCAATATATGATAATGTTCCTTGAGGTTTTTTAAAGACTGATGATCTAGTGGGGGTTGTCGTATCCATCGACACGCACAAGATCGGTCGTTATGGCGGAGTCCCGAGTGTGGGGAAGGCCTAAGTCCAACAGTGGACGTCGTTCAGCTGATACGATGATGATAATTCAAAGGGTAAAACTGGAACCTGTCATTAAGATTAAACTGTCCATCTTTTTGTCACCAGGCTGTATCTCATGAACCTAGATAGCTAGACAGTTGAAATTTTCACAGATGACGTATATCTGTGGCCGCTGTAACAACAAATACTAAAAACAGAATAAAATAAATATTATGTCTCCCAAAATTAAAATGTTTAATGGTTATAATAGTGTTTAATGTTGTATAATGGATAATGGTATGGAACCCTTCGTGCGCGAGTCCGACTCGCACTTGACCGGTTTTTATGGTCATCGTCGTCGCCTCGTTGCTTAGTTTTATCATTTCATTTCATTATCAGTATTGTAAGTAATGCAATCGTAAAAAAACTCATAAAATAGCCATTTAGAATTGAAAATGCATTACGTACACGCATGTCGGTTATATGAATACGCGATTTAGGTATGGGGCCGTTCAAGTATTACATAGGCAGATTTTTCGCAAATAATAACCCCCCTCCCCTTCGTCAGCAAAAGTAAGCAAAGATCTAACGCTCCCCCACATGCTTACGTAAACATTGCTCAGTGATATGTCTGTTTACTCATTTTCACGTGATTTTGGAACATCGAAATTGTTGTCTTAAAAAAAAAAACTGCTGACATAATCACCATCCAGAAAAAAAAAGAAAAAAAAAACTCTCCATCCCCCATGTCATCAAAAATAATCAAAGTAAAGACCCCCCCACCCCTTGTAGTGTTTACGTAATACTTGAATGGCCCCTTAAAAACTGCTAACGTAATCACCATCCAGACCCCCTCATCCCCCATGTCATCAAAAATAAGCATAGCAAAGACCCACGCCTCTGTGGTGCTTACGTAATACTTGAATGGCCCCTATAAAGCGTTAATGTGTCTTTTGAAGGACGAGCTCGTGACTGAAATATGAGATAATGATGATGATATGTAATGTGTGTGTTCCCAAGTCGTCGACGGCGCGTATCGTTCCACGCGCGCGCGCGCGTAGGGGCCCAGCAGGGTCGAAGCCTACTGGGGCCATGGGGAATGTGAAAATGAAAGGAACGTGGGTTTTTAGTTAGCAAAAGTATGATACTATCTCCCGCCCTGCCCAAAAGCGCGGAGATGTCATTAGATGATTTTCCCACAGGAAAAATAAATGTGTGTGTGTTAAATTATAGTAGCGTGCCTACCTTGTAGTAGCATGCCTACCTTACAGTAGTGTGCCTACATTGTAGTTCGCTTTCAGCCACAAATGCATAATTACAGGAAAATCCTTAGCTAACCTCTTTTAATAGCACTTCCTTGTAAATATATATATTCAGGTTGATGAATCGATTTAACTCTCACGTAGACAAGACTATCATAGACCTTGTCATTTTATGACGTATAACTGACATTGCTTGATAATCAATTATTTTTCCAACTATACCAAAAGTTTATCAGGTACTTACTGAATGTTGGAAGTTATTCGCCGCCTATAAGGACAAGAAATACGGAACCTCTAACATTATTTCACTTTTTTTTTCGTTTTTGTTATGGTTTCGATTCAGAAAGCATTCAGTCTTTGAAACAGAATAAGTACAGTTACTTTGTTATAGAATCTATGTGGATGTAACATATTGTAATGTTTTTTGCATTTTGCGTTAAATGTATTGAGATAGCCTTATCGGCAAGCTTCGCCGAGGTAGTTAATACGTACTTATTCTGTCTCAATCACAGATATAGATATACCTAGATAACGCAAGAGCAACTACTTCGCGTGCCTAGCTTACGTACAAAAATCGTAAGTGGTCACTTTCGCGCTCAGTCTGCATCGGAGTACAGCGCTAGTCGGGTGCAGTTAAAAATAAAAATATGGTTAATTGTGCTGGTGGTGTAGGGGTGGAGCGAGGGGGACGCCGTACGCGGCGGCGTCTTCACTAAATAGTACTTGTGACGTCATAATAGGTAGTTAAACAATGGCACGCTTGGTTTTTATACAGATCGTGATGCTTGCGTTATCTATGACTATCTATATCTGTGGTCTCAATCATAGATTTAAGAGTCAATACTAAAATTAAATTCACTGCTCTATTTTATTGAGATCGCGCCTGTTTCTTTCAATGAATCTAAATTGACCAGTTGTACGGACTGCTGGGATACAAAAAAAAAAAAAGAATATTCTCCTTTCTCAATTTTTTATTTGATATGTATTAGTACCTATATTAATTGATATTGTATATATGTATTTTTGTTATTATATGTATTTAATATTATTTATGATTTTTGTACACTGATCGCCCCAAATCAATCTCCTTTTGTTTCAGTCCATCCTAAGGTTGTCTGTAAGAGATTGCCCTGTGCGATAAGACCGCACATTGTACACTTAGTTTTGTAATATTTATCCTGTCCACGTTATGAGGTGTACAATAAAGTATATAATAAATAAATTAAAAAGAACTATATTATAGTACGTGGCAAATAAGTTGAGTGTAGTTATAAGTTAAGTGAATCATTTGCTATGGTTACGCGCAGATCCTCACTTCGATTGGGACCCGAAAATCGGCTACTACGCATTCAAGGTTGACCTGTTGGTTCAACCTGTGTGACGAGTCGAATTAATTTGCGGATAATATTAAACAACCAGTGAACTTTATTTTAAAAAATCCTGCTATTAATCCAATTTCATTTTTACAAGCTTTTATTCATGTTTGTCTGTGGATGTACCTATAATCTATAATAATAATTAATTGATTACATGAATTGTTATAGTCTTCGTCCTCTATCCTAACTTTGCTGTGCCCGACAGGGTCCATATTGATCGTGACAATTTTATACCACCTATATGTACTATGGAATGCAATAAAGTATTGAGTATTGAGTAAATCTTGTAAATTAAATTTGATCCACTTCCCGGTTACCGATTGAGCTGAAATTTAAATCAGTTGACAATGCGAAATTATTATGTCATAGAGCTGATCTAATGATAGAAAGGAAGGTGGCCATAGGAACTCGGTAATTAAACGACACAACTCCATCGAGTTTGGGCTCGTGTGATTCTTCTTGACGAGTATTTTGATGCCAGGTGGCAACCAAGGTCTGGTGACTGGAAGATGGCTATAGAAACTCGGTAATAAGCGCAATAAGATAACCCTATCGTATTTGAACTGTTTGGAATGGACTTGATGAGTATTAATTATACTCGTATAGTTACATATCGCTCTATAAAAGCACGCTATGAAAAAAATATTATCATTGAACACTTTTTGATAATCTCGTTGAAAATCCATCACTTTACTTAAGCTCATTCTATACAATACTAAATCCTGACATAAACCTGAATTACGTTTAAAATAATCATGTGTGTGGTTTAAGGATAATCCACATACCTACGTAAAATGTATAAGAATAACTGGAACGTTAGAAAATTCGTCTTCTCACAGCTAAAAAGTATTCGCGAAATCCAGACAAGAATTTGACTGACGCACAAATATGACATAAGCCGTTAAGAATTCCCGCCATAAAATCGTCAGACCGTATGTCTCTGTGGTAAATTACGTCTTTATTTTAATTTTGTCTTTGGTTTAACACCTTTTTAATGTAATGACTGTATTAATGTTTCCGTTGCGTTGGTGCATTTATATAATTTTATGAAGTATTCCTCGAAGCGTGTTAACTTTGTATGAGCTCATTGTATTCGGGAAGGAAGGAAAGAAGCTAGGGAACCTAGAACCTAAAAATAATTAGGAATCATAACTAGTCGATTAACAAATTTGATTTTGTGTAAATTTACAATCGGCCTAGCATTAGCGCCAGGCGGGCCTAGTGCAGATTGGTGAATGTCACACGTCTCCGAATTTTTGGTTCTAGAACATTCCGGTTTCCTCACGATGTTTTCCTTCACCGTTTTGAGAGCAGTGGTGATGAAATAAATTACACAAAGTAATACACGTGCTGGGTTTGACTACTCGTAAGTCGGGGCCGTTACCACTTGGCCACCACTGCTCTCAATCGGCCTAGGCAACGGCTGATAAAACAATTTGGCTGTGACTTAGCCACCAATCCTAAAGTTCTGATTTTCACCAATTACGTTTCATTTTATTAGAGTTTTGATTCGGGTATAAAAAAAAACTAAAAATATAAAATAACTTTAATTCGATTTCAGAAGTCGTCACAAGATGAAGAAGCAAAACCATAAACAACATTTTTTTTTATAAAAAAGTTTATTTTTTAATCCTTGCAATTACCTACATACTGGCTATGTGGACTTTGTCTTTTCTCTGCTTCCTCTGCAGTCACTAGTAGCGCTATCATCCGATTAGTTGCATGTGCACTACGCATGCGTGACTAACTAATGCAACTAAACGACAGACATTTCCGCTAACTACTTAGATCTATTTAACCTGTCAGTAACACTGACTGACGAGTGATACAGCCACGGCCATTGTTATGGCATTTACAAATTACATTAAAATTTATAAACAACTAGCTTTTGCCCGCGGCTTCGCTCCCGTCAACTGACTACTCTACCCTACTCAACCCTTCTCTACCCTACTCTACCTTACTCTACCCTAATCTACCCTACTCTACCTTACTCTACCCTAATCTACCCTACTCTACCTTACTCTACCCTTCTCTACCCTGCTCTACCCTACTCTATCCTATTAATGAGCAGGTATTGTTTTTTATTTATTATTTAACAGGATAAAAATACCCTATATCCTTCTCCTGGTTCCAAGCTACCTTCCCACCAATTTTCAGCCAAATCGGTTCAGCCGTTCTTGAGTTATAAATGGTGTAACTAAAACGACTTTCTTTTATATATCTCAATCATAATACTATTATTTTCTGCCAAAGACTTCACGCTCGTGAACATATTTTCGATACAAACTTTGGACCCCCGTTTTATCCCCTTGGGGGGTGGATTTTAAGAAAAACTAGAAAAAACGTTTCTTCTCGGATGTTTACGACATACAAAGAACTTACCCTCCAAGTTTCAGGTCTTTACGATCATCAGTTTAGGCTGTGCGTAGATCCGCCATTCAGGACAAAACATTTTACAGTGTATAGATTTTTTTTTTTAAATATTTAAAATCATCCAATGACATCCTCTTACTAACTAAAAACCTACCCCGATTCTCCTTTGCCTTGGTTCCAGGGCCCTGGTATGCATTTTCATACTTCCCCAGATAAGGCTTCGACCCTACTGGGCCCCTACAGTTTGCTGACGACTTCTTGAGGCGCGCGGGCACAGTGCGCGCCCGCAAACGACTTGGGCTCGGTCTGTACCTCTACCATGAGTTTTAAAATATAGTATTCGTCGCTACTCGATATCGACGCCGTAAATATTTTGTATGGCAAATTTTGGTTCTGCAAGTGACCGCTAGAGGCGCTGCAAAATTAAAAGTACAAGTAGAGGAGTATTATTAGTATTATTATTAATTAAAAGTAGAGGTACAGGTCTGTTACCGGACGGACGGACAGCGAGCTACCCATTCCCTGCAGCCCTGGAATGCAAACGGCAACTGAAAGGAACTCGTGGGTTATAGTCAGTAAAAGTCTGACAATCCATCTCGTGTCAAAACATAACACAGCCTATTTAGTACGATAGGAGAAAAGCACGAAAATCCCTCTAAAAATTACTTTTATCGATTAAAAATGCAATCATTTTGATTGTTTTTCCGATTATGCTACAAGGAACGTTTTACCGTTACAGTGTTTTAATTTTGTAATCAATTCTGTAGATTCATGTGTGCGAATATTGTGTCTGCGCATCTCTTTCTTTTGTATGCAGTCCGAGGGGGACCGCGCTATTGTACTTAGTAATCACAAATTTACTACAAATTACATTAAAACATCGTAAAATGTAGTTAAAACATTTTGATTATTAACAACAAATTGTAGTTATGATTTAAAGGTTGTTTTTTTTTACTTGTCAATCAACGCAAAAATTATATGTAATAAATATAAGTACATAATCATCTACGACTTTCATTTAATTAGGTAATTACTCATGAAGTAAACATACGTGATTCTTTAGTTAGATTCCATTTTTCAAATTGAGTTTTAGAGTCAGATTCAGTTTTGATAAAACGACAACTCTAACACATTACATATTTATTTAATTGGAAAATAAAAGTTCATAGTAAAAAAAAAAAATCAGTAATTATAACTACTAGATTACAGCAATCAAATTACCTACTTTACGTAGTTTGATTATTGTAGTTAAATAACATGTAATCATAACTAAATGTAATTTAACTACTTGCAGTTAACTAATTTTAGTTGTAATTTGTAATCTGATTACAAAATAGTAGTTAACTACGCCTTTCACTGTAGGTATAGATAGGTAGATGTCAGGAACAGTGACAATAGTCTCGGTAATGGAAATCGTGTTATCCAGTGGTTGGGCCGAAGAGGTGTAAAACTCGGTGCAATCACTTTTTTGTTTATAATCATGGTGTGCCAAATAAAGATGTTTTCTTTCTTTCTTGTTTATCACAGTAATATTTTTCGAGTAAAGGCGAAAGTTTGTGCTCCCAGAACGAATGGTCAATGGGAACGAAAGGCAGCGATTCATTTCTGTCACTAAACTTTGCAGCACAACATAATGATTGACTTTTTATGCCACTATTTTAATTTAATATTGAAAATGCTACCAAGTAACAGTCTATATATCTGTGACCAAAATTCATTAAAATGTTTTTTCGGTGTGGTGACAATATGACAAATAAATCATTTGACAAATGAAAAAAAGTTTGGAAGAGGCTTCGGTCAACAAAAAGTTATTTAGTAAATCGGTGAAATAGCGTTCGACAAAATAAAAAATATACCAACTTAACGCATTATATAGCAAAAAACACGCCGCACAATACTTAGATTACGGTAAAAAAAAATGAACAAAAAATATCGGAAAAAAAAAGTTTTTTTCTGGTTGAAAGACGACAAATCATGGGAAATTCAATAGGCTAGCTGTAACACAGTTGCAGCAAATATATAGGTATCTATGTCTTATAAAAATTGCTGGCACGACTATTGTGAATCTTTTTTGATGCCAAATTCGATGCTGGCAATCCTATCGGGCACGAAAACAATTCGAAACTAACTACCTAGTCGCATACAATACGTGATATGAATAATATCTCCCTACGCATTGTAGTGTGACTTTTTTTTACTGCTGGGGACACCAATTTTGTTTTTCATTACACTAACTCGAAAACCCGCATTTATCCCACCACTTTTTGGCACGTAATGGACTGATTTCCGAACTAGCGCGGAAAAAAAAACGCGTGCTTGCCCCCGCCACAATTTTATTGTCATAAAATTGTTTATCGCATGAGGCTGAGCACGCATTGACCCCCACGAGGCGCGTGTTATCCCCCACGAGCCGTAAGCGTATTGAAAAACGTCGTTTGATACACGTGCAAATTTTGCACTGCAGCCCTCAGCTCCTTAAATGAAAACGTTGCCTCTCACTAGGAAGTACTCTTGTATCGTGGGTGCGTTCACAAAAGTGTAAACTCTCAGACATAAGACACCGGAACAATCCGTACAGGCTGGAGTGCGGAGTGAGACAGGGGGGGTTGTCGTCTCCAAAGCTCTTCAGCCTGTATGTAAATGAACTCATAGTGGAACTCAGCAGCATACGTGTCGGTTGCCGGGTGGGTGGTGTTAATGTTAATAACATTAGTTACGCGGAAGACATGGTGCTGCTGAGTCCGACTGCAGGAGCGCTTGGGGAGATGCTGAAAGTTTGTGAAGCGTATGCCAAGTCACACGGACTTATTTATAATGTTAAAAAAGTCAGTACATGGTGTTTAAGGCCGCTGGTAAGTGTCCTGAATCTGTTTCACCCATTACTTTGAATGGAGTTCACCTGAAAAGGGTAACGCAATTTAAATATCTTGGACATTATCTTACCGACGACCTTAAAGATGATGTTGACATAGAACGCGAGCGCAGGGCGCTGTCAGTCCGTGGCAACATGTTGGCTCGTAGATTCGCCCGCTGTACGGACCAAGTCAAGATCACGCTGTTTAAAGCATACTGTCAAGGACTGTACACGGGTGGTCTATGGGTTAACCATACCAAAAAGTCCTTGGACACTTTGCGTGTCCAATATAATAACATCTTCAGGATGATGTTGGGACTTCCTCGTTTCTGCAGTGCCTCCGAAATGTTCGCGCAGGCTCGAACTGACGACTTTTATGCCGTCGTTCGAAAAAAAGTTGGGTCGCTTATGAGGGGGGTGCGGGGAAGCCACAACAGCATCCTGAAAACCATAGCCGACGATGTGCGTGCTCCTGTGTTGAGACATTTCGTTTGTCTGATGATCAATTAAAGAGGGTATCTCTCTATTTGTTATCTGGACAGGGGTGGGGTGTCTCAGCACAGGGTCATTCTTCTTTTTTTACGAATCTCATGGGGCTATTTTTATTACTTTTTCCTGGCCATGAGGAGATATTAGTTAGAAAGTGTGTTTATATTTTTTACTAACAATAGTGTTTAAGTCTCATGTATACTAACCATTGGACCATGATGTCCGAAAAATAAACATTTGAATTTGAATTTGATAGTCGTGTCGGGTAATGGCTTAATAGCCAAGAGCCTCGACCAACACCTTAGGAGGCTCTCGTTAGGCGGCTGGATCAAGGGCTTGATTCAGAAAGCGGTACTCCTGGACACGGCTCGTATTGTTAGGAGGTTCCTTTCTCTGGAGCCCTGACGGCGTAGCTTGGACCCTGTTCCCGATACCGGTGGGATACTATTTTTTTTTATATATATATTTTTTTATTATTTTGTATTTATTGAAATGTTTAAAAATATAATTTATACGTGTGTATTAATGAATAAAGAAAACAATAATAAGCCAATCTAATTGTGCATTATTCCACGCGCACAACAAAAACCGGTTTTAAAAACGACATAACCTCAGCACGTGTATTTTCCATTAACTTAATCACTCTTCAAGCATGCATATTGCGTGATCTTTACTGTAAATCTGTTGTTTATGGTGTAATTTGTTTTCCTTAATGCATCGATCTTGGAACTTTGATTTTTCCGCAAAAAAAAAGATATGTTGGCGATGTAAAAAATTAAACAGGTATTCTACATAAGTAATGTTATTGCACAAAGTAAAAAATATATATAATCCTATTTTTTTCGTTATTCTGATTCTTTAATGAATTAAGTAACTTTTGAATTTCAGTTTTATTAGGTACTCGTTTCCATACAATGACATTTCCTTTAGTGAATAGAATGGTCGCCACAAATGAATGCACATCATTTACATCTATATTATGAAACAAACCACAGAGTAGTCTACATGTTGTGTTAACCACTAAGTATTAATTGGCTTGTATTGTAATCCGATTACGACGGCACGGCATTACCGTCAATTGACGCGTCGCAATCAAGCAAACACTTTATGTAATTGTACGAGGAAGTATGCCGAGAACAGCCACCATTGTCTTAAATAGTTCTACGAATTTATGTTCGTGACGTCACTGGTGCCTCTGTATTGCGACTACTCTGTGTAATTAATAGAGGGAATAAGTAAGAGCTGGTAGGTTAATATCACTTTGATGGATAAAAATCCAGCTTTTCACCAAAGAACTGTCGATTGAAAAGTCTCAGGGTTGTGGAGTTTCGTTAGGCAATCGCTGCATTTAAAATCATGGCTGAATGCCATGTCACTAGTCCCGATACATAGTTTGGAAAAGGCTAAGACATACTGATTTAGGCACATCACTGGTACCTACGTCTAAATATGCAATAAATACTGATAAATAGATAAAATCATTGATTTGTTGCAACACAAAACACAACAAAGCGCAGTTAAATGATAATTTTTATGCTTCTTTTTGAATTGAAATTAAATTTTACTGAACGACAATATCTTAAAGATTTTTTTCTAACAACATTTTCCAATATAATTTACTTAGGTCACTTAGGATAACTTTATTATGTTTTCACTAAAAGCTTTTTGAGACGCCAAACGAAATAAATAAGCAATTTCATTTTCAGTGAAGTTATTCGATTACCCGTTATTTCAGGACAACATTTTAATTAAGAATTTAATGCAAAGTTCCTTTAACGTTTTTACTGAAATAAATCTTATTATAACATAGACATAATAATCGTAACAGAGATTTTATCAAAAACAATCTCGTGCCCGACCTCTAGGGCTTTTCGCTAATAATGTTAATAAAAGTTTTCTCGTTTGTTTTCTGTATAAGGCTCGGTACAAACGGGCCATCGACCACAGCCACCGGTGGCTGTCGCGCGCCACCGCCACATTTGTAAGTGCCAGAAACGAGCGACAGCCTCCGGTGTTCGGAAGCCGCCACATTTTATAACCTGCTGCGTAGTCTAACGATTGATGATATGAATGTATCAACATCCATTAAGGCATTGTGTTCCATTGTCGGGAGATGGAGCGGTGCGACAATGACGGGTGTCAGTGTTTTGTGTGGCCCGTAGTGATCACAAGGGACGAGTCGCGGAAACTTGTTTAGTGGGTGGCCGCCACCGGCTACACATGAAAAAGCGAATGAAAAAGCGTGTTAGGTCGCTGTCGCTGGCCACCAGTGGTTATGATCGGTGGCCCGTTTGTACCGAGCCTTAGTTCGAAAAAGACGGCAATATGGCGGCTAAGATAATATTACCAATTGTAATAAGGGGATGATTGATGAGCGGCCAGTGACGCTCGATGTTCATCGCGTATACAATTTTATTAATGTAGTCATAAAGATAAATAGAAAGAGAAATTCCTAGCTGAGTAATAATAGCATTAGGGGTCAATCTTTATGATTAAACAACACTGGCCGAGGTCAATTCGAGGATGGGAGACTCCAATGTGTTTTGTAAAGCACGGTAAGCCATTGGTCCCGCTATCGTTTGAAGATATTTAATTGTTGGTACGGATATTCAGAATCAAATCTAACACCAGGGGGCTTACTCTCGAGTTTAATTCCGATCGGTCGACATTGGAATTGTCACGTTAGGTGCTCTTGAATTCGATGCTAGGGCCAAACTGCGTGACCTTTTTGGGAAACTAAGTAAAATAGGGATTGGGCTTGGCGTGTAGTCACGCAATTTTAAACCAATTGCAAAGCAGTTTTGTCCAGTGATATTGTGTCACTCCTTTTCAGCTTTCTTCCAGCTTTATTTTTAGACACACATGTTGTTGTTAATTTTATTTCTATAAATTTCTTTTTTGTGTTTAATTTAAATTTACCTACAACTACTTTTTTGTTTATAATCATGGTGTGCCAAATAGACATATTTTCTTTCTTTCTTTCTTTATATGGAAAATCCGAAACACGTGTCTATTATTTTTATGTAAAGAATCTATGTACAAAATTTCATAACTATATCAATAAAAATCACAAAGATATTAGCTTGTTATGCTGCCTGGCTGTTCGCAAAAATACATGGTCACCGGGCCATACGGGTGACTGAGGGGTTGTTTTGCGCCCGCACCCAGCTGAGCGCTGGCACCTCATGCCCGCAATGGCCTGCCGAAAATATACTAAAAATAATGTTGTTTATTCCACCACCACACACCCACCCACCGAGGTGGGTCACCTTTCTTCCGCTCTTTTGGTTTAATCTAAGATCATGACTGATTTAACAATCGTGAAATATCTAGTATTTATTTATTTTTTATTTTTACACTTCATGCACATAAAGGTACAGAGGCGGACTTAATGCTTTAGGCATTTTCTACCAGTCAACCTTTGGATGATGCAGAGAAAAAAATGGTGGCAGGTGCAACAAAAGAGAGGAGAAAAAAAATTGAATTTAAAAAGATACACAAATGAATTGTAGATAAAATCTAAATATATAATATATACACAATTTAATTTAAAAATATCTAGTACCTCCCTACCTTACGTGTCTTGATGAAACTCGGGAGAACTCCTCCAAATCAACACCGTCTCCAATCATCAAATTGACGGCTATGGCTATTGCCATTAATTGAGGAATTTTTTCGTTGTCACGGCGACGGAGTCGAGTGAAACCGAATCGAAATAAAAAAAAGCTCCTTAATAATTTTTTTTTAATTGCACCAAAACATGTAAACTCGTACCTGAAACAACTATCTATAGGCCTTAAAAAGGCGAAAATGTGTATATGTATACTTCACACCTGAACGGCTAAACGAATTTCGATGAAACTTAGTACACGGGTAGACCACGTCTTAGAATTGCTCATAGATTCGTTTTATTCCGGGCGTATGTTCTCTTAGAATAAGTTTCTACAATTTCTTTATTAATAAGGTTTTTCTTATCTGTAGACTTTGTATAATGCCTAGAAAGGTAAAATAGTTGAAGATAAGGAGTATGTTTCCTTGAGATATTTTTTTACTACCACGCGGGCAAGCCGCTGGCAGCGGCTTTTGAAGCATTTTTGTTTTTTTAATTGATATAAACCATTGCTTGATCCCATCTGATGGTAAGAAGTTGCAAAGGGACACAACGGGCTCATAAAAAATCGTTAAACTATGTTTACTGATTTATTTGATTATAGTACATTATGATACAAGTGTGTAATGTACATGGTTACCGTCGCGGCGGTATTAAGACCCGAGCCTTGGCGAGGATCTTAAGAGAGCCAAGAACGGTAACCATACATTACTCACGTGTATCATACGACGTTTTTCAATACACTTGTGAAGAAAAATAATTTAGCTAACTATTATTACAACAGCAAAACTAGGAAAAAAATTCATAATATGGCGGTAACATTCATAGGCACGCATCAATTTTTTTTTTTATTGGCCCATAGCTGAAGGCTATGGCTACATAGTCTTTTGATCAAATTGCCTAGTCGTTGTTTTAGTGACAATAGGATGTAACATTTCCTAATGTTTTTGTAGTATTTGATTTTATTTAATTAATATAACAATAACAATATAACAATATATACTCGAAAAAAAAAATCACATTACTTGAAACCACATCTTAAAATGACGGCCATAGACCACAATTTTTTTTTATTTTTTCGTATTTAAAATTTGAATTGCAAACAAAGAGGTTGAACAAAAAGGTTATAGCTACATTACAGCACTAGTGCGTAATGGTAATCAAAATGTCACAGTTTGGTAACAGGTGCCATTATGTACCTAAGTGAAGTGCAATAAGAACCACTTTCTGAGCAAGTGTATTGAAAATATATTTATAAATTCCTTTTTTTTTAATTAATAATAACTAGTGCTTGACTGTCCTGAAGGTAAGCAGTGATGCAATCGTTGATGGTGAGGCACACTAATTTATTACGAGCCTATTCACTCTAGCCTTAATAATAATAATAATAATAATAATAGCCTTTATTCAACAATCTTATTTACATTTGTTTCTTACATGCTAAGTTTCATTTTCGCCTTATCGGACACCAGATTCACTAAGACTGTGTTGCTTTCCAGCATAGGCCTCCCCTAAAGCTTGCCACAGAGTGCGGTCATGTGTCTTCCTCCTCCACGTAATGCCCGCGATACGTTTGATGTCGTCCTCCCATCTACGACATTGTCTCCCTTTTTTTCTTTTATATTGTATTGGACACCAGTCGGTTACGTCCTTAGCCCACTTATCACTTTTATTTCTCATCATGTGGCCTGTCCACCTCCATTTCAGTTTTTTAATACAATACGTCACACTTGTAACTCCAGTATGCTTGCGAATCGTTTCTAATTTAATTTTGTTTTTTAGTTTTATATTGAGCATGCTCCTTTCCATACTATGTTGGCAAGTCTCTAGTTTGCGTATGTTTTGTTCTGTCCAACTCCATGTTTGGCATCCGTATGTCATAATCGGTAAAATACACGAATCAAATATTTTTCTTTTGGATGTAAGTGGTACATGAGGATTTTTCACTATTTCCTTTAGAGACCAGTATCTTTTCCAAGCCAAATTAATTCTGTTGTTAATCTCTTTTGTTGTGAGGTCTTTCGGAGATATTATTTGACCAAGATAAGTGTATTCTTCCACATATTCTATCGTTGTACCATTGACTGTGATAGGGATTTTTGCTACATTGGTCATCAATTTCGTCTTCGAGGTGTTCATTGATAGTCCGACATCTTCACTTTCATATGTCAATTGTTCTAGCATTTCTTGGAGGCTTCTTGCATCACAGGAAATAAGTATTAGATCATCTGCAAATCTAAGATGATTCAGTTGCGCTCCGTTAATACTTATTCCATAATTGTCCCATTCAAGATGTCTAAACACGTGTTCCAGAACTGCCGAGAAGAGTTTGGGTGATATTGGGTCTCCTTGCCTAACTCCTCTTTTTATAGGAAAGTCTTCGCCCGTTCTTTCTGTTCTTATTTTTGCTGTCATGCTCATGTACAGATTTTTAATGAGACGTATGTATTTCCCATTCACACCTTGCGTTTCCAATGCTTCCCATATTTTTGCGTGTATAAGTGAATCAAACGCTTTGTTATAATCCACGAATGCCAGATAATAAGTAATACCATATTCATTACTTTTCTGGATAACCTGTTTTATGGTGTGAATATGATCTAGTGTTGAAAAGTCACTGCGAAATCCTGCTTGTTCCTTTGGTTGATTTTCATCAAGAATCTTTGTCAGGCGATCTAGTAGTATCTTAGAGAATATTTTGTATATGTTGGACATCAGGCTAATGGGTCTGTAATTAGCGATGTCATTTTTCTTCCCCTTTTTATGCAGAAGTATTACGGTTGACGATGTCCATTGATGAGGTATGTGTTCTGAGTGTAAAATTTCATTGAATAGATCTGTGATGGTTTTTAGTGTTTTGACTGATGTCCCTATCAAGAGTTCGTTAGATATGCAGTCTTCGCCCGATGTTTTCCCTCTTTTCTGTGTATTAATGGCTTTTAAAACTTCTTCTCGCATTATAATTGGCACTTCTTCCTCTTCTTTATACTTGTAAATAGTAGGTTGGTTTGGTTCAGATTGTAATCTCTCGTCACTATATAGCTCGCGATAATATTCTGTTGCGATTTTTAATATTTCGATTCTGTTCGTCTTGTTTCTTTTAGTTTTTCGGTGTGTCATGCTTTCAATCCAATCTGTGCTAATTGTCATTTGTTGCCATGCCTTTTTAACACCACCTGTTTTATCTATGTAGTAGTTGATTGTTTCATTTCTTGTATTCTTTCTATGTTTACGTAATTGCAATTTTATTTCTTTACTTATTTTCGCTATCTCCTGTCTGTTAGTACTTCTGTTTTTAATCAAGAACTTTCTCTGATCAATTAGGCTTCTGGCTACTGGTCCTAATTTATCTAATGTTGATTTATTAATTATGATGTTCTTTTCTATTTCAATCAGTTCTTCTTCTAGGGCGTTATATTTTTCTTGTGTCTCATTTAAATTTTTTATTCGCATTAAATTGGTTTCTAGAGAGTTTAAAATATTTTCAGGAATCGGTACAGTTATTAGTTTTTTAACTTTTTGAATGTTTTTTCTTGATGTTTTAGGTTCGACCGTGTGTAACTGGCCTCTGAGCATTCTGTGATCGGTATTGAAGTTAAGTTGGTTGACAACATCTACACTTGAGAACAGTTTTGGCTTATTTGTAATAATGTAATCTATTTCGTTCCTGGTTTTACCATCAGGCGACATCCATGTCCATTTTCTCTTATATTTTCTTTTGTAATAGCTGTTTGTAATGTGTAAGCTATTTTCCAAAACAAAGTTTACCAGTCTCTGTCCGTTATCATTCCTTTTTCCTGTAGTATATGGTCCAAGTATTTTGTCTTCGTTTGTTTTTCTCTTTCCGATTTGACCATTAAAGTCTCCCATTATGATTACGGTATTATACAAACTTGTCATAATTTTGTTAAGTTCGTTGTAGAATTTATTTTTTATTTCTTCTTTGGCAATTTCGGTTGGAGCATATACCTGTACGATTGAAGTGGCTTTTTTGTGACCAGGTAACCTAATATTCAAGATGGCGATTCTATCTGACACTCCTTGAAATTCTATTATATTGTTTTTGAGGTATTTCTTCACAATGAATCCCACACCGTACAATCCAGCTGTTTCGTTTTTGTAGTATAGTATGTATTTTTCGTATTCTTCAATTTTCTCATCTGCTCTTCTTGTATCGCTTAGTCCTATGATATCCCAGTTTATTGTTTCCAAGGCGTGTTCTAATTCCAGTAAAGAATCCATAGATTTTAGTGATCTTGTGTTAAGTGTTGCTATGTTTAGTTTAATTCTGTGACTTATAGTTTTGTTCGCGTTAGAGATATCTTCTTTAAGCTTTAGGGGGATATGGTCCTTCACCCCGCGGTGACCAGCCGTATTGGGGTTCTGGTTGTTTCCTATTAGTGTGTTATGTTTATCATTTACAATCTTTGCGTTTCCGATGTCCAGTGATTCCTATGCCTTATTTTGTTGTGCATGTTTGTCCGACAGTGAAAAAGATCTGGCCCTCATATAAGCAAATGCGTCTGTTTTGTGTATTTTCGAGGGCGCTACAGTACTCGTTCCTTCATGGTGTGGCGGAGTTTGTATATTATGGGGTGATATAGAGAAATTCCGTTTCCTTTTTTCAGCTTCTGATTTTTCTTTTATTATAAGCTTATTATTTTTAATGAATGCGATATTTCCACGTTCTTTTTCCTGTTTTAACTGCTGCTGGAGGTTTTTGCGTGCTACTATTGTTTCTTTTGAGAAATCTTCTGTTATATAAGTTTTTTGGGGCATTTGGTTTTTATTTTTCAAAATTTCTGTTTTCTTTAACTGTGACATGAAAGTGATTAGTATAGGTCTAGTTTTTCCGTCTTGTTTTTGTCCCAGTCTGTGATACTTATTTATTTCACTTTTTTCTATCTTTACGTTAAGGCTCTCCACAATGTTTTTGATTAATTTGAATAATTCTTCATATGATTTTTCAGTTTCTTTAACACCATGTATTATTATATTATTTTTCCTATTCATATCCTCTAAGTACGTTATTTTTTTATATAATGTTTCCACTTCTAATTTTAAAATCTTATTTTCTTCTATTATTGGTTGTATTTTAACATCTATAGAACGCATCAGAGTATCGGTAACATTCTGAGTTATTATTGTTGTTTGATTCTCCAGTTCCATTTTCATCATTTGAAATAGTTTCAGCATATCCTCGGACAATCCTTTTGTGTCCATGATGCAATAACTAAACGTACCGGGATGCGTAAAATGGAACGCAGCAGTTTGCACGGTACTGTGGAAGTGTCCTCTATATAGGCTATGGTCGAACGTTTGACGTTTGATTGAGGCTAGCTAACTTCACACTTGTTTACGTTTGAGATGAGTAGCAAAAATTTTTCTGACCTTATTTGTAGTAATTACTGCAGATATTACATTTCTTTCTTTTGTTTCTAGTTGTATCTGCTTCTTTGTAGTGATTTTCAGCAGGTTTGGTTGATTTTTGTAGTGTTTTTACTTCTATTTTCAATTATTTTTCTGGAGCAGACTGTTACTTTTTTGACAGCCGGAAGCGCAAAAAAAACTCTAGCCTTAAAGACACCTAAATTAAGTTTTGACGGGAAAACCACAGCAGGCAAATTGTTTTAGACCTTCGTTTTATGTACGTAGTATAAATAACTATATATTAGATATAAATCACAACATAAACATTTGATTAAACCACTCCAAATTCATTACAGGAACTCAATAAACGGTAATGACGTAATGTCGGGAGTGATCCACTCAATTTCAGCTGACGATATTGTCACCGACTAAACAGTAAGTAAACTGTGTTCCTTGGTAATTTCCTAGTTTAATTTGAACACGTTGAAGAGCAGGGTTCCATTCACGAGATTAATTTTCAATGTAAGCTGCTTCGAGTGTAGAGTCCCAACCATGAACTTATATCGCGATCTACAACATAAGATATAGGTACAAGTTTTTTTTATAGGTAGGGAAATCGTCCAGTGACATCTCCACGCCCTTGGGTGGGGCGGGAGATAGTGTCAGACTTTTACTGACTAAACCTACTCCGTTTTTCTTGAATCTTCTTGAATCTTCCTTTCAGAAACCGACCCTGGCCCCAGTAGACTTCGACCCTGCTAAGCCCCCACGGTTTGCTGCCAAATTTTTGAGGCGCGCGTGATACAATTCGCGCCGTCGACGACTCGAGCTCGGTCTGGACGGTTACTGGAAGGTCGGACAGTGAGCTACTTATTACCTACTATTGTTCGCCATCCGCAAGCCTGCGCCTACTACGCCGGACTCCCGGCGGTGGCTGGGGAGTTAGGGCCGTTGCTTCACGCGTGTGGCCTCCTCCTTTGCTAGCATTATTGCTTTGCAAAAGGAGGCGACCGTCTGCCACTCCTCGCTTCGGACCATGGCCTGTACGAAGGCCCGGCGCGAGAGACGCTGCCGCCGATCGCCCCCACGAGAATAAGGCGTTGCTAAGCCCAAGCTAGACACACCTCTACCGTGTGCTCCACCGTGTCCTCTGGGCGGTTCACACAGTGGTGACAAGCGGGCGGCATTTCCGCACGAATCCGATGCAACTTCGCGAATTGACGGTGTTCTGTAGGCAAGCAGGGTCGAAGCCAACCTCCTCAGCCTTCCTCTCAGAAAATGGCCCTTGACCCCAGTCAAGGGCCATTTTCTGAGAGGAAGGCTCAGCCCCGGTATGACAGGCAACGAAGGAACGAGGTAGGTTTTTAGTCAGTAAGAGTCTTACACTATTTCCCGCTCCGCCTAAGGGCGGGATCTGTCATTGGATGATTTTACCTACTTTAAAAAAAACCCAAGGGCGTGGAGATGTCACTGGATGATTTTCCCACCTATAAAAAAAATGTGTACCTACACCTTATGTTGTAGATTGCGATACAAGTTCATGGTAGGGGCTCTTCACTCGAGGCCGCTTACATTGAAAATTTTTACGCACAAATTTTATGTTCTTTTTAATAAATCTTTGTTAATCGTGCCCAGATAACGCATTCACGTTTGTACATAGTTTTAAGCAAAGAATCCTTTGTAATATCAGAATAAATTTGTAAAACAGTACAATATCCTCGCTATCGAAACTAAGTAATAACATTAGCTGGTTTCAATTTAATTGTAAAACCTAAATATTACCCGAGGCATTCCGATATCTCATTACCGTCCCCTGGAACATGTGATTACCCTGGCACATGACATTACCCTGGCTTGTGATACTGCTGTCTCGAGATACTGTGACACTTAAACTCTCCTAATCTACATATCGCCATTTTAATACAAGCAGAAATGCTTTTTGTTAGGTAATTTTAGCCTTGAGCGCGCTTCACTTTAATTTAATTTTAGTACTCGGTGCGCAATATGCGAGAGGATCTTTACTTAGAAAATGTGAGAGTTTTAGTTTTTATTTTTTATATTTATCTCGTTTAAGGTTTTTATTAAAAAAATAAATGAGTTTTAACATCGTTTGCCTTAAAAAAGAAACCTTGAATGTTTCATTTCGTGCTACTTTAAATTGTTTAATGAGTTATTCTGAGTTTTCTTTAAAAATATAAGAATAGAGACTTACATACAGCAGTTTTAATCTGTTTCGTGTCACAGAAATATGACTTGAACTTACTAACTCAGGAATGTGATAATATTCACCCATAAACGACGAAGTTGTCATAAATAGTTGAGGCACGCTAAACATTCATATGACATAGCATTTTTCATTTTATTGCAAAGAAAAATATTCAATATTATTATGCAAATATCATAGTTATGTTCATGATAGAGCTAGCCGGGAGCCAAATGAAAAATACTCGCATTTCGCCTTTTGATTTTACCTCGAATACTCGAAAAAAGGTTGCCATAGAATTAATAATTCGTGTTTTTCCGACTCAGCGCTTTTTATTAGGTATTCAATCTAACATTAAGTTAAAGAACTGAATAGAAAATGGATGCATAAGCATATCCTTTTTAATCTTACTGGCGTAAATTAAGTATTTGAAAAATTCAATTTATGTGTTCAGAACGGATGGAACGGAATGACCTATTGAAAATTGTATGAATGGAGTAAAACTAAAGTATTGTATTTTATGTATTAGGACTGGAACAATTTGCCTGCTGCGGTCTTTCCGTCCGATTATAATTTAGGTGTTTAAGGCTAGAGTGGGTAAGCTATTAATAAACTAGTTCATGTTGAATGCAATTATTATACCTTTACCTCTAATTTAAGTAACGTGTAAATATGTAAATCAAATAAATCAATTAACAAAAAAAAAACAATTTTTTAATGGGCCTGTTGGGTCTCTTTGCAACTTCTTTTCTCTTTTTGGCTACTTCTGGCCAATCCTTTAGGTAAGAGTTTCACTCCGTAACGCCATCTCCTTCTGGGTCTACCGCGTCGCTGTCTCTTGCTGTTCGGGTTTCTGTAAAACGATAAAATGCTTTACTGAAATTTGCAATAATACTCGGGATCTACAGTACGACCGACGGATCTTGGCGCACCTGAAGTTAGGCTCTGCGAACTTTAGCGCTCAAAATAAGCGCGCAAAATAAATTATTTATAAAAATAATTGCCAATAACTGTTGTTAACAGCAATAACAACTGCTATTGGCATTTTTTTTTCAAACCATTTATTTTTTTTACGAGTGCACAAACGCTAAAGTTTGCAGAGCCTAACTTCAGACGCGCCAAGATCCGTTGGCCGTACTGTAAGGGAGATGAATAAATAAGTGGACTGTAGGTATTTTAAGATATATTCGAGTAAAATAAGTAGCTTTAAAGTGAGGGGTCGATAGAGGGACGTGTGTGCCTTGGAAGCCGTCGGATCTAGAAGTGCCGAACTGAACGCTGGTAGTGAAGTATAACTAATCTAATTCAAACTGTGATATGATGTGAGGTTTTATAAGCTGCTACCTATGACTTCAAATTCCAATGTGCAAATATTAGAATGAAATCATAGATAGAACTAGAAATAGACCGCACAAATCGACTGAAGGATCACGGGTGGGCCTCTCGTTCCACCAGGAGTGGGAGAAATTGCTTGATGATTACCCACCTCAAAGAAAAAGAAAAGATACTAGTACTAATACAATATGCGGCATATACTTACATAAGTTAAACCAAAATAGTAACAGCATTTCGCGTGCGGCACAGCGGGGGACGGCGAATACCATAGCTACGGGTTCAACTTACTTGCCGCCAACTATATATGTTTATTCATTCCCACCCTAAAAAAAGAAGTGTCATTGAGTGCGAAGTTCTCAAAAAAGAACACATTTGAAGAACCATTAGTAATTTGCAATAAAACAGAAACAAAAACTGCAATACTTCTACTTCTAAATAAAACGTAGACAACCCTCGGGTCATTCCCCATCCAATAAACTAAATAAAACTTTAAACAGCCATGTTCGAACAGCAGAAAAACATCGATAACGTTACAAAAAAACATTGGTAAGTTCTTTGCGAAGTTATAAAAACGTCCCTTGGTCCCTTGGCTGCACGAATGATTCCCTTGCCTCCGATTACAGAGCCCTCGAAACAAGTTAAAATGTCACGTCATTATCATTACTCTTGTCCGGTCTTCATTAAGGAAAATGGAATGTCCTCTTTTCGCTTAATTCTCCACGTTTTTCCACAAATGCTATAAAAGTTTATCGTATGTTAATATGGTGTTGTTTTTAATTTACCTGGTGTTGCCATAAAAAGCAATGACACAGTTATTAGGGTTGCCATCTACGATTTAAATAGTTTCGAGGTGTGATGAGATTTTTATGCTGTCGTACTAGGTTGAATGGCTTTATTTGAGTTTTATGTGCGTGCTATGTATGATGAAATAGACTAAGTTATTTGATGGTATTCGTAAATGGATAAACGATCAACTTGTAACCAAACGTCTAACCGTAAGCAGACTCATTTATATAATAGATAAAATTCCTATTAGTTGATTCTAATTTGGACTAATAGTGATTGTTTTATTTTTTTATTTTGTGTTGATATTATCTACTATTTTAATGTTATTGACATTACTATTTTATTATTCTTATTTTGAATATTTGTATTTGTTACATGCTGAGATTTCATGTAAGTTTGTATACCAATATTTGCGAAACTTAGCGCACTGTACACTTACTACCCTTTGTAATACCTGTTATACAAAAAAAAAAAAAAAATATGATTTTAATTAGTTCCACTACTATCTGCATACCTTTATAACGGCTATACGTACAAGTTACAACGTATACGTTCCTGATGTTATTAATATCAAAAGTAATTTTAGTATTTTTCTCCTTACATAGATACTGAAATTAAACAGTATACAGGGTAAGTTTATTTCACTAGCATTATTTAACCTCTCACATGGTATCGCTTAGGCCGTGTTTACGGAGACGCGGCGCGTTTCGTCTTACATTGCAGCAGCGGCCCGCGTCATCGCTCGCGCAAACACAAACATATGGCAATGTACGACGGACCGCCCGACGCGCCGCGTCTCCGTAACCGAGCACTTAGGTTCATAGGAGTCAGCTCTCGAAATATCAGTCGAACAACGTTCATAGGCAGTAGGCTCAAAATACTTTGACTTTTTTGCGTTTGATATTAAAAGATAGGTTCGAGAGGTTAAAAACGGTGGTTATTATGTAATTTTATGATTGACTTAATTTAATTTATTCTTGTTATAACGTAATTGGAATTTTATAGTTACTAACATAGTTTTAAGTAAATATTGTTACTAACCCTTTTATGAGCGAACAACTTGAAATAAAATAATAATAATAAAAAAGGGGTGAAAGTAGAAATTCATTATACTGTAAGTAACATTTCAATTTTCTATGTAACTAACTGGCTTTGTTAACTTTTAGTGAGTCCTGACACCCATAACACAAGTTCAATTTTAGCTTGAGTTTCAGACATGTATAATTCTGTGCTAACATACAATTTACCGCATTTATGCTTAGCCACTTTACTTCTTGTTAAATTGTAAAGGTGCTAGTAAATAATTTTATTATTATTACTTTTAGTAAGGTATTAAAGAAAAATAACAAAAAAAAAACTGCTGAAAAAAAAACCTTCACTCATCCATATCATCAGTACATCCATAACTCTACAAAATATAGAAAGCAGCCGATTTTATCAAAGTTAAACCTTTTTATATTCATGTGAACTTTCACCCGCTGAAGGAATGCTAATGTATTAAAAGTCACCCTGTATAGTGGTTTAGCATTTTGCCGTCCCACGCATGTACTGAATAGTCATGTGGGCTTTGAGGTATTCACCTCATACGAAGGGGTCGCCGGGCGGCGTGGGTTGTATTGGAAGCCTATCATTACCCTAACTGGCTCTACTTAATACTTTTCATCTTTTAAAATCGGCCATATTTTTTTTTTGTTTTTTTCATGTTGCCTAGTATTATTTATGGAAATAAACAATTATTATCCTATATCTGTATACCTTAATTGTAACAAATAAAAAAAATCTGCTTGCTTCGTCAATTGGGCCATTAGTTCTCTAAATATTAGTGTAATGTACGTTTATAATACAATAATATTGTAATGTTCTGTTGCTAGCCTAAAATGGTTGTTTTATCGCTCCCAGATATTGAAATATTTTATGAAGGCAATGAGAATTTTATTGTGTTTTTCTTCTAATGCACAATAAAGCTGAAATATGGTTTATTTCAATGTCATCATAACTTGGTTTGGCCTTTGGCCTTTGTAGAAAATATATTACGTAGGAAGGCACAATGACATCACCAACCCGCACTGGGCCCGCGTGGTGGATTACGGCTCATTCCCTCTCTTAGAAAGGAGGCCTGTGTCCCAGCAGTGGGAACATTAAAAAGCTGATGATGATGATGATGATGGTCCATCCTAGCCGTGTTTGGTATTTTTAGAATTGTCTTGATGATTTGAAGATGGAAGCGAATGGCTGAAGGTATCTATCTATTTAAGTTTGGCTGAGGGGTACTAGGAAAATGTACAACTAAAAAGTGAAATAAAAAACTTTTTATAAAAAAAATACAACCGACTTCAATGTAAAAAAAAAACACATATAGTGCAAAATAACTTTAATTTCGGAAATCGGTGTTTAATAACGAATAGACTAAACTATTGTAGAAACACTGACTTCCGAAATTAAAGTAATTTTGCACTTTTTTGTGTTTTTTTTTTTACATTGTAGTCGGTTGCATTTTTTTTGTCAAAAGTTTTTTATTTTAACTTCAAGTATACTGTACATACTTATAGTATTGTATTACACATTTCGGTATAATTTTCTATTAACAGGTATGACATTACTATGTATTTTTTATACACCCTGCCATCGAATATCATGGATCCAGTACATGATTTTGAAACCCGAGCAGAGGAATTTTTCCTCGCCTTTTTCCTAATTTTTTTTTTTATTTAAACAGAATGAAATCGTTATTCTAACATTTTTATATATAAAAAAAAAATACTGTTATTGACATTTATGTCCTCGGGGTTGATTAGAATAACGATATATCAACCCTGGTAGCTGCAGGCATGCAGGCAGGGTCAAAGCCCCAGTAGGCAAGAGCCGCTTTCAAAAGAGAAGGCTCGGCCCCGGTGTGATAGGCAACGAATAAACAAGGTAGGTTTTTAGTCAGTAAGAGTCTGACACTATTTCCCACTCCGCCCAAGGGCGGGATTTGTCATTGGATGATTTTATCTACCATAAGAAAAACCCCGATGACTTTTTAATTATTTATTTTTTTCACTATAAATATCATAGGGGTTGATTGTAATAACGATGATATGCAGATGATATACAGTTTAATTTTTTTTTTAAAGGAAATATTGCATATTTGAAAAAGGTTAGAAAAAAGCCGACGAAAAATTCCAGCACCAATGGTATTCCTTTGTGCGTCGCTGTCGGTGACACAGTTTATAGTAATTGTGTCTATGTGCAATACAAAAAAATATTTTTTAAATAAGGTAATTTTGTTATCCTAAAATAATCAAGTTTTATTTTACCAGCCCACCATTTTCAGAAACTGAGTTTCAGTTAATAATAAAATTATATGAAATCACATAATTATCTGGTTATCAATCATTCCCTTCCAATTACTTTATCTGTACGTTACATGCCTGTCAAACGAACACGCGAACCGTTCGATATCTGCCATAATTGCTATAGTAACGGTTGATATTCCAATCAACTGTTGTATAACACGTAACTAGAATAATGTACGTACACCTATGTATATTCCAATCAGAAAATTAAGTTACAATCATAATTCAAACGCTGACATTGAACTTGAAACTAGCGACCTGCCCCAGCTTTGCATGGGTGCTATGGTGATATTAAATATACATAATTATTATGCATGTATTATACATATAAACTTATCTTTTGAATCACAAAAAAAGGCATCAAAATTCGTTGCGTGGTTTTAAAGATCTAAGCATACATAGGACAGGACAGACAGCGGGAAGCGACTTTGTTTTATACTATGTAGTGACGCTCAGTGCATTATGACACTTTACTTAAACGCTTAATGCATTAGAAAAAAAAAAACCTAATTGTAGAAAAATAATGATGCTCTACGGTAATGAGAATCGACGCATTACCGTAGAGCATCAATATTGGTATCTACAGTTTATCTAAAAAGTCAAACGAGTTGGGTAATTATTAGGGTACAATGAAATCTGATATAGTCAACACTGGTTGAATGATCAAGGTTGATTTAAAGGTCTTGATCTTTGTTTACTGATATAACCTTTTAAAACGTATCGAATATAAGAATTTTATAAAATCGTCACTTTAGAACTCCAAACATGGATGAACTGGCAATTTAATTTATGGAAGCTGTTGTTTACCCGTCGTATGATAATGTGTTAAAAATTTATTAATGTTACCAGCACACCGGATACGGTAAATAATTTAAACTTTTCTGTAATATTATGAATGATGTATTTTCATCAGATCATGTAAACACGCTTAATGAAAAGGCTATAAATTGAGATTGGCAGGAAAATAAACAAACAACATTAATAATGATGCAGTGTCGGGAAGCCCTCAAATTTTTGCAGATGAAACTACATACTTATCTGTACGTGTCATGGCGGCGATTCTTTTTGAAAGATGTCAAACATCTGTCAAAATCGGATAATTTTCATTCTACTGTGGAGTTTCTCCGGAGAGGCCTTTTATATACTAATGTTTCTTTAATTAAGTTTCAATGTCTGATTACACTAATATTTGAAGGAATTTGGATGTATGAATAAAAGACCATGTTATAAAAGAGCACATGAGATACTTTTTTATAATAATAAAAATTAATATGAATTGTTTGCCAGAGTACTTTTCATTTCCTTAAACATTACTACTTAATTCCTAGACTTACAAACAAACTAAAATGTATATATGTACCTACTCATTAAAATCATCATCTTTGCTAATTTTATTTCTCTGGATTATTGAGTTAACTCATAAATCTGAAAACGAAGTCCTATCACATAAATTGATACAATAAATACACACAGGCTACTTATGTATCTTATCTTAATGAATGCAGAAAATCCTCATGGCTTATGAAAGCTACTTTATCACAATATCAATGGCAAAGGGAATTGGTTTCATTCGCTACGTCTGTCTTATTACTCTCCATGAAATCGATTCCTTTGAGCTCGCGATTAGACTTCAGATTAAAAGATGAAAGCATTGGCGGTCCATGTACCTACATAGACGACCTTTTTGGATTCTCTCTTTAAAAAAAAATAAAAGTGTGTGATCTATAATGCAACATGCTTACATATAAATAAAATTGATGTGTCTGTAATATGTTTTTACTAAATGCGTATTATTATGAAAATATATTCGATACGATAGCTACCAGAAAGACATTTTTTTTTGGCTGTCTGTTTGTTCCGGTTAATCTCCAGATCGGCTGGACAGATTTTCACTGGTAGTTAGCTGATTTTATTACGAATAACTTAAGCTACTTTTATTTTGGAAAATAAATAGGAAATATTATTCATTAATACTATATTAATTCGAAAAATAAACCTTTATGAAATTGTGAGCAATCGAATCTGATGCGATGAAAGTCGCGGGCAGTAAGTGTGTGATAAATGTGTGAGTCTGTGTGTTTAGTTTGATGTGTTGGCTGAACGCATTTGGAACGTTTTTGAAACTTGTTCAACGAGTTACATTAGATCCAAATATTTAGGACACTGCGCCGGATTCTAGATTGAAAAATTTGGTTGAATTTATTGATGTTGATGATGTACCGATTTTCAAGTAAAATAACTTCCAAAACTGTTCTTTTTTATTTATTAAATAAAGTTATATAAACCGTTAAATTTTAGTCGTTTTAATCCCGCGGAGGGATGATTCGGTACAAGAAACACTATCGATTTGTAAAAAGAAAATTAAAAAATAAAGTACTTTTTTTTTAAACTCAATTTAATTTACGCATATACGAAATTTATTTCTTTAAGTAACCGTCAGCTGAGCGAGGCCAATGAACTGTAGTTAGTACGCAACGACCGACAACTACCTACAAGGATTAAAACGACCAAAAACGGGGTATTTCAATGAATATAGTATCTACTTAGAGGTTGACAAATACTCATTATGAGCCGCTGTAGTTAACTCAATGTTTTTCTTTTTATTTGTATAAAAAGTAAATTTATGTTAAATTGCAAATAAAAACATTTTTTCATTTATTTGTTTAAAATTTATGTGCTGTTGTGGTAGGTAATATAGGCGGACTAAAAGTAGAACTACACTGCGCACACGTGTGCTACACACGCCGATCTGGGCGCGTCTGTCTCCATACGTTTATGGAAACTAGACTTGTAGAGCTACATTAGATTCACGCCACGCGACGTCCTTCTACTTATAAATCAGGTGTGTTACACGTGTGCGTTGGTCAGATGTAGTTCTAGCTTTATTTTTATGTCGATATTATTTACCTACGTTCCCGTGGAATTTTCGAAATTTTTTTTGTTTACTCTGACGACGCGGTTGACATAAGCTAGTGTAGTAACACAAAGATTTGGTTCTGTCACTAATTATTTATTTGTTATTAATTTCAGGTAATTACCGCATTTTAATCTGATATCAAAAGCTCGTGGCATGTGAGTATTTAATTTCAATAAGCCAAAAATGTTTCGTGCAAGTATTCACATAACTTTACAAAAAGCTTATCAAATAGTTTATTTAAACAATAAAAATTCTTCGGCACCGATCACTCGATTTTTGGTGCGTCCATACGGCCATTTTGAATTGGTTTTTATTTAATTAGCAGTATTTAGGGGGCTCCAAATTACGTTACATTCCATCCAGATCCAGTTAAAATATGGAAAGATGATAGAAGGTACTCAAAACAAACTGTCGTTAAACTTAAATGGTGGGTAAGGCATATTTAATCCTCAGACAGTCAGTTCTAAGTTTAAAAAATCCATTCCAAATAAAAAAAAAAAATCGTTGAAAGTCCAACAACGGAGTTCCAATATCAAAATAAATTGACAATACAGAAAACAGTCGTACAAGACTACAAGGGCTAATCAACCCTCCCGCTGCTGTACTTTTATTCTTGTCTCGTACCACATTTCTAGAAGCACGTTGTCTGTAATCTTGTGTTGAGACATGTAGTGGATATGTAGTGGCCAGAGAGCAAAGAAACTTGTGCTGGGCGCTATTTCGTGGCCAAAAATCTAGATTAAAGTTTTTAGTTTTTACGGCTTTGTCTAAACAAACAGTGCAGATGTGTAGAAGTAACCAAAGTAAAGTATGCATAATTGAGTACCTGACTAATCTTTTTTTAATTTTTTGTAACAAAAAGTAGCTAGTAAAGTTAGAAACCATTCAAATCTGGTGCAAGGGGAAACAGTCAAATAACAGTATAAGAATGCTCATACTGAAATGTAACGACACCGCAATTAGGTTACATGTATTCATAAATGATAATTTATTCACTTATCATAGACCAATTACTCAATGAGCCTTTTAATATTCCTACTGTTAGGTCTCGGGTCTCCTCTCTAGGAGAGGGAATGGGTCGTTATCAATATAATTATAAGTATTACTAAGTGATGTGAAATACTAAGTAAAATTTGCATAAATAATATCGCCGATAACTTATTTACTATTTGAGGAGGAATTTTAGATAAGGCATAATTATTCATTTATGTGTAAAATTCAGCTTTCTACCTTGTTCAGGTAGAATGGTAGATTCTAATTATTATTATACGTACCTTTACTTCTAGTTTGAGTCCTTAAGTAAATCAGTTAATTCAATAAACAATATCAACTCAATTTAAAATAAACCAAGCATCACGTTTGATAAGGACTGACCTCTTTGGCGCGTTGTGTTTCACGCGCGCTCCAAATAGGTTTTAGTGAAATCTTGCAATCAATACACGGAAAGAAAGAAAGAAAAACATTTTATCTGGAGAAAAAAGGCGCAAATTTAGGACTAACGACATAACATACAACAATATTTAATTTAAATGTATGTATTTGTATGTGTGTTTGTGTATTTTAATGTGTGTTATTGTGATTTTAATATTGATTTTTTGTTTAATGTTTTTATTTATTTTTTGATTTAATTGATTTTAATTTTAATTTTATGTAATTATGGACGATGTCTGAATTAAATAAATATTATTATTCCCTTTATATAAATATTATTATTATAACACCGTGAACACACACAAAATGCGACGAGTCTGCGGCGCTGTTTTTCAGCGTGGCCCGGTGACGGTGCCGACATAAAGACGCCTGCACGGTATTGTGTGTGTGTGGTTGTGGTATTGGTATTAGTGCCGATTCCTGGCTGGGCTTTCGATGATTGCTCGATGTTCGCTGCAATTTCCACGGCTCTATACCGGGCAACTAAAGGAACATAGGTTGGTTTCAGTCAGTAAAAGTTTGATACTTTGGAGTATATCACCATGGCTTGGGTGAATGCAGTCACAGAACTTGTATCGGAATGTATTTAATTAAAATTATTTTTTCGATTCGTCTTCAACCTCCGTAAGTATGACCATGTCTCAACACATAGGTCTCTTTTAAAATGGTTACCTATTCGCCAGCGTAGAGCATTGAGGGCCTTGACAACCCTGTTTTCTCTGTTAGATAAGCCTAATTCTCCTTCATATCTGAGCTCAGAAATTCAATTCCTTTGCTCTGGGCACAGTAAAAATCTGCGATCTACAAATAATCGTCTTCTACGATGCCCCTCACACCGCTCAGGGTTTATCCATTCCTCTTTCTTTGTCCAGGCGATCTCCCTTTGGAATGCACTCCCTCTGAATATCAGGACGGCAACCAGTCGGTTGTCCTTTAAAGTAAAAGCACGAGATCACATTCGCAAGAAGTTGGGAGAATCATCACACTCTTGATTTGTTGTATTCGTCTTTTCACAATATCGTTCTTTATTTGTATGTATGTATCTAAGTATATATGTATTATTGTTCTTTTGTCCTTTCTGTCTGTCTTCTTTTAAGTTGCACCTGCCATGTTATGTCTCTGCACCACCCTAAGGTCGGCTGGTAGAAAATGCCTAAGGCATTAAGTCCGCCTTTGCACACTGTATTTTTAGTGCATAAAGTTATAAATAAATAAATAAGTATTTCTTTTGGTGGAGCACGAATTTTTGATAGCGTTTCGTTGCTGCACGCTTTCTTTGCTGGCGATTCTTTGCTCTATGGCAAAGAAAATGCTACTGCAGTCGTCGCCTTATTAGAACCGTTGAGATTGAGAAAGACCGTTTATCGAAACCTCGCTTCCGTGGTAAAACATTTCTGGATGAACAGAAAGCGTTTGTTTTTCTTCACAGTAAAAAGGCACATTCAACAAAATATACTGAGTACTTCGTGCGAGTTTGTTTTACCAATGTCAAACAAACTCGATGTTTTTACGTTAACGCGATCAAGACGTTTATGACGTTCGGTGCTCCGATTGGTCCACTGGTCGCCTTTAACCAATCAGAGAGCCGAACGCGGTACAGTGTGTTCCAAATAAGAATAGGATCTATTTTCACGCCATGCTGTGACAGCATACTGTCAAATCGAAGAAATTGGGTAGGATAAGCAAAACAAGAATTTTTTGAAATTTAATTTATTCACGAATTATGAACGAGAAAAGTTTAAAGAGAATTCAATTCTTCAATTTTGCTCAAATCTGCGTCACTGTGTGAAGTGTCTGAGTTGTGGCAAATGGAAGAAGAAGACGAATTGTTCCTAACAAAGAAAATAAGAGAGAAAATATTAACTAATTATGACTTAAACAATGTACATATTTAGCTGATCTATATTAAACAATTATATTTTTATTTCAGCTAGATTAAACTAGGACTCAGTAGAGCAAAAAAATAAAAACGAAATTGATACGCGAACAAGTTTTCTTTGCAAATCATACTTTTCAATCAAAATTATTTTGAGAGATTGAGGTGCCTGACTTTTTTGTTATTCTTATTTGGAATGGATAGTAAACTTTTCGATAACGTAAAAACATCTCACATAATATAAACTATTCTATTAGAAACGAAAATATAACAATCATTCTGTGCACTTAGATCGAAGAGGTTTTGAAATTTCCTCGCTCAATAAGGCAACGTATTGGGATCCGGCCTAATGATGATTGAAGAAGGATGACAGTTAGATAATAGGAATATGGGCGACATTTGACGTTTATACAGCAGAAGTGTCGAAAACAAAACCAACTTGACCGAATGAATAATTGAATAAATCCTTCAATCGAGTTGGTAATTCGTTAAACGTCAAGCATAGCTTAGTGCGTATTTTAACAGAGGCTGAGCTGAGCTGAGCGGAGCTTAGCAAGTTGCTGATGATTTGGACAGTGTCTGAAATGCCACATTCTTATTTCAATATTTTTTTTCACTGATGAATCAGACACAATTTGATTTGATAATAGATATAAGTTTTAAAATATATGAGGAAAAAAGTGCTACCAGAATTATTTTAGGGCAGCTTTAAGGTACTATTTCTACTACTCTTATCTAGTAATAAATTTGTTTGTGGACGTGTATTACTAAATCATCTATCTCTCTTTATCTGACTGCATATTTTAGTAGATAACAGAGCTTCAATTTTCCGAATCGTCGGTTAAAAAATACGTATTAAAATAAAAAAGTGTCGATTCAGACAGTGTGTCCGAATATAATTATTGTGTCCGAATCGTCAGCAACTCAGCTTAGCGACGCACGAATTGACCAAACACAGTGCTCGAAATCTTCGCTTCACTTCAGTGCAAACAGTATATGCGGAGTGAACCAAATTATTTTTATTCATTTATTTGTAAAATATATAAGTACGTAATGTGTAATTGTAAAGGTGCCGTTGTAAATTTGTACAAAGTGTAATCAATCAATAAAATAAAACAATCATTAATTCGGATTAGTGACATCCTTATGAGTTCTTCTTCTCTGTCGTTTCGCTCTTGGCAGAGCGGTCGTGGTCACGTTGAGGCGTCCACATTGGTGATAGAGGCGGACACAGCTTTCTTAACGATCTCCCGCCATCTCTCTCTGTTGGAAGTCTGTCGGGCGCAGTCTGACACGCAGTTACCCACTGCGGATTTCACCTGATCAGTCCATCGCATAGGTGATCGGCCGCGCAATCTGGTTCCCTCCACTTTTCCTTGTACGACTAGCCGCTCTATTGAGTTGTTATCGCGTCTAGAGACATGGCCAAAGTACTGCAGTATGCGCGTCTGTACTATGGTCGATAGACGCTTTGTGATGCCGAGCTCCTGAAGTATGGACACATTGGTGCGGAACTCTGTCCAAGATATGCCGAGCATCTTCCTCCAGCACCACATTTCTAGGGCATCTATCTTTCTCTTTTCAAACTCACGCACTGTCCATGTCTCCGCCGCATAAAGGAAGATTGGGAATACTAGCGTTCTCATGAGCCTGACTTTGGTGGCTTTGGTAATGTTTCTATTCCTCCAAACCTTCCTCAACTTCTCCGCTGCGGCTCTGGTTATGGCCATACGACGCTTCACTTCATCTACGCAACCACCATTGTTTGAGATTAAAGCCCCAAGATATACGTATGTTGGGACCACATCGCAATTCGCAATCTGCGTAACCTCTGGCGAATTGTCATTGACACGGTCCACGATGAGTTAGTAAACAATTAAGAAAAACTAATAACTATGTTAGTAATCTTACTATCAATTTTAAATTATTTAAGCATCTTATGCCCAAAAAAAAAATTGAAAAAATAATTATAATATGTCAGAGAAAGTGCGATAGTATTAAAAGTTGTCTACAGTCATGATCACTTTCACTTATAGGTAGGTACATATATAAAAGGTTTTTAGACCTCAACTATCTCAAATTCATTAGTAATTTATTTTATTCATCTCATCGTGTAACTGGTGATAGTTGTAGACTTCGCGAATTCCTATTACAAGTCTTTTTCTTTTTTATGCTTATTTTTATTGTGCTTTTGGAAACAACATTGACTGGTCTATACTGTCCTTACATAATTATGCCCATGTATGCCTATGTGAAATAAAAACGAATTTGACTTTATTTAAAAACTATCTAAAAAAAAAAAATAGAAGCGCTCGAGCTCGTATTCTATATTCAAAAATACAAATATTCTAGACTGTCAGCCATTTCTTCACACATTCGTAGGTGAAAATATATCTCCGTCTCGCTAATCTAACCCTCACAACGCTCGCTGCAAATCTCAGCGCATACACAGTTCACAGATTTCAAAAATAGAAACTCTTTTCTCACGTATTGCACATAAAATGCATTTCTCTGTTGCATTGAGGTTTACGCGAATAAAATGGCTAGATCCTGTAGAACGGAGGAATAAACACGTTCTCGAGTTCTGGCAAGAATTTTTTGAAGTGAAGTTCATTGGCGGTTTTAATTATTCGCAAATTGATTCTTAGTGGATATTGTGATGTTAAGTTGGTTGCTAGTTTTGGATCTCAACTGTTTACATATTTGGACTATATCATTGTAACGAGCGCGATTCCGGTAAAATGAAGTTGAGAATGTCATTGTAGCATTGACTTCTTCAGCGAAACTTGTCGAGAAGGCTGATGCGATAAATTTGCCGCCAAATACTACAAAAACATTAGAATGTGTGACATCCACATTCAAATGAAAAATAAAGTGACTGTGTATCGTATCCAAAACAAAATACTTTTTCTAAACTGGCTGAATACACAAACAGTGCAAAGCCAAAAGAAGAAAAACACACGTTTTCGTTTGAGGTTTTCTTCTGTAGCGTTGTTTTACGGTGAATGCACTAGAATAACTCGCGAAATTCAATTTTTCTTAAGTTGTTTTGAATTTTGCAGTTCAGAGTCAGTTTGTATGTTGATTAAAATATATTTGGTAGGCGTATTACGTGTTTATTTATAATTAAAATCACAAATACAACCCTCTCAGTTCGTCTTATCGTATTATTATTTTTTTTTTTTTATGATATAGCCGTTAAGTATAGCTTTTTTTTCTTTATGCAATGGTATACTTGATGGTATAACTTTAAAACGGAAAATATATTTTAAATATATTGTAAAGGCATTTCATGTGTTTCTAATACGTTTAATGATAATGCATGCAGTAGTTGTCTATGCTGGCGTTTTCCTTGTCTTATTAGCATGTTAATTTGCGTATAATGGCAACACTGCGCTATGACAGCCGCTGATGAATGACGCTGATTATGAATGCATTATTACATAATTTATAATGCATGGAACTGGTAGGTATAAATTACTTGGAACAAACTTATAGTTTAACGTCACGCGTTTATCCCCGATGGAGTAAGCAAAGGTGTCGTCCACGATAACTTTCATATCACTCCTTACGCAATCCATCCATCTTTTATTTGGTCTCCCTCTCCCTCTCCCTCTCCATCCATCCACATGTATACTCATAACTCTTACAGCAACATCCCTCCTCGAGTGTCATTGTGAATTTCGACAGTTCATTGTTTCGACACAGTCTCAATTTCGAAAATCACTAGTTCGACTACTCATTGCTTCGACAGAACATATATTCGACTAGCATTAGTCCGACAAAACAAACTTCGACAACACACACCTTCGAAGAACACTACTTCGACAGAACCCTTCTTCGACATGCACTTGTTCGACGGATTTCTATTTCGACGGAACATACGTTCGACAAATTACTATTCTGAAATGTTAACGATAACGATAAATAATTGAAATCGGAATTATTTTAATCACGAAAAGTTATTGCAACTCCAATATATATGTTTCCTATATCCACATAGAATATGCAAACCCGTAAGATATTTTTTATCCCGAAACTTGGGGATTGGATATTCTGAAACCTGTGGGATCCATGCTGGATGCCGTATGGTCAGTAAATACTTAACAAATAAGTTTGGACAAGTCCAATTGGACTTGAAAAAAAACAAGTTTGTATTTTTAGAAACAAAAAAAATATATACACGTATTAATTTTTTTGAATACAGATTGAAAATAAGTTCTTAGAGAAGTTGAAGTTAGAATGTTGTTTTATCCGTTAAAAGAATTTTGAAACAAAATCGCTTAACTAGCAGCGAATAATGTACTCACACCATGTATACATGACTAGCAGTCAAAAATACAGAAAATGTCGCTTGTCATTAATCCGTCAGTCCCGCGCGGGATCCCATTCAATTTAAGCCCAGGGTTAATTCCGGACACTGTACACTGGATCTCGGTATTTCAGGATACTTGTTTTCCAACGATGAGTAGCTTGGTCGCTTTTAGTCTAACCGAATGCGGTCGATTACTGGTTTTACATGATTTAGGAACATTTGGGATCCTGAAATACCGGGACATAATCGTATACCCAAAGGTTGAATTATAAAAAATGCTTAAGGCGATAAGTCTGCCTCTATATTTTTGTGTACATAAAGAATTGAGAAAACTAAAATAGACACAAAAATCTTTTCTACTTGTATTCAATTCGTATTCAATGTAAGCATAAATATCACTCGACAATCCTCCATTAAATAACTATTATACTCACAATTTCAACTGAATAATTCCCCACCGATTCACATTAAACGTGAACATAATACAAATCTGTCCTTTTGAAATCCTTGTATGAATTTTAAAGTCAGCTAAGCTGGCTGAATGCATACAGTGCGGGTTGATGGAGGCTGGGGGCTGCAGCAGGGGCGTAGCTAACGCCGTACCAGCTGTAAGAACGATACACGGCCTCCCAGCTACCGGGGGCCTCGACATTTGGAACCAAAATTATGTATAACGCTTTCCACAAGCTTAAATGTATTATTAAGGGTTAACTTAATTTGATGTTTTATTTCCTAATTTGATAGGTCCGGTGGCCTTAAACTTCTCTTATTAAAATTACAATGAAAACAAGTTCCCCCATCCCCGTCAGGATACCTTAAATAGATAAATTAATTATTGTGCACCAATAATAAAGTCACAATTAATTTTGTTTAATGTTTTTTTAGTCCTTGTTTCTCGTACTGGTAACGTAAGTTATCCAATGTAAGACTCCAGGTCCAGTATTTTATGTATTCTGTAAGATTTTTTTTTTCTTGAATTTAGTCAAAGTCTGGTAAAAAGGGCCACCAGTAAAATTTTAAACAGGACCTCAGGACCTATAGAAATAATTACGCCACTGGGCTGCAGGTATTCAGTTCTTCGTTAACAATAGATAAGAGGAGGCTGGAGTGCCCGGGGGTACTAAGGAGGGAACGGGGGAGAGAGGATGGTTCATTCATCATGACTCTGCCTTATATCATGAGGGAGATACTTGCAGAAGGCCCGCAAGGATGCACAGTTTTTGACCAATAAAAAAAGATTCTATGAAGTAGTGAAAAATAAAGGTATAAAATTAATGGTAACAAAGTACGCTTTAAGAAAAATAATTTCAAAATATTGCATAACAGCTATCATTAGGTGTAATAAATGAGTTTGTTTGGGTACCGACGCAATAATTCAGGTGATATATTTCAAATTATTTTCCTCAATCTAAAATTATTTGCGATGTTAATGCATAGGCAATCGAAAATAATCGTGGTCAAAACAACAGGAAATATTACATCCGACTAAACCCTCGAAGTGCAATATTGCTTTAGCGGAGGTAAAGCTTATATTAAATCAAAACAGCAGAAAATATAGGTGACTCGCCTCTAGCACGTGGACCGCTGAAATCAGGCCCGTCGCCGTCACGGCGTCCTAACCTTCCGCATGACCCAGGTTCTCACCGGACACGGTAAGTTCGGGAGGTTCCTGTTCCGGATTCGTGCGGAGCCGACGCCCGGGTGCCACCACTGCGTGGACTGCCCGGAGGACACGGTGGAGCACGCGGTCGAAGTGTGCCCCGCTTGGGCAGAGCATCGCCGTATTCTCGTGAGGGCGATCGGTAGCGGCGATCTCTCGCGCCAGGCCCGGGTACGGGCCATGGTCTGGAGCGAGGAGGGATGGCAGGCGGTCGCCTCCTTCTGCGAAGCAGTAATGCTAGCAAAGGAGGAGACCGCACGCGAGAGGCAACGGCCAACTTTGTGAAAAATATGCACCACGTCCGCGCAAAACGGCCGAACGCTGAGCATAATGCTGTGACCACATGCAAAATGCGCGACGAGTCTACGGACTCACTTTAACAGGACTTTTACTGGTATATAAGGAGCTACTTTTATTTGAGAAAAAGAATTTCAAGTGGTTCTTTTATGCACAGTAACCTGCGCATAAAATAAACTTTTTGAAATTTTTAACAAATGGTATTGTCGTGAGCATCAGCTGTTTCAACAAATTCAGCTTTATTTATAAAGTTGATCTTCTGTTTCTCCATCTCCCAAGCTCTGACCAGGCTACAAAAACCGCAGTCCAAAATTCTTCGTCAGCTTAAATGCATAGCGCGCCAGTTTTAGTTTCAGAGTTAATTAAAAAGTAAGTTTAGAGTGTAGCGTGTGTTGAAAAGCAGTTTGTTTTTATGTAAAGAAAAGTTTTCTAGATTGCTCCGTGAAAACTAAAAGAGCCAGTTGTAAGTTATGATACAACTAGCTGTGTTCAGCGGTTTTATTCATGGTTTAATTTATATGAAATCTGAAATGGTCGGCGTGTGATTTTACAGCTTAACCTTTAATAAGAATAGAACCATTATAATTATAGAAAAAAAAAAACATAAAACAGATAAGTTTCATGTCTCATTTAAGATAAAACTATCAAGTGCGAATTTTTTTTTGTCCGTTGTAAACGCATATGACTGCACACTCTTTTTGTGTCTAGGTGGGAAATCATCCAATGACATCTCCCGCCATTATAAGACGTATCAAACTTTAACTATCTAAAACCCACTCCTAGTTCCTTCGGTTATGTTATATTTCAGGACCGGGTTTTCCTGTTATAAGCGAACCCATGGCCACAGCAGGCTTCGACCCTGCTGGGCCTCTACAGTTTGCTGACATCTCCTTGAGACTTGGACTCGGTCCAGACGGTTACTGGATGATCAGACGGCGAGCTACCCATTACTCGCCGACACCGCAATGGATCAAATATTTGTTTGACCCACAGATAATTTTTCCCGGTGTCTTGTGTCAGTGAATTTGAAACACAGGTCTATAAAGAAAAAAATATTAGTTCCAGAGATAAAAATCTTATTCAAATAAAAAACCAAATCTTTCAGCTTTATTATATTTTTATATAGGTATAGATAGACATTAATATAAGTGGCCTATCTACGCTATCGGACGCAATAGAGTGGGCAGATTAATTTTATCAGTAATTATATCGACTGTCGAGTACCTTCCTCTGATGGTCATGGTTGGGCAAAGCATTTATGGAACTAATCTATATATATAAAAGCGAAGTACCACTCACTGATTAATGACAAAATCTCGAAAACTACGTGGGTGGTCTGAAGAGTTTCCGAACTTAATGTGAAGAAGCACTCTTCAATAAAAGCTAGTGAATGTAGTTGTGCATCTTTTGATAGTTACTCACCAATATTTCAGCCATTTTGGACGCGCAGATGTTATTTGACAGTTATTTGAATGAGTCCATTTCACTACGTTTGCGCGCGGCTCACACCTCAACGGTCGCCACGGCGAAAATTTACGAATTTCGGTTTGAACTGCTTGATTATCCGCCTCGCTCACTAGATCTAGTCCCAAGCGACTTTTGTTTGTTCTCATATCTAATAATTTCGCTCGGAGGATAGAGATTTTCGCCAAATAGGGAGGCAATCATCTTCGCGATTAATTATTGTTTAGAAAAAAATGCCGACTACCATTTGAACGGGTTAGAGAGATGAGGGCATCGCTGGGAGAAGTGTGCAGTTACAAAGAGTCAATGTAAAAAAGAAAAATAAATTGTAAGAAAAAATGTCTTGTATCTTTGTTAGGTCGGAAAATTTCAGACAACCTGTGTATAACATCTTCAATCTTCATACTTAAAATTTGGCAGGTAGGTTCCTTCTAGTTGTAGACATCCGCTAAGAACGGATTTTACGAAACTCCACCCCTAAGAGGGTAAAACTGGGGTCAGGCTTGCGGACGGCGAGCAATGTGTAGTTCGCTGTCCGATCATTGTTTCGATTGTTATGTCAGCCAATGGCTCAATAGCCACGAACCTCGACCAACATCTTAGGAGGCTGTCGTTAGGCGGCTGGATCAATGGTTTGATAATTTCTTGAAGCAAAATTGGGTATACCTGTTAAAACAATTGTATGTGTTAATAAATAAATAATAATAACTTCTTTATTTTGTACTAAACAAAAATTAACACATTTTTTTTTCTCCAAACATTTGTAGTCATTTAAAATATTTCGTAAAGAAAGAGTGGGCGCGTGGTGGGAACATATCGCTATCTCTTTTCGACGAGAAAAACCTAATGGCGGTGACGTCATATTGTAGTTTGTGCATCCTTTTTCTGTTACTTGACATTTTGCCTTTCCAAACGCTTATTACTCAATTTCGAAATTGGAAGAGCCAATTTGACGCCATGTTTTTTTGTTTTGATTTTAATTAGTCGTAGTTTGCGTAAGGTTTTAGTTACGTATTTTTTAAATAATTCAATAACTTATTAAATTATAAATTTCAAAATTAGTCGGAATTAAAAAAATCTTTCTTTTTACGATTCTTGATGAAGTTGCTTTTTGATACAAAAAAAAAATACAAAATGAGTCAAGTACCTAGATGGTTTCTAAGTTACTTAATTTTGAACGGACTTAAAAATAATCCTACAATTTGCGATTTTGAATACCTAGAGTTATTTTTTGAAACCATAATAAAAAAAAATACAAAATGAGTCAAGTACCTACCCAATTCCTTAGCGATAAAACTGAATGTCGTCAGAGGGTTTAATTTAAAAGGCCTATAATTAGTTACATACCTGGCCCAATTAACATCGATAATTAGTCCCCCTCTAATTTGCAGCCGCTTGAAAACCTAGGCGGGCGTAATGAAAAGCACTTGTAACCAGAGTACGTATGAGTAAATCAGGGAAGGATGGCAAAATGGCGGCCAAATTTCTTGCTTTAGAGATTAATTGAGCATTTTGGCGAAAATTTTCGCTTTATACAACGTTTGCCGTAGGTAAATGTTTTCTGATTACTTACTTATTAACCTGAGGCCTAAACACGTTTAATATCATGCGGATTTCATCACGCATGCGGATTTGCTCTGCATGCAGAAAATTTCACAGGGCAAAAATGCATCTCGCGTGCGTATTACACGCATGACAATATATAGGGTGACTGGTAATTAGTGAACGACACTTAAACACGTGATTGTAGTCATGATAACAAATAACTTTTATTATGCGACCAAACCTGAAATCGCGAAAAAAATCTGGTGGTCAGTACATTTATGTTCGCCTAACTAGTCAAAATGTACTGAACTTGGCTGTTTTTTTTCGCGATTTCAGGTTTGGTACCATAGTAAAAGTTGTTTGTTATCATGACTACAATCACGTGTTTAAGTATCGTTCTTTAATTACCAGTCATCCTATATACTCATTTGAAAAGAACATTTGCGGAGGTTACGCATGCGGAGCAAATCAGCATGCGAGATGTTTGTACCATATTAATAACACTTTTAACGATCCATTTGACGATCTAAACTGAATTGTCAAGGGATGCGGCTAATATAGGCTGTGTAGGTCCATCTCTCTTTTTCGCTCGCGCGCTTTACATTTTAAAATGTCATAGTACCCCTGATGTAAAGTATACAAATTCAACACCAAAATTAATAAATATTGTAAGTGTTGGAATGGTGAGAATATCCACCAGTTATTTAGTATATTAATATTTTGTTATGTTGCAACACTGCTCTTTCTCTTTTATCATGGCTTGTACGCGGATCACCGCTATGTCTAGTTTAAGAAATCTTTTTCTGAAAATAAAGTGTTTATTAAAAGAAATCCATTGTTCTGAAAGTAAGTAAGTGTATTTTAACAATAACGAGACAAAGCCAGCTTCCTCAGGTTTCAGTCAATTATTTCGTTCGTCGCCCGGTTTCATATAATTATTTTCGTTTGAAACTTATACTTACCGGATGAAAATATGATGAAACCAAAGTAATATTCGTTTTCAGAGAGGTTGATAAATAAAGAGAACAACGGAAGAATAGTTAGAAAGTGTTTAAGGCCTGCGCTAGAGGGACAATGTTCGGCGTAATTTTCGTCCTTAATAGAGGTTCCTTAAAACTGTACACGCCTATTTTTTAATTAGTGCACAAAAAAATGGGGCTCAATCAGTACCCGTTACTGATCATATTTGTGAAGTCAAAAGTACAAAAAACGAAATCTCAAAATTAACCACGAAAATTTTTCATTAGTGGTAAATTCATAATTCAATCACTCATAACAGCTACTACTATAAAATACTAAGCAGTGTTTTTCCATTTTTATTGACCTTCTTTCATTCATAAACAATAACCTGTACAATGTTTCCATAAATTGAGTGAGATTTTGGGATAAAAACAAACGCTCATAACTTTGCTGTTTATGAATATTATTTATCGAGATTTTAATTAAATAATAAAAATACCTTTTATAATAAGCCCTTAAAGTATTTGCACTAATTAAAAAATGGTGGTGTATAGATCTCATACAATGTATTAAAAGTGGAAAAGTCTCCCGAACAACCGAAGACATCGATAATAAAATAAAAAAGTATGGGGCAGTCCTAGAAAAAAAAAAAAAAGATCTAACGTGAATAGGCGCAGCAACATGTTAAGCCAACCAAACTGGAGGGATGAACCTAATATGCTCTTTTGCGTAACGAAATCTAAGAATATTTGCTTCCATAGTGTTTTTTTTTTTTAATGTGGATAATCTGCCATTAACATCTGCCGCTCTAGGGCGGAGCCGAATGGCGTGTCAGACTTTTACTTACTAAACCACACCTATGTTCCTTTTTTACCTTGCGTTCCAGGACCACGGGTTGGCCCCAGTAGGCTTCGGCAGTGCTGAACTCCTTCGGTTTTGCTGACATCTTTTTGAGGCACGCATTACTTCTAAACCGCACGTTTCACTGCATTGAATCCGTGGGTAAATTCTTTACGGACACTTTATATATTTATTTATTATATACTTTATTTAACACTATTAAACATACAAAAGGAAACTAATAACTAAAACACATACATACAATGGGCGGCCTTATCGCATTCAGCGATCTCGTCCAGGCAACCTGGAATGGACAGCAATTGCCTGGACAAAAAATGGGGCTGTCAATGGTGTGACAAAACCAGTATCATAAATATATATTATAATTGATACACAGATATATACATATATTATATAATAGATACATACTTATTGAAAACTATAGACAGAGATATAAATGACGATTATCGATATTCACAGCGACAGGTAATGTTCCAACAAGTTTTTTAATAAAAAAACTTTTTACAAAAAAAATACAACCGACTTCAAAAACCACCAAAAAATGCAAAATAACTTTCAATTTCGGAAGTCGGTGTTTCTATAATAGTTTGGTCTCTTCGCTATTTAACACCGACTTCCGAAATTGAAAGTTATTTTGCATTTTTTTCGTGGTTTTTGAAGTCGGTTGTATTTTTTTTGTAAAAAGTTTTTTATTTCACACTTTTTAGTAGTAGTGAGCGAGGAGGAGTGGCAGGCGGTCGCCTCCTTTTGCGAAGCAGTAATGCTAGCAAAGGAGGAGGCCGACCGCATTAGGCAAAGGCGCACACGCCGCCGCCGCCGCCGGGTTTCTGACCCCGATTTCCGGCCACCGTAGGCGCGGGCTCGCGGACGGTGGGCAATGGGTAGCTCGCTGTCCGTCCGTCCGGTAACAGACCGGTCCGAACTCAGGTCGTCTACGGCGCGCACTGTTCCCGCGCGCCTCAAGGAGTTGTCAGCAAACTGTAGGGGTCCAGCAGGGCCGAAGCCTACTGGGGCCAAAGGTTATGCGAGAGTGTCACCACGGGCCCCGGGACAAAGGCAAGGAACGGAAAGGTAGGTTTTTAGTCAGTAAAAGTCTGACACTATTTCCCGCCCCACCCAAGGGCGGGATTTATCATTGGATGATTTTACCTACCAAAAAAAAAAACCCCCTCAGCCAAACTTAAATAGGTACCTTCCGCCATTCGGTTTCATCATCAAATCATCATGACAATTCTAATAATACCAAACACGGCTAAGATACACTGATTTATTACAAAGTTCCGGCTCTTACCTACCTTCCGTCTTCATCATCAGGTCAGTTCTATGTACATCTCCCCTTTTTCTTTTAGTCAGCCACCAACTACATGTATAAACAAAGCAATTTTACTTGTTACGACAGTTCTGCTAAGGTTTTTTGAAGAATGCCGTTCTATGTCTTCGTAGTTCATCATCAGATCAAAACAATATTTTTATAAAACCAACTCGAGAGTATAATCTTTCAATCAAAACAAAAATTTTCAAAATCAGTCCACAATTGACCGAGATATCGGCGAACAAACATATACAAACGACAATTATTCTGCTATGATTTTTTGAAGAGTTTCGTCCTATATCTTCGAAGTTTATCATCAGATCAAAAAGATATTTTTATGGGACCAATTCGGAAGTATAATCTTTCAATCAAAACCAAAATTTTCGAAATCAGTCCACAATTGACCGAGATATCGGTGAACATACATAAAAAAAAAAAAAAAAAAAAATACATACAGCCGAACATAGAACCTCCTCCTTTTTTCGAAGTCGGTTAAAAACAGGCAACGATTGAGCGCGTTTAATTACTTTATTCACGATTCTATACTTTTTGTCGTCTGCAGACAAAAATCCCTCGTCTGCGCAAGCCTAATTTGTATCATACCTAAATATTTGCTCTGATTTTTAGATAAATTTACTCATGAGTGGCCTTCACACTACTCAAATTCAAATAATGTCAGTCTAATTGTAATTCAGGGTCGTTTTGATAAGAATCTGTGTGTTTTTACGTCACAGCTTCACAGTGAAACGTTTGTTGTATTGTCAAAGTGTCACAAGGCTGAGTTTTTTGACATAATATGTGAATATTGTAGAACGGATGTGTTGTTCCGTGCCTGTATTTGTTGTCGGTCATTATTTTTCTACTATTTTTATGTGCTGATATTATTTTGTCATTATTCTTAAATTTCGTGGGTTTATAAATGAATGTACTTTTATAAACTGAGGACGTATGTGGCGCCAGTGACTGAAAAGTTATTTGGTACCTAAAAAAAAATATCATTCACAATATTATAAGTCCAAGAAAGAATTGGCAAAGTGATCGCAGAAGTTTCAGATACTAGCAGAAACTAAGCTATTGCTTGTATTATGAAACGTAGAGTTCAGCCGACTAAAAAGTTGAAAGGGAATAATTTATATTGGAATAGTCATGTGAAGAGCAAGAGTAAGTAACTTGTGTTTCATTCCGCCTCTTTACATAACCATACCAAGACAAATGATTCCCTTGCAACTTTTCAGTCACTGGCACCACTTTGAAATTTCCTCACGTCGCTTGATCCATTTTCGTCACTACACAAATCTATATGAACATTCTCATCTACGCTACATGTAATCTTTTTCATCTGTCTTTCACAGCCCAACATTTTGATACGGGCTGGTAGTGTCCAGTTATAGGTATTTAAAAAAAAAAATGTAACTGATGTTTTTTTTTTGTAGGAAATTATCCGATGACTTCTACCGCTCTTGGGCGAAGTGGGAGGACGTCTCAGACTTTAACTGGCCTAAACCCACTCCGGATTATCCTATCCTATGTTCCTTGTTTTACTTGCGTTCCTGGCCCCGGGTTTTCCTTTCAGAAGCGAACTCTTGGCCCCAGTAGGTTTCAACTCTGCGGGGATTTGCTGACATCTCCTTGAGGTGCGTGTGGAACGCTACGCGCCGTCGACGACTCGAGCTCGGTCCGGTCCGGATGGCTACCGTACGGCCGCACGAACTTTGTTTCAGTTAATAGTTGAAAGGTACAGGCAAAGAACTAGGAACGTACAATATTTGTATATCATATTGGAATCACATTTATATATAACTAGCTGAGCCGCAAACTTCGTACCGCCTAACAGTCGGATAATATTGTTTCGTGAATTTTTCCATATTTTCTTACTTTCCCTGAAGTATCACGAATATTTCAAGACCAAAATTGGCCAAATCGGTCCAGCCGTTCTCGAGTTTTAGCGAGACTAACGAACAGCTATTCATTTTTATACATAAGAAGATATAATTTCATTCTCAAATACTGGTTGCTACGAAAACTAAACAAATCTTGTTAAAACTAGTTTACTGCAATTTTTAGTCTGAATAAAAAGTAATTTATCTTCTATACTTTAAATGGTTTTATCTCAAAGTCATATAATAAGGACATACCCTCTTATCTACTGGTTTGCACAAAAGCTCAACGGATTTCATTAAAACTACGATATAGCAAACTTAGATTTCAATAAAAACAATTAATATTTTAAACTTTAAATGGGTTTAACTCAAAATTAATGTTCAAGTGGACATTCCCTGTTCTTTGCCTGTACCTGTTACATTTTCCACAGTCGGTCGAATCAATGCATTTATGGAACAATTAAGTTAGTTATGTTGTGAAATTGCAGCCGCCATGATTTTACGATTGATTTGTTACACGTGCGAACACTCATTCATAATTTCGTTTGTATTTTTTCTATGTAAGTGAAAATTGCTTCATTTTGACCTTAATTTTGGTTCGTTTAAGGTGAGTAAACATTCAGATGCTCTTAAACTAACTGGAAAAGTCTGGGGAGAGGATAGTTTTACTTTACTCTTACCACGTCAGTGATTACCATCAACAGATAGTAGGCATCCCCATTGATGAACCATGGATTGCAGGACGAATCCCGGCCTCCGTAGGTGCAGGGACCATCATCGTCCAACCGCGCCCGAGTTGTCGATGACGGCGCGTTCAACGCACGCCTCGAAAGACATGCCAGCAAAACTGTAAGAGACCGTAGGGGTAAGAGGCGTAGTCCTGGAACGCAGAGGGCCACTGAAGGACACTAGTGGGTATTAGTCAGTAAAAGTCTGATATACCCTGTCGCTCCACTCATTAGCGGGATCAGTCAACCAATATAAATTTTAAAAAAAGTCACTGGATGATTTCCGGGATTATTTGCCGCGTAACTGACAAATACGATTTAATACCATAGACAAAACCCTGCTTCTTTATACAAACCCCTATATTTCAAAGTTCATCCTTCGTTCTTTTGTTTTCAAGTAGGTCCCATATTTTTCACAGTCCGCCTTCCTGCCTCATAGCGCCATAGATTACATTCAACTAACTAATGAGTTTCCGTACGCCGCATTCGCTGCTAATTACCTCGTATTTTATGTTTAAGTGCTAAAAATATTCGCCAAGTTTATTTGTTAAAAAATTCATAGAGATACTGTCGAACCCTGGGTGCTTCGGGCTCGACTACCGGGATCAATTATCTGTACTTTGAATAAAATAACTGGGACTCTGTATGGCGATATATTATAAAAATAACTTCTTCACTCTTTGAACGACTACATGGAACTGGATCAAACAACAAAACAATCTACTCTTACAAATATTCAAATTAAATCTAGAATACTAACAATCTTCGAACCCTTATACAGCCAGTATGCTAACTTATGAGGACACGCATGAGTCTGCATATAATCTTATGCAAACTCATTACGCAGACGTAACAATACCACAAATGGATAAAGTGAGAAATGAGTGTATCAGAGGAAGTTTGAGAGTGGCGCTGGTGACTAAACAACGGCGAGGAAATTTCTGATGAAATTATTAGACAATAATATACGAGTATGTCACAATGATTTATACTGGCGAAATTATTTACTAAGTTTTATCAAATCAAGGTAATGTGCAGTCTAAATATCTCTCTGTTCTCATGGTTTTCATAGAGATACCATGGATGGATAAAGTGAGAAATGAGTATATTAGAGGAAGCTTGAGATTGGCGCCAGTGATAGAAAAAATTAAAGAGTTGGTGTTACTAAAGTAGTTATGAGTATACATGTGGAGGAATGGAAAAGGAAAGAATAGAAGGATAGATTATGTGAGAAGTGATATGGCAGAAAAGGGAGTTTGTGATAGCATGACGGTTGATAGAACGGATAAAAAAGATGTTGTTCCGACCCCAAATAAAACGGGAGAAGAGCAGGAAGATGATGATGATTCATAGAGATACAATTGAAATTGTGCTTTAATATGTGAAATTGATCTGAGAAGATCAGTCAGTTTTGATAGGAATAGCTGGAGGCGGTGGCAAAATATAGTAAGACAAGCTCAAACTTTACTACCTATATCTCCTCTTGAACGACATTAAGTACATATTTTTCTGCTTACATAGAAATTATATGCCTCTTGAACGTCATTAGGTACCTACATATTTTTCTGCTTACATAGCAATTATATGTATTTTATTAGTTATGTACCCTCGGTACATATTACATCACGAACTGCCTACATAATATCTATTCTTCTCCACTGTTAAATCCATTCAAATTGTTAGTTTCTACTGTATTTTATTATTATGGTGTAGGTAATAAAAAGTGTGAGTGATTGAAGTTCGTACACTGTACTTTATGTAATAGGTAACATAACGAATTATGTATACCTATATAATTTTTTTATTATTGATGGTTCTAGTGTTGCCAGGCGTCCGGATACAGCCGGACGCGGTTAGATTTGTCATTTGTAATTCAGCTTTCCCTTGTAACGCTAGCGCAAGCGGAGTAGACTAGCAATTTTATCAATCAGTGAGATTTATTGTTGTTTCATCAGAACTGTAAAAAAATCGTCGGCCTTTTTAGCTAAATGTCCGGTTCAACTGGCTGGCCTGTCCGGCTTTTTGGTTTCAAGACCTGGCAACTCTAGGTGGTTCGGTATTTCTACACATGGTGGTTAGTAATTATGTGGTTCACTATAAAGCACGCTAGCCTAGAAGTACCCTATTTACTGTTGACAGAATGACTCCCACAAAAGATTGAAGAGAGAAATTTCATGCAATAATGGTACTATCACATATGTATGTCTATGTCACACACATCAGAACTTAGTCAACAATTTAATAGAACAGTTCCCTGTTTAGTTAATCGATGGTTTATTTCAAGAAGTCCTTGAGGCGTGACAAATGGCTGACATCAAGAAATCAATAGGTCAACATAATATACGAGTATGTCGACGATGACTGTGCACTTGTGTGATAGGAGGGTCTCGTGCCAGTTTGAACAGCCCTTGAAAACGCTTGGAGTATGAGTCAGATGTCCCACTAGTTACTACCAGCGGATTCGCTCGCGTAAAACTAGAAGGAACATATTCAAAATCAAAATAGTTTTTATTACACATAGGCCTACATGGGCACTTATAAAACGTCAGAAGCTAGTGCATGCTGTTGCTGGTATAAAAAGGTATCCGACGTGCTATTCCATTTCTAGCTGTGTGCCTCATGTAAATTAGTTTAATCGTGATTCAGCAGCAGTTCGAGCGTGAAGTAAAACATAAATGCTCTTGCGTACACTTACAAACTTTGGCCTTTATATTATTACTAGCTGTCCCGGCGGACTTCGTACCGTCTAATAGGCACTAAATACTTTTTTTTTCTCACCTTTTAAACCTCCCCTGGACTATTACGAATATTTCACCCAAAATGAACCAAATCGGTCCAGCTGTCCTCGAGTTTTAACGAGACTAACGAACAGCTATTTATTTTTATATATAAGATTAGTGTGATATTAAATGAGGATGTGATGAATGGAGGGCTTCCGTCCTAGGTAGGGCGAGGAGTGTAAGAAATCTTTGTGTTCGAGAGCGGCGGTAACTCTTTCGAATAATCCTGCTGCCGTTTTGTTCCCAGAGGTTCATGATTCTATTGTCCTTCATTTCCCATCGAGTCCATTAAAAAAATCATGTTTTGAAATGTTCCTACAAAAATTCCCAACGGGTCCACGAGATTTGTTTAAAGCAAAGTGAGAAAAACAATATCTTTGTTGTCTTAATCAAAATAATCATAGGTACCAACCAACTATGATTATTATGATTCACTTTGATACTTTTTAAATTGTGATTTATAATTTTTAAGTCTATCTAGGTTAGTGTAAGATTAAAATTATTTCTATAGTTGTTATAAAACTGTTTTTTATTTCATGTTTTTGGCTGTTCACCTCTTTGGAGACATGCATGTAGAGTTATGTTTACCGTTTTATAAGTACTGCGTATATAACATAAAAAAATATTCATTGTCTGTTATTTCATAGAAATAGTAAACATTTATCCCTTATCAAAGTTTTTACTGCTGACTGTACCAAACATTCTCATGGACTCGTAGGGAAAGAAAATACTTAATATTTTAAAATGACACGGACTCATTGGGAACTTATGTTCGAAATTTCATTTTTCGAAAACAATGGACTCGTGGACCTTTGGAAACAACCCCTGCAGCCCTGGCATGTTAATGAAGAAGGTGGAAATGGATTCCTTTTGGTGACTTACATTTGCTACTGTCAGGGATGACCTACTGAAAAAAAAACAAGCAGGTCTCCTTTTATTTATAAAACTGAATAATTATGGACGCTGATTGAGGACGCAGCAGAAATGGAATTTTAATTTTACACTGGAGGCTTTATTTGTTGAGTTTAGTAAGACACATAAAAGTAATTTGACAGTACTAGTGTCGTCATACGAAAATTATATTTTTAATATTTAAATGTTGCAGTTTCAACAAAAACGTTTCCACACTAGGAGTAACACCTGTATCGTATAGTGCGTCCTCAAACATGTAAACTCAAATACACAATTTTTAAAACAAGTTCGCCGAATATAATTTTAAGTAGACTATGTATCTGTCACCGGTAAATTGCAAACTCCGTATAATTGTAATAAATCTTTAATAGATTATAATTTCTCGATAAATTATAAAAAAATCGTTTAGTACACGATAATCCACATCCAAATTCATTAGTTTGTAACATACCTAACCGTGTCTTATTTAGAAAATATAGATTATAATTTCTCGCGATATTTTACAATCTTGTATATAATCAAAGTTTACAATCTTACGGCGTTTGCAATTTTACGGTGACATATCTATGACAAACATGTGCAAACACAAATTAGCTTTAAATAAATCGGAATGGATATTTGTGTAACTTGCTGAATAAAAGTAATCGTGAAAACTTACAGTTGATAGCAGTGTTGATACAATGAATGTCGTATTTGACTTTGATTGATAAACGGCACCAAATACACGTTTTTTTGTTGATATTGACTTGTTAGTGTCAATACGGTGATTGATTGCTGATAAGTTGTCATACCTACAAAAACTGTCAAACAAAATCTTACGGCTGTTGTTTTTGTCGACTGTTGTAAGATCTTTTTCAGTGAATTTTTTTTTATGTATGATTATTTGTATGAAAAACAAAAACATGAGTTTTCGCTTCAATCGCCGTTTTAGCGTGAAGGAGTAATAATCCTCCTAACCAAACAATCATGGAAACCAATCTCATCAAAAACTGGTCAAGTACGCAGGAAATATTATAGTAGGTACTGAGTACACGTACACGTCTCACCAGTCGTGTGAAGTTACCCCCCATTCTTTTGTTGAGATGACGTCAGAATAAAGGAATTGGGGCGTGGCCAACTCCAAGCGTTCACGCTAATCGAAACGATTGTAACTTGGCTGGGGGGCAGGCCACAGATTAAGTTAGTCGTAACGAAATTTGTGCGCTCAGTGCTATTTGTTTTTACGTTAACGCTATCGAAACGTTTGGCTCTCTGATTGATTAGAACGGGCCAATCGGAGCACTGAACGTTACACACGTGTCGACCGCATTAACGTTAAACAAACTCGCACTAGGCACTTTAATTGGTTAAGAGCTTAAATCGGGCCAATTGGTACGCCAAACGTCACAAACTTCAACTCGAAGTAGGCACTCAGTATTAGCTGGCTTCTATTGATATGCTCAGCCAGCTATAGGTAAAAGTTTTAATTCTGGCAGATCCCTTACTGTCACCTCCGTCATCAACCATAACTAGTTAATCCTTTTTACACCCTCATGAGCTATTTATCGTTCACCTAAGTCCGGCCAAGCCAATACGTGACAAAACATTGACCAAGCCACTGCCAGAGCAAATTGGATCGTGTCCCTATACTCTTAAAGTTAGTTATGTCTTGCAGAACGACCAAAGTTAGTTAGTATCAATTTCAGGAGCCATAACGTAGTTACGTTGGCCTTAAATTCACTTATTGCTACATGTTAGGGATGGCGTTTCTTTCTTCAGAAGATCGATTTTTGAATCTAGTCTAAAGAATCGATTCAGTAATAAACGAACGAACGAACGATTCCCTGAAAATCGATCCTTTAGTCACCGTGCAGATACTGTCATGCAATTCCCGTGCACACTCTGTAAAATGCATCCTATAAAATACAGAAAGGCTGGCTACCTTACGCCTGTGCTCAAGGCTTTGAAGATGTTACAAAAAGGTTTTAAAATACATTTGTACATGTCAAATTCTTCGATGAGGCCGTTGTTTTCTCACTGACTAACCTGAGAAGAAACATCGAAACAAATTCATCGGGCAAATCTCTTTTGAAGTCCATACAATAAACATGTAGTAAATAGTTAAATTAATCAATCATCAACAATACAGACTAATATGTGAGATGGTCTTTTGAAGAAATAACCACACAGATTTAGGCGGATCTGTCCAGTCAGTGCAAACTTGTCAGTATTTGTAGAGTAACTTGTTTAAAATTGATTTAAAACTTAATTTTATTGACCTATAAAATCGATTATTCGATTTCAGATGGCCATCCCTACTGCAAGTTATGTGTATCGCAGTCTGGAGATAGCCGTTATGTGTAATTTTTAGCTTGAATGGTCCTGTTTTTAGGGTTCCGTATAGCAAAAACGAGCTGTTGAATTTCGATCTGCCTCAATTTTTTTACGTCTCCGTTTTGGTCTTCTTTTAGACTAAACTGTATGCGGTCGAATACCAGTCTTGTACATTAACCTGACCTCCACAACCCATCATTGTGGGAAATCATGAAATAACTGCTCCCGCTCTTAGTGAAGCGAGAGGGCGTGTCAGGCTCTTACTGACTAAAATCCACCAGTGTTGTTACCAGTAGCCTTTTGCGATCTAGGGTCACGCTAACTCTTTCGAAGGTTCTCGCAGCCTTAATAGGCATTGGCCTTACTGGGCCCCATCCATACTACTGACACAACGCGCCGTTGTCTACTCGGGTGGTACGGCTGGACAGCGAGCTACTCATTGCACGCCGTCATGACTGTAACAACACATTTCAGTGTGTGCTTTTTTGTTTTACTTGACAGATCACATCTTAACCTGTTTGAAAGCTTCTTAACTTACTTAATATTGAATGGATTTGGAAAAGTCTTTCTATTTTCAATTTTGAATTTAAAAGCGTTTCTGTTACTTTATCGTTTCTGTTACTTTTTATTAAAAAACTTGAGACGACTACCACAAGTCTCGAATCAATGTTTTCTTTTCCCTCAATGTCTTTGGGCCCAGCAGGCCACTATAAACATGGCATTTATAGTGGTATCAGTGGCGTTTTAAAGTCCTCCAAATGAACTTCTGTCATTAAATCCTCCATGGGGAGAATGAAATGATTATCTAGCGCACCCTAGACAGCCAGCACTTGGTAACGCAGAATCTTGCTGACCATTCCTTTCACCACGATGCTAAATCCAAACCACGATGTCTAATAACTATATACATATAGGGTGACTGGTAGTTAGTGTACGATACTTAAACACGTGATTGTAGTCATGATAACAAACAACTTTTAATATGGGACCAAACCTGAAATCGGGAAAAAATTAAGCAAGTTCAGTACATTTTGTTCAGTTAGGCGAACATATATGTACTGACCAGCAGATTTTTTTCGCGATTTCAGATTTGGTCCCATAGTAAAAGTTGTTATCATGACTGCAATAATGTGTTTAAGTATCGTACACTAATTACCAGTCACCCTATATAAAAAATGAGAAACTTACTAATATATCAATGTACAGCCAAAACTACAGGTCCTAGAAACGAAATTGCACAAGGTTTCCTTTTATGACGTAAACGAGTACTACGAGAGAATTTTTCAAAATTCACCCCCTAAAGGGAAAAGTGTGGGTTCAAAATTTGTGTGGAGAAACCTATCTTCACGCGGGCGAAGCCGCTGTCAAAAGCTAGTTGTTTATACTCCGGTCCGTAGTAGCGTATTGGTTTACCCACGATCACGGCCTATGTTGTTAATATTACTTTTATAAACATTAAACACAAAGGTTCAATATCATTTTGTTAGTTCAACTCTATCTTGTTATAAGAATATTAATATTTCTTAGATGAATTGTTTATAAATGTTTGTTAAATTGTTTCAGGTACGCGCGGGTTTTAATAAAGCATATCTATAAGTCTCGGATTTAATCCTTCTATCTACCGCAGTGGTGTCAAGGTAGGCAGCTTGGTAAGAAGAGTAATTAAAACTACAATTTAGCGGGAAGTTAATAGACAAAAAATCGTAAAAAAATACTGTCTTTGTTGTCTCACAGTCGGATAAATACACACATACAATACTTTTGCAATATGCGTAATTCCTGAGTACATTATAAAAGGCTAGTTTACGCAGAATAGCAGATTTTTGGAGGTCTTTGCAGGATTAGTGTTAGACTTTTCACTGAAGTCGATTACAATTTATATATTATAGCCAGTAATCAATTACGCTAACAACAATTATGGAAAAAACATCACTCAATTTTTTTTTCTCTTGACTCCTGGGACAGATTTTGGTGCGCTTCAGTTTACTGATTGGTGTTGGCCTGAGGAACAAAATGCACTTCGTGTTTATTCTGGGCAGCACTTGGTCCAACTCCAATACAGAAGGAGGAGTTCACATCGGCGTCGGGTCGACGATGAAGTACCTGGGACTCGTCCTCGACAGCCGGTGGAACTTCAAGGAGCACTTCCGACGTCTGGCTCCCAGGTTGAATGCGACTGGGGCTGCGCTCAAGCGGCTCCTGCCGAACCTAGGGGGTCCAGACGCCTCCTGCCGGAGGCTCTACGCAGGCATCGTTCGGTCCATGGCCCTTTACGGTGCGCCGGTGTGGGCGCCATCGCTACGGAAGCGAGTGGCGGCCCGGCTAACCGCCTGCCAGAGGGTCATGGCCATCCGGATGATCCGCGGATACCGTACGGTGTCCTGTGAAGCGGCGAGCCTCCTTGCAAGCCTACCACCATGGGATTTGGAGGCAACAGTCCTTGCACACATGCATGACTTACGCGTGGAGATGCAACGTCGGGGCGAAACTCCGCTGCCGCGACAAGTCGCGGCATGGCGGTCAGAGCTCCGGCGGGATCTCATGGTGAAATGGCGAGAACGATTGTCGCAACCTCGTGCTGGGCACGCCACGATCGAGGCGGTAAGGCCCCTCTTTGAGGCGTGGCTGGAAAGGCCCCACGGCGTCGTCACCTTCCGTTTGGCGCAGGTGCTGACGGAACACGGCAAGTTCGGTCCGTACCTGTACAAGATTCGTGCGGAGACGACGCCCGGGTGTCGCCACTGTGCGGACCGCCCGGTGGACACGGTGGAGCACACAGTCGAGGTGTGCCCCGCTTGGGAAGAGCAGCGCCGTGTCCTCGTGGGGGCGATCGGCGGCGATCTCTCGCGCCGGGGCTTGGTTCAAGCCATGCTCCGGAGCGAGGAGGAGTGGCAGGCGGTCGCCTCCTTTTGCGAAGCAGTAATGCTAGTAAAGGAGGAGGCCGACCGCATTAGGCAAAGGCGGACACGCCGCCGCCGCCGCCGGGTTTCCGATCCCAATTTCCGGCCACCGTAGGCGCGGGCTCGCGGACGGTGGGCAATGGGTAGCTCGCTGTCCGTCCGTCCGGTAACAGACCGGTCCGAGCTCAGGTCGTCTACGGCGCGCACCGTTCCCGCGCGCCTCAAGGAGTTGTCAGCAAACTGTAGGGGTCCAGCAGGGCCGAAGCCTACTGGGGCCAAAGGTTATGCGAGAGTGTCACCACGGGCCCCGGGACAAATGCGAGGAATGGAAAGGTAGGTTTTTAGTCAGTAAAAGTCTGACACTATTTCCCGCCCCACCCAAGGGCGGGATTTGTCATTGGATGATTTTACCTACCAAAAAAAAAAAAAAAAAAAAAAAAAAAAACTCCAATACAGAGATTGACAACATCCTTTACTTTTTAATTTCAATAGATACCTAGATAATAACCACAACATATCTGTGTTTCCAAAGTATGTAGAGAATTTGTAAACGTCATTATCTCGCAGTTGAATGCAAATGGGGTTGCCGCTCTTAATATGACAGGGTAACTTTTAGCAGACATTATTTAGCATAATGAAACCTGCTCTAGCTTAATTATTGAACTTGCAAAATAAACTTGAAAGCACTTTAAAATGGCTTTTCAAGGTTTTAAACTAAACGGAACACCTGTCCCCAAATGAGCCTTATTTTAGCCATTCAGTCAGAAAAAAACTCGTTTTAAATAAGGACAAGGCCAAGTATACAGCCTAGGGCCTTATCATAGTCCCGTAAGAGAGGTTATATGGGCCTGTATAGGTTGGGCTTTTTGAAGTCCTCAAATTTGCACTATGTTCACTTGGAGGACTCAAGCATTAGGATCATGTACGTATTTGTTGTTTGATAGATATCGCTGTCAGTAATAAGACCGCCGTTGGAGCCATAGATTTAAGTTTATTTATAAGTTGGTGTATGATAAAGTTTATTCTATTAGAAAGTTCTCTAAGATAACAGCAATATATCAGTTTCAATGACTACTTACCCAAGTCTCTGACTCAGCTAACACATAATTAAAACTTTAATTATGAAGTTGTTTCTCAAAAGTTTTCCATGATTTTCACTCAGTTTATTTCACAAGTTTAGGAGATAAATTAACAAAGTTCTCTGACGTCATTATACTTTTAATTACAAAAAAAAGCAATTTGTGCCGTCGAGATGGCAGCGAAAATTTATTTTTTGTGTACTGTCGTAATAAAAATGGCGACATTTTGTTATGATGAGTTTGCCAAACGGGTGTAAAAGTAAATTAACTTTGAAGGACAGATAACTTGGCGGAAATTGAAAAGTTTTTTCTTAGGATCGGTTTTATAAGCTGGTTTTTGAGGCTTTGGGATTTTTTGAATTAGTCCACCGCGGCCCTGGAACGTAAAGGGTAATTAAAGGAACACATGTGGGTTTTAGTCTGCAAAAGTCTGACACACTTTCCACCCAGGGCGGGAAAAGTTATTAGGTTGTTTTACACTTTTTTGTGGGCGAGAGCTAGACGAACAGAATTGTATTAAGTAAATAAACCGCTCACTTACCTACAGTCATAAATAACTATCATTTAATTTAGACAAAGGTTAAAACCTTACCACTTCAATATTATCTAATCAGTGCCATAGTGCTGGTGTAATAACTATTTACATCAAAATTATCTAATTTAACGTGAATTTAACAATCAATCATTTACCGTTACCGCCAAAATTCTAACTGACAGCTGTCAAAACGAACTGTCACCGATCTAATAATATCCTGGCATTCTCGACACGATTACTGAAGGGTGGCTAAGAGCTTACTAGAGAGTCTGTCGACATATTTCCTAAGTGTTACTTGGAAGCAGTTTCGCCACTGGACTTAACACAATACTTTTTAAATCTGAAGAGAGAAGTGGTCCCGTGATGTGAATAATAAATATTCATAATTATCTACATTTGCTGACCTTTTTATAGGCACCTACGTGCATAAAAATAATCGATATCTACTGCATATTTGCGTGTTTGCGTGCTGGGTAAAATTAAATAGCTTCGATACCGTATATTTTTTATTATATAAACAATTTTTATCGAATTACAAACAGACTATCTTTATGTTTAAATGGGCGATGACCATTAACTTCTCATTAGCACGTTTACTGTTAATTTTAATAACAATACGTAGTAATTTTGTATAATCGAAGACCACAAATAAAGGTTTTGTTTGAGTCAAACCTCGCATGTCAATGGGCGCCAAACTTTGTTAAAATATGCGAGCGACCTCTGTTTTCCCATCATCGGCGTGCTACCTTCCATCGTACGATAACACTCGTGTATCCCTGTACTTAGCAATTCCCAAACTATCAGAAGGGATCTTTAGATGATGAAGATTAATTACTCCGGGGATCCCTTAAGGCTCCCTAAAATAGTTACCTTTGTCACAAGTTAAGGCGTGTATTCTCGACATCGCGATAAACGATTATCGGTATTTATAGATTATGTTAGGCGATTAGTTTGCCGCAGCGTAATTTATTCGATTATCACAGGAGTTGTAGGGATGTGGGGATGATTTACAATGGTTTGTTGGTTGTAGAATTAATTTCCCTAAGGGCAGAGTGCGTTTGAGAACGTTGCTCAAAGGAGTTGGCGTGATAATTACATGTATCATCATGTAGGTTGCCATTATAATAATACGATGTGGCTTACATGATTTCCGAATCACGATGTGGAAATCAGAGAGATCATGCGAAGTCAATTTCGTTCCAGTTATTTATGTATTGGTAAACAAACTTCATTTGTTGAATTCAACTGAATCTCTTACACGGCCTTGTTTTAAAGAATACCTCTTTACCTAAACATGTTAAGGAAAAAATATAACGAATAACAGATAAGTTTAACGACTTGCCAGAATTTTGCAGAACAAACTAATGCTAGCAAAAGAAGAGGCCGCACGCTCGGCAACGGTCCTCACGCCCAGCCGCAGGGATTCCGATCCCGATTTCCAGCCGCCGTAGAAACGGACTTAACCGTCAGGACCGGGACGAAGTCGTCGTAGGGGCCCAGCAGGGTCGTAGCCTACACTAAAAGTGTACCCCGGGGCCCTGGAAAAGGCAAAAAAAGGAACAAGAGTCGGTTTTTAGTCATTAAAAGTTTGACATTACCTCCCGCCCTGAAAAAAAAATGTCACAGTAGACGGGGCACATTTATTGCAGAACAGAAAAAGAAATCGGTGTGCCATTGTACTCCGACTACGTATCGACTACGACTGCGTATCGAAAGACGCAATGTTGGAAGGCCTCTCACAAGGTGGACCTAAGACAAAAATCGATTGGTGTAGTGACGCTTTCAGGAGACCTATGTACAGCAGCGAACGTTTTTCGGCTGAAATGACGCCCTAAATGTTAACTGACACTCCAAGTATACGATAATATTAGTTAGTAGTAGATAACAAGCATTGATTCACTGTTCTGAAACACTAACAATGCCTGTGTGTGTCAATCATAATCGCATCAGGCAAGTTATCAGTGCGGATGTTAACAATGAATAGTGGGCGTAGTGACATGCGGTTATCGGTTATGAAACATTTGGCAGAAGAGGGCCAGAAGGTCTGTTTAACGAAACCATTTTTTTTTAACTGGAAAGATGCGAGTACAGTTTATCTGTGCATAAACCAAAGGTTGACTGTTAGACAATGTCTAATGCTAGAACTACACTGCGGACACGTGTGCCACAAACGCCGATCTGGGCGCCATAGATTTTTCATGGAAACTAGACTTGTAGAGCTACACTTGATCCACGCCACGCGACGTCGTTCTACCTACAAATCAGGCGTGTTACACGTGTGTGTCGGTCCAATGTAATTCTAGCTTAAAGCAGTGTTTTTCAAACTGTGGGTCACGACCTCTTGGTGAGTCACAGTCTTGCTTAGGGGTTCGCGGCCGCGAGTCATGTAAAAATGAGTGTTACTGATCCTAGGCTACAAAAAGGTATAACAATCAGTTATAAAGCTGTAGCTGTTCATGCTTCAATACTTTTTCTGATCTTTGTTCTACATATTTTTAACATGCAAATTATGTTGGTACCATATGAAACATATTCAACTTAGATATCTAAATACAAAGAGCAGTGCGCCCGTCCGCTTACCGCAATGGTATGATCCTAGGGGGTCCCCACTATTTATCTATTTAAAAAAGGGGTCATCTGTCCAAAACTATTGAAAAACACTGCTCTAAAGCATTAAATCCGGCTCCGTTCTTGTGTGTATTTGGGGGTATGCGGAACAGAGAGTAAAGTCCCACATACCTCCGTTGAAAAGGGAGGATCCTCCGACCAGACAGGTGTTATATCTGGTGGGCTACTGCCCGATAGATGATTTCGGGTTTGTTCTATATGTTCCAATCGCGCCGCGAATCTTACTTGCGCGATGCAGGATTAGTTCATTTGTGACGACATAGATGTCGCTACATGTACATAAAGATTCAAATAAATAAATAAATAGATGCAGTGTATAGGTACTTAATTTTTATCACTCAATGATTCGGTGCGGCATAATTAAGTATGCATTGTGCGGGCAGCATCAACAATAGTCAAATGGCTACTAGATGATCTTAATAGGTAATACTAAAAATGCATACCAGGGCTCTGGAACCAAGGCAAAGGAGTGACGGGGTAGGTTTTTAGTCAGTAAGAGTCTTACACTATCGCCCGCTCCGCCCAAGGGATGTCATTGGATGATTTTACCTATTTTAGGTAATACAGAATTTTAAAAATAATGACAATAACTTATGTAGCATAATTATAATGCTAACCAGCAGTTTTTTCTTCTAAACGTGATGTAGTATTTTTATTTTCGTTCTGTCCAGTTTATCCGTTTAGGCAGCCCGTTTATAAAGTAGTTTTTGATACTAAAATTGTCGTTTTATTTTTCATTAAATACGGATTCCTTTTCCATTTTTTTTTTTAATTTGTTAGCAAATGTAGGTAAGTTAGCCTTCTCTTAGCCAATATTACAAAAAATGCCCATTTACATTTTACTGCATCGCGCCTGTTTCAATGATTCCACGTTGGTACATATATTGTCCCACTGTTTGAACATTTCAGATACAAGACTAGACCAATTCTACATCACTATATCTACTAAGAATCCAAATATTCCCAAAAACCTGAAAAAAAAAGAACTAGGAATGGGTTTATTTCACAATATGTCAACATTTACCAACTATCCTCCATGGTAACCAAGTCACCACACGTAAAATTTTTACAGATTCCATTCTCGTTCTCACAGTAACGCAATCAATCCATTTAGCATGTGTCTAATCTCCCACAAAAAAAGTATTTTATTTTTTATAAGACTATGGTACTCCTACTCGTAGGTATTTGAAAAGAGCTTCGAATTTTGAATTTGAATTTGAAAAACATGTAAGCTAAATGTGATGCATCATCAATTCGCTAAAACGTGCAATTAATACACTGACATGGAACGCTGCAAGTCGCGTTTACTAAAACGCTTTCCAGTAATATATCGCCAAGTTCGAAGTAAAGGGTTCTTATGCTTTGGCATGCGCAATTTGTAACTGTAGCACGGTAAGCGAGCAGAAATGTTTTCGCTCTGTAAAGTTATGGAAGTGTGTGCATGTGGACTATTTGTTCTTTATTTGAAATGAATGTTAACATTTGCGACTACTTTCAAACAACAGAGCACGCGAATAAGAAATATGTATACCTTTTTTTATTTGCTAAGTAAATCATTTTTAACTATAGTAAACACTTTTTTTTCATATCTTCATCAAAAATGATATTATGAAGCTTCAAAGTTGCTATTAAGAAAAAGAAGTTCGATATGAACTTTGACGTCTAATGGACAAATTCACCAATAAAACTAATCGCGATTATTTAAAACAAAACACAGTTTGAGCATTTAATCGAGATTATAACTTCATTTTGCGTTTCACCGCTATGAATTGTATCTAGTTTACGCTAAACTCAGTTTCAATTCTTTTGTTTTCGCCCATGTTTTCGACACGGGTCTTTAAGTTCAGTTTAGTTGTACAAGTTTTTATAGTCAATGATGAAATCAGCTCTACGTCCATCTCGGCCGCCATAGAAAACGGTTTCTTGGCGAGAGAGACAAATATATTTGAATGAAATATTTATCTAATCTCGTTCGATTTTATACTAATTTTGATAGATACTGTTCTACAGTTAGATAGTATTCTATTTTAGTATATTTATTAATCAACTGATTTGATTTTTTTTTTGTGTATATTCCCTATTGGAGCTCCCTTTCGCTCCTTTGTGTGGATATTCCCTTTGTGCATAAATCCAGTCTCAACTTTAAAAAGTATTTACTTTTTGATACAGACTACAGTCACTTTGTTTTCCATTTGTATTCGGATGTAAAACTAATGCTTTTGCAATAGGTATCTGTCAGAAAATAAAGTCAGTCTCCTCGGCAAGCTTCGCTGATATAGTCAAAACTACATAAATATTCTCAGCTCCATTTTGCAGAAATTGCGCCTGTATCAACGATTCCACATATTCTGCAACTGTGTAGACACTTGAGATACAAATACAAAACTAGACCAATTTTATATCGCAATATCCACGAGGAATTTATTTACGAATTTATTGAAGCTTTCACTAAACTTAATTCGAAAAATCCCGCCAAAAAAAACCCGCACGATGTTCTCCATCGTTTTGAGATTAGATAATAACTGCGAGTCTGCGAGTTGCATACTTTTGCGCTATATGTTTGTGTTTACACGAGCGATGACGCGGCCCGCTGCTGCAATGAACGACGAACGCCCAACGCGCCGCGTGTCCGTAAACAAGGCCTTGGATATATGAGGTATTATATTTCTTCCGCTCTAGAGCGGAGCCAGAGGCCGTCTCAGAATTGTACTGACCATATCCATACCTATATTCCTTCAGTTGCCTTTTGCGTTCCACCAAGAGCATCCCTGTCATATAAAACCAAGTTTAATATCAATTGTAGTGTCAAAAGTGAGTCTTCTGCGCATAATTTGTCGAATCGTTGTAGTTCTGTTATCTACTGTTTGCTTTCTACTATGTTGGTTTATGTTGAACCTGTCACGATTTCAATTACATTATAATGTCATGTTATCAAACATGTAACTGTGCGTCAAGTTTCATTATTCATTGAGCGGAACGGAGGCGGAATATTGGTCCATTTCTAGAGGGTCTAGTTTTGAAATCAGTACCTTGGCCGTATTGTTAGGTGAAGGTAATTTAAGTCTTCAAGTTTTGAAAGTTTTTTTTTTCCGCTTACGTCGAATATACCCGACAAATACTCTCGCGTTTATTCCGCTAGGGTCACACAACCACGACCAAATACTCCATATCGTCAGCTATTCTATTACCCATGATTGAAGAGCTGAACGAGATGGAGTACGCAGTCGCAAACACACGACTCCGGTAAATACGACATGAAAACACTCGTCGGACTAATTCGACGTTAAAAGGTTATTTTATTGATTTAGCGTCCTACACGTGTACTTTTCGAATTTTTCTTCAGAGGCCTGTCTTTTTAAAAGGATCCATCCCGGACCGCTTATCGTCAACGTCAGCTTAGTTGTAAAGCTTCTTTTTTTCATCCATCGCAATTTTTTAAAAGAGGCAATGCGGAAAACGATATAGCTGAACGGTCGATTGCCATTCGGTAACTTCCGTAGCTCACTCGAATATTTCACTATACGTTCGGAAATCTGTGTTCTTTTTTTAAACGTGAGGTTTAGCGTAGTTTAATTTTAAATAGTGGCTTTCGACTGGTGGTTAGTAATTGATTTAAAGTATAATTCGTAAAAACCTTAAAATTTGGAACTTTATATACTTAATAGAAGAACTGATTTTAGTACAGTATTTCAGATAAAAATTATTAGAGATAGACACTTACTGTGTTTTCTACGAAGAAGCTTGCTAGGTAGAGCATGTCCTGGAATTGCTATTCCTATAGGTACACTAACCTTTGCTCCCTTGAAGCATTTTTTTACCTTCAGGAGCGCGAAGCCGCTTGTAGAAACTAGTAGTAATATACCTACCTAGTTTTTCTGATCGAATTTTGGTCTCGCTTGGTGTTGTAGCATAAAAAATCCAGGGTGGCCCATGGCAAAAAAATGGTTGAGAATCACATGTTTCAACACACAATTACGACACTATAGTTTTATGAAAGTTTTATAAAGAACATATAAAAATCTACTTAAACTTACAATTGAGGCAGACGAAATTTTTCACAGTTTTCAAATCCAAGATGGCTTCCGAAAGACGCGTCACGGCAGATCTCACCAAATTGGTTTAATTAACTCAAGAATAAGATTGTAAACAATGTTCCTGGAGTTTGTGTTATTATTCATAAATTATTCTAAACACCATAATCTGTTTATTTGGGCTGGCTTAGCTGCCGTCCTCATCTCGAGCTGAGCCTTTCTTAATCTGTAGCCGTGGGTGGGTTGTTATTTGACTTATTAAGGGCTAGCTTATGCCACCGACTTTGCCTGCGGGAAAATAGAAAAAAAAACATCTAAATTTTCTACGGTCCGGACTAAGCGTTTTGTCTCGTCTTTTATACCGCGTACATCGAAGGACTGGAACAGTTTGCCTGCTACGGTCTTCCTGTCCGATTATAATTTGAGTGTCTTCAAGGCTAGAGTGAATAGGCTCTTAATAAACTAGTGCACCTCATCATCAACGATTACAAAAGACAAAAAAATACTGTCTGCCTAACTTACAAAACAGCACTTTTTTTGGAATATGGATGTACACATTCTAATGTTTTTGTAGTACCTAAGTATTTTCTCCAATAATTCTCAGCTACGTTTTGCCGAGATCGCGCCTGTTTCAATGATTTCTTAAATTGTCAACATTGCCGATACTTGAGAATTTGAGATATAAAATTCACTAATTTTACATCACAATGTCCACTAGGAATCACTTTGCGAATAATTGAGACAGCCACTGAACTTCACTCGGCAGAAATCCCGCCATAAATAAACTCCAAATCACAGATATCTGTGGTGTTACCCGACTAAATAAAGCCGTCTTTAACGCGTGTATTAAGTGTTATTAACACGTAGATCCACAACTACCAAACTTGTTCATACAAAAGTAGACTCTAAACATCGGAATTAAGGCCTATAGTGGCGTGGATGTGAGAGGACACCGGTGTCCTCTGAGCTAGGACAGATTAATACATTAATTCTTCAGCACAACGCTTGAACGCGAACACCGAGCTTATCCGATAACTATGAATATTTTAACATTAATACTAGTAAATTAATTTGCTATTTACTTGGTTTTTATATGAAATGGTTCATATGGTTTATATGAAGCTATCAGAAATATAGCTAATGCTGATTGACATGTCCAAAGCTATCAAACACGAAATTGAAACACAAATTACTTTATTTCGTCGTAATGATGAAATATTAATATTATTTAGTACTTACTCCGTGGTTTAGTACGTATATTTTCTACATCAAATAACTGCACGCATTTCAACAAATATGTTTCTTTTTTGTTTTAGCATAATAACACCGTTAATAAGTTTCGAATAGAAACTAAGTATTCTAAAATCGAATGCTTTTTCAAATGGAGCTATTATTTTTAAAGAGTAAGAATGTGGAGACGGAAATCTAATTTTAAATCGATTAGTGGTGATCAGAATCGACTTCTAAAAGCGATTCGGGAAATCGCATTACGGGATAAACGACGGTGCGTCTTAACCGATCTCCTTTGTCTCGAAGGCTTTCCGAAGGGTGCATTTGTTACGCTGTAACGTTATGGTACGACCCCTATTTGTTATGTGTCTTGAAGGGGATATACACTTTATGTATATATCAGATTTTTTGACTAGTATGTTAATGGATAGTGGAAAATGGACTACCTACCAGGTGGTAAGAATACTTTAATGCTAAATAAAGAATGTTAGATTTTCAGGTTAAAAGACTGAGTTATTCGAATACGCAACTTAAAATACTTCGCATTTTTGTTTGTGTGAAAATTCAAATTAGTAAATACCACTTTAGTCAATTATCAACTAACTTAATAACTCTATTCTTAGATATTAATTACAGAATTTTCATTATCATAATGAAAATGGCAACTCTATTTTCGTCACAGTAAATACCAATTTCAGCTGTTAAATTAATAAAAAGCAATCTCGGACGAATCTCGTTTCATATTTTTTGTTACGTTTCTGCGAGACTTTCATAAAAGTCCGTAGGTATTGTTTTGGACTGTATTTGTGTGTCTTGAATAAAACAAGGCTTCTTTTCTTTCTTCAGTTTATTTCTTCCTTTTCTTTAGGCTCTCGGAGGACGACTGCGTTCTCGCACTAAACCGCGCCTAATTTATACATCTCTGGGGTGGAGCTACGGAACATTCTCGAATGCTCGCGAGAGAACCAGCCAATCAGAATTTAGCACAAAATTTGTAGAATTTTCCACGCATTAACCTTAAGTATAACGAAACTTTACCTTAACGAGAGCCTTTACAATTCAAACATGCTTTTTACATAAAATATCCATATCTTACATAGCAAACCTTATATAATCTTACTTAGGATATGCTAATCTATCCTGTAAAAATATAAAACATAGAAAAAGTCATTATCACCAATCACAAGTCCTTATCACTACGTAATCTTATTCTACGTTATCACTTAACAATAAAGGCGTTTTACGCAAGTCTCTCACTTGAAATTGGTTAGATTCACTTAAAAAACACAAACTATATATACACACACTCACTGTCTTATCAGTCTTTGCTTATTTCAGCACTTTTAGCTCGGCGTCCATTACATCTCTCCCCCCAGCGCAGCCTGCGTAGCTTCCTTCCTCATCACGACGACGAGCTTGCTGACTGGCCGCCGGAACACGCCGGTCCTGGTGCGCACTTCGACGATCCTGACGCCGCCGTCTGGTCCCGGATGCGTGCGTTCGACTCGTCCCATCGGCCATGTATTTCTGGGCAGTGTGGAGTCGACTACGAGGACCACATCACCAACTTGTAGAGGACGCGCGTCGTTCTTTGGCTCGCCTCGGGGTACCAAAGTAGGGAGGTACTCCCGGAGCCAGCGCCTCCAAAAGTGGTCTGCGAGCGCCATGCTTGCTCGCCACACTCGTCGATCGGCGTCGTCGCAGGGTCCCGTCGATGGCAGGCCGAGGGAGGACCCCAACAGGAAATGGTTGGGTGTGAGGGCCTCAGGATCCGCCGGGTCCACGCTTACGTGGGTTAGTGGACGCGCGTTGATGGAGAACTCCGCCTCGGTCAGGAGCGTTCGTAGAACTTCTTCAGCTGGCGCCTTCTCCTTCAGAGTCGCGCCGAGGGCCGCCTTCACGGAGCGCACCAACCTTTCCCACGCGCCACCTTGATTTGGCGCGCCGGGTGGTATGAACCGCCACTCCATCCGATGTAGTAGTCCTTCGTCCTTCAGGGCGGGGAGCCACTCCTCGTAAGCCGCACGAAGCTCTTGATCTGCTCCGCGGAAGTTCGTCCCGTTGTCTGAATACATAAGTCGTGGCCACCCTCTGCGTGCAGCCATTCTTCTTAGTGCCATGATCGCTGAGTCCGTTGAGAGAGACGCGACGAGCTCGATGTGCACGGCGCGGGATGTGAGGCACGTAAACAGTGCACCCCACCTCTTTTCACGGCGACGCCCCACCTTGACCATCATCGGTCCGAAGTAGTCCACCCCGCAGTTAGAGAACGGGCGGTGGAACGGGTCAAGGCGAGCGTGTGGCAGGTCTCCCGTGGCTGGCGTTTGCGGCGCTGCTCGCCGCCTTCGGCAGAGGGTGCAGTGCTTTTCCACTGCGCGCACTGTAGGTCGCAGGTGGATGATCCAATAACGCTGGCGCAGGTCGTTGGTCACGCGCTCTCGGTTAGCGTGGCCCGCTGCACAGTGCTCCCGCATAACCAGGAGTTTCGTGATGCGGTGACGGCCGTCCAGGATGACTGGCCGTTTCGTCTCGATGGGCGCGGAGGAAGCCTCGATCCGGCCTCTCACGCGCAGGATTCCGTCGTCCATTACCGGGTCCAGCCGGTAAAGTCGGCTCGATCTTGGAATAGGGCGAGCAGACTGCATCCGTGCGATTTCTTCGTGGAAACTTTCTTCTTGCGCCCGTCGGATCAGCTCGGTCTCAGCGCGTACGATGTGTCGATGTTCCAGCTGCGTCGCTCGTCGTCGGCAGATGTCGATGAAGGCCAAGACCCTTGCTGCACTCCTCACCAGGGTTTCATATTTCGAGAAACGTTCCGGGTCTGGCAGCCAACTCTCTCGTCCTGATGTCTCACTCACGTGCAGGACTTCTTCATCGTTCTCTTCCCCTGTTGAATTCCCGGGCCACTGGTCTTCTGGTAAGTACAGAAAACTTGGCCCCTGGAACCACCGATCCGCTGAGCTGATTGGCGCATCAGTTAGGCGTGTGGCATCGTCAGCCACGTTCAAGTCAGTAGGAAGCCATCGCCATTCCTCTCTCTGCGTTAGTTCGGCGATCTCCCCAAGTCGATGGGCGACGAACGGTGTGTAGCGTCGCATGTCGTGTTGTATCCAGTGCACGACCGTAGAAGAGTCGGTCCAGTATGTTGTTTGGCCAACTTCCACTCGATGTTCTCTCTTGATCGTGTCGGCGAGTCTTGTCCCGATGACTGCCGCCTGGAGTTCCAGCCGAGGTATGGTCTGCGTCTTCCTCGGTGCTACCTTTGCCTTCGCTGCCACTAACACGACCGCAATACTCCCGTCGCTCCTCTTAATGCGCCAGTAGGCCGTGGTCGCGTAGGCCTGCTCGCTGGCGTCACACAACACGTGGAGGTCAATTCGTTCGTATTTTCCTAGGGCGTAGCAGCGGGGCAATCTCAGCGTAGCTATTTCCTGAAGGTGTGCAAGCCAGGACGCGAAGAGTTCGTTCTCCTCTTCCGGTATCTGCTCGTCCCAGGCGATCTGTAGGCGCCACAAGCTCTGTATAATGATCTTGGAGCGGATTGTGTAATGGCTCAGCAGTCCCAGCGGGTCGTAGATCGACATCACGGCGCTGAGTGCCTCCCGCTTGGTCGGCGCGCGTATTCTCAATCTGACTTCTTCCGGGACCCGGTTCATGGACGTGTTGAAACCGGGCTCATCCTTTTCCGCGTTCCAGAACAGCCCCAATATTTTGCTCTCCGGCTGCTCTCCTCCCAATTGCGTGGGCGTGGTGGCATGTAGCTCAGAGGGCACGTCGCTCAGCACTGCCTTGTCGCTGGCGCTCCATCCACGTAGTGTGAACCCGGCGTGAGCGTGTACGGTCCGTGTCTCTTGAACCGCCTTCCGTGCCTCTTCTACGTCTTCGTAGCTCGCCACCCAGTCGTCCATGTAATGACTGTTCCTGATTGCCTCCAGTGCGCGCGGAAACTCCTGCCCGTACACTTCTGCGTTATGGTTGCGGACGTGGTGGGCCATATACGGGGAGCTGGCGGCGCCGAAGATCATACTGGTCATCTTGTACTTCTGAGGGGGCTTCTCTCGCTCCTTTCCCCTCCACAAGAATTGCTGAGCCGGTTGATCTTGAGGTCTTATCTTCACCCTCAGGAACATCTCTTGAATGTCTGCTGTGATCGCGATAGTCTTTTCTCGGAACCTGAAGACGATCCCTTGTAGTGACAACAGCAGATCTGGACCCTCCAGCAACTCGTCGTTGAGGCATACTCCGTTGCTCCTAGCCGCCGCGTCGAACACTAGACGGTATTTACCCGGTTTGTTGGGGTTCTGTACCGCGAAGTGTGGCAGGTACCAGCTGACAGCACTTCCATCTTCGGAGCCATCACACGGAGTCGCATACCCCTTCTCTAGCAGGTTCTCTATCTGGCTGGAGTAGTTTCTCTCGAAAGCGGGATCCGAGTCCATCTTCTCTTCGATCTTCCTCAGTCGGCGAAGCGCTTGGTTGTAGCTAGGGGGCATGGAGGTGTCGTCTCGTCGCCACGGTAATCCTACCTCGTAGCCTCCGTCGATCTTCCTCGTTGTTCGCTCGACGATAGATGTAGCTCGCTTGTCCGCTTCGCTGACTCTTGGCTTCTTTGTGACGCCGAGAGATTCGATCTTGAAGTGTGCTTCTACTAGGTTATGGAGCTCCTGGTCGCCCGCACTGGTAGGTCTGGCAGGCTCGTACAGGTGTAGTACGTTTCCTTCTTGATAGATGGCGCCGCGAGGTGCGGTCCCATGCACCACCCATCCGAGTTGAGTCCTTGAAGCTGCTGGCTGGTTCGGGCAGCCGACTCGCAACTCTCTGGAGACGATACATTCCCAATGGTCGGTTCCTATCAGGAGTCCAGGGCGCGCAGTCTCGTAGCACACCTCATCCCGGTCCAGGTTCTTCAGGTGCTCGAAGTCCAGCAAGGTTTCCGGAATGGCCTGCTGGTGCAGCTTCAGATCTTTCATCGTTCTTGCCTTGATCCGATGGCCATCCGTCTCCTTAATCCCCTTGATTTCGATGGACACGAGCTGACTTTCCATTTCTTGCTGTGACATGTTTACTCCGTTCAAGTGAAGCGGTTGTGACGGTCCTCTTGCCCCGATGCTGGCTGCCAGTTCCTCGTCGATGAGGGTGATCGTTGCTCCCTCGTCTAGCAGCGCGTAGGTCTTCGCCTCCCCCCGTGGTCCCGACACGATGACAGGGCACATTTTCAGCAGCACTGCCTTAGGTCCTGGAGCAGGTCTCGTAGCCACCGACAGTACCGCTTCCTGCTTCGGTGGCTCGTCGGTCTTCGCGTCTTCGGGTTTGTTTGCTTCTTTCTTCGAATCATTGTGCAAGGAGGAGTGGTGTGGGCGGCGGCAGTCATTAACACCGCACGGCTTCGCCTTGCACACTATGCGTCGATGTCTTCTCTGGGCGCACCTGAAGCATATACCCTTTTCTCGGACCAGACTCCATCTCTGGTCTACCGAAAGCGCCTTGTATTTGGGACAGGCGGTCAGCAAATGTTCTTGGTCGCACTTCGGGCACAAGTCTCTTCTTTCTTCTGTATCTTCAGACGTGGCGTACACGGTCGCTTTCTTCTTGAATGTCACAGCAGGTTTCGCTTCTTTCTTCATACTGGAGGCGCACGATGCAGGGGCGTATGTATATCGCAACGCCCTATCTGCTTCCCGTATCAGAAACTGGGACATGACGACGATCTCTGGGTCTGTCGTGTCTTCATGGTCGTACGCGTAGTCACACCATCTTGCTTTCAGGTGCGGGCTCATCTTCTCCAGTACCTCTCTGCTTAGCATCGGGTTGTACAGGTATCCTCTTCTATCAATAGTCTTGAGGACACAGATTATGTTCTGCAGCTTGATTGCGAAGCTGTTTATCTCCGTCGCTGAGGCCCCCAGTCTCGGAAGTTTCTTCAGGTCTTCCATTGCCTTGTCGATGATCACTTCTGGTCTTCCGAAACATTGCTCCAATGTCTTCATTATGACGTTCGGGTCAGTTGCTGTATGTAGTAGGGCGGCCACTGCGTCTCTAGCTTCTCCCTTCAGGCAGCTCCTTAATCTCTGTATGTTCTCTGCTGCCGAGATCTGGTACATCTGGGTCGAGTCCCGATATGATGCTTTGAATGGAAGCCACTCGTTGGTCACGCCGGAGAAAGTCGGAAGGTCTGTGTGTCGCAGTCTTGGTCTTGCCATCTTCTCCAGGGTAGCTGCCAGGTGTTCTATGCTGTTCCTGGTTCTAGTAGGGGTCGGTGATCTTCCTCGTGCTGTGTCGAACCGGAGCTGCTTCGTTTCTTCTCGTCTGGAGCTCTCCTCCCCCCGTGAAGTGAGCGGGTTCCTCATCAGCCAGTCGTCCACTTTACGTAGGGGTTCTTCCCGTGGGAGGGCTTCCACTCGTAGTCGTGTCGTGGCGCTGTTGGTCGATCGAATAGACCTTGCTGATCTTGCAGGCGATCTTGCTCTTTGTTGGTCTTCAATTCTTGTAGCGACCCCAGAAGGTCCTGCCGTACTAGCGTCCGCTCCCTTTGAAAAAGGTGACGCCGGCGGTTCCATTGACAATCTTCGTAGTCGCTCCCTCTCTATACGCGCTGCTTCCTGTAGCTGGGCGTGTCTTTGTTCCTCCATATCCGCTGCATCTCCCTGACTTCGGGTGACCACCATCTTGAACGTAGAACGTGTGTGAACTCGTTCCAATACGTGAACTTGTTCCAACACGTAGCGGGTTTCTTGATCCGCCCCTGACGAGTCCCGTACCCAACGATCCTTTTCTTGATCCGCCCCTTGAAATCTAGATCCACCCTTCTTCAAATGTCCCTCTTCTTCTAGGACCAGTGGTCGACGAATATCACCTCAACGGGGCCCCTTCCACGTGTAGGAACCGGTGAACTCTTCGTTTCCACTTCAACGGAGCCCTCTTCTAAGCGAGACTAGTAGATCTTGATTTTTCTTCCCTAATTCGGCGTAATCTTGAAACGTTGGTTCGATCTTCGTTCGCAGACTCGTTGTTGACACGTCGTCTCCGCAGGTATGTTGTCGCAGATTCTTCTGTTCTTATCCGACGCTCGAAGGACCAGGCTGTTTTGGACTGTATTTGTGTGTCTTGAATAAAACAAGGCTTCTTTTCTTTCTTCAGTTTATTTCTTCCTTTTCTTTAGGCTCTCGGAGGACGACTGCGTTCTCGCACTAAACCGCGCCTAATTTATACATCTCTGGGGTGGAGCTACGGAACATTCTCGAATGCTCGCGAGAGAACCAGCCAATCAGAATTTAGCACAAAATTTGTAGAATTTTCCACGCATTAACCTTAAGTATAACGAAACTTTACCTTAACGAGAGCCTTTACAATTCAAACATGCTTTTTACATAAAATATCCATATCTTACATAGCAAACCTTATATAATCTTACTTAGGATATGCTAATCTATCCTGTAAAAATATAAAACATAGAAAAAGTCATTATCACCAATCACAAGTCCTTATCACTACGTAATCTTATTCTACGTTATCACTTAACAATAAAGGCGTTTTACGCAAGTCTCTCACTTGAAATTGGTTAGATTCACTTAAAAAACACAAACTATATATACACACACTCACTGTCTTATCAGTCTTTGCTTATTTCAGCACTTTTAGCTCGGCGTCCATTACAGGTATTATCCCTTGTTTAAAATTTGAAAAAGCCTCCGCTCGTTTCAAAATTTCATTCACCGGCGCTCAGTAAATCGCTTAGGCGCATTGTACACTGCTTCATATAGCAATAGCGACGTCATGCTTAAGCTTTTATTCACTGACGAAACCAAAGCTTTTGGCATTCCCTATAAAACGCGTTGAAGCATTTAAAAAAAAATGCTTTTACATTCACTTTTCGGTAGAACGACTGTGCATAATCTGTGAGCCAGGTTTTTTTTATTGTTCTTATTATATGGTTTGAGTAAACCAGAGGCTGAATGGCTCTGTGAGCTATGTTCTTTTCATTTAGATTTAATAAAAAAAAAAAATAGTTTGTATTTGTATAAAATTAAAAAGACTATGAGTGAAAATACTGTGTATAAATTCACACTAGACTACTCTTGGCACTTAGAACTTGACCCTAACTACAAAATTTTCTGACGCAACATAAGCCGCAATGACGTCCACGCTCCAATGTTGTCGGCGTAAAATATAAGAAGCGGACATACCATAGACAAACAAAACTCGTTTGCAAACTCCTCTTGAACACAGTGACAATATTGAAAGCTTTTTATATGTCAGCCGTGGCGAGTACTCTTGTCAAGTATTTGCTCTAGTACGCGAACTTCAAAGGGCCACGGATTTCATTACGGTTGGTTGTGTTACTGGCTGGGAGAGTAAATATCAATTTGCAGTAGGTACAGGGTATTAGAATTTTAAATATTGAATGCATTAAGGTCCGCCAATAAATTTCGGCTTGAATTTCGTATGCGTGTTTTCTTCACAGATATCTAGATTTGGTTAATATATATCCTCTTTGGTAAGAAATACTCCAGTTTAAAAAATATTTGGTTCATAATTTTCATAGAAGAAATAATTTTATTTTATAAAAAACTTATTGTAGTGTATATCTACTACTTACTAGAAACTCGATAAATAGATAATAAAATATATTATTTGTGTTTTATAAACATTTTATCGTGGTAATATATTAGTATTGGCTGTATATTTACTGACGTGGGCACTGGGCGTATGACAGCTGTCAGAGGGCGAAGACGTAGTGCGTGAATTATTGAGCCGAGATTAGTTTATATTTCAATATCTAGTGTCCTAACACACAACTTACTAAATATGGTTCATCTGTATCATTAATATTTTTGGTTAGTAAATATTTAAATTCATTTCAGGAAACAAAGATAGAAATTAAGATTTTTGCTTGTATAAATTATTTCTTTCCTTTCTTTTTTATATATTGTTAAAACCAAAAATGACAACACAACACACATTTCTTACCGTATTAAGTCAGTTGTTGCTACTGTCATAGATTAGTTTGTATTATCAATTACTTCGCTATCTAAAATCTTGGTTAGAATTCAGAAGCACAAAAAACGTCCGCAAACTATAAACAAATAAAAGCCATATCTCTTTGTAAACAGATAAACTAATCGATAAGCTACAAAAAGATTACGGCAGAAGTAAATATATTTTTTAAGTTCTTACAGTCATCCTAAGGTTGTCTGGTAGATATCGCTGTCAGCGATAAGACCGTCATTATGCCCATAGATTGAAATTACTGTAAAAAGTTTTGTTACTACGAGTATTTTGGGGTACAATAAAATTTATTCTAAATAATGATTTTTATATTTCTTTTATTCTATCGTTCCCGAAAATCGCTTATGATAAACCAATTACTTTAAGGATTTGGCGCGTCCACGAGCGTCATCGTACTTTACAAACTTATATCAAATACTGCTGTTATTCCGCGGATTTGCCCGCTTTGAGCCGAGTGAAAAGTTTTTAAATCAATGAGAAAGTTTGAGTTGATCCGCCGTGAGTCTTTTTAGGTGGCTATTTCAGAAAGGGGGATTAATTAAAAGTCTACTACCTATCCTGTAGGTATTGTATTGTCGTAGTAGAAGCGTGAGCTTCAAAGATTACCCGCGCTTTAAAAAAGATTATATTTTTTCAATGTACTTACTCGAAATTGTATTGAAGAAATCCTGTCCTAGTTTTTAGGGACGCATTTTGCTGTTTTCCGCACTAGAGCGGAAAAGTACGCAGAAATTGATTTTTTGTAGTTATTGTATTAGGCTCGACGCTAATTCATGTTCTGGTGGGAGGGAGTCAAGTTTAGACGAAGAGATTTAGAAAGAGAAATGAAGGCGTTTGCCCAGCAGCGGGATACAAATTGGTCTAACTAATCTATTTAGGGCCAAATTCACCAAGAAACTAATCGCGATTATATAAAACAAAACGCAGTTTGAGCGCCTAATCGAGATTATAGCTTCATTTTGCGTTTCACCGCTATGAATTGAACCTAGTTTACGCTAAACTCAGTTTCAATTCTTTTGTTGTCGCTCATTTTTACGACACGGGTCTTTAAACTAGATTACGCTAAGCTCAGTTTAGTTGAACTAAGTTTTTATATGGAATGATGAAATCAGCCCTTAGAAATTGGTTTGATTGCTATGACCGTGGTGTTGACATAACACAACAGGGATCTCATGTTAAGTAAATTCCTTCTAATCTAATGTTCGCTTCATCTTAAAACGGGAGAAGTTATTGGTTAATTTCCCGATTTAAAATAAAACTATGTTCCTTCTAGTTAATCGCTATTGTCAGTTAACAAAATTAAACTTTAAGTTGAATAATTTTTTTTTCCATCGCCTATTAATTTCGGCAGTAGGTATTTTAACCCGCTTTTTCCTCAAATTTCACTCTTTAGTCCACTTTTGTGCATTTTCGTGCTTATTTTTCATATTTTATTTTTCTTTTAGTAAGCTATAAGTATGCACAATATTTAATTTTATAACTGTAAGTACGTACATTTGCTTTTAAGGGTTCCGGACTTTCCGTAAATAAGTCTTTCAGCAAGCCGTTGATATCGTCACCTGTATGGCAAAGTTGCGAATCTGCCAAAATCGATTTCAAAAATGTGTATTTCTTATACCGTTATAAAAATAAATATACCCCCCGCCCTTAATTTCCATCTCCAAGCAGTACAGAACCCGTGAACGAGTCCAACTCACACTTAGCCAATTTATGTCTTTTCGCTTCGACAAATGCTGAATCGTAATTGGCGGAATTATTTTCGGGCCTGACATTTGGCTGGGCCATCCAATCAGCGCGCTTGGAGAGTGACAGCCGTTAATCGGCAAGCGATGACGAGGGGAAACGATTGGAAGCTTACGTCCTTAATAGTTCTTGGATACTTTGTCCAATAAAAGAAGATTTATGTTCAAATGACTAGAATGTTTCCTCTCTAAAATGTCTTTGATGTATTTGCGAGGGAGATTTTCATTCAGATGTGATATCCTGATCGACTAATATTTGACATAATATAAGTCAATTGCAGCAGTGGTGGCCCAGTGGTAATTGCCCTGTCTTACGCGTTGTACGCTATGGTTTTGTCATCATCACCATCATGGTGAAGGGAAACATCGTGAAGAAACAGGCATGTCCTGGAATCGAAATTTCGAAGACGGGTTTCGTCGTGATAACATCTCATTTCCTCTTCTAGTAAGGAGGCCTGATTCCCAGCAGTGGGAACATAATTTTGGTAAGTCAAAAGACTAAAGTACAACACAACTAAATATTTCTAAACCTCCTCACAGGATTAACATAAAACAAACGAAATGTGGGTACAGCTATTCAAATTATTCAGTCTAACTCTATAGTCTACGGGAAGCGAGTACAACTGTTATTTGAGCTGGCAACTCCGAACGTTCGAAACTTGAAACTGTTGAGCGTTGAATAGTTTCGGAAGCTAACTGTATTGTTGTGTCAATATGATTTGGCCTTTGAAAGCTGGAGAGGATTAGTATAAGCGTCTTTGGAAATGGGAGATTATTTGGTTGTTAGAGGAGCGTTTATTGACGTTTTTGGGTTTGTTGTATGATAAAGTTGTTTGTGATAATAAAGGAAGCATTTTCGACATTCAAACTTACTAAGTAATTGGTACTTTCTTGTTCTGTTCACCCTTTTCGGGGGAGGGGGATTCAAAGAACTTCTGCCGTTGCGGCTGGCTGATTCCACTCATCCCTGATTTATAAATTGAGAATTTGATACGTTCAACGTTTTTGTCAAACTCTGGATTGAAAACCATTCGAGTAGGATTTGACTTTTTCAACTCAGTTTTTTTTCAATCATCAATTCTTAGTAGATTATGTAAAATTGACGTGGCTTTCTATCTCAATTATTGTCCACATGACTGGACAATATGCGGAATCTTTGAAACAAGTGTGATTACTAACGTAAAATGGAGCTGAGAATTTTATTTTGGTGCCGCCAAATAAAGATTTGCTGCCATTCCAATACTTAAAAGCATTAGAATGTGTTACATCCTCATCCTAATGAAAACAAAGTGATTATATTACACGAAAAAATGGCTCAAAGGACTTAGTATAAAAGCCTTTCATTAAAAAAATGTACAGTAAGGCTACAACAACTAAAAAAAGAAAAACCATCGAGAATCTCATTCACATTATTAAAGTTTACGACGGCGACGTTTGAATTGAGTTTCAAAATTCGAACGCCGTTTCGTTTGATGTTCTCTTTTTGAACGCACATCGAATACAATCCCTATTTAATATCTACAACTTTTAATTGAACAAATTTTCCGTTAATTATAAAATCGTTAACGCCTGATTTGTAAATCGTTTATGTTCCGCTTGGTTAACATTACCTAAACTTTCTAATTCCCCTAAAATGGAGCAGAAAACCCGAAAACTGTAGTTTGGCATAGTTTTAGTCCAGTTTGTAGAATTACTGTGACCACGGTTTATTTGAACTGTGGTTAGTATAAACTTTAATTTTAGTGTAATTAAATTAGTTTTTTTTTTCAGTTATGTTGAATAAACAATAGTTAGGTAATTATGTAATATTATCAGTAGAATGTCTGGTTATAATTCTACGTGATAATTTACAAGTGGGTATAGCACTCACAGACTCCCTTACAATTTAAATCTTTATTGCTGGACACAACACACATTGTACAATTTTAGACACTAATTCAAAACTACATAGTATAGAACAAAGTTGCTTCCCGCTGTCTGTCCCTATGTATGCTTAGATCTTTAAAACTACGTAACGGATTTTATGCGGTTTTTTTTTAATAAATAGACTGATTCGAGAGGAAGGTTTATATGTTTAATACATACATGCATAATATTGCATTGCACCCGTGCGAAGCTGGGGCGGGTCGCTAGTACTATATAAATCTAACTCGGAAAACGTTGTTCTGCTAAATAAATTATCAAATTAAAAATGGGAGAAGGGGGTAGGAGGCTTTTTTACGGTAGGTAAAATCATAGATAGTATTAGACTCTTGCTGACTAAAAACCTACCTTGTTCCCTCATTGCCTTCGTTCCGAGGCCCCTGGGTTCACTTTCGCACAACCCTTGGCCCCAGTAAGCTTCGACCCTGCTGGGCCCCTACAGTTTGCTGACAACTCCTTGAAAGGGGGTAAGGCTGATATACTACAGTTTATTCTCAGATACCAAAAAAAAAAAACACAAAAAAATGAGTCAAACTGTTTCGAAGGAGTTCGATTACAAACACGGTAACACGATATTTTATATTTTAAATTATTCAATTGCTTTTTAAACAGTTTACACATAAAAATCTTTCCTGTAATGAAAGAAATATAATAAAGTTATTACATTTGGTACGCAGAAATCCCTCTAACAAATATCGAAGAAAATTTATCATCGAATTTCGTGGAGCACAATGCAAAAGAATTTGAGAAAATATCCCTAAATGCGGTTAAATACCTCTGCGTGGCAGAAAACATGCGTACCGTTTACCGCACACATTACATGAAAAACGCTGAAATAAATGTCTGTAAAACACCTTTGCTGAAGCGCAATTTAAAGAGAAAGCGATTTATCATATGCGAGCAAAATGCGGTGTAGACAGGAGAAGTAAGGCAGTGATTGAGTGGCATCTACGGTCCGATAGAAGGAATATTGGTCTCACGGTAGTTAGTTGGTGAGGTGAAGAGAAACATTTATGATTTAATATTACAGATCAGAAGGTATTTTAGTTCTTTTCTACAGGCAACGACCAATTGAAACTGAGCAGTAGCTTCTAATGTTTTTTATGTACCTACTCATGTAGCGGTGTTGGCAAAAATGTAATCAGAATGACTACGATGTAATCTAGCGAACGGACTATCAACCACCGTAAGCGTGGGCTTGCGGACGGCTAGCAATGGATAGCTCGCCATCCGGTTGTCCGAACCTAGCCCGAATCATCGACGGCGCGTTTTTTTTTTATGGTTGGTAAAATCATCCAATGACAAATCCCGCCCTTGGGTGGAGCGGGAAGTAGTGTCAGACTCTTACTGACTAAAAACCTACCCCGTTCCTTCGTTGCCTATAGTGCCGGGGCTGAGCCTTCCTCTCAGAAAACGGCCCTTGACCCCAGCAGGCTTCGACCCTGCCTGCCTGCAGTTAGCAGGCTGGGCCTCATCGGTGTGCTGACAGCTCCTTGAGGCGTGCGGGAACAGAACGCGCCGTCGACGACTTGGGCTCGGTCCGGTCGGTTACCAGACAATCGGACAGCGTGCTACTTATTTCTAGTTAAAGATTCTGTGCTCTATTTTTCAGAATTTTATTCTTAGTTCCTAGTTTCTATCTACCTATACGAAAAGCTGGTTAGTTTATGTGTGGTAATACTGTTTTTTAATAGAAATTCATATAGCTGTACGAATCCTGACCAGCTTTCTACGATTGTAAGGCTACGTGTAGCCTCTAGGGCAACCAGTCAACAATTAACTAATTTGAAATAAAAATACATAGAAGGATCGCTTTCTTTTTGTCGTAGGATCTTTTTCTCCGTTTTTGTGACCATTTAGAATTAAAATAACCTTTCTTGTATGAGAAGTATCTATTGTTAACAAGGAAACCACATCATATAATAATTACCTACATAGAAATGTACCTCGAGGATGACTATGTTTTCTGATAAGTACATGCATACTTTTTTTTTAATCGGTAGTCCAAAAGATGCCAGGGTTTTTAAGCAAAAATAGAAAGGCGTGTTTTTTTTTTTGGTGGGTATCTCATACAGTGACATCTCCCGCCCTTGGGCGGATCGGGAGGGTGTGTCAGACTTTTACTGACTAAAAACACTGTTGTTCCTTCGTTCCAGAGCCCCGGGGTTCACTTTCAAATAACCTACGTATGAGCAAGAAGTGTAATAGTTTTAACTTACTGAGACAACCCCGGTGATCACCATCAGTAATATAAGTGAGCTCGTGATCTCTTGACAGATGTCCTCTTGAAAGATGTAAAAAAAAACCCGTAACCTTCTCCCACGCGCGCCTCAAGGAGTTGTCAGCAAATCGTAGAGGCCAAGCCTGCTAGCAGGCAGGCAGGGCCGAAGCCTACTGGGGCCAAGGGTCGGATTCTGAAAACAAGGCTCGGCACCGTTATGAAAAGCAACGAAGGAACGGGTTGGGTTGCCCACCTTTAAAAAAATCCGTGACTGTACAAACGCGTTCTGTACAAGGCCTGTTATGGACATCCCTGGAGAAACTGAAAAGACTGCTCTTTTAACTCCTCGAGCGCCGTTTGTACATAAGTTTGTACAACTTGAATAACCTTGAAAAACGCTTAATTGTCGTACTTGTACACACTGGTGTACGAAATTCATTCGGCCGTATTTTTTTTTTTAAATCAAAAAAACTTTTTTTAGTTCTTTTTTATTTTCTAAAAAGCGCGCAATTACGAAATAATACTACCCTCCGGCAGCCGAGGTGATCCCGTGCATGAATGAGGCCACTATGCATGTATCACTGTCCCACAATCTTTCCTGGGGTTAGTCCATGAGCGTACAGGGTTGTCGTTCTGAGAACAGGCGACCTTTGAAGTACATACCTACCGGCCACGTATTAATCATACTAGGCCTTCTTTTGTGACCGGAAATCATTAATTGGCTGCTCCCGCTCTAAGGTGGAGCGAGAGAGTGTTAAACTTTATTAACTAAAACCCACCTGTATCCTTCAACTGCCCTTTGCATTCTATGAACACGGTAACTCTTGTTGAATGTCCGGTTCGTACTGGATCGCTGTCTCGGTTGTGTCCCGTTTTGATGCTATTTAGTTTCAAAAGAACCTACTAGTGGTAACCTTTAAGGTGGCGTTTATCGTCTACGTATTGCATAGTTTGCAAGCTTGTTGTTTTGATGAAAAAATAACGCGAAAAAAGAGAGATAACGCCTAAAAACTCTGTTAACATTCGGTAATTCCGTGATTATCATTCGGTAATCGAATATTTCACAAAACTTGTTCCAGGAAATACGTGTTATTTTAAAATCCTCAAAGGATTTTGGAAAAACTGTCATTATTTAGAATCTCGATTAAATGTGCAAGGTTTCTTTATAAGTATTTTTTTCATATTTTTAATATATGAGTACATTATGGAGGGCCAAAGTTTACGTAAAATAGCAGATTTTCGGAGGTCTTTAATGGATTAGTTAACACCTTATGTTTTGGTTTCTATAGAAGCCTAGATAATGTCCACAAGATAACTGTGTATCCAAAATATCTAAAGAAAGATGTGTTTCATCACAATCACGTAAGAGCGGTTGTATGAAAATGTACCTCGGGTTGTCCGCTCTTAAGTAGGTTCTCTACCTATTATTAACAAGGAAACCGGAACCGTGGAAAACAAGCCCATTTCAATGTCCCAGTATAATTAATTAATCTAAATTCAGTTCCAGTCTCCATTTTAATCATTGATGTAAGCAGGAAGCAAGAATCGATTTGCACCTTACAACACCAATTTACAATTGAGGACCTTATCAAAGGAACACTGTTAATAAAGCCATTATATTCTGGTCCTTTGTACGCATTGTTTGATAGAAATAAAACATTCAGGGATCATGACCCTTGAGGTATTTTGCCGTTTGATAAATCTGACTGTGGATTTTGATTAAAAACTTTTTGGAGAAGCTACTGTGTAATGTGGTTCAATGGTCACGGCATTCGCCTCTGATGCTTGAGGTTGTGTGTTCGAAACTGGGCAAGTACCTTTATTGTTCGTCTGTCTGTCTGTCTATCAAGACCTTTTATCTTGGAATCGCGGGAACGTATAGAATTTAAATTTAAACTATGTACTCAGGTTTGCGGTCCCTTGAAGTTGTGAAAAAATCAAACTACTAAATTAACGAGAAAAAAAAAAGATACGGTCGTTTTTGTCGCAGTAAATACATGTTTCGACATTCTGAAAGGAATCAATATGGAACCGACCTGCCAAATTTTAAGTTTGTAGGTGTTATAGTTTCTGAGATTTCGCGATTAATCAGTTAGTGGTATTTCGCTTTTATTTATATAGATTACCAAAGTTGTCACAATCAACAATTATGAAATCCATAATAGACCATTCTCCAAAGGTTATGCGAGAGTGTCACCACGGGCCCCGGGACAAAGGCGAGGAATGGAAAGGTAGGTTTTTAGTCAGTAAAAGTCTGACACTGTTTCCCGCCCCACCCAAGGGCGGGATTCGTCATTGGATGATTTTACCTACCACAAAAAAAAAAAAAAAAAAAAAAATAATAGACCATTCTGACACTATTGTAATAGCAGATTTCAGGCCCTGGTTGAGAAAAGGCTAGGGAAGTGACGATGGGAATGCATGTGCGGGCCAGGATAAAGCAATGCAATGTAATTTTATTTTTGGTGTACAATAAAGAATACATTGATTGATGGTGTTCCTTCATAATGTTGTTACTGGTCAGGACTAGTAGTTTGTAAAATTGCCCATAGACTACGCGTTTCATTTCGACATCAGCTCAAAATATGACCAAGTGTGAGCCGGACTCGCATATAAAAGGTTTTTTTTTTTAAATCCTGCATGTATTGTGTTCTAAATCCGTTTTCCGTCCGCATGGCTTAATAATACCTTATTATCAAATCGCTTTTGTTTAGTATTCAGCAGACGCTTTTACAAAAAGTATTACCTAAGGTTTCTAACTACCTATATTATAAAACGTTGACTAAGTTATTGTGTCAAATATTGTCAGTTATTCCTTTTAATTAAATTTTATTTTTCTATCTCAAAAAAGAATATTTTCATTTAAAAAAATCTCGCTACGGGAAATAACGACTAAATACAAACATCATCTCTATAATTCACTGGAGCTTTGTAGAAAATTGCTCGCGAAAATAGCGTCGATTTAGCTCAACAAGAACGTGTGAAAATGTTGAGTAAAAACTTTTTCGTGAACGCCAAACAAGAGTTTAAAACTAGGCTGTATGGAGTTGTCTTTTGAGTTGCGAGGAAAAAGAAAATTTTAAGGCATCCATCTTGTCTGCCGAACGACGTAAGTTTGTCGTTGCGGACGACCTTACTGTTACTTCTGTTGAATATTGCAATTTAAACTTTAGATTATTTTTTCCGGTGGGAAAATTATCCAATGATATCTCCCGGCCTTTGGTGGAGCAGGAGATAATGTCAGACTTTTACCGACTAAAAACCCACTCCTGATCCTTCTTTGCCTTCGTTCCAGGCCCTGGGGTTCACTTTCACATTACCCATGGCCAAAGTAGGCTTCGACCCTGGTGGGCCCCTACGCTTTGCTGACTTTAGAGTTAAGATAAGTTTTCTTTACCTTTTACGAAAATGTACCATATCTAGTACCTCTGCTATTAGATATGGTAGATTTTAGTCAGATAAAAAAAAACACAAGGCCGGAAGACACAGTGTTAGAATGCCTCCTATAAGGTGGAACAAACCAGCTAAAACTATAAGTGAAGTAAAAAAAAACAAAAATCGTCCAAAAATGTACTATTAAAAAAAAACGTGCCTATTTAACTATAAAAATGCAACCTGTTAATAATACCTCGAAATTAATACCAATGTTATTTTTTTAAATTATTAACATGACTTCTGCTTTACAAGGTCGGAATCAGTTTAATTGAAAAATAATCACTGATAAATTGAACAGGTATTCATCTCAGTTATTTTGAATGAATATTTTGCAGCATCAGTTCTGACTGACGATGAAAGAATATCGAAAAATGTATTGTGAATTTGTGAGCTCAGATCAAAAGCCTGAAAAACAACTGAAATTGATCACGGCACAGTCATGTTATTGTAAAATATTCTTATATATTTTGATGGTGAATATTTTGTGAAATTAATTTTCGGAAATAATTTTCATCAGGATGCATCTTCTTTTGTTCAAATGCTGTAATCAATTAGTTTTTTCAATTTTATAAATCCTCATGTGGAGGATTATAATATATTTTTAATAAAATGATTTTGCATGGCGTAATGAAATTCTCTAAGGGAATCTGAGTTTTTACTCTTCATAAAGTAACGACGTGAACCTTGACGTGACTGTGAACTGACGTATTAACTGTGCTTTTTACGTAGAGATTATTTTTAGAGTCATAAATGATAATAATTTTTTTATACACTTAACAAAAACCCGCTTTTATCTTTACTGCATTTTAGTGCGCATTTTACTGTTTTCCGCACTAGTGGGGAAAAGTGCGCACCACACAACAATTTATTGTACTTACCTATTTATCGTATCAGGCTGGGCGCTAAGCGACCCCTATGAGCCGCGCGTCAACCCTCGTTTATTTATTTCTTCATAAGTTTATTGAAACATGTCGTTTGATACACGTGGAAATTTGTCATTGTAGCGTTTGGCTCCATAACACCCTCGTCTGCGGCTCTGGCGACCCGGCAGTGCAATGATAAACTTTCTCCACTTGTATCAAAATGTAGGTATATCTGACTCAGATACTAAGCAGATCCCAATTTTAGTTTTTAGTGTGTAGTGTTAATAGAAACATAACTTTGTATATGAAAAATCTATATAAATATAAAATTTCCATGTAAAACAAACGTAAAAACCACGACTCTTGAAAATTGAAGCAATAATTTTCAGCCACCGACATACTGCAGATTAAGCCCATAAATACTAAACTGTCAAACTTATAATGTATCCAAAATGATTTATAGGGCGATAACCGAACAATCAATACAATACATAATCACTTTTAACTGTAATTTGAACATTTAAATCGAATAGTTAAATGTAAAACCGATTAATTTCATGATTGATGATACCGATTTAAATACTTTATAGGGAATTAAATTACCCTTTATAGTGTTGCTATCGCAATTTAGTGGGTATGATGACAACAATAGGATCAAAATAGCAAACAATTTTTCATGGCAATTCTGTAAGCAGTCATACAAAATTCCCATTGCTGGGATTCGGGTCTCTTCTCTAGGAGAGGGAATAGGCCGTAGTTCATCACACAGGTCCAGGATGCCTCATATCGTCGATTATTTTTGGGTTTTGCTCTGGGACATGCCAGGTCCCTCACGATGTTTTTCTTTATCGTTTTGAGGGCAGTGGTGATAACTATCGCTTGTATTAGTTGACTAGCTGTCCCCCGCGTCTTTGAATACTGCTTCGCTCCTTTTGGTCTAAGCGTGATAGTCTATAGTCTTCCTAGATAAATGGGCTATGTCCAACACTGAAGGCTTTTTTTCTATTTGAACCCGTAGTTCATTTGCACGTTCAACCTACCGAACAAACTCTTGAGCTTATACTATTAGTATATATTAAATCCACAAGCTACATGTTTAGACATATATCACAGTGTTCAATGAAGCAAGTCGGCGAGCAATCTCTAAAGCGATAACACCAGTAGAAGTTATCGAGGTAAGGGGTTGAAAGGTGCTCTCGTGTAGAACTATTCACCATTTGCACTTACCCTTGTGCATAGTTTAAGAGGTTAATAACGGCATGCAGTAGACCTGTAGACTATGCCTTTCACTCCTATATTGGATTCCTAAGCGATATTAAAGTTAAGCATACGCTGTGTTGGGTACTAGGGTAGCATGTTTGAGTAAGAGGCGTTTAGGCGTGTGTTGAAAACGACATGAAAGGTGCTCTACAAAATTTTTATATCAGTGAAAATTACAAGGTGAAATATTTTTTTATCATTCAAGTGGTGGAACTAAGAATAAGAAATTGTATTTGCTCAAACATTTGTATGCATACAAAATTAAATAATAAAAGACAAATTTACTTTACTACTTATTTAATTGGTTTCACTAAGTATATAAAATTCGACAAAATTTACTATGTCTAAAGCGAAAATGCCAGTAGAAGTTATCGAGTCAAGGGGTTGTAAGGTGCTCTTGTGTAGAACTGTTCACCATTTGCAACTAACCCTTGTGCAAAGTTTAAGAGGTTAATAACGGCATTACTTTCACTCCTATATTGGATGCTTAGGTAATATTAAAATTGAGCATACGTTGTGCTTGGTACTAGGGTAGCATGTTCAAGTAAGAGGCGTTTTGGCATGTGTTAAAAACGACATGAAAGATGCTCTATTAAAGTATGATATCAATGAACATTACAGGACGACTTGTAATTTCTTGTTTATCTTTCAAGAGGTGTTAAACTAAGTGCTACTAACTCTGTGCATTTATGTTAATAACTAGACAAAATAAAAGTGACTGTTAATATTTTTCATTGGTTATATTTATAATCGAAAAACTGCGGAAGTCTGAATAAAGTCTCGGAAGACTATTGCGCTGCATGTCGCAGGTTCGATTCCCGCAAGGTAAGTACGAATATGTAAACTGACGGTTATTTCGTATCTGGGTGTTGTGTGTATGTGACCATGTTGATGTTATAAAGAAAGGTAAATCTGCTCAAATGTCATTATGTGCTTATCGCCTCTAGGTATCCGAATCTCATAACAACCGGTACCCACTTTGATTGATTGAATTTCCAGCTTCACGTACATCCTATCACTGTAGGTCCGATCATCTGGATTAGGAGTTAGTGATAGCGTGGCGAGTGATAGACCTCAAATAAAACGGGATAAGGGCAGGAAGGTGGTGATTATATTCCCCACAGATAAAGAGCTTTTCTTTCTTTCAAGGCGACTTTGACTTTTTCGAACAATCCAAAGACCTGGTATACTTTTACTTTGCCTAAAATAAGGTATATTTATTTCCAGACGGCTTCCATTAACAGAATTAGCAGTTCTGAGTCAGACTAAAAGGTTATTTAGTTTGCCAGAATTTTCTGTGCGTTGGTATAATTTGTTCTTACGTAGAAACTTTTGTGCTCAGCTTTTATCACTAATAAAGACTAACAAATTTTGGCTTTTTCTTTCGATTTGCTCAACTTTTTTGTACTAACCCCAGGATAATGGTGACTCAGGTAGTTATTAGAATTTTATCTAAGATTACCTTTACGTAGGAAAAGATAATATAATTGTGGGGTTAGGCTCGCTTAAGTTTGACCACTTTCTCACCTGATGGTAGGCGATGATGTGGCTGACGATGGAGCACGCTTGCCTAGAAATAACCTATTCACTCTTGACTTCAGGAACCCATGGTTGCGTTTTCGATCTTGCATGTATATATGTACAGGTACAAAGACCCATAAATGTAAAAAATGCATAATAAATGTAAAAAAAAAACTCCAATCAATAATTTTAACGATTTTCTGGCAGTTTGGCCATTCTTTGGTATTGTACGTCGTGTTGATAAACTTCTTTCTGGTTGAGCTATACATTCGCACTGCTTGCACTGACTCGCCAAGTCCACTCAAAGCTGTGTAGCTACTAAGATCATCTCAAAACAAGACACTAATCAGCATGATTCTCATATGATTTGACCAGTCACACAGCATTGGCGTACAGCCAAGGAGTAGAATTGCCTGATAGATCCTGTGTTTCTTGATAGCTCGCCTAGACATACGTCTTTAAATCGAGAACGAATTATTTATTTCTAGGCAAGGCATCATCCACCACATTGTCGCTTACCGTTGGGTGAAATAGTGGTCCAGCGCGAGCCCATCAATATTTTCTTTTTCTAAATTTTTACCTATACTTTGCAAGACAAGACAATCTGCGTATATCCAAATAAAAATTGTCCCTTTCAATATTCCTTAATCTTAAAAAGTAGGTTAAAACCACGACCTATAAGTTTACGCATCTAAGAACTCTCGGTTCTTACATAGAAAGGGCCCTTCAGTGTTTAAGAGGCCGCAAAGTACTTGCTGAGAGTCTATCAAATTACTGAAAGTACGGTCAACAGAACTCTTTAACTGCGAAAAGCGTTCTTACTGTGAAGGCATAAGGCTGCAAATGTTAGCGACGTGCGGTTGAAAGTACACAGGGGGAGAACAGGATTGGTATTACTTTACAGGGTTTTTGCTGAGCTTTCTTAAAGAAGTCTTCAAGTTAATTGATGTTAAAATAAAGTTATATAAGTTATCTATTATGTGTATTTATTTTTGTACTTTTGTATTTATTCTTTTTATAATAAAATTCTTCCGTACGTGTGTTATCACTCCTAATAAACAACTTGGCTGATTTGAAAGTAATTTTATGTGTATATAGAGTGGGTCTCTGGATGGTTTGAAATAAAATTGGACCCCGTATGCGCTGCAATCCAGCTGATATATATTTTTTCTAACGTACTAGATTCAAGTAGGATAATGTCTGCCAAGAGCACTAGTAAAATAATACATAAACAACAAAATAACATCAAATCTATATACAAAGTGCCGCTGACGATACGACATTGAATTAAAACTCTCATGCTAATCCATAGGAATATTATTAGCTTAGCACAGCATCAGCTTTATAATGTTCCCACTGCTAGGACTCAGGCCTCCTCTCTAGGACAGGTAATGTGCCTTAATCCATAACGTGGGCTCACGATGTTTTCCTTCACCGTTTTGAGAGCAGTGCTCATGAAATAAATTACACAAAGTAAATATTATTACACTACCAAAAATATCCTAAAATCGAAATTACAAAAAAACATTTTTTCAAACAAAATAAAATAGCATAAAATCAAATAATAAAATGATGGTTGTAATTTTAATGATTATGAATCCTTAAATAAATTTAATAAATACGTGTTATGACCATCAATCATATTTTTATCAACCTACTACCTGACCTAACCTAACCTGCACTAGGGCCATATTTTACCCATGATATTTTACCCTTTCAAATCCGCGGTACTTTACCCTTTGCAATCCGTGATATTTTACCCTTTACAATCCGCGGTACTTTACCCTTTGCAATCCGTGATATTTTACCCTTTACAATCCGCGGTACTTTACCCTTTGGAATCCGTGATATTTTACCCTTTACAATCCGCGGTACTTTACCCTTTGCAATCCGTGATATTTTACCCTTTACAATCCGCGGTACTTTACCCTTTGCAATCCGTGATATTTTACCCTTTACAATCCGCGGTACTTTACCCTTTGGAATCCGTGATATTTTACCCTTTACAATCCGCGGTACTTTACCCTTTGGAATCCGTGATATTTTACCCTTTACAATCCGCGGTACTTTACCCTTTGCAATCCGTGATATTTTACCCTTTACAATCCGCGGTACTTTACCCTTTGCAATCCGTGATTTTTTTTTTATTTTTTTTTATTTATTTATTTAAAAATATAAGTTAACAGTACAAGACCAAAACACTTATATTCTACAATCTTAAAGACTAATAAAAACAAAATATGTGAATAGACTATCTACAAGAAACTTAAAAATGAATATATATATTTACAAATTTGATATTTTACCCTTTACAATCCGCGGTACTTTACCCTTTGGAATCCGTGATATTTTACCCTTTCAAATCCGCGGTACTTATCCAGTATCAGAAGTAGTAGTTTATAATATGTATGTTATGTATGTAAGTGAAATGGGTATAAGTCTCTACAATTTTAGAAAAAGCCTAACCAAGTTGGCATCTTATACAGTCTGGAATAATTCAGTCAGACATCTTTTACCAAGACAAAGTAGATGCTATAAATTCGCAGACGAATTGCCTTGCTGATGTGGGATAGACGAAAACTGACTTCACTTAGATATTTATGTGTGAGCTGTAGATAAGAATGGATATTTCATGAAGAAAAAAAATACAGACGACTAAATACAACCCCGTAAATTCAACCAGAAAAATGGACAGTAGTATTGGAAAATGTTGTTATCGAAACGACCAGCAGTGTAACTCAATCCCGTATAATCATGATTGACAATTTTTTACGCATGACATGCATTTTGCATGTATTTGAATGAATAAATAAGTTAATTTTGAATTTATTCATTCAATGTAGTAGATTGCCGATGCCCTCAATGCATAACATCGAAACATACTATTCGTATGTGGATAATAATTTGACAGTGACAGCTGTAATATATTTGACTTTTTTTAATATTGTTTCGGCAAAAACATTTTGCCAATCACTGTTTGATTTTTAAGTTTAGAAAATAAATATTTAAAGCATAACTTAGTCATTTTGCTTTCCAATGGATTGTGGATTCATTCAACAGATTCATGTCTGCATTTGCAGTACTTGGCAGCAAATGTATCGAGACAGGCTTCTTAGCAAGCTTCACTCAGGTCAGTCATCTACTTTTTCCCGAGATCGCGCTTGTTTCAATGATTCCAACATATTGTCCAGTATTGAAGACACTTGAGATACAAAACTACACCAATTTAAGATAACAATATCCACAAGTAATCGATTTGTGAATATCAAAATATGCATTAAACTTCACTTGAAAAAATTCCCGCCAAAAACTCATTTGACGTTTGTTCGATTGCCAGTTGAGTTTGAATTTCGAAAATATATTTTTTTGATGAGCCCTTTGTTTTTATAGGTTTATTGTTTTTTTACAAAATTATCGCTAAAATGAATGTGTTTTCATTTTCTTGTGGTTTTGGCAAGTGCTTACTCTGTAAAACTAGGTAGACCACAACTACCATTCCCATCCGGTTTACTATGAATACTAAATTACTTGAACCCATAGGGGGGTTGGCATCCGGGGTGAAAATAACCGTGCAAAATAGATATTAAAGCGTTATCGGTCTACAAGGTAAAATGATGACGGCCCGAAATAATTTCGGATCCTCTATAACTTGCCGATAGTTTAATATTGGATGTCTTGCTGATGCTACTATAAGTTTGCCTTCAATATGATTTTGAGTAAAATTTGTGTAAATGTAACTATATGATTTTGTCCGCTTTTGCAGTGATGCATTCGTTGATAGTGAAGCGCACTAGTTTAATAAGAGTCTATTCACTCTAGTCTTGAAAACACCTAAATTATAACTGGACGGGAAGATCGCAGCAGGCAAATTGCTGCAGCAATCAGTGGCAACAGTTTTTTCTTGTGTAAGACTTTTTAAGAATTTAACTTGTTTGATTAATTTACTTTTTCAATACACTTGCTCAGAAAGTGGCTTTTATTGCACTACACTTAGGTATATAATGGCACCTGTTACCAAACTGTGACATTTTGATTACCATTACGCACTAGTGCTGTAATGTAGCTATAACCTTTTTGTTCAACCTCTTTGTTCGCAAATCAAATTTTGAATACGAAACAATAAAAATTGTTTGTGGTCTATGGTCGTCATTTTAAGATGCGCGCGGTGTTTGTCGTAATGTTTTCGAGTGAAATTCATGATTTAGTATTAGTTAACTAAATTATTTTTCTTCACAAGTGTATTGAAAGACGTCGTATGATACACGTGAGTAATGAATGGTTACCGTTCTTGGCTCTCTTAAGACCCTCGCCAAGGCTCGGGTCTTAATACCGCCTCGACGGTAACCTCCTACATTACACACTTGTATCATAATGTACTATTACAGTCGAAAGAAACAGGAAAATACGATTCCGTTTAAACGAAGAGTTTTAATTAAATTCGTGTACCTCCAAACTGCGTCCCACACATGAGGATAGTCATACGACCTACTTTACTTACAAACAATACTAGAAGTAAACTGTTCCACCATTACATAATAGAAAAAAGTCATTAGCGACTAGCTACAGATCCATTTTCACTGAGATTTTATCGCCGTTACATCATTACTAAAGACAAAAACATGCACGGGATTTTGCTTTCTCTTTCTTCAGTAATAGAGACTGTATTTGTTTCTACAGATCTCCTGCTCTGGTTAAATATTTGCCGCAAGCCGTTTTCCTGAGGATGTTAGGATGATTGACAGGCTTAGTGTGATCTCATCCTTCTCTCTAGGCTGACGTCATCAGGGCTTTTTGGTAGTCTTAACCGACACGATAAGGCCTCATTAGTTTCGTAATCTTATGTTTTTTTGAGGGAAAGGCTGCTTAGGGCCTTATCTGGCTATTGAACCTTTTTAGTCTCTGATTTATCGCTTGCCTACTAGCTTCAGCCTAAGGGCTCCGCATGCATAGCCCCCGCGAATGTTCTTTTCATACAAATATTTATTGTAATGCGCGGAATACGCACGCGGGACGAGGGGCGCGTTATAGGGCAGCAGCCCCGCATGCGGAGCAATTACGCGTGCGGGATGAAATCCGCAGGATATTAATAAAACACCCTGACAGTCGGAAAATATCTTAAAATAAGTTATTTTTATCATAGCCAGCCTGTACTGTCCCAAAAAGTGTCCCACTCTGGCAAAGGCCACCTTCCATTCTATCCTCTATATCTCTTGTTCAAATTCTTAAGGAAGACATCAAGGTCGTCCCGCCATCTCCTTCGTGGTCTGCCGCGGCCCTGTGTCGCTGTCTCCAGGTACCAATCCTGCGTTTTATGGGCCCACATAAATAACTTAATAACACCAATATTGTTAAGGCGAAAGTTTGTGAGTGTCTGTGTATGTATTTATGTTACTCCTTCACTTCGAATGGGTGAAAGGATTTCGATGAAACTTAGTACATAGGTAGACCATATCTTGGAACAGCACTTGACACATACACATATACTTTTTATCTCGGGAATATGTTGTCTTAGGACAATTTTGTACTGTCTTGCAGACGAAGCTGCTGGCGACAGCTTGTAAATAATAATAATTACTGCTGGAATTCAGGACTCCTCTCTAGGAAAGGTAATGGGCCGTGTTCCCACAATCTGGATCCAATGTGGGTTAGTGGATGTCCCATGTCTTCGAATGTTTTGGTTCTAAGACATACCGGTTTCACATGAAGTTTTCCTTCACAGTTTCAAGAGAAATGGTGTTGAAATAAATTACACAATGTAAAAATCCCCGCCTGGATTTGAAACTATGGCCCGTAATTCGTAAGTCGGGGCCAACCCACTGAACCACCATTATCACTCACAGCGTTATACCGGGATGAAAAGTATAGGTATTCTCTCTTGTTATACTTGTCACAGTTTATTCATACCGCGCGCCTCAAGGAGTTGTCAGCAAACTGTAGGGGCCCAGTGGGGCCGAAGCCTACTGGGCCAAGGGTTAAGTGAAAAAGTGGCCCTGGATCGAAGGCAATGAATGGAACAGGGTAGGTTTTTAGTCATTAAGAGTCTGACACTATCTTCCGCCCCACCCAAAGGCGGGATTTGTCATTTGATGATTTTACCTACTATAAAAAAAAAGTTTATAAGTTTATTCATGTTTTTATCCTAAACCGTTTAGTTTTGACGCAAAAACTTAAGGTACAGACAATCATTCGCATAAGTATTGATTTCATGGACAGCCGCTTTTCGCTTTAGGTCATAACCAGTCTAACTTAACCTTTAAACGTCAATTAGGTTAATATTATATTCCAAACGGCAGATTAACTATCGGTGTGACTGACAACCGCTGTGTTTTAGGCCAAACTACTCCGTACTTTGAAAACAAAAGTATTATACTATACTTTAGAAACTTTGAACAATTTGTGCTCCTCAAACCACTTAAGGTCGGGTCGTTTAGTAACAAGTAGGTACTCTCCGAGGTATACTATCAAGACATAGTTTTCGAACAACAGTCACATTTTCCCCTAACTACATATTTTTATGGTCTGTAAAAAACGTTTAGGGAACTATATTTTGTGTGGCAACACACTGATGGTGTTGTCAGCTGCGAATATTTATGAAGGAGTGGTAATAAAGTAGTACTGTTTGCTATGATGTGGCCTCCTTTTTTGGAGTAAAGGCTCTTCGTGTCGGTTTTAGTAGGCGGTAGACAAATTGTTGTAGAAACAAAAGAAGTTTTTTGTGCTTACAGTTTTAGTAGCTTTTAGGTGTCATGACGCAGGGGCGGTGGCTTTTACAAAACTATAGGTGCTTATGCTCATTTGATGACTCGAAAAAGTGGCGATATGTGAGAAGAGAAATGCACACTCATCGGAAATAAATGTCCTACTTACATATGGCGTACTTACCTACTAATTTCGTTTGATAAAAATGTAATTATATTTGTGTTGGTGCGGGAATAGAACTCGCGACCCTTGCGTTTCAACCGGCGCTATAAACCACTGTGCTAAACGGGTCGTCGGGTAATGAAAAGACACCCATCCCTAAAAGGCGATTACTGATCTGTTTCTTGATGTCTATTCTCAGGGGTGCTTGACACCCACTGTTTATTTCGCCTGGGTGCTCGAGCCCCCGAGCACCCACGTAGGCGGCGCCCCTGTCATGACGTAACCGAGAAACCTAATAAGAGGTACTTTTTGGGTAGATTTCTTCTTGCGAGGTTCAATGGATGTTTTAATCACTCGCAAATTAATTCCTACTGGCTGTTGTGGTTGTAACGGCAAGCAACGTGAAGCTAGTCGCAAAAGTAAAATCATACGTGTTTTTTTATAGCAGGTAAAATTATCCAATGACAAATCCCGCCCTTGGGCGGAGCGGTAGATAGTGTCAGACTCTTACTAACTAAAAACCTACCCCGTTCCTTCTTTGCCTACCATACCGGGGCCGAGCCTTCCTTTCAGAAGCCGACCCTTGGTCCCAATAGGCCTCTAGCAGGCTGGGCCTCTACGGTTTGCTGACAGCTCCTTGAGGCGCGCGGGAACAGTACGCGTCGACGACTAGGGCTCGGTCCGGTCGGTTACAGGACGGTTGGACAGCGAGCTACCCATTGCTCGCTGTCTGCAAGCCCGCATAGTAAAATCATACGGGTGACGATTCAGATTATACAGTAGGCCGCTGCAAACACAACTTAGCGAAATGGGGGTTTATAGACCCGTTGGATACTCAATGTGAGTGCGGTGCTGTTCAAAACATGACCCACATGTTGGAATGTCCCAGGTGCCCTTACACCTGCACTTTAGAGGATTTGATGTGCCACCGATGCTGCAGTAAATGTGGCCACTTACTGGGTCCAAATAATTTAACGAGTTTACCATCGATTCGAGAAGAAGAAGACGGTTACATTATTTTTCTTCTTCCGTCATAAGGTTCAGTCGGTTGCCTTTGTAAACATACTTATTCAATTTATTTGTGTCGTAATATTGTTGAGTGAAAGTTATTTCAGTATTTCCTTTTATTTTATAAGTAAAGTTAGTGTAGTTTGTATCACAAGTGTCTACACAACTGGACAGTTATGCAATCATTGAAAGAGGAAAAAAAGGTACGATCTCGGTAAAATGAAACTGAGATTGAAATGAACAGGCCTGACTCGATACATTTGCTGTCAAATACTGCAAAAAAAAAAATGTAACATTAGCATTCTAATTAAAAACAAAGTTGCTGTATTCTGTATCAAACCCACACGAGTCGTATTGAAAAATGTCGTTTGATACACGTGCAAGTTTTTCATTGCAGCCTTCTGCTCCATAACACATTCGCCTACGGCTCGTGCGAATTCGGCGTCGGTCGCAATGACAAACTTTCTACACTTGTATCAATTTCAATGCATTTATTCGAAAACCCGCTCTAATTCCTACTGCATTTAGGCAAGTAATTTACTGTTTTCCACATTAGTGTGGAAAAGTGAGATCCTGTCAGGCTGAGCCCTAAGCGACACCCACGAGTCGTCAGTAAACCCCGATTTTTTTATTTCTTCGTAAAACAATTGAAAAACGTCGTTTGATACACGTGGTTTGTCACTGGAGCACTAGTCTCTTTGCCGAATCCCGCCTCGATCGCAATAACAAACTTTCTCCACTTGTATCAAAATCTACTATTTAAACCTTCATCAGTTTTTGTAAAACCAAGACAGTTTCAGCTTCGGGTACAAACCTACAAATCTCACTAAACTTAACCACCTTGGAAGTAATGAAATCTAAACAAGCATAATAATAATTGCTTAGCAACAAATTTATCAGCGCTTTTTAATTAGTATCGTTATTTCTCACTACTTCTAATTAACATTCCCCTCCAGCACCCATACCTCAGTAAAATCGTTCAATAAGTTCGATCCATTCATTCAGTTCAATCAATCCGAGTATCATTCCCATTCGTTCACCAGCTGTGCTGCCGAATCGTGCAACCATTAATTTCCAAGACATTTCCAAGTTTAGATTTTCATCTGAATGAAAAATGAATCGACACAAATCTTACTTTTGAGAACATAATGTTGCCACTATATTTTATTTATTGTTCGTGTTGCCACATCTGCGAGCTAAATTGAAGTGTAACTAGTTGCGTTTAGGTTTAAATTTGATTGTTTGTTTTTTGTGTTGGGAATGCTTTTAGTGTTGCCTGTTTTAGAGGATTTGTTAGGGTGCGATGGATGGTATCTTTGGAGTATTTCTAAGTGTGTTGTTGATAAATGACAGCTGTCTTGTTTTTTGGTGCTGTGATAATATGCTGTATCACTTGCAGGCTGAGATAAGGAAAACACGAATTTATACGCGAGATCCCGACGAGAAATATCAGTGCTGTCAGCACTTCTTAATCCTAACCATTTTCTTTTAAGGGGGATGCAAGATAACCTGCGAGTTTCCCGTCAATTTTCTTTTTTTTTCGCGTTTTGCCGGCCAGTGATAAGTAGTACAGTACGTATGACGGTTTTTGGCGCGCCTGAAGTTAGGCTCTGCGAACTTTAGCGCTTGTGCACTCGTAAAAAAATAAATGGTTTGAAAAAATAAATGCCAATAGCAGTTGTTATTGCTGTTAACAACTCTTATTGGCATTTATTTTTATAAATCATTTATTTGACGCGCTTATTTTGAGCGCTAAAGTTCGCAGAGCCTAAATTCAGGCGCGCCAAGACCGTCGAACGTACTGTATGTTGACTAAAGTATAATTGGCGGACGTAATAAGTACATATTTATTTACATTATTATAATCACTTAAATAATTCAATAGGTACAACACTCTTTCTACTCATTAAATTAGTCATAAACCATCGACGCTCTCCAATGAAGCGGCGCGGTAAATAAGTTGAACCATTTGCTATGGTCAAACGCAGCCCCCTACTTTGATTGAGACCTGAAGCTCAACTCGTATGACGAGAATTGTTACCGATTTTCGTGTCTGTGTGGTGCGAGTAACTTTAGCATATAGTTTAAGTTATTTGCCGCGTACTATAGACAATTTAGCATTGTTAGAGTGCACTTGTACTTTTGACCTCTCACTGTGCTTATACAGTTAGAGGTCAAAAGTATATTTAATGTTTATTTTTCGTATTTTCACCAACGGCCTACCAAAATAATTGTAATCTATAATATAAAAATGAATCGCAAAATGTGTTGGTAAGCGCATAACTCAACAACGCCTGGACCAATTTGGCCAAATCTTTTTTTAAAATGTTCGTTGAAGTTCAAGGATGGTTTTTACGGCGAGAAAAATAGAGTAGGGTAGAGTAGGGTAGAGTAGGGTAGAGTAGGGTAGAGTAGGGTAGAGTAGGGTAGGGTAGAGTAGGGTAGAGCGGGAGCGAAGCCGCGGGCAAAAGCTAGTTTATTATAAAGGTTAAATGTGACCAATAGTTTAAAAATGTGCTTTACACACAAAGGTCAAGGTAAATTCTATAAAAGGCCAATCTATTTATATACCAGCCCAAATACAGTTGAAAAACACGCATTTTCCTTCCCCATTTTATCGGAGTCAAGTAAGGGTTGGTCGTAATTAGTGTTGCGTGGCACGTGTACTAGCAGCCAATCGAGGCGATTAAAGGGCGATAACATAACACTTGAACTAACAGAGGTTCAAGTGAAAAACAAGGTCATTAGCGCCCTCATTTTTGTGGTGGGATATCATCCAATTACTTCACAAGCGAGAGGGAGTGTTAAACTTTTACTGACTGAAACCCACGCGTATTTCTTCTGCTGGCTGTCCTTTGAGTACTCTTTTGAACATTCTCGCTGCAGGTCATAGGCAGTCTAATTCACACCATTGCTGGCGGGAGTGTTGGTTTTGGTTGAAGGTCAATAAGATTATGTTTTCTTGATAGTTGCACATTCTTGAGGTTCGCGGCTAAAATAATAACAGCCACATGGGTTGATCTTCTTCGAGCATTGGGTCACTTGACGTCCGGCCGTCCGGTAACTGTCCGGACCAAGTCTAAGTCGTCGACGGTGCGTAGTGTTCCAAGCACGCTTCAAAGAAACATCCGCAAAATCGTGGAGACCTAGCAGGGCCTACTGGGACCATGGGTTAACATCCGAAAGAGAAACCTGTGATCCTGGAACGAAAAGGCAAATGAAGAACATAGGTGTGGTTTGATTTACCACTTTAAAAAATACCTATATACTCTGGCCTTTATTATATTAGTGTGATTTTCAGCCACACACCTGCAAAAACTCACCAAATTACCCTTTCTAATTAAGTCCATATTAAACACTCCAGCCTAATAGCCGTAATAGATGATCCTATAAACGCGGCCCTCACCAAAAACATGAATTTCGAGTGTTACCATCATAATGTAAACTTGCTAAGAGGGATTTTGCCAAGTCCTCTCTAAAGGATCGTCAGTGTATCCTTCAGCTGTAGTGTTCTAATGGACAGTCTTCGGTGTGTTCTTGTGATGACACGGTTTTGAGAGGAACCCTGAATGTATAATTTGGACCCGAAAATTATGGGTGAGGGTGCTACTATACTTTAATTGTGGTGCTGGCGTAAGTGGCTTAACGTCTTAAGGAGTTTGTGTAACTTTTGCATTATTTAGTAGGGTAATATTGAGGTTATTATCAAGCTCTTCACAATGTATTGCGTCAAAGATTCTGAAGATGTCTTCCTAGTTTTTACTGGTGCTATTTCGATCGTCGACATTGTTTGTAATGTTAGATTATTCGTTTTTTAAATTTAATCCAACATGTGTTTAAATCTTACTTAGTATTTATTCGCATCTCTCTAACGCACTGAAGCGTAATTTGTTGGGCATGTGTACCCTGGCCATTCTGAAACTTGGTCTTTGGCTAACATTGATAAGTTTAAACTCAAGATTTACTAGCGTGCTATAGAGCGCAGCATAGTATGTGTTAAATTAACAGATCACGTTCAAAACACTAAATTGCGCTCTAAAATGCAAATCCTTGATGTGGCTAAAACGTAAGAGTCAAAGAGGATATGCCGCTATATCCAATAGGTATATATGTCGTGGCCAAATCATAGACACTAGATCACTTCATGATATGGCCAAGTAAAACTGGCCAGATCCTTTTGAACGTTAAAGTTTGATGATATTTCAATCCTCATTTGGCCTACTTTCTTAATACCTTTTATTATCATAGAAATTCTAAATCAATGATTTGACCAAACAAAGATCGACATATCATCAAATGTATACGTTTGAACGATCTGGCCAATTTTAGTTGGCCATGTCATGAATTGATCAATTTCTATGATCTGGCCACGACATGTATACTACTCATAAACCAAACAATAAATAATTTCAAACAATCTATTCTAATAGAACTATAGCACAAAACCCAACTGATATAGCCAAACTAATCTAATTCATTCAATTAAAACGTGTCCACATTCCGATGCTGATTTAGGACTCAAAGAAAAACATCCCGTCACTATTCCAGCAAATTAAATATACCAGGAAGCTGGAACAACGTCCCTTTAAATTAATTCTAAGGGTGAAAGGACAGAGGTCACAAACAGTTTAGATGGAGATGAATTACTCAAATACAGTTCCTCACACGACTTTATTGGATGTCCCATCGGCTAAATGGAGAGTCTGATAGTGAATTCGTCAGTGCTATTTGGTTTTCAAATGAGAAAACCTTTAGTAACAGTTTGGGCTTCAAACTGCCATTATCTAGAGTTGATCGTATCATTCACGACAAATACAACGTCGACAAAATCAATAATAATCGATCAATCTAGGAGTGATACAAAAAATTTACGGTAGCGTATTCACTGTAGCTCGGCGCTTGCGGAAGACCAGCATTGGGTAGCTCGCCGTCTGGAAACCGTCCGGACCGAGCCCAAGTCGTTGATCAGGAAAACCGTAAGAGCCCAGAAGGGCCAGTGACCTCGAGAACTGCGGGGAATTTCTTAAAAGGAAACTCGTAGTCTAGGATGCAATGACTGAAGGCCACAGGTGTGGTTTCTACACTAATATTATAAAGAGGTAAAATTTGTAGGAGGTAATCTCTGAAAGTACTAGTCGGATTGCTAAAAAAATATTTTAGTTTTACGCCGATAGTAAGTTGCTTTATTCTTGAGTACCATAGGCCATATTTTTTTTACGCAAGCGATGCTGCAGGCAAAATCTATTAGTAAATAAAAATCAGACATCTTCTCCTTCTTCAATCTGAAGCGAAAATAGTCATTGGATGATCTCATCCCGCCTAAAAAAAAGAAATGGTAGAAAGCTCATACGGTAACGTCCCATTCTATGTAAACAAATCAATAAAAGAAAACAACACACTGTATCAACCCTCAAAACCAGTATAAGAAAGTACTGCATCTTGCAATAATTAATCTACTGCAGATATATGTACTCGAGATGAATCTTGATAGCAGCAATAAAATAAACAGCTTCATTTATGTGGGTCTCTTTTATTGCGGGGACATTAACTAAAAGGGTCCCCGGGTAGTGTTGTGAGCAGTGTAACGTCACGTTTGTCCGTTTGATGTATTTTATTTATCGCACAAAGTTTGTCGTTGGACCGAATGAGATCTGCGCAATCAGTCGGCGGAAATTGTGCTCCTAACTTCGTCTCTTCCAGCTTTGGCACCTTTGATCCTCTTAGCATTGGAAGGGAAAATCAAAATGGACGTTTTGTGCAGGTTACTAAAACATTTTGGTAGGTTGATGATCTCTCTTCTTCATCTTCTTCACACGATTTGAACCATCATGGCGGTTGACCTTGAATGCGCAGTAACTGATTTTTGATGGGAGGCTGCGCGTAACCATAGCCAATTGGTTCAACTTATTTGCCGCGACGGTACTATATACTTTAAAAGAGAGGTTGTAGACATCAATACTCCATTCGCAATAAGATTAGACATTTGAACAAATCTTTTTACTATCCCTTCAAGCGATTTTGACCTCTATTCCCTAGGTATAAGGATGCCATTAGAAGTTAAACAGATGTTATAATACTATTTACTGCAGCCGCTATTTATCATACCACCAAAGCAACGTAATAAAAGTCAAAATAGTTTCAACAGACGTAAAAAAGGGATTGTTTAATTGCCTAATCTGATTGCGAAATAAGTATATGTTCAATTCATCTTTATTGTGGATCATCGGTAATGGTACATGATACAGATGGTGTTATGTAGGTAGTGTAATTATTTCGAATTATATAAGTTCAACTCTTCTCTCTTTTTCTTTGTCCTCTCCTGTTCCCATTACTTGGGGTCGGGTCTCCTCACTAATCGGCGCCAGGATATTTTATCCTGGGTTGTCGGCTTTGGCAAATCTTTTCTCGACGTTCCAACGCGAACTCGATTGCGAAGCGAAGCAGTGCGAGTGGAACAAACAATATGATATTCTATTAAGACGGCCTACGTAACACACGTGGGTGCGGAGCGGCGACAAGCGAAGCGAAGCGGTCGCATTGTAATCGTACTCTTGCAGTGCAGTGGCTTGTTTTAAAAGATTAAAGCGGAAGCGCTGACTTCGCATGTACGTAAACACATTCCGACACATCGCGTTGAACCACTCGAATGCTACAATAAATGATTTATTACAGTAATATTCGTGACATGAACAGTAATATCATCAGTAGGTAGTTATTATAGTAAGTTTATTTTCTGATTTAGCGACCGCGTTTATTAGATTTTTGTGATGATAGTGGGAGTATGGTATAATACGTGTAATGAGCTAGATAACCTACGAAGGTAGCAACTGGCAGAAGTGTAATTATAATTACACTTCTGCCAGTTGCTACCTTCGTAGGTTTATGGGAAAACTACCTTAAAAAAAGTTTAGTCTTATTTGTGTTGTGAACGGACAAATAAATAACAATACAAAAACGTACTACCTGGTCACTTAAAAAAAAAATAGCTTGAATCCTGCGGAGCGGCGCCAAACCAAACCCTTTGTAGTTTTCGTTTCGAGTGCAAGCAAAAATGGACTAAGCGGTGGTCAGGCGGAAGTGTCTTTGATGGTACCTACTATTTAGTACCTAGCTTTGAAAAATCTGTACCTCCTTCAGAAAGAAATTATTTCTAAATTAAGGTACAAACATCCGCCATATTGAAATAAAATTGGCGGGTGTTCTATTATATTTTATGATTTACCATTACTCATTGTGCGAGAACACTTGTACATTATTAGTTAACAAAACACACTAAAAATAAATTACTCTGCTGTCCACGAAAAACAATGAGAAAAGGAAGACGCGTTTTAGTTGAGTTATATAAGGCTCAGCAAAATACTCAAGACTTATGGCTTAGGAGATTAGTCTTCGTAATAACAACGGAAACTTCTTGAAGCCCTAATAACACTGGGATTTATCTCGCCAACGAGCCAAAACACAATTTCAGTGTATATAGGGCTGGTTAGAGTAGAATTTTGATGGTTGTACGGGAAGAAAAGAAAAAAGCACTTCCTTTCATTATTGATTTAATATTAGTTTGTGTAATATACTTATAAAAAGTAACTGGCAAAAAAAAAACTTTTGCTATGGGACCATAATTGAAATCGCGAAAAAAACCAGCAAGCTCAGTACACTGTATGTACTGAACTTGCTGAGTCTTTTCGCCATTTCAGTTAATGGGACTCGTGCAAAGTTCCGTATTAACTCAAGTTTACAAAAACAGTGATTATTTAGTATTGTAGCGCCAAATTTACGAATTTCGGATTGTTTCCTTTTGTTTGGTAGGTAAAATCATCCAATGACAAATCCCGCCCTTGGGTGGGGCGGGAAATAGTGTCAGACTCTTACTGACTAAAAACCTACCCTTCCATTTATTGCCTTTGTCCCGGGGTTGTCATACTACATGGCATTGCTTCTCGCCAAATTTTATGATTGTAGGCCAACGAAGTACCCTATAGGTTCTTTCGAGCGTCAAAATATAAATAAACGGAGCATAACTGGCCTTAACCTTACATTGCTGTGATTTAGACGTTTCATATTTTCATTGCTACAGATAGCTGATTAAGTAAGTATTTTATATTAATTTCTGATACCTCCACACGTTCCTGAGATATAAGGTTTTGACAGACTTTGTTGTCAAAGTTGTCCTATAAGGGTTCAGTTTTGTTGACTGAGTTGCGGATCCCTAAAAAATACTATTCAAAAAACGCAAATTTACCTAGAAACAAATCCCAAATAAATAATAGTAAAGACAGTTTGATGATAATAGCGTGCTCAACTTTACAATCATAAGTTGTCTCCAAAATTTCCCAATTTATTCGGTCGATGGTATCTCCAAAAATGACGTCACACGATCGCCATCTTGAATGATGAATAGGGTCCGAGCAATCGAATTACTTACCCAACATTTAGTTTGCCTCGTAAGTTATTTCTCTGAGTTTTCCTTGTTCTTCTAGTTCTCGTTAACACCTAAATAGGGTTGTCTAAATATGGCAGCTTTTGTTGTATTTTCTGTTATACAATTTATAATTAGTTTACGAGTCAAGAAATTTCAATTAAATATGTAATATAAGCAGTGGTGGCTGAGTTATAACGGCGCTGACTTTCGAGTTGTAGGTCGCGGGTTTAAACCCAGCCAGGTGCATTAGTTTGTGTAATTTCTTTCATCACTCAAAACGGTGAAGGAAAACATCGTTAGGAAACCGGCATATCCTAGAACCAAGAATTCGAAGACATGACGTACACCACAACCCAGCAGTGGAAACATTATAAGGCTGATTATGCTATATAATATTTAGAAGCAAGAGTTTATAGGTATGTGTATATTTGTTAAGTATTTCTTCACGCATCCATTACGCACGCACTGGGCCTGCGTTGTGGATTATGGCCCATTCCCTCTCTTAGAGGGGAGGCCTGAGTCCCAGCAGTGGGAACATTATGAGGCTGATGCTCTGCTATTCTATGTAACAAATTAACGTCAGATGAAATAAGTACTTTAAATATAGCTACCACGGAACACAGAAAGAACCTGGAAATAGTAAGTAGGCGTGGCACTGTCGCCGTTAGTGAGTACTGCAATACGCACTTGCTGTTCAAGCGCTCTCATTCGCAAACTAGACTACGTCAACATACAATTTACATAAAATAATATTAAAACGCCTTATTGTGCCATTCCGGACTGTAAAAACCATAGTCGGACTAAAAATCTAACTCATGGAGGTGTATCATACCACCGGTAAGTATTATTTTCGAATTTATTTTAATAAAATGAAAAAATTAAATTTCGTCAAACATTGCACAAGACATACAAACAAAAATTGTCCTTAACTTCATGCAAATAAAGTTGATTTTCTTTTCCCGGTTATTAGCCTTTCTGGAATATTCGCATCTCTACCTATACTTTTGACGCTATCCAAATAGTGCGTGACTTTATCGATAAAATCAATCGACATGTATTGCATTGCCTTTTTAAAATAAAAGTATTTATACTTGAGAGTATGAGTATTAAAATACAGATAATTATTAAATTAATAAAGTTAATAAAATAAATATTGTAGGATGATATTCGTGATGCCATTTTAAATAAATCTAGCTAAAGAGCTTGGAACAACATAGGGCGTTTGAATTATTCCTTATGTTTAGTCGTCGCCGGCTTCGTCCGATCACACTTTTCGTAACGAAAGCATAATAACTTTAATTTCGGAAGTCAATGTCAAAAAATGAAGAAATCAAACCGTAAACACTGACTTCCGCAATCAAAGGTATTTTACATTATTTAGTTTTTTTGAAGTCAGTTGTATTTTTTTGTAAAAGAGTTTTTTTTTGTATTTTCAATATTAAACACACAATGAAAATAAATTACCTTTTTCACTACGTATTTATACTAAGTTCTTATTTGTGAAATTGCAATACTTGTTACATTGTTACACCTATATGTCCGTAGTATTCAACATAAATAACATAACCTAAATTTTAAAACGGGCAACTAACTTGATCATTTAAAAGTGCCCGTTAATGTTTTAATTAAATTCTTTGATCAAAATCAAACAATATAAAACAGTGAAAAGATTATTATACAAATATAATAATCTTTTCACTGTTTTATATTGTCTTAAACTCAAATAGCAATGTAATAATAAAACATTGCGAGGTTTTCAGCATTTTATTTCATTTACCCAGTATAAAATGAACAAATACAAACAAAAAGGTATTTGATTTACATGCAAATAAATACCCTTTTTACTACGTTTAGAAATTACCCTACTACATATTAATTTCATTATTTTAATACTATCGCATACGATATTTTTTCGCATTATATTTTGTTTGTTTTCATACTATCGACATTATTACGATCGAATTAGGGTACGTCACTATTTGAGTAGCGACCTGCATTTGTGTCAGTGATACGCCATTCAAATACCACCCTTATTTTTATGATGTTATAGTTCATACTGAACAACGCCATCTAGCGACGAGTGGCGGTACTTGGTAGTCCAAGATGTATTTCTTTTTGTTGTTTTTGTCAATTTGATTTATAAATCGTTGACATTAAAGTTGCATTTCGTATAACATTTTTTTTTTTAATTTGTTTACGCCCAATTTTTGTTGTAGCCAATCGTATCTTCCGGTTTGCAGTAAGAGTAAATCGTAAATGTGTGAGTTTGGCGACACCGGTTCTGGTACAAACATTTTCTCAAGCTAGTTCTAGTGTCTTTCTGTGTTCTGTGATAGCTACCAGCGACTGCCTATCTGACCTCCGCAACTCAGTATTTTCAATTTCAAAATTTAATCTTGATCCAAGATCGAATAATAAGATTCTAGTATAGGGCTTGCTTAAAATATTGATTAGCAAGTCGAACTAATAAATAAAATTTAAAAATAAAATAAAAATATGGTTTAAGCATGCTGCATAGTTTTTACCTAACCACAGAAAAATGGTGTAAATTATGTACATAATTATGTGTGTAATATTAAGGTTTGAGTCCTTTAATTTCATAACAAATAGATCCTTATAATATTTAAAGCAATACACGGACATTTTCAGTGCGATTCTACATCTTAATAATAATAACTGTCAACCCTACGGATGTGTGGCGGACAATGGCGGTCCATAGACATCCATTTTGGGCCAGCCAACAATAGACACACTTTTCTATAAATAGGTACATTACTTACAATAATTAGGTTGCTTATATTATATGAATAGTTGTCGAAATAGCGGTAAAGTGAATAATATTTAGAACTCCCTTTGGTATTTGTTATTTGGGTTTAGGAATTTTGTGCCTTGGGTTAATTAACTTAAAACTGTCATTATCTGCATCTGTATTAGCAGGATGGATGAAGTGGCGACAGGTCATGGGAACAACTTGCTGCCAGGCGCATTACTTTGTGTAATTTATATCATCACCACTGCTCTCAAAACGGTGAAGGATAACATCGTGAGGAAACCGGCATGTCCTAGAACCAAAAAATTCGAAAACATGTGACATCCACCAATCCGCAGTGGGCCCGCGTGGTGAATTACGGCCCATTCACTCTCCTAGAGAGGAGGCCTGAGTCCCAGCAGTGGGAAAATTAAAAGGCTGAAGATGATGATGACGTGTACCAATACTGTAAAGATTGTGTTATTTTTTTATTTTAATCGTAAGTCCTCATTATGTTTTTTTTTTTGTTCTAGGTAAGGATACTAAGTTACTCGCAACATTACACTTGATGCTTGAAATTCATCAACAAGTAAGTCTTTGTACAAAATACATAATAAGTTGACGATACGGTTAGCGCAACGGTTGAGCAATTGAATTGCTGTAAGTTGCGGGTTCGATTCCCGCACGCAAAAAATATTTGTATGATTTTCAGTATTCGTTTTACATGTTTGTGAACGCTCCCGCTAGACAGAAGTAATTCGTAGTGTGGGGTAAAGACATTATCAAAACTAAAAAAAAAAAAAAAAAATTGCGATATCTGTGATATGTTAATGTGATGTGTGTGTGTGTGTTATGTGTTGTGTATAATTGATTGATTTATTATTTTGTTTATTTTAATTGATTTGATGATTAAGTTGATTTAGGTCTCCTTATTTAAATAGCACATTTTCTCTTTTCAGTCGATTGATTAGGTTTCGTATTAGAAGCATATTTTATAAGCGGGTTGGGATGGAGCTTTATCGGTAACTACATTAGACTGATGCACACGTGGACAACGCCTAAGACCGTGTCTACGGAGACGCGGCGTGTTGGGCGTTTCGTCGTACATAGCAGCAGCGGGCCTCGTCATCGCTCGCGCAAACACAAACATATGGCAATGTACGACGGACCGCCCGACGCGCCGCGCAACGCACCGCGTCTCCGTAATCGAGCACTAATTTGTACGTAGAACCAGGTCTCGTGGCGTGGATCTAAGGTAGCTCTATAAATCTAGTTGCCATATAAAATGTATGGAGATCGGCGTGTGTAGCACACGTGTGCCCAATATAGTTCTTTCATAAATCGTTCTATGTAATCTCTGTGCATTGTACTTTTGAATGACAGTCTTTATAACAAATTTATGAATAAAATATAGCATAGAAAAGTCAACGTGTAGACGGTCTTTAAACATTATTTGAAGGCTTACCTCGTCTGAAAATAATTTCTAGCGTGGGTTGTCTCGTACCCATTTTGTAGAAAATATCTTTGAATTCCGTTGCCATCAAGTATTTTTCTAGACCGGTTTCTGTATTTTTCCATTCGACGAATTTATTCTCGATATAAAAATTTCATAAAGAGCAAAAAGGTCATAGCAAGAACGTGACATAACATTTAATAAAGTCACATCATAGCCGTTTTGTATAGTATGCAGTTAACTTTTTTTTTCTAGAAATAACTTAATCTAAGAAAGGAAAATAAAATCAAACCCGTTCTCAATAAAGTAAATTAGAAGTATTTTACATCTAAAAGAAAAAGCATGCTCAAACTAAAATGTGACGTCACAGCCGTTAGGTTAGACGTACAAAAGAGTAAGCAAGACGTTGCCATCATGCCCCCACTCTTTCATTAACGAATTAATTTCATTAAAACTGGTAAATATCTATCTAATATCTTTTTTCTTCTGTAATGACATCATCATCATTTTACTGGCTTTGTCCTTATTTAGGGGTCGACGTATTTTCTTGCTTTCTATCTTGTCACCTGACAGACTATCTCTAACTCCCTATTCTTTCATATCGCTGCTCACACAATCCATAGGTATGATAAAAGCAGCTGAAGGAATACGGGTGGATTTAAGACAATTATGCCAAGACCAGGACCCAGGTTTTCTCAGACAAGACGTCGACGTCGACGGTCTTGGGGCGGTATATTTCCTACCTCGGTCACCTCGAGAGCATTGTCGTCGTCGTCGCCGTCGTGGACTGCGTCAGACACCGTAAGTGGCGGAGCCATATGCGGAGGAGGATGTTCCCCGCCACCCAGAGAACAGAGTGCTCACCATACCCTCCACAAGCTGGGGCCGGAGACTGCGTCAGCGGGGGAGCTCAGGCGTGAATTTTATTCCACATCACTTGATCTCTGTTCAGAGTCCCTGGCCACACTTTGCGGGTCTCAAACTTGGTCCGCTTTATTTCCGCTCGGAAGGTGCACTTCGCCACTTTTTATCCCTCGTACAGCTCCGCATCTGGTGGGGGGATGCGATGCCGCGCATCATTGCACGCGTTGTGCAGTGCCGCAATCTGGTAAAACTTTCTTCTGTTGAAGCAGTTCTTTCCAAAAATACTCTTCAAAACTCAACTGAAACATGCTCATTGATAAACCCGAACATAGCCACAACATAACGTATCTTAGCCTTTTACTTCCACTTGCGGCTACCAACCACTTGGCTGAAGTCATTACGGCTAATGGCTCTGTACAAACTGGAGGTCTAATAGCTGTAAAGCCTGTCAATTAATTCAGGTAAAAGGTACATGCGTGTTTATTTACCTCCCTCATTTCGTAATTCCGTAGTATTTTATCAAAGTAATCGTTTATTTGGTAAAATAAGCGTAGGTATATTTATTTATATGTGGTGTTAGAAAGTTTTAAAATTCTCGGCTATTCTCTACTTTAATATGCTTGTATTAAACACCTCGATGCCTCCTGGCAATAAGTCGGTAATCGCAATTACAATTCGATTACCGACTATATAATGTTATTTGGACAATAAGGTAAGTTCGACACCGACGTAAGTTTGTTTTTTGATTACCAACTTATTGCCAGGAGATGTAGACCTTACCTTATGATTCTGTCTGTCTATTGATGAAAACAATTGAAACGCTTGCACGTGTCGTAATTATACTCATGACTTATGATTTCCTCTCCAAGTCTTCATAACTACAGTATAAACAACACAGGTACATATGCCGAACGGAATATAGAATTCTATCAAAACAATAGCCACAAAATACTGACAACCTGACAACGATGTGTTGTTTCAACTAAACCACATCGTAGACTAAACATTAAACAATTGTTATATAGAAATAAACAACGTTGACTTTTAAATGAAAAATACTGACTGAAACGGCAGCTCAGCATAATTTATTAAAAATAAGCACTTTACTAAAAGCTTTTAACCTAGCGTTCAAAATAGTCGTGGACACAATCATTCATAATTCATGTCTCAAAAAAGTAAAAAATATATATATTATATTTTCCTCAAAACACTGAATAACTAAAAAAGGTCCTTCTGAATGAAATGCCTAGGACCATGACATTACAAGGGGAAGAAATGTAAGCTTGACCTTCCCTGAAGGTCGACGGTTTGAGTGAATGGTTGACGGAGTGAGTTGACATGGAGAATGAACTGAGCTACCTCATCCGGATATAAGCTTAGACCAACGAGCAAATTTTAATGTCTCGCGGTGATATTATCGTCCTGCCACTATTTTCTGTACAAGCTCTATGAACGAACTCGGCGACATACATCAACGATTCGTGGCACTGGTAAGCATAACGAATTGCAATGCAATGCAATCGGAATGATTGCTACACTACCTAAATATTTCGGATTGGCCCTAAAAAAAAAGAAAAAAAAAGCAGGGTCCTCTGTCATAAAGTCTGCGTTATCGTTCGAAAGAGTTACCGTGGCGATAGCCAGAAAGAGCAACTGAAGGAAAACAGGGGCCGTTTTCTGAGAGGAAGGCTCAGCCCCGGCACTATAGGCAACGAAGGAACGGGGTAGGTTTTTAGTCAGTAAGAGTCTGACACTACTTCCCGCTCCGCCCAAGGGCGGGATTTGTCATTGGATGATTTTACCTACCAAAAAAAAAAAAAAAAAACTGAAGGAAAACAGGTGGGTTAACAGGTAGTCAGCTAAAGTGTACAGACTTATTTCATGATATCCCACCTAAAAGAAAGATTCCTTCATACAAAAAAGAGACAGGTATTGGCTGCCCAATCCCCTTCTGTAGAATGGTCAATTTTATGACGGTATTACTCAGTCTATTCTCCTTGTCTATGCGCGCCCTACTTGTGAAGGGGACCGAACGAACGAATGATTTTGGAGGAGGGACGGTGTGAATCGTTCACGAGCGAATGAACTATCTTGTCAAAGGTGAGGTATTGACTTGAAGCAGTTGTGGCGATAACTGAATTGCCTCCCGGAGGCTGTTCAAGCATTTTTGGGTTTACGCCACCTCTGATCTCTATTGACAATGCCTTTCTATCTCATTGTAATCTTCTGTATACTGGAATCATTCGTGCGTACTAGCGTAGCCGATATTCTCCAAAGAAGATAAAGAAGACAGCCTTGTTAGTGTACTGTTTGCAAGCAGTACTACTAAGCATGAAGTCTTAGGTTCCTGATGTTGTTGTTCTAGTCTCAGGTCGGTCAGTTTGGATTTATACCCAATTATTAAGAAAAACACGTACTTTCTCCATGGCAAAATATGTCGGGTTAACTTCCGAAAGGAATATCCGGCCTAGGCACGATAGGCTACGAAGGAACGGGGTAGGTTTTTAGTCAGTAAGAGTCTGACACTACTTCCCGCTTCGCCCAAGGGCAGGATTTGTCATTGGATGATTTTACCTACCATAAAAAAAAACTGCCATACTTATGATTTATTTAATAGACTCCAAATTGTAATGGCGTTTAGAGAATGGCATACTCTTTAAAACTGACCATAAATCATAATCCGGCGGATTAAGATTGGGACTAGAAGACGATTAGTCTTCAGCTTTGATGAAGTCCGAACCGTTCGGACGTGTGCTACGGTGTGGATCAAGCTCTATGATCCGGTGCTGATTCTTGCCGAAATTACCGTTCTTGGTTATACAGTATAATTTATGAACAGACTAAGTATATACACGGCGAGTCAATGACCGACAACTACCTACAGGTCATTGACTCGTTCACCTGATGTTTACTTGAAGAAATTAATTTCGTTCATGCCTGTATTAATTCGAGTTTTAGAAAAAAAGTACTTTATTTTTTAATTTTATGTTTACAAATCGATAGTGTTTCAAGTACCGGATCGACTCTCCACGGGATTAAAACGATCAAAATTTAACCGTGTATGTATGTAGGTATTTTTCATTATAAGCTACTCGAATGAAACTCAGTCGAATAACTTGAACATATAAATTATAACGGTTCGAAATTAGAACCTTTCTGTGAACCGTAAATAGGAACCGGCGTTTTCATTTATCGGTTGACAAGTTTGATGTGATTTCCTTATTTAGGAATTCTAATTCATGTATCGTCTATAATGCAAATCAGGAAAGCCTTTCAAAATTATTGGGACATGATTGGTACGTTACGAAGTACAATATTTACAACAAAAATAGAATATATCTGAGATGTTTTTCTTTACACATCAAAGCAATGTATTTTACTTATTTTTTTGCTGATATTGGTTCAGAGAAATCCATTAACTTCAGTACTAAAAGTTACTAATTCACAAAGGACTTCGTCTATATTTTGTCTTGAATAGTATTTTGTTATGAGACTTAGATAAGTTGGTACTTTTTCCACGGTTGACTGTGGCCCTCTCTTAGGGAGGAGGTCCGAGTCCCAGCAATGTAAACCATATAAGGTTAATAAAATTGTGGTATGCTACCTATACTTTCAGTAAACAATCATGAATTGAAATCAGTTTGAGTAATGATATTTATTTTGCAAATATTTAGGTCTCAAAAACAATTTTAGATGAAAAGGCCAGTGTTTGAAAACCGAAAGAAACTTGAAGACAAAGTCTCTTAATTCCATATAGCAAATATGTCATTAAAATGGCCAAATCATATGAGAACCAATTAGTATTTAAGATAGTCTTTTGAGAAAAGAATCGTACAGAATTGAGTAGATCTGTCCAGTCAATGCTAACATTTGTCAATATTCTTAAATTTTTTATACTTCATTTTATTGTTTATTTAGTCAAAAACTGCGCAAACTAAATTGTGAATATCTCTCACACATAAAAATTAGCATCTACGATAAATGCTACAAATTACATTCATTGAAGCAAACTAAAATGTGCAATTATGAATATCTCTCACACATAAATGATCATCCAAGATAAATGCTAAGGTAGAAGTACGTATTCCCGGTAGTGTCCCAGTACCCGTTAACTAGTCAGTTTTTTATTTTTTGCATTTTTCTACCAAAATCAAATTAAAGTTTGCAAATGGCAATTGATTCTTGGTACTATTTTATATAATTTTAATGGCAACACTCACCAAAAAGTTTAAAGGCTTAAAAACTGTGCCAACTTAAAAATACGTTATAGTAAAATTATCTATAAGTTCAAAGTTCTGTCGGTGAACTACGAGACCACCCGGTCTCAGAGATCATCTAGCCACACTTCGACGGATAAAATTAAGGTAAAAGTGTTAATCTTTATAAAAAATTGTGTATATTATTTAACGATGTAGACTATAAATTAAGGTAAATCTCATCGAAAAGTAAATGTTTTTGCATTTTACATCTATTGGTACTCACAAACCCCTATTTGACCTAGTACCCGGTAAATTCGGATGTTTTTTACCGGATACTGGTACACTATCATCCCGATGCACCGAAACCCGTTATTGTATCCTTATTGCTTTGAAATAGGTCTCATTTTCCTTTGAAACTGTAGTTTATATTAAATATTTTCTGCCGGATACTGGGACATGGATTAACCAGTTGCATTTAAATCCGTCACGGTTCTTAATGCCTTGACTTAAGTATTATTTTCCGTTGACTCAATAGAATATAATTACTAGGAATCTTATTTGTTTTGGCTGCAGGTCTGCTTCTCTTCTGAAAGTCCGTCGAGCTATGCGGATGTTATATCTGATGTGATACAAGTCATGGAGTATATTATTACAATCAAGTTATGGAGTATATTATCCCTTATAGTGACGTAGCCATCGGAGGCTCAGCTCGCTAGTTTAACGCTGATTGAATTCAAGCTGAAGAGAATTATCATTCGGCGTTTCTCACCTGGGTTGATGCCGTGACCGCAAAGTTCCGGATCTGAGTTCAAAAAAGAGAGCCTTTAACCAAGCTGCCAAGTCCTACAAAAAGGCACTAAGGAAGGCTCGCTTCGATCGCATTGCCCATATCAGCACAAAGTCTCTGCACAGCCGTCCGGTAGCAGAGCTTTTTGGTCCCTTACCAAGTCGGTCGATGCAAACTTCGGTCAGCCCACACTGCCTCCACTAGTTAAAACTGATGGAACACTGGCTCATACCGTGAGAGAAAAAGCATTGCTCTTTGCATCAATCTTCGCCCATAATTCTCGTCTTGACACTTGTGGTGCTACTCCACCGACTCTGCTTCTCTGCTACACCTCGATGCCCGAGGTTTGTATAAGGAATAAAGAAGTTTTGAGAGCGCTGTGTCGTCTAGACGTGAATAGAGCTAGTGGACCAGACGGCAAACCAGCAATAGTTCTCAAGGCTTGTGCGCCCGAGTTGTCTCCTGTATGGATGCGCTTGTATCGCCTCTCATTTAGGACTGGTATAGTGCCAAAGTACTGGAAGCTTCTTTTTTTATTATTATAGGTAAAATCATCCAATGACAAATCCCGCCCTTGGGTCGGGCGGGAAATAGTGTCAGACTATTACTACCTACCCTGCTCCATTAATTGCCTTTGTCCCAGGGCCCAGGGTAACATTTTCACATAACCTTTGGCCCCAGTAGGCTTCAGCCCTACTGGGTCTCTACAGTTTGCTGACAACTCCTTGAGGCGCGCGGGAACAGACTTGAGCTCGGAGCGGTCTGTTACCGGACGGACGGACAGCGAGCTATGCATTGCCCGCCGTCCGCGAGCCCGCACCTACGGTGGCCGGAAATCGGGATCGGAATCCCGGTGGCTGATGGGGTTGGCCTCTTCCTTTACTAGCATTATTGCTTCGCAGAAGGAGGCGACCACCTCCACTCCTCCTCGCTCCGGAGCATGGCTTGAACCAAGCCCCGGCGCGAGAGATCGCCGCCGCCGATCGCCCCCGATCGAGTACTGGAAGCTGGCCAACGTGCAATCCGTGCCCAAAAAAAAGGGCAGTCGTGCCGATTCTGCCAACTGTCGGCCGATTTCGGTTACCTCCATACCCTGTAAGATTATGGAGCGTGTATTGAACTCGCACCTCATGGCACACCTGGAAGGTAACGATCTCCTCAGTGACCGACAGTACCGGTTTCACCGCAATCGGGACTGGGGACCTACTAGTGTATGCACCCACTTGTATTGCGAGGCCCTCGAGAGGAATGGGGAAGCGATTGCCGTTTCCTTAGAAGTCTCTAAGGCCTTCGGCAGGGTTTGGCATGCTAGCCTTTTGAGTAAACTTCCAGCGTACGGCATTTCCTCTGGTCTGATTAACTGGTAAAAGACTTCCTGAGTAAACGGTCTCTCCTTGGCTTGGCCTTGTTATCGATGGATGCTCATCAGAGCTCATGACGACTTGGGGTTCTTTAGGGGTCTGGTCTCTCTGCAGTTGTATTCCTGCTGCATACCAACGATCTGCTAGTGCAAGGTATCTATAGATGATAGGACAATTATAGAGAGATACTTGCCAGGTGCTTGGGCTAGAAAGCAGCTAATCCAGTCTGAAAGAGAGGCTATAGTAGAGCGTACGAATGTCTTATTTCAGGCAGTCTTCAAGTAAGGCGGAGCCAATCTGGTGGGATACAACGCCCGCAAAACACAAGCGTGTCTGTTCACCGCCAAAAGGAGCCCATTCACCTTGGCTCCTGCTTTTTCCAATGTGGGATACACCGACTGCCTTCAAATCTTCGGAGTCGAAATTTCCTCTGACCTTAACTTTGGGCGGTTAATTCAGTCCATAGCCAAGGTAGCTTTTTTATGGTAGGTTAAATCATCCAATGACAAATCCCGCCAGTGTGCCAGACTCTTACTGACTAAAAAACTCCCAGTTCCTACTTTACCTTGGTTCCAGGGCCCTGGTATGCATTGTCATACCAGATTAGACTTCGATCCCAGTTTGCTGACAACTCCTTGAGGCGCGCGGGAACAGTTCGCGCCGTAAGCGACTTGAGCTCGGACCGGTCTGTTACCGGACGGACGGACAGGGAGCTACCCATTGCCCGCCGTCCGCAAGCCCGCGCCTACGGTGCTAAAGCGGTACCTAATAAAGGTATAGCGGTACCTAAAAAATATAGCGCTATCGTTATTTTATACCGATAGCGTAACCGCAAATCTTAACATGTTTCGGTCTACATTTAAAATAAAGCGATACCGTATTTTAATACCGGTAGCGTAACCTTATTATATACCTTAACCGAAAAAGGTCCCTGGCCTGTACCAAGTCCCGGCGCGACAGATCGCCGCCGCCGATCACCTCCACAAGGACACGGCGATGCTCCTTCCCAAGCGGGGCACACCTTTACCGTGTGCTCCACCGTGTCCTCCGGGAGGTCCACGCAGTGGCGACACTCGGGCGTCACCTCCGCATGAATCTTGTACAGGTACTTCCCGAACTTGCCATGTACGCCTAGTACCTGCGTCATGCGGAAGGTGATAACGCCGTGAGGTCTTTCCAGTCATGCCTCAAAGAGGTCCCCTCTTTTTACCGCCTCATTAAACCAAGGTAGCTGCTAGAAAATTCAACGTTCTTGCAAAAGTCCGACGGTACTTCACACCGGGACAGCTTCTAATGTTACACAAAGCACAGGCCCGGTTATGTGTGGAATACTGCAGCCACATATGGGCTGGTGCTGCAAAATGCCACCACCACCACACGCTTAATTGGTGATCCAAATTTGGTTAAATCCAATCTTTAAAGCCTTTAGCACAGGCGTAGAGTGGCTACTCTACACCTGTGCTCAAGCATCCTGTAAAATATATGTTTCGGTTTTTTACAGGATGCACATTTTGGAGAGTGCAACATACATTAAAAAAAATTAAAACGAATCATGTTTTTTTTTTTTGTTGTTAAATACAGACCCTAATTATTTTGACGACTCTTTTTATTTGAAAATATTTAATTTCTGTGAACTTTAACGTAAAGCAATAGAGTTCAAATTCGCGGTTAAAATTACCGGATACCGGGACAATTTAACGTTAACTAGTGCAAATCTACCGGGTACTGGTACAACTAGCCCTTTTTGTATATTTCTTTGTTTTATTGTTATTAACATTTACACTAATTTAATAGAAGTAAAATATACTAAAAGTATATTAAATTATCTAACTAGTCATATAAAATTTACTTATATAAGTCTACTAGTTTTAGCCTAGGACACTTGCAAAGTCAGGGAAGTTCATAACTTCACGGTTATTGGGCCGTTTACCTTACAAGGTCACATTCATTCAAAACAATTATCTTTTCAACACCATCTCATGGACTGCTAGGAAACGTTAAAGAAAGATAAGTTTACACTTTATAGTAGATACATTACTTCAAAAGATTTATTACCGCTCCGGGTCTATTTCCGCTGGATATATTATTCAAATTGATTCTGAACGAATTCAATATTTCAAGAAAATTCTGTCAGTACATTTTGTCGGCAAGTAGCCGACAAAGTCTTCCCTATCTTTCTATTTTAAATAAATATATTATTGAAAATGACATTTTATATCGGCATAAATGTAACATGAAATATCTTTCTGGTTTTCACTTTGTTAGTTTATCCGCAAACTCTACCTAAATTAGGCAACGGATTTTGTTTCATTGCAGCTTTTTCTAGAGAAAAAACGGTAAACGAAGAAAGTTTATATAGTATAGTTTAACCCGCGTGAAAGTCGATTTCTCCATACAAACTTCCAACACCCGTTTTACCCCCTTAGGGATTGGAGTTTCGTAAAATCCATTCTTAGCGGATGTCTACACCCTATAAGAAACCTACCTGCCAAATTTTAAGTATGTATGTATTATAGTCTGGTATTTCCGTCATTAATGAGTGATATATAGTAATTCTTCGTTTATTATTCTTGACATATTGCGTCGAAGCCATTTCGTATAATACGCATTATTAAAAGTGGGCGCGCCGTGTTGAAAAATGTCGTTTTAATATTACGCGGATATACGTACACCAAATCCCACATTCGAGATATTTTCCCTAACCTAAACCATCGCAGAAATCTACAGTTCAGCCACGGTGCACAACGATACCTTACAACGGTAAGGGGCTTAATAGACCTCGTAACATTTAAGAAACTAAAAAGATTTTTCTAAGTGCGGTACGAGGCCAAAGTGACACCGTATTAAAGTAAATGCACCACTGCATTCTGTTTAAAAACCTCTTAGGTATATATTCATCTCGTTTCTAAACTAAATTGAAGTTACGGCCTCCACACTGCAAATAAGTTTTTTCATAGCCGCACCGTAAAGAAGATACGTACGACGCGTATTAGACCTCGTACCGCATTGAACATGTCAATGATTTTCCTCGTGAAACAAAAGCTACCGCACCCTTTTCAATCATTCATTGTAATATTTCCTCTTTACTCTCGACCCAAATTCTGCCACCATAAACCGGGTACAGGCAGCTGTAACATACAAGGTAACATGAAAGAATCATTTCCTAAGTGTGGATGTAACGCGCGTAAGAACCAAACATACTCACATGTGTGTGTGCATGGTTCGCGCGCACATCGCGTCCACACTCTGGGAATTCTGTTACATTACATGATACATTGCGACGATGTGAACGGCGAATTCTTTCATTGCGTGTTACATTGCGTGTTATAGAAGAGTAGTCTGTACCCGGCTGTAGAATCACAAGTGATTCGGTAACTCCATTAAACTCGGTTCGACTTCTAATAACGACTCGAAGTATCTCAGAAAGGTACGTAAACCTTTCAAGTTATGAACTTTACACCAAGTTGCTGTACTTATTTATAACTTATTTATTTGAGAGGCCAATGCAATGAACATTATATTTAACGTCTTCGCTAACTTCGGTGGAACTTGTAGCGTTAAGGTGCAGAACCAATAAAGTGTGTAAGGTATACCTGCTGTGGTGGAGCAAGCTTTGTTTTGTTGAGCTCGATTTGGCTTTTATTGCAAGGTTTACTTTTTCAGTCATGTGATATTAACTGCATAAAGTCGTTCCTTGGAGTGTGTATTACCAGAAAACTTAAAAAGAAACTATGTTAGTAACACTTGAAGCCTAAGACACACAATCCGCGTGGTAGATTACGAACCCCTTCCCTCTCTTTGATAGGAGTTCTGAGTCCCAGCAGTAGGAAATTGTAAAGCTGAATGCTTTGCTTATACTTGTACCTGTGTACCTGTTTATCATATCCGCATTATTTTCCCTTGCTTATTCGGTTACCTACCTGGCATACATTCACACGCTATTTATTTTCTGTTCACCTAGCACCGTTGATAAATATACTCCTCCAAAACACAGGTTCATATTTTCGACAGAAACACCTTCAACTGCCTTATTTTTTCCATATCTTGATCCTGCTTAATGTTTTTCTAACGAAGATGTGCGAGGTGGCGAGAAGAAAAATGCAGACTAATGGGATCACATCATTTTCCGTACTGGGCTTAGTGTAATTCTGGTGGAAAACGGCAAGCAGTACAAAAAATCGAGATATGTGTGTTAGAGACGCTAAAGAGGAAAGTGTGCGAGGGGTGTGAGCGAGGAATGTGTGTGTCTACGCACAGCTGAATAGAGTAGGCAACGCATCTTCGTAACATTCAGCTCTACACCCTTAGGTCGTTTTCACGTTAGTTAATAAAGATGATGACACGATGTCGTGGGGCTTGTTGTTTCATTTATGTGACGATATCGAGATGGCATTGTTCAACAACTTGTATCCGTTATGCCACCAAGTAGTCTCGAATACTGGTACAACTAGGTGTTGTACCAGTAGCTTACATCGTTCATTAGAAAATGTATGAAACTACTACTGGCAAAAAAAGCCACTACCAAAGCGAAGATAGAGAGATGAGGTGAGACATGTGTGGAAAAGGCTGAGGAAGGCTTTCGCTTAGCCGAGGAACATAGTAGGTTAACTACTACTACTACTAGTGGCAGGTCATTATCGCCTCATGTCAAAACGGCGTTTTAAAGCGCCGCTACGTAGTCTCGCACCGCATATGCTCATCCAGCCTCGCTCAGCTTTGATAGAAAGAGCCTGGTGGGATTTTCTTAGCTCTCAAAATGTTGCTCCCATCTTTAAATTGACTACTCCTATTTTTTTGCTGATACGTCTACAAATAACACTAATTAGCCTTATAATGTTCACACTTTTGGGACTCAAGCTCATTTTCTGTAGGAAAGGAAATGGGCCGTAGTCTACCACGCAGGCTCAGTGCTGGTGGGTGTCACATGTATTCGAATTTTTGGTTCTAGGGTATGCTGGTTTCCTCACTATGATTTCCTTCACCGTTTTGAGAGCAGTGGTGATCAAATAAATTACACAAAGTAATGTGCCTGGCTGGATTTGAATCCGGGACTTAAACATAAAAGTCGGGGCTGTTACCACTCAGTCACCACTGCTTTCCTCCGCCTCTAATTAGTTACACGGCAACTTCGGTAATCAGTCATGCATTATCTTTGTTAGGGGACGATTTTCGTCCCTTTTTGTCGGGTAAATTATGTGGGTATTAGATGATTATTGCTGTTGATGTATGCTTGACAAAAGGGGGAAAGGGGTTCTGGTTAGACCTTGTTGGGTTATTATGAAGCCACGGGTAATGTGGAGTGGTTGAACATAATTTTGTGGTTTTGGGATGTGTTGCTGTGTGACAGTGATGGAGTTGCTCAAGACAATTTGCGCCATCCCTTTTCTTATGCAAACAATGATAGCTTCATAATCTTCTAATATGTAATAATTTCGTGTCACGCTGTGTTTGTTATAGAATATACTCCGAAACGACTTGACCGATTATGATGAATTTTTTGTGTATATTCGGTAAATCTGAGAACAGGTCATGGGCTGTTTTTTTACGAGTACTATATTACCCCCACCCCATTATTTTCTTTGATAATTTGTATTGCAGAACAATGCTTGTTGAGTCAGCTAATTTTCTTCTTCTTCGTATAAATAAAAATTAATAGATGTTCGTTAGACTCGCTAGAACTCAAAAACGGCTGAACCGATTTTGCTAATTTTGGTCTTGAAATATTGGTGATGCTCCAGGGCAGGTTTAAACGGTGAGAAAATATGGAAAAAAGTTACGAACAAAAAATGTCTGTTAACATAATATTGCGATACGAAGTTCGCTGGGTCAGCTAGTCTAATATATAACAATTTCGTATCACATAGTTTGTTATAGAGCCTCTCCGAAACGGATTCACAGATTCATGAATGTTTTTATGTATATTTGGTAGGTTTGAAAATAGATCGTAATTTTTTCTTTGATAATAATTTATATCGTAGAACAACGGTTGCCTAGTCACCTTACTTCAATAAGTTTTATCACATTTTTCATGAACAAGTCGTTCTTATACATCAAGCTCATGAAGGTTATAAGAAATGAAAATATATCACTGGTAAGTACTTAAGTAATTGCTCATATTTATTTCAATACATTCTACGATTTGTTAGTCAAATAATAAAACATTTCGCTCCAATATTATCTTCTAAAACACGTCCAGCTTAATAAATTATTCACAATTTCAAAGCACTCCAAATATATTCAAGTAATGGGATTTTCGGACACATTCAAAGTCCGGCTTTCACTGCAGTATTAGCATATCCCCTGGGTTTACTCGAGTTAACTCAAACAACCTTCTGACATACATATGACATTAAAAGCATTTAATATATTAAAATCAAAAAGTAAGTGAAGCGTGGTGTACAAAGCGTTTCCCCTACGTATTTATATATTTTTCATTAAAGTTTTGGGAAGCTATTGAAAATAATTATAGTTAGTCAATAGTCTAATAATTCATAGTCTTAATCTTATTTTCCAAATCTTATATCTTTATTTTCCATATATCGCAATAGTTTCCCATCAACTGATGGGTTGTCCTTGGGTGCTCTAGCATAACGCATACGTGGATAATCGTCGGTTGGTATTAAGTTCCTTGAAAATTGTATAAAGGACGTCGGACCTCTGCGGGTTTGGCTTCGGCCCCTCGTACACCTTCCAAAGGTCCAGGACCTCAGGGCCCTGAGATAAATAAATGCATAATAATTAAACTTAGGACGAGATCATTTCTCTCTCATCTTTCAATGAGAGAAAAATGATCTCGTCCTAGCACACGAGGTGGTCGACGTACAGAATGTAGACTCGGTTGTCATTGTGCCAATTGTCGTTTCGTCAACGACCTGATGGCCAAAAGCCTCGAGGACCGTTGCCCATCTGACTATCTATCAAAGTTGTCGTTGCACGGTTGGAACAAGGACCTGATACAGTGAGTTGTCAGTAGTTCCTTTATATGTCTCACATTGTAAGGAGATTTCTGTCTCTGGAGTCCTAAGTTGGACCTTGCTTCATGATACGTAACAAGACAAGACACGTATGGTGTTTTTAAAAGAAATATTGAAACGTGTAGTTTATAAGAGTATTTAAAAGAATAAAGAGTGAAATTGTTAGAATGATTATTATCTCCTGGTCTTGGGATTACAAGCGCCAGATAGGCACCCTAAGCGTAAGGTCCAACTTCCAGGTCGAGCAGTGTTGTTGGGTTGTTCTCATTAAAATGGTTGGTGGCAATAGATAGTATTCAAACGCGAGCCTCGTCCGCCCACAGCCACGTCGCCCGCATCATTGTTTACCATCAGGTAAGTTACCAGATGGTAAGCGATGCTGTGATCAAAGATAAAGCATTATAGCCTAGAAGTAACCTATTCATTCCTAACTTAAAAACCCTGAGGTTGTAGCTAATGGGGAACAATGTAGAATCCGGCAGGGAATTCTATTCCTTAGCTGCACGCGAGATGAAAGTGTACCTAAAACATTTTGGGCGTAGGTATAGCCAAACTAGAGCTGCCAAAGCTCTCCCAATCTAGAACCCAAATTAAACTAACGAACAAAGAGCCTAAGAACACATCCAATTTCCATGTTTGGTACAATTTTCGTCCTAGCCAGACCATCTCATTACAATAAGGGCGAGACGGCCCGAAGTTTTCACATGTAAATAAATGCTCTAGAAAAGGGCCTCAATAACTTTCGGAGATAACAAACATAGTGGAGACGTCGCTGATTGCTCTGTAGCTTTCTGAACTTGGAGGGAGTTTAATAAAGAGCTCATTTACATGAAGAAAACTTTTCCATGCGAGTAGGGTTGCCATGCGTCCGGGTAAAGGTGGACAGAGTCTGGTTTTTTGGTTGCGTGTGCGGCCTTAAAGAAAGCGTAATTCCTTGTTGTGGCTTGCATTGTGAGGAGATTTCTGTGTCTGAAGCCCTAACCACTAGTAACTTTGGCGCTGCTCCAGCCAAGGAATGACTATCCAATGGCAGGCTGGACATCATCTAATTTGGTGCTTTTAAAAAATCTAATTTTAAGACCCTTTTCTCTGTCTTCGTCTTTCAAGAACGTGTGGAGGGTTTAAACTGAAATTAATATCAAATATACAAATCTGCTCCAAGGGATACTTGAAGCAAAAAATACGTTACTTATTATTGTTTTATTTGTAAAAAACAGAAGCATTTGAATAACTCTGAACGGACTAATATTTGGAACTTGGTGCCATAGTAACTTTTATTCACCTCAAAAATACCTATGTAACGATGTAACACAATGGTTATTTTAATATGGGCCCAGAATTTGTGAATGTGTGTGAATTATCTGAGGTTGACTTAAAGGTGAAAAATCTTAAATAAAAACTACATTGTACCTACTGATCTCTAGATATTGATAGTTCATATTATTTAACCTTTTGAATACCGTAATTAGAGACACAATAGAAAGACAATAGGTGTGCGGACACCAGTGTGCTCTTGGGGCTTAAGAGTAAAAAAACATATATTCCACATTCTACACGCGTTAACGAAACCATAGAGAATTCTTATTCGACACCAACGCTAACTATAGAATTTTATACGAATTAAATCGTGAACATTAACCTGTCTTTTTTTTCAAGATCTGGCAACCCTACGTGTCATAGGTGAGTCGTTTAACGCAGTCGTGTTTTTATACTCAAGCAAGTAAACTGTTTAACTATTGTGTCAGCGTTTTTTCGTGCATTGTGGAAGGCTTGTCTCTAAAGGCAATAGACTTATCAACAAACATTTACTTTAAGTAAAACCACTTCACATTAGCCGTTCGCACTGCGCGATGGCAGCGCTGCCGTCGCGCTTAAAGGAACTAGAAAACCCGTGATTTTGTGAATCTCACATTTAATACATTCTATATTTGTATAATAATAATAATAAAAGGTTCCTTTCTCTGGAGCCCTGACCGCCGGTAGCTTGGACCCTGTTCCCGATACCGGTGGGACACTATTCTTTTTTTTTTTTAATATTTAATAATGTAATTTATATGTTTATAAAGAAAATAATCATCTTTTATTTCAGGCAATAACACATCCGTTCTATACAGGTTTAAAAAAAAAACTTATGAAATACATTTAAAATCATGGAGGTATGTATAGGTACCCATGGTCATCCAAGAAACATATTAAAATATTATTGTAATTTAAGATCTGTCTTACGTCATTTTTTGTTCTCGTTCAGGTGTACAGAATTCCAGTGCTTAAATATGGGATTAGCCAGAGTGCATGTGACTGCTCTCAAAATATGTATTATTTATTAATTATAAATAATTTGTTTGTTTACTCACTAATCTCATGAACTACTGGTACGAATTATGGCAACACAGCGTTAACATAATATTTTGACGGTATACGTTTGCCTGACTGTACGTCATTAACACACATTAACTCCATAATTATTTAACTTATGCAACACTGAGCTGTCTTGTGGAGCCAAACCCACGTAACTCGAGTTTAACCCCTTTGTTAGACAGATTACTTAAGAGCGCCCGACCCGCAATACTATTCCCAATTCCCATACAGCCGCGTGATGACGTCATTACACATCTTTCTTTAGATGTTTTGAAATCACAGATAGAGATCTTGTGGTTATTATCGATTCGATTTTAGGTGTCTTCAAGGGTAGAGTGACTGCTTCTGATGGACAGATTCGGCCCCGATATGAAAGGCAACGAAGGAACAGGAGTGGATTTTTAGTCAGTAAAAGTCTGACACTATCTCCCGCTCCGACCAAGGGCGGGAGATATAATATATAATATAATATACTCCACAACTATCACATAGCACCGTTTAGTCCCAAGCTAAGCAGAGCTTGTGTTATGGGTACCAGACAGCTGATAAACATACTTATATATTTCTAAATACATACATATAATAGATAAATAACACCCAGACACAGAACAAATGATCGTGCTCATCACACAAACATTTGTCCTGGGTGGGAATCGAACCCACGACCTCCGGCATAGCAGTCAAGGCCACTAACCACTAGACCAACAGGCCAGTCGAATCGGATGTAATTGGATAATTTTCTCACCTAAAAAAAAAGTAGATTGAATCATCATTATCATTATTTTACCCGATGGACATCCACTGTTGGACATAGAGTGGACAGGCTCTTAATAAACTAGTGCGCCTCACCATCAACGATTGCTTCACTGCTTACCATCACGTGGGATCGCAGACAAGCACTAGTTAAAACATATTAAAAAAATATATATGTATCTAGGTTTCTATTGAAACTTATCAGTAAAGACCTCTGAAAATCAGTTATTTTAATTGAACTTAATAATGTACTCATAAATTGAAAGAAAAGAAAATGTATTTATAGAAACCTTTTTTCTTTTTTCATGTTGCCTCTTTAAAATACATTGGTATCTTTACTAATCACTACGTAGTAAAACAAAGTCGCTCCCGCTGTCTGTCCCTATGTAAGCTTAGATCTTTAAAACTACGCAATGGATTTTGATGCGGATTTTTTTAAAAGATGAGTGATTTAAGAGAAAGGTTTAAATGTCTAATACATGCATAATATATTCAATATCACCATTGCACCCGTGCGAAGCTGAGGCGGGACGCTAGTTAATTTATAAAGCTAAATAGTTTATTTGGATGGACGCGCTAGTCTCAGAAAATACAGGTTCGAATTGAAAAAATCTTTTAGTGTTTGATAGCCCGTTTGTCGAAAGGCTATAGGTTATATAAAATCACGCTACGACCCACGGAGACGAGCAGTACTTAACTAAAGATGCGGGTGACACCGCAGGGTATAGTAGTCTCTATCTGAGTTAAGGGTAGTCCATAACTCTCAGTTTGATATGAAATTGAAACTAGGAAACTGGTAACTCGTAAAGTAGGACGTGACTTTGGTCATGGTTACAAATAGCTTAATTTATACGAGTACCAATACCAGTGTAAGCTGAGCCCACATTCTGCTGAAACTCTGTACTATGCTAGGTCAGAGTGCGCCCTCTGATGGCCTACTGTAGGCTTAGCAAAGTCCATGGTGTTACTGAGTTTTTTTTTCTTATTTAACACAGACTTATGAAATTAAAGTTATTTGTATTTTTCTTACAGAAAGTTCTTTATTTTCTAAAGAGTTTACATTTGTCATGCAAGTTAGTGCTGCCCCACTTGCCAAGTTACGATTGATTTGTTTCAATTCTCTTGCGTCAAACGCCTCGAGTTGGCCACGCCTCCAATTCCTTTGTTCAGACGTCACCTCAACACTCAGTCACGTGGTCAGAGCATAGGAATCAGAGGCGTGGTATTACGTACTGGAGTTTGACATTTTAAACGATAAGAAATCCTATCGCCCGATGGCTCGTCAGGTTCAGATTTTCTGTTTAAAATACTCTTTGAATTCATTTCCACCTAGTTTCTTTACCCTTCATTTTCTAAGAGCCCTCAAGGCAAATCAACCAGATCTAATAGCGACTAAAATCAATCGGCTTTAAAACAATAACCGGACCGACTGTATTAATATTCTTAAGACTCAGTCTCCTTCCAAGCCCCTTTCGGCAATTTTGATCTCAGATATTCCATTATCCTGTCAAAACTTGTTTGAACAAGTTCGCAACTTTTTCTTACAAACGTACAGAAACATGACAGAGTTTGTTTCTTATTTACAAAGTCAAATAAGTGCGTAGGAATTACAAGAGGATTATTCATGCGACGGCGCAGAACTCGCCCACATACTTATTTTGAGTTAAAATATATGTTAAGACGTCTTTATTTAGGTACAGTCGAAATAATGCTATTGGGAACTTTACAGGATTTTTTATTCAAAACCGAAGATTTGATGGGTATTTATAGTCCTTATTTGACCTTGACTTCATATCAAGGGGTTCGAGGAAGTGACATTATCCAAAACATGTCTACAACATCACAACACTGCTCTTAAAACGGTGAAGGAAAACATCGTGAGGAAACCGGCATGTCCTAAAACCAAAAATTCGAAGACATGTGACATCCATCGTGTGGTGGATTATGGCCCATTCTCTCTCCTAGAGAGGAGGCCCGAGTCCCAGCAATGGGAAAATTAAAAAGCTGATGATGATGATGATGTCTACAACATACAGAAGAAATGCCCGCGTGTCAACATTGTGTGGACCGCCCGGAGGACACGGTCGAGCATACGTTGGAAGCGTGCCCCGCTTAGGCGGAGCACTGTTGTGTCCTCGTGGAGGCGATCGGCCGCGGCGACCTTTCGCGCCAGGCCCTGTTTCAGGCCATGGTACGGAGCGAGAGAGAATGGGGTGCGGTCGCTTCCTTTTGTGAAGCAGTAATGATAACGAAAGAGATTTCTGTGCCCTTGAGGTAATGGGGGTCATACTTCAGCCACTGCGACACGAGATAATCTGGGCATCGGGAGTGGCAGAAACGCTTATAAACGAAAGGAACAAATACAAATAGAAGAGCACAATTATTTCAAAATAAATCTCTTCCAGCAGATCTTCGGGGAGTAAAATGTCCAAAATATATTTGACATACGTTTCCGAAATGCCACGTGGTCAAACCAAGATCTTTACCGCTTATTACAATCACTATCGTCTATACAATGTCACTAGATCATAATCTAAAATAGCCATCAAGTTTCTTACCGGTTCTTCTGCATAAGAAACGAACAACGAGACGCAACTTTCGTAAACGAACGATATTCAAACGAAGTTTCATTAGTGACCCCACAGTGTCGTATCTTCTGAGGTTTTTTAAGTCACCTTGGAAGCTCATTTGAAATAAAATATTGAACTAGAACTAAATCTGGGGTTCATAATAATATTTTTATATCCCAAAGATAAATTCAGTTTATCCCCATAAGATTCTAATTGATCTTTATAACAGTAGCAACGCTAGTGGACTAAGGTAATGGTTACCCTTACGTTTTCTTACAAAGAACTAATAAAATACCACACGTAACATCTGCAGTTTAGAAATACAGAAGTATTCTATTTTGTTACTCTTATCCAATATAACCCAACATTCAAACAACCGTCTATGATACCTCCGTTTCCATGACAAATGTGTTCAATATGCCAACGCTAACTCTCAAGTGGCAGCGTCAGGTAATCTTCACGAATGTGATGTGAAATTAGACGAGCGATCATGGATCCATTGTGGAAAAGGGATAATGCTATGCGTCCCGTATATTCCTGTCTCTCTCTCACGTCGCAATAGTTATGATTGTTAGACGTCATAGTACCCCTGTTCGAGAACTGCGTGAGTTACAGCGTTACAGCTAATGTAAGAAGTGCTGTCTGAGCTTTAAATAAGATGTAAGGTTTATGGCAATATTATGTAGATACATATTTTGTAGGAGTTACGAATGCCATGACGTATGTACGCGTCAGTACACTAACAGTAGACGTTAAAAACATACTTTGTATACGCAACGCTGTCACACGCAAGACGTCTGTATTTAAGGCGCCAGCGACTTTGAGCGAACAAAAGAGGAGCTAGCTTCGCTCCCCGCGCATCACGATTTTTTTAATAATAATAATAATGTCCTTCTTTTATTGAAACACAATATGAATTGAAACTGTATCTGTATCAAAAGATTAGTAATTAAATTATCTTTTAGTTTATGAAAGTTTCATAAACATACACCTAATGGTTTTGGTCTGATCTTCACTTTTTTCTCTGTATTTATCTTTCAAAATAAATGATCACCAAGATCTATAAAAAAAAAGAAAATATTCGTACCTATATCAAATTATTAAGCAAATAGTCTAGTTTAATTTATATTTTTTTCTAAACATACCGACTAGCCTACTATTTACTTTTATTGTACTCCATTTATTAACATACGAACGAGGTTCTTTCTCATGCCTTATAAATCTAGAAGTCCCACACTATTGGGCCTGGTGCTGCTGAAATTCTTCATTTTATCTGAAACAACTGCCCGTCTAACATTTCTCCCTTCCCCCTTTAGATATATAGATCACTGTTCAGTAGGTAAATTACTATTTAAACAAGGAAACTGCAAACTCCTAACATTTCCTCCACCCTCGAAAACTAGCAGGCAAAGTAAGAGCAAACCATTTGTTAACCAAATACTTTCATCTCTAAAGAATGTTCTGACAACTCCTACAATGCAACTTGCACGTTCAGCCATTTTGATTTATGTTCCGTTTTCAAATTTAGCCGTTGCGAAGTTTCGCTGCTTGCTGCTAACAAAGTACTGTATAGTCTGTGGTTTACTTTAAATTACGAACTAAATTTAAATTAGGAACGTTATTCTCTTAGTAGTGATGTCGCTAATTTGTTTTAAACTCGAGAATGCTAGTGTGGAAATTGTTACATGTAGTTATTAAGTTATTTTACTTAATATTATAACCAAATTCAAACTCAAACAGTACAGCCTGGCCTTTTCTTAACTTAAGGTTCCTGTCGTAACTAGCGGTAGCTGAGTATTATTTTTTTATATGAATCGAGTGACTGTTTGACATGCAGCATCATTTTACCTCTTAATATTTCTTCATTAATAATTTGGATATCTACACAATCAGTTCCTTTTTCCGCAACGGAAAATTCCAGATGTAGGTATGATTGATCGGGACGACTTAGATGTCTTCATTAAGAAATGGCAAGAAGTGGCTCACAGCCAGGAACATCGGAAGGCATGGTGGGAGGCCTTTGCCCAGCAGTGGGTCAGTATTAGGCTAGATATAATAATAATAGGACATTACCTATAAAATTGCCGTTTTTTAACCGTTTTTTTTAATGAGCTTTCATGGTTATAAGTAATGCGATAGTACAGAAAATACAAAACACGCAAACTAATAAATACCTAATTTCGATAAAAGAAAAACTTACCTTTAATATCAAGTTTATTTGAACTTATAATTCCAAGTCAATCCAAAGATATAATAACACTTCAAAGCAACTCGTTTTAAAAAACGGAAATGTCATAGTTATAGACCTATTATGATTGGTCCAAAAGTAAAATTACTATTTAACACTAGTAAAAACAAGCACCTTTGTAGACTAGCACAAAACAATAAAACCAAATCACATTTTAGACTGCCATGCCTAAAAGCTAAAAGCCGGGGACAATGCCCGCTTGCATGCTACACTGACATGAATTCAAAGCGACAGGCCGACGGTCGCTAGATAGCAAAAGATTACCGCTGTGTTGTGTAAGAAGCTATGCCAGGGAAACACGACCCTTAGCAAAAAATATGCCGCTTGGTAAATTTTATTTAGAAAATTGCTTCTTAACTCTTTAACCACCCGTGTCGGATTGGTCCAACCAGTGTTTTCGCGACCTATTCGCCAGGGGGCTTACTCTCGAGTTTAATTCCGTTCGCTAGACATTGAAATTGTGACATTAGGTACTCTTGAACTCGATTCTAACGTCAAATTGGTTTAAAATTGCGTGACCACACGCCAAGCCCAATCCCCATTTTACTTAGTTTCCCAAAAAGGTCACGCAATTTGGCCCTAGTATGGAATTCAAGAGTACCTAACGTCACAATTCCAATGTCATGCGATCGGAATTAAACTCGAGAGTAAGCCCCCTGGATCGTGTGTTTGCACCTGGGTACTCGCATCTCGTTTAGCTCAGATGAAGTATTAGTAGTGGATGCGCGACCCTAGGGGATATCAATATATATATTTTATATCTGTGTTCCGTGAGTGTATCCGTGGCATCACCAGGCCCTATCAGAATACCAGCGCTGCGTTATTTTACCTTTTTTTAGGTAATATCGCAGAATATGCTGTGATGAAAAGCAGGGGGCCTTTCATCATTTTGACCTAGCACAGGTCTTTTATTTTCAATCTTTTGCTTTTTGTGTACTCTTATTTCTTGTATTTTTTGAGTAAAAACATAGTTTTTGTATTGTTGCTGTCTATATTTTTTATCCTGTGCGAGTCTCAAATAAATATTTTTCTTTCTTTCTTTCTATAAACGCGAGATTGTTTCTCGGATATATCCGACGTAAGCAGTTAAAGGGGTAAAATCGTTGAGGTGTTCTACAGGGTGCGTTTTGGAGAGTGTGCGCGGGAACAAACGTGCAAACAAACTGCATACGATAGAAATTCAAATGAAAATAAATTAACTGTATTCCTTTATTGAATTAGCAACACAAAGACAGTACGTACTTTGTTAATACTATATGAAGTCTATCAAACAATATTGGTTACGATTCAACACGTGCTGTGTGTACACCGTGCTCTGATGTTTTCATAACTTTTTAGTCGTATACTCATTGGAGCATGACAAGTGTTAGGTCATAATATTGTATGTACATTTGCGTTTTGTTTTGTAACAGTGCGATTATTACCGCTATACAACATTATTTTTAGTATATGCGAAACCTGTTTATAGTTTGTTCAGAATCAGTGACTGAATCGATTCCAATCATTTTTACACCATGTTATATTTTTTCCCAAAAATATTTAAAAAAGGTCACAATTTGGACGACACCGTTACTAAGTACAAAATAGGTCTCGGCTGGCTGTTGCGAGCATTAGACGCTTGCGCACACCTGGGTGCGGGAGCAAAACAATCCGTCAGTCGCGAGAATGGCTCGGTGACCATGTGTTTGTGTGCACAACCAGGTAACACAACAAGCTTATAACTTTATGATATTCTTTACATAAAAATACACGTGTTTATGGTTTTGCTAAAAAAAAAGGTTGTATTGGTAATTCGCCCGCTCGATAGTAGAAAATATATATAGCCTATATCCTACAGTGATAAAGTAGGATTCTACTGGAAGATTACAGACCCTTAAGAGGTGAATTTTGGAAAATCCCCTCTGAATGCTCGCCTACATAAGAAAAGGAAACCTTGTGCAAAATTTCATGAAAGAAAGAAGAAAGAAAAAACATTTATTTGAAACTCGCACAAAAAATAAAAGAAAACAATATTTAAAGATTAAGAAGACTTGTACAAACCGCCTTTCACATTAGGTACTCGCCTTATATATTCATCATCATCACCATTTCTGACAAAAGTCGTCCACTGTTGATTCATCACTCCCTAAGTGTCGCCATAATGATAATACCAGTGCGTCTCGCATCCATCGCATTCACGCGACTGTCACCAGGTCATCGGTCCACCTTGTGGGAGGCCTTCCAACGCTGCGTCTTCCAGTGCACGGCCGCCACTTCAGAACTTCACGGGCTCGTCGAACAAACGTTCTATGAGGTTATGGGAGTATAGTTTACGAGCAATGTGCCCTGCCCACTGTCGAGTGGCACTGGGCAGGGCACATTGCTCGTAAACTTAAGTAAGTTTGGCTATTCTTGGGATTATGTCAGCGACCTTGGTTCTTTTCATTCCTGAGGCAAGGAAACTTCGAGCTTAGCCCTTTCCATAGCCCATTGGGTTGCTTTAAGCTTTCTGATCAAGCCCATTATAAGCCACCACGGTTCAATTTTTGTATTATATGATAAATTTAATAAGTTAGTGTTTCAAAACCTACAAGTCAACATTATGAAAGGCAATAAGGCAATACTATAATAATAGCTTGCCAATGATGTCATTAAAATTCCACACAAGAACAATAATTTTGTTAAAAATAATTGCCTGTACAAACAGTTGACTTTCTACCACAAATCCCAAGATTACGTTCAAAATTATCATGATAGAAGAAACCGACTTCGCCAAACTCGGAAAATAAATAATTTTCTTTAATTTATTAAAATGTCTTTCGTGGCAGCCCAGGGCTTTAATTCTGAGGGACATAGAAATTATACAGAAAAGTTTCTCGAATAAAAAAGGCCTGAATTTAGGCCCTAGGCTGTATACTTGGCCTTGTCATATTTTAAAATGAGTTTTGTCTAACTGAATGGCTGAAATTAAGCCCATTTGGGGACAGGTGTTCCATTTAGTTTGAAACTTTGAAAGGCTATTTTACAGTGCTTTTAAAGTTTATTTTGCAAGTTCAAAAACTAAGCTAGAGTAGGTTTCATTATGCTGCCTAAATGTTTAAGGGTCTGCTAAAAGAAGTTGCCCTGTTATATTAAGCCGTCAGACTTGTAAAATAGCACAATGCCATTTGGTCACAATTTTAGGAAGATTTCTTTTCCTGCTGAACTCTTATTCTTTTTCGTACGTTGCTCCTTGTAATAACAGCCATGTACCATTGAAAGTTTCGTCAAAATCGGTCCAGACGATGTTGTTGACAGACAGGCAAAAATTAAGAAAAAAAAACTGCATTTTTGTTATTGGTACCTATACCTATCTAAGGAATTACTAAATGCATAAGGCAGTATTCATACTATGCATATATTACAAGCGGACATTTAGATTTTATTTATATGTATGGATTTTTGTAAACTTTATCGCTTATAGATATCTACAATACTAGGGTATCACGAATGCTTATAATATATGGAATATAAGTTGAACCAAAATGGCGATCTTGAATGCGCAGCTACAGATTGTCGGGTCTCAAACGAGGTGGGGACACATTCTACACCTGGGCTATCGAATTACCGTAGCTCTAGAACGCAAAGGATGAGTGAAAAAAGACAGGTGATTTTTGGTGATATTTTAGTCAGTAGAAGTCTTTTACTCCCGCTCGCTCCACCCAGACCAGGAGGAGTTATTTGATGATTTTCAACACCAAAAAAAAGAAATTCGTTTTGTAAAACACTCACTTTATTTCATTGACCTGTTTTCTTTCTCATGTTTCCATTTATGACCTTTTCTAACGTAAAAATATTTCAAGACAAAATCTGAAGAAGTCAGTCTCAAAGTGTACACTAGAGTATCTCGAGAACTAGTTCAACAACCCTCCACTTCCATAACTGTAGTATGCGACCTCTTTTGTCTATTATATTATATGTTTACTATAGAGCGCTGAGGCCACTCCTGGTAACAACACTACAGGTCCCAAGTTACCATAGCCTATATAGAAAGTGACATAGATAACGATTGTCGATGGTTTTCGGCGGGGTATTTTCGTGTGAAGTTTCAATGGTTGTTTTAATTATTTTCAAATTGATTCGTAGTGGGTATTGTGATGTCAAATTAGTGTAGTTTTGTCTAAATAACTGGACAGTAGGTATGTGGAATTATTGAAAAAGGCGTTATCTAGGTAAAATGCAAATGAGAATTTCATTGTACTATTGATTACTTCAGTGCCGAGTATACTGACTCCTGCCAAACATTGCAAAAATATTAGCTGTAGGATGTGTTTCATTTGCATATTTTAATGTTATTTTTATATTTATACCTATTACCTCTTTATACGTTTTTTCTTTATTTTCTTTGGAAACAAGGTAACTGTGTCCTATATAAAAACTTATTTATTTATTTCACAATTTATGTACACACAATATAACAAAAAAGACAACACATAATAAATAATAGTACAAAGGTACTGCTTATTTCTAAAGAAATTTCTTCCAGCAGACCTGCTAAAGGAGAAATTATAAGAAATGTAGACAATAGTGTGTAGGAAACAAGAGAAGAGAAGAAAGTGTGAAATCTTAATCTAAGCTATCAAATAATACATAATATATAGTTAAATATAAAATAAAATACTTATATGACTATACATAAACATAACATAAATATATATACAATATCTATAACTATCATGGATGAGAGGAGAGGTAGTGCTCTTTTACTCTTTTTTAAAGAGTGAGATTGATTTCAAATCTCGAATGCTAGGCGGAAGTGAGTTCCACAACCTTATTGCGTGGACAGAGAAAGAAAAGGAGAAGTAACTAGATTTATGTGGATGGGATTTGAGAAGGGATCTAAGGTGTGATCTGCACGGCGCGTCACTAGGACGAGCGTAAGAAAAGCAGTCACGTAAGTAGGAGGGATAAGACGGGTTATGTAAAATGTTAAAAAGGAGACATAAAATCCTTGTGTTCCTGCGAAGACGGATAGGGAGCCACTTGAGTTCCTTGCGAAAGTGAGAAACATGGTCATATTTTCGTAAACCAAAAATAAACCGAATGCATAAGTTTTGTAGTCGCTCAAGCTTGTTCAATAGCTCCTCAGTAGCATCCAAATAGCAGGCGTCGGCATAGTCTATAATCGGCTTTAATTCAACTTTCCATCTAAACCAAGCTTGTTTGTGATTGTGACCGCTACACATAGAAATAGACGTCCTGTTACTATAATGACTAGCATATCAGCCTAATAATGTTCCCACTGCCGTGACTCAAGCCTCCTCTCTAGGAGAGGGAATGAGGCGTAGTCTACCACGCAATTCTAGTGTAGATTAATCATTGATATATATGTACTACGAGATTAATGGATGTCACTTGTCTTCTTAATTCTTTATTGTTTACAAAAACATCTATGTTATGTTTCTCTCTTACTTGGTGATATAGACAGTTCATGTATAAAGGAGAGCTTAACTCAGCAATGAGTTTTCTTCCAGCAAACCTTTGAGTTATCGAGAGAGAACATATCCAATGCACAATATAAACCTATGTACCTAACTAACCGCTGGTTTTCTTTATAAATTTCTTCATTCAAATCCATCATTTCTGCCGAAAGACGTCTTCTGTTACATATAGTATATCTTACTATAGTAATTCGGAGCTGTTACCAGTAAGCCACTTCTTCACTAAACTTGTGCTCAGTGTCATTGTGTGGTCACTGTTGCTTTTAATGACAATGTCTCTAGTCACTGGGCGGCTTTCCGGGCTCTATGGTTTTTATCTATTGTCCTACGGAAGCTGCCATATTAAATCCAATAAAGATATTAGGCAACAAAAATAAGATCAAGCTAAAATTTTTTTCATATTCATTGCTTATGACTTTTTCCGTCTGAGACTCCAAATCTAAGCACCAAGGCATTGTTCAAATTACACTTATTTTATAAAGGTGGTAGTTTGTCTGTGTGTATGCTTATTACCGCTCATCATCATCATCATCATCTTCATGCTCATACATCATCATCAACATATCAGCCGAAAGACGTCCACTGTTGGACATAGGCCTCCCCTATGTGTCGCGACAATAAACGGTCCTGTGCATCTCGCATCCATCGGATTTCCGCAACTCTTGCCAGATCATCGGTCCACCTTGTAGGAGGCCTTCCAACACTGCGTCTTCCGGTACGCGGTCGCCATTCCAGAACCTTCATGCTCAAACGGCTGAACTGATTCGGACTATATTTTGGAAATACGTTTCAGGCCATGGTGTACCTGTGTGCCAAATTTCACCTAAATTCGTTTACACTTTTGTTTTCACACTTATTGCACAGGTTTTTTCATCTCCTGAGTAAGTTCTTTTAGAACCAATTGCTACTTACAAACTGGCAAAGTCATTAGCAAAAGCTAGCAATATAATAAAACATGGTACAAGTAGAACGAAAATTTATGATCCATGCAAATGAGAAGTCCAAAGAATCTGGAGCAAAACGTCTGAAGCTTTTAGTACAGACGATATTAACCTATTTAACAAAACATAATTTATGTCCCCATCATACAAGATACACAGCACATGTACGAACACAATTGAAACAAATACCCCAGAATAACTCCTAATTTTCTACTCTATATATTTTGTGCCTTTTCTGCCTGATTTAACTGTTTGCCATGGTAATGTAAGGGGTGGTCCAACCCCGCGATTTCACGTACGTATATACGCACCGGGTGCTGATTTATTACCTGGCTCGTGTAAGGCTCTATATAGACCGGCGACATTACGACTTTTTGTATCGTTTTATCCGGTAAAAGGTAGACAGAATTTGCGGCCAACTACAGAATGCTGATTTGTTGGAAAAAGCTTTTGTTGTGTAACTTTTGTATGTCTATTCTGGTTTAGTTCCTTTGAGGAAGTTAACGAGGTTTCTCTTTACAGCTTTTGTGTTTGTGCCTTTTATTGCGCGATGTTTGCCGTGTGGTCGGCGTTTACTGATAGAAAATCATTAGGAAACAATTAAGCGCAGTTCTTTTGTATATATATGTATTCAATAAGATACCAGAGGAATTTAAAATATTAAATATAAGATTTTTCAAAAGTAAATTATATAAATGGTTATCTGCTAATAGCTTTTATAGTGTCAAGGAGTTTCTAGAGCATAAAATCAGACAATGACAGTGGTTGTATGTCATGTATGTAAATTTGCACGCTTATATTCATGAAGCAAAACATGTAGGACCTACCAGTGTATTCCTGTTACCATCTTGTATACCATGTTTTATGCAAATAAAATATTATTATTATTATTATTATAAAAAAGTTCTACTCGTGTTGCAATCATTTATATTAACTACACTACACATTTTCATTAGAAAATTCTAGGTCGTCAAAGTTCCACACATATCTTTCGTATTGAATATTATGGCTGATGGACAGTCAAAACAATAAAAAGCAGTAGAAAAATAATTTAAAATATTAACACTAGGTATAATTAATTATAGGTATGTCCATTAGGGTGGGTCACCGATGTATGGGAAAAAATAAAAGTTATTTGATCATTTTCTAATAGTGATATTATGCTGTCTTAAGACTAAACAAATAATAATTGGCTATAAAAAGTTAAATTAAGTCATATCTTTAGCCCGCGCATGGGAATCAAAGTTTCGGGAATTTTTGAAAAAACAATGTTTGGTTAAAAATATATATTTTATTAAAGAACAATTATATATTCATAGAAAATAAAGAAATAATACATAAAATGCATGAGCAATCAAAAAAGTTAAAAAAAATAGTAACGGAAAACCTTAATTAACTGTAAAAAAATAATTAAATTATAATGTTTTGACCACAAAATCTCGTTTACTCTCAAATCGCGGCATTAGTTTTCTGGATGCAAGTTTGGCTAGTATTAAACCTTCTCTTGATTTTTTATCGCATAAAGACATAGATGCTTCTGTCACTACTTTCACAGAACGTTCGACTGCCTGTGTATGACATGGTAGCTTTAAAAAAATTAATTTATCGGCGCCCTGAGACTCAATAACGTCGTTTATTTCTTGATTAGCGATGTGTCGAAGAACTGGCGGATCGAAAAAGTTTTGTTGCCAATCTATGAGGTCAATATAACTATCGGCATCAAAATTAATTTGCGGCACCTCAAACATACGAGGGAACTTTCCTGTATGGGGTGAATCTCGTGCTTTAAGGATCCTCCTGGCAGCGAGTTCTCTTACTGTTTTGTTTTCATCAGATAACATCGCCAATAGCAAATTTTCAGGATGAGCAAAATACGCATTGCGCTGAATTACGGGATCTATTATCAGTTTGAACTCTGCTGGCAGGTATCGAGAACTTTCAATTAATTTCCAAAAATTTTTAGGCCCATCCTTGCACGTTGAGTTTCTTTTTATTTCAAACCAAATTGGAGCGTATACTTTAACACAATATTCAGCTAATATTTTTAATTTATTTGATGGATTTGATGTAGAAATATATAGTCGCAATCAGAGATTTGATGAGGTTCTTGCACTTCAGATGGTAAGCCTTTAATTGCTGAATTACTCTTGTGTGTGATACTGTAGGAAGGGATGATTTTCTCCATACTTCTTCTACTTTTTGAGATACAAGCTCAGCAATATCTAAAAAGGATGGTTCTTTGATAGTGTTTCTTCTAATTTTAAGTTGTAATCTATTCCACTCATAACATTTCATGACGTCTTCATAGGTCGGCAATAGATTGTCCTTAATATCTTCTACACTCCCGAATATAGGGCACTGATAACTTTTTCGTCTAGTTTCCATAATATTTATTTCCATTATTAGTTAAGTAAGAGAAAATAGTGTAATGAATGTTAAACGCGTAAACAACCGTACTCTTATAATATTTTTGTCGCACTAAAAGCAAACTGAAACAAATGAACGCGATACGCCCGCGGCCACTTTCGACTACCCTCTCAAAGTTATAAAAACAAAACTTTTATAAACAATAACGGACTTAATAACTCTCTGTCACTTAATAGCAACACAATAATATGCGATCAGTTTACAAAATATTATTTTATAAGTGGTTTAAGACGTCGTTGTTTAACACCACTATTTTAACGTTTTTATTAAACTTGGGATCGATGCGCGGGCTATTACACTAAAAATAAATGAATAATATTTTACAGGTATTTAATTGACCTTATAAGACAACATATTTTCACTATTACAAATGGATTTGAGAAAAAAAAAATTTTCGACCCACCCTAATGTCCATTGTCTATCAAGGTTGTTATCGGTACCATATATCCAATTTTCCCTTGATGGCGGGAATGAAAACAGGTGGACCTGCTTTCATGCTAGTACATTATTTCATTATTTTAACTTAATCAGTAGATCGAGGCGGTCGTTTCATAAAACAAAAATCTAACGGATTTTATTCTAGCAATCGATTGAAATTTCTGGAATTCAACTGAAAATAAGGCGATAATCACCAAGCTGATTATAGGTAAGTGTTGATTTATTTCTATTTCTAATAAGTGCAGAATGTTAAATTTAATTTTATTTTGACTAGTGAGTAGATACATTTCCGAAAATTAAATTAGTATTAAGATAACAATCGGGGTCCCACAAGGTAGTATATAGAGCCTACTTCTAGTTCCTCCCTAGATTAACGATTTTTTACAGTATAAATAATATAATTAATGAGCGTTGTGTCAGAAAAATAGTTCTTATTATTACAACTTTTTTATCGTGCTGCACGAAGATAAATGAATAGATAAGCTGTTTTTTAAGGTTTTAAAGGGGTCTCAAAAACGAGGTATTAAAAACTACTATAAACATTTGTAAAGAAGCAATGAAAAATGGTTTTTAATATTAAAAGTAATAAATCACAGCTGAAATATACGAGATATTTAGTCTGTGGCACCTAAGGGTTGCATGACAATTGGTTTTCGTGCAACAAGTTATGTATAGGTTATTACACCATTTCTAATATTAATCAGACATGCAATATTAGCAGTGTTCAAAAAAATATGGGCCATTGCCACGTTAGTGACGTTTAATTAAGTCGCTTCTTTAGTATTTTCGTAAGAAATGGCCTATGACAGTTTAAAGTACTTTTTAGCAAGGGTGTAGAGGTTCCTTATTTTTCGTATACAGAGGGAGTGTGAAGCCAAAGAAAATATGGATGAATTATGTGATAAAATGGGAGTCAGGTCAGTGATAGCGTGGCGGTTGATTGGACAGAGTGGAAGAAAAAACCTGTTGCGTAACACAGGACAAGAGCAGGAAGCTCTAAGGTGGGAGAAATATCCCAGCAGCAGCTGGATAAATATTCTCAATTTTGGGCGTGGGCAAGGTCCTTTTGAGGTGGAAATCATGCAATTACTTCCCCCTCTCAGGGTGCGCTCCCAGATTGATTATCTGTAGAACATTCACAACCACAACCACTACATCAACGGTACCATCTAAAAGAAAATATTAAAATTATAAAGTGTGTAAAATGCGCGTTTAAAGGGTAAAATCGTGCGTGTATACTAGTCCATATGGACCGAACTTTATATATTTGATATACTGCTTTCTCGCTCTCACGTAACCGATGCGTTTTGTTTTCCTACTGCGGTCACGGAGAGGTAATGATCTTCACAGTAGGTTACCCTCTATGTAACATAAGAGAGTCACCTTGCGGGTCAAGTATTTAAAAAAAAAAACATTTTAAATTATTAGTTTTTTTTTAATAAAGTTTGGACTAAATTACTAAGCATGGTGGCTGTTCGAGCAGACTGCCCAACGTTGTGACATTGTATGCAGATGCATGTAAAGAACTAATGTGTGTGTTTAATTTTAGGTTACTAACATAATTTTTAAGTAATTAACTACTAACAAAAATATGGATCTGTTTTGTATCCGAAATAATAATAATTACGAGAACCTCGTAAAAACTGAGAAGGATAAACAGACTAAATATCTTGACTTGGCTCGCGAGGTTGTCGACATGTGGGAAGTGGACACAGCAGTCATTGTGCCGATAATCGTGACGGCCAATGGCTTATTAGCCAAGAGCTTCGACCAACATTTCTCGTTAGGCAGTTGGATCAAGGGCCTGATTCAGAAAGCAGTACTCTTGGACACGGCGCGCATTGTCCGGAGGTTCCATTCTCAGGAACCCTGACCACCGGCAGCTTGGACCCTGTTCCCGATGCCGGTGGGCTACTATTTTTTATATTTTTAAATGTTTTTTTTTTCATAACTTTTTTTGTTAAGAAATATTTAAAAATGTATGAAATATGTATATATAATTTAAATAAATGGAATAATTATTATTAATATAAACAACTTCTGTAGGAAAAATATGCATCATGTCCGTCACGTACGTATTGATGGTCTTTTTTTATTTTTTATAGGTTATTTGTTATGAAAAATATGGTGTGTTTATGTTGTTTGGGAGGAACATTGTCATCCTTAAGGGATTTGTGATGTGAGGGTCGTCCCAAGATTTAGGGGATTTTAAGAATAGACGAAAATAATAAGAAAATATTTGAATGGTTGTTTCGTTTCCGATCGGTTATTTTTCTATAAAGAAAGGGCTTCTGGATCGATTTCAGCTATTTTTAAAAGTTTATATTTTATTAATTCTTGATTGATTATTTTACGATTAATCATGAATTATTTTAGATCCAAAAAGAATTACCTTTTTTTAATAAATCTTCATTTTAATAAATCTTGATTACATCACTAGCGTGATTAGGCGATAACAAAACCCGATGCACATATTATAAGCCAAAAATAAGGGTAACTTATTTAAAAAAAAAAATACTTAAGTGAATTTAAGTAAAGTTTCAGGGTGTTTTTAGTATCATGCGGATTTGCTCCACATGCAGTAAATTTCAAAGGCAAAAAACGCGTCCCGCGTGCGTATTGCACGCATTACAATAAATACTTATATGAAAAGGACATTTGCGGAGGTTACACATGCGGAACAAATCCGCATGCGTGATGGTAATCCGCACGATAATTAAGAATAAGCATTATTCTAGTTACAAGTACTACTATAGTAATAGTGTACATAATATGAAAGCAGAAAAATAATGTATATATTTCTTCATACTTATTTATCAAGGCCTTCATCGTAAATGCTGCCAAATATAACCAGAAATCCTTAAATATTATAATAGTACTCAAAACATAAACTAGAAAAATACGAAAATATTTCTATTTTTCGCAGTAGCTGCCCACGACACATGTACAGCCGAGTTGCCAGTCATAAATAATGTATGTAGCGTTCCCAAAGAGTTGGCTATTTCCACAAATATTATATTATGTGTGTGCAGCGGACGTAATACGCTTTTGCAAAATAAATGTCCTGAGTTAACCTAGTTTTATACATTAAGTTAGCCTTAAGACTTCGCTCTGGACACTTTCCATCGGCAATATTTGATTACCTCATGGGAAAGGTCACATCACCCAATTGTGTAATATGCGGCAGGGTTGAAGACGTGCTTCACTTGCTGATGGAATGTGTCAGAAGCAAAGGTGAGAGAGAAGCATTAATCGACGAATATAAAATGAAAATATCGTTTAAGGGCCCTTCCCCACTACGCCTATTGTTAACATAAGCAAAGGTCTGGGCACGCCACGATCGAGGCGGTAAGGCCCCTCTTTGAGACGTGGCTGGAAAGGCCCCACGGCGTCGTCACCTTTCGTTTGGCGCAGGTACTAACCGAACACGGCAAGTTCGGACCGTACCTGTACAAGATTCGTGCGGAGACGACGCCCGGATGTCGCCACTGTGCGGAGCGTCCGGAGGACACGGTGGAGCACACAGTCGAGGTGTGCCCCGCTTGGGAAGAGCATCGCCGTGTCCTTGTGGGGGCGATCGGCGGCAGCGATCTCTCGCGCCGGGGTTTGGTTCAAGCCATGCTCCGGAGCGAGAAGGAGTGGTAGGCGGTCGCCTCCTTCTGCGAAGCAGTAATGCTAGCAAAGGAGGAGGCCGACCGCATCAGGCAACGGCGTACACACCGCCGCCGCCGCCGGGATTCCGATCCCGATTTCCGGCCACCGTAGGCGCGGGCTCGCGGACGGCGGGCAATGGGTAGCTCGCTGTCCGTCCGTCCGGTAACAGACCGGTCCGAGCTCAAGTCGTTTACGGCGCGCACTGTTCCCACGCGCCTCAAGAAGTTGTCAGCAAACTGTAGGAGCCCAACAGGGCCGAAGCCTACTGGGGTCAAAGGGTATGTGAAAATGGCACCCGGGGCCCTGAGACCAAGGCAAAGAATGGAACGGGGTAGGTTTTTAGTCAGTAAGAGTCTGACACTTCTTCCCGCTCCACCCAAGGGCGGGATTTGTCATTGGATGATTTTACCTACCATAAAAAAAAAAACATAAGCAAAGGTTCAAAAACGTATTATTTCATCCAACGTAATCTAACGCAATGTTTGATAAAGAGGCTATGCGAAAAAGGGCACACAACTGATTTGAAGAAGACCTCTTCAAATCTGTTATTTTGTATGAACTTTCGTACTGGATTAGTTTAAGACATATTTATATTTTGATTGTAATAGAAACCAAAATAATATCCACAAGATATCTATTTGAGTTTTACGGGCGACCCTGGCGCTTTCACTTTAACTTTAAACGAGTAACCTAGTTTATATATCTCTGAGTTGTCTTTCCCCAACTATTTATTACATATTGGCTGTTGATTGAATATCAGTATTTTAAATGGCGCATCTCTGACCTCTAAGACAGGGTCACGATAGTACAGACAGTCTATCATAACTGTTTCCACTTAAGGCCATTGCTCAATGACCTTGAAGAATTGACCTCTACACTAGTAGAGAAGAATTGACCTCTACACTAGTAGAGAAGAATTGACCTCTACACAGGCATTGCAGGGGGTGCTGCGCGCGGGGTGTTAGTACTGATTCGATTTTTTCTTGATTACTTATCGATATTCAATGAAATTAGAAAAAAAATCAATAGAAGTTATTCAATTTATCGTAACATATATTTTGGTATAAATTCAATGTATAAATATAGAGCGGTTTTCGACAAAATATGGAATTGATTTTCAAAAAAGGCCTATTTTCCAGATTTTTTTTCTAGAGTTATGGTATTTTTTTGAGAAACGTTATCAATACAATTTATTAGTAATGTCCTTAAGTATCCCCTTCATTTTTTATATGGTAATCGTACATAAGGAATAATCTATAAACTTCAATCAACCTAGGTGTTTTTTTGTATTTGGACGATGTAATCCCCTTAATACCCTATTTCTAAAATATTTACTTTTATCAGTTTTACCTTCTTATCTCCAAAGATAGCGAGTAGTAAGTATAAATTTTCCCGTAGTCAGCGTAGACAAAAGCTGTTGTACCACCTCGCTACGCCGTAGCAGTCACGATGACGTAGCCGCTACGCAGGTCTACGCTTTCGTAGCGAGTGACTAATAATGCAATGAGTTATTATTCTATCATTTCACGTTCATTGGACGCATATTCTGACTACACAGATGAATAATTGATTAATTGAAATATTAAAATATGTAGTTACATTTAGTTTTGGATGGAATGGGTTTTAAAATTAGTGTTCGCTAGTGCTACTGCCGTGCATGATATTATTATGTCCGATTTCAGGAACCGTGGGGGCAGAGGGGGGGTGTTATTCAGTACTAGTCTGGCTTCTACCTGGTTGATGGTAGCAAGTTTGCCTTGATTTTACAGTCAAACCTGGATTTCTAATTGAACTCAAATGACTTATTCGTAAGATTGTAACTTTGATTTTTCATTAACACAGCTTTCCTGAATAGCCCGGCTTTAAAGTGACGTTGTCTCATTTACAGAGGGCCGTGCGATGAAATTCGAATGCTTGCAAACAAACTGCTCGCTACCTGTCCATTTTATTTTCCTTTTTGTTTTGTTTCTGAGGGGAAACTTTCAAAAGGCGCCCGGACTTTTGGGATAAGTCTGGGCAGAGTTTGGGTTTTTTAATACACTAAAACCAATCCGGCGATTACAATAAGCACATAGAAAGGGCCTCATTACATTTTAAATTCTCCGGAACCCCGTCTATGTAACGCCTGTTATATAGGAGAGTATTATATTTATTACCTGTCATATAGGATTACTATTTACTAGCAGAGAGAACGCCAAATCGTCACTCAAAGAGGGGTTGCTGAAAATCGCCATTTTGCTGGGTTGCAACGCACAACTTGTATTGATAGATTGTTTTTGTTCAGAGATGTAATAGATAACCCTGAAAACTGTGATGATAATTTTTTGTATACAATATTGAACGAACCTCCGTGTAAAATTTCAGCGTTCGAAGTTCTAGGTTCAAGCGTTCGGGCTTAGCATTGATGAACTCATCAACGTTTTTTTTTTTATATACACCCCTATTTTTTTATTAATGCACAAAAAAATTAGGCTCAATCAGTACCCGTTACTGATCATATTTGTGTAATCAAAAGTAAAAAAAACGAAATCCCAAAATTGTCCACGAAAATTTGTCATTATTGTTAAATTCATAATTGAATCATCATTCATAACAACAACTACTAGAAAATATTAAGCGCAGTGTTTTTACATTTTTATTGACCTTCTTTCATTCATAAACAATAACCTTTACAATGTCTCCATAAATTAAGTGAGATTTTGGGATATTAACAAACGCTCATAACTTTGCTATTTATGAATATTATTTATTGAGACTTTTCTTAAATAATAACAGGACCTTTTCTAATAAGGCCTTAAAGTATTTGCACTAATTAAAAAATAGTGGTGTATATGTATAGGCTCGCGTTTTACCACTATCTCACCTAATGGTAAGCAATGATGTGGCCGACCATGAAGCATGCATGCTTAGAAGTAACATATTGATTTAAGGATAACTATAAAAAAAAGTCCTGACTCACGCACTAACCACTGAGTGTGCCAGGACTGTGCCTTTTATATGTTACTGGCAGTCTATACTATAATCCGGTATTCTATAGAATACCAAGGCAATGTGTAGAATACGGTTTAAATTAAGCCTTTTATTTCCAAGAGGTGATAAAAAAAAATAACCCTAACTTAACCTGTCCGTGTCAGGGTGTTAAAATTCCATCACCTCCTTCCCTGCTCTCGTCTTTTACACACATTACCGGCTGCGTATTTGGTATTGTATAGAATACCTGAATTATATAGATTGCCGGTAACATATACACTTCATCATCAGCCTTTTTTTTAATGTTTCCACTGCTGCGACTCAGGCCTCCTCTCTAGGAGAGGAAATGGGCCGTAATCCATCACGCGGGCCCAGTGCGGGTTGGTGGATGTCACATGGCTTCGAATTTTTGGTTCTAGGACATGCCAGTTTCCTCACGATGTTTTCCTTCACCGTTTTGAGAGCAGTGGTGATGAAAATAAATTACACAAAGTAATACGCCTGGCTGGGTTTGAACCCGCGACCTACTACTCGTAAGTCGGGGCCGTTACCACTCGGCCACCACTGCTCGACATATAAACTTGCAGACAGAAGATTTGATGGAGTGTAATATGCTAACAAGTGACGCAATCTGAAATGAACATTGAGTAAGTTAAGAACATTAGAATAATTATCATATTTCCGACTTCCCGGTTTGATATAAAGGCGTGTCATGTTTAAATAGTTTTCAAACAAAATTCCCAACAGACTTACTCAGTAAAAGTTAATTCTTGACTGAGTTACTTTGCAGTAGGAAGTCATTTAATAAAGCTTCCAAATTTATATTTACTCGTAAATGCTTCATCTAAAGTTCATCTGTTACTACGTGACCTTGTGTTCTTAACTTTTATTTCGTTTAATTGAGTCGTACTAACTGTTGCTCGCGGATTCGTTCACATGGAGTTTCTGTTTGTTTGTTATCTTTAGGCGCAATTGTTTAAATGTACTGTTATCCATTTCATAGATCCCGTTTCTCTTTGGATAATAGGCCGTTTCATCATCTTCCTGACCTTGTCCCTTTTTATTTGGGGTACCTACAGTTCATTGGTCTCGCTCAACTGACGTTTACTTAAAGAAATTAATTTCCTACATGCGTATATTAATTCGAGTTTTTGAAAAAAAGTACTTTATTTTTTAATTTTCTCTACAAATCGATAGTATTTTTTAACCCTCCGCGGGGTTAAAACGACCAAAATTGAACGGTGTATATTATTTTAATTGATATAAACTAGTGCTTGACAGCAATCCCACCTGATGGTAAGCAGTGATGCAATCGCTCTAGCCTTGATGACACCTAAATTATAATCGGTCGGGAAGACCGCAGCAGGCTAACCGTTCTAGTACTTCGATGTACGCGGTATAAACGACGAGGCGAAATGCTTAGTCCGGACCGTATAAGTTTCAACAATGTAAGTGTGGGTGGTAATAATAATAAATAAATAGTAAAAATAGGCCGTCTGGAAAATGAAAAGTATCCTAAAGTACCTCTTTGCAACATCAACTAAGTATCCGTAATTTCTAATTCCAAAAAAAGCTTATTACGTATAAAAAAACTGCCTCCTGATTTATTAGTTACTAGCTGTCCTGGTAAACTTCGTACCGCCTATAATCAATGAATACTTTTTTTTCTCACCTTTTAAACCTTCCCTGAACTATTACGAATATTTCAAGACCAAAATGAACCAAATCGGTTCGGCCGTTCTCGAGTTTTAGCGAGACTATCGAACAGCAAATCATTTTTATATATAAGATTACTAATGGTTCAGCCATTTGTGTAGCTTCATAAAAAAACCTACCTATCTGAGCATGTCGTGTCTTCAATATCGCCAAGATAAATAAATACTGTGATCATCAATCACTTTCGATGAGTTATTATACCGTTATTTTCTCAAAACATTTTTACGAAGATTGATTTGCTCGAAAGAACGACTAGGTTGAAAAGATGGCGAGTCGAGCGAGACAAAATTAATTCACCTAGCGAAGACACTAAAAGCCTCTTTTTTTTACTGTGAGGCGGAGACAAGGCTCACACTGCCGTCCCAGCTCCGGCCGTGCTGGGAGTTCCAGGGCGACACTTGGCTACCGTAGGTGCGGGCTTGCGGACGACTACCAGTGGGTAGCTCGCCGTCCAGTAAGGGCCAAGACAGAGTTGACGGCGTGTTGTGTTCCACGCGCGTCTCAAAGAGAAGATTGACACGTCTTGCAGATTGTTTGAAAGAGTTCCCGCGGCCCTCGCAAAAGGCAACTGGAGAGGTTTTTGAGGTTTAGTCAGTAAGAGTCTGATAATCCCTCTTGCTGCAACCTGTACGGGAGAAGTCATTTGATGATTCCAACGTATCAAATGGGTGTTTTGCTCAGCAGTGGCTAGATTCTCATTAATTGATTGTATCCGGTAATAAGACTTAAGTAACCTATGATAATATGTAGCGACTTCCGAAAATATAATTGCTAATAGATTTTCAAGATCGAAATGTTGATATAAACGGAACTACGATCCAGGGATAATTTTCTTAAGGAAACTTTTGCTTCCAACTTAAACACCAAAACTCCCTTAATCCAAAATCAATTACTAACATTTAAAAAAAGATGCCAAGTGCAAGTCGGATTCGTGCAATGGGGGTCCCGTACAAACTTGTTTAACCTATGTAAATAGTTGAATTCCTGAATAGAGTCTAGAATATTACTTATTTAAAAAAACGCAAAAAAAATACGATGTAGTTTTTATTAAATTTACTGTTTTCAGATTTATTCCTATACATATGCTTTAAATTTAAAACCTTGCTCCACGCCAAATTTCAGGATTCTGAGTCAACGGGAAGTACCCTATGAATTTTGATGCCCTTGAGAGTGCGGAAATATATATACGTTTTTTGTGACATAAACGGCCGTATCTTCTTCGTGCTTTTGATAACTTACAACTTTGATTTTTTCACAGCTTCTAGGGACCGCAGAGCTGAGTGTTGGTTTTAATTTCAAATCGATACCTCCACGCGTTCCCGAGATAAAAGGTCTTGACAGACAGACAGATGGACAACAGAGCGATCCTATAAGGGTTTCGGTTTCTCCTTTTTGCTTCGGAACCCTATTAACATTTGGAAACTAATTCCTTCCGACATCATTACTTTAAAATGACTCCTCGTTGCGTGACCGGCAAGGCGTTGAGCTTTTCTATCTAATTAATTTCTTGTATCACTTCGGTGGCGGTCGTTACCGACGAAAGATAAGGAGCGTTAGGTGATTGAATTAATATTCTCTTTTATTTATTACCTAATTTTAAGAAATTACTTTGGAAAAGGTATTTGTTGCTAATAAAGTTTTTTTTTAATGATGGTTTAATAAGGACTTCTAGTTGTTGGGGATTAACAGCCAGCTCATTGGGTCCTTCGTTAATTCTCAAGATTGTACTGTCATTTTGAAGTGAAGTGTAATGACACAAGTACTTTGTAAATGTTTTAAAGATTATTGCCATCTGAGTGTTCAGCAACATGTGAAAAAATATAATACTGTGAGGAAATATGTGTGCATTTTTTTAAAACAATTTGCTGTAGTCACATAAAGTTTAACCATCTGTATGTACCTATATGTCGTGGCCAGATCATAGAATTTTATCACTTTATGATAAGACTAAGTAAAACTGGCCAGAACGTTTTAAACGTTAAAGTTTGATGATATTTCAATCCTCGTTTGGCCTACTTTCATTAGGCCTTCTATTAATATAGAAATCCTACATCAAAGATATGGCCGACGCGCGCCTGATACGAAAAAAAAATTATTGCAATAAAATTATGACGTTGGCGAGCACGCTCACTTTTCGGCACTAGTGCAGAAAACAGACAATTGCGTGCCTGAAAGCGGTGTGATAAGAGCGGGTTTTCGAGTAAGTGTATTAAAATCCATTAAATACAATAAAATTGTGGCCGGGGCGAGCACGCTTTTCTGCACTATTGCAGAAAGCATTCATTGCGTACCTAAAAGCAGTGAGATAAGTGCGGGCTTTCGAGAGGAACTAGGAGTACAGGAGTACTGTCGGACTTGTATTGACTAAAACCCAACTGTACTCCTTCAGTCACCCTTTGTGTTCCAGTGCCCCTATGACCGTATCAATCAATCCCTCAGCCCTGCTAGGTATTACTAGATATGCCCCACACGTTATTATAACAACACATCGCAAATATGTATAAACATGTTATACTCGAAACATTCGGAGACCTATCAGTTATTGCAATGTGAACCTTATTTTTTAACTTTATACGAACTACAAGAATATAACACGTAAGATAGTTTACTTACAAGCTGGTGTTATGATTATTATTCTAAACAGTTTTACTTTCCAAGCATCAAATAATAATACTATAATTCATACAAGTATCGTCTCGACAATACTAGAGTTAGTACTAGACACAATGTCTGCTATTGTGTCTATCGAAGAAAATATTGTTAGATAGAACTTTCTTATGCGTGACTAACATTTTGTGAACCCAGGTTATTTTAGTTCCAAGATATAAATAGCATTGTCTGTAATAAATATTGTTTGTCTCATAATGATGGTTAAAATCTTTTGCCACATTGGTAACGTCTTTTTTATCACTTTTTCTCCGTCTGTCTGTATGTCTAGACTAGCGTTGCCAGACGTCCCGATTTTGGCGGGACGTCCCGATTTTTGAATCAAAATTAAATGTCCCGCGCAGGACACGCTTAGTCCCGCTTTTCGAGGTTAGCTTGACCGTACATGCAGCGTGCTGAGGAGGCACGGCTTGGTAGCAAAGACAATATGAACTGGCCGCCCGCCGATAAAGTAAATCTGATTTAAAATACTTATCATATTTTTATTCAAATAAATTTTCTATGGTTACTTTTGCTATATAATGTAACACGTAAATTAAAATTTAGACAAAAAATAATATTTAAAAACTACGATAATATACGATAATGTACGTTTTTTTACTATGTCCCGCTTTCGACGAAAAAATCCCGATTTTATCACTAAAAAGTTTTAAAATCCCGACTTGCCAAAATAAAAAATGTGGCATCGCTGGGACTCTAGACCCAGAGAAACGCGTGTTCAAATTAAAACCATATATTCAGGTCTGCGGTCCCTAAAAGCTGTAAAAAATCGAGCTTCTAAGTCAACTAAAAAAATAATTATATTTTTTCAATATAACCAATTATAACCAATGAATGTTTATGACTTCTTATGATCTCTTTTTATGATTTTAATGAACTTTTATGGATTCTTGTAACTTTTTATGAATTTTTGTGAATTGCCATGTTTTTTCATGAATTTTCATGTTTTTTTTATGTTTTCGATTTTGAATGAATTTATATGGTAGTTTTAAGTTTCTAATTTATTGTTTCATGCATGAGGTGTTTACCAGTAAGTGATTGATGCGCTGTTGTTTAAATTTATTTATGTGTTATGTTATTGTATTCAGTGTGTACAATCGTTGGTGAACCTAATTTAATAAATAAAAAATAAAATAAAAAAGATATAGCCCTTTACGTCACAAAAAAACGATATATTTCGTCACTCTCAAAGGATTTAAAATACATAGGGCACTTCCCGTTGACCTTGAACCCTGAAATTTGGCATGAAGCAAGGTTTTATATTAGTGTAGGAATAAATCTGAAAACTGTAAATTTGTGCTCACATGAAAAAAAAAACTTTTTTTCGACTCGCAAAGTCTTCCGAGACTCGATTTGGGAATTGAACTATTAACATAAGTTAGTTTGTACGGAAATCTCTGTGTGCGAATCCGACTCGAAAATGAAATCGTTTGTCTTGGTATGGTCATGAAAGGAGGAGGGATGAAACGCATGTTACTAAAACAAGTTATGAGTATACATGCGGATGAATGGAGAAACAGAGGGAGGCCAAATAAAAGATGAATGGATTGTATGACAAGTGATATGAAAGAAAACGAAATTAGTGATGGCATGACGGGTGCCTAGGACAGAATGGAAGAAAAAAACATATTGCGCTGACCCCAAATAAAATGGGACCAGAGCAGGTAGATGATGATGTGATGATGAATAAAATAAAGTACTTCTCCTGTTCTTGGTGGAGCGAGAGGGAATGACAGATTCAGCTTACTAAAAGCCACTTATCGGAAAGTGAAAAAGTGTCACCGAGACACCGTTCTCTATTCATTGGAGTTATGAACACATAGTGTTTTTTTTTTTTGGTGCCGCCCATTGTATGTACTTTAATTAAATGGTTTTCCTTTGTTTATTTTAATATGTATGTACAATAAAGTATATAATAAATAAAAGTAAATATCCAATTATGTCATTTAATAGTTCAATTTGTCCATAGCATAGGCATCAGCCTTATAATGATCCCACTGCTGGGACTCAGGCCAAAAAATAAAAAATGGGAATTTGTCCATGGTGCAAGCTATTACAATGTTAAATTTATTGCATAACATTATTTTCCTGTGATACTTTAATATTATTTTATTATTCTTCTCTGTTAATATTATTATCAGTATAAGGAAATAGGTCTAATTAACATTAGTTATACAGTTAGTGTTCACTTAGTGGTCCTGTGTTTTGTGTAAATATTTAACTTGGTTTAAAGTTGTTTTTTTTTTCTAATATAATGCTTATCTCATAACATATTAAAAGCGATATCTAGTTTTTGTAAGAAATCAAAACAAATTAATTTATTAAAATAATGTCAAGTTTTTTATATTCTCACGTAAGTAAATCTTCTTCTTCGTCCTCCCCTTATCCCATATTACTTGGGGTCGGCGCAACACGTTTTTTTCTTCCGCTCTATCCTGTCACCCGTCACACTATCACTAACTCCCTTTTCTTTCATATCACTCCTCACACAATCCATCCATCTCTTCTTCGGCCTCCCTCTTCCTCTCCATCCATCTACATGTAAACTCAGAACTCTTTTAGTAATATTTGTTTCATCCCTCCTCTTCATATGACCATACCAAGACAAACGATTTCCTTTCAACTTTTCAGTGACTGGCGCCACTTTCACACTTAACTTTTTCTAATATTCTCATTTCTCACGTAAGTAAATAATGTACAATTATTATTATAATGTCTGAGAATTATCTTATCTCAAACCTCATATCGGTTATATTTAATATTTCTTAAAAACAAATTTGAGAAAACATTTGAAAATATAATAAAGAAATAGTAGTCCGCTGCTGACGGAAGCACGGTCTATACTGTTGATAGTTATGGCTTCAAAGACAGGAACCTCCTCACAATGCGAACCGCATCGTTTGTCTGTCTATCTGCAATAAACTCAATAAAAAACGGTAATTTAAAAAACTAAAAAACCCGACTGCTTTTCTGAGCATTCATGAAAAAGCCCTAAAACAAGAAAAATCTGGCAGTCGGGACCCATTCTAGAATTGAGAGCACATACGAGTACCTATATTACATTGCAGATTACTCCAATCTATTGACTAGACGGTTGACTTTCTAGAATGGGTCCCGACTGCCAGATTTTTCTTGTTTTAGGGCTTTTTCATGAATGCTCAGAAAAGCAGTCGGGTTTTTTAGTTTTTTAAATTACCGTTTTTTATTCTTTATTTTTTTAGTTTTATTTTATTACGGTATCACTTTCAAAGTAATTACGAATCTAAAGACACCTCTCAAACTAAAATCCATCGAGCCGTTCAGGTCGCAGAGCGTGCCAAACATTTGAATTTGGCGCTAAATATCCGCCATTTTGTTTTTTTTTTTATTTTGATATACCCAGTGTCACTCTCACAGTAAATACGAATCTAACGACACCTCTCAAGCTAAAATCCATCGAGCCGTTCAGGCTGCAGAGCGTGCCAAACAATTATACATACATACATACATACATACATACATACTCTCGAAAAACATAACCCTCCTTCTGGCGCAGTCGGGTAAAAAGTACTGAACGGATTTTCATGCGGCTTTTATAGACAGACTGTAAGCATCAACATACAGCTCAAACCACTGAAAGGATAGCGCTGTTTGGCACGCGGTTAGTTATTATGAGGTACTGCTAAGAAAGGTCCAAGATTGCAAAGATAAACCTACTTTCACGCAGAACAAACCAATGACCGAAGCTAGTTAGTGAATAAAAGGGGGCGAGCTCACCGTTAACGGTCCATAAATCCAGAGTTAGGGCTGCTAGTAACGTCACCATTTGCACCTAATTCTAGTCATTTATCTTCCTAAACTTACCATAGACTAAATGTACAGTTTATAACATGTCCCGAATGTCAGTTCGATCTTTCAACACATCTCAGGGGACTGACAGCTACAACCAACGTCTTGATATTATATCTTGTGGGTTATTATTACTATAAAGACAATTGGGTATTTTCATGTGCTTATTTTTGTACAATATTTATACAAAACTAACTTTTTCCCCCGGCTTCGCTCCCGTTCTACCCTACTTCATCCTACCCTACCCACTCTAGTCTCCACTGCCGTATTCGTATAAATGAGCAGGTTTTGATTTTTTATTTTTTATTTAACGGGATAAATATATCCTATGTCCGTCTCTTGGTTGTAAGCTACCTTCCTACCAATTTTCAGCCAAATCGGTTCAGCCGTTCTTGAGTTATAAATAGTGTAACTAATACTAATTTCTTTTACATAGTATATAGATAACAAATAATCTATTTTCTGCAAACAACATTAAATTCGGTCCGTATAATAATATAATATATTATATTAGCTAAAATTTTTTAGTATAGTTCATTTTGAATAGCAAGATTATGAATAGAGAATGAAACTCAACTCAATTATTTATCAATCTTGTCGTAATCCTTGTCCCGCAAACTTTAATAAACTCGTCAATTCCGCATGCGTACACAATGCTATATAAAAATAGAAAACAGAACTTCAAAAGCAAAGTAATCTAGAGAAGTTGCGATTAAAATTGAAACCTCGCGAACGTTTCTTTGCGACTGTACCAAACATGGCTCATAGGACACTGTCATAGAAGCGATAAGCATAGAAGGTAACTTCATACAACGGGTGTAAACGCACGCATGTACGGCACGCTGCGCTCAGGCCCGTACTATAAATAATATAATAGAAATAAGGTCAAAATAAAATGGGAAGGGCACTGACTTCTGACCTACTAGTTTGAGTGTCAGGCTTCATACATTATAGCAAAAATCGATTCGTAAATTAGCAGATTTTTTATTTATGGTGAGAAACAATCCAAAGCCTTCTCCCGCTCTAGGTTGGAGTACTACGTCCGATCCGTATCCAATCCGAACCCGTGAAAGTATAGTCCGTAGAAAAAGAAAGAAAAATTCATTTATTTGTATAAAATAAAAAAAAGTAAATGTTGCGATTATTATTTCATAAATAGTACAAAAAAAAAGGTTTAGGTAGCAGCCGTAGAACTATTTAATTACAGTAAAATTGAGGCGGGGACGAGCACGCACACTTTTCTGCGCTAGTGCGGAAAACTGTTAATTGCGTGCCTTCCCCCTTTGCGTTCTAAGACCACCGGTTTCCTTTTCAGAAAATTAACTGAAATCGTCCCAAGTAAGATGTCCTTTCTGTGTTTACATATTCTGTAGTACAGTCGAGTTCGGCAGTACATTACGTATGCGGGTGGCGTCCAATGTCAATAGAACTTTTTTCGACCCGATGGTACCCGTCCTAGGAGACTACCAGATTATGTACTCTGAGGATCTGTATTGTGATCAGATTTGGATTTAAGCACCGGTAAATATGGCAGTAAATGTGAGGTAGTTGACTGGCCTGTTGGTCTTGGCCCTGATACTGGAGGTTACAGGTTCGATTACCACCCAAGACAAATGATTGTGTGATGAGGAGATCATTTGTTCTGTGTCTGGGTTTCAATTTATCTATAATATGTATGTATTTAGAAATATATAAGTATGTTTATCAGTTGTCTAGTACCCATAACACAAGCTCTGTTTGGGACTAGATGGTGTTGTATGATAGTTGTGGAATATTATTATGATGGGTTTCTTGGATATTGTGAGTTGCTCTGGTTGACAAAATCCTTAAATATCTTCTTAAAAGGGCCCTTCCTGACCCGTCTATCATCAACGTGATCATGGTTCAAAAACTTATTGTTTCATCCAACGCAATCCAATGCAATGTTTGATAAAGAGGCAACGTGAGGCAAAGAAATAATGCCTGAACGCTCTGATGGTATTCGGTAATTCTGTCATCCGCTGGAATATTCCACAAAACTTGTTCCAGGAAATACGTGTCTGTTTTAAACGTATTTCTTTTTCCGGTAATTGAATTAAATACATGTTCGGAATCAGATTTTTTTTCTGATTCTAAATATGTATTTCACGCAATTTTTCTGGTTTTTTTTTCTGATTCCGAATATGTAAGTACTTAACTCAGTTTTAAAAAAAAGTAGTTGTGCCCTTTTTAATAACGACAGCTGTATAATATTCTGTTGTCATGTTTCTGCTTAGCCAAATTCAATCGACAAAATGCGATAACCAAATTTTTTTATATACTTTTCTGTCTCATAAATATGCTATGTAGTTTCAGAACGAATATAACACAGAAATAAGCTGTAAATTATTGAAAGAGAGAAATATCGTATGAGAATATAGTATTGGGCTATAAAGATTCTTATTCACCATGCGACAATCGTTACTTTACATTGTGTCTGAGAAAATGGCAATCTTGTCCTAACATTCTTCAACGTCGCTGGAGATAAGATTGGAGAGCTATCAAAAGTTGCTCGACTATTTATCGCATTTGTCGCACTGTGAATACGCAGCTTTATCAACTATATGTGTTGACAATGCTGCAACATAGCCAAGTTTTATACCGTTTTATATATATGTCTTTAGCATAGTACGCAGAAAATAAGTTGAATCATTTGCAGTGGTTGCGCGCGGCCCCCATTTCGATTGCGAACCCAAAATTTGGTTACTACGCAATCTAGGTCGACGGCCATGATGGTTCACCTGGTGTGACGAGGATTCTAACCGATCTTCGGGTCTCAGTTGAGGTGGGGTTCAACTTATTTGCTGCGTACAATTCGTGTGTTGTCACCTAACTCCTAAACGGTTTGACAAATTTTGATGTAATTTTGTAAGTTTGAATCAGTCCCTGTAAGGTTTGAAAATACAATTAAACACGACAGGCGGCGCTACAATCAAGTACTTAATATTTTTTTCTGACAAAAATCCTTTTTTCGGACCCCTAGTAGCGTTATAAAATGGCTAGTTGCCGCCAGTGATTTTGCCGGCCTAAAATCAGGTTTCTCCATACAGATTTTGAACCCTGGTTTCCTAATCATAGGGGGTTAATTTCGGAAAATCCTTGAGTATTGTTTGTATACGTTATAAGAGGAAACTTTGTGCAAAATTTCAGCGTCCAGGGTCCAAAGTTTTGGGCTGGGCGTTGATGGGTCCGTGAGCCAGGACTTTGCCTTTTATATATACTGATTGCCACATTGCAGTCGTATAATCCGATTATGTATAAAAGTCTGAGAGCCTGAAGATCGGTCATACACGTCTCCAGCCTAGGTCAGACTCCAGGCTCTTACAAAGTTTTGCCTCAAGGCAAAATTTTATGAATAAACTAATGTTACATGCACCTTTGTGAGAGAAATAGATGACTATTATTATTATATTTGATAGTGGTTGCGCCAATTTGCTATGATCCGCGACTTTGTTTTTTGTAATTTATTTTTTTGGCCTAGCAATCCTATCCCTACCGTTTCCGCTTCCCCGCACGACCTCAAGAAATGATTTGACATTGACGTGTGTGCATCGATTGTGAATGTGACCGCACCGCTAACCGCGCCCGCTCGAAATTACAAGAAAATTGACTATTTTCGTGATCCAACCATTCAGAACTCAACAGTGGTGCAGTGTAGTGCAAAACAGGACCTGGCAGTGATTTAAATGTGCGAAGTCGAGGATCGGCCGGTGCCACGTGCAACCTTCGAAGTCTAAAGGTCAGTGCTCCTTCCCAATACATTTATCCCATGCCAGGCACAGTATCTGCATATTGTTAATAAACAGTCCATTAAAACATCAAGCAAATTCGCGCAACCATTACTTTTGGTCCTTCGAGCCGGATCGTGAATCATTTTCTTGTAATTTCGCAATATAGTATTTGTTCCATAGGGAATAAACGCAACGCGCCTGTTTACCTAGATATAATAGTAGAAAACCCGCATCTAGGCATTTAGGCAACTATACGTTATTTCGCTCGTATAGTTAAAGAGCCATTGATAATTACGGTACCTACGCCGTCAACCGCACCGCATAATTATAGTAAGCTACGTAAATATCAGCGTAGATATAAATCGATCGCATTCTTTTTCTTGACAAAATTCATTCGGAAGTCCTACAAATTACATGTAGGTAGACGCATTTCAAAAATACCCGTTCATTGTTGAGTGAATATTTGTAGGAAACGGATAAACCATAGATTATATACGCATATGTTATTCCGTTCGTTCGCCGTTCACTTTGTTGTTTACAATATTACCATATTGTTATCTGATAATTATCGCTTACTTAATAATTCGTTAAGTGTTTGTTTGAGTGTATAGTGTGAATATATCAAAACAAGATGTCTCTTAAGGGAACCAAGGTTAGTACTGATTTAAAGGTTCAGTTAAAGCTTTTATACGCTAAAAGGGACTCACAGTTTTCACGTGTTCAATCAATTTGTGATAAATCTTTGCAAACCTCGGATCTGGCGATTAGAGATGCTTTCTTGTGTTCGTTGGAAACTTTAGATAGTTTGCGCGCGGATTTTGAATCTACAATTAATAATATAAACATTTTAGAGTTGGAGTTAAATCCTGATTACTGTGTGAGTTATCAGGCATTGTCGTCCTTTGATGACTTGTATTGTCGTATCAAACGTATTGCTAGGAGTTTAGAGACTCCCCCCCCCGCGAGTGGTTAATCCAACCCTCCTCGCGAACGCCCACGATTGCCGCCAATTCAAATACCTGAATTTAATGGTGACATTCGAAATTGGAATTTATTTATAGATAGTTTCGAAAATATAATACATAGGAACACATCGCTGACGGATCACGAGATATTGCATTATCTCGTAGAAAAATTGACCGGTAAGGCAAAGGCTGTCTGTGCTGGAATTACGTTTAGCGCTGAAAATTACAATTTAGTTTTGAACACTTTAAAAACAAAATACGAAGATAAGCGATTAGTAGCCACCGCATATTTAGATCAATTATTCGATTTGAAAAGTTTTTCCGTTTGTAACGATCATAATTTAGAGAAGTTTTTAAATATTTTCGCATCATCTGTTCGTGCAGTAAAGAACCTAAAGGTCAATGACCTCTGTGACTTTTTGTTTTTGTATATCGGTTTAAAGAAATTAGATCCTGAAACTGTTCGTCTGTTTGAAACGACTCAGCGCGGTAAAGAAATACCTAAGTTCGAAGATTTAGAATCTTTTATTCGCGACCATATTAAGGTATTGCAGCGCACGTCGGCACGTCATGAAGTCACGAATAGGACAGGTTCCGATCGCCGTATAGACGCGTCATCGAAGTCAGTCAAGACTGCACATACGCTAGTTAATACCGCCTCAACACCTGACTGTTCTCTGTGTAAGGGTAGCCATACACAGCTGTACAAGTGTTCGGAATTTCAGAGATTATCGCCTAGTGATCGTTACAAGTTTGTCCGCACTAATAATTTGTGTTTTAATTGTCTAAGTGACAAACATCTGGTTACGTCATGTAACAGTGGTGTTAGCTGTCGTAAATGTCTAGCTAGACATCATACCTTCTTACATTTTGAGAGTAGTAAGCTGCCATCGCAGCAGCAGCCTGCGCAGACGCGCGACGCTTGTGACGCGCGGCCTGCTGCAAGTGCAAACGACGTAACATTGTGTTCGCTTTCCGCCGCTGGTACTCAAATCACTACCGTTTTACTTGCGACCGCGCAAGTTGTCATTGTAGATGCCTTTGGCAAACCGCACACCGTTCGAGCGCTACTAGATGGCGCTTCCCAGAGTAATTTTATTACTCGGGATTGTTGTCAACGCCTTGGTTTTAGTTTTAATAATTGGTCATCCCGCTCAGAAGTGAAAGGTTTTGGAGGTTTAAAGGCAACCATTCACGGTTCCATTAAAATAATATTTAGTTCACGTTTTAATCGTAATATTTCGTTTGAAATGGATTCGCTAGTCGCAGATAAGATTACGGAACGGTTGCCCACGGTACCGGTTGACACGTCCATGCTGACGGAGTTTAAGAACTTGCAGTTAGCCGACGGAAATTACGCTTTCCCTGGAGATATCGATCTATTGATCGGTGCTTCGATTCTCCCGCATCTCCAGTTATCACGTAAAATTCAAGGTCTTCCGATGTACCCCGCTCCGCACGCACTGGAAACAGTTCTCGGGTTTGTTATAGTTGGTTCCGCACCCGCTTGTTCAGTTAGTTACTCGACTGTGCCGCACTGTTGCACCGTCGAGCCGCCGCTTGAGTCTACCATCCGCAAGTTCTGGGAGATTGAAGAGGTCAATGTCCCGCCTATTCTCAGCCCTGAGGATCAGGTCACTGAGGAGATTTATACCCGCACGACTACTCGTGATAAAGATGGTCGTTATGTTGTCGCGCTCCCTTTCAAGGGTGATATTTTTTCGCTCGGTGGCTCCCGTGCCTCCGCAGAAAAACGCTTTCTATGCTTGGAACGTAAGATGCAGGCGTCTCCTAAGTTGAAGCAAGCCTATGATGATGTGCTGATCGAATATTTAGATAAAGGTTATATCTCATCAGCGCCTGCCGAGACTGAGGAGACACGTGATTACCCGTTTTACATCATCCCGCACCATGGAGTTGTTAGAGAAGACAAGCTTACAACTAAACTGCGTGTGGTTATGGATGGTAGCGCTAAAACTAGTACTGGCATATCGCTTAACGATATCTTGTATTGTGGTCAGAACCTCCAGGGTAACTTATTTGAAATAATAGTAAATTTTCGCTTGTTTGCTATTGCGCTCTCTGCCGATATTCGGCAAATGTTTCTTAGTATTGGAATCAGAGAATGTGACCGTAGATTCCAACGCTTCTTGTATAGATTTTCTCCGCAGGAACCTTTGAAGGTTTACGAATTCAATCGTGTTTGTTTTGGGCTTAAGTCTAGTCCCTTTCACGCTCTTCGCACTATCAAGCAGTTGGCCGCTGACGAGGGTGATACATACCCGAAAGCAAGGGCCACTATTGAAACCGGATTGTACATGGACGATTTTGTGTACAGTGTACCTAGTGAAGCAGAGGCTATAGAGACCGCTGCTCAGGTAATCAGCCTCATGAAGTCCGGTCAATTTGATCTGGTGAAATGGACAAGCAACTCGCAAGCTACATTAGAGTCGATTCCACCGTCACACCGGTTGACTTCGGTAAAGGAATTCGATGATAGTGATTCGCATAAGATCCTCGGTTTAAGTTGGTCACCCGCAACTGATATGTTCAGTCTTAAAATTAGCTCGACTCCGCCAACTTGTACCAAACGCGTTATCCTAGCATGTGTAGCTCGGATATGGGATATAATGGGTTTTGTAGCTCCTGTCGTTTTATATGCAAAGCTGCTTATAAAAGAGCTTTGGCTTTCCAACTGTGATTGGGACGACACCGCTCCTGACAGTGTTGCCAAGTTGTGGGCTCGCTATAGGAAAGAGCTTCCAATGCTCGATCAGATACAGATTCCTCGCCATGTTGGTATAGTACCAGACACTGTTGTTAATGTGGTAGGTTTCGCAGACGCCAGTGAGAGGGCTTACGGGGGAGTGGTTTACTTTCAGGTCCAAAATGGCGATAACATTTCAGTTTTCCTCATTAGCGCAAAATCAAAGGTATCTCCTCGTAAGGTTGTCTCTCTTGCTCGTCTCGAACTCTGCGCTATTCTTATGTTGGTTCAATTGATTACATCTATAGTCAAAACTTGTCGTCCTCGCATTAATATAGAGAGAATTGTGGCGTTTTCAGACTCAACCGTTGCTCTATGTTGGGCCCACTCTTCACCCCATCGATGGGGCACGTTTGTCGCAAATAGGGTGGCTAAGATTCAAGCTGAATTGTCACCGGAAAATATGTTCCATGTCGCTGGAACAGAAAACCCAGCTGATTGTCTCTCACGTGGTTTGCTTCCCGCGCAAATTTTAAATCATCCGCTTTGGTTTTGTGGCCCTCCCTGGCTGCATACCACTCCTAACGAGTGGCCAAATGCTCCGTTTAACCCCGCTACTGTTTCAGAACCACCCGAGGAGAAGAAACATACGCTTGTAGTATCAGTTCCGCGTGAAGAGTCAGTTGTTTTGTTGTTGTCTAATCGAGTCTCGTCTTGGTCGAGACTATTACGCTGTGTAGTTTACGTCCTAAGATTTTTGAGATTATTACCATCGCGTGGTTCTATAATCGCAGCTGATTTGGATAGAGCTGAATCAGTTGTACTTCGAGAGTTGCAGAAATTTTATTTTTCAATAGAATTTCGTAGTTTAGAATCACATAAACCTTGTAGTCCCGCACTTCAACATTTGAAACCATTTTTGCAAGACGGACTCATTCGTGTCGGTGGCCGTCTGCGAAATGCTAAGTTAGAGTTTGAACAAATGCATCCAGTAGTTCTACCACGCAGGGATCACGTTTTGGATTTGTTGGTGGACTATCACCATAAGGTGAATTGTCACGCTGGTCCCGATTTATTAATGTCCATTCTTCGACAGAAATACTGGATACTTTCCGCTCGCAATTTGATACGCGCTAGAGTGCACAGATGTGTGCCCTGCTTTAAGCTCCGCCCGCGTTTCAACGCGCCGGAAATGGCCGACCATCGTTCTTGTCGTGTTGTACAGACGGTGAAACCTTTCATACATACTGGGACGGACTATGCTGGACCGTTTAAAGTCACTATTGCCCGTGGTCGTGGTATACGTTCCACAAAGGCATACATTTGCCTATTCGTTTGTATGACAACTCGTGCGGTTCACATAGAGTTAACCAGTGATTTGAGTACGCAGGGTTTTATGTCTGCATTTAAACGATTTTTATCTCGCCGTGGTCCCGTTAAGCGCTTATACTCTGACAACGGCACAAATTATGTTGGAGCGCGACGCAATATTTCGGAATTACATACATTCTTACGCTCCAAGTACTACCAAAGTGAATTCGCCCATGTCTTAGCTGAGAATCGCATTGATTGGTGTTTTAATACGCCAGCAGCTAGTCATTTTGGTGGCAATTGGGAGGCGAATATTAAAAGCCTTAAGTCGCACCTGTTTCGGGTCATAGGCGAACAGATTCTCTCGTACGAGGAGTTGAGCACTGTACTCGCTCAGGTAGAGGCGTTGATGAATACGCGTCCGTTGTGTCGGACTTTGTCTAGTGATCCATCGGAGCCACTAGCGTTGACGCCGGCTCACTTCTTGACGACGACTCCTCTTAAATATTTGCCCGCTTTAGATGTCGAGACTGACAAACTGCAGCTCCACCCGCGTCACGCTCTGCTAGATAGCTTAGTTCAGTCCTTTTGGAAGCGATGGAGGACAGATTATCTGCATACGCTGCAGTCGCGTCAAAAGTGGAACACTCCTTCAGATCCAGTCACAGTCGGTACTGTGGTGATACTGAAGACTGAGAGTGCGCCTCCTCTGCACTGGCCTCTTGGTGTAGTGGAAGAAGTTTTTCCGGGTTCGAACGGAATAACGCGAGTCGTAAAGGTTAAAACCGTAACTGGATCGTACCTGCGTCCGGTTATTCGCCTCTGCCCTCTGCCTAATCAGTAGTAGTGGCATAGTTAGTTATAAGTTGTTTCGCTACCTAGTATTGATAGTTTAGATTAGTAATAGGGTTTAGTTTCGCTTTGTTTTTTTTTTCTTTTCTTTGAAGGTAACCCTTCAAACCCGGGGGGAATGGTTGCGCCAATTTGCTATGATCCGCGACTTTGTTTTTTGTAATTTATTTTTTTGGCCTAGCAATCCTATCCCTACCGTTTCCGCTTCCCCGCACGACCTCAAGAAATGATTTGACATTGACGTGTGTGCATCGATTGTGAATGTGACCGCACCGCTAACCGCGCCCGCTCGAAATTACAAGAAAATTGACTATTTTCGTGATCCAACCAATCAGAACTCAACAGTGGTGCAGTGTAGTGCAAAACAGGACCTGGCAGTGATTTAAATGTGCGAAGTCGAGGATCGGCCGGTGCCACGTGCAACCTTCGAAGTCTAAAGGTCAGTGCTCCTTCCCAATACATTTATCCCATGCCAGGCACAGTATCTGCATATTGTTAATAAACCTTAGATCGCTTTTTCAAACATACAGTCCATTAAAACATCAAGCAAATTCGCGCAACCAGATAGGAAAGCAGCATTACCATCCAACGTGGCATTTTTGTTTATAATCATGGTGTGCCAAATAAACATGTTTTTCTTTTTTTCTTTCATTCTGGGCACTTTTCCCATTGACATCAATGCAGATGAATATTTTGATGAGCTCTTTTTCTACCCGTTTGTACATATTATATTATTTTTGGTTTGCATATATACATGTTAATTTGTAATATTTGTTAGATTATCTCTCTATATGGAATATAATATAACTCAAATGTATAAGAAGATAGTTTTTGGCGTTTGCTGTAAAAAAAAATAGGTAATATATATTTACGCCATATTTAATAAGAATTAAAACCGTGATGAGAAAACTTAACAATTTGTTTTCCTTCGTCACCCATTACATTAAATTAATTTTCGTATTGAGTTATCAAGCATCGTTAATATGTCGGCATTCAACGTTCTCTTAGCAGCATGTACAATTTAATTAATTTTAAGGGTTTTCCGAAATTGGATCAATACCTAAATTACCTACTTCGAACATTACAGGTAGGCAAGTTTATAAGATAATATGATGGATAGACACGTATATTCTATAATATAGGGTGACTGGTAATTAGTGAACGATACTTAAACACGTGATTGTAATCATGATAACAAACAACCTTTACTATGGGACCAATCCTGAAATCGCGAAAAAGATCTGCTGGTGGCAAAAGTTGTTTGTTATCATGACTACAATCACGTGTTTAAGTATCGTTCACTAATTACCAGTCACCCTATATATTAATATTATTGACTGTAGAAACAGCTTTTAAAAACAATAAAAATAGGACAGCTGATGTACACAGGCGAGCCTAACCCACAATTAGATTTTCTTACAGCAATCCTTATGCAATATTAGTTTAGTAGCGAAAACTGTAACACGTGTCCACTACTTTTTTTTTTCAAGGATTCGTCGGCAAACTGTTGGGGCCCAGTAGGGTCGAAGCCTAATCTGGGGCTTTGGTGAGGTATGAAAATGCATACCAGGGCCCTGGAACCAAGGCAAAGGAGGAACGGAGTAGGTTTTTAGTCAGTAAGACTCTGACACTATCTCGCGCTCCGCCCAAGGGCGGGGGATGTCATTGGTTGATTTTACCTACTTTAAAAAAAAGATATAGTATTGGTGTGCCATAGGTATACTAACCCAGTCATAGTCTTGTACTTAAAGATACCATATATGTACCTCCAACACTGCAGTTTCACTTTTTAACACCTCCAATTTTGTGAAACAATTGTATTGTTTCACAAACACTACGATTTTATTAAGTGTTCCTTCTCAATTATTTCACATATTTTACCATAATATTCAGAAATTATACTTCCCTGTTTTATAGTCATTTCAATTATTTTTGCCCGAACTCCAACAGTACAATTATTTAACGACCGAACTTGAAAATAAAAACAACAATGCTTTTAAAAATTCACACATTTATTAACAAAATTCATCAGATATAAAACTTTTAACAGTCCATTCGAGGCACTGAATGAGAAATATAAAGATTGTTTTTGTAAGTTTGTTTACTGCAAAGTTCTTAAAAGTATCTTTCTTCCAGGCGTCAGACGTGGTACGTACCACAGACCAATGAGATGCCTTAGAGGCGACTGCTAGATACGACATTGATATAATGAACTGAGTGATCGGCCTACACTGCGTGGCGCTTATAATGTTCAGGCTCGATGTACCGGTGAAACAGAGCTGGGCAAAAAAGCGAACACCATTCTCAACCGTATCATCATTCATCACTAACCATTAGGTCGAACGCAAGCCTAAGAACAAAAAAAAAATACCTAAACGGCCCACAATGCTTTGCGTATGCAATTTAATAATATAATGCGTAAAGAGTTCAGTACCTCTACCATGAGTTTTAAGAAATAGTATTCGTCGCTACTCGATATCGACGCCGTAAATATTTTGTATGGCAAATTTTGCAGCGCCTCTAGCGGTCACTTGCAAAACCAAAATTTGCCATACAAAATATTTACAGCGTCGATATCGAGTAGCGACGAATACTATTGCTTAAAACTCATGGTAGAGGTACTGTTACGACTGCCATGCGGTATGTTTACCGAAACGCGCGCCGACGACTTTGACGCAGTATAGCGTAAACAACTGGGCTAGTCGAGTTGGACTCGCACACTGAGGGTCCCGTACATACTAACTTATGTATATGATTAATTTTCAAATCGAGTCTTGAAGATTTCTCCTTTTTCTTTGAGAAAAAGATTTTTTTTTTTGACGTAACTACAATTTTTTTTTTTCACTATAGTTTTTCTGTAAGACTTTGCTTTTCTTTGCTTCGAAATATACGTTTTTTGCGATATAAACGGCCGTATCTTTTATTGCCATCAATTAAAAAAAATATAAATATTTTCAGTTTCAAGGGACCGCAGACCTGAGTATTTGGTTTCGATACCTCCTTGCATTCCTGAGATAAAGGGTCTTGACAGACAGACGAACAACAAAGTGATCCGTTTTTCCTTTTGAGATACGCAACCCTAAAAATTGACCTCAATGCTTCGCAGGTTGCATGACAATACTGCACTTGATAGCTGACCGAGTGCATAACCCACTTGTGCGTACACTGGACGATCGAACAAGAACCTATTAGTGCATTTTGTGCATTTAGCCAGTTTCAAGTTTAGAAAGCATTAAGTTTTCATTCACTTTAAGTTACTTTCTCTCACGTGTCTCAATAAATAGAACACGGATGTAACACATTCTAATGTTATTGCAGTGTTTGGTAGCAAATGTGTTTAGTCAGCCTTTTCGGCAAGCTTCGCTTTGGTAAATGCCTCAATAATTCTCAGCTCTATTTTACCGAAGACGCGCATGTTACTATGATTCCATATACACCGTTAAATTTTGGTCGTTTTAATCCTGCGGAAGGTCGATTCGGTGCATGAAACCTTATCGATTTATAAAGATAAAATTAAAAAATAAAGTACTCTTTTTTTCTAAAACTCGAATTAATATGTAACCAAACTTCGTATGCTTTTAGCATACTAAAAGCATACGAAAAATTTGGTTATAGAATGTCGTTAATATTCACTTTATTTATTCGTACTTTTCTTTTTTACCATTTAATTTTGACGTACACAATGATGGAAGAAGTGAGAGGAAGACAAAAAAGGTTGAAGAATAATTTCAAGGCTTTATGGGACACAACTATACTAGGTGATTAGTGTTGACGTTTAGAACGAGAAAACCCTTCAAAGTACAAAATAAACAGTTAAAAAATTAATGGTTTAATTTTTTACTATATTTTATACATAAATGATAAAAAAACTTGATTAATCTAAAAAGTCTGGCCAATTTTTTTTTTAATGTTTGGTTCTTTCGAATTTTGGTGTAATTTGGCACATCCTCACAGAAGAAAAATGAGACGTGATGTGTTGAAAATAAGTATAAAGGGTGACTGGTAATTATTGAACGATACTTAAACTATTGATTGTAGTCAAGATAACAAACAACTTTTACTATGAGACCAAACCTGAAATCGCGAAAAAATATCTGCTGGTCAGTACATTAGTGTTCGCCTAATTGGTCAAATTAATGTATTGAACTTGGCTGATTGTTTTCGCAATTTCAGGTTTGGTCCCATAGTAAAAGTTGTTTGTTATCATGACTACAATCACGTGTTTAAGTATCGTTCACTAATTACCAGTCACCCTATATATTCTTACTAAACGATAAGAATAAATACGAATCATTATTATTATTATAAATTATTGTTATGTAATAGTAACTGCCAGAACGTCATTCCTTGGTCTGTGTGGGTGGCTGTAGAGAGCGAGTCCCGGTTCAGACGCAATGCGGTAACCAGCTGTCTAGATAGCTCTTTATAGTCAGTTCATACAGAATATATCGCGCCGTATATTTTGTTGTTGTTTTGTTATTTCGTATTTTTACTGTTTTTTTATATTTTTCAGAGATGTGACTATGTTTTATTTATGGATTGGGAAATATTAAGTTTTAGTTTAGAAACGAAATATCTTATCGTTATTTTTCTACGTTTGGTCAAGTAAATTAATGTTTTTGGTAAAAGAGATGTTTTGGTCCCTATCGTCTTCAATAGGTAGTACCTTGTAGTTGAAAAAAATAAAAAAAATTGTAAACAAAATATTACACCATAGGTATTTCCAATTGTAGAACATTTGCCATTTTGATAATTAGGCATTTAGAGAATTAGGCCTGTTGAGAATTGGCCATTTTTTAGAAGTAGTCCTTTTGCGACTCGGTTGCTATTTTGAGAGTAAGGCCTTTTGCGCCTAAACCTTATTATTATAAAAATCTTGGTTACATATTTGATGTCGCTTCTATTTTATTAGGTATCTGAGTGCAATGTAAATAAGTAATAAAAAGTTATTAAAAATATAAATTGAACAAAGTGAAAACAATAAATGCAAAATGACAAGGAATTGAAAAAGCATCCGATTACTTAGCTAAGCACACTGTGCCATTCAAACTGAACACGTCTGCTCAATCAGTTAAGGGTAACTAAGTATTTAAAAATTGTTTTGCAAGGTTTATCCTAAATAAATAAACATACAAACATTGCAAGATACTAAAAAAAACTTGTAAAAAAAAAAGGACTCTTCCAGTATTTCATGCTTCTAGACTCAGTGCATTATCTACTGTTAGGTAAATAAATAAAAGATTTTTATTCAGTACTTTTATTAGTTCTACAACCTACTAAGAACACGTAGTGAGGGATAATAGGGGTCATAGAATTATCGAGAAAACGTTGGTTTTACACAAGCACCGCCTCGCCTACCCTTCTAAATAGGAGAGCCATGACGTGTCCGTGTTTCGAGGATAAAAAACGTATAAGCTGGCGTAAATAAGAGGGATCGAGTTGGCATTAAAAGGGTATACTTAGTTACAAATAAACGTATTGAGCGAGCCTACATACTTTAGTGAATGGCCACCCCTTGAGTTTTACCCGACTTCTCTAGAAAAAGAGGAATGTTTTTACTGTAAAATGTACCTAAATACATCACAGGTAAAAGTCAAAAGATTTTTGGTTTTAAAACATTCTTCCCACACTAGGATTTCGTCCTGTATCGCGGCTGCGTTCACAAGTAAAAAAAGCATACAAATATTTTTATTTCATCATTTGATTGACAGAGATCAAATGAAGCAATGCGTAATCATTTCATTATTCTATAACCCTACTGCATCTTTCACACTATCCACCCTCTACTATTTTAGACTAAAATAAAATGTTTTCACCAAATGTTTACTTTTAAACAATTTACAAGTTCGACTTACGAGTTGTAGGTCGCAGGTTCAAACCTAGCCAGGCGCATTACTTTTTGTTTTTATTTCATCACCACTGGTCTCAAAACGGTGAAGGAAAACATCATGAGGAAACCGGCATATCCTAGAACTAAAAATTCGAAGATATGTGACATCCACCAACCCGCACTGGGCCCGCGTGGTGGATTACGGCCCATTCCCTCTCCTATAGAGGAGGCGTGTGTCCCAGCCGTTGGAACATCAAAAGGCTGATGATGATGATGAAACCATTTACTAAATATTATTTTCCTATTTCAGGTAACATATCAAAACTGAAGTGACGTTCTTTTCCTGCACCAAACGGCCAGTCCTCCCGAAAGGTAAAAAGATTTAAAAAAATACCCTATAAATAAAATATTCGTCGTTTTAAAGTTGGGACGTCTGGCAAACCGACTTCCAAATCATTTTTAAAGCTTCTCGGCCAAATACTTTTAAATATTTACGTTGTTTGAGGAAACAAGACTCACTAGGAATGAATTATTCTGGTTTTTTTGTCAATTTGTATCTTGTTAGTAGGATTTATACAGTACTAACTGCCCACCGCGGTTTTATCCGCGTTTTTAGTCACTACTCCGCTCCCATGGGTTTAAACGTGATGCTAGAATAATATCTTTACAATTAAGTATTTGTTTGTGCTTATTTCTGTAAAACATTTTATAATAAACATCCAATAACACTAAAACAGAAATGTTTTGGTGAAAACAGCATTAAAAATGGTTATAAAATGAATCAGCAACGCGCACGTAATCTAATGGCGATGACGTCACCTTTCAGTATGTGCATCCTCATACTATTGTAATTTGACAGTTTCCCTTTCCAACAGATTTTGAAGGTTTCTTACTTCATCAATATTGAATTTGAAAATTTCTTTCAATTTGCGCTTTTGGATAAAGTTTCTTTTTGATACAAACAATATAAAAAATAATGTCAAGTACCCAATTTGTCACGAATCTTGTTATGTTTACCATACAGAATAACGACTGGTAGTTCCAGAGATAAGCGCGTTTAAACAAACAAAAAAAACGATTTCACTTTATTATATTGGTATAAATAGATTACTGAATTCTTGTTTTTCTTTTGTGTGAAAATGATCAAATGAATTTTTTGTTGTTCAAGCTTAACTTTTTACATAAAAAAAATAATGCTTAAAGGTGCTTTTATTACAATGCGGATTTCATCACGCATGCGGAACTGGCCCGCACGCGTTCCGCGAGCTTATTCCCCGCATTACAATAAATACTTGTATGAAAATTACATAAGTATGCGGAGCAAATCCGCATGCGTGACCTTATCAAAAGTAGAAATAACAGTATAAGTAAAATTTTCTCATTCTTATATCACGGCTTTTAAACACAATTCTTTATTCAACATAAGCTAAAGATAAGTAGCTAAAACCATATTTTCACACGAAAATTTATGATATCTTAACATCTTTACGAAAATAAGTATCTATTTAAGCGTTCTAGAGCCCGTTATGGTGATAAATGCGGTGATATTTGGCCTAATGTGGCTGCGAAGGCACTAGGGCACGGTGCCCCACCGAGTGTGTCTTCACGTTGTCGTCGTGGTGGGGCTTGTGCGTCTCAATGATCTTGAGGGCTTTGCCGGTAGAGTCACTCATGCCGGAAGGCCTCAAGGGAGAGACCAGACTAAGAGAGACACGGGGCGGAGCTTAACATCGGGTATCCGCGAGGGGCACACCGTCTGAGAACCGTAGTTGTTGCTGTTTTCAGACGGTGTGCGAAATATTCTTCACCGCTTTGGTGAATAAGAAGGAGGTTCACTTCTAGTACAAGTCTGTCCATAAGACAGTGAAAGTGAACAAGTACGATATCTTTGGGGACCCCACCCCATAAAAAAGGCAAAGCTGTGTTCAGCATCAATAATGGAAGCGACTCATACAAACAAACTACCCCAGGAGGGTACCTGCTGCACCGTAGTGGGAGAATCCCTCACCGAGCAGTGTTCGGTCAGTCCCACGTATTCTGGGGGGGACAATGATCGCTTAAAATCCCAATCGGATTTCTACCCGTGCTTTACGGGCACTTTGAGCCAGGGTGGCTCATGTACCGTTGATGAGGAGATATTAAATTCTACTCCCAGCACATCCACGGCACCGGAATATTTAAACGCTCAGAGAGTGCCAAAGGGGGTATCGACTCGAGCACATTTTGTGCGCCCGCCTAACCCAATTGCTGACGAGATGTCTAGTGACGCCAGTGAGGCTTCGCTCTCGCAAAAGTCATTTGCCTCGGAGAAATCGATTAAATCGTGTCGGGGACGCACGCGCAAACGCACGCAGATACCGAGAAGTGACGAGTCGACGGAAAAGACGAAGAAGAAAGCTGGTAAATCGTTTAGCCTTAGTAAGCCTTTAACTGATGGAGCAAAGGACGGCGAAGGCACGGACTCTGAGTTAGTGAGTCCACCACCTAAGCAGGCAAAAACTAGGTCTTCAGCACAGCAGAACTTACCAGAATTGGAGATGTTGGCCAAAACGATGCAGGCGCAACCAACGGCGGAACTAAGCACCTGCATTAAAGACAGTCTTAAGGCGATCGAAGAGGTTGCAAATGGCTCCCGCAACCTTAAAAGTAGCTTTGCCTATAGCCTGAAGTTAGCGGCAGTGACAATGCAAGCCGCAGTTGCTGAGTTGGCCACGCGATCGGCCGTTGAGGTGAACGTGGAGAGGTTAGAAACCGAAAATGCTGACTTAAAGGCTCGCCTTACCGGTCTCTCAGCGCAGGTCGAAAAGCTGACAGCGCAGGTTAGCCTTCTCAGTCGTAAGGGTGAAGTTACTGTAAGCTCTACCATGGCAGCCTCCTCAATGGAGCATAGTCAGACTACTGCAGCGGCTGGAGTTTTCGGGTCGAATGAGTCTGAGGCCCAGTTTCGTCGCTCCATAGCCCTAGAGATTGGAGGTATGGTAGATGCCAAACTAGCGGCTTTGGAGAGAAGGCTGCCTCCTGAGACGCCTTTGCGTCCGCCACTCGCTGCCGATACAAAGAAAGTCTCGTCATCGGTTGCTCAAGCGCCGACAATTGCCGAGTCTTGTTCAGTCCCTAACCTTACAAAGAAGAAGGGGAAGAGAAAGGGAAAACGCAAAACAGTGGCACCGGTAGTGGATTTGCCTGCCGTGTCTGCGGCACCGACTCAGACTTCGCAGGTTTTATCGAATGCAGCTAGGACTGAATCAGAGACCTGGTCCACTGTGGTGGGGAGGAAGGCAAAAAATGCAAAGACTCCCCAACCCGTCGCGCAAGAAAGTGGCCCGAAAAAAGACCAGACAGTCAAACTGCCTAGGGTTCCCACCACAGCAGCTATAACGGTTTCGGTAAGAGAGGGATCATCCGCTAAACTCGGCGAGGTCATGTACGCACTGAGGCAGCGAATCCGGTTGGCTGACCTTGGAATTGATACCGTTGGCCAAAGAAGGGCTGCTGATGGCGGAATGATTCTTACCATCGCTGGCGCCGAATCTTCTCATAAAGCTGATAGTTTAGCTAGCCGCATGCGGGAGGTTTTTACTGACTCCGATGTGAAGATTTCACGCCCAACAAAGAGAGCAGAAGCGAGAATTTTGGATTTGGATGATGCCGTCACGCCTGAAGAAGTAGCAGCTGCTATTGCCAAGGTAGGCGGCTGTTCTAATGAGGACGTAAAAGTGGGTGAAATTCGTCGTCCGCCTGCTTCTTTAGGGCACGTCTGGGTCCGTGCTCCACTGGCGACGATAAAGAAGCTGGCGTCTGATAAGTGTATGCGCTTAGGTTGGACTTCAGTAAGGTTGCAGGTCTTGGGCGCGCGTCGTATGATGTGCTTCCGTTGTCTTGAGCCCGGGCACGTTCGTCGCCAGTGCACTAGTGCGATTGATCGGAGTACACAGTGCTATGCTTGTGGAGGAGCTCACAAAGCCAGAGAGTGTACAGCGACGTCTATGCGATGTCCGCTATGTTCAGACCAGGGTCTTCCAGCAGATCATCGACTGGGAGGTAAGAAATGCGCACCGCGCAAGAAACGGGCCTCACATGCCCCTGTTACATCACGAGAACCGGCGCCGGTACCACTGGGTGCAGGCCCTGCGGAGGACATGGATACCTCATCTTCCCAGCCCTAAAAGTTCTTCAGTGCAACTTGAACCACTGCCGCAATGCACAGAATCTTTTTCTGCAGACCGTTGCGGAGTGGTCGGTTGCCTTAGCGGTGGTAGCGGAGCCCTACGGCCTACGAGAACATCCTCGATGGTTCCGTGATACCGTGGACTCCGTTGCCATATATTGGGCTGGTGGAAGCGGTCGGCTACACTGTTCCCTTCTGGATAAGGGACAGGGATTCGTTGCTGTAGAATGGGGATCTCTGGCCGTAGTAGGCTGTTACGTGTCTCCCAATATTTCTCTTGACGAATTTGAAAGATATCTGGATAGGGTTGCGAACTGTATTCAATACAAATGCTCACCTCGTCCAGTGCTCATCTTGGGCGATTTCAACGCTCACTCGAGAGCTTGGGGGAATAACCGAGATACACCGAGGGGACGCGCGGTACAAAACTGGGCGGCGACACTTGATCTTCGACTTTTAAACCAGGGGTCAGTGTCCACATGCGTTAGGTGGCAGGGGGAGTCGATTGTGGATCTCTCATGGGGGACTCCTTCTGCTATCCGTATGGTGTCGAAATGGAGAGTGGCGGAGGAAATTGTCACACTATCTGACCATCGCCACATCGTTTTTGATGTGACACTACGCCCCGCTGACAGCCCGAGACGTCTAGGATCTTACCCACTAGTGCGACGTTGGGCTCTTAAACGGCTCAATCGAGACATGCTCATTGCAGCCGCTAATGTCGCAGCTTGGCCAGAAGATGCTCGTTCTTTAGGAATCTCGCCAGACCCAGAGGAAGAGGCGGCTTGGTTCCAGGACAGGATGACTTCGATCTGTGACGCTTCCATGCCCCGAATCAGATGCGCTCAGCGTCCTGGTGCGACTTATTGGTGGTCAGAAGACATTGCGCAGCTGCGCCTTTGCTGTCTGAGATCTCGACGGCAGTATCAGCGCATTCGACGTAGAAGAGAGCCAATAGCTTCAGATGAGCAAATAGAGATAGCCTATAGAGCATATCGAGAGGCGACAATGGAGCTTCAACATGCAATCGCGGATGCCATGTCAAGGTCCTGGAAAGAGCTTCTCGAAGGGCTGGATAGGGACCCTTGGGGTAGACCATATAAGTTGGTCATGGCCAAACTGCGTCCCTGGGTCCCCCCAATCACGGAAACCATGGATCCGAGACTGCTGGAGAGAGTTGTAAATACGCTTTTTCCGGTGATAAGGGACAGTCCTTCGTCTCTCTTGCCACCTTCAGATTGGTCCGACGAGTTGGGGGTTACTGAGGGCGAGTTGGACCGAGCTGTAAGACGCATGGCGGCACGTAATACCGCACCGGGCCCTGATGGTATTCCCGGCCGCGCGTGGGTTCTGGCTATGGATGCTCTAGGGGAGCGCTTAATACAGTTATTTAATAGCTGCTTCTGTTCAGGCGTGTTCCCTTCCGACTGGAAGGAGGCTGGATTGGTCTTGTTGAGGAAAGAAGGTAGGGACTCAGAGTCTCCCTCTGCATACCGTCCCATTTGCTTGCTCGATGAGGTCTCCAAATTATTCGAAAGAATAATTGCCGAGAGGCTCATCGAGCACCTTTCGCGTGTTGGTCCTGACCTTGCCGATAGCCAGTATGGCTTCCGACAGCAGCGCTCTACCGTCGATGCGATCTTACGCGTTCGCTCACTGTCGGAGCAGGTAGTGTCCCAGGGTGGGGTAGCGTTGGCGGTAAGCTTAGATATCGTCAATGCCTTCAACTCCCTGCCCTGGAGTACGATTAGGGCGGCACTAGTATACCATAGAGTACCGCCTTACTTGCAGCGCCTCATCTGGGATTACCTACGCGATCGGCACATTCGCTATGTGAGTCGGGATGGTAGCGTTCATCGGAGGGAGATAACGTGTGGGGTTCCGCAGGGGTCGGTTTTAGGCCCTCTCTTGTGGGATCTTGCATATGATGTAGTCCTGCGCATCGACCTCCCCATAGGTGTAAATATCATCTGTTATGCAGATGATACCCTGGTATTGGCTGGCGGGAACACCTTCGACGAGACCATCCAGCTTTCTGAGCTTGGTGTGGCAAGAGTCGTGGCTTCGATCCGTGAGCTGGGTTTGGAGATAGCGCCTCATAAGACTGAGGCGATCTGGTTCCACAAACTGCCGAGGACCAAAGAGCCACCCAGCTCATCAGTGACAGTTGGAGATGCGCAAGTTCCGGTGGGTCGATACATAAAGTATCTTGGCCTAACCCTGGACGGTCGGTGGGGCTTCGAAGAGCACTTCGAGCGTCTAGTCCCACGCGTTGGTAAAGCAGTGGGTGCTTTGCACAGACTGCTACCCAACCTCGGGGGTCCTCGGGAAGAAGTTCGCCGCCTCTACGCGGGTGTCGTGCGGTCGATGGCCCTTTATGGGGCACCTGTGTGGTCAAACAGACTGTCAGGTGTCCGTCGCTGCAGGACTAAAATTAATAGTTTGCAGCGGAAAATGGCCATTCGCATCGCACGTGGATACCGAACGGTATCCTTCGAGGCGGCAACTCTCTTGGCACGCTTTCCACCACTGGACATCCTGGCGGATATGGACGCAAGAGTCTACTACCAGATTCGAGATATACGCCAAAGTGGCAATAGCGTGCCGGGAATCGCTGTAGTAAGGCTGAGGCGGCAGGAACGGCGACACGCGCTCGAGAGGTGGCGCGAGCGGCTACAGCAGCCGCAATTCTCGTGCAAGCGCGTTGTCGAAGCCGTCCTGCCGCACTTCAAAGCCTGGCTGACAAGAAAGGAGCGCATCTCCTACAGACTCACTCAGGTGCTGACCGGGCACGGTTGCTTCGGTGAGTACCTGAACAGAATTGGGCGCGAAGCCATGGCAAATTGTCACCATTGTGGCAGTGACTTGGATTCTGCACAGCACACGCTGGAAGAATGTCCAGCGTGGGCCAATGAGCGACGAGACTTAGTCGCCAAAATTGGGCAAGATCTGTCTCTGCCAGCAGTAGTGAGGGCTATGCTGGCGGAGCCAGAAAACTGGAGGGAAGTTACTTCTTTCTGTGAGACCGTGATGGTCCAGAAGGAGGCCGCCGAGCGAGATCGTGAAAGAGCCGATCCCACTCGAAGAAGAAGGCGTCGGGGAGGCAACCGCCTCGATGCCTAACACGCCGAAACCCCGCTTGCATCATCCAATACAAGTGGAACTTTGGAACCACGGGCGCTCAGAGTGGGGACTCTGCCCGCCCATCGAGTGATTCCAGGGAAGACGGTGGCACAGTGATCACGTGCTGCCGTGCTCAGAAAGGTTTAGGGGAGACCGATATTTAGTCTCTTCAGGGATGTGCCGTAACAGGCGTTGCACTGAGGGGGTTCCGGAATGGTCTTTTGAGAGGTAACGGGGCCCCTTCTATGTGCTGATGGTGATCACCGGGGTGGTTTTAGTGAGGTAAAAATCCCACACTCCCCGGACTTATCCCCAAAGTCCGGGCGCCTTTTGAAGGTTTCCCCTCGAAAACAAAAAAAAAAAAAAAAAAAAAAAAAAAAGGGCACGGTGGTCGGCAAACTTGTGATATTACAGGCCTGACAGTAACGATTTTCGTGCCTAACTTCTTTGTTACAAATTTCTGCCGCTATTTACGAAAATTTTCCAGGATTTCAATGTTGTTTATGGAGTTTTAAACGGTTTTAGTTTAAAAACAGTTTTTTTTTTGGTGGTGGGTAAAATCATCCAATGACATCTCCCGCCCTTGGGCGGAGCGGGAGATAGTGTCAGACTCTTACTGACTAAAAACCCACCCCGTTCTTTCGTGGCCTTAGATACCAGGGCCGGGCTTACCTTTCGAAAGCAAACCCTTTGCCCCAGTAGGCTTCGACCCTGCCTGCCTGCAGTTAGCAGACTGGGTCTCTACGGTTTGCTGACAACTCCTTGAGGCGCGCGGGAACAGTGCGCGCCGTTGAGGACCTGGGCTTGGTCCGGATGGTTACCGGACGGTCAGTTTGAAAACAGTACCAGCTTATGGCATCGGCGTTGCTCGCGTGAAAGTCGAACTTTGAACTCCTGTTTCATCCACTAAGGGAGCGGATTTAAAAAAATCCTCTCTTAATTCTCGCTTATGTCATAAAAGGAAACCTTTTGCATAATTTTACAGTATATTAGTCCGTTGGTATGTCAGTCAGTTTATCCTTTTATCTATATAGGTATGCTTAATCAGCCTTATAATGTTACCCATGCTTTTTTTTTCGGTGACAGTGAGTGTTCCAATGACATCTCCACGCTCATGGGCGGGGCGGGAGATACTGTCAAACTTTGACGATGAAACAGAAATAGATTTTTTTTTAGTGTTTCAACAGTAAGTAGTACCAGTTTTTCTTTTTTATTTCTTTATTACTCTAACTTTTTTTTTCTGAAGAAAAAGACTGGATAGTAGAAAGAAATTTTGATGATATTGTATAAGTAGAAGTTAAAGAAGTCAAAGGTTTTTTAGTTGGGCATCTAATGACTTCACCCGCTCTAGTGTGGAGCGCGAGAGCATATCAGACTTTTACGCCTATGTTCTTTCGTTGCCCTGCATTCCAAGGCCCTGGGAATCCATGGCCCCAGAGGCTTCGATCCTGCTGGAGCCCTATGGTAACAAGTCTAGGGTTAAGGTACACCCTCGCAAACTTCAATCTTTGTAATGTTAGTGTCATCTAACCAGGATTTTAAGACGACGCGTCTATAGACTGGCCTGTTGATCTAGTGGTTAGTGGCCCTGACTGCTATGCCGGAGGTCGTGGGTTCGATTCCCACCTAGGACAAATGTTAGTGTGATGAGTACGATTATTTGTTCTGTGTCTGGGTGTAATTTATCTATAATATGTATGTATTTAGAAATATATAAGTATGTTTATCAGTTGTCTAGTACTCATAACACAAGCTCTGCTTAGCTTGAGACTAGACAGCGTTGTGTGATGGTTGTGCAATATTATATATATTATATTTCCTTTATTCATTGTATCACATATTTTTTAAATTTTTAAATATTTTTAACATACATAAAAAAAAAACATTTAAAATTATATTATATTATATTATTATTATATTATATTATTTATTATATTATAGAGAACAAAAAGAATTTCCACATTTTCGCTTCAATACAACATATTTTCATAAACCAGTTTCAGTTGACCGATGTAACCACCTTTCAGAAGTCGTAACTCATAGCGACCGGGCTCATATGGCGGCGGCGAAAGCCCGCATTTTCATATGAAACTGCTGTAAATCTTAAATATTATTTATCGCTGAAACAGAATGGTGTTGAAACACTAGCGTCTTGCGGTTCTGGTGGTGGCGTCATTAATTATTATGTTTCTAGTGGAACTGGTTTCATATTTGGAATTGGATTTTGAGAGCTAGTTTTTTTACGGTTCTTTACCTCAAAAGGAAAAAAACGGAACCCCTTAGGATACCGTAGGGAACCTGCAGAAGGGTCGAAGCCTACTGTCGCCAAGGATCGGCTTCTGAAAAGAAGGCTCGGCTCCGGTATGAAAGGCAACGAAGGAACAAGGTGGGTTTTTTAGTCAGTAAGAGTCTGACACTATCTCCCGCACTATGCGAGGGCGGGGAATGTCATCCATCCCATCATAAAAATAAAATAAATAATCCCTATAGGATCAGTTTGTTATCTGTCTGTCTGTCAAAGCCCTATATCTCAGGAACGCGTGAAGATATCGAATTGAAATTAAAACCATATACTGTCTGCAGTCTCTTGAAGCTGTGAAACTCAAACTGTTTTTTTCTTCAAATAGCTTCTGACTGTGGTTTCACCCTACATTAGTGTATAGAATTATTTCTAGAGAAGTAGAGAATCATTTCCCAAAGTAGAGAATTATTTCTAGAAAACATGCGCTCGAGATATAAAACAGTATGCTATGGCCTATTCCAGGACAGTCTACCCATGTGGCTTTCATTTAAATCCGTTCAGCTGTTTGATCGGGAAGAAGTAACAAAAATGCAGATACACACATTCATAAACTAGTGCTTGACTGCGATCCGACCTGATAGTAAGCAGTGATGCAATCATTGATGGTGAGACGCACTAGTTTATTAAGACCCTATTCCCCCTAACCTTGAAGACATGTAAATTATAGTCGAATGGGAAGACCGCAGCAGGCAAACTGTTCTAGTCCTTCCATGTTCGCGGTACAAATGACGAGGCAAAACGCTTAGTAGAGCGAACTTTCACCTATATAAGGCATTGTTCAGACCAAACGTATTGTCGGCCGCTGACTGTTAGCGTGCGTTACGCAGTTTATTCCTTTTTCCATGTATACTAACTTCTAGTTCACACCGAACAAACTATACACTATTACGTTGTGCGTTGTCGCTAACTCTCGGTGACCGATTATTATACTACGCGTAGCAAGCCTACTCGTTCACACAAGGGACACATTCTGCACTATAGCGTATTGTCGGCTTAATGAAAACGCATACTGCGAACTAATTCCACGTTCACACTGGTACTGACAATGAGCATACTAAGTCGGCGGCAGACGATAGATACGTGTGGTGTGAAGGATGCCTAAAGTCATGTACTTTTAGTTCTGCTAAATTCTCCTCCTTCTCCTTGCAGCGTATTCCTCAATGCTGTGGGTCGTGACCGCCCTGCTTCATCACTTTCGCCATGTTCGAGTAATACATGAACAGCCCCTGTGGCACAAATAAACACTTGATCTCTCAGAAAGATACATATTACTCCCATATAAAAATCAAGTTTCGAACATGTCCGACTAATTAAAAACCCCGTCCTCAGACATCAAGCACGTAGAACTATAATTAGCGTTCCCGTTGACATGGAATGCCAAACGTCTGAAGTTTGTAACTTCATATTACATTAGCTCAATACTCCATTAAAATTCCTAGCGTATGTAAAGTGCTTTCGCGACAGCACTAGTACTTTGATATTAAGGTCCCTATTACCCTCTTCAAACGTCATTTCATGCCATGTGTAACATGGCACTGGAGGAAAAATATTTAGACGAGTAATAAGGCTAAAGGCACACCTTTTAAGAAGCCATGTCTTTTCATGGGCAATATTGTCAAAGACTTTTAGTAATTACATCTCTCTCTTCTCTCTTTGCCTAGCTTTATCCCATTTCATTTGGGGTCGGCTCTCCTCGTCATTTTTCGCTAGACATTTCGGTTCTGGGTCGTTGAGTCATTAACTTGAGCTTTCTTTAGGTCATTGCTAATTACAGATATCCAAGTGAGAAGGGGTCTACCACGCTTTTTTGGACCAGTATTCATGTGTAGGACTTGCCTAGTCATATGTTCTTCAGACCTTCTCGTAACATGACCTTACCATCTCAGTTGAGTCTCACTGAGTTTTTCTTCAATTGGGCGGATCTTAAAACTTTCACGTATGTGTTCATTTCTAACCCTATCGTTGAGAGTGACACCTCCTGCCCATTTCAGCATCTTCATCTCAGTCGTGTGTATTTTTGTGGCATGGGTCTTTTTCAAGGGCCAACATTCGGCACCGTAGGTTAGAGTTACTTTTAGTAATTACACAAACCTAGTTAATTCTTTTTAGTTTAGTACTTTTTAGACAAATCTCCATGGTTCTCATGTGATTTGACCATTACATGTTTATTACTGTATGGACTTTAAAAGTGACCGTGTCTTCTGAGTTTGTTTCGGTGTTTCTTCTCAGGGTAGTCAGCTAGGAAAAACTGGTCTCATCTAGTTTAAAGTGTTTTTTTTACAATTTCCAAATTGTCATTTCCCTAACCTTTTCCCAACTAGCCTGCGGCTTCCAGTCCAACCCCAAATACCCGTGTTTTACATGGAGCTACTGCCTATCAAACCTCCACAAGCCAGATACTGGTCAACTTTCTGGCATCTGAAAACCTAGACTAAGGGCTTTACGTCCTTTTCGCGGCACGGGGTTAATTTCCTAGATAAACTTAGAAAAGTACATACGAATTTAAAAATTGACATTTATACTTGCCTGGTTTCGAAACCGCATCTTTGAGAGCCGGGCGTCTTAAACCGCTGTGCCATCATTTCCATACAACGACCGAAAAATTACATCATAAAAGTGTGTTAAATATTTATTTATTTGCACATAAAAACGCCGTTCCATAGCTTAGACGAAATGAGTAAAAAGCGATGAATATTTAAGAGGGAGCTTTCACAAATACGAAAAGGCCGCTATAGCTTAGGATAAAGTTTTTGTTTGTTCAAGTTGACGCGGGCTTACCTGGCCACTGCCACCGCAATAACACATATGTGACATTGAATAAGATATAAAGAAGGTCCAACGAATAATTTTTTGATTCGGTCGACAATGTACTTTGACTGGCCTGTTGGTCTAGTGGTTAGGGGCCATGACTACAAGGTTATCATGACTACAATCACGTTTTTAAGTATCGGTCACTAATTACCAGTCACTCTATATGTAAAAGTAAAATACCACTAAGTGACTAATCACGAAATCTCGGAAACTATAACACCTACAAACTTAAAATATGACAGGTAGGTTCCTTAATGCTCCGCTCTGGGTTGTAGCGTGACGTTATTTCATATGTATCTCGATAAATGGGCTATCTGATACATAGGGTCGCCGCACACGGCTACAACCACAAAATGCCGCCACCGGTATAGTTCCTGTAGGTTTCATACATACTCGTATATGGACTCGCCGCACACGGTTGACGCCGGTTGGCCACCATTCACTATAAAATGCCGCTGTTCTTCGATAAAATGGGCTATCTAATACATAGGACCGCCGCACACGGCCACAACCACATAACGCCGCCGCCGCCATGTTTTCTCTAGGAACGTGTGCGGCGAGTCCATATAAAATGTATGAAAACATTTTATATGGACTCGCCGCACACGTTTCACGCCGGTGGCCGCCACACACTTCAAAACGCCGCTGCTGGCTTCTTGTGGCTCGTACTGGCCGTTAAACGCCGATACAAAGCGCTGTCACACGCCACTCGCGCATTTAAACCTTCTTTGATAGAGTCCATTATGATACAGCGCCCATGGTTTAAAAACAAACGCCGCCTCAAAAAGAAGCTAGGAGACTACAAGCCACTTGTGGCCGCTTCCAGATTCTTTTTGTGGTTGTGGTTCATGTGTGCACTAAAAGATTTTTGAATTCAAACCAGTGGTTCCTGAAATTAGCTCGATCTAACAAATTAACTCTCAGCTTTATACTATTATTACAGATTACTTCTATACCAGTACAGTAGTATACCAGTACTATTATACCAGTGTTGTAGGGGTCCAGCAGGGCCGAAGCCTACTGGGACCAAAGGTTATGTGAGACTGTCACCAAAGGCCCCAGGATAAAGGCAAGGAATGGAAAGGTAGGTTTTTAGTCAGTAAAAGTCTGACACTGTTTCCCGCCCCACCCAAGGGCGGGATTCGTCATTGGATGATTTTACCTACGTTAAAAAAAAATAAAAAAAAAAATATACCAGTGTATTTTCTGACCATCTTAATAATGTACCCTGTACCATCCCCCCTAATCTACGTTAAGTGATCTGTCTAACGAAGGATTAAACTCCCGTTACGTGGGTTTGACTCCCCACAAGACAGCTGAGTGTTGCATAACTTAAATATGGAGTTAATGTGTGTTGGTGACGTATATTGTTACACAATATTGTTGTGAAGTATTTTGAAACGTTTCTATTCATGAAAAATTTGGTGTAATATATTTGCACAAGAGAATTGAATGACTTAATTCCGCCATATCCTTTCTACCATCGGACGACCATACGACGAGTATCCATCGTCACGTTGCTGACATCTCTACGGTCTGGACTAAGTGTTTCGACTCGTCGTTTATACCGCGTACATCGAAGGACTGGAACAATTTGCCTGCAGCGGTCTTCCCGTCCGATTATAATTTAGGTGTCTTCAAGGCTAGAGTAAATAGACTTTCTGGCTCATGATCACATCATGTGGGATTGCAATCAAGCACTAGTTTATATCAATTTAAAAAAAAACATTGCGGCCAATGCAAAGTAGATGTTATTCATGCGAGTGTTGTATATTTCAGAAGCACTCAAAACTGTGAAGGAAAACATCGTGAGGAAACTGGCATGTCCTAGAACCAAAAATTCGAAGATATGTGACATTGACCAACCCGCACTGGGCCCGCATCAACACTTTTTCATCAGCACTTTTTCCTTAAATCGACACCATGGCTTTGTACCATTATCATATTACTTTCTTCAGCTTGCTCCCGAGGGAAGAGAGGGTAACATATGTAACGTTATATGGCAAAGGAAATGCCTTGTTTTACCCCAATATTGTAGCAGTAAATGTTCCGATATCTGTGATTGTACGGATTCAATGAAAGTTTTAGAGGTCATTCTAGGATTTCAATTTAAGAGGAATACAAGAGCTTATGGCGAGCAATAAACTGACCCACGCTAGTAATTGGAAAGAAAACCTACGAAAATTGTTAGCAACATTGGCAAATACCACGCTTTTAGTTTTAAAAGCCAATTAAAAATGGCTTATGTACGGTTGTGACTGACTTCAAAGAGAATGGTCGATTTTATTTTAAGAGGTTGTTTTAAGTCCAATATTTATTTGTTAGTTGAGTGCCGTGAAATTAAAAATTTATAAACCTCGGCTGCCGTTTCCAGTGGTTGAATTTTCGTACAAACTTTTCTGTATAACAACTATGTGATTATCACCTTATTCCACATCTTTCTCTAGATATTTTGGAAACACTGATATCTTGTGGATATTATCTAGATTTCAATTTAAAATAAAACATAAATTTATGTACAACTAATCTAGTAAAGACCTCTGAAAATTTCCTTTTTTGAACTTTGGCCCTTAATAATATACAAATAATGAACTAGGATTCTACTAGAATTTTTGAGATCGGCCTAAATCCGGCATTTAAAATCTGTAGTTTATTCATAATAAACAAAAATACAAATCATTCCTCTTTATTTAATTATTTATTAAGATAAGACCAACAGCTTGTGTGTACAGCATTTTACAAGTAAGAATAACAATTTCCAATTTGACAAGTCTTACACAGTCGCCAATTACAGGTCAACCAGCATTCTCGTAATATATTGTAATTTCAATAGAATAACCAATCAGATTATATTACTATATTATAAATGTGAACGTAAGTCTGTGTATTAATTACGCTTTCATAATTAAACTACAGAACTCAATTTGTTTGTATAGTTTCACTATTCCTCGATGACCTCGTAAAAGCATCCATTACGGGATTTTATAATCAAAACTATAACACTAAGCTGAACGTAAAACCCAAATTCAGAAATTCAGCATTAACGGGATTTTCGTTAACTTTTCCCTGTGCACATTAGTTTGGGGCGCAAGCTGTGGACTTTGACCGTTCCGTTACCGACTGCGGTGGAATAAACGCTCGCTTTTACTATTTAATTCACGTTCCGTCTGCCACAGAAGTCCTGAGGTAACGAGTTGTTCGAATTGAGCATCAGTTGCATGTGAATAAAAAATCACTCGTTTGTTTCCTACAAAGCGGGTTAGGTAGTTCGTTTCTCTTTCATGGTTTTGGCTTTAACACTATCAGCGATGGTTCGTAAGAGCCTTTTAAAATAGTTAAGTGTATTTACGAAAAGCTCACTAATAATATTATAAGCTCACTAATAGTATTTGAAGTTCTTTCGATACTAAACTTTGAAATATTTTTTTCTGCGTGCATCAAAAAAGTTTATTCAAAAACCAAACTGTCCACTTTGAAATTATATATAACAACGCATCTGATAGCGTATCCAAATTGAAAACTAAAATATACATACATTTATAAATAAGCAGTATAATAAAATTTTACAGGGTGTATAGTGTTTTATATTCTTCCTTCGGTAAACTTTGCTCTTATGCATTTAACGGCGGTCGAAAGTCATTCAGCATTTTTATCTCCCCCATCTCTTAAATTATTCATATTCATACCCAAAACTGTACCTACCAGTACCGACTCTTACCAGTAATTAACGACTTTGTGCAACAATTACAGAACAGTGAACATTTATCAACAGGCCGTTACCATAGATCGTTCACAAAACTATTTGTCAAACTAAAACTGTAAACTCGAACTAAAACTACGAACTGCATCCTCCAAACATTTAAATCTACCGGGAAACAAAAAACCAAACTGTTGGAAAAACTGAGCATCGTCTGAAACTCTTTCCTTCAACAATGGATCATTTGACTCTCAAACGAAAAGGAAAAGCTGATGTTCCGAACTAGTCCAAGTAATTGCATTTTATCTAATAAAACCCTATTGTTAGGACGATATTTATTCACTCAAGACGAAGACCCAAGGGACTTATCTAGAGGGAAATGGTCTGGAGGGAAATCTTTTATATCCAACGATTTTTATTAGGAAAAGTCTTTGTAAGAAGTGTTTAGGTGACTGTTAGTGTCTAACGGTAGAAATATAGGCTATTGAAGAGATGGGAGGATGAAATAAAAGAATTGCGGGAAGCGGTTGAATACTAAAGTAACAGGTAGAAATGAGATAAAAATGGAAAATCCTGGAGGCCTTATAATTGAAATCCATGAATCCAGAAAAAAGACTGAAAAAAATATTTTAAGCATTTCAGATATGTGTATTTTATAAAATTAAATAGATAAACAATAAGGCAGTGGTGACCGAGTGCTAACAGCCCTGACTGACGAGTTCTAGGTCGCGGTTTCAAACCTAGCCAGGCGCATTACTTTGTGTAACTTATTTCATCACCACGCCCCTCAAAACCGTGAAGGAAAACATCGTGAGGAAACAGACATGTCCTAGAATCAAAAAATTCGAAGACAAGTGACTTTCTCCAACCCGTCCTGCGTCCGCGTGGTGGATTACGGCCCATTCCCTCTCTTACAGAGGAGACTTGATTTTCAGCAGTGAGAACATTATAAGGCTCATACTATGCTATGCTATAATAGAAAGTGTCTACAAATAAAATGCAGTGTGTCTACACTGATTCATGACTGATCTCTCAAACAATCATTACAATCATTTCTTGCAAAGTCCGTGTAGACAAATCGTACTTAAATCCACGACAAAGCTTCTGTCTTTGAAAGCACTGTTTTGTGTCTAACACAAGCGCTATCTCATTGTGATCAAAAGTCGATGTTAACTTTGATTTGTTTTCATGTTTTATCTTAGTCTTTTTATCTTTTCTGTGCCCTATAAACCCATTGTTGGGCCAGTGTTTGTGTTTGCCGAATACGACAAAATTGAACTCTCTAGCTCCATCGAGCGGCAAACGAATCGTGAGGCAAGTGATATTGCAATTGTTTGAGTTCGATTAGTATTCGGAAGACGTGTTTCCGAAGGAAATCTTTGAGATGGACGAATTGTTTCAAAATTCTCACTGAATTAGAAAAGACAGACATTTTTTTATTGAGTCGGAGTCTGACAATGTTCTATCTCATTTGCTTATCGCAATCCCGAAATCAATCTTTCTTTGCTTGCTAAATTAAATAACTTTACGATTCGTTAGACATTCAGCTTGTTTATTAAAGAAAAAAAGACAAAAAAGAAAATATTACACATTTGAATAAAAGAATCAACGAATTTCTTTGCACAATCCTGATTCAAATATGGCGTAGCATGTGTCACAAATGTAAATCAAAAAGCTTCGCAACAGGCGAGATTGGGTATTGTGTTCCGATCAAATGACGGGTGATAATCAATTCTCGATGAATTTATTCGAATTATTCGATGGCGACCAGATAGGTCTACGTTTGACTTGCTAATGAATCGATCACCCTCTGTTTGTGAGGTTCATGTTCCAATTTCGATGTTAAATTGAGCTATTTGCATTTTTGTTTGACCAAAACGAAGAAATAAATCTTTTCCCGATTTATTTGACTTACTGTCCACTATGATTTTTTTTTTCTGTCTGCGCCGTAACATCAATATAATCAACTTACTGATGTTATGACTCGGATCTCCTCTTTGGAGAGGGCTGACCAGCTCTCTGGTATAGTGAATCCTCCATGCGGGGCCAGGTGCGCTTGTTGATGCCACATATCTTCGAATTTATGGTTTTAGTTCATACAGGATTCCTCACAATATTATTTTGTACATCCTTAACCATTGCTCAGCCTTTGCCAAATAAGATTTTGTCGAAATATCTAGACTCTGTGATATTCTGCCAAGCTTGCCGGATGGTTCGAAAGAGTTATCACGGCATTGTAACGTATTGGCAACTAAAGGACCAAAGGTGGGTTTCAGTCAGTAAAAGTGAGAAACTCTGTCTCGCCTTGCCCGGATCAGGAGAACTTATTTGATGATTTTTCACCTTCTCTCGCGCCGGGCCTAGGTACAAGCCATGGTCCGAAGCGAGGAGAGATGGCAGGTGGTCGCCTCCTTCTGCGAAGCAGTAATGCTAGCAAAGGAGGAGGCCGACCGCATCAGGCAAAGGCAACGGGGCTCACGTCCCAGCCGCCGCCGGGATTCCGATCCCGATTTCCGCTTTCCAACGTAGGCTTGCGGACGGGCAATGGGTAGCTCACTGTCCGACCATCCGGTAACCGACCGGACCGAGTCCAAGTCGTCGAAGGCGCGTACTGTTCGCGCGCGCCTGCTAGCTGCAGGCAGGCAAGGTCGAAGTCTACTGGGGCCAAGGGCCGCTTTCTGAAAAGAAGGCTCGGCCCCGGTATGATAGGCAACGAAGAAATGGGGTAGGTTTTTAATCAGTAAGAGTCTAACACTATCTCTCGCCCCGCCCATGGGCGTCATTGGATGATTTTACCTACCATAAAAAAAACCCCAAAAAAAGGTTCTATGACATGGTGCAGTGGTTGAGCGATTAGCTGCTGCTCTACGTGTCACGGGTTCAATTCCCACGCGGAACAAATATTTGTGTAACATACATATGTGAATCCACATGTTTTAAATGAATTTACGATACAGGAGTACCTAATTCATAATATGGGACAACATTTCATTTACTTATTTTTGACCATCCATTTCGCTTCTCCATTTTTAATAATTCCTTTTGTTTACATAAGTCTCTTTGTTTCTTCGTAATGGAATATTTATCTACTATATTATTTTGTATCAGTAAGGGTCTGGCCAATGATATTGAGAGCTATTTCTGTGTCGTAATGAGTATAAGCCTCTTTGAAGGCAGCAGCCTAAGTCCTACGTAAGTATTGTTAGGAAAGAGATTGTTTCGTCTTTGCTTTTATATTTAGAGTGCTACTCGTATTTATAATGTTGAAGACTTCGAAGAATAAGTAAATAATAGTCACTTAATTTATAGTAATATTATTAAAAAAATAAATAGTAAAAAAACCCGACTGCGTAAAAAATAACTTTATATAAAAACTGAAAAGATAATTCATACATTTACCATCCAGATAATAAGCAACAGCAAAAATGTCATTTTTTTTTTAATTTTAGGTTGCAAATGAAGACTTCATTTCAGTTCAGTAATAAGTAACTGGTTAAGTTTTTATCTAGTAAATGACCAAGAATATTATGGTGGTACGTCCCATCTTTGAGGCGTGGCTGGAAAGGGCTCACGACATCCTCACCTTCCGTTCTCACCGGACGTGGTAAGTTCGGGAGTTAACCTGTACCGTATTCGTGCTGAAGTGACGCCCGGATGTCGCCACTGTGTGGACAGCCCGGAGGACCGTTTGGGAAAAGCATCACCGTGTCCTCGTGGGAACGATCGGCGGCGGCGACCTCTCGCGCCGGGCCTTGGTAAAGGCCATGGTTCGAAGCAAGGAGGAGTAGCAGGCGGTCGCCTCCTTCGGCGGAGCAGTAATGCTAGCAAAGGAGGAGGCTGACTGCATTAGGCGCTCACGCTCAGCCGCCGTCGGGATTCCAATCCCGATTTCCGACCACCGTTGGCGCGGGCTTGCGGATGGCGAGCATGAGTAGTTCGGACCGAGCCCAAGTCGTCGACGGCGCGCACTGTTCCCGCGCGCCTCAAGGATTCATCAGCAAATTGTAGGCGCCCAGCAGAATCGAAGTCTACTAGTGCTATGGCTAATGTGAAAGTGCACACCAGGGCCCTGAAACTAAGGCAACACAGGAACGGGTTGCGTTTCTTGGTCAGTAAAAGTCTGACACTACCTCTCGCTTCGCCCAAGGGCGGGATTTGTCATTGGAAGATTTTTACCCACCGAAAAAAAACACCCTGTAATAGGTTGTTAGTAAAATAATATTATTCAAAGAAAACAGCCTTGTTTTGATAGTCTACTTGAATGTAAAGCAAACAACAATAACAAGTTTTTCGAGTAAACAAGTCGATATCCACTTAGCCATAAAATTAGTAAGGCATTGTTTTTTAAACTGGGCAATTCTCCCGTGAATGTCGAAATTTGTCCCACGGGGATGTAAATACTGTTGAGATAAAAAGTCCGTGTTCAACATTTTATCACAATTATTTAAAATATTGAGACTTTAAGCAAATTTTATTCCAGATACGTCCAGACCTTATTACTAAAATACATTGCAGTAGGAACTACCTTTTGTCATTATTGATAGGCCCGTCATGACCACTATCTCATCCTGATGGTAAGCGATGATGTGGTCGACGATGGAGCACGTTAGCGTAAAGGTAACTTAAAGAAAGAAAGAAACCAAAGGTCCCAAAGGTTGACTGGTAGAGAATGCCTTGTTGCATATGTACCACTATTGTACTTGAAGATTAAATAAATAAAGAAAAATATTTTATTTGGCACGCATGGCTGCACACACTGTAAAACCAAATTTATAAAACTTAAGATAAAAACAAGATGAAAAAATACAGACGCAACATCAACTTCTTCAACTTGTGGCTATCATGAAACACGACCCAGCAGGGAATTCCACTCTTTAGCAGTAGGCGCAATGAATGTGTTCCCAAAACGTTTTGTGCCTATGCATGGGCTGTCCATCATGTACAGGTGTTGAATCGCCGTAGGTCTTGTGGTTCGACGATGGACACACTCCCCGAAATGCGCCGGTAGAAAATCGACAGACTCGCATCAAACATGCTTTGACTCGACGGGTGCGTCATTATCACTGTCGTTTCTCAATTGAGTCAAACACATCTGCAGCTGGGATCTGACAGATCCGTCCTAAAGATACAGAGACAGAGCGAAAGCAGTACTCAGTACACATACACAATCCTACTTGATAATGTTTGAGTTAGTGCTTGTTTACGGAGACGCGGCCCGTTGGGCGTTCGTCGTACATTGCAGCAGCGGGCCGCGTCATCGCACGCGCAAACACAAACATATGGCAATGTACGACGATCGCCCAACGCGCCGCGTCTCCGTAAACAGTCCCTTACTGTACCGGCGTGAAGTACGAACTCCCATCTGATACGATCCCCATTTTTTTTGCCACCAGCCGACCCTCTGTCTCGAATCTCACCATTGTCTTTGACAGTTGCGATTCTCCAGTTTATCACCAAGCTGTTCAGAATCTCAGACGTCTGAATTATGTAAAGATCTCCGTGTCTGGCACAGAATATTAATATTTATAGTGTGTCAGTCAATTCAGTGTGTTCTGCGTGGCGGGTGGCAAGCCAATGAAGCGAGAACGCGGGGTTTCCACGAGTCACGTCGCGACGTGAGCGTTACACGTCGGTAAGCATAACGTCTATAAACGCACGCGATTTTAATATGTTACGCGACGAGCTTAAGTTGTGTTGGAGAAGAGTATGAAAAAAAAGATGTCTTATAAAGTGAAAACGTTTTTTCTAATTGAAAGGATAAAAATGTGAGGCCAATAATTTTGTTGTTGCACGAAATAACCTCCGGGGTGTACTGTGAAATCACCACGTACTCGTCAACCCTCGCACTTTGTCTTACTTTATTTAAGGCAACACTAAAAGCCAGCGGCCTTGAGCACACAAAAGAGGAGCTGGCGCATCAAGATTATTCGAATAATAATACGTCTTTCATTTATTAAACACAATATAAATAAAAACCGTATATCAGAAGATAGGTAATTAAATTATCTTTTAATTTGTAGAAGTTTAATACCTGATTTTCTTTTTTGCCTTTGTTAGGCATAAATTTAAAAACAAATCACAAAGCGCAAAATGTTTCACATGCTCCTCAAAGAGACATCAGAAAACCGTAGAGGCCCAGCAGAGCCGATTCTCCGCTGGGCCTCTACGGTTTTCTGAAAAAAAATCCCGTGGTCCTAGAACGCAAAAGGCAACTGAAGGACGCGCGTATTATGGTCGCCAATCACATTTTAATTAACATAATTATAACTTGACACAGGCCTGCAAAATGCAAAACTTAGAAAATTAATTTTTATTTTTTATGTTATGTTTTTATGTCAGTCATGTACTGGTTGTGCATGACTGCGATTCCACCTAATGGTAAGCAATGATGGAATAGTTGAAGGTGTGGCGCACTAGTTTATAAAGAGCCCATTCACTCTAGCCTTGAAGACACCTAAATTATAATCGGACGGGAAGACCGCAGCAGGCGAAACGCTAAGTCCGGACCGTAGAATTTGCCTTGGAACATCCGTCTTAACAAATTGTGGTCAGTTAAGTAAGTTAAACATCAATAAATACGAGTACTAACCGGCTGAACAGATGTATGTCCTACATTCAATTAGATATTTATTTATTACACAATCGGTATACATTTCTACAATGTCTAGGTAGATACGCAAGCTTGTGAATTCTGGAATCTAGGTTGGTATTAGAATTTGCAGACCCACTTTTTTTTAGGTACCCATAAATGTAGGTCTATTTGGCTCTAAAATATTTATATCTTATCTAATAAGAAGGGGATGGTTCACCCTTGTTTGATAGAACAACGTTTGATATAATATTACTAAATCGAATTTTAGTTGCAATAAAGTCATTTCGAAGAATTATTCATTTGACCGAATAATTCATTGGTAAATTTTTATTTAGCGTAATTATTTATTTGAACTAATTTCATTTCGCCGAATAAAAGCATAATTTTTTTAAGCATAATATCCTAAAGCACAAATTTACGCATAATGATAATAAAACATATTTTTATAGGTATAACAATGAAATAATTATTGCTTGCTTCATCCTAGCATCAAGCAAGCAAGCATACAGCATGCAAGCAAGCATGCAAGCAGGCATGCAGCAAACAAGCAAGCATGCAGCATGCAAGCAGGCATGCAGCAAACAAGCAAGAATGCAGCATGCAAGCAGGCATGCAGCAAACAAGCAAGCATGCAGCATGCACGCAAGCATGCAGCATGCAAGCAAGCATGCAACATGCAGCATTCAAGCAAGCATGCAACATGCAGCAGGCAGGGTTTCTGTCACGGCTCCGGCGCTGCGGGCCTCCGGCGGTCCCGCGCGTGCTAATCGTCGCAGACGGCTTTCGCTCACCACCGCAGCTTCGCGATTTTAAATTACACTCTAGGGGTAGGACAAACAAGACTACGTGGAGTCGGTTTTGCAGCAATTCGGTTCTGTCACTAACTTTTGTTGCACAGCATATTAAATTTTTAACCAACAATATTATTTAATTATTGCAGAAACCTACCTACCTATACCTTTTGATCATTAGCGCAAATGTTGTTATAACAAATAAATATTCGATGAACTGAAAATTCTGTCAAATGATATTATACAAAGTGATGATTTTCTTAAACGTTGTTCGATTTAGTAATATTATATCAAACGTTGTTCTATCAAACAAGGATGAACCGAAGGGGATACGTTTACTCTTTGTGTCGAATGTACAATTAGTGCTCGATTACGGAGAAGCGGCGCGTTGCGTGGCGCGTCAGGCGGTCCGTCGTACATTGCCATATGTTTGTGTTACCGCGAGCGATGACACAGAACGATGCTGCAATGTACGACGAAACGCCCAACGCGCCGCGTCTCCGTAAATACGGCCATTATCTTTAAGTTGTATTTTTAATGTCGATGAATAGATCGAAATTATAACATTTTTTTATTTATCCTACTTTTACAGTTTTTTATAATACTTATATATATTAGTTTTTTTTTTTTTTACTATCTATTATCTTTAGTCTGTGTTGCGTGTGTCCGTGGCATCACCAAGCCACATCTTTTAAAATTAAAACTAGGCATCTCTAGCAAGAATAAGCGCTGCGAATTATTATTTTTAATATGTAGGGACTATATACTTATGTAGGGACGCCAAAAAGGCTCCTATCTCATTATATTTTTATTTTACATTACTCGTTCGAGATTATTTTACGTTTTTGTTTCATTTTGTGGTTTGTCATTTAAGAGGCCTGTATGCCTCAAATAAATATTTTTAACGTGAGGGTAGTAGTTTGGACTGTTAAAGCGTGAGTTCAGTTGAAAACCAGCGTCAGGCACTTGTGTTGAAGTGGACCTATTTTGGTGCAGCCGTGAGGCACGTAATTTTTTTTGTATGTGCCTTGTGCTAATTTTTTTTTCTTTCTTTTAAAGGTAAAAGAGTGGACTTTCTTCAGCCTGTTTCTCTATCATCTTTGCACTCTCTTCTACTTTTTAAATAGGTAAATCAATTTTTTATCACCTTTTCTTGAAGTGGGAAATCATCCAATGATATCTTCCGCTCTTGGGTGGAGCAAGGGAGCGTGTCAGACTTTTACTAAAACCCACTTAAAAAAAAAGTTCTCAAAGGGTTATATTTACAACTGTGTATGAAACAGCCCCAGTAAGTTATTAATAATACTTGTGTTGGGGTTGTCTCGCTCCTTCCCTTACCTGTCCTAGGTCGAGAGGACACCGGTGTCGTCTCACATCCACTCCACTACAGGCCATAATTCCGATGTGTAGAGTCTACTTTTGTATAAACAAGTTTGATAGTAGTGGATCTACATGTTAGTAGTTAACAACATTGAGGCTTGGTAACAATTAAAATTTAGATAAAAGTTACGTATTTGTCCTTCAGTTGCCTTTTACGTTGCAAGACGACGGTTTCCCTTTCTGAAATTCCCGTGGCTCTAGCGCGCAACGGCCTTACTGGGCCCCAACTGTTTTGCTGCCATCTCTTTAAGGCACGCTTGGCACACTATGCGCCGTCTATGATTCAGGCTTGGTCCTTCCCGGATGGCCGGAAAGCGAGCAAATATCAGAAATTTGTAACATTTATTTCAAATAAAAGTTTTACAGGCACTATTGCATTGTCAAAATGTCAGTCGGTCAAAAAAGCGAAGGTAAATTGCACGCTCCAAAGCGTAGATCTTTACGGAGAAGAACGTGCAAGAAACACAATGGACACTCTTTTAGGTATATCATTACAAAGTTACAAAAATCTTGGTTACTGAAATGTCTATTGTGATTTGCACGCGACGACACCACTTAACATTCTTTAGGCCATAGTCATTGTTGGAAAATAGAAATTCATATTAAGGATTGACCATATTTACGGGATTTTTCCAGTTATCGCGGCCCTGGAACGCAAAGGCAGCTGAAAAACATGGATGAAATTTAGCTAGTAAAAATCTGACATTCCCTCTCGTTCTACACAGAGCGGGAGAAATTATTGCAGAGCATTCACCGGCCACCGTAAAGTTGAGCTTGCGGACGACAAGATATGGGTAGCTCGCCATCCGCTCGTCCTATAAGAAACGAGCCTGAGTTGTCGATGGTGCGAAGTGTTTCACGTGCGCCTCAAATGGATGTCAGGAAACCGTAGGGGCCCAGCAGGCCCGATACCCGTTACGGCCATGAGGTTTCATTTCTGAAAAAGATACATACTCATGGTCCTGGTACGCAAAAGGCAACTGAAGGAACATAAGTGTTGGTTTGGTCAGTAAAAGTTTGAATGTCCTCACGCTTCATCTTAGAGCGCAGCAAATCATGATTTCCCACCTCAAAAAAAAAACAATGCATTTTGCAATTGTAGATAATAATTTTATAGCTTTTTTTTTATATCACACACTATCACACAAAGTTGTCTTGTCGCAAGCTAAGCAGAGCTTGTGTAATGGGTACTAGACAACTGATAAACACACTTATATATTTCTAAATACACACATATTATAGATAAATTACACCCAGACACAGAACAAATGATCGTGCTCATCACACAAATATTTGTCCTGCGTGGGAATCGAGCCCACGACCTCCGGCATAGCAGTCAGGCCTACTAACCACTAGACCAACAGGCCAGTCAAATGACAAGCTTATATAATGCCATTTTATCTATCTTTAGGTGTTTATATCTCAGTGACAATTATTTGTTTTACTATCTAAAGCGGGTACTACATTAGACCGATGCTCACGTGGGCGTGGCGTGGATCTAATGTAGCTCTACAAGTTTAGTTGCCATATAAAATGTACGGAGACCGACGCGCCCATATCGACGTTCATGGCCCACGTGTGCCCAATGTAATTCTATCTTGAGTATTATTGTTAAAACTGGTAAATAAAAAAAATTCCTGCCAGATCTACAGTTGATTTAGCAAGAATCTCATTGTTATAGCTTCACTACCGTGACATCGAACCTGACGGAAAATTCTAAGAAAATACGTTCATGAGGAGTGTGCGAACACATATTTTCATGGTAAATGTGGAAAACTGAAAGATGTGAGAAGTAAAGCAGATGTTTTATGTTTTCCTATCTGTCTCGGCTAGCTTATGTTCCTTTGTTTCAAACATACAACATAGCTAGTACCTAGGTATGTTTTCGACGATATTTCAACAAACTGAACATGTAGAGGTGGTGCTTTTCATTTTTGCTTGACATATTCGCCGGTTCATCTTACTGATAGCGTAAACATAAAAGTACTGTAACAACATCTATGGCGTCACATAAAACCTAAACTACGAAACACTTCATCACGCAATTAGAGTTCTCCGCGCGTATTATGCGTACAGCTAAGGAGTGAAATTTCCTGCCGGAGTTTGTGTTTCCTGATAGCTATAACCTAGGCGTTTTTAAGTCAAGAGTTACTTGTAGGCAAACGGGCGCCATCGTCGGCCACATCATCACTTACTATCAGATGAGATAGAGGACAAACGCGAGCATATATTAAACATGATTTCTCACGGAAAAAATGAATCCCCGTAGTACCGTATTCATCTCTAAAACTTACAGCTGGGTTTTCTGAAAAAGTTACCGCACCCGGGAAAAGAAAGGGGAACTAGAGAAGCACAATAAAAGTCTTGACACTTCCCCTCGCTTTACCTAGACTGGAAGAAGTTGACTATTTAATAATTCCTCACCAAAAAAAAGAGTAGAAATCTCCAAGCCGGCAACGCCGCGGGCAGAGCAAATTTGGGTAGTAAAATACATCCCATTTCACGGTAAAATATCCTCTATAAACCTCTATAAGTAAAAGGCCTCCTTTAGAACCAAAATACAATTTTTTCGCTCCATATACGCTGGTTAACTGGCCATTCGTGCTTAATTACATCGTGCTAGCGTAAACGAAATGCACCTTAACATCAGCGATGTGATTCCTTACGACTTCAAGCATCATTGATCTTAACTGCCAGGACATAACTGCCTTTGTACCACAGAGTATCGGAGTATAGCAGATCACAGAAGAATTTTCGATCCATGATTCAAGATTTTTTTCGTGTAAAGGCGGGATTTAGACACGGTCCACAAAGACTGGTACGAGATGGCGCGGGAGAAGAATGTTTGGAAAAAATTGAGGGATGCCTTTGCCCATAATTATACAACATTATTTGTAGTATATGCAAAACAAGAATATAGTTTGTTCAGAATCAGTAACTGAATCGATTCCAATAATTTTTATGAATTACAATGACGTTGTTTGACCACGGTGACCATGCGTTTGTGTGGACAACCAGGTAACATAATAAGCCTATAACTTTGTGATTTTTCATGATACAGTTATGAAATTTTGTTCATAGATTCTTTACACAAAAATACTAGACCCGTGTTTCGGGTTTAGCATATACCTACTAAAAATAAGGTTGTATATGGTTAGGGGAAAAAAGCAGCTCTCGTAGTGGAGCTTCTCTCTCCTCCGCTCGTTTAAGGATCATTATTATTATTAAAAAAGAAACATTAATTTGGCGCCATTTGGCCTTGCCACTCGAAGCAGCATTTGATCCCCCCCTCCCTCTCTACATTTGACCCGGATCTCATATCATCTATGGCACAATTCACGTTTTAACTGTCATGACGATGCGACGGAATCTATAGACAACTAGGTAGCATTTGAAACTACGAGTCCGAGTGGAAATTCTGTGCTCTATGCTTTATACCGATTTCTCAGCATGTCAGGAAACGCTTAAACGAAGCGAAAGGGAACAAGCACCTGAATTTCTGAGTCCTAGAGTCCGGTAACAAGGAGTAACTGACTGTTAACAAAGACTTGATTTCTCTATTTCTACATTTCGTAACACGAATTGATTTTAACTTTTGAAATTAGAAGCTGTTTTTTTAGGATATTTTTGGTATGGATACTAAGTCCTTAAAGCTATATTATAGAGAATTTACTTCGTGTCCCATTAGAATGCGAATGTAAAACATTGTAATGCTGTTGCAGTATTTGGCATAAAATTTATCTAGTCTGTATTCACAGAGAGCTTCGCTGAGGTAGTCAATACTATATTAAAATTTATCAGTTCCATTTTGCAAAGATCGTGCCTGTTTCAATGATTGCCACATAGTGTCCAGTTGTGAAGACACTTGAGATACAAAACTACACCAATTTTACATCACAACAATATCCACTAAGAATCAATTTGGGGACATTTAAAACAGCTGAACTTCACTCGAATAAATTCCACCTTTTACTCGGCAGCCGGAATACTATTTTCACGGATTCATAAGACAGTTGAAACCATCTGTTCCGTGGTTTCTGGGGAGGTATGAAAATGCATACCAGGGCCCTGGAGCCAAGGCAGGGAAGGAACAGGGTAGGTTTTTAGTCAGTAAGAGTCTGACACATTTCCCGCTCCGCCCTAGGGCGGAATTTGTCATTGGATGATTTTACCTACCATAAAAAAAAATTGTTCCGTGGTTGAATCAATAATTTTGATGGAAAGTTACAGAGACAAACCCGCTGGAAAATATAAACTGAAATTAATATTCATTTTGAGTATAAACATGTTCCGCAGATAGTAACAAGTTGTAAGTTCTAGTAGTTCTTTACAGTTGAGCCCGCATTCGCTTTGATGAAACTGTGAGTACGCCGAAAAGTAGACTACAGCCTTCTGTCCATGGACGCGTAGCTTCATAGATGCGTATTCGTCAATATACGCATGGCATACGCCTGCGTGACGCTTACATACAAAACCATTGAACGGAACAGAATGATTGAACTTTATTCTTTAAATATTTTATATTAATCCAATACATGACATCTCTGTAGACGACATATTCAACGATGAAACTGCGTGGACGAAGCGGCAACGAGACGACAGCACGACGCTGATAGTTTTGTATGTAAGATTCACGCAGGCGTGAAACCAAGCGTATAATGAAGAAGAGAAGAGGAAGAGATCGTAGAATGCGATAAGGCCGCCAATTGTATATTCTTAAATTTAAGGCTCAAATTGTATTATTTCCTATCTTGGTGTACAATAAAACAGCGTTCATGGAGCGTAGGCCGACATCATTTTTTACAGCAAGACTTTCTTGTTTCGAGAGTCTACAACCTCGGTGACAGTTTTGAGATTTTAACTAGTTTTGACTGTTTTTCTACCTCAGCGAAGCTTGCCGAAATGACTGACTTGGAACTATTAAAACAGTAAAGTGACTGTATTCTGAAACATTAAGAAAGGAAATGAATAACACAAACAATAATTAGGTAAATACGAAACAAAAATAAAAAGAAGAAAATAGGTCCAGTTCAGCGTGAATGCCAGAGAACTAGTGCTTGACGCGGATTTCAACTGAATCTGAGGTTGTGATTCAACAGACGTAAAATAGTCTTCTAGCTGTTAATTAATTTCTTTAAGTAAACAACAGCTGAGCGAGTCCTGGGGGTAGTTCATGTTTCATCAGCTGATGTTTACTTAAAGAAATTAATTTCGTACATGAGAATATTAATTCGAGTTTTAGAAAAAAAGGTATTTATTTTTTAACTTTATCTTTACAAATCGATAGTGTTTCATGTACCGGATCGACTCTCCACGGGATTAAAACGATCAAAATTTAGCCGTGGATATTATAGCGATGATGCACCGCTATAAAACTCTCCGCTCATCTCCGCTCCGCTCATTTTCGTGCAGCTCATTTTAGTTGTGCTTTGCGCATCTTTACCGATCTAAAGTTACCCTGATCGAGTGCAAGAATAATCTCGTTATATTTGTATCACCATGTCTATGAATAAAAAGGTCTATTTTTTTCCTTTCCCTTCAATTCTATCATCCCTTTGTATACTTTCAATATTGATACCAGGTACCCCTAGCTTATTGCGTTTCACGGGGATGCTTAAATCATATTGTAAATTGAACCTTATTTAATTATAAATAAAAACGTTTATAGCAACACAGTAGAACGGGTTTTGTGGACCATCTTTCTCTACAAACAAATATGAGAACTAATTTTAGTTTGCGGTACTGTATAAATATTTTTCATTGACTATTTGGTAGTTATATTTGTTTACCCAAATAGAATTGAAACCAATAATAAAAAGGATTAATTACATAGAATATATGTAATGCGTTCGGAATAGTACATTTTGATACAAATGGAGAAACTTTGTCATTACTACCAAGGAATTGTCGCAGGCGGGGGTTTTTTTTATGGTAGGTAAAATCATCCAATGACAAATCCCGCCCTTATCGCAGGCGGGGGTGGCACCGAGAGCAATAAACAGTAACCACGTGTATCATACGACATTTCAATTCACTTACTAAGAATCGTACATTTTTATACAAGTTGAGAAAATGTGTTATCACGACCGAGGCCGAATTCGCCCGAGCCGCAGGCGAGGTTGTTTTGATACCGAGTACTGTAGTGACCATTTTCCATATATATCAAACGACATTTTTAATACATATTTGAAGAGATAAATTATTAGGGATTTACAGCTTGATGCGATAAATACAATAAATTGTGGTCGGGCGAGTTCGCGCACTTTTCCTCACTAGTGCGAAAAATAGTAAATTGCATGCCTTAAACCGTTAGGGATAAGAGTGTTTTTTTTTATTTGTTATAAACTAGTGCTTGACTAAAATCCCACGTATTGGGTTTTCCAATAAGTGCATTGAAAATGTATTTTGGTCTCGTTCGGAAACGGACTAGCCAGTAATTGGATTTAGTTTGTTTTTCTCCTCGTTTTATATAAACTCAGTCGATCACATGAAAAGAGGTTTCCGGCAAAGTTTTGCTCTATCACTAAAGTTTGTTAAAGATAACGTGGATGCAACCAATGAAGTTTCGATCGGCAAGTTTATATCTGAGGAATCGGAAATGCGAGATATCTTCAATCCTATCAACTTCTACGAAAGGCAGTAAAGACAACACAGAATAGTTAAGAAGGTTCATTATAATAATGTAAGCCTTTATTCAGACAAAAATTATATTATACGAGAAATTCGAGTATCCAGTAATTTCTCCCGTACTAAAGCGGAGTGTGAGGGAGTTTCAAGTTCAGTTTCAAAAATATACTTAGGCAATATTATTTTTAGAAGTTATATGTGAAAACTGAATATAGTTTATTCAGAATCAGTAACTGAATCCATTCGATACCAATAATTTTTATACCATGGTATATTTTTTCCCAAAAATAATAAAAAAGGTCACAATTTTGACACCACCGATACTAAGTACAAAACCGGTTAAGCTTTAGGTACCAGCGCACAGCTGGGTGCGGGAGTAAAACGACCCCTCAGTCACCCGGAAGGTCCGGTGACCATGTGTTTGTGTGAACAACCATGTGACTTTAACTTATAACTTTTTTGATTTTTCATAATACAGTTATGAAATTTTGTACATAGATTCTTGACATATAAATACTAGACAGGTGTTTCAGGTTTCGGGTAAAAATAAGGTGGTATAAATAAAAAAAAAAACTTAATTTTTATATCAGCTTCCTCTTCGTTTTGCAAAGTGGTCTACACATATTTTTTTGCTCCAAAACTTATATCTGCGTATAATAAACTGGCTAACTTATCACTTAACCCCAAAAGGGTTGTTCACAAGTTATATCTTGCGGTATCGTCCGTCCAATCTGAATAACAAATAAGCTGGTCCATTTACAGCCTCTGACTTAGTGATGAGTTGGGAGATAATGAAGGATTCTGGCTAAGTCTAAGATCATTAATGAACAGTCGACATCACATATTGTGAACATTTTTGAAATAAAACTGAGAAGTTAGGCGTGGACCAACCGAACCGAACCGGTGTTGTCCTAGAACCAAGAATTCAAAGACATGTGACATCTACCAATCCGCACTGGGCCTGCTTTGTGGATTACGGCCCATTCCCTCTCTTAGAGAAGAGGCGTCAAAACCCAACAGTTGGGAACATTATAAGGCTGATGAAAAAAAAACAGTCGGTCGCAGTGGCCAACGTGACCAACTGCATGTAGGTGCGAAGTGGCGATGAGTGAAGCGAAGCGGTCACAATGTTTAGTTTGATATTTTCGTGCCAAGTCTTGAGGTGCGGTATTTTTTTTTTTTAATGACGGCTAATATGGTGAATTCGTACGCACGTAAGACACAACCGCCGCGTTGCATTGCATTCGTTTGAACCGCATCGGATATCTTCACAACGACGCCCAAGTCGCCGCGTTTGGCCTGCTGAGCGCTTTATTTTGTAGGTATTGAATAAAACTACCCCATCACAAGATTTTTATCAATAACACGTACCTACTCATCATCATTTTTCTGCCCTCGTCCCATTTTACTAAGGCCGACCCGAGTACAGCAACAGTACAGTAGCAACACGTTTTTTTTTTTTTATCAACCGTCACGCTATCACTAATTCAATTTTTTTACATATCACTTTTCCCAAAATCCATCCATCTTTTCCTCAATCAATAACGCATACCAACATAATTAAATGCGGACATAAACCAATAAACGAATCCCAATATTTAATAACGAAACCAAATCCCTAACCACAGCAAACAAATACCGCCCTAAATAACGTCATCAAATTACCGAAAAAATAAACAATCGGCGACAATTTGTCTAAAACGAGAAGCAATTTAATGCAAAACAATTCAAGGGAGATGAAAAATGACATTGCAAATCGACACAGCGACAACCAATCCTAATTTGCATGAAGAAATTCAAAAAGTTGCCATTGACCGCGCCGTGAAAGTTTTATTACAAATTGCAAACATTTTACGGAAGCGACATTCAAAATGGCCGACTGCCCCATTTCTTTTATTCCGTAATCTGTAATTACGTTTGTTATAAATTTTAAAAACCGAATTTGAGAACGGTTTAATTCCGGTAGGAAATGTTTTGGCTAAATTAGGCGGCACAGGTGTGCGGAAATATGGCAGTATAAATATGTCTTAATGATTGCATTTTAATTATGGTAACTCTTAAAATACACGCTTAGAAATCTAAAACGTTTAATTATAAAACGACCTATAACTAACCTTTGAACTGATTTCAAATTAGGTTCAAAATAGAATGAAAATGTTTCATTTTATATCAATTCTATTTTAAGAATAGATTGTATTGTTTATGGGTCTGTGAATGTCGTCCATTGTTTTGCAGTCATTAGCACTAAGTGATAAGTTAGTAAAGTTACCCCTACACTGTAATAATTGTTTTGGGTCGTAATAGTTATATTAAATTATCAAGCAATCATTTTCAGGAAATTATCCTATCCAGAATTAGTCTACCAAATTACCAGCCCACCAAAAGCTTTTATAAATCTATGGGTAGCTGTCAAAATGACAAAGAAGAAAGTGCCATAGACTAGTCGACTTGGCATTGACAGGTAAGCAACGGCTAATTAACAAGCTGTCAAACCCTCTTTCGATTTTCGTTGGTGTTACGATTTGACATTAGGACTTCGAAACTGCTTTCATTCAATATTGTGTGGCATTTTCATTCAAATTTTGTATACCTAATACGATATTATTGCTTGTTTTGTTACTAATTATTTATGATTTCTTTTTTATAATCTTCTGGTAAATGATTAGTAAAAATAGCTGACTTACACTTAAAATTTTCCTCTAAATATAAACAAAAAATTTGATCATCATAATAAGAAAACGGTGCACTTTACTGACTGGGCCACCGGATTATTTTGTGTGGTCAAACGGCAGAACGGATATAAATGAAATTTAGCACACGGGTAGATCTTGTCCTGGTATCGCATGTGTGATACTTTTATCCCGGAATTATGTTCTCGATGGATAATTTTCCACTTTGACACGGGTAAACCTGCTTGCAGAAATAAAATAAAATAAAACAACTACCGTGCGGGTGGAAGTACTGGGAAAAACTCATTGGACATAAACTAGGTTTTTATCAGTTTTCTTTCTCGGAACTATCCCAATTACAATATGGTGGATCGCCAAGCAACACACGACATATTCTGAATAACAATGCAGACTCAATCGAATCATTCATTTCCGACAATGAACAATATACTGTTTTATGTGATTACCACGAAACGAGCGTCTTTTTAATTAATCTTGTACTCAGTATTCAATGTTTTATACTTTTATTTCCTTCACTCATTTACTTTATTCTTGTCTCAATGGGTTTTCTGTGTATTTTGTGAAGATTTTTATAGCCGCGCGCCGCGTCTCCGTAAACAAGCACTAAGAGCTTAAAATTATTACGGTGTTACAATGGGCAAAATAAATACAAAATGATGTCCGAAATTACATACAGTCTTTGTCTATGCGTTTCTTTAGCACTAAACTGTATATTGGAACCTACGCTATAATAAGATATGAAGCACACATAATATTAACAACATTACAGTTCCCAGTTAGTGGTGGCCGAGTGGTAAAGGCCCCCTACTTACGATGAGGGCAGTGGTGGCCGAGTGGTAACGGCCCCGACTTACGATAGTAGGTCGCCGGTTCAAGCCCGGCCAGGCGCATTACTTTGTGTAATTTATTTCATCACCACTGCTCTCAAAACGATGAAGGAAAACATCGTGAGGAAACCGGCGTATCCTAGAACCAAAAATTCGAAAAAATGTGACATCCACCAACCCGCACTGGGCCCGCGTGGTGGATTACGGCCCATTCCCTCTTAGAGAGGAGGCCTGTGTCCCAGCAGTGGCAAAATTAAAAAAAAGGCTGATGATGATGATTTACAGTTCAATGTTAATATACTTTGTTCAATCCAGTTAGGCTTACATTGGCACTTATGAAACGTCAGAAGCAAATAGTAATATAGCTCAGCTATTACTCTTTTAAACTGAAAATTGCTTTTTACAATAACGAAAGATCCCTTACAATATTTAAAGATATTATGTTGCCTACAGTACTAAAAAATAATAAGTACAGGCCAAATATATACAATAAAAAAGTGAATTGATATCGAAATAAATCTATGAGTTCGTGGAGGATAAAGTGCGTTCGCATTCATATTTGAAGAAAGCTGTATAAAAATATAATAATTGTTCACATGTAATTAAATCCCTAAAGAATTTGCTCAGTGGTCTGAAGATGCTTAAATAGCAAATGGTAATTATGAATTTTAATAAACAAATAAAACGTTTATCCATATACAATCCAACGCTCACAGATTAATGATACAACATTTTGTATTCAAGCAAATAAAACGACGAATAATTTGGTCAGCGGTTTTACCCGATGTTTTTAATATGAGCCAAATCCGTCAATATGAAATAAATCGGCTTAATTCCAATAATTTTCACGTTTTAACTCACAAAGCTGGATTTTAAGTGTGTTATTATCAATGCAAACGATATCGGCAATGATTGGAGAGAGGTTTATGTCGAAATCGCGCCGTCCAATCTGTTATCGAGATCGAAGTTTTATTCAATTTCGGCAGAAAATAATTTATGCGAAACTTGCTCGGAATGGATGTTTGCTTAATAAATTGGACCCGATCCAATAAACAGCAAATTAGAAATTGAATTACGCTGCTAATGGTTTAGGTAAAATGTAGCTTTAATATTAATAAGTTAGACACATTATTTATTCAGAATTATTTGATTGGATTTGAAAGCTGTCGTTACTTCAAATTTAGGATTTAAATTACTTAAATAGTAATAGAATTTAGTTGTTTCAGAATTGTCTGAAACAACTAAATTCTATTGTTGTGATGGTTGGTAAAGTTTTGTCTATGTGGTGTCCACTAAATCACTATTTAGGAATTTGAATTTATAAATTAAACAACAAAATTATCAGTAAGTAGGCACAACTAGAATGACGTGTAGTCGGGGTGTAGATCGAGAGTGCCCACGACGTCATACTTCAGTTGGTCTACACATTTGAACAAAGCCAAAACTTTACCAACCATAGAGTATTATCACAACTTTACAAAAGATAACAAAAATTAATAATGAACCACAGATAACAAACCGCTATGCAAACTCGTTGCTCGACACTGTCCTGTCTATGGTAAACAGCAAGTTCATTTGTATTTTGCAGTCTAACAACTCTATCGCTCGACTGGCTTAGCTATGCAATCCGAGGATATTGGTATTATTGGCACTGATGACGTGTGCGGGTTGGGGCAACATGGCTCATGTAGATTGGCGTCGGGTTATATGGCACTATACGTGGTTAATGTAGTTAATGTTTGCTTTCATGATTGATTTCAGGCTTTTGATTGAAGGTGTAATTCTTGTGTATCGAAGTAATGTTAGAATAAGATGCTATATAAATTCTTTATATTATAAATTGATTTATTTAAACTTAAATATACAATATAGGTATAGACGGACCCCAGTGTAAATATTTTAAATAATAATTGTTAACACTTTATTGACCGAAAAGAAAATCTATTCTGACAACGTTTGCAGACTTAGCTACCATATTTGTTGCGTAGTATGAGGGTATTTAAATGCCAGTTTACTAGTAGAGAACTTTATTTACCACTAACAGTCTCAGTGGGTAATTCGTTGAGGTGGTGTGATAAATAAATAAAAAAAATAAAAAAAATCCAATCAACAATAACCAATCACTATGAGTACTAGAGTCCGTTTCACCATCGCTTAGGTCTTTAGGTAAGACCACTTCTCACTCTCTCTCTCTGTTTCGACTGCGATAAAATTTGTATTGCAGTCGAAAACTGTTTCAAAAGCCCCCTGGGGCCCTGGGGGCTTTTATAAGCTAGGATAAATCTAGAACAAGACTTTTCAAGGCCACTCTGACACCCGTATTTATAAACAAGTAATACCAAATACTTGAGTAAAAGTAACTACTTAAGTAATAATTTGTATTCTATAGTTAAGAAAAATTTAAATTTTGAATTAAGATTTTAAACGTCAAGTAATGCCTTAATAAGATTTTACTTAGTAACAAGTAATTACTTCTTTATAAAAACGGGTGTTAGACAGTGTGGTTCTTTTTCATAAATCATTATTATTATTACAGTCATGTAATTTTGCAGAAGGTCGCAACTTAATGCGAATTTCGACTCTGTTGTATAAGGCAGAAGGAACAAATTTCCTTATCAACTACCTACTTACTTTATCTAATAATAAAAAGAATACTTTTTCTGGAATACACTAGACTTTACTTTGGTACGTACTTTGATTCTGGAACTTTCGCTCAGTGGTGCTATTCTCTAAGAAAACGCAGTGCTGCCGCAACGACGAACGTCCAAATAAGATACATTAAATTAACAATTCAATGTATAGGTACATTAGGTTGACAATCCCATGTATCCTATTTGGATGTTCGTCGTTGAGGCAGCGCTGCGTTTTCTTACAGAATAGCACCACTGCAATGCGTTTTAATTGTTTGACGTTACCGTTGATTTCGGTGGAGATATGACTTGTTTAAATTCCACGTCGTAACAGTATAATAATCATATAACAGAACTACAAAGTGCTAATTAACTTTTCACGACGTCGGTTGCTGGCGTCGAGAGTTGACATTAAAATGCAGACGACGCGGTGATACCACGACGTGGCTGGTGAAAATCTTATGAAACTTTTGACGGGTCGACATTCATATTATGTGGTTGTGAGACAATGGTTTATTATTTAATGGCATTCCGCCTTATTCCAAAACGCGATCTAAAATAGTTCCGGGACTATAATAGGTTTAATCCAGATTAAAAGCGATCTAAATGTATTTCCGGGACTATTATTACGTTTAATGCCAATTAAAGCTAGTAATAGTCCCGGAAATATTTTAGATCGCGTTTTGGAATAAGGCGGTTTGAGTTTCGCAGTTATATCTTGGCCGACTTTTTTTTTCGTTATGATTGGCAGTCGATGTGATTGTTTCTTTTGAGCTATCAATTTTCACGTTGTTTCTGCCTTGAGGCTTTTCCCGACAGTTGGCAGTACGAAAATTTTGCGATTTCCTCCTTCAATAATCTTTTCGAGACTCAGTGTCAAAAATACCATCTATGTTCCTTCAGTGACCCTTTGCGTTCCAGGGCAACAGTAATTCATTCAAACATCTTGGCAGCTCTAGCAGGCGTCAGCCCTACTGGGGCTTGTCCATGTTGCTAACATCTCAGCAGCGTGGAACACAACTGATTGACTGGCCTGTTGGTCTAGCGATGAGTGACCCTAACTGCTATGCCGGAGGTCATGGGTTCGATTCCCACCCAGGACATATGTTTGTGTGATGAGCAGGATCATTTGTTCTGTGTCTGTGTGTAATTTATCAATAATTTGTATGTATTTAGAAATATATAAGTATGTTTATCAGTTGTCTAGTACCCATAACACAAGCTTAGCTTGGGACTAGACGGCGTTGTGTGATAGTTGTGGAATATTATATTATAACATACCGTCGACTCGGTTATTACTGTCCGCACTCCCAAATGTTTTCGGCTATGTAGCGACATCTATGTCGTCACAAATGAACTAATCCTGCATCGCGCAAGTAAGATTCGCGGCGCGATTGGAACATATAGAACAAACCCGAAATCATCTATCGGGCAGAAGCCCACCAGATATAACACCTGTCTGGTCGGAGGATCCTCCCTTTTCAACGGAGGTATGTGGGACTTTACTCTCTGTTCCACTACCCCCAAAGCTATATTGAGAAAAACCTATAGAATATCTGTCACAATTATATTTTTTTTTTTTGGACAAATACTAGATACATATGTTTCATTTCTGTTATATACTTTCCTCTTTCCTGTCATTCCGACAGCCGTCACGATTTCATTAATTTCCTTCTCCTTCATAATAATATCATTCGTCACAGAATCCACACGTCTTTTTTATTCATCTTTCCCTTTATCCTTCAACGTTTATTTTATATCCAACTCATTGCGAATATAAATAGTTGGCAGAATAATCAAAGCACTGAATGGTTGATTTGTTTTTCACAACAACATTGCTATTTATATGTATGTAATTATGTATTTATTATTGTATTTTTTTTTCTTTTCTGTTTGTCTATTTATTAGTTGCACCTACCATGTTGTTTCTGCACCACCCTAAGGTCGACTGGTAGGAAATGCCTAAGGTATTAAGTCAACCTTTGTACAGTGTTTTGTGTATAAAGTTTATATATAGGGTGACTGGTAATTAGTGAACGATACTTAAACACGTGATTGTAGTCATGATAACTAACAACTTTTACTATGGGACCAAACCTGAAATCGCGAAAAAAAATCTGACAAGTTCAGTACATTTGTGTTCGCCTAACTGGTCAAAATGTACTAAACTTGGCAGATTTCTTGACAGTTTTCAGATTTATTCCTATATTTGTACCATAAGACCTTGCTTTAAGCAGCTTTAAGGGACCGTAGCCTTGAGTATATGGTTTTAATTTCAACTCGATACCTTTATGCGTTTCTGAGATAAAGGGTCGTGACAGACAGACAGACGGACAACAAAGTGATCCTATAAGGGTTCCGTGTTCCCGTTTTTTACTTTTAAGCTACGGAACCCTAAAAATCACGGAGTTGCCTCTGAAAATTACTTACCTAGATTGATGATTGAAACCGTCCAACGTCAATTTATCATTGTTTTAATCATTCATATCATTTTACTGTCATCATCATCATCATCAACCTTTTAATGTTCCCACGACTGGGACACTGGCCTCCTCTCTAAGAGAAAGAATGGGCCGTAATCCACCACGCGTGTCCAGTGCGGGTTGGTGAATATTACATGTCTTCGAATTTTTGGTTCTAGGACATGCCGGATTGCCGGTTTCCTCACGATGTTTTCCTTAACCGTTTTGAGAGCAGTGGTGATGAAATAAATTACACAAAGTAATGCGCCTGGCTGGGCTTGAACCCACTGTAGTCCTTTTAAAATCCATGTCCAAGATTGTGTCATTAAGATAAAAGTCTTTAATCTTATCATGAAATATAACAAAAGACGAGTTTAATTTATTACAAGATCTCATCTGGCTGGCTTACAGAGAAAGAGGATAGTTTTAAAAATTGCAGCGTCTTCCACCCATTTTGTAACTAATCTTTTTACAAGAAAACCTTCGCGCTACTAACGTGGGTATTATATTTATAGCGAAGAATATTTTTCTTCTATTTTTAGCAAACCTAGGTTGTTTTTTTTTTGACAATGTTTTAGCTTGGATACTACGTCCTTTAAGCTACGTCTTCATATGAATAGTTAACTTGTTTACCATTAGAATATGTACGTACACGTTTTGATGTTTTTGTAGTATTTGGCAGCAAAATCAAGTCAATCTTTTCGGCAAACTTAGCTCAGGTACCTAGTCAAAAACACAAAAAATTCTCAGCTCCATTTTTACCTATCAGAATTGAATTCAAAAGCAAAATTTTCAAATAAGGACTCGGAGGCGGAGGCTAAATCATCAAATGAAACTACTGAAACTAATAAAAAAAACTGGAATAAGGACAAATGAAGCGCGAAAGAATAACTGACAGGTGACAGGGGGAGGGAAAATCCCTGCGTGACAAGTATAAACTTGTTTGCTTCTCCGTATATCGGTAGTGGGCAGGGCACATTGCTTGCAGAATAGATGGTCGACAAGATCTAGATTGGCGACCACGTACCGGAAGACCCAGCATTCGAAGGCATTCCACAAGGTGGACCGATGACCTGGTGAGGGGCGCGGAATCCGATAGATGCGAAACGTACAGGACCGGCCGTTATGGTGACACTTGGGGGAGACCTATGTCCAACAGTAATAATAATATTATTCCACAACTATCACACAACACCGTCTAGTCCTAAGCTAAGCAGAGCTTGTGTTATGGGTACCAGACAGCTGATAAACATAATTTTATATTTCTAAATACATACATATTATAGATAAATAACACCCAGACACAGTGGACGTCTTTCGGCTGAAACAATTAAATGATGAATGATAAATATCAGAAATAGTTCCGAATAAAATTTGTTGGAACCGAAATTGAAGGTGCAAAATCGATCGGATGTTCTAAACTTTGAAAATTGGAATAGAACCCCCGCAACGTCTCCAGTTTATTTTCTTTATAATATATTTCTTACATTCATTAACGCCAAGGAGAAATTGCGTCTCAGAATTTGCCTACTGGCTTCCCAGAATATCAAATTTCTGATTGGTATCGAATATGATTGAAATTATTAATGTTGATTTGATACAAATACCTAAGCACCAAATAGTCACCAAGCGTAATCAAACCAAATTCAATTCGAATTAATTTCAACGATATTGGGATTTTGATACGCAAGGTTATAGGTGGATATCAAATTGAAATTATCCTTGGGCTACATCAGAAACCGATTTTTTTTTTTCAAAGCCAATTTTATGTCGCACTGCTGGGCAAGGGCCTCCCTTCTACCTCTGTCTTAGACGAACACTGGCCAAGTTTGTCCCGCGAACATAAACTGATCGTCACACCATTTTCACCGCGATCGACTTCGACGACGTACCCCCTTCTTCCTCAGGCGTCCAGTGAGTGACAATCTTCACCCATCTGTCCGGGTGCATTCGTGCGACGTGACCAGCCCACTCCCACTTAAGCCTGGCTGTTTTTTTTTCCGACATCATCAGTTATGGCGCTCAGGATGCTGGTTCTAACACGATCTATTCGCTTCTTAACACCTATTATGCTGCGCTCAATGGCCCATTGACAAATTTTGACAAACCGATCCTAAATGTAAATAATTTAAAAGAGGGCTATCTCTGGAAGATTTGTCTAAACCATGATATAAATCCGCTGTGAGAGGAAGCCGGTACCTCTACCATGAATTTTAAGCAATAGTCGTCGACGCCGTAAATATTTTGTATGGCAAATTTTGCAGCGCCTCTAGCGGTCACTTGGCCAACGCTGAAAACCAGCGCTGTGTGCTCATCACATTGTGCATGAGGGCGCAGCTTTATGCTGAGCGTTCGGCCGTTTTGCACGGATGTGGCGCATATTTTTCATATATAATTTTATGTTTTGTCTAGTTTTTAGTTGCGTCATTCCGTACAAATAAATGGATTTTCTTTCTTTCTTTCTTTCTTTCTTTACTTGCAGAACCAAAATTTGCCATACAAAATATTTACGGCGGCGATATCGAGTAGCGACGAATACTATTGCTTAAAACTCATGGTAGAGGTACAGATCTATACAGGACACAGAACTATCCCTTTTTACCCGACTGCGCCAGAAGGAGGGTTATGTTTTTCGAGAGTATGTATGTATGTATGTATAATTGTTTGGCACGCTCTGCAGCCTGAACGGCTCGATGGGTATTCCACCCATACTACCCATAATGGTAATGGTATGGTATGGTGGACCCATTCTAGAAAGTCTGCCGTCTAGTCAGTAGATTTATGATGTAATGGGTCCCGACTGCTACAACGACTTTCTTGTTTTAGGGCTTTTTCATGAATACTCAGAAAAGCAGTCGGGATTTTTAGTTTTTTAAATTACCATTTTTTATTCAATCCTTTTTTTTTTGTTTAACCTGTGTGTTTAACCGAGCATTATTAAGTGGATAAAATGGTTTTTGCTAGAATTAGACTGTCCACTGGATTGAACTTAGTCAAATTAGTGCCTCAAAATCAACCTGATCCTTACTATGCATGACTTTTTTCTTTACGTATAGCGCGTATATCTCTACCATAGGAACGAAACTGACGGAAAAAGCTAGTATTATTAATAAAAACCAAAATAATTACTTAAACAAAATGCCGCTGCTAAAATAAGCCTAATAAATTAATGTTAACAACGCTAATAAAGTAGAAAATAAACCTTTAAGCTTGCCTACTAAATCTTACCGGTACTAAACTTTACAACCTTGAGAAGTCCAAGTAATACTACCGCGTTTTAAAATGTATCATGACCTGTCTCTTTCTTTCTCATTTTTATCTTGGTTCTATTGCTTTCTCTTTTGCTTTCACGAAGGTTATGGCGGGTATTTTGCGATTTCTTAAAACATACGGCAAAGGAAATAAATGTATTAGGTACGTGTATTTTTATTGATTGAAGTAGCAACTTAATCTATACCTATCTAAATGACAAATTGGTTAAAAATTGAAATTATCATACCTATAGCATCTTATAGCATCTATATACACAAACACGGAGAAACAAAAAAAAAAAAATAACTACAGATAGAAGAGATGTGTTGCGATCCAGGGAGGCCACTCGAGCTAGACCAAAAACACTAGTGGTATTGCTTTGTTTGTTCATTGTACCACACGAGTTTACTGACAGGATCCAATGTTGGTACCTCAACTATAAGTTATTTTGACAGAAATTACAATTTAATCACCTCATCCATACAACGAGGCCATCAGTTCTATTATGCTCTGAATACATAAAAATAACACTGATCGCAATTTTGGCCATTGTACCTCTTGATTCATGTATTAACTCCGAAGGATCTTTAACAGAGTAGGAGAAATTGAGCAATAAATAATTGTCTGCCCAGCAAGGCTCTTCGTAATTTAAATTCATGCGTGCAAAAAAAACACACCATTGTTATGTATTACCAATGAACCATGTAGGTCACAAATTCACAATGCGGCCTCTTTTCGTTACACAATTCGGTCGTCCTAAAGATAACTTTCATAACGCACTTATTTCCTGACATTCTAACTTCTATACATTTTTTATAGACAACCATTGACGACTATCTCTCACCTGACGCTAACCAATGACGCATTTAATGATGTAACACGCAAACCAAAGTAACCTTTGCTAGAACTAAATTCAGTCTTCGAATTTAAAACTTAGAAATAATAAATGAGACACATGGCGTGGAAAATTGGGTATCAAAAATCTCGATTACCGTTAACCTTTGCATGTATGGCGTATCGACAGTATCATATTAGTGAGTCGTTGCAGGAAGCCAGACAGACTGACAGACAATCCAATTGCCCTATATGCATTATTTACAAGCGCACTACAGAATCGTAGGAAACTAGATTACTCGGTGAGAGCTCGTTAGTGGTTAGAGGTTAAGTTTTATTGTGTTGGCAATAGTGAACATACAGAGGAGCGTGTCTGTGGTAGTGACGGATATTGCATGGAATTAATAAGTACAATAGTTGTTGTTCTGATTGTGACAAAGGCTTAATTTGATTACAAGGTGAAATAGATGGAAAATATTTTTGTTGTGGCTTTATTTTAGGCGCGAATTGTGATGGATCTAAATGAGATCTTGTCTTGTTTTATTTTTCTGGTTGCAGCTTCTTTTAAATAGTAACCAGTGCTGTGGTTTATAATGATGCGTTTAGTCCATCCAAATGTTTTTTGTTTAACAGAAAAATAAGGTACGCCCAAATGATTCTGTGAAACGAAAAATAGCAGGGATGAAGGAACACAGGTTTTTTTTATGATAGGTGAAAATCATTTAATGACATCTCCCGCCCTTGGGTGGAGCGGGAGATCGTGTCAGACTCTTACTGACTAAAAAACCCACCCCGTTCCTTCTTTGCCTATCATATCAGGGCCAGGCTTTCTTTTCAGAAGCCGACCCTTGGCCCCAGAAGGCATCGACCCTTATGCAGGGTTTTTTTTTTTTATGGTAGGTAAAATCATCCAATGACAAATCCCGCCCTTGGGCGGAGCGGGAAGTAGTGTCAGACTCTTACTGACTAAAAACCTACCCCGTTCCTTCGTAGCCTATCGTGCCGGGGCCGAGCATTCCTTTCGGAACTAACCCATGACCCCAGTAGGCTTCGACCCTGCCTGCCTGCAGTTAGCAGGCTGGGCCTCTTCGGTGTGCTGACAGCTCCTTGAGGCGCGCGGGAACAGAACGCGCCGTCGACGACTTGGGCTCGGTCCGGTCGGTTACCGGACGATCGGACAGCGTGCTACCCATTGCACGCCGTCCGCAAGCCCGCGCCTACGGTGGCCGGAAATCGGGATCGGAATCCCGGCGGCGGCCTGGGACGAGCGCCCCGTTGCCTCTGCCTGATGCGGTCGGCCTCCTCCTTTGCTAGCATTACTGCTTCGCAGAAGGAGGCGACCGCCTGCCATCCCTCCTCACTACGGACCATGGCCTGAACCAAGGCCCGGCGAGAGAGATCGCTGCCGCCGATCGCCCCCACGAGGACACGGCGATGCTCCGCCCAGGCGGGGCACACCTCTACAGTGTGCTCCACCGTGTCCTCCGGATGTTCCGCACAGTGGCGACACCCGGGCGAATCCTCCGCACGAATCCGGAACAGGTACTTAGCGAACTTTCCGTGTTCGGTAAGCACCTGCGTCGTGCGGAAGTTGAGAACGCCGTGAGGTCTTTCCAGCCACGCCTCAAGGATGGGCCTTATCGCCCCAATTGTGGTGCGCCCCACCCTTATGCAGGGTCCCTACGCAGGTGGGTGTTAGTCAGTAAGAGTCTGAGACGCTCTTTCGCTCCACCCAGAGTGATAAAAATATTTGATGATTTCCCAACCCCCAAAAAAAAAAAAAACAATAAAGATTTACTCTTACTAATCTAAATACGGTTTTTGGTGGGATTTCGTCGAGTGAAGTTCAGTGGCTATTTTAATTATTTCGGAAATTGATTCCTTCTGGATATTGTGATATAAAATTCGTGTAGTTTTGTACCGCAAGTGCCTGCGCAACTGGACAATGTGTGGAATTATTGACACAGGCGCAACCTCAGTAAAATAAAACTGAGAATGTTATTCTAGCATTGTTGACTACTTCAGCGAAATTTGCTTAGAAGGTTGACTTGATACATTTGCTGCCAAATACCAAAAAAACATTTGAATTGTACATCCATATTCTAGTAGTAAACAAATTAACTATTCATAGCGAAGACATAAAGACTTAGTATCCAAGACAAAAATTAAAATGCTTAAAAAAAAAAACAAAATACCAGAGTTGCAAAGGTCCGTACTGTTCCAAATTTAAAACCAAATACAACAACAAGTCACAAACTTCGCACTTTGCAATTTCGCAACAAAATTCATTTGTCGCCTTTATTTCTAAACAAATAGTCGTTGTGAAAAGCTTGTCGTCTAAATCAAAGTGGGGAAAGAAAAACTTCAACAGTCCACGTTTTAAAACAAGGGCGAAACACGTTATTTTTCCCCATTGTACGTGGTTCGCCCGAGGTCTTGTGCGCGACATTCATTGTGCACTGTGAATAGTCTTATCGTTAAAAATAGTAAGTTTTAAGGGACTTGGTTTTGTTTTTATTGTTGAGAAAATTGTGGTTTTGTTATTGTTGTTAGATAATGGTTTGTATAAAAATGATGAGTTTTTTTTTTAAATTAGAGTCTACAAAAATCCAACCGAATTAATTTTATACTTATATTCCACAACTATTAGCACAACGCCGTCTATAGTCCCAAGCTAAGCAGAGCTTGTGTTATGGGTATTAGACAACAGATAAATTTCTAAATATATACATCATCATAGATAAATTACACCCAGACTCAGAACAAATGGTCGTGCTCATCACAATCGAACCCACGACCTCCGGCATAGGGTCAGGGCCACTAACTATTAGACCAACAGGCCAGTTAATTATTATCACACTAATACTAAGAACATTCTCGCGTACGAAATCGCTGGTATTTTTTTTTAGGTGGGTGATCATGCAGTGACTTCTTCCGCTCTTGGGCGGAGCGCTAGGGCGTGTCAGACTTTTACTGACTAAAACTCACTCCTGGGGGCTTACTCTTGAGTTTAATTCCGATCGGTCGACATTGGAATTGTGACGTTAGGTACTCTTGAATTCGATGATAGCGACAAATTGCGTGACCTCTTTGGGAAACTAAGTAAAATGCGGTTTGGGCTTAGCGTGTGGTCATGCAATTTTAAACCAATTTGGCGTTAGTTTTCACATGGTATTAAAGTGTTTCGGTTGGTACCTACAACGTGTAACTGCGGCTTTTCTTTATGTTCTGATCTTGTTGTTCCAGTTACCTTGTTTATTTCAGCATCCGGAACATCTTGTTTCATGCTTTTTCAGCGTCGTTTGTTTTTTGTCGTAGTCGGGTTTTAGTTTTTCTACTTTTTTTTTAATACTTATGTATTTTCATTCAGTGGTGCAGACAAATACTATTGTTATTTTCTAGGTTGTTTGTAAGAAATTGGTCCTATTGTAGACTTTTTTTTTTTGTCGTTTTATTACACTATTGTGACGATGTGTTTTTGTAAATGTCTGCCCTGTATTTATGATTTACAGTAATCAGTATAGCTTATTTTGATACAAGTGGAAAAAGCGCCCGAGCCTCAGGCGAGGGTGTTAGTAGCTGAGTGCTGCAGTCACAAATTTCCACGTGTATCAAACGATGCTTTTCAATAAACCGTTGAGTTGACGCGCGACTCTTGGGAGTCGCTTAGCGCACAGCCTGATATGATAAATTATGCGAATAACAATAGGTAAATACTTAAAAGGGGTAAAAGCGTGTTTTCGAGTAAGTGTATTTAAAAAAATGTTTCGTTACCCTTTTTCTTCTTCTTCTTAGTTGTACAGTGTACACTCCTGGCGAAGTGCTTGTAGTCAAGGATCATCTGATAGGTTGGTTGCGGCTTTTGCGAGACTTCTTCGTCTCTATCTCTATTCGAGGCACTGTGTGCACATTCAATGAGCTTCGAAGATGATTTAATGAGATCTGTCCATCCGGTAGGTGATCAGCCACGGGAACGTTGGCCCTGTGCTCTTCCTTGTACCACAAGAGTGTCCTTGAACCTTCGTGTACATTCTTCTACATAAAGATCTACGCTTTGGAAAGTGCTATTGGCATCAATTTTTTTTCTGACAGACTCACTTCTTGACCTTTCTGTCTAGTAATAGTGCCTGTAAATGGTTTATTTAAGTCAATTGCTTTGAATCTTTGATGCGAAGATCTTTCAGAAAAAAAAAGTACTTTTAAAAATAATAGTGTAAGTGCATTGTTAATTAAAAGAAAAACACAAATATACATAAGTTTACATAATATGTTGTACCTACACTTCCTGAGATAGAAAAATAATTCATATTTTTCTATGTTATGATGTCACAGAAGTGATTGTTTAATGAGCGTTTCTTGCATTTAAATTAAAAAGTTATACGAATTGAAAACATCTTAACATTATCATCTTAATATTACTAATGCTAAAATTGATTTAGAAAAACATCAAAAAACAGAACAGAAACGTTAGTGCGGTGAGCAGTCCATTTTATCCTCAGTAAACCCCTCCAGCACCACATCTGAAGAGCCTCAATGTTTTCACGGTGCTTTTGTTGGATCGTAATCGTAACCCTACAATCCATCAAAGTGTCCTTCAATAAAGTGACAGATATTTCCTCGCGGCCCATTAAATCTACAAAATATTTAAATACATATAAAATTCATCTATACAATATATATATAAAAGGAAAAACGCACAGCCGATTTTTTTTTTATGATTGGGATATCATCAAATGACAAATCCTCCTTGGGTGGGGCGCGGGAGATAGTGTTAGACTCTTACTGACTAAAAACCTAACCTGTTCCATTCATTGCCTTCGATCCTGGGCCCCGAGGTCCATTTTCGACTAACCCTTGAGCCGAAAATATTGGGACTAGGAGTGCGAAATTTCGCACTATGCTTCCTTTTATGACTTAAGCAAGCGCTCAGAGAGGACTTTCGAAAATTCACACGTTAAGGGGTTGCGATGGGGGTCCAAAGTTTGTATGGAGAAGCCTACTTTCAAGCGGGCGAAGCCGCTGGCAAAAGATACTCTATATCGACGGAAATAAAAGCGAAATACCACTCACGGATTAATCATGAAATCTCAGAAACTGTAACACCTACAAACTTCAAATTTGGCAGGTAGGTTCTTTATAGGGTGTAGACATCTGCTAAGAACGGATTTTACGAAACTCCACTCCTAAGGGGGTAAAACGGAGATTGGAAGTTTGTGTGGAGAAATTGACTTCCACGAGGTCGAAGCCGCTGGCAGAAGCTAGTATACCTATACAGGGTGACTGGTAAATAGTGAACGATACTTAAACACGTGATTGTAGTCATGATAACAAACAATTTTTACTACCTATGGGACCAAAGCTGAAATCGCAAAAAAATCAGCCAAGTTTAGTACATTAATGTTCGCCTAAATGGTCAAAATGTACTGAACATGGCAGATTTTTTTCGCGATTTCAGCTTTGGTCCCATAGTAAAAGTTGTTTGTTATCACGTGTTCAAGTTTCGTTCATTAATTACCAGTCACCCTATATAAAAGAAACTGACTGACTGACATATCGACGCAGACTCGGAACTACTGAGACTATAAGCGTGAAATTTTGCACAAGGTTTCCTTTTTTGACGTAGGCGAACACTAAGAAAAAAAATTCAAAAATTCACCCCGCAACTGGATGAAACGGGGTTACAAAATTTGTATCGAGAAAACTACTCTCACACGGGCGAAGCCGCTTTCAAAAGCTAGTCTTCAATAAATTATCCCTAACGAATTCAAATTCTAATAGGTACCCAATAAGGTGTCCCACAAGTCAATAATAGATAGGGATCATTTCTGTAGGACCTTGTGAACGGCGCAGGTGGTGCCATCTGTCACTAAACCCGTAAACTGATCGGCTAACGTTATTTGAATTAAATATAGTGTGCCCAGTTTTTCTAGCAGGTTGTACCCAAGCTTAAGCAAAATTCAGGCCTCCTCTCTGGGAGAGGAAACAGGCTGTAATCCACCACGCGCGTCTAGTGCGGATTGGAGGATGTATAATGTCTCCCCATTTTTGGTTCTAGAACATGCCGGTTGCCGGTAGGTTGAACTAATATCTAGTTGACAGGGTGTAACAAAAATAAGTGGTTTTATTTTAATAATAAACAACATTCAATTCCTAAAAAAAAAATGAAATCTACCATATTAATTTTGTCTAGCCAAAATATAGGAAACTCAAAAAAATTGGACTTGTTTTTGCTTCAGACGGTTTGTGTAACTAGTCATAGGCAGTGTCAAGTTTAGAAAGTATTTTTCAATAAACTTGCTTGAAAACCCGCTCTTATCCCACCGTTTTTAGTCACGCAATAGACTGTTTTCCGCACTGGTACAGAAAAGTGCGCGTGCTCATCCCTGCCACAATTTTATTGAAATAAAATTGTTTACCGCATCATCCTGGGCGCGCGTCGGGTCAACCCCCACGAGGCGTGTCAGCCCTCGGCTCCATAACACACTCACCTGCGGCTCGTGCGATTTCCGTCTCAATCGCAAAAACGCACGAAGTCGTGTAAACTTCAGTTTAACCATACATTTTTCAAAGGATTAACTTTATTCTATGTAGGAACATTTAAAACGTAAGGGGAAAATTTCAAAGGAAAACGGAAGACGCTTATTTATTAAAATACTTGAAGTGAGTAATTAATTTTGATGACAAAGTCTCAAACGTTATATTGCTGCCAAGAATGCACCCTAAACCCAAAGAAATACCTCCATACTCAATACAAGTTTAATGAAATACCAATCTTCATCGGTCTTTAACGGAAAAGAACACATGAAACTTGTATCAACAAGGCATTAGAAAACAATCTCTGTCATCTTCCAATAAAGTTTAATTTCCTTTGTCTTTTTCGAGGAAGATCACGTGAAACTCTTGACACAACTAGCCGTAAGAAAATAAACTCTTGTACTTTTAGTATAAAGTTTAATTTGCTTTGTCAGGTTGTCAGTGTTTTGGACATTTTCATTTGTGGATGCCATGTATCTTTTTCTTGTTAGTGATTGATACTCGTGTTTTGATGAGATTCCTCTGCTGTTGAAAGAAATGTACCTCACATGTTTTCTGTTACTTTTTATGATGGATTAAACAACTGTCTGATATTCTTTACAGTTACTTCATCAAATTTTCCTCATCCAGTTTTTTTCTGAATATCGTGATTTATGAGAGTAGAAGAATATTTTTTCAATACACTTACTCGAAAATCCACTCTTATCCCACAGCTTTTAGGCACACAATGGACTGTTTTCCGCACTTGTGCGGATAAAAGCGCGTGCGCGCTCCCGCCACAATTTTATTGTAATAAATTGTTTATTGTATCAGGCTGGCCGGGTGTTAACGCCCACAAGGCGCGGGTCGTATGTGTATTGAAAAACATCATTTGATACGCGTGCAAATTTTTCACTGCAGCCCTCGGCTCCATAACACACTCGCCTACGGCTTGTGCGAAATCAGCCTCGGTCGCAATAACTAACTTTCTGCGCTTGTATCAAAATGTACCTACTATTTCTCACCGTTTCTCTTTGATAGTAAAAATTGAAGGAACACGAATGGGATTTTCTCAGCAAAAGTCTGACACTCCTTCTTTCTGGACCCAGAACGTGAGAAGTTATTTGATGATTTTCGACCCTGAAATAAAAATAAAAATGTTTATTTTTTCTTAATAGATTTAATTAAAAGCCACGTGAGCCTGGCAAAACACTAATGAGATGCGTGAACACGTTAAGATTGCGTGTTTTTAGACGAATTTCCGCACTGAAAAAAGAAATGCTCTCCTGTACCTTTAGCTTCGACAATTTTACTGTAGGTATCTAACTAGAATAGCATTATTGGAAAACTAAAATATGATGCTACAAGCTGCTGCCGCTTCGCTTGCGTGAAGGGATTTCTATCCTTAAGGGCCGGTTGTCGTCACTTGTTTTTTTTTGTATGAACTCCGCTCAGGTCAGACACGCAATTTTTTTTTATCGAGCTAACTAATTTATATCATGTTTCGATTTTTGCCCGGCTTTCGATTTTATTAAAATAATTTGTCATGGTGTTCTCTTTTGTGGATGGTGTTAAATTTTGGTCGTTTTAATCCCGCGGAGGGTTGATTCGGTACATTATTACATACATCTGATACATCCGGTATTTATTTAGTTATTTTTACGTGAAGGAATAACTAACATACACACACATGCATATAAACTTTAGGTTTTATGAGAGCCTAAATATCTATGCAGTCCCCCTAGCCAAGTTATAATCATTTCATTTAGCGTGAACGCTTTGAGTTGGCCACACCCCCAATTCCTTTGATGAGATGACGTCAGAACAAAAGAATTGGGGGCGTGACCAACTCCAAGCGCTTACGCTAAACGAAACGATTGTAACTTGGATAGGGGGACAGGATATCATCATCATCATCATCAGCCTTTTAATGTTCCCACTGCTGGGACACAGGCCTCCTCTCTAAGACAGGGAATGGGCCGTAATCCACCACGCGGGCCCAGTGCGGGTTGGTGGATGTCACATGTCTTCGAATTTTTGGTTCTAGGACATGCCGGTTCCTCACGATGTTTTCCTTCACCGTTTTGAGAGTAGTGGTGATGAAATAAATTACACAAAGTAATGCGCCTGGCCGGGCTTGAACCCGCGACCTACTAAACGTAAGTCGGGGCCGTTATCACTCGGCCACCACTGCTCTCACTGGACAAGATATAACTTAAGCTAATAACAAATGTCTTCTATATCCGTTCAGCTGTTTACACGTGAATGGATAACAAACTTATAAACACACACATACGTACATACATGCTAACTTTCGCCTTAATAATATTAATGTGATTAAATCCTTGTGATTCTCGACATAATCGTTATTTTTGTAAAGTTATCAACGGAACACGCAATGTAATCAACAGAAACTATTACACCCAACAATGAAAGCTTCTCATTATCTTTTACACACCAAAAACTACTTAAAATAACAGTTTCATAAATATTAATGACGACTGCGACAGAATTGTATCAGAGGCCCTACTACGATCTTTTAACGCGATCCTATTGACGACCTAAACTGTATTGATAAAAAAAGGGACGAAGCTATACACCGTTAAATTTTGGTCGTTTTAATTCCGTGGAGGATCGATACGGTACATGAAACACAATCGATTTATAAAAATAAATAATTTTTTCTCTAAAACTCGACTTAAGTAATATACGCATGTACGAAATTAATTTCTTTAAGTAAACGAGTCAATGACCTTGTAGGGAGTTGTCGGTCGTTACGTATTAACCTACAGTTCATTGGCCTCGATCAGCTGACGTTTACTTCAAGAAATCAATTTCGTACGTAAATTAATTCGAGTTTAAAAAAAAGTACTTTATTTTTCATTTTTATCTTTACAAATCGAAATGGTTTCATGTGCCGAATCGACCCTCCGCGGGATTAAAACGACCAAAATTTAACAGTGTATAGGGTGTATAGCTCCGTCCCTCTTTCTTGCTCGCACGCCTGTCATTTTAACGTCATCGCTTTTTTTTTAAATCATGGGAAAGGGAAATCATCCAATGACATTTCCCGCCCTTGGGCGGAGCAAGAGGTTGTGTCAGGCCGTGTTTACGGAGAAGCGGCGCGTTGGACGTTTCGTCGTACATTGAGCAGCGGGCCGCGTCAACGCTCGCGCAAACACAAACATAATGGCAATGTACGAGTACAACGGACCGCCCGTGATCGAACACTTCACAGACTTTTACTGACTAAAAATCCACTCCTGTTCCTTTTTTACCTTTGTTCCAGGGACCACTTTCACATAATCCATGGAACACGGTCATGGTAAGGCCCTTGGCAGCGTAGTGGCACAGCGCTGTGATTAACGTAAATGATGGCGTAAAACCGACTCGCAATCATTTTATTGCGAGCTGTGGAAATATTATAGAAAAGTCTGCGGGAAAAATAAAAACGCGGTCTCTTTATTTCTTAATGAGTAACTGTCAGTTGTTTTTAGGGTTCCGTACCTCAAAAGGAAAAACGGAACCCTTACAGGATCATACGGACCAAGCCCAAGTCGTGGACGGCGCGTACTGTTCTTGCGCGCCTCAAGGAGTTGTCAGTAAACTGTAGGGACCCTGCAGAAGGGTCAAAGCCTACTGGGGCCTAGGGTTTGATTCTGAAAGGAAGGCAACGTAAGAACAGGGTGGGTTTTTTAGTCAGTTAGTTTAATCTTCTGCTCCACTCAAGGGCAGGAGTTGTCATTGAAAAAAAAACCTTTCGTGATCACTTTGTTGTCTATCTGTCAAGACTCTTTATTTTGGTAATGCGTAGAGGTATCAAGTTGAAATTATCTTAGTCTGCGGTCCCTTGAAGCTGTGAAAATCAAACTTCTAAGTTAACGAGAAAAAAGATACGTCCGTTTATGTTGCTAAAACTGTACAGTTCGACACTCTCAAGGGGTTCAAAATTCGTATAGGGTACTTCCCGTTGACCTAGAAGCCTAAAATGGCATGAAAAAGGTCTCACAGCACAAGTTTTAGGAAAAAATCTGAAAACTTTAAATTTTTAATTACAAAAAAAATATACTTTTTCAATTCGGGAAAATCTTCGAGATTCGATTCGGGAATTTGAATGATTTTACCTACCATAAAAAAAAACCATATTGACCAGTTGTGAGAACTTTTGAAATACAAAACTACACCAATTTTACATCACAATATGCACTAGGAATCAATTTGCGAATAATTAAAACGGCCACTGAACTTCACTCGAAAAAATATTGCTAAAAATTGTATAATGTCATAATGCTTGATATTCAAAAATATAACAAAAATACAAAGAACAAAACGAACACGACAGTAAGCTAGTATAAAATTATTCTACATCTGTTTGTATTTTCTCTTTGAAATTTTCCATTTCGCATTATTACATTTTTCTTTAAACCAGGTTTAAAACTCGGATCAAAGGAACGCCATCTATTGTTTGAAAAAGGAACTAAATCCGCGAATGTTTCATTTTCCCGCTCTAAGGAGGTCGATTGTCCTTCAGACCGGAACGCTGTAATGCAGTTTTATTTGCCTCTGGACTTGCAGACGTAATCCTAACGTCGCCAGCCAGCCGGATCTGATCTCATTTTACTGCATGCTGTGCCCCACTGTTCAAGACTCCATGTTTAGTTTTAAAATGTGATTCCTGCTTTCGGAATCTTCTTTTGCTAACGTATTTAGGACATTGCGATACTGTATGCTCTATGGATGCGACGAGGAAATTGTGACTAAAGAAACGTAGACAGGAAAAATTCATACAATGCTTTATATTCATATATTGTTGGCTAGATAAAAGTCATACTAAGGGCCCGGCCACAATACCACGATTCGGCGTCGTTTACGTCCTCGTAGCGGCGGTGTCCGGTGCGTTCCCGCGACGTACCACGACACAGTCTTCAATCCAAGGGTTTTGCTAAGTTTTCATTGACTTGTATTTGCATGACGCAGCACAGTGCATCGTACCATGGTCACGCACCGACCGTGGTAACGTGACAATGGCTATAATAAAGACAATTTATCACACCTACTTTTTATTACTCGTTTTAAATAAGAATATCTTGTCACTTTCAACAACGATATAATTCTCAATTCAAATATTCCCGCTTAATTATTTTGGCAGCCTTCCAACTTTTTTTTTTCATGTGTCAAGGGAAATAAGGTCGTTCAGCCAGCAAGTTGGCAGAACGTGACCTTCTCGTTTTACCTGGACATGCCGATTCTTTATTCACAGAGTACAGTATAAAGCGGTGCCTAGAGTCTTTGCTAATAAAGCTTTGACGCACAACGCTGCGGTATACGATTTTTTTTTTTAAATAATAAATTCATCTAATGACAAATCCTGCCCTTGTGTGGGGTGGGAAATAGTGTCAGACTCTTACTGACTAAAAACCTACCCTGTTCTGCCTTGGATCCGGGACCCTGGTATGCATTTTCATACCTCCCCAGAGCCCCAGACTGCGGTATACGATGCCGATCACATAATCGTATGAAAAAAGTCAAGAATTGTTTGTAGTTCGTTTGTAGCATGCGTCAGTTGTGAGGAGGATTAAGAGACAAGGAGGGGAGGATTGAGAAATGTGTCCATTACCGCGTACCTCAGCGTTGTGTGTTCCGATTATGACCATCAAAGCTTAATATTCTTGCTGCGGCTATCATTACCATATTCAGAATGGTCACAGGTCAATTTCTATAAACAAACGTAGTATGGCTTCGCAAAAGCATTTAGCCAATCAGACCGCATCAAAATTTATAGTTCAATTTTCTTACACGGTTTATTGCATCTGTGACATGTATGCAGATTTCAGTGTTCTCTATCCGAAAGTTTTAAGATTCAGTATACTTCTTTCCATTTCTCTTTGACAGCTTGAAATTTTATTATCCGTTTTCTCTGTCATGCACCATGTTTGGCAGCCATATGTGAGGCAGGGCAGTACACAAGAATCTTGTACTTTCATTTTTGGTTTGTTGGACAATTTAGATTTCAGTATGTGTTTTAATGACCAATATCGTTTCTATGCTGAGCTGATCCTTCTATCCACCTCTTCTTTCTCTGTCTCTCTGAAGGATAATTGCTTAGTATATAATATACTAGTTTGGGGGTATGCGGAACAGAGAGTAAAGTCCCACATACCTCCGTTGAAAAGGGAGGATCCTCCGACCAGACAGGTGTTATGTCTGGTGGGCTATTGCCCGATAGATGAATTCGGGTTTGTTGTATATGTTCCAATCGCGCCGCGAATCTTACTTGCGCGATGCAGGATTAGTTCATTTGTGACGACATAGATGTCGCTACACTAGCATAATAATACTAGCTTCTGCAAGCGGCTTTTCCCGTGTGAAAGTCGGTTTCTCCATACAAACTTCCAACTCCCGTTTTACCCCCTTAGGGTTGGAGTTTCGTAAAATCCGTTCTTAACTGATGTTTACACCCTATAAGGAACCTGCTTGCCTAATTTTAAGTCTGTAAGTGTTATAGTTTCCGAGATTTCGTGATCAATCAGTGAGGTATTCCGCTTTCATACAGCGTTAAATTTTGATCGTTTTAATCCCATGGAGGATCGATTCGGTACATGAAACACTATCGATTTGTGAAGATAAAATTAAAAAGTAAGGTGCTTTATTTAAACTCGAATTAATTTACGCATGTACGAAATTAATTGTTCTCTCAATTTGACAATTCATGTACAAAAACCTGAATTGTCAAATTGAGAGAGCAATAAAGAATTAGGAATCAATTTACAAATAACGAAAACAGCCACTGAACTGCGCTAAAAAATCCATGCTTACTTTGAAAAATTGAAAAATTTTGACAACGCCGTCTGTACCCACTTCGGTAGTCTATGGTTTCTTTCCTAATTGGAGTTCCTTGTTACCTCGGTTTCGATTGTTATTCATTGTTACTTTAACTTAAGTTGCTAAGCTGCGGAAGAAATGTATTGTTCAATCTCTAACCTTTGTTCATGTTTGATATCGTTATTAATTCACTAATTAGTCCCGTTCTTTGTTTCAGGTAAGTTGGAGAAATTTTGGTGAAATTGGAGATTAAAATAAAAGGTCGAATTCAAGAGAATCGTAAGCTTTTACACTTTTACTCAAGTACAGTCAAAGTCGTTAAATATGTAAAAACAATCTAATTAATAATTTCCTTTTTACTTATTTAATTCAAAGGAATCTTTCAACAGGAGATTAAGTTACATAACGATTACAAACTGGAATATAGGGTTTCAAAACACAAATCAAACATTTACGGAGGTTACGTCTGTATTAATGGTACCACGTACTGTCTAGTTGTGTAAACACTTTAGTACAAAACTACACCAATTTTACATCAGAATATCCACTAGGAATCAATAAAAAAATCGAATGAATTAAAACTGTCACCAAACTTCACTCAAAATAATCCCGCCAAAAAAAAAACAGATTTGACGTTTAATCGTTTTTGTGATTTTTTTTTTAGTTAGGCAAAGGTCACCTTCCCGTTCTTCCTGGAATTCTAATTTGATTTTAATTTAATTTCCATAGCTTTACGTAGTATCCTGACCAAAGTACTTCCCACCTAATTGTGTCGTCCGCTTCTGGGAAACCCTCTCAACTTCCATAATAACTTTAACACGTCCTCAAATGCATATCAGATCTTATGGTTCGCGGGAATTTAAACCGCTTAGCCATATTTTAGCTTTGATGTAGATGACTACTATATGTAGGAACTATGTGATAATAAACTTAATGTCCACGAGCTTTTAATGCGAACTATTTGACGACCTAAACTGAATTGTTATAGGGATAGATTAATGCATAACTCCATCCCTTTTTCTCACTGGCACGGCTGACATTTTAACACGTCATGGTAAGACTTGCGTACTAGGGGTTACGCAAGGATTTTTCAATAAAGTTTCGTAGTAGAACTGCAATTGTTTAAGGGCCGACGATGCGTTCAGCGGGCGCCCCACTATGGGACGATACCAATGATATCGTTTCATATCGTATCGTTTTCGTATTATATGTATAATGTAATACATTTGAGCATGTCATTAAAATGCATATATTTGTTTTATACACTTTTTATAAAACATTTTAATCATGAAAGTGATAGTATTTTAAAGCCTATATATTACACATGACGTGTAAAAAATCATGACTTTGTTTCAAAAAATAAAAAGTTACAGTTTTTGAAACACGATATTGTCGCTTTCGTCCCATAGTGCGCAAGCGCGGTCTACAAAAGTGGTCCCGTCGCGGGCAGCCACGCCCCGCGCCCGTTTTTCTACGTAAAAATACATTAAAGTTCTCCATCGACACGACTATATGCACACCGTGAAACTTGAACTGGCGACACTGTGCATGTAATAATCCGGTTTCCGCTACGGGGACCGTCGCAAACTGCACGCATGTATACGCATGACGTCACGTGACGGTTACAGGCGCAAGCGCTGCCTAACGCAGCGTTGGCCCTTAGTTTCAACATGGTATAAAACGCGACTTTGATAGAGCTTTCGCGAGAAATCTGAAATAAGACGTAATTAACGATTTCAAACGAGTGGCTGCGTTCTCATACACATTAGAGCGTATGCTTCATGAGAATTTGGACCAATCTGCTTTGATGTTGATGAGTAGATACTATATTATGTGATGATACACTGAACGTCTTAGTAGGCACGTGTATTTTAAATGCATTGCGTTTAGTAGCACAATGGTTTCGTGGTAATAGACGTAAAACTGTCTTCAATATTGCACTAAATGTAAAAATATCCACCCTTACGTTGTTGAAACTTCTACGGTCCGGACATGTTGCCTTGCTGTTTATACCGCACACATCGAAGGACTGGAACAGTTTTCACATTCAGGAGTCTTCAAGGGCTAGATTAAACAGGCTCTTAATAAACTAGTGCGCCTCACCATCAACGATTACATCACTGCTTACCAGATGGTACCACCAGATGGTGGGATTGCAGTCAATCACTAGTTTATGTCATTAAAAAAGAGGGGGAGAATTTAGTATCAAAACCAGCGCAGTGGTTTTTTTTATTTTTAGTTTGATATTAAACTAGTGCTTGAATACGATCCCACCTCAGCAAACCGTAGGGGCCCAGTAGGGTCGAGGCCTAGTCTGGGGCTCTGGGAAGGTATGAAAATGCATACCAGGGCCCTGGAACCAAGGCAGGGAAGGAACAGGGTAGGTTTTTAGTCAGTAAGAGTCTGACACTATTTCCCGCTCCGCCCAAGGGCGGGATTTGTCATTGGATGATTTTACCTACCGTAAAAAAAAAAAACCTGATGGGTGCATCTGATTGCTTAGTCTTTTACAGGGAACAGCTACCTATCTGATCTGCACCACCCAATAACTGGTTACCCATTGGAAGTAATTTTTTTTTCAATTGGGCAAAAGAATAACTCCAGTTTTGGGTGGAGCGAGAGGTAGTGCCAGACTTTTACTAACTCAAAACCCCTGCCTTCAGTTACCCTTTGCGTTTCAAGGCCGCTGTAACTCTTTCGAACAATAATGCAGCTTCAAGATCGGTGCAAGATTTTCTGTCTCCTGACTACCCATTTCCTATAGATGTCTACGCTTCAAAATACCATATGCGAGTTGTTTTTACGTTCACGCAATTGAAATGTTTACCGCAATTAGCCCTCTGATTGGTTAAGACCGTGGAGTGGGCCAATCGAAGCGCCGAACCTCATAAAGATGTCAATCGCGTACGTAAAACAAACTCACACTAGGCATTCTGAACGCGCCTTCCCTACCGCTAATATCAACACCATACATCTTGTACACAGCTTAGCTCAACTCGAGCAAATAGTACAAAGCGCTAACCAAACACAATTCTAGCCTAATGTGCCGTGATGACGTAAGCAAGGCGGAGTGTAGACTAACGAGTGTGTTGCCATGTTCTCCAAGCTAAATCTTCCATTGTACGTTTTAACTGTGGTTTACGCTTGAGAATTTTAGAAGAGATATAGGTTAATGTGAGAATTCAATTCAAAATATTTATATATTACTAGCTGACCCAGACTTCGTCCTGTCAAAAAGATTTGTATGACGATCAATGGGTGATTGCCCAGAGAATAACTCCTGCTTGATTTCTATCCATTGCGGATTGCATGTAAATGTGATGAACAAATCTGCTGTACCATAATGACGAACATACGACATGGCATCTTGAGCATATTCGTGCATATGCCGAGGGCTTCCGATGTATGTTGCTGGAAGAATAGTCATCCGACCGACATTCTGTGCATTTCCATCAGTATTAATCGCATCTCGAAGGTGAATATACTCTTCAGATCGGAGTTTGGTTTGATTCAACCTGATGAATGTTAATCTCTCCGTTTCAATTTTAACATACATGTCAACAACATATTTGTGATATAATCGCCGACATTTCAATATGTGATTATCTTCATTTTCCCGAATCATTAGGCTGTATGAATAATAGTTCATTGAACTTACTTTTTTGTTGGTTTCAGAACCTGTAAATAGATTTTGTTTTAATAATATTCAAATATAAAATTAAAATACATAATATAATGACTGAGATATTATCGCCATAGCTAAACTAATATTTTAGTTACCTGTAATGGGATTTATCATTTTTATTGAGAAATCGTAGCCATCTTCACCTTGCCAAAATATAATGGGATATTGCAGTGCATCATATGAGCGGTGTGTTTCCTTTATACGTTGTAATTGATCATTCCGACGATGTAAAACAATATCACGGGATTCCAAGTTTTCTCCAACTACAACGATAGCAACTTCATCAATAGTTGGTGCATTAAAACGTCTTGTATGTTGACCTGCAGGTGTTTTATCAGCTCTGATTACAATTTTGTGATTATCGGATGGCATCAGATCCAGGGCAGTTTTAAACAATATAATCAATTGATTGTGTTGATGAAATAAAGTTTGTAATTGTTCTACAATAGACCTCTTTACTAAATTGTTATGTGCACAACGCAAATTAATTTCTTGTGGTGAATTGCCCATAAAATAAATTTGCAGGAATTTGTTGTCGCTATCTGACACTGGTAACAGTGAACCTGCTCTGTGATATATTTGCCCTTGTATCTGTAAATAAAAAAAAAATATTATGGTGTGGTATAAATTAATGGATTGTCAGTGATCAAACTTAAATAATATTTGATCTTAAAAAGTATATATTTAGTTTTAACTATTATCTATCAAATATAATAAAATATAATAAAAGTGTCACTGAAACTGAATCACCATATAATATGATGACTAAGAGATATGTTTCGTAATGATTAAGAAATTGAAGATTAGTGACACATCTTAACTTTGGTGACAGAAAATTTTGTTCGCTAAAATAATTATGAGTAACTGCTATAATACATACCTTGAAAGTTGGCATAAAATTTTCCCGAACTACATTTGTTGCCCCAAATGAAGTCATTTGAAAGCAATTGTTATATTGTTGGATATGTGTCAAAAAGTGTATAGAATCTGTTCCTATTCCTGAAACCAATGAGTACAATGGTTCTGGTGGTGGATCCAATGGTATCAATTTCACTTTACCATTTGCGCAACACAATCCATTGGCTTCGTTTTTGTATTTTAATGCCTTACAGTGTGAGCAAACCGAGTTCATAGAACCAATAACAACACATTGGTAGTTACTGTAGTCAATTGACACATCGTAACTGAAAGCAGCTCGATTCAAACTTGCGCGATTATTAGTTGAATGTCGCGCTTGCGCTTCACGCGTTTGTGATATCCGAATTCTTTCGCGTTCATTTCCGTCGTCACGTTCTTGTGCAGTACGATTAGATCGGTAATTAGCTTGGTTTGTAGCATTTCTGGTTCTTCTACCTAAATTGCTTCGTCTTATAGGAGGCATATCAAATATAAATTATTTTTTCACTAATCACGAACTAAACAAACACTAACTAAATTCTGTTCAGGAGAATTTTTTAAAATACGTAGGCACAAAAACTGCCACATTACAAATCTTTTTGACAGGACGAAGTCTGTCAGGTCAGCTAGAATTTGTTTCGTGTATCAGTTGACAAAAGCAAACTCAGTAGATTAGGTAACAGACAACTTTTTTTTTTTTTAAATTTGATATGACTTGAAGTCAAATCCTTTTAAGCCGTACGAATTGTTTTATTTATTTAAAATTTGTATATTAAAAATAATAAAACACTGTTGGTAACGCGATTTTTGTTTGACTGATGTAATGACGTGGAAACTGATGCATTTTATCTCGCGTGCCGAAACTAATACAAAAGAAACGCGAGTTTCGGAACGCGACATTAAACTCCTCCAACTATGTATTCTGTGCTCCAACGCACACACGCACATTGTTTTGATAGATATGATCTTTGACGTTAGGAACACACCTACATTGCTTAGACAACAGTGAGTGCTTGTAATTTAATATGAACTTTATACCATAGCAATAAAGCTCAAATTGACTACGTTTTAGTTAGAAATCATTTGTATGGGAAAAAGAAAAGGGCTATTTTTAGGGTTTTTCCATCAATAATTCTAATTTTTCTCGCCGTAAAAACCATCCTTGAACTTCAACGAACATTTTAAAAAAAGATTTGGCCAAATTGGTCCAGGCGTTGTTGAGTTATGCGCTTACCAACACATTTTGCGATTCATTTTTATATTATAGATTTAGGCCTACATGCGCTTTTATAGAACATCAAAAGCTAGTATATTACGTTGCAAATAAGTTGAACTAAAATGGCTGTCGTTACTATAGTTACGCGCAGCCCCCGCTGTGACGCATTCGATTGACTCCCGAAAATGTGTTACTGCGCATTGAAGGTCAATCGCCATTTTGGTTAAACTTATATGCCGCGTATTGCACACGGTTTCAATTGGTCCTATGAAGAAGAACAGGTACAAAACCCTACGAATATTACTGGTATACCTTCTTGTCATATTATTATGATCACACTAATATTATAAAGGAAAAAGTTTGTAAAGCGTGTGTGTGTGACTGTATGTTTGTTACTTTTTCACGCTCAAACGGCTGAACGGATTTGGATGAGATTTAGTACACGGGTAGACTATGCCCTGGAATAGCACATAGTATACTTTTTATCCCAAGAGTCTGTTCCCTTAGAATAATTTTAAGCCGCTGGCAGAAGCAAGTATTAATATAGATGAATGTTGCTTATTCGAAATAAATATTATTTTATTTATTAAATTATTACTGATTGTTTCCGACAATTGTTTGGCATGTGATGCGAATGGAATAGAAACGTGTTGTAAGAAAAGGTTTAGAAAGAATGTATATACCTAGAACAGTAGAAAAAAAATCAAAGAAACGAAAGTAACCTCCACTCGAGCAAATAGCACAAAGCGTAAACCAAACACTATTCGTATCTAACCTACCGTAGACGACGCCACCGAGTGTGTTGCCATTTTCCTCTAGACAAATCCCTCATTGTTCTAATTAAACACCTGGTTGTATTGTTTGTTTTAACTGTGGTTTATGGTGAGAGGTTGGAACAGATATTATTAATTCTACCTCTGGAAAACTATTATCGTCATACATTACTAACTGCAAACAAGTAAAAGATCGCAAAAAAGTGATTGTTTTGTTTCCTACTACGGATTGTTTTCCTTTAATTGTGCTCAGGGCATTGCTTCTTGCTAAAAGGCATGATTCTAGGTCAACGATCCATTATAAACAGTGCCTAAACAGCTTTATTTACTCAAGCTCAAGAGGACACTGGTGACCGCACACATATTGTCTTTCTATTGTGCCTCTAATTACCTTGGAATTCATGTTTTTCACTACTCCAAGAAATGGCAGGTTTGAGTATTTGATATTATTTCAGTCAAAAAACGTCCATTGTTGGACTCGCACCCTTGCCAGGTCATCTGTCGGCCTTGTAGGAGGTCTTCCAACACTGAGTCTTCTGTTATACGGTCGCCACTTCAGAACCTTTCGGCCTCAACAGCCATCCGTTCTGCGAGCAACCTTGCCCATTGCCAATTACATTGGTCGATTTTTCTCTCCTGTGTATATCTTCATTTCTGATTAGATCACGCTTTTTTTGGGTGACTTTAAGCCTACATCCGCGTGTGTCCACGTAATCCACATGTTCCTGACAAAAAAGGTTTTGTGATTTTGTCAGACAGACAGATCCTAATCCTATTAGGGTACCATTTTTGCGAACTGATATAAAGAACTCTAAAAATGTCTTGTATACCTGTGTTCCCATAAAACTGTTCAGCCATTGAGGCGTGATTAATTATATTAATAGACATCCACACTTGGTACCATAGTAACATGGTACTGCATGTTACTAGTGAGGACAAGAAGTATCAAGATTAATTAAAAAAGCAACGCATAGGGTTTGGCTATACGAGATCGATTAAATAAATCGATTCCGTGAATCGATCTCATTAATTTGAAATCGAGATTCGATTTTTTCCAATATTATTTAAAAAAGTTTAAAAGCCCTATTACTCTTAAGCTAATCATTATGTGAATGTTTTACCAACACTCGATTACTCATCAATCAACTTTCTAACTTTTATCCGAATCGATTCAAAAATCGAACTTCTCTCGATCGAGGAAGAATAGCCATTCTTAGCAACGAATCAAACAGGCACCTACAGTTAACTATCCATAGTCTAAATTGAATATAGTATTCCTTAACCCAGAAGGTTAGCACAGCAGTTAAAACGTGGAAATTGAGGGCATTTAATTACATTAATGGATCATAAACTAAAGATCGCTAACTCCTCGTAAAGGGAGTTAGATTACGAGACATGTGAACTTGCTCGTAACTCACGATTATTTTCCTGTGTTTAATTAATACAAGACACAATATTAGGACACTATTTGCGCTGCCATTGTGAGTGTTTGCTTACTTAGTACGTACCCAATTAGACCAATCTTACCTATATTACGTAGTGAGTCGATTGCTTTGTCCTAATGGATTAATTTAGATTAAAAATATATATTACTTAGCGACAGTAATTTTCAGGTCCACTGAAACCTGAATTGTCTTCATTTGATCGACTTTCTACACAGTCTTCATTTGATCGACTTTAAAAGACATCACTGTCCCCACTTAGAGGTCCTTGAGCCCTCGGCTTTTTTTTGAGGTCAAGGGTGTTCGATCTTTTGTCTAGTCGGCAAGGAAACACACACCTTATGAGCCCTCGCAGGGCGGTTTCCGACCACCGCAGGCGCGGGCTTCCGGACGATGAGCATGGGTAGCTCGCTGTCTGGCCGCCCGGAGAGGGCCGAGCCCCAGTCATCGACGGCGCGCACGTGCGTCTCAAAGAGATGTCAGCAAAACCGTAGGGGCCCAGCAGGGCCGGGGCGGGTCTCTGTAAAGGAAACCTGTGGTCCTTTATGACAAGAACTAGTGAAGGAATATAGGTGGGTTTTAGCCAGAAAAAGTCGGTTCCTCTACCCTAGAACGGAAGAAGTATTACTTTTTTTTTTGCTTCATCCTATGAAATTTTGTAACGTATTATGTAAATATTATACATTATGTATATTTGTAAACTTATAATGTATCGTACTTTTTATATATTTTTTATTTAAGTATAAATAAATATATTTTATTTATATATATTTGATTTATTTGATTTTATAAGCATTTATTTGATTAATTTGGCAGCAGTAAAACGCATTAAATAATTCTTAAAGTCCATTCAAAAGTTGTTTATGTTGTTGTGATATCGCTGTCAGCGATAAGTCCGCCATTGTGATCATAGATGTAAGCTTTTGTATTTTCTTACTATTTTGGTGTATAATAAAGTTTATTCCATTCTATTATTTTTATATAAAAGCGCACTCTTACAACGGTTTTAACTCCATCCCCTCAAAAGACGCCAATAAAAACCCGTTTAATATCCCCAAGCCCGAAACTTACGATGGTAGCAGCGGGTACCAGCAGCAAATTGCTGAATTCTACCCATGCATGTGGGTACTGGCTGGGTACTTCACAAGCGACAGCTGCGACTTTAATATAACTTAGTGCAACGTACACCGGCGTTCCGCTTTAACGCTGCGCTGTAATCCCTTTGTAGCTGTCTAATGGTAAAAAATAGTGGACAGCGCTTTTTTGGCTGTATTGGCTGATTTTGCGCGGGCTATTTTTATTTTTTGAGCATTGTTTTGGTTGATTTTTGGACTGCCTTTTGTATTGTCAATGATTTTGTATTGTAGTGCTATCGTTCCATTGTATTTCATAGATTAATAAATTTGAAAATGCGGGTCTGCCATTTCTACACAATACAATCAGTTTTTTGTTCAATAAAATTGTAGTCAATAAACGATAATTCTTAAAAGACGGTATATAGCTTACGCAGTTCTATTTTGTGTTATGTTAGTTTACATTTTAGAATAGGATCTATTTTGTTTACTTTTTTTATAAACCTTGTATTTATAAGGACCATTTTGCATCACTGATCATTTATATGATTATTTCGTATGCCTTTCGGCGGATCATACGTTGGACGAAACATTTTATATAAGATCAATGTACCCCGTGTTTACAAAATTAATAAATGGATTTGACCTTTAAAAATCAATTAATCCATTTGTGTGCATTTAAAACGAAAAAATGTGAAACTAAAATGAAAATCTGACGTTTTTTGTGTGGCCAAAAAAACGTCTAACTCGACATAAGCTGAAATATTTAAAACAATAAAAAAACGCAGCGTTGATATTTTGAGTGAGAGTTGTTTTTACGTTAAGCGATTGAAACGTTTACTGAGTTTGGTTCTCTGATTGGCTAAGAGCTTGGAATGGGCCAATCGGAGCGCCGAACCTCATTAACATGTAGATCGCGTTAACGTAATATAAAATCGCACTAGGCACTTAGGGCTCGCTTCGATGTCAAGAACATACTCACGGAACGTTCATTTGATAAGACCCTTTGTCACTGCTATGTCTATACCAATTTAAACTTCAATAGCCTTGATTTAAACTCCGAGAAATGTCCTTGAAGTTCCTAAAGCCACCGAACCGTATGGTAAAACCCACAGGACTTGGCTCTAGGGACATCAGCAAATACAATCACACGAGACCTGCTAATTATCCCTCCAAGTTTTCCAAACTAAGTCCGCGACGATGCAAACGTAGTCAAAAGTCAACAAACTGACGTAAATTGCCAGAACTTCAACTTGATTCTGAAGTTACATAGGATGATGAAGTGGACGACGCGATGTCTCGCGTTTCTAAGTTTTTTAGGGTTCCGTGCACGAAGGGTGCCAGCTGGACCCTATTCGTCCGTCTGTGTGTCTGTCTGTCCGTCTTTTAGCGCTATATCTCAACCGTCAAAGGTCACCGTAGGCGCGGGTTTGCAGATGGCGTACAATGGGTAGCACGCTGTCCGATCGTCCGGTAATCGACCGGACCGAGCACAAGTCGTCGACGGTGCGTTCTGTTCCCGTGCGCCTCAAGGAGCTGTCAGCAAACCGTAGAGGCCTACCGTACCGTAACCGTACAGCTTCCGAAAGGAATATTCTGCCCCGGCACGATAGGCAACAAAGGAAGGGCGGGATTTGTCATTGGATGATTTTACCTACCATAAAAAAAAAAACCGTAAAAGGTAGGGAGTTGAAATTTTCACAGAATGTGTATTTCTAATAATTACTAATATTACACATAATAAAATAAAAATAAATGCAAGACAAGAAACGTCATTTTGTCGGCGATTTTTTTTTTTGGTCGATTTTAATATTGTAGTGCAGAACCCATCGAGTGCGAGTTGGACTCGCACTCGATGGGTTCTGCACTTAGGTCAGTTGTTTTTTAATTATGTTTAACACGTCGATCCACAACTACCCAACTTGTTCATACAAAAGTAGACTCTAAACATCGGAATTAAGGCCTATAGTGGCGTGGATGTGAGAGGACACCGGTGTCCTCTGAGCTAGGACAGATTAAGTTAAGGAAAATTTTTGACACGGTTTTTAAAGAAAGTTTCACAGCCTCGTTGGTTTTGCGGTAACTTGGCTGATGTAATTGGTATTTTCTTTCAGGACATTGATTCAAATGCTGTGCAAATTAGCGTCTGTTTTCTTCCTAGTGAAATGTACTCGTAGTATGAAGAGATAGCAAAATACTTTATCGTACGTCAAAACAATTACATGATTATATTAACATCTATTTGAGTCTCGTGTGGGTTACACGCCATCGACTACTCACGCTCGGCCCTTATCATAATTCCAGACGGCGAGATTCCCATTGCTCGTCGTCAACAAACCCAAAACAAAAATTAAAAAAAAAAATTTTTGGTCGTTTTAATCCCGTGGAGGATCGATCTGGTACATGTAACGCTATCGATTTGTAAAGATAACATTAAAAATTAAGTACTTTTTTTCTAAACCTCGAATTAAAATACGCATGTACGAAATTAATTTCTTTAAGTAAACGAGTCAATGTTGTAAGTAGTTGTCGGTCGTTGCGTACTAACTACCTACAGTTCATTGGCCTCGCTCAGTTGACGTTTACTTATAGAAATTGATTTCGTACATGCGTAAATAAATTCGATTTAAAAAAAAAATACTTTATTTTTTATTTTTTTACAAATCGATAGTATTTCATGTACCGAATCGACCCTCCGCGGGATTAAAACGACCAAAATTTAACGTTGTATTTTCATAAAATATTTCAACGAGTACAAAGAGGAAGGCACCAGTTTCAAACCCTCCAAACTTATTCTTGAGAGCAGGTTTTTTTAATGTAAGCCTCTTTTCGCGAACCTCTCTTATAAACACTTATGTGGGTTGATAAATTACTTTTTCTTTGTGGTCGCCATGTGCTTTAGGAGAGTGGATTGAAATCCTTTTGAGATATTTTCTTTGAGGTTTGATCAATGAGTTTTTGGTATAAGATGTTTTATGATTTTGTTGTTAACGGGATAGTGTTTTGACTATGCCGTATATATATTTTTAAGGTGGGAAATCATTCAATTATTTCTGAGCTCTAAGTCCGAGTGTCAGGGCGCATCGGACTTAAATCACAACTATGTTCCTTCTTTGCCTTGCCTTACAATACCTCGGGTTTCCCTTTCGGAAGCTTATCGTTTACTGGTCAATCACAGCAATTTTCATTTTTTTGGTTTTTGTTATTATTGATAGGCACGCGTTTGACCACCATCTCACCTGATGGTAAGCGATGATGTGGTTGACGATGAAGCACGCTTGCCTAGAAGTAACCTATTCACTCTTGACTTAAAGACCCCTAGGTTGTAGCTATCAGGAAACACAGACTCCGGCAGGGAATTCCACTCCTTAGCTGTAAGCATAATGAATGTGTTCCCGAAAACGATTCGTATGTATAGGCGGGATGTCCACCATGTACCGATGGCGCAACGCCGTACGTCTAGTGGTCCGATGATGGAACGGACTTGGCGGAATCAAATTGTGCAACTCCAATGCACACTCCCCGAAATGTAAACGGTAGAAAACCGACAGGCTAGCAACTCGACGTCGATGCTCAAGACTTTGGAGTTTTGACTCGACAAGTGCATCATCACCGATGATCCTCTTGGCTCGCCCGCAATTTTCATGTTAAAACGGTTATGTTTTAACAGTAATATTAAAAGCTGTAAGAGATATAGGTTAGAAAGTGATCAAATGAGAACCTATCCTTGTATATTTATAAAACAAACCCCCACCGTTTCTCTGTCTGTCCGCGATAAACTCAAACATATTCCAATAAATATAAGGATTTCCACCTATAGACAGAGGATATTATTATATAGCTTCCTTTTATAAAATGTTATCTTGGTGTACAATAAAATAATAAATAAATTCGTGAGCAAGGTTTGAGTGATATTACATGCATATTAAAGTGAGAAAAATCCATTCAGACGATTGAGAGTGAAAAAGTAACAAAAACGTGATAAATCTGGATTGTTCCATTGTCTATTGAGTTACGTAACTAAAATGTTGCCAACGCAATCAAATTAGAAGTTGCCATCTAACGTTATTAAACGTCTTCTAATATCTTTCGCATGTGGTTTTAAGAACCAATGAAAACAAGAATTAACGTTCTCATTTATGAGATGAGTTTCACAAGTAATATCGTGAAATGTGTTGAAACTTGGCAGACTGCGTAGGTTCTTAGTTAGGGAGCTATTGTTATTCAAATTTGGAACTAGTTTCGTAGTTCCCGATGTGCCACTACGAAGCTATGGAGGTACAGTCACCAACATTTCCTTGTAACTAACTAATCATACAATTTTGTAAATGTATTGCTCACAAAGACATACCTACATAGACTTGAGTTGAATAATTGAAGTATGGCAATAAGTCTTTTTTTTATTAATATGAACTAGTGCTTGGTTGCGATCACACGACAATCTAAACTATACTTAATCCACACCCCGGGAGTCCCAGGGCATCCGTCAAGTGTAGTCCTAAGAGTGAAATTTCCATATAAAATGGATGAGTGAATGATGAATGGATACACTCCCAGTGTAGTGATGTAATCGTTGATAGTGAAGCACTAGTTTGTTTTGAGGCTAGTTTGGATAATTCACTCTAACCTTGAAGACACCTATTAAATAACTTTTTGATGTTTCGCAGTGTATTGCTCTTTTGTAGTAATATACTACGAAAAAAAATTGAGGACCTCCCTTTCGTGATCCTCAAATTATTTATAATGAATTCTAATTCATAATAAAGCTAATTCTTAATTCGAATTGAGGACAACGCCTCATATAACAACTTATGTCGTTTCTGGACAACTTTATTATAAATTGGACAGACTTTATATTTCAAGTACTTATCATTATTTACATAAATTAATCTGGTGGTTCAATGATAGCTTTAACTATAAGTACTTAATAAGCGCACGCAAGACATTAAACCTGTACATTTAAAAAAAAATTGTGGTATGTCAGACTTTTACTGATAACTATGTGCCTTCATTTGCCTTTAGGGCCGAGTCAGTCGGGTCTTTTAAGTATAAAAATAAAGTTTAAAATTATTTCACACTGAAAGTGCTCGCCGCGTCGCTGCCAGCCGCAGCCATTCCGGTGTGACTTGGCCCTTAGCGTTATAATATCACGGTAACTCTTTCAAACATTCCCACAAAAAACACATACATGATTTAAGAAATACTTATAGTTACTTCCATTACTTATCTCTTTTGGTGACTGTACCTAGCTCACGTGGTATGCGTGCGTCGTAGTGTCGTAACAGGCGATTAAGGGATCATATTAGATGTATGGGCAGCATTATCCAATATCCAGTAATTTCCGCTTAGTTGTTACAACACGCCGCTTAAACCTGGGATTAGTGTTGAATGGCCGATTAGTAAAATTTACTGGTTTTTGTTGAAGAGTCGCTACTATACTTATTAAACATTTGGTTGGAAAAGAAACCAAATACTCAATACTCAAAATTTTTTGCAGTCCATATGTGTACATTTAATAGATGGTATCAAAAATTGTAATAGACCAATATGGACCGGGAACAGCAAAATTAGGTGGGAAGAAGAGGGTTAAGTGGCAAATAAGCCACAATACGACTGCTTGTCAAACGATTTTACTACTGACCGAGTTGCAGATCCTGGGGTCAAACCCAGCTGGCTAGATTTTACTTTGTACGACTTATTTTATCCCCTATGCCCTTAAAACAGTGAAGGATAACATCGTGAAAAAAGCGACATGTCCTAGAAACAAAAAATCGAAGACATGTGACATCCACCAAACCGCACTGGACCAGCGTGGCGCATTATGGTCCATTCCCTCTCCTAGAGAGTAGGACTAAGTCCCAGCAGTGGAAACATCAAAACGCCGATTATGCTGTATTATCACTTCATAGTATAAAACAAAGTAGCTTCCCGCTGTCTGTCTTTATTTACGCTTAGATCTTTAAAACTACGCAACGAATTTTGTGCTGTTTTTTTTAATAGATACAGTGATTACTATGGTTAATATCACCATGAACCCGTGCGAAGCTAGGGCGGGTCGGTAGTGCTAAATAAAAAAAGAATTTCGTCCGTTTGTTAGTTTCTGACTTTTCTTCGTAATAAGATAATTTGTTGGCATAAAAACATGAACAAATAGAGTAAAGGCCTGACTCCTATGCTAGGTGGAAGCACCTGTGTGGAATTAGTGTCTAATACCAAATGTACAATGAATTTATTAATGCATACTAAAATGTCACTTAATACATTGCCCAAAATAATAGTACATTATGATACAAGTGTGTAATGTAGGAGGTTACCGTCGAGGCGGTATTAAGACCCGAGCCTTGGCGAGGGTCTTAAGAGAGCCAAGAACGGTAACATTCATTACTCAAGTGTATCATACGACGTTTTTCAATACACTTGTGAAGAAAAATAATTAAGTTAACTAATATTACAACGGTAAAACTAGTAAAATTATTCATAACATGGCGGTAAAAAAATTAAATCTGTTGCCTATGAGCACGCGCTAGGCTATGGCTATATGGTCTTTTGATCATATTACCTAGTCGTCGTTTGTTTTCTTGTGTGAAAAGTTTTTACGTTAATGTCATTCGTAGTGACAATAGAATATGGATGTAACATTTAAAAATGTAGTATTTGATTTTATTTTATTAATACAGACCATGAAATTCACTCGAAAAAATTGCGCCAAAAACCGCGCGCGTCTTTAAATGACGACCATAGACCACAAACAATTTTTTTTTTTCGTATTCAAAATTTGTTTTGCGAACAAAGAGGTTGAACAAAAAGGTTATAGCTACATTACAGCACTAGTGCGTAATGGTAATCAAAATGCCACAGTTTGGTAACAGGTGCCATTATATACCTAAGTGTAGTGCAATAAAAGTCACTTTCTGAGCAAGTGTATTGAAAATTATTTTACAATAAAAAATTAAATAGAAAAATTTTATAAGAGCGGATTTAGAAAACCTATAATTAAAATAGTTACTAATTAAAATCATTATTAAAAATTACAAGTAATAAATTATATAAAGTAAAAAAAAAGATCATTGTAGCTATACAAAACTTAAAAACCATATTTATTTATTTTCTCACTACAATAAACATTACAAAAATTGGAGACTAGGATATGCAATTGATTGTATTATTCTAGTTTATTGTGGGAAACTGGCGATATACATATATATGTTTGTTCATATAAGCATATTTTTCGTCCCTACACGCTCAAACGGCTGAAAGGCCTAAGATAAAACTAGGCTTAGGATTTTTAGTAGTGTGTTCTTTGAGATATTTTTTTACTTTCATGCAGGTTTTTTTTTATGGTAGGTAAAATCATCCAATGACAAATCCCGCCCTTGGGCGGAGCGGGAAGTAGTGTCAGACTGTTACTGACTAAAAACCTACCCCGTTTTTTCTTTGCCTATCGTGCCGAGGCCGGGTATTCCTTTCGGAAGCTGGCCCATGACCCCATCAGGCTTCGACCCTGCCTGCCTGCAGCTAGCAGGCTGGGCCTGTACGGTACTTTCACGCGGGAGAAACCAGCGGCAAAAACGAGTATAAAATAAATCAGTCCGTCTCGTTTCCCTACCACACAATAGCTGATAATACTAAATTCGTAGGCGTAGACCTTAAACGATATAAAGCGCTTAACTGGATCGATTTTATTACTATTACATCGGGAAACTATAAAATCGTCGCCAAAGTGTGACGATAAAATATAATGCAGGCCTAAACCTTGAATAGAACCATATCTAAATTTATATGGAACTAGCTACTGCCAGCGACTTCGCCCGCGCGAATGTCGGTTTCTCTATACAAACTACCAACCCCCGTTTTACCCCCTTAGGGGTTTTTTTTATGGTAGGTAAAATCATCCAATGACAAACCCCGCCCTTGGGTAGGGCGGGAAATAGTGTGAGACTCTTATTGATTAAAAACCTACCCTGTTCCATTCATTGCCTTTGTCCCAGGGCCCGTGGTGACATTTTCACATAACCTTTGGCCCCAGTAGGCTTCGGCACTACTGGGCCCCTACAGTTTGCTGACAACTCCTTGAGGCGCGCGGGAACAGTGCGCGCCGTAAACGACTTGGGCTCGGTCCGGTCTGTTACCGGACAAACGGACAGCGAGCTACCCATTGCCCGCCGTCCGCAAGCCCGCGTCTACGGTGGCCGGAAATTTGGATCGGAGTTACGGCGGCGGCTACCCCCTTAGGGATAGAGTTTCGAAAAATCCGTTCTTAGCGGATGTCTACATCCTATAAGGAACCTACCTGCCAAATATTAAGTTTGTAGGTGTTATAGTTTCTAAGATTTCGTGATTAATCAGTGAGTGGAATATCGCTTTTATATTTATAGAAGATGTGTAAGTATTGACTAGCTGTCTCCTACGGTTTCATCTGCATCTTTTGATATTTTTCCGCTCTTATTGGTCGCAGGTGATATTGTATAGCCTTCTTAGATAAATGGACTATCTAACACAAATATTTTTTTCAATTCGAACCAAAAACAAGATAAGAATCAAGTTCCAGAGATTTGCATTCAAACAAACAAAAATTTTTATTTCGCAGTTCAGAACTGTTCTTTAGCAAACCATATCCTGGAATAACACATAAGATTCTTTTTATCCCGAGCATGTTCTTTTTCAATACACTTATTCGAAATATTTCCTATTCGTTCCTCACGCAAATTACTTTTTATCGCACTAGTGCAGAAAAGTGCGTGAGTTCACTCCGCACAATTTATTATATTTATCGCATCAGGTTGATCGCTAAGTGACCACTTGAGTCAATCAACTCCCGTGTTTTTCATTTCTTCGTAGGTAAGTGTATTGAAAAACATCGTTTGATACACGTGGAAATTTTTCACTGCAGGACTCTGCTTCATAATGCCCTCGCCTGCGTCTGAGGTGAATTCCGCCTCGGTTGCAATGACAAAATTTCTCCACTTGTATCTAAATGGATGATTTCTGGTTTCACCCGAGTGAAGCCACTGGCAGAAGTTAGTTTATAATTGTAGTAGGGCAAGATGACTAATACTTTTGTGAAGGTTTGGATAAAGTTTTCTCAGTACCAGCTAAGGGCTTCATAGACTGAAATTATATGAGTTTCTGAGTGAGCTGTTTCTTGGCTTTGTAAAAGGACCATTACCTATCAATCAATAAGGACTGAGTTTATGGGAGAAACTTTAATGTTCTTATGAACAGTTACTTTTAATATTTCTAAGAGATATGTTCTATTAACAAAGAGAAAATCCCCAACTTACGAGTTTTAGGTCGCGGGTTCAAACCCAGACAGGGGCATTACGTTGTGTAATTTATTTCATCACCACTGCCCGCAAAACTCTGAATGAAAATATCGTGAGGAAACCGGCATGTCCTAGAACCAAAAATTCGAAGACATGTGACATCCCACCAATAAGCACTGGACCCGCTTAATGGAATTTTAGTTAAAATGTGTATTTTTAAATGTCAAATAAACATATGAAAAATAGTTTATGAGTATGAAAATAAATAAATCGTCGTTAAATTACTAATTTTAAGTTGTTTGTTAGTTTCTAATAGAAATATGGTTTAGCAATATAGAATAGAATAAACTTAAGACCTATATCATGAGAAAAATAATTCTTTACCTTTACATAGGCATGTTAGCAACTAATTTAGCCAAACCTAACCTGAATCTAAAGATTCGTACCAGACTACCATCGACAATATTCACCAAATTGTTTTCAAAATCTACCAACAAGTAATTGAGGCAACATAAATTTAATCGGCCAGTATTTTAGTACCCACAATAGTTCTGTTGTAGTTTCGATGCCGGGTATTAGTACTGCTGGTATTAGTCCAAACCATAGAGCATGGAACAGCTTTGGCGGCGACTGCTTAGGAACTGTCAAAATGTAAGTAGGTTTTGGCGGGATGTTTTTTCAGGTGAAAATGACTGTTTCAACTATTTAAAAATTGATTCCTAGATATTGTATTGTTCTGTATCTCAAGTGTCTACACAGTTGGATACTTAGTAGGTGGAATGATTAAGACAGATAAGAGATGCTAAGGGTAGTTACGACTACAAGTTTTATAAGCAACTAGCGTTCCGCACCGAATCTTTACGGCTGCTAATTATACACACAAACTTTCTCTGTTTATTGCTGTTTCTATTAGTAAAACCCACATCATAACCTGTTTCGTTATTTAGGAGGATTTAGCGGGTAAACAGACAAATGCGAAAAGTGATTTTGTTTTATATTCCACAGAGGCGAAGGGCAGTATCCTTAGTCATAAAAAGACTAAAGGACCTATCGCGAGTTTTATAATGTGCAAAAGTATGTGATCCACTGCAATAAACCAAAACAAAAAAAAATGGTATCAGGATAAAAACCTAGATAGATTGTGTCTTTGAAACATACAGCTAATTTAGTACCATAGAAAAAAAACTACTAAGAGGCCTTACTTTATAATCAAGATTTTTCATTTTATAGTCAAATCTGTATATTTTTATAAAATCGTAAACTCCATATTTGTAAGCATTGTTTCTTTGTGTATCTCTTTCTTTTGTATGCAGTCTGAGAGGGTTGGCGCTTTAGGAAGCGTGATCCTTCTTAAAGGCATGACGTTCCGTGCTCTGTGTCCCAAACAGTTCAGTCAGGCCTGGTTTGATTGTACTATTCATACTAACTGCGCTCTGGTCGGAATCGTTGAATCAATTATAATTATTATCGAATTAGTTTTGGTAGTAGAACTTCGTCTGTTATGATACTTACTGGATGAGAATTGAAATTGTGATGTTGTTTGTAAATTTAAATGGAATTGTGGAATTTAGAACTAGCAATAGCTGCTGGTTTTGCTACCGCAGCTATATAGCACAAGAGCCTTTTTTTTTTTTAATCCTATAAAATTACAATCTCTTTTCATGCAACAAACATGGCCGGCCCAATCCCACTTAAGAATAGCAGCTAACATCTGTGATTTTAGTTTTGGCGCGCAGTATTGCGTTTTTTACATCTGCAACGGAACGAAATTGGAACCCCAAAAAGTGAATAAAAAGAGCCATTTACTAAGTTCCATTAAACATAAGACGAAATGGTGGTAGATCAAGACGGAGGGAAAGATGAAGTTGACTCTTACCGGAGACACTGGCCCGCCATAGCAGAAGATAAACATGTGTAGAAAAAAAAGAGGAAGGCCAGTGAGACATAATGGGCTAATTAGATTATTTATGACGGAGATTGCGTTTTGCAAACATAAAACAAAAAGTGAATGTTATCTCTTGATAATTGTTTGGCATTTTACTAGCCCTTTCCTCTGTAGTCGTAAGAATTCTTCTTGTTTTGCGCTGACGTTTCTACGGACGTCGTTCAGTTTAAATCCACTAAAATTTTAACTGCAGCGTAATAAGCTCGACACAATCCTAACGCACTTCATAATAAAGTAAAATGAACGGACGCAGAACACACAAAACATTAATGTTAATGGTTCCTACACTCAATGCGGTCTAGCTATTTTAACACTGGGGACTAGGGATGCACCTAGCGAAACTTCGTCTCCGCCTTCGCAAGTGCGGAATTTCGTTAGAATTCTTACTTCCATACGTGCGGAATTCTGCCAGAAGTCGTGCTTCCGCAAGTGTGGAATTAGGCTAGAAGCCACGCTTCCGCAAGTGCGGAATTAGGCTAGAAGCCACGCTTCCGCAAGTGTGGAATTAGGCTAGAAACCACGCTTCCGCAAGTGCGGAATTAGGCTAAAAGTCACGCTTCCGTAAGTGCGGTATTCTGCTAGAAATCGTTCCTCAACAAGTCCAGAATTGCGATGAAAATCGTGCTTCCGCATCTACATATTTTTGCCTACCCCAGCAGACAAAATAGACTAATTCAGAGAAAGAATCTTTGTGCCTAAGCCCAAACTTATAAAGATTCTTGACTTTTGATCACATTGTCCTACAAAGACGTTATCATTTACTTGCACATTACACATACGGTCTTCTCTTAGTTGAAGCTTCAAACCGAGTTTTATCTGAAGATAAAACACAAAGTTTTCAAGTATTTGCTCACATGTCACTACCGCCTTTAGGTTCAGAACTACGTGAGCAACTATTTTCGGAGCCGGATTATTTTATGAGCCACTAAGGGCTGATTTCACCATTCAATATAAAAACTGAGTTCAGCTAAACTGAGCTCAGCGTAATCTAGTTTAAAGACCCGTGTCGTAAACATGGGCGACAACAAAAGAATTGAAACTGAGTTTAGGTTAAACTAGGTTTAATTCATAGCGGTGAAACGCAACATGAAGCTATAATCTCAATTAGGAGCTCAAACTGCGTTTTGTTTATATAATCGCGATTAGTTTCTTGGTGAATTTGGCCCTAAGAAATCGTTTTGAGACGAGAAAGCCAAAATACTGTTTTTGTTTCACTTACGAAGACGAAGGCTATTAGGTACGAGTACATAAGTATACACATACACGTAGGCATTGCTAGTAGCGTCTTCTGTCACGCTGCCTTCAGTATTTTTTTTGTCTTACACTTTGCCTCATACTAATAGAAATGAACATGTAAACACGAGACACCCAGACTCGAATCAACTATCTGTAGGCCATACAAATAAATGTTATTTTGTTCCGTACGGAAACGAACCCACGACACGCAACACATCAGGCAAACCAGGAAAATGTTCAACCCTAACGCCAACCGTGTTGTCAGTTCTATGGAGGGTACCTCTACCTATATGTTATGTAACAAACTACACCATTTTAAGCAGTGCGATCTTTATGTTGTCGAAGTGGGCTTATGCTTTTATCCCGACGTTTGCGAAGTCCAAGTTCCGCACTCCGTCCTCACTAAGTACCCTCCGTCACATCCCAACTAGAAATGTCCGCAGCGAATCGCGGTGCAGTGTCGCGAATCGTGCGGGATCGCAGTGAACGCGGCCCCGGCGGTGACGTCAGCGTTGGCAAGCGTGCGTTGCAGGCGGGCTAATCTCTAGTGTATTGTTTTGCATAAATTGGCATATGCAGCCTTTTTGTGCTTTTTTTTGGTCAGCTTTTGTCAAAATATGGTACTGTACTACGAGTATTTAACATAAAAGCTTTTCCGTCAAATGCTAAGGCTTTCCATTATTTTCGCCGTAATATTAGTAACTGTTCCCAGTCACAGTTTTTTTACGGATCTCTCTGACATTATATGAGTGGAGTGTGGTGGTGTGCGGAGAATACCCTGCCGGAGTCTGTGTTTCTTAACAGCTACAACTTGGAGGGTCTTTATATCAAGAGTTAACAGTTTAATTCTCTAGACCAGTATGCTCTTTTCTCGATCACATTGTCGCCTTTTAACTAGTTAAATATCTAGATATGCCCCTTTTCCCTCATGTCCATTTTACAAAACAAACCAGCTGCTGATGTATCGGGAGTATCAGTGATAGTAGATCCTCCGAGCTATAGACGCCCCGGCGTGAGTAAAAATTCGTAACATGTTTATCCACTGGCCATCTTCGATTATTGCGACTCCGTCTGTCTCTGGGCTACCAGCACCGTGCTAGTAGGGTCAACTTAAAAAAAAAAATCTTCAGTAATTTTGAAACAGAGTCCTTTGGGGCTAGCGATGCCACGCAACAAACGTATATTTCAGAACTAGGACGAGATGAATGACATAATTTTCAAGACTCCAAGTGGCTAAATAATAATCTGAAAAACAAAAAAAAAAATTGTAATTAATCGATACAAAAACATAACAATTGTTAACTTTGATTTATTTTTAAATTAATTATAGTGGCCTGGTATAAAGTTCTTGCTACTTTTATAATTTAAGACGGGTGTTTTCGCGTTCAGAAATCGAAAAGTTCTGAGACGCGGCTGTCTAAAGTTTGTGACGCAATCGTCACAAAACTTGCGAAGTTATTCCTACAAAGATACCTATCACACTGATATTATAAAAGCGAATGTTTGCATATATGTACTACTATAATATACTATTTTTATTATTTTATTTAACGTGTCACCACATAAATACACGATAAAAAAGCAATAAAACTATTTTATTGTATGTATGTGTATTTGTTATTGTTTGGATATTTGGATGAAATTTGGCACACGGAAAGAAACAAGCTTTCACGTGACAATTGAATATTATTTTTTTACTAATACCTTCCTAATATTTCCATAAAGGTCTCCAAAACTTGTTCACGACTTTGTGAAATTAGGAGTTACGGCCTTTGTGGCGGTAAGGGTCGATATTGTTAAACCCAGATTAGATGACATAACAGGCCACCAACCGATGTTCCTGCATTTGAAGCTTAGACTAATAACGGCTACGTAATCCGCAGAGGCACAGAGTTTTGGCACTGTGCCAATAGAAAATATACGAATTAAATTACATATTTTTTGCTTAGCCTGCCAAGTATATGTAGCTGTCTAATAATTATTTGCTGTATAAGCGTCATTTGTTGGTTTCTGTCTTAAGATAAAATATGGCCTTTATTTTGTCAGATAACTTATTCTGGAGACCAAAATATGACTCACAGATTACTCTGAAAAAACTTGTGTTTTGCATCACTATTCTATCCAATATGTAAAAAACGCTTGACCAATTTTTTATGTCCTTTTTTGTTTATATTTGGTTTGTCTGAAAATAGGTCGCACTATTTTTTACGTTCCTACCCCTATCACCAATTGTTTTCTTCGATATAATTTATATGGCAGAACAACTCTTGCCGAGCTAGTTGTTATAATGATATTCTAGTTCAAACTAATAGATTATATGACTAACAGGTGAAACATTGGCTTACAAGTCGCAGGCGGCATGTTGAAATCCGAACAAAACGAAGATTTCTAAGTTTTAATCTCGAACGCAGAGAGGGATTTATACAATAAACTCCCGAGGACTAAACACTGATCCTTAATTCTTTTTCTGTAATAACAAAATACTGCTCAGTAAACTGTAAAAATAAAGAAAGCAGAACAGTAAAAAAAATACACTTTTTTTTACAATTTGTTTGGTGACGTTCATATTCTAGACACATACATTGCCTGTCTATTTCACTGTACCTGTACCATTAATTTCCTCATGTCTATAATGGAAGGTCGCTACCAACTATCCTTTGACATCCGTCCGAAGCAATCGGAAGTGTTACCATTGACGGAGCCGGAAAAATACCCGACCCGCCAGCATTTTGGCCTGACACTGATGCAGACGAACTAGTTAAATGCTGGCTATATTCAGAATACGGAAATATTTTTACCCGACTGCTCCAGAAAGAAGTAAAGTTTTTACCAACTTTTATTAGGCTTGGCTAGTTAATGTACATAGGTTAACTGTTTTTTTAATAGTTATGACCAGCGAATTGCAATGAAAGACTTGAAAAATTTGCCTGCTGCGGTCTTCTCGTCCGATTACAATTTAAGTGTTTTAAGGTTAATAAACCCTTAACAAACTAGTGCTCTGCACCATGATCGATTGCGTCACTGCATACCATCAGGTGGTATCGCAGTCAAGCGGTAGTTTATGTAATAAAAAAAAGTAAGAATTACTTACCATACAAACATTTACTTTCAAAGACAAAGCACGGTTATTAGTGATGTCGTTCTAAATCCAATATGTCCGACACATAAAAATACATCCTCCATTGCGGCCGAGAACAGTTTCGGAGAAATGACGTCTCTCTGCCTCACACCCTGCTGTAAGAGGATAAGATTCGAGGCTTGGTCCTGAAGTCGGACTGACATGGTGGCGGCATTTTTGTAAAAATTCTTCAGCATTTCGATGTACTGATAGTCAATCGGTCACTGTTGGAGAAGCTGCAGTACAGCCCAAGTCTCGATTGAATCAAAATCTTCTGTATAACCTGCCGTAGCATATGTATGTGGTCCACGGCGCTGAAGGCTTTTCGGAATCGGGCGTGTTCGGGAGGCTTCATTAGCTTACTATTACATCACTAGCTTCTGCCAGTGGCTTCGCCCATAGGAAAGTCTGTTTCTCCATACAAACTTCCAACTCCCGTTTTACCCCCTTAGGGTTTTTTTTTTATGGTAGGTTAAATTATGCAATGACAAATCCCGCCCTTCGGCGGGGCGGGAGATAGCGTCAGACTTTTACTGACTAAAAACCTACCCCGTTCCTTCGTTGCCTATCATAACGTGGCCGAAACTTCTTTTCAGAAAGCGGTCCTTGCACCAAGTAGGCTTCGACCCTGCCTGCTTGCAGCTAGCAGGCTGGGCCTCTACGGTTTGCTGACAGCTCCTTGAGGTGCGCGGGAACAGTATGCGCCGTCGACGACCTGGGCTTGGTCCGGTCGGTCAACGGACGGTCGGACAACGAGCTACCCATTGCTCGCCGCCCGCAAGGCCGCACCTTCGGTGGCCAGAAATCGGGATCGGAATCCCGGCGGCAGCTGGGGCGTGAGCGCCGTTGCCATTGCTTGGAGACAGAGCCTGCTTCTTGACTGCACAGGGGTCACTGATACACGCATACAAACCCTAGGATCACCAATTTCCCTCATAGACGCCTTGAAAAGCCTGAGACGCCTAATCTGCTTTTGGAAAGAGACGTGCTGAATGGAATAATGGCCACCATGGCCCATCCACAATGGTCCACCATGAATTAATACGGAAAATAAACTCCAATAGATTGATAGATAGCAGGCTGCTGTTATCCCTAGCTTTCAACTGCGTATGTTCAATATTCTGATCGGATTAGGCGCGGGCTAGTTCGATGGGCTTACGTGTACCGCTGGGGTATTATAAACCCTATATGTATTGAGCCAATTCCTGGGATACTGTTTTCCTACTAGTCAGTTCAAAAAATAATCTTGACACTGCGCGTAAACTATTTTTTTTTGGTCATACTTTTACTTTCTAAAACCCACTCGTATTGGTTTTAGTCAGTAAGGGCCGACGCTGCGTTACGCAGTCGCCCGCGCGATCTCATACAAAAGTGCTCCGTCGCGGCGGCTCACAGCGCGGCCACCCGTCGCGTGCATGCCGCGTCCCGCGCCCCTTTTGTTACGTAATAATACATTAAAGTTCTCCATCGACACGACTACATTATCTTGTTTCCGCTACGGGAACCACTGCACACGTCACACGCGCGACGACGTCACGCGACGGGTAACCGTGCAGGAGCCAGCGTGTGCGCCGCTTAGCGCAGCGTTGGCCCTAAATTTCGTGTTCTTTCAGTTGCCCATTGCGTTGCCCAGGCTACGGTGACTAGTTAACTTTATTTAGGTTCTTGAGTCATAATAATAAGTTATTAAAATTTAGGAAATAAAACAGTTTGATTAGTGTCAAACTGTTTTATTTATATATATGTTTGTTAGTTTTTATGTATGTTAGTCCTCAACGATCAAACGGCTGAATAATTTTTTTTTAATTTTTTTTTATACCGGGAGTCTCTTGGGATAATTTTCCACTTTAAAGCGGGCAAAACCGCTGACAGAAACTAAAATAATACCAATAAAAATAAAATAATACCCAAATCAAATTCCTTAACGATGAATAAAATAAGTTTTATTACTAAATGTGTGTAGCCAGACGGTGAAGTCATAAAATCATAAATAACCACGTGATTTGTACTTTGTGGTTGTTTTGAACAATATCTTAGGATATCAAACTGTGGTCAGGTAACACGCATACAAACGTACATACGTAGCGTACAAAGCGTTTTGGGAACATATTCATTACGCTTACAGCTAAGGAGTGGAATTCCCTGCCGGAGTCTGTGTTTCCTGATAGCTATAACCAAGAGTGAATAGGTTACTTCTGGGCAAGCGTGCTCCATCGTCGGCCACATCATCGCTTACCATCAGGTGTGATAGTGGTCAAACGCGAGCCTACCAATAATAAAAAAAAAAGTTTTTAATGGCTCATCTGTTAGGTATGGTGGGCGGTTCTTATATTTGTTTTGTTTGACGAACTTTATTACAAAATACTGCATCGTGGTATCAGAGTCCTTCACGCGATCAGAACTTATGCAATAGTCTGAAATCAACTATTGGGCAGTTGCCTGGACCAGACATAACCTTTTAGTCGAATTATCTTCTTTTTTCAACGGAGGTTTAAAAGACTTATACAGCTTACCACTAAAAGATGTTTCGCAAGTGCGACTGCTGAAGGTGGGGTCTTTAGTTCGAATCCCAGGTTGGACAAAGAATGCTAAATTTTGGTCGTTTTAATCCCGCGGAGGGTCGATTCGGTACATGAAACACTATCGATTTGTAAAGATAAAAATGAAAAATCAGGTACTTTTTTTTAAACTCAAATTAATTCAGGCATGTACGAAATTAATTTCTTTAAGTAAACGTCAACTGAGCGAGGCCAATGAACTGTAAGTAGTTAGTACTCAACGACCGACAGCTACCTACAAGGTCATTGAATTCGAGTCTTAGAAAAAAAGTACTTTATTTTTTAATTTTATCTTTATCGATAGTGTTTCATGAACCGAATCGACCCTCCACGGGATTAAAACAACCAAAATTTAACGGTGTATATCTGTTAAGGTGTAATATTTATTAGTTCAATGTGAATAAATAACTTTCAAGACAGAAGTTTCACTTATACAACTCAAAACTATGGAGTTCCTTCAATGCTACACTAGGTGGTGACAAGACCTTTATCTATGCTCGTTCACCCACCACCGGGACAGTTTCCAGTCCAAGTTTCGCTGGCAGCCAGCCAGATCGTGGTCCACAATAATTATACTTGTTCGAAAGCACTGCGGCTGTATCGGGATTTGCGTTGAATTCCCAATCGTTTACAACGCTCAGTTGAAGTTTATGAGAAGTAAATATTTGGAGAAAATCTGGAAGTGGCATCGAAGACCGAAGAGTTACAAGGAAATCAGTATAGTCATGGTATGGGCTTGTTTTTAGGTGGGAAAATCATATCTTCTGCCCTTGAGCGTATTTTTCTCTTGGGCCAATTTTACTGACTAAAATCCCACACCTGATCTTTCTTTGCCTTCGTTCCAGGGCCTAAGGGTTCATTTTCACATCACCCATGGCTCCAGTATGCGTCGACCCTGCGATTTGCTGACATCTTGAGGCGCGCGTGGAACAATACACGCCGTCGACGACTTGGGCCCGGTCCGGACGGTTACCGGACGGTCGGACGGCGAGTTACCCATTGCTCGCCGTCCGCAAGCCCGCGCCTACGGTGGCCATAAATGGGAATCATAATCCCTGCGGCGGCTATTCGATATTCAACCTCAAAAAAAGGTCTAAACTAATTTTCGCCCGGCACTGTCTAAAAAACTTTTAACCAAGACCTAAAGAATCACAGTTTGGCCATCCGGTTTTCAATGACCAAGTTTTATGACATCCTTGAGAACGTCTGTCGCCAACTTCTCAACTTCCGATATTAAGAATAGTTTGCCCTATAATGTGGGACATAAATATTACCGGCATAGTGAGAAAGTTTGGTCTTATGTCCCTAAACTGTGAAAGGACAACGAATTAGGAAACAGTGTACGTGATGTGTAGACATTTTTAAAGTAGCTACTAGAAGTGTTATAGTATATTAAATTTCGACAGATGCGAATATCGGAATCATTTTATACCGGTTCTGGATACTATTCATCATCATCATTTCAGCCGAAAGACATTCACTGCTGGACATAGGCCTCCCCCAAGTGTCGCCACAACGACCGGTCCTGTGCGTCTCGCATCCATCGCATTCTCGCAACTCTCCTGGTCTGTTTACCTTGTATGAGACCGGATATGATTACGGATAGGAAATATATTGGATATTATCAATAATATAGCATTTTTAAATTATAAAAATAAAACACTTAGACTTTTACTTCTAGTCTAGATTACCATTAGTTTGGCCGGCCAAAACTGTTGTAACCTATCATTTCGACTCCGCCTTTATCCGAAACTAAAAGTTTCGGATTATCGGTTTCAATTACGGATATTTCTTTTTATTTGGCATATCCTGTAGTTTTGGTTATGGTTACGGAGCTTCATAAAATCCCTGGTTAGTAGGAATTAAATTCAATGGTTATTATGCTATTTTAACGAGTTGATACTTTTATCGCAAAACATGAAATGTCCGCAATATTGGACTGTATTTATAAGACGAGCGTCTACCGGGGCTTCGCCGGCGTTAAAATGGATAATACATAGCTTATGTCACTCTGTGATAAAATGGCATTCTACTGGTTTATTTTAGATATCGGAGTTATTCATTACAAACAAAAATAAAAATCTTTTTCTGTTTATAATGTTTGTATCCCTATTGTTTACGGCTCCATTTGGATCGTATTGTTAATTATTACAAATTGACAGATTCCTTGTTCTGTTCAAGTTACAACATACTATATTTTGCCTGCGACATTTTCCGCATGAATGGCGGTTATCGCACATGAAGTCGAAATTGAAGTCAAATAAATAGGCCATGTCTTTTCTTGGGGTTCAAGCTTCAAAATCGGTTCAGTAGCTGAATCGTAAAAGCAAATTGATGTTAAAGTATGGATTTCAAATAATATGAATCTTCACAATAACTGAATAGCAAATAAAATTGTAAAAGTCAAAGCTATCTACTTTCAAGGCTGTCCATCAAAATAAATTGTTTTCTAATACTAATAAAGGAAAATCTGTCCGTCCCTTCTTTTTTGAGCACGAATAAATCGTAATAACGGATTGGCATAAAACCTTCAATATCGGATTCAGTTTGTAGGGAATTTAAGATATCTTTCTTTTTCGTATTTTTTATCTATGATTGCCAATCCGATTTATATTGCAATAAAGCAATTAAAATAAACCTTATTAAATAACAAATGATATTTATTTTGCAAGCAGGTTTTTAAATAGGAAATAATATATTAAAATATGTTAAGTAGTATAAGTACTCATTATGTATAAGTTCTCATAATGTTATTTTTGTTCTAGGTTAGCAAAATCATTAATTCACAATGCACAACACTGGATGTCTGAAATTAATGAACAAGTAAGTCTTTGCACAAGATGCAAGATGAAATAGATTCTGCTGATCATTCTAGTATGCTATAAATTTTCTTATGAGACAATTGCGTGCTCAAATGAAGGAGTTATAATTTTTCTAAAGATAAATTTGTATGGCACAAATATGAAAAATTAGGTTTTCTCTGGAATCGTATGGTTGGCCGTTATATTCTTGCACACAGATACAGTACTATTAATTTGAAATTTTTTGACATACTTCGTTTTGCGACGCCACCTGCGATTTTTTTTTAAATCCTTGAAATATAAAAAAAAGAATTCTATGTCGATGATTCATTTTAATGTTTAAATGTTTTATATATTAGTATACCAAGTCTTTAATAGATAATATTTTTTATGCCTTAGGCCAAAACAGTCAAAAGTCAAAGTTCATTTTACTAAATTGAAATAACATGGTAATTATAAATTACTTTTTTGAATATTACCTCCTCTATTCAGCGCCACCTACCGGGTTGAATTGTATTTTTAAATCATTCAGGAACCCACTCAAATATACACACAAAGTTTTATCCAAATCGGTTAAACCGTTTAGGAGGTTGAACCGTCAATGACAAACACACATGCCACCTTTTCATAAAAACTTAAACACCACACGACACATTAAAGCGAGAACTACATTAGACCAATGCACACGTGTGCCACGCTTGATTTGTACGTAGAAAGACGTGGCGTGGATTTAATGTAGCTCTACAAGTCTAGTTGACATTTAAAATGTTTGGAGACCGATGCTCGGCATATCGGCGTACGTGGCCAACGTGTGCGCAATGTAGTTTTACCTAAAGTTTTTATGAAAAAAATCTCGCGAACAAAGCTGCGAGCAAAACGCTAGTTCAATTATAAGGATAAGGACCTCTTACACTCAATTATTACAGATATTCGATTATTATTATTGCGGAGCTATTTCGCAATATCGTCGCACACTACCCGCCATTTCCTGAACTATTAATATCCTCAATGTATCGACTGTTCTAACGGATCACCTTCGGAATCGGAACCGTTCGTACTTGATCGATGGAGCTCGGAATAGCCTCGAAGTCCTACACAATCAGGGTCGCCAATATCGTTTTAGCAGTAAAATAGTTCTTTGAAAATCTTCCAATTTTTATTTGAGGGCCATAAATATACAGTTTTTTTTATAAATGGAAAAATGAGATTATGGATGTGGTAATACCTAAAAATATTATTATTATTTATTGTATTTACCTATAACTGGTAATATATTGATAGTCAAATAAATATAAGATCACTAGCCCATCAAGTTCAACTGTATAAATCGAAGAATTTTTGGTCTACAGTTACTGTTCACTTAAATTTTTTGAAATTATAATATACACAGTTGTTTTCCAATTTACTTTAGATATTGGCAGAATAGTCGATATACGCTCTACTTCCCATTAATAAAGAATAGAATAGAATTAAATATTAGATAAGATTACCCTTCCCTACGCTACTTCCCTTACATACTTAGCCTACCTACCTATAGGTATAAGGTTATGTGAAAATGTTACCAAGGGCCCTGGGACAAAGGCAAGGAATGGAGCAGGTTGGTTTTTAGTCTGTAAGAGTCTGACACTATCTCCCGCCCCACCCAAGGGCGGGTTTTGTCATTGGATGATTTTCTACCATTAAAAAAAAACCTACCTACCTACCGTATCTACCTATTTTTAAATCTTCCCCGTATGCCGATGATCAAAACAAAGACAGGATTATTAAGATCGACGATGCGGTCGATGTAGTGTGTTTACAATTGAACACAGATTTCTTTTTTTTATTGTATCCAGTTTTTCTCTAGGACAACACAAAACAATCTATTTCGAACCCAATAGACTCACAGCAACAGATCAGTGTTGGATCGTTGGTTTGAAAGTGACCGATTAATAAATTGAAATCGAAATATTGAGCACGATTTGATGAACGTTCCAATACGACGTGATTATTTAGTGTCAATGACACGCTGATGGAGTTTTTAATTTGGGCTTTTGTTGACGTGATGTTTTTGATTTCGAATCTGATGGAGATTAAAAGCTTTAAAAATAAATTGTTCTTTTATATTGTAGCGAAATATTATAACGTTTCCGTTCTGAAACAGCTTCATCAAACAAAGACTTTTATCGATTGTGCAAGTGCGAATCTTTAAGATGAATGAAACCTCTGTGGAAAGTTTAGCGGTACAAGGAAGAGTGGAGGACCAACGTTTTCGCAGACGATCACCCACAAGATGGACAGACCTCATTAAATCATCTTTGGAGTGTTCTCTCATTGAATGTATACGCGGTGCTACGAATAGAGAGATTGAGAATTCTCATAAAAGCCGCAAGTGTTGCAACTAACCTACCAGACGATTCATGACCACAACGACTGAGAAGAAGAAGAGACATTATTCTCAAACCAGTCTTCTGGGTATACGTATCACCACCTCTTTCTGGGCCGACCTCGACGTCACTTTCTCCCAACAGGAACCAACTGCGTAGCGACTTTTGCTCAGCAGTCATTGTGCACGCGGCTGACGTTTCTTGCCCAATCCCATGTGAGTCTGGCAGCCTTTTTGCCCACGTCTGTCATACCCGTTTCGAAACGTAGCGTATAACCAATTTTGGTCTGTTCTTTTTACACCCAGAATTCTGCACTCCATAGCTGTCTGGCAAACCTGTAAGTTGTAGTAAGTCTGACCACCGTAGGTTAGGATGGACAAGATACACATGTCGATGAACTATATGTCATAGACGGCAAAAATGTGCAATTGCTTTTTCTCCATAAATATTGTATATTGTTTGTTATTGTTGTATATTCCTTCACTTTTTTGTGTGGAAAACCATGCAATAACTTGCAACATTACGCATTTAGACTGCGGGACTCATAACTTAAATCATCTATTGGAATGTAATTAAGAACACAACACAAATAATCGGAACCCCAATTACTTAGCTTAGGGCCAAAATATACAAAATAATAGTCAATTGTTTAGACAAAAGTTATGGGGCGGGCTTCGTTCTAGTAATTAGACAATTAATTACAATCGTAGCAAGATCCGTTATTTGGGGCGACACGACCGGTAATTAAAGCAAACCAAAACACTGCAATTTATGGCAACACCGACACGTAAATTAACGCGAACGACCGCCCGCGACCTTTGTCAATGATGAAGTGTTGCCACATTTTAAATCCCGAATTCCCCGGAATTGAACCTTAATTTCCTTTATTATTGACTACCCACATTTTAATTGGTTTATTTCGCTTTATATAAAATGAACGTTTTGGGAAATAAATACAAAACCGCTTTATGAAGCTAACTGCGTATTTCATTTTTTGTTGTTATAATTGTTTGGGAACAATAGAAGCTTTGTTCTTATATAGAGAACGCCGTTTGTTCGTTGTATAAATATTGTTTTCCACGAAATATGCGACCTCTGTAGGTACCGGTGTTGAATAATGGGGTTCATTGAGGTATACCATCAAATAACTCCTCAAAATAAGGGGTTCATTGAAAGGTTAAATCGTCAAATAACTCCTTCGAATAAGGGGTTAATTGAAAGGTATATCATCAAATAACTTTTCCCGTTCTCTGTGGAGCGAGATGAAGTGTCAGAATGGTACTGACTAAAACCTACCTGTGTTTCTTTGCGTTTCAAGGCTGTGGTAACTCTTTCAAACAATTTTACTGAGGACGCAGCTTTGGTTGATGTTGTTTTCCAAAAACACCCAACCGCATGGTGACAGTATTTATAGAAAGCGAAGTGAAGTCAAGCGAGGATCAACTTCAGTGAAGTGTTACTGACATAAGTTTGAGATTATTAAGAAAAAGGTTGACTCTTCGCGTGACCAGAGAGCTGGGCTTTACTTCGGACACCGAATCAGCATTGCCATCGAACGTGGCAACGCTGCCAGCGTTCTGGGCACTTTTCCCATTGACATTGATATGGATGAATTTTTTATTGCCCAATAAATTCCTTTTTCTTTTACCTGTTTGTAAATATTATTATTTTTAATTTGTATATATACCTTTTAAGTAATTATATTTATTAGTTTACTTTATAAGTAGAACTACATAATTTATAATATACTTTGAAAATTAAGAAATAAATAAAGCATACTTAAGTTTGAGGTTGTATCGGAATTTTAATCTTTTGAATACCGTAATTAGAGATACAATATGAAGACAATAAGTGTGTGAACGTTCGTTTGGGGCTTGAGTAATTAACATAAGTACTTATATAAGTGTCTCTATGATAATATTTCACGTCAAAATCACAATAATATTACAAAAGCGAAATTTTACGAGTGAGTCTCTGTGTGTGTTACTTATCCACGGACGAACGTTTGAAAGGATTTGGATGACAAGGATTTGGCCATCCAAAAAATCAAGAAATCACTCGCGAACAAACTATACTTTGTTATCGGAATCACAGTTTTACTATTACTTTATGAATCGGCCCATAACCTGATGTACCTAATGAATAAAAAGCGATTTATAATAATAGCTCAGTATATTGAGACAAAGAAAAACCCGGTACACAGGAAAACGTAGTTACAAGTAAATAACTAGAGACGCGAGTGCCACGTTTCGTTTTACACAGATTTTGTCTACGTTCCAACAATTTGGCATATGAATACGAAATGTAATTACGAATAGCACTTACGACACTTTATCCACTTTATAATGTGATACCTTGGGATGATTTTCTACATTCTACATTCACACGGGCAAGGAAACTATCATCACACAAAAATCGATAAAGAAACAATAGAGAACATCTCAAATCTACCACTGTACCACTTGAAATATTCTATTACAACTGAAATAAAGAAACTACACCATCCATCGCTCCAGCATTGATATTGCACACTATATCGGTACTTCTGAATCTATGCTACGTCCATATTGGCTTTAAAATTGCTTTCAATTTCCCGAGGCAGCAATATACATTTATACAACGTCCAATATCAATGCATTGAATGTAGATCTCTAGAACTTGTATCGACCCAATAATGTTGAATTTGTTTAAATCGAAGGTAAGATTAAGTTAGGTCTTTATGTCATCATCATCATCATCATCATCATCAGCCTTTTAATGTTCCCACTGCTGGGAAACAGGCCTCTCTAAGAGAGGGAATGGGCCGTAATCCACCACGCGGTCCCAGTGCGGGTTGGTGGATGTCACATGTCTTCGAATTTTTGGTTCTAAAAATATAATTAGAAACTGAATTGCTCTGCTTACTTTAGGACTAGATGGCGTTGTGTGATAGGTGTAGAAAATTTATATTGTTAGATACACCGTTTCTTTACCTTTTTCATCACATGTATTACATCGATCGGCGGCAGCGATGTCTCTCCGGGCCTTGGTTCAGGCCATGGTCCGGAGTGAGGAGTGATGGCAGGCGGTCGCCTCCTTCTGTGAAGCAGTAATGTTAGCTAAGGAGGAGGCCGACCGCATCAGGCAGAGGCAACGGGGCGCTCGCCCCTGCCGCCGCCGGGATTCCGATCCCGATTTCCGGCCACCGTAGGCGCGGGCTTGCGGACGGCGTGCAATGGGTAGCACGCTGTCCGATCGTCCGGTAATCGACCGGACCGAGCCCAAGTCGTCGACGGCCCGTACTGTTCCCGCGCGCCTCAAGGAGCTGTCAGCAAACCGTAGAGGCCCAGCCTGCTAGCTGCAGGCAGGCAGGGTCGAAGCCTGCTGGGGTCAAGGGCCGTTTTCTGAGAGGAAGGCTCAGCCCCGGCATGATAGGCAACGAAGGAACGGGGTAGGTTTTTAGTCATTAAGAGTCAGACACTATTTCCAGCTCCGCCCAAGGGCGGGATTTGTCATTGCATGATTTTACCAATCAAAAAAAAAAAACATGTATTTATTACCTTTTTTTTTTAAAGAACTTACAAAAAATACTATTGTTACTTCTATTTATTGATATATGCTTCAATGTACACCACGATAATAAATATTACAATTTAAGCCTTAAACTTGAAACATACATACATTGGTGACCTTATCGCATACTGCGATGTCTTTTAGGTAACCTGCATTACTATAATAAGTCGGTAGTTTTCCCCGACCATAGAGCAAAGACGTCTACATAATTTCCTCCGTAATGTTGCCAGAGACTAGTTTTTATCGCGCTCATTTGCCATCTTTGGCAGTTACACAAGTAACATCGGCTAGCAGTATGTATATTATTTATTTTCCTCTCGTTCGTTATCAGCTTTATTTATTGTCTTGTGTCCTGGAGTATATTTCTTTATTTCTTTCTTTGTTTGCTGTCCATTACTGGTAATTGAGTTATTCCAAACTTTAGCCGAGGGATATGATCGCAGAAATTACTATGAGTATGTATTTTGGTTATTCTTTAGTCTTATATTCACAAATCAATTGCCGTATCTTATTCTCGCTGAGACTTAAAAGCCGTTTCACCGATTTATAAAAAAATGGTTTATTTTTTGTTAGGCTGGTTTAACAGAAAAAAATATAGGAAAAAACAGTTGAAATATTTCAATTTCTAAAGTGGGAAGTAATTTAATGAGAGCGGGGCCGCAGGCGGCAGTTAGTAATGAATAATTTTGATTAAGTACCTAAGGGTTTGACTGGTGACGTCCAAAAATCCGAACTAAAGATTTAGCCCCAGCAATTTGCTGAGCGCTGACCGTTTCACACAGAACGTCACCGAACGGATGTGTCGCATATCTCGCACTATTATTCACTTCTCTGTCAAATCCATTAAAAGATTGTCTGTAAGAGATCGCTTTTAGCGATAAGACCGCCCATTTTGGCACTTTATTAATTTTAAGTTCTTAATGTAATTTTATTTTGAGTGTACAATAAAGAATACATCTATCTATCTATTATATAGAATTGTTTTTGTCTTATTTTTTAAGGTATGCGCCAAATTTGGCGTGAACAGACTCTTTCGATCTGGGCGCATCGGTCTTCATACATCTTATATGGCAACTAGACTTGTAGAGCCACATTAGATCCACGCCACGCGACGCGCCTCTACGTACAAATCAGGCGTGGTCCACGTGTGCGTCGGTCTAATGTAGTTCCCGCATAAAGCAACACCGCATTCCTTTTCTATATTGTATTTCCGCTAAATGATTTCACCGAGACTTGCAATTATTTTGTCTTAAAATGTTCAAATCTTCTTACAAAATATCTACAAATGCCATCTTAGCTTAGGTTGCCACAAAATTTTGTTTTATCATTGCGGAAGTCCGCAGCAATTACTTGGAGAGCTCCGATACCGCTTAACTTAATAAATCTTCCAAAACCTCGCCACCCTTTTTAACGCCAAACAAACAGAAAGATCATAAGTGAACGGTTTATTGTGCACCCTATTGACTGAGCATTAACGACCAATTTATTTGTGACGGCGGATTGTAAAATTTGGACGTAAAATGAATTGGTTTGAGGTAACGGAGGAACTAAAACAAAATCCGTTTGCTTGTTAAAATAAAGGATTATCCTATAATAAAAATAAATATTTTTGCAGACAGTCTCAAGACAAAAGTATATGACCGGTGCGTGTTGCTAGTAATGATATTATTATTGATAAGTTTAAAATATTGAAGTTATAAAGTAACCCAAAGGGCAAAGGAGTTGGGCTATACTCGGAGTTTCCTTGCGGATCGGATTACGAATAAATATATCCGCAGAAGGGGAAATGGCCATTGTTTACAGAATAGATGGTCAATGGGGCCGAAAAGTTCTGGAGTGGAGACCACAGATGTAAAGAAGTGTTGACAGGCCTCAAAAAGGTGGGAAGACGACGTAGAGTTGAATTCTATGGAGATTGAAAAAAAAAATATATTTTTTTAAGTAACCATGGAGTTTCTTTTCGATTATTCTCCATAGAAAACGGTCAATTAGACCCTAGCTTCTGACAGTATATAAGTGCCCATGTAGATCTATGTAAAATAAATTCATTTGAATTTGATTCGCTATAAAATAACCTAAAATATGTATAGCCTATTGATTTCCACTAACTCTTATTTATTGCCACGTTAATTAACCCTATATTACACGCTTAACATGCGTATCAAATCAGTTGCAAACAATATATTAATTAGTCGGCCATGTATAGATATTAACAGCTAACCACGCTCGTTTATTGATCATGACGGGACATATGTCATCGTAAAATATTATGTGTTTATGAAATTATGTCTGAATACTGCATGGTATGTAGTTGTATGTTTGTTTCACAAGCACTGCAATAATTAAAATATAATTAATAGTGAATTGTAGGTGCGTTTACAAACATGTAAACCCACATACACAAGACACACACACACTAAACACCTATCAGTACCTCTACCATGAGTTTTAAGCAATAGTATTCGTCGCTACTCGATATCGACGCCGTAAATATTTTGTATGGCAAATTTTGGTTCTGCAAGTGACCGCTAGAGGCGCTGCAAAGTTTGCCATACAAAATATTTACGGCGTCGATATCGAGTAGCGACGAATACTATTGCTTAAAACTCATGGTAGAGGTACTGTAGGCAAAGATACAAAGGTTTACTGAAAGAACACGGGTTGGTTCTGGCGTGCGGCCTTGAGCGCAGCGCTTCCGCAGCGACGAACATCCAATTAGGATACATTGGATTGTTAACCTTATGAACCTATACATTAGATTGTTTATCGAATGTACCAATTTGGATTTTTGTCGCTGCGGCAGCGCTCTTAAAGAATAACACTGCTAGTCAGTGGAAGTCTGATATACCAAAAGACTTCTCATTGTCCTAGTCTTACAATCACACCCCAATAGCCTTTGATTTTGGTTGGACAATCATCAAATAACTAATTTTCCTCTGGGTTATACAAGGAGTGTCCTGCTATGCCACCAGCGTTCGTTCAGTTGGTTTTTGTGTTCCAGAGGCGTGACACACACACAGCATGTTAATGTTTTTGTTTTTTTAATAACTACTGAAGCGATCATCAGAAGAACTTTTATTATTTTAAGACTGAGTGACAAAAGCTATAAATGAAATATATAATATCTACTTTCTCATAAGCATAGCCGCTGACAGACGTTAGTGAAACAAAATGACAAAGTAGTGATAAAAGCTTGCCTCAACAATAATCCCATCACTTACAAGTAATCCGGACCACTCCATCAATGTCCACAACGCGTTCAAAATGATAACCAGCCGATTTCTATTCACCCTCCGTCCTGGCTGCCCTCCCAGAGGCATACCTCAACAAATAATAAACGAAACAATAAAACCCGACATTATTACATTATCGCCGAAGCAATCAGGAAGTTAATGCTGGCGCCGCAATACAATTAATGATAATACTCAATATATTAATAAACTAGCTTCTGTCAGCTACTTTGCCCGCGTAAAGTAGGTTTCTCCACACAAATTTTGGAATCCCGTTTCATCCCTTTAAGGACTAAATTTTAAAAAAACCTCTTTTAGGCCCGTACACGGCGGCTTTTTGTAGAGATGCTGTCGCGCGTTTCGTAAGCGCGCAACAGTGTCGCTACTAACGCGCGTTAGTCGCATTTGCAACGCCCTATAGAAGAGATGCCAACGCGCTTCTAACGCGCTACAGCATCGCGACTGTATCGATGCGAACGCGCTACAGCATCGCTACAAAAAGTCGCTGTGGGCGAGGGACCTTCGTGCTCGCCTAGATCTTGTTGGAAACCTTGTGCAAAATTTCAAGTTCCTAGTCCCAGTAGTTTCGGCTGTGTGTTGATATAAAGAAAAAGAAAGAAAGAAAAACAGTTTAATTACACGGAATGACGCAACTAAAAACTAGACAAAGATTATTCTATACGATATGTCAGTCAGTTACAGCCTCTCAGGTTAAGCAATGCTGGCCGGGGTCAGGCCGTGGACGGATGACCATATATATCTTAACTCCTTCGTGTCTAGAAAACACACATTTGCATCCGCCGTACCCAAACAGGGATACATAAATATGCTCAGAGACTGATCCCTTCGTAGGTTGAGAAAAGGCTGCACAGATTCTAACACCAGTAATTAATAAAAAAGTAATACTAATTACTTGAGTAAAAGTAACTACTTAAGTAAAAATTTGTATTCTATAGTTAGAAAATTTGAAATTTTTAATGAAGATTTCTAACCTCAAGTTACTATAATTAATTCTTCATACATAAGGGGGTAAGTTCTTTTTGCAGAGAAGTCAACATTAGGCAAAGTGATGTTATATTGACTGTACGCAAGCAAAGCCGAAGAAAAAGCTAGTTAATCAATACAACACAATTAACTCCTCATAGATTGTGTCTCGATTCAGTGCGCTTTAATTATCAACGATAAAAGTCACAAAGCAAAAACGTTTCTGTTTCCACTGGACTGGAAATTGCAAAGGATTCGTGTTGGATGAATAAATAGCCATGGATTTGTATTTAAACGAACTCCGGCGCCATTTTGTGGCGGCCATTTTGACAGGTAATCACATCAATCTAATAAAAGGTGATGTATTTGTTTTGTCTCGAAAGATTTGATTTTATCGGATGGCGATAATAATAATGTTTTCAAAACCAGAACATAAAATATTATTATTATATTTAGCCTGTACTGTCCCACTGCTGGGCAAAAGCCTCCCTCCATTCTTTCCAATTATCACGGTTACTTGCTTTCTAGTTCCAATTCTCAAGGAGACATTCAGTTCGTCCCGCCATCTCCTTCGTGGTATACTTACGTTACGTGGTAACATAAAATAAGTTCAATTATTTTCAACATTCTTAAAAGCTTTATAATAAAAATATCTTTAATCTTTTACATTGTACGGTCGGTTGAAAGTACTGAGGCCACGTACCACGACTCTTAAACTGAACTCTTAAAGGAATATTCTCGTTCGCACGCTGGACATATTAACACGTCGTGCTAAGGCTCCACATAGGCAGCTTGGTTAGTGCGTAGCTTGCTTACATCCGTATTTATAAAGAAGTAATTACTTGTTCTAAGTAATTACTTATTAAGTCATTACTTGAAGTTAGAAATCTTCATGAATAAATTTAATTTTTCTTAACTATAGAACACAAATTGTTACTCAAGTAGTTACTTTTACTCAAGTAATCAGATTTAATTGTTTATAAATACGGGTGTTAGAGTCTAGCACGCAGTACAGCCTGTTACGACGATTTTGGAACGTTCACTTCTCCAATAAACAGGTGTTCAGGTGACTCTTTATACTTTAGGCCAGTGGTCTTCAAACCTTTCTTTGATCGGGCATTATTTTGGTTTCTTAGTTAATAATATGGACGAGAACTGCAGAAAAAATCTATAGGTAGTATCGTAATTAAAAAGCCTTTACAATAAATTTAATAGGTACTTGGAGCACGCCTAGGAAACACTAAATTTCTGATAGAAACATATGTTTGTGTTGGCGCGCAATAGATGTATTGAAATGATAATGCAGAAAACTTTAAAAGTTAAATACCAACAGCGCTATATTTCTTAATGAATTTACCGAAACTTTTACTTCTGTATGTCTTCAACACACACAATCAGTTTGCACCAGTGTAACCAGTTGTAAAGTTCGGAATTATTAGTCCTTTTGCGGACCAAAGTTTGATTTTTGCGAACCACAGTTTGAGAACCGCTGCTGTTGGCAGTAAACTTGCCAGTGCGTTTTCGGCCTTAAAATTATAGCAATATAATTTAATTAACCAAGCTTACCCACTTAGGGAAGCTAAATCGAAAATCCTCCCCCTAACTTAATTACATTCATAATTATTTTCCAATCCTCTCCTAAGGTTTAACACGATCAAATTACGAATTCATTATTTCTTCTTACAATTATAATTACGCTTTCACGCGAAAGATTATGGAGGGAGACATTTGCCTAGGAGTGAGAGGCTAACACCCGTATTTATAAGCAAGTAAAACTAATTACTTGAGTAAAAGTAACTACAGTAACAATTTGTATTCTGCAGTTAAAAATAAAAAATTTTTTTGATGAAGAATTCTAACCACAAGTAATGACTTAATAATAAATTTCTTAGCAACAAGTAATTACTTCTTTATAAATACGGGTGTAATTTGAAGAAAACTATTCCGTCTCATCATCGTACAATCGCAATGAACATTGTTGAAAAATCAAAATAAAAGCCTTGCCCTGTTTTTGAGCAGAATAAACATATTTTCTTTCTTTCTTTCCTTCGTCATCAGCGTCATCAGCTTCATATTGTAGTTTGTGCATTCTTTTTTTATACAAACTGCAATGTGACGTCTTTTTTTTTGTAGGTGAGAAAATCATCCAATGACATCTCTGCGCTTATCCCGATAGTGTCAGACTTTTACTGACTAAAACCGACCGGAAGCCCGCGCCTACGGTGGCCGGAAAACAGGTTCGGAACCCGGTGGCGTCTGGGGCGTGAGAGCCGTTGTCTCACGCGTGCAGCGACTGTGTTTTCCTAGCATTTACTTCGGACCATGGCCTGTACCTAGGCTCGGCGCGAGAGATGGCTACCGACGATCGTCAATCTGATGTTTGGGACAATCATTGTCGTCGAGTAACAATCGGTCACTTGACGGTTTCCCCTTCCAACAATGACTGTTCCCTTTGCCTTCCACCAAAGGTTTCCTGATAACTACAACCTGCGGCTCTTTAAGTCAGAAGTGAATAGTTACATTTTTAGGTAAGAGTGTTCCACCGTCGACCATAATTATCATCACTTATCATCAGGTAACATAGTGAAAAATAAAGTTACTTTTTTATACAAATAACATGATTTAAAAAATTTATAAGTACACTATTAAATTTTGGTCGTTTTAATCCTGCGGAGGGTCGATAAGGTATATGAAACACTATCGTTTTGTAAAGAGAAAATTAAAAATATATAGTAGGTACTTTTTTTTAAACTCGAATTAATGTACGCATGTACGAAATTAATTTCTTTTAGTAAACGTCAGCTGAGCGAGGCCAATGAACTGTAGGTAGTTAGTACGCATCGACCGACAACTACCTACAAGGTCATTGACTCGTTTACTTAAAGAAATTAATTTCGTACATGCCATTATAAACTCGAGTTTTAGAAAAAAAGTACTTTTTTTTTCATTTTATCTTTACAAATCGATAGTGTTTCATGTACCGAATCGACCCTCCACGGGATCAAAACGACCAAAATTTAACGGTGTATAAATATATTCAAAAATTATCACACTATGCCGTCTAGTCCCAAGTTAAACAGAGCTTGCGTTATGAGTACTTAGACAACTGATAAACATAGTTATATATTTCTAAATACGTACATATTATAAATAAAGATTAAAAAAATGAGAGAGAGACCCAATAATGTCAATTAAGTCAGAAAACTGAGTTCCCTAAACTTATTGTAAGGTTTTATACCCTCGTTTGGTTTACGAGCCTCATTTACGACACGTCGGTATGCTGTCGTACACGTGTATGAGACGTACTGATCATTTCGATTTTTATGTGAACACGTAAGATGGGTGTTACGTTTTATTTGAGGCAAGATGTCTTGATTATTTCTTTGATTATCTTTTTCTATGTCAGTTTGTTATTTATTTGGATTCTTCAGTCTTTCACTTGTGGATATTTACAAAATAAATATCACATTTTGATACAAGTGGCGGAATCAACACGAGCCGCAGGCGAGGGTGGTATGGAGCCGAGTGCTGCAGTGACTACAGTGCCAGTGCACGCTCTACCTACATAAGTTAAAAAACTTTGTTTTGTTTTAAAATTAATTTTCTATTCTATTCTATTTTTGTTAATGGCAAATGAGCCGATGTCGACTATTCTGCCAATGTCGGAAGTAAATTGGAGAAGAAAATTAATTTTATTTTGTAAATACACCAAACAGTGGCCTCGTTTTTTTAGATGGGAAATATTCAATGACATCTCTTGCTCTTGGGCGGAGCGGGGGATTGTGTCAGACTTTTAGTGACTAAAAACCCACTCCGTTTCCTTCTATGCCTTCGTTCCAGGGCCTCGGGTTTCACTTTTACGTTAACCATGGATATTTTTGGTGGACTTAACTTGGTGCGCTTCTGTGAATACCTTTAAGTTAAAGTAAGATAACCCTAACTTCAGCATATCGCAGTCCACAGCTAGACATTGGCTTTCAAGAAGCCCCAAATCATGGAGTCCTCATCCCTCTATATCGACGGACCGTCTCTTTAAAGGTTTATTTTTACTTTTTCGGGGATTAAATCATCAAACAACTTCTGCCTAGGTGAAGCGAGAGGGAGAGACTGAATAAAACCAGTGTTCCTTCAGTTCCCCTTCGCGCTCTTGGGCCGCGGTAAACAAACATATTTATTGAAATTCAACGTTCATTTCAAAATATCGTGTACATTTTCGTAATCAGTCTATAAAAGATTTTAATGTTAAGTTTAATTCAGAAAATGTGTGCAAATACCGTCGTTTTAATAAAGACCAGCGAGTTTGAGCGAACAAAAAAGGAGATAGAGTCCCCGCCCATCAAAATGTTTCGAATAATAATATGTTCTTCATTTATTAAACACAAAATGAATAAAAACCATATATCAAAAGATGGTAATTACATTATCTTTTAGTTTGTGAAAGTTTCATAAAAATACACTCAATGGTTTTTGCCTTATCTTCGCTTCTTTGTCTGTGTTAGACATCATTTTGTAAATAAATTACACCAAGTTCTATGAAAAAAAAGAAGAAAATATTTGTATATCAAATTAGGCAATTAGTCTAGTTTAATATATATTTTTTTCAAAACATACAGACTAGCCGTTTAGACGTGATGTTGCATTTTAAATCATCAAAAGTCAAATATCTCCGCCTTAAAAAGAGCTTTTACGAGTATAATGCACTTAACTCCTCAATGATCGAGCTCAGGTCACTATCGATCATTCTTCGTCTTTATTGACTTGCTAACCAATTCGGAAAGCTTTATCGTCTCCTACTGGGACCATCATCGTAAATAAAATGGATTGTGTCGCGAGGGGAGCATTTTCCATAAAAAAATAATATAATATAATATCACACACACTATCACACAACGTCGTCTAGTCCCAAGCTAAGCAGAGCTTGTGTTATGGGTACTAGACAACTGATAAACATACACAAATATTTCAAAATATTCTTATAAAGCCAGTAAGTAAAGAGTAGCGAATATGAGGAAAACGATTCTTAAAAAATAATTATTTGAAAAGAATAAATTGCAAGTTAATATTTACACTGAAATATACTGAAGTGTTTTATAATTTTTCCTTATTTTTATTGGAAAGATTTTTCTTTTGTAACATTATTATTTTACTGTTTTTCGGATTTTCATTTTGTATTATATTAAAATACTTATTATCTGCTTAATAATAATGTGATTTCGTGGAGGCGGTCGGCGGTGGCAAGCTCACGCGCCGGATCTTGGCCATGGTCCTTAGCGAGAAGGAATGAGACACGGTCGCCTCCTTCTGCAAAGCAGTAATGCTAGCGGAGGAAATGGCTTCAAACATTAAGCAATGGGTAGCTCACCGTCCGGCTATTCGGTAAAAGGACCGAACCCGAATCGTCGACGGTGTGTTCTACGCGTCCCTTAAAGAAAGGTCAATTTAGCCCTAGTTTGAATTGATTTCCTTGCCGAAGTCTGTGTTTCCTGATGGCTACAACCCTGGCATGAGCATCTTTAAGTTAAGAGTGAATAGGTTACTTTTAGGTAAGCGCGCTCCATCCTCGACCGCATCGTCGCTTTCAATCAGGTGAGATAATGGGCAAGCGCGAACCTATCAACAATAAAAAAAAATTGCCAGCAGGCCCCAGGATCGCTAAGGCCACGGAAATAATCATGTTTTCCTACCCAGATCCTAGAACGCAATGGGCAACTAAAGAACACAAGTGTAATTTTAGTCAGTACGCCTTTTCGCTCCAAAGTAGAACGCAAGAAGTCGTTGGACGATTCCACATTACCGTTTTCACAGTACCGCTCAACCATCGACGATCCAAGAAAAACATCCTTCCCGAGTTGATTTTGCCTAATCGAGCGGAATGACCTTTTTCATATAAGTAGTATTTCTCTTCTGTTTTTTTAAACTATGAAACTAGTGAACAAACAAGTTTATAAAAAAATGTTAGACATATAAGATTTATTAGGACGTAGCTTTTTTACGTTTTCTTTTCAACAAACCCTTTTAATTGATAAACATACTATTCAATAACTATTTATCCTGCTAATACCTGAATCCGCCTGTAAGGAAAGATAACACTTAGGGCCGAAACACATAATCACTTTGTGTCGCCGCAACGCTAAAGTCGGCTTTGCCGCCCGACGCAACGCAGAATTTCACGGTGTGCAACGCGACGCAAATTCCAGCGTTATGACGTCATACTTGGTGACAATGATGCAGTTTGTTTCTAGGCCAATAATTAAATTACACAATTAGGCATTAAGTCCACCTCTGTACATTAATGCGCATGAAGTGTAAATAAATAAATAAGTTATATTTTTACTATGAAAATAAGGAAATGTTAGCATAAAATTAACGAAAAAAGATATTCCTTCCGAAATTTGAACTTTGAGCTAGTTATTTGTACAATTTTTGGACGCTCAGTGCGCCATTTTCGCGTGCTAATGTTTGCTACTATTGAACCACACTGACTTCAAATATCACTCTACAATTATTTGTTGTGATATTTGTCGGGCCGTTTTCGAAACAGTGATCTAGTACATGTTTCATCGAAGATCCACTCTAAAAAATCACGAGGCACTGGTTACCCTACAGAACGCTCTTTTTCGCGACGCCGCAACGCAACACAGTAATGTGTTTTGGCTCTTATAAAGACATCCCACCCACATAATCGAAGAAAAAATTTGGAAAATCGGATAAAACATTTCCCTGTACCAAATACAAGCTCTTTTATCGGATAAAGGCCCCTGTTGACGTCAAATTGAGTAGTAATCAGGGTTACTTTGCCGTGAAAATATTTGCACCGTTCTTCTGTTGTTGTCGATGATTTTCATTCGGCTGTTGTTTTTCCTAAGTTGTGAACTTCATTACCTTGTTGTCGTACGGGACGGAATGTCGAATAATATTTTTGTACACCTCGGAAGTATTTTTCAGGTTGATGTGTTTTTTAGGGTTCTATCGGCAAAAACGGAACCCTCATACGATGACTTTGTTGTTAGTTTGTCGAAATTACTCGGTCTGCTACCTCTTGGAGCAGTGTAAAAATCAAATTTCTAAATCTGCTCAATATAAGCTCCGTTTAGTTACAGATTATGCCGTTCACCTAGTATCTTGAAAATTAGCAAGAAACAAGGTAGGGGAAAAGTCTGAAAACCTTTTTATAGTTACATCACACGATATAAATACATATTTATATAGGTATTAACAATTAAGACAAAATCTTTAAGAATTGATTCGGTAATCGAACTATTTACATAGGCAGGTAAGTGTCTATGAAACCTTCGGTGCGCGAATCTTGCTCGCAATCGGCTGATTTTTCATTACCCACTACAAATTATTCATGTGCATAGCGTGAAAGCATTCATAAACATATAAACTCATACCTATACAAGACAAACATCTTTGAAATTTAGACGAAAAATTTATAAATATACTCTTTATCACTGTAGTCAATACTCCAGTTAATTTAAAATACACACTAGAATTGAGGAGAAAATTAGAATTTATCATCCACTCTTTAGCAACTCACTTACAACTTCCCTCCTTTTCAATTAATAGGGACGATTTCACCAGAACCTTGTTGATCAACCTCGAAATTTATGGAAATTTTACTTAAAAAACCTCTTCAACAGCGTGATAAATTGGAAAGTTAACAGTCCATTTAATCTGTGTTTGAGTTCATCAATTTTTGCCCTAGTTTCCTCGAATTGAGCGATCGAGTCGCATAGCGTGGTCGTTGCCAATTAGGACAACGGTGCAGGCACAATGCCAAAGGCTAAATTGATAAATGTGATTCTTTATGTTCCTGTAAGTTGGCAGTCCTAGTTACTGGAAATATTTTAATCCATTATGTAGATTGGTGAACTATTTGCCTAGATATTTAGGGCCAACGCTGAGTTAAGAGGGTGCAAGCGCGGTCCCATACAAAAGCGCTTCGTCTGGGCTCGCCGCGCGGGCCCCGCGCTCCTTTTACTACGTAACAATACATCAAAGTTCTCTATCGATACGACTACATGCACACTTTTAAAGTTGAATTAGTGACACTGCGCAGGTAATAATCCGGTTTTCGCTACGGGGGCCACCGCACACGACACACGCTCATATTCACGCGACGGGTGCCCGCGCGGGCGTCAACGCGTGCGCCTGCTTAACGCAGCGTTCGCGTAAGGTGCCAATGGGAAGCTATTACTAAACTTCCGCTGTTCGTCCGTCCTTCTTTTTATTCGTCTGTCAGCGAGCTGTATCTCATAAACCGTAAGAGGTTGATTTAGGGTTCAATGATGATGATGTTGTATGTGTTCCTATAGTCGACAGTTGAAATTTTTACAGAATGTGTATTTCGATCGCCGCTGCATAATAGCATAATTAGCCTTAGGTATATTGTTCCCATTGCTGGCACTCAGGTTTCCTCTCTAGGAGAGGGAATAGGCCATAATCCACCATACCAGCTCAGTGCAGGTGGGACATGGCGGTTTCCCCTCGATTGTTTTTCTACACGGTTTTGAGAGCAGTGGTGGTTACTGAAATAAATTACACAAAGTAATGCGCCTGGTTGAGTTTGAACCCGCGACTTACTACTTCCGAAGTCGGCTGTGGGCCACCACTGCAAGATTTCCGCTACAACAACAAATAATAAAATAAAAATAAACTTAATTGATGGTGGTTCCCATACAAGAAACGTTGTTTTGTCAGCGTTTTTAGCTCGATTTTAATATTGTTGTCCGAAATCCGTAATATTATTTATTACCTCACATCTTCCAAACCGATGAACGGGTTTAAAAAAATATTAAGATATCGTTAGAGTAATCTTGATAACCCAAGTGTTCTTAGATGAGTGAAGTTAAAACAAACCAACATAACGACTGTAAGTAGAACGAGTACGGAAAATATTGACAGCAACAGTCGGGACTGATTAAAATAAATTAGACTAAAATCTTTCCATCTAATATGGGTCCCGACTGTTGCAGTTCATTACGGTTGAGCTGAGTGGGGCTGGTGCACGCGTCATACTCGTGAACGGGCGCCGTCAGTTGAGACTGGTCATCTCTTACGCCCGTTTTCAATAAGCTATCTATCTACAGTTGTTGCTACTAAAGATAAACAAATCTATCCTTTTGTCCTTACTTGCTTTCCTATATCCTACCGACGGATAGCATTTCCTACCAAAGTTATCAATCTATCGTCGGGAGGTCGGATAGTCTACTAGAGATAGGACCGCTCATACAATTCGTTCTTACTTGCGTTTCAATAAAAGTTTGAAGTTACTCTCCGGTAGGCGGAGCTAACACCAGTAACGACATCTGGCTATCCGTCATTGTCGACCGGTAACGGGGATAACCGTTTGAAAATTATTATTTGTTGCGTTGTAGAAGTGTTTGTTTTATTGTAAAAATGGAATATTATAGCAGTGATGACAGTAATGAAGTGACATGGGTTTATTTCAAATGATAATAGATTGTGATGCAGACAGTGACAGTGATAACGATAACATACCGGTACAGAAGGAATACAAGCCACGTGTGAATTATATGACAAAACTAAATGACTACGATTTTGTGTATAGATTTAGACTTAATAAAGTGGCTGTGACTCAATTAATTAATTTAATACAACCATATTGTGTTAAATCTCAAAGGTAAGATTAATTAATTATAATTTTATATATAAAAATGAATAGCTGTTCGTTAGTCTCGCTAAAACTCGAGAACGGCTGCACCGATTTGATTCATTTTGGTCTTGAAATATTTGTAATAGTCCAGGGAAGGTTTAAAAGGTGAGAAAAAAAGTATTCATTGACTATTAAGCGGTACGAAGTCCGCCGGGACAGCTAGTTATTAATATTTCTGTACCTAATATCAGCCATAATCAAGTTTTATTATTTACAGGAATCATGGGATATCCTCACTTCATCAGATACTTCTGGCTCTACGATTTTATGCATTGGGTACTATGCTGGTGTCCATTGCAGATTTCATTGGAGTGTCTATAGCATCGGCTAGTCGTATAGTTTCTGATGTGTCAAGAGCCCTAGCAAGATTATACCCAGATTTTGTTAAACTAGAAAATCACACTCAACAGGAGTTTTATAATATTGCTGGATTTCCTAGAGTACATGGGGCCATAGATGGCACTCATATATTAATACAATCACCAAGTAAGTAATGTACCTAATCTATACTCACTAGTCACTACTATTCTTCTTTCTATTTTGAGAACAAACTGTAATCAAAAGGTATAAACATATACATACTACCTATCCCCCATGGTTTAACTTACATCTTTCTTTATTACTCCGCCTCTATTAGCCTTCCTTGATAAAAGGCAACTCAGAATTTTTTAATTCCAATCAGTAGGTACTTAGTTCCTGAGATTAGTACATTCAAATAAATACTTCCACTTTATGATATTAGTATAGAACTATAGATATGAACCTTCACATAACTATTTTTTTACAGATTCCAATATAGGAGAGGAATTCAGAAACAGAAAAGGTTTCTTTTCTATCAACGTGCAAGTTGTGTGCAATGCCTCATTGATGTTTCAAAATGTTGTTGCTCGATGGCCAGGGTCCACTCATGATGCCACTATATTTAACCATTCTGAATTAAAAAGTTTGTTACTTGATTGATTATTATACTGTCAATGTAATGCTGGTCCCATTTGATAAAAATCTAATTAAATATTTTTAACAGATCATTGTGAACAAGGTGTGCTTGGAAATCGCTGGTTACTTGGTGACAGCGGATATCCTTGCAAGCCCTATCTCTTGACCCCACTACTGAACCCGAGCACTCCGTCAGAGCAACGATATAATGAAGCACATATAAAAACAAGAAATACTGTAGAAAGGTTAATTGTTTATGCATTTAGAACAAAGTAGTGTAAAATTATACAAGATAAATTTATTAATTATATGTACTTATTTTATTTCAGATGCATTGGAGTTTGGAAAAGAAGATTTCCTGTATTATCATTAAAAAGTAGGCTAAAACTAATAAATATGCAAGCAGTTATTATAGCAACTGCAGTGTTGCATAATATTGCCAGGAACATGAACTTAGAAGAAATGGAGCCAGAAATATCAGTGCCAGACACATCTCAGGAAAATCAGAATATAATTGTTCATGATAATTCTTCACAATTTACATCAGAACGGCTATCACTCATAAATAATTACTTTCACACATAAATAATACACATTAATATTTCAACTGTATTTTTATTTTACATCACTACAACAATTACACTTAATTTAACATGCAATGAAGCCCAAGTTTAATTATATTCTATATTTTATATCACTACAACAATTACACTTAATTTAACATCCAAAGAAGCCCAAGTTTAATTATATTCTATATTTTATATCACTACAACAATTACACTTAATTTAACATGCAAAGAAGCCCAAGTTTAATTCTATTCTATATTTTATATCACTACAACAATTACACTTAATTTAACATGCAAAGAAGCCCAAGTTTAATTCTATTCTATATTTTATATCACTACAACAATTACACTTAATTTAACATGCAAAGAAGCCCAAGTTTAATTATATTCTATATTTTATATCACTACAACAATTACACTTAATTTAACATCCAAAGAAGCCCAAGTTTAATTATATTCTATATTTTATATCACTACAACAATTACACTTAATTTAACATGCAAAGAAGCCCAAGTTTAATTCTATTCTATATTTTATATCACTACAACAATTACACTTAATTTAACATGCAAAGAAGCCCAAGTTTTAATTCTATTCTATATTTTATATCACTACAACAATTACACTTAATTTAACATCCAAAGAAGCCCAAGTTTAATTATATTCTATATTTTATATCACTACAACAATTACACTTAATTTAACATCCAAAGAAGCCCAAGTTTAATTATATTCTATATTTTATATCACTACAACAATTACACTTAATTTAACATCCAAAGAAGCCCAAGTTTAATTATATTCTATATTTTATATCACTACAACAATTACACTTAATTTAACATCCAAAAAAGCCCAAGTTTAATTATATTCTATATTTTATATCACTACAACAATTACACTTAATTTAACATCCAAAGAAGCCCAAGTTTAATTATATTCTATATTTTATATCACTACAACAATTACACTTAATTTAACATGCAAAGAAGCCCAAGTATAATTCTATTCTATATTTTATATCACTACAACAATTACACTTAATTTAACATGCAAAGAAGCCCAAGTTTAATTCTATTCTATATTTTATATCACTACAACAATTACACTTAATTTAACATGCAAAGAAGCCCAAGTTTAATTATATTCTATATTTTATATCATTACAACAATTACACTTAATTTAACATCCAAAGAAGCCCAAGTTTAATTCTATTCTCTAGTTTATATCACTATGACAATTATACTTAATTTAACATGCAATCGAACCCCAAGTTTAATTTTATTACTATTGTAAATTTTTTAATCTTTCATTTTCTAATTTAGCATTTTCTAATTCTAACTTAAGTTTAGCTATAATTAACTCCTTTTCCTCATCTTCTCTGTCCAGCCTTCTCTTTTTAGCTATAAGGTACTCAGCTAAAACGTTTTCCCTGTGTATGCGGGCTTTAGCAATATCTTCTTGCATTTTGAGTTTCCGCTTTGCTGTGAAAATAAACAATGATCAAATATCCCGGTTATTTTAAAGTTATATGTGATAATACTTTATATTGTCGTTGCAACTTTAAGACCTCTTATGTGTCACTATTGGCGACAACACTTTTTTTACCCCCAAAACAATTATACACATGAGAGTTTTTAAGCAACAACTCACATGTGTATGGGATGATGACTATTAATTCATCCTATACACATGAGATTTTTTGCATTCCATATAACTTCCAAATGTCTAAAAGGCAGGGTTCTAAAGTGGTTTGGCCAAAAATTACACATAAGAGGTCTTAAAGTCGCAACGACGATATTACACTAAAAGAGGTTTATAAACCAGTTTCATAAGTAAGAAATTAAAGCTTTTGTAAACTAGTTAGCGATTTCTGTGAAAGTTATAAGTTCATCTTCTACATATTATAAATAGTAATTACATTACTTGTAATTACTATACTGTGAATCAATAATAACTATAACTCAAGAAAAAGTACCCATAAAACATTTATAATAAAAAATAATGGCCACCCACCTAATGTACTACTTCCGCTAGCTCTATTAAAAACAAAGTTTTTCTGTTTTGAAGGAGGTGTCTCAGAGATTTGTATTTCTTTCAACACTTCCCCCTCGTCAGCACCTCCACCACAAATACCATCACCATTATTGTTGTCACTAATGTTAAGTCCAACCTCAACATTCATAATATCACCCAAAACAAAACTAGACGTGCTTGGAATAGAGGCGTCGCCACCAAACTCCACCGAGAACCCTTGGCAAGTGCTACCTAAAAGCGATGTGACTTTGTCCAAGACTTCATCAGGTGGAAAATAGTCTTTGCCCCCACCAGTCTGTAAAAAGAACAAAATTCCTAAATTAAGTAGAAATGTTAGTTGAAAGTAGCGAACCATTCAGTAATCTTAACTAACCTTCATATTGCTGCTCCTCATATTTGCGCAGCGTTTGCGAGCAGACTTCTTCAAGTTATCCCATTTTAAACGAAGCTGGGCTGGAGTTCGTGGGAAACTTGATACAGAAGAATTGAAATTGCCAGCTAAGGATTTCCAAGCCTCATCTTTCAACTTATTATTGGTGGCATTCGTGGCTTTATTATTAATTACCGTATTTGCCGCCACAAGTTGCACAAGTAGCATCGTCTCGTCTTTTGTCATAGGTGCTGATTTTACTGACTGAAAAAATTAAATCTATGAAAGCCTGAACGCATTATATTATTGTACTTAAATATCAACAGTAAATTATACTTACAGGGTTCATCTTATTTCACTTTTATTAGATTTTTGTAGGCGTAAACGTAAATTAAAACACTAACACTGTCACAACAAACAATATCGAAAAGAGCGCGAATAGATAGCTGACATGCGCGTCGGTGCCGATTCTTTGTCAGTGTCAAAACGTTTCGTTTTAGGTATCAGTTTTACTAAAAGCACAATAAATATAGCGAAAAAATCGATAAAATGCTTTAATTATTCTTTTAATTAAATTAAGTTATCCTGTTAACAAATTTAATACGTTTATCAATGTTATACACCTTAACAATATTTCATTTTGAGGGTGTTTTTTTTTTAATGGTTAGCATAGAACGAAACATCTGGTGCGGCTCAGATAGATGAGAGGGAAAAAGCTACCTGTCGTTGGTTGAAGATAGATAGCACTTATCTTTGATTGTGAAACGCAGACTACGGATAGATAGAATCTTACCGCTTATCGGGGATAGCTATCTATCTATGAACTTCGGTTGATTATTGGAAACGGGCGTTAGCTGCCATATGGCTATTTTTGGACTGACCGACATTTTGACAATTCAAAAGTGCCTGTAATTGGTCTATTTGAAATAAACGCTTCTGATTTCTGATTTCTGCAGTCAATATGTTCAATATTAGAATTTATTATTTGTTTTATTTTATGTGTTTAAATTAATGCAATTAAATTGGTTTTAACGCCACTCGGCTGAATTTTTTTTTTCTGTTTTTATTTTTAAGTTTTTTTTATACGGTTGGCTTTTTTCTTATTTTTTTTTTTATTATATAAATAAGAGCCTTGTATCCCCGAAGCTGTGTTTTCCACTCCACGTTATTTTGTTGCACATCAGCTTGTTTACTGAAGCTTTTCAGTTCACTAACGATATTGACCCACATAATGGCTGCCTGACTTACCTACAGAATGGCAAAGTTAGGCGCACGTTAATTGAGTAAATAATTTTTGATAGACCTCGTTTATTGTTTATACATGATTCAAAATGAACTTTGAAAAAAATGGGCTATCTGCGTAGCGTACTTATCACTCTAGAAACAGTAATTTAAATATTGTATTTACGCTAAAAAAATATTTTTCAATACACTTCACTTAAACCCACTTCTATCTCTACCGGTTCTAGGCGCGCAATTTGTTGTTTTTCGCACTAGAGCAAGAAAAGTGCGCGAGTTAACCCCCTCCACACTTAATATACTTACAACGTTAAATTTTGATCATTTTAATCCCGTGGAGGGTCGATTCGGTACATGAAACTTTATCGATTTGTAAAGATAAAATTAAAAATTGCATGACTACTGGTTTTAATTTTAAGTCTACAGATTGATACGAAATATGCCTCTGTCACAATTTATTGTACTAATCAGTGATCGATAAAAAAAAAAAACGCGCCATCAACATTTTTTGAGTTGGCAACAAAAATAACGTCTGACATAATAAAATCGCCAAGGAGGTGCATTAATGAGTCGAGACAAGTCTGCAGAGAAGCTTCCCTTTAGTATCTTGAACTACTTACCGAGGTTGGCAGTCTGCCCACTGAAGACGGACTTTTTAAGATGTCTAAAGCTAATAATTCATAGCTGAATCAATACCCTTTTGTAAGAACACTGCTGACTTCCTTTTGTACGTGTTTAACGCTGGATTTTATTTTCCGTGCTTTTATTTTGACAAGGCTCTCTTTTATAACTTGAAGGTTATTACTTTTTGTCAGCTGTTTTTTTTTTCATTTTTTTTTAGTTATTCATAGGCTCGCGTTTGAACAATATCTCACTTTGATGGTAAGCGATGATGTGGCCGACGATGGAACACGTTTGCCTAGAAGTAACCTATTCACTCTTGACTTAGAGACCTCTAAGTTGTAGCTATCAGGGAACACAGACTCTGGCAGGGAATTCAACTCTTTTATAAGCGATTTATTAGTTATATTGGTATTCACCACACAATATTGCTGTGTCAATATCATTTGGTATTAGTACAATTTTAAACAACTTATATGTCAATGATCGATGGGGCCCCGTAGCTCCTGAAGTGGCGTCAACGTATCAGAAGACGCAGCATTGGAAGGCTTCCCACAAGGTAGACCGATGGCCTGATGAGGGTCGCGACAATCCGACAGAGGCCTATATATCAGTGGACGTCTGTCGGCAGAAATTAATCAATGAATGATGATTTGTCAATAAATATTCCTATAAAGTGGCAACCCCAGATTACAACTTACTATACTAAAATATATTTTTTACCTTCACACAACGCTACTAGTCCCAAATTAAGCAGAGCTTGTGGTATGAGTACTAGACAACTGATAAACATACATATACATTTCTTAATACATACATATTATAGATAAATTACACCCAGAGTCCCAGACACAGAACAAATGATCGTGCTCATCACACAATCATTTGTCCTGGGTGAGAATCGAAAGCACGACCTCCGGTATAACCGCTGGTCACTAGAACAGGCCAGTCGTTAATTTAATTCCCATTGTAGCTTTTCACGTCCAAATCAAAATATTTGAAATTTTCTAAATCATTTAACATTAATGTAATTAGGCCGAATATCCAATGAGGCATTTTGTGGCATTAGCGAACGGTGGTAATGTTAGAAACCATAAATTGAGTTAAGCGCCGGTAACATGGGCAATGCTTTGTGGAAATATTACGGAATTTCAAACTTGCTGATATGCGTATTGGTCGCTCTAGATAGCCAAAATTGCCATTCGATCGTGTGAAATAGACGCTTTTATGCGAAAATCAGCGCACTATTTCGGTTTATCTCGTATTGTGGCAGCAAAATTGTCAGAAGGCAACCACTGATTGAATCCCGAACAACAGGAATCAGCAGGCTTTATTTTTTAATTTTCTCTTTACAAATTTATAGTGTTTCATGTACCGAATCGACCCTCCACGGGATTAAAACGACCAAAATTTAACGGTGTATTTGGAATAGGAAAATATTATTTTCATGCGCCATATTTAAAAATGTCTTATTATTTTATTTTGAGATATAAATAAAAGGAAAACTAACTGACTGACATATCAACGTACAGCCAAAAGTACTGGGATTGGGAAAATAATTTTTCATTTTATGACTTAGGCGAGTACTTAAAGAAGATTTTTAGAAATTTACCCCCTAAAGGGAAGATACGGGACTCCAAAAGTTTTATAGAGCAACCTGCTTTCACGTAGGCAAAGCTGCTGTCAGAAGGTTGTTTGAATATAGAACACTGAACAAGGTACGGTCCGCATCGAACACGATCCCTCGTCCGTCCATTGACAGATTACTAATTACTCTGATGGACCTACCTTGTATACAGCTGAGTGACGGCTCGACGGCTGGCTGGCAGCTCATTGGCTATTATCAAATAGTGAAGAACACTATCATGTTCGAAATTTAATTTCATTATTACTTTATTGTTTGGAATAATAAAGCCTGTAGGATCGTTAGAAACAGTCACTGTGACCTTGTGAATGAAAACGGCAACTAAGGAATATGTGTGGGTTTTTAGTCAGCAAAAGTCTGATACTTCCTCTTGTTCCACCCAGAGTGGGAGAAGTTATTTGCATGTCACCTTCAAAAATAATCTTGGCCTGTAAATAATAATAATCATATTATTATTTATTTATTAATCAATTTCTAGAGCAGTGGTGGCTGAGTGGTAACGGGCCCGATCTACGAGTCATAGGTCACGGGTTCAAATCCAGCCAGGCGCATTACTTTGTGTAATTTAAACCAAAATTCAAAGACATGTGACATTCACCAACCCGCACTGGGCCCGCGTGGTGAGTTACGGCCCATTCCCACTCTTAGAAAGCAGGCCTGTGTCCCAGCAGTGGGAAAGTGGGAACATTAAAAGGCTGATGATGATGATGATGAATCAATTGCTTGCTATATTTACAGTGAATTAAAAATAAAATTTACAAAGCGTCTAATAAGCCAAATCTACAAAGTAAAAATACCAGGCAAGTGCGAGTCGGACTCGCGCACTGAGAGTTCTGTATAAAATAAACTATGAAAACAGTTCAATTCCCAAATTGAGTTACGAAGATTGTTCCGTTTTTTTTTTTTGATGTATCTACAAATTCACAGTTTTCAGATTTATCCTATACTTATGCTAGGTCAACGGAAAGTACCATATGAATTTTGATTCCCTTGAGAGTGTCGAAATACACGTTTTTTGTGATATAAACGGCCTCATCTTTTTTCCGTTAACTCAGAAATTTGATTTTTACTCAGCTTTAAGAGACCGTAGACTTAGTGTATGGTTTTAATTTCAACTCGGTACCTCCACGCGTTCCCGAGAAAAGGGTCTTGAAAGACAGACAGACAGACGGACAATAAAGTGATCCTATAAGGATTTAGTTTTTGCTATTGAGGTACGGAAACCAAAAAAATAATTCAAACATTACAACACACACACACACATATATATACGCGCATTTACATTATTTCAAGCTATCTCAACCTTATCCATGTTTTGGAGGCACATAATTTTGAAGCACATAAATAAACAGGCATCGTAAAGCAGTAACTGACATTCAATTTAAATTACTCGTACCTTAAATCTAGTCTGAATTAATAAACAGAAGTGTCTGTATCGTGCTTAGACTCCCAAATGTTCAGATTGGACTATAATTACGTATTCCGGATATATTCCCGCGCACGCCATATTCAAACATGGCGGATTGCATACACGGACGCACCTGGGACACGCTGGATTGGCGCCAAAACTAATCCCCGTACAAAGATATATCGCTATTAGATACGGCTCAGATGAGTTTTATTGTTTTTTATTTATATTGTTTTGAATAAAAATTTATATTGAAATATATGAAATCGTCTAGAATGGATAATATTTATTTTACAACTGTGCAATATTATTAATGCAACTACGGTTGAAAAATAAAGCTTGGTTTTAAGAAAAATAAATGTTGTTTTCAATCAGTTAAGAAGCTTATTTTTGCGAAGGTTTTTCAGTTAACTCCAGACTGGTATAAGTATTGATTATTCTTAATTTAGTTACGTGTTCAATGAAAATCTGTATCACTACATAGTATAAAATAAAGTCGCTTCCCGCTGTCTGTCCCTCTTCCCGCTGTATGATTAGATAAAACTACGCAACGGATTTTGATGCGGTTTTTTAATAGATAGAGTGATTTAAGAGGAAGGTTTATACGTATAATACACGCATAATATATTTAATATCACCATTGCACCTGTGCCACGCAGGTGCGGGTCGCTAGTTACCTATAAAAGGGTCGAGTAATTCAAACCACTCTTTAGTAATAAGCCTTTAATTAAGTGCGAAGTCATTGAGTAGCTGCTTAGCTAGTTTTTAGATTTCGTCAGTTCGCGCAAATAAATTGTTTTTTTTTTCTTTTCTTTCAAATAACTTTCCGCTCTTGGTGGAGCGTGAGGGAATGTCAGAATTTACTGACTAAAACTCACTGTGTTCCTACAGTTGTCTTTAACGTTCCAGGGCTACGATAACTCTTTCGAACAAATAATAATAGGCTGTGTTTTCAATTTAATATCTTTTATTCGTCTTTACTGTATCTCAAAAGTGCGGTATTTTTAGATATAATCTTAGCTTGAAAGAAACCTCTCGAAGTATCGACGACCTAACGCCTCCCCTTCCTCTCAAAGGTCCCTCAAAGCAAAAGTACTAAGTGCCAACACATTTGAGAAAACATGTTTTTTTCGAGATCGAGAGTATTCGAGAGCCGATTCTAAGCGACATTTCAATGGATTTCTGAAGCTTTATTTAGATTCCTTTTTTGAAATCTTACTAACTGAATGTTTATTTAATTAAAAGGCTTTTTTCCTAAGGGCAAACTTTTATCACCTTTTCAGGAAACGTTGTGACAGTTGGCGGCATTTTGTAGGAAAAAGCTACTTTCTTTATTAATTCAAAATTATTATGACAGTATATGTTAATTGGGAGTATTTTAATATATCAGTAGCATTATTAATCAATATACTATCAATAAATAAAAAAAAAATAAAAGACAAAAAAAAAACCTTAATAAGAAAAGTACAAGCCTCTTCCTGCAAAAACACTTGGATAAAAAAAAATATATAGATAAAAAGTCTGAAAAAGAAAATTTTCGCCATTATTCAATAATAATAGGAATCTCGACGTTGTAAAGTCTAAAACTATAAATCTAGATAGACCAAGTTTAAAAAGCCAGATCTCAAGCTGCCGAAAAAGTTTTGATGTTAGAACCAGCGATGCTATTCTTGGGCCGCACGCAACGAGAAAAAGAGATAGCGCTTGAACGCTCTGTTGGCATTCGGTAACTTCCGTCATTCACTCGATTATTTCGCAAAAACTTGTTCCAGGATATATGTGTTTTTTTGGTCTCAAAACATTGGCTTCAATCAAAAAGTTCGTATGAATAGTCACTTTTTTAATACCATAAGAAGATTGTAGACATTCCAATGTTTTTAGTGTTTGGCAGCAAATGTATCAAGTCAACCTTCTCGGCAATCTTCGCTGAGGTACAATACGGCCGACGTATCTTGACGAGTCCGAATTTTGTGCAGAAGGCTGCGCAGAAACTTTTTTTTAGGAACTAAATGGTGGGCATAAGGCGACGTGCGCGGGGCGGTGTTCTACGTTAGGAATTAACTATATTTAAACACAATTGACCCTTAAATCAATCAAATATCGCAATCGATTTTTAGTAATTTAGAATTTATTAATTTTTATTTATCTATGTATGTAAAAGAAAGTCGTGATAGTTACACTATTTATATGATTTCGCTGAAAATTGGTGGGAAGGTAGCTTAGAACCAGGAGAAGGACATGGGATATATTTTTTTATTCCATTAAATAAATAAAAAAACCGATACTTACTCATTTATTGGTATAAGGTAGAGTAGGGTAGAGCGGGAGCGAAGCTAGTATGACATATTAAACGAAATAGATTTACAAATATAGTTATCATTAGTAAACACTAATAAACACACTAATAAACACTGTTGTAACAAGTTGCGAAGACACTGGTGATACACCAATTTGACATCACAATATCCACTAGGAATCAACCTGCGAATAATTAAAACATCCACAGAAATTCATTCGAAAAAATCCCGACAGAAACTCTGTCTGGTTACTGATTATGCTTATTACGCTACGTGAGCAAAGCCGCTGGCACAAGCTAGTCTTGAATATCACAAGCTCATTCCGTCTTCACCTAACTGCAGTAACAAATTAATATTGCACTACCACGCTCGGCACTGCATTTAACTGGCATGTCGACATAGTGATTATATTAATTCGTAATAAGACCGCATAAGGACTCCGCTGAGAATAATATGCAGGAGTAGAAAGCAGGAGGCTGTAAGATTTGAAAGATTGTGTTGCAGGGATAATATTCTAAGCATAATAGGCCTTGTAATATTCCTACTGCTGTGACTCAGGCCTCATTTGATCCAGGATCGAATTGCGAATTGGTTGATGACATCTCTTCAATTTTTTGGTTCTAGGACAGTTTCCTCACGATGTTTTCTTTCACCATTTTGAGAGCAGTGGTGATAAAATAAATTTGACAAAGTAATGTGCTTGGCAGTTGTAAGTGGGGGCAGTTACCACTGGGCCACCTCCGCTCACACACTAATAGTAGTTACTCAAGCCCCAAGCGAACACCGCTGTCCGCACACCTATTGTCTTTCTATTGTGTCTCTAATTACGGTTAACAAAGAAATGAACAAAATTTGTATCAACATTGCCAATGATCTTCTCAGCTCGTTTCTCAATCGCCAGTTGAACGCAATTTATTTAAAACTAACCCACTGCACCGTAAGAGTTCACGCCAAAATATCACATCGAAATGCATCCGCTTCGCTTTACTCGTCTCTTTCTGCACCCACGTGCGTTTGTTTTTTCACATCGCGCCCCTTCGCTTCGCATTCTCTTTCACATTTAATTACTTACACAGGACACCGTGTAAGCTCTTCTAGTATTCATTCCACAACAGGGACACAGATTCACCTGCAATGCGTTATCGTGAACAAGTTTCCGTCTACCTAAGTACCTTTCCACTTAACAGAACATCTAGGTACTACCATTTAAATAATAGGAACTGGCTAGAATTAGTTGTTCGACAAACTAATGGATACTGTAGGGTAGATTTACTTCAACGTCCAATGCTGCATTAGTAAGTACCTTGACGGACTTATCGTATGTAGATGGAGTAATGGAAGACAAAGTTTTGGTTTAGTTAAGTTGGGTAGTTAGAAATGCTGAGTATGGTAAACGCGATATTAGATATTGGTGATTAGTTTTCTATAACTTGGTTAAGTTGTGGATTTTAGAAACAAACTAGCGACCCGCCCCAGCTTTGTACGGGTTCAATGGTATATCTATATATTGAAAAAACCGCTTAAAAATCCGTTGCGTAGTTTTAAAGATCTAGGCATACATAGGGACAGACAGCGGGAAGCGACTTTGTTTTATATATGTAGTGATAATAATGTAATGCAGGAAAATATTACTTTAGTTGTTAGTAATATTTGAAACACAGGATAATATGAACCCTATTCCTTGCATAGGTAGTATGCGAATGGGCTGTTTGGAGTGAGAGGTCATATGAGCTGGATTTGTTTACAACTAATATTAAAAAAGTAAAGAAAACATTAGCCGATCACTTTTTCTATACAAATTAACAAATTTTTTGTATTTATATTCTTTTAGAGTCGTATAATTGTCCTTGCGTTAACCTTAAGCTGTTGTCGTCTTAATTTTTGTCACTCACATTATTATAAGTGAAAACTTGTAAATGGCCGTTTTTACCTATTTTAAGTGTTTATTGTAACTATAAGCTGTAAGTTTTCCTATGAGTAATAAAATAAAATAAAATATCAGACTTTTACTGACCAAAACTCGCCTGTTGCCCTTTGCTGTTTCGTTTCCTTTTTAACCCGCGACGGAAAAGAGGTGTGTTATAAATTTGACGTGTCTGTCTGTCTGTGTGTATATCTGTCCGTGGCATCGTAGCTACAACACGAATCTAAATAATGTACTATTTCGATGTTGGGATAGATTTATGATAGCACAAGTTTAAACCTTCGTGGTTTTTAGTTGCTATTTAATATAGATAATCCTGTATTCTTTGTTTATATGATAAATAATTAAAAAAAAAAAACGATTGATTTTGATTCGGTGTTTTTTTTTGTTTGAAAACTGACGTAGTTTAAATGGTTCTTAGCAACAATTTATGAAGATCTGTGCAGGTATTCAAGGTCATCAGCTCGTTTGTTAACTGCAATAAGATTTTATTTTAATCTTTTGGATACGTAATTAGAGACACAATAGTAAGACGGAATAACTATCTGTAGGTCATAGGTGTGGGTTTCGAGCTGGAATCGAACCCGCGTCACGCAGCGCAGCAGCTAATCACTCAACCGCTAGGCCAACCATGCCGTTGATATCGTCGAATCTCTGTCCTAAGAGGCATCGGCGTTAAGGGGCCTCTCAATCGTGTTGCCATATCTTTAAAGCATTATACATGCATATAGTACGCGGCAAATAAATTGAACCATTTGCTATGGTTACGCGGGTCTCATTCAAAGTGGGGAACTGCGCGTAACCATAGCAAATGTTTGAACTTATTACCCACATACTATACGACCTGTCAATCGATGTTGCTACGATTTCATTGATAAAATGAGATAATGCCATTTGTCCTGCATAACCCTGTCTCCCTCTCACTACAGAATCACGTTAGTATTGATCATTGAGATAATAATGTTCTTGGCCCACCTGCTTACCATACAACATCTCGAACATTCTCTACTTGTCTCTAATGAAAACCCCAAACAACCCTCTCACAATTGTTACTAGATTAACCCAGTTCCGAAACAAATGAATAACTTAACATCACCACAGAGCAACAAGACGACTCAGCGGCCACTGTTAGAGTTGTCATTGTCAAAAACTTACCATACTAGCTAAAGGCCTCTTGTGTCTCTATGTAAACACGAGTGTCTCTAATTGCACACTCGTGTTCATACAGACACTCGATTATACACTGAGTGTACCACATAAAGTGTCGTAGTCTATTCGTACCTTAAAAATTGACAGCCCGTAATAATTTGACTAATTGTTTTACCTATTTTAAAAGGAGAAACTGACTGATTGACATATCAACGCACATTCAAAACTATTCGATTAAGGAATCTGCTATTTTGTACCCTTTTACGATATAGGCGAGCACTAAAAAAAGGGTTTTTAAAAATTCACCGCCTAAGGGGATGAAAAGGAGCTTCATTTCTTTTATGGAGAAACCTTTCACGCGGGCAACGCCGCCGGCAGAAGCTAGTAAAAGTACCAAAAAAAAAGTGGAGTTTTTCAAATCCGATCAATATTAAGCAAGTTAGTAACCTTTAAAATCTAGAGGAAGGGGAAACTGTCAAGTCACAGAAAACGGATGTACAAACTGAAATGTGACGTCACCGCCATTAGGTTACATGTGTACAAATTAGATAGCGATATGTTGCCACCACGCGCACACTCTCCTTGATACCAATATTTGAGATGCTGCTGATGCTGATGCTGATCATTTAATAATCAATTTTGATGCTGTTTTGAAAAAGTTTGTTTTTAGTTTTATTTGCTGTTTACTATAAAATATTTTACAGAAATTAACACACGAAAATACCCAGTTCTTAGTGTGTACTTACGCTCATAGCATCGGCATGAATGTTAATTGATTGCAGTCTTGGGTTGCCGTTGAAAACAATCTAGTCAAATGGAATATTATAGACGATGACAAACACAGTGCCAGTATATGATCCACCCTCTTTACTGTTCTGCACGCTCAACTACTTGCATCTTTCAGGGATAGAACGAGACACAAAAAGAGAAGAAGAGAAAAGTAAGATAAAGAGAGAGCAAGAAAGAAAGAAAAAAGAGAGAAGAGTGAGAGTAGAGTAAGTAAGTAGAGTTTTGTCATTTGACATAACTCTACTTACGAACAACCATACTTTTGATTTACACGAAATAAAAATACAAGTTAGTTAAAACGTTTCAAATAAGTTACTGCCGCTATGACAGTTCCTAGCTCTGTGACATCGCCGATCTCAGGAGACGTTCCTCAATCCTCAACCGGATCTAACTTAATTATACTGAATTCTAAATCTAATTAGTCAAACTGACCTATGTATATATTTTTGTTACCTGCTTGAAATATTAATGTAGGTAAAGGTAAACCAATTATAATTCCTATAATTATTCAGTAATTAATCAACCCTAATTATTGCTGCTGAAATTCAGTTTGGTAATATTGGAAATTGAATTATTTAATTCTGCTCGTTAGGATATGGTTTCTTTTTTTGTTTGTTATTAGGTTAGATTTATAGTGTTGTTTTCTTGCGAGATAGAAAAACATGAAACGTGTTTTGGAAATATTAATTTCGAATATCAACAATAAAACAATACATTTCGATACTTCGTTCGCAATCTATCAGTGTCTTTCCGTGAAAGAATAGTTCATAAGTTTACAAGAATTATTGTAAACTAACGGATTTTGAAATTACCTGATTACATACTTAAGAAAATGCTTTTACCTATTAGTCTTCGGAACTGAGTTTATATGTAGATGTTAATTGATAAGTTCAGCCCCCTAGCCAAGTTACGATCGTTTCGTCAAGCGTTAACGCTTGGAGTTGACCAATTATAGTTGGCCAATTAGTTCGCCCCCAATTCCTTTGTACTGACGTCATGTAAACGCTCAGTCACGTGGTTCGTGGCGATCACGTTTAACGAAACGAGCGTATCTAATAAAATCATCGTCATCTTCCTGTCCTTATCCCATGTTATTTGGAGTCAATACAACACGTTTTTTTCTTCCATTCAGTCCTGTCACCAGTCATGCTATCAGTAACTCCCTTTTCTTTCATATCACTGCTCACACAATGTCTAATAACATCATCATCATCATCATCATAATTTCAGCCGAAAGATATCCACTGTTGGACATAGGCCTCCCCCAAGTGTCACCACAATGAACAGTCTTGTGCATCTCGCATCCATCGGATTCCCGCAATCCTTACAAGATCATTGGTCCACCTTGTCCGGTCTTCCGAAACTGCGTCTTCCGGTACGTGGCCGCCACTCCAAAACCTTTCGTCCCCAACAGCCATCTGTTCTGCGAGCAATGTGCCCTGCCCATTGCCACTTAAGTCTAATAACTTGTTGCGTGATAAAAATATTACTGTCTGCAAAAAATATTGCTCAGTTGCGTTTTCGTATTTTGTGCAATTAATTATAATAAAAAGGCGACGTTCTTTCTGTGTAGGAAGCAATGACTAGTGTTAAACACTTTCATAGCTAACTGACCTTGTTCCACTAACGAGCGAAATTAATGTGAACATCACAATTACCAACACGCAACATACATTTAGTTTTGTAACAAATTGGATATTAATTAATTGCATTACCTGGCAGTAATATAGTAAAGCAGTGGTGGCCGAGTGGTAACGGCCCCGGCTTACGAGTTGTAGGTCGCGGGTCGAAACCCCGCCCAGCCGCAATACTTTGTGTAATTTATTTCATCACCACTGCTCTCAAAACGGTAAAGGAAAACATCGTGAGGAAACCGGCATGTCCTAGAACTAAAAATTCGAAGACACGTGACATCCACCAACCCGTACTGGGCCCGCGTGGTGAATTACGACCCAGTCCCTCTCCTAGAGAATGAGATGAATTGCTATGCTGTGCTATAATATAGTACACGCATTGCCACGAATAGAGAGAGATGGAGAAGTCTTGCAAAAGCCGCAACCAACCTACCAGACTATCCATGGCCACAACCAGCTTTAACTGAGAAGAAGAAGAATTACCTGGCAGTAAATAATACTCGTCGTTTTTTGAAAAAGGCTGACACACCGGTATTTAGTAACAGGGACAATCCTACTTCCCTCTGTCAAATAGTAAGGAGGTGGCGGATAGCGTGAGGGAGAGTAGATCCTCATTCCTCAGCTGCCGCAGATGATGCCCCGGACATCGGGAGTCTTAGGGCCAACGCTGCGTTGAGAGAGGGCGCGCGCGCGAGCACCCGTCGCGGCATGCCGCAGCGGTGTAATTTTGTATGGGACCGCGCGTGCGCCCACTTAACGCGGTGTTGGCCCTTAGGGCGATATCCGGTCACCGTGGGCGCGTGTTTGCAGACGACCAGCAATGCTGCTAGTACCATGATGAAAAGTATGAAATGGATACTAGTGGTCCTGGAACGCAAAAGGCAACTGAAGAAACATAGGTGTGGTTTTAGTCAATTAATTAATTTTTTGTTTTAGTCTGACACGCTCTGTCGCCCCCACCCTAGAGCGGGAGAAAGAATGATTTCCCACCATGAAAAAGCCGAGTTACATAAAAACACGTAACTCATTAAAATCCATAGTCCAATAAAAAGAATTTTAAATTTTCTAAAAGTAGGTACCTCATATCTTTATGAAAATTTCAACACGCACAAATACAACTTCGGACTTGACTGACGGTTAATTTACATTACATCTTAATTGTTAAGTAATAAAGTTTATTATTCTATCACAAGTAAAGTAATCTGAGACTCCTTAATGAAGTTCAGAAATTAAGAATCGGAATTCGTTTATAAGGAGAAAAGAAAGTTTTAAAATTCAATAGCAATTCCTGTTTCGCTTCAGTTGAAAACCAGCGAGAACCAAAAAAAAAAATCGAAGGACACAGAGGAACAGATCGGAGATCAGTGGTGCTATTCAATAAGAAAACGCAGCGCTGCCTCAACGACGAACACCCAAATAGCATAAATTGGATTGTCAACCTAATTTCCCTTCACATTTCAATATTTGGATGTCCGTCGTTGCGGCAGCACTGCGTTTTCTTAGAGAATAGCACCACAGATCGGGGATCGGAAGTACATAGGACGGAGTACGGGACATAGTCTGCCCATGTGCCAAAATTCATCCCAAATCATTTAGCCACACACACACACACATACCTGCTCACAAACTTTTGTCTTTATAATAAAATTAGTGTGATCTTATAGCCATAAATTCTTGGTTCTTGAAAGTGATGGTGTTAAACAAGTTAAAACCGGCTAGTGATGTGAAAATCTTGGGCCGTGGGGCTCGAGTGCTCATACGCTTTTTAAAGAACTATGCAAACGCTTAGTTGACACTTCGCGTGACCCATTGGCTGGCTTTTACCTCGCTTACAGATTAAACATTGCCATACAGCGTGGCAATGCCGCCAGACTTTTGGGCACACTTCCAGTCGACAGCGATGCGGAGGAGTTTTATGATGCCATATTTTAGTTAAGAGTAGTCTTTAGTGTATATATAGATTTAATCAGTAAGTGTTTTATGTATTATAATTTTGTATTTATGGTTAGTAAAACATCTGTAGAAAAGGTAACAAATAAATAAATAAATAATGTTACTGTGGTTCAAATTATTTCGATATTAAAACTAGTGTCGACAACTAAACTAACTATAACATTAATTCCACTATAAGTGCAAAACCCATTACTTATTTTAACGACGAGTTATAAAGGCTATTAGAACCCTCATAAAGTTTCATTATTTTTAATACTTTACGTAATTTCCTAAAGGTGTTAACCCTTATCTGCGAGTTGACACTTGAGAAGCAGTGTTGCCAGACTAATACTTAAAAGGGATATTACTTTTACTGGCTCATAAATTACGTCAGATTTTATGGTCTTATCATTTCTTTACTAATTTATGGCTTTTTCTTATTACAGGTAAGGTTCATGGGTGTTTTGGCGATAAATCGGTGTTCCTATTGATTACCGTGTCTGTAAGTTTATAGAATCTATTTATTTTATTATTTTACCAACTTCTAAAAGGAAAGGGGTTTTTTATGGTGAGTGAAAATCATCCAATGACATCCCTCGCCCTTGGTCGGAGCGGGAGATAGTGTCAGACTCTTAATGACTTAAAAAGTTATCCTGTTCCTACGTTGCCTTTCATACCGGGGCCGAGCCTTCTTTTCAGAAGCCGACGCTTGGCCCAAGCGTCCAGTAGGCTTCGAACCTGCCTGCTAGCAGGCTGGGCCTCTTTATTATAATCTGTTATAGTCCTTTTATTTTAATAACACACTTGGTTATAAGAAACCTTTTTGGTAACCCTGTGGACTAACCCTCCTTTGCTTGACTTTCAATGAATATAAAACTAAAAAGTTGTCAAACTTCGTCATGAATTTTCAGTGGTTTCAGAATGTATTTTCCAAAGTACCTACAAAAGTTTTACGATTATGCATGATTTTCACCTTGTAGACACTTTATCCTCGCTCAGTTGAGAAAGCTATAACTTAAATCGACTTTTTCTTGAAGTTTGCAACATGGTCCATAAATTTAAATAGCAAAGATAACGATAAAACCTTATAGTATTTTTTGTTTCACGATTATTATCTCAAATTGAAATCTCTTAGCTCATTAAAAACTGTTTAAAAAAAAACTAATTTACCTTTTAATTTGTTTTTAGAATATTATGACCAGCGTTGACAGACGTCCCGATTTTTGCGGGACGTCCCGATTTTTAAATAAAAATTAAATGGCACGGGACTGGCTTAGTCCCGCTTTTCAGGGAAGTCCCTACCTACCATAACTCGACTGTGCGTGCAGCATGGCAGGGTGACACAGTCAATGTGAACTGGCCGCCTGCCGATAGAGTAAATCTAATTAAAAATAGTTTTCTATAACTATTTATGCCATCTATTGTAACGTACACGTAATTTAAATAATCAGAAAAAAATATTTTGTAGTAAATGGACTGATTACGTATACTTTTTTTTATGATGTCCCGCTTTCGATGGAAGAATCCCGCTTTTTTTACTAAGGCAGTTTCAAAATCCCGACTTGCCATAGAAAAAATCTGGCAACGCTGATTATGACAATAGTCAATAGCACATACTTTTTTTTAATACATAACATTTTATTCACTAGTAACATTATCTCAAATACCAAAATGGCGACTGTCAAAAGTGACATTTTTACGCGCCAAAGTTTGGCGCCAGTTCATAACAATATCGCGACATAGAGATACCTGCACGCATAGTTAGTTTTAATTAAACCCCTTTGTCGTGTGCCGACGCTTTAATCATTTAACTGAGCGTTATAAACGGCTTTTCATTTACGAGAGACAACACATATGATGGGATTATCAAAATTTTATTTTTGTTTTTCGTTGTTTGTGTGTTAGCATATTTTGTTCGTGTGTTTATTTTAGTTTTGTACTTTACAGTTAGTAAAAATAGGTTTGCTTTTGCGGTCAGTTTTTTTGCTGTCCAAGCCAAGTTCATACAAAAATCTTTCAAAAGTCTGTCAGTAGCTGAAACCTACAATTTTTTAGCCAATAGTGTATAGGTTACTTCTAGGCAAGCGTGCTCTGTCGTCGACCAACATCAGGTGAGATACTGGTCAAAATAATGTAAGCATAAAAATAATAAATTAAAAAAAAAAACTAGTTCACTAGTTTTCGTTTAGTTTGTAATTATCAGGGTAAATTTGCCAATATTCGGAACAATATGAATATAAAAAATCCATGAAGTCATGTCTGTTCAACCATTCTCAAGTGATGCGCTTACAAAAAAACAATATTACGTTTATATATATATATATTATATAGATAATAATTACATTATTACTTGAAAGCTCTCGTAACTTTACCACAGGAAGCTAATAGACCATTCAAATGATTGGGTCAATTAACATTCACAGCCTCTTTCCGATAAAAAAGAACCGTTTCCTTTCGGGCAAAAGTTTCGAAATTTGAAATTTAGGGGTAGATTAAAACCTCCTTCATTAAACTTGGGGAAGCTCTTATAAAGTTCTTCGACCAATTCTTTTGCGCTCAGCTGTAATGAAACACAGCATAAATTATTATGAAATTTCTTCTCAACATGAACAGCCAATTTTTTGGCAGAAAGTACCTGTCTAAATTTCTGGACGGTTTTTTTTAGTTTGGAAGTCATCAAGTTACTTCAAATATCGTCATACTTTTACTGACTAAAACCCAATTGTGTTCCTTCAGTTGCCTTTCCAAAGAAAGAAAAACAATTTATTTGTGGGATATGACGAATTTTAAGGCTAGCTTACAAATTATAAAAAATCAATAGGGAAAATATGCGCCATGTCCACGTAAAATGGCCGAACACTCAGCATAATACCGTGGCCACATGCGACGAGTCTATAGCGCTAGTTTTCAGTGTGGGCCAAAGACGTCGTAACGATATGGTGTGCAAATAGATTTGAGTAGAATAAAAAAAAATTAGATAATGTCATAAATGAATTAAAAAACAAGAGGAAATACATAACCTTTTTTAAAGTGGCAACATTACGTCGCGTCCACAGCATAGACGCGACAAAGGTGAGAGGTTATGACGCTACGTCATTGTAATGAAACTGTGGAAATGGAAATTCAAAAAGATGTAATGTATGATTTTTCTATTTATGTTGTGTTCCAAGGCCAAAATGATTCTTTTAAAAAAATCCCGCATTTTTTTGGGTTGAAATCATCCAATGACTTCTCTCGCCCTGGATGGAGTGAAGGGCGTGTCAGGCTTTTACTGACTAAAACCACGCCTGTCTCCTTCATTTGCCTTTTTCGTGCTATTACTACGGTTTTCCGATTCAGAGATTTCGACGGTATTGTTAAGTTTTATCCCCAGATCATTTATTCAAGCCGCAACTCGCTTGCAGATACTATAAATTCCATATGTGGAAACAGAATTTGCAATATACACAGATTCTTTGTGGCCAGCTTTCAGTTATTGAGTCATTTCTATTCTGAACTCAATGTGAGAAAGCTCCATGCTTCTTTCCATTTCGAGAGAGTATCGGCTACTTATCATGCTTTAGTTTTTAGATTTTGGCAACTGCGCAATAGTTAGCTGTCACGATTGATTTATGTAATATCTACAACTTCGATCCAAAAATCCAGACGAATTGCAGTCTATTTATTTTGTTTTATTGGCTCATAAATTGTTCTCTATGTTACGGCCATCTTTAAATGTAAAACTTTTAGTTCCAGGATATAAATAGCATTTTTATCCTGGAACTAAATCAAATTCACACATTTTACACCTGCATTCTCATAAAAAAATCACCACAAAATTCACACATTCTACTGAATAAAAAATCATTTACGAAAAAAAAACCGACTTCACTAAAAAAAAAGCACTAAAAGGATCAAAATAACTTTAATTTCAGCTGTCGTTGTTTCCCGTTTTTGTTTTTTACCTATTTAACACCGACTTCCGAAATTAAAGTTATTTTGATCCTTTTAGTGTTTTTTTTTTAGTAAAGTCGATTATATCGGTACATAAACGACGGAGTTCTGAGGTAACGAACATAAAAAAAAATGCAACCGAATTTATAACCTCCTCCTTTTTTTGAAGTCGGTTAAAAAGACAACAACATAAAGTACTAGAAATAAAAACAAGTTTCAACTATCTGCTGGACGCACACGCAAGAACTAAATACAGCAAAAAAAAAAAACAATACAGTATTTTTTTCCCGTAATTAGTTCTTGAAGGAGCACGGCTGTTTAGTGATTTATTGTAAGAAGCGTGATAATATAAAAAGATATAAATCTAAATTAAACAAGAAGACATGTACTCGTATATAATAGTATACACCGTTAAATTTTGGTTGTTTTAATCCCGTGGAGGGTCGATTCGGTACATGAAACACTATCGATTTGTAAAGATAAAATTAAAAAATAAAGTAGATACTTTTAGATCGCGTTTAATTAGTATTAAACATAGAAATAGTCCCGGAACTATTTTAAATCGCGGCTCTTTGTAAGTGAACCTTAATTGTTCAGAGAATGAAATTCCTTAAACCTATTTTCCAAAGTCTTACGTGTTATTGAAATACGTAGTTTTCAACGCTTCCAACACGTTTGATCCGACACTTGAGCAATATCGCCATATTGCTTGAAGTTCTTTTCAACTCATGTGAAAGGAGATCGTGTTTCAGAACACGTAATTGTCTGAAGACGTTGCCTATCGCTGTAAGGCTGTATATTTATTTACTATTGTAAAGCCTTTCTATTGTGTATAGATAGCTACTCCATCGGTGTAGGTACTTAACTATGTAAACGTAAACCGTCTTGCTATGTCTTTTTATTAAAAAAAGATCGTATAGAAGACATACAATGATTATTTAAATTTAGTTATTTACCTAACATCGGTTTAGGTAAATAGCTATTTGTAAACATTTTTCGATAACATTTTTAGACAATGTTTACATAAAAGACATGTACTTAAAGATGGTTTACATTTAGTTAAGTACTTAAAAAGATGGAGCATGGGTATACTGTTTACTGTACACCAGTAGGAGCATTACAAACAGTAGGAGCTAAAAATTAATAGGGTGTAACAATGGACGGTCTTATCACTACAAGCGATCTTTTCCAGAAATCTTTACCTCCTCTCGACACATATAATATGTTCAAACTAAATATATATATTTTAGTCCACTTAGGCCTTATAAAACGTCAAAAACTAGTGCACGGTACTAATTGCTCGTTTCTTATGGAGAAGAAACTGCTAGAAACTTCATAGTTACTTTTTAAAAAATAATTATTGTTTATACAATATTCCCATCTTCCTCCCCTTTACTGAGGCTCGTGAGGTTCCCGCTGGATTAACTCCTTATTGATGGTGTCTCGCCTTGTGTGACGGTTCTTGGCGTCATGAAGTGCGACGTGTAATTGTTTATCCAGTGTGGTGCGGACCTGACCTGCCCATCTTTTTGGGCTGTGGCCCCTTGGTCGTTTACCATGAACCGTGCATATTTCTATATTGCAATATTAATTAACATGAGAGGGCAGTATAGAGTAGACCGCGTGTCCCAAATAAGTAGAATAAAAAAAAAACAGTATCTGTCGTCTAGTGTCGCCTGCAAAAACATGGATATCTGTTCTGATATTCAAAAGTAATTTATTTAATTAACAAATGATAATGCCACATTTTTAACCAAAAATCTTAATGAAAACCCTGTTGCACTCTAAATTCTCTTCTTCTTCGTACACACACAGCCAGTTTCACACTTCCAGCCGTTATGATGGCTGCTTCTCTGTTACTGCAGTGCGTCCTTGGAACTCTCTCCCACACTCCATACGTGACAGCCGTTCTCTGGAGATCTTCAAGGGGAAAATTAAAGAGCATTTTCTTTCTCAAGAGCATTTTCTTTTTTTATATAAGTATGTTTGTATTTATGTATGTTTACGTATTATTCAATTCCTATTTTTTTGCGTTTTTTTTTTTTGTTATTTTAAAATTGTACTCTGGATCTTACCCTCTAATGTGATCTCTCACTATCACTCAATGGTTTGCTGGAAGAAAACTCAACTTTGAGTTAAGCTCGCCTTTGTACATAAATTTTGTAATCCACTTTGTTCTTGTTGTATCTTGTTTTGGTGTACAATAAAGAATTAAGAAAAAAAGAATTAAGAATGTAAAAGTTTTTTTATTACATCATCTCTAATATTACATTTGTCTTTTGCCAGTTTTCGCCCCCGTGAAAGTAAGTTACTCCATAAAAAATTTGGCCACCCGTTTTTTTCGATTCTCCGTTTCACTACCTCCTGTATTATGTTAAGTTCTTACGATCCGTTTTAAACTTGTCTGGTAAATATCTCCGCAAGCGATAAGACCGCCATTGTACAATGTATAACTTACACAAAAACTCAAATCTATAGGAGATTTATGTTCGTAAGTTGTATTACTTTTTTGGTGTCCTTTAAAGTATATTCTATTCTATTGTGGGTGAATTTTAGAAAATCATTTCTTAGCGCTTTCCTACGTCATAATAACTATCTGCGTACAAATTTCATTCAGTGGTTTTAGCTTTGTGTGGACCTTATTTATTGGTTGGACTAACCAACCGATTCATCAACACGGTTGCTTTTTATATGTATAAGTATAGGTAACTAGCTTGTACCAACGGCTTCGCCCGCATTAAAATAGTAAATAAACTTACTTTCGGGATAAGAGGTATCCTTTGCTCTATTCCAGGACATGTTACACCCCTGTTCTAATATTCATCCAAATCTAATCCGTTCAGCCGTTTGACCGTGAAGGAATAACATACTTTCACCTTTATTATTATAAAGGTGATTATATTTGTACCCGTTTATTTTATACAATACAGTATATTTTGTTCTGTATCTATCTACTTAAATGTCACAGTACGTTCACAATACAGGGACATACTACAGTACTTAATCATAAAACAATAGCAGAACTAAAATTATTACACTAACAACTAACAACAGTTCTCAAAGACCGTTTGTCCCGGCTCTACGACCGTTTCCCAGTAACACCTATCTCCGAGTTAATTGTGCCACAAACTAGTCGTTACGGCTAGCCGGTCCCAGCTGCATCTCTTTTATTAAACCCAAGTTCCATGTCTCTTGCTTATTTTGCTTTGTATTGTATTAAAATGTTTAATGTTAGCAGAATTTTATCTCTAGAATGCAACTTTTATAAATGCAAACATAATTTATTTTAAAATAGTGGCATATTCCAAGTCCGACAGCTATTTTCAAATTTAAAATGTAACGGTCTCGCTTCGAATTCTCTTTTCGAATTTAAATTAAACCCGTCGTTCCATTTTCGTTTGATGTCGGCTGCAATTTTCAGCCAGTGTTGTCGAAAACCAGAGACATTCTCATTCGTTTTCCGGACGACATTGGAAACAAGCTAATTTGTGTATCAGTACAAATTCCCGTGAGGGCCGTTTGGCAAGAAGCCATTTAAAAGTTTGCACATAATTTTTTCGTCTTGTCCCTTGGGCCCCACTGCTCTCGCCTTCGGACTTGCTGTTGGGCAATTAAACTTTTTGTCGGCGATAACTTCACTCGAGCAGGAATACATTAAGCATGAAGGGTAAGAAGAAAGAAAAGACTGTCAGTAGAAATGCGTGCGATAAACAAATGAAATAAGAATGGCATTCCGTATTTCATCGTTATTACTTTAATCGAATTTGCAAACTTCCTAAAGAGCTCACTACAAAGTTAATTCTTTAAAAGCCAGTGGTGTAGTCTGTGGTCTGTAATAGGTAAAATATTTAAATCTCTACATTTCTAGCTAATTTTACTGCAAATTTTGAACTAAAGTAATCATATAAGTTTTTTTTAGGTAAAAATTTGAATCTTTTTCTGGATTTCTGGTCCCTGATAGCTACAAAGAAGCCAGTGTATAAAAGGTGTAACAAAACCGTTAAATAGACCTTTGAAATCACGAGGATCTAATAATAGCCTTGCCAACGTACAAAATAAAGAACCTTTCCAGTAAATCCCGAGCTAGCGGTGTTCTCCGAACGAAGTAGGTACAGCTATTTTATATGGCTCACTTTTATTTCTCTGTTATAGCCTAACTTAGATACTTACTGCAATTTATATTTAAATATTTACAACGTTTTATTTACCCTTTTTGATTAATAGGACATTAACTGCGAAGTTTATTTCTAGAGCTTACTTTTATGACTATGTTTAAGAGATTTCATGTACATTTTAGGATGGATCTCTTTTCTACGATACAATCTTACATTGTTGCGTTTAAAATTATCTAGATAGTTTCGCCTCAGAGTCCTGTGGGTAATAAAAGTGGGATTTAGTGGCGGAACTTTTGAACTCTGTGAGAACTATAATGTACTAGCTGAAGTCAGTTGCCTCGCCCGCGTGAAAGTAGAAAATTATCCAAAGATATGTTCCCTTGGAAATATGCTTTTGAAGTAAAAAATATTTCATCTAAATCCAAAAGTAACAAACTTACATACTCCAAACTGTTGCCTTTAGAATATTAGTATAATGTCACCGACGACCTGGTGAGGGTCACGGGAACCCGATGGATTTGAGACACATAGCACCGGTCATTATGGCGACACTTGGGGAAAGCTTAAGCCCAACAGTGGACTATGGTAAAACTTTAAGAAATGATCATAAATCATTTGTACCTGTTAACTGTAAAATTAAAATATTTACTCAAAAACTGATGGTCGGTAAGTTTTTTGTAGCCACTTTAAAGGTAGGTACTTCTAAATACCTAAAACTGTTCATATATTTTTTAATAACACAACAAACACGTTTTAACTTAATAATAATTTGAAATCAAGATAGAATAGACTACTTCTAGGTAGGCGTGTCCCACCGTCGGCCACATCATCGCATCACCAGTTGAGATAGTAATCTAACATAAGCCTATCAATAGTAAAAAAAGCCAGTCAAAACCAGTTTTGACTCATTGTAAATATGGACTATAACACATACCTAAGCTAAGAACAAAAAACATTCTAAAACCGTCGAACCTTTCAATATCTTCTATAACACGTATGATCATTGATCCCCTCTCTTTTTCATTTTAAAATAAATTTCGTCGAACCAATTTTCTATCAGCGACTCATCCAATCACTTCAGAGGTAGACTGCCAATCGATCACACGTCATCGAGCCTTTCTACCTTATTATCATAAAAAACCTTCTTGCAAACCTACTTAAGCTTTTTAAATATTCATGGCTGGATCCTACTCGGTCCATTTTCATTAGCGTCTAATAAATATGTACGCAATCTCAAGGTTGAGAGAATGCGAATAAAAGCTACATAATTTCTTGGAAATTAGGGGTTGTGTCATCTGATACAGGAGTCGCAGCGGGCGTCGGGAATCGGGCTTGCAGGTGGCGAGTAATGCGTAGCTCGCCGTTCAGCGTTCCGATAAGGCCCGCCTGAGTCGACTGTGTGTAGTGTTCTACGCGCTTCAGAGACATGTCAGCGAAATGGATGGAGCACACTAGGGTCGACGCTTGCTGGATCTTCGAAAGGCTTACCGTGGCTTTGGAATGCAGAGGGTAGCTAAAAAAACACGGAGTACAGTCAGACAAACTTCCTCACGTGTCGCCCAGAGCAGGAAAAAGAAAGTTATTTTATTAAAGGGGATGTGTCATCTGTTTCTTTGCACAGTTCTATATAAAGGTGTCAATGCCTGATTGTTTGAGGGACTGTAATAAAGACGACATGACGCTCGGGGCCTCTAATGGCTGTCATATGAGCATGTGGTGTGTGTTATAAGTTACAGACGGCTAACGTTTTCCTTTATTTTGTAGTTACTGTAACTAGAAACAAGTCAGCGGAATTTATACGCGCAACACATTTAAATAATGGCGCCCAACGCGGGACTTTGGCTTCTGTAAATCATTTGCAAAATACGGAGAGATACATGTATATCTAACTAGCCGCAACATAATTTATAGTTAACAAACACTACCAAGGAAATTTGATGTGGTAATATTGCAAATTATCATTATGGAGGCTTATTGGCGCCCAGCGAGCAACTGACCCGTCTATAATTTACACCGGACAGCCTCAATCCATTGTCAAGGGAAATTACCTAGACGTCGTCCGGTCACATCCACTCCGTCATGCGTCATGAATTCAGAGCCTTCGGGACACGGAATCAGATTGACTGGGCAAACCTCAGCTGATCGATTAAGCTAATGACTTGCTAAGCCGCGCCGTCGTTGGAGATAAATAGAAATAAGATAATTAATTTTGTGTCGTATGTTATCGTGTACTTATAAAATACTCGAGCAAAGTTAAGCTGAAGAGTAAATTTAAGAATGTATCCAATATATTTTATTCAAGATATAAAATGACGATACTTGATGCCTGTTGGAGCGCTTTGCTGAGATTTTTCTTCTACTACTACGGAAGATTGTGGAACAACAAAATTTTATTTTATTTGTAAACTTGAAAATGCTTACATATTCCCCACACGACCTCCAAAAACAACTTTCCATAATTTAAATCCTCAATTCGATTAAGGGCTGACGTTCGATAAAATAAATTTTCCGCTTTATTCAGGTAGAGAGGGTAGTTTATATAAATTGTCCGTCAACAACGCCCAAAGGATACCCTCCTGTTGTGATTACACGTCCGAAGCCATTTCTACTATTGTGTACTCACTTATCAAGGCTATTTTGAAGAGAAAGCTTTTCTGCAAAGGTCTGAATTCGACTAAAACTGTTTACAAACAGTTTTTGTTGAATAATAGTTTCGTTTAACGTTGATTGAAGAAAGTTTAAAGGGATTTGGTTAAGTGCGATCAATGTTTTTTTTGTCACCCAGATAAAATGGATCGGTTGACTATCTTGAAGGTCACCGTTGTAAGATCAGAGATATATATATATATATATATAAATTTTATGATATAGTGCTTGATTGCGATCTCTCCTGATGGTAAGCAGTGATCCAATCGTTCATGGTGAAGCACACCAGTTCATTAAGAGCCTAATCACTGTAGACTTGAAGACACTTAATTGGAATTTATACTTTTATTCTTACCTACTAATACAATAAAGCAAAAAGATTTCTTTTTGTTTTTGAAGTGTGTAAACGCACTAATCTATGGAACTATCAATCGGATTAGAAACAATATTTAAGTGTGTGGAATAGATAAGTTCAAAACAAATAGTTTAGGATTAATGAACATCACTACGAGTGACAAAAGCGGAGCAATAACCAAAGACACGGATGAAACCGCAAGGGACAACTGTATCTATATACAATTGAATATATCAATCTCCGAAATAGCAACACAGAAGCTCTCATCGCCGTGTTGATTACAGGTGTCGGGTTGGGGTCGAAATAAATCAAAACAGGAATGAAGAGATATCAATCTAATCCCCAACCGCCACAATACCGTGCGGGTGAGAGTTTCAGAGAATTCCCGCTCAATTTTGATAAATGTATTCCACTGTTCCGTATGATTCAATTCTATAGAATATTTGAATTAAGGCCATACTTGAATCAGCTGAAAAGATTAATTGTATTTGAATAAAGAACAAAAGGGCAACTCATTAAATATTCACTGTATACACGAAAAACGTAACAGATGGGTTTGCAGAAAAAAACACAATTAAAACGAAATGCTTTGTTACGTCCAAACAATTTGTGCTTAGCAAAAACTTTAGAGTCCGGCCATGTACTGCTAAGCAATTATTTTATTCATACAATTAGGGAGCTATACGGGCGGAATAAGTAAATGTTACCCTAACGCTGCTGTGACCTAATCCCTGATAAATTCCCCGGTGCAGACAGGTTCGGATTAGAGAGAATCCTGGTGTTGTATTCTGATTGACCTTTTCCCATTCCACAGCTCTGTTCTATGCTTTTTTTTAAAGTTGAAAATCATCTAATGCTTTCTTCTGGTCTAGGGTGGAGCGAGAAGGCTTATCAGACTTTTACTGACTAAACCTACACTTATGTTGATTCAGTTGCCTTTTGCGTTGTAGGATCATGAGTATCCCCTTTGCCACATTTGGGCCGATGCTTGTTAATGTAGCAAGCATCGGCCCTAATGTGACCCTTTAAGGAGCGCGTGGACACTACGTGCCGTGAACGACTCGGGTTCAGTCCTTATAGGACGAGTGGACGGCGAGCTACCCTTTGCTATGCCTGCAATAAAGGTTTCCAGAGGAACGAAATTTTCGCTGCAGTTTCCCCATCTACACGTGCGAGGAGTCTTTTGCAAAGGTTGATTTTTGATTGCATAGTACATTTTGATACCAGTGGAGAGAGTAGGTAATTGTGACCAAGATGGATTCGCCCAAGCTGCAGGCGTGAGTGTTATGAAGCCGACTGCTCTAGTGACAAATTTCTACTTGTATCAAACGATATTTTTCAATACACTTACGAAGAAATAAATGAATGGGGATTGACGATTGACTCGTGGGAGGTCACTTAGCTCCCAACCTGATACAATAAATTGTGGTGTAGGTGAGCTCGCGTACTTTTCAGCACTAGTGCAGAAAACAGTAAATTGCTTGCTTAAAAGCGGGTTATCGAGTAAGTGCATTGGAAAAAAGTTAAATTATCGCGTTTGATCGTCGGCATGTGTATCGCAGTTGGAACTGGACAAAGGACAGCCGGTGGCAGTTCATGGTCGATTGGTTTTCGATGACAATGTCCCCGAATTGTTTGCAAGACTTTCTTTTAAACCCAGTTATGGAACTAGTTCAATGCTTTCAAAAAGCTAGCGTACGTTAAACCTATGCCCTCTTTGAAATCGTCTATTGAACTGAACTCGTATAAAGGATATTTTCAACTTTAAATAAAACTAAAAATGTATTCCAATTTTCGAACTGGAGAAGTATATTTATATATATGTTTTAATTTATATAAATTAGTGCTTGACTGCGATTCCACTTCCGGCTTCGGCCCGGCTGGGCCCCCACAGTATGCTGACAACTCCTTGAGGCGCGCTGGAACAATGCGCGCCGTCGACGACTTGGACTCGGACTGGACTGTTACCGGACGTACAGACAGCGAGCTACCCCTTGCTCGTCGTCCGTAAGCCCGCGGTTGCCCTTTGGGTGACTTTAATATCAAATATATATTCAATACCGACGCCATAGATGTCGCTACTGACATAAATATACGGTATACACGCATGGATAACTGTTCCCTTGGTGATGGGCCTTATCATAGCCTAATGGGACGTAACGTATGGCATATTTGATGCCAGTCCAGCGCTCTTGCATAAAATAGCCATTGCAATAAGAATTTGTTACTGTTATTTATGAAAGCGAAATGTTTTCATCTCATTTAGCTTTATGGTTGTTATTAAGATGTTATGAACGCTGTTTCGGTGGAGTTCAAGGGTTCAAGATGTACACCGTTAAATTTTGATCGTTTTAATCCCGTGGAGGGTTGATCTGGTACATGAAACACTATCAATTTGTAAAGGTAAATATTTGTATGGCCTTTTTTTGGTGGGAAATCATCTAATGACTTCTCTCGCTTTAGGGTGGAGCGGGTGTTCTACGTTTACTGACTAAAACCCACTCCTATGTTTAAAAATCCCACCCAAAAACCTCACACACAAAAAAAAGTATCCTTCGTCTCATAACAAAATATAGTAATTTTTTGAGTGAAGTAGCCGGTCCGATTGACCTTAAACTTCAATAGTCTATGGACCAATAAATTAACACCACTAAACGACACGCTTACACCATAGACAAACATGCAATATAGAGGAGTGCCTTGTTTAGACTGGCCAGTGGCTCTCCACACAATGGTCGGTAATACTTACTTGAAACTAGCGATGGTAAACTGAAGAATTTAGTATAACAACTACATTGTGTAAAATTGTTATGGCTACAGTCAAGAATGAGATGCTACTTTATCACTAGACATATATTTTCTACATTACGCGAGTGAAGCCGCCGGCAGAAGTTAGTATGTGTCGGCGCATGATGGCCATCGATATTGACGTCACACAAAATTCACAGTAATATAGAATGATAGGAAATGTTATAGTGATAATAACAAAATACCTTACTTCAGTTCAAGGTGTTTATTCCAATGGCGGCGAAAGAGTGTGTTTCAAAACACATTACATCGGTTTTTATACACAGAAATTGACAAGCATCAAAATTCACAATGAAGGTAGAAAACTATTTTAAATAAATATAACGGAAATCGTCACAGTAAATTCTTATTTAAACATGGCCGGATGCTCTGATATTTTAAAGAAATAAAAAGGAACTGGTCAAGTTAAATCCTCACAAGTTTAACCGGGTACTGTAATATGTTTTTAAAATAAGAAAGGAAGTCGTCATTTGATTCGTTATAAATTGAACAGGATGTTGTAATATTTAAAATAAATCGAAAGGAAGTTATTAAATTAAATCCTTATATAAATTCAACAGGATATCGCAATATTTTAAATAATTCGAAGGAATGTTATCAAATTAAATCCTAGTTTAAATTCAACAGGATATTGCAATATTTTAAAAGAAATAAACAGGAAGTGACCAAATTAAATCCATATCAAAATTATCAAATATTGGTTTTGCGCCCATACGGCCATTCTGATTTCAGCGCGCTCTCTGCGCTGTACAAAACTTTACATTAACTCATTATCACCCTTATTGGGTTTAGTCTTCATTATAGAGCATCCGACATTTTACATGCAATCTATATCACTCAGATCGGGTTAGCCTGAAATTATACAACATTAAACATTGTGTGGGAATCACCCTTGTCGGGTTAGCCCAAAAATACACAGCGTCAAACATTTTACCTGCGTCACCACATAGGGTTAGCCCAAAATCAAACATTACCAAATTTATTTTATCGACGTCACCCATAAGGGTTAGCCAAAAATTACACAGTGTCAAACATCTTATTGGCGTCAACCACATAGGGTTAGCCCAAAATCTAACGTTATCAAACATTTTATCAGCGTCACCCACATTGGGTTAGCCCAATATCAAACAGTATCAAACAGCATCAAACATTTTATCGGCGTCACCCATACAGGGTTAGCCCAAAATTACACAGTATCAAACATTTGGTGTGAATTGGCTGATTGACATTACATGGCATAACTCGCCTTTTAGTCCTAACTTGGCAATCACCCGCCTAGGATCTAGCCATACCAAATGGCATCACCCGCCTTGGATATAGCCCCCTAACTAGCATCACCCGCCTTGGATCTAGCCATACTCCATGGCGTCACCCGCATTGGATCAGCTCTGGTAAGGGAAAAAGGATACGCATGGTGGCCAGCCAGCGTAATGGGTGGGAAAGGGACTAATTAAGCTAATGATTCTAGATCGCGCTTAAAGTAAAAATGGTTTGAATAGGTTCGAACCAAGAAATCAATATTTGTAATTTATTTTAAAAGCAATAAGCCAATTCACATTATAACCACCTAGCTACGGCATCACCCGCCTTGGATCTAGCCATATTCCTTCATGGCGTCACCCGCATAGGATATAGCCCCCCTAACTAGCATCACCCGCCTTGGATCTAGCCATATCTCATGGCGTCACCCGCATTGGATCAGCTCTGGAAAGGGAAAAAGGATACACTGGTGATCAGTCAGCGTAATAGGTGGGAAAGGGACTAGTTAAATGCAATAAATCTAATTCACAAATTCACCGCCCATACGGTCGAATCATTATCATTACAAACTAAAAATCGTGAACAGCGATTTTTTCAGAACATCTTAAATAATAACCGTAACCGTGCTTCAATTTATAGCACCATTTTACAGTACTTGTAAAATTTTAATAGTAACTTCTAAATCTTTGATCAAGTTTTAACATTGTTTTTCATGTGGATACATTAAGACATCCTTCTTTCAAAAGGTCTCATTCTATCTTAGCTCGCATCAAATATTAACTTGTCTCGAAATTATCGCTCGTCCATCCTTAATTTACATGAAAGCTTAAAACTCAGTGGCAACACGTTAATGCAACACAAATGTGGGAAACTCACGTACTATCTAACGTAACATAAGTATAGTCAACTACAAATCTCTAATAATGTTGCCACTGGTTGCGCCAATTTGCTATGATCCGCGACTTTGTTTTTTGTAATTTATTTTTTTAATGGAACCGTGAATGGTTGCCTTTAAACCTCCAAAACCTTTCACTTCTGAGCGGGATGACCAATTATTAAAACTAAAACCAAGGCGTTGACAACAATCCCGAGTAATAAAATTACTCTGGGAAGCGCCATCTAGTAGCGCCCGAACGGTGCGCGGTTTGCCAAAGGCATCTACAATGACAACTTGCGCGGTCGCAAGTAAAACGGTAGTGACTTGAGTACCAGCGGCGGAAAGCGAACACAATGTTACGTCGTTTGCACTTGCAGCAGGCCGCGCGTCACAAGCGTCGCGCGTCTGCGCAGGCTGCTGCTGCGATGGCAGCTTACTACTCTCAAAATGTAAGAAGGTATGATGTCTAGCTAGACATTTACGACAGCTAACACCACTGTTACATGACGTAACCAGATGTTTGTCACTTAGACAATTAAAACACAAATTATTAGTGCGGACAAACTTGTAACGATCACTAGGCGATAATCTCTGAAATTCCGAACACTTGTACAGCTGTGTATGGCTACCCTTACACAGAGAACAGTCAGGTGTTGAGGCGGTATTAACTAGCGTATGTGCAGTCTTGACTGACTTCGATGACGCGTCTATACGGCGATCGGAACCTGTCCTATTCGTGACTTCATGACGTGCCGACGTGCGCTGCAATACCTTAATATGGTCGCGAATAAAAGATTCTAAATCTTCGAACTTAGGTATTTCTTTACCGCGCTGAGTCGTTTCAAACAGACGAACAGTTTCAGGATCTAATTTCTTTAAACCGATATACAAAAACAAAAAGTCACAGAGGTCATTGACCTTTAGGTTCTTTACTGCACGAACAGATGATGCGAAAATATTTAAAAACTTCTCTAAATTATGATCGTTACAAACGGAAGAACTTTTCAAATCGAATAATTGATCTAAATATGCGGTGGCTACTAATCGCTTATCTTCGTATTTTGTTTTTAAAGTGTCCAAAACTAAAGTGTAATTTTCAGCGCTAAACGTAATTCCAGCACAGACAGCCTTTGCCTTACCGGTCAATTTTTCTACGAGATAATGCAATCTCTCGTGATCTGTCAGCGATGTGTTCCTATGTATTATATTTTCGAAACTATCTATAAATAAATTCCAATTTCGAACGTCACCATCAAATTCAGGTATTTGAATTGGCGGCAATCGTGGGCGTTCGCGAGGAGGGTTGGATAAACCACTCGCGGGGGGGGGAGTCTCTAAACTCCTAGCAATACGTTTGATACGACAATACAAGTCATCAAAGGACGACAATGCCTGATAACTCACACAGTAATCAGGATTTAACTCCAACTCTAAAATGTTTATATCCTTAATTGTAGATTTAAAATCCGCGCGCAAACTATCTAAAGTTTCCAACGAACACAAGAAAGCATCTCTAATCATCAGATCCGAGATTTGCAAAGATTTATCACAAATTGATTGAACACGTGAAAACTGTGAGTCCCTTTCGGCGTATAAAAGCTTTAACTGAACCTTTAAATCAGTACTAACCTTGGTTCCCTTAAGAGACATCTTGTTTTGATATATTCACACTATACACTCAAACAAACACTTAACGAATTATTAAGTAAGCGATAATTATCAGATAACAATATGGTAGTATTGTAAACAACAAAGCGAACGGCGAACGAACCGTGGGTCGTTCCACGTCGTTCATATGCGTATATAATCTATGGTTTATCCGTTTCCTACAAATATTCACTCAACAATGAACGGGTATTTTTGAAATGCGTCTACCTACATGCAATTTGTAGGACCTCCGAATGAATTTTGTCAAGAAAAAGAATGCGATCGATTTATATCTACGCTGATATTTACGTAGCTAACTATAATTATGCGGTGCGGTTGACGGCGTAGGTACCGTAATTATCAATGACTCTTTAACTATACGAGCGAAATAACGTATAGTTGCCTAAATGCCTAGATGCGGGTTTTCTACTATTATATCTAGGTAAACAGGCGCGTTGCGTTTATTCCCTATGGAACAAATACTATATTGCGAAATTACAAGAAAATGATTCACGATCCTGCTCGTCCATGCTGACGGAGTTTAAGAACTTGCAGTTAGCCGACGGAAATTACGCTTTCCCTGGAGATATCGATCTATTGATCGGTGCTTCGATTCTCCCGCATCTCCAGTTATCACGTAAAATTCAAGGTCTTCCGATGTACCCCGCTCCGCACGCACTGGAAACAGTTCTCGGGTTTGTTATAGTTGGTTCCGCACCCGCTTATTTAAATAGTTGCTCGACTGTGTCGCACTGTTGCACCGTCGAGCCGCCGCTTGAGTCTACCATCCGCAAGTTCTGGGAGATTGAAGAGGTCAATGTCCCGCCTATTCTCAGCCCTGAGGATCAGGTCACTGAGGAGATTTATACCCGCACGACTACTCGTGACAAAGATGGTCGTTATGTTGTCGCGCTCCCTTTCAAGGGTGATATTTTTTCGCTCGGTGGCTCCCGTGCCTCCGCAGAAAAACGCTTTCTATGCTTGGAACGTAAGATGCAGGCGTCTCCTAAGTTGAAGCAAGCCTATGATGATGTGCTGATCGAATATTTAGATAAAGGTTATATCTCATCAGCGCCTGCCGAGACTGAGGAGACACGTGATTACCCGTTTTACATCATCCCGCACCATGGAGTTGTTAGAGAAGACAAACTTACAACTAAACTGCGTGTGGTTATGGATGGTAGCGCTAAGACTAGTACTGGCATATCGCTTAACGATATCTTGTATTGTGGTCAGAACCTCCAGGGTAACTTATTTAAAATAATATTTAGTTCACGTTTTAATCGTAATATTTCGTTTGAAATGGCCTAGCAATCCTATCCCTACCGTTTCCGCTTCCCGCACGACCGCAAGAAATGATTTGACATTGACGTTTGTGCATCGAGTGAATGTGACCGCACCGCTAACCGCGCCCGCTCGAAATTACAAGAAAATTGACTATTTTCGTGATCCAATCATTCAGAGACTCAACAATAGTGCAGTGTTAGTGCAATACAGGACCTGGCAGTGGTTAAATGTACGAAGTCGAGGTCCGCCGGCGGCGCCATGTGGAACCTTCGAGGTTAAAAGGTCAGTGTTCCTTTCCTAATACATTTATCCCATTAATAAACGCTAGACGCAGTACCTGCATATTGTTAACAAACCTTAGATCGCTTTTCAAACCTACAGTCCACAGCAAATTCGCGCAACCATTATTTTTGGTCCTACGAGCAGGATCGTGAATCATTTTCTTGTATAGATTTTCTCCGCAGGAACCTTTGAAGGTTTACGAATTCAATCGTGTTTGTTTTGGGCTTAAGTCTAGTCCCTTTCACGCTCTTCGCACTATCAAGCAGTTGGCCGCTGACGAGGGTGATACATACCCGAAAGCAAGGGCCACTATTGAAACCGGATTGTACATGGACGATTTTGTGTACAGTGTACCTAGTGAAGCAGAGGCTATAGAGACCGCTGCTCAAGTAATCAGCCTCATGAAGTCCGGTCAATTTGATCTGGTGAAATGGACAAGCAACTCGCAAGCTACATTAGAGTCGATTCCACCGTCACACCGGTTGACTTCGGTAAAGGAATTCGATGATAGTGATTCGCATAAGATCCTTGGTTTAAGTTGGTCACCCGCAACTGATATGTTCAGTCTTAAAATTAGCTCGACTCCGCCAACTTGCACCAAACGCGTTATCCTAGCATGTGTAGCTCGGATATGGGATATAATGGGTTTTGTAGCTCCTGTCGTTTTATATGCAAAGCTGCTTATAAAAGAGCTTTGGCTTTCCAACTGTGATTGGGACGACACCGCTCCTGACAGTGTTGCCAAGTTGTGGGCTCGCTATAGGAAAGAGCTTCCAATGCTCGATCAGATACAGATTCCTCGCCATGTTGGTATAGTACCAGACACTGTTGTTAATGTGGTAGGTTTCGCAGACGCCAGTGAGAGGGCTTACGGGGGAGTGGTTTACTTTCAGGTCCAAAATGGCGATAACATTTCAGTTTTCCTCATTAGCGCAAAATCAAAGGTATCTCCTCGTAAGGTTGTCTCTCTTGCTCGTCTCGAACTCTGCGCTATTCTTATGTTGGTTCAATTGATTACATCTATAGTCAAAACTTGTCGTCCTCGCATTAATATAGAGAGAATTGTAGCGTTTTCAGACTCAACCGTTGCTCTATGTTGGGCCCACTCTTCACCCCATCGATGGGGCACGTTTGTCGCAAATAGGGTGGCTAAGATTCAAGCTGAATTGTCACCGGAAAATATGTTCCATGTCGCTGGAACAGAAAACCCAGCTGACTGTCTCTCACGTGGTTTGCTTCCCGCGCAAATTTTAAATCATCCGCTTTGGTTTTGTGGCCCTCCCTGGCTGCATACCACTCCTAACGAGTGGCCAAATGCTCCGTTTAACCCCGCTACTGTTTCAGAACCACCCGAGGAGAAGAAACATACGCTTGTAGTATCAGTTCCGCGTGAAGAGTCAGTTGTTTTGTTGTTGTCTAATCGAGTCTCGTCTTGGTCGAGACTATTACGCTGTGTAGTTTACGTCCTAAGATTTTTGAGATTATTACCATCGCGTGGTTCTATAATCGCAGCTGATTTAGATAGAGCTGAATCAGTTGTACTTCGAGAGTTGCAGAAATTTTATTTTTCAAAAGAATTTCGTAGTTTAGAATCACATAAACCTTGTAGTCCCGCACTTCAACATTTGAAACCATTTTTGCAAGACGGACTCATTCGTGTCGGTGGCCGTCTGCGAAATGCTAAGTTAGAGTTTGAACAAATGCATCCAGTAGTTCTACCACGCAGGGATCACGTTTTGGATTTGTTGGTGGACTATCACCATAAGGTGAATTGTCACGCTGGTCCCGATTTATTAATGTCCATTCTTCGACAGAAGTACTGGATACTTTCCGCTCGCAATTTGATACGCGCTAGAGTGCACAGATGTGTGCCCTGCTTTAAGCTCCGCCCGCGTTTCAACGCGCCGGAAATGGCCGACCATCGTTCTTGTCGTGTTGTACAGACGGTGAAACCTTTCATACATACTGGGACGGACTATGCTGGACCGTTTAAAGTCACTATTGCCCGTGGTCGTGGTATACGTTCCACAAAGGCATACATTTGCCTATTCGTTTGTATGACAACTCGTGCGGTTCACATAGAGTTAACCAGTGATTTGAGTACGCAGGGTTTTATGTCTGCATTTAAACGATTTTTATCTCGCCGTGGTCCCGTTAAGCGCTTATACTCTGACAACGGCACAAATTATGTTGGAGCGCGACGCAATATTTCGGAATTACATACATTCTTACGCTCCAAGTACTACCAAAGTGAATTCGCCCATGTCTTAGCTGAGAATCGCATTGATTGGTGTTTTAATACGCCAGCGGCTAGTCATTTTGGTGGCAATTGGGAGGCGAATATTAAAAGCCTTAAGTCGCACCTGTTTCGGGTCATAGGCGAACAGATTCTCTCGTACGAGGAGTTGAGCACCGTACTCGCTCAGGTAGAGGCGTTGATGAATACGCGTCCGTTGTGTCGGACTTTGTCTAGTGATCCATCGGAGCCACTAGCGTTGACGCCGGCTCACTTCTTGACGACGACTCCTCTTAAATATTTGCCCGCTTTAGATGTCGAGACTGACAAACTGCAGCTCCACCCGCGTCACGCTCTGCTAGATAGCTTAGTTCAGTCCTTTTGGAAGCGATGGAGGACAGATTATCTGCATACGCTGCAGTCGCGTCAAAAGTGGAACACTCCTTCAGATCCAGTCACAGTCGGTACTGTGGTGATACTGAAGACTGAGAGTGCGCCTCCTCTGCACTGGCCTCTTGGTGTAGTGGAAGAAGTTTTTCCGGGTTCGAACGGAATAACGCGAGTCGTAAAAGTTAAAACCGCAACTGGATCGTACCTGCGTCCGGTTATTCGCCTCTGCCCTCTGCCTAATCAGTAGTAGTGGCATAGTTAGTTATAAGTTGTTTCGCTACCTAGTATTGATAGTTTAGATTAGTAATAGGGTTTAGTTTCGCTTTTGTTTTTTTTCTTTTCTTTGAAGGTAACCCTTCAAACCCGGGGGGAATGGTTGCGCCAATTTGCTATGATCCGCGACTTTGTTTTTTGTAATTTATTTTTTTGGCCTAGCAATCCTATCCCTACCGTTTCCGCTTCCCGCACGACCGCAAGAAATGATTTGACATTGACGTTTGTGCATCGAGTGAATGTGACCGCACCGCTAACCGCGCCCGCTCGAAATTACAAGAAAATTGACTATTTTCGTGATCCAATCATTCAGAGACTCAACAATAGTGCAGTGTTAGTGCAATACAGGACCTGGCAGTGGTTAAATGTACGAAGTCGAGGTCCGCCGGCGGCGCCATGTGGAACCTTCGAGGTTAAAAGGTCAGTGTTCCTTTCCTAATACATTTATCCCATTAATAAACGCTAGACGCAGTACCTGCATATTGTTAACAAACCTTAGATCGCTTTTCAAACCTACAGTCCACAGCAAATTCGCGCAACCAGCCACTATTTATAAGCTCTACAAATGTCGACGTGACAGTTTGCCCGACCAGTATCGTTAGCTATGCAACTATGTTTATGATTTTTATTTTTGATTTGAATTTTATCAAAGCGGTTTATATTACGCAAATATCAGTCATGTCAACAAAACTAAGTTGTCGAACTATATTTAATAATTATTTCCAGTTTTGTTGTACGAGACGCTAGCCGTTATGATTAACCGTAGAAAACTTTACTTTCGCAACAAAATATTAACTTATTGCAACTGGATATCCTTATTATAAATTTTACAGGGACCTGCACTTTACCAGCGACTTCGTTCGCGAGAAAACTTTACTAATCCTTAAACTGCAATTTTGAGGGTAGTTTTGAAAAACGAATAATTACAGTCTTTACTATTCATTTTGATTAGATTTGTGTTAAGTAATGTTACTAAAACATAACTACAACTTAATCAAATGAAACGGAGCGCAAACCCCTAATCAGACCTAAAATAGTCAATTACTTTATTCGATCTCAGGATGGCAGTACATCCTAAACAAGATTGATTGTCTAAAGAATCGATTTAGTAACAAATCAAATTCTAAAAGAGCTGTCCGTTGGTTCCCTGCATATTGGTTCCGAACCCTAAAAGGCACAGTATAGATGAACCTACAATTTTCATTTCGCGATTGAATATTTAATAATTAGCTTGATGAAAATAGAGATTTTGAACGTTTACAAATAAAATCGTTTCAACAATCGATCCAACAACCGAACTATTCAATAATTTAATCGAACTAAAATCGATTCAATAATTTAATATTATTATTTATTAATTATTAATTTTAAAGAAGGCTTACAAACAAATTGCAAAAATGATATAAAAATGTAATGTTATCAAATTGCCAACTAGAATCGATTCAACAATCGAACCATTAGAATCGATTCAACAATCGAACCACTAGAATCGATTCAACAATCGAACCACTAGAATCGATTCAACAATCGCACCACTAGAATCGATTCAACAATCGAACCACTGGAATCGATTCAACAATCGAACCACTAGAATCGATTCAACAATCGAACCACTAGTATCGATTCAACAATCGAACAACTAGAAGTGATTCAACAATCGATCCAGAATCGATCCAGAATCGATTCAACAATCGAGCCAAAAGTCGATTCAATAATCGAACCAAAAGTGGATTCAATAATCGAACTAAAAGTCGATTCAATAATCGAACTAAAAATTGCTTCGATTTCCTTCACCTGTATAATTGATTCATTTAATCGGTCTTAAATAGCTATTCATTCATAATTCGAACATTATTCTATTTTTCAGACCGTCTCGTGGTTACAAGACTAGAGGAGCCATTCGAAATATTTTAAAGAATTTCCCAAAATATCTATGGCAGAAAATCTCATGGCCTGGCACGCGACGATGGTAAGAGACCGGATGGTATGTCTTTATTTCCGTGGAAGATGGGTAGACCTTTAGTGTGGGACGCTACCTGTGTCGACACTCTTGCGCCATCCCATCTTCCTAGCTCATCGTGCTGTGCTGGTGCTGCTGCTGCGGCAGCGGAGAACCTCAAGCGGCGGAAATATAACAACCTCGTCGGCAGTTATATTTTTGAGCCGTTTGGGGTTGAAACTCTTGGGCCGTGGGGTCCGAGTGCACATGCACTTTTTAAAGAACTTTCCAAACGTTTAGTTGACACTTCGCGTGACCCAAGGGCTGGCTTTTACCTCGGTCAGAGATTGAGCATTGCCATACAACGTGGCAATGCCGCCAGCCTTTTGGGCACACTTCCAGTCGACAGCGATGCGGAGGAGTTTTTTGACGCTATATTTTAATTAGGAGTAGCCTTTAGTGTTTAGTATTTATGTTTTTGTGTAATGTATATAATCTATTATATTTAGTTAATTTATAATAAATTTCTGTTACATTAATAAAATAAAATAAGACAAGTTTATAAATCTAAAAAAAAAAATGGCAGAAAATGAAACTCACTTTGTCTAGTTGGCATTTTTAAAAACAAAACTACCTTCAGCGAACGATAGATTATTTGAACTGATAGTCTGCGCGTCGTGACACAGATCATGCTTAGAAACTATGGCACTAAAATCTTACTTTTTGCTAACCAAAACATCCAACGCATTACCTATGTTTTGCTTGCATTACTTTTTTTTTTTTAAACGATTAAATTTTACTAGCAATTGGAATTTCACTAATTGTGATCGACAATTTGCCTGGAGTCGAACCAGTACTAACAAAAACAAATCTAAACAGAATTGAAATGAATGTTTAAAGTTTTAGTCGGTTGATTTTAATCTTTCGTTATCTGGTTTATGGAAACAAGAACACACCGATATTTTTTTTTTTTTTTTTTTTTTTTAGCCTTATTGACAGTCAACTAACTTGCGGTTTTATTTTAGCCGAAATATTTCATTTAAAAGTTGTCGGTTTCTCCCTGCATTGACGGATAAGATGACCAAATTTTCAACATTGAAAACAAACGGAAGACTGACCCTGCGAGTCAGGACTAAAAATGACAATGACAGCTACTAAACACGTTTTTGATTTGAATAATTCTTGTTTGTACCGTTAGTTTTCGATTCGTCATGTTTACGAAAAGTTTTAAAAATGGAGACTAGTTTGGGCAAAGAGTCAGGACACAAGTATTTCACTACAATACACATTTCATAAAAACAACATAAATACCAGTGATTAGAGAATCAGTTACCTCACCATCCGTTTGGCTGCAAAGCGACCATCTTTTGGTTGCGTAAACCGCGTGGCTGTTCAGTTGCGGCGCCGCTGGACGTCGTCAGCAGACCGGGACTCTTCGCCAAACGTCTGGATAGGGTCCTGCTTGACTTGCTCCCATGTGTTGTTGCAGCCCAGGTCTTCGGTCTTCCTTTCAGTGTGAGAGCGTACCTCGGGATCGAATGGCAGTAGGTAGGAATTGCCATGATCTCCGGAAGGTAGAAGAGTAGCGGACAGTGCTGCAGTCACGGCATTTGATTCGGAATCCAGAGGACCTCAGTAGGAGCGAGCTGGATCCCACCGCTGCTGTCGGCGCATGATGGCCATCGATATTGACGTCACACAAAATTCACAGTAATATAGAATGATAGGAAATGTTATAGTGATAATAACAAAATACCTTACTTCAGTTCAAGGTGTTTATTCCAATGGCGGCGAAAGAGTGTGTTTCAAAACACATTACATCGGTTTTTATACACAGAAATTGACAAGCATCAAAATTCACAATGAAGGTAGAAAACTATTTTAAATAAATATAACGGAAATCGTCACAGTAAATTCTTATTTAAACATGGCCGGATGCTCTGATATTTTAAAGAAATAAAAAGGAACTGGTCAAGTTAAATCCTCACAAGTTTAACCGGGTACTGTAATATGTTTTTAAAATAAGAAAGGAAGTCGTCATTTGATTCGTTATAAATTGAACAGGATGTTGTAATATTTAAAATAAATCGAAAGGAAGTTATTAAATTAAATCCTTATATAAATTCAACAGGATATCGCAATATTTTAAATAATTCGAAGGAATGTTATCAAATTAAATCCTAGTTTAAATTCAACAGGATATTGCAATATTTTAAAAGAAATAAACAGGAAGTGACCAAATTAAATCCATATCAAAATTATCAAATATTGGTTTTGCGCCCATATATGCGATATGAAACGTACAATCCTCTCGTACAATCGAAGACATTTCCGCCTGATCACCGCTAAGTTCATTTTTGCTTGCACTCGAAACGAAAATTGCAAAGGGTTTGGCGCTGCGCCGCAGGCTATCTGCAGGTCTAAAAAGGTCACTTTTGTAGAATCATAATATGAATCATATTTTTTCATACGGCAATATTTATAAAAAAATATGATTCTAATATGCAGTGAATTGAGTATGATTCGACTAATTTGTGCAACCATTTTACGAACATTAGAAGAATTGCTTATGATCTGCTAGGAATTCGGAATATGATTTGCTCTAGATGAATTGCTCATGTGACCTTTTTAGGCCCGCAGGTTCAAGTGATCAGGTAGAAATGACCGCGATGGTACCTACTAATACTGTATTACAAAAATGAAACATTATTTTTAAAAGATTAATCTGGAGTTTCTTATTCGAGTTCGAGTTGCAAACGAGCAATTGGAACCGTGCACTATAGCTTCTGACGTAATACAAGGTGCAGTTCTGAATCTGCACAAAATTTCAGGAGGTTGTTATAAATCTTGTAATACCACCCCCCCTAGCCAAGTTAGTAGGTAGTTTCGTTTTGCGTTCACGCTTGGAGTTGGAACAAACGAATTGGGGGCGTTTTTTTTTATGGTAGGTAAGATCATCCAATGACAAATCCCGCCCTTGGGCGGAGCGGGAAGTAGTGTCAAACTCTTACTGACTAAAAACCTACCCCGTTCCTTCGTTGCCTATCGTGCCGGGGCCGGGTATTCCTTTCGGAAGCTGACCCATGACCCCAGCAGGCTTCAACCTTGTCTGCCTGCAGCTAGCAGGCTGGGCCTTTACGGTTTGGTGACAGCTCCGTGAGGTGCGCGGGAACAATAAGTTTTCTTGGAAAACATCACCCCTGGTCTTTTGAAGAATACAATATGCTGACGTTATAAACAACTTGTAATATATTTAGATACAGTGGATCGTTAGGCACTGGTTTTCCTGTTCCTGTATCAGAGGGAATAACCTCCTCAAGATGTCAGATACACCCCCCCAGGGATAGATTACGTAAGACTGATGTGTCTACGCACCCTCTTGACAAATATCTTTGTTTGACGTCAGACTATTATTCATCTGATTCTGAACCATTGTATGGCAAGACTTGTGTCTGAACTTTTCAGATATATTTAGCTTGTTATTGAAGTTAAGAGAAGAGTTTTTTGTAAAAAGAAAATGTAGGTATCATTTTTTTTTTTATTATTATTATTGATAGGTTCGCGCTTGACCGCTTTATGGTAGGGCCTATTTTCTGTACATCTTTCGAATTCAAATTATGTTCAGCACTTTTTCTCGAAAACTTGTTCTTATCCGTACTGCTTTTAGGGCCAACGCTGCGTAAAGCAGAACCCGTCACATGACGTAGCTCGCGTGTCGTTTGTAGTGGTCCCCGTAGCGAAAATTGAATTATTACCTTTAAAATTATTACCACAGTTCAACTTTAACGGTGTGCATGTAGTCGTGTCGATGAACAAATTTAATGTATTATTACGTTGCTTAGCGGGTGCGGGGCGCGGCAACCCGTGACGGGCGCGCGGCGCGCTGCGGAAAAGGAAGGCGGTATTTACTAGCTTCTACCAGCAGCTTCACCTATACTATGATTTTTTATTAGACGAAGTAAAGTGACAGCAGTGGACAATGCCCAACTGTCAAATAATGCCCAACTGTCAAACAATCATTGTTATAGCTGTCACTTTACTTCGTCTAATAAAAAATCATAGTATATATGAATATACTCCAGAGATTAAAATTATCTAGCTCCAGCCAGTGCGGGAGCAGATATGTGATAATCTTCATCGTCAAAAAAAAAAAAGTAGCCTGTATTTTACATTTTCTACCACCGTTTTTTTTTTTAAATTAACCTTTTGAAGAAAACTGCTTTCGAATTTCATTTCCATTTTCCAATCACACGAAACGAAATCTTATTACGTACTCACTTAGAATTTGTACCAGCTATTCCTAGTGAGATTTTCTTATCAAAACCGATTGGCACACGATTCTATTATCAACAACACCGCAAATCCCCAGTTAACGTTTTTGGAAACAGGAATTTGCTTTTACAGTTGGCATTAAGAAAGTAATAGGCCGATTTTCCTCGCTGTTTTCAAAAACTGGCCAAGTGCGAGACGGGCTCATAATCGAAGGGTTCCTAATATTAAAATCGATCTAAAGACGCTAACCAAAAACTTTTCTTGTTTCCTTTAATTTTTAACTTTATTTTGGCCTGTTAGTCTAGTAGTTGGAGCACGATCAGTAATTTATTCGTAATATACACCGTTTAATTTTGGTCGTTTTAATCCCGTGGAGGGTCGATTCGGTACATGAAACACTATCGATTTATAATGAAAAAATTAAAAAATAAAGTACTTTTTTTTCTAAAACAAGAGCGATGTGGATTTGGTCGGATAAACATATTGGGGTGCGTACACGAGGCCTTTTCACCTCCGGTGAAGGTGGGAATAGGTGATAGGGAACCCTAAAAAACGTAGGTAGGCTATATCGTAAAGGCGATTGCACGACCACGGAACCCAGGTACAAATTCGTTCTATAGCGGCAATCACGAATGTTCCAATTCCAACTTCGAGAAATTGGACTCGCCTTTAGTGCGAAATATATCCCGTTTCATATTTTTTATGGTGCTTAATAGCAGCACTAGTGGAATTAAGTTATTTCTGGACATTAATAGTGGACATTAACCTCAATGGATGTCTGTATGACAATGATTTATGTTTTTAACGCTTAGACAATAACTTTTTTACAGTTTGACGTATGAGAGAGCTATTTTCATTTCTATTTGAGCTCACTGACTTTCAAACAATGAACACCATTCGATGTCTATAGATTGTAAAGGCTCTATCAAAATAGGCCCTCTTAATGGTAATGTACTAATTAGTATACTGTGATATAATACGATTGCTCCCAAGTGTCGCCATAACGAACGGTCCTGTACGTCTCGTTTCCATCTCCATCGAATTCGTGCGACCCTCACCAGGTCATAGGTCCACCTTTTGAGCCTGCCAACGCAGCGTCTTTCGGTACACGTTCGCCACTCCAAAACCTTCGGCCTGAAAGACCATCAGCTGCTGCGGGCAATGCAATGTTTTTTTTATATAAAATAAGGCAATGCAATGTTTTTTTTATAAAATAAAGCAATGCAGATAATCAGCCTTTATAATATTTCCACAGCTGAGACACTGGCCTCTTCTTTATGAGTAATGTGGAGCCGTAATCCACCACGCGGTCCCAGAGCGTATAGATGAATTTCATAATAATATCTTGTCTTGTCTGTAATGGTGATATTTAATATATTATGCATGTAATATACATCTATAAATCTTTCTTTTGAATCACTCTATCTATTAAAAAAAATAAAATCCGTTGCGTAGTTTTAAAGGTCTAAGCATACATAGGGACAGACAGCGGGAAGCGACTTTGTTTTATACTATGTAGTGATAAACTTGGACAGGGACTGGGCACAGGGAATCCTAGTGTGGGATGTAGGGAATTTGTAAAAACACTTAAGGTGATCCCTCCCCACTCGTCTATACTACTCGTCTCGTCAACGTCGAGCATGGTTTAAAAGCTTACTGCTTCATCTAAAGCAATCCAACGCGATGTTCGATAGAGAGGCAATGTGAAAAAAGAGAGGTAACGCCTGAAAACTCTGTTGACGTTCGGTAATTCCGTTATTTACTCGAATATACGTGTTTTTTTTGAAACCCTGAAATTAAAAGTCTTTGAGAAAAATTGTCTTCATTTAGGATCTCGATTAAATGCGCAAGGCTTGTATAGAAGTTCTTTTTTATATTTTTTTATATTTGAGTGTGGAAGGAGAGTGGAGGGACAAAGTTCACGTAAAATAGCAGATTTTCAAAGGTTTTTACTCGATTAGTTTTACACAGATTTATATTTTGTTTTCTATAAAAGCCTAGATAATATCCACAAGATATCTGTGTATCTAAAAAAAAAAATAAGAAAGATGTGTAATAATATCATAATCACGTAAGATCGGTTGTATGAAAATGTCCCTCGGGTTGGCCGCTCAAGGCTTCGCCTTGCTCGCGGTTTTGGGTAATTTTCACAAAGGACAATAAATTAGATAAAAGTGTCTAATTTATTATACGTGGTGAAAGTGAACCGGATAAAGTATATATTATTTTATATCTTTTATATTTCTGGACCTTTTTTTATGGTAATTATAATCATCCATTGACAACTTGCCCTTGGGCGGAGCGGGATATAGTGTCAGACTCTTACTGACTAAAAACCTACCCCGTTCCTTCATTGCCTTCGTATCAGGGCCCTGGTGTATAATTTCATAGTTACCCAAGGCCCCAGAGTAGGCTTCGACCCTACTGGGCCCCTACAGTTAGCTGACAACTCCTTAAGGCGCGCAGGAACAGTGCGCGCCGTCGACGACTTGGGCTCGGTCCTGACTGTTACCGGACGAACGAACAGCGAGCTACCCATTGCTCGCCGTCCGTAAGCCCGCGCCTACGTTGGCCGGAAAATTCCTAGACCTGGGTTTGAGTCGTACGTCGTACCTAAGGCGTACGAAGAGCCGAAGTCAATTTGCAAAAGCCCTTGAGACAGTTTTTATGGAACATGGTACCATTATTTTAATTTATTTTACAAGTCTTAATAATATGTCATTAATTTTATTCGACGCAATATTTAAAACTTGACGACAAATAGTTTATTTCTGAGGTGGGGATATCATCAAAACGTTTCTCTCGCTCCAGGGTGGAACAAGAGGGCGTGTCACCGACTAAAATCTTATGTCCTTCAGCTGTCCTTAGCATTCTTTAGTCACGGTCCTCCGCCTCCTCTACGTTTATCCTCAATGCTGAAGGTCGTGACCTCAATGAATAGCTTTTTGTAGACTTATTGCACCATGTTGTCCTCCTATCTTCGGCGATGCGGATGGCGCCGTGGACTGGTCTGCAGTGTAGCACAGATTTGTTCTGACCAATGTATAAGACTCTCTGTAATTCAAAAGTGCATGTAATAGGTTTCTGATCTGATGTCTGATCTGATTTCTGATTTCTCTCTCAAAAGTTTCCACAAGCTCTTCACCAATAATGCCATAAGTAAGCATATTTCTAATACAGATAAAAAGAAATCGAACCACATAGATAAAAAATAAAGATATTCAAAGCCTATATATATATAAAATATTATCAAAGGCTGAAAGAATTTCCCACGTTATTCGCAGATTGACTTCGGGAATAGGGTAATATATTCGAATTCTTAATAAACAATATATATTCCATTTCATTTGTTTCAGATTAAACGACCCATATTATTCTTTCACTACTACCGACGCGACGTAAATATTATAATACTCGTATATCCTTATCCTTCTTTTATCGAACATTATGTATATTCGATAACATAATATTGATATATTTTTATAGGTACCTATGTTCTTATTTAACTGGGTACTTGAAAAAGAATGTTTTGCTTTTTTATTTGTTTTTACTTTTATTACCTGATAAAAATAAAGAAGAGTAAAAAGGTTACTTCTAGGGAAGCGTGCTCCATTGTCATCGCTTATCATCAGCTAAGATAGTGGTGAAACGCAAGCCTATCCATAACAAAAAAAACTGGGCAATTGCCAGTTAGACTCGTGCACTGAGGGTCCCGTACAAACTTACATAATTATAAAAACAGTTCAATTCCTGATTTGAGTTACGAAGACTTTTCGGAATCTTTTTTTTTTTGACGTTACTACAAACTTACAGTTTTCAGTTTTTTTTCCCATTTTGCTATGAGACCTAGCTTCATGCCTTTCAGGATTCTGGGTCAACGGGAAGTACTCTATGAATGTTGATTCCTCTGAGCGCCAAAATATACGTCTTTTTGGCGATATATACGGCCGTATCTTTTTTCATTAACTTAAAAGTTCGATTTTTCACAGTTTCAAGGGACGGCAAACCTGAGTATATGGTTTAATTTCATCTCGATACTTCTACGCGTTCCCGAGATAAGGGGTCTTGACAAACAGATGCAGACAGATGGAAAACAAAGTAATCCTGTAAGGGTTTCGTTTTTTAAGGTACGGAATCTTAAGAAAGACTTTCGAAAAATAGGTGAGATAATGATTCTGATTCTAAATGTAAAGGTAAATGCTACACTAGAGGAGCGGAGAACGAGCTGAGCTCAAATTCGTGTAGTGGCGGTCATGATCGCCTCCTCTAGATTCGGTCTACACTTCACGAATTTGAGCTCGGCATTGAACCACCTTATGTAACAGGCAGACAAAAATACGGGAAGGTAATCAATGAGTCGGTGCACAATCAGCATGTAACTTAAGATGGAAATAACAGACTTTCTTTCATTAGACATTTTCACTCGTATCTTTTCAATATTGTCCCTAAAAAGCAAATAAAACGTAGCACTCAAAGTTATAACGAAACGCAATATTTACAAAAATGCCGTCATTTCGACGGCGCGGTCGCAAATATTCGTCCATAAAAAAATCGGGGCGCCTAAATTCTCGCTGTTAAACGTTAAGCATTAAACTCTCCGTTGGTAACATAAATTAATTAACATGGCAGGAAGGCAGGTAGAAAAATACGTTTGTTTTACAAATACTTTGACGAAGTAAAGCGATTTCGACAAACGACTGCCTTGGTCCAATGGTCGCAAGTAGAATTGCGGAGCAAAAAAATCATCAAACAGCTCTTAAGAGTGGTAGTGTCAGACTTTTACTGACTAAAACTCAAGTCACTCTTGTGCCTTCACTTGCTTTGAATCGTCCTGCGACTCCCTGACGCCCAGGACATCTCCTAAGACGGCACACCAGATTTACAAACGTTGCTGTAATGTAATGTGGCTACCTCACGTTCAGCCGGATTGTGGTGGAGATATGCTCTCCTAAGCGGTGACCAACGTTTAGCTGTATTGTCAGTTTAGGGTGGCTACAAATTATTAAGAACTGATTCAAGAAAAGCTTTGGCAGTTAGATTATCGATTAGACTTCTAAAATGATAGATCTGCTCAATTTTAAATACAAATATGTTATCGCTGTCCGTGACTTTGTTTTGTTGTGACATTGTTGTAGGTTGTGACGCCATTCTTGTTGTCATATGGCAATTATCGGAACTAAAACTGAAAGCGGCGTATCAACGATGCGATCGTCTGTATGTGGACTTCACGTTTCGAAGCCGCTTTGAGGAAAACGAAGCCAGCATTCCATGCGGCGTACTTTATTTTGCAATGCATTGCATTGCATCAGCCTTATAATATTCCCACTCCTGGGACTCAGGCCTTCTCTCTAAGAGAGGGAATGGGCCGTAATCCATCACGCGGGCCCAGTGCGGATTGGTGGATGTCACATGCTTTCGAATTTTTGGTTCTAAGACATGCCGATTTCCTCCCGATGTTTTCCTTCACCGTTTTTTGAGGTGATGAAATAAATTACACAAAGTAATGCACCTGGCTGGGTTTGAAGCAGCGACTTACAACTCGTAAGTCGGGGTCGTTACCACTCGGCCACCACACTCAGTACTTTATTTTAGCTGAATTCAAATTTAGAAATCTGGCTAAAGGCGATGTAGCCGCATTACATTATAGCGAAGTCTTCCAATCCGGCGCGCCAACTTGTAATACGGCGTGTTATACGAAACGGCTTCGTCATAACACCTCTAGACACCCTTCGAAGTATAAAGACGCAGTGAATGTTATGCAAAATCGTATTTTTCGATTCAGTACATACTCATTAGATTTTCTTCAAATACCTTGATTTGATCAAAGTACCTCACTTTATTTGCTCGAGTTCTTTGATTGCTATTATTCTTGTGAGGCCGTGATCTTATTTGTTCGTCAGACTTCTTTTAGAAGTAGCGATTGCCTTTGATCCTTTTCTGACCTTCCTGACCTTCATTATGATTAAGGAGGTACATCAAGACCTACTTTGAGCTGCCGGTCGATGTTGGTGATTGAGAATTGATTTACCTTCTTTTTTTTATTGATATAAACTAGTGCTTGACTGCGATCCCACCTGATGGTAAGTAATGATGTAATCTACATTTCTAAGTCGTTCAATTTCGAGTTGCGGGATTGTTTGAACTGGCCCTGGAGCACAAAGGGCAACTGAAAGATCACAACCTTTTTTTTTTTAAAGATCACTGGTGGGTTTTAGTCAGTAAAAGTCTGACATTACATTTGTCTCCTTAGGGAGAGAAATCATGAAGCGTATTTTTTCTTGCGGCCGCCACGGTTGCGGGCCCGCAGCTTCTGTAGAATACAAACATATATGTAAAAAATTAAAGCATTTTTCACGACGCGGTTTACGACCGCGGTGTGCACGTTTGTTCGCGGCTGCCGCACACTGGCGGCGCCGCGGTCGCCCGCTCTGTACCTCTACCATGAGTTTTAAGCAATAGTATTCGTCGCTACTCGATATCGACGCCGTAAATATTTTGTATGGCAAATTTTGGTCCTGCAAGTGACCGCTAGAGGCGCTGATACATTTAATATTTTATAAGAAACTCGCCCTCTATTACAAATTAAAATATTAACCACTAATAAGCTCCGCCTACGCCCACGGAAAATGCAAAATCGTTTTAGGATATTTTTAATATCGTGCGGATTTCATCACGCATGCGGGATTGTTCCGCATGCTTAACCCCCGCAAACGTCCTTTTCATACAAGTATCTATTGTAATGCGTGGAATAAACAATCTAAAATAATAATAATAATATAAATAATCCGCAAGATATTAAAAACAACCTTATTGTTTTTTTTTTTTATTTATTTCTAGCTGCTACTAACGGCTTCGCTCGCGTGGAAGGTAACCTACTCCTGGAAGGTCGAATTAGCGACACGCGGGGTTGCGATGGTCGTTGACAGGATCCAGCAGTTGGGACTCGAGGTGGCACTGCACAAGTCCGAGGCCATGTGCTTCCACGGCCCTCGGGGTGCGCCACCACCTCGTTCCCAGCTAACGGTAGGAGGGGTTCACATCAGCGTCGGGTCGACGATGAAGTACCTGGGACTCGTCCTCGACAGCTGGTGGAACTTCAGGGAGCACTTCCGACGTCTGGCTCCCAAACTGAATCGGACTGGGGCTGCTCTCGGGCGGCTCCTGCCCAACCTCAGGGGACCAGACGCCTCCTGCCGGAAGCTCTACGCGGGAATCGTTCGGTCCATGGCTCTCTACGGGGCTCCGGTGTGGGCACCGACGTTGCAACAGCAACCGAGGACCCAGCTGAATGCGTGCCAGAGGGTCATGGCAATACGCATGGTGCGAGGGTACCGAACGATCTCCCGCGAGGCGGCGACCCTCCTTGCTGGCCAACCGCCGTGGGATCTGGAGGCAACAGTCCTTGCACACATGCACGACAAGCGCATGGAGATGCAACGCCGGGGCGAAATTCCGCTGCCACGACAAGTCGAGGCATGGCGGACAGAGCTCCGGCGGGATCTCATGGCGAAATGGCGTCAACGACTATCGCAACCTCGTTCGGGGCGCGCCACAATTGGGGCGATAAGGCCCATCCTTGGGGCGTGGCTGGAAAGACCTCACGGCGTTCTCAACTTCCGCACGACGCAGGTGCTTACCGAACACGGAAAGTTCGCTAAGTACCTGTTCCGGATTCGTGCGGAGGATTCGCCCGGGTGTCGCCACTGTGCGGAACATCCGGAGGACACGGTGGAGCACACTGTAGAGGTGTGCCCCGCCTGGGCGGAGCATCGCCGTGTCCTCGTGGGGGCGATCGGCGGCAGCGATCTCTCTCGCCGGGCCTTGGTTCAGGCCATGGTCCGTAGTGAGGAGGGATGGCAGGCGGTCGCCTCCTTCTGCGAAGCAGTAATGCTAGCAAAGGAGGAGGCCGACCGCATCAGGCAGAGGCAACGGGGCGCTCGCCCCAGCCGCCGCCGGGATTCCGATCCCGATTTCCGGCCACCGTAGGCGCGGGCTTGCGGACGGCGTGCAATGGGTAGCACGCTGTCCGATCGTCCGGTAACCGACCGGACCGAGCCCAAGTCGTCGACGGCGCGTTCTGTTCCCGCGCGCCTCAAGGAGCTGTCAGCACACCGAAGAGGCCCAGCCTGCTAACTGCAGGCAGGCAGGGTCGAAGCCTACTGGGGTCATGGGTTAGTTCCGAAAGGAGTGCTCGACCCCGGCACTATAGGCTACGAAGGAACGGGGTAGGTTTTTAGTCAGTAAGAGTCTGACACTACTTCCCGCTCCGCCCAAGGGCGGGATTTGTCATTGGATGATTTTACCTACCATAAAAAAAAAATAAAAAAAAAAAAAAAAAAAAAACCTACTCCTGGAATAAATAGTATCTTATGTGCTATTCCAGAACATGGACTACTCGTTTACCATGTTTTATCGAATTCCGTTCAGCTATTTGAGTGTGAAGAAGTAACAAACACATTTACAAACTTTTGCCTTCATAGTATTAGAAATGCGATTGTTTCTCGCTCTTTATAAAAATTAGCGTTTGTCGTTTATACCGCGTACATACGGACTGGAACAGTTTGCCTGCTGCGGTCTTCCCGTCCGATTATAATTTGGGTGTCTTCAGGGCTAGAGTGAATAGGCTCTTAATAAACTAGTGCGCCTTACCATCAACGATTGCATCACTGCTTACCATCAGGTGGGATGCAATCAAACACTAGTTTTTATCATTAAAAAAAATTTACGTGTGTTTTATGCGACCGTTCTTGTAATGATTTCAAATTATCTGCCCATAAGAGTGAATCAGTGGTCAATTACTAATTGACATTCTCAATCTCGGAATGACCCGCATGACATATTTTTTTTCTCAATTGACCGACTGCGACTTTATAAAATGTAAGTAATTGAGTGTCGACGGAATTTCTGAACGATTCACTTATAGGCAATTGATTAACTGTCTGAGATACTCGTACACGTATCTGTAGATTTTACTTCATCATCACTCAACAAGCGCGGGAATTGCTTGACTTTATTCCGCCTTCCGCATTTATATATGTACATTATTTGGTAAAAATTGACCGGTCAACTCTATAAGTACCTATTGTTAAATGGAAATATTATAAAATAAATGTGGTGTATTATATTCTATAGAAAATGACCAACTGGGACCATACATTCGATTCTGACATTATATAAGTGCCCATGAAAGCTTCTGTGAAAAAGAAAATATTTATAGATTTTTTTTATGGTAGGTAAAATCATCAAATGACAAATCCTGCCCTTGGGTGGGGCGGGAGATAGTGTCGGACTCTTACTGACTAAAAACTTACCCTGCTCCTTTCATTACCTTTGTCCCAGGGCCCCGGGGTTAATTTTCACATAACCCTTGGCCCCAGTAGGCTTCTTCCCTGCTGGGCCCCTACAGTTTGCTGGTCTGTTACCGGACGGACGGACAGCGAGCTACCCATTGCCCGCCGTCCGCGAGCCCGCGCCTACGGTGGCCGGAACTCGGGATCTGAATCCCGGCGGCGACGGCGGCGTATGCGCCGTTGCCTGATGCTGTCGGCAACGGCGCACACGCCTACATTACTAACATTACTGCTTCGCAGAAGGGGGCGACCACCTACCACTCCTCCTCGCTCCGGAGCATGCCCTGAACAAAGCCCCAGCGCGAGAGATCGCCGCTGCCGATCGCTCCCAAAAGGACACGGCATTTCGACATTTTTATATTTGAATTCAAAGGACACCTAAATGTTTATAGGTGTCCTTTGAATTCAAATATAGAAATGTTTTGCATGCCTACTTTGAGATATTTAGTAATGGATCCTTGTAAAATTTTCTGAAAATCTTTATCATGTATCTACTGAGTAAATAAAAATCCATTCCATGTAGATAAAAGAACATACAAAAAATATTGTTCTGTATTATTTTTTTAGTGACCGAAACAAAATACTTCACGGAATACCTGCTTCATAAGTAAAAATGTAGTGTAGAAATACTTACAATTCTCTTAACTAAGTACACAAAATTCCGTGAGTTTTAAAATTAAAACATTCTTGTTAAAATACGAGTATTTTAAAGTGTGGTATGTAGAAAGAAAAACATTTCTTGTAACTCGCTGAGGACAAACACTAATATTTTATTATTGTTTGTCCAAGTTAAAAAAAGGCATGTTTATTTTTGTAGGTAATTAATTGCAAAGTAAGAAGGTAAATGACATTATTCTTCCTCTAAATAACTTGTTTTGAACTGTTTTCATGCATCTGAATTAATACAGGTTTTATGTAATTAAGTACATACTGTGATATCCAAATCGATCGTACAAAAATAATGCTTCTATTAACATAATATGAACCGGTTAAATAACTATACTTAAAAAAAATCCTTAATTATCTTCCAGTATCTTCTACTCTTCAGACTTTTCTGCAGAACATCAAGCTTGAATTTGGCATTTTAGAGTGTTCATTCCTTGTTTAACTTCGCTTTAAAATATAATATACCTAACCTTGTTTGAAGTTAGTGTGTGATCCGAACGCTCGCAAGTTGTATAAAGATCTGTCAGAAACGTCGAATTGACACTTCGCGAGATCCAAGGGCTGGCTTTTACCTCGGGACAGAGGATAAGCATTGCCATACAGCGTGGCAACGCATTACATCTTTTAGGCGATCACGATGTGGAAGAGTTTTTAACCGACTGCAAAAAGGAGGAAGTTCTATGTTCAGCTGTACGTATTTTTTTTCGACACCATATTTTAGTTCGATTTTAGGTAGCGTAGTGTTTTTATTATTTTTTATTAAACTGTGTATATGTCTAGTTAGTTAAGTATTTTATAAGTTCAAATAAACTTTAAATGATTGTGAAAAAAAGCAAGTATAACTACATAAGATCTCTTCTGTACAGTCTTAATGCACACAATCTCTGATAGATTGCCCTGAGCGATAAGACTGCCCATTATACATTTACTTTTTGCAAATGTTTATCCTGTCCACATTATGAGATACAATAAAGTATATAATAAACAGATAAATTATCTCCTTAAAACGAATAGACCATGGTTAAAAAGCTCTAAATTAAACTACATGAGCCGGAAAATGGTTCCTGTACGGATTCTCGATATCAAAGTCTTTGTCGTTTCTTTCACTTTCATGAGGCAGTGGATCGGATCCCCAGAGACGCTATAAAAATGTTACTCACCACTAAAACCTTATGATAGAGCTCTTTTCTATAACTCATGCCTCAATCGCCTTTCTTATGACGACAGATTTTAGTACTATATTGGATTTTTATTGAATATCATCGACTTGAGAAATTTTAAAGTGTTACTGAAAGATTCAACCGTATTTTATAAAACTACTAGCTTCTGCCAGTGGCTTCGCCTGTGTGATGGTAGAAAATAATCCCAGGGATCATACCTACTCCTGGGATGAAAAGACTTGGTCTATCCGTTTGCCACATTTCATCCAAATCCGCTCAGTTGTTTTAACGTGAAGGAGTAACATATAGACATTAGAAACGTTTGCTTTTATGATTTCAGTGTGATTTATGCCCATAGAAATACACATCACACACACACATGGGTACACATACACATTTCTTTTAATCTCTCTTTTCGCAGATCTATTGGAAGAAATTTCTTTGGAAATAAACAGCTTCAACTGTTAATCATTTTTTTATCATTTTTTTTTGTGTGTATATAGGGTGACTGGTAATTAGTGAACGATACTTAACCACGTGATTGTAGTCATGATAACAAACGACTTTTGCTATGGGATCAAACCTGAAATCGCAAAAAAACTCTGCTGGTCAGTACATTTGTGTTCGCCTAATTAGTCAAAATGTCCTGAACTTAGCTGAATTATCGTTCGCTAATTACCAGTTACCCTATATAAATAGTAAAATAAATAAATATATTTTTAATTTTTTAAAGAAATTATAGACGATTCTTTGGCGATAACTTTGTATGAAGAGCCAATTTTTTTTGCGAAGTAACTTCAAAACATTTCTTAGGAAAAGTTCTTCAGCTTCGCACTTGTTAAAATATGACGGAAAATTTACTTCGTACACTTCCAATTATTTGGCATAAGGTTCTAACAAAGTTATCGTGTCACAACCTCGTTCTATAATTGTACGGAGAGCAATTCAATTTTATTTTCTTAGACCTTTGTTTTTCACGAACAAACTATTTTATTTTTTCAAATACATTTTCACTCTTAAAAGAGCGCCGTCACAATTGTTACGTTGAATAAGTACACAAATGAGCAAAAGCAAAGAGAAGAACACTAACACTGGAAAACAAAGCTTTTTGCTAAAGAAAAACCAACTTCAACACAAAAGAAAATGTAACTCTTATTGCATCTGACTTACCTTTTATATTTCACAGCTAAATTCGTCATCTATTCTTTCCAGCCTTAATAAAGATAAAATCTAAAAGATAAGGGTAAAAGAAAAAAGGTACGGTCCGAAAGATATACGGATTGTTGGCCGTAAACAATCGGGGTGGGTGGGCATTTAATGTTTCAGATTTGGGTAAAAGAAACATTTTGTGCGGGGTAAAATTGTGGGAACAGTTCGGATAACGTTTGTTTGAACTTACCAGACTGTGTGGAGATATTACTTTATTTTATTCATAATTTTTTTCTAGTGTTTTATGACACTTACGTAAACTCATTCATTTTTCGGGTTCCTTCCCTCTAAAGGAAAAAATGGAATCCTTATAGGATCATTTTGCTGTCCGTCTGTCTGTCAAGACCCTTTATCTCGGAAACGCGTGGAGGTATCGAGTTGAAATTAAAACAATATACTTAAGTCTGTGGTCCCTTCAAGCTGTGAAAAAAATCAAACTTCTAAGTTAAAGGAAAAAAAGATACGGCCGTTTATGTCGCAAACAACGTATATTTTGACACTAAAGGGAATCAAAACTCACAGAGTACTTCCTGATGACCTAGAACCCTGAAATTTGGCATGAAGCAAGGTCTTATAGCACTAGTATAAGAATAAATCTGAAAACTACGTAATTACGTCACAAAAAAAAATATTTATTTACTCTTTAGGTAAAATTGTGTAAATTCGAGTGCTTTCATATACAATCGTTTTAAAAACACATGGTTAAAATTCAACCGTATTGTTATGTAAAATAAAGTCGTTATTCATATTTTGGATATAGAAAAAAATGTTTGCTCTTCAAATGTAAATGTTAGCGATAAACATATATTATATTCTGCTTTTGTCTGTAGGTAATTTCATTTCGTAATTCTGAACACAGTTTCTATATTATAGGTATTTAAAATTCAAATCGTAGGTGCGTAAATATATGCTAATTAAAGTTGGATACTAATTTGATTAGTACGTGTACGATTCTCTACATTGTCCTCACAAATGTGTGCCTATTTCTAACCACCACGGGTTCACCCGCGTCGCTGGTTACTCCAGCTATGCACTGCTAATTTTGATACTTTTAATACCGTGGACGTTCGATACGTTACATAAAACACTATTGATTTGTAAATATAAAATTAAAAAAATTAAGTACTTTTTTTTAAACTCAACTTAATTTACGCATGATCGAAAATATTGTCTTTAAGTAAACGTCAGCTGAGAAAGTCAATGACCTGTAGGTAGTTAGTACGCAACGACCGACAACTAACTCTTCCTCCGCGGGATTAAAACGATCAAAATTTAGTCGTGTATAGTAGTGCCGTGGGTCGTAGCTCGATGTTAAATAGCCTATAAAAAAAATTCCTCGATATACAGGCTATCCAACACCAAAATAACATCCAATTCAATTTGAACCAGTAGTTTCTAAGATTAGTGCGTTCAAACCAACAAACGAACTCTTCATCTTTGTATTATATCCAGAGATATGCCTTCATTGCGGAACAGTAAGGAGACTTAGTGCAACCGCTTATCTCCCCACCAAAATAATTACAACATTCACAAATAGTGTATTTACGACACACACTAAAAGTTTTCACACGCACACTAAGATATCCGTGATTATAACCATAATTTTGTAACGATTTATTGATTTTAAAGGATGCCCATGGAATTACTCGCATACTCTTCTTTATAGAGATCTACGCTTTGCAACGTGCACCATAGCTTTATCTTATTTATGGTGGTTTAATTGAAATAAATGCTTTGACTATGGTTTCCTAAGCCGAGCTTATAGAAACCCGACAGTAATAATATCATTCTTTATCCTCCCACGACTACACGGAAGATTAAAAATAATCCTGTCCCATCCTGTCCCTCCCTATCTCCCCCGTTTCCTCTTCTAATGAGACGTAATTTAAATTATACATAACTATACGAAAGTGTGTACCTGCAAGTTTCTTGTTTGAGTTACATTTCAATTTAATATCCATAGTATTCTCTTAATTAAAGTGTCCCAATATTTTCATAGTATTTATTAGTTTATCATTTTAGCCATTTAGGCTGAATCTTTATCAAAAACAATCAATTTTTGATGTTTTTTTTTTTTTATTATAACTACCCAATCTGAAAAGGTAAAACGAAGTTAGATAAAAATTGGCACACGGGTAGGATATTTTTTAAGTAGGCTTACTCTTGCAATCTGCCTGTTTGAGGGCATTTTGCTAGAGGTCATGAATTTTCACTTTGTCTTGAATGAACTTAGCTCAGTGGCCACAGATATAGATATACCTAGATAACGCAAGACGCCGTACGCGGCGGCGTCTTCACTAAATAGTGCTTGTGACGTCATAATAGGTAGTCAAAAAATGGCATGCTTGGTTTTCATACAGATCGTGATGCTTGCGTTATCTATGTCTATCTATATCTGTGTCAGTGGCTAGTACATCAGCTTATGCCAAAAAGTTATATGAGGTCTTGAGATACTTTTCTTTTTATTCGATAAAATGTGTGCATCAGATTACAGGCAAATGGGATTTTTAATACGTTTAGCGTAAGATTTGAGCTTTTCAACAGGATATAGGATACTATTTTTATCCAAGGAGTATGTCCCTTTCGGATAATGTTCCACTGTCAAAAGTCTAAGTTAGTACGTAAGTAAAAAAAGCTTTCGACTAATATATTTTCAGTAGAGCATATAGGGTGCAGCACTGGGTAGTGAAGCTTACCCCAATACTGGGAAATGGCCAGGTGCCAGTAACAACCGAATGGACCTGGAAATTTATGACTTTATATTTATAGGTAGGTACCTAAGTACCTACGATAATGAGATTACAATTTTTGAAAGGGATGCCGTGGTCCAGGAACGTAAAGGGCAATTGAAAGACACAGGTAGATTTTAGTCAGTACAAGTCTGGCACACCATGTCACTAGCTGGGGCAGCCATTGGATGATTTCCCGCCTCCAAAAACAATGAAGGCGCGTATGTTCCATGCGCGCCTCAAGGTGAGGTCAGCAAGCCCGTAAAGGGCCCAGTAGGGTGGAAGCCTCTGGGACCATAGGTTTGCTTATGAAAGGAAAACCCGAGGCTCTGGAATGCAAGGCAACGAAGGAACATTGGAATGGGATTTAGTCAGTTAAAATCTGACACGCCATTAGATGATCTCCTATCTAAAGGACAGAGCTCCGGCGGGATCTCATGGCGAAATGGCGTCAGCGACTATCGCAACCTCGTTCGGGGCGCGCCACAATTGGGGCGATAAGGCCCATCCTTGGGGCGTGGTTGGAAAGACCTCACGGCGTTCTCAACTTCCGCACGACGCAGGTGCTTACCGAACACGGAAAGTTCGCTAAGTACCTGTTCCGGATTCGTGCGGAGGATTCGCCCGGGTGTCGCCACTGTGCGGAACATCCGGAGGACACGGTGGAGCACACTGTAGAGGTGCGCCCCGCCTGGGCGGAGCATCGCCGTGTCCTCGTGGGGGCGATCGGCGGCAGCGATCTCTCTCGCCGGGCCTTGGTTCAGGCCATGGTCCGTAGTGAGGAGGGATGGCAGGCGGTCGCCTCCTTCTGCGAAGCAGCAATGCTAGCAAAGGAGGAGGCCGACCGCATCAGGCAGAGGCAACGGGGCGCTCGCCCCAGTCGCCGCCGGGATTCCGATCCCGATTTCCGGCCACCGTAGGCGCGGGCTTGCGGACGGCGTGCAATGGGTAGCACGCTGTCCGATCGTCCGGTAACCGACCGGACCGAGCCCAAGTCGTCGACGGCGCGTTCTGTTCCCGCGCGCCTCAAGGAGCTGTCAGCACACCGAAGAGGCCCAGCCTGCTAACTGCAGGCAGGCAGGGTCGAAGCCTACTGGGGTCATGGGTTTATTTCCGAAAGGAATGCTCGGCCCCGGCACGATAGGCTACGAAGGAACGGGGTAGGTTTTTAGTCAGTAAGAGTCTGACACTACTTCCCGCTCCGCCCAAGGGCGGGATTTGTCATTGGATGATTTACCCTAACATAAAAAAAAAAAAATCTCCTATCTAAAAAAAATTCAAAATCAAAAATAGTTCGATCATGACGTCTATAAATATCACACGAAATCGTTGACAAATAATAATAAAAGCTTACTTAAATGGAATCGGTAAATATCTTCTCGAAAACACAAGGAAATAAAAACAATTTACCGAGTCAACATAGAATTTTATTATCGAGTTTCCGACATTTATCAAGTGTACATTAACTATTGACTCCATGTCAATACAATAATTAGAATTGTTTTGTACGATAAAGATCTATAGTTTGGAAACTTTGGCTTTTTCAAACCATAGCCTATTTACCTACAAATACTTATTCATTTAAAAGGAAATAATGTCGATTAATTGAACGACGATTTTTCATTCAAACGCATTACTCAACCTATGTATTCTATCATTTAGGCCGCCTTTATTTCCAAATCTGAATTATTTTTCCTTTATGATCTTAGTCGGATAATACTAGTACAAGAGAATATAATAATTGCTGCGTAGATATCCCCTTAATTAAATGTAAAAAGTACAGTGATGACATAAGGCTCCGAAACGTGGTCGCTTACAATGGCCTCATTCCAAGACTTAGAGTCACCCAATGGGCAATGGAAAGGGCTATGCTCGGAGTTTCCTTGCGTAATCGAATCAGGAATGAGGACATCCGCAGGAGAACCAAGGTTATCGACACAGCACGAAGAATTGCCAAACTTAAGTGGCAACGGGCTGGGCACATTGCTCGCAGAAAGGATGGCCGTTGGGGCCGGGAGGTTCTGGAATGGCGGCCACGTACTGGAAGACGTAGCGTTGGAAGGTGTTCTACAAGGTGGATTGACCTAGTAAAGGTTGCGGGAATCCGGTGGATGCAAGACGCACAGGACCGTTCATTGTGGCGACACTTGGGGGAGGCCTATCTACAGCAGTGGATGTCTTTCGGCTGAAATGAATGAATGAAATGTAAAAAGAGGCTTCATATGTCCCGGTGCTCGATGGACCATGGGTACCATAAGCGATTGTCAGTTTGTAATGTTCAGTACTCTCCTGAATACCGAAACTGGCCGGACTGGTACAGTTACAAATACGTACACGAAATGGACGCGCATCCGTACGGACGGTCCACCGGTCGGTGTAGCACTGAACACGGGAATATGTTTCCATAGCGCGTTGGTTGACCGACGGCACGCATGCGGACGCGCTTGACCGACGGTCCTCGTACGCAGTGCGTAGCAATATACGCATGCATACAGTCGGTCGAGCAATGTCGCTTGTGAATTTTCATACAAATGACAAGCACGACCGACGTACGCACCGACGACGGTTACGCACTAAAACAGGCCTAACCAACACTCTATTATTTACAAATTCTAAGCATGTCGTCCTATCTATCTGATGAAATAAAATTTATCACGATCCCTGAGATATATCTCAATTAGACCAATCGTGTAACAATCAGAAAATATAGGCTACTAGTTTTTGCCAGCGCCTTAGTCCGTGTGAATGTTATTATTGCGGACTCGAAGTCGAAAACAAATATAAAGGAGCCTATGTCCATTCTTGAAGTTCAATCTTGGTCTGTGCCAAATTTCATCAAAATCGATTCACTAGTTTAACCGTGCAAGCTCAACAGAGAGACAATCAAAATTACTTTCACATTTATAATATTAAGTATATATATGTATTTTTTGTAGCATTGTTTTTATATTTTTTTACTTTATATTCAACATGTATATTATATAAACGTATAAACAATAAACGCTCATTCTGAAAGTAGTTTATTCAGAAGTTGTTATTGTGAAGATTTTTTTTAAATGGCATAGTACTTGACTGCGATCCCACCTGACAGTAAGGAGTGATGCAATCAACGATGGTGCTATTAAAAGCCTTTTCATTCTAGCCTTGAAGATGCCTAAATTATAACTGGACGGGAAGACCGCTGCAGGCAAATTATTCCAGTCCTTCGATGTACACGATATAAACGACGAGGCGAAACGCTTAGTTCGGACCGTAGAGGTTCCCACAACTTAAGGGTGGACCTTCGTCGTATGTCGGATTGTCCGATGATAGAAAGGTGATGAAGAAATCAACTCATGTAATTCCTGCGCACACACTCTAAAATGTTTCTTGTAAAATACCGTAAGGTTGGCTACCCTGTGCCTTTGCTCCAGCCTTTGTAGATAGGTGTTAAAAAAATCAGGATCATCTATTACATTCGCATGCCTTTCTACAGCACCAGTCCATATGTGGCTGCAGTACTCAATACACAATTGGACACAGGTCCGACACACAGGCTCAGGCTTTGTATAACATTCTAAGCTGTCCCACATTTCACCTATCTGTGGAAAATTTATTCATTTTCGTCCCCCACATCATTCACATAGCAACCCTTCGATGCCCACTACCCATTTTAATTGAAAACCAAATCACAGTCCAAAGGACAACCAGTACCCGAATTAAATTAACGTAACAATTTAATATTCCAAGCCGTTGACGCGGAAGGAATTTCATTAAACGACTGAAAAAGCCGAAAGTGTTGAAAAAATCCACTCTGGGGTTTAAAAAATTAAACATAAGAGGGAGGAAAAATTAAAATGATATTTCGGCCGCAGTGGAGGACCTCTTCGGATGAAGTATTGCCGCCAGGCATATTTCTGCTAGGTACTTAACTATACAATATCACTACATAGTATAAAACAATGTCGCTTCCCGCTGTCTGTCCCTATATGTGCTTAGATCTTTAAAACTGCGCAACGGATTTTGATGTGGTTTTTTAAATAGATAGAATGATTCAAGAGGGAGGTTTATATGTATAATACATATATAATATATTTAATATCACCATTGCACCCGTTCGAAGCTGGGGCGGGTCGCTAGTGTAACATTAAGGTAGGTCCACGCTAAAGGAGCCGAGCGAGCAAGAACCGAGCTCTAATTCGTGTTGTGTCGGTCGTGCTCGGCTCCTCTAGGATCCTTGTCTATGCACATTTTATTTTTGAGGTGGGAACTCATCAAATAACTTCTCCCGCTCTGGGAGGAACGAGTGGGTGTGTCAGACTTTTATTGACTTAAGCCCATCTGTGTTTCTTCAGCTGCCCTTTGCGTTACAGAGCCAATTTCGAATAACCCCGCAGCTCTGACAATCCCATGTGATATAGCTTCGTCTTCTTTTTTACATATTTGTTATTACGTTGCATGTGCCAAATAAACATGTTTCCTTTCTTTCTTTCTTCTTTCTTTCTATACTTACGTGAAAGCGATAGTAGCGCCGGCTTCTCGATATTAATGTCTTATCAACAAATATCCTTACGTCTCATACCGCATCGGTCTGTCTATCCATCTATTCGAGTTTTGTTCCGCTAGTCCATTATGTACCGTTGTGTGGGCTACGGTGGCCATCAGTTCAGAGGGTTTTATTCCAACCAGCCCAACTATCTCCACTGTCATTTCTGACTGTCTATTCGCGATTAACCCAATTACTACTGTAAAGATTTTCTTTCGATTTTCGTTAATAGACAGTGATTCATGATGAAGGTTTAGGTGTATAATACATATAGATGTATTATATTATAGTAGAGAAAAGCCGAGAATTCTAAAGATTTCGAACACCCTTGCGAAGCAGGGGTGGATCGTTAGTTATTAACTTACGTATTAGATATCACAAAAGAGGTTGCCAAAAAAGTTTCCAAGCCAGGGTTACATAGCTCGTCTTACGTAAGCGTTTTTGTTTTTGGCGTGGATACCAAGTCTTTTAAGCCATGTCTTCGTAATGAATACATTTGTTTACCATTAGAATAATGGCGGTGCGTACACATGCTAATGCTTTTGTATAATTTGGCAGCAAATGTATCAAGTCAACCTTCTTGGCAAAATTCACTGAAATAATCAACACTTCAATGAAATTCTCAGTTCCAATTTACCGAGATTGCTTCAATGATTCCACATATTGTCCAGTTGCGCAGACACTTGAGATAAAAAACTACACCAATTTTACATCACAATATCAACTAGGAATAAATTTGCGAATAATTAAAACAGACACTGAACTTAACTCGAAGAAATCCCTCCAATAACTCTTGTTATGTCCCCATTAGATAGCTGTGTGAAGTTGTTAGGCCAATATCTGGATGTTACTGGATATTTGCAGTGAGCTGTTTAAAGTGTTAGAGTAGTATGATGGGTTGTCCAAAAAATAAAGATGCTGTTTGCATTATTAACGCGTAGAAAGATATTAAATGGGTAGAGATATCGTTAATACATACCCCGAGTAATATAAGAAAAATGTTTTAATTGTTACTAGTGGTTTCGTATCATTTTCTAAATAACCCGACTGTTCCAGAAAGGCAAAAAGATTTTTAAAGGCGGATTTTTTAAATAAGCGACGTTGCAAAAGAATAACCTTTTTCAATTCAATTGAAAAATATTCGTTTCAAATAAGCCAACTGGGGCATTCATAAAACGTCCGAAGCTAGTACACAGTTACAAAGAAGAACTGATAAGAAAACTCAACGGATACTCTTTAAAAAAAATGGTGATTGATTTTACAGTATTAGTAGGTATGACAGGACAATACAGACCAGTCAAAATTGTACCCACAAGCACAATAAAAATGAATCTGCGGAGTCGGTCAGTGTTCTCACATTCAGATTATAAAAAAGAGGCTAAATAAACCTATCAAAAATGAGATGTTACAAATAATAAATCACCAATGATGTAGAGGTCTCGCATTCATCGGACTCCAGCGACCCAGACCAGGTCTTCGGTCCACCTTGTGAGAGGCCTTCCAAAGCTGCGTCTACGCGGGCGCCACTCCAGAACCTTTCGGCCTCAACACCCATCTGTTCTGCGTGCTATGTACCCAGCCCATTGCCACTTAACTTTGGCGATTCTACGTGCTATGTCGGCAATCCTGGTTCTCTTGCGGATATCTTCATTTCTGATTCGATCACGCAAGGAAACCACCGGCCATTGTGGTGACGCTTAGGGGAGGCCCACGTCCAACAGTGGACGTCTTTTGGCTAAAAATAATGATGATGGAAGTAGTGGGGTGGCTGCAGTCTAAATAACATAAAAACATTTCAAAAACACTGTCATAAATTAAATAGGTAGACTTGGTTGGACAAATCCAGACTCTGCGCAGTTACTGATAAAGTCCTATAAATAAAGAATAGTTATTGTCGTATTGTTATGGAGAAGTAGAAAGGTGCGCCATGACGATCGATTTCCTTTTAGCCCTAATTGATAGTGGAGTGCTTTTCTATTTGGATAATACGGTTTAGATTTAGATAAACTAACAGAAGTGCGTTTTTGTTGCGATCGAAGGCAGAAAACTGGATGAGGTTAAATTACACTAATATAGGGATTGTCACAAAAAAGGTGTATGCTCAGCTGTGGGCAAAGTCGGGATGTGGATAGTAATAATGATAATTAATAGTGCATAGTGTTTTAATGGAGATAATATATATCTGTGCTAAATGCAGCATCGACTGCTTACTTTATCAAACAAATCGCAAATGCAGTTCAGGCAAGGTCTCGTCAAATGTCGCGTGACGTCGCGCGTGTGTCGTGTGCTCGGAAACCGGATTATTACCTACGCAGTGTCGCTAGTTCAACTTTATCGGTGTGCATGTAGTCGTGTCGATGGAGAACTTTAATGTAGTATTGTGTAGCTAAACGGGCGCGGGTCGCAACGGTGCACGTTTGTATGGGACCGCGCGGGCGCCCACTTAACGCAGCGTCTTAATCAGTATGGCCCTTAGTCAGTAAAAGTCACTCTCATTACTCTCGTTCCACCCAGAGAGGGAGAAGTAATTTGATGATTTCAAAAAAAAATAAACGGCTTACTATACAGAAATGTAGAAGGGTATACACAAGTATTTATTTTCGCAATTCTGAAACCCACGCATGTAAATTATTTTGTTATGCGAACCCACCGCCCACGGTTCGTTGCGGTCTTTTATGTGTTTAGCTAAAAATAGGCTTTGTTTACTTATTACTTGTGGACGTACAAAGTTACAGATTAATTTTGGAAAGGTTTGGCAACTATAATGATATTGATAGCGTCATTTTAACTGTTTGATTTTTTAAAAGGATGACACGGCAATATTTTATTTGTATCTAGATTTTCTCAAGAGGGAACAGCTACTGCCAGGGCTGACGGCTTTTTTTAATAATAATAATAATAAAATTGTTTATTTCTCCTCACAGTGATAAACTTATTCTAAGTTTTACATAATATCCTGTTTTTATAATCAATGTCAGGAACTGGTGTCTCAGTTAGGCATAAAATGCGTGTGTTACAAGTCGTCAAAACCCCACCACACGGAAGAACAAAATCTTTATCAGTTTTGGAATGCAAAGGGCAACTGAAGGAACTTGCGTGGGTTTTAGTTAGTATAACTTTGACTCTCTCTCTTCCCGAAAAGAGGATATACTCGTATGTGAGTTGTAATGTATACCGATCTTTTGAAGGTTATTCTGTTTTATATAGAACTGAATTTGATGGATGAGACGTATACTGTCTTGAATTCTATAATCGCTAATCACGCCTCTATTTGATTTGGTGTTAGGCACAAAAAATTCTATACACCCAAATTTAACTAGTTTCATTTTTCATTATATTTATTTTCAACTTCTTAGCGTTTAAAGACAAAAATAGTGAATTTCTAAATGGAATCCTTTGCTTGCAGCCTTGCTGCGGACGCTGTCATTAGATCCTTACGTGAACAGATAAGAAGGCACATGTCACAAAGAAACCTCCGAGAACCTCTGATTTTTCATACAAGCTCTAGGTACTATCACAACAATGAACCAAGACCAGCATAATCAATATCCAGCCAAAAAATATCTCTACCAGAGATCCATTAAACCTCCATTACTCTAGGTATACCCATCCAGATATCGCTGCCGATTAATCGATTACTGTCCAGTACATTTAGTCGATTTTTCAGCAACACCCGTCGAGTAATGAATCGTAAAGGAGAGTGCGAATGGCAGCCTTTGACGGCGTACAACATTAATCAGGAGGCTCGGTGAGGGGCACGGAACTAAGAAGTGATATGGGTTGGTATCACATCCGATACGTTGCCAACATAAATTCTTGAGACGTGAATTGTAGTTATTCATTAAGGTGAATTCGGTTTCTATTGTTTCTTTCTTTCTTTTCGAATCTTGAGTCTATTTTTGTTTGCGATCAGACATTTATTTTTTTGTAGCTTTAAATATGCGTACAAGGTGCAAAGTCCCGTGAACTTTCGTGGAAAAATGAAGATCCTTCAATCAGATGAGTGTTGTGTCTGGTCCAGGGTATTGCCCGATAGTTGATTGTAGACTGTTGTATCCGTGATAGTTGATACCTAATTGACACCGAGGAACCTTGGTATGTTTGGATGGTCACCCGTTTACGGATTGACCTAGGCAAGCGTTGCTCAACCTAGAAGTTTGGCCTATACGGCTGGTATTAATATTATTTAGCCACATTCTTCTCACATAGAATTTTTCCCATTCCAATGGGATACCTCATTCATTCATTTTAACCGAAAGACTTCCACTGTTGGACATAAGCCTTCTCCCGGTGTCGCCACAATGACCGGTAGAATGTCTCTCGCATCCATCAGAATCCCACGTCCCTCACCAGGTCGTTGGTCTACCTTGTAGCCTTGCTTGAAACCTTCCCATGCTGTGTCTTCCAGTACATGGAATACCATTGACTATATTTTTTACAAGCAATAAACCCTGGTTCCACCACCTTAACCTTGGTGCTCCTGCCTGATATCTTCATTTGTGATCCGATCACGCAAGGAGAATCCGTGCATAACCCTCCCCATTGCCTTTGAGCGACTTTAAGACTTCTGATAAGGCCCGTTGTTAACGACTACGTTTATCATCATTGGCAACACGAACTGGTCCTAGAGCTACCTAGGGTTACCTTCCTACTGTACCTCTACCATGAGTTTTAAGCAATAGTATTCGTCGCTACTCGATATCGACGCCGTAAATATTTTGTATGGCAAATTTTGGTTCTGCAAGTGACCGCTAGAGGCGCTGAAAAATTTGCCATACAAAATATTTACGGCGTCGACATCGAGTAGCGACGAATACTATTGCTTAAAACTCATGGTAGAGGTACTGATAAATATATAAAACTCTTACTATCAACAAAACAGCTGTCCTATTTAGTCAAGTTATGCGAACATAAATGTACTGTACACCTGTTTTTTACATTCTGTAAGGTAAGGGGGTTTTATATAACATCCGATACGGTTCTTTCTTTAAGTCTTTGGCCGAGAATTGTGGTTACTCGCTAAAGTAGGTTCGAATTGCTATTGTTTTTCTAATCTAATCGTGAGTCTATCTTTGGGATCGATTTATCAGATCCTTATCTTCTCATTTGTGTTACTATCGATTGTAAATTTATTTCTGTTTTTTTTTTTATACTCTCGCGCTTGATCCTCACCTATTGGTAAACTAGGATGTGGCTGATAATGGAACACGCTTGCCTTACAGTCGAATGTGGAAGTCCTTCATATCCGCCCCAGCTTTACAAAGGTGTTAAAATCCTTTAAAATCCTCGACTTTTCGTTACTTATAGTATGCTGGTATACACTTAAATCTTCCATAGGGTAAACTTAGAGCCAAATTCACCAATAAACTAATCGCGATTCGTTCAAACAAAACGCAGTTTGAGCGCCTAATCGAGATTATAGCTTCATTTTGCGTTTCACCGCGATGACTTGATCCTAGTTTACGCTAAACTCAGTTTGAATTCTTTTGTTGTCGCCCAAGTTTACGACACGGGTCTTTAAACTAGATTTCGCTGAGCTCAGTTTAGTTGAACTAAGTTTTTATATTGAATGATGAAATCAGCCCTAAGTATATTGTTGAAAACCGCATTAAAATCAGTTCAGTAGTTTTTGAGTTTATAGCGAACAGACAGACGCGGTGGGCTATATATATATGTAAGAATCTGCTAACTAGATAAAAATTCTTTCATTACCAATCTTACACGGGATGAAGTTACTGTAAATAAAAAGATCATTTACTATAAGAGTGAATCCGAATCCTGAGAAAAACAGCAATTCTCTATATATTGCTTTTTTGAGCTGTGAAATTATTTAATAACTCCCGCTCTAGAGGGGAGCGCGAGGGTGTATCAGACTTGTGTGTCCTTCATTTGTCCATTGCGTTCTTGGACCACGGGTTTCCTTTACAGATTTTCCTCTATTTTTTTTTTCGTATTTTGAATAGCAAAGTTAACTACGTTTGTAAGTCGATGTTTAAATTCTTTACACATGTGTTGGTTAAAAGACATTCTTGTAAATAACCTTCCATTGAGTACATAACAATTTGCCACAAAATACATTTACGAGAAATCTTTCTTAAGCACACAATAGAACTGCTGAAATAAGATTGTCGATAGACTTACTTTTATTACCATTTGCGGCAATAACGTCTTATTGAATATAATTCTGCCGCTGTCCGGATAAGCCCGGGTGGAGTACAATTGGATAGGGTACGCCCGGGTAGGGTACACCCGGATGGGGTACGCCCACCTTTTTAAATTCATGTCGGAATTATACGGGAATCATTCAAAGCCCCGGTTATCGGGGGTATGTTTGGATTCCGTTTCTACTATTATGACATGAGTTAGGTCGGTGGGATGGGGTCTTTAGTTTTGTTTGTCTTTCAAAGTAAGTGGTACGAGTTAGTTTCGGTACCAGGAGAGGCACTTCCCATGAGTTGAGTTTACAAATGGGGCAGAATTTAAATGATGTGTTAGATGGTGTAACCAAAACTTTTCGAAAAGTGAAGAACAAGCAAACGTAAGAACGAAATACACTATTATGAAAATAGATTTCTTCAAACTTTGGATTCCCATTTATTTATTTACTAGCTTTTGCCCGCGGCTTTGCTCCTGTTCAAACCTACTCTACCCTACCCTACTCTTCCCTACTCTACCGTATATGCCTATACAATAAATGAGCAAGTTTTAGTTTTTTTAATTTTCATTTTTTTTATTTAACGGGATAAAAATTATCCTATTCCATCCCCTGGTTCTAAGTTACCTTCCTACCAATTTTCAGCCAAATCGGTTTAGCCGTTCTTGAGTTATAAAAAGTGTAACTAACACGACTTTCTTTTATATATATAGATTTATTTAAGGACAACCAACAAAGCATACACCATAGTACATGCTAAGGATACAAGATCATTGTTACGATAGTGTCATGTACCGAATCGACCTTTCCGCGGAATTAAAACGACCGAATGACGACGCGGAATTATAAGATTGTATAAGTAGGTAACAACAAGGTACTTACTTTCGAATTTTCCTTGCGACAGTTTTCTAACTAAAAGGGGGATGGGTTGGCAAGTTCTTGAAAATAAATTAGGTACCCTACGCAAAATACGTATAGATTTTTTTTTTTTACTTGCATTTGTTGTGTTCATTCTTAAACATTTTGTAACTAATTAATACCAAGTAAAAGGCTTGACGCACAAACTATACTTCAGATGCGCCACGCTCAGCCTTCAACGGGCTTTTTTAGGTGTGAAAATTATCCAATGACGTCTCCCGCCCTTGGGCGAAGCGTGTTGCGTGTTGTTGAGATAGTGTTAATCTTTTACTGACTAAAAACCCACTCCTGTTCTTTCTTTACACTCGTCCCAGGGCCCCGGGGTTCACTTTCACAATACACAAGGCCCCAGTAAACCTTCAAAAAGTAAAGATAACAGTACCTCTACCATGAGTTTTAAGCAATAGTATTCGTCGCTACTCGATATCGACGCAGTAAATATTTTGTATGGCAAATTTTGCAGCGCCTCTAGCGGTCACTTGCAGAACCAAAATTTGTCATACAAAATATTTACGGCGTCGATATCGAGTAGCGACGAATACTATTGCTTAAAACTCATGGTAGAGGTACAGTTTATTTTTCTTAAAAATGTAACAAACCCAGCACCAAGACAACAAAGGTCACATAAACTAAGAAAGCCGAACTTGCCACGTCTTCAGCTCGTAAATAACCGTAACAGAACGGCTTTGGCCTGGCACAGGTAACAGGCGCCATTGTTCTCGTTTATGGCCGACGTCTGGATCGGTAGGCTACGTGTAGAGAGATATGTTGCTAGTTTACTTTGAACTAGAGGATTTGGCTCTGAAACGTGGTCGCTCACAATAGACCACATCAATAGGATTAAAGTCATCCTAACGGGATGGGGATATGCCTGAGTATGGCATAGCATAGCATCAGCCTTTATAATGCTCCCACTGCTGGGACTCAGGCCTCCTCTCTAAGACAGCGAATGAGCCGTAATTCACCACGTGGACCTAGTGCGTGTATGTCACAGTTGGTGGATGTCACATATCTTCGAATTTTTGGTTCTAAGACATGCCGGTTTTCTCACGATGTTTTTCTTCACCGTTTTAAGAGCAGTGGTGATGAAATACATTACACAAAGTAATGCTCCTGGCTGGGTTTGAACCCGCGACCTACAACTCGTAGGTCGGGCCGTTACCACTTGACTACCACTGCTCTCCGGCAAAAAAAAAATCTCCGGGAAATATGTCGGGAGTAAACCTGCACCAAGAGCACCAAGTTTACCGACATAATCGACAAACTTAGGGCTTGTTTACGGAGACGCGGCGCGTTGGGCGTTCGTCGTACATTGCAGCAGCGGGCCGCGTCAACATTAGCGCAAACACAAACATTGGTAATGTACGATGACCGCCCAACGCGACGCGCAACGCGCTGCGTCTCCGTAAACAAGCACTTAAGTGGTTGTGGGCTAGGCAGGTTGCTCGAAGAACAACCTGCCATATTCTAGAAAATATTTCTTCTTCCTCATCTGCCAATATTTGGAAGTTCCTTGGAACACTTGGTATCGGCAGATCGCGACATTTAGACCTTCCTAATTCTATCGATTTAGATGATCTTAACCGTCATTTCTCAACTGTGCCTACCATGGATCGTCTAACTAAACAGCAAACTCTGTCTTTAATCTCTAGTCTGACGCGTCCTCATATTAGTCCTTTTCGTTTCGTTCCAGTTGAACCAGATGAGATCAAAAAGTCCATCCTATCCATTAAATCCAAAGCAGTGGGATGTGATAATATCACTCGTGATATGATCATTACCATTCTGGATGAACTACTACCCGCTATAACCCATATTGTAAACTACTCCTTGCACTCCGGTGTATTCCCCTCCTTGTGGCGAAAAGCCTATGTTCGTCCACTACCCAAAATTCCAAATCCCACTCTTCCAATTCACTTCCGCCCAATTTCTATCCTTCCCTTCCTTTCCAAAGTGCTTGAGGCCTGTGCCTACAAACAACTCTCTAACTTCACGCACCGTAATTCACTGATTAGCCCTCTACAGTCTGGGTTCAGGCCGGGGCACAGCACTATTTCCGCTCTCCTTAAAGTGACTGGCGATATACGGGAGGGACTGGAAGACACCAAAGTTACTGTACTAGTGTTGGTCGATTTCTCGAATGCCTTCAATACCGTCAGTCACGACATCCTGTTAGCCATTCTGTCCCATGTGATGGTCTCTCCTGAAACACTGGAATGGTTCTCCTCCTACCTTCAGGAACGTCAACAGTCGGTTCACGCCGGGGAATCTTCTTCTCGCTGGTGTGATCTGGAAACCGGCGTTCCACAAGGCGGCATTCTTTCTCCTCTTCTATTTTCTATTTTTATTAATCTCATTATTTCCGTACTTCAGTGTTCGTATCATCTATATGCTGATGACCTGCAGTTGTACTGCCAAGGGGGGGTCGACGAAATATCTAAAGCCATCGAAAAGATTAATAGGGACTTGATAGCTATTGAAACCTGGTCTGAGAGATTTGGTGTTGCAGTGAACCCTAATAAATGTCAAGCGATCATCATTGGGAGCTCTAGAAGCATTGCTAAAGTGGATGCTGCAACTTTGCCACCTGTTTTGTTCAAGTGTACGACAGTTCCTTTTAGTTCTGACGTAAAGGATTTGGGTTTGCGGATCGATAGTACCCTAAACTGGCGTACTCAAATCGCTAGTGTTAGTCAGAGGGTTACGGGAACACTACGGGCTCTGTATCGTTTTAAAAACTTTTTACCATCGAAAACGAAGGCAATGCTTGTACAGACCCTAATTTTTCCTATCATCGATTATGGTGATGTGTGCTACTATGACCTGAGTGCAGATCTCCTCAATAAACTTGACCGTCTTCTAAATTACTGCATTCGATTTGTTTTCAATCTGCGCAAATATGATCATGTCTCTGCACATCGATCGCTTCTAAAGTGGTTGCCCATACGTCAACGCAGAGAAGCTTACTACCTTTTTTTTTTTTTTTTGTTTTCGAGGGGAAACCTTCAAAAGGCGCCCGGACTTTGGGGATAAGTCCGGGGAGTGTGGGATTTTTACCTCACTAAAACCACCCCGGTGATCACCATCAGCACATTGAAGGGGCGCCGTTACCTCTTAAAAGACCATTCCGGAACCCCCTCTGTGCAACGCCTGTTAGGGCACATCCCTGAGGAGACTATATAACGGTATCCTCTGAGCCTCTTTGTATACGACAGCACGTGATCACTGTGCCACCGTCTTCCTTGGAATCATTCGATGGGCGGGCAGAGTCCCCACTCTGAGCGCCCGTGGTTCCAAAGTCCCACCTGCATTAAATAATACAAGCGGGGTTTCAGCGTGTTAGGTATCGGGGCGGTTGCCTCCCCGACGCCTTCTTCTTCGAGTGGGATCAGCCCTCTCACGTTCCCGCTCAGCCACCTCCTTCTGGACCATTACGGTCTCACAGAAGGAGGCAACTTCCTTCCAGTTTTCTGGCTTCGCCAGCATAGCCCTCACTACTGCTGGTAGAGACAGATCCTGCCCGATTCTGGCGACCAAAACTTGTCGCTCAGTTGTCCACGCTGGACAGTCTTCCAGCGTGTGCTGTGCAGAATCCATGACGCTTCCGCAATGGTGGCAATTTGCCGTGGCCTCTCGCCCAATCCTATTTAGGTACTCACCGAAGCAACCGTGCCCGGTGAGCACCTGAGTGAGTCTGTAGGAGATGCGCTCCTTTCTTTTCAGCCAGGCTTCGAAGTGCGGCAGGACGGCTTCGACGACGCGCTTGCACGAGAACTGCGGCTGCTGTAGCCGCTCGCGCCACCTCTCGAGCGCGTGTCGCCGTTCCTGCCGTCTCAGCCTTACTGCAACTATCCCTGGCACGCCATTGCCACTTTGGCGTATGTCGCTTATCCGGTTGTAGACCCTCGCGTCCATATCTGCCAGGATGTCTAGTGGTGGAAAGCGTGCCAGGAGAGTGGCCGCCTCGAAGGATACCGTTCGGTATCCACGTGCGATCCGAATGGCCATTTTCCGCTGCAAACTATTAATTTTTGTCCTGCAGCGACGAACACCTGACAGTCTATTTGACCATACAGGTGCCCCATAAAGGGCCATCGATCGCACGACACCCGCGTAGAGGCGGCGAACTTCTTCTCGAGGGCCCCCGAGATTGGGCAGCAGCCTATGCAAAGCACCCACCGCTCTCCCAACGCGGGGGACTAGGCGCTCGAAGTGCTCTTCGAAGCCCCACCTACCGTCCAGAGTTAGGCCAAGATATTTTATGTGTTGACCCACTTGGACTTGCGCACCTCCAACTGTCACTGATGAGCTGGGTGGCTCTCTGGTTCTTGGCAGTTTGTGAAACCAGAGCGCCTCAGTTTTATGGGGCGCTATCTCCAAACCCAGCTCGCGGATCGAAGCTACAACTCTTGCCACACCACGCTCAGAAAGCTGGATGGTCTCATCGAATGTGTCCCCACCGGCCAACACCAAGGTATCATCTGCATAGCAAATGATATTTACGCCTATGGGGAGGTCGACACGCAGGACTACATCGTATGCAAGGTCCCACAAGAGAGGGCCTAACACCGACCCTTGCGGAACCCCACACGTTATCTCCCTTCGATGAATGCTACCGTCCCGAGTCACATAACGAATGTGCCTATCACGTAGATAATCCCAGATGATACGCTGCAGGTAAGGTGGCACTCTGTGATACACTAGTGCCGCCCTAATCGCATGCCAGGGCAAGGAGTTAAAGGCATTGACGATATCTAAACTTACCGCCAGCGCCACCCCACCCTGGGATACTACCTGCTCTGACAGTGAGCGTACATGTTGGATTGCATCGACAGTAGAGCGCTGCCGTCGGAAACCATACTGGCTATCTGCAAGGTCAGGACCAACACGTGACAGGTGCTCAACGAGCCTTTCGGCAATTATTCTTTCGAATAACTTAGAGATCTCGTCGAGCAAGCAAATGGGACGGTACGCAGAGGGAGACTCTGAATCCCTGCCTTCTTTTCTCAACAAGACCAATCCAGCTTCCTTCCAGTCAGTAGGGAATACGCCCGAGCAGAAACAGCTGTTAAACAGCTTCCTTAGGCGATCCCCTATAGCATCCATAGCCAAAACCCACGCCCGTCCAGGAATACCATCCGGGCCTGGTGCGGTATTACGAGCCCCCATGCGTCTCACAGCTCGGTCCAGTTCACTTTCAGTAACCCCCAACTCGTCGGACCAGTCAGAGGGTGGCAGGAGTAATGAAGGACTGTCCCTTACTACTGGAAAAAGCGTTGCTATAACTCTCTCCAGCAGCTCCGGATCCATGGTTTCTGTAATGGGGGGGACCCAGGGACGTAATTTAGCCATGACCAATTTGTATGGTCTACCCCATGGGTCCCTGTTCAGCCCTTCGAGAAGCTCTTTCCAAGATCTTGACTTAGCATCCGCAATTGCGTGTTGGAGCTCCATTGTCGCTTCCCGGTACGCTCTATAGGCTATGGCTATTTGTTCATCCGAAGCTCTTGGTTCCCTTCTACGTCGAATGCGCTGAAACTGGCGTCGCGACCTCAGACAGCAAAGCCGCAACTGCGCGATGTCTTCCGACCACCAGTAAGCCGCGCCAGGACGCTGGGCGCATCTGACCCGGGGCATGGAAGCGTCACAAATCGAAGTCATCCTGTCCCGGAACCAAGCCGCCTCTTCCTCTGGATCGGGTGAGATCCCCAGGGAACGTACATCTTCTGGCCACGCCGCGACGTTAGCAGCTGCAACGAGCATGTCTCGATTGAGCCGTTTAAGGGCCCAACGTCGAGCCGATGGGTTAGAACCTAGACGGCTCGGGCTGTCGGTGAGAGGTAATGTTACTTCAAAAACGATGTGGCGATGGTCGGACAGTGTGACTATATCCTCCGCTACTCTCCATTCCGACACCATGCGACCAGCAGAAAGAGTCCCCCATGATAGGTCCACAATCGACTCCCCCTGCCACCTAACGCATGTGGATACTGACCCCCGATTTAAAAGTCGGAGATCAAGCATCGCCGCCCAGTTTTGAATCGCGCGTCCCCTCGGCGTATCCCGAGTATTCCCCCAAGCTCTGGAGTGAGCGTTGAAATCACCCAGGACGAGCACCGGACGGGATGAGCATTTGTATCGAATACAGTTCGCAACCCCGTCCAGATATCTTTCGAATTCAGTAAGGGAGATATTGGGAGATACGTAGCAACCCACAATGGCAAGAGGTCCCCATTCTACAGCAACGAATCCTTGCCCCTTGTCTAGTAGGGAGCAGTGAAGCCGTCCGCTTCCAACAGCCCAATAAATGGCAACAGAGTCCACGGTGTCTCGAAACCAGCGGGGATGATCTCGAAGGCCGTAAGGTTCCGCTACTACCGCCAAGGCAACCGAACACTCCGCAACAGTCTGCAGAAATAAGTCCTGCGCGTTACGACAGTGGTTCAGGTTGCACTGGAGGATTTTTAGGGCTGGGAAGGCGAGGTATCCATGTCCTCCGCAGGGCCCGCACTCAGTGGTGCCGGCGCCGATTCTCGTGACGTAGTAGGGGCATGCAAGGTCCGCTTCTTGCGCGGAGCGCATTTCTTGCCTCCCAGGCGATGACCCGCTGGAAGACCATGGTCCGCACACAGCGGACACCGCATGGTCGGCGCCGTACAATCTCTAGCTTTATGAGCTCCCCCGCAGGCGTAACACTGCATGCTCCGATCAACAGCACTAGTGCACTGGCTGCGAACGTGCCCGGGCTCGAGGCAACGGAAGCACATCATCCGACGAGCACTCAAGACCTGGACCCTTACTGACGTCCATCCTAAGCGCATGCACTTGTCAGAAGCCAGCTTCTTTATCGTCGCCAGTGGAGCACGGACCCAGACGTGCCCAAGAGAAGCAGGTGGCCGGCGAATCTCACCAACTTTCACGTCCTCATTAGAACAGCCGCCCACCTTAGCAATAGCAGCTGCTACTTCATCAGGTGTGACGGCATCATCGAGATCTAGGATCCTCGCCTCAGCTCTTTTAGTTGGGCGCGAAATCTTCACGTCGGAGTCAGAAAAAACTTCTCGCATACGGCTGGCTAAAGTGTCAGCCTTATAAGAGGATTCGGCGCCAGCGACGGTAAGAATAATTCCGCCGTCAGCAGCCCTTCTTTGGCCGACAGTGTCGATTCCAAGATCTGCCAGACAAATTCGCTGCCTCAGCGCAAACATGACTTCGCCGAGTTTGGCAGATGATCCCTCTCTTACCGAAACAGTAATAGCTGCCGTGGTGGGAACCCTAGGTAGTTTCACTGTCTGGATTTTCTTCTGGGCACTTGTCTGCGTGATTGGTTGGACAGTCTTTGCATTCTTTGCTTTCCTACCCACCACAGTGGACCAGGTCTCTTTTCCAGTCCTCGCTGCATCCAGTAAAGCCTCTGAAGTCTGAGTCGGTACTGCAGATACGGCAGGCAAATCCACCACCGGGGCCACGACTTTGCGCTTACCCTTTTTCTTCCGCTTCTTCTTTGTTGAGTTAGGGGCTAGGAAAGGTTCGTCAGTTGTCTGCGCTTGAGCAGTCGATGACGAAGTTTTCTTTGCATCGGCAGCCAGTGGGGGACGCAAGGGCTTCTCAGGTGGCAACCTTCTCTCCAAAGCCGCTATTTTGGCATCTACCATGCCTCCAATCTCGAGAGCTATGGAACGTCGAAACTGAGCCTCTGATTCATTCACTAGGCTAAAACCTCCTGCCACTGCAGTGTTCTGATTATCCCTCATTGCAGGGACTGCCATCGTCGAGCTCACCATCACTTCTCCCTTACGACCAAGAATGCTAACTTGCGCTGTTAGCTTTTCGACCTGTGCCTGGAGAGTGGTAAGGCGAGCCTTTAAATCGGCGTTTTCAGTTTCTAGCCTCTCCACGTTGACCTCAACGGCCGATCGCGTAGCTAGCTCAGCAACTGCAGCTTGCACTGTTACTGCTGCTAACTTGAGGCTGTAAGCAAAGCTACTTCTAAGGTTGCGGGAGCTATTTGCAACATCCTCTATGGTCCTAAGACTATCTTTGATACAAGTACTTAGTTCCGTCGTTGGTTGCGTCTGCATCTTCTTAGCCAGCATATCCGGTTCAGGCAAGTTCTGGTTTGCTGACGATTTAGTCTTTGGCTGCTTAGCTGGCGGGCTCGCTAACTCAGAGTCCGTGCCTTTCTCTGCCCCATCAGTTAAGGGCTTGCTAAGACTAAGCAGTTTACCAACTTTTTTTTTCATCGGCTCATCAGTTCTGAGTGTCTGAACACGCTTGCGCGTGCGTCCTCGAGATGATTTCGATGCTTCCGAGGCAAACGACATTTGCGAGAGTGAAGCCTCGCTGGTGTCACTCGACATCTCGTCAGCAATTGGGGTATGCGGGCGCACAAAATGTGCACGGGTTAATGCCCCCTTTGGCACTTCCTGAGCCTTAGGTTCCAGTGCTGCGGATATGTTGGGGTTAGAACCCAACAACTCCTCATTACAGGTACGTGAGCCACCCTGGCTCAATGCGTCCTTGAAGGACGGGTAAAAATCTGATTGGGATTTCAAGCGTTCATTGTCCCCCCCAGAATACGTGGGACTGACCGAACTCTGTTCGGTGAGGGATTCTCCTACTGCAGAGCAGCAGGTACCCTCCTGGGGTAGTTTATTTTTATGACTCGCTTCCATTGTTAAATGCTGAACACAGCTTTGCCTTTTTTTATGGGGTGGGGTCCCCAGTAATTTCGTACTCGTTCACTTTCACTGTCATGTCTTATGAGCAGACTTGTACTAGAAGTGAACCTCCTTCTTACTCGCCAAATGGCGAAGAGTGATTCGCACACCGTCTGAGAACAACAACAACTGCTGAAGTTCTCAGACGGTGCGCCCTCGCGGAAGTCCGATGTTATACTCCGCCCCGTGTCCCTCTTAGTCTGGTCTCTCACTTGAGGTCTTCCGGCGTGAGTGGCTCTGCCGGCAAAGCCCTCAAGGTCATCGAGACACGCAAGCCCCACCACGACGACAACGTGGAGACACACTCGGTGGGGAGAGAAGCTTACTACCTAAGAAAGGGCGCTTACTACCTTGTTTTCATTTCTCAATTCTTCCAATTTCCCTAGTTATTTAGCCCCTCACTTTCAATATATTTGCGCCAACCACAATAAAAATCTACGTTCATCTCATAACCGTCTTCTTCTATGTCCTACTCATCGCACTGACTTCGTTCACTGTTCCTTCTTTGTTCAGGCCATTTCTCTGTGGAATGCGCTCCCCCAGGAGATCAGGATAGTCACAAACCGTTTAAAATTCAAAATTGAAGTTCGCGAGCATATTCGTAAGAAGTTGGCAGTAGTATCATCACTACGTTAGTGTTTCTCTCTTTGTCGATTTGGACAATGTTGAGTATGTATGTATTTAGTTTATTAAATTGGGTATATATTATATTATTGTATTTGGGTATCTATTATATTGTTGCATTTTATTTATAATTCATTGATCACTCTTTTCTTTTCTGTTTTTTATTGCACCTGCCTCTATTTTCTCTGCATCACCTAAAGGTTGACTGGCAGAAAATGCCTAAGGCATTAAGTCCGCCTCTGTACATAATGTGCAAAAAAAAAAAAAAAAAAAAAAAAAAAAAAAAAAAAAAAAAAAAAAAAAAAAAAAGAACAAATGGTCGATGGGGCCCAAAGATTTTGGAGTGGTGATGGTGTACCAGAAAAACACAACGTTGGAGGGTCGCGAGAATTTGGTGGATGCGAGACGCTCAGGAATGGTCGTTGTGGAGACACTTGGAGAGGCCTGTGTGTCCAGTAGTGGTCTTTCGCCTGTAATGTTGATGAGGTGATTGATTGATCAATCTGCCGTTTATCCTTCCAGTCTAATTGGATTCAGCTGGATGCCAGGTAAATCTGTTATACTGTCTATCTGATCTTCTCAACCCTTACTGGGCAGAGATCAGTCAGTCACTGTGTAAAACGATGCCCGATAGCTTGCGGGTAGGTTGTCAAAGATTTACTAAATGACAGCCCTACGGATTAACGTACTTGCCGGGACCCAGAGACATCTCTGCATGTATAGATGCTCTACAGAATAAATTTTTTTTCTACAGAATAAATGAGTATTTTCTAGTTACTTTTGCTCTTGACTCAATACTATAGATTCTCGTAGCTCGTAGCGCCATGCGTACCTAATGTCGTAGCACTAGCTACGGCGTAGCTCGTACTGTGCTACGAGTTGACAACGCTACGTTATGTCTACGAAAAATGTTTCATTCTATTACACTTTTCTCTTTCGATTAAACACTGATTGATTATTCCAGAATAATTGATTGATGATTGATTGTGTGCTAAATAAATCTATTTTCTTTCTTTCCTACTTTCGAGTAGTTAGTAGGCCTAATTATGTACTTACTTTGCAGTTGTTATTTTATTATTTGATTTAGTACTTATCTACTTAAAATTTCAATAATAAGTTTTTAAACAGCAATTTCCAATACAAAAACTGACGTCTACCTGTAATATACCAAAACAAAAGAAACTTCAAATCAACTAGAAGCGATAAATATCCGGATCCAAGGGGTGTATTGCTCTTTCCACGTTTTTCTTCGACAAACTCGTAACTAGTTAACAAAGAAATAGAAAGAAACTTGTCGCAACAGTTATTTAGCAGTCAGTCGAGTAGAAACGAGTTACCGGTCGTATTAATTGATTGTGTTATTGGAAAATGTCGTAAACTAAACGCTATTGGCTGGTTGAAAAGAAAAATGGCAGCCTTTTGATTAGCTTAGTACTGCGAAGTTTATCTTTTATTTGACGTTTTATTTATTTAAACTTCATGTACAGTAGTAGTACCATCAAAGACACTTCTGCCTGACCACCGTTAAGTTCATTTTTGCTTGCACTCGAAACGAAAACTTCAAAGGGTTCTGTTTGGCGCCGCGCGGCAGGATTTAAGCGATTTTTTTTTTTAAGTGGTCAGGTAGAAATGACAGCGATCTTACATAGGCTCAGTTTATGCAACAAGGCATTCTCTACCAGTCAACCTTAGGGTTAAAAAAGACAACACAATGGTAGGTGCGTACAATAATGTGCAATCATCAATGTATAGGGTGACTGGTAATTAGTGAACGATACTTAAACACGTGATTGTAGTCATGATAACAAACAACTTTTACTATGGGACCAAATCTGAAATCACAAAAAAAAAAAAAAATCTGCTAATCAGTACATTTATGTTCGCCTGGTCAAAATGTATTATTTTTTTTTTTTTTTTTTTTTTTTTCACGATTTCAGGTTTGGTCCCATAGTAAAAGTTGTTTGTTATCATGACTACAGTCATGTGTTTAAGTATCGTTCACTAATTACCAGTCACCCTATATATACATATTTTCAGGTCTCAAACGAAGTGACGCTGCGCGTAATCATAGCCAATGGTTCAACTTACTTGTCGCGTACAATACTGGGTTTAAACTACCAGCCATTATATCGAATACCTTTGCTACCTTTGCTACCTACCTTCTAAACACCAAGTTTTCAACTTTACTCTAACTTAACCCTTTTTCGCAAACCTTCTCGCCAACTAAACCAACATTACTCCAACATCAATCTTCGAGAATAAACCATTTTGTCAATTTATCAGACTCGATCAACTGGTTCTATTAAATAACTATCAGTTTCACTTTATGCACCCTTTCTTCCACCTTCTAGGGGATGGTAACGTCACACACCATCCCTCATGACTTATCACCTGTCCCTCCCAGGGTTTAACCCCCGGGAACTATTTATGGGAAGGCTTGTCCCACAAAATTGCTGATTTTGATTTAGCGTAGTCATATCTTTTGAGAGTGGGTAAGACGAATATTATATTATCGGTAAACTCGTATTTTATGTTTCAAGGTCTTTGCTCATAATGGTTGAAGCAAAAAAGCATATAATTTATAGACATTTACGTCTTTGTTACCTAACACAAATACATAGGTAGGCAAATTGATTAATGATCCTTGTATGTTTTATGTGTATGGAAAAACTGTGATATTTATTATATACAGAATAATGTGTTATATCGCTTTCATTAATTAATTCTATGTTTATGCTTCATGTAGAACAATTCTGATTCTGCCAAACCCATTCCTGCTTGGCGGACATCCCACTCATACGTCCAAAATCATTCATCTTGCGTACAGTTAAGCAGTAGAACTCCCTGCCGGAGTCTGTGTTTCCTGATAACTACAACCTAGGGTTCTTTAAGTCTAAAGTGAATAGTTTACTACTAAGCAAGCGTGTTCTATCGTTGGTAAAATAGTGGTCAAACGTGAGCCCGTGCTAAAAAAAATATACCAAATTAGATTAATGCTATATTCAACTCTGATATACCTTACCCATTATGTTTAATTTTTAACTTATCAAATTAAGCGTGCTTAGCTTCTACCTAATTAGGTAGAATACAGTGACCTATTTAAATTCACAAAACATTCAATATTGATTTGTATATATTGTATTGTGTTCACGTTCAGCAAGAAAGCTTTTACGACTTTACTTTTTTTATTTCGTATATTTAAATAAATATAAAAAATACTAATCTAGAAAACACCACAAAACACCATACTAAAAACACCATATTAATTACGACAGTACGATGTGCGCAGCGGTTAAGTGATTAGCTGCTGTGCTGCGTGTCGCGGATTCGATTTCCGCATTACACAAATATTTGTAGTGCCTATAGATTGAGACAAGTTTCAGGTCTGAGTATGTGAGTGCATTCACCCACATTACAGTAGTAAATGCTAGTGCGGGGCAAAGTTTAAAAAACAAATCAATATTGAAACATCACATATGTATCAAAGGTAAGCTATTTAATTGTATAAATGTACCAGCATTTAAATAGTCAACTCATTACTGAAGTACTTTAATCTACATAAATATACTCCTAAAACAAACATAATCCTATTACATCAACGAACAAACAAAGAAGATTAAAATATGATGTTTGCTTTACAAACCGCAGCGCACGAGTTGTGGCCGTTAGCACTTGACCGCTGGCTTGTGGGCAATATTTACTTTACACATCATATGTCACGTGAATTTTCTGGTAGTTAGGATATAAATATTCGTAGGGTAGGCGCCAGATATAAAGTTCATTGGCCCTCCTACATCATTTGGCATTCTTAATTTCAAAAACAGAACTCAATATTATAAATAAATATGAAAGGGACTCTGTCTGTCTCTTTATTACACTCTCACGAATAAAATGCTTGAATTGATTTTGATGAAATTTGGTATGGAGTAAGCTTGAACCCCAATTAAGGACACAGAGCTACTTATTATCTGGCTTCGACTTTGACTTCGCAATAACCGACTTTCGCGCGAATGAAACCGCTGGTAGAAGCAAGGACTTAATCGAGATCCTTCACATTTTTTAGTATAGAAAAACATTTTATTATTTCTTTTTTCCTGTACTTAAAGATATTAAGAAAAATCAGAAATGAAGGATTTATGAAAACGATTAGTTAAAAAAAAAAATGCGGCGGTCATACCATGAATGGAGATGGGTTCTTTTAAAAAGTATTTTATAATGATTACAGCAAATATCAGAAACATATTTTTATAGTAACAAATACATCTTGCGTATCACGTTCTGTGTTTCCGTGTACGAAGGGCCTTTTGGGTTTAACCCTTAAAAAAGGACTACAAAATAATTACTTCATCCTTATCTTTAGGATAATAACGAGTATAATTAAAATTCAAGAATTATCTTCCCAAAACCCAACGTACCTGAAAAAGTCCGTTTTATCCGTTTAGAGGACTATGAAGAAGATAATAATTACTTTTACTTCAAAAGGTCTGAACCACTAACTCTTTTTAACTGTTATCCTGGTAACTCTTTTAACTTACCGGATTAGGCTAGCATGGGAACTTTACCAAAAAAATTTGAAAAATCTACCAATGGACCCCCTAAATCTTTATAAATGCTGGCCCCCCTACGGTTTGCTGAAATTTCTTTGAGGCGCGCGTGGAATACTAAGCGCCGTCGACGACTCGGGCTTGGTTCAAACGATTACCGAACAGCCGGATGACGATCTACCCATTGCTTGTAGTCCGCAAGCCTACACCTACGGTGGCTGGATATCAGGGTCAGGGTCCCAGCGGCTGGGGCGTGAAGAAGTCCGTTCTCTCACACGTCCGACTTCACAGAAGGAGGCGACCGCCGCCCATTATTCCTCGTACCAGACCATGCCTGTACCAGGGCATATCTAATAATGAAAAAATAAATTACAGAATTAGTATGCCATAACTACTTCCAGCAAAGTTACAATACTATCGTATTATAACTTTATCGCAAGTAATACGGAGTTGGAGAGACAACCGCGTTTTAGGATACCTATATTAATTGCGAATATGTAAGTTTTTTCTCTCAAAAAAGGTGAAGGAAAACATCGTGAGAAAACTGGCATGTCCTAGAACCGAAAATTCGAAGACATGTGATATCCACCAACCCGCAATGGGCCCGCGTGGCGGATTGCGGCCATTCCCTCTTCTAGAGAGGAGGCCTGAGTCCCAACAGTATGATACGTTTTTGGCACAATATAATTGTTATCAGCCTGTAATAAAAGGTATACTACATGATATATAAATAGTATATAGTATATTTTTATTGCTCACCCTGCCTTATAATAAATATAACCCTGAATTGTTTGACCCTTTGTCCGTAAAATGACGCTGAACCCTTTCGTGTGAATTTTTGAACCTTTCCGGGTAGTTCCGGGTATACAGTGAAATTTTTCGGGTTCCGTCACATGTTTCACCGGAAATCAATTATTTGCTGGGGAAATGTTTTGTTTTTTTTTTTTTTGCTTTTTTACCTTTTTTTGTTCGCAGTCATGTCAACCCTTACTTAGCGAAGTTTGGTCGTTATTTTTTACGTTTCTATAACCTTAAAGCTTTCCTTATTCCCAATTTCATTACTATAGGTTATCATCGATCGTATCGGTGTCCGTCAAAAACCTTTTCTTGACTTCGTTAGTGGTAATGTAGTAATCTGATCAATTTGAAAGTAATAAAAAGCTCCAGTGTTTCCATTAACTGATAAAAACAAAATCGCCAATATTATTTCACGTGTTTAAAGTGCAAACAACATTATTTTTTCTCTCACACGATACTTATGGCGGCTAAACATCGCCCATCCTATATAACTAATACATAGACCCAAAAATTATTGATTTGAATATGTCACCACAAAGACTAGTGTGCGTTAAGCATCCATCGGATACCCGCGACCTGAGGGTCATCGGTCCATCTTGTGGGAGATGACTTTGACCTCTTTGTTTCGGTATTTCTTCTAAGGGTAGTCAGCTAGAGACCACCGGCCTCATATAGTTCGAATTATTGACGCAAAAATGATTCAAAACCCTATTTGCAAATAAAACATCATTCATCACAAATGTCCCTAGATAAGTGGCCTGTCTATACTCATTAAGAGCCCTACTATAAAACAGCATCACCGCTTACGCCAGCAGAATATCTATGTCTGCTTATACAGCTCTCAAAATAACGTCATTAAGGTAGCGACGCACGTTTCCAACCATTTTTTTCTCATCAGAAATAATTGCGCAGTTTTAAATACGTTAATTTATTTTTGTACTTACCTCTTTGTTCTTACGGCCTTTTGTTTTAATGGGAGGTTCGTGCTATATCCGTAACTTGGTTTTGCCAGTGGCTTTGCCCGCATAGAAATAGGTTTCTTTATATAAGTTGGACCCCGTGTGGAGGACCCTTAGGAGGAATTTTTGGAAATCCTTTCTTAGTTTTTGTATATAGAGTGACTGGTAATTAGTGAACGATACTTAAACACGTGATTATAGTCATGATAACAAACAGTTTTTACTATGGAACTAAACCTGAAATCGCGAAAAATCTACCAAGTTCAGTACATTTATGTTCGCCTAACTGGTCACAATATATTGAACTTGGCAGATGTTTTTCACGATTAAAGACCGTATCCTGGAATAGGGTATAGGATATTTTTATCCCAAGAGTATTTTCCTTTGGGATAATTTTCAATTTCAACGAGGATGGAACCGCTGGTAGAAGCTATACCAAAAATGATGTAAATATGAAGGTCGTAGCACTTGCCATAACAAACACAGGAATAGATTACAATAAATCTAGCGCAATGGATTAAAAACAAAAACATCTACGAGAAATTACCATAAACAATCCATAAACATCATACCAGATAGTTTTATTTCGATTCGCAAACAAATATTCATAAAAAGAAACATAAAACCGAATAACTATTTTTATTTTACGTGGTACAGTAAACTACAGTCAGTGGTAATCAAACCAGTATAAGTTGGCTTCTTATTTTATAGAAATTCTCTACTACGAAAGGCCAGCTTAAGGTCAAAGTGTTACCCTTAACCTGCGGTAACGTACTGTACACTTATTTTACACAAAATTCCTAACTACAAAAATAAAAGAAACATTAGTAACTTAGGTTTAGTTATTGAGACAATCAGTGGAGGTGATCTTTCCCACCTGGCCCAAGTTTAGGCCATGATCCGGAGTGAGAGGTAATGGAGAAGAGACAGAAGGGAGATGCGATGAGAGGCTGCAACCGTCAGGGAACGGACAGCTCACCGTCCAGCGGTCCGTGAATTACCGACCCCGTTTCGTCGACGATGCAAAGAGATATCAGCAAAACCGTAGGGGCCCAATAAGACCTTTGCCCGCTAGGACCTGAGGAAGTTTTCATAGAGTTATCCTGAAACGCAAAGGACAACTCAAATTTGGCCCTCACAGGGTAACTGAAAGAACACCGTGCGGTTTTGACAGTGAAAGTCTCACCTTCCGACTCTGCCCTGAGCAGCGGAAGTCATTTGATGACTATCTGTTAGGGTCTAGACTTGGACTCAAAATAAAAGGCTGTAAAACTGACTGTATATACAGGGAGGTTACAGCAAGAATCTACAAGGCTCGCGTGCGTCGTCGCTCGTTCTTGCTAGTGAAGTGAGCGACCTCGGTTGCTCGCGCGCCATCGCCCGCGATGCAGCCCGATGAGTGACGAAGGTAGCCGATGGCGCCCGAACACTATCCATCTCAAAAAATGCCCGATTAATTATCCAGTAATAAGTAGGTATTGTTGTATTAACAAATTATTTGTTCCTTGTTCCAGTTAAGACGGGTGTAATGGCGCATTATACAAGAAGGCAGTGAAAAGAATGGGACAATTCCACCGGGCGCCTTCTCTGCTCATCACTTCCTCCGAGGTTGGTATCCCTTTGGAAAGCCTCATAAGGGGATAGCCATATTAGGAAAAGGAGGACCGAACAGATAAAATCTGCTCCCCTAGCCAAGTTACAATCCTTTCGTTTTGCGTTAAAGCTTGGAGTTGGCCACACCCCGAACTCCGATAAAATATCCGACGAACCTATAAAACTATTTTGCCAAGTTGTGTTTGCAACGGCCTACCTGTGTAGGCAATGGATTCAGTGTTTTTTTAATATAAGCCACTGCAATTCAAATTCCCCAAATGATAGTCATTTAAATTGATTTGAAAAGATTTAAAAGATTTCTTGACGAAAAACATTAAGTCGCGTAAACTACCTATCACCATCATCATCAGCCATTTAAAGTTCCCACTGCTGGGACTCAGGCCTCCTCTCTAGGAGATTGAATGGGCCGTAATCCACCACGCGGGCCCAGCCAATACCAACCTACCAATACCTATTCTAAATAGGCGGGTCCACAGTTCCACACAGAGTGAGCAGCCTCGCAAGGCATTTGAAAATAGTAAATTGTCCCAGGGCAGAACTGCCAAACTTATGTCGCAGTGAACAGTACCTCTAGCACGAATATTTGTAGGTTTCGTATCGTAAACGTATCGAGTTGCCGATACGATAACGGAATACAACCAAAGTCGGAAGCACAAAGCTCTTTCGTAATAGTATCGAGACCTCGATACGATTACGTTAGTGACGTCATACTAATGTAAGTAAGGATGTACAAAATTGAATGAATGATCTCAAAATTGATTGAACGTTTCGTTCAAAAACTCCTACATATTTTAATTCTTAGTGATTTCAGGGCCTTTAAAACTTTAAAACTGTTCAAATTTTGATGAAATATGAAGAAACTGCAGTAAAAGTTAATATTTAGTTAAGATAAATGGTTTAATTATTAAATTTATTATTAAAACTTTTGTGTTTAGTGAGATTGTGTTCCTAAACGAACGACGCGTAACACTTGACATTTTTTGACGCGAAGCTCATTCAAGGTCAACTTTGTTTTGAAGTAAGTTTGTTGATACGTAAACAAAGGATTAAATTGAAATAAACTTGATGAGGTGCTTAATTTTTGATAATTATTTAGGTCTATAATTAGAAGGCAACATATTATTAGAATATATATAATTGGAATACATAGTCCTTTAAATACCTTACTTTACGTTCAATGCATCCTTTTACTTAAAACATAAATACGAAAATGCTTCCTTACTTAGACGAAATCTATTTCTAAATTCTGTAATACTTTTTTTTATTTTTTGTAGGTTAATATTTTTTATTTTTTTATTTTTGGTAGGTAAAATCATCCAATGACTAAATAAACTAACTTGTTTTTTATTAATAAAAATATAGTGTTCTAAAATAAATCACCCGCCTTGTTTCTCTTCGTACATTTCTACTTTCAAAAATCAATCGCGCCGCAAGATAAATAGTACAATGCACTATGTCGAGGGGTGCTTCTTGTTAATCTAAGCATTTTCTAACAAAATTTGTTAACACAATCACTTAAATTATTATTTTATGCTTCCAATAAACTCCGACGAAAGTTTTCTCACTGCCAAATTTATAGTGAATAAACTTTCGAGAAACTCGCAAACCAGCCTTCGACAATGACGATACTATACGTCATTTTAAACCTTCGTGCTAGCTATCTTCATACAAACGGCTCAAGGTTACGTACGTTACGAATTCGATACGAATACGAAACCTATAGGACTAAGTTCGTGCTCACAAAATTAGTTCAAATTACGCACACTAGAGGCGCTGTTCATGTTTCCATACAAAATGCTCACGTTAACGATACGAATACTTTTTCGCAAGTTGTTCGTGCTAGGGGTACAGGGATAGATTGCTCCGATATGATCCGATCGCAGAACAGATACTCGATGGGATCGAAGGGTTCTGGAGTCGAAGACTCGAAGTAGCAACACTTGGAGGAACCAAAGTCTAACAGTGTCTAACAATGGGCGTCTTTGGACTGAAATCATGACAATATTAAAAAAAAAAAACATTATCAGTTTTGGATAATGTTCCTACTCTCGGTACTCAGGCCTCCTCTCTAGGTGAGGAAATGGGCCGTAATCCACCACACGGGCCCAATGCGGGTTTTTTTTTTTTTTTTTTTTTTTTTTTTTTATGGTAGGTAAAATCATCCAATGACAAATCCCGCCCTTGGGCGGAGCGGGAAGTAGTGTCAGACTTTTACTGACTAAAAACCTACCCCGTTCCTTCGTTGCCTATAGTGCCGGGGCTGAGCCTTCCTCTCAGAAAACGGCCCTTGACCCCAGCAGGCTTCAACCCTGCCTGCCTGCAGTTAGCAGGCTGGGCCTCTTCGGTTTGCTGACAGCTCCTTGAGGCGCGCGGGAACAGAACGCGCCGTCGACGACTTGGGCTCGGTCCGGCCGGTTACCGGACGATCGGACAGCGTGCTACCCATTGCACGCCGTCCGCAAGCCCGCGCCTACGGTGGCCGGAAATCGGGATCGGAATCCCGGCGGCGGCTGGGGCGAGCGCCCCGTTGCCTCTGCCTGATGCGGTCGGCCTCCTCCTTTGCTAGCATTACTGCTTCGCAGAAGGAGGCGACCGCCTGCCATCCCTCCTCACTACGGACCATGGCCTGAACCAAGGCCCGGCGAGAGAGATCGCTGCCGCCGATTGCCCCCACGAGGACACGGCGATGCTCCGCCCAGGCGGGGCACACCTCTACAGTATGCTCCACCGTGTCCTCCGGGTGTTCCGCACAGTGGCGACACCCGGGCGAATCCTCCGCACGAATCCGGAACAGGAACTTGGCAAACTTTCCGTGTTCCGTTAGGACCTGCGTCGTGCGGAAGTTAAGACTGCCGTGAGGTCTTTCCAGCCACGCCTCAAGGATGGGCCTTATCGCCTCGATTGTGGCGCGCCCCGAACGAGGTTGCGATAGTCGCTGACGCCATTTCGCCATGAGATCCCGCCGGAGCTCTGTCCGCCATGCCTCGACTTGTCGTGGCAGCGGAATTTCGCCCCGGCGTTGCACCTCCATGCGCTTGTCGTGCATGTGTGCAAGGACTGTTGCCTCCAGATCCCATGGCGGTTGGCCAGCAAGGAGGGTCGCCGCCTCGCGGGAAATCGTTCGGTACCCTCGCACCATGCGTATTGCCATGACCCTCCGGCACGCATTCAGCTGGGCCCTCGGTTGCTGTTGCAACGTCGGTGCCCACACCGGAGCCCCGTAGAGGGCCATGGACTGAACGATTCCCGCGTAGAGCTTCCGGCAGGAGGCGTCTGGTCCCCTGAGGTTGGGCAGGAGCCGCCCGAGAGCAGCCCCAGTCCGGTTCAGTTTGGGAGCCAGACGTCGGAAGTGCTCCTTGAAGTTCCACCAGCTGTCGAGGACGAGTCCCAGGTACTTCATCGTCGACCCGACGCTGATGTGAACTCCTCCTACCGTTAGCTGGGAACCCGGTGGTGGCGCACTCCGAGGGCCGTGAAAGCACATGGCCTCGGATTTGTGCAATGCCACCTCGAGTCCCAACTGCTGGATCCTATCAACGACTATCGCAACCCCGCGTGTCGCTAGTTCAACCGCCGTCCGGTACGACTCTCCCCGCGCCAGGACCAACGTGTCGTCCGCGTAGCAGACCACGCTGACCCCGTCGGGGAAGTCGCCGCGCAGCACGTAGTCGTACCCGATGTTCCACAAGGGTGGTCCCAGTACCGATCCCTGCGGAACACCGCACGACATCTCTCGACGTTTCCACTCTCCCTGGTGACCGGGGTAAATGATATACCTCTCTGACAGGTAGGCCTCGATTACACGACAGAGGTAGTCGGGCACCCGGTGGTACCGGAGTGCCGTTCCAATGCAACTCCAGGGCAGGGAGTTGAAGGCGTTGGCAATGTCCAAAGACACTGCCACGACACACCTGCCCTGGGATACCGCATCCCCCGTCGTGAGGGCTCGCACGCGCATGATGGCGTCCACCGTGGAGCGCATCCTGCGAAATCCGAACTGTCCGTCCGAAAGGTCCGGCCCCACCCGTGCAAGGCGCGCGACGAGGCGGTTTGCAATGATTCTTTCGAAGAGCTTGCCCACCTCGTCGAGCAGCACAATGGGCCGGTACGCGGACGGAGAGTCCGCAGGGCGCCCAGGCTTCGCTATGAGGACCAGTTTTCCCGTCTTCCAGCGAAGTGGGAACTGGCCCCTCTCCAAACATGCGCTGAAGAGCCCCCTCAATCGAGGCCCGAGAGCCTCCATGGCCAGGACCCAGGCCCTCCCAGGCAAGCCGTCGGGTCCTGGGGCGGTATTCTTGGCACTCAGCCTTTGTACCGCCGGCCCAATGCGGGTTGGTGAATGTCACATGTCTTTGAATTTTTGGTTCTAGGACATGCCGGTTTCCTCACGCCTTTACCGTTTTGAGAGCATTGCTGATGAAATAAATTACACAAAGTAATACGCCTGACTGAGTTTGAACCCGCGACCTACAAACTCGTAAGTCGGGGCCGTTACCACTCGGCTACCACTGCTCCGTAAGTCTATACATATATCCGTAAGATATTATTTAGGAATCTTTTTTTATTACTGAGATACTCCTGGGATACTATTAGGATATACTACTGGGATACTCTTTCTCTAGCTTCACATCTCATGTAACAATCCGGAAATGCAACTAATAAATAATTTATATACATTGTTACCAAACATACCCGTATCACGTTCGAAACAAAATATACAAAATAAAATTTGAAACATAATTTAAAAATTTGCTTTCGACTACACACGAGTAGATAGGTACAGAGACCGAATTTTTATTTTGTCGGTTCGCTGCCACCAAATCGGATTCGTCCACAGTCCACTGGGAAATGCAAAAAATTGTAAAACGTTCCCCTCGACGCGCCCTGGAAGACCTTTTAATTATTTTGGTATGTGTACTGTTTGTTTACTTTCGTTTATAATCAAGGATGATCCGGCAGTCAGGGTAAATCCGACGGTAAGGTTTAATCTTAAAGAGTATGTCTAAAAAAACTGTAGCGTCAGGGACGTAGCAGTACGGTCTGCGTCATCAACTTGATACACCCTTTTCTAAAGAATTTTAATCTGACAGGGGTACCCAATTGATGCACCTATCCGTACCATAGCTTTTTTTTTAAACCTACCTTGAAACTTCTGCATTTTACATGTTCATATTTGAACCAATAAGAGCACACTATACACCTATGAACTTATCTTTTTTTTAATGTATTTGATTTGGCTTGGTTACTAAGTCCTTTAAGCCATGTTTTCGTATAACGTAGTCACTTTGTTTTCCATTAGCGTGCGGATGTAACACATTTTAATCCTTTTGCAGTATTTGACAGCAAATGTATCGAGTTACTCTACTCGGCAATCTTCGCTGGGGTTGTTAATACCACAATTAAATTATCAGCACTGTTTTTTGTTGATCGCGCCTGCTTCAATCGTTCCACACATTGTCTATTGCAGGGGTGACCAACATAATAGGATCCACGATCGACTGTTTACATCGTCGGCCACATCATTGCTTACCATCAGGCGAGATAGTGGTCAAACGTGACCCTATGAATAATAAAAAAAAAAATTGTGGGTTTGGTTATCTGCCACCTCGCGCTATAGTCCTCTTTGCCTAAAAGTAATAAAGTCAAGATCGAGCAATCGACCGGTTGGCCACCCCTGGTCTGTTGAGATAGAAAACTACACTAATTTTATATCACCACATCCACTAAGTATCAATTTGCGAATAAATAAAAGTAACGACTGAACGTCACTCGTAAAATCCTGCCAAGCATCGCCAAATAATCTTTTTTTTTTAACCACAGATTATTATCGTAACACCGTACCGTACTGTGCGATGCCGTAAAAAATAGGTGTAATAAATACGCTTTTCTTCCTGTGGGTTGGTTTCGTAAAAAGAATCTCTCTAGCTACAGCGATAAAACAACCAATGTCCAAGTCATTTGTCTATGAAGATAAGCAAATCCCCCATACCAAATTGGATGGATGACTTTTTTACCATGGTTGATCACAATTGATTGAGGTATAGAATCTCTGGTTTTATGGTTGAAATTCTATGGACGAATTTGGTGTACGCATCGATATATATGTGAATATAGGTCGATGGGTCTAACCATTTCGCCTCGTCATTTGTACCGCGTACATCGAAGGACCTACTGTTCGAAGTAAGCGTTTCGCCTCGTCCTTTATACCGCGTACATCGAAGGACTGGAACAAATTGCCTGCTGCGGTTTTCCCATCCGATTATAATTTAGGTGTCTTCAAGGCTAGAGTGAATAGGCTCTTAATGAACAAGTGCGCTTCACCATCAACGATAGCATCACTGCTTACCATCAGGAGAGATCTCAGTCAAGCACTAGCTTATATCATCAAAAAAAAGAAAAGTTTCTAATAGGAGATTATCTTCCTACTGCAAACTTTTGTGCTCACCGGAAAAATAAAAGAACATTTTCCTTATAAAGAACAATTGATTTACAACCTTCGGCGGTTTTGGGGAAATAATTTAGGATCATTATTTTATCAGAACATTAATTTGGGAGATAGGAGCATTAATTACATCGGGTTCTAAGACAAAAGTAATGACCATCGGTTAAACAGGCAAGTAGGATGGTACAATGTTTTTGATTCACAAATTTTTTCACGCGTTTTTGCTTATTTATTTGAGAAAAGAATTAAGTAACGAAAATAATTTAAGTGGCTGCATAATAACAGCCCTAAGGTAAAGCAATGCTATACATATTAACCAAAAAATACACATTTAAATAATACAATTTACTAACATAGTGATTTAATATAGATATATATTATATTAGTCTCGTAGGTGCGTTGACAAACATATGAAACTCTCGTATCAATCTATGTAAGTCTAAGGCCCGGAACAACTAACTTTAGGCCATACAAATATGTGTTGCGCGCGGGAATCGAACCTGCAACACGCAGCGCAGCAGCCAATCGCTCGACCACTGTACTAATCGTGTTGCCTCATGCCTACCAATGAAATAGACTGGAAAAAGTAGGTACCTGTCTACCTCACGTTAATATGTTGGTACCTTCACAAGAAATTCCCAACGAGTTACTGAACCGATTTTAAGCGTATCAGATTTGTCAAGAAAAAATCCTTACCTATCGCAGCAAAAATCGGCTCTAGACCCTTTTCCCGTTACTCGCACGTGTGCTAAAATGTGTGACGTCATCTGACAAGCGTGACGCAAGCTGTCATGTACAGTCGACAAGTAAATTAACTTGGTATACGACGTGCGCGCCTGTACGACCTTCCTTCAGGGAGCTATAAATACTTCAAAGAAAGGGTATATTTAGATTGGGATCTTGTCTTATTTGCATTGATGTGGGTAGTTCTAACTAAGACTGTCAGATTTATCTCAATGGAAGATAGTTAGATTCCCAAATAATGCGTAATTTATTCTTTACCCGACCACGGTTTTTGTTTTTATGGTAGGTAAAATCATCCAATGACAAATCCCGCCCTTGGGTGGAGCGGGAAGTAGTGTCAGACTCTTACTGACTAAAAACCTACCCCGTTCCATTCTTTGCCTTGGTCCCAGGGCCCCGAGTGCCATTTTCACATACCCTTTGACCCCAGTAGGCTCCTACAGTTTGCTGACAACTCCTTGAGGCGCGCGGGAACAGTGCGCGCCGTAAACGACTTGAGCTCGGACCGGTCTCTTACGGGACGGACGGACAGCGAGCTACCCATTGCCCGCCGTCCGCGAGCCCGCGCCTTCCTAACCGACTACGGTGGGTTCTAAAACAAGGAGAACAGTTTTTAGTTTTACCACGACCGGAGCGTAGACCAGTGTCAATTTTTAAGATGTCAACAACCGACTATTTAATTTCAATCTAGTATACAACTGATGACTTGGATAAAAATGTTAAAAGATTTCTTAAGTATTCGAATACATTTATTGTGTTGATGTTGACATACTACAGTAATGAACTCTAAGTGTCATTTGTAAGTGCCACGATGCAAGAGTACAAAACTGAAGAAAGGTAAACAAGCTTAAGTGAAATACACGGCTTTGCCAACCTGCAAAGCAATTACACCCAGAATGAGTAACGAGGTTGTACCTGCCAGGTCTGCAAAATTGTCCGAAAGAGTTACCTTGGTTCTGGAACGTAAAGGAACACGGATGGGTTTTAAAAGAAAGTTAATGTGAAAGGTACAGGCTTAAGCATGGCTCTATTCCCACTAGATGGCGCTGTACTCAAATTTTTTTGTTTATAGTTTATTTTTGAGCATTAGGAAATCGTATTCACCCTTACGTTGTTGAAACCTCTACGGTTCGGACTAAGCGTATCGCCTCATCGTTTATACCGCGAACATCGAAGGGCTGGTACAATTTGCCTACTGCAGTCTTAACGTTCGATTATAAATTAGGTGTCTTCAAAATTAGAGTGACTAGATTCTTAATAAAATAGTGCGCCTCACCCTCAACGATTTATTTATTTATTTATTAAAACTTTATGCAACACAGAGGTACACAGGCGAACTTAATGCCCTAGGCATTCTCTACCAGTCAACCAAGGGTGGTGAAGAGAAAACATGGCAGGTGCATAAAAAAAAAACAAAAGATTATTAAGAAAACAAGGATTCAAATCTAGGAGAGGGGATTTGCCGTAATCCAACACGCGGGCCCAGTGCGGCTTCGTGGATGTCACATGTCTTCAAATGTTTGATTCTAGGACATTCCAGTTTCCTCACGATGTTTTCCGCCACCGTTTTGAGTGATGATGGAATAAATTACGCAAAGTAATGTGCCTGGCTGGGTTTGATTCTGCGACCTACAACTCGTAAGTCGGGGCCGTTACCACTCAGCAACCATTGCTTTCAAATTCTAATTCTCAAAGTTTCAATTTCTGATATTCCAATTGATGACTTTCCATCAAACACGAAAAAATATACGAGTGTAGGTACTTGAAGTTATACATATATATATAGTATAGTACATATTCCTTCGTTAGGTGATGATGGTTACATCACCTAACGAAGGAATATGTTTAATACAATAATAATGAAGAAAATCACTCTAAATTAATTTACTTGCCTACGTTTCCCTAGTTAATCTTTGAAGGTTTGTTCTATTTTACAAGAACAAACATTTTTACAAGTTAAACATCTCCGTCGACCGAAAGTTAATTATTAATTATCAAAATTAAGCTTCCTAATTTAATTAAATCTTGTTAGAATTTACCTTCATGTTTTCGCCTGTTTCAATAGCATGGTTTTAAAATTTACATAATCTACTTTAAATACTTACATTAGTAAGTTACTTAACGAGGGTTTAAATTTAATCCTGGTAACCGGATCAAATCGATTGTTTGTCTTCCTCTTCTGGAAGGTTTCAAGGAGATTTTCGGCAAAATGTCAAAATGTCACCCTTAAACTTTTGAATATCGTAATTAGAGACACAATAGGTGTGTGGACACCGGTGTCCTCTTGGGGCTTGACAGTTATTATAAGGGTGTTTTAATATCTTGCGGATTTCATCACGCATGCAGATTAGCTCCGCATGCAGAAAATTTCAAAAGGCAAAAAAACGCGTCCCGCATGCGTATTGCACGCATTACAATCAATAAATACTTGTATGAATAGGACATTTGCGGAGGTTACGCAAACCGCGCATCCACACGATATTAAAAACATCCTAAAAGCTGCTAAAAGCGAAAGTTTGTATGTATGTGTGTGTATGTTTGTTACGCGTTCACGCTTAATTTCATCCAAATCCATTCAGCCAATGAAATTTCGCAGACGGATAGATCTTTGGAGGTTGGCCATCATCATCCATTAAAACAACACCTACGTCCCTTTGTGTTCATGGACCACGGGTTTACTTTCTAGAAATTCCCTATGGTCCTAACGGGCATCTATAAGTACCTATCATCACATATACCTATCAGAAAGCAATGATAGGCGTAGGATTCCACCGATTATCGTCCTTCTTTTGTTATAATTAGTCTATCCAAATCTTTAACCTATCCATGTTTTGTTGCAGGGATCTATGCTCAGTTGCCAGCACCGTATGCGTTGATGGGCGGCGGCGCGAGCGCGGGCGGCGGGCGGGCGACTCGCGCCCTGCGCCTGCTGTTGTTGCTCGTGCTGGCCCTGGCGGCCGTCGAGTACCTGTTCGGCTCCATCCTGGACGCGTCTCCCCTCAGGACCTATCTGTATACACCGCTGTATAACGCCACGCAACCTACACTCAGGTAATTCTGAAAGAGATTTCTTTTTTCTTTTGTTAGGTGGGAAATCCTCCTATGACTTGTCCCACTCTCTCTCTCCCACTTGGATAGAGCGCGAGGGCGTGTCAAACTTTTACTGACTAAAACTGGTTTTATCCCTTCTTTGCCTTCGTTCTAGAGCACCAGGGTTTTCTTTCGCACAACCCATGGCCCCAGTAGGCTTCGACCCTGCTGAGCCCTACGGTTTGCTTACATGTCTTTGAGGCGCGCGTGGAACACTAGGACCTATAATTGAAGGATCTTTCTCTTTCATAATCACTCTCTCAATGCACACAACTGTGACTCTGAAACTGTCAACGATTTTGCTCCATCTGCTACGATGATGAAGCCTGGATGAGTGCGGTGCTGATAAGTATGTCTTAAGAACGATAGCACTAAACCTTTTCGAAATGGAATAATTATAACACTAATTTTTTTTTTCAACGGCCCCAGAAGTTTTCAATTTTGATGCCATTTCCAAGATATCTGAATCTGACATTTATTCGATGTTCGTCGAGCTTCATTGACTCGGTAATTTTCTGGAGTTACAGTGGAAGGGAAGACAGATCACGGGTTTGTCTGACCTCAGACATGATGGCCAAATTTCCTTATCATATCATACCATCATGGTAGTAAAATTCTGTCAAAAACGTTTACTAAGTATGTGGCTTTATGTAAAGACGTTGTAAAAATAGCCACAATTTTCTATTGTAATTTTCGCACTGGTAGGTTTAAGGTCACACCAATCAATTCCAGATTCATTAATTTGATCTTATCTTTTCCAGAAACGCTGAAAGAATACCAGCTTCTTTAAAAAAGTTCCCCGCAACGGACCCAATAAATATGAATTATGTTGATGAACCTGAAATTACAACTCAGAACCTAACTGCAAAGAACCTAACTGCAAATAACCACACGATTCCAAACAACGCAGCACGAAAGCCCATACATCTAAACATCTCGAAAACAAAGTCAATGGAAGATCAGAACAGTTCTGTACTAAGTGAATCCCCACCAACTTCTATGATGCTCTCGAAGTTACTGGATGTAGTGAACAATGGGAATGATTCCACTCTAGTGACCCTGCCGGTGTGTGAGAATACAAGTGGCTTAGGTAAGCTAATTTGTTTTTTTTTTTATTATTGACTTGCAGTTTACCCGCAAGAATGTTTTAAACCTCCCCACATTCTTTAAAACTCTCTATTTTTTTTTCTGTTAGAGATAGTTTTGAGTAACGAATAATGTCATTACTTTGCTTGACACTATTTCTGCTAATTTTCAAGTTTATTCACAAAAAAATATGAGATTTTACATTGTCCTTAGACCATAGAAATATAAAAAACAGGAGAAGTGGCAACGGGACGTTTCAGCGTCCGCGGTACATGCTCAACAAGGGCACACGCAAACAGCCGTTTGACGGCCGCCAGTTAGATCGCCAACGTGATCGTAAATAAATTTAAAATGCCGTGCTGTTCAGTGGTTTCATGCAAAAATTAAAGCGAAAAGAAAAGCCTGGGTCATCACGGAATCTCTTATCATATACAATGTTAATAGTATATTTATCTATAAAATCAGGAAAAACAACAAACCTTCTAATATTCCTTGCTTTTACTACGTTATTTATTTTTTCAAATATCAAAGCGACTTTATTACTCATACAGTAAATACATTGCTCTTTAACCACTACCTAATTTTGACGCTCAGTAACTGGACAAGCAATGTAAAAATAACATAACGATCATCGACATATATTCTTGCGATAGACAAGCACGTTCATATAAACTATTTGTCAAAATACTGAAAAGTTCAAACAAAAAATCGCTGCAGCGCTAGATTGCCATTATGTCGTCTAACAAAACTTTTAAAACTTACAGCGCTAAGACAGCTTATAAAGGATACTTTTTCGCGACCAAAAGGTCTAAAGCGCCATGAATTTCCTAGTACTTACGCGTTTCGTTCAACTTAGTTTAATGACATATCATCTATATAGATTTTTATGCCGCAGAAGTGACACAGTTTTTTGCCTACAATACTTCATTACAATAATACTCTATTTCAAAATGTAATTATAGTGAATGTAAAAACGAGATCTCAATTACAGTAAAATAAATAAATAAATCAGTAATCACTGATAAAACTACAAGTTCAACTGAACCTAATTCAAATTTTAATATTAACCTGCACGTAATATGGTACGTAAATTACCTAAGTGCTAACGAATGACAGCATGGCTAACAACAAAACTTACCAATGAAAACTGATAGCTCATGATTTGCTGACATTTCGTCGTAATTTATAAAAAAAAAAATATTGTTATTAATTATACAAAAAAAGAAAGAGCATTATGTTAGAATTGTATAAACCAAAAAATTTATATAGTACTAAACTGACATAGATAATACGTATAAGTTGGCGCTACTTTCTATGCGACAACGTAACTCACAGTCGTATTATATGTCACCCCTTTTTCATCTTGATTGTCAAACATAATGAACTGAATTTTCTTTCACTAAATATAATATATTAATTTAAATTCAATCCTGAGTTATTTTTGCCCTATCCTATCACATTAAATCAAATATTTAAAAATTTCAAACAGTATAAAAGACCGTGCGAAGTCTGTATTTGGTAAACTAGCTGTAGGTAAAAACCTAATTCTGCTTTTTTGTGGGAGGGAACATCTGCATGTTTTAGTCTATGATTGTAAAATGGAGAAGAGTTTAAATAAAATAATATATTCTCTAACGTACTATTACGATAGTAGAAGCTATTATATTGCTTGAACAACCAATGGTTTTACTTACTTGACTACAAAATTATTATATATGTCCAAGTTTACTAAAATTTGTATTTATAAGCGTCGCTCTGACACTGCATGAACGTCAAAACTGCACTAATGCCATCAATGTAAAAGTGTTCGGCCTTCAGGTCACTTATGTGAAGTAAAGTCTCATCTAGTGCGTAATACATATATATCAATGATAACGATACTTTATAATTGCGGTGTATTTCTTATTACGGTCGCAGTCAGTTGAGCTGAGTTAGGGTTGAGCACTTGAGCCTTTACACATTCACTAATATAGACTAAGTGTGGCTGGAAAGGCCCCACGGCGTCGTCACCTTCCGTTTGGCGCAGGTGCTGACCGAACACGGCAAGTTCGGTCCGTACCTGTACAAGATTCGTGCGGAGACGACGCCCGAGTGTCGCCACTGTGCGGACCGCCCGGTGGACACGGTGGAGCACACAGTCGAGGTGTGCCCCGCTTGGGAAGAGCAGCGCCGTGTCCTCGTGGGGGCGATCGGCGGCGATCTCTCGCGCCGGGGCTTGGTTCAAGCCATGCTCCGGAGCGAGGAGGAGTGGCAGGCGGTCGCCTCCTTCTGCGAAGCAGTAATGCTAGTAAAGGAGGAGGCCGACCGCCTTAGGCAAAGGCGGACACGCCGCCGCCGCCGCCGGGTTTCCGATCCCAATTTCCGGCCACCGTAGGCGCGGGCTCGCGGACGGTGGGCAATGGGTAGCTCGCTGTCCGTCCGTCCGATAACAGACCGGTCCGAGCTCAGGTCGTCTACGGCGCGCACCGTTCCCGCGCGCCTCAAGGAGTTGTCAGCAAACTGCAGGGGTCCAGCAGGGCCGAAGCCTACTGGGGCCAAAGGTTATGTGAGACTGTCACCAAAGGCCCCAGGATAAAGGCAAGGAATGGAAAGGTAGGTTTTTAGTCAGTAAAAGTCTGACACTGTTTCCCGCCCCACCCAAGGGCGGGATTCGTCATTGGATGATTTTACCTACCACAAAAAAAAAAAAAAAAAAATATAGACTAAGTGAAATAATATATTTTTATTTATTTTGGAGTAGTAGAGAAATACGTAAGCTACTTTCGTAAAGTAAGTTGGTAAAATTGTAGGTCAAAAGTCGGTGGATTGGTCTTACTGATTAAAACCTTGGACGAAGGAATAAGGAGTAAGATAGAAAAATTATTCAAAACTTTAGACAATTTTCCACTTATTTGTCTACAGGTCCCGTACCTGTCAACAGGACTGAAATAGAGCTGGATGAAGTGGAGAAGAAGTTCCCCGAAGTACAGTGGGGGGGTCGGTATACCCCACCAAACTGCACTGCCAAACACAAAGTCGCTATCATTGTGCCATACAGGTATGACCTACAGTTTATCTTATTAGTTTTACTGCGGCAAAGAAAATGGCAGCTTTGGTGGACATAAGATACCCCTACTTTAAAAAATTTAGCTGTCTACAAGGATAGAAAAGATGATTTAACGGCTGAAACTGCACAAAGCGGACGCCCGCGCGATCCTATACAATAGTGCTCCGTTGCGGTGAGCGACTTCTCTCTCGTGACCTTGAACCTCACAAGAATATAAAAAAGTGAACATTTGTTAACCTTGAGTTATTGTTTAAGCTCACCATCAAGGATCTGTTTCTGAAAAGAAAATTCGGCCCCGGTATACAAAGCAACGAAAGAACACGAGTGGGTTTTTAGTTAGTAAAAGTCTGACACTATCTCTCGCTCCGGCCAAGAGCGGGAGATGTCATTCGATGAAAAAAAAACCATAGAGCTCACTTAGGCACCATAGGCTGCTTTGGCAATCGCTATCGTTTCATGCTCCGAAGAAGTCACTCAAATTTGGTTGACCAAAATAACCATCTCTGTACAGTACGAATAATGAATATAATGATATAATTACAAGAGAAGGAATTAATAAAGAAATTATTTCTTTTATTTTTCAGAGACCGCCAACAGCATTTAGCAATTTTCTTAAACCACATGCACCCGTTCTTGATGAAGCAGGAAATTGAATACGGCATATACATTGTTGAACAGAAAGGTATCAGTTTTTTTTTCTTTTAAGTTATTCTTTATAGAGCATTTTGGATGCCACTTTAAAAAAAAACACTTATGAGGATCATTTGGATTCCACTTTAAAGGTCACTTAAGAGGATCAGTTTTATCTTGTATAGCTCCTGTAAAGCCTCTGGTGTTGCAGATGGCTCAATATCACTATATATTTATTTTTTTGTAGCGTAACTAAATCACCCAGGTCCCTAATTTTCACAAAAACTGAGGCAAACAGTTTCTTCTCTTCAGTTTCTTCTCCTCGCTTTTTGTGAGAATTAGGGACCGGATCGGACCGCTTAAAAACATTCATTCTAAAAATCATTACCTTCCTTTGACTTGCGGGCTTGCGGACGGCGAGCCCTGGGTACCACGCTGTCCGATCGTCCGGTAACCGACCGAACCGCGCCCAAGTCGTCGACAGCGCGTACTGTTGCCGCGCGCCTCAAGGAACTGGCAGCAAACCGTAGAGGCCCAGCCTGCTAGCTGCAGACAGGCAGGGTCGAAGCCTACTGGGGTCATGGGTCAATTTCTGAAAGGAAGGCTCGACCCCGGTACGATAGGCAACAAAAGAACGGGGTAGGTTTTTAGTCAGTAAGAACCTGACACTATTTCCCGCCCCACCCGAGAGTGGGATTTGTCATCGGATGATTACTTACCATAAAAACAAAAAAAACCTACCATAAAAAAACCCTCCTTTGGCTTTGCCATAGTCGGGTAAAAAGAGTAACCATGGAGTTTCTTGCCGGTTCTTCTCCATAGTAGACGATCAATTGGAACCGTGCACATGAAGGAATAAATGTGATTCGTCATTTTAGGTGACAAACCGTTCAACCGCGCGAAGCTTATGAACGTGGGTTTCATGGAGAGTCAGAAGCTGGAGCCGGGCGGTTTCACGTGCTTCATCTTCCACGACATCGACCTGCTGCCGCTGGACACCAACAACGTGTACTCCTGCACGCGACAGCCTCGCCACATGTCCGCTTCTATAGATAGGTTTAAATTCAAGTAAGTTTGGTTCTGAGATATTCTTTAAAATTTAAAAAGCTTTGGCTGACAAAAGAAACATTTTGTGCAGAAGGATTTTAATTGGTACGGTTTTTCCTAGTACAAAAAAAAACTATTTAGAAGGAAGCCTTGTGTATAGAATTTTCGCCCGTGAAAATCCAGGATCCACGCGAGACATGATAGCTTTTTAATTGTGTCTCTAATTATGGCATACGAAAAGTATAAAAAGGTTATAAAAATAATTAACAGGCATAACATGTTAGTAAATATTTCTTTTAAAAAAAACTAACTATATTCGCGTTATAGGACTTCTTGGTAGGTTGTAAAATAGTACCGCCCGATCGGATTGTAATCCCTATTTGTAAAAAATTTGAAAATCTTCAATTTAACTCAGGATTATCACGGTGCAACGACCAGTCGTTGCATCTAATATTACACCAGTATTGAAAGCTTTAAACCCACGGTATTTTATAATATAACTATTACTTTTTCTATATTTCTTAAATCGCGCACACTATCTTTAATAAACTTTTTGAGCTAAGTTTAAAAAAAAATGTCAGTAACTTTTTTTGCTGATCTGCCTACTGTGGGGTCTTAGCCTATTTTGGGACAGTATTTAATTACATACACTAATCGTTCCAGGTTACCATACTATAGCATATTTGGCGGCGTCTCAGCCATGACTATGGAGCAGTTCCAAACTGTCAACGGATTCTCCAATAAGTACTGGGGCTGGGGCGGAGAAGATGACGATATGTACTATAGGTAAGCTTTCTTTTTACAAACAATTGTTTTCCTGTCCATAGATTACCAAAATGGACAGCTGCGAACTTTTCCGTTATTTAATTCCTGAGCGTGCATATCTACCAGGAAGAGATGACAGTACATACATCTGTGTAGATGTGTCTCCGTTCTTGTGGCATGGCCGTGCCTCACTCTGACGCCATGGCAGCGTAGCCAGGTCATGACGTCAAAAAATGTAAGTATGGTTGACTGCGTGGCCAACAGAGGTCAGATGAGGTATACACCATAGAACTGTATGCATTTTCTTGGCAGCGCCGCCATGACGTCCCAGTTGAAGTACGAGCCTTACTATTTTTGGGACGGATCGATCATTTTCTTATTTTTTTCCCCTATTTGTTACAAGATTTGGTATTTAAACCTACTCTGTAGTAGTTTACAGTACCTATATCTATCGGTGGTAACATTAATTGAAATTAAAAAAAAAAAATGTGAAACATCTATGTATGTTAATATAAGCGAGCGCGCACACACAAATTCAAGAGCGCTGGCGTAGAGAGGCATTACGGCATGACAGCATCATACCGTTTGTCGTCACGACATCCAAGTCGCTTTTATTGCAAAGGCGCGCCAATAAATGTTTTACATCAAAAACAAACGAACGAGAAAACTTACGTTCTAATGTACACAATTATCCAAAGTAGAGGCTTTCTCTTATTGTTTCGCCATTATTGTTAAATTGGTTTTTATACTACTGCAGGATAATCAAGAAGAACTATCACATAGCAAGGTACAAGATGTCTATCGCCCGCTACGTCAGTCTACAACATAAGAAATCAACACCTAATCCAAAGAGGTAAGCCTTCATTGTTTAGTAACATTGTTTATAAAAATAATGTGACATCATAACTATAAAAATACTTCTATCTTTAATCCTATCGTAAATCTTCAAAATAAATGCTTGTTATTATTTATATTGAACTTTATTGCCACAAAGTTTCATTATTACGTAGACACGTTTGTAAAGTTAGTTTTTGCATTACAAACTTTATACTTGTTGGAATAAAATTCAAAATACAACAACAACGAGTAGCTCAAAATTTTATGGCGTAACTACAATTAAAACTTATTTTATAATATGACGGATTCAATAATTGGATTTCAGTCTGCCAGCTGTGAGAGTGATATAATACAATTTAAAGAAATCGCGATAGAAAAATGATAACAATTGATTTTCAAAATATTTATTTCCAGGTACCAGCTGCTGTCACAGAAAGGCAAAACGTTTGGAAGGGACGGTTTGTCCACCCTCCGATACGAGATAGCGCAAGTGACGCAATTCCATTTGTATACGCACATCCTAGCGAATATAGACGAGCGCAGCTGATGGACATACTTCGCCAAGCTTTTGTTTGGCGAGGACCAGTAACACGAGTTCAGTGCAGAGACGCTCATAAAAAAAATGCGATCGTTACCCAGTGTTGTTGATCTCTTTCACATTACCGAATGACAGTTCACTAGTGTTGCCAGTGAAAAATAATATATTTACGTGGTAAAATGTGCTTGATAACTACCGAGTGACTTTTTTGTACGGTGTTACTGAATGCGTGGGATAAATGTCTTGTCATTAGTCAATTGTAATTGTGCGACAATTATTACGTTGTTATAAATATTAAACTGTTTAGTATATAATGTAGGTGTCGACTGCTGATCATAATTTATCTAATCATTCCATGATTATAATGTCATAAATTCGACTTGTACTTTGACCCCATTTTTAATGTATGGCAACACTAGGAATTTGTCAACACTAAAATATAGGTGCATACTATAAAAATAGGCCTATTATCTACCTGTTGAATATTTCATAAATGTCTGTTTTTATTTATTTATGAAAATTAGAATCTAAGCTTTAAATGATTTGAGATTTTATGTATTTTTATGAAGCATACAGTTATTTAGTAGATGTATCTTTTATGAAACTTTAATATATTTATTTGTGTAATGACTACTAAGGTATTTCACGTAGAATTATTGATATCAAGATTCTTGTACCTTCTTTTTTCTCTTGTTTATACGAATTTGACTTGTTTATTGATCATCGCGAATAGAGAATTAGAAACAATTTAATCGTTCATCTGGAATTTAAAAAAATGCAATGTATAAATGTAAATTATCTGAAATTGTAGTTAAATAATGTACAGACGGCCATTTTATTGTAATATTTAAAGTACAGAATGACAATATAGTACATAAAATCCAAACCTAGTATTATGGTTGCGCTGAGCGCGTTCATTAAGGTACAGTAATCACTGATAATTAAATTAATAATGGTAGAATTATAATATTCTCATCAGCATGCGTTAGATATACATGTAGATCGGTTATTAATGAAATTAAAGCTGACTATAGGTTTTTTATGATAAATTTGCGGCCTAAGCATCAAACACATAATTATCAAAATTATTTTCTTCGACTTTTTTTTATGAGCAAGTTGTTTTTTAAATTAAATTGTAAGGTATACTTTTTCAATTCTAATATGATTATTTTATGAATAATTTTATATTTACTAACCATACTCATTGTAATATTAAGGTCACAAAATTAGCATTTTTATAATATGCAGACCGCTGTAGGTTTTATTTTATTCATATATAAGAATATCCAAAACTATTTTGTATGAAATATCAATTAAAATAATACCGATTAGTATCTAGGCACTTAAGTGCTAAACAATATTCCACATGGTGTATAAATGTTTTTATTATAAACTAACAATTATGTACTTACATACTAAATAAATAAATAAAATTGTAAATAGCTTTTTTAGCTAGATAGGTAGAAAACTTATAAATAGCAATTAATGTCCTCGATGTTCAATGTTTTGTTCAACTATCTCTAACGTACCTATGTAAGATAGTTCATTTATCTCTAAAACTACTATTCAAGTAGCTTATCCCTTACAATATACTATAATTTGACTAAAAAGTAATTTTTCTGAAAGACGTTTCAGTTTTTTAAATAATATAAGTATGATTAAGTGCTAAATGATTAATGCAGCCATCAAACAACATATATTGCTATTTTTTTTTTTCTTATAATCAGTAGATATTAATGAGTCAATGTAAGTCCAAATATGGCAGTATTGACCAATGAGCACTCGAGCTCTAAAACAAAAATTGATGCCAAAACGTTTCAATTTTATTCATTCTTGTTTCATAGACTTGAATAGTTAAGTTTAAAACAATGATAAGGCCCGGGCTAATTATTTATTGACATATGGCGCCATTTTTTCATAATGTTGCCAGTTTCAATGGTATGCTACTATGCCAGGGCCTTCACTGTCGAAGCATTTCTATTTCTTTTTTTTTTATTATTATTATTTTAGTTATAAGGGATACAATGTGATACCTACATCTGTTTCTAAGCGAAAGATGTAACCATTGCTCTGATACAGTAAGTTGCTCAATCTCAAAACCTAATGAAATGTTGAATAATTTATAAATGTATATGATCACCTATTTTCTTATGTTGTTATTCTATTTTTTGATTGTGCCAAGATACATGGGCCGATATAAATGAGCAATGGCTCATCTTCCGTTAGGCCTCATGACAACGGGGGGTTAGACAAATATTGTCATTTCTGATAACGTTCCCGCCAAACGTTAAGTATAAAACACATGTCACGCCACTTGTCATGTGACATCTCCTCGGATTTATTCGAGTGAAGTTCAGTGGCTGTTTTAATTATTCGCAAATTGATTCCTAGTGGATATAGTGTTATAAAATAAAGAAGTAATTTGTCTAAGCCCGCAGAACTGTTGTAACGATATGCCTAGTTTTTTGTACTTGTAAGTCTATATTTTGATTACTTATTCTATTTTTTATTTGTATTACCTATTAATTATATAGTGAAACGCTTTATTATTTACGTATTTTCGTTATTCTTAAACATTCTTTGAAAAACAATTTTTTATACCCAATTTACTTAAGTAGATACCTACTAAAACTTAGGTAATTTTTTAAACGATGCTTTCCATAAGTACATAAAATAAAAAGTCTCAATCCTAGATTTTCTTTAGTAATTCGATTAGCAGATTAAAAGTCAATACTTGTGCTATTTTATATTATAAGAAGTAGAATTTATATGCCAACTTGTACTGAATGTATGCGCGAGAAGTATCTACCAAGGCCTACCTACATCACAATAATAACATATTAAGCTATTGTAAACTACGAATATTCGCTTCAAATTCAGTACTCGCGTGTTTAAGGACTCGAAACACATGAGTGGTATGTTGCCAGTGGCAAAGATAACAGCAGCCGTCAACGTATAATGACACGTGACAGGCATGACGTTGGAATTTTGAATGCCGTCATCGAGCGTCAACAATTACCGCGGACGTGTCGACGGCTACCGCCGCCCCGTGTCGACGGATCTTTGCCGTAGTCTTTTTTTTTTAGGTGGGAAATCATCCAATGACTTCTCCTGCTCTGGGCGAAGCGTCAGACTTTTACTGACTAAAACCCAATCCTGTTTCTTCTTTGCCTTCGTTCTAGGGCCCCGGGGTTCACTTTCAGATAACCCATGGCCACAGTAGGCTTCGACTCTGCTGGGCCCCTATGATTTTCTGACATCTTGAGGCGCGCGTGGAATACTACTACGCGGCGTCAATGACTTGGGCTCGTTTCTAACGGCCGGCTGGCGAGCTACCCAATCGCCGTCTGCAAGCCGCTGCAGTTACGTCTGCCGTTGGCAACATACCGCTCGTGTATATGATTTCTAAGATAATTTCTTATAAGCAACATAGGTTTCTAGTTTAAAACCCGGATAGACGAGAAAGGTCGTTATAATACCTGTCTACCTTAGTTAACCATAGCATAGATCTTGAGTTACTTAAAGAAAAGTGATATATAAATTAGTTTTTCTTTTGTCAAAATTGTTTTAAATAAATATGGTTTGTTTTATATTAACTTGGTTGTTTGATTTCAATAACTCTTAACCTCTTCATCAAATGCTTCTTGTGTGATCTTGTCCAGAAGACCAGGTGCGTTCTTATAGGGATGAACCCTGAGCATTACACCCTGTAATACTCAGGGTTCCAAACAAACCAAATAAAAGATGAACATAAGTTGGTACAACGATTTATATCCTCAAATTAGAACAAGGAAATGCAATTTTTAAACAAAAGCAAATACACCGTTAAATTTTGGTCGTTTTAATCCCGTGGAGGGTCGATTCGGTACATGAAATACTATCGATTTGTAAAGAGAAAATTAAAAAATAATGTAGGTACTTTTTTTAAGCTCGAATTAATTTACGCATGTACGAAATTAATTTCTTTAAGTAAACGTCAGCTGAGCGAGGTCAATGAACTGTAGGTAGTTAGTACGTAATGACCGACAACTACCTACAAGGTCATTGTCTGACCATCTGGTCATGGTCATTGACTCGTTTACTTCATGATAACACACGTATAACACATTTGTCTACGTACAAATGTGTTACACGTGTGCGTCGGTCTAATGTAGTCCTAGCTTTACAACCCTATATAGCTCCATACCTTTACCAGTTCAGCTTACGTCGTCAAATTGATCACCGTAAGAGTTAGTCTACCACGAGCTCGCAGGTACCTTCATAATAATCAAAAAGTAAAGATGATAATCGATATTTTAGTCAATGTAATAACACCATCACAAAATATGAAAGATAACTGTCACAGGAAAAAAAAACTAGGAGAGCACTACTCTCACTTGGCCACACAAAATCACGGTAAGGTTGAAAAAAAACAGCGGGAAAATTTACTCTTATCATTGTAAAAATTTCAAAATGGACGCAAAACGTCTTGGGATCGAACGGCTGGGATTTTGAACACAAATATGGGTCGGTTGCTAAGCTGGAGAGATGCCCGAAGTCCTGCTGCTAGTTGTCGCGGCAAGCCCATCAATGGCGGACTTTCGCGCCAAGACGTTCGTCGTAAATACCAAGATGGCGCCGGCGTGCACGCTAATGTCAAGTCTAACCAATTCCTTTCAGCTTCAAACTTTGTCCTAGAAAAATAAAATACTATTGTTATACAAAACAATTCTATTCTAAAACAAGATGGGAAATCACCCAATGACTTCTCTCGCTCTGGGTTGAGCAAGAGTGTATGTCAGACTTTTACTGACTAAAACCACACATGTAACCCGTGAGATAATAAAAGGTAAGCTTATATACGTAGTTCATTCAAAATAGTACATTTTGACACAAGGTGGAATTGGCCCGAGCTGCAAGCGAGCTTGTTATGAAGCCGAATGCTGCAGCAACCCACGTCTACTAAACGATGTATTTCAATACACACCCAGCCTGTTAGGATAAATGCAATAAATTGTAGCGAGGGCGAAATGGTGCACTTTTCCGCAGGTTTTCGAAAAAGTGTATGGATAAATTCATATTGCAAAGGTATCTTGGGGTTGATTTTGTACGTCCATACGGGGCCCATCCCATTGCACGGGGCACATATTCTCTGCACGGAGTCCATGTGCCACTCGTGATACATGGTGAATCCGACACTGAATGTACTACACAGAATGTAGACTCACTTTTCTATTTCTCTCTCCTTTTCTTTTTCCTTGCTCCGCTTAGGTTTCCGAGTTGGCGTCGTCGCTCTGAATCTATAGTATTTCGGCATATTTCAATATAAATTTTGAAAAAAATGTTACGCGAACAACATTCACGATGAGTCCAAAATGACATTATATTTCTGACATCTAACTTTTTTATTACCTACCTATAAGTTTATGAACATTGGCTGGGATTTTAAGCCAGGATACATTGGAGAATTTTTGAATCTCTTCTGATTTCTGTAAGTTATGATTACTCTATGATTTGCAGTACGTCATGTTATTAACAACGCGAAATGTCGTAATTTTGTAAACGCTTTTTTTGGTTAATTGTATTTTCTTGAAGGTTTTTACTTAGACATTCGTTCTAAATATATGGAATACAAATTAAAAACATGACTAGTTTTTCACTTCGTTTAATGTTGATATTCATGTTCGCTGCTCTTGTCCTAAATGTATCGAATTATTTATTCGTTAGAGTTTACAACGCGGCTCGTCAAAACCCATACAAAGCTGTGAGGTAAATATAAAATGCAACATAGCTACTAACTTTACGAACCCAAAATATACCTAGTTTTCAATACACTTTTCCAAAATCTACTCCTACTCCTACCATTTTTAGGCGCACAGTTTACTGTTTTTCGCACTGGTGTAGAAAAGTGCGCCAGCGAGCCAACGCCTCAATTTATAACATAGATCGCATCAAACTGGTCGCCAACGAACTCCTACGATTCGCCAGGCTGCCCCCGTCTATTTATTTTATATCTTTTTTTCATAAGTGTATTGAAAATCGTCGTTTGATACACGTGAAAATTTGTCACTGCAGCTCCATAACACCCTCGCCTGCGCAATGTTCTTTTATCAAAATGTAGGTAGGTTGTTGTGTTGTTGAATAAATCTCTTATAACTTAAACAATTTTTCTCCGTTGTATTGCAGGTCCTACATGGCTCAAGAGTAAGCACATAAATACATACCTAATTAATATGGAATCGTCAGGAATCTGTCATGTCTTAAAACCAAATGCAACCATTTCATGAAATGGTCGTCAATTCTAAAACTAAAGGTCTATCCCCACACATAAATGCCGTGTCAGGGACGGGGCAGGAAAGTGTTTCGTCTGGAGTCTAAAAAATATCGGTGCATACGTTTTCTATGAAAACGATCACACATACCCGTGCCCGTGCCGGCAACGGAGCGTCAGTGTTAGGGCCAACACTGTAATGTGTGCAAACGTTCCGATTACAAGACATGGCGAGCCCGTTTTGATAATTTTTCCTTGCAAATTATCAAAATGGATGATGAGTTATTAATAGAGACTGACACTTTTTTAGCGTATTGTAGGTACTTGTCTAACCCGAAATATATGGATTGCGAGTATAAAAACCAAACGTGAAATGGGTTTGAAAAAAAAATTACACTGCAAAGGTATGTAAAAATTTTAGGTGCACTAAACTTAGGTTACCTATAGTCGGAAAAGGAAACAGAATGAATAAAGTGAAGGCGGTGGCCTGTCCACGGCACTGTCACGTCACTGACGTGTGCAAATAGAGTACCTCTGACGGGACATGGATGCCCGGTTTCGCCACGGACACGTTCCTGCACCGTCCCTAACACAGCATGTGAATAGACCTTTAGCCATGACATACCTACACGTGTATGTGAGCATAAACGCATATGTTCTGAAAACACATTATTCATTAATCAGGTATATAAATCGTTTAGTAGTGTTTAGCAACTTAGCAGGTAGGCTACTCTGCCCTCTAAAAAAAAAAGACGTATCTAACAATAAGTAAATATGAATAAAAAAAATATTTTAAGTTGAAAAGCGGAAAAAACATGCATCACAATTTAATAACAGCATTTTTCCAAAATTCTTTGAATGTATTATTTTATGGCCCTAATTCGCTCTTAACTTAGTATTGATAATATATCTTTTTAATACACTTACTCAGAGAATGGATCTTATTGCACTACACTTAGGTATATAATGGCACCTGTTACCAAACTGTGACATTTTGATTACCATTACGCACTAGTGCTATAATATAATGTAGCTATAACCTTTTTGTTCAACCTCTTATGTCGTCACAAATAAACTAATCCTGCATCGCGCAAGTAAGATTGGCGGCGCGATTGGAACATATAGAACAAACCCGAAATCATCTATCGGGCAGTAGCCCACCAGATATAACACCTGTCTGGTCGGAGGATCCTCCCTTTTCACCGGAGGTATGTGGGACTTTACTCTCTGTACCGTTACCTCCAAACTGGTGACCCTCGACAAAGAACGTCAGCGCAGCCTTCGTGCAGCTACTACTTTATAGCCATAGCTTTTAGCTATGGATAATGCCTTTTGAATACCGTAATTAGAGACACAATAGAAAGACAATAGGTGTTCGGACACCGATGTCCTCTTGGGGTTTCACAGTTTAGAAAAAAAAATAGGTTTGCGCCTGTGGAAACAGAAACTTTTTACCGCCATAATATGAAAATCTTGCTGTTGTAATAATAGTTAGGTAAATTATTTTTCTTCACAAGTGTATTGAAAGACGTCGTATGATACACGTGAGTAGGTAATGTATGGTTACCGTTCTTGGCTCTTAAGACCCTCGCCACGGCACGGGTCCTAATACCGCCTCGACGGTAACCACCTACATTACACATTTATATCACAATGCACTATTAATTAAAAAATAAGCGTTTCTTTTTAACAAAAAAAAAATAATCGGAAAATTAACCCAGAATTCATTTAAACGGCCGTGAAACTCTTTATGCGACACTTGCTTTTTATTAAGTAGGTATTTATTGGTAAATAATTTCTTTCTTTAGACGCATCTACCACATACGTTTATTAAAAGCAGTACTTCACTGTTGTAAATCCGAAAAAGATAAAATAATAATAAAAAATCAGCAGGTTCGTATTTTTTCCTCATTCCGGTAAAATACTTATAAATAACTTAATTTTGGTATGTGGCTAGACAAATCTTTGAAGTGGAAAAGACATATTGACGAATTGCGGGTAAAGTGCTCGAGATCACTAAGTGTATTTAAAGTTCTAGCTGATCCAAATGGGGTGTCCACCCCAAACATTTACGACGTCTGAAACACCGCCCAACCACGGTTGACGATGTTTCCACCCCTTAGTTTAGATAAGTTTTTTTGAGAGTTAAGATGTATCTAGCCATAGAAGCTATATTAGAATTACGGGGCGACATCGTCATGTTGACCGAGTCCCCTTAAAAACTTAATTTTGGAGAAAAATGTTAGATACGTCCTTTTTACTGTCGTGGGCAGAAATGCCTAAGTAAATGGATGCAGCAAAGTATGGAATAAGCAGGGGAATATTGCTTGCAGTACAATAACATCTAAAAACTGGATTGACCCAAAGATCTGGTCTGCGGTTATATGCGACAAAACAAACACATCGTGCTCAAACAACAACAACAGCAACAACAGTCGTATAAGCAATGATGTCGAATCAGACACGACCACCCCGTCCGCTTTTATTAATATTTTGATGCCTAGAAAGCAAAAAATCACTGATGAGAAAGAGATAGAGAATTGTCCAGAAATGCCTCCTGGTCTTGGTAAGGAAATTATTACGTAAGTGGTCTGAAAAGTTGTCGACCAATGTGAAGATAGCAACACTTCTCACCACTTGAGCGCCGATTGTACATACGTCTCTACAAGTTGAATGACCTTTAAAAATTCTTAATTGTCGTTTATTACACACGTTTTTACGAAATTTATTTGGCCGAAAATTTTGGTTTCTGTATTTCTCCTTTTCTTAAAAAAAAAAAAAAAAACTAAGATTTTTTATTTTTATTTTTTTGGTGATTTATTTTAATAAAGGTGGTCAATGATCCCTCAAGGACCCCTAAAGCTAGTGAATTTAGTTGTGCATCTTTTGATAGTTAGGTACCACCAAAGTTTCGGCCATTTTGGATGCAGAAAAAGAAATTCCTTATTCACCAAGACATCGCATCGTCTCACATTTAAATAAATAATTTTACGATTTGAACTGCTTGATCATCCACCCTACTCATCTGATCTAGTCCCAAGCGCCTTACTTTTGTTCACTTATCACGTAAATTGCGTTCAGACGATAAAGATTTTTGTCAAATGCGGAGGCAATCACCTTTGTGAATAATTATTTTGCAGAGAAAAACGCTGACTACTATTATAATCTCTGGGAGACGTTTTTAGAATGACAAGGAGACAATGTAAAAAAAAATGGTAATTTAAAAAACTAAAAAACCCGACTGCTTTTCTGATTATTCATGAAAAAGCCCTAAAACAAGAAAGTCATTGTAGCAGTCGGGACCCATTACATCATAGATCTAGTGACGGCTGACTTTCTAGAATGGGTCCCGACTGCTACAATGACTTTCTTGTTTTAGGGCTTTTTCATGAATAATCAGAAAAGCAGTCGGGTTTTTTAGTTTTTTAAATTACCATTTTTTATTTTTTACTTTTTTAGTTTTATTTTTTTACGATATCACTTTCACAGTAATTACAAATCTAACGACACCTCGAAAACTAAAATCCATCGAGCCGTTCTGGCCGCAGAGCGTGCCAAATATTTGAATTTGGCGCCAAAAATTCGCCATTTTGTTTTTTTTTAATTTTGATATACCCAGTGTCACTCTCACAGTAAATACGAATCTAACGATACCTCTCAAGCTAAAATCCATCGAGCCGTTCAGGCTGCAGAGCGTGCCAAACAATTATACATACATACATACATACAAACATACATACATACATACATACATACTCTCGAAAAACATAACCCTCCTTCTGGCGCAGTCGGGTAAAAAGATAAATGGATTGTAAGAAAAAATGTCTTGCAACTTTGCTGGGTCGGCAACTTTTCAGACCACCTGTATATAGATAGATTTCTTTATTTGCATAGAATGCTTATATAATCTTTATATATAAAAGAAAGTCGTGTTAGTTACACTATCTATAACTCGAGAACGGCTAAACCGATTTGGCTGAAAATTGGTGGGAAGGTAGCTAAGAACCAGGAGAAGGAAATTTTTATCCTGTTATATAAAAATAAAAAACCAATTATTTATTGGTATAGTGTAGAGTAGGGTAGAGTATGGTAGAGTACAGTAGGGTAGAGTAGGGTAAAGCAGGATAGGGTAGAGTAGGGTAAAGCAGGATAGGGTAGAGTAGGGTAGAGAAGGGTAGAATAGGGTTGAGTAGAGCGGGAGCGAAGCCGCGGGCATATGCTAGTAGCTAATATAATTAATACAATTTGGTATCACAATATTTTTTCATTACACTTTCTCTCAAAAACTTCCTCAAATTGCACTACGAGAAGGTTCAACTTGCAATGTATATCACCCTCGTGTTATTTTTTATTAATTTTGCTTTCGTCACAGACAACCGTAAATAACCGTTAAATTCTCTGAAAATGTGAGGGTGTTTTTTTGCATAATGTAAGTATATTGGTTATTGTATTGAAAAATCTCGCTGTACTCATGAAATAGGTACACATAAATAGTAAGATTCCACTTGTACTAGTAGCTTCTATAACATACCTAACAACTCTAATCACATCAGGTCCTGAACTTGAAGATCGATCACTTATCTCTACGAATTTCCACTACTCTATTAAAGCTAAGATGGATGATGTGAAAACGGGTGGGATATACCAGCCGACACACTGTAAAGCTCTACAAAGTGTCGCAATTATAATAGCTTACAGGTGAATATTTTACATAACTTTTATACCTATTGTTATCAATAGTAAATTATATAATTCATTTAACTAATTTAGTATCTTAATTTAAACCTAATATTAAAACTATTGTGTTGTCTATAGTACCAACTCTCTGTTTATAATGTATAGTCTATAGTTCCAACTGCGGTCGTGAATGGTGCGACAGCCAATCAGAGCGCGAGGATTTGAATATTGAGAAAAAGGTAAAAAGCGCGGGATTTTTGGCGGGTCGTACCATTCTGGCGGGCTTACAGCAGTACATCTTTTGTGCTAAATAATTATTGGAAAACTAGACGATTATTTACCAAATATATTTCTTTTCTGTGCGTTGGAAAATACACTAAGTAAGTACATGCACAACTGTCTATTATTTTCACTCTTTATTTAATTCTTAAAAACCATGAGCGCAAATAATGGAATTCATGATTCGGATGATATCACACTATGAGAAAGTTCACATCTCAGAAGTGGGATAAAGATTCCTGTCTGACCATACCTACCTTAATTTTAGTACCATGATTTAAATTACCTGCTGAGCTTGTGTTTCGAACCATTAACATACATTACTTGCCTTCTTACTTGCATATATTTTTATTTTGGAAAATATCTATATTTTTTTTTTCTCAAGTAAATAAAATATATACAAATAATTATAGTAGGTGGGAAATAAGTTGAACCCGCTGCTGTGGTTGCGCGCGCCCGCACGTCGATTGAGAACCGAGGATCGGTTGTTGTGGGCTGGGCTCAGCCCTCATGATGGTTCAACTTGTCTGTCGAGGATTATAGTAACGTTGTTGTTTGGGTTTATTGGCTATTAAGACTTACTAACGTTCTAAAAGAATAAACTAATATGAATATTATACATATGAAATCTAGAGTACTTACGTAATTATGAAACAGTCTTTTTATTATAGCCTATTTATTTGTAAGGTGACTTAGTCAGACAGGTTGATGTTCGCAGTTGGTTATCAACCTGATTTAATAGTTACCTATAAATAATTACGTTACCTTCGCTTAATTCATATTTACGATTTGGAGCATCTAAGATTGCTTAACTATGGTTCCTCTGTTGCTATATTTATTATTTTGAATTGCACATACCAGAAATTATGAATAAGAGAATATACTGTTATATGTTTTAATGTAACATTCATGTACCATTTATCTAACCATATTATAAATTATTTGATTCGATTTATAATAAAATCCCAGTCTGCAGACAGAATACACCTATTTATAATAGTGTTATTATATAATTTTTACTTTGTCCGTTTTAAAGAACGAATTCTTTGGGATATTATTTACGTTTCAGGATAACTCCATGGAGGCGGATAAACGAGAGCGTGTTATCTACACCCCGACAGATCCCACGGGATCACCCGCTTCTAATCGTCGGTCACGCTGTCCAGTTAAGCGTGCAGCCGGCTGCTCACCACCTCAACCGAGGCGAGATGGTAGCCGCTCACGCAGCTGGGTAGACCGCGAGGCATCCAGCCGGGTGTACTGCGGGGCCTCCAGCCGTGAGAAGCGTCGGGCATCCAGCCGGGAGGAGTGCCTAACATCCAGCCGGGCGCGCCATCGGGCGTCCAGCCAGGCGAACCACCGGGCGTCCAGCCGGGAGTCCAGCCGGGTGGAGCGCTTGGTGTCCAGCCGGGAGCAGCGCCGGGCATCCAGCCGGGCGCGCCATCGGGCGTCTAGCCGGGAGTCCAGCCGGGTGAAGCGCCGGGTGTCCAGCCGGGAGCAGCGCCAGGCATCCAGCCGGGCGCGCCATCGGGCATCCAGCCAGGCGAACCACCGGGCGTTCAGCAGGGTGGAGCGCCGGGTGTCCAGCCGGGAGGAGCGCCGGGCATCCAGCCGGGCGAATCATCGGGCATCGAGCCAGGCGAACAACTGGGCGTCCAGCCGGGAGTCCAGCCGGGTGGAGCACCGTGTGTCCAGCCGGGAGGAACGCCGGGCATCCAGCCGGGCGAATCATCGGGCGTCGAGCCAGGCGAACCACCGGGCGTCGAGCCAGGCGAACCACCGGGCGTCCCGCCGGACGTCCAGCCAGGTGGATCACCAAGCTCACAGCCATGATGACCACCGGGCCTGCAGCCGGGAGCGCTGCCGAACCACGAGACGTCTCTCCTCTGGCTCTACAAGCTGCCGTTCACGTAGTCCAGTGAGGCAGCAACGAGCAACAGCTGTGGGAGACGTACAAGCCTCAATTCAAAACAAGACCACGGGTGAGGACACCTCTCTATTAGGATTAAGCAGCCTGTCAGACCTTGTCAAAGTCCTAAAATCCTTGTCTTATAATAACGGTGTAGATAAGCTAGGTTCCCTGAATAACACGATTCCCGAGTTTGACCCAAGTAACCGGGAACAGACAATGACCATGTGGCTCCATAAAGTTAATGAGTGCGCAAGCATATATGCGTGGTCGGAAAAACAGGTTATACATTTTGCTTTACCAAAACTTAGGGGTATAGCCCAAAGATGGTACGAGGGCCTACCGTCAGTTTTATTTACTTGGGCTGAATGGCAGGAAAAACTTTTGGACACTTTCCCGTCGGAGGAGAATTATGGTCAAATGCTTAGCGATATGTTAGCCAAACGTGCTAAGTTTACAGACTGCTTAGAAGATTATTATTATCACAAACTATCCCTAATTAATAGGTGTGGTATAAGCGGGAAAAGGGCAGTAGAATGTATTTTACACGGCATCGATGACCGTTCACTTAGACTAGGTGCTGAAGCAGCTCAATTTGTTGATCCTAATAAACTTCTTTCGTATTTACGTAATACTCGTAACACAAAATTCAGCAACGAGCGAAAAATAGTCAAAGGTCAAACCCAAAAACACCAAACTAACTCTAACCCCAGGCCTATACGTTGCTCAAATTGCAAGAAGGATGGTCATATGACATCTCAGTGTTTACAACCCGTTAAAAAGTGTAGTCGATGTAACAGAATAGGTCATGAGGTAGAACAGTGCTATGCCAAATTCCAAACCACTGAAGAGAAAAAGATCATGCGAGTAGAAGATAGCTTTGATAAAGGTGCGACTTCATCAATAATAACCACTCCAGTGTCGGAACCTAATAAAAAATATTTTAAAACTGCTAGTGTGAACGGTTTCTCTATCCCTGCATTTATAGATTTTGGAAGCGAGTGCTCAATGATTAGGTCGTCCGTATTTCGAAATGTAGCTTCAAATTACAGTGTCGATAGTCTTCCAGTACTGAGAGGTTTCGGGAATTCAGTCGTCCCTTGCATTGGTAAACAACGAGTTCAAATTATTATTGATAATGTCGCAGCTGATCTCGAGTTATTGATAGTCCCCGATGATGCCATGCATGTACCTCTCTTAGTAGGTCAAACATTTACAGAGCAGCCACATATAGTTATACGGAAAACTAGTGATGAATTAGAAGTAACTGAACTTACGAATAAGCACCAACACATAGTAAACAATAACAAAATAAATTTATTCTGCAAGGATGCTGTTGAGGTTTTGGGTTTAGCTATAGTAGACGTGTATGCGGATCCACCACATGAAGGTGATATCTTTGTTGATGGTAGCATTCGGCTTTTGAAGGGCATTCGCTATTCAGTAGCTGCAGGGTTATTTCAGATAAATGAATATGGATTAGGACAGGTCGTTGTCAGTAACACCTCACCAACACCGTTGGTGCTTCCAAAAGATTTCTTGATTGCTCGTGGTCGTATAGCACGGGAAGAGTCAAGTCTCCAAGTTCTGACAATCTCTACTACTGTCGACAATGTCCCTAAATCTATTACCGAAGCTGATTTAAATCTGAATGGTGGACTATCTTCTGAGCATAGAGTTCAACTACTTAATTTACTGAATAGGTATCGAACCTGTTTTGCTTTTAATCTTTCTGAATTGGGAAACACCACAGCTGGTCATATGACTATAGATCTTCAAGATAACGAGCCTGTTGTCTATAGACCCTATCGTTTGTCGATTTGCGAAAAGGAAAAGGTTAGAGAAATGATTTCCGAATTATTGGATAATGACATCGTAAGGCCATCAACGTCATGTTATGCAAGCCCTATTGTGGTAGTTAAGAAAAAGTCCGGTGAACTTCGCTTATGTATCGATTACCGAGCCCTGAATAAGAAAACGGTACGGGAAAACTATCCCATGCCGCTGATCGATGATCAACTAGATATTCTTTCTGGTAACAAATACTACACAACTTTAGACCTTGCTTCTGGATATTATCAAATACCAATCCGAGAAGCAGACAAATATAAAACAGGGTTTGTAACGCCTGATGGTCACTACGAATTCAATCGTATGCCATTTGGCCTCGCAAATGCCCCAGCTACGTTTCAACGTATTATGAACCAAGTCCTTGGATCATTACGACATAAAGAGGCTCTAGCCTACTTAGATGACGTAATTATTCCTTCAAGGGATATAAATGAAGGAATGTCACGGTTAGAGTCAGTGCTACGTCTGTTTACCGATGCTAATCTTACTTTGAAGCTTCCTAAATGTTTTTTTTTCTGTAATTCTGTCGAATACTTAGGTTTTGAAATATCTGTTGATGGCATTCGTCCTGGTGAAAGGAAAATCGAAGCCGTAAAACTCTTTCCAACTCCCAAGAACCAACACAATGTGCGTCAGTTTCTTGGGCTATCTAGCTTCTTCCGCAGATTTGTACAAAATTTCTCAGTCATTGCAAAACCTCTCACACAACTCTTGAAGAAAGACGCTAAATGGTCATGGGGTATAGACCAGGAAAACGCATTTCGTCGATTACAAAAGGAGCTTATACAACGTCCCACTCTAGCTTTATACAATCCAAAGGCAGATACACAGCTTCATACAGACGCCTGTAAGATTGGAGTGGCAGGTATTTTGCTTCAAAAACATGGAGATGATGTACTTAGACCAATCGCTTACTTTAGTAGACAGACAACTCCCGAGGAACAAAACTACTCGTCATATGACTTAGAAACACTGGCCGTAGTTTCGTCCTTGCAAAAGTTTAGAGTTTATTTAGTGGGTGTTCCCTTTAAAATTATTACTGATTGCAACTCTCTCCGTGCAACTTTCCAAAAGAGAGATATGATTCCTCGAGTTGCTAGATGGTGGGAACAGATGCAGGAATATAATTTTTGTATTGAGTATAGGGCTGGTCACCGCATGGCTCATGTCGATGCACTTAGTCGGAATCCCATACAGCAGGTTCAGGACGTTATGATCATTGGTGAAAGTGACTGGCTAGCTACAGTCCAAGGAGCAGATAGTGAGATTCAAAGAATAGTCGGCATCTTAAAAGACCCTCAGTTTGATGACGTGGTTGACATCAAATCAAATTATAAAGTGAAGAATGATAAGCTCTTTAGAATAACAAGTGACGGCGATAGGTGGGTCGTGCCGAAGGGGGTAAGATGGCAGATAGTAAAACAGAATCACGACGATATAGGCCACTTTGCCCTTGACAAAACTTTGGAGCGTATCAAAGCGACATATTGGTTCGCAAAGATGCGTAGTTTTGTTAAAAAATACGTCGAATCTTGCCTAGAATGCGCTTATTCAAAGGTCTCTGGAGGTAAAAAGCCTGGAACTTTACATCCCATACCAAAGGTTGATATCCCCTTTGACACTATTCATGCTGATCATGTTGGCCCCTTTGTACGCAGTTCGAGAGGAAATATGTACATCTTAGTTTTGGTGGATGCATTCACTCGTTATATTTATTTGAAACCAGTAAAGAATACAAAAACTATAACTTCTATTAAGGTTTTCCGTGAGTACTTTGGTCTATTTGGTGTTCCAAGGAGGGTCATAACCGATCGTGGCACCTCTTTTACTAGCGAATACTTTAAAAAATTTATAATAGAAAAGAACATTAAACATGTCTTGAACGCTGTTTCTACCCCGAGAGCTAATGGTCAGGTAGAACGTTATAATAGGACTCTTGTTGACGCTTTAACTGCGAAATGTGTTGGCTCTCCTGAAAATAAATGGGATGATCATCTACCTGATATTCAGTGGGGTATGAACAATACACTCAACAAGGGCATAAATCGAACACCGTCAGAGGCTCTTTTCGGTATAAGACCGTCCGGTACAAGTGACTGTAGAATTGTATCTGAACTGACAGACGACTTATCAGCCCCTTCTAACCGCAATGACTTGTCACAAATTAGGGAAGAGATTAATTCTCATGTTAATTCGTACCAAGAGGCTCAAAAGAAGATCTACGACGCGAAACACTGTCCAGCTCCTAAATATAAAGTAGGTGATCTGGTAAGGGTGGAACGTCAACTCCCAGCAACAGGAACTAGTAAAAAACTTGTTGCCAAATTTCAGGGCCCTTATAGAATTACAAAAGTCTATAATTTCGATCGTTATCAAATTGAAGATACTCCTCTCACACGAAAGTATAACCGCCCGTATTCAACAGTTGTTGCAAGTGACAAAATTAAGGCTTGGTTAAACTTTGACAGACCTCATGATGAATCTTCTGGTAATGACAGTGATTAAGCTAATAAGATTTCTGTGTAAGGGCCATGAAATACTGCCCATTAAATTACACAATTCTATCAGACCCTTAGACCATGAAATATGGTTTATTGAGGTCACCCATGGCCATGAAATAATGCCCGTTTAAGTATACATCGAGCCATGAAATAATGCTCGTTTTTAGTTATAAAAATTATATTAGATTTTTACTTAATTTAACTAACAATTTATGTACATAATGAATTATTAATTTGTTCCCTTTACAATGGTTATAACGTTGCCCATTGATCTTATTTTATGTTAGACCGTGATTTAATTTGTTATTATTGTTGATAACATTTGGGCTACTGAATTTTTCTTTTGTTTTACTCTTGTTATCTTCACGAGGACGTGGTAATGTACCTTGGATGGCCGACTGTTATCAATAGTAAATTATATAATTCATTTAACTAATTTAGTATCTTAATTTAAACCTAATATTAAAACTATTGTGTTGTCTATAGTACCAACTCTCTGTTTATAATGTATAGTCTATAGTTCCAACTGCGGTCGTGAATGGTGCGACAGCCAATCAGAGCGCGAGGATTTGAATATTGAGAAAAAGGTAAAAAGCGCGGGATTTTTGGCGGGTCGTACCATTCTGGCGGGCTTACAGCAGTACATCTTTTGTGCTAAATAATTATTGGAAAACTAGACGATTATTTACCAAATATATTTCTTTTCTGTGCGTTGGAAAATACACTAAGTAAGTACATGCACAACTGTCTATTATTTTCACTCTTTATTTAATTCTTAAAAACCATGAGCGCAAATAATGGAATTCATGATTCGGATGATATCACACTATGAGAAAGTTCACACTATTATAACGAAATGAGTCCGTGTGTCTGTTACTTTTTTACTTTTTATCACTAGAAGTGCGGGCGTCCTTAAGTTGACTCATTTCGATGTACTATCACTACATAGTGTAAAACAAAGTCGCTTCCCGCTGTCTGTCCCTATGTATGTTTAGGTCTTTAAAACTACGCAACGGATTTTGATGCGGTTTTTTTTAATAGTTGAGTGATTCAAGAAGAAGTTCCTATATATATAATACATGCAAAATATATTTAATATCACCATTGCACCCGTGCGAAGCTATTGCGAGTCGCTAGTAAATATAATAAATTGCAATTTTTTATGACTTTTTATGTAATGTAATTATTGTTTACACGAGTATTCATAAAAAGTCATAAATAATTGCGAATCTAACTAGAGCAGGAAGAAAATCGAAATAGGTCAGGACTCGGGACGCCCGCGCTTGGGGCTTATAGTGTTAATGGATTTTAATGCATCTTTGCGCTCGGGAAGATTATCCTGGATATGGCCATAGGTTTCATTCTGGGAGCATGTTCTCTTGGGGTGGCTTCTATTTTTTTTTATGTTCTTGTATTTCTTTTTAAATGCAGAGGCTGCAAAAATCATCTAAATACGTTCATGAATACATTACACACGTTCCTGATAAAGCAACAATTGGATTACCAAATCTTTGTGGTGGAACAAAGTGAGTGAATTCGGTTTTTTGTTTTGTCCAAATTTATCTACCTGCTGTTCCAATAAACACCCATCAACGATAGTTCGGGTATATACTCCTACAAACTTCCATCTGGGAGACCAGATGGGAAAGCAAGAAAACTCGTTTATTTGGAACACAGGTACACACAATGAAATAACAATTATAAAAACTTGACTACATAAACCTAAATATGTACCCTATATGTTATAATTCCGTGGAGTACTTTGAAACCGCGATGCAAGATGTTCTTATATGGGGTTTAAGAAGTTAGTATCCATAAAGCCTGGATTTCCAGGTGGTTTTTTGATGATAACACACTAAAAAAAAAATAGATTCGTGGGTCTTCGTTCTATCTACTTTCAGGTACTTAAGTACTTACCTTGAAATAATACGAATTCCTAAAGCCGCGTACCCACTATGTTCGCGAACCTCTTGCGCTTCGCGTTACTGTAACTGATTCATTGGTTACGTTAGCGCTCCTGGAGCATGCAACGTTGCGCGGTTCAATCGGTGGTAGTTTTTAGGTGAATACAAAGGGGAGCTCAATCTGTTGGGAAACGTAAGCAAAATACCACGTTTAATTCGTACGCTCGGATAAATGGAATGGTTGGATGAAAAATATACGTAAGGGGACTGTGGAGTATGCGTGTTTCTTATAGAGATGCGCGTACAGTCTCCATCAGAGCTCAGTTAGTTCCCAAACATTGTAGATACCCGGCTTTAATATAGTCCTACGTATTAAACTTTTTCTAGCTAACAGAAGTCAGCCGTTCAACCGCGGCAAACTCTTGAACGTTGGCTTCACTGAAGCCACACGATATCGCAAGGATGGATTCCACTGCATCATCTTCCACGAGCCTCACATAGTGCCTATGGACTCCCGAAACCTGTATCGATGCAGCTGGTACCCCAGACAGCTGGCCGCGCTCGTCGAGAGACCTGTGAAGTATGAATTTATTTCAATAACTTGTAGTCTCGACGATTCTTAGCTAGTAAATTCTCTGCACCACCCTAAGGTCGAATGGTAGAAAATGACTACGGCATTAAGTCCGCTTTTGTACACTAGTGAATAAAGATTTAATAAATAAATAAATTCTGGCTTAAAACGAAAGCCTTACAAGTAAACACTGAAGGTAACAACTTACTTTCCGAGCTATCCGCCGATCCGGACACATTCCGTGTAATAAGTTTTTATATCTAATGGCAAAATCAACTACTCCTGACTGTTATTTTTGTATATATTCTATTGATGATGTTTATTGACCGAATGTGTCCGGAATGAGGAATATAGAAATATATTAGTTTATAGGATTAGAGAGATAGGTTACTGTAACTGTGACTGTAACAGTGTTTTAGCTGCACCACTTTCTGATCTAGACAGAATACTAAGTTAAGGTGAAATTAGTATAATCTTGTTAAACCAACCAGGGCGGCATAATCGCATGTGAGATAAAGCCCTTTAATTTTTGAATTAAAAAAAAATCTTGTAGTCTGTGGCATTAGTGCTCAAGGGCGTCGCCAAGGGGGGGCAGGGGGGGCTAAGCCCCCCCTCCCCTAGAGGCTTGCTTTACAGCTTCAGAGCCTATTTTAGGCACCAGTCTCCCACAATATAATGCCCATCCATGTTACGTAGATATAAGGCTAGCAATTAGGAGTTATATAGTGGTGAAAAAAAATCTTTATTGTTATTTAAAAAAAAAAACATTTTTATTTACCTCTACACTCCCAATAGCCACCCCCCTAAAAAAAAAAAAAACCCCTTGATCATCGGTTGGCGACGCCCTTCTTAGTGCCCGTTTTAAAGATGGATACGCCAAGGAGAGGTATAACAGGTGTGTAGTAAACGTACTAGCACAGGGAGTAAACACATCGACTCGTTACGTCATCACCAGCTAAGGTCAACACATGCACCTCTGCCAACCGGCGGCATGGAACTGTCAACTGTCACTGCCCGTGCACTCGAGAAAAGTATACAAGGGTGTTTCTTTGAAACCGAGAGGATGTCTCATTCATCTGGCCTAGTTTTTCTCTACAATTTGATTTTTATTTGCATATTAGTTTTCCCCGATCACTAAATGGCACTGATTTGCGCCGTGGCCTTGCCCACTCGCCTATTTTCAACGTTGAGCATGGTTGTTGTTGAAAGCTTGTTGCTTCATCGAACGCAATCCAACTCGATGTTCGATGAAAAGGCAACAAGAAAAAAGAGAGATAACGCCTGAAAATTGTATTCGCATTTGGTAATTCCGTGATTTCTGTATATAGAAAGTTGCCCTCTTGTTCCCCAGAGCGCCTTATCTACCTTTACTTGGAGGTGCACTCGCCGTCACAACGGAGCAGTTCCTCAAGTTTAACGGATTTTCGAATGCCTACTGGGGAAATGATGCGGATTATTACGATTTGTATAACAGGTAAAAAGAAATATGGCTCGTCATATTTAAAACCTACAAGCATATGTTTTTGGCTCCCCCGCGGGGTAGACATATCTGAAATCATAGACTTCGGATAAGTAGTAAAACTTGTTTCGAGGAAGAAAATGGGAAAAATATATTTCTCTGAACAACCGGCGCCGGCGTCGTCGCCCTCACCTAGAGCTGCCATCTGTGTTACTAGCAACAAAAATAAATTATAGGGAACATAACTTGCGGTAGCCGTAGCACTCATGTAGGAATATAAAACTTACCTCTTCATTTTTGTTTACAGAATAAATGCCTCAAATTATAATATTGAAAGCAGTTTACCACATGTTGGCAAATACAAAACGATCAGAAAAGGTTTAGGTTTATGGACTAGGTAAGTATCTACAGCTGCCACTTTTTCCGCATTTTTTTTTGGTTTATTGATGTAGTTACCTACTTTTATTTTTTTTATTATTTTTCCTGCAGATCTGATTACTTGACAACCCCATCTCCACTGTACTTATTGGATGGCCTAACATCTCTATCATACACAGTTGATAGTTTAGAACTGAGGCGCTTATTTACGTATTTGCTAGTAAACATCGATGCTGTGGTAGAAACCAAAAAGAGAGCTGAAATGTATGATAAACTATTGAACCCTACCTTGCAAACCACACAGCAAACGAATCAAGATACCATAAATAAATAACCGCCAATCATACTCGCATTTTTTGTTTCCTCCTCTCCGTTCCTCTCGCTCCGTTTTTTTTATGTGTGAAATCATCAAATGACTTCTTTCGCGACAGGGCAGAGCGAGAACGCATATCAGTCTTTTACTGACTTAATTCCTTAATTATTTGAATCTTTGCGTTCTTGGGCCACGGTAGCTCTTTCAAACGTACCCACAGCCATAGCAGGGTAGTTATGAATATATATATTTATTTTAATAATAAAATTTCTGCTGGGGATACAACATGGATTATATAGGAATAACATCATACCTGTGGTGCTATTCTCTAAGAAAACGCAGCGCTGCCTCAACGACGAACATCCAAATAGGATACATTGAATTAACAATCCAATATTTAGGCATATTATATTAGGCAATCGATTCGACAATCCAATGTATCCTATTTGGGTGTTCGTCGTTGAGGCAGCGCTGCGTTTTAGATTATACGGTTACAGACATTAGATTTTTTAGGAGTTATGGAACTCTATACCTACCAAATTTTCTCGAAGTTCTTTTATAAATCCTCCTGTCATGCAATATGTTCTCCAATTGCTTTAATTATATAAGAGAATAGGCGTTTTAGACTTATAGCTGTATCAAGTTGGGGCATTGGGTAATTTGAAAGGCCTTAGCTTTATTTTATTGTACTTTGTCAGTAAGACAGGTCCACGGAAATAATTATGACTTATTTTATTTTAGTGTAGTAACCATCTGCCAGGGCTATGCGCAGCCCCCAACCTCGACTAAGACCCGAAAATTGGTTATAATCCTCGTGACACTATTGAACCATCATGACGGTTGACCTTGAATATACAGAACCGTTTTTCGGGTCCTAATCGAAGTGGGGGACCGCGTGCAACCACATGAAATGGTCCAATTTATTTGCCACGTACTATAGTTTAACTATAACTTCGATGTTTCACGTTATAGATATAATACAGTGATGAACGGAGTTCGTTTCTCTACTGAACATTGTTTCGACACAGGTATGTGATAATCTAAAGTAACCTGGATGAATTTAGGATGCGCGTGGATTCGAAACCAACGAACTAGCTTTTAGAAAACTTTCTAAAAGCTAATCGCTAGGTAAAAAAACCAATCGCTAGGTTGAGCAACTGCTCAACCTAGCGATTCGTTTTTTTTTTTTGAGGTTCTAGCCCGTCAAGTTACCATAAGGTAACTATGATCAAGTGGCGGAGCTAGACCCAAAGAGGCCCCATAAAAAAAATTTGTGCCGTTGTGTGTTGTGTGTGCAAATGCTTGGTTTACCCTACGAGACGGTTATGGATAATTTGTTGCGAATTTTTGCCTCTGCTGGGGCCCCTGTAGCGCGGGGTCCCTATTGCGCGGGGTCCCTGTTGCGCGGGGCCCTGTATAATTAATACGGCAGATACGGTGGTAGCTACGCCCCTGGGAGTATCAGCTACCTACCTTACCCGTACCATTCTCGTACTTTAATGGCCCGGCTACACGCTCCGTCTTACCTGCGAGCTTGCCTGTACAAACCAGTTTGCGCAGTTAAGCGCGTGCGTGTGGACAGCAAGACGGTACCTGGCGCAGTACCGAGAGCGCAGCTTATACATACAAATGACTTTTCAAAAATTTGGACTGCGCAAACTTGGCTTGCACGATTTTACTTGAACGTAATGAACGTGAAGCCGATCATTCTAGCGGAGCATCAGTCCGAGAAAATTATTTTCAACAAATTATACGTCGCAAATAAAAAAATTAGTAATCTATGGAGTCATTCCAAGGATGTTTTTTAAATCTTAGTTCATGGAACTATAGAAATCACGCAAAACAACTAGGATTGCACAGTTTAGTTTGCATGAGCTTTCTTGCACGTGTAGCCATTACACAGTGTTCCGTCTTTTTGTACAAGCCTGGACTGCGCAGACAAGACGAGGCGTGTAGCCGGGCCTTAACGTAAATATAGCGGTCTAAGATTTTAAGGGTCACTGGTCACTGCCACAGACTGGGATCTAATGCTAGGTATTTTATTCGGATAAAGGTCATGGGGCGTTTGTGACCCACTTTATGAAAGTCCGCGTACACAAACCAAATTAGTTTTAAATTGAAGAATTCAATCCCACTTTTCAAAATATGTATTTTTTTTTAAAGTATAGAGTGGGAGAAAAAAGTTATTTAACATTTAAAAAGTTAAACTTTTGTTGATAAAACATAAGTTTTTACTTTTAGCTTTGTGGAAACATGTGGTACAAGGACAATAAATGTTTGTATAGCTCTACAAAATATCTCACTCACTCGCACATTTGGCAGATAGATAAAAATCAGGTAGGTAGGTACCGAAGTGTGGATGCGGTTGGGTGACTCTCTAGCCATCGATCTAAATAGTCTGGTTAAGTAAAACAGACCTCCTTAGGTCATCTGCGAGATGCCATTAAAAAAATTAAAAGGTTTCGTACGTCAACCCCGCTTGGACCATTTCGCAGTCGTACGTCTTCCGCACGGCCGGTAATCTTCATACAAAAAACGTGGGTCGTAGCGGCCATTTTTACGCTAACATGACAGGACGTTTTGCGCTGGTAGTTGGCTAACATGGATCACAGTACAAATGTTTTTTCTAAGTTGGCTAAATGCTGCTATGGCTGTGATTGGCTTCTGCGACAGCCAATCACAGCCATAGCAGAGCCGACGTACAATTCGTCAGTGGGTTTCAAATTTTGTAATTAATGTTGAAGTTGAACTTTTCTAAAGAAAGTGAAATTTATAGTGATATTTGCGTAAAATTTACCTACATAGTTAAAACTAAAATGTACGTGATTAATGAGATGTTAGTTGGCACCAAATGTACGTTTTTTTGTTGTATTTATATGTCACAAAATGTCGACTGCCGGTGCAAAAAGTCTTGTGTTTTTTGGTGTATTTGTGTTATTTACAACGGATTAAGCTTTTTTCGTGACCTAGTGTTCTAGTAAAGTTATTTTTATATTTTCAGATGTACTACTACTGTGTTGATTTCACAAATCCTGAAACATTTGCACAAAAATTTCAAGTTTGGGTGAAGAATATTTAGGGTGATATTGCGAGTCTGGACAATGCTACTGTCTAAAACACTTAAAGAATTTGCTTTTGGCATATGCTATGAGAAGCAGGTTCTGTATCTGAATAACAGATTCAGCAAATTGGCTGTTCCCATGTTGATTTTACCTACAGGATGTATTTCAGGTACCTACTTAACCAAATACCTATTATACCTTGCATCCACACTGCAGTTAACTTTTGTGAAGCAACAAAATGCAACACGGTACATTAGGTAACTATCTGTAACTTATGTGGCTCCTTGTTACTATTTGCTGATTGTTACTTACGCGTCCATACCGCCAACAACATAAATTAACAAAATATTACAAAGAATAACTTTCAACACTAATCAAGTAGCACAATATTTGTGCTCCAACTTCTGCAGGCAATTGTAGAGCAACGTTGCTTGACTTATAACTAACACGGCAACACATATTAATATTATATAACTTTTTGCTGTTGGATGTTGCTGAGTAACACTTGGGAATGTTGATCTACAAAAAGTAACTGCGGTGTGGATGTCCGGATAATAACTTCTGTAAGTCTTCACAATTCTGGTTTGACTTGTCTTATAAAGTTTAAAATATGAGTTTTTTATTATACTTTAATTTTGGGCTATGACTTTTACTTTGAGCAATTTATTTTTTTACAATGGCTCTCAAAATAGTGTAAGAAACCATGACATCCATCAATGTATTCTGGGCCAGAATGGTTGATTGTAGCCCACTGTCTTTTAACCTGTTGAATAGCATAATTAGAGACATAATAGAAAGACAATAGGTGTGCAGACGCCGGGGTCCTCTTGGGAAATAATGAATTAAAGAGAGTATACTATATACCAGCAGTGGTAACATTATCTTGATCATTATATTGAATTTCAATCCATATTATTTTAGGATAATCTCGGTCTTTGCTTTTCAGTACCAAGTACAAGTTCATTGATTCCAGATAGCTCACTATCTACTCCAAATCCAAGAACCTTCATTATTGAATCCTGTTTACTGCTGTACAACAATAGGAAATGTTGAACACAGTCCTCTTAGTGGTAAGTAACTTATTATATTTATTCCTAATACTAATGGCAATATCTTTTTGTGGGTGTTTTCTATCTGTAATGTAGATTTTTTCACTGTCACTGGAATCGGTTGTTTCGGGTAATTCTTGTGTCGGATTTGGTGGGAAGAAAGGTAATGAGCACAGAGCGAGGGGGAATGGTAGGCGGTAACCTCCTTCTGCATAGTATAATGCATATGAAGGAGTTGGCTTAAACACCCCAGTGGCTATCTTCTCCTGCGACTGTCATTGGGACATGGGTAGTATAATATTTCAAAAGTTAAACATAAAGGTGGCATCTCAACGTAAGTGCTTTGATTGAGAGGCTACTGTATTTTTAAAAAATGATACCATGGTCCTGAAACGCTAAGGGCAACTGGTGGATTTTAGTTAGTAAAAGTCCACCCTCTTGGGCCTAAGAAGAAAAAAAAAGGAACATCATGGATGAATATTTATCATAATTTGATATGATTTTGTAGAATTTCATAATTAGACATAATTGGAGTTTGGTGATGTTAGATTTGATTTGATTTTTAAAAAATAATGATAAAATAATCCTCAAATAAATAATATAATATAATATTCCACAACTATCACACAACGTTATCTAGTCCCAAGCTAAGCAGAGCTTGTGTTATGGGTACTAGACAACTGATAAACATACTTATATATTTCTAAATACATACATATTATAGATAAATTACACCCAGACACAGAACAAATGACGTGCTCATCACACAAACATTTGTCCTGGGTGGGAATCGAACCGACGACCTCCGGCATAGCAGTCAGGGCCACTAACTACTAGACCAACAGGCCAGTCATAAATATATTCATAATTTCAAGAGCTAGGTAATTAAAAATGAGTGAATTAGGAGATCGCACACTTTCTCAATAGAGTTTTAGCCTCCTCAATTGAGTTCCTTTGTTAAATAAATTTGCTTCTAATCCATACTGCCATGTCTAACTTAATGTTATAAATGCGAAAGTAAGTAGAACTTCCGAAAGAGTGGAACTTAAAATGAACATGGACAATACCAAAGTCATGGTAAACAGCTATGTAGCACACACTCCTATCAAGATCGGAGACTCTTCACTCGAAGTTGTGTACGATACGTTTACCTGGGAAAGACGGTCCAGTTAGGTAGGTTGAACTTCGAGAAAGAGATCAATCGTCGTATCCGACTCGGCTGGGCAGCGTTCGGGAAGTTGTGCGGTATCTTCTCGTTCAATAAACCACAATTTCTCAAGACGAAAGTCTATAACCAATGTGTGTCGCTTACAATAGGCCTCATTAGAAGACTTAGTCCCCAAAGGGTAATGGAAGGGCTATGCTCGGAGTTTCCTTTCGTGATCGAATCAGGAATGAGGATATCCGCAGGAGAACCAAGGTTACCAATATAGCACGAAGAATAGCCAAACTTAAAAGGCAATGTGCAGGGCACATAGCCCGCAGAATGTATGGTCGTTGGGGCTGAAAGGTTCTAGAATGGCGACCACGTACTGGAAGACGTAGTGTTGGAAGGCCGCCTACAAGGTGGACCGATAACCTAGAAAGGGTTGCAGGTATCAGATGGAAGCGAGACGCACAGGATCGTTTATTGTGGTGTCACTTGGGTGAGGCGTCCAACCGTGGATGTCTTTCGGCTGAAATGATGATGATGATGAAAGTAACTTTATCTGTCTGTTACGCTTTCACGGTTTGACCTTAAACCACCAGATTTATATAACGGTACTAGACTCGCAAGTTCTTCGCAGTACGTAATCAGTACCACAGTTTTGACTGGTCCAGTAGTAAGGCAAACGGTGCCGATACCACGCATTCCTATGATGCCAACAGATTTGTTTTTTTAATTTTAAAATAATTTAATTTCCGGGAATTTCAAACGGGACAAGGACAGGAACAAGAAGGAGGAGGAGGAATTTAATTACCGGTGAAGGTACCTTTTGCGGCAACAGTTAAGAGCCCTTTCACATTTCGGCATTACGCAAATTTAGGTATTTTATGCATCGAGCGGGCGGCGAACTACGTGAGCGATATTTTCATTCATGCTTCTAGCAGTCTCGCTCGCACTATGATATTGTGTATACGGCGGCTAAACGATCTTGATCTTTCGTAATTGAAGTATTCAGAAAGAGGTTAGAAGATGGATATTTTTTTTAAATGTCGTTTTAATTTAAATATGTTCAAACAAATATTTTTAATATTCTGCAGTATTCGATAAACAATCGATTGTAATGTATACTATTCATAGCAAAAATAGATTTTTAAAGTTGTATATATTTATTTTTAATTCATATAAATTAGTGCTCGACTGTGATCCAACCTGATGGTAAGCAGTGATGCAATCGTTGATAACTAGTTTATTAAGTGTATTTTCAGTCTAGCCTTAATTTTATGGTAGTATGGTTGAAATCTTATCGAATAAATGAAACAACAAAATGTATTATTTATTTTATTATTTGGTACAGTCAGACATCATATTTTTACATCAGAAAAATATTTCCCGCAAAGGCATTGATCGATCTTTTCTTGAGTCGATAACTTTTGGCAGTACACATTTTTCATAAAAAGCTTTTAATTTGGGTAACATTTTTAACGACCAAAATTCGTCGTCTTTGTAGATTGTTATAGTTTTTACAGGAAAGTCTGGTCCAGTCCATATGGCAAGTATGCAGACATTTTTATTGGATATATAAAGCTGTCCTTGAATTTGGTAGAACCAGTCATGACTTTAACTAGTCTAACTTTAATAAGTTCACTATCTGGTATACTAGTAAAGTGTGAACTTTATACTAATTGAAATATTATTTCAATTAGTATAAAGTTCACACTTTATTATAACTTCAATATAACGGTATATTTACAAAGATCAAAAACTGCGTTCGTAGTTCACACGCACACAATAGCAATGCGGCAGCGTCTACGCGACAGTCGGCGCACACGACGGTAGTCACGGTAGTATCGGAACGAAAGCGCGCGGGAAAGAAACTGACATAGGTCCGACCTCGACAAGCGCTCGCGCGATACTAATCGCAGATGACCGGCGCAGTGAAATATAAAGTGTTTTTATTTATTTTATTAAAAAATAATAGTAGCGATTTAAAAAATAAAAATAATACTATAGTTAAAACAAATGTTGATGATTATTTTGGTATAAATTTGAAGTCTAAATAATGTAGAACTTTGGAGATATTGGGGCTTGTTTTGAAGCCTTTTCGGTAGATAATTGAATTACGTAGTTTTTTTTTTCTTTACATAAAAGGCATATAACGAAAATATTACCTGTTATGATTGAAGTATAGGATATTTGAGAGCTAATAATATTTTTGTTTTTGACTGATATTTAGTAGAATCTCAAAATTAGAGCTCAGAAATGATGTCTCCGTGAATTTTTGCCGAAACATGTATCGGGAGAAAGCTTATTACTAAATAATTAAATAATTAATCTAAAATCAGTTTTGAGGTAATTGTAGTAGAGAAAACGAACTATATTAACCAAGAAATTGTTATTTCATACAACGAACATAAAACCTAAAATTTCAACGTAGAAAACTTGCAATTTCGTGTTTTTTTGTAATACGCCTCTTAATAGCGAACTAGCAAAAAGATCGTATAAGCAATTACTCTTACGACTATAGATCCAAACACAATCACTCTTGTGAAAAATTATATTATTTGAAAAAGTTGTATAAAAGCTGTTTTCTAGAAATTTTAGAATTAAACGCTTTTTAGCTCTATTTAATGTCTAGTAATACGTGGACTCGACGAATCCGTTTCGTTTTTATTCATTAATCGTATAAAGACATCTCACGATAGCCTTCATAAAACCGTATGTCTTATAACAGTTCTTTAAAAACAACTGAATTGCTAATTGATCGTAAATACTCGTATAACGTTCGAATATTTAGATGTTTGATTTATAGTGTTCGATAATTTGATATTCGATTATTTGGCGTAGTATGAGTACACCCCTACTTAGGTACTTACTGCGTACTTAATTAGTAATTATTTTTGACGAATCATAAAATGTCAGTTTAAAAGGTTTTGGCACTTCGTCGTCGATAAGACATAATATCATCTTCGATTGTCTTCAAAAAATTGTTTTTTTTTTTTTTTTCTTTTCTCTAAATGAGCTGCCTACACATTAGTTGCATTTTTATGCTTTAGTTTTTTACTTCAGTAGTCGGGTATTTCTAAAAGTACAATCGGCAACGAAATTTTGTTGTACAATATTTTAATGTCTGTTTTTTTAAATCAACTCGTAGTAGTAGAGCTCCTTGTGAAGGGCTCGTCCGGGGAAGTACTACCACCACACCTATTTCTTGCGCAAAGCAGCGTTGCTGTGTTTCGGATGAAGGGTGTGGGTGCCGGGTGTTATTACAGGCACATAACGACGGTGAAGTGCCAATACCTTTTAAACTGAAATTTTATGACAAAATTAACTTTTAGCGATTATAATTTAATATGTGATTCCGCGGATATTTTGTTTCAACTGCATCAAATTAAATTTTATGAACACCTCTTAACGTTTTTTATTTCACCAAAATACGCGGAATCACACATTAAAATTATAAGCGCTAAAAGTTAATTTTGTCATAAAATGTCAGTTTAAAAGGTTTTGGCACAACGTCGTCGATAAGACATAATATCATCTTCGATTGTCTTCAAAAAATTGTTTTTTTTTTTTCTTTTCTCTAAATGAGCTGCCTACACATTAGTTGCATTTTTATGCTTTAGTTTTTTACTTCAGTAGCAGTATTTTAGTTTGCTTACATTTTGCTTATTTCAACTCATCTAGTGACAAACAACCGAGACGTAATTAGTTTATTTAATTCTCAATTGTAACAGACGAAGTATGTGGTCATATTCTGAAATGGTTTGAAATCTACATCTTAACTAATATTATAAAGAGGAAAGATTTGATTTTTTGTTTGTATGTATATTTTTTGTATGTATGTTACGATTTAACTCTAAAAATACTAAACCGATTTTAAAATTCTATCACAATTAGAAAGCTAGATCTTTACTGAGAAACAAAATTGGAACAATGTAACTCAAGGTATCAAAAAGCACCCGAGCGAAACCGGGGCTGGTAGCTAGTGTATATGTTACGGCTAAAGATAGGTGTGCACATAAACTTAAGATTAGCCAGCTAAACTTAGGATTTATTTTCAAGGACCGGCTAATGTTAGTTTCTTGTATTATTATTAGTCTAAACTTAAGAGTAACCACAGGCCTTTGGCTAAAAATGTAGAAGCAAATGAAAAAGGAAATGATAATTATGTATTTTAGTTATCTTACATTAATTATGTTCTAATTAAATAATAATAACATATTAAATACAAACAGTACTATTTTGTCCTCATTACAGATACTTATGTATTCGAAATTACAAAATAAAACTTCTGCGGTGTTAATTAATTAAAACTACAATTACTACAAAATCTAGTCCCTCCGCCCCCCTCAAGCGACATGTTTACCCCGCGCGTCCATCGAATACATTTTTAGCCGTTTCGTTTAAGCTAAGGTGCACATTAGCCGGCTAAAGAAGAAAAGTCACGAAGCTAATTAACATGATATCGAACATTAGCCGGTCCTCGAAGATAAACCTAAGTTTAGCCGGCTAATCTTAAGTTTATGTTTACACCTATATTTAGCCGTAACATATACAGCGTGGCGATTAGGTTATCACATTAAATTATGCAGCATGTATTACAAGTGGTTATCAGTCCGTTAAAATAGTGAAATAAATAATTTTACTAAAGTTAAGAAAATGCATTTTTCAAACAATAAATTGTGTATAAAATTGGTAAAAAATAAATCACCTTTATAATATTAGTTCACTGACCTGTAAAAGCGGCAACGCCGCGGCGCCGGCGAGTACGTACGCGCCGTACCTACGCGAGATACGAATACCTACTTGTGGGTGTAGGCACGCGCGCGTGGTGTAAGTGTACATAGGTACTTTATGTTGTTGTTTTAAGAAATCGTCACAAATTAACTTTAAAAATCTCCACTTAAATTTTAAATTTTCACATTTTCAAAATGTCCACCATGCTTCTGTACACACAAACGATATCGTCTTATGATATTGTTTCGAACTTTTCTAAGTAGGTCATCATTCGCGGCTAAAGTTTTTAAATTGTCAAAGGCACGAATTATTCGATTTTTTTAATCATCCACAGTCGTCAACTTCAGTAGCGTAAACCTCATTCTTTAAATGACCCCATAAAAAAAAATCGAGTGGTGTTTAAGCGTCCGGTTACGCACAAACTGTCACACAACACTTTCACTAATGTACAACTAATAATACAAACAGTATTATTAAACTATCTAATTCCTATTAAAAAAAATAAAGCTAACACAAATCAAAATCCACAAAAAAAAAAAAAAAAAAAACAATAAGTACGAAGGGCGCGCGCGCGGATAGTAAACTCGTCAACTATCCCTCAAGTATTTTGGCGGCGGACTAGATTCATTCATCGAACGCACCAAAGAAATTAGAATTATGCCTATAATATAACCACTCCCGTACCCCGTAGCATTTTGAGTATTAGAAATTTATACCTTAAGTCGTCAACCGTAAGAATATTGTTGCATATTTTTTTATATCTCTCATGCGGTATCTATTTATCTTTTAATTTACCGCACAAAGACGCCTTCAACTATTAGCTGTAAGGACATTTTTGTCTTGAATTGTTTACGTTTCTTATTACGAGAAACATAAAAAATTTAAACGTAAACAGTTTGTAAAATGATAGGTAGTCTAGTACTTGTAGGTAATACGAATGGCAACGTTTGAAGTTGTGAACTAGGTATCTTCACCAACCACGGGTCTTTGACCTACTTTTATTGGCCAGCTAATTAAGTTTGTGCAATACATGATGTTGCGAAATATTAAAATGAAAAAAAAAAATACCCACGGCTATAATATTGTTTATTATTAAATTATTTTAACCGTACATGATAAAATACCTAATTCTGAGTACGTGGTTTCAATTAATGTGATAACCTAATCGCCACGCTGTATATGTGTATGATCAGTACCTACAGGTAAAGAACAGGGAATGTCGACTTGAACCGATTTAAAGAAAAACGCATTTAAAGTTTAGAAGTGTAATTATTTTCAATGAGGTCAGTGCAGTATCGTAGTTTTGTTGAAATTTGTTGAGTTTTTGTGCAAACCAAACCAAAATACAAAACCAAATTATATTATTTATAGATGTGATACCAGTATAAAATACAAATACACAATTGTGATATTAGCAGTTCTTTGTCTGTACCCTTCATATACAAATTTTGGTGGTTTTAACCCCTGTGTATGTTGTCATGTCTCGCTAGCTTTAGGTAAATAAGCCTTACCTATTCCAATCACTAATTGTCAACCTATGAGTAAAAGTAAGTGTTGACTTACTTTATTTCTCATATTTATTACCTAGATACTTACTTGTGAAAATATCTTTCATCATCTTTTCAATGATGCTTGAACACTTTGAATTGTATAAGGGCGGATTTTTTTAAACGTGTACACATTTTAAAATTGGTGGTCTGATTTTATTTTCTGTTTTTCGTATTTTTGTTTTTAGATTTTTACTGACTGATATTTAAAGTTTATAAAAATATTGAAGGTTTACTATAATATCATAAAGTTAATTAATGATAAACTATTAAAAATCATGTAGACGTTTTTTGGTTCCACTTAGTAACAATTTTAAAACCCGCTCTATTAATTTAAATAAAATAATTTACTGAAATATCACATTTTATTTTGCTATATGTATGCTAAATAAATGAAAAACGTGCAACAATATGATATAAAGTAACTAATAACTGCTCTAAACGTATTATTGTCTCATCTGACTAACATGGGACAAATTAGTTACCTATTTTTCTTAGCAACTATTTAAATTGACATTGAATGTTCTTTTACAAAACCATATGATGACTAACAAATTATGTTTTATGATATAAAATAATAATAATATCCAAATTAACGTGAAAACGAGCAATTAACCCTTATTTTCTTATTTTATAAGTGATGGACACTCACATCAGTGGAATGCTAAAATTACTAAGTGGAAAAGTAAGGCTCTGATTAAAATGCACACATTTTTAGGCAAAATTCTATAGAACTGTAACTGATCTAAGATCCGATAGAAGAAGTACCTTCCCTCATCTCATGGTACTAAGGGCTCAGAAATATGAGATGCTGGTGCGCAACTACTCTTCTTTTTTTCTTTTTGCCTGCGTTTTTGATTTTCCATTTTTCCCTTAATTTCTGTTTCTCAGTCTCAGAAAGATCAGCAACTTTTTTTGTTTTTGATTTAACAAGCGCTGCGTGCTTTTTTTTATGCTCTGCAAATTTTTCAGGGTCTTTTTTTAATTTTTCGCGGTATCTTTTTACTCTCTCAGCAGATGTAAGAGGCATATTTATCTACAAAAATAACATTACGATTGTAATCCACTCATTTGTACCTAAATAGTAATAATACAAAAATAGTAGGCTACTTTTTATCTCAATGTTTCCACGGCATCGGAACTTATGCGTTTTAACCCACGGGAGACAGTTAGTACATGTTACTATACCTCTATCATTTTATCACTTATTAAAAAAAATCGAATTTAAAGTAAAAATAATTAGCATAATGTAATCATAATGTTTTTTACGTCGTATAATACGACTACACCTACCTACCTCAATTGGTAAAAAAATCGTAATATTGTTTAAAAAATAATAGAATCACGTGATGGACAAAATATTCACCGTGCATGCAGCTTTAGCGTTCCACTGACGTACTATTCATTCCACTGACTAACGTTTTTGCCAGAATTGGTCAGTGGAATGTAACGATTCCTTACCAACTACACTAGTTATTTATTTATTTACGTATTTTTACATTAAAAACAACAAAACATTGATACGACTTAGTAAAATATACATTGGTCGATTATATATTAAGTGTAATATACTTGAAATATTGTTAACTTACCCAAAAATCACCGTTGATCAATGGACAATTTTTTTTCTCTCGGCAAATCGTCCACTTTCAATGATATTTCTATCGAGACTGATCCACTGTAGCTAGTGACGGATATGTTCCACAGAGTGCTCAATAATGTTTCAAACTAATGAAAAAACTACTATTGCGGTAGATTTAAAAAAAGCCGCGTAAAATTGCGTTTCTCAATGGAAATTCCACCCAGGTCAATAATTAAGACTTTTATTTAAAAAAGTATTAAAATTCAATCAGTTGCTTTACATTAATTATATTATTAATATGAATAAATATAATATTTAAGCTATCGAGTAATGGTTGTTTCGCAATCAATATATTTATATTTATCCTGTAATTTTAATTTGTTGGTTACAAAAAGACGGTAGGACAGGGTAAATAACGGCATGTACGTAACGGTATCACTCAAAAATTTTATGAATAAATTAAGAAATAAAGGAAATGAAGATGAGAAAATATAGTTAAATATATGTTTTAACTAACGACATCAAAAAAAAAATTAGTACTAAGATAGTTATCGTACAAAAAAAATCGAAAGTTGTGGGACATAGCAAAAATGCAATGTACATGTTTATAAAAATCCGCTCATAAGATAGCGCTTCACAACCTTTCTTTAAGCTTTGTTAACTCCGTATCTGATATAAACATTACACACATCTGCCTTAAATGTAATAGTACGTCCTATACTTACGCTTAAGGGTCGGTACATATCTGACGGAAAATGCGTTGAGCGTATTGAGTTTATACTATACTTTACGCTCGGCGCATTAACGCATCATTCGGTTAAGTGTGAAAGGTCTAATGTTTTATCATATATTTGTCAGTTCTGGCGTTACGCGACCGATAATACGCGACGAATTTTCCGTCAGATATGTACCGACCCTAAGCTGCTACGCACTACTTGAGCTGCTTGTCTACTACTCAAGAAGTTTTGCTGTTAAACCCTGCTGGTAAGTTACTAATGACCCTGCTTCAGGTTAATTCGTTCATATTTCTTTTATTTTATTTTTATGCTTTGCTTTTCAGCACCAACTCTACTGATTCCAGACTGCAACCATCTACTTCTCAGGAAGTTTTGCTGTTAAATCTTGCTGGTATGTTACTAGTTGCTTCCTTCAGGGTAATTGGTTCATTTTTCATTATTAAGGAACCGGTTTCATAGATTTTGTTTGAACCATTGAATTATAAAGTCAATTATGTATGTATACAATCGCATTATTATTTTTTAATCTTTCTTTGCTAACAATATATTATTATTTATTAGTTACAACAAATACTTGTAGTAAGGTTTTCCGATTGTGTTTTAGTTTATTGTCTTGTCATAGCATAGCATACGTACCCACGGGTAGGTGAACAATGTTTGCAGATTTACTCTATAAACACTGAAAATCTTACATTTTAAACGAGGATGAAGTTCATGGTTTAGCAAAATGCTCTTTTAATGCAATTTTACAATGCAATTTTACAGAACACTTGGACTTATGTTCAAAATGATTTTTTTAATTAGTTGAATATATTTAAATTCTCACATATTACTTATATATTTAAGTTATGTGACAAAGCGTTCACGGTCCAAGCGTTGCGTTTGTGGAACGCAATTAGGCAAGCTCAGGCACTAGCTTGTTTCAAAAATCTAATCAAAGATAATTTCCTTATTTATACAGTAACTGCTATTTATATATAATATTCTAATATTGAGTTTATTTACTGTCTTTTATAAATATAAGTGGTCCCATTAAATTAGAAAGACAAATTTTAACAGTTTTCATTACGTCTAACCAAAGATATCCAAAAAAAAACAAGTGTTTTTATTATATCAGTCAAGAATAATCCGTAGGTACAATATGGCGCTCGCGCCGCACCGCGCGCTTCCTCGTAAGTACCTACTTAAGAGGCAAGATAACTGGGTGGGTACCTACAGTGCCTACCATAGTTTTATTTTTGTTGACTTTCGTATTTAATCGTAATAGTCATTCCGTATTTAATCGTAACAATAACTTTCAGTCGACTACATGTCGCCTTTTTAACCAACTTAAAAAAAGGAGGTTACTTAATTCGACCATATATTTAAGCATTTTTTTGTTTGTTCGCGGATAACTCCGTCATTTATGAACCGATTTGCACATTCTATTTTCCCCTTAAAGTGTATGCTTTCAGATTGGTTCCATTTTTTTCAAAATCCAGTTCTGATGATGGAATCCATTAGGAATCGAGGAAATTCCTCAAATATTATAGGCAACTACACAGTGATTTTGATATTTTTATTGAGGACTTAAGCATTTACAGTCAAAAAATAACATTTGATGAAGTGTAACTGATGAAGAAGACCAGAAATGGCCAACAGAACTTCATACTCGCATAGATATCACAATGAAGATAGTTAAGTGTTTATGACAATACAAATAAATAAATGGTTCTGAATAGTTATGTTGAAAATGGTATCATCAAAGTGACCTGATGATGATGGAGCCAGAAGATAGGAACCGGAACTCCGTAATGAATCGATGTATCCTATACCGCACTAGTGCAGTAATGTGCGCGTACACGCTCCCGCCACAATTTTATTGCAATAAAATAATTCTACGGCTACGAAAGTATGGTCCGTAATGAGCGTGCGCGTGGTTAAAAATCAAAATCGAATCAGCCTTGTTTACAGTAATTAATTGAAATATTACTTTACGCCGGTAGGTTTTGATTGATGTAGGTACAGACGCCAGCACATCAACCTACCTTAATCTGTCAAATTGCATTAATAGATTTTCAACCTTATCACAATAGGGGAAGGTTAATGTTCGATTGGTAAAATTTGACAGTTTGAGGTAGATTGACGTGCTGGCGTCTGTACTTGCATATCTTTCTTAGTACTTAAAGGATTTGGGCTTGTCGTAAGCTTTCGTTACGTTCACGATAACACACGACCAGGCATTCTTGATTTGTGTACGCGTAATAAGGCATTGTTGTCGATTATGATAACTACCTACGTAACAACTCACACACTTAAACGTTCAACGTTCGCGAATCATGTTACCGTCTCGGTTGCGCGACGAAAACTGAAATTACGTCATCATTATTCATTGTCATAGGCAGTACACGGTCAATCATTGCCATCAATCACTATCAATCAATGAATGATTTTTAAATGACGGTGAGTACCATCGTTTAAATTTCATTCATAATACGTCATGAATCATGATTGATGGCAATGATTGACCCTTACATGTAATGGGCGCCATAAAAGCGGCGCAGGCGCCCGAGAAGCGTTATGTTAGAATGAAGGATCTATTACACCACTCGATATTACGCACAAGTTACAACACAGTCTTAAAATTTAGACAGTCTGAGTCTTATTACACTACGCGACGTCGATAAAGGTCGTTTTAACGAGTGGGTTTATGTAACCAACATTTTTAGATTATTTTCTTTATCGATTTTTTTTTCTGTAAGTATGTGAAGCGGTTTTTTCTTATTTTTTTTTTTACCGTTGGCTTTATTTTGGTGGTCTGAATGATATCTAAAAGTTTGTCCATCTAATTTAATGGTACCTAGCAGAATAGTTATATAATGTAATTTTATATACTATGTATAGTCTAGTATATAATTTTTAATCTAAAGTTTAATCCTTCTTTAATTTGCAGTACACCGCAGACTATTTCCCTTTTTATTCTATTTTAAGTTCTTACAGTGCACCCTAAGGTTGTCAGGTAGATATCGCTGTTAACGATAAGATCGCCATTGTACCCTTAGATTTAAATTTTGTTTAAAAGTTTTTGTTACTATTTTCATGCACGGTAATGTTTATTCTATTCTATTCTCAATTATTATTTTGTATTTTTCCAGGTGCAAAAAATCTGCTATTTGAAAATGAAATCTAAGTGCTGTATTTGTAAATCTTCGCGACAGGACGGTTATTTGCACCATTTCCCGTCTAATAAGAAAAGACTCGCTAAGTGGTTAAAGTGTCTTAACCGTGAATCTTTACGTCCAGAACAAGTTTCAAATCTTTATGTTTGTCATAAACACTTTGAAAAGAGATTTATTACGGCTAAATCACGTCTCACTGTCAGAGCCTATCCTTCTCTGTTTACTGAAGATGAAATGTTGAGTGGAGTTTCATCTCGGGAAATTACCAATAAATATGATGGTACTTAATAAATATATTATTATTACTTTTTGTTCCGCTAGTAGATCATGCTGGTTTACAAACTTGCTTCACTCTAGTACCAGGTTCTAATTTAGTGACTGAAGTAAGCTTAAAATCAATGAAAAACATTTCATGTGAATAAAGTTCTGCTGCTTGAAATCTATTTCATGTATACTGAAATTAATTTGTTTGTCTGATTTCAGAAAATGAGTTTCCTGTGAAAGAGCATTCATACTCTCGTCAAAAACACTTTGACCACACTTACTCACAGGAACCACTGAACGGTTTGTTAAAAGAAGATCAAAGACCTAAGTCTTGACTTGTAAAAGCCATTCACTTTATTTTTTTATTTTGTTTTTCAGAAATCCAAGCGATTGCTTCCACTTCCAGGGAGTTTCCTCTCAAGCAACTGCCACAATATACACAAACAAGTCGAGATTCGGGTAATGAATCTAGTCCCATACGACTCTCACACACTTGAAATTATGAAAGACGTTTGCTTTATTTTTTAATTTTGTTTTTCAGAAATTCAAGCGATTGCTTCCACTTCCAGTGAGTTTTCTCTACAGCACTTGCCACAATATACACAAACAAGTCGAGATTCAGGTAATGAATCTTCTCCCATACGACTCTCACACACTTGAAATTATGAAAGACGTTTGCTTTATTTTTTTAATTTTGTTTTTCAGAAATTCAAGCGATTGCTTCCACTTCCAGTGAGTTTTCTCTACAGCACCTGCCACAATATACACAAACAAGTCGAGATTCAGGTAATGAATCTTCTCCCATACGACTCTCACACACTTGAAATTATGAAAGATGTTTGCTTTATTTTTTAATTTTGTTTTTCAGAAATTCAAGCGATTGCTTCCACTTCCAGTGAGTTTTCTCTACAGCACCTGCCACAATATACACAAACAAGTCGAGATTCAGGTAATGAATCTTCTCCCATACGACTCTCACACACTTGAAATTATGAAAGACGTTTGCTTTATTTTTTTATTTTGTTTTTCAGAAATCCAAGCGATTGCTTCCACTTCCAGGGAGTTTCCTCTCAAGCAACTGCCACAATATACACAAACAAGTCGAGATTCAGGTAATGATCTACCCTTTTCTCTAATATCTTAGAATATATGTGTGTTAATTAGTATGCTATACTATTCTACTATTGCTGCTTTTTTTTTTGTTTTTATTTGCAAATAAATCTTGACTCACATTATTTTCTTTGACTATTTCAGAAGTCATTGCACACAATCCAGTAACTAATCAAAACGCAGGTAATTCAATCAAAATAAACAGTTTATCCCAGACAGACATAATCCCTCATGGCCCATATCATTTACATACACTATCTACCTATGTTTCAGATTTGAGTCAAGTCAAAAATGCAAAAAAATTGGAAACATTCAGAAAACGGATAATAAGGAAATTTAAAGATTTGTCGCCAACATGCCAAATCTTGTATAAAGAGTACAAAAAAGCAAAAAAACAATTAGACTTTAACAAAAGAGCTAAGAGAGCTTTGAAGTTTAACAAGGAAACATCCTTCGAAAATGTAACAGCACAAATTAATCCACTTGCAAAAAGAATCTTGAAAATGCAGATTAATCTTTGCACCAAAAATAAGAAAGGGCGTCGATTTACATTGGAAGAAAAACTGATCACATTATCAATAATGAAGCAAAGTCCTAAATGTTATCAATTTTTACACAAAATATTTATACTACCATCAAGATCAACTTTGAATAAAATGGTGGCGAAATTAAACATTGAGACAGGAATCTGCCCTCAAGTTTTCAAATTGATTAAAAAAGAGGTTTGTACTATATTTGTAGTTTTTAATAGAAACAATACTGAATCTAACTTTCTACTTTGGAACTGAAAAAATATTTACTCATTTACTATTTTTAAAATTTATTTATATTACTTTAATTCGTTTTCAGGTTGCAACATGGAAGACCAATAAGAAAATGTGTTCTGTGATCTTTGACGAAATGTCACTAGAGACTGCCTTAACTTACAATAAAAGCAAGGACACCATTATTGGCTTTGTAGAGTTAAATATAATATTGTAGAGTTTAATTCTAAATGGCAAGACATAGTAGATGTGTATGAAACAGATTGTCATCACACCGAATCCAGACTGCTTCACAAACTGAGTGATCAACATGTAATTCCAGAAAAGATTAAGAAAATGAAGGTATATGTATTTTTAATTTCTTTTCCATTAAATTATGATGGCAATTTTTTCCAAATACTTAAAAATTGTATTTTTAATTTTCAGTTTAAAAATTGTGTGAAGGTCTTCAGCGCGACTGTATCTGCAGCCTTATCATATACAGCAAAATTTTGTAAGTAACATCATATGAAAATAATGTTTTGCATGTTTGAACAAGTTCGATTCCTAGTTATACTTATGGACTAAAATATAGTAGTAGTAGTAGTTATTTTATTTTTGTGGTATATTTTACCACAAAAATAAAGTAACTACTCAATTGTATCAGTAGAATTAAGCACTGGTATTATTATTAAACACATAGTAAAAGAAACATGAACAATAAAGTTTATATAAATAAATTATTTATTTCAGCCCATTATGCTGATGGAAGACCGGTCAGTAGCACATTGCCAAATACAGCAGAGATCGTTCTATTTTTTGACCAATTATTCGACAGCGTTAATGGATCTGCAATATTCTCTAAAAGAAGCAAGGGAAAAATTTTAAGAACAGCGGTGGTAGAAAAATCAGCTCATCATCAGTTTTGGAAAGAGGCAATTAATAAATTACAAAAAATTAAATATGTGGATTCGAATGGAAAGGAAAAGTCAGTGCCTTCTTTACTAAATTTTATTGTTACACTAAAAAGCTACATGAGGTTGTGGCAGATTTTTAAAAAACATAATTTAAAAATAATGAGACCCAGATATTTTAATTCAGATCCAATTGAAAACTTTTTTGGTCAGGTAAGGGCATATAACTACCGCAACAATGACCCAACTTGCCACAGCTTCAACTGTACCTTTAAATCATTATTGATAACTAGAGTTATAAAGTTCCACAATCAAACTTTCAATTGTGAGGATGATCCGGCAGACCAAATTATAAATTTACAGCCATTGTTTACTGAAGAAATTAAAGAAATTGTCGAGCCAGGTCATTCGGTTACAGGTCGAAATGTTGAAATGATTGTAGAGCAGGCTCGACGTGAACGACTGAATGTCCATTCGCGTGCTTACACAGCGGGATGGGTAGTACGCAAAATTTTTGATAAATTGAAACTTAAATGTAACGCCTGTAGAAATAGTCTTAAAAGTGACCAAAGTACTATCCATGACTGGATAAACCACCGCGAATACACAGTGGCAAAAAAAAGCTTGAACTATCCATCCGAAGGTGTAGTAAGGTGTTTTGGTACAGTAATAACTGAAACAAATGAGTACTTGGAAAGCAATGCCCATCAAAATAATGTAGCGTTACATGTAAAAGATGTAATTTTGTCTAAGTATTCATTTGACTTTATTAACTGTACCGAACACAAGGCGATAATCCTCAATCTTTTAATTTCATTAACTGTGAGGTTTACAATAGTTAATTGGTGCAATGTTATAATAAAATTTTGAAGGGCACGGATATTCGTACACGTAATTTACCGCCGATGCAACTAAAAGCGTTTGAAAAATATAAAAAGAAATTGAAAAATAAATCATTTAATAAATAAGGCTGAGTCCTTATTAAATGATTTATTTTTCAATTTTTCAGCATAATAATTGATTAATGTATGCAAAGTCTTAATTGAATTTTAAATACTTTGATTTATTCAGTAAAGATGTAGCTTTCTAATGGTGAAAGAATTTTTAGTCGGTCAAGTAGTTTGAGTTAAATCGTAACATACAAACAACTGTAATCTTTCCTTTTTCTGTAATATAATTATTATACCTGTTAATTTAAAAGTAAATTGTATGTGTACAATTTTTTGAAAATATAATTCTAGCCTATGTAACTCAGTAAAATGTAGCTTTCTAATGGTGAAAGAATTTTTAAAATCCTTTGAGTAGTTTGAATTAAATCGTAACAAACACACAACTGTAATCTTTCCTCTTACTGTAATATAATTATTATACCTGTTAATTTAAAAGTAACTTGTATATGTACAATTTTTTGAAAATATCATTCAGTAAAAATGTAGTTTTCTAATGGTGCAAGAATTTTTAAAATTGGTTGAGTTGCAATAATGTGTGTATGCAATAAATAAATGTATAAATAAATAAATGTTGTGTTTTAATTATTTTCCTGCAATCAGATCAGAAAATTAATAAAAGTAAAAAAAAAAAAAAAAAACTGAAATGAGAACCTCCTTTTTTGAGGTCGGTTAAAAATACGGCATTTCATGCTGTATTCCTTTGCCAGTATTCGCGGCCGCATTTAAGAAAAAAACAAACGTCAAGTTCTATTCGAGTACTCGTCAGTTGTCTATGGCCAGCGCCGCTACGGTCCAAAAATTTTGTTCCAAGTTACCCATCTGATACGTAGTATCTCTCTGTAATCTGTGGTCTTCCGTCGTTTCGATCTGTGAGTTTAAACCTGTGATTCTGTTATCTATCATTTTATCGACTTCTTGTGCGCGTTTTATGGACTACTGGCTTTGCTTAACGATTGGTTTTACGTTGAAATGGAAAGACAAAATAGTTGTGTGTCGTGTAATCGATCTGTATTACGTCGACGAAAACACATATTGACAACGCTCTTTCTAGAAAGATACCGAGATCATGCAGTATTATTATTGCAAGAAATTATTACACACGAGGTAAGTAACCTACATTGTTATTATACCTACTTACCGGCCATGAAGCTCTAATGCACAGCACGGCAACGCAGCACGCGTCGTCGCAAAACGATGTGTGCGAGTGTGAGGGCCCCGTGGAGGGCCCATTCACGACTTCAGTCTTAGCGCCGAGTGGCGCGGCGAGCGGGGCCATATCGGTAGGCGATTGGACGCCACTCATAGTGGCTATAGCGGCGCGCGCGCTCTACCAATCGTCTACCGATACCGCCCCGCTCGCCGTGCCGCTCACCGCTAAGACCGAAGTCGTAAATGCGCTATCATTGGCGGTTGGCGAAGATTTTAGTATGCTGACGGTGGAAGTTCTTCAGTTAATGATGTTAATATTTCTCAGTATATGCAATTTTTTATCAATTATTTCAGATTCCTTTTGATGGCTCAAGGGCGATATGCCATGCTTGCTGGGTTAGATTTGATCGTCAATTGCACAACCAACCCATAGAAAACCAGCCTGTACTAAATCAACATATGCCACATCAACTAGTGGATAACCAACCCGTGCAAGATCAACCAGTGGAAGAACAAGCAGTTGAAGATCAGGTACCTCATCAAATTGAAAGAGAAGTAGACCAGAGAGATGTTGCAGGTCCACAATTGAGTCCCGGTTTTGTTGCACTTAGTGGATATTCGCGAGCGTCAAATACAGCCAGGCATTGTGTTTTTCCAAACTGCAGAAACTTGGTGGCCCACATTGTTCCACCATATGCTAAGTTTCAACTTTTGCATAATTATAATTTTTACATACCGGAACTAGCTCGGGTTTGCAATCCTCATTTTGTAAGAAATAATTGGGAAGACTTAATTAATACCCCTTCACTCGAAAACTTTAATGGTGCTCATGTTGTTAGCATGATGAGTCTGTACAAATGGGGTTTCGAAAGGAGAAATCAATTTGATTACGAAAATATCGAACAAATAGATGACAACGAATTCCACTTTTGGACGGGTCTTACAAAATATCAATTTAATGTAATTTTAAACCAAACGCCTTCTCTGAGTGATAGATCAGAACTTCCTGCCACGGTTCTTGGAATATACTTAACTAAAATAAGAACCGGAGAACCAGATGAGCGATTAGCTACAAAATTCAATATGTCGAGGAGAACATTAGAAAGGAAATTGGCGATAGCAAGGGAATGCTTAATTAATGATTTTGTGCCACAGCATTTGGGCTTAAATCATATTACAAGAGAAGATGTGGCAGCGAGAAACCTTTCTATCCCAAGCCATTTTTTCGATGGTAACCAAAATAATCCCGCAGCCATTGTCGTATGTGATGGAACATATATTTATCTGCAGAAGAGTGCGAATTTCCTGTTTCAACGGAAAACTTACAGTCTCCATAAGTTTCGGAATTTGGTCAAACCCTTTTTATTAGTATGTACCGACGGCTACATACTAGATGCTATGGGATCTTATACAGCAAATACTTCAGACGCAAGAATTATGCTCGACCTGATGCGAGAAGATTCTCCTATTCATGGGTTCTTGAGAACTGATGACATTTTTATATTGGATCGTGGATTTAGAGATTCGATCAATATTATTGAAGAATGCGGATATAATCCTCATATGCCGCCAACGAGAGCAAGAGGAGAACAACTGACGACATTAGATGCCAATAAATCTAGGTTATTAACCATGACTCGTTGGGTAGTAGAGACTATTAACGGCAGATTTAAAAAAGATTTTAAAATCTTCCGCCATGTATATTTTAATGTTGCTATGCGACATATGATGGTCGACTTTAAAATAACTGCAGCAATAATTAATGCCACTCGAAATCCTTATGAAGACCATATGTATGCGGATCAGTTCATATCTATAATAAATGAGCGGATGAATCAACGCAATGAGCTAGCAGATTATGTGGTAAGGCATAATTTGAACAGGCAGAGAGTGGCGTTCGTGCGACTCGACGGAAACAATCCGGATTTTGAAGACTTTCCGCGGCTTACATTTGAAGAATTAATGTTGTTTACGTTGGGATCGTACCACTTGAGAATCGCGAGATCATATTGCCACGAGCACATGCGTTTGAATGGAGTATACTTCATCGAAATATACCGACACCAAGAAATGATAGAAAACAAGATATTAATAAGAGGCCGAATTCAGTCACGACACGTTCGTAGCAAACAATATTATACTTATATTCTAATAGATCCCACACGAATTGGAAGAAATGGCATTGAACAGTATTACTGCTCATGTATACATGGCCGCCGCACTGTAGGAAGTTGTGCGCATGTAGTAAGCGTAGTTTACTTTTTATCATGGGCCAGGCATCAAGATGTAATAGATGCACCTGCAGCCTTTTTAGATGAAATAACTATAGATTTTGATCAAGCAGAATAAAAATATTATTTAAGTAGAACTGGATTTTATTTTTGTCCCTTAAATAGTTTAAAAGAACTGCTTCTGATGAAACTAGCACATTCTACTTTCTTTCCCGTGGGAATTTCCCGTGGGAAAATATCTTATGCCACTTAAGGATGACAAGCTTTCGACTGGTCTATGTATTTTTGTAATCGATCCAGTAGTTTTGAGTTAATTAATTACTAAAATGCTTTAAAAATACCTTAACAATATTAAATAAAATATTTTTTTTCTCAATTCTCCCATAGCCCACAAGAATGCGACCCATACCACTGGGTTGCAGATACATTTATCTTTATACCTTGCCCTATTTCGTTTGTGTACGCCGTGGGTCAAATGCCCAAACAAAATGCCCAATGACCTTTATAAAATATACAAATCAGATTTTTCAGTTATAAAATGTAATTGCTGGAGAACGGGTAAAAAGTGATCTTGACCACCTGACTCAAAAAAAATATAGCGATCTACACTCAAAAATGCATGACGTTTAAATCTAAACAAGTAAATTAGAAAATCAGAAGATCAGAACATGACTAAAATAGATATTGCTGGTGATAGAATTTAAACTTTTTTAGCTAACAACATTACTTCAGACGTTGACATTGACAGCTGACATGAGTCGAGGGTGTTTCTCACTCTGTTGCACGACTAAAATCATTATTTTGTTTTAATCAGACATGTTCTGTCACTGTCACACTTAATAAATAATCATATGTTGGTCTCTTTTTTATAAAGATTTTACGAAATATTGTATCGTGTAACACAGCGAGAAATTGCTTCAGCCGTCAGCAAATGATTATTATAAAAAATATTGTATCCAATTTACATTTTGCTTGAGGAAAACGCTGTAAATTGTTAATTTCAGTGATTATAACGATAACATGATCAGTGCGTGAACTATAAATACGATAACAATGGCTTTTTTGGAGGTAATTAATAGCACATTGATATTTAAACCATTAAACTGAATGGTTGTCTAGTTACTCTGTATCTTTTGTTTGAATTAACAAAAAATCATGTTAAACTAGTAGTTGCCTCGAAAACTACAATTATATTTAGTGTTTACCCTTGCACGGAGTACCAGCAAGTCATTATGAATTTAAATATAAAACCCCTAAATCCTATATTTACTTCAACAAATGTACTTGATTTTCAGTGGCGAAAGTTTTCATTTTTCGACATTCACAAGAACGTCGACAACGGAAAAGTAGCTGAATGTTTGCAAGTAAGTGTTTTCAGTTTCTATGAGTAGGCTATTTAGTATTTACTATCACTATGATGCATAAAGATAAAAATATCAACAACAATCTTTGTTACTTGCTGTGTGAATGCTTCATGTATAAGATTATACAGAACTATTAGTTCCTGAGATAAGCAAGTTCATTCAAACAAGCAAACTCTTCAGCTTTATAATATTAGTATAGATTTTTCAGCAGTAATCAATCTCATATATTTATTATAAAATCCTTTTTCTGTTGTCCTTTTGTTAAGCTGATCAGATCCAAGCTGTGGTATAACTTTTTATCATAGTTTTGAATGATACATATTTTTGTTGTTGTACATAGGGCTGATAAATTTAGAATAAAGTATATTGATCCTCTTACAGTTATTGACATTTTAATTTAAAACCGGCCAAGTGCGATTTATACTTGTGCACTATGGGCACCTACATTAAGGGCTTATGCCATCCGTACCAAAACACAGGAAATAAATTATGTTTTTTGTATTGAAATGCCACTTAAATATTATATTTATTTTATTATGCTTTTAGTATTTGTTGTTATAGCAGCAACAGATATACATCATCTGTGAAAATTTCAACTGTCTAGGTATCTAGGTTCATGAGATACAACTTGGTGACAGACAAACTAACAAAGGAGTCTTAGTAATAGTGTTGCGTTTTTACCCTTTGGGTGTGGAACCCTAAAAATGGAAATAAAAACTTAGAGCTGTTTTGAAGCAACATCTATTGTGATCCTTTACATTTTCTTGTAATGAAAAACAACAAAGTTCAATGTACATTTTTCAGGCATCTAACCAGAGATATTAGAAAACGGTCAATGTAGTTACTTTATTCCAAATTTTTCTAGCACCGGATATACTAATATCAATATGTAAAAAATTGTTATCCAACATTAGATCCTCTTTGGCAAGAGCATTGTCAGTATATATTATATAGGTACTGTAAGATACAAATATTTTTATTTTACGTAATTCCAACATTGTTGCTACTTTTTAAAGCAACTTCTAATAGCAAAAAAATATATATATACAGCATTACTTCTGACTGATTGTTATCTATGTGTGCAACTTAAAACTGGTGGTAGCCTATATCTCAGATTACAATTATGCATCCTACTAATAAGCAAATAATATGAGAATGTACACACAACATTGGCATTTCTACTGGTCTGTTGGTCTAGTGGTTAGAGACCCTGGCTGCTATGTCGCAGGTCATGGGTTCAATTCTCACCCCGGACAAATGTTTGTGTGATGAGCACAATCATTTGTTCTGTGTCTGGGTGTAATCTATCTATAATTATGTATGTATTTAGAAATATATAAATATGTTTATCAGTTGTCTAGTACCCATAACACAAGCTCTGCTTAGCTTGGGTCTAGACTGCGTTGTGTGATAGTTGTGAAAAAAATATATATATATTGATAGTGCATTGGTATTGGAATAAACAGGCTACTGAAGCGAAGATTAAATAAGTACCAAATACTTTTTATTCTATATTATGATTATTTTAGGACAAAAAATACCTAAATGAAAAAATATGTTTAATCAATCCAAGAGCCGATTCTGAACATATGTTCAGGTTGAGCGTTTATTACATTACATACTAGCTTCTGCCAGCGGTTTCGCCCGCGTAAAAGTCGGTTTCCCCATACAATGTTCGTAAAATTCGCTCTTAGCGGATGTCTACACCCTATAAGGAACCTACCTGCCAAATTTAAAACTTCTAGATGTTATAGCTTCTGAGATTTTGTGATTAATCAGGGAGTGGTATTTCATTTTAAGTATAATAATATAATATAGATTGTATGTACATTATAAGTGTCTGCCAGCTGCAAGTGGCTTCGCCTGCGTAAAAATAGGACATTATCCCAAGGGCTCCAAAATAAATAGTCTAGTGATCTATAAACAATTGTAATCACACTAAAGAACACACTCCTTCAAAATAAATAGTTTCCTATGTGCTATTCCAGGATGGGTCTACCGTGCAGCCTCATCCCTCATCTAATGTCTCAACGGAGAAAAGTATAGTAGGGTTATGCATAGGAGATCAGTTCGCCACGAGGTGTAGGTTGGGGTTAGAGAGGTCGTCTATGTTAATGAGAAATAGAATTGATCCCAAAATACAACCCTGTGGTACCCCATCATCGACTTCATAGTCGCTGCTCGTTTATTGACTTATTCAGACACATTGTTTTAGTCTAGGAAAATATCTTCCAAAAAAGTTCAGTTGCATGCCCCTAATATCCAGTCTCGGCAATCTTCCAAGTTTGCCTATCAATATAAGAAACAAAATAGTCTCAAAAGCTTTGTTTAAATCGATTAACATTGACAGGGTTTTCTTTCCAATATCTTGCTCTGTTTTGTTCCTTCAGTAGATCTAACGTTCCTAAAGCCGATCAGACTGTTTGTTTGAAAATTAATGGTCCTGCAAATACATTACTATTCTTCTCTATTCTCTTTCAGGACACACACGTGACAGCAACAACTAGCGGCAATGGCCACGTGGTGCTGTGTGACGTCACGGGCTGGGCGCACCTCATATCCCGCTCCTGGGAGGTCACCTCATTTAAGGCTTACGAGCTGACCGTGTCACTCGCTCAGCAACTGCCGCATGACCCTTATCTTGTTACTATTGGTGTGAGTATATTAGATAAAAGCATCCTTTCAAACTTAGCCTGGTGTGTGGTGTTTCTACGTTAACTGTTTATACACCGTTAAATTTTGGTCGTTTTAATTCCGCGAAGGGTCGATTCGGTACATGAAACCCTATCGATTTGTAAAGATAAAATTGAAAAATAAAGTACTTTTTTTAACTTTTACGCATGTACAGAATTGATTTCTTTAAGTAAGCGTCAGCTGATCGAGGCCAATGAACTGTCGGTAGTTAGTACGCAACGACCGACAACTCCCTACAAGGTCATTGACTCGTTTACTTAAAGAAATTAATTTCGTACATGCGTATATTAATTCGAGTTATAAATTCCTAATGTGGTTAAAAAAAAACATGCAAATTAAGGTCCTACGAGTAGATGGATGCGAGACGAACTAGACCGTTCATTGTGCTATACTTGTGAAGGCCTATGTCCAGCAGTGGACGTATTTTGGCTGAAAATAATCATTATTTGAGCCAAAAGACTTCGAAGATCACCAAATGATGATCTTAGAAATCTTGAATGTCTGAGGAAACAATCAGTGATTGTACTTTAGTGCCTATTACGCTAATTTCTGGGATTGCAAATTCACAATAGTAGGCACTTAGTTAAATGGCCAATGCAATATTTATTTATTTATTTAGTCTACCAACAATAGTTTACACTTACAACTTGAAACAAAATTAACATTTATATAAAACTAAACAGTGCAACAATTACTTAAATATACATATATGTTTGTGGTAGTTAAAAAGTGGAGTTACAACCGTGATTTCAGGATGACGAAGCAGGCGTGAACCCACTGATTAAAGTCTGGGACTGGTCTCGCAGCGATCGGCATGGCAACCCCACCTGCGCTAGAGTGTCGCGCGCGGTACCCTCGCACATGAGGCCAACGCCCGCTACAGCTCTTGCTGTGCACGAGAATAAGGTAATTTCTATTGTTATAGATTAAAAAAAAAACAATTTTGAGGCCTATTTAATTACGGAAATAAATAAAATAAAAAAATCTCCATGATCTGTTAGTAGACAAGTGTGCTACTCTATAAAAGACTTCATTGGATCGATCACTGCTTTCCAATCACTGCTGATTCCCACCTTCGAAATCTAAATAAAATAGGCTGCAAAACTACTTTAATAATGCAACTCATTTATAAAAAATATAGAAAAAATCCCGACAAGTTTTCAGTTCTATTCGTTTGTGGGGAACGCCCCTGTATTAATTCTATAGTTTGTGCTGTGTTCACCTCCAGAAAAGCAGCAATTTCTTGAAAAGCCTAAACAGTTTAGGGGTCCCTAATTTGTTTTTGCCCCAGGGCCCTTGGTCACATAGCTACGCTACTGATGATATACGCCACCGACCTGTGTTATTATTGTATGTCCTAAGGGTGGGGCGTACCTGATCACAATTTAATATTATTTAAGACCTGTATTATGTACACACCTATGATCCAAAATAAACATAATGAAGTTGAGTTGAGTTAAGTAAAATTTCTATGTCCTGTGCAAGCAGATTACTTTTACATTATTTTTTAAAATTTCACTCTTTCATTTTCATCATTTGTTTCCAGAGTCTCCTGGCTGTTGGTTTCCTCGACGGCTCAGTGTCGTTGTTCCGCGGCGTCATCGCTCGACAGCGCAGCGGGAAAATGAGGACCTTGCCTGACTCGGGGACCAGTCCTATTACTGGACTAGCTTTCAAGTGAGCCAAACTCCCATACTTGGTAAGAGGTTTGCGGAACATAGTGTAAAGTCCCGCACACCTCCGTTGAAAAAGGTGGATCCTTCGACCTGGCGGGTGTTATATCTGGTCCAGGCATCTGGCCGATTTCGAGCTGTTGAACTGTAATATATTTGTGTAGGATTATGAAGTTTTTCGGGCGGTTAATTATGTAACTGTAATACAATATATTTATGTTATCTGATCAGGGGAGCAGACAAGTTGTTCGTAGTGTCCCGCGCGTGCGTGATGGTGATCTGGCTGGGCTCGGAGCGCTGCGTGACGCTGGACGCCATGGGCGCCGCGCCCGCCTGCTGCGTGCTCGCCGACAACCATCGACTCACTGTGGCCAACAACGAAGTGAGTGTTACATCTCCAGGTGGCATGGCGGACAGAGTTCCGGGGGAATCTCATGGTGGAATGGTTACAGCAACTATCGCAACCCAGTGCTGGGCACGCCATAATTATGGCGGTAGGTTCGGGAGGTTCCTGCACCGGATTCGTGCAGAAGAAACGCCCGGGTGTCACCACTGTGTAGAAAACATCAATTTTTTTGTCTAAAATATAAGACCAACAACAAAACTGTTAATTCTTATACATATATCAATCATATTTGGATGTTTTGTGTCATTTATTTATTTACATCTTTATGCGGCAGGTATAAAGGCGTATTTTAATGCGTTTGGTATTCTCTACTAACCATTGTTGGTAATGGGGAGACAATATGGCTGATGCCATAATATAATACAATTATATATTATTATACATTTAACTAGCGACCCGCCCCAGCTTGTCATATGTGTCTTTGAAATTTTCTGCTCTTCTCTACTGTAATATGTGTGTAATATACACCTACTCCTCCTTGCGTCGTCTAACCACTACACTAATTGTCGACAGGCTCTATACTGCTACACAACCGAAGGCCGAGGTCCGTGCTACGCGCTAGAAGGCGAGAAGGTCCGCTTGGACTGGTTCCGTAGCTACCTGGTCATCACCACCAACGAGACTCCCAACAAATCAGCTGCATCCACCAGTACTGCACCGGCCCCGAAATCGCACCACATCACGATCCTGGATATACAGAACAAATTCATTGTTTTCTCAAAAACTTTTGAAGAAATTGATGCAGTTCTAACTGAATGGGGCTCGTTTTATATACTTACGAAGAATAAAGAGATGATTTATTTGGAGGAGAAAGATTTACAGTCGAAGTTGACGCTGCTTTTTAAGAAGAATTTGTATGATGTCGCTATTAGGATAGCTAGCAGTCAACATTATGATGATGCAGGGCTGACGGAGATTTATAAGCAGTATGGTGATCATTTGTATAGTAAGGTATGTAGGAAATTATTTATTTATACATATAAATAAAATCCATGAATATCAACGATTGCATCACTGCTTACCATCAGGCGGAATTGCAGTCAAGCACTGGTCTATATTAAATTTAAAAAAAGTCAAAGTCTATGTAATATATATTTTTTTACTAAATGCATATGAAAGTAATGTATTTGACACCTATAACAAATTAAATTGTCGGTCTGCCTACTCTGGCTAATCTCTGAAACGGCTGGACCGATTTCGATGGGCCTCACTTGTAGATAGCTGATCTTATTTTTTGACGATTATTGTTATTTTACAATTATGACATTGTTAAAAAAATATAATTTTTTTATTTCTTTTTTATACAATTATGACATTGTATATTTTTACAATTTGACATTAACAATTACTTTTATAATTTTTTTATTTTAATATTTGAAATATTAACTCTGTAAAATTACATTTTTGTATATTTTATTATTGTGAATTTGAGGACTATGTGGATTTTCTTTTTTTCTCGTTTTCTAAAATTTTAATTAATGTCTGACAGTTATGAGTACTTTTTGCGGCCTACCCAAATGTCCTTTCTTTGGTATTGTTCGTCAAGTCGTTCAGCTCCTTAGTAGTCCTGAGTTGAGCTTTACGAATACTGACAAATGCTTGCACTGACTGGACAGGTCCACTCAGAACTGTGTGGTTCTTTCTTCCATCCCAGACACTAATCTGCATGGTTCTCATATGTTTTGACCATTACATGTTTGCTGTATGGACTTTAAAAGAGACTTTGACCCCTGAGTTTGTTTCGGTGTTTCTTCTCAGGGTAGTCAGCTAGGAAACACCGGCCTCATCTAGTTAAAATTGTCGAAAAAAAAAAATTTGACGTGTAAAAGTGTTTTTGAGAACCTATTTGCTAAATAAAATATCATTTATAAGAAGTAATTTAGGCAAATTGGAAATTGGGTCCAAATGGCATGGAACATGCAATTCAGCTTCACTTAATGACAGACCGACATTTTGATTATTCAAAAGTGCGCCACATGAACTAAAACTACGAAAATCTGCAGTGTGCAATTGAGAGTTCTACGCGCGATTTGAACATACACAAAAATCCAAAATCAACTTTCTAGGGCAGTTGCCCAGATCAGACAAATATCTGTCTGGTCGGAGAATCCTCCCTTTTTAACGGAGGTTTGCGGGACTTAGTTGCTCATATCTCCAAAGAGTATATCTCCAAGATACATAATTTTGTTAACGTCATAAAACTTTTTCTTTGCAGGGCGACTTAAAAGGCGCTATCGACCAATATGTAAAAACGATTGGCTGGTTAGAAACTTCTTACGTTATCCGCAAGTACCTAGAATCACGACACTTAGAATCTTTAGTACAATACTTGGAAGAACTTCATAAGAAGAAGGGCTGTGCCACCGAAGACCACACAACTTTGTTACTGACATGTTACATGAAGATAGACCAGCATGATCAGCAAGGGAAATTGAAGGAGTTCATTAATTCTAAGGATAAAGCCATCGATTTTGATGTTAATGTTGCTATTAAGGTATGTATGAATCATCATCATCGCTCTAACCTTTTCCCAATCAGCTTGGGTTTTTTTTTTCGATGGGAATATTGTCCAATGACATCTCCGCGCCCTCTTGACAAAGCGGGACATAGTGTCAAACTTTTACTAACTAAAAACCCGCTCCTGTTCCTTCATTGCCTTCGTTCCAGGGTCCTGATATTCACTGTCACATTTCTCATAGCCCCAGTAAGCTTCAACCTTGCTGGGCCCCTACGTTTTGCTAACAACTGCTTGAGGCGCGCGTGGAACACTACGCGCCGTCGACGACTTGGGCTCGGTCCGGATGGTTACGGGACAGTTGGACAGTGAGCTACCCATTGCTCGCCATCCGCAAGCCCGCGCCTACGGTGGCCGGAAATGTGGATCGGAATCCCGTCGGTGGCTGCGGCGTGAGCGTCATCAGCTTGGGGTTGGTTTCTAGTTTAATCGGATGCGGATGACCCGTATTTTATATGGAGTGACTGCCTATCAGACCTCCACAATCCAGTTATTGGGCAACACGATGGTCCTAGGATAGACTGATGGTCACACTTTCTGGCGTCTGACTACCTTCACTGTCAAAAATTTACGAATGACAGCCGGGAACAACGGCTTTACGTGCTTTCCGAGGCACGGTGTCAGTAATGTCCTAGATAAATTTAGGTATAGCACGCGGCAAATAAATTAAACCAAAATGGCTATCGTTGTTATTGTTACGAACAGGTCCCCGCTTCGATTGAGACCCGAAAATCTGTTACTGCGCATTGAAGGTCGATTGTCATTTTGGTTCAACTTAAAATGCCACGTACAGATACCGACACGGATCTTGAGCGCTAGCTTGTTGCTTCATGGCTGATTTCCACTTATGCAGAAGTGAAATATCAAGTCTCTTTAGTGGTATGAAGTGAGACGCGGGGTTGGGGTGTGCAATCCTTATACTAGTGATTTGCTGGCCGATGTGTATGAAGCGTAAAGCGTTCCCCGCTCTTTCACTGAGCGCTCAAGATTCGTGCCGTTATCTATATTGTAAGTACATTTGAATTGAAAAAATCATACTGGTCCGGTTTTGAACCTGCAACTTAATTTCTGAGAGGCGGGTGCCTTAACCATTAGGTTAATTGTATAAAGGTCACAGCTCATTAGCATGCGCTCACTACATCCTTCAAGTTGATGTAGGGAGCCCATACCCATAAAAGTCCATTTAAAAAATACTAGCCGCAGCAGGTGGTGCGGAGAGGGTTCCGGGTGGCTCTAATGAATTGTGACCTTAAATGTTAAATTCTGAATACCAGGTAATGCGGCAAGTGAGCGTAGACGACGCGTTGGCCCTGGCCGCCAACCACAAGCGCCACGACTGGTACCTGAAAATGATGCTGGAAGACAAGAAGGACTACCGCAAAGCTTTGGACTACATCGTGGAGCTGGAGTTCGATGACGCCGACCAGTACATGCGCCAGTACGGGCACCGGCTCATACAGCATGAGCCTGAACAGAGCACCAAGTTTTTGAAGTGTGAGTAGATTTGCAGGGTTTATCTGACAGCGTACCACAAACGAATACCATGAATCCAGTACATGATTCTGGGACCCCTCAGTGGTGGAATTTTTTATCGGTTCTTTCTTCATCTTTTTTTTTTTAAATACCGCTTTGTAGATTTCAAATACCTTTAGATACCTATCTTCAATTTAAATAATCACCAAAAAATTTTTTGTCCCTCAGACTAGGTTACAATTATTACTATTCTATCTAACTTTGTTTCTGGCTCTGAGTTCCTTCTTGTCAATTCCGTAGGAGGACATCTAAATCTTCCTGCCATCTCCTTCTTGTCTGCCAAGCCCGTCCATACAATTTCAGGTTCCAAGTTAAATTTACCTTAAAATAAACTCATTGTATGGTTAAATATATATTTATATATATATATATCGAGGTGCTTAAAAATAATGTTTTAAGTTCTAAAATAAATATACAGTCATTAAAATAATGTATATATTACATTAATATTTAAATTAATTTCTTTTTACACATCAAAATGGACAAATGCTCACAAAATGTGTCCAAGAGTAAGCCAAGTGAGTTCGGAGTTGCACATTTAATTGAGATTTTGAATTACCGCAATTTTTCTCGAAAACTGTTAGGGTTATAAACAACAACAACAAAAAAACGTATTTCCTGGAACAAGTTTTGTGAAATATTCGAGTAAATCACGGAATTACCGAATGCCAACAGAGTTTTCAGGCATTAATTTTCTTTTTTCGCGTTGCCTCTTCATCAAAAATCGCGTTGGAATGGCCATTGAAGAAGGCCCTTCTTAAACAGAAGCTCTTACGTATACTCGTATCTTGGGCACAGTGCTGTGCACAGACTACAAGCCGCGCAGCAAGCCGCTGGTGGACGAGGCGGCGCTGGCGGGCGGCGCGCGGGAGCCGCAGTACGCGCTGCCCGACGACTACATCCCCATGTTCCTCAGCAACTCCGAGCGCCTCATCGAGTTCCTCGAGTACATGACGCAGAAGCAGACCAACTGCTCGAAGCTCGTCTTTGATGCGCTCATTGAACATTATATACATGTCTGGTAAGTGATTATTATAATAACAAATCATTTTATTTTTAGGCATTTTGGCCATAGATCTGCCTTATTTGTTTTCCATATATTTAGTAGTTTTCAAATAAAGGTTCGCCAAACGTGGGATAGGATCATCCATGACGCCAAGAAAAAAAAAATATCCGCTGTTTTTTTTTTTCACATTACGTGTTAATTTTCTACAGGGGTAAATCTCCGGAAAGTGAGAAGAAAGAATACGAGGAGAAAGTCCTCCGCTTACTAAAGGACCCAGACGCTAACTACGACAAGGATCAAACGCTGATCATCTGTCAGATGCTAAACTTCCAAGCGGGCGTGCTATACCTGTACGAGGAGAACAAGCTGTGAGTATATTCTACTGCATTATCATTTTTTAGTGACACTACAGTCAGCGAGTCAGTTATATTTTTATAAAAAACCTGGGCTCGTCATATCCTGGCAAAAACCACACAGTGGATCTCAACCGCTTGGAAACAATAACGCGGCAGGCCCAAAAAGAGATGGCGGTATGAGCTGGACTCATTCTCAAAGGACTGCCCTCAATCCTGCAGCAGACGGAGAAATGTGGAAGGAGGGAAGGGATGTCCTTGCCCTGCAGTAGATTGGTACAGACTCATAATAGTAATAAAGAAATTGGCGTAACGTAAGAATCTTCCTACTGGTTTAGTCTTGTTAAAAAGACATTCTCACATCAAGAATCTAAACGTCTTCTGACAGCTTGCTAACCTTGAACTACTTAACCTCTCGCGCGCTCGAGTATAGTCTGATGTTAGTTTATATATTTTTGGCGAATCAGGAGGATTTTGAGGCAATCATTTGACTAAGTATATAAAACATTATTTTTATTATACGCAAAACCCGTAATACGTGTCTAGTGATTTTATATAAACAATCTATGTAAAAAACATAACTGTATCATGAAAAATCAGAAAGTTTTAAGCTTGTTATGTTACATTGTTGTCCGCACAAATACATGGTCGGATCCGGGGCCGGGTGACTGAGGGGTTATTTTGCCCCTGCACCCAGCTGTGGGTGTGAGTACGGTGTCGGTGGTGTCGATTCGGTTACTGTTTCATACGCTTAAACCAAAATAAACTAAAAATGTTGAGTTCAGTGCATAACTGGCCGTAGTGCATCGCGATTGTTGTAGCAGACAGTAGACGTTATACGTGTGTTTCCTCAGGGTGAAACCATAGACGAGCACACGCTAGCTAAGCGGGTTTCTTACGTCGCATTAAGCGCCACTTACTTAGTCACTTCCAGGGGCCTTACCATAACGTATCAAAATGTAAAGCGAGCGAACGAGAAAGAGGGATGGAGCTGTACAACTTAAATAGCTTTAACAGTTCAATTTAGGTCGTCAAATGGATCGCGTTAATAGCTCGTGGTTGGGCCTCAGTAAGGCAGTGTCATATGTTTGATAATTTACGTGCCTCCGCCTCAGTACCAAACTTTTCACCGTAAGTATAGTACTGTTTGTTGTCCTGACAGCTGGCAAGCTCAGGTAGCGCTGCACCTGCGAAGTGGCGACGCGGAGGCGGCGCTGGCGGTGTGCCGGCGGCGCGGCGAGCAGTGCCCGCGCGTGTGGCTGGACGTGCTGTGGGCGCCGCCGCCCGCGCACTGCTTACCCGAGCTACTCAATGTTATCGGTAAGTGTGAGCCATATTGCGTACTGAACTTTGTAGTAGATTCCATCAGTGAACGTGCAACTTGAAGTCATAGATCTAGAGGCATCCAGGGCTGTGAAATTGTTCGAAAGAGTCACCGTGGCCTTGAAACGTAAAAAGTGATCCTGTAGATAGTAAAAAAGGCAACTAAAAGTACAAGGTTGGATTTTAGTCAGTAAATGTCTATGCGCGTTAAGAAAATAGTGATTCATCAGAGCAAATGGAAATTAATATTAAAGCAAAGCAAACTTTTATTTCACAGTATTCTCAAATATTTGAGTAAGTAATTATTTTTAAAATATAATTATAATGGTTAGAGTTTTTACTTTTATTTTCACGCTTGAAATTGACAAAAGATGCGTCCGTAATGTTTGAGGATCTTACTAGAGAGCTTACTGGTCAATGTGAACACAGCATTAAGTGTATTCGTGACATCACAGCGGGTCCTAACAGAATTAGTATTCTGTTTGGGCCCGCTGTGCGCTGCGTTATTTATCGTTTTAAATATCGCAGCATAAGCTGAGTTAGGTGCCTTTTTGGCTTTGCATAATTTTTCATTAACTTTTTCCATTATGTATTTTTATGTATACGATTGTGTGAGGATTGAATAAACTTTTTTTTTCTTTCTTTACTTTACTCTATGATTATGGATCTTGTTCAAGGGGTGGCTAAGCTGAATGACAACGATGAGTCACTATTCTCTTAGCACGAATACACTATACCTCTCGCTCGACCCAGAACGAAATAAATTATGTAATGATTTTAATTCTGAAGCATTTTTGTAATACACAGACAGACCGACTTGTTGCCCTTTCAAAATTGTCTGTAAATGGTTTATTTGAAATATATAAAACTGACTCGCTGTCATATCAACGCACAACCAAAATAATAATTATAATTTCGCATAAGGTTCACTTTTATGATGTGGGCGAGTACTAAGAGAGGATATTCCAATATTCACTCCCTAACGGTATGAAACGGGGGTCCAAAGGTTGTATGGAGAAACTGTTTTTACGTGGGTGAAGCCACTGGCAGAAGATAGTTTGAAATAAAATACTTTGACACTTACGTCCCAGGTGAAATATCCTAAAATTTTTGGATATTTGCTCGCTTCTTGTACATATTCTTTTTTCTTGCCTCGGACCGTTTGTTATTATTACCTGAAAAAGAGACGGTACGCATATTCGGTCCAGGGGGCTCCTAATCTATAAATACGCTACTGAATCCGTCGTCGTCTATGGCCGTTTAGTGAACTATAAACTTCTTTAGATCCTAGCGGACGGACGTGCGCGAGCACTCTAATGTGTGCAGTCTAATGTATCATCTACGAACATCGTGAGCATTTTTAAATGGTTTTGTATTTTTCCCACAGCAAATGAAAAGTTACTGTCGCCTATTCTAGTCATCGACTGCCTCGCTAGTACACCTACATACACATTAGGAGATGTTAGAAAGTAAGTATACGTTTACGTACTTCGTTTTAAAACTAAGCTGCTTTGTAAATATAACTCTTAAGTGTAGTAAGGTTCAGTTTTAATTGCAAATAAATAAAAGACAAAAATAAAAAAAAATTACGGCGTGGTTGGCGCTGTGGTTGAGCGATTGGCTGATGCGCTCCGCGTCGCAGTTTCGATCCCCGTATGGAGAAAATATTTATGTGGCCTACATATAGTTGTGTCTTGTGTGTGTGGGTTTACATGTTTGTAAACGCACGCACGATACCTACTGAAGTAATTCCTAATTTTCGAATCTCATATTTGACATTTTAAACAAATTTGTTTTGCATGCACCAAAGTCCATTCGCGTTAGGAAATAGTGACACATCGTTGTCGCTCAGCTTGACAACACCCTCTTAATCAATTAGATTATAACAAATAAGATCTTTGTGTTCACCTCGATCTTTTGAAGTATTGTCAATTTAAAAAATTAATTAAGTATTATTAAATTTCGTAAAAATAAAAGCAAATTTCTGAGGATAATGATTTTATTTTAAAATAATTACTTAATATTAATATTTGAATATACTGTGTAACAAGAAGTTTGCTTTAATATTAAAGGCTTCTTAATTTTTACCCCAATACGAATACATATTTACTTTGCAGTAGTACTGATGTGTCACTATTTTCTTAACGTGAATGGCCTATAGTTGAGAAGCCATCATCGTAACCAATCCTTTTCTCAACCAAACCAACCCTAAGGTCAACTTCCAGTCTAGCCAAATGCTTTTGAACAACAATACCAATTTTACATTAAAAACGATTAACATTTTAACAAAATATTGAATATATTTCACCACTCAGGTACTTAACAGACGTCCTAAAATCCGAGAACGAAGTAATAACGCGAGAACAGCAGCTCGCATCGAAGTACCGCACGGAGAGTGAACGAATGAGGGAACAGACCACCGTGCTGCAGAGCCAGCCCGTCGTCTTCCAGTCCTCGCGCTGCGCCGTCTGCAACAAGCCGCTGGAACTGCCTACCATGCACTTCTTGTGTCAGCACTCCTTCCATCAAAGGTAAGCTTACTATCAGAGCGTACTACAGACCAGATGTTATGGAGCTCCGTAGCCGTAACCGATATAAAAGTTTCGGATAAAGGCGGAATCTAAATGACAGGTTACGACAGGTTTTTGTTGATTTTACTCGGCTAAATAAATAATAATCTAGACTAAGGTTTTTTTACATAGCATGGGTGAGATGACTGCAGAACGAAAATTGCATCTTTAAGATGAGAGAAAAGGATAGGTAGCTACATTGTATAAATAGACAAGTGTCACCCGCACCATCCTATAGCAATTTTAGTGTAGAAACAAAAGTCAAATCTTGGTATTTGTAGTTTATTCTTATTTTAATATCAGTTATCGAAACCATCCGAAACGAGCAGATAATCCGAAATAATTTCATATCCATGACCATCTCCGGTATAATATAATTCCTATATCCGGTTCCAGATTCGAAATTTAATTTCCATAACATGCTCTTGATCGCAGTCGTATTACAGGCACTCGGATACTCTCCAAATATTAACTACCCACCATTCATTTGTGTCACCACTCCTTCCGTCACAGGTGTGGTATAAAGTTCATTTTGAACGTAGTCGTAGTTTGGAGTACCGCTTACCTGAATTCTGCCTCTAAATAATTGAATAGATTCTCAATATGTGTTAAAATACTTCGTATATGGATTGGAATCGGTAAAAAAAGATAAATGCAAGATCTTTACATCGTTTACATGGAGTAAATATTCAAAATACAAAAAACAAATAAAAAATGACTTCGACTTAAGTGTCGCAAGTCGTGGATTCAAACTGAGCCAGGCGCTTTAATTATGTAATTTTTTTCACCATCACTGCTTTTAATACATGGAAGAAGAATATCGTAAAGGAATCGATATGTGCTTGAATAAAAAAAAAACGATTATTCAACGAATGTAGTACCAACACGCACTTGGCCCGCGTGCTAAATTATGGCCCATTCTCTCTCATAAAGAGGAGGCTTCAGTCCCAGCAGGAGGATCATTTACGCTGCAGGATTTAGAAAGCAACTGCATAATAATGACGTCAGATGCAATATTAACCCTCATTTTGTCCACAGCTGTTTCACGACATACGCTGAGTTGGAGAATGAGTGCCTCGTATGCGCGAGCGCACGGCGCCGCCCGGACTCGCAGCCGCACGTCGCAGAAGCGTTGCACGCGAGGCTACACAACGAACATGACCCGTAAGTAATTATTACATAATTATCATGGGTACGTCTTTGAGAAGCACTGTCTACATCGTTCAAAGCTTATGGCAAGAATTTTAGTTATCGTGAACTTGGAACGTGAAGGGCGACATCAGTTAAATACTCATCACGTCGAGCTAGTCTTCTTGTACAAATTAGGGTAAAAATAACTTATGGGGGAGCGCAGTTATTTAATTAACTTCTAAAAAATTTAAAAAGCGACCACATTATGTAAATTAAAAAAAAACAACCATATTTACAATAACGATATATTATATTGATTTCGTGTTTATCTTTTTACCCCTTTCTTTCAAATACTGATCACGACGCATTTTTTTTTTTTATGGTAGGTAAAATCATCCAATGACAAATCCCGCCCTTGTGGAGCGAGAAGTAGTGTCAGACTCTTACTGACTAAAAACCTACTCCGTTCCTTCGTTGCCTATAGTGCCGGGGCTGAGCCTTCCTCTCAGAAAACGGCCCTTGACCCCAGCAGGCTTCAACCCTGCCTGATCACGACGCATGATGAAGCACGCTTTCGACTCAAAAATCTCCGGTTTGTAGCTTCAGTAAACACAGATCAGCACGGAATTCCACGCTTTAGCTATATGCTCAAACTCAAACTCAAAACCTTTTATTTCACATAAGCCTATTTGCGCACTTATAAACCGTCAGAAGCTAGTACACGGTTCCAATTGGTTGTTTCCTATGGAGAAGAACCGGCAAGAAACTCCATGGTTACTCTTTAAAAAAAAAAAAAAAAATTCTACAATATTTTATCACAATCGGTGTTCTCACATTCACATTATAAAAAGAAACTAAATAAAAATAAATATATCAAAAAATGATAGATGTATACAATAATAAATTATTAGTGAAGTTGAGGCGGCTGTTTTCATCAATTTCATTGCACAGGAAGAAAAAAAAAAGTATCAGTATAAGTAATGAAGTTAAAACAATGATGGAGCAGTCAATATATAAGTATACGATAATACAGTTAATGAATGAGCTGCTAGGGAAGCCACATGTGCAGTAGTCATTGCCAAACAACCTTCACAATGAACGCATTTCCCAAAGAATTTTGTGCGTATGGCCGGAATGTCCGTCATGTACCGGTGGCGCATCACCGTATGGCTGGTGGTCCGACAATGGAATAGACGCGGGTAGGAATGGGCTATGCAATCTCTTGCTCCACCCAGAGTGGGAGAAGTATCCGATGACTTCTCATTACAAAAAAGATAAAACTGTTAGTTTCGCTCAGACTCACATCACTTCTCAGAGGCGCTACACAACAAATATGACCAGACAGTGCCTATTTGTTACTGAGCTATTATGAGTAAATCTCTAAGACGCTCTGTCTATGTCCCTCATGCCTTGATCACACGTACCGGGCAAACGGGCGAGTCAGTGCTCTCGGCCGAATATTCGGTACGTATAAACATAGAGTCGAGTGCTCGGCCGAGCGCTTATCTCTTCAACTCACTTACATCACTGTCTCGGTCAAACAACATTTTACTGTCTCGCCCTTTTATTCGGTACATTTGTCAGACATTACTTATAAACTGATTTATTGTAAAATAGTGACAGTTATATACAAAATCGTCCTGGTTTATTGCTCTTTCCATTAGTGAAAACCGCATCATAATCTGTTGCGTAATTTAGGAGAAGTTGATGGACAAACAGACTGGCGCATAAAGCGACTTTGTTTTATAATAAATAGAAACTCGGGTTTTCTTGTGGCTTTCTTCACATGTCCTACAGGAAGCGGGCGTTGTGTTCCGGATAATAAGTCTTCCATCAGTAAAAGAAATTTCATAATCTAATCAGTACTTTTAAAGTTCACCATTTACGAACATAATAAACAAACAATATTTATAAACAAGCTGTTCGTTTTTATAAAATTAGTTTTAAAAAAATGACGTCTTAAAATAATTATACTAAACTAGTAACCTGCCCCAGCTTCGCACGGGTGCAATGTAATACTATGCATGTATTATACATAAAAACCTTCCTCTTAAATCACTCTATATATTAAAAAACCGCATCAAAATCCGTTGTGTAGTTTATTTGTATTTTCTATTCCTTTAAAAAGGTGAAATATTTTTTTTTAATTTATTTGCAAACGTTAAGTTTTTACTTTAGGAAGTCGATAGTAAAACGTAATCAGCAATACACTGAACGTAACATTGACCGAGGTATGTAAGCCAGTCGGTTGCCTGCGCGCGCGCAATCATGTCCTCTTATCAGTGCAATCGCATTTAATTCACTTCAATATTAACTTATCACGTGGGATATAGTGTAAAACATAAACCATGTATTTATCGTTCATAAAGTCTATCAGTGTCGCGCCATTTTCGTGGTGTTTTCCTAACAATATGGAAGATAGGTACGGGTGAGTGATTTTCAAATTGATTGGTTTTATTCTAGCAGCCTGTGAAGTGTTTATAATTACGTTTACCGTGGCAATAACAATTAATAAAAAGAAAATTACGATATTTGTAATTGGTAAGTAGGTTAATAAATTTAAAAAAAAAACAATTTTAGAGTTCCTTACGCAAGTAAAAACCGGACCCTATTATCAAGATTCTACTGTCCGTCTGTCTGTCACCAGGCCGTATCTCATGAACCGTGATAGCTAGACAGTTGATACTTTTTCAGATGTATTTTTATTCTGTTACCGCTATAACAACAAATACTAAAAATGGAAATAAATATTTAAGTCCCATACAACAAACGTTTTTGCCGTATTTTTGTTTGATATTAATAATAGTTATATCAGAGTGTCTAATGTTATATGGATAATGCTACGGGACCCATCGTGCGCGAGTACAATTCGCACTTGGCCAGTATTTTTTAGTCAAACTATGTACATTCGTGTCCAAATAATTTAAGAAAACAATAAGGAGTCTCAATTGAGGTGTTCTTGAAATTTTTGTGTTAATGAAAAATTTATCAATCAGTGAACCTTGAAATTGAAAAAAATTTTGCAATGAGTTAACTATTTACAAGTCATATAGGAAGGTAAAGAATCGTGTTTTTGTTATTACCTATCGATAATGTTATCGATTAGATTTTATTACATTATTATCATTCTTTTTTAAACTGTATCGTGTTTTAGTTAAATCGTTACTTTTATTGTAAATTAAATGTCGTTACGAAAATATCGTGAATTTTATAAAAAAGTTAACTAAAATTAAAGAAGTTTATGGTATCGTCTATAGGTAGATACTAATACCAACTGACTGGGCAAACGTAGATTCTTTTGCCTAATAAATTATCGAAGAACACGATGTCGCGTGGAGTTCGCAGGGTAAAAAATAACCTTCGAGCTATTCTCAGACCTACCAAATAAACAAACACAAAATAAAATATATTCATAATAATTATAAAATTTAAAAAAAGCCCCAACAGTCCTTGTCGTATAAAATGTATAGAACTGGTCAAGACGAATCTAATGAGCCCAAACTCGATGGGTTTACTAGTAGGCGTTCCAAAGTTCCATCAGCCACCTCCCAGTTCTAACATCAGGTCCTGGTCATCATAAGAAATGTATAGAACTGGACAAGACGAATCTAATGAGCCCAAACTTAATGGGATGACTAATAGGCATTCCAAAGTTCCATCAGCCAGCTCCCAGTTCTAGCATCAGGTCCTTGTAATCATGAGAAATGTATAGCACTAGTTAAGGCAAATCTAATGAGCCCAAACTCGATAAGTTTACTATATTAATAAGCAATCCAAGGTTCTTACCTTCGAGCTCCATCATCAGACCAGCTCAATGGCACCAGATTGTACACGAGTATTTCAAATATTAGATCACACACATGTTTAAAATAAAGTAAACACCTATTGAGTGTTTAAAAACCCTACCGCCTAACTTGAACGCCTGCAATATCTTTATAAATTGTAGCTAAGAACCAAAAAAAAAAAATACCGCATCGAAATCGGTACTTTCGTTTGGGCGCTACGATGCCACGGACATACAGACAGACAGACACGTCAAACTTATAACACCCCTCTTTTCCGTCGGGGGTTAAAAATCGGCTAACACTGACACGAGATTTTTATACTTGTATTAGAAGACTAGCTTTTTACAGCGGCTTCGCCAGTGTGAATCTTTCGAAATTTCGGTATCTCCATACAAACTTCCAAGCCCCGTTTTTTTCGGAGACGCGTCGCGTTGGGCGTTTCGTCGTACATTACAGCAGCGGGCCGCGTCATCGCTCGCGCAAACACAAACATATATGGCAATGTACGACGGACCGCCCGACGCGCCGCGTCTCCGTAATCGAGCACTTGAGGGTAGAGTTTCGTAAAATCCGTTCTTCACTGATGTCTACACCCTATAAGGAACCTAACTACCAAAATTTTAATTTTGTAGGTGTTATAGTTTCTGAGATTTCGTGATTATAAAACAGAAAAGTTTAAACGCGCTAATCTCATAAACTACTAGGTCGAGTTAAAAAAAATATTTAGTGTTAGGTAGCCCACTTATAGGAGGCTATAGGAAGGCCATAGGCTTCTATATACAGCGTGTCCGGACATCGACTAGCGATATTTTAAACACTTAAATATAAGCTATTTTAAAGTACAATTACACTCTAAGCTTGGGTCCAAATCACTTGGTCCAAAACACGTTGTTTTGTAATGCTAACGGTAGACAATATTATTGCCTTTCAAATAAGCCTATTTTTAACTCAGTATGACAAAAACTTAGAGAGATATGATATTTTTTGTACGTTAATATGAAAAATTTCAACAAAAAAAAAACATAATGGCTGCCACAAAGCAGGGAAGTGATTGGGACCCAAGCTTTGAGTGTAATTGTACTTTAAAATAGCTTATATTTAAGTGTTTAAAATATCGCTAGTCGATGTCCGGACACGCTGTATATATATAACAACACGCTATTACCCCCGCCGGTTCACCCGCGTATTTATAGTTCGGCCGACGGATCTTGGCGAGTCTCAAGTTGGCTCTCTCAATAACAGTTACTGTTTTTATTGCTGTTAACAACTTACTGTTATTGGCATTTATTTTTTTACAAGTGCTCAAGCGCTAAATTTCGCAGAGCCTAACTTCAGACTCGCCAAGATCCGTCGGCAGGGCTATACGTTAGTAAGCAGAGTGGGACAGCTAGTAATATAATAACCTAGAAAAGGTTACCAACCATGGTATAAATAAAACCATTCAACCATGCTTTTCTCGTATAAATGCATATAAAAAAGTAGTTATCGCCCTTCACCCAAATAGGTTGTTATAAAAAGTTGTTATTGTTCAGTTGAAATAGCCATAAAACATAATTATTATTAACTATTGTGTTACTGATATTTAAGCATACAGCTGTAATAACATTGACATTATAGTAGACAGTCATAAGTCTAGTTGTAAATATTTAGTTAAGTGCACTTAACTAAATATTAGGTACAGCTTTACTGGGGTCAAGGATCGATTTCTGAATAAGAAGGTTATGAAAGGCAACGAAAGAATAGGAGTGGGTTTTTAGTCAGTAAAAGTCTGACAGTATCTCCCGCCCCGCCCGAGGGCGCCGAGATGTCATTGGATGATTTCCCACCAAATAAAAAGTACTTCTGGTTAAAACTATAGACTGGGAGGTCTTGACTTGTGGTTGGTTCGTAATCTTGGATAATAATAATAATATTCCACAACTATCACACAACGCCGCCCTGTCTAGTCCCAAGCTAAGCAGAGCTTGTGTTATGAGTACTAGACAACTGATAAACTTACTTATATATTTCTAAATACATACATATTATAGATAAATTACACCCAGACACAGAACAAATGATCGTGCTCATCACACAAACATTTGTCCTGGATGGGAATCGAACCCACGACCTACTAACCACTAGACCAACAGGCCAGTCAAATGATGTTGTTGACTAACGTCTGTAGCAGCAGCATATCGTTCGACTTATGGTCTTTTTCATGAAATGGCAATTGAAAAGGGTTAGATAAACTGGGAGGGTTGTATTAATAATTCTAATGAGTACAATACTGAAAATATATAAGAGTAACATCGGTATTTTGTGTTTCGATATAGCTACTATCGGCATTTAAAACTTTCGGTATTTTGAATTTCGGTGTTTTGGACGTCGGTATTTCAATCATAGGTATTATGAACTTTCGGGATTTTGATACGGTCGTAAGTTATAATTTAATCAACTAGACTAGAGTTCTCGACATAATATTTTGTTCTCCTCGTAACTGAATTGATATAATAATATATATACCTTAACCTTTTAATGTTTCCTTAAACTACTTTCTGGTTAACCTAGTTTTGTAAATGCCGTGAAACTCTATAATTGGTTTAAGTGATAATTTTCATCATCTCGCTATCGGTGTGCAGATCTCACTTTTACATGCTAGTAACTTTCGCGCAACTGCATTGGGATGTACACTGATAGGGTGGTGTGTACTCTTAACTCATGTACCTTAATTAATAAGCTGTTAAGTTTCCTAAATAAATAAATAGACACTGACCAGAAGAGCCATTGTGTCTTGTGACAGTAGCCAGCTGAACCTTGTTTTGGTTATCAAGTCAATGTTCGAAGCTCATTCCAGTTGGTGTTGTGTTTAGCCGTGTTTTATAAATATACTTGACACTACGCAGTCACAATGGTCATTGTTGAATGAATTTGAAAATATTTCAAAGAAGACACTCGAATTTCTGTTATAATAATTATTATGTATTTAGTTTTTGTCGATATACAACATTATTTTTAGTATATGCGCAATCTGAATATAGTTTGTTCAGAATCAGTAACTGAATCGATTCCAATAATTTTCACACCACGTTATATTTTTTCCAAAAATATTAAAAAAGGTCATAAGTTGGATATCACCGACTCTAAGTACAACACAGGTCACAGCAGGTTATAGCGAGCATTGGGCGCAAACGCACAGCTGGGTGCGAGAGCAAAACAACCCCTCACTCGCCTGGATGGCCCGGTAACCATGTATTTGTACCGACAATAAAGTAACAAGCTTATATCTTTGTAATTTTTCATGATACAGTTATGATATTTTTATTCTTCACATAAAAATGTTAGACACGTGTTTCGGGTTTCGCATATACTAAAACTAATGTTGTATATTAACAAAATAGCCGTCTGTGGACGGAAATTCTGTTACACTGTGTTGAAGGTCGATCACCATTTTGGTTCAACTTATGTACCGCGTATTTTACAGAATTAGTCTCTACTTTAATAGTGTTTAATTACCTCTATAATATTATAGTGTGAAGAAGTCAAATGTTTTTTTTTACAGATATTCGTATACCGAAATTTAGAAAAAAATAAATAAATGGTGTTTAAAATTATTATTCAAGAGACTGCAGAAACGTTACTCAAAATTCTCATTTCACTTTCCAGTTACTCAGTAGTCTCGGAGTACTACGGCCGCGGTCTATTCAACAAGCTGACCGTGGTCACAGAGAGCGGGGCGGTGGAGCCTCCCGCGCCGGCCGCTCAGCCGGCAGCGCCCGCGACGGCGCCCGCAGCGCAGCCCTACGGTCCTGGAGCTGAGGCCAAGTTGAGGCAAACGGAAGGACAGAGCAAGCAAAGTAAGTTAAATACACGTTATTTTTCTTTAACACACTAGACGGCCATTCCTCGCACTTGAAAAACGTTCAAATTGAAATCACCTCGTAATGCCACTGACGACCAATGGTCAAAAATTTGTTCAAAAGGTTCCTAATATTATGGAAGCTGCCCCTCTGGTGTAGCGTTTAACATTTGTATTTGAGAACTGCTCAATCTAAGTTAACAAGAAAACTTGTTATTTAATATTCAAGCAGTTTTCAAACTCTGATTGTCAAGGCAGAAATCGGATGTGTTAGAATATTTAAAAACAAAAAAAGAAACGGGCAAATGTGAGTCGGACTCCGTACAAACTTACCTATGAAAACGGTTCGATTCCAGTTTTTCCGAATCGCAAAAAAGTTATTTTTTTGTGACGTAACTACAAATTTACAGTTTTTAGATTTTAAAGAGTCTTGACAGACAGACAGACGGACAACAAAGTGTTCTTATGAGGGTACCGTTTTTTCCTTTTGAAGTACAGACCATAAAATCATGTATAACATTTGAATTAGATCAATGTTAACTCCCAAGACCTTGAGTTAAAAGAAATATATATCTTATGTTATCGCTGAATGACAGACTGTATTTTTTCAATTTTTATGCGGGTGAAGCCGGTGGCAAAAGCTAGTACTTCATAGTACTAAAAAAATGTAGTACCAATGTCATTGACAGCGTTAGTTCACATCGTTTAGTGAAATTAAATAAATATGAATAACATTTCAAATAATTTCCCCAACGTATTATCGAATCGATACCACTAATTAATATTCTTTTATCAAATATCTAACGAATATACCAATCTAAAACACGATTGATACCACATTTTTATTTAATTACGAGTCCTAAACTATTTTCAATTATTATTAAACAAAAACACGATTGATATTTTTATTTAATTATGAATCCTAAACTAACTGTTTTCAATTATTATTATTTCCAGTATTCGTATCCAACACAGTAAAACAAGTTGCACCAAAAGGTACCACGGTCGTACCAGTCCCAGAGGGTAGGATGAGGCTAATCGAGCAACAACGATACAGCTCCAGCCTCGAGGCTAACCTGAACAAACTGGAGCCAGTCCACAAGCCATCCCCATACTCCTCACCAATCCAAGCCAAGAAAAGATTTGAAGACAAACCTAGAAGTACTGGAGTATCACCTGTCGTTCAACAGAAAATTTCTGCAGCTATAAGCAACGGGTCGAGCAAAAATCCTTTTGAAGATGAGACTTACGATGAAGCGAAAAACCCTTTTGCGGAGGAGGCTACGGAACCAACGAACCCGTTCAGTGAAGATGATGATTATGACAGTAATTACAACCCGTTCTCATGAACCGAGTGTTAGATGACTTGTGATAAACTCTGAAGTGATCTGGCTCATCTGGTGTACCAAATAGCAGGTCTATTGTGTACTGTTAACTCCTACTTGTGTAAAGTCACAAGAAAATGAAAAGTACTGAATACTAAAATTATTATATAATAGTATATAGCAATAATTTCAATCCTTACTTTTTTTCGGGACATTCTTTTTTTTAACGCGCAATCGCTTGTCCCTCGCAATAATATAGTTATCGTATTTACGCTTGAAAATTTTAATAATAATAAAAAACATTTATTTCATACCACAATGAATTCGTTTAGTGTTGTTTGTTTTATAGTTTATTCCAACTTATTTTTTTTAGTATGGAATTCAGGAGAATATTAGCCAAAAACGATAATATAAAAACCCCAATAGCCACTATGTTGGCTGTAGACTAGTGAATTTTACTTTTTTTTTTTTAATTTGTCTCACAGTGTGGTCAAAATACACCTCCGTCACAGTTTTTCGTAAAAAGAAGATCCCATTTATGCTTAATAGTTAAACACTATTACATTAAACTTATAGTTGGCCATACGATTAATTTCCGGGACTTTCAATCAAAGTAATCAATTTAGTTGAATTATGTTTTGCCATAAATATATAACATAGTTTTTAAGAGAATTATAAGCGAACATACGAAGGTGCTAGAATTTTAATTATTTATCTCTTCTCTTGTATTGAACGCCCGATATAAATAAGAAGCACTGCATAGTAAAATATTAGCTAGCGAAAAATATGTGTGCTTCGGAAGTTAGCCTTGACTGGCTGTGATATTGTTCGAAAGAGATACCGCGGCCCTGGAAAAAAAGTGTGGTAATCCTCGCTCCACCCAAAGCAGAGAAGTCTTGTTAATTTTTATATATGATAACCCCACATAAAAAAAGACGTGTCTGTTGAAGCTATTTCAACGTAAACAACGATGACTGCCCTATTCGGAAATTAGATACGATCTAAATGTGCCTTCACTATTAATGCAAAATAACTTTTATATAAACTAGTGTTTGACTTCGATCCCACATGATGGTAAGCAAGCTGATGGTTGATGGTGAAGCGCACTCATTGATTAAGAGCCTACACTCTATCTAGCCTTGAAAGCACTTAAATTAAAATAATTTTGTTAGTACATCTTGCCGTAACCTTCAAGCTACTAGACTGCAATGGGTTTTATAACAACATCTAAAACATTTTATTTTGCCGAGAAATATTAAAAACTTGGTTCCACAGAATTCAAGCTTTTGCATTAGATGCCCATACTATAATAAAAAATGTAAAAAATATGTGAAAATAATTCGGTCTGTCGCTTTCATGGGTAACTAATGGACCGATTTTGATGAAATACGGTACGGAATAACGGTGTTTTTAATATCGTACGGATTTCATCACGCATGCGGATTTGCTCCGCATGCGTTACCTCCGCAAATGTCCTTTTCATACAAGAGTTGCGCGGGACGCGTTTTTTTGTCTTTTGAAATTTTCTGCATGTGGAGCAAATCCGCATGCGTAATGAAATTCGCATGATATTAAAAACACCTTAAACTTGAACCCCAAGGAAGTACATAGGCTACTATTTATCTGGCTGCTTCGCGTCCGCAATAATCGACATTTACGCGAACGAAGTCGGTAGCAAAAGCTAATATGTATATAGGTATAGATAGCACTGTCATTAAAAAAGTTAAATTCTAAGTTTATTGTTTTAATAAAATTCTGCTATCATAATATTTTATTTTGATACATAGGTCTGATATATCTTAAAAAAATCATTTACTATAATTCTTCACGTTATTTTTTACTTGCACGAATTTATTTATCAAACAAACTAGTCAAAACAATTAATATGATATCCTCTTCTTTTAACTATTATGTCTCGAAATTGTTTTATTAATATATTAATACATTCCTTGTTTAGAAATTCATTATGATTTGATGTACATAATATTTCTATTATACAGCCTAAGCTCATAACGGAAACTGAATTGTTTTATAAGCTATGTATATCCATTTTGTATCATGATTATAATAATGTCAATATATAATTTAAGTTATGGCTATGTTTTTCTACTTATTTCTTTCCCGTCTTCATCACCGAATATGAAATAAAATAACACTCTTTGAACGCTTACGCCGGATTAATACGACAAATCTTTTCAGATTCATTTTGCAATGGTCGTATATTTCAGACCAAATACCAGTAATAATCTAACTTAACCTCGTCAGCTCTTCTGTCGTCTATGGGAATTCAAGAATTAATTAAACAAGGTGGAGTGTTTGATATAAAGCAGAAAACACTTTTTATTTCCAGATCACATGAAAACAGAATTTGATTATAAAGGTTAATATTTTATATTATTATAATAATTCAATAGAGTTAAACTATTTTTAAACGCTTTTCTTAACCATAAATGCAACATAACAAATCAAAATTATTACAATGGTCCCAACACTAGCTGGAGGCACTTGTATCTTGGGTCGTTGTTGGCCGTCCATAAGCCTGCCCCTACGGTGACTGGAAATCGCCTTGTGACGCTTTCTGACGCCCGGAGCGTCTCCTAGGGCGTGAAAATGTCCGTTCAGTCACAGTTGCGGCCATCTCATTCGCTCGCATTATTGCTTCGCAGGAGGCGACCATATCCATTCCCTTTCACCTGAACCTCATCATCGCTGGACGCGAGTAGTCGCCGACTCACCGCCGCCAATCGCCTCCATGAAGACACGGAGATGCTCTGCTCAAACGGGGCTAACTGACACTATAAATTACGTTACAAAAGTGGTCGTCAGGTGTGCACCTATCTGTATTTGTATTTCTTGTTGTTAAGTGTTTGTGTGTACATAAATAAATAAATAAATAAATAAGGGGTAATTCTACTTCTATGTTTAAAGGCGTTATATTTTTGTTTACTTTGCTAACCGTAACACCAGTTTTCTTTGTACCTGGTTTTCATGTACGATCAACTATGAACAGTGCCGAATTAAGCCAGTTCGGTAACAAGGGGCCCCTAAATCTATATATTAAGCTCAACTGTACCTTTCTCTTAGCCTTAAATTGAGATAAACGTATCCGCTTCCGGTACGGTACAGCGCTATAAGCCCCAGCAGCGTCATCCGCCCCAATCCGGCAGGTAGTAGGGATGCGTTTGCAAGGCGCATGACGACATCTATACCATGATTTTTAATTAGATGAACCAAAGTGACAGCAGTGGACAATGCCCAACTGTCAAATAACAATGCCCAACTGTCAAACAACCATTTTTATAGCTGTCACTTTACTTCATCTAATAAAAAATCATAGTATAAGAACCTCATTGGCGTTCGGATTTCCGAACGGTGTAGTCGCGTTTTAAAAGTAGCTCGTTACTTTTAAAAAAGGGTGTCCTACTTTTTCAAATGTTATAGTGTTAAGGGTTACTGGTTGGTGTTCAAAAGTGCATTAGAATAATTTTAGTATGGACAATGCCCATGTGCTCGGTCGCAATCTAGTGGTTCGAGTAGTAGCAGCGGTTCTGCTTCGACGGCGCGTAAATGGATACATCGCAGGCAAAAGGAGCAGCGCCACCGTATAAAGCTAAGTAAATTATAGGATGCTTTTTTTTTAATAACATTCAGTCGTGCATGTCCGACAGAGTCAGTTCAATAATCCGAGCCCTACAGAACTGAACCTAAACGTAGAAAAAGAAGTTGATTTCATATTGCAAACTACCCTCAAATCGCATTAATTTATAGATAAATAATATTTGTCTCTACGTTATTCTAAAGTATAAAAAAAATATTTTCTACCCACGTTTTGTAGAGCTCGATATTTAAAATTTGAACGTAACTGTTCGTTAGCGGTCGTTAACAATTCTTCTTAAGCTGCTGTGTAATATGCTGTTATTTTGTAAAATAAAGCCTTTCAAAAAGGCTTGTACCAAATTATATTATGTGTTCCCGAATTAAACGCAACAACTACTGATGATTTTACTTAACAATTTGACAATGCATAGTTTACAGATTTTATAGGTAAACAAGAAGGCGTCTTAAAAGTTTTTAAGCCGCACTAACTAAACTATCCTCGCAGGGTAGATCGTATAAACTATAAACCAAGGAAACGAGTCAATGACCTTGTAGGTAGTTGTCGGTCGTTGGCCTCCAGTTCATTGGCCTCGTTCTGTTGACGTTTACTTAAAGAAATTAATTTTGTACGTGCGTAAATATAATATATGTAGGTACTAAAGAAAATAAGGTTCACTGGAACTTTGCCTCGATAATTTTTTCTTACTTTCTTATATCAAAAAAGAAAATGATGTCGTTTTCCCCGGTTTCCAATTTAAATTTACTAAGCGGCTATGTCAAAACAGACAAATTTCATTTGGTGAACATGCGAAGTCCCCGACTTCCTCCAACCACAGGATTGGTTAGTAAATTTTCACCTACCAATCTCTCCAGAACACAGACGTTTCCTCAGATTGATAATGTCGGGCCAACTTGTGCAAATGACCTAAGCTGCCTCCGTTCCCTTTGGTTTGGCTACTGCTCCGAAGGTTTTAGGCAGCCTGACAAATTGGGTCGCGTAGATCCTGAGATCAAGGAATTCGATTGTTGGTATAAGCATAAGCATAGTCAGCATTTTAATGTTCCCACTGTTGGGACTCTGGCCTCCTCTCTATGAAAGTACGGACCGTATTCCACGACGCGGGCCCAGTGCGGGTTGCCATTTCTGACATATCTCGCTGATTTTCTATTGGTGAATCAGAATCGAGAAAGTGAAAAGTCAAGCGAACTTAACGATAAGACCCTTGGTTTCGTTGTAAACTTTCAGAAGTCTGTAGGAGGTCAATACAATTTAAAGGTACGCTTACTGCAAACCAGAACATCGAAAATGGCAAAAGCTACTAAGGTAAGTTTAAAAGAAGTCCAGAATATATAGGACTGTACTATAGTAGAATTTTGCCAGCTTTCGTAGTCCCGCGAGAGCGCTTAATTTTCTTGCAATGCTGAATTTTAGCAATTCCCTTTTGTGAAAAAATGTAATGGGTCAAAAACCATGCCCGTGAAATTAATTCCGAGCCTGCAATGTCGAATGCAGAGTCACAATATGACTTCTATTCGGCACACCGACTTAACGACGTACTCTGCCAAGGTGGTTTTGGGCGCGCAGTCCAACAACGAGACCTTGGGTGGCAGTTGTTCGTCAGTACAGGAAAGAGACGCTCACAGCAGTATCTTAGAGATGTTGACAATTTTTGTGAGTAATTTAGGTAAAGAGGTCACCTTATGACCGACTCAACCTTATCGGCTCAGAGTTTCAACCAAACTGTAGTGTCTTAACTACGCAACGAAGGCTGTAAACAGTCCAGCACCTTCTAATCGGTTTCGGATGTGTATGTCGGAATATCACCTATCAGATCGATACAACAACTTAGCAGATTGGCTTTCAAGGAAATCTGCTCTGTTAGAACGGCATTTGCTTGTTCTAAGAAAATTTATTTCAGCTGAAATAGATATTGTCGCGTCACAGCTCATGTAGTACCCAGGTATGCGGGTCTGGTTTTGGATCAAGCGGCTATTTTCCACAATGCCTTCAATTGCCTTTGGCACTACCGGTAAGCGTGGTATTTCCCACCACCTTGTCTAATACACAGAGTATTAGCGCACCAGAACCGAGCAATCGGTATGACCTGTTAATATATACGATAGGGAAAATGTACTAGAGAGCAGATCTGGTGTCTCGCTCCGTGAGTCCTCCTTACCTGGTGAGGGACTTGGACCTAGTCTTGATAGACACGACATTAAATTGACCGCTTCTACAAGTTCATAAATTGAATAGAAAGGTGTGGTTAATTCAGGGTGGTTGTCAATATTAGATTTATGACAGAAAAATAAGATCACCATAACTTTGCTGAGTTATGGCCTTAAGTGGCCACGTGACAATGACGCGAGTACTGTAGATCCATCTTCTGAAAATGTAGCCTGATCTCTAACAGACTTGCATTTTTAAGTACATACTTGTAAGTCCGTTGTATATACCTTTTGGCGTCCGTCTGGTGCAAAGTGGTTTGGTGACTTCTCTCTACAACGTGTCACGAAAACCCCATATACATATCAAGTGCACGGCTTCTTGATTAGAAAACATACGATACTGGAAGGGTTTTCTAACCTTATGTTTACATGGTAGGAAGTTATGAATTATTCTAATACAAATGATAAAAGAAACCGAACATTTGAAACTGAGATCGACATCACTAGCAAAAAATCAGCTGATCGGTGGCAGTGAACTGTTTATGAATAAAAACAAACCTTGTAGTGCTATTTAAACTTACACTTGTCTTAAATTACTTGATCTCTGTTCTCATCCCTTTTTATTGTATAATAATGTCTTTATAACCTTATTTTTTATAATTACTGTATTATTATTTTTGTGTGACATGACGTTGTCATTATCTAAGCTTCTTTCCCACTGAATGTTAGTTAGGGACATCAAGGAGTATTATAGCTATGGTCATATTTAAAAGTAAACATATGATATAATAATAAAAAACCAAGCCAAAAACTAGAGCGAATGCGTGTGCCAGACATCTGTGAAGGAAATCTCAACAGCCGTGTAGGGACATGTCCGTTAGCGCGCAGCTCATTCAAAAGTGAATAAGTGTGAAACTGACCTACACATAAATTCTAGTATGAAAACTCTTTAATAACCATAGCGAAGAAAATAAATGACAAAGAAAAAGTAATGTTCTGACAGCGCCATACGTCAAGACGTAAACAAAACAGTGAAAATGATAAAATATTGTAAAAGCTAACGAAAAACAATACAATTAATATAAAACAGGAATGGAAATGATTATGAAGTGATGTAGAAATACGTGTGAGTATTAATAACACTACAATGTTGCGTAATATTAGCAATTGACGTTGAATGTAATTAAACCTCGTAGTGGTGTGACACGTTTGTTATGATTTGTATTCAAGAATCCGGCGATACCAAGAATTTGGTATCAATTCTTTGAGTAATTTATTTTGAGCTGAAACTTTGTGTAGAGTTTCTGTACCACCTGTAATATTCAACGCTTCTCGATATATATACCCTTTTGGTTACACGTTGTATAGCAGGGGTGGCCAACCTTATAGGACCCACGATCTACTATTTACTAACTAGATTTTGTGAGATCTACCAGTTAGGTATAAAAGCGCGAGCGAGCTCACACATTGTAGCACTATACTTGAAAGAGTTTTAATATGTTAAACGAAGCTTCATTTAAAATGCTCAAAAGTTTATGCAACCTGTTCGGTATACGTACGATTTTCTTTTAAAAAACATGAAAATATGGGGGACAAGGTACCGCACCGTACTCTTCTTTGCCTAAAAGTCAAGCCAAGATCGACTAGATTAACAGCCGAGATCGACCAGTCTCCTATATGTCACATTCATATTTTGATTAGATACTTATTTTTCAATACTCCCTACAAAAGGCATTGTTTGAAAGTTTAAGATCTGCAATTCTTCTTTTATTGTTTTCTGGGCGCCAAGTCCATTACACATGACCTTGTACTATTGAGAATAAACAAAGAAAAACTTTGTAAGGAGTAATAATCGTGTTCTGGTCGCTTTAGGTCAATCTGGGGCCTCATGGCGTGTTAAAACGTCAGGCGTGCGAGCAAGGGCGATGAATACACTCTTTATAGCTCTGTCCCTTTAGCAGTTCAGTTTGGGTCGTCAAATGAATCGCGTTGAGAGCTCGTGTCCTTGCCTTTGATTGGCATTTACTTATGCGAGTCAATCTCAAACATTGGCCCCATTTCTTGGATTGACAAATTGCTAGAGTACTTATTTTTTACCACATGTAGTGCACCTAAACCAGCTTCTCTATCATAGGGGGCTGGATTAAGTCATTTTCAAAAACAAGCTAGAATAAGCACTAGTCCAGGTAGTGTACGATCCGCAGTAACTTTGGCTAGTTGGCCAGATAATATAATTCCCGTCGATCATATTCTGGAAAGACGAAATAGTTGTTTTGCGTTAAAACCAAACTCAAACTCTCATACTCTCGTTGACGTAGCCACACATGTGACACGACGCAACCTTGCCAGCTCGCTTACCCTACACCACATACACATGCACATTTTGTAAACGAGTTTTCAACGGTTTAAAACAGTTTATTTGGGGTTTAAAACCGGCAACATTTTGTTTAAAACGTTTTAAATCGGTTCATCGGTTGTTTTACATCTATACATATGACACTGCTAGGGCTTATAGCGCTGCACCGGAACCGGATACGTCTATCTTAATTTATGGCTTAGAGAAAGGTAAAGATTGTCTGTTTCTTTGGGTAAAATTGTTCTAATTGATAATAAATTAAAACTTCTTTAACCTGTTTTTCTAACAGGCCGCAGAGCCCTTTCGTAGTGATGTGTCCATAGGTCTATTGTCTCTACGGAAAATGCAGAATTTTATATGTCCAAGCGGTGCCCACTCCAATTCGCTAAGTTGGTTGGTTCAGGCTTCGGAGTCAAACCCAGAAATCATGGATCATGGTTGCTACCAATAATATTATATATTTATAAAAAACGGTAATTTAAAAAACTAAAAAACCCGACTGCTTTTCTGAGCATTCATGAAAAAGCCCTAAAACAAGAAAGTCGTTGTACCCGATTGCACTTATCTATATAATATTTTAAATACTGGCAGTCGGGACCCATTCTTTTCCATCCGTTTTTTAAATTACCGTTTTTTATTTTTTTAGTTTTATTTTATGACGATATCACTTTCAAAGTAAATACGAATCTAACGACACCTCTCAAGCTAAAATCCATCGAGCCGTTCAGGCTGCAGAGCGTGCCAAACAATTATACATACATACATACATACTCTCGAAAAACATAACCCTCCTTCTGGCGCAGTCGGGTAAAAATTCACACATTAGTAGGTATTACAACGTTATTATTCAATCTAATTACGTGTATTCTGAAATCATTATCAAGAGAATTATATTTACTACAAGGTGTAGGGTAAGAAAAATGAAAACAACGATTTGGAAATTTTCAAAGCATTTTATTTATGACCTTTAACACTGTGTATAATATATTTTGATAGTACATTTAGAGCAATGAGTAATATTACCAATCATTACATTGTTCTTATTTTCATAAATTGAATGAAATTCATAAATTATATATAGAATATATAATTTGTTTTCAATATCATTCTCGCCCAACAATCAACAATCACTATCGACATCACTCGAGCGCCGCCGGCGGTGACGTCACGCGCGGGCGGCGCCCCGCACCAGAACAACGACGCACACCAAATAAATTAGTTGAGAAACAAACAAACGTAATGAAAACAACAGCTAGTCCTATAAAAATAGCAGTATAGCTTAAACAGTATACTCTATAAAAAAATATAATCCAGCGACCGCTGTATCTCTAATTTAAAATGTTTTGTTTCCATAGAATTACAACAACTAAACGCGAATCAGCAAACGAAACGTCAGAGGAAATAAAAAAGCTATAAAATATAAAGTTTATAGCCGCCTCGACACACCCGTGGTTTTATCCTGCTCGCTATTACTCTACGTAAACACCATTTTGCTATGCAAAAATACATTACCCTATTTATTTCGAAAAAACGGAAATAAGTAATATACAAACTTTGGAATGTAATGTAAATACAAACAAAAAAAATGACTAGAAAAGAAAGGTATTAACAAACATGTCATTCAGCTTGAGATCTCGTTCATTCTTTACAATAAACACACCTATTGAAGAAGTTACACAAATATTAATTTTGGTGAAGAAGTATTTGGACAATAGTAATCTGTTAGATTCTTATATTTTTAAGAGCGTTTCGTGTAATAAAGCACACCGCCAAAGTATTGAACCGGTACACGAATGAAAAATAATTTAGCAACATTTGACGTTGTGCTATACAAACTGAAACGGTACATAATCATTTAATAATCTCGACGACAATTGTATTAATTTCAATTTCAAGAAATATTACCTATAACACACAGCATGTCTAAATTTTGGATAATACTTTTTGTTCTTATACTCTACGTTATTATATGCTAAATTATTATCAGGATATTCTCTAGTGTTAGCCGAATATTTTATGACTACAGTTAGTGAGTAAGCCGGTGTGACTGGACTTTTAACTGGAGAAAGCTATTTTTTTTTTTATAATTTTCTGTAACCCATGTAAGTACCAAACGAAGTAAAATATTTACAACGACTAATAAGTCTTAAGCTTACAAGTTTGTTACATAGCTATGTATGCTCGATTTCGAATGAAAAATAGTCACCTAGAAGCGATAGTATAGTGACAATAATTATTATATTTATTCCACATTTATCAAAGCGGTAACGAGAGTAAACAATTGCTCGGACTTTCAACAGTGTTTCGAGATAAAAGGAATGCCTATAAAGATCATCCATATAAAACTACAGTCACATTCATTTTCTACCTACGATGATATTGATGTCGATCTGTATAAATATATGTGGACTATGGACTGACGACGGTGACGGGACAGACGGGGGAGGGGGGAGAGCGGGGGAGGGAAGGACAACGTAACACTGAAACACGTATTAACACACTACTTTGTGATTGTTCGCAGCACAGCATGGGGCTACTCTATCACATACATGTACCTACACGGTATATGACTAGAACGTACGGAATGCTCCGAACGGAATCATCGGTAATCGAGAAATCATCGAGATACACCTGAGTAACATCACATTAACCTACTTTATACATCCCATATAAAGAATTTGAAAGAAAACATCGTTACACAAAACAATATCAAGTTAAATGATATTACCAACTACATTCTGTAGCGTAAATGATTTATAATGCATAGTCTACATTTAACTACAAATATTTAATGTATTTACAATCGATACTAAAACGTGAAACGATTACGTATGACGTCATACGAGTTCGGACTACCGCCACCACGGCCTTTGAGCCTCAAAATATAATTTTATACTACCGTTCGGGTCATACGTATATACAAGGTAAATTACATTAATAACGTATCCAACATTAGAAGAAAATTTATATAGTTCAGTAATTTGTCTTTTCACAAGTACATTGTTTTTTTTTCTTTAAATTCTTAGGTATAGTCATGTTACAAAATGGAGTCTATCACACATCGCCGATATTATTTGTGCGCAACACATATTATTGTTTTTATTGCACAGAAGTTGTACGTAGACATACGCATTACACTTTCTACAAGATGGCCGATGGACCACGATAGGTAGGTTACATAAATGCTGTTATTATACTCTTAACGTGTCGTTATTATGTATTTTGACTATATATTTTAATGGAGCTATGTTAGTATCGTGGTCCAAAGTTGCCATAACAAGAGAGATAATAAAAAGAAGAGCTTTAAATAGGCCTTGAAGACATTGAAACAGCTCATAATCTCAACTAGACGTACATAATACACAGTACGTTTTAATATCAATGTAAATATTATCTTTACCCCGTTCCTGTTATGATCAGTGCACCGGTTTGGTCCCGTCTCGTTCGACCCTCGCACTAAACTATAAAACTCTAAACTTCATGATTAATTGACCAGTTATCAGCTTGATATTTGGCACTCGAATATTTTTGGTTAAAATAATAAAATTTCATTTCAAGATTATAATATTACTTTGTAATATAAATAGGAATTAAGCTACATCAATATTGTATAATTTATGAAGACATTTTGTTGTTTTAATCAGAAATATGTAAGTCCAATGTCTGTGCCAAAAAACTGGTTCTTTCATCCAATTAGCAAATATAATAAATAAAATATGCATATATATAATAACTATTTACGTATATATCGTATATCGCATTAAATGCAGCTGCTTCATATAATACTGATAATAAAACTTAGATATGCTAAAATAATTGATTCATTTGCATTGTCCTCTGACTTTTATTCGTATTATCTTGTGGTCCCAGAGTTGATGAAACAAAATTGTAATTTATAGAAATAGTTAACTTCGTATAAAAAGTATTAAAATTCTTGCTTATTTAATAGTGATGGCTACAAAACATCAAGTCTTGTTGTTCAATCTTTTATCGAATTAGGTACGCCACTATTAGTATTGTTTTTTTTTTTGGCCACTTTGAATACGAAATAAACTATCTCACTAAATACTATATAAATGGACCACAGTAAACAAAAGCTCTTCGTTGAGCGCTCAGTGACTATAGAATGTCTATGCCCCACCAAACCAGTCACGGATATATTCCTTCTTTAAACGATTAGTCCGCTCGGTCTTTGGAATTAAACCTTTATTTTCAATAATTTAAGGGATATTTTACAATGTCAGCGTTAGAAAATACTTTAATCCAATCTTTATGCGTATCATATATTTATTTCAACATATATTCGTGCAACTGTTCGCACAGTGCGATCTAAGATGATAAATAGCGCTGTTAAAATCAGCCTAAAAGTACATCCATGGTACTTCATTTGTACTACCCTAACCATCCGCTAGCGTAGTCAGTCTGAATTTTAACTCTTTAATATAGGATACACAGAAAGATATCACATTTTGTCGAACACTTCTGAACCATAGAGAATTAAATTAATTTCCATCAACTTACATAATATTAAAATAGGTAATGCTAGTAATATTATGCAAGCACATTTCTTGAACACTTTCCAGATGAATTTATCAATCATCGCCCATTTACATATACACACTTTACAATTCAATTCAGAATGTCTCAGAAGTCTTTACCTGCTCCAATCTTACATTTAACAGCTGCCTATGTTCATCACAATTACATAGCTTTCTCATTTCAATGTCAGTTTAATTCCACAAACCGTGCGTGTGAGCCGTTTCAATACCTCTGCAAGGCTTTGTGAGCGAGCGCCCCGTGGGAGACGCACTTAAAAAACGAGGATAGACTCCATGACGAGGCTGTCTCATGGCGCCGCCGCGCCGCCCGCCTTGTCGCCGCGCCGCGCCGACCGCGACCTGCCCGCACACAACTTCACGCGTGTATATTGACAGGCCCGACGCACCGGGGGACCACGCCTACTACGCGGACACGACGACGGGAGTCGCACGACCGACTGACAACCAACTTTGGCAGGAATGCCGGTCATGTGTTCGAAGTACCAACCAAGAAGACAGTTTGTCCACAAAACTGATCTGATTCGTTCGCGCAGTTAAATCTCTAACCAAGATGAAAATTTGTCCGCAAAACTGATCGAATAGTCAGATAAGCGATTAAAGTTCTAAACGAGACAAAGTTTGACAACAAAGCTAATTGTATAGTAGAACTTGCGGCCAATGATCCAACCGAGATTTGGTTGCAAAACTGGTCAATTGGAACCGTGTGTTAGCTTCTAACGTTATATAAGTGCCCATGTAGGTTAATATAAAAAAAAAATGTGTTGATTCATGTCAAACTTTCTTTTTGGTTGAATTTTCTGTGGCAAACATTGCAGTCAGTCGTCCAACAAGTCGTGGTCGTAACCGCGTAGTGTGCAAGGTCCCTAACCCACTTACATACAACAGGGAATTTCTGACACTACTGGCTGAATAGGCTTAATACCTTTGTTTAAAAAAAAGTCTGTAAAGGTCGAGTACCTTTGCCTAAAAGTTGACAGTAAAGGTTTTACCTTTGGCTGTAGGGGTTGGTGCTTTTGCCTCAGTGGCAGTATGGCTTGGAGTCTTAGCCCAAAAATGAAGAGATAAGCAGAATATGATTATTTGGTAATAGTAAGATCTTATGAAGTAAATTCAAGATAACTGTCATACTACGGTCTGGGCATGCATGTTAATGAGTGAAAGGGTAGTGAATTTAACACAGGGGGTAACTCACCTGATTTGTCCGGCAAGCAGGGGGTTGATGGCGTAGAGCCAATCGTGTACTTCCTTATCGCCGAGTGTTTGCAGCAAGTAGCCGCGTTCCTTGCTCACCACGCTGTAACAAGCACATAATTGTCAATAATTTATAAATGAAGTCTGATTTTATGGGATTAAAATCGCATATTTTCATATGAGGCATGCGCATGAGCATTGTGAATAAAAAACTACTTATTACTATGCAAATAATAATTCAATGAAGTAAAAAAGAACACAAGAACAGGAAAGGAGAATGAACTGTGAGGCGTAGCCCGCGAAATTCAAATTGTCTTAAGTTAATTGCAGGCAGACAGGGTCGAAGCCTGCTGGGGTCAAGGGCCGTTTTCTGAGAGGAAGGCTCAGCCCCGGCACTATAGGCAACGAAGGAACGGGGTAGGTTTTTAGTCAGTAAGAGTCTGACACTACTTCCCGCTCCACCCAAGGGCGGGATTTGTCATTGGATGATTTTACCTACCAAAAAAAAAAAATGTCTTAAGTTTTTTTGCATTTTGCAGGTCAGAATCAAGCTGTATGTTGGTTAATTCATGAAAAAAATCATTAAATACGGCAAGACATTACCTGTCACGGCACTTGTCACGTGACGCAAAGGACTAAATTTTTGTGTAATCAAAATTAAAATCCGTGATGGCGGCCAAGCGAGTGTCAGCCATATGGTATTTTGGTTCTAATTGGTTATTATATATTGTGGACGATTACGTCTACCTGGGACAGACAGTTTAGTTAGGTAGATCTAATTTCGAGAACGAGGTCTACCGTCGAACAACACTTGCTAGGGCAGCGTACTGAAACATGCCCGGTACCTTCTCAACCAAAATACGAACACCCAGTGTCTTAAGATCAGGTCTTGAGGTCTTGACCAGTGCGTGTTGCCAGTGATGACATATGGCTCTGAAACGTGGTCGCTTACAATGGGTCTCATTAGAAGGCTTAAAGTCACCCAAAAGGCTATCCTCGGAGTTTCCTTGCGTGATCGAATTTGAAATGCAATGGGCAGGGCACAATGCTTGCAAAACAAATGGCCGTTAGGGCCGAAATGTTTTGGAGTGGTGCCCGCGTACTGGAAGTCGCAGCGTTGGAAGGTCTACAAGGTGAACCGATGACCTGCTAAATGTTGCGGGAATTTGATGGATGCGAGACGCCCAGGACCGTTCATTGTGGCGACAATTGGGGGAGCACTATATCCAAGAGTGGACATCTTTGGGCTAAAATGATGATGATGATGATTTGATTCTTACGCTATGAGGCATGTGATGTCATGTATGATGAGTAGTGAGGAAAATGTCGTGGGGGAAGTAGGCTGGCTTTAGCAAAAAGAATGATGGTTCGCAGGTATACCTGAAGGTGTTGGGCATCCGAACCATCTGCTCCTGGTCCTCGGAGTACTCCACGTGCGCGTTGGCAAGGTTGATGACGGCGCGCTCGATGGGATCGCGCTCGTCGCGGTATATGAACACGTATGGCCGCCGAACCACCTGCAGAACAAAACATATGCTTATAATAAAATGCTGGTAATACTTTTTCTTTTCAACTATGTATTATGGGGGACCGTCTTGTGGAATTTGGACGTTTGAAGTGCTGATTTTAAGACTGTGACTACATTTGCGTAAATATTGTGGACGTAAAGTCGAAGTCTGTCAAAAAATAGCCGTCCTGCCTTGGGTTTCAAACTTACTGCATACAAAATCTCGTTAAAATCGGTTCAGTAGTCTAACCGTGAGTTATTTTAATTGTGTTCGATATTTCAAAATTATCTTGCTTTTGAAATCGGTACCTCTACCATGAGTTTTAAGCAATAGTATTCCTCGCTACTCGATATCGACGCCGTAAATATTTTGTATGGCAAATTTTGCAGCGCCTCTAGCGGTCACTTGCAGAACCAAAATTTGCCATACAAAATATTTACGGCGTCGATATCGAGTAGCGACGAATACTATTGCTTAAAACTCATGGTAGAAGTACAGGGGAAAAAGTTACTGATTTAAAAAAAAAACTTGATTTAATTGGTTTCTCCTTTCCTTCTTTTCTGCAAAAACCAAGGTTATGGCTCTCTTTATTTCTCGCACCGTGATTGCATTTTAGAACCGAAAATTTCTATAGAACGATCAACCCTGTTGTTTTAATAGAACCACAATGAACACTGTAAAGTAAATAGTATTTGACGTACCAGCCAACGCTTCTTCCAGCCATGAGTGCCGTGCTGCAGCACGTTGAGGTGTCCGCGGCGCGCCACGGCCGCGGACACGCGCACCTCCTCGCAGTCGGGCACGTAGAGCGCGGGCCCCAGCGCGCCGGCGCCCAGCGCCCCCAGCGCCCCCAGCGCGCCCAGCGCGGCCCCGTGCGACCCCGCCCACCCCGACATCGACTTCTCCAGCAGCCCGCGCTCCGGGGAGCACAGTCTAAGGAGACAGTTGAAATATAAAATAAATACACCAACAAATATCTGATTGTCCTGTTGGTCTGGTGAGTGGCCTTAACTGCTATGCTGGAGGACGTGAGTTCGATTCCCACTCAAGACAAATGTTGTGTGTGATGAGTTCGACCATATGTTCTGTGTCTGGGTGTAATTTATCTATAATATGTATATAGGGTGACTGGTAATTAGTAAACGATACTTAAACACGTGATTGTAGTCATGACAACAAACAACTTTTACTATGGGACAAATCGCGAAAAAAATCTGCTGGTCAGTACATTTATGTTCGTCTAACTGGTTAAAATATACTGAACTTGGCTAATTGTTGTCATGACTACAATCACGTGTTTAACTATCGTTCACTAGTCACCAGTCACCCTATATGGAAATATATAAATATTTCTACTAGTATTCATACCACAAGCTCTGCTTAATTTGGAACTAAATGGCTTTGTGTGAAAAGTTGTAAATATTATTATTATAATGTATAGTATAGTAGCTTATACATGATGCCTTTTCTCCTTAAAGTTTAAGGTGTTCAACCCTCATGAACCTTGGATTGAAACTTAGACATATTCTAGGACTCAGGGCTCCTCTCTAGGAGAGGGAATGGGCCGTAATCCACCACGCGGGCCCAGTGCGGGTTGGTGGATGCCACATGTCTTTGAATTTTTGGTTCTAGGACATGCCGGTTTCCTCACGATATTTTCCTTCAACGTTTTGAGAGCAGTGGTGATGAAATAAATTACACAAAGTAATGCGCCTGGCTAAGTTTGAAACCTACAACTCCTAAGTCAGGGCCGTTACCACTCGGCCCTCACTTTGTCCAGCAGAATGGTTCCCGGCATCAAATACGATCAGCTACTTACTCGAAGCTGCTGGCGCTGTGTATAGATGAGAGCAGGCTGGGTGTGGAGATATCTGCGGAGACGCCCTCGTCTACTGGAGTGGCGGGGGATGCAGCTGCCTCCACCTCCTTGCCTGAGGCTCCTATCCTTCCTGTCAAAGGTATAAACAATTTCGTTAAGTCTATTTCATGTCTAGGATGTAGAACTCGTGCGCCATCTAAAATAATAATACAAGGAGGAAAGATCTGATTTTTTGTTTTGTATTTTACGATTTAACTCAAAAACTACTTGACCGATTTCAAAAATTCTTTTACTATTAGAAAGCTACGACTTTAGTGAATAACATAGGCTATTTATTTTCTACTTTCGACCGCATGAAATTTTTAAACTATCTGTGTCCTAGGCGTAAGTTTTCCGAAGACAATAAAATAATAAATAAATAAAAGAAAATGCTACAATTACAGAAAGATAAGCCAATAAACAAATTTTAAAGTCAGTTTCAATGCTGGACACACGAATAAGTTTAATTGTTTTCAACTTTATTGTTTAAAGGTATGCGGAACAAGGTGTAAAGCTCCATTGAAAAGGGGGTATCTGTCTGGTCTGGACAATTGCCTGATAGTTGATTACGAACTCTTGTATCTGTTAATATCGCGAAGAGAACTGTGATACCGCGAAATAAAACTTTTTTTTAGTATCTATCTATCGATGCTGCTAATTTCATAGTTCCTAATGTTAGTATTTATTTTAGGTCTGCACGGGTCACAGCTACCTGGTTATTAGTTAATAGATTAAATAAATTCAAAGTCTTATTCATAGGCGTTTATAGAGAGAGGCCCGAATGGACCGTTCTCATTCCAGTATGGTGTAGTGCACACCCCAGCTGAAGATTTTTTTTAATTACAGAGTGGATGTGAGATAGTGTACCTTGTATAAGCTTGATGTACTTGGTGGCGAGTTCCTTCTCGCGCGTGGTCATGTCCCACGGCTCGTACACCGACTCGTCTCGCGCGCACTCCGCCGCCGCTTTCGCCGCCATATTGCACACCTCCTGGAACGACATTCATCAGTGGGAAAATCATTTAATGACATCTCACGTCTTTGGGCGGGGTGGAAGATAGTGTCAGACTTGTTACTGACTAAAAACCCCACTCCTTTTCATTCGTTGTCTTTCAAACTGGGCTCAAACCTTTCTTTCAGAAATTGAACTTTGGCCCTAGTAGGCTTCGACCCTGCTGGGTCCATACTGTTTGCATACAAGTTCTTGAGGCGTGGGTGGAACATACGCGCAGTCGACTTGGGCCGTCTAAATTACGCTTGAGTTCCATCTAAGGTTTTGCTCAGCAGGGTTGAAGCCTACTGGGGCCAAACGTTATGTGAAAATGAAATCCGGGGCCCTGGAACGACGGCAATGAAAGGAGCAAGGTAGGTTTTTGGTCATTAACAGTCTGACACTATCTCCTGCCCCACCCAAGGGCGGGATTTGTCATTTGATAATTTTACCTACCATAAAAAAAAATCTATGGAGGTTTGTCAGTTATCTAGGTTCCAGTTGGGTAAGTTTGAGTGTATAGTTTACCTTCTCGGTCTTGGTGAAGTCGTTGGGCGCGACGGTGTTCTCGTGTCCGTGGCGCAGGCGCTCGCGCAGCGCCAGCAGGTGGCGCGTGCGCCCCACCTGCTCCAGCCGCGTCATCTTCTCCAGCTCCCACTGCAGGAACAAACATAACTCTTGTTTACGGGGAAAACAGGTTCTATAAAGTTTTCTATTGATTTTGGATTGGATGAATTTTCTAACTCTTGTAATATAGACACTATGCCTAGCGTAGGAGTCAGGGCCTCAATATTTTTGTAAAATAAATTAATAATTTAAGTCAATAATAAGATAAGTTTAGAAAAACGGCGATTTATAAAAACTTTACACGGAAATCACCGACAACAAAAACAATTTTCTTTTGTTATTGTAACATTTGACTTACCATAGGCCGTTAAAACTGTATTGTTTGAAAAAGGTAATTTGAATAGCCATGCACGATTCATAGATCAATGTGACACAGCTTTGTAATTTTCTTAGACTATAATATGGGTAAAATACAACAGTTGAGAGTCTGTTAATTTTTTAAGCACCTTAAAATTATATATTATACATAGATTACGGAATCATTTAGATTTGAAACTAATTATAATGATGCTGGTACCTGGTGATCAAATATGAGCGAGTCCCCGCGCGGCCTCCAGCCGTGCAGGTTCTCTTCCCCGCGCACGTACGTGCCGCTCGTGTCCAGCACGCGGCGCTGGCGACGTTGTACTCCTGGACAACCAAATAATTAACATTTTACATGCATTTTTGTTACAAATTTTCCCCTACACTAAGAATGACTCCTGTATCGTGGGTGCGGTTATGTAAACTTCATACACGAAACACTTAGATCTGAAACAACTATCTGTGGACCATATAAATTAGTTCAAACACTTCGCCAATCGTGACGTCAATATTATGTTGTTATATAACCGAGTCCGAGCTGAATTGAATGTGTAAAGGGTCAAGTAACATCCTACTGGCATGATAAAGTGTACTTACTAGCGTCATCAGAGACTGCTAGAGTTGTGGGTAGAAGTTACAAATGAGACACACTAACTTTAATACCTTGATCATTACGTAGTAGTTCCTTGGCAGTTTAAGCATTTACAACTTCATTCCTTTCGCGAGCCGAACAGTGCGCGGCCCGTGCGAGCTTCGCGTCCTCCCACTACGAGCGACAGGTCCTTGGTTATGTACTAGAACAGCACAGTACCTGGTTCCAGGGCTCGGTGCAGACTGAGCTCGTAGACGCCGGTGATGTGGTCGGCGCGCGCGGCTCGCGAGCCGAACAGTGCGCGGCGCAGCGAGCGGCCCGTGCGAGCTTCGCGTCCTACCACTACCAGCGACAGGTCCTTGGTTATGATGGCGGGCCGACTGCAGTTGTCAACCTAACACAAAAAATACATGATTTAGGTAAATATGATTCTTATGTACCATGTAACCAAGATTTTTGTAATACACAACATGATTGAAAAGAGTGTCCATGCGCATGGACACTCTTTTCAATCATGTTGTGTATCACCAATCAATCAATCATTTTTCTGCATGGTGATCTACGATTTGGCATGTGCAATTAACATCTTTTTTTTTGACAATTGAGAAGTGCCTCTTAACGTTTTATTTGAAACAAACGCTTGATTCTTTGAAGGGTTTAAATTTAAATTATCGTGGTCAAAGGAACTGTCAGCTAGACTCTGCGTTACCGAGTGCTAGCAATCCAGGGTGCGCCGGGCACTTCAGGATTTATACGAGGCCAATAACAGAGTTGTACAGGTTTCTAAAAGATTTTGTATTTTAAAAGCATTCCTTCAAACTACTAAGGCCGCCAAATCATGTATAGTATGCGGCTATTTGTCGCACTGACCTTTATTATTTATCACATTGGACTGGCGTCTGTCAAAGTGCTTTTGTGCCCGTTTGATATTCGCCATATTGGCGCTGTCGGTCGTTATGAGTGTCTACGATACTAATTAGTAATGTCACGCCGCTTACGATGTACACATGACCTCATTTTTTTATGAAAATTATGGTTTTATTTAATTCTTAAAGCAGGAATAACACGGAATTCGAACAAAATTAATTCGTAAAGCAAAAATACTTTAGAGTACTGTACACTTCTCTGCAGCCATTTGCATTATATGTATATCAAAATTAGTTACCTGGACGCTCGCGAGTAGTGCTTCAAATGCACAATAAATTTGCTGTCGAATAGAGAGGTCATTGATTTGTCGCGCACTGTCCATGAATTAGACCAAAATGGCCGTCGTTACTATAGTTACGCGCAGCCCCCCGCTTTTATTTAGACCCGAAAATCTGTGCACATTGATGGTCGATCGCTATTTTAGTTCAACTTATAAACCGCGTATTATGCAAGTTTTAATTATTATACATGCTCCTGTGTTTCCTGATAGCTACAACCTGGGGATCTTTAAGTCAAGAGAGAATAGTTTATTTCTAGGCAAGCGCGGTCCATCGCCAACCACCTTGTCGCTCTCCATCAGGTGAGATAGAGGTCAAACGCGAGCCTATCAAGAATAAAAAAAATGCTCTGAATTTGTACTAACCTCTAAGTAAGCGCTGAGTGTGATGTACACAACTTCTCCGTTAGCGCTGACCCTGTTGAGTAGCGGGGACCCGTGCAGGCTGCTGTCCCAGGCCGCTTCGAACCTTATAGGGATGGAACGGAAATTTTAAAACATTTACATTGATGCTTGTCAAATTTTGTTATAGAATTCCTAATTGATTACTCGCCTCAAGAATCAGATTTCGTCCGAATCTCCAGTTACTAAAGAAATCCATATAAATGTGTTTTAAATATCAACCTTACTGGAATATTTATAAACGAGTTTTTTTTTTAAATTGATCTTAATTTTTGATTGATAGGGTATATGACTTATTCTGATAGTGATTTTTATTAAAAAATTCCGATCGCCGCGTAACCGAACTTATATTTCACTGAAAACCACAATTTGGAGATGTTCTAGTAAGATCTAACAATGATAATAATTATGTAATATAGAAACAGTCACTTTGTATACTTAGGCGTGTCAAGACACCAGAAAATTTCACTAGACACCTAATGATTTCTATGAATAATCTTCTAGATGATTCAACACTGTAATCCATTTGGAAAATAGTAACTCATCAGTGCTACTGCAAAGTATTCATACGGGGGTGAAAATTAAACCATTAATATTAAAGCAAACTTTTAAGTAATTATTTTAAAATGTAATCATAATCGTCGAATTTGCACTTCTATTTTTAACAATAAGTGAGGTATTATTTTTTTACATTGACAAAAGACATGTCCGTACTGTCTGAAGAGCTAACGACTACTTGTCAAGGTGAACACAATTTTATCATTTGCTACAATCTGATTGGTCAAGAGGCGTGGCTAAACTGAGTGACAACGATGAATCACTATTTTCTTCACGCGAACCTATTTGCTAAATATCATTTATCATTTATCCAAAATTTCAGCGTTACAGATCTAAAAGTTTGGGGTGTACATTGATAACTCAGTGAGTGAATTAGGACTTCGCCTTTTATATTTCGCCTATTATTTTATATAGATAACTACGGAAAATCCCAATCTGTTCGAAGTGTCAGCCTTACCTGAACACAGCCCTGTCGTCCAGCGTGGGCCTCTCTCCAGGGAACAGTCCGAGGGACAGCGCGCCGTCCTCGTCTCCGTCCGTCGTGTCTTCGTTAGCTTCGGGCGAGTTGCGGATGCGGCCTGCGACATCACATACTATTGTGACAAGTGACACATTTGTAAGGAATTCGGATTGAACTGGGAACTAGAGATTGTTTTGTTAATTTTTGATCATCAAAATTGGTTGTAAAGTAAAACAGCAATTAGCATTCCAAATATTTGTATAAGGAAGGTAAGCGGTCGGAACATCTCGCTATCTCTTTTCAACGCACGTAAGCTAATGGCGTCATAACGCCAGTACGCTGTAGGTTGTGTATCCTAATCGCTGTAGGTAGGAAACCCCCTTTCCATAAGACTTGAAAGGTTTCTAAGTAATTTATATTGAGCGGATTTGAAAAATTATATTTGTGGTTTTGAATAAAATTACTTTTTGACGCAAATAGTCAAAATTAATAAATCAAGTATCCAATTTAATTAAGAATAACTATGCTTATAATTTTGAGCCCCATAAATGTACAGAAGGCGGCAAATAACTTGAGTTGTGGGGGAAGCTCCTAGCACCCATAACTCCACACATTTTGACATGCTCGAGCAACCCCCACCACAAAAATCTCTAGTCCTAAAGTTATTTAGCATTTACTGTAGGATCATTTATCAGCTTGGGTTATTATATTGGGGTGTTTAAGTTTGAAATATTTGAAGGCTGTAATTTCAAAAAAAAAAATTATTAAATTATTTTTCAACAATTACATCCCAGATTGCCATTTAAGTTTTCAAGTTAACACCTAAATATAGAAATTCGTCTCTTAAAATTGTATTTAATTTTTTTAAGATATGTTCACCAGATCCTCTGCAAACTGCTTATAGCTTAAATTACGAAGTTAATCATCAACATACCAACAACAAGCTCCCTGACGTCAGTCCACTGCAGGTCTTGCGAGGGCTCGTGCAGGATGGTGATGCGTATGCGGCGCTGGATGCCCTGGTGCAGCAGGTACAGGCCGCGGCACGGTAGTTCATCTGAGTGTTCTACCACCTAGAGATGAGAATGTAAGTAATATTTATCAATATGCAGGTTAATTTCATTCCAGGACTTCGAATTGTTCGAAACAGAGACATAATCTCTCCCTCCCAGAGGACAGCTAAAGGATCATTGTGCGTTTTAGTCAATAAAAGTCTTACACTCCTTCCATACGCTCCACTCAGAGCGGGAGAAGCCATCTGCCAGCAGCCAATAATTTAGTGAGTAATGAGTCTTCGTTATTTATTGGACAGTTAGATTTCATTGCTCCGGACCACGGCTTATACCAGGGCCGAGCGCGAGTGCGAGCCGCCGCCGATTGCCCCCATGAGAAGACGGCGGTGCTCCGCCAAAGCGAGGCACACTTTTACCATGTGCTCTACCAAGCCTTCCAGGCGGTCCGCACAATGGTGACACCCGGGCGTTTCTTCCGCTTGAATAAGGAGCAGGAACATCTCGAACCTACCATGCCCGGTGAGAACCTGCTTAGTGTGGAAACTTCACTGCCAGCTGCGACTAGGTTGTGTCTTGTAGGTGTTAAAACGAGTATATTCGCTATGGAAAGGGATTTATTTATTTATTTTAAAAAGTTTATCCACATAACACTGTACTGTCCTGTGTCTGTGTATTTCTTGTTTAGTATAATATAGTGAGGTATACTGACCGCCGGCACGTACTCCCCGCTGGGCGCCAGCTCGCAGATCTCGAACCACACGAGCAGGTCGTGCTTGGAGTGCAGGTGCGACGAGCAGCACGGCGCGGCCACGGCGGCGGCGCCCCACTTGGGCGAGCGCACGGGCGCCGAGATGGGGATGGAGGGCGGCAGCATGCGGCGCGGGGGGGTGCGCCCTCCCACTCCACCGTCTTGTTTCGCGTCCTAGGGGTTAGGCAACATTCACATTAAAACTAGATCTTGTAATAGCTGCTGGAACTGGAAAAGAAATTCCTCCATTCCTCCAAGGAGAAGAATCTTGTTGGCTTAGGCTCAACTCACACTAGCGCAGAGTCGAAAAAGTTATATTTACCTATTGCATATTCACTATTTTCCCATTATTAAGTTTAGAGTTAAGGCGCGCAGTGACGCGTCGCCGTGCGTCACTTACGCGCAGAGACACGTCAGTTGACGAGCACGATCGTGATTTACGAATATTCAAATGTTTTTTTGATCGAAATGCGAGCGTCGTGGACTCCGCGCCGGTGTGAATTGATTCTAAGAATTAGTTGGTAACGAGATTTTTACTCGATGATTTGTCATGCATAAAATAAGTCCACGTCACTAAACACAACTTAAAACATTCAGTTGTCTTTAAGAGACAGACCGCCAAGTGCAAAACACTGAGTTCAAACTTTTTGTTTACCCGTGGTCCGTCTTTAAATGCAACAACTAACTTCCAGCAGCGACTTCACACGCGTGAAAGAGGTATCTTCATACCAACTTTGGAACCAGGTTCATCCCTTAAGGGGGTGAATTTTGGAAAATCTCTAGTGCTCGCCTACGTCATAAAAGGAAACCTTGTGCAAAATTTCACGCTCCTAGTGTCCAGTGAGTATCTCCTTTTATTTATTTAACACGTGATTGTAGTCATGATAACCAACAACTTTTACTATGGGACCAATCCTGAAATCGCGAAAAAATCTGCTGGTTTTTTATGTTCGCCTAACTTGTCAAAATGTACTGAAATTGGCGATTTTTTATCATGATTACAATCACGTGTTTAAGTATCGTTCACTTATTACCAGTCATCCTATATAGAGATAAACCTATGTCAAGATAACATCACAACGTCAATTTATTTGGAGGTGATTTTTCTAACGTCAAATATATTTTCTGTAGAATAAAATTGACAACTGACATTTTTTTATCTGCGTCAACAATATGTCAGAAACTTAAAGTATATTTCACAGACAATTTTTTGGAGATAAAAAAATCAGCTCACACCAACAGACACAAACCAACCATGCGCACATGCAAATAACACCATTAAAGTAGAATATTACGTACAATTCCGCTTACCTTGTGGAGGGGGTGTTGTTGGTAGTGGCCGAACACTTCGAACACGATCGGCTGCGTTTTAATGTACTCCACGAACGATTTTGTTACGGGGACTGTGATCTGTCAACAAAAAGCTTAGGCTAGGAAAAGTTGTTTGGGGGTGTGGTCTCGCGTGCAGAATGGTCGAAGCCTACTGGGGCCAAAGTTTCGCTTCTGACAGGAAGGCTCGGCCCTGGTATGAAAGGCAACGTAGGAACGGGGTGGGTCAGACAATATCTCCCGCTCCACCCAAGGGCGGGAGTTGTCATTGGATGATTTTTACCCACCATTCTGTGGAATGTGCTTTCGCTCTATTTTAGGACCAACACCAGTAATTTGCATTCAAACGAAAGTTGAGCAATAATTTTCCACACAAATAGCTGAATCATCAAAAGGAACATACTCCTGGGATAAATATCCTATGTGCGATTCTAGAACATGGTCTACCCGTTACATACATACAGGTCTACCGCGCCTTTCAAAGGAGCTTGGCTAAGGTGAGTGACAACGATAAGTCACTATTTTCTCAACGCAACTAAACTGTAGAATCAAATATTTTCACAGTTAAGAAAACGGTAATAAACGGTGTTGTGTTATCGAATTATTTGCTTTTTATTTGCAACAGAATAGAACTGAAATAACAGGAAAAAATGACCTGACCTGTAGCGACTAATTTCAAAAATAAAATAGTAAATAAATCTTTGACAAGTTGGCAAAAAAAAACTTCGTCTTAGATTATATTCGATATTGGTAATAAGGATACAGAAAATGGGCACTTACATTTTGCACATGGTAGAATCCAAGTGGTGTGTTCTTTCCTGCATTCTTGACGGGCTCTGTTGAGAACGCATCTTCGTTGCGGTGTAGGAAGCTGAAACAAAACATAACCTTGTAATCTCCTACCTCAAAATCGTACGTGATCATTCAAAACCTTACTACCTGAGTAAAAAATCAAAGCAAGTCAAATGTAGTCAAGGAATAATCAGCTTTATTTACAGTTCTAAAGGAGCTCACGTGTTTAGGAAGTTTCTCCTTCTCACGCCAAGCAACTTTGTACCGTATTCCTAAAAGGACAGAACTCACTTGAACTGGCAGAAGACGTCGGCGTAATCAGTTGAGACGCTATGTGCCTGAAGCACGGTAACTCGGAATGTGAACTCTTTGCCAAGAGTCAGATGTTCGGGAAGTTCTTCTTCCTTCAATTCGGAGGCTAGGGAGCTGTCGCCGCGGCCGCTGTCTGCATCACATTCGCCCATTGCCAGTTCTGTTGGAGAAAAGAGTCATTGGTAATTGTAAAATATATTTTGGACGACAAACAATTGAATGACGAAAAATGGTTTTAATTTAATTGGACGAGTTCATACTCCTTTCAAATAAATTATCGCAATTTTTCAGCATTTTTTTTTAATTTCAACCCAAAGGCTGAACAGAAGAAAACTTCTATTGCTAGATCGCTCGATTACAATAAAAAAAAATACCAAACGTCAACGCGCGATTCAATATTTGTATAGTGCAAAGGTGGATGCTATTCTTAGGCCTACTTTCCAGTATGTGTTATATTTTTGAGTTGACCTAGGTCATAGGCAAAACTAACATGTTTAACAAAGAATAACTTAGCTTGGATAAAGCCCGGACGCGGAGAAGGAAGAATTTCGTACGTTGACCTATTATTACCTATCTGTGTCACTCCCGCGTAAATATAATGCGTCTCGCTCGCACAGATGCAATGGCCTCCGTCATCAGGGGTTGTAAACCCTTTACTGTAAACTTTTTACTGTTATTTTAAGTTTTGTTCTTTTTTGAATGTGGTTTTTTTTTGGTTAGCATTTAGTCACTACAAAAAATCCTTGACGAAATTCATAAATTTAAAATTAATTAAAATCATGATTGTGAATGATAATTTTTATTTTGTTGTCATATTTCTACCGAATTCGTAATTTTAACTCGATTTTTAAATTGTTGTAATATAAAATGCAAATAAATAATTTATATATTTAATAACAATAATTTATTTAATAAATTAGTCACTTTTTTCTCCTTCAAATGTTTAATGTAAAACGCACTTAATATAAAAATGTTTGTGACCACTGTCAGTAGGCTCAAAGGTCATTGTACGAAATTCTTCCTGCTCCGCGACCGGGCTTTAGTATCTTTTATTCAGCTCAAAATTACGTATCCGATGTTATAACACACATAGCTATTGGAAGGTGGGCAAAGATTTCATAGAAACCTTGGCATCAACCTTTATACTTTAATTGGGAAAATAGAGATGAATATGCTGTAGGCGATCCTAACTCTTGTACTTTTTCAGAGTAGAGGCTTGCGCGGGCTCGGGGGTGTGGAATTCAAAATGTGCGAGTATGTTGACGGTAGTTGCATTCACAGCGCTCACGCGAGCCGTGCGTCTACATGTGGCAGGTGGTGCGGGTGTTACTAATGTCTCAGTCTGCCCATGTCAGTCACAGTAATATAGCATCTGTTAGGAAACCACGCAGGCGGTTCGAGACTCGTAATTCGTGTACACGCCAAGACCCCTTCGACCGCGCCCGCCCCAGCACTCGCTAGTGCCGTCTGCTTGATTATTTATGGTGGTAACTCACCTTCAATCTTAATATTGGAGTCAGGCACATCAGTGATGCGGTCGTCGAGGTTGATGGCGTTGTTCTTGTCGACGGCCGACAGTTTGGCGCGGCGCGCCGGCGCCACGTCGTCGTCGAACGAGATCTTAGCTGACTGCTTCACGCCCGCTGCGAATTCTGCGTTGTCTACAAAATCGTTTAGAGTGTAAGAATAGGAAAGGAGAATCATAGAGGGGGTTATAGGCAGGAGTCTTTGGGGCATGTGGAAGCAAGAGTGAGCAAGAAAGAGGAGAGGTAAATATTTATTTTTTTATATTAACAATACATATTTTATAGGGCATACTGTATAGTTATATCATTTGATAAAAAGTTACTTATTTTATTTTTTAATGAAAGCTAAAATAAATAAATGAAAGGGTTATTATGCAGTTTAGTCGAGTACAAGCAAGTCATAGCAAGGTCTTACTTTATTCCACGCTCGAACCTTTGAGTGTTTGCTATTTAGGCCTTATTCCGGCTAAGGTAAAGTTCTATACATGAGATTAACATCGTCTCTGATGCAAGATTCAGGTTTAAGGGCAGTGAGTTCCGCCAGCCGCTCTTTTTCGCGTCACCGCAACGCAACTTTCAGCATTTATTGGCATATCCTACAGGGATAACTAGTTTCTCGACATTTGTGAGTGTGGATAGACGTTTCTCTGCCATAGATCGTAATAAAAAAATGCTTATTTGTTGTTAAGAAGACATTACACTATTTTAAATAAATGGCAAAGAAGATACTGGTTATATTCTTTTAATAAAGCTATGGTATTCGCGCCGCGGTGCACACCGCAAAATTCTGCGTTGCGGCGGGCGGCACTGCCGATTTTAGCCCCTAAGAGTACTTTATTTTTCTTTTAAGATCTTTTACTATATTGCAATAAACGTTATTGGAAAATGACTCTATGGTTTAAACTTCAGCAAGATACAATTCTGTTTTATAAAGACCGAGTTTTATACCAGTATTACTAATATTTTTTGGTCCTTTAATCCAATATCACCCAATAAATATTAGAGTAATTTATATTTCTTTACATTTTACCACACTAGTTTAGAATTATCACAGTTTTTGTTTTTTGTTCAACAGACAAAGACCAAAAATTTCTAGAGGTAGATAATGCTCATGGTGTTAGTCCGTCTCTAGACAATTGTATGCATAAAGTTCAAAATACACAATTACACCTGCTTGTCACTGGCACAAAAGTATGCAAGTAGCAAACATGCCATGCTAACATTCACTGATCAGAACTTGTGGTTCACTGGCATGCAAGTTAGAGTCTATCTAAAAAGCCAAATGACAAGGTTGTTTAAAAGGTCTTGATCATTGTTTACTGATATAACCTTTTAAAACGTGTCAAAAATAAGTTTTTTTTTAAAATGATTTAGTATTATTAGGGAACTTTTTAGCAATACCGAAAACTTAACTAACCTTTTTAGCAATGCAAAAGATTTTTTCAATAAGAATATATTTCGGTCTCTTTAATGATGTTCTTTATTACAAAAGTAGTATAAATGACATAAAAGTATCAAACTATTTCGTAACGACCATAGCCATTTGAGTGAGCACTAAAGTTTCTGTTGCCAGCAACAGATTTTTTATTTCGCTTAAAAATTCCCAAGTCGTTTGACTTTTTAGACAGGCTCTACTTACATTTTAGCTATAGGCATAATTATGTAATAGGGCTTTTAAATAGGTAACTAAATACTAAAGTACTCACTCTTCTCAGCGTCGATAACGGCCTGCACGGCCACCCGCAGGTAACCCTTGACGTCTCCTTTCTCGTTCACAATGGCCACCTTGTGAATGAGCGGAACCGGGTACAGCAGGTTCGATAAATATACGAAGCTCCTATGGAAACAAAGAGAACAAGATATTTAGATCAAGGGACTAAGAATAAAATAAACTTTATTGTAAACCAAAAAAGTAACACAACTTATACATAAACTTAAATCTATAGGTACAATGGCGGTCTTATCGCTAACAGCGATATCTACTAGACACCTTACGGCCCGTTCACGGCCTTGCCGCTGTGAGCGGCAGCTAAGCGCGGCAGCGGCGAGTGGTAAGAACAAAAGCATGAAAAAGTTTGAAACACGCCATGAGTTGCCGCTCATAGTGGCGCGCGCTCGCACTCGAACAAAGAGAAATCGCGCGCTTCGGCCGTGTGGCACCAGTGTAATTATGCTTTAATTTATTAAATAAACTTACCGTCCAACGAGACGGAACCAGGGGAATCTGTCGTAGAAGGGATCGCCTCCGGTGACAGACTCAATGTTGTGGTCCGGCGATGTGGGAGACAACTCGGCCTCATTGTGGTACATCTCGCGCATCAGCTCCAGCCTTTGTCTGGTGAATAAACACGGTACTTTAGGCTTTATACCGATAGTGATAGAAATGAGAGTTGTGTAACGAATTTAATGATAGATTAAAGTGTGTACAAGGAATTTTATATTTTTGGGACCTAGCTCTAAATGTGTTTATTCATTTTGTTGATGTTTTGTGCGTGTATGTGTGCAAGTATCGCTACAAATACTTAGCTACTCTTTGTGAAGCGTTTTGTCACGTAGTGTAATGGTGGGTCCCAAGTGAATTTACATAAAATATAATAAAAGTATCCCAGTAGTTGCACCGTCGAAAAAGGGATACTTTTAATACAGCATATCTTAATAAAATTCATGCAATACAGGATATATATAGGTACATTTACAGGCATTAGCACATTGCAAGCCAAGAAATAATTGAACGCTCAAAAATAAAATTACGTTTTGCAAAATAATATATACAGACAATTTTAGCAATAATCACATGTAAGGTAATAGCCAGATAAATTTGCTATAACAGTCATCGACCCTGTTACATTTATTGACATTCTTCATTTTAAAATTGGATATAAACACGTACAAAAAGCTCTTGAATCAATATCTATCATGACTTTTTTTTTTAATTTTCTAGTAATTAAAAAATAGTTCATTGTTAGTTTTTCAGGTACTTATGGTACCTCTGAGAAAAAGGTAAGAATTTCGGATTTACTTAAAATCAGTGTGTAGGTAGGTATTTACAAGTATGAAGCACTGGTTACATATACTATGTGATAAAATCAAAAACATTTCGTTGTTAAATTAGGCATCGGGTAAGGTAATCGAATAATTATTAACTCATGAGTATCTTACACAAAAGTTAAGGTTCCAAAACTGAAATGTCTTCATATTTTGATCGCATAGTACTTAACAATAAATACAGTTATATGAAGCTAGAACTACACTGCGTACACGTGTGCCACACAAGTTGATCTGGACGCGTCGGTCTCCATACATTTTATATGGAAACTAGACTTGTAGAGCTACACTTGATACACGCCACGCGACGTAGTTCTACGTACAAATTAGGCGCGTTACACGGGTCGGTCTAATGTAGTTCTAGCTTTATGGTACCTACAAGGTGTGATCAAGAATCAGATAAAATATTAGTAATTATATTTAGTATCATTTTATTTCAGATCAGTTTGTTTCAGACATAAACATTTTCATGTACCAATCTTTTAGTCGTTTTATCTGATTGTTTTCTCATATTAAAATGGCGGTGAGTAATCTATTTTCATACAGGTGAGGTCTTTTACACATTTAAGTACACATGGGAATGAAATTCAAGATCTACTATGAGATATTTAGGTAATTTACTCATGTTGGATACCAACTGTGAAGTCAAACTAGCGATATTTGAGTTAATTCAGCAATTTTTTTTTCAAAGTGCTTGCAATGGTGTCGTACAGCATATGCCACTGCCTAAATAACGCTAGTTCAACTATATTTTTAGTACCAATAATTGGTGTGGCAAAGGCATACGTTTCACATCAAGACCAAGCTACATGAGAAGCGTGGAGTCGCCATATAAATAAATCTATATCTGTGATGTAATACACAAAGCTATTATCGTAAACAGGAATATAGCAGCTGCAGATTACAATTAAAATTATTCTACACTTACTTCTACACAAAAGCGAGTCTAATTTAAACCTTATTATAATGATCAAAAGAAACAAAATAAATGGATAATCTGCAGCAACTACCCAGTACACATAGAGGTAAGCTTCGTAAACCTTGTAAATAATGTACAATATACGATAAAAATACACATAATTCTCAATTCTACTGCCACAGTCCATGTTTGTGTGTATGTACATGTTGCAAGCTGTCAGTGCGCATGGCACACGTAAGTCCTCAGTGCAACAACACTGCCATGGCACAGGCTTCCTTCGTGCACAGCCTAGTCAGCCCTAAGCTATGCGTCCCCGGTCTGTCTGTCTTTGAAGCCCGATACGTCTTGATTGAATTTAGCGATGTAACTGGACAACTAAGCCAATATAGCTTGTATGAAGTACAGCTCAAAAATACGTAAGAATTTAATATTTTTTGCCTAATTAGTTTATCTGTCAATTTACGATTGTAAACAGTTATTCTTATTAGACTGTGAGAACAAACAGATCAGTTGACAGAGGAAAATCGCTAAAATGAATCTCAACGTGAGTATGGGCTTAAGCAAGGCGCAGGTCGGCGTTCACAAACCTGGAGGGCAGCAGGTTGGCTAGCGACAGTCGCGTCTGCTGTGCACACGCGGATATACAGTGCAGAATGTCACCGGGCGGGGCCACGCCAGCCTGGCCCAGCGTGTGGCCGGGCATGGCCGGCAGTGGCGGCGGGGCCAGCACCAGTGGCGGCGCTGCCTCGTCCTCCGCGCATGCGCTCTCGTTCATGTTGTATATCTGACGCATGAGCTCCAGCCGATGGCTACGGACAATACAGCCATGTAGCCCGCCGCTGCCCTACCCGACCTATTCCTGACCTATATGGGGTTTTGCGAGGATATGCCTCTCTGTGTGAGAGACAAAATCCTTACGGAACTCCTTCCAGAATATTTAATACTAAATAATAAAAATAAAGAGCTCTAGAAAACTCTAAAACATTTTTCTATTTTTTAAAATAAGAAACTATTATTCCTACGTTAACCTCGTAAGGAGTAGGCATGCCCTCTCATTTTGATCGAGCAAATGATCAAAAATTCATCACGCAAACTTCTTATGGCTTATTTAAGGTGACAGTATAATAAATAAGGTTGAAAATAGAAGATATTTGTTCGCTTTTACTAAGCAAAAATGTATTGCAAAAACATGTAATGAACTCTTTCCATTTGCTTACGTAATGATTTCGTAAAATGAGGGAATCTATCGTAACATTATAAATAAATAGCACGTGAAAATGGGAAATTAAAAAAATAAATAAGCGGCAAACAAAACAAGCTCTAGTAGAAATGGGATAGACATTGCAACTATACATTTAGTCCTATTATAAGAAAGTGTACTTACCGACATACCAACTCAGAATATATATACAATGTCTATAGTACAGATATAACCAACCTTATATACAATTACGTACATAAAGAGTATTCTCAACACGGCACCAGCAAAAAGGTTTTTTATTTAACTCTCGAGGAATAACATATTCGGACGTAAAGATCATAAAACAAAATGCAACAAAATTAACGAAATAATGAATGTGAAGTAATATTTATACATAAAGGTTTCATAGTGGGAAATAATTGAAACAAAACTTTAAATACTCAATAGAATAATAACACTATGCAACACCGAAAAAATCACCGATATTCCGGATGGTGATTCGTATAAAGTATACCTTATAAACGATAGACTACACATTTATATTTAGATATCACATCCCAAAACCGAAATCTCACTTTGTTTACTTTGCGCCACACTTGTTCGAGCGTACATGTTCGATTAGGTAGATCATTAATGTGTACAAAGCAATATTACTCTTAAATCTACAAAATGACGCATTTTTCTGTTAAGTTTCACTTAATTTGTTAAATTTGTGGTCAATTAATTCATAAAAGAGAAAAAAATAGTGCCATTTTCGCTTTAGTTTGAGAGTATTACTAATTTTAAACTAAAATTGAAATTTAAAATCTAGCACTTATTGTGGGTTAATAATATGTTGTTTAAAATGGTATAAATATTTGACGAGTTGTCCTATAGGTAATATTTAAAAACCAGATACTTTTTGGTGGACTAATGCAGTGCTGTAAACCTAAAAATCATGTTGGCGTCTATAACTGCACAACCACTCTGAAAGGTTTTTCAAAAACTCGAAACTTTCAGTGAAGTATGCTAATATGTCATCAGTGGCAATGAAGATAATTCTCCAGACACCTAAGTTGGCTTGATAAAAAAAAATAATTGTAAATGCACTCTCCAAAGGCGGATCTGAATTTTTATTTCTCAAACACTAAGTGGGGCAAAAACCAATGACAATTTCTTTGCTCCTGGCATATGAGCACTAATCAAAGATTCCACTTTATTATATAGCCTTCGTAGTACATATATATCGATGATAGCCTCAGCCCCATTGAAAAAATGCATGGTCAGTTTAATTTGTTGACATTACAAAAAAAAAATCCTTGGGAATAACAAGTTACGAGACTTCTATGAAAAACTTAACATGTTTTCAAATGTGTATCATAAGCGAAGATGCAAAATGTTTTTGAAAATCCGTTTCTTACACTCCCGTTTAAGTTTCTTTCCGTATACATGGGTGTAATAAGTGATGAATACGGTGAAAGATTTCATCAAAAAATTACAGGGTATAAAAAGCGTTATCAAGGTAGATGGTTGCCAGCCATGCTTGTGGACTACCGTAGGATCCTTCAGAGGGACACTGCCACTAATGACTATAAGAGGAAAGCCAATCGTTCAAAAAAAAAAAAGGTTTTTTTTATGTAGAATAACAATTTATGTTCCTATTTCATATAATTTTAAGTAAAATCACTAAATGCCTTTCACTACTAAACTTGATGTGATGTAAAAAAAATATTTATTTATTTCAATTAGGCCTAGGGTGGGGAATCGTAATTACGTACAGTGAACCCAGTGAATTTCTTTTTTTTCTATTTTGTTGCATAGTGTAATCATAGTTACTAGAATAATATTAATGATTGGTAGAAGACTTCGGCTCTGTTTTAGAAACGATATCTATTGTATAACTTGTGAAACAAATAGGTAAGCGCTCTTTAGCCTTACATCAGACGATCAAATTACTTGCATTTGTCACGAGAGAACTCTCTCAATATTTCTTAAATAAAATAATCGTGTCAAAATAAATACTTTTTATCAACATTAACATGATATTTGTCAACATTAACACCTAAGCTTTCAAGATACTTCAAATTAAAAGAATATGATGATAGAAGTGTAGTCCTCTCCTACTACGATATTTTATTTTAAAAAATCTTCTATTTTGATAACTTTTCTAACCTATCTCATATCTCTCAATTTATATTTCTCATCCATCTTCACCTAAACTTATATTATATCACCATTTGAACAGCTAAGAACACGATATTAGTATCGTGTTCTTAGCTGTTCAAATGGTGATATAATCACTCTCATTATTCTAGCCAAAAGGACTTGGATAAAGTGATATTCGATTAGCAAAAACGATATCACAAAGTCCAGAATGTATGGGATTGACATCGACCATTACATTTCGGAATTTACAGAATATAGTCTGGACACACAAAAGTCTATACTAATCTGACTAGCCCTACTTCTGTTCTTCCATTCAACCCCCACCATCACTCCCCACTTACCGTAACTTCTCCAGCGTCCAATAATGCGTGGCTCCGTTCTTAGTGTCGGTGACCTCGACGGCGACGACGGTGGGCGCCGAGGGGCGGTACTCGTCGTCGGCGTCGTCGCGGGGGGCCAGCTCCGCCGGGAGCGGCGAGTAGGGGGTGTCGGTTAGAAGGGTGAACTGGAACTGGACTTTCTTGCGCAGTTCTACAGAGATTGCGTTGGCTTCCTGTTGGGAAAGAGAAAGGGGGCTGAGTTAGTTGCTTGAAACTGTAAATGGCTCTGTGGGATTCCAGCTGAAAATGTACCGAATAAGTTGGCAAACAATTCTGCGTACTATGTTGATGGCCCTGATGGAAACTTGCACGAGCAATACTGTTAAGATGAAGCTGGAAACATTGCTGTTTTTTTTTCTTTTGAACTGGATAGTAATCAAAATAACTCCTTCCGCTCTGCGTGGAGCAAGGAGTGTAAGACTATTACATTTACAACATTATTATTAACATTTTATAATATGTATGTATATATATATATATTCGTTTTATAATTATTTATTTATTTTCTTATTAGTACACCGCAGACTACCCCCTGTATTTATTTTAGTTCTTACGATCCATCCTAAGGTTGTCTGGTAGAGATCGCTTTCAGCGATAAGACCGCCATTGTACCCATAGATTTAAGTTTAGTATTGATTAATTAACTTTCTTGGTGTACAATAAAGTTATATTCTATTCTATTCTATTACTGACTAAAACCGACTTGTGTTCATACAGTTGCCTTTTACGTTCCAGGGTCGCGGTTACTCTTTCGGACAACCCGCAGCGTTGGCAACATTACTTGAAGTTACGTGTGAAACATGTTTACAGCAACACACCATTATGTTGCTGCAACATTTACAAAGAATTAAAATTTCTTTATCTTACAAATAGTCCTTTGGCAACGAATAGTTACGGCTACAGCGACTTTTGGTAGTAGAAAGCTAGCTAATAAGTAATAACCCTCTGATGGCGAGCTAAAGTACTTTTGATAGTAGAAATGATATTTATCACTTTGCCTAGGCTTATATGGATAAGGCTAGGCAAAGTAAGATATATCATTTTTCATGAAGAATGAAGACTAGAGCCGATCCCATATAACCATTTATATGAGATCGGCTCTCGTCTTCATTCTTCGCCAAACGTGAAAAATATAACATGTTATGTTATGTATCGAACTTACCTTAAGGAAAATGGCATTACCCCAGAGGTCGTCTCTCAAGGAGGTGAACTGATGGTACTTCCACTTGCGGAAGGCCCACGCCGCTAGCCCCACCTCGCGAGCCGACCAGCATTCTGTCTCGAACAGTGGGTTAACTGCACAGAAGAAATAAAATTGTATGTATAATCCTCGACATACAAGTTGAACCATCATGGCAATCAACCTTGAATACGCAGTAAACGATTTTCGGGTCTCAAAAGCAATGTGGGTAACCATAGCAACGGGTTCAACTGACTTGTCGCATACTATGTAGGCCTTACCAAATATGTCCTCATCGTTATGGAAGTCCTCAGGCGTGTACGAGCTGTACATAGACATGGTGACGCTCTGCTCCTCCACCTGACGCTGGAGAGCATCGATACGGGCTTCGTAGTTCTGGAACAAGCATTTCATGAATATAGATGTTTGGAAATCTAAAAATTTACCCTAGAACGCTAAGGATAACTCTTCACTACTGTTCAGTTACCCTTAGCGGTTTAGAGCACCTAAGAAAAGATAAATAGAGTTTTTTTTTTGTAATACCTTGTTAAAAAAGATATTTAAACTTAGAAGCGGGCTTGCGTATACTCCAGTACGCATCGTGAAATGCGGAACCATACATGGACACTTACGTAATAATATAGCCGAGGGATAGTAAGGGTTGATAATGCAGCTATAGTTGTCTCCAGATAACTTGGTTGGCTGTATATAATTTTGTACAACAGGTACTCGAATGCACCCGAACAGATGGGCGAGGATTGACACTCACTGGCCGCTGATGGATGTCGACGACACCGAAGTCGACTGCGGCGTAGGTGGTGTAACGATCTTATTATGATCGTGTGGCCAACTTGGCTACAGATCACTCAAGACAGAGGATATAAGTTATGGAAGGAGAAAGAGGCCCGGGGTTTTGCCCAGCAGTGCGGCACAAAATAAGCTAAAGGCATTCAATACACTTGCTTTATACTTGAAAATACACACAAAAAAGGTTTTTTTTAACCTAAAATTTTCTTGTAAACCTCACCTTACGCTGCTCCTCAAACTGCTGATCCGCATGTTCCTTCTCCCTGCGGAACTGCTCCTCGAGAGCCAGCAGCCTCTTCTGCATCTCAGCCTTCAGGTCGATGCCTTGCTTTTCCAGCAGCTCGCACTGAGCGTAGTCCCAGTCCACGTTGTTACCATCAGCGTCGGTACTGCCGGCTGGGTAGAAAAATGTGTAGTTTAGTAGCATAACTTTTAATGTTCCCTCTGTTGGGACTCAGGCCTCTCCTCCTCTAGGAAAGGGAATGGGCCGTAATCCACCACGCGGGCCCAGTGCGTATTGATTGGTTGATCGGGTTGGTTTACTTAGTGTTTTTGTCTATTTTGATATAGATGGCTAATGCCAATGGAGATTAGGTAAATACGTAGGAGATGTAGTGCACAAGTGTGTGCGCAAACACAGGTGTACCCTGTTTCTCCGTTTTGTAATCCGATGGGATGATAATCCCACACGACCGGAGACAAATCAGTCGCCGGACCAATTGGTTTACGTGCTTTCCGAGGCACAGGGGTGTCACACTACCCATTTTCAACTACAGGTTGTACTTCAAAAATTCCTAGTGAAAAAAAAATCCAATAAAAATTTTGTTCAACCTGGTTTTAGAACCCCAGGTCCCATAGTGAACAGGTTTTTTTAGGTACCTTTCTTTAATAAACAATGAATTGTTTTTATACGCGTTTCTGCATACTATTATTTTCAGTTTGTATACATTTAAACCTGTTAATTTGTGTATTAGTTTAGTTGTTTGTAATTATTTTATAATCAGTTGAAGTATGTAAATAATTGCACACAAATACCAGAAAAGAGCAGTGGTGGCCTAGTGGTAACGACCCCGACTTGAGTTATAGACCGTGGATTCAACCATGCGCATTACTTTGTATTTCATCACAACTGCTCTCAAAATCTTGAAGGAAAACATCATAAGGAAACCAGCATGTCCTAGAATCAAAATTTGAAAATACGTGACATCCACCAATCCGCACTGAGCCGGCGTGGTGGATTACGACCAATTGATTATGGTCTTAGGGTGGAGGCCTGAGTCCCAGCAGTGGGCACATTAAAAGGCTGATTTTATATTTTAAGGTTTAGGATAATGTAAACATTGTTTTCGAATTGAACTTACAATCGTTCTCAGCATTGCTGGCAGTGTCAGCGAGTTCCTTGTTCTCCTTATTGACAGGTTCCTCTCGCGGCTGTCCGGGGTGCGTGAAGCGGAACACGTGGTTCTTGCCCAGGATCACGCGGGACCCTGACTTCAGGATCACTGGTTCAGTGACCTGGAAACAAAGCACTTGTTAGAAGTGGAGGCTGTTAGTACTCGGAAATATAAATTGATCCAAATTTTGACAGATTTTAGTGAAAATTAAAACTGTTCTATAATTTGGACCTTATTTATGTGCATTTTACTGAAATAAACTATTAACTTATTATTTTGTTTATTATAATTTATTAAAAAAAATATTATTCTATTTGCATCATAATCAATTTGTACCTTTGAGCGAACATATGAAATGAAGACCTCTGTCCTATTTTTTCATTTAGTCCGGATATTTTATTGATAATTAATAATTATTGTAATTATGTATTTCCCTGTATTTATTTTTATACAATATTTTATACTAAGCTACAATAATAACACTAAAAGGAAATCTTTTTCTTATAAAAGCTTTGGTTATAAATTAACCAGATAGTAGTATTTCAAATATTAGTATGAAGAAGAGTGGAAACGTGCTGGTGTATATATCGCTATCTCTTTTATACACACGTAGCTAAGGCCATAAGTGGCTGTGACGTCACATGTCAGTATAAGCATTCATTGTTACTAGACAGTTTCTTTTCTACCAGATTTAAAAGGTATCCAAGTTATTTAATATTGAATGGATTTGAAAAATTATTTGATTTGCTTCTTTATTTTGAATAAAATTATTATTCGATACAAACAATAAAATATTAAAAAACTACTCAATTTTGCAAGGATCAAAAAACTTATTCTATATATTGATTATTAACTGGATGTGTTAAGTATGAAAGTAGTCGCTGCATTTGATTTTGTTTTCCCTTACCTCGCGTCCATTGACATAGATGAGCGCGTCTCGATGGGGGATGAGCAGTATAACTCCGTCCGTGTTCTCGAAGATGCAGTGCTCGCTCAGGATGTGCGAGCCCGACAGCTGGATGTCCTGTAGCACGTTGGCTTCCGAAGTACCCACGCGAGTCACACCTGCGGACAAGAGGAAGATGATATAGATTTTATGATAGAGAGAGATTCGAAAACTGAGCTTGTCAAACAACATAATGTTTCTTTCGAGTTGGTAAATCATTAAATAACTTCTCTGGGTGAAGCGGGATGGCGTGTCAGACTTTTACCGACTAAAGCTAGAACTACACTGCGAACACGTATGCCACATACGCTGATCTGGACGCGTCGGTCTCCATACATTTTATATGAAAACTAAACTTGTAGAGCTAAACTTGATCCACGCTACGCGATGCCACGCGACGACGTTCTATGTACAAATCAGGTGTATTACACGTGTGGGTCGATCTAATGTAGCTCTAGCTTAAGACTTACCTGTGTTCCTACATTTGTTCTTTGTGATCCCATGTAACGGAAACTCTTTCGAATATTCGCGAATCTCAAACCAACACAATTGAATACGGCAGAATACAAGTAAGATTGAACAGGATACCATAAAAAGGTGACAGCGACGTTTTCATCCAATAGAATAGAATAGAATAGAATAAACTTTATTGTACACCAAAATATGTAGTAACAATTTACAGGAACTTAAATCTATGGGTACACAGGCGGTCTAATCGCTGACAGCGATTTCTACCAGACAACCTTAGGATGGATTATAAGAACTTTAAAAAGAGGGGTAGTCTGCGGTGTACTACCAATATTGAGACTAGATTAATCATTGTAATAGCTACTTAGTCTATTTATCAATTAGTCTATGGGTTGAGATTAGTGGTCGGCGTAAGTAGTGCTGTTCCCGGGATTTCGAGATTGCTATCTCAACATCGATATACCTTTTGAATACCGGGAAATATTTTAATAAACTTTTAGCGTTTCTGTATGAAATATAATTTTCTCTATACAAGTTGAATTTTAAGTGCACAAGATAATAAACATATATTAAACATTTTACAAAATTAAGGAAAATATTCCCGAGGACCTCGAAAACCTCAGGGCATATCTTACCATCCTTTATGTAGTAGATGAGGCACTCGGACAGATTGGGGTCCTCGTTCAGGTTGACGAGATGCGGCGTCTTCTTGGGCGAGTAGATGCCGACCGTGATGCCGCCCTCCTTCACGGCGAGCCCCATCTCCGCGAACACTGCCTCGCGCTGCACGCGGATCTGTTCGGTGCGCTTCAGCTTCTCTTCCCAAGTTTCATTCAGTTCTGTTGATGAAAAAAAAAGGTTTTATTCATTTATAATTTGTATTAAATCAGTCTATCGAGGTATTTTCGGTTTAATTGACAAGGCGACTTCCGAAATTCGACTCTACTGTCGATCATGTCTACTCCACTCCTATTGGTGTGTGTCTATCCCAGTGTGATGTTATTTAAACCCATATATTTCATCATCATCATATCAACCGAAAGACGTCCACTGTTGGACATAGACCTCCCCCTAGTGTCGCCACAATGAACGGTCCTGTGCGTCTTGCATCCATCGGATTCCCGCAACCTTCACCAGGTCATCGGTCTACCTTGTAGGAGGTCTTCCTACACTGCGTCTTCCGGTACGCGGAAATATATTTTAAATCAATCATAATTTTTCATATCGAACCAGTAGTTAGGACACAAACATTCTTTTCAGCAAAGAATATATTAATTAGTCACAAGATCTAAGGAGCCCTGTCGGAGTCAGTGTTTCTAGGAGCTATAACCGAGGGGTTTTTCAGTCAAGAGTGAATAGGTTACTTCGAGGCAAGCGTACTGCAACGTCGACCACATTATTAAAAAAATGTTGTAAAAAGACAGCCTAAGCGGAGGGCTCATATTAATTGACTTTCTGAAATTATCATTTGCTTGTGTCATGTTCCAGGAAGCATTAGTAATTATCCCATATATCTATGTATTTATAAAAAATACTTACCAGCAATAAGTTTTTCAGAAGCCTGTAGCTGATCCACCGCCTCTTCGGCGATAGTCGTAGCTGCTCGGGACAACTTCGGGGATAGCACCTCTGCCTCACTCTTCTTACGTTGGGGCGAAGAGTTGTTCTCTTCTCCTGTTATCATTGTAACAGAAAATAATATTAGTTTTGTAGAGACAGAAATTTGTACAGTTTAGGGAAGAATGGGTATATATTATTTAACATCAAATTCAGCCATTTGTAGACTGTCGAAGATAGGTTAGGTCTTTATTTTTTGAGTCGCTCTGTGATGTCATCTCCTTTTACAATTTTATATTTACTGTAGATTTGTTTAATACCTATTTTTGATTATGTCGGTAATATAACTGATAAATAATCTATGATACCTGGTTGCGCCAATTTGCTATGATCCGCGACTTTGTTTTTTGTAATTTATTTTTTTGGCCTAGCAATCCTATCCCTACCGTATCCGCTTCCCGCACGACCTCGAGAGAAATGATTTGACATTGACGTTTTGTGCATTGTGAATGTGACCGCACCGCTAACACGCCCGCTCGAAATTACAAGAAAATTGACTATTTTCGTGATCCAATCATTCAGAGACTCAACAATAGTACAGTGTAGTGCAATACAGAAACTGGCAGTGCTTGAAAGTACGAAGTTCGGGATTCGCCGGCCGGCGCCATGTGGAACTTTCGAGGTTAAAGGTCAGTCCTTCTAATACATTTATCCCATTAATAAACGCTAGACGCAGTACCTGCATATTGTTAACAAACCTTAGATCGCTTTTTAAATCTACAGTCCACAAAGCAAAATTCGCGCAACCATTACTTTTTGGTCCATACGAGCCGGATCGTGAATCATTTTCTTGTAATTTCGCAATATAGTATTTGTTCCATAGGGAATAAACGCAACGCGCCTGTTTACCTAGATATAATAGTAGAAAACCCGCATCTAGGCATTTAGGCAACTATACGTTATTTCGCTCGTATAGTTAAAGAGTCATTGATAATTACGGTACCTACGCCGTCAACCGCACCGCATAATTATAGTTAGCTACGTAAATATCAGCGTAGATATAAATCGATCGCATTCTTTTTCTTGACAAAATTCATTCGACCATCCTACAAATTGCATGTAGGTAGACGCATTTCAAAAATACCCGTTCATTGTTGAGTGAATATTTGTAGGAAACGGATAAACCATAGATTATATAGACAGGTTATTCCGTTCGTTCGCCGTTCGCTTTGTTGTTTACAATACTACCATATTGTTATCTGATAATTATCGCTTACTTAATAATTCGTTAAGTGTTTGTTTAAGTGTATAGTGTGAATATATCAAGACAAGATGTCTCTTAAGGGAACCAAGGTTAGTACTGATTTAAAGGTTCAGTTAAAGCTTTTATACGCTGAAAGGGACTCACAGTTTTCACGTGTTCAATCAATTTGTGATAAATCTTTGCAAACCTCGGATCTGGCGATTAGAGATGCTTTCTTGTGTTCGTTGGAAACTTTAGATAGTTTGCGCGAGGATTTTAAATCTACAATTAAGAATATAAATATTTTAGAGTTGGAGTTAAATCCTGATTACTGTGTGAGTTATCAGGCATTGTCGTCCTTTGATGACTTGTATTGTCGTATCAAACGTATTGCTAGGAGTTTAGAGACTCCCCCCCCCGCGAGTGGTTTGTCCAACCCTCCTCGCGAACGCCCGCGATTGCCGCCAATTCAAATACCTGAATTTGATGGTGACATTCGAAATTGGAATTTATTTATAGATAGTTTCGAAAATATAATACATAGGAACACATCGCTGACAGATCACGAGAGATTGCATTATCTCGTAGAAAAATTGACCGGTAAGGCAAAGGCTGTCTGTGCTGGAATTACGTTTAGCGCTGAAAATTACAATTTAGTTTTGAACACTTTAAAAACAAAATACGAAGATAAGCGATTAGTAGCTACCGCATATTTAGATCAATTATTCGATTTGAAAAGTTTTTCCGTTTGTAACGATCATAATTTAGAGAAGTTTTTAAATATTTTCGCATCATCTGTTCGTGCAGTAAAGAACCTAAAGGTCAATGACCTCTGTGACTTTTTGTTTTTGTATATCGGTTTAAAGAAATTAGATCCTGAAACTGTTCGTCTGTTTGAAACGACTCAGCGCGGTAAAGAAATACCTAAGTTCGAAGATTTAGAATCTTTTATTCGCGACCATATTAAGGTGTTGCAGCGCACGTCGGCACGTCATGAAGCCACGAATAGGACAGGTTCCGATCGCCGTATAGACGCGTCATCGAAGTCAGTCAAGACTGCACATACGCTAGTTAATACCGCCTCAACACCTGACTGTTCTCTGTGTAAGGGTAGCCATACACAGCTGTACAAGTGTTCGGAATTTCAGAGATTATCGCCTAGTGATCGTTACAAGTTTGTCCGCACTAATAATTTGTGTTTTAATTGTCTAAGTGACAAACATCTGGTTACGTCATGTAACAGTGGTGGTAGCTGTCGTAAATGTCTAGCTAGACATCATACCTTCTTACATTTTGAGAGTAGTAAGCTGCCATCGCAGCAGCAGCCTGCGCAGACGCGCGACGCTTGTGACGCGCGGCCTGCTGCAAGTGCAAACGACGTAACATTGTGTTCGCTTTCCGCCGCTGGTACTCAAGTCACTACCGTTTTACTTGCGACCGCGCAAGTTGTCATTGTAGATGCCTTTGGCAAACCGCACACCGTTCGAGCGCTACTAGATGGCGCTTCCCAGAGTAATTTTATTACTCGGGATTGTTGTCAACGCCTTGGTTTTAGTTTTAATAATTGGTCATCCCGCTCAGAAGTGAAAGGTTTTGGAGGTTTAAAGGCAACCATTCACGGTTCCATTAAAATAATATTTAGTTCACGTTTTAATCGTAATATTTCGTTTGAAATGGATTCGCTAGTCGCAGATAAGATTACGGAACGGTTGCCCACGGTACCGGTTGACACGTCCATGCTGACGGAGTTTAAGAACTTGCAGTTAGCCGACGGAAATTACGCTTTCCCTGGAGATATCGATCTATTGATCGGTGCTTCGATTCTCCCGCATCTCCAGTTATCACGTAAAATTCAAGGTCTTCCGATGTACCCCGCTCCGCACGCACTGGAAACAGTTCTCGGGTTTGTTATAGTTGGTTCCGCACCCGCTTGTTCAGTTAGTTACTCGACTGTGTCGCACTGTTGCACCGTCGAGCCGCCGCTTGAGTCTACCATCCGCAAGTTCTGGGAGATTGAAGAGGTCAATGTCCCGCCTATTCTCAGCCCTGAGGATCAGGTCACTGAGGAGATTTATACCCGCACGACTACTCGTGATAAAGATGGTCGTTATGTTGTCGCGCTCCCTTTCAAGGGTGATATTTTTTCGCTCGGTGGCTCCCGTGCCTCCGCAGAAAAACGCTTTCTATGCTTGGAACGTAAGATTCAAGCTGAATTGTCTCCGGAAAATATATTCCATGTCGCTGGAACAGAAAACCCAGCTGATTGTCTCTCACGTGGTTTGCTTCCCGCGCAAATTTTAAATCATCCGCTTTGGTTTTGTGGCCCTCCCTGGCTGCATACCACTCCTAACGAGTGGCCAAATGCTCCGTTTAACCCCGCTACTGTTTCGGAACCACCCGAGGAGAAGAAACATACGCTTGTAGTATCAGTTCCGCGTGAAGAGTCAGTTGTTTTGTTGTTGTCTAATCGAGTCTCGTCTTGGTCGAGACTATTACGCTGTGTAGTTTACGTCCTAAGATTTTTGAGATTATTACCATCGCGTGGTTCTATAATCGCAGCTGATTTGGATAGAGCTGAATCAGTTGTACTTCGAGAGTTGCAGAAATTTTATTTTTCAATAGAATTTCGTAGTTTAGAATCACAAAAACCTTGTAGTCGCGCACTTCAGCATTTGAAACCATTTTTGCAAGACGGACTCATTCGTGTCGGTGGCCGTCTGCGAAATGCTAAGTTAGAGTTTGAACAAATGCATCCAGTAGTTCTACCACGCAGGGATCACGTTTTGGATTTGTTGGTGGACTATCACCATAAGGTGAATTGTCACGCTGGTCCCGATTTATTAATGTCCATTCTTCGACAGAAGTACTGGATACTTTCCGCTCGCAATTTGATACGCGCTAGAGTGCACAGATGTGTGCCCTGCTTTAAGCTCCGCCCGCGTTTCAACGCGCCGGAAATGGCCGACCATCGTTCTTGTCGTGTTGTACAGACGGTGAAACCTTTCATACATACTGGGACGGACTATGCTGGACCGTTTAAAGTCACTATTGCCCGTGGTCGTGGTATACGTTCCACAAAGGCATACATTTGCCTATTCGTTTGTATGACAACTCGTGCGGTTCACATAGAGTTAACCAGTGATTTGAGTACGCAGGGTTTTATGTCTGCATTTAAACGATTTTTATCTCGCCGTGGTCCCGTTAAGCGCTTATACTCTGACAACGGCACAAATTATGTTGGAGCGCGACGCAATATTTCGGAATTACACACATTCTTACGCTCCAAGTACTACCAAAGTGAATTCGCCCATGTCTTAGCTGAGAATCGCATTGATTGGTGTTTTAATACGCCAGCAGCTAGTCATTTTGGTGGCAATTGGGAGGCGAATATTAAAAGCCTTAAGTCGCACCTGTTTCGGGTCATAGGCGAACAGATTCTCTCGTACGAGGAGTTGAGCACTGTACTCGCTCAGGTAGAGGCGTTGATGAATACGCGTCCGTTGTGTCGGACTTTGTCTAGTGATCCATCGGAGCCACTAGCGTTGACGCCGGCTCACTTCTTGACGACGACTCCTCTTAAATATTTGCCCGCTTTAGATGTCGAGACTGACAAACTGCAGCTTCACCCGCGTCACGCTCTGCTAGATAGCTTAGTTCAGTCCTTTTGGAAGCGATGGAGGACAGATTATCTGCATACGCTGCAGTCGCGTCCAAAGTGGAACACTCCTTCAGATCCAGTCACAGTCGGTACTGTGGTGATACTGAAGACTGAGAGTGCGCCTCCTCTGCACTGGCCTCTTGGTGTAGTGGAAGAAGTTTTTCCGGGTTCGAACGGAATAACGCGAGTCGTAAAAGTTAAAACCGCAACTGGATCGTACCTGCGTCCGGTTATTCGCCTCTGCCCTCTGCCTAATCAGTAGTAGTGGCATAGTTAGTTATAAGTTGTTTCGCTACCTAGTATTGATAGTTTAGATTAGTAATAGGGTTTAGTTTCGCTTTTGTTTTTTTTCTTTTCTTTGAAGGTAACCCTTCAAACCCGGGGGGAATGGTTGCGCCAATTTGCTATGATCCGCGACTTTGTTTTTTGTAATTTATTTTTTTGGCCTAGCAATCCTATCCCTACCGTATCCGCTTCCCGCACGACCTCGAGAGAAATGATTTGACATTGACGTTTTGTGCATTGTGAATGTGACCGCACCGCTAACACGCCCGCTCGAAATTACAAGAAAATTGACTATTTTCGTGATCCAATCATTCAGAGACTCAACAATAGTACAGTGTAGTGCAATACAGAAACTGGCAGTGCTTGAAAGTACGAAGTTCGGGATTCGCCGGCCGGCGCCATGTGGAACTTTCGAGGTTAAAGGTCAGTCCTTCTAATACATTTATCCCATTAATAAACGCTAGACGCAGTACCTGCATATTGTTAACAAACCTTAGATCGCTTTTTAAATCTACAGTCCACAAAGCAAAATTCGCGCAACCAATACCAACAATATCACCTTTTGATTTGAAGCATGCTTTTATATTTAGTTAAATATGTTCGATTTTTAAATCGATATCTACGATTTTCTATTCAAATTTAATACTGGATAACTATCTATAAAACACGTTAATATTGCACTAAGTGAGTACTAGTGCAAATTAATGTGCAAAATCACGTTTTAAATTCTCATCGTGCAAACTATTTTGCACAGACCGACAAAAGTCCACAGTAAATGATTTTAAAAGTGATTACAGGTACTTACTACACAAAATAAATACATCAAAATTATTCTATTCTGACACAAATATAATGGGAAAACATGCAAGGCTTCTGAAGCTAGGAAGCTTTTGTAGTAGCAATGCAATATATTCACAATATAATAATCGATTGGCGACCAAAGAAAAATTTAGACCATAGTATGGTGGGAAGTGAAAATGTTGGACCAATGTAGTTCATCTTCCGATGCCAATGTTTGTGATATGGCCGCCAACGGACGGTTTGATACCCACCCGATTATACAATCGATTTTGAAGATGTGTGAACTAAATTAGAACTAAATGAAGGACTTAATTACTGTTGCAGATATTGTCTCGGTGTTGTGTGAGCTTAAATGTTAAACATTTCTGTTAAGTTTATAACAATAAGAATAGAGTTTTAATTTTTTTTTGTTCCATGGCGTAAAGTGGCAATCAAAATCAATTGTTCTCATAATGCGGGACTGAGCATTTAAGAATAATAATATTTTATTAATAAATAGATTTTATATGCGATAAATAAAATGCTCAGTAAAATACATATCAGCACACCAATTATTTGCTACATACATACACTATCTGAATATAACCATGTTCAATAGTGTTCCAGACCAACACCAATAGAATATAGTGATAGATAAGCGCAATTATATATATTTATAGTCATATATATTTATGGTATGACCCACACCATAGTTCATATAATATTCATATGTATTCGTGAAGTGATATACTATATATTGTATGCCTACAAACGCCACAAGCGCTGGACAAGGTGCAAAATAAATTTCTTTTTTTCATTAAAGTGTTAGGCTGCCAGATCAATTTTATAAAAAAAAAAGTTCGCATATTTTTTTCGTGTCTGGCAACCCCGATTCAAAATGGAGGCCAAGCGTACAGGTGGGGTGTACAGATGCAAAAATGCGCAAGCCTCTTTATCATTGTTATCTACTTACTGGTAGGCTCTTGTTTCTTTTCATATAGGACTTTACCATCTGGTCCTAGTTCGTGTGGGTTTTGGAAACAGAATGAAGTTTTAGTATCAGGAATATGAGACTAAGTTCACTGGCTATATTTGTGGCGGTTATCGTAAGTGGCGTGGCTTGTTCGCTACGAAAGTAACGCTCACACAAGACGGTCTATCATCTCAAGACTAACAACCTCACTCACTCAAAAAGCCGAGAATAAGCTGTTTCGATGGTCGGTAGACAAACTGACTGGAAATTATAATTACAGCAACATTCTTAACTTCATTAGTCAATAGTTCTTTTTAGCCTAGCTTAGTAGATGGCCACTTTTAGCAGCATCACCATGTCAGACTTAATTCCACAAAAACTTTTACTAGCTATTAGATTAGCCTATTGCCGGTGAGCTTTTACAGTATAAATAAATGTATGTAACTCATTACAACTATGGGAAGCATTTGAGTATCCTCCCTCAGAGATGACAATAATATGTGCATCTGGCGGACAGTAGGCCCCGTTATCATCTAGCTGACTGCTTTAAGGTGAATGCTCTCAGGATAGTCAGAAAGTTTTTGCATTTCGCAGGTCAGTACCAAGTTGTATGTTAATTAAAATGTGATTGGTGACCGAAATAAGTATTTATTTACGGAATTATAATCACTAAAATCATCAATACAACCTTCTTAGTTCATTGAATGACTATTTCATGAAAAACTCATTCAATACGGCAAATAAGTTGAACCAACTTGAGACCCGAAATTCGGTTACTGCGCATTAAATGTCGATCGCCATTTTGGTTCAACTTATATGCCGCGTATTGTAAGCCCAGGAAATTTCGCGAGCTACCTTGGAGCATTCTTTAATAGAATAGGAAAAGATCAAGAAACCACTTCAATTATTATAATTAATTTAAAATTGTAGCTTCTTACACTTAGAAAGTTAATTTTGACTAACACATAGTCATTCTCTATTCTCTCAAAACATGAGTAAATCGTCAGTTTACCTACCGACCACAAAACAAACCTCAAGGCCCCACACACACAAAGACCTACCTTCCTCCACTTCAATGCCCTCAGCCTTGAGCAGTTCTCGCAGCTTGAGGATCTCCTCCTTGAGCTCTCTGATGAGCTTGGCATTGGCGTCCTCGTTGACCACGGCCTTGCAGACGATCTGTTTGGCGCGGTCGGCGTATCTGTGGGTAAGAGGTGGGTTGTTAAAGTAACTCCAAATCTATACTTGACTATCGTAATCTATAATATTAAGGTGTCCGAGTTGAGCGCAGTGGTGGCCGAGTGGTAACGATCCCGACTTACGAGTTGTAGGTCGCGGGTTCAAACCCAGTCAGGCGCATTACTTTGTGTAATTAATTCATCCCTCGCCACAGCTCTCAAAGCGGTTAAGGAAAATATCGTGAGTAAACCGGCCGGCATGTCTTAGAACCAAAAATTCGAAGACATGTGACATCCACCAACCTGCACTGGCCCCGCGTTCGATTTCAGCCCATTTCTTCTCCTAGAGAGGAGGCCTGAGTCCCAGCAGTAGGAACATTATAAGGCTGATGCTATGCTATGCTAAGCTGAAAAGTTTGTTTGAACGCTCTAATTTCGAGAATCACTGTTAGTGTTAGATTTGATCGACCATTTATTGAGGAAGGCATAGGCATAACCATATAGCATCATGCTATGACCTACGGGAGCGGAGCAGTGACAAACACGGATGAAACCACGGCGGTCAGCTGGCAAAAGAATAAAATTGTCCAAAGCATCACTACGAAAAAAAGTGGGTAATAAACTTCATGACAACTTTTTGATAGGCTTTTTAAAGGTATAAATTGTAAAGGTAGCAATATTATAGACCTATTTTATTTAAATCGTGTTAGGAGTGTTCTACTAGGGGATATAACATCACGAGATACTTTATGCGTAATGTCTGGACACCTAGCCATATTAGCACATGTCTGTGTAACAGTTTTATAAAAGACATTTTATGGCGTTTCATGTCCTTTTTAAAAACTAGCATAACTTAGGGCTAAATTCACCAATAAACTAATCGCGATTATTTAAAACAAAACGCAGTTAGAGCGTATAGACTTGATTATATCATCATTTTGCGTTTCACCGCTATGAATTGAATCTACTTTACGCTAAACTCAGTTTCATTTCTTTTGTTTTCGTTTTTAACTAGATTACGCTGAGCTCAGTTTAGTTGACCTAAGTTTTTATAATGAATGATGAAAACAGCCCTAATTCGGTATTTTATTTTAAAACTAGATTAAATGATAAATGATGATAAATGGTAAATGATATTTTATTTTGCAAATAGGTTCTCAAAAACACTCTTACACGTCAAACGATTACGTCACGATTAGTTACTGTGCTTACCTGAGTGTGCTGAGAGTCTCATCAAAGTTAATATCGGCTGGTGAAATAGCAGCTATCATGGCGGTCTTGGAGTTGCCTCCGAGATTCTCTCGTAGCAGCCACGTCAGCACAGAATCACGGTAGGGAATGAAGTCTGCCTTCTTCGATTTCTTGCTCTTTGACGCCTGGTGGAGAACGACATTTGTTATAAAGCACAGGTAGAAGCGAAGCTGACGGAGCCATCGGGAGATATCCGTTTAAAATTGGTAGTGTTTCAACCTTCAAATACAATAACTGATGTAAATAGAGTGTTTATGATTTTAAAAACTATCTTAAAATCATATTTCAACATTTCAACTAAAAAAAATTGATATTAAACAACATCAAAAATTAGCCTCAAATCGAATGGTGGCAAAAAAAGGTTGTATGCATCGGATTTGATCTAACCCAGAATCCGATACAAAACGTATTGAAAGTGCGCCTAGGCAAATATCTAAGTCCCTCTAAATTCTCTACTTAAGCGTTCAAGAACTAGAACTTACTAAATGTGAAGCCTGTTTTTTTATAATTGCGCTTTGATAAGATACAGATATTTTCCGATAGCTTTTTTATACGAATAAGGCATGATCTAAGTGATGTATTTTAACTTAGATCAACCAGACTTAAGCATAAGGCCACGTACAGACGGTCGTGCGAAGACGCGCTTTTTATAATCTTTAATGCTTTTACTAAAGCATTACTACATAGTAAATTACGGTCCGCTCTCACTTCAAGAGACGTCAGAGGCCTGGCAGTGGGAATATACTGAGGCTAAAAGAAAAAAAGAAAGGAGAAAGCTTAAAATAGCCTTTATTGTATGCACATAAAGCACATTACCATCGCATGATCGTCTGAATTAAGGCGAAAAGCCAAATATTGCATGTGAATCTATGGTAAAAGAAATTGGTTTTAAAATATTCCAAATTTAAATTGAATTGAAGCAACGGTAGCCTATTGTCTAAGGCGTTAGTTAGGCAATTTTGAGGCCATGAGTTTGAAGCTCACAATGCGGTGAACCCACTCTTAGCACAAGCATATTTAGCTTATTTGTAAGCGAGTGTCCTCACTGTTACGTGACGAGAGGGAATAATAGGGAAAAACCTCAGTGACAAACGGACAAAAGGCGACCTTATAAGGCTTCATTTTAAGGTTAAAAATTCAAAAATGGATTTACAGCATTTTGACAGTCCGACATGATCCTTTGCTTTGTATGTTTAAGCAATTCGTTTATTCGACCGCAAGAATGTCGCAATGGACGTTATCGAAATATCAAAATGGAATCGCTTGTCACTTTCAGTGTATTACGTAATCGTAGTGCAGGTATATTATCACAACATGCTCAGATTAAGTTGCAGATGAAAAAAACTTATAATCGTTACGAAACACTAGGAACACTCGCTAAAAGGGGGGGTTAACAAAATATTAGTAATGTGCAAACACACTCCTAGTACTCTATTAGAGAAACCAAACTCACCGACTATATTATAATTTCCACGGAGATACGGGGCATTAAAACAAACGTGAATGTTTTGTTAGTTTAGCATACATCTACGTATAAGGCACGGTCCACTAGCAGATTTAGTGCTGCAAGTATAGTTTCATTAAAGACTTGTACAGACAAGTTCTATGCACAAAGTTCTAAGGCAAAAATTAAGAAAGAGATGGCGTTATACGAACTGTATAGCTCCATCTCTTTTGTGCATTGTAACTTTCAAAACTGAGTATTAAATGGCAATTGTCAAAGTTAGACCTTGTGTCCTTGATGTATTGTATATCAGGTTAATTTTTTATTAATAGTTTAAAATGTCTTTCCATGTAAATATTAATGCATGTGGATAGACCTTTAAAATATGTCTACACAATGCATTTTGCGAAACTAAACTTGCTTAATCAAACCTACTAGTGCATACCGAAGTTTACTTTGTTATCTAGAAAATAGCATCAATCATTAAAAATTACAAGAATCTTGAGGTCCGTTGGAAATTATTTACTTAAAAACTATGTTGGTATATACAGGTATCTAAACACAACACCCAATTGAAGATAAAGTCCGTGAAATAATCAAAGAAACACACCTCTAGATGAAGACTCCGATAACACCATAAATACCCATTTGGAGTACGTAAACGATGTTTTCAAATTCCCGTATCGATTACACGGAGATAACTGCCAACCGTTTTCAAAATAAAAATGTTGATTACTCCAGCTGCAAAACTGGAGTAACCAAAAATATGCTTATTTTCAGGGTTTTAATAAAGATATAAATTTATTTAACACACTTTAAAAAATATTACCTTTGAATATGTATTATATTTTAAAGTGTGTTAGATATTTATTAAAACCCTGAAAAATAATCTTTTTTTTTTTTAAGTATTACCTTTGAATATGTATTATATTTAAAGGTAATATTTTCGATTTCTGATATCTTTCCTAAATATTAAAATACAAATTTATGAAAAAAAAAAGTTTTTTGAGGTACCGGAGTATTCATCTAAGGATGCAATGAATCTTTTGTAACAACTTTGCCTGTCTTTGATCAGTCAGTTCAGCCACCAATTATTCTGACCAACTGATCTATTTTCGCAGCATTAGCTATTTATTCATTACCCTCATTTCAGTATAGCTAGTGCCGAAAAATCACAGTTTCTGTTAGTTTCATAGTTATTTAGCATAGATTCGTTATTCTATACAGAATTCGTATATAAGAATTAGCACCAACAGCCAACTCAGAAAACTTATTCCGGTATTAGTGATGACACTCATGATTTATGGCACTAAGAAGTTCACTTTTCCAAGCAATTTGGCATCTGTCACTGTCATTTTAAATTCAAATTTTATAGAATGTCATCACTGTTAAAATTAGTACATTTGTTATTATGATCTACATTGGACAGTTCTTCGCAAAATTAAAGAGTTCTAATACATATAATGATTGCAGAGATAAATTGCAGGAAAAATATATTAGTAGTCCTTTATTTTGTGTAGTCACCGAGCTATGGTTACGTAACCAGAGAGGCAATTCCCGCAAATAACAAAGCTTTTTACAAGCTTTTATTTGATTTCGTTTGTATGATGTTTGTAGTAAATCTTGCAAATGGACTTTTTAATAGTTACGCCTCAGATACATTAGGGGACCAAATATACGTAACATATGTATGTAATGTGTATGTGTGTGTGTGTGTGTGTGTGTGTGTGTGTGTGTGTGTGTGTGTGTGTAATGTGTGTGTCATTATGACAGGCAACGCTTTCAAATTGTCCAGCAACTTGTCTCGCGTCACATGAATGCGTTGTAAAATATTGCGGCACGCTAGGCAACGTTGCAGCGTCACGTAAATTGAGTGTTATACGTCTTGTTATCAAGATTTACTCTATCATGTTTGAGGTCTTTGGGATGGTCTTGATGAGCACTATACCGCACAATAAAAACTTGTAATAACTTATTTACAGGAATTCTCACTGCTCATTTGTGACCAATTAAATTTTTGTCTGAAGAACTGTCCTCTAACACAGAGCTACTATACAACCACCAAAAACAAAACAAATGAACTCACAATCTCAGCAAGCGCAGAGATGACTTTTCCGAGGGTAGTTAGTGATTTATTGATGTTAGCGCCTTCCTTCAAACGTGTTCCTTTGGCGCCTGTGGAGTCCGCTCGCTCGGACCCAGCTAAGTCCACGAGGGAGATTTTGGACACCTGAAAGTGATGAAGATAGTAAAGTTTTTATAATTAGCAGTAAAAGGCCTGTAATGAGCGAGAAGAAGCCCAACGTTGGGTAATAGTCCCAACGTTGGGCTTATTCTAAATGTTTTTTTTTTGTTTATTGAGGTAACTACTAACTAGCGATACATAAAATATGTAATTCTATTAGGTATCGATTTAGAAATTTTTCTCTAACTTTGTAATCAAATTTTCCCTTTGTAATCAAATTTTGTTATTAGAATAAAGAAAAGATTAACTGCAAGTCATTTGCTAAAGTTTGTTTTTGAAAATTAACATACTGTTTGGTTTTAATAAATTTTCTGCAGAACAAAATATATAATTTAGTTTGCTAATCCTGACAAGGAGTTCACAACACGTAACACAGAATGACATCTGGTTTTAGCCTTCTATTTTGTTTTTAATTGATATAAACCAGTGAAAATCCACCAACCAAACATTACCCACCACCAGAACCAGTGAAAAGTTAACAAATGTAGATGGTAACACTAACGAATTATTTGAAAGTGGAAAGCAAATGGCAACTAAAACAACACAGTTGAGTTTAGGTCAGTTAAAGTCACTTCCTTTCGCTCCAACCAGAGACAAGTTATTAGATGATTTAGCACTTCAAAAAAGGGTAATGTTTCTTACCTTCTCCGACATGAGGTTGGTGGTCTGGTCATGCCTCTGTTGTGTGAAGAATATGGTGAAGACAGCGTGAGAACGGGACGAAGTCTCGTTCATGTTTGTGGCTGCCACAGTTCTGTCAAATTTTAAATTGAGTGATGAGCATCATGAAGTCGCAGAGAATATAATATACCTTAAAAAAGTATTTGTGACATGTTTATCAGTAAATATACAAAAAATAGAATATTAAATGTGAAAACAATATCTAAATTGGTAGAAAACCAAACGAGATACTATCACAATTTTAAAATGTCTCTTTAGCCACAGAACAGCTAAGATACGTTTCTACGGCGGCCGTACGGGTTTCATGGCTATTGACGTCAAAGACTATGTGGGAATTCTCTTTCATCGATTTTTTTTTCATATTTGTTTACCAGAACTAAAAAAATATTTAATTGATATAATAAAAAAATTTGCCCAGGAGTGGGACAGAACAGGCTAATAAATAAATAAATAATAATATAAAAATGCATACACATGTTAGGGTGCCTTCAAATTAGACGCAAAGTGCCAAGCGCCGGCAGCGCGGTTGTAGCGCTGCCGCCGCGCTTATTTGTTATTCCATTTAAATAAAAAACGCGCGACTGCCGCGCTATATCCGCGAGCCATTTTGCACTTTGCGGCTAAAATGAAGGTACCCTTAGTACAGCACCTAAGAGTATTACAGACACCTTTAATAATATGCGTTCAGATTTTTATGAACAAGTTTTGATTCCCTAATAGTATATTTTTCGGGATCCCAATTACTGTAAAGTACGTAGAAGTAGTAACATAAGGGTCCTCAATCCACGACTTGCCACATTTTAACCGGATAAGCCCCGGCTTAGAAAAAGGTTTGGCCGAAACGGATGGGACAACTGGCCTCGAAGACAAAAATTCTTATATTTTTTTAATTTAGTATAATAAAATTGTACATATCTGAATTGTTTATCGAGTGGTGAAGACGATAGCGTTTTCTGACGGAAGGGTCTCACATTTCTTGTTTTCTATTGATAGGTTCGCGCTTGACCGCTATCTTACCACATTCAAATAAAATCACATCCTTCTTACCATTGAATACTTTGCAAGAGTAAAAAAAGAAATAAAACCACCCTGGCTAAAATCTATCTGGAAACAAAAGCCGATACGAAAAAAAGCTAATCCTCACCTAGCTTTGTTACCCTCATCAATGAGGTCGTAAATGTCCTGGTAGGACGTGACGGCGAGCTTGCTGAGGTCCTCCACGTAGGGTCCAAGCGCTGGATGCTCGCGCACTCGAAGGTTCCCTTTGTTCTTAGGGTTCAGGAGATCGCGGACTCGCTCGCAGTATATCTCCATGTAGGATACTTCCACCTATTATTTCGGGTAGAAGAACACGTTAAATTAAAACAATGTTTGGTTTATAAAATAGTACTGCCAGGGCAAAGACTCTCCGTGACCCTTAAAAGCACCACTGAAAGAATAAGAGACGGTTTTCGGACTATCTAATCTATCTATCCTATATTACGCCACGGCAGGAGGCGACGATGAGTTCCCAACCCAAAAAAATAGATATTCAACAATACTGTGGGTACATTTGAAAGAATTACCGTGGCCCTAGAACGCAAAAAGTAAATGAAAAAGTATATACTCCATACGTTTAGGTACTTAACCACGGTAATATTATCTATACAGTATTGTAACTCGGCTGTTTCTTTGAAATAAATACCTACAGCCGCGCGGTACGTAAACATGCGATAGGGCTACCCGCCTCCAGCATTTTAATTACATTTGTCTACTTTGTGTTTCCATTTAGTTTGGTGATTATAAATATATTTTTTTATATAAACAAATAAAATACTTTGTGTATTGAATAGGATTTTTTTTTATAAAAATGCATTTTTTTATAGGCAGCTTTATTTCAAAAACCATATTTAAGTTTGAATAATAAATTGGTCTTATAAATTTGCGACCGAAAAATATTTGCGCCTCGACTGAGACGTACGAAATGCTTTATTAAAAATCCTCATTCTAATATAAAGCGTAATTTAAAAAACCAAAAACAGACAATATATATATAACAAGTAGGATTACTTGTTATATAAAATATGTAAATATGTACTTGACTTCTTTTTAGTGAAAAAATCGCGCGGTTATTGTTAAAAAAACAGCATACAGTCCGTTCGTCACTGCGGCACAGTCACGACTGTTTGCTTGCCGAACGCATGCTGAGATCGAGGCGCGTAGGTATAGCTCGCGCTTCGACCGTTTGTATGAAGTTGGAATACTGTATAGATAATATTACCGTGACTTAACTAAACTTAAGTTTTTTTTTCTTAAGATTTTGTTTCAATAAAAACACATAGCAAGATGTAAACAATCGTGCTATGTCTTTTTATTAAAAAAAAATCTTATTTTTTTTTAAATCGTATAGTCAAAGATTATTTAAATTTAGTTAATTAAGGTAATTACATCGGTAAATAGCTAATTGTAAACATTTTTGGATAACATTTTTAGATAAAAGACTGTGAAGATCGTTTACATTTAGACAGATGGAGTATAGGTGGGTTCCTACTGTCAGTTACTAGTCAGTAAAGTCTGATACACACACCCTAGAACGGAGAAGTCATTTTATTATTCAACACTAACATGAAGTGAGTAGGTATCCTATGTTTTTCAATAGGGATTATTGAAAAATCAACATTTAATCGCGACCACGAAAGTCAAAATAATTCCGGAACAACAGTTTCTCTTGCTTGTGAAACACTAATTACATAAAAGGATATTTCCTTCTTGTATTTCGGAAGTGTTATTAACCTTAAATAAACTCAATTTGAATTGCTAACGATATAATTAGAATTAAAATGAATATTCATGAGAGTTGAATCCTACTTGCTTCACTGAGAAGAACGGTTTATTTTGGACTTTTTTAACATCATCTTTATGACATCTGTCACTGTGGGAAGCATCAGTATAACCCACGAAATTCAAATTTACTTCAGTTTTTTTTTTTGCATTTTGTAGGTCTGTGTCAAATTGTGGACAGACCAGCTCCCCTAGCCAAGTTACAATCGTTTCGTTTAGCGTGAATGTTTGCAGTTGGCCACGCTCCAATACCTTTATTCTCACGTCATCTCAACAAAGGAATCGGTGGCGTGGCCAACTCCAAGCGTTCACGCTAAACTAAACGATTGTAACTTGGCTAGGGGGCTGGTGCTCTGTCTGGGGGGATTTGTGCCTGTTTGGGGAATAGGCTAGCTGATCTTGAGCGAGCCTATTCAAGGGACTTACCCCCGATTTCTGATTTAAGCATTTGAAGTTGAGAATTACTCAAACTCTACTTTAGCCTGTAAACCTGTCAAAATTTGGCATGTAAGTATGGTTTGAGACGTTCTTAACTCAAAATACTTAATTCAGAAACCAGCCATTAAACATACTCGGTGATACGTAAGTATATGCCATGGGTACACCGTTGCCTAACTCTTGTTCTAAAGGCCCCATTAATAAGTTTTGCAGGAAGATTTTCGGATGAGTCATAAAGTGCGAGAAATAGGTCACAACGCTGATCGACGGGCGAGTAAAATCGCGGTCTTATGGCTATTCGGTAAAGCTTGTCTCATCATTTCAATACGAGCGACAAGCCTGGCTCGCGGCTCGTCGTTTAAAACTGTTTTACTCGTTAGTCGATCAGCACCAACGAGCCGCGCAGTAAAACCGACGTTCTATAAAACCGCGGTATTGGCTCGTACGTTGATCACCCACTTTACAATATCACCTTTGTGACAGCATGGAGTCAGTTATGCCCGATTAATGGCAAAGTCTTCTCATCATCTTCTTCCTGCACTCGTCTACTTGGAGGTTGGCGCAACATGTTTTGACACGCTATCACTGACTCCATTTTCTTTCATGTCACAAAATCCATCCATCTTTTCTTTGGCCTCTCTATCCCCTCTATTCATCCTCATGTATATTCGTATACATATTCATAACTCCTTTGGTAACATGCGTTTCATCCCTCCTCTTGAAATGACCATATCAAGAATTCAAGACAAACGATTCCCTGCCAACTTTTTGGTCAATGAGGCCACTTTCAAACTTCCTCTAATATACTCATTTCTCACTTTATCCATTATCGTCACACCATTCATCCATCTTAACCAAATCTCTCTTCTATTACATGTAAATGAAACATTACTGGCCAACTATGAGACCGTACTATACATCTCTCCCTTCCCTTTCAGAGAACAGGGGCGGGCAAAGTAATGCATAATTCATTGGCAATCCTCATTTAATAAATAAAGCACAGTCTAACTACGTCCCACAGTGTTCTGACGTTAGTTGTAAAGAAGGGGGGTGGGCGGTGTGACGGAGTTATTTCTTTATATAGATCCTTTACGTAAGTTCTAACAGTTTTAAAAACGTTTTAACTGTACACTCATGTACTGAAGTACACTGTGATTTCAATTATAGAATAAACTATAGTTCGATAAAGAACACATTTCATGGAAGTGGCTAGAAAATAATTTTAGTATCATAAAAGAAATGGTTGGTAATTAGTATCGAACGCCACAAATCATTGCTCGATAGTGGAAATCGCTTATCAACCTATCACAAAATTTTACAGAAGGAACAAAAAACTGATAATACGAATTACCTATATAGGGTGACTGGTAATTAGTGAACGATACTTAAACGCGTGATTGTGGTCATGATAACAACAACAACTAACAAACAACTTTTACTATGGGACCAAGCCTGAAATCGCGAAAAAAATCTGCCATACATTTTGACCAGTTAGGCGAACATAAATGTTCTGAACTTGGCAGATTTTTTTCGTGATTTCAGGTTTGGTCCCATAGTGAAAGTAGTTTGTTATCATGACTACAATCACGTGTTCAAGTATCGTTCATTAATCACCCTTTAAATATCTAATTATTATGATTCTACTTCATTTATTCTCTTAATCGGCGAAAGTATCTAAATTCTACAATTTCTGATAATAGGTAGCCAGCGGAAAACCACTTCTGAGCAAAACCCTCTATATACTCTTTTCATTTTTCCCAGTTCAGCGTCATAACTTTCCAATTCCTAACATAGTGATCAAGTTCTACAGTACTAACCGAATATTTGAGGTCATCGGAGGAAGTCTGTCTGATGCGTCTGAAGAGATCCTTGCAGATCTGCGGTATGATGCCCTCCTGGCCATCCTTGCCCGTGCCCATCATGGTATAGGACTTGCCCGCTCCAGTCTGCCCATATGCAAATATGCATATGTTGTAGCCTGCGGAGGAATAGATATTAGTCCTTAGTGCTTTTGTAAGAAGGTAGAATTTTGAATGTTGGATCACGTTTTGGATTGATGCGCTTTTATTATGATTGGAATGCTTAGCACAGATTTCAGTTATGGGCATTCACTTTTTAATTATCGTGGTTAGTTTTGTATAGGCTGCTGGCTCAGTGGAATGTACGTATTTTAATATTCCTAGGTCATATAGTGTATTTTCTTTTTTATTATTTTTATGTAGCTTCTTTTTTTATAACGCACTGTAGACTTTACAGAATAATAGATTATTTAGTGTGCTACTGCGCTAAAAAAATATATACAGCTTGGTTATCTCTTGGAAAGAAAGAAAATTAGCATTTATTTATTATTTTAATGCATTGTTTTAATTTTCGCTTTACTGCCTTTCTCATGAAACCGGTTTTTGGAGCATCGGTAGGATGCTTTCCAAGTCTGTAACGGACATAGGTGAAAACAACTTTTGTGTTTCCTAAATTAGGATTTCGATCAACTTATTTTTTTTATTGTAGATATTTGATGCTTTATCGACTGGTCTATGCTGTCATATATGTGTCGTATAGTTATAAATATTGTAATAAGGAAACATTGAAAGATCAATATAGTTTTTTTTTAAAGAGTAACTGTGTGGCTTCTTAGTGATTCTTCTCCATAGAAAACGATCAATGTACAACTTTGAACCTTTTATCATCGTTTTAAGTATGATAGCTAGTAGAGTGGACTGCCTTGTACATGTATCTTTCTATTAATGCCCACATGAGTATTGATACCTCGATTCATTAGTCAGGTGGGGGGCGAGTAGATTAAGGTTGTATTACTAACACTAGTTATAAGTTTTTGTACTACTAACAAATTGGATCCCAATTATCTTGAATAAACGTATTATTATTTATTGTTATTTTATAAATGAATATTTGTATTAGTAAGACTAGTTTTACATTGCATGTTGTTGTTTAATGATCTAATTCCAGGTAATAATGATATAATTACTTATAAATCAATAGATATTATCTTAAATACTGAGAATATCAATCGCATTGCAGTTTTAGTTTTAATTTCAATTACTTATTTTGTTGACAAATATCAATTAAATTGTAACCAAGTGGGTGTATTATTGGCGCTTACATAATAGGGGCATAACGATGATTTAATTGAAACGACAGCGCGTAAAGATGGAAGTTTAATTCATTTTTATCTGTTGAAAAACCTAACAGCCAGAAGAGTGGGAGCCAATAATACTACGAGTATTTATATAGTATCGATAGGCCTCATCTTTCCTTTACTTTTGTACTTAGCGTTTGCTGGGAACGCTAACAGAAAAACCACAACCTACAGGTTCACAATCGCAACTAAATAATCAGTAAATAAAGCAGCAATCTTTTCAGTAAATAAAGTAACAAAATCACATCACAAAGTAGATCACGGAGATACGGCGATCTCAGATGCACAGATATGGCGATTCACGAAAAGAAAGTGCAATTATGTATGTGTAGTTGGTGAAAGTAGGAAGGTAAGTCAGTATGATGGTCGTTACCGTCGAAAGCGTGCTGTAACATTTCCTCTCCGATGTCTTTGTACACCATGATTTGTGAGGAGAACTCTGGGTCATTTGGCTGTAACAAAAAATATAATATTAAAAACAGGCATTCAATATTCGATCAGCTAGAGAATAAAAATAACTAGTACGCTTCACCATCAACGATTGCGTCATTGCTTACCATCAGGTGGGGTTGCAGATCATTAAAAAAAGTGAAAAAGGTTATCTGCAATTTTGGCCTTTTTTGATGAATACTCCACAACAAGATGAATCTTCCATTCTATTCTATTTTTTACTAATGGCAAGTGGAACCGATGTCGTTTATTCTGCCAATATCTAAAGTAAATTGAGAATTTTGTATATTATTAGTAATGAAAAGAAAACGGGACAGCAATTGTAACTATACTATGATTTTTTATTAGACGAAGTAAAGTGACAGCTATAACAATGGTTGTTTGACAGTTGGGCATTGTTATTTGACAGTTGGGCATTGTCCACTGCTGTCACTTTACTTCATCTAATAAAAAATCATAGTATAGGCATACAATTTTCGATTGCGACGGTTAAACTTTATGCGTTAGTACTCAACGCCTTAAAGGCGGGAACTTAAAATGACAGGCCGTGACTGCACAAACTGTCATTGCTAACTCTATCAAAATATAAAATGGTGGAACTATAGGATGGCAAGGCTGGCAAAATGCTACGGGCTTCCAGTCCGATGGAGACCCCAGTCCAGTGGGTTCCGAGAAGCCGCGTACTCAGAAGAAGTAAGCCAACCTATTTTATATTTATTAATATTCCGCCCCGTCCAATGAATTTGCCACGGCCTCATATGATATATGCAGTTACGTTACGCCACTGTGAATATACATATATATATTTTAATTAGCCTATACTTTCCCACTGTGAATATTACATTATTAAATTTTATGATTAAAACCTAAACTTAACCAAATTAAGGTTACAATCCGAAAGGAGCAAAACTAAGTAAACGAGATTATCATATCAACGTGTGAGAGGACCGACTCCTAGCAGACGCATACATTTGGATTAATTAAGCCCATTCGCAACTCCACTCGTTAAAATTGCTAATTAAGTAAACGCTACTGCTCTTTGCCGTTAACTTCGTTTGTTAAACGTGCGCCACTTTTTTGTATGAATGCTGATAAGGCTGCCATTTATATTTAAAATAAAACCGGAATGAATTAGTATATTTTGATTTAAGTAGAGAAATTTGGTCATTGCGACCGAGGTGCCAGTGTCAATGTTATGGAGCCGTGTGCTGCAGTGATAAATCACGTGTATGAAACGACATTTTTAAATACATTTACAAAGAAATCAATAAACGGGGGTTAGCCGGCGATAGGCTTGATAGGATAATTACAATCAATAGTAGTGGAGGCGCGCTCTCGCACTTTTCCGCACTAGTATGGAAAACATTTACGAAACGATATAACGGGATACGAACGGGTTTACAAGACTGAAGAAGTAATATTGAAAAAGTATTGAAATAAACTGGGACTCAAATTCGAATTAAATTCAATACATCGCCACCAACACTATTATCGATTTTAGCGTTGTGATATCGATTTTAATTCGATTTTTAAATGACCTAAGCACGCAGACATAACATCAAGCTTAAGTGGGCGGTAGAAGTGCGAGCCAATACCGCGGTTTTAAAGAACGTCGGTTTTACTTGCGGCTCGTTGGTGCTGATCGAGTAGCGAGTAAAACAGTTTGCAACAACGAGCCGAGTAGAAAATGAAACAAACACGACGAGCCGCGAGCCAGGGTCATCGTTCGAATTGCAATAATAGACTGGCGAGCTTTACCGACGAGCCTTAAGACCGCGGTATACGCCCGTCGATCAAGGCCTTTAAAGTGAACGTTTATCCTAAAAACGTATGGGCATAGAATTTGAACTTTATCATGAATGACATATTAAGAGTTTTTTTTTTTACAAAAAATCATCCCTTAAGCTGCCGTTTCTCAGGATTCACTGTATTTATAGAGTTTATCCCTTTATCTCGTACAGAATCCATAACACTTAGTGTGTGTGTGCGTCTCAATCATCCCCCAGATCAAATATAAAATTGATTTCCAATACGAAACCGTATATCGTAGTGAAATTAGACCACAAAGGGAGGTACCACGATTGAACCCAAACGTTAGTGGTAATAGCCCCTCTATTACGTAGCTTTAAGAGCGATTTTCGCAAATCGAGTGTTGTATGTGCAACAACGTACGCATTAATCATAACGGCGCAATCTCCGTGCCATCACCTGGACGCGGTTTCTGCGGTTTTCCTTCATTTGCCTTCTGACGTTTGCGTATAATTATTTGATAATTTATATACACACATACGTTTTATGTAGTGACGTAGGTATTCATTAATGTTAAACGGGCTCAAATTAATTTCAATCACCAATTTAATGCCTTTGGCTCGATTAATCGAATCGCTAGGTTTTAATTAGAATTAACTAATTAATTTGAGACTACGCAACGATACCTAAGCATTTAACCTCATATCATTTTCAGCTGAAAGACGTCCACTGTTGGACATAGGCCTCCCCCAAGCGTCGCCACAATGACCGGTTATGTGCGTCTCGCATCCATCGGACTCCATCGACCCTGACCATAGGTCATCGCTCCACCTTGTAACCTCATATGAATACTGTGATATCGAAGGAGATCGATTGAGAAACGGCCTTTGGCTGATTAGACGAATATAATTTTGAAGATATGTGTTACGAGTAGAATAGGGTTTGAATTTGATAGGAAAATAATTGAAATTGTTTTAAGTCAGTTTTTTTAATGGACCATGAACCAACCTATAACCTGTACCTTTTAATTGGATAACGGGTAGTTCTTGCCACAGTTATTGCAGCGTTTGACAAACACTAAAACACGTCATCATCATCATCTGCTCTTGTATCATGTTATTTAGGGTCGGCGCGACACATTTTTTTTTTTCCACTCTGTCCTGCAACCCGTCACGCTGGAGCCAAGGAGTTATTGCCGGTTCTTCTCAATAGGAAACGATCAATTTGGAACCGTGCACTAGCTTCTGACATTTTATAAGTGCTTATGTGAAATAAAAATATTTGAATTTTGCTATCACTTTTTTGTTTCATGTCACTCCTCACAAAATCCTTCCATTTTTTCTTTGGTCTGGCTCTCCTCCTGACTTTTTAAGTAATATGCGTCTCATACCATACCAAAACAAATGATTCCCTTTTGATTTTTCAGTCACCTGAGCCTCTTTCAAACTTCCTCTAATGTACCTACTCATATTTCAGTGCATCCATTCTCGTCACTCCACATATCCATCTCAACAAAATCCCATAGCCAATGGACAATTAATCCGATAACAATATAGTCTGTATCCAATATGGCTGCCGTCCAAAACCGAACAAGCACTAACGTTGGCGGACAATCGCATTAACAGCTAGAGCCGTTAACATGTGAATTGATCGACTAACTAGCATGATGATGAGGCCATAAAGGCATTACGATCTTTAGGAAGAGTAGTCATCACATTAGCATATTGTACGCGGCATATAAGTTGAACTAAAATGGTGATCGTTGCTATGGTTACGCGCAGCCCCCTGGTTGTCGCACTTCTATTGAGACACGAAAATCTGTTTACCTTACGTGCCGCCAATAATACTTACTTCTGCGATTTGTTTTGCCCGCGTGAAAGTAATAAATTATCTCAAAGAAAAATATTATTTCAAGATATTACTATAGTTATAGTTCTAAACCATGAAGTTTAGAACTGGCTGGCCTTTCATCGTGAGTGGAATGCTGACCCGAATGGTTATCATAGCACTTAACATAGCCAACTACTTTAGTATACAATTATTATAGTATATAATTTACGATACACCAAATTCTACGCTCAGGGTACGCTTTTGTACTGTTTTAAGCACTTTCCTGAATTCTAGGCCAAAAATATTGCACTGAGTTTTGCAAATAGACACGCTAAATAAAACCAAAATCTTATATATCAGGCAAAATCTATTAACATTGGTTGGCCAAAGTTCTCCAAAGATGCTTAAAAGCCATACAATATTAAGACATTTTTGCTGAACTATACCTATTCGACGCTTTTTTTCTGTTTGTTTGTTTCAATAATGGTTACGTCTCTGTGCCAAATGATCATGTTTTATTTCCTTCTATATAAAATTTGAACGTTATCAAGAGTAAATCAAGGGCATTACTGACAAGGCTGCTATCGATTAACAATTACAATTATACTGGAGTACTCCACGTGTGAGACCACACGCACAACACACAACAAAGGCCTCGTGTACAATTGTACATAAATATGCAATCAAATAACCATTTTAAAATAATCGTAATCTAAAATACGAGTAATATTACAAAGAGTAAAGATTAAATTTTTTGTTTGTTTGTATGCTAACTTCAAACTGTTTGACCGATTCCAAAAATTCTTTCACTATTAGAAAGCTATATTTTCGTTGAGTAATACAGGTATTTTCATATTTATTTTCTATTTTCCTGTGGGCGAAGCCGCAGGCAGAAGCTGAGGTACTAATAAATATCGGCGACAGGATCTTCAATAACCAATATTTTATCCTGTAATCTGTAGGTATCTATAGCATGTTTGTTTATCTGAAAGAGTCCCCGTGGCCGCGGAACGCAATTTAAGGCAACTGAAGGAATACGGTGGGTTTTAGTCAGTAAAAGTCCGACGCTGACGCTCCACCCAGAACGGGAGAGGTTATTATTATATTAATTAGGTTGTAAGTAACAACAAATACACCGTTAAATTTTGATCGTTTTAATCCCGTGGAGGGTCAACCCAGTACATGGAACACTATCGATTTGTAAAGATAAAATAAAAAAATAAAGTACTTTTTTTCTAAACCTCGAATTAATATAAGCATGTACGAAATCCGAATCGACCCTCCACGGGATTAAAACCATCAAAATTTACGGGGTATAACGAATGGACCATTAAAACACATTCAATGTTACTCAAAATCAAAATGGTAGAACACTATGTTTGTTTATCAAAAAGGAAAAGCAAAAACAAACCCATTTTACGTAGTCTCTGGTAGTATCAGACCAATGAGCACTACTGCATTTTAATGGATGAGTATTTCCCAATACGTACATACATTTGTAGGTAGTGCAAAACCAATAGCTATTAGAATCTCGGACTTTGATTAACTGCGGTATCGCATCTCCGGTGCAAGGAAACCGGAGCCACAGGGAGCCAATCTACTTACTAGTACTATTGATCCAACGGCAACGCGATTGGTTCCACAACGCGTTTGAGCAAGGTTCTCTGCGTAAATGTTTGATGTCGTATTGATTTTGTTTTGTAGGTATATATTTAACAGTTTGGATTGTGATTTTTAAAATTGGAATGATTTAAGCTGAAGAGAAACTGAACCCATGTATGCAACGTATGCTACGCATTATAACGTATGCTACGCATTATGACTTACGTGGGACGCGTTGCGAATTGGTATATTCAAGAGTCTTGATATCCGAAGGCGTAGTATACGTTGGTTCAGTTTGTTTTAGCTTTATTGTTTATTTTTTAAAATAGGTTGCACCAAAAGTTACTTTAAAGTTTTCTCAAAAAACGTCATTATTTCTCCTCATATGAACCTATGCGGTAGCGTGTGTCATTAAAGAGGTTAACCGTAACTATAATTCTTAATCACCCGAATTTCAGCGGTTTATGTTATAGGCATCTGTGACGTCATTGATCTGCCATCAAATCTGAATCTGAATGAAGCAATGATTAATAAACTATCGTTAAAGTTAGTTAGTGCAGCTCAAGCTTAATTTTGCATAATTGGCTTAACTCTGACTTACGATTCATAAAGAACTATAGAATACACATAACGCATGGACCCCAAATAAAATCGGACAAGGGCAAAATAATGATGATAATTAAATTTTAATAGCACATAAAATGCAATAATTTATTTCAAACAAAATGATTAATAAATTACTCATTTCTATGAACGGAAGGAAGGAAAACAATGCAAATTAATTATTGTGTGTGTTGAATGTCATTTATTTCCTAAAACGCAATGGCCTAATAAAACAGGGTAATACAAATATTTGTTATCTAACCAATTTATGACTGAGGCAGCAGAAGTTAAAATAGATAGCAAATATGACAATGTGCATAATCTTACTATCTTCTGTCAGCGGCTTCGCCTGCGTGGAAGTTGGGATTTTCATATACTTTAGATTTGATCAAGCACCACTATGCTCCGGAGCGAGGAGGAGTGGCAGGCTGTCGCCTCCTTCTGCGAAGCAGTAATGCTAGCAAAGGAGGAGGCCGACCGCATCAGGCAACGGCGCACACGCCGCCGTCGCCGCCGGGATTCCGATCCGGATTTCCGGCCACCGTAGGCGCGGGCTCGCGGACGGCGGGCAATAAGTAGCTCGCTGTCCGTCCGTCCGGTAACAGACCGGTCCGAGCTCAAGTTGTTTACGGCGCGCACTGTTCCCGCGCGCCTCAAGGAGTTGTCAGCAAACTGTAGGGGCCCAGCAGGCTTCGGCCCTGCTGGGCCCCTACAGTTTGCTGACAACCCTACTGGGGCCAAAGGTTATGTGAAAATGTTACCCGGGGCCCTGGGACAAAGGCAAAGAATGGAGCAGGGTAGGTTTTTAGTCAGTTAGAGTCTGACACTATTTCCCGCTCCACCCAAGGGCGGGATTTGTCATTGGATGATTTTACCTACCATAAAAAAAAATGTACTTTAGATCCCAGTTTCATACCTTTAGGGGGTGAATTTAAAAAAATCCTCTGGTCCTCGCCTACGCCTTAAAAAGAAATCTTGTGAAAAATTTCACACTCCAAGTTCTAGTAGTTTTGCCTGGGCGTTGATGTGTCAGTCAGTTTCTCATTTTGTATATATACTCTTAGATAAATACATAAGCCTCTTGCTAACCCTTTAGGAAACACCGTTATGATGTTATGTTCCGTTTTGATTGTAGCCGGGTTACGATTTTTTTTATTTATATAAACTAGTTCTTGATTGCGATCCCACCTGATGGTAAGCAGTGATGTAATCGTTAATGGTAAGGCGCACTAATTTATTAAGAGCCTATTCACTCTGGCCTGAAGACACCTAAACTATAATCGGACGGGAAGACCGCAGCAGGCAAATTACAAATTGCTATACTCATAATGCGAAAGCCTGTTTTAGTTTGTCCTATCAAAATATAAAAGGAATACAAAAGTTACTTACATTGTGAGACCAGTATGAGAAATCAAAGTTGAAGCTTTTAGCGCCATCCTTACTGCCAGGGGGTGCCTTCGGGTTTACTATCACTGTAACAAAAGAAAATAAAGTTCTTAGTATGAATGTATAGGTAAATATATATAAATCCAAAGCTAAAGCGAGCGGAGGGAAATTAGAGAATTATCCTTAGAAAACATATACCCGGAATTAAGAGTATCCTCCTTGCTATTACACACACACTTATATTTGACCGTGAATGAGTAACAAATATACACACACTAGCTTCTGCCAACGGCTCGCCGGCGTGAGAGTCGATTTCTCCATACAAACTTCCAAACCCCGTTTTACCCCTTGACGGGTAGTTTTGTAAAAATCCGTTCTTAGCGGATGTCTACACCTTATAAGGAACCTACCTGCCAAATTTTAAGCTCGTAGGAATTATAATTTCTTAGATTTCGTGATTAATCAGTGAGTGATTTTGCTTTTATATACATAGATATTATCACAATTATGTACATTAAAACATTTCGCTATTGTAATACTAGCGTTTCACCCCAGCTTCGCACGGGTGATAGGAATCATTAATTTACTTGCATGAATCCTAACACCATGATTCACAGAGCTTCATTAAAAAAATGCCATTACAAATGAGTTTTGATCTGTTAAGTTCAACCCCGACTCATAATGCTACCCGGACATTTAACGACCCTGTGTTAAGTGCCCAGGTGGCACCTAGCCTCATAATCCAATTCAAGTCCATCATTAACCAGCTATGTCGACCACTAGACGAGGTACTCTGTTCCGTAAGTCTGTACTATCTGCACGTGAACTAGAAAAACCCACCCTTATAGTTCAGAAATTAAGGCCCTCTCAAGCTTGCAATGGAAGTTCGGTCGCCAGTACACTCCGGTCATAAAGCAGTAGTATCCATCACACACGTTAATTACGAAAACCAACCTTACTGCTTTGGAATCTAGGAGTTTCCAAAGTCATGGACGGGTGGCAGTAGTAATAAAAGTTGAACTATGAAATCCGCCTTTACACCTTTGAAATAAAGGCACTATCAAAGTCAAAAGTAACCAAGGATGTGCGGTTGCCAGTACATTTCACGTTCAGCACAAATGTGAGTAGCTGAGGCGTCGCGACTTATCGACCGTCGTCGGCACCACGACGCCACTCGCCTGTATGCAGTAAGGACTGGTGTTCACGAGCGAAAGAGTGCTTTGCAAAGAACGCGTCTATGCTAGGATTGCTGTGAATGCCTTAATTGCTTGGTTTTGTGTTGCTTTCGGTCAATTCAGAAATGAAAGGTCGGTTTTAGTTTCGTTATATTTTGTTTTGTATAATTTTTTTTACCGACAGTCAATATTTCAGACGAAGGGTCTGCCAAGTCCAGTTATATGTTAAAAATATCTTATTTAGGACCAGCTATGCTCATTACGTACTTACTCTAAACACACAGAGTGAATTTTTCAAGTGGGAGATTTTTTTTTTTTTTTGTTGGTGCGTATCCAATGACATCACCCGCCCTTAACTGGGTGTTAGCTTGCTATGTCACTACTTCCTAGAATTTGATCCATATTGGCTACACTGTCGAATTGTACAGTTATGCATCACCAGTCTTATAATGTTACTGCTGGGTCTCAGGCCTCCTCTTTAAGGGAGGGAATGGGCCGAAAACCACCACGAGGGTCCAATACAAGTGATCGTAATCTACTAATCAATCGTGCATTAATACATTGTATTTTTTAATCAACGATTACTGGCGACGAATATGGACTGTTAAAAAAATCCAATGATACCCGTTTTAATTTTCATCAATCGCTTCACATTTGATTATTATTGTTAAATATTCATTAAAGTTTCGGAGTTGGCTATCCAGGCTCACTTGAAAAAATCATCCTATGGATTTTTTTTATTTACAACTATCACACAACGCCGTCTAGTCCCAAGCTAAGCAGAGCTTGTGTTATGGGTATTAGACAACTGATAAACATACTTATATATTTCTAAATACATACATATTATAGATAAATTACACCCAGACACAGAACCAATGATCGCGCTCATCACACAAACATTTGTCCTGGGTGGGAATCAAACCCACGACCTCTTGCTTAGCAGTCAGATCCACTAATCACTAGACCAACAGGCCAGTCAAATATAATAGACGCATCTACTCTTCTAAATATCTTAACCCTAACTTTTAGATAACCTTGCCTCCTTCAATGCCAAACCGTAGGTAACTTAGCCTATCAAGTTTTAAGTCATCTAGTGTTCAGAACAGACTTAACAGGTTAATTCTAAAGCGTTACTTAAAGTTTCAATACTGCCTATCTATTCACTTAGCCCCGACTTAGAATCACTTAAAAGTTGGGGCGAGTTGAACCAACTTCAAAGTTAGAGGCTATTGGATCAAGCGTATAACTTGAAAGTCAATTAGTCTAGACAGTAGAAATCTAAATTGAATTGGTTTTCAGGAAGCTATTAGTTGTAACAAAAGAAAGTTCTTTTAGCCATCATTTTTTTTTTATTTATTCATAAGCTCTTACTTGACCTGCGGGATTGTTCGAAAGAGTCATCGCGAACGCAAAGAACTACTGAAGAAACACCGGTGGGTTTATTCAGTCTGACACACCCTATTGCTCCGCCTAGAATGGACGGGGTAGCCTAATGATTTCCCCACAAAAAAAAGGTCATTGGTCTCTCGAAACAAACACAAGCGCCAGGGTATTCTACTCCTTAGCTATACACACACTGTAAGTATTTCTAAAACCTTTTTGTGCGCTTTGGTGGGGTAAGATGACTACCAAATGTCTCATGGCTACCCATCTTTAAATCATAAAGCCAACCAACAGAAACCAACCTCCATCCAGTACCAATAACATTAATCCGAAATAGCACATTACCCACAAGAAATCAACCTCGTCCCCCACAATACGTAATTTAATAACCCTCCCCCAGCATCATAAAGTTGAATCGTAAAATAACGTATGAGTCAAGCGCGCTTCACCGCCTCTATTGTGCACCGGGGCTTATATGTGAGTCACAGATGCAGTTCTGCAATATTTGTACTGTGTGCCAACATATTAACTATGTACCCAGGGCAACTGTCTAGGTCTTGGCTGGCAGTTAAGATTAACCGCCAGAATAATTCGCGAAATTCATATTTTAAGGTTAAGGACAAATGTTAATAGACAAATAAATAAATAATTAACCTATGAAAAAAGTTCAATTCCCGAATTGAGTTACTAAGAATTTTCCGAGTCGCTAAAAAGTTCTTTTTTTTGTGATTTACAGGCACTTTTGAATAGTCAAAATGTCAGTCAGTCAAAAAAAAGTAAAGCTTAAAGTTATTTAGGAAATTATACAAGAAAAATGTAAAGAAATGCAACTTTCTTTTCTCTTCTGCACCAGGCTTTATACATTGTCAAAGATGCAACGAAAAAGCTTGTATAGTGTGTCAAAATATCAACAATGTAGGATATTAAAAGCTACAGTCGGAGAATTGGCTGGCTGTAGTAATTTAAAATTATGAAAGAGAAATATAAAGTTCTTCATTAAATTCTAGTGAACGACCAAAACAAGATTTGCAGCCAAAGCCGAAACCGCCCCTGAAAAACCCAAAAAACTGACCAAAAATAATATTTAGATACAGTTATTCTTAACTATATTTCTTTATAGTTAAGCTTAATTTCATAGTTTTAATAGCTATGCTTAATATTCGAATGTATCGACGAATAAATAAAAATTATAACATACATTAAACCGATCAGTGACTTTTAAGGTTAAGGACAGTCAAGCCGAATATTCGGCCCCTTAACGTCGAAACCAAACCTTTGGTCGGTCTCTATTAAATAAATTTTGTTTTATTTTATCATCATATTGTTGTCCCTATAGTTATTATGGTCGGCATCGATATCCTTATTATGTCTTCGTCCAAAATTTTATTTACACCGTCATCACTAATACAGTTTCCCGCTTTAATCTTTCATACCTCCATCTATCGTTTCCTTGGTCACATTGTTTAATGAATAATAACATTGATTTGAAAGTGAAGTAAAGTCATAAATATCTGAACCTAGTCCCACTATGATTTCAATCATTTATAATTTAATTCAATAATTTAATATCTATTCATTTCATTCAATTAGACATTAATATATTTCTATAATGTAATGTAATTATCAATTCCCATTTTTATTTCTTATTAATACTGACATAAATGTAATTACTATTTTTTTTTTCCTTGACGTCTTATACAATGAAAATTAACTAACTAATCGTATGTATTTTAAAATCAAACGTTTTGTTTTAATGTTCTGATTGTCTCTGAGTGTTGCAGCACTTGAATAATGTTATAAAATGAACCTGTAAATTTCCAGTGCATCTAATGTTTGCGGTCTTAATAATACTAAAAGAAAAACATATTTAACGTTTCTATATAATGAAACAAGCGCGATTCACCGCCTCTTTTGATCTCATATGCTAGGGTTTATTCAAGCTACAGATACTGCACTGAAATATGTATTGCATGTCAAAATTCGAGTATGCACAAGATACTTAGTCTAAAAGCATTTGTCTATGTCTTGGCTGGCTGTACTAACTTTGAACGAATTATGCAAGAGGAAAGGTACAGATGGCTGCCTAGTATATTATACACGTGCTAAAAAAGATAAACTAACACTGTCGCTTCAGCTGTCAAAAAATATTTGTGTACAAAAAACAATTGAAAAGACAAATCGAACTCTCTTGTTTATCGTCGGTCTGCTCTCTGCCTTACATTAAAAGTATGAGTCAGAGAACTACATCGTTGCAAGCAGTTAGCAGACGGTCTGTGTGGGGTACAGGTTCAGTATTAATGCTGACGCGGAGAAAGCAATCTAATAGAGAGCTATGCTATAAACTCAGTTTCTAGACGCGTTTTTAGGAAAATAAAACGTTCATATTTTATAGTAGGAATCGTTGGAGATAAAATACTACCTAAGAATATTTACTATCTATAAACTAAACTAATAGAATGCACATTCAAGGCGACCAGTTGCTTTCCCATTTCGATAGAGTTTTGCTTTATGAGCACTAAAATAACTAATTTTTTTTCTCTGGTTTGTTCCATTGTTGACATTTAAGCAATTAAACGCTAAATATAATACAAAATTGTTTTATATATTTAGAAAAGGTTTGTATTGAAATAAAACATATTTTCACCTTCAATTGTAAAGGACCATGGGACAAATTGTGCTCATTGTCCGGATTTGGATTCTACTTAAATTATTACTATACCTTTCATATAGAGGATTCGGTTTCTACTTAAATTATTACTATACCTTTCATATATTTTTGCCCTTGGTTCTTTTTTTCAATCAATAATGAATTCCGAAAAATTTCAATACTTTCATGAAATTTTCCCATCTCCAGTTACAACAAAATTGCAGTGTTGCATCGAGCTGTGTCCGGATACAGACTTATACATTTATTGGACTTTCCCTAGCTCCCTGGGGTGAACAATCACACTGAGAGCAATGTCGTTGTTATTTATACTTCACTTTATGGCCCTGTTTTATACTCGTAGTAAGGAAATAGTTCATTCGTTTTGTTTGTGTGAGTCAAGTGCGCTGCTGAGCTAGGACGTTTTAAAACCTTTGTGATTCTGGTGAGAAAGAGATCGAGTCATACAAGACGAATATTAATATGAGTTTTTGAAACCGGAATTATGATGGTATTGCTAGTTTGTGAAAAGGCTTCTAGTCTGTCGTTGCGTCGATGTACCTACTACTGCTATGGTAAATTTGTTATTTTAGAATTGAACTTCATTGGCCGCATCGAATCGCACTTTTTTATCACTTAGAACCAACATTTTCTAAGCGAGAAAGAAAGCGGGAGATCTTCATCATCATCATAAGACCACCGCGGAACCCCTTCTAAACAACGCCAGGCACATACTTGAGAAGGGTAAAAGATATAGGGGACTCCCTTAAACTTAGCTGTGCACGAGAAGACTTTCACAGAAACGCTTTTACTGTGGTTTTATAGTCATTGCTTTTACTACTAAATATCCAGGTTATTACGTAAAATGCAATACAACCGGTATTGATATTAAAACGCAATAAACAGTTTTTATGGTCTAAACCTTACCATTATTGACCGACCACTACACGATTTACAGCCGAAACCGTATTCGAAAGTTCGTGTTCTTTTTCAGTTTCGGCGGTGACCGAAACCGAAACTGACATGGTAACAGAAAAAGAGACAAAAAATGAACACAATGTTTCGATACAGTTACTCCTAACTTTATTTTGATATAAATATGCTTATTTATATAGTTATAACTTTCATAAAATAATAAATATTCGAATAAAATCGATGACTAAATAAAAGTTATAACATATTACACCATCACCTCAGAGATGGTAGTTTCGGTCAAGCCGAATATTCGGCCCGCTTTTGGCCGAATCCGAAACTCCAATGCTGAAACCAGCTTCTTGGCCGAAACCGGGACCGAATCTTGGGTCGGTCTCTGTTACCAATACAAACTTCTACACAAATGCACACTATATTGACATAGATATAAGAATGCAACACTGCTACAATAGGTACTAAAAATGCTGCAAGGGTAAACCCGCCATGTTGTCGGAACAGGCGAGAGGCTTCCGCCATCGGAAGCCGCCCGCATCTAACGCTTCAAGGTCGTACAGACAAAGCATTGGATTGTCGCAGCGTAGAACATTATGGATAGATGTTGTGAGTTCTGGACAATGTTGTTTTTGCATAGATAGAGAATGTATGAAAGATTGTTTGTACCAATGAAATGGAAAATATGATCGTTTTTATTATTTATAGACTAGCGCTTGATCACTATCTCGTCTGATGGTAAGTAATGATGAGGAGGAGGATGGAGCAAACTTGCCTAGCTAGAAGTAACGTATTCACTCTTGAATTAAGACCCCTAGATTGTAGCTATCAGCAAACACAGACTCCGCCAGAGAATTCCACTCTTAAGCTGCACGCACAATGAAACAATGAATGTGTTCCCAATACGTATTGTGAATTATGTCCAACATAAACCGTGGTTCATAGAACGGGTTTGGCGTAATTAAGTTATGCAATTCCGATGCATACACTCCGAAAACAAATGATAGAAAACCGACACTGAGTGATATGAGCGAATGCGCATTCTAATCACACTACCAAATTCTTTTACCAAACTCCAAATACGTCAGTGTCGCTCACCTTTAAGACAATGATAAACCGATAAATCAAGCAAAAACCAATACAGGGCATGAGGTCGCAAGTTCGCAACTTACCAACCTGTGGCAAACATTAAAAAAGAAAATGAACAAAACAACTAAGCAGTTTAGTTATAAAACAAACAATAGGTAACTCAAGAAACAGCAATTTTATTTCTAGCACAAAAACCAACAAATTACCTCCAGTAAGTAAGTCGTAAGTCACTGAACTGTACAAAAAAACATGAGTGTCATGAACTTCGCATAACGGCCAATAATTGGTTGTTCCATTTCATTTTACGAGGTCTGCTACCAAACAATCGCCGCGTTTCATTGCGTTCAGATGAGAAATGGTTATAAAAGTAAATGGGGTAGATAAACCGCAGGGTCAAAGTACCAAGTGATTCACCAGTGGGGGTTGTGATTTTGAAAGCGTGATGTGGAAAATGTGAGAGTCGTATGCTGTTCTGGATGCCGTGATGGTCGTGAAGAAGGAAAGAATGAAGATCGTGTGACAAGGAAAGTTATAAACAGGAATTTGGATATAAGTAAAGACGAAGATTACATAAAATATGTACACAAATACGTACTAGCTTTTTAGCTTAGCTTTTTACAAGCAATAGTCTTACTTAGGGAACCAGTAGGTATCTGCAACTTGAGAATGTTTTTTTTTTGTAGCAATAAATAATGTCTTTTTTTTTCTTCTGGAAAAGACGTCGCTCGCGTAAATGTGAAAAAATATCCTAAGGGAACATACCCTGGGATGAAAAAAACCTATGCCATATTTCAGGTATCTGCAGATCAAAGAATATTATGTATGTGTACATACTAGCTTCAGATAGAGATGTTGCTCGCGTGATAGTAGAATATTATCCCACGGAAACATATTCCTAAGATGAAAAAAAAACCTATGTACTAATCCAGGACATGGTCTAGCCGCATGCCAAATGTTAAACAAATCTGTTCAACCGTGAAGGAGGAGATAACAACCATACACACACATAAAAACTTTTCCCTTCATACCGGGTGAAGAGTGATGGAGACGAGTTGTCTAAAAGTTGATCAAGAAGACAATGAATTCCTAGGTCACAGCTCATGGAGATGAAAAGCAGAATTAAGCTTATTATAATCCCAAATATTCTGAATAGGAGGAATAAGGGCCGAAAAATCAAAGTCAGTTTAAGGGTTGGTACATATCTGAAGCAAAATGCGTAGTGTATTATCAGTCGCGTAACGCCAGAACAGACAAATATGTAATAAAACATTCAACCTTTCACACTCAACTGATGATGCGGTAATGCGTCGAGGGTACGATAAAGCTGAGGAACTATTCGAAAGTGTCACCGCGGCCCTAAAACGCATAGGGCTACTGAAACAACACAGATAGGTTTAAGTCAGTAAAAGTCTGACACTCCCTCTCGCTCGACTCAAACTCCGCTTAAACTGTTAAGAATCGAGAGGACACCGGTGTCCGCACCTATTGTCTTTCTATTGTGTCTCTAATTACGGTATTCAAAAGGTTAAAGAGTTTATTTGACGATTTTCCGCTAAAAAATATGGTCATCGGCTTTAAGAAACAGACACAACGCGTCAAGGTATTTTCCTCCTTAGCTATAGGCATCGACCTACACTAGTACATATATATCTATGGCTATAGGTAATTTCCAAAAAGTTTTGTTGGTGCGTACCGAAAAAAAGACAATATTTTTCATTGTCTTTTTATTATAAGTTAGCCTAGCCTTTACAAAAATTCTTTTCTGTCTTAACAAAAACATAATAAAACAAAATTATTATATCATCCATGATCGGTAGATGAGTTACATGTGCCATCATTGTTTGTCATCTGCAGTCCACACGGAGGATTTTTTTTTCACAAGTGGGATATTCTTCATATTAAAAACCCTTGAATAGAAAAAAAAATTGCTCCAAATATTTTCAAGCCTCATTTTGTACTGAAAACAAAATAATGGAAAGCTTTTGTTCACCTTAAAAAAAAAATACCTCACAAATGATCGCTCATTCCCGAGAATTTGAGACGTAACGTAATTAACGATGACTAATTGCTTTGATGCTTCAACTGCCCCCAGAGAGAATATTTACGTCATTTTCCAAAGAGAAGAAATGCTGTTTTTATTTTTCTCGCAAAAAACCAAGTTGAATTTCGTTTACGGTTGATTAGATTTTGTCCTAATTTAATTAAATTATTTATTAAGAAAATTGTGTTTCATTCGTGTGATAAGTTGTTATAATTTTACCTATAAATATTGAATCCGGTAACCGACCGGACCGAGCCCAAGTCGTCGACGGCGCGTTCTGTTCCCGCGCGCCTCAAGGAGCTGTCAGCACACCGAAGAGGCCCAGCCTGCTAACTGCAGGCAGGCAGTGTCGAAGCCTACTGGGGTCATGGGTTAGTTCCGAAAGGAGTGCTCGACCCCGGCACGATAGGCTACGAAGGAACGGGGTAGGTTTTTAGTCAGTAAGAGTCTGACACTACTTCCCGCTCCGCCCAAGGGCGGGATTTGTCATTGGATGATTTTACCTACCATAAAAAAAAAAAACCTATAAATATTGAATCAGGTTAATTTTGGCAAGATATTTTCAGCACTTTAATACTATCTGTGTGTTGGTGTAATTTATCTATAAAATGTGTGTTTAGGTATATAAATATTATAAGTATGTTTATCATTTGTTCTAAAAAAAAAACGCGAACCATTTTATAACCTTACTAGCTTTTGTCCGCGGCTTCGCTCCCGTCGACTGACTACTCTTCCCTACCCTATTATACCAATAAATGAGCAGGTTTTAGTTTTTTTTTTTTACTTAACGGGATAAAAATTATCCGATGTCTTTCTCCTGGTCCTAAGCTACTTTCCCACCAATTTTCAGTCAAAGCAATTCAGCCGATCTTGAGTTATAAATAGTGTAACTAACACGACTTTCTTTTATATATATAGATAGATTAGCTGCTGTAATAGGTACTCATAACTTAAGAGCTCTGCTTTGCGGGTAGAAGTCCGTATCCGATAGAAGTGAGACGCACACGACCGGTAATTATGACGACACTTGGGGAAGGCCTGTGTCCAATAATGGACGTCTTTCGGCTGAAATGATGATGATAAGCTCTGCTTAGTTTGGGACTAGATGGCGTTGTGCTAAAGCAATGAAAAATTATTATTATCAACAGAACTAATGTTTTTACTAGCTTCTGTGAGCGGCTTCGCCCGCGTGATAGTAAAAAATATACGCCTATTATGTCTCTTAATGATAAGGGGACCGAATTTTCTAAATCGGGCCCGGAATTTTATTATTACAGATAAAAATAGATATCCAAAAATACAAATATTTTTCCTCTTTTTTTTATTCCTAATAATAACTATCAGACGATTCGTCTCATGAGCATGATACACAACATAAGACCTTGATCAATATTCAACCTAAATGCTCATTTCAGCATAAATTCTAGCCAAGAACAGGGTTGCGTGCGGCCGCATGCTTAACGTAACATGCTGTGTGCCGTATACTATATGTAGCTAATATATCATGCTCCGATTTGGCATTTTAAAACAATAATGTGAAACATTTTTAATATATAGACCTTTTTTAGAAAGAACATTTCTGAATTGCAAATCTTTGGATAACGTTTTTCGAATGAAAAAATAAGGACATAGAAGAGAGAGAAAAAAATTATTAAAAACAAAGGTAAAAGTTGTGTTCGTAAGTCTTTTAAAATTTCTAAATGGTGTTTGTTTCTGCGATCTCTATAAACTCGTCCATCCTATTATCCATATAACTATCATAAGCCTTTGCTTGCTTTTAGAGCCGAACTGCTAATGCGAAACTAAAGAAACAATACACATTTAAAGGACAAGAATTAATTTTTAACCCTTTTCTTATTGAAAATGTTCAAGATGAAGAAACGAAATAATAAGCAATGTCTCCTACAGAGGTTGAAGCAAAGGATTTTCTCCATCAGAAGTAAATTGAAACCACACTAGTGTCAGTAAAATAAGGCCGCATTTTACTCTTAACAAATTAAGAGACTAGCTTGAAAACTCCCTCAATTCCTCACAGTACCTCAAAGTTCTACAATGCATTATCAACTTAGACCACAGTACCACAGATGAGGGTAGAACAATATAAGTGGTTAACAATTTCAACGAGCGCAACCGCAACGCGTCTCGACACGTTTCGGACGTAACTCGTAGAAAACGGCAACTTAATAAAACTTTATGTGACATTATGGTTTTATTTGTGTATATGTAATCAAAACGCCAAACACGTACTCTATTAAATAATGAGCTACAAAATCTATGGGATTCGTTGTTAATTTGAGTTGGGGTCAAGAATTTTGGAGAATGTCTTAATTTGTGGATGATACAGGAGTACAGGACATATTAGAAAATCCCAAAACCAAAATCAATGAAAATGGTTTAAAAGTATATGAACTTTCTCAATCTGATAAAGACAAGACAAGGATTAAACCACGCTGTTTCCGGTCTAATCAAAACAAAAAGAAAGAAGTTGAAATATTCATCCAATCAAATCTATTCCGGAGTAAATGAAAAGAAGCCACGCGAATCATTTAGAGGCAGGAAACGAAACTGCGGTGAATTTACGAGAGGCATGGAACAGCCCATGGACAAGGTTTATAGACCATTATGGGGTTTATAGGCCATTGAAACGCATAGGGATACGATGGGGCGTAGGGGCGGAATGATTTTCAGATTTTGAACACCTGGCCACGAAATTCAAGGCAGGGAAGGGTTTACAAATGACTCAAGCTTGTGAAGGTAGTCTTTTGTGGAAAACTGTGACTCATGTCTTTCATTAGAACCCTTAATTTGCGTGGTTTCTTTGCTTTGAATTCGCACTACATAATAGTATACAGAGAATATTATGTTGCAAATGTGTCTACCCCATGGTACCTTGAAGATGTATAAAATATGATTATTGGAAATTCACAAGTAGTGACCACTATAAAACGCTGTATCTGAAAGAGCCATGAACATCGTCAGTAGATGGGTGTGAAAGCTTTTACAGTGTCCATGCTAATGCATATTAATGGTATCCGAGCTTAATACTTACAATGACGCATGTTATGACGTCATGCCATACCCTTTACGAGCCGTCGCTTTACCACCCATGTTGTCGAGTCGTGACAATGAACTTGAAAATAGCAGATCATACGGGATCATTGTAATTTGGATTAGATGTAGAACTTCATCTTCATCAATTCAAACTTTCTTTATTTATAAAGAATTCAATATTTATTTGATTTGATTTTTATGTTCTTTAGAATTATATCGCACAAAAGGCAGATGTCGACTATTGTATCAATATGTTGAGTGATGTCTAGGAAGTTTATAACAGCAACCAAACTATTTCAAAAAGCTTCGAATCAAAACCTGCCTAAATGAAGACACTCAGTAATTCACATCTGAACGCTTGGGAAAACATTACCAAAAGGGAAACATGCATAAATATAATATACGTAGTTTAACACTAACGAGGTTCGAGCTCGTTAGGTGAGCGTACTGCACAGAAATGGGAGTTCCCTCGACTGTGACGACATATTCAGGCCAGTTGCCGAGCTGTTAATAGCAGTAATTGGTTTACCTATCTATGTACGTCCACAACTCCTTGCTGAGAGAAATATCTGGCTGAAGTTACAGCTAAGGATAAGATTTGCATTTTCTGGGCCAAAGTCGTTGAAGGTAAGGATGGTGGTGAAATTGTTTAAAGATAGCTAAAATATACTGCTTATACATAATATATGCCTAATCATCTTTATAGTGTTTTCACTGCTGGGACTAGACCTCCTCTCTAAGTGAGGAAATGGACCATAATCCACGTGGGCACAGTGCGAGTTGAATAAAAATTAAGTATCTTTCAAATCATCTTTAGTGTTACCCCGGCGTTCTTTTTAAAGTCAGCAATTCTAATAACTTGCTTCTACAACCAGTGTCTAATTGCCTTTGACAAGTATGTTTTAAGAATTTTAAACTTGTTGATTAAACGGCGTAGCTCTTGAATTGTTCATTATCTGAAATTCCGATACGGCTCAGAAATTTGAGAGCTAAGGGCAGAAATTGATTAAAAAACGATTTATTTTACGATACTTCAAATAATAACAATATGCGTTTTTAACTTTTTTTTTTAATAATTCGTAAGACTGCAGAATCTTTATTTTCTTTTAAAGACGTGGTAGTAATTAGAGAAACATGGTTTTAAGGAATCGTAAGAAGACCCAGACAAAAGGTTTTACTAACAAATTCTAACAAGCACCCTTATTTGTTCACATTGTTTAACATTACAACTCCGCTGTTTATATAAACTCCCAAATTCCAGTATCAAATGTTAAATAAACTAAGTTTTCTTTAAGTCTAACAAAATTATTGTACCTACTGTGTAAATAATTTACAAGCGGAGCTAAATTTTTAACAAAGTAAAATGACCTTTACAAGATAAATTCCAATGTTGAATATCCAATGAACAGAACATATTAAATTGTGTGAAGCCAGAGTAATAAATTTAAAAGTTGCTACAGCTCAAGTACGGCACTCCACATGACTACACGAGTGAGGCTTTCCCTCGAGATATTTCCAGAGAGCCCTCGAAAATTACATGTTATTTTTCTAACAAAGAACGAAATTCTACTAATAAGGAGGGTATGTTCTTTAGTGATGAACATTCTGGGAATGCCGCAGAATGTTCACGTTAGACACTATTATGTTGAGAATTTGGGATGGGCTAACCCAATTTCGTTGAAAAATTTGACGGACCTGTATAAGGTAAAAAATTCAGATATTGGCTTACCCATACGACCGACCCTTTTGTGATCCTCAGGGATTCTGGTGATTCTGTTATTTTTCTTACTTACAGCCAAACGATTTTTAGGGAAGTAATATGATATTACCTTTTAAATACGCTTTACATCCCTATTAGTAAACAGCCCGATTGATTTCTGCTGACATTGCTGCCTTATATGGTTTCGTTCGCGACCTTCTAACAGTACTTTGCGCACACTCTGTACTGCGCACATAAAACTCCAAAATCTTTACAATTATTTTTATCTTTACTTCAAAAAAGAAAAACATTTCAACAAAGAACTTTTGTAATTCAGCACGTATAAAATTTTATTGAGATTTATAAGATCCTTATTTGTTTAGAGACGTAGATGAAGCGTCAATATTTTTTTAAAGGCACATTAAGCGTAAAATTTAAGTGATAAACTAACAATTTAATGTAGTGTAACTAAACTGAGTGAAGTTATAATGGCTGGAAATTTAACTATTTAATGGATTCGGAGAGTAATTGGAAAATAAAGTAAAGAGAAACGTTTATCTTTGAAATCAGTGTGAAGATTTTAAGCATTTCTTTATATAATATCCTTACATTCGCTACATACACAAGAAAACGCGTATACAACGTACACGACGTACGCTTTTTCCTCTTTAACGCATAAATCAATTTCCATAAAAGGCCGGTTATCTCAGCCTTTATTTTCACCACTTTATAGGTAACTAAAGGCGCAAAGGGCGAGGTTTTACTGCAATGTAAAAGTCAATCTTCGTTATCAAGGGCTGCGTGGACAGTAATTTAAAAGCCGTTCAAGGTGACTTGGATAATAAAAACCACTGAAGATTTAAGATGTTGATTGCTAGATAGTAATAGTCTTTGTCTGACTGATATTAATTGGTAGGCGTAATAAAAAGGTGATTAATAAAACCTTTTAACTTTCATCTGTCTCCACATAAAATATTCTTTATGCAAAATTGCGTAATAAGACCTCATCTAAGCGGCAAATCCAATATAAGGCTGTATTAGCTTAATGATAATACAATAGTTATTTTTATGAATCGTTTCTAGTAAAAAGCTTATCGACACAATCTTTACAATCCATATAACACATGTTATGAACAACCTAGACGGTTATTACTTCGAGATTGCGTTTTTATATCACAAAAAGCTCATTATAATCATTATCTAAGCTCTGATACGTGTTTTTGTTATATTCGATACATAAATCAGGCGATATGGTACTCAACATTGAACATACGTATTGATAAAGAATAAAAAGATATAATCGATATAACACATTTTGAATACTGTAGTTAGAGGTGGACCGAGAATCGAACCCTGATGTACGCTGACGATAGATAAAATAGTAAATATAAGTCTACGATCACGAAAATATGACATTTCTAAATTCGATAGTTTATTTATTCCAGGAGTATACTTATTGTACTGAGTCTTTATTTTGAGTGTTTGTGGTTCGTCATGTTTGTCATCACCAAACAACCTTGTATGTATTAGATTTGAATTCAACCGCATGATGCAAGCAAAGGCTTTTCTAAATACATAAAATCATCAAATAACTTGTCTTGCTTAGGGTGGAGTGAGCAATCCTACAGCCCTTTGCTTATATGTATATACCTATAAATCTTTTTAATTTTTGCCTAAAAAAGATTGAATACTTCGTTTCCTACGGTTGTGTTTATGCTCACACTTCTACCGGTATTATATAATTCAGTCGCAAGTCTACTGGAATAGTATTCTGTTGAAATAAGAAATACCTTTTGAGTTCTTCTGTCTTTATGTCATTGATTAATATGTTTTCAAAATCATATTGGAATTCTTACCTGTAGTATTCCCGGTCATCTCGATGATGCATTTGCAGTCCCGGGCGATCTCCCGGGAGTTGAAGGGGCGAACCCTCACGGCCACCTTTACCGAAGACATGGCGGCTGTGGCTTCTTGCTCGCTCCTCACAACCACTAGTGCATCGGTACGGGGCCGGATTTACAACTGGAACAAAGAAATCACGTTAGGATAAGGAGAAAACATTTTATATATTGATTTTGTGGGGATGATGAGTTTGGATGGGAGTGTATTTCGCTATAAATTGCAGGGCTTGAGATGGTGCTTTTCAGTTATTAATAATATAGTTTTAGAGGGTATTGGTGATTTATCATAAAACGAATAGATCTTAAAGATCCGCGGGTATCGCGAACAAAATAAAAAAAAATGCACTTAAACATAAAATATCTGTGTATGTTGCCATAAAACGTAAAACAAATCCAAAGCATTTTTTTTATGGTAGGTAAAATCTTCCAATGACAAATCCCGCCTTTGGATGGAGCGGGAAGTATGAGCGAAACTGAACAAGATCCAAGTTTAAAAACCGTTGCCGAAAATGTATTAAACTAGCTTTTGTTCGCGATTCGCCCGATAAAACACCTATGTCACTCAGGAATAAAACAGCTTACTATCTTTGAAAAAAATTTTAGCAAGTACTTTCAGAGGTCATCCTACAAACAAATAAAAACAAAATTTTCCACTTCATAATATTAGTGTAGATCAATCACGATACATATAGGTATTTATTTAATTTCAAAGACCTGAAATCAATCCAATTTTTTTTAATATAACCCTAACGTTAGCTTATTGTGATTAAAAATATTTCTCTCATCTATTTGAATTGTAGTCTAGGTCGTACAACTATTGACCTTTGGCTTAAGCGCGATTAAGGTCAATAAAGGTTTAAGGATTTGCAAAGCCATTATAATAGATTAACCAAAACTTAAGTCACGTCATAGCAACTAATAAGTTTTTATTATCAATTAGAAAGTAGAATTGTATTCATGAATGGTTAATGGCGTTACGATTAGGCACAATAACAATAAATAATAATAGTAGATTATGTGACTAGGGGATAAAGCAGTGTCCTTAAGTCGCGGGCGGCATGTTGAATTCCGAACGAAACGAAGATTGCTAAGTTTTAATCCCGAACGATAGTGAGGGATTTATAAAATTAACTCCCGAGCAATGCGACGGAGTTAATGTAGAAACCTGAGTGAAGTGAGGAATTCAAGACGCTCAAAACAAAGACAGCTTTATCCCTGTATTGGATACTCTTCTTTTTACACCATCTGTGAGATTAATTAAAAGACAATTTACAACAAACTATATTTTAGAGAAATATAAGTAATATTTACAAGCTTATCTTCTAAAACTCGACATTCAATCATTACTATAAGATTCTAAAAAATTAAATAAAAAAGTAAAAAATAAAAAATGGTAATTTAAAAAACTAAAAAACCCGACTGCTTTTCTGAGCATTCATGAAAAAGCCCTAAAACAAGAAAGTCGTTGTAGCAGTCGGGACCCATTCTAGAAAGTCAGCCGTCTAGTCAGTAGATCTATGATGTAATGGGTCCCGACGGCTACAACGACTTTCTTGTTTTAGGGCTTTTTCATGAATGCTCAGAAAAGCAGTCGGGTTTTTTAGTTTTTTAAATTACCATTTTTTTATTCTTTTTTTGTTAATGGCCAGTTCGAATTTAATTTAATTTTAGTTCCAAATTAAAATCTCATTATTCTCTAGGCACTGCCCATACTACATCTCCCTAGATAATGACTAAGAGATAATGACTTGGTTCAAGTCTTCTTCTTATCGTATCGATGGTTTTCTTTTCCCTCAAAGTTTTTGGGCCCAGTGGGTTACCACGTTCATAGCGGCATCAGTGGCGTTTTTGAGGTCCTCCAAAGTGCAGCTTTAGGGACACTTTGGGCACTCCAATATAATCTTGCTTTAAGTGATGTTTGTGTTACATAAAAGGGCATTATCGAGCCGGTGGTGTAAAAAGTATTTAATTTACAAAGACAATGCATTTGATACTTCTTTGTCCTCAATTGTTTTCATAACCGACCTAATCTAATCGGATACTGTCAAATCGATCGACAATTAGGTTACAATCGAAATTAGGCCTTCTTTGTACAGTTAATTACTGTTGAATTTAACCCAATGCGAACCGTTCGTCTAAACCCTTCTGTCACAGACCTTAGCGTTCAGTGTTAACCAATCCTTCGATCGCCTACAGTAGAATGACATTAGCAATATTCAAGTCTGAGTGTTCATTGTATTGAAATCTACTTTAGTAAAAGCTACTCTAGAAGTAAAGAAGAGTAGGATGGGACGCCTTTTTCGTGCAGCGAGAAAGACCAAACTAATAATAATACAGCTAAATATACAACAGTTATAGCTCGCCATCGGGTAAGGACCAAGCCACACGAGCTTGTTTTCCGCACGCGCCTCAAAGACTTGTCTGTTAAAATGGATGGGGCTCAGTAGGGCCGATGCCTAATACGGACAGCAAAGGAAGAAAGAAACACTGGTGGGTTTTGATAAGTAAAAGCCTGACACTCCCTCTCTATCCACCCAGAGCGGGAAAAGTTATTTGATAGCTCTCATCTCACCCCAAAAAAGGTATACAAATGTCACGTATTCAAATACTATCAAAAAACATGTTACCCAAGCATAATTCTATAAAAAACCAACAGAAACACGCAAACGGTAAAGACGTTGCCGTGTTGGCCAAAATACTTTGGTCCAAAAATATAAATGAAATCATAAAGTAGACCACTCACACAGCTGTTAAAGCACTTAGTATTTTATCTTTGATAAAAATCTGGAACATAGCAATACAGCTAGATTTTAGCATAGTGGCACTGCATTAAAAATTTGTGCTTAGATATCTTATAAATTTTATGGAAACATTATATTATGTCACGGTAAACAGACAATACTTTTTGAGGCAAGATTATCCCCCGATTTCTGATTTAAGCATTTGAAGTACTCAAACTCTACTTTAGCCTGTAAACCTGTCGAAATTTGGCATTTAAGTATGGTTTGAGACGTTCTTAACTCAAAATACTCAATTCAGAAACCCGCCCTATGTCTTTCTAAACAAACTCACTCTCTCAAAGTTAAAGATAGATCAAAAGGAGAAGACCAATACCATTTGAATAAAATTATTCAAGAAACCGAGAACTACGCATTAAATGGTCCTAAGATCCGGTTCAAAGACGTTGAAAATAAAATAAAAAAAAGACAACGACAATGACAAGAAATATTCGCTTAAAGGAGAAATAAAAGTCGTAGAGTCGTGGCATAATGAGGTTGTCGCGTGGGAGGGTCGTTGGGAGGCAAATGCTAACTCCTCCAGGCGATTTCACAAGCTATAACAATTATCCAACGTTCTGGAATTACTGGAAATGTTTCCGTGACGTCATTGAGACGTTGCCGTTGATGGCGTTCGAGATTCAAAACTGGTGGCATTAAGGGGTGCAAAGTCTGGATAGGGCTTTGTTAGCTATACGCATCTTGTTCTTATGTCATCTTTGTTAATGGTAATTTGTTGTTTTCGTTTTTTCAATAGGTATTTTATTTAAATCAGAGAAAGCAGGTTACTATTTTTACAGCTCTGGTATTCCAATGTCTAATTACGCCACAAATGATTAAAATATTTTGGCTAGTTTGTCACGTATGATGAGCAGAGCTAACTTTTATTTACGATTACTTTTTATTTTCATTTTTAGTAATCATGGAAACTTGAATTAAGACTACTTAGTATCGTTAATCAACCGACTTTTTTACAATATCGTTTTTTCATTTCAGATATTTATAACCTAATAAAAATCTATTCAATGTTTACAGTTACCACCTTTCAAACGTTAATTGACATTTAATGACAATATTATCGATTTACGAATAACAAAAAACATAATTATATTTCTGATGACTTTTCTTGTGAGAATTGATGTTACTGGCCAGAATGCTTTTATGCCTTTCATTACGGTTTATTTTTTACGAGTTCCTCCTCGTTCGAATCTAACCGTTGCTGTTCGAAATAGCGAACGTCACGGCCAGCGCATGCGCTGTGACCGTTGCGCGAGCGTCTCAGCTGATCCGTTTTTTGCCCTACTATGGTATAAGTGGAGTATTGTGTTAGTATGACTAATGTCAGGTTATTTACATTTGTTAATGATTTAGTAATCATTATTGTTTGAGCAGGTAACTAGTTTTATATAACAACTGTGCGTAATTTGTGCGTAATGCTCAATACGCATTGTTATAGCATTGCACTGTGTGTTTGATTATTAAAAAAATCCATCAGATAGTATAAAGATAAATCAAAATAAAGATATAGATGCAAAAAGACGAATTATTTTTGTTTGTTTACAATCCACTATTATGCAATGAATTGCAGTTTTATCTGTAATAAAAAGCATCATCCAATTTGGTAAATAAATAAAACCGTTACCTACTCTTTTGGGGTCTCCGATTATATAATTACGAAACGCAGCACAAACAATTATTATAGGAGGCCGATTATATTCACTTGCACAACCGAACGATTTCACTGAAATACCCCGGCGGAGAACTGGGCACAGTAACGCATGGAGTCATGACGTAGTTCACAAAACTCACAGTTGCTCCCGCGAGCGCCGCGTACAAAATGGTGAATGTTTTCCTGAAAACGATCCTCGCGTGCCGTAATTGGCCGCGGTCGAGTGCCCACCGAGCGTATCGAAAGCGTCGGCCACCACGGCCGCTGCACTAGCAACGCACTTACGTAACACCCACTGCAACCAACATCTTCCAAAACCCTCACCTAAGCTAACAACGTACGCGAGATCGAAGGGGCGGCCATGAAAAAACGTGTCGCAGAGATGACTCACCGCGCGCACTAGCGCCACCTACAACCCTCCGAGATCGCAGATCGGTATCCGGGAAAAGCACATCGGAAGCCTTTAACCTTGGGCACTGCACTCGGCGCGATTACATGAGGCGTGAACGGATCCGCTACGGACTTACCCGAATCCCCGTGCGGTTGCGACCGATGGCGACGATTTGAAACGCGATTTCACAAGGTTTGTTTTCCAAGAGCTGGGAGCTCGGTCAGGTAGCAGCGCCTGCCGACATGGCGCGTCGCGTGCGGGTCCGCGGTGCGACTGCGGCCGCCGCGCGCCGCCGCCGCCGAGTCGCCGGAGAGGCCGCGGCGGCGCATGCGCGCTGGCGGACCAGCCTTCGATCTAACGCCGCCATGCGCGCCATGCTTCGCGCACCCTACACCGCAAATAACACAATCCTCACTAACCTGACTATTCCAACTGCCCCATAGCTGACCAAGCGTGTTCCAATTGACACTAATTGCTATTGCTACAAAATGACCACATCACGAATGACATTACTCCATCTACGTAGCAAACATCGACACTGAAAAGAACCCTTTTGCGACGGAATCGTATTAGTTCAGGTTCGTCGCAGTCTCCGCCTCCCCTACACTCTCACATATGAAGCTATTTGCTCAAAAGCTTAGGGCGTGATGAATTATGGCAACATCGTCTTAAATAAACATTTCATATTGACAAAGTACATTAAAGGTTACCAGGTATCTAATTGAAAATGCAAACAAGAGGAAAGGGCCGACCAAATCTGGAATGGAAGTCTCTGAGATTATTCTGGGCACGTACGCTTTGATTCCAGTACTCTTGATCAACTTGATCGGTGACCTGTCTTGAATTTTGATGCAAGCAATTAAAATGAAGCAGTATTATGATCTCTAGCTACGTCTGCAAACCAACCCTTACCACTACCAGGATTGCGAAATCGTTCAAAAGAGTTATCGCTAAAACGCAAAGGGCAACTAAAGGAACACAAAGATTTTAGCCAGTAAAAGATTGAAACTCCCTTTCGTTCTCTCCAGACTGGCAGGAATTATTTGATAACTTCCCAACTAAAAAAAACATGTATAATGAAAGACATAGGCATCATCAGCTTCCTAGTAAAGGCTTATACTATCCTTCCGTCTTTACCAACACAAAGACATCGAAACACCGAACACAAGAACGAAGCAATAACAAAACCAATCAGGAAATGATCTATCTCAAAAGGAAACAGGACTCCGAAAACTAAATTATTCAGTACCCCCTGAACCCCCACGAAAAGTCCGCTGACGCTAGTAGACACCATAACTCATTTCGTTGGCGAATCTTGGGTCAAAGGACCAGACAAACTACGCACTTACATCGTGGAGCTGAACGAGCGGTGACGCAATTGAACGGATCGATTCCACTCACACCAATATCTGGACCTGTGCTGAAATACATCGCTTACAAACCAAGACTACCTCCATCTAATTAATACATAGAAACAACTAGATATAATTAAGCAATGTAACGGTTTGCAGTCGGTATATGCACGCCTGCATTCTAGAAAGATGACGCACCGCGGCTACAGACATTGACGTCGAATGCATGTTCGTATCGTACATTCTCGAAAACTGTAGCTTACTTTGTACCTTAGTTTTTATTTCATATAAACTAGTGCTTAACTGCGATCCCACCTGACGGTAAGCAGTGATGCAATCATTGATGGTGAGGCGCACTAGTTTATTAAGAGCCTATTCACTCTAGCCTTGAAGACACCCAAATTATAATCGGATGGGAAGACCGCAGCAGGCAAATTGTTCCAGTCTTTCGATGTACGCTGTATAAACGACTAGGCGAAACGCTTAGTCCGAACCGTAGAGGTTAGTACTATTAGTACTTTAAAGTGGGTGAACTAAGTGGTGTAATGGTAAATACAGTAAAGTTACTGTTAAGGACAGACAAATTTTTAAGTAATGCACATTGCAATTAAATTAGTTTTGCAAAAAGACGTCCAAGAAAGACCTTTTATTGAATAGTAATAGTATCGATTGACATTACTGTTGCCATATTAGGTGGAATGCCTTTCGGGCACGCATTACAACGTAACACAGTCATAAATGATGTTTATGGAAGGACCCTTACTACGGGTCACCTCCCTACGCGAACCTTTTTATATTTTTCATGTTATTGGTTCTATGCAATATCATTATGTAGATTTCTTTATTTAGACACTAACTTGACTTTTGGGTTCTGTGAGATAAATGTTCAGATCAATCGGTATTGTGTAAATATCAGGGCGCATATAAAACTTTATGAATGTCATATTTTTTCTTTGTTTTATTTAAGTGACAAATGACCAATGATCTCTAGCAATCGTCCTTTTGTTGGAGAGTTATTTCAGCTATAAAAAATATGAAACCCTTAAACGATGACATGTCAAATATGAAACAAACCTTCCACAACTTTACGGTTAACCTTCCAGTAAACGGTGGTTAAATCTGACTGCGTGGACTCAACAACGCGTGAGAGTATTTTACGAGTACATCAAACGGGACCTTCGAATTCCTTGCCTACCCGCGGATTTTCAATGTCAAACAGAAGGAAAAGAATGGCGTTTTATGTTGGCTTAATGGACGAAAGGGTTAGTTACGTGGTCGTTCAGGGAACATCAAAAGCTCTTTTCATTATCATCATGTGACATTTAAGCGGCTTTCCCAATTTATTTTCTTTGTGCCCTTAAGAAGCTGTGTTTATCTTTATTAAACCTTTTACGTTGTAATAGATTTTGATTGGACGTGTAGATTATATTTTTGTTTCAGAGACATATTCTGATATTAATCGTTCAAGCGAGAACTAGGAATGGAGCTTCACACCCTATATAGCTCCATCTCTTATGCAGTTCGGTTTAGGACTTAACTGGATCGCATTAAGAGTAAGATCGACAAGAATTTCTATGGACTGCAACGTCATAGTTTTACGATTAAGGGTTTTTGAAATTAATCTTCTTAATGAAGAAAATAAAACTAGATTAGATGTGCGATAAATAAACAATGCGCTAAAACGAGTCCAATATGTGGGGGTCGGGAATGGGGTTAACGGGAGCCTTCAATCTTATTCTGACGTCGGCTAAGCTGTTGAATCACGCAAGACCCATTTTCTGAAGAATACACGGGGTTAAATTAAAACGTAGATAAATAACACCCATTAAAAAGTAAATTGGGACCAGGATATACCCTGGTCCCAAAAACTGGAATAAGCGTGTTTTTAATATCATGTGTTTTTCATCACGCATGCGGATTCAGAAAATTTCAAAAAGCAAAAAAAAACGCGTCCCGCGTGCGTATTGTGCACGCATTACAATAAATACCTACTTGTATAAAAAGGACATTTGCGGAGGTTACGCATGCGTAACGAAATCCACACGATACTAAAAACATCGCACACTCGAAGCCCCTGCGCGCACCGGTGACTTTTGTCACGGTGACTTTTAAGTGTTTGTCACTGTCACGTCACGTATCCAATGTGGAGTGCGCGCACGACGAGCGACAGTGACAGTGACAAAACCACAGAAATGTAAAAAATAGGAGAAGTGGCAAGGGGGCGTGTTTGCGTCCGCGGTACTTGCTCAACAAGGGCACATACCGGCAAACAGCCGTTTGACGGCCGTCAGTTACATCGCGAACGTGATCGTAAATAAATTTAAAATACCGTGTTGTTCAGTGGTTTCATGCAAAAACTAAAGCGAAAAGACAAGCCTGGGTCATCAAAGAATCTCTCACCATAAATAAGTATAATGTCAATCATCAATTAGTATATTTATCTTTAAAATCAGGAAAAAGAACAAATCTTATAATATCCCTTGCTTTTCCTACGTTATTTTTGTTTTCAAATATCAAAGCGACTTTATTACTCATACAGTAAATATATTGCTCTTTAACCACTAACTTTGACGCTTAGTAACTGAACAAGTAATGTAAAAATAACGTAACGATACTTTATCAGTGCGGTGTATTTCTTAATACGGCCGCAGTCAGTTGAGCCGAGCTAGGGATGCGCCTGTACACATCCGCCAATATAGACTATCGACCACAATATCGATTGGTTGAATATCCGAAGTGAAATAATGTATTTTTATTTATTTTGGAGTAGTAGAGAAATACGTAAGCAACTTTCGTAAACTAAGTTGGTAAAGAGTAGGTCAAAAGTCAGTGGACAAATGGGAATAAATAATAATTACAGTTTTTAATTTTTACTTACTAAAAATTAATTATTTTCTAAAACATTTTACTGTTCTAAAAAAAATAATTATTTTCTAGACATATTTATTTTTATTTAATTAGTTTTTGGAACCTAAAAAAATATCATTATAAAAATGAAAAAATCGATAACTTTTCTATTTAGTCAATCACTAGCGTAAATTTAAAATAAATAGCTTTTGCACAGCACATCGACATTTATGTGTGCGTAAGTTATATGGTGCATGAAAAATATACGCTGTGTATAGGAAGATAAGGTTTATAATATACTGTGTAGTATGGTCTGATTTATAATTTGCGAGTGTGTGCAGGACTGTGTAATAATAGCTGCATATGTAGTAGAGTCAGTGATGGTAGGGATAACTGGAGACATGGTGTTCCAGTACATTTTTCACTGCGTAACATATCTTCTCCTTTCTAATATCTTTGGACGAAACTTTTTTAAATCGAAGCGTCATTTGTCGCAGTGGCGTAACGTGCGTTTTCGCAGCATGGGGCCGCCCTTAAGTTTTTAGTATGTACTTTGTTTTTTCGCCTATTTGTTTAACTTGTTTTGTTACGCTCCAAGTGCAACCCCACTTTATGTCCATGCAATCTCTTTCCATCCCAGGTTGTCTGGAAGAGTTCGCAGATAGCGATAAGGCCGCCCATTGTATGTTTTTATTTAAGGCCGTGTTTACGTAGACGCGGCGCGTCGGGCGGCGCGTTGGGCGTTTCGTCGTACATTGCAGCAGCGGGCTGCGACATCGCTCGCGCAAACACACACCTATCTCAGGGGGGCCGCCCGACGCGCTGCGCAACGCGACGTGTGTCCGTAAACGGGCACTAAGTCTCAAAATTTTATAATCTTTTTATCTTGGTGTACAGTAAAGTACATATAAATAAATAAATAATTACTCATAATCATATTTTTACATTTTCCAAATTATTAAATTGGCGCTTCCTACCGCCTCCTTTCGTATGGCTCCTGGGGCCATGCCCCCCACCGCCCCCACCCATGCTACGCCACTGATTGCGGCGCGGTAACAAAAATGTCACGGGCTTGTCCGCTCCATGGTCAGCGTACAAAAAAGTCACCCAGATGTCACGTCGCTACGTGCGCGCACCTCCATACATATCCATGGACTTGATAAGGGTGACAAAAAAGTCACGGTGACAAAAGTCACCAGTGCGCGCATCGCTTTATAGACAAAAATCAGAAAATTAAATTACATACATTATTAAAGCACTGAAACTTTTTTAAATAGCTGAAAGCGATTCAGTAGCCGATTCTGAACAAACTACTTACAGTATATGCGTTTATTATAGTCTTTTATTTCTATTCTATTCTATTTTAGTATACATAAAAATGTGAGAAAATTGTTCAAAGATAAGAGAACGAATATTAATTAACAAGTCAGTCTTGGGTTTTTTCAAGTGTTTTATGAATGGTAAATTAGCGTTACGGTTAGTTAGAGTCAACGTTAATATTCATAACACCTTATAATGGCCCTCAAAACGACATTAAAGCAATTGTAAGATTCATTCAAAATTTATGTTTTTTTTTTCTGGACTTTGAGACAGGTATTTGTAAAACTTAAAAAGTATGTATAGGTTTACTATATACCTACTGAAAATTACAGCTTTGAGCCGTTTGGGGTCGAAACGCTTGAGTCATGGGCTCCGTGTGCACGTCAGCTTTTAAAAGATATTTCTCGTAACCAGAGGGCTGGTTCGTTTTTTACCTAAATAATTTGCATTGCCAAACATGCCTCACACTAAGAATAACTCCTGTGTCATGGTTTCGTTCACAAACATGTACAACTGGGCCTGGGACAACTATCAGAAATCAGTAGGCCATACAAATATTTGTTTAGTGCGGGAATAATACCTGGGACACGCAGTGCAAAACCAATCGCTGAACTCAGAGAACGCGTTATCTCAATCTTATTTTAAAGACAAAAGCACAAAAAAATGCTGTAATATACTTCAGTCATTCCTCGCATTCTTCGGTGACATAAATAAAGGATGACATTTATAGACTACAATTAAAATGTCCAGATACAAACATTGATAAACGGTCTACCTCGCCCACTACGTTAAGGGTGCGTTTCCACTAATGACGAGCTGAAAGGAGTGGAGCGAAGCGGATCAAGAATGCCAATCACAGTGCGCTCCACTCACTCCACTCCGCATCAGTGGAAACAGCGTAAGTGGAGCGGAGTGGAGCTGAGCGGACTTTAAAATAAAACAAAAGCACACGCGGTCTGAGCCCGTCAGAACGGAGTGGGGTGCCGTGCGGAGAGCTCGAAGCGGGGGTAGCTTAAATCCACTCCACCTCCCTCCACTTCGATGGAAACACTTGCGACTTTTCACGTTTCTTCTCCGCTCTACTCCGCCCACCATCAGTGCTACCACGCGCTAAGACGTTCCATTTTACGACCTAAACTGTTCAAGGGAGAGCTTTATAGGATGTATAGCTCCATTCCTCTTTTCTACACGACTGACATTTTAACACGTCATGACAAGTCCTCAGCTCCGCTTGTTCAAAACATGAGCCACATGTTGTAGTGCCCTAAAGGCCCATACACCTGCACTATGGACATTTTAATGAGTGCCACCGATGCTGCAGTTAACGTAGCCAGCCACCTACTAGGCGTATACAGTTAAACGAGTTTACTATCGATTTGAAAAGAAGCTCCGCTTCAGTGGAAACGCACCCATATAAACTGTAATACGTCAGATATATGCGTATCAAGTTTATCCATGATTAAAGCTACGTCATAACATGTAGGTTTTTTTATTAAAAAAATAAATTTAAATCTAAAGAGCTACCAGGCTTTGTTTTGCGGGTGTAGGCGGGTATTGAGCAGTTTCTGTTGAACAATAAATGGACCGCTCTTCTTTGTTACCGACAATTCGTCAGTGCAAAGTGTGGCGGAGGCGTATACTTTTTTTTTAATTTGTGTGAAAGAGTGAATCCTTCAAGCAAATTAAAAAAAAAAGTAAAATATTATTAACCCATTGAAATCCCTTGAAAACAGTACGTCTTTTACTTAAAACTAAAAAGAAAATTTAAGAATAACAATTCCAAGCATTTGTCATTAAAAACATTTTCTTCCTGAACTTCAGTCATCATCATCATCTTCCTGACCTTGTCCCGTTTTATTTGGGGACAGCGCAGCTTATTTCTTCATCCATTCTGTTCTGTCATTCGTCACCGTATCACTAACTCCTTTTTCTTTCATATCACTCTTTGCACAATCCATCCATCATTATTATTCAGTAACGGATGTAATTACTGAAGAGAGAGCTAATATTCAATAATACATGTTTAGTAGGGTGGTCCTTAAAATTAAGAAAAAAAAAATGTTTCTTAAGTATAAGGACCAAATTACATTTAGAGGTCGCTACCAATGTTAAATAAAAACTCACAATTTGTTTTTCTTAGAACCCTTATTACTTTATTTATTAGATAAGATACCTTTTTAATTAGTTTTATCTTGTAGAAAAACGAATTTTACGAGGATACTTAAATTTTTAAAAGGTCTTTCCATTTGAAATTTAAAAAAAAAAGAGTGAAAATAAGTGTGAGTAAAATGCTCATAGCGCAGAACTGAAGTGCGAGGCGGTCTAAATCTAGACGTAACTGTACCAATGAGGGGTCGAGGGACGGAGGAGATAAGAAGCTATAGTCTATACGAGTCTCACTTGCGCTTGAATTAAAAATTTATGAAACCAGCATTTAAGCTGTCTTTGAACGCTTTTTGTAAAAAATTGACAGCTGGCTCTAATCAAAAACAAAAAACACATATTTCATATTTAGAGGTATATAATCAAATGAAAAAGTGCCACGATGATAATTCGAAAGTCGAAAAATAAGGACCACCCTAATGTTGTTTAAAAGAATAAGTAAACACATTCATTATCTTACCTGTCATCAAAACCAATTCAGAACAATATTAATCTACAATCTTAGCATATACTACATCAATACACTTCCACATCACATTTCCGTTGTCTGATTGCGTCGTTGCACTACCCTGAGGGGTTGTGTAGCAAATATTGGTACGAAATTGTAGTACAGCCCACCCCCACAATCCTCAACGGGATTCAAACCTATGAAAGCACAATGCCTTCAAGTTTTGGGTAGAAATAGAAACGTAAAACGATGGCATCGGATCTGGCCATTTGTAAATTCAAATATTCGATGACTAACTTCTGCTAGCGAGCGGCTACGTCAACGGGAAAGTAGGTTTCTCTACATAAAGTTTGGACCACCGTTTCATCGCTTTGGGAGGTGAGTTTTGGAAAATCCTTTCTTATTCTTTGTATATACATCACGGAACCTCTGTACAAAATTTAAGTTCTGAATCAACGGGTTAGGGCATGGAATTTATGAGTCAGTGAGTGAGTTAGGACCTTGTCTTATATACACCGTTTTAATCCCGCGGAGGGTCCATTCGGTACATGAAACACTATCGATTTGTAATAAAAATGAAAAAAAAAGTACTATTTTTTTAAACTCGAATTAATATACGCATGTACGAAATTAATTTCTTTAAGTAAACGAGTCAATGACTTTGTAGGTAGCCGTCGGTCATTGTGTACTAACTACATACAGCTCATTGACCTCGCTCAGCTGACGTTTACTTAAAGAAATTAATTTCGTACATGCGTGAATTAATTCGAGTTTGAACTTTGAGTTTGAGTTTGTACTTTATTTTTCATTTTTATCCTTACAAATCGATAGTGTTTCATGTACCGAATCGACCCTCCGCGGGATTAAAACGATCAAAATTTAATGGTACGGATGCAAAACTGTTGAGTAAAACAACGACTACAGAAAAAGTCAAAGTTAATTTTAGTAAAGAGAATAAGTAGATCTGTCCGTCTCTATTACTATTTTCAGGCTTTTTGTACGAAAATATAATTTAAAAACAATAAAACAAAAATGCTATTAAAATTGTGAAGTCACGCCTTCGCATGTTGAAAGACCATTACGAAACAGAGCAATTAAAACGACGTCCAACGTAATAGTCATGTAAATTCATCTGAAACTTTTCTATGTAAAGAACTTTCTTGCTTCTGAGCTAGGATTTTCAGAACTTTTAATAAGATAGATTAAAGTTTACGTCTACGAGTTTTGTTTTAGGAAAATTACTAGCTTTTTTCAGCGGGTTCACCCGCAGTTAGCAGAACTTCCTCCTAGATAAAAAATATATGCCTACGTGCTATACCAGGACTTGGTCTCCCAATGTGCAAAATTTCATTCAAATCCGTTCAGCTGTTTGAGTGTGAAGGTGGGTAGCTGTGTATGTACACACCTACATATAAAGTTTCACCATTAAAATATTATAGTGTGTGTGATTCTATAATTTTTGCCGAAAGCTACTGTTTATCCTATGGAAAAAATTCACAGCCCCTATGGGATTTATTTTGGGAGCTTTGCCGTCGAATAAAGCTAGATTTGCCTAATTAAAAAAAAATACTAGATATAATACTCATACTGAGTAGGTATAATCAACATTAAAAAGAAAAGTGGTGAGTGTAAATTAAAACAGAAACATCAAGGAATATCGTTCGGAGAACATGGTCTTTCAAGCTTGGTAATCAGCGACACTGCAAGCATTTACAGTACGATCAAAAACATCTACAGAAAAAGATATTTAATATCATCATCTCAACTAACTTGAATTCGGCTTCCAGTCTATTAGGAGGCAGCTAAATACCCGTGGTTTACATAGAGCGATTACCTATGAGACCTCCATAACGCAGTAACTAGGCAGCACAATACTCCTTGGGTAAACTGATGGTCAGACTTTCTGGCGCCTAAATACCTGTAACGACTGTCAATGTGCTATGGATAACAACAAAAAAATATTCATACCATAATATTTATACCCTATTCCCAGCTTTCCCATTAGGTTTTAAAAAGTTCACGTACTCATGAAGACAAGAAACTTAATTAAATGTCAGTTTTGCAGCCGGGAGCTCCATATATCTAGCTGGCTGCTGTTCCGCCCAAGTGACGTTGTTGTGACATAACCCACTGCCTCGGGCATCGCCCACGTTCACTATATATTATTAACGCGCAGTTCTTCAACATATTTTTCTCCGTCTTTTCGCCGAAGAAAAGTTCAGTTTTTAAACGTTCAGAATTGAAATATTCTGTTCAAAATCATGCTTAACTAGGAATCACTAAACACGTAAGTATCGATTTCGTTTCAAAACTCGATTAATTCGTCGGAAGTTTATACGAAATCAGAACAATTTAAACCCTGGTCCTTCGAGATGGTTGTTTTGTACAAATTGTAAACCTAATCGAACCATGGTTGCAGCTACTTGAAAACTTTCCGTCTACAGAGAATTGAGGTGTTCTTCAGCAGTTCAGTTTGTTGGACGAAACTTCACCCTGTTTGTGTGGTCTAAACTAGTTTGCAGTTAGCTCCCGAACACAATCCCCATTAGACGAGAACGGATCGTTAAAACAGCTTTATTTTGTTGAAGAGTACGTAGTTGAATTTTATTTTTATGGCCTAGAAGTCAACCATGTTTCTAGTTAAAATCCTCGCGAGCAGGTTCCGACATAAAACTTCGTCTACAATATGTATCCTACACTTCCATATTCAGCAAGAAATTCAGAAACAACATCTTCAAGAGAATATTTTGAAGGATCAATACATTTTCCTGTAACATTTCTGCAAGATTGACAAAGACAAATGGAGGTTCGACCTTACGAGGCCTGTAGGGTCCCAAGTTCACGATTGTTACATGAATATACCTATACAAACGGTAGCATAGTAAGCTCAATTTGCAAATAAGGCTTTAATTACATACGAACGAGTTTGCTGCTTCAATTAGGGACTTATTTAGTTGTTCCTTCGCCTGTGGGACTACGTTTACGTATCTAAAGATCGTGGAAACTGTCAAGGGGTTATTCATAGGCCTGACAATTTCAACAAGAACTCTTAAAGTCGTAGGACAGACATTAGTTAGTCCTTGCTGTATTCAGTCTTGTGTATCGTTATTAAAGTAATAATTTCATCTTGTGGAGTGCTGACATGGAAGCTCACAAAGGAAATTATGCGCGAAATTAAATTGTGGGCTACGTTAGGTGCAGACATTATTAAAACACGAGACAAAGTGTTATACGTGAAACGTATTACCCTACTCTATTTAATTACTGTCTCATAAACAATTTATAAGGCTTTACTTGTGTTCTGAGTATTGTAAGTTTCTTCGCCATACATTTTTTAACTAAATTATTTTGTAGCCCCAATATTCTCAGGAGTATTTATACATGTTTTGAATTTTTTAGGTGTAAGTACAATATTTTATATTTCTATCCAATAAGGGAACATATTTTTAGTTCTTTACTGAGATGTCTTGTGCGGGCAGACAACTCCAGCCCACCTACCTCATGAATATTTTAATATTTAACAGTGCCGATGGTCTTGTCAAAGGATGTCTGGTTTTGTTTGTGTACACGCTAGTCGCGACACATCAAAGACACCGATGATGTCAGCATCGAAGATTTGAATTTTGAAAATTGATCTTCTTTTAATATGTCAGATTTTGTAATGACACTTCGGGAATATTTACCTACAGGGTACCTTGACTTTTGATGGGGGTCGAGGGTCCTGGCTTAACCGCCCGGGCCGCGAGGAAGACAACCTCTATAAAAAATTACCCCAAACCTCCAAGCGGCGGCGCACCGTGAGGGAGGTTGTTAGCTTGACTAATGGGTAGCTAAATTAGTCCCTAGTGCGGACCACGTTTTTGAGCAAGTACCCGAAGTTTTTACTCGTGGGAACTATATGGACAAAAGAAACAAATTTTTTAAAAACCCTATGGAGAGTGATGCGCGGTCGGAGTCCGACGCGGCATCCGGAAGGAGCTCAGGCTCGGAGGTTGAAGAGGAGGTGGAGTCGGGAGGCGACACCGGAAGAAACGCAAGTTTCTTCCGGAAACGCTCCCTGTCGAGGGACAAGTCGTCCTCCGACGGTGGAAAGGGCTCGGCCCGAAAAATCCCTACCAGTGGTCGGGGAGCGGGCCGAGCACCGGGAAGAGGACGGGGAGACACCTCCCAGGAAGCGGCTGAGCGAGCCGAGAGACTCGCCGCGGAAGGGCGCCACCCCGCTGCGGCCAACGCTGCGATGGACCCCTCGGGGCCATCTGGCAGTGAGCGCGAAGACTCCGCCGAGGAGTCGCGCAGGACCTTCGGCGAGCTCGTGGTCGCCGCGCTGCGGGATATGGGCCGCAAGCGCGAACGAACGTCGAAGGAGAGGACGGTCCTCCGCCATGCCGCCTCTATGCAGGAGGCCTTCGACGTTGCCCTGTGAAAGAGCGTGGCGAAGCTCCGGGCCGAGCTTCGAACCGGGCTCCGAGCCGAGCTTCAGGCCGAGCTCGCAGGGGTCCACGGAGCCAGCAGCCAGAAGCCTGTGGAAGGGGGGTGCAGGCAAGGGCAGGGGCAAAGTCGGCCCCAGCCCCAGCCTCAGCCCCAGCCTCGGCCCCAGTCCCAGCCCCAGGCCGAGTCGGGAAGCCAGCTGCTGACACTGGTGCAGCGGGAGCTGGCTGCTTTCCAGCAGCAACTGCAGAAGCAGCTGCAGGAACAGCAGCAGCAATTCCAGCTGCGGATCCAGCAGCAGCTGTCCCTGCTGGAGGGCATCGTGTTGCGCCCCCCACTAGCGGCCTCCGGCCAGCGAAGGGCGGCGTCATACGCTGCCGCCGCGGCCTCGGCGGCTGCGCCCATGGCGGGCCCGTCAGGGCAGACCAGACGCGTGGCCACGGTCGCGAACCCCACCGGAGCGGCCCCACAGGCCAAGAAACAGCAGCAGGTGAGGCCAACCCCTGCTGCTGCCCCTAAGAAGGGCAAGTCGGCACCGGCCACAAAGGCGGCGGGAGCCCCTGCTGTGGCGGCAAGCAGGCGGCCTAGGCCGCCTCCCCAGCCTGTAGATCCTCCGGCCGAAGCCGGATGGCAAGTGGCCGGAGCCAAAAGGCAGGCTGGCAAGGCGGCTCGAGCCGCCAGGAGACGAGAGCGGCAAAAGCTGCGGAAGCGGACGGCCCTCGCGGCCAGGATTCGCACCCCGCGCTCTACGGCTGTAGTTATCACGCTGCAGCCGGAAGCGGTGAAAAAGGGTGCGACCTATGGCGAGGTCCTCCGGAAGGCGAAGCAGGCGGTGAACCTCACCGACCTCGGGATCACCGGGGGCTTCCAGATGCGGCATACCGCAACTGGTGCCCTGATGTTGGAGGTCCCCGGAGCCAACAGCGGCCCCACCGCAGACGCCCTGGCTGAAAAGATCAGGGCGATCTTTGACGCGGAGGAGGCCCGGGTGTCCAGGCCCACAAGATGCGTCGACATGCGCATTATGGGCCTGGACGATTCCGTAACGGTCGAGGAGGTCGTGGCCGCTGTCGCCAGGGCGGGTGGTTGCCCTGCCGATCAGGTCCGGGCGGGCACCATCCGTGCTGACGGCACTGGCATGGGGGCGGTTACTGTAAACTGCCCCGTGCCAGCGGCCAGGAGCATTACCGGGGAGGGTAAACGGCTTTTGGTGGGCTGGGTCTCTGCAAGAGTAAAGCTGCTGGAGCCCAGACCGCTGCGCTGCTACCGCTGCCACGTGGGCCACCACGTGGGGGTCTGTTGCGCAGCGGAGGAAGATCGCAGCGACAGCTGCTTCCAGTGTGGTCAGTCCGGCCACAAGGCCGATACTTGCAGCGCAGCGCCGCACTGCTACGCATGTGCGGCGGCAGGCAAGTCGGCCGACCACCGGGCTGGGAGCAGGACCTGCGATCCCGCTGCCAAGGCCAAGGGCAAGGTCCCTAGGCCCATCCCCGCGAGGATGCTCACCGCCGCGGCTGCCCCGCTGGCTGCCGCCGCCATCGCCTCCGCAGACGCCGCCGCCGCTACCACCGCGGCAGGACCCTCACGGAGGGCCCGGGAGGAGACTGTAATGGACTGTCAATAACGGCTCCATTACGTCTCCTCCAGGCGAATATCAACCACTGCGCCCCCGCTCAGGATCTGTTGCTCCAGAGCATGGCGCAGTGGTCGATCAACATCGCCGTTGTCTCCGAGCCGCACTTTGTCCTGCCCAGAGCCGACTGGGTTCAGGACCTGACCGGCTCGGTGACACTCATTTCGTCGGCCGCCGCCGGTACCCCGGCACTCGAGGCCGTCAAGAAAGGCCGGGGTTGCGTGGCAGCACGGTTCGGGGACATAGTGGTGGTAGGCGTCTACCTGTCCCCGAACAGATCTCTCGCCGAACTGGACAACTCCCTTTTGGAGCTGGATGCCGTCGTTGCTGGGTTTGACTCCAGCCTCCCCGTGGTCGTTTGCGGGGACTTCAACGCCTGGAACGAGGCTTGGGGTTCCCGGTTCACGAACCAGCGAGGTCGAAGGGTGGAGGAATGGGCCCTAGGACAGGGCCTAGTCGTACAAAACCGGGGTTCTGTCCCCACGTGTGTGCGGATGCAGGGCGAGTCGGTGGTGGACATTACGTTCGCCAGCCCTGCACTGGCACCGCGCGTCGTCGTCGACTGGCGCGTCATAGAGGAGGTGGAGACGTTCTCCGACCACCGGTACATCCGGTTTGACGTCTCCGCCCAGACCTCGACCGTGCCGGTCCGACAGACCCCGTGTGGTCCGCGTTGGGCGCTGAGGCAGCTGGACAGGGACCTGCTCCAGGAAGCCGCGATAGTACAGGCCTGGGTGCAAGCACCGGACAGGCCTGTCGACATCGACGTCGAGGCGGACTGGTTCCAGGTGGCCATGTCGCAAATCTGCGACGCGGCCATGCCCCGAGTCCGGCCAGGACGTGCCCGGCGCCAAGTACACTGGTGGTCGCCAGAGATTGCGGCACTGCGCGATGCGTGCAATGCTGCGCGACGCCGGTATACTAGACACCGCAGGCGCCGCACCCGTCCACCGGGTGCGGAGGCCATGGAGGCGGAGCTGTATGAGGGATACAGGGCGGCAAAACGCACCCTCCGAGCGGAGATAAAGCGGGCCAAACTCGAGGCCCGCAACGTGTGGCTGGAGTCTCTGAACGTCGATCCGTGGGGACGCCCATACAAAATGGTGATGGAGAAACTCCGCCCATGGGCTCCCCCGCTGACTCAGAGTCTCCGGCCCCAGCTCGTGTTCCCTACGCGAGGGGAGCATACTCCCCCGCCTATGGCTCCGCCACCAGCAGCGGTGTCCGATGCGGACCACGACGGCAACGACGGCAACAATGCTCCAGAGGTGACCGAGGTGGAGATGAGAGTGGCGGTGCGAAGGCTGAGTGCCAAGAACACCGCCCCAGGACCCGATGGCTTGCCTGGAAAAGCCTGGGTCCTGGCCATGGAGGAACTCGGGTCTCGACTGAGAGGGCTCTTCAGCGCATGCATGGAGAGGGGCCAGTTCCCGCTTCGCTGGAAGACGGGGAAACTGGTCCTTATCGCGAAGCCGGGGCGCCCCGCGGACTCTCCGTCCGCGTATCGGCCCATTGTGCTGCTCGACGAGGTGGGCAAGCTCTTTGAAAGAGTAATTGTAGACCGCCTCGTCGTGCATCTGGCACGGAAGGGGCCGGATCTTGCGGACGGCCAGTTCGGATTTCGCAGGAGGCGCTCCACTGTGGACGCCATCATGCGCGTGCGAGCCCTCACGACGGGGGATGCGGTGTCCCGGGGCAGGTGTGTCTTGGCGGTGTTTCTGGACATCGCCAACGCCTTCAACTCCCTGCCCTGGAGTTGCATTGGTAGGGCACTCCGGTACCACCGGGTGCCCGACTACCTCTGTCGGGTGATCGAGGCCTACCTGTCGGACAGGTTCATCATCTACCCCGGTCATCAGGGGGAGTTGAAACGGCGAGATATGTCGTGCGGTGTTCCGCAGGGATCGGTACTAGGACCGCCCTTGTGGAACATCGGGTACGACTACGTGCTGCGCGCCGACCTCCCCGACGGGGTCAGCGTGGTCTGTTACGCAGACGACACGCTGGTCCTGGCGCGGGGACGGTCGTACCAGGCGGCGGTCGAACTAGCGACGCGCGGGGTTGCGACAGTCGTGGAGAGGATACAGCAGTTGGGACTCGAGGTGGCATTGCACAAGTCCGAGGCCATGTGTTTTCACGGCCCTCGGAGCGCGCCGCCTCCGGGCTCCCAATTAACGGTAGGAGGAGTTCACATCGGCGTCGGGTCGACGATGAAGTACCTGGGACTCGTCCTCGACAGCCGGTGGAACTTCAAGGAGCACTTCCGACGTCTGGCTCCCAGGTTGAATGCGACTGGGGCTGCGCTCAAGCGGCTCCTGCCGAACCTAGGGGGTCCAGACGCCTCCTGCCGGAGGCTCTACGCAGGCATCGTTCGGTCCATGGCCCTTTACGGTGCGCCGGTGTGGGCGCCATCGCTACGGAAGCGAGTGGCGGCCCGGCTAACCGCCTGCCAGAGGGTCATGGCCATCCGGATGATCCGCGGATACCGTACGGTGTCCTGCGAAGCGGCGAGCCTCCTTGCTGGCCTACCACCGTGGGATTTGGAGGCAACAGTCCTTGCACACATGCATGACTTACGCGTGGAGATGCAACGTCGGGGCGAAACTCCGCTGCCGCGACAAGTCGCGGCATGGCGGACAGAGCTCCGGCGGGATCTCATGGTGAAATGGCGAGAGCGATTGTCGCAACCTCGTGCTGGGCACGCCACGATCGAGGCGGTAAGGCCCCTCTTTGAGGCGTGGCTGGAAAGGCCCCACGGCGTCGTCACCTTCCGTTTGGCGCAGGTGCTGACCGAACACGGCAAGTTCGGTCCGTACCTGTACAAGATTCGTGCGGAGACGACGCCCGGGTGTCGCCACTGTGCGGACCGCCCGGTGGACACGGTGGAGCACACAGTCGAGGTGTGCCCCGCTTGGGAAGAGCAGCGCCGTGTCCTCGTGGGGGCGATCGGCGGCGATCTCTCGCGCCGGGGCTTGGTTCAAGCCATGCTCCGGAGCGAGGAGGAGTGGCAGGCGGTCGCCTCCTTCTGCGAAGCAGTAATGCTAGTAAAGGAGGAGGCCGACCGCCTTAGGCAAAGGCGGACACGCCGCCGCCGCCGCCGGGTTTCCGATCCCAATTTCCGGCCACCGTAGGCGCGGGCTCGCGGACGGTGGGCAATGGGTAGCTCGCTGTCCGTTTGTCCGGTAACAGACCGGACCGAGCTCAGGTCGTCTACGGCGCGCACCGTTCCCGCGCGCCTCAAGGAGTTGTCAGCAAACTGTAGGGGTCCAGCAGGGCCGAAGCCTACTGGGGCCAAAGGTTATGCGAGAGTGTCACCACGGGCCCCGGGACAAAGGCGAGGAATGGAAAGGTAGGTTTTTAGTCAGTAAAAGTCTGACACTGTTTCCCGCCCCACCCAAGGGCGGGATTCGTCATTGGATGATTTTACCTACCACAAAAAAAAAAAAAAAAAAAAAAACCTACAGGGTACCTACTTGACTTGGTGACATGAAAAATTTTTTTGCAGACTATGAGAAAAAAAAACACTTGAATAAACATCATCAGCTGTTGCAAAGATGAAAGAACCTAGAAAATTAATCTTCAATGTTTTGATCTACAAAATTAAAAAGTCAAAAACTCCTTAACAAATTAACAATAAAACATCTAAATAGCTGTCAAAACAAAGTCGTGAACAAAACACGAACATAACGAATTACGAAACTAAGTTAGAAATGCAAATAACCGAGTTAACCCCTTCGCCCTTAATGTTACGAAATAAACGATTATAAGCAACGTTTAAACTAAAGTAGCGCAAGTTATCGAGCGGATCTAAACGAGCAGTGTTAGATCCGCGTTTGAAAGAACACGCTGAATCATGTTCCGATTTATTTTAATGATAAAAAAGAGCATACGAGCTCTAAGACGGTAAAGCGGCCACTGCCAGAGACGGTATAATCAATATAATAAATAAAATGAGGGTATACCAGTGCGAACTTTACTTCTTCAGAGCGTTTTTTTTTTTTTGAGCTGGGTAATCCAACCGATTTAAAGTGGAGTGGAAGGCCGTGTCAGACTTTTACTGACTAAAACCAAACATGTCCTTTTCTTCTTTGCGACTATCGGCCCCTTAGGTTTGCTGACTTGAGCTTTCAGAGCATACTGCGGTGATAATGATATGAAACGGTGTTGGTGACTTGCGTTTCCAGCAATTCAGAAAGATTTATTATCATTTGAAGAGTTACATGGTCATATTTCCTAAGTTCTTCAACAGATCTTTACCAGATTTAAATTTTACCTGGGGATTCCAAAACCAAAAATAGAATCATCAAAAAAACTTTCAGTCCTCTCGAGAAGCTCTCCCTTTTAAAAGTCGGTTAATAAGCTTCTATACAAACCAGGAATAACAGTGTGTGTCACCTTACATAACGATTGATGGCTGGGGATTTTGACTAAGGTCCACTAACTTAAGTAAAAAATAACTTCGACTAAGACCAATACTTGTAAAACACATTTTTGAAGACATATTATAACTAGCTACATATTATAACTAAACCGACCGACGTCGTTCTGCCGAAAACATTTTTAATAACTTGAGAAGCGAAACAATTATTTATACAACCAAGACAATAACGCACTAACTGTCAAACACAAACGTTATATCGTAAAGAGAAAAAGTGTCAAATCTACGGATAAATTAAAATAAATTTGGTACGACGGATTTGGACTGTCGTACCAAGTTGGAGCATCTGTTAACACCATAATTATACTGTGGGGTTTAGTTTTATCGTCATTAATGCCACATTATAAGCGCACTTAGTGGGTAGTAAACTGTCTATGGTCACTGTCAATGCGGACATTCAGTGTTCCGCACAAAAAACGAAAAAATTGGTACGTGAGCGATCAACAAGTGACAAGTACACAGTTTTTGTGCACAAAGATGTTCTGTTGAACCGTAACACAAACTTACTCAATAGATTCTTGACATAAATACTGATGACAATTATATTATGATGTTTTTATAATAGCAGTGTATTTGTAGTGAATAATGGGGTCTATTCCCGTTACTTTTACGCTTACAAATACCAAATAAAAGAGAGTGAACGATAGCGTGATGGTGGACTGGTTAATGTGGGACGAAAACGTGTTGCGCCGACTCTTAGTAACATGGAATAAAGGCAGAGAGATGATTGGGTACGCCAAATTACGATAGTAACTTTCTTCTCTTTGAGGAGAGGTTACACTAGAGGCACCGCAGCCTTGCACTTTCGCCTGACACAGGTCTTAACGAAACATGGGTATTTCGTGAGATACGTTTTGGACCTCTTTGTGTGAACATCGTGCGGATCTACCGAAGGGTACGGTGGAGCATACGGTGGAGTTCTGCCCAGCCTAAACGGAGTACCAACATGTCCCCACAGAGTCGATCGGCGCTAGCGACCTCTCGCGTCCGCCACTGGTTCAGGTCTTGATACGGAGCGAGAGGGTATAGGAAGCAGTGAACTCCTTCTGCGAAGCAGTAATATTGAAGGAGGTAGTGGCAACCACAAGGGAGAGGACATCCTCACGCCCCAGCGACCACCGCAGGAGACGATCCGGGCATCGAGAGACGTAGGACAACTCCCGGCCACCATAGACGTGGACTTGTGGACATCGAGCAATAGGATACCTCGCCGTCTGGTAAGGGCTGAGTCGACGACGCGTTGTTTCACGCACGCCTCTGAGAGCTGTCAGCGAAGTTGCTGGTAAATATTGCTCTTTTATACATCCGTTTTTTATAAAATAAATCAGAAAGCGTTTCGCCTCAATTGCGTTGTACAATTTACCAGCTGCGGTCTTCCCGTCTGATACCAAGGTTTGAGTGAATAGGCTCCTATTAAACTATTGCGCCTCACCAAGAACGATTGCATTACTCCTTACCATCAGGTAGGATCGCAGTCAAATAGTAGTTTTATTATTTAAACAAAAAGGATAAAGATAGATTAAGCGTAGCCCAGTAAGTTCCATTCACAACATAAAGTAATTGTATCAACGCCAATAACATACGAATTTATCTACGAACTTGGTCAAATTCCCAGCATTTTCCTTTTCAGTAAAAACCCGCACCCTTTTTTGCAAGCTTTCATTTCATCCGTTCCTATATTTTCCCGGAACTCGTATAGAAGTTGAACGACCCGTTTCATGTCAAACAAGTTCACAACACGACATCTCTAAGAAATTTTCGGGCATTAAACTTAACAAGGAGATAATCGGAACGGATTATCCGAGTTCATTCACCCAAAAAGGATAATAATCTTTCCAACCGTATTTCGATTATGGTGGTCACTCTAACAGAGATTAGCCAAGTACAGTACGTTAGACGGTTCTTGGCGCGCCTGAAGTTAGGCTCTGCGAACTTTAGCGCTCAAAATAAGCGCGTCAAATAAATGATTTATTAAAATAAATGCCAATAACAGTTATTAACAGCAATAACAACTGCTATTGGCATTTATTTTTTCAAACCATTTAATTTTTTACGAGTGCACAAGCGCTAAAGTTCGCAGAGCCTAACTCCAGGCGCGCCAAGAACCGTCGAACGAACTGTACGCGGGAGATATCATAGTGCACAAGTGCGTACGTAAACAGAGTTGCACTCTCTATTCCTTTACACTTACAGTCCGATGGGACGGCAATCCAACACGAGCGGAGAGAGATCAGCCGCAGGACCAACGGCTTTATGTGCTTTCCGAGGCACAGGCACGTCACACCTCCAACTTCCTAGCCCCGGGCTGCTACCAAAATAATTCGTAATGGAAAAACCCAATAGCACTTTTTGCACGACCCGGGAATCGAACCTAGGACCCCACGCTCGAGACCAATGAGGCAGTTAAAAAGGATAATATACAAAAGGTATATAAGCTGAAGAAACCCGACAAGATAATTTCGTTTACATTATTTACTGTTAAATTATTACAAGATGTTTGTGGAAAATAAGACTTGAAGAGTAACAATAGCCTTTATAAAATAAATATATACTTTTGCGTCAGAAACTTCGTTGTTAGCCGGATTTTACCTGAAGCCTAGCTTTTTATCACGATTTTATTCGGCTTGTTAGAAAAGAAAGAAGTGAAACGTTTTTGTTGGTATCTATTGAATTTATCAATATTGGTAAGTAGGTATTGTGTAGCCATTTATGAAATCGAAAACTAGATTTATGTTTATAGCAGCAGCAAATCTATTTCTAATGCAAACGTTTTTAGTTTCATTCTAACCATTTCATTCAGTTATTTTCAGAGCTCAGTTAAAAAACTGCCATTAAAGCACATATTATATACCAAAACGTGAAATATTTCACACGAGTACGAATAAAAGAACCAATAAAATTCTTGCAGCAATTGTACTCGTAGTAATAAAAATATATTTGAAGTATCCAGTTCTCAAGACTAGTCAATAGGCATTTGCCGCGCGAAGCAGCTTGGTTAGTGTGGACGTGCCTCGGCCGAGACAAGCGCGGTTTTTTTTATTAGGCCGAAGCCGAGCCACGTCCACGCTAACCTAGCTGCTACCCGCAGCCTCGCGAGGTGTCTGGCTCTGTGTGGACCCGCCTAATAGGTGTCAATCCCCCCTCGGTTTGGGGAGCGTTGGACCTGGGGGCAATGGCCAAGTGTCCCACAGACGTTAACGATCTCTCTCAACATGTCGGGGTGATCCGCGGACGATTAATTTATATTAGAAGAGTCTAATGGAAGCTGGATTGGGGTTACTATAAGTCGTTTTGGTCAATGATTTTAATTCTAGTATTTAAATTGGGTAGGAATATTTTGCCGCGACGAAAACTAAAGGTGATCCTGTACAGGTGATCTGGCTATGTAGGAAAAAGGCTAAAAAAAATCATGAATTTTATTTATTTTTTCCTCAACTATCACATAACGTCATCTAGTCCTTTTCTAAGCAGAGCTTATGGTATGAGTACTAGACAACTGATAAAAATACTTATATATTTCTAAATATATACATATTAAAGATAAATTAGATCCAGATACAGAACAAAAGATCGTGCTCATCCCACAAACATTTGTCTTGGGTGGGAATCGAACCCATGGCCTCCGGCATAACAGTCAGGGCCACTAACTACTAGACCAACAGGCCAGTAATTAATATAAACTAGTGCGACTGCGATCCCACGTGATGGTAAGCAGTGAAGCAATCGTTAATTATGAGGCGCACTAGTTTATTAAGAGCCTATTCACTCTAGCCTTGAAGACACGTAAATTATAATCGGACGGGAATATAATCTGAAAGTCATGATTTCTTTGGCCTTTTTTAGATGGTAAATTATTATCGATTTCAACGAGAACTTTGCCTTACCTATAACAATATAATTTATGAATTATGCGTAGACATCCTAGTCCTACGCAAATTCTGAAAATAAGTTGGTTTTAAAACGTAATTTTTTTAATCACTTGGTTATTTGGTTCATTGAGATTTCTGGTTACCTGCTTTGTCGAAATTAACTAAAAGTTACATTCGAATCAATTAGAGTTTTCAAGCTTGTACAATGGCATGTGGTTCAGGGCATGCGTACTCGTATTGGAGAATTGTTTTCTTTAATTTTGTTAGTTAAAGAGCTTCTAATAAGAACGAAGATAAAATATATCTGTCTTCAAAAAGCTAGTCAAAGAACATTGCCTCTCTACAATCACGTAAAGTTATATTTATTATAGATATATATGTATTATTATAATTTAATTTATGTATAGTATCTAAGTGTACATTTATTTACTGTAATAGATTTAATTTAGATAACATAGTCTATTTTTGTTTTTCCAAATTATTTATACACACTGCGTTTACACCTCTCATCCAACTCTCCTGTCGCAGGTCTGCTGGAAGAAATTTCGCTAGAAATAAGCAGTACCTTTACACTCTTCTATCTGTATTTGTTCTTCTCGTTTTTAAGTGTTTGTGTGTACATGAATAAATAAATAAGATTTTTTTTTATTGGTATAAGCTAGTCCTTGACTATGATCCCACTTGATGGTAAGTAGTGATACAATCGTTGATGGTGAGGCGCCTATTCACTCTAGCCTTGAAGACACCAAAGTTATAATCGGAAGACCGCAGCAGGCAAGTCATTAATTTTAATTTGAAGAAGACGTTTTGTTATCCCCCCTTTTTTCAGATTTTGTCAGATTTTTACCGCCTAAAACCAACCCGTGTTCCTTCAGTTATCCTATGCGTTCCAAGGCCACTGTGACTGTTTGAAACAATCCGCCCACGATCTCTTTAACCTAATTGAAACATTACGCCAACAATACTTACGTAAACAAAAGAAAATAACAAATAATGACAAAAAAAAAACATTTACACGTTATTAAAGACAGAATTTTCCAACACATTATTATTATATCTCACATGAGAATAATATTTACAAAACGAATAGGGTTCAGTACAGAAACAAAATAATTGCACACCGAGAGTATAAAACGAAACACTTTGGGAATATCTCGTTCAATATGGCTGCGCTAAGAGCTGAATAAGCCTGGAAATATTTACTTTAATTTCGTGTAGACTAGAATTTATTTAGCATAGAGATAGCTAAGTAAACAGTAAGTAATTGGGTTATAGTCTGCTGTGTGGGCGGGCAGGACGGGTAGCACAAAGGTCACAGCATCACGCAATCGATACGGTCCAACATGTCCCAACATACCCCAACATACACACAATATCGGACGGGTATACAGGATGAAATCATTTCCCCACAAGGTGGCCTAAAGGTCTTTCCGATATTACAGATTTGTTCAAACATGTCCTAAGGAATTGGTGCAGTAGTAATCTTTGCTGGATTTAACCTTTCTTTGTGATAAAAGAAAACCCAAATAGGTATTTTCCTTCTTTGAATTGTACATTATTTCTTTTTTTTTTTTTGTTTTGTGTAGGTGTATTGGTTTTTGTTCAAGAAATAGTAACTTTTCCTGCGACTTCGGTGTCGTGGTTTGTCCTGCAAGAGCCGTGTATTTTTTTAAATGGTATGTTGCTTATGGAAAAAAGAGATTTCTATCAAGTAAAGATTTTTCTTAACCAAATCTATTTCCAAATATAATCTTTCAACAGGCAAACAAACAATTTGTCCTCTTTCTAAAATAAAATATGAAATTTTAAAATAGTGAAGACTGAAAAAAAATCAGATCACTCAAACAACTACGCTAGTAAAATGATGTCTACGCACCCGCGTAGCGCATCTACGCACCTCGTAGACACATGCTACGCCGTAGGCGCGGCTTGTTGCGTCATCAGTATTTACAATATAAACAACTAAAATGCCCCTGTGAGATAGGCTCACAGGGGCATTTTAGTTGTTTAATATCATAATATTATACATATGTCTAAATAAAAAAATAATGTTGCTGTAACCTAATATATGTAAGTTCATAGGCATGAATACAAGATGCCTCTAGCGGACTATATGTCTTTTCAAAAAGTTCTAGAGGTAATTCAACCTACTGTCTAGGCTATTTTCAAGACCGTTAAAACTTTGTAATTGACACGTTAACAGCGGGGACGTTTGAAAGAGTTATTGTGGCTTTAGAACCCGATGGGTAAAGGAACTTAGGTGAATTTAGTCAGTAAAAGCCTGACATGTTCTCTCGCTCCACCCTAGGGCAGGAGAAGCTGTTTCTTGATCTTCCAGTTCGTTGAAATGGCTTAGAAGACTGGGCTGGACATGTCTGCCGCCTATCAATCGACTCGGAAGGTCTGGCCTGTAAAAATCACAATATTGGTGCTCTGAAATCGCACGACGGGATCCCGGCAGACCAAGAAGGATATAGCGAGACAACTTAGATGTCTTCCGAACTGAAAAAATTGGCCTAGAGCCGGGAACAGTACAAAGAATGGAGGGAGGCTTTTGCCCAGTAGTGGGACAGTATAATCTAAATATAGATTAATTATGTTAAACCTATAATGGTTGGACTGTGTGTGGAGTAAATGTGAAGGAAAAAAACGTGTTGCGCTGACCCCCAAGTGATATGAGACAAGGGCAGGAACATGATGATGTTAAACCTTTAAGAGAGGGTTTCCCCACTCGCGTATCGTCAACATCGAGCGTGGTTCAAAAGCTTGTTGCTTAATCTAACGCAGACCAACGCGATGTATGATGACAACGTAACGCAAAAAAAGAGAGATAACGCCTGAAAACTCTGTCGGCATTCGGTAATCCCGTGATTAACTCGAATATTTCACAAAACTTGTTCTAGGAAATACGTGTTTTTTTTTTTTAACTCGTAAATATTTTTGAGAAAAATTGTGGTCATTCAGAACCTCGATTAAATGTGCAAGGCTATATATGAGTACATCATGGAAGGCCAAAGTCCACATAAAATAGCAGATTTTCAAATGTCTTTGCTGGATTAGTTTAACACAAATTTATGTTTTGATATAGAAGTCTAGATAAAGTCCACAAGATATCTGTGTATCGAAAATATCTGGAGAAAGATGTGTAATAACATTATAATCACGTAAGAGCGGTTGTATTAAAATGTACTTCGGGTTGCCCGCTCTTAATTAAGATTGTCGCTGTAACATATTGCGTAAGTTTTCAAGGGTAGTTAGATATTTATAACGGTATTAATTTCTTAAATATACAAAGCGTGTTAATATCATCTATCATTCTCGAGTCTCACAGAATAAAGAGAAAACATTAATTGGGCATAATCTTACATAGAATAAGCTTGTAACAAAGGCATTATTCTCAAAAATAATTATTCTCCGAAACCTTTAGACTTTAGACAATTTTGTTACGTAAAATAAAAGTTAAAATAACCCTTTTGTGTAACTTTTCACGAAACCTTTTTTAGACAGCGGTTGACTAACGAAAAAAAATAAGTTATAAAAATAAAGCCGTCAAACAAATAATGTGCGTCAACAATCCTTTCAGTTGCCTACGTAACTCCAGCCCTGAAATAGCTACGAGTACGTCACATAATATGCGAGCCCATTGACAAAAGCCGTTAGTGAGCTCTGACATTTCACAGATTTTAGCCGAGATCCGGCGGAGATGACAAAGGGGAGCGACGGGGAGCGCGGGTCATACAAAGCGACACGTTTTACTTTTACAAAGACCTCAGGTAGGAGGGCCGTTTTGAATTATGACATTATTACAAATGTTTTCTGTATAGAACAGTCGTTCTTAAACTGTCGTGATCGGCAAACGCAAGACCAGCCAGTATATCCTGAAGAGGTAGTCAAAGACATATAGTGCATAGAATCAGCCTTATAATGTTCCAACTGTTGGGATTCAGGCCTCCTCTCTAGGAGAGGGGAAAGGGTTTCTTAGATGGTTTTTAATTAAACCTCATTACGGACGGGTTTGAATAAAAACGCCACCATGTCAGTACGACTATAGTAACAGACATCATAACATATCCTCCTGCGAGCGTGTTGCAGAGGCATGCTTTTTCTTTGAAACTGAAACTAAGGTTCTGGACTGGACGGGTCTAGGCTTTAACGTCAATGGCGAGTACATCACTCACCTTCTAGTTAACGCTATAATATGGAGATCTTCAGTACAATGCTAAATGATCTCAGTAGAACTCCCGAGTGGGTCTTCAAAATCAAGCCTGAGACGTACGGTCTTGTTAGGTAGGTCTAACTTCAAAAAGAAGTCAGCCGTCGGATCCAACTCAGTTGATCACTGTTCGAAAAGTCATGCGGTATCTTCTCGTTTCGTCTCATATACTTTGTCTCAAGACGAAATCGTGCCACAATTGAGGAAGACTATTGCCTAGCAGTACACTTTTTCAGCAGAAATGGTGGTGATGATGACTGCTGCTACGATGATTAAGACACGTTTTCTTTGGATAAAATCTTTTCACACGAGCTAAACAGTGAGGAGAACCTAGTATTTTTTTTTTCCTGCACAAGTGATGGTAAGCAAAATGATCTTAGAATTATGACAACACATTTGCAGCTTCCGCTGTTGTCCTAAGTGTGGACAGGTCGAGTTACTAACACACGACACTAATCCGATGTCCCGACACTCGACAGTCAGCGGCGACATCCCTAATCTCACGGAGTTCCTTGAGCTCCTCTACCCACTTCTGCGGGTTCAAATGAAAGCAATAAATATACCGTAACCACAAGTTACGAGGTGTTTTCCACGCCATTACATTTAAAAGCTTAGAAATCCCATCCCGTTTGATTAAAGTAGAAATAGGTTCTTAGGAAAAAAATGTACAAGAACTTCTACTTGGATCCATCAAGAGGATTTTTATTTCGTCTATTTTCGACACGTTTTGTAGCACACGATACACCATTCAGCCATTTGCAAACGGCACATGTTGCGAAGGGAAACCTGAACGAATAAATAGATCGGTGCTACATGGAAACTACATCAAAACTGCACGTTTAAAAAGTAGAATTCTAGAATTCTGTGTTGAAGATGCTTGCTTAACCTTTTGACCGGCAATCACAAATAGAAGACTGCCCAGTACGCCACGAGGTCAACTGAAAGACAGAGAATAATAGGTCAGCAGTAATGCTAACTGAACTCTCATTATTCAACCTTTTACAAAATGTACAAACCATTGCTCTGGTCAGAATTTAGTTTGAAATAAAACCGCTCATTAAGCACTGCGACAGGCCCGTTCGCTTTAGCCGAAATGATAATTAAAACAAAGATATTGTCCTCCTCAACAATTCAACTATTAAACCTAGCCACCGACTAATCAATAGAAACAAAGAGACACAGCTCATTGCGTAAGGGAAAAACGAAATCCATTTAAAACTTAATCTAGTTCCGACGTCGTGTGGGAGTCCACGTGATACAAATGTATGTCACTAGAGCACAATGAAAACTTCCATCATGTTTATTATTACAAACCCTAACAGAAGGTTTCAAATTCAAACTCAAAATCGTTTATTTTACATAGGCCTACATGGGCACTTATAAAATGTCAGAAGCTAGCGCACGGTTCCAATTGGTCGTTTCCTATGGAGAAGAACCAGCAAGAAACTCCATGGTTACTCTTTTAAAAAAGTGATTGTTTCTACAATATATTCATACTACAATAGTAATATATATGAGAGGAAAATGTAGACCGGTCAGCTTTGTACCCAAAAGCACGATAAATATTGTAATCCTTGAATCTACGAAGTCTACGGTGTTCTAATATTCACATTATAAAAGAAGCTATACAAAAATAAAAATTAACCTGTCAATAAATTAAAGATGTATACAATAATAAATTACTAGTAAAATTGGTAGGCTATGTTTATATAATATTAAAAACATTGCAAAAACAATGTCACAGGAGAGTAAGAGGGAAAAAAAAGTATCAATATACATTATGAAGTTAAAACAAAGATGGAGCCACAGATATAGATAGACATAGATAACGCAAGCATGACGATCTGTATGAAAAACAAGCGTGCCATTTTTTGACTACCTATTATGACGTCACAAGCACTATTTAGTGAAGACGCCGCCGCGTACGGCGTCCCCCTCGCTCCACCCCCACACCAACAGCACAATTAACCATTTTTATATTTTTCTGCCGTCCGACTAGCGCTGTACTCCGATGCAGACTGAGCGCGAAAGTGACCACTTACGATTTTTGTACGTAAGCTAGGCACGCGAAGTAGTTGCTCTTGCGTTATCTAGGTATATCTATATCTGTGGATGGAGCAGTTAATAGACAAGTATACAATAATGCAATTAAACAGCTGCCAGGCAAGCCACTCGTGCAGAAGTAGTCATTGCCAAACCAACGTGTCTTCGACGTAGTCTTTAACCTTGTAATACACCTTCTTGACAAGGACACGCTTAATATGGGTCTTGAACTTTCCCTCACTAAGTTCGGTAACCGACTTAGGCAACTTATTATAGAAACGTACGCTATCAATAAGAAAAGACTTGCTTGTCTTAACCTCCATTTGGGTACTACAATTTCATGTTTATTACGCGTATTAAATATTATGTAAATCGCTTCTGATTTTAAAAAGTCCTAAGTTTTTACGAACATACAAAATACCAACCGTCATCCCATCAGACTGTGAGAGTGAGAGAAGTCCACACACTATGGAACGATGATGTCCCTCGCGTTGATTGCTGGTCTTTGCTATGGTTGATCGCCAAAATAAGAACGACGGTGTTAATATTTCGGTAACGGTCCAACAAGACCGGATTTAGATCAGAGACAGGCTTAACGTGGTTTCCCACGGGGGCGTGACACCACCTGTACCCGCCAATTCTTACTGTTGTAATCCTCGTTGTAATGTTCGCAATCCAAATTTTGGAATTTTACTTCTTTTGTGGCATCATAGATGTCGCTACAGAAGAATTCAATAGCACAGCTCGACCTGTGAATCACGCCTAAGACCCATCGTTATCATCATTACAGTCGAAAGACGTCCACTGTCGGACATAACCTCCCCTAAGTATCGCCACAACGAAGTCCTGTGCATCTCGCATCCATCGCATTCCTATGACTTTCACCAGGTCATCGGTCCACTTTGTGGAAGGCCTTTCAACGCTGTTTCTTCCGGTGCACAGTCACCACTCCGGAATCTTTCGGCCCCATTGACCACCTGTCCTGCGAGATGTGCCCTGCCCGCTGCCACTTGAGCTTGACGATTCTTCGGGCTATGTTGGTAACCTTGGTTCTCCTGTGGATATCTTAATTCCTGATGTGAACACGCAAGGAAACTCCGAGCATAGCCCTTGCAATTGCCCTTTGGCTGACTCTAGGCCTTGTCAAGACCCAAAGTTTGGGATAAACTCACTTGTGACCGAGATACTAACGAGACAGTCACTAAATTAGATTCATAGTTCTTATTGAACACGCGCGCTATATAGAATAGAATAGAATAAACTTTATTATACACCAAAATAGTAACAACAACAAGTAGTATAATCGTATATGCAAGGTCCCTAATTTCTATACAACTATTTGTCGTGAACCTAATTGCCTAATACGAAGGGTTTGTAGTCCAGATAAAGTTACGAATATTATATTGCTATACGCTACATAATATGGAATATTTATTGATCAAGGGTAGATTAGGGTACCAACGGCCTGCGGTTCTCAGGTTCTGATTTGACAAGAACTAATTTATACCAGAATATTGTATCGGCAAAGCGGTCATATGCATTAAGAGGCGCGTTCCCCACTCGCATAGTTTAAAAGCTTATTGCTTCATCTAACGCAATCTAACGCGATTTTTGCTAAAGAGGCAACGTGTAAAAAGAGAGATAACGCCTGAAAATTCTGTTAGCATACGGTAATTCCGTGATTTACTCGAATATTTTCCAAAACTTGTTCCAAGAAATACGTTTATTTGTTGTTGTTGTTTATAACCCTAACATTTTTCCAGAAAAATTGCTATTTAAAACCCTAAAAGTTTTGAGAGAAATTATCGTCATTCAGAATCTCGATTAAATGTCCAAATATAATAGATGTACTCTTTTATATTTTTAAAATATGAGTACATTATGGTGGGCCAAGGTCCACGTAAAATATCAGATTTGCAGAGGTATTTATTGGATTTATTTTTTCGAAGACATGTGACATCCACCAACCCGCACTGGGCCCGCGTGGTGGGTTACGGCCCATTACCTCTCTTAGAGAAGAAGCCTGTGTCCCAGCAGTGGGAACATTAAATTGGTGAATGTCACATGTCTTCGAATTTTTGGTTCTAGGACATGCCGGTTTCCTCACGATGTTTTTCTTCACCGTTTTGAGAGCAGTGGTGATGCGTGGTGAGCTTTGCCTGGCGTTCCAGGGCCCCAGGGTTTGCTGACATCTCCTTGAGGGGCGCATGGAACAATAAGCACCGATGACAACAACTGCTAATGTGTGGAATAAGAAACCATTTTGCTTCGAAGGCACAAAAATAAATTGACATAGTAAGGCATAAGATTGATGATAATTGTATCGTCAAAATAAAAAGGTCTTACTATTCAGTTCGAGTGTCAAAGTTTTAATAACTACTATTAGTCTTTTCTGTTTGTTCAAGGAGAATATTGAGCCGAATAAATAGTATATCAGCCAAAACTTTGGATTAGTTAGTTCTTAAGTAGTGGGCGTTAGTCGAATCTTGTGTGGGTGTCACTTAATATGTATTTTCTTCTGGTGAAATAATGATTAATATTACGCAATACCGTAATATATATCTATAATATAAAAATGAATCGCAAAATGTGTTGGTAAGCGCATAACTCAATAACGCCTGGACCAATTTGGCCAAATCTTTTTTTAAAATGTTCGTTGAAGTTCAAGGATGGTTTTTACGGCGAGAAAAATAGAGTAGGGTAGAGTAGGGTAGAGTAGGGTAGAGTAGGGTAGAGTAGGGTAGAGTAGGGTAGAGTAGGGTAGAGTAGGGTAGAGTAGGGTAGAGTAGGGTAGAGTAGGGTAGAGTAGGGTAGAGTAGGGTAGAGTAGGGTAGAGTAGGGTAGAGTAGGGTAGAGTAGGGTAGAGTAGGGTAGAGTAGGGTAGAGTAGGGTAGAGTAGGGTAGAGTAGGGTAGAGTAGGGTAGAGTAGGGTAGAGTAGGGTAGATTTGGGTAGAGCGGGAGCGAAGCCGCGGGCAAAAGCTAGTAAAAATATATAAAAATGAATCCCTATTTTCTTTGGTCGCGTTTATGTTCGATCCAGCCTGCCCTTCCTCAGTGATGTCCTAAGCCGAGGTCCGGACTCCACACGGGGTGCCTTTACAGTGTTATTGCTAAATCGTGGCTGGAAACTTTAATTTATTAAGGGCGCCACAGGCAAGTCCTGTTAAGCAAACGACAACATAGGTTGACTTGCGAAAAATCATTCATAAAAATATAAAATTAAAAAAATACTTCGTCACTCGATAACTTGAGAACGAGATTCCAATCATCTTTCTACTCGTATTAAATTTTCTAATATTTTATGAAGATAAAATCAAGAAAATTTAAATATTTCAGAAACTAAGAACTAGTTGACCTTCGCGCGTTTGTCAGTTCGCTCGTTTTACATTCACTCAGGCAAAGCAGAACCTAGCAACAAAATATTTTGGATGAGTCAATTCTTCCATAATAATTGTATAGTTATAGGTACATATTCTAAGAATCTAAATAAATATTATCTCAAAATTATTCAGCTTTTAGATAGCAACCATCTACAAGTCGGAATAAATCGCATTAGCAATCTTCCAATATCTACTTATGATATTTTGAAAGCAGAAAGAAAAACAAGATTGAATCTTATTTTCCTCCATAATAGTAAAGAGAACTAATAAAATGTCGATAGTTGGAACATTCTAAAAAGAAATATCTTTTCTTTAAAAGACATTATTCCTTTTATATCAGTCGTTCGATCTTTCTCTGTAAAGCGGTTCCTTAGTGCACCTTCAGAGGCACGTAACCCAATAACGCATAGAATTTAAATTGTAAAAGCATATTGAAGCGCCTTAAGAGGACTACAGTACCTTAAGCGCGGTCAAACTCGCACTGCATACAAAAGAAAGAGATGCATATCTGTGCATCTCTTTCTTTAGATACATTGCTTGCAAATATGAAGCATTTTGGCGATTTACTTAAAATCTACAGATTCTATTATGAAATTAAAACACTATAACTACGGTTGTAGAATAATCTGGGAAGATTATACGAGCAACGTTTTACCGTACAATCAGAACGATTGCATGCATATTAGTCCAGTTTTTAATCGATATAAGTAATTTTTTGAGGCATCTTCGTAGTTTTTTTTTTCTATCATACTAAATCAGCAGATTATGATTTGATCACACAATCTATCTAGCATTTTTATCCTTGAGAGCAACACACATTTTTCTGATTCTGTTTACTGCAGTGGATTAACTCCTGTAGTCCTCTTAAAGCATATTGAAGCACTTTAGAGCCTAGGCAAACGCTAATGTGCTAGACGCTCGCGCTCAATATACAATAAGTGGGATATAAGTTGAACCAAAATGGCGATCGACCTTTAATGCACAGTAACAGATTTTCGGGTCTCAATCGTGCGCGTAACTAACAACGGGTTCAACTGCTTACTATAACAACGTGTTTCTCTTAGGCAAAAAATTAGCGTGAGAGGATTTCTATTACACTTTTAAAATATAGGGTGATACTAAAACTAAACTAGAACCCAGGTTCCTATTACTTTGTCCCCTTTAATAATAAAGGGGACAAAGTAAAAACCAATGTTGACATACTTAGGGACCGTCGTCTTCGTTTGCGTCAGTAACCTGCGCAGATCGTTTGCACTATTTTAAAATGACTGAAGTGATGTACATCATAACCACATCGAGCTATGAAGACTTTCTTGAATCACGTTCTAGGCAACTGTAGTCGTGTGGAAGCAGAAAATTTCCCTCTTTGGATAAAAAGTATTTTATGTTCTATTTCAGGACATGTTCTACCCGTGTGCAAATTTCATCCAAATCTGTTCAGTCGTTTGAGCGTAAAGAAGAAACAGCATACAGACACACACACACTCATAATATGTTTGTATTCGTTTATCATAAAGTTGTTAATTCGTATGTATGTATCTAAGTATTTATTTTGTTGTATTTTTTTTCTCTATTTGTTTACCATTAAGTTGCAACTACCATGTTATGTTTCTGCACGACCCTAAGGTCGACTGGTAGAAAATGCCTAAGGCATTAAGTCCGCCTTCGTAGTGTTTCTTGTGCAGTTAGAAAGAAAGAAAAAAGTTTATTTGCCACAAACATGGCGCATATCTACAAAGAAACAACGACTCTATATACCTAATATAAAAAACTACATAATAAGATATGCGTCACACCCATGCAAAACGGCCAGCGCTCAGCAAAACGCTGGAGCTCGTGTGCAAGACAGAGCCACAGCGCCAGCCGTCGTTGACGGTGAGACGCGGTTGAATAATATTTGTAACAAAACTGTCTCCGAAATGGTTAGAGCGATTCTTATGTCTTGAGTGTATATTCATTAAGTCTGAGAATAGGACGTAAACTATTTGTTACCCTTCTACCACCATCCCCATTTTTTTGATAATTTATATGGCAGAACAATGTTTGCCGAGCCAGCTAATATATACATAGCCCAGGTCGTCAACGGCGCGCACTGTTCCCGCGCGCCTCAAGGAGTTGTCAGCAAACCGTAGAGACCCAGCCTGCTAGCTGCAGGCAGGCAGGGTCGAAGCCTACTGGGGCCAAGGGTTTGCTTCCGAAAGGAAAGCCCGGCCCTGGTATCTAAGGCCACGAAGGAACGGTGTGGGTTTTTAGTCAGTAAGAGTCTGACACTATCTCCCGCTCCGCCCAAGGGCGGGAGATGTCATTGGATGATTTTACCCACCACCAAAAAAAAAGCTAATATATACATAATTTTAAGTTTTTGCACATATTTTCAGGGCAATTCTTTTTAAAAGAAGGGTGCAATTAGCATTCTTCTTTCTTACAGATAACATTTCAATGAGTTTAGAGAAAATTAATGTACTCCTAGCTACTAACCAACTCTAAAAATCAAAAGCCACAAAAGCCATTTCTTGTCACAAAGTCAAACACCTAAGAATAAGGGCAAACTCTTTATTGAAAGACCAGAAAGGGGCCAAGCAAGTATAGATTAAGAGTAATGCATTTGACACATTACGGGACCTGAATTTGGGACGCTATAAAACCTCGGAGTAGGCTGTCATGTCGCCGTCGACAATATTGCCACAACTACATCAGCGTTATAATAAATACTGTTATATTTCGCTGTATTTTGTAGTACTTTTATATGAAACATGTAGGTCAGGATTTCGTCAAGCAATTTTATTACAAGCTTTTATTTAGTTTCACCTGTCCCGATGTTTGTCTGTGATCAAATCTTGTAAATTAAATTTGATCTACTTCCCGGTTACCGATTGAGCTGAAATTTTGCATGCATGTGTAAATCAGATGACAATGCAAAATTATTATGACATAGAGTTGATCTGATAACGGAACCGGAAGCTGGCTATAGGAACTCGGATATTAAACGACACAACCCCATCGAGTTTGGGTCGTGTGATTCGTTTTGACGAGTATTTTAGTGCTAGATGGTAACCAGGGTTCGATAATGGAACTGGAAGATGCCCAATAACGCTGTCGTGTTTAAACTTTTTGGAATGTTCTTGATAAGTATAAATTATATAAGTACGAGTACCTATATATAAAAAAATATTTTAATTGAAAATTTGTTTTTCTGAATAGATGAAACAACACTTTTATTCTCTTCAATGTATGCAACGTGATATGTACTAATACGCACCTGTTGTACAAGTTTAGTCCACAGAAAGAATCATAATAGACATCCAATCCATGAAGATTTTGACCTAAACCAGGCCCTGAATCCTAATGCAAGCTCGATTCAATAAATCCTCACAGTCAGAATATTGAATTCTCCAAAACCTAAGAAAGGAATTCCTTATCTAGACCTACTTCGCTTTCAAACTGTAAGATCGATTGTCCTCTATAGTAGATACCTATCGAAGGAACGAAGACTCGAATGAGTTTGGTAATCAAACTTTACCACATCTTCAGATTTATTTTCAAGAAAAGTACTTTTAACTAAGTACTTTTAAGATTATTATTTGAAATGGAGAATTTGATGCGTCACCAATATTTATCAACATTTTTCTAACAAAAAATAACAGTTCATCGCAAGCTTGGAACTTGGGTTAGTTACCCTTTACGAACTTGGTAAGATATCAATACAATTCTTAACAGAAGCACAAAAATGAAATCCTACCACAGCTTCACGATCGACGAAAGGACTATACAGCCTTTTATCAAAAACAAATATACCATCCAGCCTACACATAAAGGAAGCTAATGTAACAGGCTTACAGACCAATCGATCTTCCATCGTATGGTCGTACGTCGATCCATCACACTGGACTGACGGACACATACACATCATTCGATGTGTATAACCCTTTACGATAAAAACGTGTAGGAAAAGAACTTAAAGAAAAAAATGAGGATTTGATGGATAAGTTTTTTAACCTACACATACAGAAGAAAGTCCAACGACACTAGAACGCTGAAGGGCGTTAGAACACGTGCTAGCAAGCCTAAAAAGATCGATTGCGCAAATGATGCAGCTACGCCTACCTACAATCAGATTTTACGACACTCACGGGAGAAGATGGGGCCTTTTATTTTTAGATCCAAGGAGTTTAGTCGATGTAATTAATAAACATGAAAGGGTATGAATATACCAATCTGTATAAGACGCAGATAAATTAATGAGAATGACATCATAACACAACTCTTCGTCAATACAATCGATTTGGACCAGCACTAAGCTCATTTAGCCCTAAGTAAGGTTAGCAAAGGTCAGTGAAGTGGGTTCTCAACGCCGTTCAGTAGAGAATACAATAATGGCAAGGCTAATACCTCTTGACAAGCTAAGAGCTACCCTGACAGCTGAAGAGTATTAATTTATCAAGACGACTGTACCGCCATCAGCGGATAAGCCTCCTTGTTCCCGAGTCGATCACGGTAAGCCATCAACATTCATAATTGTGGGTGGACAATTAAGGGTGAATACTATGGGAGTTTCAAGGACGATGAGTCTTTGTTTTTAACTAGATGATTCCTGTGACTTCGTCTGCGTGTGTTTTGTATTTTATCATTTTTAGCACAAATATTATAAAGGTGAAATTTAGTTACTTCTTCACGCTCGAACGGTTGAACGCATTTGGATCCTACCTATGTGATACAATTCACATGGGTAGGAAGAGTCCACGAATATTAGGTATTCCGGGAATATGTTTTCTTGGAATAAGATGGCGGGATGATCTGGATGACTTCCTTATGAAATGGAATGAGAAAGCAAGGAACCACGATAATTGGAAAGAATGGTAAATGATATTTATTTTGCAAATAGGTTCTTAAAAAACGTCATTTTTTTTTTTCTTTTCTTCAATTTTAACTAGATTAGGCCGTTGTTTCCTAGCTGACTACCCTGAGAAGAAACACCGAAACAAACTCAGGGTTCAAAGTCTCTTTTAAAGTCCATACAGCAAACATGTAATGGTCAAAACATATGAGAACCATGCAGATTGATCTGGAATGGTCTTTTGAAGAAAGAACCACACAGTTCTGAGTGGACCTGTCCAGTCAGTGCAAGCATTTGTCAGTATTCGTATAGTAATGAAAGAAAGACTGAACCCAGCAGTGGGACAATACGGGTGAGCTATAATTAATATAATAATATGGTAAAAACAAAGAGGTAAGTATGTCTGTCTTCACAGACACAGACCACATACGCAATATGGTTGTTGCGTAATTTAATGATGTTATCATATGTGACGTGCCCTTAATTCAGGGTTGTTTATAACCATGTTACTTGGTAAGTAATATATTCAATTTCCTACGGAATGTCTCTTGGGTTCTTAAAAATGATGAACGACAATAAATACAACCTGGCAGTTTACACAATCCCATCATTAATTTTCACTGAGCCAATAAATCGAAGTATTTTCAAGCAAATTTGTCATTTATGAATTCCATTATGGAAATTACTTAAGGCTCAATTTCATCCGTGTCGATTTCTTCAATAAGTAGGAGATATAATGGCGTATACATTCATTGATTTTGCATTCAATAAATTGTTCATTTTGTTTTTATCACACTGGCAAAAGTTTGTGTGTATTTTTGTTTCTTTACACTTGAACGGCTGAACGGCTTTCGAAAAAAATTGTCATATTGGTAGACCATGTCCTAGAACTCCACATAAGATACTTTTTATCCCGGGAGTATAGTACGCGGCAAATAAGTTGAACCAGTTGCTTTGGTTACGCACAGGCCCCCGCTTCGACTGAGACCTGAAAATCTGTTACTGAGCATTGAAGTTCGATCACAATTTAGGTTCAACTTCTATGCCGCATATTGTATCTTACTTATATAGCCGAGGGCCAATTTTCAACTGTCACACTGGCAAATCTGACAGGCCTGTTGGTCTAGTGGTTAGTGGCCCTGTCTGCTATGCCGGAGTTCGTGGATTCGATTCCCACCCAGGACAAATGTTTGTGTGATGAGCACGATCATTTGTTCTGTGTCTGGGTGTAATTTACCTATAATATGTGTGTATTTAGAAATATTTAAGTATGTTTATCATATGTCTAGTAGTCATTACACAAGCTCTGCCTAGCTTGAGACTAGATGGCGTTGTGTGATAGTTGTGGAATATATTATTATTATTTATTGAAGCCGCTGGAAGAAGTTAGTCCCAATATAAACGAGAATTTGAAACCAGCACGAACTTTGGCACGAAACTAGAACCCTCCTTTTTTTGGCTTAAATTTGTTTGTATGCATGCCATATCTGACAGGAAAGTGGTTCAAGGCGAAGCTAAATAGTGATACGAATCGCGTTTTTTTTGTACGAAAACGCAGTGACGAATGACACCTATACCGGCGCCATCATGGCGGTTGCGGGACCTTATCGAAACATCTTTCACTGTCACACTCAAGAATCTGACGTTGATAAATACAATGTTTGGTAGGCGCAGTGGTTGAGCGATTGGTTGCTACGCTGCATGTCCTGGGTTCGATTCCCACAAAACAAATATGTATAGCCTACCGATAGTTGTACCGGGTCTGGGTGTACTGTGCATGTGAGTAAGTATGAGGCAAAGTTATTTAAATAAAAAATGGTAATTTAAAAAACTAAAAAACCCGACTGCTTTTCTGAGTATTCATGAAAAAGCCCTAAAACAAGAAAGTCGTTGTAGCAGTCGGGACCCATTACATCATAGATCTACTGACTAGACGGCTGACTTTCTAGAATGGGTCCCGACTGCTACAACGACTTTCTTGTTTTAGGGCTTTTTCATGAATACTCAGAAAAACAGTCGGGTTTTTTAGTTTTTTAAATTACCATTTTTTATTTTTTACTTTTTTAGTTTTATTTTTTTACGATATCACCTTCACAGTAATTACAAATCTAACGACACCTCGCAAACTAAAATCCATCGAGCCGTACAGGCCACAGAGCGTGCAAATATTTGAATTTGGCGCCAAAAATCCGCCATGTTATTTTTTTTTTTTTTGATATACCCAGTGTCACTCTCACAGTAAATACGAATCTAACGACACCTCTCAAGCTAAAATCCATCGAGCCGTTTAGGCTGCAGAGCGTGCCAAACAATTATACATACATACATACATACATACATACATATATACTCTCGAAAAACATAACCCTCCTTCTGGCGCAGTCGGGTAAAAAGACAATTTGTTTGAAAGTAATATACCCTAATATTTTAAATAATATACATATACACCGTTAAATTTTGGTCGTTTTAATCCCGTGGAGGATCGATTCGGTACATGAAACACTATCGATTTATAAATATAAAATTAAAAAATAAAGTATTTTTTTTAACTCGAATTAAAAGTACGAAATTAATTTCTTTAAGTAAACGAGTCAATAACCTTGTAGGGAGTTGTCGGTCGTTGCGTACTAACTACCTAAAGTTCATTGGCCTAGATCAGCTGACGTTTACTTAAAGAAATCAATTTCGTTAATGCGTAAATTAATTCGTGTTTGAAAAACAGTACTTTATTTTTCATTTTTATCTTTACAAATCTGGTTTCATGTACCAAATCGACCCTCCGCGTGATTAAAACGACCAAAATTTAACGGTGTATATTATTATAAGTAATATGTCCTCTTTTTTGCACCTACCATAATATGAGAATATTATAGTGTATAATATGTTGACTCGTAAAGAATACATTATGGTGTTTTTAATATCGTGCAGATTTCATCACGCATGCGGACTTGCCCCGCATGCGTAAACACCGCAAATGTCCTTTTCATACAAGTATTTTTTTTACGGAAGTGGCGTGACGCCTTTTTTTGCCTTTTGAAATTTTCGGCATGCAGAGCAAATCCATAAGGCAGGGAAGGAACAGGGTAGGTTTTTTGTCAGTAAGAGTCTGACACTATTTCCCGCTCCGCCCAATGGCGGGATTTTTCATTGGATGATTTTACCTACCATAAAAAAAAAAAACATGCGTGAAGAAATCCGCACGATATTAAAAACACCATTAGGCATTAAAGTTCGTTTTTGTACCTCTGTTGCATGGAGATTAAATAAAAAAAGACCAAAACGACATAACAAGCATAAATATTGGGTAAAAGATTAACTTATATAATACAATGTTCACTATAATGTATCAATGGTTAGCTTAAGAAAATTGGTTTCCATAACGCTTTCAGAGAATGGGCACTTGGGTTTGTCATACTTTTTTATCACTTACTATAGCAACCCGCCCCAGCTTCGCTCGGGTGTTAGATACCTTGAAATTCTCCTAAACCTTGTTCATGGATCATTCTATCTGAGAAATCTGCATGAAAATTCGTTCATAGTTTTTGAGTGTATTGCGTTCGTACAGACAGTCGTAGTGAGAGGACTTTGTTATTTACCTATTAAATCAAAAACTACCAGGCTACTCAGTTACTTATAGGACTACAAAATATAAAAAACAACAGTCAGCAATTTAATCACATCGCACCTGTAGCGACATCTATGTCGTCACAAATGAACTAATCCTGCATCGCGCAAGTAAGATTCGCGGCGCGATTGGAACATATAGAACAAACCCGAATTCATCTATCGGGCAGTAGCCCACCAGATATAACACCTGTCTGGTCGGAGGATCCTCCCTTTTCAACGGAGGTATGTGGGACTTTACTCTCTGTTCACTAGTCATTTTTTTTTCTTAGGTGGGATAATTATCTAATGACATCTCCCGACCTTGGGCGGAGCGTTGTATTATTTTGTATTAGTATGTTCACGCTCAAATGGATGAACGGATTTAAATGAAATTTGGCATTCGGGTAGACCCAGTCTTGGAAGAGGATATGATATGATTTTGTATACCGAAAGTACGTTCTCTTTGTATAATTTTCTACAATCACACAGACGAAGCCGATAGTAGAAGCTAGTGAATTAATAATGACATAAAAATATTTATTTCGCGGCATGAAACAGTTGACAATAATGACATGGATAACGCTTAAAGAAATTAATTTCGTACATGCGTAGGTATATTAATTCAAGTTTTTGAAAAAAAGTACTTTATTTTTTAATATTTTCTTTGTATTTCATGTACCGAATCGACCCTCCGAGGGATTAAAACGACAAAAATTTAACGGTGTGTATTAAAATTTGCCAAGGTTCCACAATTTTCTCCAGTATCGCTAAGACAAAGAAAAACAAATCCATAGCTCGTTATTATTAGCTCAGCAGCTGGTCTAGCATTAATTACATTCTCCATTAAGGTTCGACCAAAATCGGTAAAGTTTAATTAGTGATAGTAGATAGTCTTCGAATTTCGGTTGACTTCAACTAGAGGATATTTCAAGACAAACTTGCTTCAGTACCAAGGAGCAAGTTTATCTACTTGAAAGATTCTTCAGCAGAATTTCAATACGCTTTTACCAAAGAGTCTTATTTGAAATTCTGAATAACTCCTACTTTTCGTAAATGACATAGACGAGAGTCTTGCGTTGGTGCCAACAAAAATAAGCATAGAAATTTAGAAGCTTTTTCATAATTTTTAAAAAGAAAAAATGTTGTTAATCCACGAGTATTTCTAAAAAAGCGAAATACCACTCACTGATTAATCACGAAATCTCAGATACTTGTAACACCTACAAACTTAAAGGTAGGTTCCTTACAGGGTGTAGACGTCCGCTAAGAACGGAATTTACGAAACTCCAACCCAAGAGAAAAAAAGGGGGTAAACCGACTTTCAAGCGGGCGAAACCGCTGGCAGACGCTAGCTGGGAATTTACCTGTCCTTTTATTTGAACAATATTTTATACTAAACAACAAGTAACACTAAAAAAAAACATTTTTCTGAAAACCGCCTCAAAATTAGTTATTAAATGAAACTGTAATTAGCATTCCAAAGAAGAGGTTTGAGAAAGAGTGGGGGCGTGGTGGGAATATCTCGCTCTCTCTTTTGAGCACACATAACGTAACGGCAGTGACGTCACATTTCAGTATGTGTTCCCTTATACTGTTTTTGACAGTTTCCCCTCCCATCAAATTGACAAAGTTTGTAATTAGATTAATTTTTAAAAAAATTGAAAATTTATTTGTATTTGCAGTTTTGTAGAAAGTTACTTTTTGATATAAACAATAAAATAAATCGAGTCAAGTACCCAATTCAGTGAAAGAGGTTACCATCGATATCAGAGCAACCCACTCAACAGTTAACACTACTAGAGCTGAACCTTTAAGTGCTAACACGTTAAGCACACCCCTATCAAAGGCCTGCATTCGCTTCGTGAATCAATACCCGTTCGCAAAAGTTAGTAATTCCGTGTTCGCTTCCCGAGTTGTTTAAACTGTATACGGAACATAAAAAGCTACGAACAGAAATGTATTTTTTTCCAACAATATCCATATTTACACAGGTAGGAAATAGTCTGGGGAAATTTCGGCCTGTCAGAGAGTGGTATTCAAAATGGTAAAGAAATAATTTGAAATAAAAAAAGTATGCCTATTTTGCATACTTTTTTTGTTTGAAATCACCAATTAACACATCCCGCTCTGGGTGGAGCGAAAGGGTGTGTCAGACTTTTACTGACTGACACCGCACTTGTGTCCTTCAGTTGCCCTTTGCATTCTAGGTTTCCTTTAAAGGAATCCTCGTATCCGTAGCGTATGCAGGGCATCGACCCTGCTGGGCCGAACGCGCTTCGAACACTAGGCGCTTTCGTCGTTACCAGACGGCCGGACGGCAAACTACCTATTGCTCATCGCCCGCAAGCCCGCGCGTACCGTGGCTGATAATCTAAGTTCGCGACGGCTGGAGCGTGAGGACCTTTGTTCCTTCAGTTACCTTTACATTTCAGGGCCACGGTAACTCATTCAAACAACCCCACAAATAGAAACCTATACTTAAATATTTTTACCAACCCTTGTAATTTATGGCCAGTTTATCTTGCTCCATATAATTTTCAATACATAAAAACAACCCACACGCTATCGATCTTGAAGTTCAGCAATACCGAGATACTCTAGAGAATGAAACCGCCCAGACATTCGACTTGTATCAACATTCATTTTAAATTCTCCAACACAGTGTTGTTGCATTCGAAGAAAGCTCGGAATACCGTGTAAACATCGGAAGAATACATAATGTTGGGGAAGGGTTTAAATCTCTTCGGAAAGCTTACATACCTTTTTTTATTGATACAAACTAGTACTTGACTGCGATCCCACCTGCAATCGCACTAGTTTATTAAGAGCCTATTCATTCTAGCCTTGAAGATACCTAAATTATAACCGGACCGGAAGACCACAGCAGGTAAATTGTTTCAGTTCTTCGATGCGCGTAGAATAAACGACGAAGCGAAACCCTTAGGCCGTGTTTACAGAGACGCGGCGCGTTGGGCGTTTCGTCGTACATTGCAGCAGCGGGCCGCGTCACCGCACGCGCAAACATAAACATATGGCAATGTACGAAGGACCGCCAAACACGCCGCGCAACGCTCCACGTCTCCGTATTCGAGCACTTAGTCCGGACCGGATTGTAGAAGTTACAACAACGAGGGATTTTGTAAATGGAAAGTTTCACACGCGCTAAAGTATCAGGCCATAAGATAGCCTCTAGCGGCGATTATCCATGTTCCCTTAACCATTTTTACCCAATACGTATAGCGTTATCTGTCTTTATAGTGATTTTATTTAATGTTTCCGTCGGTAAAAGGGTTTTTCAGGACAATATCGGCCCTCAAGGCTCAAAGAACCCGAGCACCCTCGAGCCGGGCCGTTATTATACGAGACATTACAATTCATGAGATAAAAACATCCATCTGCACTGTTTGTGAACATTTCATAATGCTCCCGAGTGCCTTTTCGCTGACAGCATACGTTTTAAAAGACTATTTCTTTATGTTTAACTAATTTAATTTTTGCGCTGAATGACACAGAAGCTCAAAGAAATAACTTTCTTAAATAGAAAAGCTACTACTTCAGCTCCTCTCCTAGATTTTGAATTTTGTTTTCTTAGAATTTATATTGAAGGCTTAAAGTTTAATATATAGTTATGATATAAACTTGCGACTACTGTCTGTTGTTGTTGTATCAGCTTGCCAACTAAGTTTATTAAGTTTTTAATATCGTACGGATTTCATCACGCATGCGGGATTGCACCGCATGCGGGGCTGCTGCCCGGGATCACTCCCCGTGTTCCGTGTGCGTATTCCAAGCATTACCATAAATACTTGTATAAAAAGGACATCATCAGGGGTTACGCGTGCGGGTAATCCCGCATGCGTGATAAAATCTGCACGATATTAAAACACTCTTAATAAATTGAATACAGAATTAATAAAAAAAAAAATAGTTTTTATAAAATCTACAACTACAACTTACATTTCAGCTACTTTCCTGAAGACTGACCTGAGGAACAAGAAGAAATATTTCATCACGACGTAAAGGAAATGGAGTGCAGGTATCAAAGAAAGTAGAATATTAGCATGATGGCTGACTGCTGTTGTTGATGAACCGTGATGATCATCGCTCAATCAAAGGTTTAAAATAAATATTAGGTACTTTTTATAAACCTCTTTTGTATTTAAAAATAAAAAGAAAAAAGTACAATTTGTACTTTTGAATTTTTAATATGTAAGTACCTACATAAAAACCAACGTTTTCGTCATTTATATAGATGTATGTTGTAGTAACAGCAAAAAACTAATTCTAGATTCGTGTTCAAGATCTCCCAAAATGTATAAATTAGCACTGAAATAAAAATAAACAACAAATTGTGGGTCTGTGTAATTTTCAGAGCCGCCTTTACTTTGTCAGTGAAAAAATAGCACGCAATATAAGTAAATAAATGTTTAATTTCTAATACAATTTGAAATTGTTATCTTATATACAACGGAATCTAATTAAAATATCTTTTATGGAGTATTATAACTTTATTGAAAAGCATTTGATCTTCAAAAAACTGAAGTTTCAGCCTAAAGTATGATTTTGTTTTTCAATAAAACATTTATTAAATAAAGTAAGATTATGTATTTCAATAGGTTTTGTTTTTTGTAAAGATGGTCTTAGTCAAACAAAGATTATGTACTTAAAGCAACAAAACATTCCTCAATATTGTCGGAAATGAATGGGAAGTCAACTGGCCGTGAAAATTCAAAACAAAGACGCATTTCAGCATACACAATACCGTAAGTATGAACAAAAAGGAGCCGAGGAAATATCAGAATCGTTCACATCGATTGACGTGCGACGAGTCGGCGCCATTGGTCAGCGCTTGTGACGTCACGAGCGGTATCGATCCGCCGCCCACGAGCGCGCATGCGTCGCCGAAGCGCTCGCACGCGATTGGTCGACGGATCTGTCGCCGGATTGACGTACGTAATGAATTAAAAGGATTCAATTGAAATGAATTTTAGAACGCGCATACCTTTTTTACCTGACGGCAATGGACGCGACGGATTTGATTGCCTAGGTTTTTTTTTATTATACGACAGACATGAGAATTATTTTTAGAGATCCTAAACAGAGATTTTGTGTTGCACAAAGTATTTTATATAAGAAATAATTTCATGAATAAATTTAGGCACAAAATTTTGGGTTGTCCCCTTAAAGACGCTATCTTATAGACAGTATTTATTCTTCAAATATTCAAGTAAGAATACATAGGAACATCACCAATATACTACCATCTCCTTCAAAAATAGTGCCAATTCCCATGCAAACGACACTGATGATCGATTCACCTCAAGTCCCAAGGGCAAGGCCTAGTCGCAGACGGGGTGTCAGACAAACAGGCTGGACACACAACACCTACGGAGATAACTGAGACGTGACATGTCGTGTGTTAACGGCTTTTTTATTTTGCATACATTTAAAGAAAAGATTCTGAAAGCGACTGAAATAGGATTTAGCCTTACAAAACCACGTAAAAAAGTACTGACTAATATTAAATCCTCATTTTAAAAATTGGTCCTTCTATCCGCGTTTGTATATTTAAGCACTAAGTAAAGGCTTTCAATGAAACACCGGTTTTCAAAACTTGCAGACCGTGTGTTCCATGATAACAAATGTATTAAGAATAGATGTTACCATTACGAAAAATAGAAAACATATTTTCAAACACGATAAACGTTGACAAAGATGGCCTCGCGCCACAGCTGTTGGCATATTTTGGGTACAACGAAACAGTAAAATTGTTTGATGTGTCTGCCGCTACAAAGACCACAGTGTAACCCTAATCCCAGGGTTTTGTCCTGGCCTGCTCTATAATCCGACCTCAGAACAAAAGGCTGCATATATCGCGGATAAAAGGACTCACAATGGGAACTGTCCAGGCTCGTATTCAAGAGATCAACCTGATGGCCCTTGAATGTAAATGCGACGCCCGCATTGATCCCGAGCTCGATTGCTGATCTCCTGGAATTTTAATTACCGAATTATTTCGAGTGACGGTCGATGGTAATCTATTAACGATTGGGGGAATTTTCCTAAAGTTTCTCTTGATGGCTTTAAACGTCGTGGAGGGCATTTCAAGGTTGAATTGATGCTCGTTTCCGCTATTTGTGTTTACCCACATTTAAGAGAAATAATATAGATTCAATTAGTAATTTTCCTTCAGAAGGTCACAGAGAAAATCTACAGAAGAGCTGACATGATTAAACATAACATATATATATATTTCTTTTAATTTTGATTACGTAAATTAATTCATTTTTGACAGAGTGTTTTTCAAATAGCTTGTTAGGATGGTGTTTTGGCTCTTCAATAAATAAGTGGACTATATGAAATTAGATTATTTTATGATCACAATTACAATTCACATAGAGTAGTTTGAAACCCAGAAATAATATGCCCGTTCGCTGACAAGATTTGAACACAACTCGACCAGAGCCCAGACCTCAAGAACCCCAAATTGTTATCCAGCAATTTCTATGCAAAATATGAAAATAATAAAGGCCCGAAGAGGGTAAGTAATGTTTAGAAAAAAAAATCGCTTCGTTTGAATTATCTTGGCACCACATGTGAGGGATGATAGATGAGCCTTATCATTACAGCTACATATATTACCGTCTCCCATCGTTATTGCAAAAGATAATAAATGAAAATAACAAGTTGTTATTGCATTTTTTCATAAATTGTGTGTCAAGATTTACGAACCAGCAGTTATAGCTCATCTTAAAGCCTTGAAATAAAATGTTTGATTTCTTTTCAGACAGTAACGTTACCTATAAAAATGTTTACAGTCATTTTATCTTAGATAATTTTGAGCCCACAACTTTACTTACGAAAGCCGCTTAAAGTTCTGACTCTTCGATTGTAAACTCAATTTAATGTGCCTGATTTTGATTCCATCAAAATATTTTCTACTTTAAATGTACGTAGTTCAGTTGATTTTCAAATATATACCATTGAAAATGAAACGTTATCTCTGTCTAAAGTCTCATTTTCAATGCAATGCAATTTAAAAAGTTCGCTAGTGAAATTAATTTAGATATTTTAACACTTCGATCCACAACTACCCAACTTGTTCATACAAAAGTAGACTCTAAACATCGGAATTAAGGCCTATAGTGGCGTGGATGTGAGAGGACACCGGTGTCCTCTGAGCTAGGACAGATTAAGCAAAAAATCACTTTAAAGCTTTAGCAGATTCTCGAAAATGTTCAAACCGAGTTTATTTATCAACCCTATAAAAATAGAGCCTAAACAAATAAAACTAATCCGCTTTGTATCTATTTTCCAGACAACCCGAAGGTGGTCGGAATAAACAAGCCAGGGGTTAGAAAGGGCACAAATTCGCGGCTAACGTCTATAAATCGAGCCAAACGCTCGCGTCCCACACATATTCTCCTCACGCATCTTGAATTACTTCAAATTTCAGAATTCAGACGGTATTTTTCTGTGTGAAGAGCATTATTTAACCTTTTGGGTTTTATTTATGGGTCACATGCAAATGCGGTATTGATGTATGAGGAGATCGCTCTTGAATATTTCGAATGGCTGTTACCATAATATCATCGAAGTAGACAAAAATGATTTTTATTTTTTGTGTTATTCTGAATATTCCATACAGCTTTCACTAAAGAGGTAAGTAAGCTTTGAAGCATAAACTATAATTATCAATAAAAAATACAAAGATATCAAACATAAGATTCTCTTTGAGTAGTAATTCTTTTGTATTCAGAGTTGTTTTCATTTGGAATAAAGGCTGAAGCAGTCGACAAGAAATATTTACAGCATTAAAGTACTACGTTTGCAAATTGTTCACATGAAAAAATAAAATCTGTCTACTTCGCCTGTCTACGTATTCTTTTTGAGAGAATTTGTCTAGTAGGTACAGTAAAATGTTAGAGAGAAAATAGTTTCGTTTATTTGAACAGCGCAGCGTCGACTTAAGTACAGGATACCATCAGATGAAAAAGGCATTTAAAAATCTGACAGCTTAATTTGAAACACAAGCAAAGAAACAATTTAACAATAACTTGAGAAATTCTAAATTGACGTGCCAACACAAACTCAAAATTTCGCCATACTTCGAAGAACTGACTAAGAACCAATTACGAAACTTCATAAAGTTGATAAACGAAGCAAAACAAAATATTATATAACTTCTAAAACAATTTTATGATACTGTTTTACTTTAATTTAAATCAAATTAAAGGGCCAATGTTGTAACAAAGAATATGAAAAATATATGTACATGAAAACCCAACCAGGTTGTGGGGCGTGGTTTCTATGGGATTTTCCTCGCTTCTAGGGAAACACCAGACGTAACAGTGAACTTAACAGAAACTAAGCTCATATATTTAGTCTGGTATAAAAATATGATATGGCACCAAAAGAGTAAATACTATCGAAGGAGAATGAGTAGTAGTAATAATATCGAAGGAGATGGCATAGGAAACGGCCTTCATCAACATTTGGTTGTGCGAATTTAGGGTTTTGAATGAGATATAAAAATAATCAGATAAATTTTTAAGGGGAATGTCGCACAAACGTTGAATATAAGTTTGAAATTATAGGCACTGATAGCCAAAGATCCGATTTATTGAGTAAAATTAACTACCACGAAACTTATGCTATGTGAATGTAGCGTGTTTGATAGTTTTTAAACAAGCAATGTAGCAGGAATGCTGAAAATACAAAATATTAGAATCTTGTGCTCAGCGTTTGTCTCCATCAGAACCACTTTCTGAGAGCTTCTGTCCAAAAATTCATTTATGTAGGCATTCACAATATTTAGATGAAAATCAGCTTGTCATAAAGTGAGAGAAGATCCGAAGAAACAATGAATGAACTGTATGAAACATGTTAATGTGAAAAGAAATATATTACGACAGCCATAACTAAATTGGTATAATAGCAAGAAAGGGACGACAACCAATACGGATAGATTCAACAAGAAGTTATCCTGTCCTAAGGTAAGAATAATTGGAAAGCCTAATCACAACAAGAAATTCCACGACGAAAAGCCCCGTTTTCTCAAAAGTACAATTAAAAAACCATACAACAACACAGTTATATGAGATCGGTTTGAAAGGTACATTTGTTGGTTCAACAATGCAATAAATAACGCAAAAGGTCTCGAAGCAATCAAGTGAGGCACTCGTCGCTGTTGCATTTCTTATTGCTTATAACATCCTGCAGAATACATTGAGGAAGTCACTTGAGAAGACGATTATAATAGAAATGAGTTTGTTTGTCTTTCGAAAGGAGGTTAGGTTATCTAGGCAAGCGTGCTTTATCGTTGGCCACATGCTCGCTTAGGTGAGATAGGGGTCCAAAGGTTATGTGAAAATGTTAGCCGGGGCCCTGGGACAAAGACAAAGAATGGAGCAGGGTAAGTTTTTAGTCAGTAAAAGTCTGACACTATTTTCCGCCCCACCCAAGGGCGGGATTTGTCATTGGATGATTTTACCTACCATAAAAAAAAAGATGAAGTAGGGGGGCCAAACACGAGCCTATTTATAATTAAAAAGAAAATTCGACGGATGAACCTAAACTGAGTTGTTGGAATAGTACTTGAGATATAATAACCAGTAATAATTTTAGAAAAAAAAAAATCTGTGCTCTTTTAAATTTAAATTGTATAAAACCGTTACTGTAACCAACCTCGATGATATTTTCAGTAAAAAAAAAGAAAAAACATTTTAAATAAAAATTAATTAATTAAAAAGTTATAAGGGTTGATAAAATCATTATTGTAATCAACCTGGACAGCATTTTAAAATTTAGAAGTAACTCATTCCTTTTTTTTTTCACTAAAAATATAAAAATAACAATTTTATACCGTTTAAACTAAAAAACGTAGTTTTTTTTTTTTAAATTAAGTAAAAACCGATGCAGAATGCCACCACTGGGGGGTCCAGAATCATGTACTGGTTCCACGGTATTCGTTTGTGGTACGATGTCAGATAAACCCTGTATATATATATCTGCCAAAACCGTCCACTGTTGGTCGTAAGCTTCCCTCTAATGCAACAACGACCGGTTCCGAGCGTCTCGTAATCATCAGACTCCCACGACCCCCACCAGCTTATTGGTCCACTTTGCAGTAGGCCTTCCAACGCTGCATCTACCGGAACGCGGTCGCCATTTCAGAACCTTTCGGCTCCATTGGTGATCTATTTTGCGAGCAATGTGCCATAAGTTTGGCGATTCTCCACTACAGTACTACAGTGGACTTTTTTTTTCGATTCTTCGGATTATGGTTCGGTCATAAGCTTTGGTTCTCCTATAGATATCTTCCGAGCATAATCCTTTCTATTGCCCTATAGGTGGACTGTTGCAGGCTAAAATAGTGATGAAGGGAAAATATTTGTGAAGAAAATAGCTTCATATAATCGACTCTTACATCTAATTCACCCTACTACTCGTATATTCCGCACAAATAGAAACATTGTTCTTATCTAAAATTAGATTTCCTTGCACTCTTTCTAGAAAACTAGACAATAACAATGCGGACAAAGGAAGTTTCCAGAATTGGCATCTCAGCAAATATCGAACTGTTTTCTTTGTTGTGCTTTATTGAAAATTTGCACGCTTTCATATATTTTGAAACGTAACCTGGATTTTTAGTTGAACTTTAATATAAAATTGAGTTCAGTGCTTACTTACTATAAAACGCTGACACCTTAAACGCAATGAAAAAAAAACAAACCTAATTAGCACTGCTACTGCTGCGGGACTAAAGCCTCCTCTAGGAGAGAAAATGGATCCACTGCGGATTGGTAGATATCAGAAATTTTAATTGTTCGGTTTTATGACCTAGCAGACACCTGAAAGTGCAGTGACAAGGAGAACAATATACAATATTTTTAACAAAATTTTAGAACTGCAATTTCACACAAAGACTTTTTTTCTATGCAACCAAGATAGTTAAAATTTTACATGAGATTGTATCCTGTGTTTACTTATTATAGAATATTTATATTTAAAGGGCAGACACAAGCAGTAAAATTTACAATAATGAAATAACTAGATTATATAACAACGAACAATTTCACGCAACGGTTACGTCTAAAGTAAAAGAAAATATCAGTTAAAATCTTCCAGTTACGTCTGCGTCATCCCCATAAAAACAAACCGTAAAATGCAAAGAATTATGGTACAATTATTTTAACAGGATCCCGGGCCCTCTCGCAGTTAAAAGAATGAAACATTCTTTACAATTTCGAGATAATTTTTGACTCGCTGATGACGCTGAGTTCATTTCAATGAACAATGTGCATACGTACCTCTTAGCACTTCACTTGATTGGATCAGCTTCTTTCATAAATATGTATTTTGATGTGTCTAATATTTACCTATCAATTCAAAATGTTTTATTTCACATAGACCTACATACAAGCTAGTGCATGGTTCTATTTGATCATTTCTCAAGTGATTAAGTACGGTCAATATATTAGTGCTAGTAATTTTATTTGTTTCAATCAATCGTCTGTTTAGGGAAAAAACGTACTATTTACTACCTGTAATTTTCCCTGACATGCCGTCAAATCAGATTGCACATATTCTATCTATATCTGAGCATGTTTTAGCTTAATAAAATACCTATTATAGTCCTTATTATCATTAATACATAATTTAATCTTTACATTGAACATCTTTAGACAGCACGTAATGTTAACTTAAGTTCTAAAATGAAAAGTAACTTCAAGAAACTCGAGAACTTTTGTATTTGCTTCATTTCCAACTACGGTTGCTTCTGAGGTCCCAAAAATAGGTCGAACAGCTTCAGAATACTGATGTCTGTTGGACTGGAAACTCTAATATTTTATACAATGTTGCAGTCGGTATTACAAGTTATGAATTCAGTAAAAAAGATAAGGATAAAGAAAACAACACACCAGATGACAAAAACACTGGAATAAAAGTTAAACTGTAAGACACTTCTAGATTCGAAGCTTAATTTACTAAACAGATTTATTCTGAGACCCAGCGAGGGGTGCGCCTTCGCATAAACGAATCGAATAAAAATAGAAATATGATTGAAAGCAGCAGACGACAATATTCGGATATTTTCGTTACATAAACTAAGTAGTCTAAAGAATATTTCACGAAGCATCGTCTGTACTCAAGTCACCTTGGACGCAACTGAGCACGGAATACTTAATAGATACCATAAGTTAGGACATTTATAGCTCTATAAATTTATAATGAAATGGGACAACAAGTTCATATGAAATATTTCGTTTTTACATAACAAAAACATAAATGTAACTGCGTTCCTTTCAGCTTTCGACGGCAGCTCTGCGTAGTTATCAAGTTTTTATTGAAATGCATTCATTATATTTCTCGACTGTTCTTGTTACTAATTGGATTATGAAGGATCGTGTTTGCTCATTTTATAGAAAAGTTCTTCTTATTTCAAGGAGCATAAGACCCACAATACCATTAAATGGTAAAAATATTTTATACTTGAGCGAAGTACTCGTCCTTTGAGGCATATCAATAAACTTCATTAGGATGTTTACATTTATTCTAAAGAAGGGCACCCGAATTCGGACAACCCCTTTTAATCGCCCAGGCTAACCGAAACAGCTGCCCCAAATAAAAAGACTATTCTAAATGGTAAATGTAGCAGAAAGCTAGGAATGTGGTTCGATAGTAATGTTTTAGACAGTGCGATGGCGCCACGGTGTCGCGGGTGACCGCCAATCAACGCGAACAATCGACTCAGCCCCCAGAGTTTAGAAGCACGCAACTCTATTTCAAAGAAAGCCTTCCGTCAATGCAGTTTATGTTACTAATCCCTCTATAGGTATCCGGCTCGAATGACGCTGTTTTTCTCTTCTAAGACGAAGCCAGTCAGACATTTGCGATTTAGTAGGTAATTTTTGTAACTCATTCTTAATTCTGTGTGTAACTCATTCTTAAATCTCCAAAGTGAAAGCGAGGAGTTTCAATTGATCCTTCACTTAACCACACCGTAACGATAATGATATGTTCCCATTAACACCTTTAGTATAAAGTAATCAGACTAATATTATACAGGCGAAAGTTTGTATGTATGTAAGTTTTTTACTCCTTCGCGCTCAAACTGTTGAACGGATTTGGAAGAAATTGTAGATCCTGTAGATATAGGATACTTTTTATCCCTGGAGAATGGTTTAGAGAAAGACAGTAGTATAATTAAAACGTATTACTTGTTTGTAGGAGGTAATATATGGAATTAGTACATAGCTTAATCACAAAAATAAGACTGTTAGAAAGATTAACTATCACTAAGTGCCAGAGGCTACTTAATATCCTGGAAAATCCACGACTAGCCACGGAAACGAAACTGCGCAGAAAGGGTAATACGAAATATTGTTATAAGCTTGGCAATTACTTGATTATCTACTCAATCACATGTTCATGAATTCCATGGCTATTGTTTACCCTAGGGGCTCAAAAAAGGAACGTGGTACAACTTAATTATATTACAAAGTAAACCTTGATGTTTGTGTAGGAAAAGTGGCTTTATTGTCATTTAATATTCTAAACCATATAAACTGTAGAGGAATGTCAGCATCGAGGCCGACTGCGGCGAAGGCGATGTGACGATATGATCATGTTATGGAAGCAAACTTGACCAGAGATCGAATGGATGGTTTGGAAGGAGACGGGGCAGGCAAAGGCAAAGCAGTGGGAACATAAGATAACAAAAAACAATCGTAAAGGTATTATTTAGGAAACCTTTTACACCTATAATACACTTTTTTATAAAAAAACAAAACTAGCATTATCCATTATAAAATCAATTCCTGCAAAGGCCGATTTTACCTAACCGATGAAATCTGAAAGTACTTTTCATTGCCTCGTCGTTAACATTAGAAAATTTAAAAGCTCTAATTACTGCGTAGGTAATAAAAAGTCGTGATAAGCTACAATAAAACCCGTAATGCTTTCTTGTGCTATTCTAGGGGCACTTTAAAATTGTAACTGGATCATAGTTCAAACATTCATATGGTTATCATTAATTATTAGAAAAAGGTTTAAAGCCTATGTATATTAAAAGTGTTATATATTATAATATTTTTGTGTATTATATCTATTTATATTAGAAGGTGTATATATAGTTAATATAGTTACAGAACTGGGTATTTTATATTTTTATTTAGTTAAATGTGCTATATAGATAGATTTTAGATTAGGATTTCAGACATTCATACTTTCTACACACTGCTGTCTTCTTTTCTTTCGATCCCTCCATTCGCAGGACTGCTGAAATTTCTTGGAAATAAGCAGTACCTTGTACTAATATCTATTTTTTTTTAATTTGTATAAACCAGTGCTTGACTGCGATCCCACCTGATGATAAGCAGTGATACAATCGTTGATGGTGAGGCGCACTAGTTTAATATGTATTATCTTTTTCTTTGTTTAAATAAATAATTAAATTAAATAAGAAAGACTATTTACAAATCCCAGGTACTGTTAGACAAAAAAAAAATTGATAAATGAGCGCATCCCTACTGTCATCGCGTATTATCGCACCCGCACTGGCATCTTTGACCGTCGAACAAAGTATTACGCACCCACGATGTTATAATTTTTGGATATGTAGTTTGAAGTTACAATTAAATGTTTTGTGTTAAAACTGAGTTTATCTTTAATACTACGTAAACTTACATTAAAGAGATGTCAGCATCAGTGATGAGGTCCGTTAGAGCCCATGTCTGTCAGGGTTGCGGTATTTTTTTTTAAATCTTTTGTCACAACATTGACTATGTCCCTACATCATAGCCAAATTTTGAATTTTAAATTATATTAAATGATTGTTGTGTGATGTGACGTAGACTTAGCTAAGACACTGTTGCAAATATCGATTTCAAACATATTTAGAGTGCTAAACAAATTTCTCCTGAGGCGTTCGCCCCGCTCACACTCCACCAGAATATTACGTCCTCGAATAATCTACTTTTTTCGCAATTAGGTGAAGGTGTGATAACCATAAGGCATGTAAGTTTCCTCGGTGGGGTGTTCTCAAATCGAAGCCTCATTACAGTAACAATATCTTTTCTAAGGTGGCGGGATTCTACAAAAGAGTTACCGCGGCCCTGAACGCAAAGTGCAACTGAACGAACACAGGGTGGTTCCAGATAAAAAAAAAATTGTTCCACTAGTTCTACCTTCATCTACAGCAGTTATTTGAAGATTCCCAACATCACAAACAAAAAGGTCTTGAATATTTTATGAAAAAAATTGCAAACAAAGAAAACTTGAGACCGAATAGGTATGTGCTAGTAGTGTACTCGTACTAAAAACTCCATAAATCCACAGCAAAAGCTTTTTTTAAAGCCATTATATTATATATAAAATTTTTATATGCTATGTAAGGTTTACCCATAAGAAAACAAGACTATTATTTAATATTTTCGTATACTTTCCAATAACGAAGTAAGTTTGGCTCCTAGAAAACTCCACCGAGTAAACACTAAACAGTTACTCTTTGATTCAATCTTCCAAAGGAAATTAAATTCAAGTCAATGTAAACATCCAACCGAGGACGGGATCGCTATAAATTCTATAGCAAATCCCGTCGACCCGACCATGAACTATTTCTTCAACGCCATTAATAAGCAAAAAGGTACTTTAACTAAGTACGTCACTATCATAAACAACATACCCTCGGCTTGCTGCAAGAACTCATTAACTGACAAATATTAAACGTTGAATAAATCCAATTTTAGTAACTATAAGTGGCAATTCAAAGTTTTGTGTTTGTAGTTTGTTAGTTGTTTTATTTTTTTATGTATAGAAAACTTTGAATAAAGTCACTTTTAATAACCAATAATCGGCTTTATTCAAAGTTTTGTATCTGTCAGTTAATGAGTTCTTGCAATAAGACGCCGATCGATACACTCTCTTTACACAATTTACATTTATACACACCCATGTAACATGAGTTTAATTAACCGCACAAAAGCTTGTGTAATTAGGACTTCATGTAATAGTAAATTAGTCAATTCAAACTGTGTTAAGATTAATTACCGTTCATGTTTGGAAAGTCGGCAAAATGATCAACAAATTATAGTAATTAGGGTAGTCTAGATGAGTGTCCCTAAAGCTTACATTAAACGCCTTTTAATTGGTAGATTAACCGAAATAAACGAGCTCAAGCATAAAAAAATCTTTACAGTTTCTAGAAGAAAATTTCTTTACGGTCGAGTACTTATAAATTACACCAAGCCAGCTATTACTCGCAATAAAACACCATTCTCAGTCTTTATTTATCTTATGACCCAACGTACCATTAAATCCAAAATAACTATAATATAGGCTTAAACTAAAATCATAAAGGGATCACGACTAATTATAATAATAAGTGGATCACATGCAGCCCACTCATAGAACTTACTCGGAGCAATATGGCGCCCGGCCGTCGCGCCTGTGACGCACCATCCGATTAAAAAGATGAACCAGCGTCTGGGAACTACCACTGTTTATTTACAATACTTGGGATTAGACGCCTTGCCGGGAAAGTCACCTTCACTTTGAAGAAGACATCTGAAGGCGCTTTGTAGTAGTGCTGCACTAACACTTGCCATCAGTAACAAAAATAAAGTCAGTAATGACGTAGGAATTGACTAAAAGTCTTTAAGTGACGCAATGGGAAATATGCCTGCAATTTTTATATTTGTTAAATTCAATAGGTCTTTTTAGCCCTGGCCATCTGGCAAACAAATAAGAAAAAACAAAAAATAATATTTTCACCAACAACGAAGTTCAAAAGCTTCAGAGCCGCTATTTTGAAAGAGAAGCCCGACATGGTCTTTAACGTCAAATGCCATGACAACCGTACCGCCGTCATACAAAACGGGATTTGTACGAGAGCGACAGATACATTTGTTTAATTTTTTTTATATCTCGTTTACTTTCCTACTAATTTTGATATTCTTTTCACAATTAAAAACCGCTTAGTTAACAAATATTTTTTTCATGCATAATATTCCCTATAGCCACTTACAGATTGATTTGCACAAATATTCTCAAAGTTGTGTCGGAGCCGCCCCTATGAATCATGCAAGGACTTTTCTCTTAGAAATTCAGATACAATTTTACATAAGTTACCAAGTAACTTTGCTTTTGTTTTGCGAAGACAAATTACAGTACAAAAGTTCTGTTCTTTGAAGCTTTATGAGATAAACGATAACTGGAAGATATAACACGAATCCATATTATTGTGTTCCCGAAATGTACTGAAGACGTAATGGACTACCTACTGTGAATCGTTTACAGGGAGCTTGCGGAACAATCTTCCTTGATTGAGGCAAATCAAAGATAAATCACTGATAACAAATCAGTAATCTTGTTTATAACGTGACTGATATATAGGGTGACTGGTAATTAGTGAACGATACTTAAATACGTGATTGTAGTCATGACAACAAACAACTTTTATAATGAGACCAAATCTGAAAACGGGAAAAAAAATTGCTAAGTTCTGTACATTTTGACCAGTTAGGCGAACATAAAGTTGTTTGTTATCATGACTACAATCACGTATTTAAGTATCGTTCACTAATTATCAGTCACCCTATATATCCTTTTTGCAGTAGAGGTGTTCATTAAATACCTAATTGGATGGATTAATTGTTTGGTAGGCAGAATAGAAAGAAATACCTAGAAAATAGTAATACTTTTTCACAAGCTGTTATTTATCGTGCAATTTCTGCTTGTATTTTTGTTTGAGGCAAATCTTGCAAATAAATTTTGAAACAGATAAGTACCCTTAACTAATTCTTCTGAGTAACTGGTCTGATGATGGAGTCAGATAGTGGCCGTAGGAATTTGTGAGCGCAAAAAGAGAATCTTATCGTGTTTAAGGTCCTTGAAATGGTCTTGCTGAGCACTATACAGCGCGATAAGAGTGTAATTGTGGTCATCTTGAGGAATCAGAAGGTAGTGTTCAAAGCACGTCGGGGTAATCAATGTAATTATGTGCGTGTAGAATGCTTACAAGGATAAGAAGTCACAGACACAGCGCCATGGTTACAAGCAGAAAGTAAAAAGAACAAAAGTACAGAGTAAGCTGAGCGTGCCCGCAGCGGAAGGGTGACCACCTCAGCATTTGGAGGGCCTATTGGTCTAGTGGTTAGAGGCCCTGACTGCTATGCCGGAGGTCGTAGGTTCTATTCCCACCCAGGACAAATGTTTATGGGATAAGCATGATCATTTGTTCTGTGTCTGGGTGTAATTTTTCTATAACTAGCTTTTGCCCGCGGCTTCGCTCGCGCTCCACTCTACTCCACCTTACTCTACTTCTCTATTCTAACCTACTCTACCCTATACCAATACCTAAATGAGCAGGTTTTGGATTTTTTTTTACTTAACGGGATAAAAATTCTATGTCCTTCTCCTGGTTATAGCTACCTTCCAGCCAATTGTTCAGCCAAATCGGTTCAGCCGTTCTTGAGTTATAAATAGTGTAACTAACACGACTTTCTTTTATATATATAGATATTTAGAAATATATACAATACAACTGATAGAAATATATATGTTTATCAGTTGTCTAGTACTCATAACACAAGCTCTGCTTAGCTTGGGACTAGACGGCGTTGTGTGATAGTTGTGGAATATTATTATTATTTGCTGGCCGCTTGATTTGAAAAAATGATTTTCATTGAAAACTTATTTGCAGCAGCAATGCATCTAGCAACACAAAGGAGAAAGTATAAGGATAACCAGAATACTACAAACTCCATATTACTCCATTTTAAGACCATCTTAGTTACGTTTAGTTACGCAGTGTTTGCACAGCGAGGATTACAATACTCAAGCCCGTAAACAAACCGCAAATATGTCATCGAACATTTTTAATTCAGTATGCTTGAATAGGTTCAGTATTAACAGAATTCCTGTATCAAACTTGCAGCGAAATGTAATATGAATTCCGTAAAACTGAAATGAAGTTTATACCAGGCGTTGCCGCGCTCTACTTAAGCATCTGGAGCTCACAGCTTACATGATGAGCGCGCATACGTTTGACCTTTTTAGTTAAGACTACATATTCCAAAGAGGTCATGGTTCTTTGCATTGTGATCAATAGAATAAATTCTCAGATACTAGATTATGTTGTGTCTCTAGACGAAAGACTATGACCAGTGCGTGTTGCCAATGATGAGATATGGCTCCGAAACTTAGGCCTCATCAGAAGACAAAAAGTCACCCAAAGAGCAATGGAAAGGGCTATGCTTAGAGTTTCCTTGCGTGATCGAATCAGGAATGAAGATATCCGCAGGAGAACCAAGATTGTCGACATAACACGAAGAATCGCCAAACTTAAGTGGCAATGGGCAGGGCACATTGCTCGCAGAACAGATGACCGTTAGGGCCGAAAGGTACTGGAGTTGCGGCCGCGTACCAGAAGACGCAGCGTTTGAAGTCTTCCTACAAGGTGGACCGATGTCCTGGTAAAGGTTGCGGAATTCGATGGAAGCGAGACGCACAGGAAAGTTGGAACGACACTTCGGGAAGGCCTATACCCAACAGTGGACGTCTTACGGCTGAAATGTTGATGAGACTATGTTAAAAGCTATGAACATACCTGTCAGTAAACCCCACCAAGATCAATACTCACACAACAAGCAGCAAGTTCCAAACTGTGATCTAATTTTACAGTACAACCTCAGATACATTAGGGGACAAAATGTCCCCTAATGTATCTGAGGTTATATAATAGCATAACGTGTAACGCTGTCAAATTATCCAACAGCATGTTCCACGTAAGTGAATGCGTTGTCAAATGTTGGGAGGCAAGTTGCGGGACACTGGGCAACATTGCAGCGTCACGTAGATTGAGCGCTGTTGTCATGTTTGCGGGAAATTTTGTCCCCTAATGTATCTGAGGCTTTAGATTAGCATCGTCACAACATCACTTCAGCCGAAAGACGTCTACTGCTAAACAAAGGCCGCTCCCCAAGTGTCGCTCCATCGACCGGCAATAAGCCTCTCGCAATTAGAGAATTCCCGTAGACTTCACAGGGTCATCGCACCACTTCACTCCACACCACGCAGGAGGCCGTTGTATGTCAACGCCGCGTCTTCCAGTACGAGGTCGCCAACCCAGACCGTTTCAGGCCCAACAGCTACAATTTTTCATGTAAGCAATGTGCCCTGTCTACTGCAATTTTGGACTCGCGGTTCATCCGGCTCCGTTGGTAATCTTGTGATCTATTGTCACACCTTATTTTTTAAAGCTCCAACTCAAAGAATAAAAGAGGGTTGTATGTTTGAAACCGATGTTGACGTTTTATCTCTCTGTAGCATCTAGCATCGCAACTCGCAAACGGATGAAAGAAAAGTAGAATAGTAGAGTAATTTAGAAGATTTTATCCGTAATTCTCACAGATAGCTTTTAAGATCTAGTCTGAGTGGAATCCCCGAAAATGTGATGGCATTCCCTTATTAATTCAAATAAAGAAAAAACACTTCAATTTGTATCAAAACAAGTTAAGGTGTACCTACAACACCTACGCAAAATATCTAGGCAAAATTTCCCATTTCGAGTCAACAGCGTTCATGCAGCATCCTGTCCCAATCAATCGAATTGTCTGCGGAGGAAATTCAGTTTTAAAGTCAAAATTTGTAACATCCGTAGTGCATTGAAGGTTCATCCTTGTTTTGCCTGTGCGTGGCTCTTGCTCAATTTAACATTCTATTTCCCGTTTTGACTAGCTTAAAGCTAGAACTACATTAGACCGACGCACACGTGTAACACGCCTGTTTTGTTACGTAGAACAACGTTGCGTGGCGTGTATCAAGTGTAGCTCTACAAGTCTAGTTTCCATATAAAATGTATGGAGACCGACGCGCCCAGATCGGCGTGTGTGGCACACGTATGCGCAGTGTAGTGCTTTAAGCATTTATATGAATACCAAAATATCACACACAACAACACAACACACAACAACACAATACACAACACAACAACACACAACAACTACACAACACACAACAACACACACACAACTGGTAGATTTTCCCAGCGATACATCGAACGTTGAAAATCCATTTAAGACTAGCCGAGTGGTAATGAAAAACGGCATATGTCCTGCTTTGAAAATTCGTAAAATAAGATCGATAACAATAGATTGGAGAAAGACATTTAATGTTAATGAGAAGAAGAATTTTATGAACCATCTGAAAGTTCATCCATCAAATATATCCTCCTATAAAAAAAACTTTAAACAATTAAACGAAACTTTAGTAGTATCATGTCAAAGATAAGGAACATCGGGGCGAAGCTGGCCGGGGTTTGATCGGGGCGGTCGCGTAGTTACAAACAGGTCAGGCCGGGTCGTTTAATGATCAGCCAGCAGTAATATTGTAAACTATTATTTTATATATTTTTCTCTGGCTTCGAGCCAAACAATCCTAGAGAATCAATATAAAATCGTTAGGTATGTGCAGCATGACGGGATCTTCATAGTTTCTTTGGTCAAACTGTTTATTAATTTTATTAGGTACTACTAGGTAGCTTTTGCTAACGGGTTCGCTCCCATCAGCTGGCTACTCTATTCTACTCTACCCCACTTTACCCTTCTCTACCCTACTCTACCTTACTCTACCCTACTCTACCCTATATTTTTTCTTTTATAAAAACCTTCTCCTGGCAATAACAAACACAACAAAAAAAGAATTAGCGAAATCGGTCCAGCCGTTCACGCGATGATGCGTGATGGCAGTTACTAGACTAGTTTATATCAATTTAAAAATTAGTTTTCAATTTCGCACATTAACGAACGTACCAAATATATGCTCAAAAAACCTCCTTTTTTTAATCTCATCCTATAGTGATACAGTATCCAATTAGTCGCCTAGGTTGTAAACAAAGTTAGCTTGATAACTACAATTTAGGTCACTAACGAAATATTATGTTGTTTACATATTTATTACAGAGTTATATATCAATATTGCCGTAATTTAGATACAACCCACATTTTCATGGTTGTCAAATTCTTTTAGATAAGAAATTCTGACGTTCGTAAAATCCTCGATGAAGGTAGTTAATAAAAATGACTGTGTGAACCATCCTTTCGAAGAATCGACTAAAAGTGAGAGCTGCCGTGACTCATATAAGCTTCAGCGTACTTACCTCGGCAGAGCCACTTGATCTATCGGTTAGTAAACTAGTTGTAAAATATGTAAAATAGCGAAAAAAAATTGGGACTTTACACAAAATCGTAATTAAAGTACTTTTCAAATCCGTTTAAAATTAAGTGAGAAATCTTTTAAATGTAGTGGAGAGGGCTGAAAGGGGAACTGTCAAGTAATAGAAAAAGAATGCACAAATTGAAATGTGATGAATGTGAAATGTCACGTCGAGATGTTCCCACCACGCCCCCCTCCCTATTCCCATATATATATTTGAAATGTTAATTGCTGCGCCATGTAATAACCAAATAACAGGAAAATATTTTTATTTCTAGTATTTGCAGTATTTTATTTTAAACGTAAATATTTCTCACTCGAAATACGTAAATTCTCCGTAAATACACAACCAATCGTCATGCATCGAGTTTTATATAAAACGTTCGGAAACAGCCGTAACTCAAGTGGGCAAGTACCGGTCCGGTAAGTTACATCCCCAGAGGTTGCCGGCCCGGTCGTAAACCAACCATACGGCCCGGATGCCACCGGTAAATACTATTAATAAGGCTGTTCTCGATTGGTTTTAGTTTTTGATGTTAATATTATCGACTTTCCGCCACAAAGACCGTAAACACAATTTTTAGGTGGTTCAGTGTTTCAAGGTCATTTATTGTATGTATTTAAGATTGTGATACGACGAATATATTTTTTTTATAACTCAAAACTTTATTAAAGCTCCAAATCGTTTGTTGCTGATTGCCAAAAGTATGAGATTTGGAGTTACAATTTTTGATTGTGCTAATACGAAACTGCCGCTTCGGAAAGCAGTTTGTACTTTAAGAAAAGCTGTAAATAATGAAGTTTGCGATAAATATCTGACCAAAAATATTTTAATAAATGCGTAAATTAATTCGAGTTTTAAAAAAAGTATTTTTTAATTTTATCTTTACAAATCGATAGTGTTTCATGTACCGAATCGACCCTCCACGGGATTAAAACGACCAAAATTTAACGGTGTATAAAGATGACATAAGTAGATAGAGAAAATATTTGTAAAATAATTGTGAAGCTCGTATTTTGAGTTCTAATTGAAATAATTGTCACGGCGGTCATAGAGCAAAAAATGACAGGATAGAAAAAAACATCAAAATCTTTGAATACAAACAATAATGTGGAACAAAAAATTAGTAATTAGTATTAGTAAATTGGTGATTACTTATTAAGTTTATTCTTACCACACCTCAAGAAAAACCCTCTCTTACGCAATTCAGAGCAAAACATAAATATTTCAAGAGAGCAGGTGTACCAGCACCGTTCTACTACGTAACACGAACCCAATTAGTCCCCACAGATAGGCTTTCTCTAACCGCTAATTGATATGTCACAGCATTCATTTATCTTTACAGGATTATGTAGTCTTCAGTAGACTTCTTAAGTTTAAATGTTACCAATTTATTTTGTTTCACACGTTATTTTGATGAAAATCATCAACTAAGTACGAGGCGTTTTGGGAACACATTCATTATGCGTACAGCTAAGGAGTGGAATTCCCTGCCGGAATCTGTTTTTCCTGATAGCTACAACCTTCTTTCTGTGGAGTCTTTAAGTCTAGAGTGGGTAGGTTGCTTCTAGGCAAGCGTGCTCCAGCTTCGGCCACATCATCGCTGACCATCAGGTGAGGTAGTGGTCAAACGCGGGACTATCAATAAAAAAGTTCCTCCGCTCTTGGATAGCTAGTAATACGTACAATAACCAAAATAAGAAAGGTTGATTTTTATATCTTGTCAGCGGGCAGAAGTCCTACGTACTATTCCAGGACATTGTCTACCCATGCTTTTTTGTTTTTTTTTTTTATGGTAGGTAAAATCATCCAATGACAAGTACCGCCCTTGGGTGGAGCGGGAAGTAGTGTCAGACTCTTACTGACTAAAAACCTACCCCGTTCCATCGTTGCCTATCATGCCGGGGCTGAGCCTTCCTCTCAGAAAACGGCCCTTAACCCCAGCAGGCTTCGACCCATTGTCTACCCATGTGCAAAATTTCTCCCAAATCCATCAACCATTCAAACGGGAAGAACGAACGAAGTAACGAACATACGTAAACTCTCATAAACTTTCATCTAGGCACTGTACAATGTACATTTATAGAAGTGAATTCCATAGATTTGTAAAATTCTTTCGAAGCTGGTGTGGGGATTTAGTTCAGGATAAATAGAACACACACTTACATATTCTAGGTTACAAACACAAAGTCTACACGTACTGCAGCTAGATAGCTTACACAGACATGAGCACAAAACCGCAGGACTACATCGGGTATCAGGAATTCCTTGACCCAGTTGTAAGAAACGAGGTCCCTTGCAGATGCTGAGTCGATAAGCAAGGAGAACCAATAGGAATACACTATATATTCGAACATAAAAGATATAGAAACGGGAGACAGTTATAATCTTCTTCTATATGTGTATAAAATATGTATATAACAGTCACTGATTTATCACGAAACCTCAGAAACTATATAGGGTGACTGGTAATTAGTGAACGATACTTAAACACGTGATTGTAGTCACAATAAGAAACAACTTTTACTATGGGACCAAACCTGAAATCGCGAAAAAAATCTACCAAGTTCAGTATATTTTTACCAGTTAGGCGAACATAAATGAAATGATCTTGGCAGATTTTTAACGCGATTGCAGGTTTGGTCCCATAGTAAAAGTTGTTTGTTATCATGACTACAATCACGTGCTTAAATATCGTTCACTAATTACCAGGCACCCTGTATAACACCTACAAACTTAAAATTGGGCAGGTAGGTTCCTTATAGGGTATAGACATCCACTAAAAACGGATTTTACGAAACTCCACCCCTAAGGTGGTAAAACGTGGGTTGGAAGTTTGTATAGAGAAACCGACATTCACGCGGGCGAAGCTGGCAGAAGTTAGTGTTTTATACAATTTTTATAGTAAATAGCATAATCAGCTTTATAATGCTTCCAAAGCTGGGACTCTTCATCCTAGCAGACATTGTGGCCTGAATTCAATGATGAAATAAATAATAACAAATGTTTATAGGTATGTACTCCGCATAAGCGGGGCACACCTGCACTGTATGCTCTACCGTGTTTTCCGGGCAGTTCACACAATGGCAACACCCGGACGTATTTTCTACCTAAATCCTATGGAGGAATCTCCCGCACTTAACATGTCCGGTAAGGAACTGCGTCATGCGGTAAGTGAGGATACCGTGTCACCTCTCCAGCCTCCTCATAGATGGAACTTACCGTCATGATTATGGCGTGCCCAAAATGTAGGATAGGTACAATACAGTATAGTAACAGTCGATGTGGATATCAGTGTTTATCTTTCGAAATGGTAGTTTTCTGAATGATGGAAATAATTAAAATTGGAAGATTTAATAAAATAAAATATTAAAAAATCTTCACTCACAAGGCGAGTGCCTACTTAGCCGAGAAATATACAAAATGAAGAGAGTCGATAACATACCTAATACGATTTTTCATCGAAGCTTTTCCAAGTCCTCAGATAAGCTTTTAAGAATCGAAATTATGTTGATTCGTAAAAAACTAGTCTTATTCTAAAAGTTATAACGTAAGCCTAGATTAGAGTAGAGCTAGACGAATAAAATAATTTTTTCTTTGTTACGTATTCGGGCAAGTCCTAACAATAAATCGGAATAACACTAATATTATATAGGCAAATGTTTGTGAGCTTTTTTTTATTATGGATAGGCTCGCGTTTTATACTTGATACTTCTTCACCCGTGAATGGTAGAACGGATTGAATGAATTTTTGAAACTCGATTTAATGCGCAAAGCTTCTATAGAAGTACTTTTTTTATATTTTTATACACCCCTATTTTTTAATTAGTGCACAAAAAAATGGGGCTCAATCAGTACCCGTTACTGATCATATTTGTGTAGTCAAAAGTACAAAAAACGAAATCCCAAAATTGTCCACGAAAATTTGTCATTATTGGTAAATTCATAATTGAATCATAATTCATAACAACTACTACTAGAAAATACTAAGCGCAGTGTTTTTCCATTTTTATTGACATTCTTTCATTCATAAACAATAACCTGTACAATGTTTCCATAAATTGAGTGAGATTTTGGGATATAAACAAACGCTCATAACTTTGCTGTTTATGAATATTATGCATTGAGACTTTACTTAAATAATAACAAGACCTTTTCTAATAAGCCCTTTAAGTATTTGCCATAATTAAAAAATTGTGGTGTATATGAGTACATTATGGAGAGCCAAAGTTCACGTAAAATAGCAGATTTTCGGAGGCCTTTACTGGATTAGTTTTATACAAGTTTTGATTTCTATAGATGCCTAGATAATATCTACAATATATCTGTGTATCCAAAATATCTGAAGAAAGCTGTGTAACAACATCATAATCACGTAAGAGCGGTTGTATGAAAATGTGCTCTTGGGAGATGGGTTTCTAGAAGAATCAACGATATTGATTATTCTAGAATCCCGCAACCCACTTGAAACACGAACAGCACTAATAACAGTATGTACTAAGTACTTAGAAGCGAGACAAGTACTTAAGTAACAACTTAATCAAATCCAGACTCGGCAAGGGGTGTCATTGTTCCATACACCGCCATTGTGTAAGTGCGTCGTTATGCTGGTTACTGAGCCATTATTTGATTACCTCGATTGTTTCAATCACAATGAGAGACAACCCTGTTAATTTAGTTATATAGTATGTACTAGCTTCTGTTAGCGGGTTTTCCTGTGTGAAAGTATGTTTCTCCATACAAACATTTTTTTTTATTCCACAACTATCATACAATGCCGCCGCGCCGTCTAGTCCCAAGCTAAACAGAGCTTGTGTTATGAGCACTAGACAACTTATAAACATACTTACTTACCTATATATTTCTAAATACATAGATATCTGTATAAATGATAAATGATATTTATTTTGTAAGTAGGTTTTAAAAACACTTTCACACGTCAATTTTTTTTTTTTTGTCATTTTAAACTAGATGAGGCCGGTTTAATTATGTATATATATAAAAAAAGTCGTGTTAGTTACCTACACTATTTATAACTTAAGAACGGCTGAACCAATTTGGCTGTAAATTGGTGGGAAGGTAGCTTAGAATCAGGAGAAAGACATCAAGACAGGGTAATTTTTATCCCGCTAAAAAAAACTTTGGCCCCAAATAATGTACTCATATATTGAAAATACAAAAAGTACTTCTATAGAAGCCTTGCACATTAAATCAAGATTCTGAATGACCACAATTTTTCTCAAAACTTTTAAGGAGTTTTAAAAAAAACACGTATTTTCTGGAGCAAGTTTTGTGAAATATTCGAGTAAATCACAGAATTACCGAATGCCACCAGAGTTTTCAGGCGTGCTCTCTCTTTTTTCATGTTGCCTCTTCACCAAACATCGCGTTGGATTGCGTTAGATGAAACAACAAGCTTTTAAACCATACTCGACGTTGACGATAGGCGAGTGTGGAGGGGCCATCTTAAGCTATTGTTGTGGTAATCATTTTAATAGGACATACATAGACAAGACATGTCTTCTCCCACTCTAGGTGAAACGAGAGGGAATATAAAACTTTTACTGACTAAAACCAATTTGTGTTCTACGAATAAGAGTTTCCTTTTCAAACATTTTCTATACCAACACAAATACCCCTAAGATAATTGTCTAATTTGGGGCTCACTGGCAGCTATGACTACTACAGCCAAATATTTTAGGGAGCATAATTTTAGGTACAGAACTTCAAATACAGATGCCTCGTCTGGGGACCACGGTTTACTATTTATATGAGTCCCAGCTGCAGGTTATATTTAAGCTCCTGACGTTCTAACTAACGTTTTAGCGGTGTATCTACTTATCTTACTGTATTACCTAGATAATACACGATTTTCCAAACGTTTAGTTGACACTTCGCGTGACCCAAGGGCTGGCTTTTACCTCGGTCAGAGATTAAGCATACAACGTGGCAATGCCGCCAGCCTTTTGGGCACACTTCCAGTCGACAGCGATGCGGAGGAGTTTTTTGACGCTATATTCTAGTTAGGAGTAGCCTTTAGTGTATATATTTATGTGTAATGTTTATAGTGATATTATTTAGCTTATTGATAGTATAATTTAAACGTTGAATTCATAAATAAAGATAGTTTTCGGGACCATGAAAAAAATACACGATTTTTAATTCTATAACTATCTATTTTGAAGATAGAATCTTCTAGAAACATGTAGAATAAAAACTAGACAAGTATTATTAGCAGAATTATTATTTTTTATTGTTATTTTTATTCATGAATAAAAATGAATTATGTGTAGTGACATATATTACTATTCTTCGTGAGGTTAGAACATAAACAACAGTCCGAAATCAGTGATTGATACAACTCCCATCTGGTCGCAAGATCCTCTTTTTTCAACGGAGGTATGTGGTACTTTACACTCTGTTCCAAATGTTTCTACATAACCACTGCAATATGACTGCTAATAAACTTTAAACCACCTTATCTTATCCTTTACATGCCTACACCCTTTTTCATCCTTACATATTATAAAACAAAGGCCGCAATCGCGTCTGTCTGTCTATTTGTCTGTTCGCGGTAAACTCAAAACTACTCAATGGTTTTTCATGCACTTTCCACCTTTAGACAGTAAGTGATAGTGATTTATGAGTAAGTTATCCAAAATCACAAACAGAAAGTTTTATTTTAAAATCGTTCAAAATGAAGTTACTATTTAAAATCTGGTGGAACGGAAAACTGTCAAGTAACAGAAAAAGGATGTACACACTACAATGTGACGTCACTGCCATAATGTTATGCGCGTAGAAAAGAGATAGCGAGATGTTCCCACCACGCCTCACACAAATATTTGAAATACTAATTGCTGCTTTATTTTACAACCGACTTTAACGCTGTTTTCAGAAAGATATTTATGTGTTTAATGTTATACGTTGTTTAGTTCTAAATATTGTACAAATATAAACACAGGATCTCCCAATTATATCGTCATGAACTAATAACTTCAACTGACAGCATTATTAACTAATCCGTTAACATAATCTGTTACAAACTAGACTGACGGGTAATGTATGTGGCAGGCATGAATTACCTTAATATTGTGACAAGTTAGGAGCTGTCACAGTCTAAGAACTAAGTTATGTGCTACAAACGTTCTTGTCTGTCATCATATAAATTCATGACAATACTCAGAGCAACTAGACAGGCATATTGTTAGAAGAGAATAGGATAGACAGGCAAAAATTAAAAAAAAAAATAGGTTATTTATTTATTAAAAGGACCTTATCCGCTATGGTAAACAAAAAGATTTTTTCAAATCCACTCAATATCGTCGGCCACATCATCGCTTACCATAAGGCGAGATAGTGGTTGAACGCGAGCCTACGCATAATAAAAAAATATTATGTAAGTTTAACTTTTCAAATATAGTAGAGGAAAAATAACAGAAGAAGGATGCACACACTGAAATATGACGTCACCGCCATTAGGTTACACGTGTACAAAAGAGATAGCATTCCTACTATGCATCTAGTCTTTCTCATACCAATATTTGAAATAAGTACTAATAGTTGATACTTCATTTAATAACCACTTATTATGTTGTTTTTAGAAAAATATTTTATTTTTATTGTTATTTGTTGTTTATTGTAAAGAAATTTACTAAAGAATCAGGACAATACCTAATGGTAGTGGACAGATGAAAGTAATTGAATAAGACGTCCCCCGCTTCGCCATCAAGATGAGTTTACAACATCAACAATAATAGGCATTATGAGAAATATGATGTCTCATTCCATGAAAAATATACGTATAAGTACGTAAAATGAAGGTGCTTAATAAAAAATGAACTATAATTTGCTCACTACGCACTTTACCCTTATTTAATTTATTGTGATCCTGTCCATCTCAAGGTTGTCTGGCAGGTATCGCTGTTAGCGATAACACCGCAGTTGTGCCTTGAATATTTATCAACAAATAACCTTTGCTAAAATTTTAGTCTGTCTATTATTTTTTTACATTATCTACAAAAAAATGTAAATTCTAATACTCAACTAAAGAAACCCAATCAAATCAGCAAACCACAAATATCTCATAAAAAAGTGCCTCTCAAACGGGCGAGCTAATAAAAACTTCCATAAACATTACCATACAAGCCTTAGGCTTCACTCAAAATAATGAAACATTAATCAAGTTAATAGTCCTAAAAGGAATAATAGCCTGATTTGATATCCTAAGAGGATTTAGAGCTCTTTTTGAAATAAGGCCCATCACGTCATACATGGGTAGATTAAAACCTTATTTTTGGATAATCTCCTTATGGAAACGAACTTACCTTATTGAAAAACTCGCCTTATTAGGCTGGTGACATCTGTAACAAGAAAAATATATTTCTTAATATTGTAAAGTTAATTGTGAGAAACACAATACCATCATAAGACATAAAACGGACGCAATCACTTCCTCTTATCACTGTAATCTTGTTTTCGTTTTTAGCTGTAAGTCGTCACTTATTTTTCACACCTATATATCTATCTAGTACTAGCGGACCCACCTTACCTTCGCACGGATGTTAGAAATCTTCGAAATTCTTTGCGGCTTTACTCTAATATATTATGCAAGTATCAGGTGTGTAACCTGAACGTTTTAACATTAGTGAAAACTGCATGAAAATCCGTTTGTTAGTTTTTGAAATTATAGCGTTCATACAGACAGACCTTCACGCTTTGTTTTGAGATTATCGCGTTCATACTGACAGACCCTCATGGTCTTTGTTTTATAATTTGTAAGGACATATAAATATGTATTTATCTATCTTAATTTTAAGCAACGCAAATGGTTCTAAAACTCTTATTCCAAAACGCGATCTAAAATAGTTCCGGGACTATTACTAGTTTTAATTGGCATTAAACCTAATAATAGTCCCGGAAATACATTTAGATCGCTTTTAATTAGTATTAAATTTAGTAATAATCCCGAAAACTACATTTAGATATCGTTTAATCGGGATTAAACCTAGTAATAGCCCCGGAACTATTTTAGATCGCGTTTTGGAAAACGCGGTGTAAGAATAATTCTGATTAAATTTAAGCAGTATAATATCGTGATTCTTAATATACGTAAAACCACAATGGAAATCCCACGATATGATACTTACTTAAACTTCCCTTTATCAAGTACTGGCTGAGACTTATAAATAAAAGCTACGATAGGAAGGAATTTAATATCGGTACTGGTACCTATAATGATTTTCCCCAAAACCAAAAATATCTGGCAATAAGAATTACCAAACGCTGAGTTGACTCTTTGCGTGACCCAAAGGATGGCTTCTACCTCGGTCAGAGATTAAACATTGCCATACAACGTGGCAATGCCGCCAGCTTTTTGGGCACACTTGCAGTCGACAGCGATGCGGAGGAGTTTTATGGCGCCATATTTAGCTAGGAATGCCTTTAGTGTGTATACACCGTTAAATTTTGGTCGTTTTAATCCCGCGGAGGGTCGATTCGGTACATGAAATACTATCGATTTGTAAGAGATTTTTTTTAAACACCTCGAGGCAATTTTAAACATCAATCATTTTCTTTCCGCCTATGGTAAACCGGAGCTACCAGGATGCGAAGTGCATGAGGTACCAAGTATGAAAGCATTAACACGTCCTAGAACTATATACCCAACCCCCACATGAAAAGACGCTAACACCCCACAGAAATTCCAACAGCAAAGAAAACTCCCACAAAATGTAATGAGAAAATCGCGACGCGGTACATAAAGTGCAACAATGTTGCTGCAACGTTTTACAGCTGTTAGCGAGCACGTTGCTGCAACGTGCTGCGTACGTGACTGTATTAACGGTAAATAAAATATAGGGCGGAGGCAGGAGTGTTTGAACTAAGTAGATGCTATGCAATGAAAATGTTAGCGCCATGAACAGGCGGGGTTTACGGACTGGACTTAGCGCCGCTCCTTGCTATGTATATACCTATAATACTCGTACATAGTAATGTGTGCCGCTTCCACTTCAAAGTATGCGGGATAATTATGGCAAGTACATATATGGTTGCAACTAGATCAGCGAGTACGGCGCTTGTTTACATCGTTGGCTTTTTAAACACGAGTATTTTCTTATAATTTTAATCCACTACAAAAATTCGTAATCCACAATCGGGAATTCGAGCTTAGCCAAAATGACAAATTTACTATACAAATATGAGTCCCCCTTGATAATATATCCCCAAAGAAAGAATTTCAGATACTCTTGTAAGGGGTAAACACCCCTTACAAGAGTATCTGAAATTCTTTCTTAGTACTTAATAAACAGCTCTCTCAAAATTTTATGCTTGTACACCAAGCGACTGTGCATGTCAATCCGTGATTGAATTAATTTAAGCAGTTTCCTAAGGAGATTTATTCATAGGTAAAGCAAAGTTAAAAATAAATATTCCTCCTTATGCCTCTCCTCTGAAATTGAAGTAAAATTCCATGTCATAACGTATTAACATCGTATGAAACAAAGCAGTTTGCCGCGAGCGTAGGCGCCTCGTAGCACGGCTACGAAGTTGCTACGCCTCTACGACAGCTTTTCATGTAAGGTGTTACGAACAGCTACGAATATGTTCAGTCGGCCATATTTAAAATCTGTCAAGTTAATACTGCTTGTCTTTTTTTACTACCGTCTAAAAACCAGTATTTTTTTTTAAACTTTCCAGTTATTGATTTATGGGTAACTAATGCCTACAAGCTACTGCGAGAGCAGTGGTGGCCCAGTGGTAACGGCCCCGACTTACAAGTTGTAGGTCGCGGGTTCAAACCCAGCCAGGCACATTACTTTGTGTAATAAATTTTCATCACCACTGCTCTCAAAACGGTGAAGGAAAACAACGCGAGGAAACCGGCATTTCCTAGAACCAAAAATTTGAAGACATGTGACATTCACGCATGCATGGTTGATTACGGCCCATTTTCCCTCTTAGAGAGGAGGCCTGTGTCCCAGCAGTAGGAAAAAAGGCTGATGATGAATGCCTACAAAAAAAAAAAGTCATGTTGTGTAAAAAAAGACAAATAAATATCCCATCAAAACATAATAACAACCTAAAAAATATATTTTATAGTCTAAAGATACCAAGTGATTTTGATAAATCAGTTTATTGTATACGCCACAGAGACATAAAACTTTATACCCTCTTCAGAGAAAATGTGACTAATAAAAAATATTCCCATAAAATTTAACACAAAGGAGTCTATCAAAAATAGGCTATCTAGTTTATAAGTAAACAGTACCTAACCGATCTACATTTTGTATCTGAAGTGACAGTTCAATACATAACAAGTACTGAATATTTTAGGGCACAAAACTGTTATCGACATAATTAAATCGATTTGTTAACCAAATTATATCTTCAGCCAAAGTCAATGATCACAATGGCGCCGACCATCTGGATCATCGTGACGTGTATAATGAAGGTGAATACGCAATTACTTATTCGAAGGATGTAGAACGCATCCCTTATGCTGACAGACAGGCATTAGTCTTACCAGACCACAGTTCCTCAATGGCAGGGGAGATGAGAGGGCGAGGGGCGCGGGCGGAGGGGGGAGCATCGAGCCCCTCGTATATTCCAATAAAGAAGGACAAGACTCTAATAACGCGACCCGAGTAAGCTCCCAAAACGACACCTCAGACTTTCAAACGAGAACTTACCTTAAAATCGACCCTATATCACGGTCGTAAAGTCGAAATTACATCAAACGAATGCCCACTCAGTAATAAATACGAAAACAGAACCGCACGTCCGGTGAAGTTTTTAAGAGAAGACGACGTAGGTGGAATATTAGGTGAGTACAAGTAATGGAAATTTGATAACACGCGTCGAGAAGAATTACACGCCTACCAGGCGCCCAGAGCAATGCCCCGTGAATATAAATAATATGATTAGTACTCCTAAGCATAGCCGACAGCTATTCCCAAGAAGTTAAGTTATGTTTACTACCCAACGAAGACCGCGTCCGCGCGCTCCGTTCGGCAAACCACGCATGATCAAATATTCTAAGTAAGTACATCTCTAAAAGGTATCGATTTTTAGCATTAGGAGTGTATAAGAGTTTTGACATTTGCTAACCTGGCACAATCATGTGTTCAAGGCTGAAATGGAAATCATATGCAAATAGTATAGCACAAAATCCCACTACGACGCTCTCATACGCAAAACCTCTAAAATAACAGGTTCTCTCAAATATTTTTTGGTCAATTCTGTTTACTTCGAAATTGAGGTAAAAAAAATACGATCTTTTTTAGGTTTCCGTATCTCACGAGGAAAACACAGAAACCTTATAGGATCAGTTTGTTGTCCGTCTGTCTGTCTGTCTATCAAGAACTAAGGCGCTACAGCCGTGGCGTCGTCGCCGTGGGCGAGGGGCCTTAAGTCTATACATATTTAACTCCCGATTTGACAATGGCTTTTGGTATACTCAAAGAACAGAGGCCCTACCTCTTAACGCGATCCATTGGACCTAAACTGAGCTGTAAAAGAGATGGTGCTATATGGTGTATAGCACCATCCCTCTTTCTCGCTCGCACGCTTGACATTTTAACACGTCATGGTTAACAGACCCCAGTATCTAAGAAATAAAATGTTCATGAACATTTTAAACGTCGATTCCGCGTGACCTAACCTCATCATCATCATCATCATCAGCCTTTTAATGTTCCCATTGCTGGGACTCAGGCCTCTTCACTAGGAGAGGGAATGGGCCGTAATCCACCACGCGGGCCCAGTGCGGATTGGTGGATGTCACATGTCTTCGAATTTTTGGTTCTAGGACATGCCGGTTTCCTCACGATGTTTTCCTTCACCGTTTTGAGAGCAGTGGTGATAAATTATATTACACAAAGTAATGCGCCTGGCTGGGTTTGAACCCGCGACCTACAATTCGTAAGTCGGGGCCATTACCACTCGGCCACCACTGCTCCACTCGGCCACCACTGCTCCACTCGGCCACCACTGCCCACTAACCTCATCATCATCATCATTTCAGCCGAATGACGTCCACTGTTGGACATAGGCCTCCCCGAACTGTCAGCACAACGAACAGTCCTCTGCGTCTCGCATCCACCGCATTCCTGTGACTCTCACCAGGTCCTCGGTCCACCTTGTGGGAGGCCTTTCAACACTGCGTTTTTCGGGCTGTGTCGGCGACCTTGGTTCTCTTGCAGATATCCTCAATCCTGATGCGATCACGCAAGGAAACTCCGAGCATAACCACATGACCTAACCTACTTCTCAAATAAAACAATATGACGCACCAGCGAAGACCTTGACTTAAAAGAGACCAGGAACTAACTAATTAATTAAATAATCTCATAATCCCTCGGAAATCCGCTTAGCTTTAATATAACTAGTTGCAATATTTTACGTTAGCAATGTTGAAGTAAGAAATTATATTATACTCGTACCTTGGAAACTCAATGAAATTTAGGTATCAGAAAAAGAGAAAAGTATATATACAATCGTAATTAGTTTTTCAAACTATCCTCAACAGACGATTTAGGGGATGTTAAAGTAGTTTATGAAAATATATTGTTAGGAAGTAAAGCAACTTTGTGTTTTGTCAGCAGTGTATTTTCAAGGAGAAAATCCGAAATTCTCGAGAACGAAGTCGCGGGCAAAGTGCTAGTACAGGCCTGAGCAATAAAACGTATCATCACTGTCATATTTTCTATCTTAACAGCTGCCATTCAAGAAACATGTGTGCTACAATTTGTTCTAAAATACCTATGTGATGTTTGTTAATTAGGAACCATTATTTTGTCGTGCACTTATTTGTTGAATAGCAGAAGTTAAGATAGATTGGAAATGTGAAAATGTATATATTGTGGCGACTAAAAAGGTATGCTGGTGACTTGCAAACTGGCAAGATAATGTTACCTTTTAAGTTTTATGGTTTTAACAGCATAGGTGTTCGTATTTTGATGGATGTTTTTTTTTGCAATGTCACATAAGTCAGGATGGAATTTTTATGTAAAACTAGCTTTTGCCCGCGGCTTCGCTCCCATCAACTGACTACCCTACCCTATCCTACCCTACTCTATCCTACTCTACCCTACTGTACCCTACTCTACCCTACTGTACCCTACTGTACCCTACTGTACCCTACTCTACCCGACTCTACCCTACTCTACCCTACTCTACCCTACTCTACCCTACTCTACCCTACTCTACCCTACTCTACCCTACTCTACCCTACTCTACCCTACTCTACCCTACTCTACCCTACTCTACCCTACTCTACCCTACTCTACCCTACTCTACCCTACTCTACCCTACTCTACCCTACTCTACCCTACTCTACCCTACTCTACCCTACTCTACCCTACTCTACCCTACTCTACCCTACTCTACCCTACTCTACCCTACTCTACCCTACTCTACCCTACTCTACCCTACTCTACCCTACTCTACCCTACTCTACCCTACTCTACCCTACTCTACCCTACTCTGACGGTTTTTCTATTTTTTTCATAAGATCGTTCTCCTGAGCATAACAAATACAACAAAAAAAGAATTAGCGAAATCGGTTCAGCTGTTCTCGAGATTTGATCTTATCAACCCATTCAGCGATTCACTTTTATATTATAGATATCTTATTGTACTTGCATATGTATTATAGTATAAAAAGCCCAGAGTTTTAAAGATATCGTAGCTGTAGTTGCGTAGATAGGGCGGGTCGCTAGTTTATGGTATCGTGTGTACTTTTTTTAAGATTCCATTAAAATTACAGGTTTTCAAACTTGCCTACCTACGGAAAATTTTAATTTTTCGATGCAAAACAAAAACAGAATTTCCAAAAAAGATACCGCATTTGACTTCCGAGGGTAGAATATATCTTTAGATAGAGTTTCTGCCGAGAATTTTTACGTCATAAATAATTTTAAGGGGTCAAAGCTAAATTAAAACGAACTTCGTTCGATGGGACCTTTTGGTAGCCTCGATTTCAGCTTTAATGGAGAGCCTTTATTAAGTCTGCAAAGATGTAGGAAGGTACCTCCTCACGGGGGAAGAATGTGTAAATTTCCTTAAACATGCTAATGGCTTGAAAGTTGCAACCTAGGTGCAAAATTCAGCAATACTTTAAGCAAAATGCGGTTGTAAATTACAGGATGACAGGTTTAAAGCATTTTGCTGGTATCATCATAATGTTTAATATGAATGCCAGGGTAGCTTAAGAAATTCTATTTTCTTACGTTTTTTGCAGTTCAGTATCGGGTAGAATTAAGATACAAAAACATATATGAGCTTGTGCACAATATACTGTCCCCTGTATCTGGGGGTTCATGTTGATGCATGAACCCTCAGATACACTAGGGGACAAAAATGTCCTCCATATGATGCGCAATGCTGTCAAATAAAACGTACCAATTGTTAAAATGGTGCTTATTTGAGCCGATCTGGTTAGTTTATAACCAGATCGGGTCAAATAAGCAAGCCTAATAATACCTAACCCAAATAACACAAAGCAAGTTTAACTGTCGTTTTACAGTTTATGCATTTAATTTTAAATGCGTGTCTTCATTTGCAAGTGGAGCACGTTACCGATTGCGTATTTTTTTTTTACCTAGAAAAAACTTGTTTTTTTTTATATGATATAAACTAGTAGACTGCGATCCCACCTGATGATTAGCACTGATGCAATAGTTGATGGTGAAGCGCACTAGTTTAACTTGTCTCTAAATAAGAGAGTTATAATGAACCATCATTGTAACTCTCTTATTTAGAGACAAGGACCATTCAATTAGTACAGTTCTGTAAATTACATCCATGTTTGCTACCGCAAATACAATCTCTGTTGCAATGCTATCCGATACTGATCTGCAAATTGAAAATTATTTTTAGAAAATTTGAGTTTCGCGAGCTACACTAGCGGCTCCCCCTTAAGCGACAATATGTTTGTTGCAAGAACAAGCTCGTTCAATTAAGCCCTAACGTCGGTCGGGTAGTTAAATTTGCATCAAGTGTCCGACGGGCACCGCCAAGTCGACCCTCGCCACGACTTGTCACGAGTCTCTAATGACTTAGATAATGAAGTGAGCTCGTTTGCTTACCACCAACTATAGTCTATACATTTTTAATTAACATGTTTAAGGAAACGTTTGAACTTGACTTGCGAAAGACGTATGACATTGCAGTGATTTAGAATCTAAAATAGAATTAGATAGTGGTTATAAGTGAATCTCACAAGGTTAAGTTATTTAACCTTGTGAGGACGTTTAAAAAGAGTGACCGTGGCCTTAGAATGCTAAAGGCTACTGAAGGATTCAGAGGGGTTTTAGTCAGTAAGTCTGACATGCTCTCTCGCCCCAACCTAGAGCGGATGAAGTCGTCGGGAACAGGCAACAGGGCTCGTGACGTAAGATGGCAGGTGGGATATGGTGTGCAAGACACGAAGCACAAACACTGAAGATCGGAACTTTCCGAGAAACCCCTACCAGTGAGGACATAAGCTAATATTGGAAAAATGTGAAATTGTTACTACTATACAGACGCATACATGCATGCATGCATAGTGTATGTCATAGTAAGTCATAGACTACTCATTATCTTCCTGCCCTCGTCTCATTTCACTTGAGGTCGGTTTAACGTCTTTTTCTTTCCTTATATCCTGTCATCCTTCACGCTATCACTGACTCTCTTTTCCTTCATATCATTTCTCAAACAATCCATTCATCTTTTATTTGATGTCTCTCTCCCTTTCCATCTCTTTTAGTAACATGGCCATACTAAAACAAACGATTCCCTTCCAACTATTTCAGTCAATGGTACCACTTTCAAAGTCGCACACTAATATTGCTACAAAAATTGCAGTTCTTGTAGTTTAGGTAGGTCACATGAGCGAAACCACGAAAGATCGCTAGTCATTAGTCATTTCAGTCCAGTCCAGATATTATTATTATTGAAACACCTGGCATCTACTTGAAACAGCTATAGCCATAATCAACTTTATAATAATGTTCCACTGACGGGACTCAGGTCTCCTCTCTAGTAGAGAGAAAAAAACGTAATACGGGTCCAGTGCGGACTGGTGGATGCCACCGCGTCTTCGAATTTTTAGTTATAGGACATAGGTTTCCTTTACCGGTTTGAGAGCAGCGGTGTTCGTAATTCGGTTTGCTCACGATGACACAGCTATACCAAATTCGAACTTCAGAACAAATTACTTTGTGTAACACCTCAAATGCATTCCACGGTCTCATTGACAATTCAGATGCACTATATTTAACTGGAGAGCCCCAAATTGTACAGCGGGTGACCCAGTTAGTGTTTGTGACAAGCTTACTAATGTACCTGTGTTTCTGTCATTCTGCGAATGGCTGGTTCTGTGAATAGCTACGTTTTTACATTATTCTATTTCACTTTTTATTGATTAAATGTAATATGATTATGCCGGAAATAAAGTGGACTAAATTTAATGTACTTATTTTGTTTTAATTTCAATTTGTATTAGTTGATTCTTTTTGTTTTTAACATTGATTGAATTTATTGCTTTATATTGTAAAATTGAATTGTAATGAGCTGAATGTAATAAGGTATGGAATTGGATTTATATGGCTACTAACATAGTTTTTACATGAATGACTACCCCATATATGAGAACAAGCTCAAAATAAAATGATTAAATATAATAATTAACCTGATACATAGAAACATTAGCTATGTATAAAGGTCACAGCACATTAGAGCCACCCGGAACCCACTCCGCACCACCTAGTATTCTTTGTATGGACTTGTATGGGCATGCGCTCACTACATCCACTCCGAACCGTCACCGGATCGCCTCCGCTCGTAAGTTGATGTAGTGAGCCTATACAAGTCCATATAAAGAATTCTAGCCACAGGAGGCGAAGTGGTACGGAGAGGAATTCGGGCAGCTTTGATGAGCTAAAAATTATTTCCGACCTCAAAAAAAAACTCGTAATATAATGAACCATACTTTCCTCACATTCACAACGAGGGTTGCGGATTTTACTTCGAATATCATCATGAAATAACTGTTTTAAAAGCTGATCCCGATGCTTCAGGTAAAGCAAACAATAGCCAACGTAATGTGAAATATAGCTCACTACTGCGTGATACAACAAGGTTTCCTCGCAGTTTGTATATTCAGGTTACCGTGAAAACCCTGGCTGAATATTATTACGTATAAACTCATTTTTGAAAAGGGTTTTCTGTAATTCCAGTGCCACAGAGCACAGAGATACTTCAGTGGACACTGCTGAAACTTGCTAGCTTGGGTGGCATTGTTAAAACTTTTTATAGAAACACCGTTTGTTAGTAGAAATTCACGGCCCATAACAATTTGGTACTGAACTCGCTTTTATTTATTTCTAAAATTAACTTTATCTAAAATTGCAGAGAGAATTTTCAAATCGACCCACCTCGCCTTCACTCTTCTTCATTCCAATATTTGAAATGTAAATTCTTAATTCTTAACAATTTTGGCCTATTTTCAGTAAAAGATGTCTCAGTACCGTTATTTATTCATTACTATAATAGTACATTGTGATAGATACAAGTGTGTAATGTAAGTGGTTACCGTAGAGGCGGTATTAAGACCCGAGCCGTGGCGAGGGTCTTAAGAGAGCCAAGAACGGTAACCATACATTACTCACGTGTATCATATGACGTTTTTCAATACACTTGTGAAGAAAAATAATTTAGCTAACTATTATGACAACAGCAAAACTAGTAACATATTTCATAATATGGCGGTAAAACATTAAATCTGTTTTCATAGGCGTGCATCTATTTTTTTTAATTTACTCATAACTGAAGGCTATGGCTATATAGTCTTTTGATCAAATTGCCAAGTGGATGTTTGTTTTCTTACTTGAAACTTTCTACGATAATGTCATTTTTAGTGTCAATAGAATATGGATATAACATTTTCTAATGTTTTTGTAGTATTTGATTTCATTTAATTATAAATACAGCCCATGAACTTCACTCGAAAAAATTACATCAAAAACCACGCACATCAAGGCCATAGACCACAAAGAAAAAACAATTTTTATTTGAACGAACGATTAATATATTAAATATTTTGTTATTAAATAAATCGTTTTTACAAGTTAAAATGGTTGAAACTGCATGAAATAAGTAATAAGACACTAATTTAAACTATTGAACGAATGCAATAACCTAATAAATAAATATGATTATTTTCGTATTCAAAATTTGATTTGCGAACAAAGAGGTTGAACAAAAAGGTTATAGCTACATTACAGCACTAGTGCGTAATGGTAATCAAAATGTCACAGTTAGGTAACAGGTGCCACTATATACCTAAGTGTAGTGCAATAAGAGCCACTTTCTGAGCAAGTGTATTGAAAAATTTTTTACATAACAACAGACACAGAAAAATACCCAATTCTGAGTATAGCATTAAGCTACAGTCAGAATCAGTTAGTCATTATGACAGCTGAGACTTTCCCAGTGCTAGTTTTGACAGCTGTGCAGCCTAAGTATATTAGCGATAAAGTTTCTAGTCACTCCCGAAGCGACGTTCCATGCTCTATGGTTTTCTGTAATTCAGAGTACAATACATATACCTGCCGGCTATCCTTTAGTTCTCAAGTAAACAAACGTACTCCACAATATAAGATAATACAACTTTTCAAACAGATAAATTAAATAAAGCTCGAATAAAAACATTTCTTTTCTTCGATGAAGATTACGTTATTGTTTTACTAAATTTGGTAAACCACGGAGCGATTCCAGAGGATTACGATGAGAAACAAAGAGAGTCTTCTAAGACTTACAGATTTTTAATATCAAGTAGTATAATTCTAACATTACCTATGAATATAGATTTCTTTGACTTTGAAGTCGATAAAACTTAAAGGAGTCGCCTATTCAGGGTTTTATCAAATAGATAGATAGATAGATGTATTCTTTATTGTACACCAAAAATAAAATTACATTAAGAACTTAAAATTAATAGGGTGTGACAATGGGCGGTCTTATCGCTAAAAGACTAGAAATCTATTTTACTCGACTTTAGCAAACCTAAAACGTTGGGTTATGATTCTAGCAGTATTTGTATGTATCAGGAATTGTATCAGTTTTTGTTTGCAGTAATTTCTAGTAAAATATAAGAGTGGATGATGGTAAGCGATGATGTGGCCGACGACGAAGCACGCTTGCCTAGAAGTAACCTATTCACTTTTGACGTAAAGAACCCTATATGTTGTAGCTAGAGTAGACAAGAAATATATCAAATGACTGAAAAAACCATTTCACTATTATTGCGGTTTTGACTGATAGTTTTTGTGGTTTTTCCGTAGTCGTGTTTTAGTTTTAACCTTGTGTTTTCAGCTTGTTATGTCACAGACCGGAGATTAAAATGTCTCACAACATTTTTTATAAAAAGTGCACTCAGTGAATTCAATGACAGCGTCAACTTCGAACTGAATGTACAGTTTATTTTTATTTTATTTTCTGAGTACTACAAACTGTATAAATATTAAGTTGAGATAGGTAACAAAGGTTTGAAAACATATATAAATGTTAAACTTGTTTGATATTAAAAACTTTGATCATTCTAATAATAATATTGTTTTGATTGTTCAGGCTGGGGCCAAAGTCTTATTTTAGTTCCTGGTAACCAGTCCTCTTAAAACTACAGAAACTACAGCCCTATTTGTCTTTATTTTCCATTATGTCGCAATAGTTTTTCATCGTCCGGAGGTTGTCCTTGAGAGCACTAGCATAGCGCGTACGTTGAGCGGGATAATCGTCGGATGGTATCACGTTCCATGAAAATTGTCTAAAGGGCCGCTGCGAGTTGGCTTCGTCCCCTCGTACGCCTTCCAAAGTCCAGGACCTCAGGGTCTTGAGATAACTAAATATTGTTTTATATTTTTTAATGTATTTTTTTTTAGTTTTTTTTTAATGTAATCAAACAACTAACGGCCTGATAGCCAAACGCCTCGATGACTACATGCCAAAGCTGTCATTGCGCGGTCAGGTCAAGAGCCTGATAACAAAGGTTCCTTGATACGGCTCGTTTGTGAGAAGATTCCTATATCTGAAGCCTAGCCACATGATATCTTGGAAAACGCTCCCTGCACCGGCTAAACAGTATTTGTTATATTTTGAAATGTATTTTTTATGACTTTTTTTATAAAGTATTTAAAATTTTAATATATGCAAAAAAAATATATAAATACTACTGATTGCCTACTCGCGTTTAAATTTATAAATGAATGAATATCCAGTGAAAACCTATCAACCAGTAATGCTTTTGAATGAAACAAGCCTCCAATTCCCAAGCCCTCATGGAAAGCGATTTATCGAAACGAAATGCACTACGAATTTCGTACAAAGAACTCTTTCAGAAACGAAAACGCATTTAAAAGTTCACGTATTTGTTTTTCCGTAACAAATACTCGGAAATATTTCAGTTTGTAGTTTGTGCATCAGGATGAAGGAGCAGACGGGAGGCTCATTTAAAAACCGGGGGTAGTTTTAAAACCCCATTTTACGAGGTGCACCACCCCACGAGGTCCCAGTGACGGCACACGTCTCAAATGTTATGTTTTATTACACCCCGCTTAACGGGATTCAATTAATATTTTCTCAGTTGGCAACACTGACGAAGGAAATAGATTTCCGTTAGAAGAAAGGTTTTAATTAAATGTCTAACCACATCTATGGTCGGTTACCTTGTTATGATTAATGAAGGAGTTATACGTGGAAGAAATAATGTTTATATCTCAAGACCTTTATTTACTTTCAATTTCGAGACAGGTATTACGATGTACCTAAGCTATGAGATACATGGAACAAAGCTCCTAGAAGCCTATTCTGTTTGTTTATTCGAGAACAAAGGTTCCACGAAATAGAAGTTACATGGTACTAAAGGAAGATGTGGGTGTTTCCTGAAACCAATTATACTAAGACAAGGCATACTTACTATTTTGAGAACCTGGTATTGTACAACCTTATTTTCAGTATAGTTTTTAGAATCTATGTACAAAGTTTCATAACTGTATCACGAAAAATCACAAAGTTATAAGCTTTTTATGCTACCTGGTTGCCCACATGGTCGCCGGGGTGTTTGCTCCCGCACCCAGCTGAACCCTGGCTCCTAATGCCCGCTATGACTACTATACTTAGTGTCGTTAGTATTCGACTTGTGGTTTTTTTAAATATTTTTGGGAGATAATATAACATTGTGTAAAAAAAATACTGAAAACGATTATACAGATACAGTTATGAAATTTTGTACATAGATTCTTTGCATAGTAATACTAGACCCGGGTTTCGTACATACTAAAATTATAGTTGTATATTAGATTTCTAATCATTGGAGACTATACGTAACATTCCGTAAAGCATTTTATAACCACGTCATTCCCACCTAGCCACAATTATAACAGACACACTCAATGACTACATATATACACCGTTAAATTTTAGTCATTTCAACCCCGCGGAGGGTCAATTCGGTACATGAAATACTATCGATTTGTGAAGAGAAAGTTAAAAAATAAAGTACTTTTTTTAAAACTCGAATTAATTTACGCATGTACGAAGTCCTCCAGAACAACCTTGTAGGTAGTTGTCGGTCGTTGCGAACTAACTACCTACAGTTCATTGGCCTCGCTCAGCTGACGTTTACTTAAAGAAATTAATTTCGTACACGCGTAAATTAATTCGAGTTTAAAAAAAAGTACTTCATTTTTTAATTTTCTCTATACAAATCGATAGTATTTCATGTACCGAATCGACCCTCCGCGAGATTAAAACGACCAAAATTCAACGGTGTATAAATATATATACATTTGTAGCCAGTCCTAAAAACATTGTAAGAAATCGTAAAACTACCACCATCCTACCTTCAAAAGCTATTTTTAAACAAATGCCATGTGTACCTCTTTTTTTACGACCTGAAATAAGTACGAATATCAACAACTATTATTTGGAAGCAACAAACGCAAAAGATAATCACGTAAAACGAGTGTCATAACTCACTAGGGGGCGTATTTTACAGACATTACTGCACTCGTTGGTAAAATAATTAATACTGTTGGTTGTTACTTGTTACACTACGAAAGAAACAGAAGAAAACATGAATTTACTTCTAAATATAAATGTTAAAAATAATTAAGATGTTTTTATAGCTTTGGTCACGTTCCAAACATAATTTTTGGCGACTTATCTTTGTTATACCAGAGCATTCAACAAAACAAAAATAAGGAGTAGGTGCCTAACTAAAGACAATTTGAACAAAACTGTTTTGGGATCATCGGGGAAGTTGTAACAGCCGTTAGTGAATAATTGCTGTTTCACACGAGATTAACATAACAATAGTGAATTATAAAAATCTAAATTAGAATATTTTTGGAAGAAGTATTGATTATTTATCTTTTAGTTTTCTGTTTAGTTGAAACAAAGTATGTGTTTTTCTTCATCAAATGAATGAATTTTTTAAATTTTCGCCAATAGTGTCAATGTTAAATAGTGTCAAACCGCCAAACATTACTGACTTTACTGACATCATGCCTAAACAACTGTTCTCTTCATACCTTTAATTTTGAAAACAAAAGTACTATAAAACGTCAGATAGGTACATTAAGGGACAAAGGGTCCCCCTACATGATGAGCAACGCTCAATCTACTTTACGCTGCAACGTTGTCTACTGATCCGAAACTTGCCTCCCAATATTTTACGAGGCATTCTTGTGACGCGTCATATGTTGGACAATTTGACAGCGTTGCGTGTCATATTGGAGGACATTTTGAAGACACGTTCGCATGTCGCTCTACAAGCTAATAGATACAATTCGCGGCATAGAAGTTGACCCGAAATAGCGATCGACGTTCATTGCGCAGTAACAGATTTTCATGTCTCAATCGAAGTGGCTGTGGCTGTGGCTGTGGCTGCGCATAGCCATATTAACGGGTTCAACTTATTTGCCGCGTACTATACACGCTTTGTTCGAAGCAGACCTTCTCTAGTTACTCTGCGATAGGCACCAGAAAATATTCCTCCCGACATTCACGTTGTATTGTCACGCGATGCGACTCCGACGTAGAGAGGTACCTACACTACCTACATAATGGAATATGAGAGAAAACTCATTTATTTCCCTCTGAAGACCCGCGACAAAGCGACTACTCTACAATGGCGTTATTGTGAATTATATTATGGCGAAAATATATCACTGGCATAACGTTAACGAGTTGAAATTTTAGAGGAGTGGTATATGTAGAGTAGGTAGCCTTATATATGAAAAATACCAATTAAGTAGTCTTGAGAAAAATGAGGAAAAGGGCGGTAGAGTCCGCTGGATACAATGCACAGGATTGTTTAATTTGGTAACGATAAAGGTAGAACTACCCTGCGCACACGTGTGCCACATTCGCCGATCTAGACGCGTCGGTCTCGTAACTAAACTTGTAAAGCTACACTTCATCCACACCACGCGACTTCGTTTTACGTACAAATCAGGCGTGTTTAATACTCGTAGGAAAGCCTCGTCCACTTTTTCTTTTTTTTTGTGGCAGGCGTCGGAAATCTTCTTGGACGCCCAAACTGCCCCCTAAGGGAGTCTGGAAGTCTGGTTTTAGCCGGTAGCAGTCTGGCACTAGCTAGACTGCCACCGGCTAAAACTACACTCCTGCCAAGCGGAAGGAGTCGTTCAGGTACTTATCGCAAAAACTTTTTATGGGCCGTAAGTTTCATTAACTTTCCGTTTATATTTATTTTTACAATTATGTATGTTCAGCATCATTATGATTAATAAATGCAATGTTAGGTGTCTGAACAACGACTGCTCGAAGAACAAGCCTACAGTCTATTGAGTGCTAAGAAACGATGATTATAACCTTCCGATTATAACCTATAATTTGTTTTCGAACTTCAGTTTTTGTGAAACGCTGCGTTGTTCCGATCCCTATTTGAATATACAGTTCGTTCGAAATATCTTGACCGCTCTGTACTTCCAACTATTTGCCTGCGCAGTATTTCTTTTTAAGAATCATATGGCGAATGCATATTGCGTATTTTTTTATGTTATGCGCATAATTCGGAACACGTAGGCTTTCATAATGGCCATCATATTTTGACCGTATCGTACAATGTACGTACTTATAATACTTATAAAAAATCACTTATGTAGTGTTACAATATATAAAAAGCAACGGTAAATAAAAACTGCCATGACCACAAATAAGTATGTTAAAGGATCTCTATACAATAATGAAGATAAATAAGAGAACATACAGGTAAACATTTCATAAATACTAAAACGCAAAACATGCAACGCAAAGGTTATAAAATGTAACTCGAATCTAACTTATATTTTTAACAACTCATGTTCCCCAGGACCAACAGTACTCGTCAAGTCAAACTTTAATTAACGGCTGTTCATTAACTTGTAGATTTAATTAAGTACATGAGCACATTTCCCATTTATTTTTTAATAAGTTGTTGCTACTACTCCTACATGTAAATAGTTTAAAGCCGTTGGGAACGTATTTAAATTAGACTAATTATGTAGTCTTGAAACGGATTTATCAGTAGGTACTAATTAGCATGTACTTGTGTGTTGGTACAAGTGTACAAAGTGACGTCGAAACAAATGAATGCTCGTAGTTGCAAATAAGCAGGACGAAGTTTAAAGCTAGAACTACATTGGACCGACGCACAGGTGTAACCCGCCTGATTTGTACGCAGAACGACGTCGCGTGGCGTGTATCAAGTGTAGCTATACAAGTCTAGTTTCCATATAAAATGTATGGAGACCGACGCGTCCAGATCGGCGTGTGTGGCACACGTGTGCGCAGTGTAGTTCTATCAACCTGAAGAGTAAGGGGGAAAGTAAAGGATGTGGACAGGAATGGTACGGTATTTTTCAAAAGAGTTGCCGTTACCCTAGACCTGGAACAACTGAAGGGATACAGGTGGGTTTTAGTTAGCAAAATGATACTATCTTGCTATATCCAGAGTGACAGGACTCATTTGTTGATTTCCCATTGACAAAAACGGAAGACAAGGTAACATGCACTACAAATCAGAATTTAAAAACCTTTAAGTACTCAATTTAGACAAATCAGCGCTTTTTGACTACCAAAATTAAAGAAAATAGTCCTCTAATACGCATGCTCTAAACCACTTACTAGTGCTAGAACTTTTCATTAATTTCCACCCAGTAAGTGACCAGAAAAGTCACTTAGTCCAAATAACTAACTGAATAAACATTAAAAGCTTTTACGTTTTAAAACCAACTTATTTTCAGCATCTGCGTAGGACTAGGATGCCTACGCATAATAAACAAATTAAATTGTTATAAGGCAAAGTTCTGATTGCCAGAAACCGAGTAAATGGCTAAAAGCTCGTTTTATCGGCTGTGAAGCTATCATCAAGTACATAATGTGCAAAGTTTAGGCACTATTATGTGGCCCTGATATTGAGAACTTTTCCAAGTAGTTATTGTTATTATGAAGGAATGGGTTCTGCCTAGAATGGATACAGTGCAATATCAAATCAAATAGATCTATGTCACACTTTTTTGTATTGATCGATTGTCGTTAACAAAGAAAGAACATCCCCCTTTAAAGTTTACTAGCTTCTGCCGACGGCTTCGAAAGCGCGAAAACCTACAAACTTCCAATCCCCGTTTTACCCTCACAACGTTTTACCCTACAATTTTAAGTTTGTAGGTGTTTTTTTTATGGTAGGTAAAATCATCCAATGACAGATCCAACCCTTGGGCGGAGCGGGAAATAGTGTAAATACTCTATAATAGACTCTTACTGACTAAAAACTTACCCCGTTCCTTCGTTGCCTATCGTGCCAGGGCCGGGCCTTCCTTTCAGAAGCTTTTTTTTTTTTTTTTTTTTTTTATGGTAGGTAAAATCATCCAATGACAGACCCATAAGGTTTCTGAGATTTCGTGATTAATCAATGAGTGGTATTTCGCTTTTATACATGTAGATTTTATGAATAAAAACACAAACAAAAACACACTCTCTATCGAGGAAGCTTCAGTGATTGAAATGTCCATCTCCCTAAGAAATGGGTAGCTCAGCAAGATAATAATTTCCGAAGCATATTCCTAGTTCATTCACCGGCGGACAAGTCTAACCCTTTAGAAAATAATAGCTAGCCCCTATGTCTGCTAGATCAATGATCTAACGACATGGACAAAGCAAAATGCTTTGTTTTTGGTTTTTATTGAAAGTCTCGCGTTTAGCCTGATGGTTAACACAAATGACTGGCTAAAATTGCTTTTACTTTGAAGTAACCTATACACTCTTGGCTTTAAGACAACCACCTAACTACAACAGCTGTCAGGAAATACAGACTCCGTCAGGGAATTTCCTTACAGTTTTATTTTCTATTGAACTAAAGGTACTTAACAGTTAGGTTTGCCAACCGTACTATAATAATATAGTATTTTACTATATTTTGAGTCTGTTTACTATATACTGTTGAGTAAGAGTTAAAAATGGGAAAACAATTATTAAAACATAAATAAAACATAGAGCAGTGGTGGCTGAATGGTAAAAGCCCCGACGTACTAGTTGTAGGTCGCGGGTTCAAACCGGCTGGGTTTGAACCCGCGACATGGCGCATTACTTTGTGTAATTTATTTCATAACTACTGCTCTCAAAACGTTGACGGAAACTTCGTGAGGAAACTGGCATGTCCTTGGGCCAAAAAAAATCGAAGACATGTTAAATTCACCAACCCGCACTGGGCCCGCGTGGTGGATTATGGCTCATTCTCCCTCTTAGAGTCCTCTCTAGGAGAGGGAATGGGCCATAATCATCCCATTCGACCCATTCCATCCCATTGCTCCCATTGTTCCCATTGCTGCCAGGCCAGGAGGCCTGAGTCCCAGCAATGGGAACATTACAAGACTGATGCTATGCTAATAAAATATAAAGTCACAGTATATTGTTAACTGGCTTCATACCACGGCCTACGCTGACAACATAATATAATTATCCTATCCAAGTAAAAGTCTATCCGTGTGTTACCGAAATATTTTCAGCAGTTTAGATGTGAAAACTTTATAACTTACAGACACACTTATATGTCTATAATAGAGCATTAATATTACAAAGGCGAAAGTTTGTATATTTACGTGTATGTTTGTTACTCCTCACTCAAAAGGCTGAACGGATTTGGATGTAATTTGGATTATGGACAGACCATGTATACCTTATAACTTTTAAGATACTTTTATCTCGTCGGAAGGACATTCCCTTGGGGCACAGAATAATAAATATTACTGGGATAGTTTTTTGCTTTCACGCGGCTGACATCGCTGGCAGAGTATATAAGTATGATGTAACTTTAACTATTTAAATCCACATAACACGACAGTTCAGCATAAAAGCTTTTATAGAATAAAATGTATATTATACTCTCCAACAGGACCACCTACGCAAGCGCAACACACACAGTTAACAAACGGACAAAACTAAAAGTTTTTATCATCGCCATTCTACTGGCACACTTTCAACTCAACCCTAGTTTGCAACGAATATTATGTACCTAAAAGTACCTACACCACCTACGCACAAAAGTGCATCTACTTCCAAAGCACTCTGTAAGCCCTGTTACTATCCTTGCGACTGGCCAACACTTTTACCACGGCGGGAGCATGTATTCAGTGTTGACAATGGACACCGATACAGGCTAAAGAAACGATAGCTTAATGATTTGGACTCGTTCCTGACAGACGGACCGAAGTAAACACAAAAAAAAATGGGGAAAGACGGGGGACCTCTTTGTCCACAACTACAATAAAGTTTAAAAAAAAAATGAGGTTTGAAAACTACAACGTCCTCGTCCTAACGAACGCGTACACAAAGTACATAAGACAAAAAGCCTTGGGGTTCAATTAGCCCCCCTCTCCCCGTCACTGGAGTGCATTCACCGACCAGCGTCGCCGGATCGCGTGTGGCGCCGATCCCGATAAACCATCGCAGAGGTAGGCGCCCCACAAACCTGCCATAAGTTTTAAAGACAGTGCAGTTCTGCAAAAAATATTATTGCCTTATAAATTCTTGAATTACGTGTGATAAAGGAAAATTTGACTGCATACAGTGTCCGGATCAAGTAGATAACTAAAAGGATTTTTTTATATTTCGATGGTCTGGATAGACAGACCCTCTGATAAACAACCGTGTAAATGCGCGCAAATAGATATATGAATAAAACTGCTACTGTCCCAATCCCTGTTTTTCAGAAACAACATCCACTAGCTATAAACCGTGAAAGATTGATTGCTGTTCGACCAAATTCGCAATCATAAATAATGTTCACTAGAGCGAGAAAAATTGCTTGCAAGACAGACCTTTCAACTAGTTGACAGATCTGACTCAGCCCTGAAAGTACGATTTCACTGTCCTATACTGTTCTCAAGGTTAAGAGAGCTGTCATTTTGTAGTGTCTACGGTTTCCTGGACTAAGGCCGCCCCTCTCAACCACGGAAGATTGAGGAGAGGGGCGACCTAAAAATATAAAAACAACATAGATTATACTTTTTGTCTGGCCTGTTGGTCTAGTGGTTAGTGGCCCTGACTGCTATGCCGGAGGTCGTGGGTTCGATTCCCACCCAGGACAAATATTTGTGTGATGAGCACGATCATTTGTCCTGTGTCTGGGTGTTATTTATCTATAATATGTATGTATTTAGAAATATATAAGTATGTTTATCAGCTGTCTGGTACCCATAACACAAGCTCTGCTTAGCTTGGGACTAGACGGTGTTGTGTGATAGTTGTGGAAATATTATATTATTATTATTATTACTTGTACCAACCAATGCAATAACTCGTCCAGAAACAATGATGTTCTCAGCTTTCTGCTTCTTGACTAAATTATGTTCCACCAAAATCAGTCAACAGGGATCTTGTAGTGTATAACTGGCGTAAGAAACTCTTCCTCGACATCTCGAACGCTTTCGACAGGGTCTGGCATGTAAACCTCTGGTTAGCTTCCTTCCTTCAGTCTATTCACTGGTCTGATTGGATTGAAGACTTCCGATCCATCTGAGAGACAGCTCCTTCGGTCAATTAGATATTAAAGCAGAGATCCCTGAAAGCTTACCTCACCCATTCGTATCTACCAAACGTTTTGGAAACACTTTTATTGTGCGTACGACTTAGAACTGAAGACTCAACCGATATCTGCATTCCCTAATAGCTACAACCTGGGGGTCTTTGGGTGAGAGTGAACAGGTATCTTCTTGACAAGCGTACTCCATCGTCGACTACATCATCGCTTACCATCATGTGAGAAGGCCGAACTGTTTTTTTTTTAATAAAAATTTTAGCCCCGCGTCTAGGCTAAAAATTACAAAAAAAAAGTTTAGCTATAAATTTCAGTTACATCGTGGTCACCCTATTCTAACGCACGACCTATCTCTATAACTGGCATATTTCTTGCAATAACCTCTCCCTAACTACCACGTAATTAAATTCATGCATTGTGTAATTTCCATATTGAGGCAGGTCCTGGTTGATTATTTAGGTAGTAGGTACTTAAGCGGTATTTTTGCACCTATTACTGAACCAACCCAAACACGGTAGGCACGGCACGGCACGGTAGGGTAACATTTTAAAGAGTTACAGTAGCAGGGATATATGAAGGAACATAGGTAAGTTTTAGTCAGTAAAAGTCTGACACACCCTTTCGCTAGATGGCCTGAGTTCCAGTCAGAGCTGCGAGATCGTTTGAAAGACTTACAATGGCATCGCTAAGGCAACTAAAGGAACACAGGTCTAGCCCTCCGTCTCATTTTAGCAACCAACCTTGTCATTTTGGGCTAGTGACCAAAATTCTTTGACTAACGCGCGTATTTTGCGTACGGGTGAGACCATTTGATTCACCCCAGCTCCTGAAGGAAGGCCAGTAGCGCCTTAGTGTTACTGACCATTTCACGGAGGGTACCTGGGTTTTCGGAGTACTTTGCCCTGTATCCAGCTAGCTACCACTTTTAAGTCATCCTGCATACAGACTCTGCAGAGTGGGCCATCTGTAACTCCAATTACAGAGAGCTGCTTATTAAAGGTCCAGTTGTAACAGCCGTCACTTTACGCAAATGAGGTTTAGTCAGTTGTAGGGCCCGTTTCGTGAATCGGCCGTCAATGAAGGGAAGGCCTGCCTGCGCTGACTATGGTCTACCCGTAGTTAAAAGCCGCACGTTTCTAAAACGCGCATCAACAGCGCGTTTAAAAAACCATGGAGTGCACAGGCCCTAAGAGCAACAAAACTTTAAAGAGAGATATTCATTTTGTTATTATTGATATTGTAATAAAGATTGGCTTATCACAGCAACATGCAATTTAGTGATTTTATTTTTTTGTGAAATCAATTACATTCAATTACAACATTAATTCCCAAGAGGACACCGGTATCTGCACACCTATTATATTTCTATTGTGTCTCTAATTACGGTACTCAAAAGGTTAAATATCACTGTTCGAAAGTAAAAAAAAATATTGGTAGGAAACAAAATTATTTGAGCAAATATGATCAGCTTTGCTATTGGCTATGAGTGCATTCAGGTAGGAAATTATCCCAAAGGGACAAACTCCTAGGTTAAAGTGTATCTTATGTCCTTAACGTATATTGCCTTTAGACTTTAAAGCAGTCATACCATCAACAGATTGAATCGAGGTGTAGAGCAGACTCAACAGGAATAAAATTAAGAGTAATTAAATAAATGAAAGTCCAATTCTAAAAAGATTAATAGAACAGGTCTCAATTGTTGTATTGGGTGCACTATGTTATGGAAATGGGACATTCCCATCTATGGCACTTGAATTCCTGCAGTTAATTAACATGAATCATTCTAAACATCTGGTTTACATTGGACAATATATAACTTGCTCTTAATAGTAGCAATGAGTCAACTAAACTACTACAGGCCAAGAATAGCATAAATAATTGAATGATTGTGCATACTAACACATGTGCGGTAAAACATTATATTTTTGAATTCATTCATTCTATTGTTCCAGGTTCATAAATTAATTCTGTAATCAGTTATTAATTAAAAAGGTAAAGTACTGTTCGTAAGGTTCTCTAAATTTGTGATAGAAACTGCCATGTCCTACTTAGAGACAAAAAATTTAAGATAGGACATACAACAAACCCGCACAGGGTAATTCTAATAAATCCAGTCTGCACTTCCTCTAATCCAGTCTCCAGAAACCTGTATCCCAGACATTAGTGAGTTATAGGCTGAGAGTAATTCTATGAACTGTGGCTGCTTGAATAATTACAACTAACAAGGATTTTAATTTATACATGAGGCTTCTCAGAGAGAGAGCTTCCCATTGAACTCACCCATAAAAGACCATTTGCAGAATAGGAAACACCCCATAAATAACAAAATAGATATTTTGCTTAGTTCACTTATTACGTCTTACTTATTACGTAGTTAGCAAATGATTTGAATAATTTCTTAAAATCTTTTGAAGCTTCTGCTTTTGTGTTTTTCTAGGTAGTAGGAATTTTACAAGATTATTTTAAGATGCATATTTTTTTTTTTAATATACACCTTCAGAACATAATAATAATTCACATGCATACATACTGTAGCAGAAAAGGTAATGGAACAATAACATACTCAGATGTTTATAAACAAATAAAATATAGTAGGTAATATAAAAGATAAAATTCTGTAAGTGCACTAATTAAGTGCAATGACATCAAGATCAAATAATTAAAAACAAAAAAAACATGAACGCAACTTTGTCTATGTTAGATGCTGCAAATAAATGTAAAACCTAGATATGCATTGAGCATAACTGCTGGTCGATTTCAAAACACTGAAATGTCGACCTTCGAGAGACTTTTCGCAACAATAAGTAAATATTAACTGAAAACGTACCTTTCTCGTGGTTACAGAATGTACGCACAGATAAACCATTTATTAAGTGGCTTTCTCGATGCTCTCACTACTTCAAGACATGAACTAAGTAGGTAACGTCTACAGCCTGAAAAATCAATAACACTACCCGAGCTTATTCGCCCATTCTTTTTATGAAAGTTACAGTAAATATAAACATTATGCTAACTTACCTCTCCACAGATATGAAGGGAAGATCTTCGGGAACCCGGGATTGAAGTTAATTGTTCTCAATGATTCAGAAACCTATTTTTATTTATTTATGTTTCACCACAAATTACAACAAAGCAGACTGACAATCATCTGATTTGACAGATATTTGACATCACAGACTAGAGACATATGCGATCCGTTACACGTAATGAAAGTTCTCAAAGTTCAGTTCTCACCAACGCTCCGTTTCATTCAAGTGCTTCAATTTTTGAATCGCATGGACTAAACCAGTTTCTGGCATTTATATTAATTTAGAATATCTTCTATTGGAATAAAGATTTGATTGAACAACAGCACAATATAAAATACTGCTTGATTGACATCATGTTCGAACATGCAGCTAACGGATGCAAAATTTTTTTTTTTTTTTTTTTTTTTTTTCACAACTATCACACAACACCGTCTAGTCCCAAGCTAAGCAAAGCTTGTATTATGGGTACCAGACAGCTGATAAACATACTTCTATATTTCTAAATACATACATATTATAGATAAATAACACCCAGACACAGAACAAATGATCGTGCTCATCACACAAACATTTGTCCTGGGTGGGAATCGAACCCACGACCTCTGGCATAGCAGTCAGGGCCACTAACCACTAGACCAACAGGCCAGTCAAAATGCTGAGGAGCCAAATTCAATCCAGACTTATTCTGTGTCTACAGCTGTCTTGTGTGCATTTATCTATAAAACAATGCTTGCAGGATTGCCGGGAGAGTCATTGATAATTAGGGCCAACGCTGCGTCAAGCGTGAGCACGCGCGGGCACCCATCACGTGACGTCGCGCGTGTATCGTGTACAGCGGTCCCCGTCACGGAAACCTGTTTCGCTAGTTCAACTTTAACGTATGGATGCATGTAGTCGTGCCGATGGAGAACTTTAATGTATTATTATTGTACGTAGCAAAACGGGCGCAGGGCACGGCTGCTCGCGAGGCGAGCTGTGACTGTACACTTTTGTTTGGGACCACGCGGGCGCCCGCTTCATGCAGCGTTAGCCCTTATTACAGATGTTCCGTTTTTAAGCTACCAGTTGCCAGTGGACTCATCGGGATTTAGTAGAAATATTCGGTGAGACTAGTCAATAGTTAATTGCGAAGATTAAATAATATTAGGAAATCGTCCTACATCCTTATGCTACGTTTACATATGGGCCCAACCTCGGCCAATCGCCAATGTTTTGACGGGGTTTCCCCGTTTGTACAATGGATACACAATAGAGATTGGCCGAGGCTGGGCCCACATGTAAACGTAGCATTACGGATTACATTTTAAAATTTCAAGGTCGAAGCCCGTATATATGGTCATGTGTTCACCCGGTTTGAAGCAAAGTAATTTTTCCCATCCTTCGCTTCATTCAAGGATTTAAGGTAAATAAAACACAATGATTAAGAAAAAAAATGTCTAAAACTTATTTTAGCATCACATGAATCTAATTCAGGGCTTTAAGTTTTCATATTGTAACAAAATTTAAAGCTTTCTAGATTGTTCCAACCAAATAAAACTGAGATGTTGAGATTAATCATTTTAAAAATGTTTATAGTGCAGATTCGTATCTCTTCGAGACGTCTCCCCAGTTAGCCACGTCGAATATTGCCTTGACGTAGTCCGCCCTGACATTTTTGTACTGTAGGTAGTAAGCGTGTTCCCAGACGTCGATACCGAATAGGGGTACAAGACCTGGAACAAGAAACATGTCGTTGAATGAGACAAATAGTTACAAGAGTCGTCAAAAGTTGAAAGGGTCATTGTGACGAGCAGAGTGCGCTTTCCAAGCCCTTGATACCTACTTCCTTAATAGAAATAGGAATTAAGTCACGTCACAACTTTTTTCAATACATAGGATCCCAAATTGTAGACTTCGCTTGGGACCAAATACATTTAAATTAAAAAAAAAACCTATGCTTTAGAGTATATTTACGCAAAATATAAGTTAAACCAAAATGGCGTTCGACCTTGAATACACAGTAACAGATTTTCGAGTCTCAATCGAGGTGGGGGGCTGCACGTAACCATAGCAACGAGTTCAACTTATTTGCCAATTGTGTTTCCAATTTCCCCACTGAGGCAAAGCTTTGTACTGTCGCGCCTTGTCTTAATGTTTATCTCTTTTTAGCTCTGCTGTTTCGGAAATCACGAAACGGCTACCTTTCTAGGAAAGTCTGTGCATATTTACCAGTGGTTGCTTGTAAAGGATCCTGGTTTAAACACGTGGCAATTTGCAGTTTCTTTGCTTGTTTGTTGTAACCCAGCCAGCCCCAGCCGGAGCCTTGCACGCCTACAGATGATGTCGCAAGCTGGTTCTTCATGTTATCCCATGATCCAAAGTCCCTAAAATTAATTCAAGGAGTTTAGAAAAAAAAACTTGTTTGTCTAGCTGGTTTTGTACAAATGACGATTACCGACGGTAAAATAAAGATCAACTAGTAATTTTCGCACACCTGCTTCAACAATGCATATCATTATTTCTCAATTGGAACATATCGCCAAAATTTTACATTTGGCAAATTATCGGTTAATTTGCCATTTAATTATGTTTTACAGACTACTCAATTAACACCTTTGTGAACTGCGTCATAATAAACAATAAAAGTTTTGTATCATGATGACTAAAGATTGTGAAGGTGTCAATTATGCTTATCACAATAGACTCTTCATAACATAATTGGTGAGGTAATACATAAGTATACATAAGTCAAAGGACAATGTATGACTTATGGCCCAGACAGACGAAACGAAAGACATACTATACACTAGCAACTCCACGACTAAAGCGCGTATTTTGCTTGCGGAGCCACAGTATGTAACAATTCTATTGAGGATTTTAGTTAACTGTAAGTTATTGCGGCCCGTCATAGTGATGGTCAGAGGTCGGAGTAGGTAGATTGATTTTATATACTTGCGTCAAGATATTATAATATGGACATACCATTTTATCCATAATGTGCGGCAAGTACCGGAAAAAGTACCGGGATTGGAATTATGGACTAAAATAAAATAAAGCATCATACTATCAAGCGTCATTTCTAATTCAACAGTAAGGGACAAAATACGGTGTAACTATTCCAAAGTATTTTTGTATAAAATAAAATACTGATTTCTTTCACCATTAGCTAACACTGGCAGCGTAGATTGATATTATTAATATGTTTTTCACCTTAAACACAAATTCGTGCTAATTTCAAAAATCCGAAACAAACATCACAATAAATATGAAGTTCCGGTATTTTGGAGGCATATCCATATTATCCTCTACGTTTGACGTCAACGACCTTAAATCAATCTACCTACTCCGACCTCAGGTGATGGTAGAAATGCTGTGTGGAAAAAATAGCTGAGTATGACTGCTAAAGGCCAACCATTTAACTGAGACCATTCCTGAGGTATCTAGCTATGTGATGACCTTAGGTATGGTTTTAGTTACACTGTAGAACTATAGGATGAAACTCACGTGAATAAGTCAGTTAAATTCTGAACATAATCACGTATCTATAATATAAAAATGAATCGCAAAATGTGTTGGTAAGCGCATAACTCAACAACGCCTGGACCAATTTGGCCAAATCTTTTTTTAAAATGTTCGTTGAAGTTCAAGGATGGTTTTTACGGCGAGAAAAATAGAGTAGGGTAGAGTAGGGTAGAGTAGGTTAGAGTAGGGTAGAGTAGGGTAGAGTAGGGTAGAGTAGGGTAGAGTAGGGTAGAGTAGGGTAGAGTAGGGTAGAGTAGGGTAGAGTAGGGTAGAGTAGGGTAGAGTAGGGTAGAGTAGGGTAGAGTAGGGTAGAGTAGGGTAGAGTAGGGTAGAGTAGGGTAGGGTAGAGTAGGGTAGATTTGGGTAGAGTAGGGTAGAGCGGGAGCGAAGCCGCGGGCAAAAGCTAGTTTTTAATAATTGTTAATTGACATCATGTGTAAGCACCTAAATATATAAATAAGTCTCATTAATAGGTTAGCTTACCAAACTACTACACAGGTTATCTCAACCATTGACGTAATGCGGTAATTTCCACAAATTAAAAGCAAAACAATACATTACCAATATAAACAAAATGAAGTCAAGTTGATAAACTGATAAATACTCGTATTTAGACCTTTAGGGGAGCAGTTTTAAAAATAAAACAGTCTCGGTCATGATAACATACTGGTAGATAAGAGTAAAAAGAGTGTAACAGAAATGGGGGGCATCTCTTTATTTAGATACTTCTTCAGCCCATAGAAATTAACAACTAACTTCAGGGATTTCTCAGTTGATTTCCAAGAAAATAAATAAGTTTTCCAAAAAAATAGGTTTTCCATACAAATGCTGAAAATTAAAATTAGTATGGGGGCCCAAATTACGCACAGGACTGGCCATTGTGGCGATGCTTGGGGGAGGCCTATGTCCAACAGTGGACGTCTTTTGGCTGAAATGATGATGATGATGAGGCCCAAATTATTTCAGAATAGAGAACAACCTTTTGAAGACAGTTGTATGATCTATGGGCAGAAGCAGTAATTAAAATATGACCAAGCATGTCCATTGTCCACCAGTGGCCCATCATGGACTAGTGCAGAAACCATTGCACTCCTCTAGTTTAAATTAACTAAAAGATTGATGTGTACAAGTATTATTTATAACCTACTTGTAAAAGAAATCATTTACCAAACTTTGAAGATTAGATTACACTACTCATTTAAATTACACCCTTTATAAATGAAAGTAAAAAATTAAAAATAAGCTTGTGGATCTGCCATACAAAGAAATAGTGCACTATGATACTGAGTTTTATTACATGCACAAAACACAGTAACTACAAGCTGATTTGATCAATGTTAGATATCTCTTAAGTGTATGAGTTTTTGCACAGAAAACTATCCAGAAAAGAATATCTGATGTTATTATATTACAGTAAAATAAAAATAATATTAAATTAGACAAACAATAGGACAAATAACATAGAATTTATAAAAGCCAAAAATGAACCAAAAGCCAGGTGTTCAAAACCTGAAAAAGAAATGTTTAATTTCAATTACTTCTCTACAGCTTGTGTGAGCGCAGCAGAAGGCTTCCCACCATTGGGGGACAGGTTCTGCCAGAAAATGGTGTGGTTGATGTGACCACCACCATTGAACTTCAGCCCTGGTGCTAGGCTGATGATTGTGCCGATGTCACCTGAAGATACCGTCATAGTAATTTAGAATTTTACAATAAAAATAATTTTAAAAAAATTATCAGGTTGAATGATATAGTTTCAGAAAGTCCGCATCAAGCTTGTTATCTAGCATAAATAAAAATTGAATTTCAGAGTTCTGTCAAAATTGGTTCTGCAGCACCAGAGATTTGTCAGAACTTTTAGCTGAAAAGTTATTATTTTTTTTAATAATTCATTTGGCATTTTGAACTAATATTAAACACATATATTATGCCATTATATTGACTATACAGATACCTGAATTTTATTTATTTGTATGTATAGATTGCAAAAAATTACAATGAAATGGAAGATACAGATTAATGTAACTAATATACCAAGACTAAAATTAACTTCTAGGCAAAATCTTTTTTACTTTACACAATTCTAAAAGCTCCCAATCAAAAAAAAATATTTACTTAGTAACAGCTTCCTTAAAACTTTCAGAAGGATTAGTAGATTTTGGAGTAAGGGTCGGCCATAGAATGGAATGGTTCACATGGCCACCTCCATTAAACTTTACCACACCAAGAAGAGCAATAATCGTGTTGGTGTCTGCTGCTGCCAAAGTTTTATTATAAAATCTGGGTATGAGTATTGAAATATAACTGGCAACATATTAATAAAGAAGTAATACTTTTGGAGGATTCAAATAGAGAATAATTTAAAGGTTTTGTACCTTTAGCCTGTGCCTGAGCCAGTTTCTCTTCAGCAGCATTGAGGTTGTTTACGTATGTGGCGTGGTGCTTGCTATGGTGCAAGCTCATGATCTCCCTGCTGATCACAGGCTCCAACGCGCTGTACTCATACGGCAGCTCTGGGAGAGTGTGCTTCATGCGAGCGCCGCCCACAGACGTGCTGGGAACAGTTCAAGAAGTCAAATCAATAATACGGTATGACCACTGCAGTGTAGCCGGCCGGGCGTAAGGGGCAATGTTCTTTTACATAATTAGCCCATTCAATTTGATATAATGCTGGTAATGGTGCAAACGAGCATTTATGTAAAACGGGTGATGTAGAAAAAATAATGACCAATAAATGATACAAAATCACGTGAAAATTAATGGTTTAATGTAGGTACTTCTGCATTATTTTTAAAATACTTACAGCATAAGCCGGCGAATAGGAAACATTATGAAAGGCAGTGAAAGAAATGCAAAATTTACTTTAATTAAGATACCGGCAAATGATTGCCTAATATCGACACAATTTATTAACAAAATGCAGAATTATGCAACAGTGCCAAATACCAACAGCTGCGTTGTGGTATTATTTGCTGTCAAAGCGACATGACAATCAGTGACATTGACAAGTGTAATTTTGTTGTTAATATGTCATTTCAACTTGTACATTTTGGCCTGTCTCTTTCATATTCATGCAATCACCAATCTCAGATTATTCATTTTCCAACCAATGTATGTTAAAAGCTGAAGTTTCATAGGAATTATGAATATTGGAACACGACTTTTAGAAACCATAGAGTCACGCCAAGCTTTCTTTATTATTTTTCGAGGTGGCAGAAATATTGAAATTCTCCATAATCGAATGATAACCATTGGATAGAAAAACTAGGAAAATCTGCGTGAATTTCTCAGGAATATCTATTTGAATTTGATATTTCAATCAACCGTATTGTTTACTATCTTCGATGTTTTTTAATCTCTTTACATAGGTGGAACTTTTCAAGATTCCTTAAAATGAATGATTAGCATCGAACAATTGGTTGGTAGAGTAGAGTACTAGAGTACCTCAAATGCCGAGTGATGCCGAGGCCGAAGGATAGCCGAGACGTCAGTCGTCACGACTTCACGAGTCTGCTGTTTTTGCACTAGTGTGTGTACATGAGCCGTGCGTACGTGACTACCCTGTGTTCGTGTGCATATTGTTACGAGACCACGAACGTACGACAGTGCTGTGTCTGTGCTGTGAAGTTTTTGCCGATATTTATTGTGATCACATGAATTGTTACTATATTTTACTTCGAAATTAAAACTTTTCTTCGTTAATTAGGTGTACAGTTAAAAAATCAGACATAATCCAAGTGTTTCCATCGTAGTATAGACATTGCTATAATAAGCGGTGCATTTGTTTATTTATAGACAGTCGCAATTTGCAGTCATGTAATTATTCCTGTGGCGCTAAAATGTCTCAGAAGGATACTGCGATACATTTGTTAGCCGGAGGGTGAGTATTGAATCGCGGGAGGTCCGTGATATGATAAACACCATTATTTGTGGTACGTTATCACGACATACTTGTATCTTTATCATAATCTTGATGGCTACAGAATTCAGAAGTATTGGCACATGTGGCGAGACGCTGTTTACGCCAGCGTTTTCGCTGTGCCTACGCGTGGCACACATCTACACAAACATCTATAATTTTATAATTTTTGATTATTTTACTCATGACATACTCTTAAAATTTGCGTAACTTACAGCTGCGCTGTTTCATGTTGACTTTAGAATTATCATCACAAACATTGTTTTCAGTTATTCAATCTCTATTTGTTACATAAATGCAGACAGCAAACCACCTTGAGAATGTAGATAACACTCCGTAGTACTACAGTACTATGTTGTTGTAGCAAGTTCATAAGCCATTACTAGTCATTTTAAAATCCGATTTTATTTACTGGTACAAGTACTAATAAGGGTCACATAATTAAAAAAAACAAATGAAAATTGATAACTTTGTTGTTATCATACAATCCACAATTTATTTCATAATTCTAAACAACAGTTACATTAATCCCCATAAATTAACTTTTGCACAATCTTCCATCACAGTGTTGTTTTACTATAATAACATAAGCTGGTTGCACAAAATTGGACAAACAGAACACTCTTTTTGTAGCCATCTAGGTACTGATAACAAAAAAAAAACTTGTTGGGAATAACAAGTCAGCTTTTAATTCATTCACATTATGACATATAACTGAACATTTACCCAATATTATTAACATTTGTTTCATAAACTTTTACAATTATTATATGGAAAATATACAGACAAATTGAAACAGAAAGTACAAGTGCTAGTTCTTTATATCTTCTCAATTTTTCACTTTATTTTTCTGATAAAAGTCTAATTTATTCTAATTGGTTAGAAAAGTCTTCAATCATTGTTCTCATTGGCTTTTAATTTTAAAAAAAAACAACCAAATATGAACAGTGATATGAAATTTAAAAATGGAATGGAATTATTAAGCACTATTTAGTTCTTAATACTACTATGTGTACAAAAGTCAATAAACAGACAAGTTAGGCATTCTCTACCAGTAAACTAAAAGTGGTTGAAAGATAAATATGCCACTAAACTTAACAATCTTCTTTTCAGAGTGGCTGGCACAGCTGGTGCTGTGGTGACATGTCCATTAGAAGTAGTTAAGACTCGACTCCAGTCCTCGAAGGGAGTAGGAATATCACCACCTCAGCCTCCACCATCTGATAGCACTAACAATGCCAGGAAAATCTGCTCGAAGATCCCTAAACATCAGGTTTGCATTGTTTTTACTTAATTATTTTATATTAAATAATTATACACATAATAATTATTTATATTATAATGTTTTTTTTTTTTTTTGTAAACTGGATCAAAACTTATGAGAAAATTTAGAGAACATAGAATTTGATAAAAGGATAAAAATAATAATAAACACAGCAGATTATCAGGGAGCTGTAATCAATCGAAATGTGATTTATCAGGGCCAGCAAGTTGTAAATATAGTGATAAATATTTAGAGACTATCATTGTAATATACCTAACCTAAATAAAAAAATATTTTGAAGTAAAAGAATTAGAAAAAGTTTGCTAATCCAACAGTACTTTATTAAGAAAAGCAAGACATAAAAACTACTAAACAAATAACTACCTACTCATATTCTTGCAATACCAGCAATCATTGACTAAACTACCCACCTTCTTGTAATACTAGCAAACATTGACTATAACTACCCACATTTTTGCAATACTAGCAATCATTCACTGTAACTACCCACATTTTTGCAACACTAGCAATCATTCACTATAACTACCCACATTTTTGCAAAAAACTGGAATTATTTTGGCTTTAATCGTATAGCACGTGACAAATAAGTTGAACCAGGTGCTATGGTTACGCGCAACCTCCACCTCGATCAAAACCTGAAAATCGGTTACTGCACTTTCAAGGTCGAACGCCATGATGGTTGAACTTGTGTGGCGTGGATTATAAGTGTGTCTTGGTAGGCCCATTCACTATCTTGTGTAAAATAATTGTATCAAAAAAAGAAGGCAAAGCACTTGGGCCAAAATATAAACAAAAAATCGCAATATTGTAATATCATTGTAGTATTGAAATCAACTTAGCCCATGGCCATAAAGTTAACCTTAGAGAGTTCAGTCACTGTTGGGAAGCTTCCAATTACTTGGTATTGTACACATCCTTTAACATCATCTGTTTTGTAATAACTGCTTTCATTTTTTAAATAACTAGCATAATACAAATTAATAGTACAAAGTAGCTAAGTAGATTCCTTCATAGAAACATACCCCCATTTTATACCCCTTTTTATTTAGGTGTCCCTTTCGGACAACCCATGGCCCAGGTTTGACCCTCAGGGGGTGAATTTTAGAAAATCCTTACTTAGCACCTTCATACGTCATAATGACTACGTGCTAATTTCAGCGCAATCCGTTCAGTGGGTTGAGCTGTGTGTTGAAAGATCAGTCAGTTAGTAACGGTTTTGGCAACAGTTTTTCTCACGGGAAAATAGAAAATTTTCCAAAGGGAACATATTTACTCCCGAAAAGAAAAGTATCCTATGTGCTCCGGGTCATGATGTACCCGTGTGTCAAAATAGTACCAAATCCATTCAGCATTTGAACGTGAACGGGTAAAAAACATGCACACACATTCATAAATACAAACTTACGCCTTTATAATATTAGAGCGATAACAAAAAAGCGGTTCAGAATGTTGCCTGATAAAAAAAAAACGAGAATTGCGACTTGTTGTTGACACATGCTTGAAATAAAATTATACACCGGATCTTTAGTCTTAGGACCAATAACGGTTGCCATATAAAGTAGACAAAAATAGCAAAGGCTATGATGTCGACCGATGACCCAATGCATCATTAATGTTTACCTTGTATAGTCAACTTGCACTTAGATCGATAAAGACTGTTTGTTGTTGGCTCGTAAATTACTTTACCTTCGATCAAACTTAGGGTTTATTCCTTACTCAATGTTTATTTTCAGTAACAAAACATCGATTTTACTTCTTGAACGTTGAATAAAGATTGATAATGTTATGGCAATTTTCCGCATCATGCCATGTGGTATTTTTCCTTATTTATTGTTTTACTACGCCATTATAACTTATCGTACCTAACTTGTATACCTGCTTTGTGGTCGATTGCGTGTCATACACACCTAAATGCGTTCAAAGGCTTATTGGAACACCGGGTCAATCTATTTAAAATAGGGTGGTTGTAAGGTAATAGGGTGATACGGAATTACGGATACAGGAATTATACCGATTTCGGGTCTGGTCACGGATATGAAATTATTTCGTATTATCCGCTAGTTTCGGTATATTAAAATAAAATTATAAACGTAAACTCAAATACCAAGATTTGACTTTTATTTCTAGCCTAGGTTATCTTTTGTTTGGCCGGGCAAAAACCAGTCGTTTCCTGTCGTTTATCCGTAACTTTTATATCGGTTTCGATTATGGATATTTTTTATTTCGGTTAACGCTTCAGTTTCGGTTACAGTTACGGAGCTGCATGTAATCCCTGGTAGTAGTAACAAATGCTACTAGTAAAAATGTGATCGAAAATCATCAACTCCTTGAAGATGGCTTGTGTTGCTTTTGAGCATTTCATTCAGATAAGATTACCTGGCTAAACACACTCTAAGATTCCGGATGGCCCGATTTTACGGCCTGCAACAAACATCTCTTCGTTCTTATTAGTTTTTCAGAGCTGTGGATCGTGATCTATCTTCGCATTTTATTGCGCCAAGAAAGTTCAAGTTCCGAAGGATCGGGTTTGCCCACCATTGTGGTCCTACCCCTTAAACCCTTTCTCTCTTCCCTGATCTTTTTCCATTAAGTAGACCTTCTCCAAAATATCTTCAGGTTCATTGCATGATGTGGCCAAAGTAACGAACGGTTGAGTGCTGTGGTGGAAGAGAGATCTTTGATGTTTTGTTCTAACTTAAAGCATTCGAACATTAATCAAGCATTGCTCTGACCCTGACTTTAGTACTCGCCATTTTGTTCATTTATTCCATCAAGAACCAATTACATTCAAATGCTAAATTAATTACTACTGTTTTCTGTCTGGCAACATATCTTATGTTTAGCATCGGATATTTTCCACAATTATAGTTACATACGTTAGTCAATAGTCTGACCATCTATCCAAGGAGTAAAAAAAAAAGTTCCCTCTCGTAGAGGGGAGGCCTGTGTCCCATCAGTGGGAACATTAAAAGGCTGATGATGATGATGATCCAAGGAGTATCGTGTTACCCGGTAACTGGGTTGTGGAAGTCTAATAATCAGTAGCTCCATTTAAAACGCAGGGATTCAGCCGCCCGGTGGTTAGACAGAACCCTAAGGTCCCCAAGCCGGTTGGATGCTTACATACTAAAATAGAATTTGTTTTGATTGTTAGGGCACCTTCAAATTAGCCGCAAAGTGCCGTGTGACGGCAACGTGGATCTAACGCAGCAATTGCGCGTTTTATTGATATGGAACAAAGCAGCAGCAGTTAGTTCGTCTAAGTTTTAATTTTCCGAAGAAGAAAAAATCCAACTGTTTAGGTCAGGGACTGCATACCGAAAAAATATCGGTTATAAGGGTTAACGGTATGACGTCATACCTTTTTATTCCAATACCTTAAAATAACGGTACCGTTATTTTTCACTACCGAAAAATTACGATACCTAAATTTTTCACTACCAAAAAATAACGGTGCCGTTATTTTTTACGATACCTAAACCTCTAACATTAAGGTATCCTTTGAAACCCCTCTTCCCGCGCTTTTTCGTCGTGCCAATCGCAATACACTTGTCGCGATAGCTGGCAACGTCGCATCTATCGTAGGTAGGCACGAGAAATTAATTCGGCACCGGAATTATTTCGGTTGAGTAAAGGTTAAATAAAGGTATAGCGGTACCTAAAAAAAATAGCGCTATCGTTATTTTATACCGGTAGCGTAACCGCAAATCTTAACCGAAAACGGTCGCTGGTTTAGGTATTCCATGTACCATTGAAAATGATGAATCCAAGTGAGTTATTCTGTTCGATGCTAACAGTAATGTACATTATTATGATTAAATACTTTCGTAGGTACTCCAAAACATCGATGATTTCTTTTGTAGTCTAATAAAATGTTGTTTGGAAAAGTACAATCAAGATAAGATCCTATCAATGCAAATTGTTTGTCTGGCTTTGTCGTCACGCAGGTTACAAGTTCATGAGTACAGGTTTATGTTAACAATTTGAGAATTTCACTGTATAGGTACTATGTAGTTATTTATTTATTAGGCTCATCTAGCAATACGTGTATACTAGGCCACTGGATTCTGGTATGTCCCCTTTAAGTACTGAACTATTAAAGACCAAAACCACAGAGAGGTAGGCATGGCTTTCTGTTATGTCCCCGTTGGTTAACGACATAGTTTGATTATGCTGTGTACAGCTAATCTCTGTAAAAAAAAAACTCTTCGACCACACCGTGTGCATATTTATTATTTCAATAACCCCGTTAGTCGCAGGATATCGTTTAAACTTATCAATACTATTATGGCAATATTTATCAGCGTTATCATCAAAGCTATCGACAAATTATGTAATAAAAATATCAATATTAGTCGTATATACGCATTGGTACAACGCAAAACAATGTCAGGAAATTAATATCGTGATGGAAGTTTATGATTTGATTTTTTTTATTGCTGTCCCCTTTTACGAATTAGTACAGAGAACCAAAGGGTCTTAACAAATTGACATTCTCTAACGATTGTCAATAAGTATAAAATATATTTCGGGATTGACACTAAAGCTGCCTTCTTACATTGTCATAATCTGTGCACATAAGATTGACTGTTATGACGGTCGGTTTGCGTTTCCCACCTTATTTATTATACTCTTTGGGCTGCGAAGAATTTTATTTATGTTTTGTACTTTAATTTAAAAAGATATATATATATTTATTTTACTGTTATTTCTCGCTAAATACTCTCCAGCATTTGATGGTATATTAACAGTTTGTACGTGTTATTGGCAAAATTGTGGTGCGGTGTGGCTCTTCTACAAAGGCCATTAATCAAAAGTTGAAGTTGACACTGAAGCTGGTTCTAGAAACAAAAATTCGAAGATATGTAACATCTACCAAACCGCACTGGGCCCATGCGTGGACGGGATTACGACCTATTATCTTTCCTAGAAAGGAGGCCTGAGTGCCAGCAGTGGGCACAATAAAAGGCTGGTTATACTATCCTAAACATTTTACATATTTGACAACAGATATCGACTGTCAAATGTCTATCTATCAGCGGATAGTGTCGCTTTGTTTAATCTAACTACCCAAGGTTAAAGCAAAAAAGGAAAGGATCTTTCGAGAACTATACATAAACGCACTTCCTTCTTCCCAAATATCTAAACTTTTCAGTCAGTGTTGAATGTACTATTAACTCTGTCGATGCATAATTCCAGTGTCTTGCACACGCTCATCCAACTTCTAGCATTTTTTTTTTCCTCTACCATAAATTCTTAAACGGCGCTATAATTTTAGCAGAAAAACGTCCACTCAGCTAATGACATATTATAATTTGTATAAATTGTTAAATTGGAATGAATTGATAAACTTCCATCGCTTCAGTGGTGAACGCTGATTCTTTGCGTCGAAATAATAATACTATTTGCATTTATCCTGGTATTTACGCATGAAATTATTTAACTGTCTTTCACAGCTAAAGTACATAATTAGTATAGGTGTCGTCGGTATACTCATAAAAGCAGTTTTTTTTTTTCTAAATGTTCAAATAATATAATAATATATTTTTACAACTATCACACATGACACAACACCGTCTAGTCCCAAGCTAAGCAGAGCTTGTGTTATGGGTACCAGACAGCTGATAAACATACTTATATATTTCTAAATACACACATATTATAGATAAATAACACACAGACACAGAACAAATGATCGTGCTCATCACACAAACATTTGTCCTGGGTGGGAATCGAACCCACGACCTCAGGGTCACTAACCACTAGACCAATAGGCCAGTCAAAATTACTGCACTGCACACGAATTTTTGTAAAGTTTGGTCGCGTCACTAGTTGGTGCGCGAATTTATAGATTATATCGTTGCACTCAGCAGTGGACATCTTCTGCTCGGGGCCTAAGATTAGTGACTTAAGCCTCAAGTGTCGCCAAATAGATCCTGTGTTTGTCACATCCAATCAGAACCCTAAGGCTGTGTTTATGGAGACGCGGCGCGTTGGGCGTTTCGTTGTACATTGCAGCAGCGGGCCGCGTAATCGCTTGCGCAAACACAAACATATATGGCAATGTACGACGGATCGCCCGACGCGCCACGTCACCGCACTTAAGGGGATTACATCGCCCAAATCCAAAAAAACACCTAGGTTGTTTGAAGTTTCCTTATGTACGATTACCATATAAAAAATGAAGGGGATACTTAAGGACATTACTAATAAATTGTATTGATTACGTTTCTCAAAAAAATACCCTAACTCTAGAAAAAAAATCTGATAAATAGGCCTTTTTTGAACATTAATTCCATTTTTTCTCGAAAACGGCTCTATATTTGTACATTGAATTTATACCAAAATATATGTTACGATAAATTGAATAACTTGTATTGATTTTTTTTCGGATTTCATTGAATATCGATAAGTAATCAAGAAAAAACTCGAATCAGTACTAACACCCCGCGCGCAGCACCCCCTGCAATGCCTGTTTAGAGGTCAATTCTTCTCTACTAATGTAGAGGTAAATTCTTGAAGGTCATTGAGCGATATAATACCCTTAAAGTTCCAGTTTCGGCCCAGAGCCTAGTGAACCATTGCTTGTTTATTTATTCGAGCTCATTACGAACAATGAAAGTTTTAGAAAATTGGAATTCACCATTGAAAATTGCTTTACAGTTTCAGACTGGAATATTGTACGGACAATGCCCCCCCCTATTTTTAATCTGCATCTTATCAAGCTGATAGCACCGTATCATCTTTGGTAGGTCTGTGATTAAGATACTTACCTGTCGAAAAAAAATGCGCTTTAAATTAAATCAGTCACATTCACATAGCTATTATAATAATAACTTGATAAGATATTAAACACATGTTACTACGATTGCCCACGTGCCAAAAAGTGTCATTTTATTTTAAAACTAGCTGTGCCCGCAACTTCGTTCGCGTGAACGACGAAACTTATCAATGAGTTTTTTGTGTAAAGTGCTATTTGTGTAGAATGTTATCTATCGAGCATTCCGGTATTAATACTTCTGTCCCGGCGCGGGTTCTTTGTGGCTAATTACCATAGATATGGGTGACGTAACCTACGACAAACTTATTATGTGCGGTTGGTACAGTAATCGGGTCTAGGTATCGAACCGCAAAATTAAGTTTGTTTTTTATTGTATATACTTTTCCGGGATAAAAAGTACCCAGTGTGGTGCCCAGGATATTAAAGAATAATTATATCAAGTTTCATCGTAATCGAACCGGTAGTTTTTGCGTGATGCCTGAACACACAGACAAAAATATTTTTTTGACAGACAGACAGACCGACAAAAATTTTTTTAATCACATTTTTGGGTTCGGTTTCGGTCTAGTAACACCCCATGCCATTTATTTTTTTGATATTTTCAATGTACAGAATTTTTACTTCTACATATTTATTATAAGTATAGATATTAAAAAAATCAGTAATCTTACAAAATCCGGTGTCAACTAAATAAAGGCGATAAACTCTAAAACTGCTGAACGTATTTTCATGCGGTTTTCACGAATAGACGGAGTGATTCATGAGGAAGCTTTACGTGTATAATACATAAATATTAAAGTAGAGAAAAACCGAGAATTTTAAAGATTTCTAACAACATGCAAAAACTAGGGTGGGTCGCTAGTTAATCATAGAAGTGCCCAATTAAATCTGAAGTTTTTATTATTATTACAACAATATGAATATGCGAATGCGAAACGTGTTTACTTGAAATTCATTGGGTGCTGAAAATTCATGTGTTTTCAGTAATTTAACACGTGTCAGGTCTATTGATCATTTCCAATACGACATGACATCATAATTTCATGTCTGGTGTTTTCAATCCTAAATCACAATCACCACCAATTCAAATATCGACTTTAGTTTTGTGTATTTTATGTTGATTTTTGAGTGATCATTTGTATTAAAAAAGTCCGAGTTGCATTTGAATTTGTACTTTGTCTTGTAGGACATTGAGCTAATTGTTTCAAATTTTTATAATTATCTCTATTATTATATTATAATATTTTTTTTTTGCTGTAAAATACTAGGTTACTTACTTAGTGCTCAAATAATTAAAATAATTACACTTTCTCAGCCTGTGGATTGCTGTTCAATTTTTTAATGATTTTAGTCCTAAACCTCCATACATTTATTGACATCTTTAGGATGTTTTTTTTTTTCATAAAAATACTTCAAGAAGACGCATAGACATCAATTTCATTCCACGGGTTTAAAAATAAAATCATTCAATCGATTAACAATAGTACAGTACCGAGTACGGTCGACGGATCTTGGCGCGTCTGAAGTTAGGCTCTGCGAACTTTAACGCTCAAAGCGCCAAATAAATTATTTATAAAAATAAATGCCAATAATAGTTGTTAGCAACAATAACAACTGCTATTGGTATTTACTTTTTCAAACCATTTATTTTTTTACGAGTGCACAAGCACTAAAGTTCGCAGAGCCTAACTTCAGACGCGCCTACTTACCTACTAACTCCGTAGATAAATCTGCTCTGCCAAACTGCAACAATTTAGGATCGGTGTTCTTATTTATTAATGTTTATTTACATCATTTATGGTCCATTGAACGCTATTTTTAAATTTGTAAATCGAAAACCGTCAAGAGATTCATCTTAGAAGAACAACATTTCACATAATTAACAGCATTCATTTTAATTAGTCCAAACGATAAATATACGCTGGTTTTTAAGGTACAAATCTTTTATCGATTTAAAGCGATTGTGCGATCGTTAATACAAATTACTGCGCATTATATTTCATTGACTTACATAACATTAAGTATGCACATTCAAATGTTTAGCTAAAAGTAGTGTATATGTACTAAAAATAGAACATAATCAGAAGAAAATGTTGTTGCATACAGTGTTATAATCATTACAGCGGTAGAGATAATGTGCTATCAGGGTATAATTGCAGGAAATTACAAATACAAACACGCTAACTTCTGCCGACGAATGTAAACAAAACAGCTATTCCTAAACATACAAAATTAATTAATTCGTACCTAGTCACCTAATGATAAATATGTTTGCCACACCACATACGAGTATACCTACAAAATGTTTTTAATTAGCAACGCTTTTGTAAAAGAAGACTATTGTAAGCAGTCTAAAGAAAAAAAAACTCTGCCTTAATTTTCAGCTAATTAACATTCATCATAAATTAGGTAGGAGTTTGCGAATTGGAAAATTGTTAAACTACGTTCTAAAACATAATATGTAGGCATATACATCGATATTATATTCTAAAAGCTGGTAATGTTATTATAAAAAAAAAATGTGTACATTGAAATGAATGAAAAGAATATTTGCTATCTAACAAGTTTATCTATAAATATGAAAAATAGAATATTAACTGTGTAAATAAAACCAAAATTTATCAAAAGGCAAACGAAATTACTATTTTTAACAAATTACTGTTTACTGTTCTCTCGCAAATATAGATTTCTCCTTCTTCTAATTTATCAGTTTTGTCATTATAGCTTCGTCGTTCGATGAAGGTATTCCTAAAAAATAGTTTACCAGATGAAAAGCAAAAATGATGTGCAAATTCAAAACTATTTACTTGCATGGTAAAGAGTCACAAGTTAACGCTTAGCTCCCAATTGGTCGTTTCATATGGAAAAAAACCGGCAAGAAACTCCATGGCTACTCTTTTAAAAAAAATATTGTTTCTACAATATTTCCATATACACATGAGACATTACATATGAGAGGACAATGTAGTCCGGTCAGTGCACCTCTTCCTTACTCGTAAAGAAATCAATACCAACGCGTTTACTACGTATTGCATATTTTGTCGCTAATGTACACAAACTGCGCACTTACTATCACTGTGTCGAATTTTTTGCCGTAAAACTATTGTATAAACCGGTTCACGATACCTAATCGTGTTGTTTAATCGGTTTTTATATTCGCATCACCAGCTGACATAAGATAACGTCATAGAAAAACAACTCGGTTGTTACTTACTAAAAAATAAATTAATCAAACGAATCGCTTTCTGTAAATTTTCGTCTCTTTTTTAATTAAAGCATTTAAAAAAAAATGACGCCCATAGCTGCGAAAGCATCAAAATTAAAAACGTGACGTTTTGTCAAAGACGTAATACACTTGGTAACAACAAACAAGGTTTATCAATATCAGCGCCAGTCAGAAAGAAATTATTGAGCCAGTGAGTGACCCAACATTGGCATTGATCCAACCAACAATACAATATAGGTACTCCGTCGACATAATGCCAGATTCGCCGGTAGAAAAGCAGTCTTCATTTATAGACCCCACCCTAACTTCCGTGCCTACTACCTAGGGCACTAAAACCATTAAATTCTGTCTATTACATCACATTTTTATGTAGATCGATTTCATTCTGCGTCTAAATCGATCCAGATAGCTTGCCGCGCTACGCCAGATCAATTTATTTACGCAAAATATACCAAGGATGTTTATAAATATATGTCCAAGTGCAGTGACTGGTTTTCGCGTTCGCTATCGGATGATAGATTGCTGAAAACAATGCCGATGTTAGAATGCCAATGTCGTAAAAATGTTTCTCTCGTTTCCAATATCCCCAGATTCTAGAAGTATTCGAAAATAACCATCGAAAACTAGGCCAGGCATTTTCTTGCCGAGATAATTATTTCTTCCTGAGTTGTTTACAAGACATAGCGATCGGAGCAGTTTCAAGATGGACGTGCATTTTAACCGTTTTTAAATGAGTGTAGTGCTCAAACTTCATTTAACACAGCAAAATTTATTTAGCGTGATATTGTTATGTTCGCGTTTTACGACGTAGTTCTATAAGATTAATAATGACCTTGCACAATGTCATTATACATAGTGAAGCTAACGGCGCTCAAGGCTGTTCTAAAAGAAGAATTATGCATAGCAAGTTGGAATTGCAATAAACATTCATTGGCTTCGCCATGCATACCTGACGATGCACTTTCGCTAACAGTGGTAGATATATATTACTTGAAATTAAATTGGGACACCTTCGAATGTGTTTCTGAGTCAGGTTTAACATGAACGATAAGTCCAAATCTCAAAAACGGTATCCGAACGGAATGCATTTGGAACTGATAAAATGACTAAAACGATATAATATCGTCTCATCTGGTCTGGATTGAATCAACTTCCAAGGTTTCCGAGATGATTACTCTGTTGTTTTCCACAGTTTGATTGATGTAGGTACCTAGATGATATATTTGCGCTGAGATATTTTTAGCAGTCTTTTTAATCATTTATCGTACCTACATAGTTCATCTTCGTCTTGCCAGAATTTAACACTTAACAGGTTTCTCTTGGTGATAATATGCTATTAATATAGCCTTGACGAAATATCTTAGTCCTCTGGCCATATCCTGATTCTCTGCTCTTTCTCAAATGTTTATCCGAAAAGTTATGTATGACGTCGTCGATGTGTATTTTTAACAATTACCCAAATACCTATAAATATGTGGGAAAAAATAAAATAAAATGTGTCACGTATGTTAAATTTGGGCAGTTGACTCTAGCTTGACTCTTCATTTTCGTTATTGTATCAAAAGTAACTATCCAAAATCGCAATTTATACAAACAAATTTTAAAATACTAAGTGCCGTTTCATTTATGGTTAGTTGGTTAAACCAAGAAAAAGGATCTTGTTTGTATTATATGTTGTTTAGCATAATGAACAAAAATAAACATAGGCAATTTAATCAATCGGATATGTATCCAATTGACGAAAGAAGCTGTGTTTCATTTAATATTTTCGGTTTAGAAATAATAAAAATAGATAGAAAAATGTTTAATATTCTGCTGTATGTTAGTTACTTTGGTAGCATATCAGACGAAATATCTTACTCCTCTGGCCATATCGTGATTCACATATTTTAATGGTTCTCTGCTCTTTCTCAAATGTTTATCTTTAAAATTATGTCGTCGATGTATGCTTAACATTTACACAAATACCTATACTTATGTAAGGTACCTAGGCAAATTGTTATAGGAAAATGGAATGAAACTAAATAAATACTACCGTAGAGCTTAGCTCGGCTGTTGGTATCAATGAATTGATTCATTATTCGGTGCCTATTTCCGTTAGCCAATGTACATGATATAAACCGCTTAGTCTATTAATGTTCTTAGGGATAAAAAAAACCCGTTTCAGCAATGATATGAAACGTAAATATTTTAAATATGGAGCTGGCAGTATGGAAACATTTGGCCCTAACATTTGCGTAGGTCCCATTGTTTCCATCACTTGTGGAAAGCGCACCTAGTTATTTGCTTTTCTCGGTATGTTTTTAGAATAGAGAACTTTGTTATAACAACATTTGGTGTTTTTATTTAATAAGAATGTCAATATTTGCGCTAATCGAAGGTCATACACATTCAATGTCAGCTTTTAGTGTAATAAAAATTCTTTTAGAAATAATGGAATGTAGATGTATAAATCTTTGTGTTTTAACAGAACTATTCATTACCCATTTGCTTTACTTCTGAGTCTGCTAACAACCTAGAACAGTTATCTCAGACCGCATGCGTGCTCGACACAAGCGATGGTTATAATAAATTGGCCATATAATACAGGAGGCCAAATGGGGCTACAGACGTACGATGGGCGCGATGTTCGCATACAGCAAGCAAGCTGATCGTATGCTGATGTCGTACAATTGTCAGGTTCAGCAGTGTGCGCGGGCGGGACACGCCAGGACGCCGTCCAGGATGAGCCTTATACAGTGCATCAGGTAAGATCTTTACTTGATGTGCCTTTTGTGTGTCATGCCTTCGTGAGCGTATGATATTTTATGTGCTTCATTATCGGGATTTATTATCCGTCCATCAAACGCGACGTAATTTTCTACCCACCTATTTTTGGACTTATAAATTGAATTTCCGACACAAGTACGATATAGCTGTGTGAAGTGTTTGATGCTATCTGTGTTATTTTGTGTGGATTGTCGTTTTGGCTTGCAGCCACTCAGTGACTGTGATTGGGGCTTCTGCGCTGTTAAGTGTACTATAGACGTACGTCTTCTTGACCTTTAATTTAGTTGTTTACTTATTTGAACTGATGTCACTAGCACAATGATAGTCCAGTCCATGAAATGCAAATGGAAAATCAATTCCATGATAGAAATGAAGACACAAAAATTCATTTGCTGTGTATTTAAATAATCAAGGAACGGCAAACAGAAGAAGTTGAAACCGCTTTCAACTAGCGCTGTTATCAAGTGTATGTTAATAGATAACAACTGGTGTGCTCAAGTGTCACGAGAGCTGAACGTGAGCCGGATTCGCGATCACGACCCCATTGGTCCGCGCAGTATTTGCAGATTAGCTGGCTGCTTCCAATACCGGCTGATCGCTTATCACTTTGCAATTTTTATTTGAACATTATCTCAAATGTAGGAACGAATACCTCCTGCGCAGAACACACACATTCATTCAACTCCAGCTTTCTCGAGGTTGTGACTCGACCTCAACCGAACTCAGTATTTATAGCTTGTATGTTGACATTATAATTTTATCGCAAAAGACGAGATATCCATTTACGTCACGAGCTAACTCAATTATTACCGAAGTTGGTGCAAAGGTGATTTACTGACAAGAACTTATTTGTTTCCAGACACATAGTTCAGACTGAAGGCCCTAGAGCATTGTTCAAAGGTCTAGGACCTAACATAGTTGGGGTAGCACCGTCCAGGGCCATATACTTCTGTACATACTCTCAAGCAAAGGCGATACTGAATCAAAACATATCACCGGACACTCCGATCGTACACCTTTCCGCAGCGAGTGCTGCAGGTAAAACGTTTTACATTGTTCGTGATATATTTATACTATTTACTCAAGTTTCTGTCAGCTCTGCTCTTTTATATTATGAGACATGGAAATATATATTATAATAAACATTGTGTTATCGCATTGTCTTTCTCTCTTTCCCCTGACATTTTATTTACGTCGGCTTCACTAATCGCTATGTTTATCACGCATTGGTTCAAGAGGAATCTGTTTCAGGTTTTGTGTCCTGTACAATGACCAATCCGATTTGGTTTGTAAAGACGCGGCTACAGTTGGATGGGCAGAATGTCTCAGCAGTGCAGTGTATTAAGAGGATATACGCCAAAACGGTACCTGAACCAATTTATTGACATGACACGTCTCCCACTTAGCTCCTGAACATGTACATAGCTTCTTCATGTTCATGTCAAAACACAAAATTCAACAAGGATGATTGATTTTAGGGGATCAGGGGCTTCTACAAAGGTATTACCGCTTCGTACATGGGCATCAGTGAGACTGTGGTGCACTTCGTGCTGTACGAGGGTGTGAAGGCGAGACTGATGGCAGCTAGGAGTGTTGATGGAGTACCCAGTGACCAACGGTCTCCTCGAGACTTCCTCGAGTTCATGGGAGCCGGTGCTTTCTCTAAGACAGTCGCTTCTTGCATTGCATATCCACATGGTAAGGATCAATTTATTTGTGAATCAATTACTACCCAAGTATAAATTATATCCTTGCAACTAATCTTACATCCTTATAATAATAAAACAAAATCCCCCACTGCCTCTGTCGTGTCTGTTTGCGTCAAAAACTATTTTCATGCTGTTTTCACCAATAAACAGAGTGAGTAACGAGAAAGATTTAGAAAATTTCAAAGATTTCTAACAGTCATAAGTTAACAATAAATAATAGCCACTTCAAACTGATATGATAATTAAATCAAGATGCATGAATTATCATCACTTGCTAAGTTGCCATGTTCTTAATTAGCAATAGACCAATAGCCATAAAGGCGTCAGCAGAGATCATTGGCTCTTCACCAGGGAAAAAGAGATTAGCAAGCGATTAGAAACAGGAGGTCATTAACACATGCATGTGTAAGTAAACTTAATACTCAAAGAAGTAAACTGATGTGTCACCTTATCTCGAAGCTACGGGTTCCGTCTACCTGATAGCAGGAGTTAATAGCATCTTTATGAACCGTGATGGTTAGTGCAATTTTGAAGATGTGACGTATGTTTTTATGTTACACCAAATGTTGTCTAGACCACTTAAATTTTGTGATTTTCCGGTAATTAGCAGAGGAAGATTTATCACATAACTTAACGACGTTTCAAGACCGATCACGTTTTGTGCATTATGGTCCTTAGTTATTTAGTTGACTAATTCTTTTTATTATTTGTACCAAAAAATAACTTCTCGCTCTCGCTTATAGAAATATTTTTCAAACCTGACCAATATTAAATAAATCAGAAACGTTTCAAATCCGCTGTAAGAGGTAACGTGTCATATGGAGGATGAACGATGCACATAGATACTGAAATGTGACGTCACCGTTCCGCATTCGGTTACGTGTGTACAAAAGAGATAGCGAAATTCTTCCACCATGTGCCCACTTTTCCTCATACCAATAATTGAAATACTAGGTAACGGCTGCTTCTATTAGTAGCCAATTAAGATGCTGTTTTTAGAAAAGAGGTCTTTTTAGTGTTATTTATTTTATTTATTTAAACTTCATGTACAGTAGTGGTACATAGGCGGACTTAATGCAACAAGGCATTCTCTACCAGTCAACCTTTGGGTTAAAAAAGAAAACACTGTGGTAGGTTTGCACAATAAATAAATACTAATAAACACTATGATAAATACTATGATAAATATAAAATTATTACGATTAAGAAAACTTAAAATATGACAATTATGACGAAGACTGAAGCTAAGGTTGAGAGGACTTTTCTCTTATTGTTAAGTACATACTGTATAAAAATAAACACTCAAATACCCAATTGTATTTCATCTAGAGGTAGCAAGAACACGGCTCAGAGAGGAAGGTGACAAGTACCGCAAGTTCTGGCAGACGCTGCACACAGTCCTGAAAGAGGAGGGATACCGAGGAGTCTATAGGTAAGTGCTTAAGCATTCTTATAAGAAGACAATATGTTCGGTAACTGTGCCAACTTTTATTAATAACTTCTATGTCGTTTCAGGGGCTTAGGCACACAACTTGTACGTCAGATACCAAATACGGCAATCATGATGTCAACATACGAAGCCGTCGTGTACCTTCTAACCACACATTTTAATAGTTCGTTTTATGAGAACACCTAGCAAACTGCTTAGGGAGTCGTTAGTCGTGTCCGAGCCGCGTTGAACGCCAAAACACTAGTTTCGTAGCCAACATTAGGCGACAACGTTCTCGAATGTCCACGTAGAGAGACATCGTGCATGCTTGTGGCTGAGAAATTACGAAACCTGTCCAAACCCACCTGTCTCCGTACGGTAGGAAATAAACGTAAGACCATGTTCTCAACTATGATAACAATTTCAAGAGCAGAAATAATTGGTAGGGGTAAAAATTGGCCGTATGGAATTTTTTTTTTTTCTAAAAATCACCCATGAGTAGACTTCTGATTGATCAGTTTTGTATAAATCAAAATATTGATCATTGTAAGTCTGTAAACAATTTGAAATGTACTTACAAGGTGAAACTAACGCAGATATGATACGATCCCTTCCGCTTCTTTACCTTAGGACCCAACTGCAAGTTTTCCCTACTTGAAGTACTTTCATACTAAGTGTTTATAAAATTATTAGATTTTTATTTGCAAATTGTGTCAACAACCTAATCATATTATCAAAGGCTAGCTATTAATATATAATTGGTGCAATTTTCCTGTTTTTGTCATTATTTAGTATTTTAGCGTTGGTATGACTGAAAATATTCTCATTGTTGAGCTTAGCTTATGATAAAAAGTAACTTTACCAGTTTATCATTCAAGTAATTGCTTCTAAGATAGAAATTGCGATCAAAAGATAATACTTTTCATGAAAGATATTTACTAAATAAGAATTATTTTGCAAATAATTCATTGATTAAAAATCTTTCCAGATGATGTTGAAAATGGAGAAGTTTTAAATTTAATTCAACACTAATAAATTCGTGAAAACATTTTTGAAATCCATCAATAAGTTACTGAGAAATAAATTATTGAAATTTTCGGACAAGATTGCATTCTCTCATTGGAGAGGATTATTATTTGACCTAAACCCTAACTACACCTCAAATCACACAAAAAAAAATCGGAAGTTCCCGAGCCGTTCTTAGTTACTTTTTGATTCATTGCTTATTTTTGATTCATTGGTATTATTTTTTATTGTTTCACCGCAGTAGTATAGGGTCATGTCACACACTGCTTTAAAGTTCCCTATTTTATATTTTAATGATTCTTCCATATTTTTGTTACCTATATATTTTTTTTTTAATGGAAACTTCTTCATTGACTTCACAATTAATAATAATCTGCCTACCAGCAATCTGATTTAAATTAGTCATTAGTTTCTAATTTTATTAAGTGCTTGAACCATGTAAATGCCTTAATCATTTTATTAGAATCAGTCATAAGATGATTACATTAAATAGTATGATAAGTTTTGCTGATTTAAATGCACATATGTGAACTAACTTGTGCCAATATACAAAAAAATATGTTATTTTGGGAACTTTGGTTAGAATTACTGCTTTTTTGATGTTTTAATGTTGTATCTGTGTAAGGCTACTGTGTCAAAAAACGCTTTAAAAAAAAAATTGTTTCCACTGTTAATATGGACTAGTCAGTTGTTGTCCGATATTAGTTTCCTAGAGATTACGTCCAATTAAACTTGAGTTTTAATCTAATTTGTGAACACAAAGTAATAAAAAAGCACAAGAGTTTATTTTTATTCGTATATCCCTATATTCCAGTCTCAGCACACAAAATAGTAAAACATAAGCTGTGATATAGAGCTTGTAAATATTAGTTATGGAAAAACGAAATATAACTGTCGCACATAGTTCCATCTAACATACTATTGAAATGTGTACATAGTGGTCTATTCATGCTTGTTATTATCCTGAATGTAACAGTGTGCTCCGAATGTCACACTCCCACTCAGGGTGAATGTCGACTGCGAGCTTAGCTTGATTATATGTTAAAATATAAATCTATTTACAACATGATGATTCACTATCAACTTTTGGTAACATACAATTACTGTGTGAATGAACCACTATTTCAGAATTGTGTTAATTTTTATATAGATTTTATTCTGTCTGGTAACACTAATTGTGTGAAATGTTGTCAGTCATTTGTTGACTGATATGATTGTTAAATATTCTAATTATATTGAAGTTAAGAGTGATTTATAAATTAAGCATAATAAGGTTTCCAGACAAATCTTTTACGGTTATGTTAATTTAGAGGACACATTTGGACATTTGTCGGACTGAGTATAAAGTACTATTATTTGTTTAATAAATAAAATATTTAAATACATATAATATTGTTTAGTTTAATTTCACCATATAATTATGATAGACACTCACTACAAGTTTCATATGACACTTTATTCTATTACTGAAAATAAAAAGGCCAAGTAAATGACTAATTAATACCAAATTAACAATAATTTATTCCAACATCAACACAAATACATAAGAAAATGTCAAGTCAAAAATCATGAGATAATAGGTTTCAATAGGGTTCTGACAGCTACATTTGATATTCCAACCCAGACATGACAAGAGATAGAATTTGGCATATCACTTGGGAACCTCAAAATTCCAGCCAGAGGAAAGAGATCTCCTTTCAGGGCAACAATGGGTTCCCTCCTGAACCAAATTACAGATAGTACTGTCATAAATGCTAATACAATTTGAAGACCCATTCTTACAGTACTCTTTACTGCCATATTCTTGCCTATGCGTGTCTGTGAATCATCTTTCAACTGATTTTCAAGTTTGTTAATTTTACGTTGTAGTTTGGAATATGCAGCAAACTCATCTTTCATGGATATCCCCTTCTGTTCTGCTTTGAGCTTCACAATTTCAGACCATACAGCCCGCTCTTCATTGGATTGTCTAACAAAACAGGCAGCTATCTACAAACAAATTAGAATAATTTTCTTTATCATATGTACAAAGACCTCCTCTTCTACCTGTATTTGTTATTTTAGTTTGAAACTGTTTGTGTGTATAAAAAAGAAAAAGCAATATTAGACCCTTAATAAGTACTTACCGGTTTCACTAACTGAGGGACTAATGCACTGAGCGTACATAAAGTAAGAAAATATACCAAAAGAAATCCATTTATAACCTCCAACATTTTGTTCACTTACTATTGATTACCTATCTGAAGTAAGATTAGACTGAAATTTACAAAATTTAAGAATGGGAATCCTGTATATTTAGACGTAAACGGTCAGCAACGTTAATTAATTATCAACTGAACTGATATGTTTTTTGTTGGCTTGTAAAAGTAATCAACATCATAGACTATCAACATGACCACAACATGTCAGACTGTCAATGTCAAGTGTCAGTCAGACTTTTTTGTTAATATATTTATCTTGGGTACTAAGTATTTTAAGCTATATATTCGATGTATATTCGTATCAGTAGTGCAACCTTGATGCAACACCTACTAATGTTGTTGTTTTTTTGGCAGCAAAGTCAGCCAAAAAAAAAGAGACAGCCTTCTCGGTAAAAATCGCTGCGGTAGCCAAAACTAGCAAAAAATTGACGTGTAAAAGTGTTTTTTTTTTTAACCTAGTAGCAAAATAAAACCACAATAAAATTCTAGCTCCATTTTACGGAGATCGCGCCTGTTTTAATGACTTCTTATATTGTCTAGTAGCGTAGACACTTGAGATACAAAACTACACCACAATATCCAATAAGAATCAATCCGCAAATATTTAAAACAGCTACGGAGAACTTCACTCGAAGAAATCCCGCCAAAAACTGCTGTCAGTGTCAGACTGTCAGTCAGTACCGTCACGTCTCACAAATAAAAATCTTACAATCAAGGAGGACCATATTGAACTATTACTTATTTAACAGCTTTTTTCACACCATTCGTCCGTCAGAATAAGATAGAGAAATCAAATAAAAAATGTGTAATCCTTCTAATATTCTAATATTAATATGTCATGTAATTAGATTGCACGGTGTATCACATTGACTGAGATCGCCCGGGCCCGTCCGCGTACAAAGACTATACTATTATTACTATTTGATTATTATTATTATTTGTACTCGCAACAAGTGTGTACTGTTTCTTACCTAACGTTTGTCAATTAGTTTTTTTTTTGCCAATTTAAATTATTTTATTATTAAAATAATAACAATTGCCATGTAACTATCAACCTATTATTGACGCTAACGATCGGTATCAATAGTATTTGAAGCTGCAATGTTAGAATGAATTTATCTAACAAAGTCTGTGCGATTTCGGTTAATTTCTGTACTATACTATGATTTTTTATTAGATGAAGTAAAGTGACAGCAGTGGACTGCCCAACTGTCAAACAACCATTGTTATAGCTGTCACTTTACTTCATCTAATAAAAAATCATAGTATAGAATAGATTAGGGTTTCGTCAAGTTTTTGTGACAAATAAGCCAGTTTAGTTTGCACTTTCACTCTAATGGCCTTTGTAAATACGCGGCCTGTCCGGCTTTATCATAATGAACTGAGATCGATTGGAAGAGGTGTACAATAATTGTACACCTCTTCCAATCGATTATGGTTGACATAAGATTCCGAATTCCGAATGATTAAACCTCAGCAGTGAAGTATCTTGACCAATAAGCAAGGTTTTGCATGATTTAGCATGGCATTTTGAATGATTGCTGTATGTGAATGCAGCAGTTATTGTTCCCAATGGCATAAAAGTCAAGAGCTTCGCTGAACACGACTTGCAGTGCAAGTCGTGTTCAAAGAGAAAAAAAAGAGGAACCTCCATACGGTGCAAGTCTTGCACCGTATGGAGGTTCCTCTTTTTGGAGACCTGACTGCTGTGGTTAGAGTGTACACAACGGGGCACTGAGGAAAAAAGATTTACAAATTTTTCTAGATAATAAACAACATGCTAGATACTCGTAATATATCAACGCAATTAACCCTATACTTACCATGTAAGTAATATACCAACAGTATCATCTGAACATTATTTCAACGTATATAATCAATTGCCGTGCCAGGGTGAATATAACCAAATAACAGCTTCATCCTAGACCATTAAACCTGAGGTTTATTAAATTTAGGAGCCCGAACACCATCGGAACTCCTCATCCCAGAATCACGTCCTCGTCCTCCAGGGGACCAGCTGGCTCAGTTCAATGTAACCATCAGAACCTGGAGGAAACCACGTCTCCAGGACTCGGCCCAAACCCCTATCATACTAGAGGCAGCCTATTCCGTTAAAACAAATATGACAGAATCCTAGAGAGACAAACTCTCCAGGCCTCGGCACACCCCTTCCTACCACGGGCAGCCTACTCCACTAACCACTATCATACCTCATACAGTTAAGTTTTCACCAACCATTTATAGGAATCAATTGCGCTGAAACACCAAATAACCACACAGACCTTGACTAAGATAAAGACTAAGATATTTGCATAAGTAATACTTAGCTTTCATGTCTTCGAATTCTGGATACATGTCCCTCTTCCAGCCACGGGACGAAAAGTCTTTAATTAACATAATTTACGCTCGCTCGGTACACAAGTGATAACACTACACTTTACCATAGTTTGCGACTTTTAGAAATGGCGGTATGCGGTTACTTGCATTATATTGCCAACTAATATCACACTCTAATGTAAAGTTTTTATTATCTATGCCTAGATATATATTTTTTTCTCCCATCCCATCGACAAGTTGTTATGATGTTGGTTTTTACGGGGTTTGTAGAGAAAGGTAGGTAAACATATAACGAGAAAAGTAACGGAATTTGAAACATCATGGATACAGGAAACGTAGTGCTTATATTCTCTTTGGATACAGGATTAGGAATGTGTAAATGTCTATTATTTATTTGGTTATTAAAATCATTACATAAATAAAAGGGACAAGTCTATTAAAATACTAATAAATATTTATACACTTTACAGGCGGATATTGTTGCCAAAAATATAATCAGAAAGAACACTATATAAGGAGGGGTTAAAAGAAAAAAGAAGAGTTTTTATTGATGTAGGGAAAAGGACATGGAGGGATATCAAACAATTTAAAAAGGAAGTACGGTCATGAATCAGGCAGGAAAAGAATATATGGTTCAGATCCCCAAAGTCATGTCCACATTCACATTGAGGACTATCTATAATTCGGAAGCGTGCAAGGTGCGCTGGGCAAGTAGTATGACCTAAACGCATTCTTATTAAAATGACAGAGAACCAAGATTTATATGGAATTGGAGAGACGAGAACTGTAACCATTAATTACTCACGTGTATCATACGACGTTTTTCAATACACTTGTGAAGAAATTGCAACCGTAAAACTATTAAAATTTTTCATAACATGGAGGTAAAAAATTAAATCTTTTTTCCTAGGCACGCGCTTGGCTATGGCTATATGGTCTTTTGATCATATTACCTAGTCGTCGTTTGTTTTCGTGTCGTGAAAAGTTTTTACGTTAATGTCATTCGTGGGGACAATAGAATATGGATGTAACATTTTATAATGTTTTTGTAGTATTTGATTTAATTTAATTAATACAGCCCATGAACTAAACTCACGCTAAAAACCGCGCGCATCTTAAAATGATGGCCATAGACCACAAACAATTTTTATTTTTTCGTTTTCAAAATTTGTTTCGCAAACAAAGAGGTTGAACAAAAAGGTTATAGCTACATTACAGCACTAGTGCGTAATGGTAATCAAAATGTCACAGTTTGGTAACAGGTGCCATTATATACCTAAGTGTAGTGCAAGCTTTCTAGCCCAGAAATCCCTAAGATAATGTCTAGGAAGAGTAGCTAAGTCTTGAGTATAATTTTTGAATGAAACAGTATCCCCGCACACCACAGCCTCAATAGCAAGTCTATCAGGTTTTTCATTACCTTTTATACAATGACTCGGTATCAAGACAAAAACAACAGAAAAGCCCTTCACAACACCGTCAAATTTACCTACTCCTAATATGTGCTATAAGAGGAGATATCCTTCTAAGCACATATATAAGGATAGATATCCTTTTAAGTATAAACCACCGTCTCCTCCTCCTTGAGTTCAAGCGAAACAAAGCGCCTGAAGGGCACTCATGGAATCAGTTAAAATTAAACTATTTCTAAGCTTTAAAAGTAACATGTATTCTACGGCTTTAAGGATACCAAAACATTCAACAGTAAAAACAGTTGCTTTAAGTGAGCACTTTACCTTCTACTCGAGTTCAATGTTTTATACACGAATGTTGACTCTAGTTTAGAAATTTGACTGAAGAACTCTAGTCTGGAAATTGGAGGCCAAAGCTCGAGTCTAGAAATTCTTAAAAAGGTGTCTTTAACTTCCCTGGTGGATAACGTATATGATTTAAATTAGTCTTCATTAATCAATTGTATGGCTGATCATACAATTGATTAATGAAGTAACCCAGGTCATGCTTATACCTTTTGCTGCTATCGGAGGTTCACTTTGTTGTCAGAGCAATATAATCTGTTGCTTGCATCTCTTGCGTAGCCTTTGTTGCTGTACAGTATTGCTCTGGAATCAATTTATCCAAAAGAATCTTCCACAAAGGTAGCTTCTAATTAGGGTTAAGCGAATGGGTATACATATCTATCTATATTTTCAATGACTTGAAGTGGTTGAATATTAGGTATTGAATTTACTTCCTCTCTCATTAATGCTTTATCCACATTTTTAGAGTTCATCGATTCTTGCCTCAAGTACCGGCGTAATCGAATAATGAATCAAAATTATATTTTATTCAAATAAGCGAGTCCAATGCAGGAAGCGAGTTTGACTGTCACTGACCCGAGTTTTCTTTTGTCTTAGCGAGTCAAGCCGTACTCGACTCCAAAGAGAATATTATAAGTATTGATATAAGCACTCTCGGCACATCGCTAGTTCAATCTAGTTGACACTAAACGTAGTGCTTATATTCTCTTTGGTTGACACCAGTTGACACATTGACATTTACAATAACAAATTTTATATGCATGGTTTTTGATTGATTAACTTGAGCCAGGTAGAGGTGATCGAATACTGTGATTCAATTGTAAAGTAGAAAGAATAATTAAGAAAACAATCAATCATGGTGGGTATTTATTTCAAAAAGAAGATGCTCAGCGTTGTACATTTGGAGAGTTATACAAGCTACAAGGAATACCTGGAAACCCATAAAATAAGAGTGCCCATTGATTCGTTTATTTGCTACAGCATTCAAAAGTTCGTTAACAGCAATTTTGTTAACATTAAATTCATTCCAATAAGGACTGAAACTGAAAATCAAAAGCCTTCTGTTACTTTAGTTGAGGGTGAAGGCGAAAAATTCAACTTTTTGATTAATGATTATGATATTCCCTGGACGGTGGCTTTATGTGAGTACCCGGTAGTTATGGTTGACGATATTATAATAACTGGTCTATGTGCAGTAACCAGGCAGATCTGTATGTTCAGAAATTCCCATTTACTGCAACAAGAACATGAAGATGGTCTTCTTGGATTTCGTCACACTTGCCTCCAAGCACCAAATGAGGTTTCAGTATGGACGAAATTCTGTGAAATCGAAATTATCAGGGTGGTTCAAGAATCAATAACTAGTAATGCCATTATCAAAGAAGTGCCTGAGCCTTTGGTACGTTTTGAAGATCACATGCGGCAGCCTGTCAGAATTCACAATGTGTATAAAGTTGCACAGAATTTAAAGAAAATAAGTTTAAATGCTGAAAAGGAAGCAAAGTGTGAACCACCAGCTAACAATGAGGTTTCAATTCCACAAGTTAACACTGAGCCAGAAAAAAATATTTGTGGTTTAACATTCTCAGCATTTGCTGAGGCAGCAGAGGAACCTGAGCTAAAGGCAATGTATAATCAAGAAAAAAATGCTGTACTGCAAGAAAGTGCTGGTCAAACTGAGCAGACAGTAAAGCCTAAGCCTATGCATACAATAAATATTGAGCAACAGGCCGATGCCGACCAAACTAAGCAAAAAGCTGAGCATCATATCTGTGCTGAACAACATGGCACTGCTGAGCACACTGACCAAAATGCTAAGCAAAAAGTAAAGTCTTTGCTTGAAACTAATGCTGAGAAACAGATCAATGCTGAGCAAATAACAAACCATAAAACAAATAGTGAGCAACAGGAAAATGCTGAGCAAAAAGTAAACTCTGAGTTAGAGCATAAGCATGAAAAAAATTATGAACATCAAGAAAGTGCTGAGCCACAGGAAAATACTGGGAAAACTGAGAAAAGATCAAAGTCTAAACATTGGAAAAGTACTGATAAAGAAAGTGAGGAAGGTATATCCAGCACCAAGAGAACATCAAAAACAAGAAAATGGAAATCTAATAAAAAGAAAGAAATTCTTATTGATTGTTCCACAAGAGTGGAAGACCTTGAAGTAAATCATGAATTTGCTGAAGGCCCATACTTGACATTAGCCGATCTAGTCCTGCTGCCATCATATCATGTAATAATACAATCTATTGGGGAGGCTCAATTTGAATCTCTATTGCCATTTACTTACAAATGGTATAAAAATTTGACATCCATTAAATATATACAGGAAACTTTTATGTCCCTCATGAGCCACTTCAATTTAAAGCAGCTACCAACTAATAATATGACAATACCAAAAGCTGATGATGTAAGCCTGTACAAGTGTGACCCAAAGAGGTACAATCCCAAAAAGAGGAATTATACCAACAGTGACGACATTGAAAAGGCTCTAAATTCTATAACGGAGGGATTAGAAGTCCCCATGTTTGATAATGAGTATCAACCTACTTTTAAATGGGTGAATATACCAGAGCCTGCAAATCCATTTGCTGGATATCTTCCTGACACAAGAGTTCAAAGGAAATCAGAGCAATTACAGAATTTAGCATTACCTGTTATAAAGATGGCTACAGATGGAGATGTAATTGTAGACTTTTGCTGTGGCACAGGACATTTAGGCATCCTTCTTGCTTATCTGTTGCCAAGATGCACTATAATATTGTTGGAGAACAAAATAGAATCTCTGTGCAGAGCTAGAGAGAGAGTTCAAAAGATGAAGTTGAAAAATGTGTATTATTACCAGTGCAACCTGGACTTCTTTACTGGCGAGTTTGATATAGGGATTGGACTACATGCTTGTGGAATTGCCACCGATTTGATTTTGGACAAATGCTTAAAACAAAATGCTAAGTTTGTATTAAGTCCATGCTGCTATGGAGCTATACATGGAACCTGTAGAATGGAATATCCGAGAAGCAAAAAGTTTGCCAATGTACCCTTTGATGACTACTTGAATATTGCACATGGTGCAGATCAGACTCATAAGGAACATCCTCTAGCTGTCAGAGGAGCGAGGTGTATGGCAATCATTGATTCAGACCGGGCTCGCCTGGCTGAAGAGTTTGGATGCAAAGTCACACTCATGACTTTAAAGCCTGTTACATGTACACCTAAGAACAATTTATTAATAGGGATATCAACAGAAAAATAAAATAAAACAATATTTTTAACAGATCATTTATTATATTAACAGATTTTAAAAATGTAGAATTCTTACCTACTACAACAATAACTTGTTCTCAATGTTCCCAAATGAAAACTTTTCAAAAATAGGCAATTTCAATAACATTCTGTTCTTAACAAAGTTCAACTGATTTTAAAGCAAAATCATTGGCATCAAATTATAATACTTTTAACTAGTAAAAGTACTAAATTTTTCACTTTTATATATAAAATATAATATATATAAAACTATTTTACACTTTCGCGTAGACGATGGCAGTGCGGCATGGGATATATACCTGAAAAGAAAAAAAAGTTCATTATATTTAATATTCTAGTCATGTGAAAAGAGACATCGCCGATAACTTTTTTGGACACATTCCTCTTTATGATATTTTGCTTTCCAAAAATAATAATTGTGTTAGATGTTCATGGAACTTGTTATAAGTTTAAGTGTCTGCTTAATTATAAATTAACAATAACCAATAATAAGTTGATTTGTACTGCATAGTATCAATTAGTAGTTCTGGAAACCAATAAAAAAGTAGAATAAGTAGATATTATTTGGTGTTTTAAGTGTCTATCTTTAATAATAATTTGATATCTATTACACAATATTAATTAGTAATTTTGGATGAACACTGATTGAAATTATTGTTTGCTAAAATAATGTACATAAATTGTTCTAAGATTTATGATCAATGGGATCATTATTAACTCAGTATTAAATTGGTTGTTCTGGATTTCAAAATAAAATGAAAAAAATAAAATACAACACATGTTATTTGATGTATTAAGTGTCTATTCTTAAAATTCTAAATAATAAGTTGATGTACATATTAAATTGCACAATATCAATAATTAGTAATTCTGGATGAACATTTTATTGAAAATTTGAAATCATTGTTTGCTCAAATAGATGTTTGTTTGTTGTTTTAGATTTAACAATTTATTCTATATATATAAAAGAAAGTCGTGTTAGTTACACTATTTATAACTCAAGAACGGCTGAAACGATTTGGCTGAAAATTGGTAGGAAGGTAGCTTGAAACCAGGAGAAGGATATAACTAGGATAATTTTTATTTCGTTAAATAAAAAAAAACAATACCTCCTCATTTATTTGTGTAGGGTAGAGCGGGAGCGAAGCCGCGGGCAAAAGCTAGTTTATTATAAACTTAAATAATTAGTTGACAATTGCACAATATCAATTTAGTAATTCTGGATGAACAGTGATTGAAAAATTTTTTTGGTAAAATATCTAGATGTTGTATAATGTTCTAAGATTATGATCCCATTGCTTATTATTAATTGGTAGTTCTGGATATATCAATAAAAAAGAAATAAAAAAAAGGAATAGATGTTATATGTATCTATTCTATATAATCATAAATAATAAGCTGATGTCTATTGAATAATATATAACTAATTCTGGATGAACATTTATTGAAATAATTTTTTGCTCAAATAGATGTTTGTAATATTAAATTATAAACTTAAATAATAAGTTGTCTAATATATAATATCAATTAGGTAGTAGTTCCGAATGGCGGAATAAACGCGAGTGTGTTTGTCGGATTTATCCGACGCGACATAGACGGTTAAAATAGAAATGATAAAACTTTATACAACTAGGTTATTTGATGTTCAAAATCTAATCAATTATAAACTACATTTATTGCATGTTAAATGTATATCTGCAAATAACAATAGTTTGAAATAATGTTACAATTACAACATTTACTGGTACAATTTAAAAATATCTGTCATGTTAGATGTCTATTTTGTCTATTCAATTCGAAACAGTAATATATGTCGTCTTCTTCTTCTTCTTCATCAGCCTTTTTTTTAATGTTCTCACTGCTGGGACTCAGGCCTCCTCTCTGAGAGAGGGAATGGGCCATAATTCACCACGTGGGCCCAGTGCGGCTTAGTGAATGTCACATGTCTTCGAATTTTTGGTTCTAGGACATGCCAGTTTCCTCACGATGTTTTCCTTCACCGTTTTGAGAGCAGTGGTGATGAAATAAATTACACAAAGTAATGCGCCTGGCTGGGTTTGAATCCGCGACCTACAACTCGTAAGTCGGGACCGTTACCACTCGGCCACCACTGCTCTAATATATGTGTCTATTGCATAATATCGAAATAAATGTAATTCTGGATGTCTGAATATTTAAACTTGATGTTTAGTTAAATAATGTAGTTTCATTTTGAGAGGTTGGCAGAGAAGGAAGAGTGGAAGGCTGGTAACTACAGGGTTGAAAAAAAATGAAGTTGTTTCATTGAATCAATATTGTTTGTATACGATCTTTATGAGCCAAAAACTGATGATGTTGATAAAATAAATGTTGAAATAAAAATAAACTGTATAGCTGCTGTTAGCGGTTTCGTTTATTCCCCATAGTCATGGAAACACGACAAAGCAAAATGTGTCCAGTACGCCACGGTCACGACTACATGACAGACTTAATAAATCTTTTAAGAAATTATTGATTTTCTCATTTGTGTTGCGTTGGCGCCAAGAGCACGCTTTTGTTTTTTGACGTTGCGGTCAAAAGATTAACAAGAAGACATGCTCCCTGGATAAAAAGTATCCTATATCAAGCTTCATCCCAATTCGTTCAGCCATTTGAGAGTAAAGGATTCGCAAATATACACACAAAAACAAACGCCTTTATAGTTTTAGTGTGAAATACCTGTACGGAATCGCTTCTGTTGCCCCACGGTTGACCCTGTGTTGCGTGGAATTCCCCATCCGGCTCTACGCGACCGAAGCCGCCGTATTTCTTGCTGTCGGAACACAGGACCGCCTGGGAAAAGGAATCAATTTAAATGAGTTAGTTCTGTATTTTGGTAAACTAGAAGGCATCAAGATAATGGTTTTCTGGTCTAGTCACAAACGTTTTTGTTCACCAGTAGATCATCTTTCGATGGAAATGATTACGAAATCCTTTAGATATGGAAAGTTTTTTTTTCTATTATTGGTTTAGGAGCTTGCATGGAGTTCGAAATTGCTTATTATATCTTGAGATAATGCCAGTATCAGACACGCCTGTATTCTGTATGGTAGGGCAGTATAACTTGGTAGCATGTACGTTGGTTAGACCAAATCTGTGCTACACTGGATACTACCAGCTTGTGATGCCATCCACATCACCGAAGATAGGACAACATAGCGAAATATAGTCCACAAGAAAGCTATTCGTCGGAGTCACGATCCTCAGAATTGAGGATAAATGGCACAGGAGTATAATTTGGCAAAGTTATGATGCAGATTTTGCCAACAGGTTAGATTTCATGTGACATTAGGTATGTGTGATAGATTTCAGTAGATGGTAAGCTATGATGGGTCGGATTCACTCTTGATTTAATCTGTCCTAGCTCAGAGGACACCGGTGTCCTCTCACATCCACGCCACTATAGGCCTTAATTCCGATGTTTAGAGTCTACTTTTGTATGAACAAGTTGGGTAGTTGTGGATCGAAGTGTTAAAGCCTCCAGGCTGCAGCTATCAGGAAACATAGACTCTAGCAGGGAATTTTACTAATTTGTTTGTTGATAGATGCTTATAAATATATTATATTGACTGGCCTGTTGGTTTAGTGATTATAGTGTTCCTGACTGCTACGCCGGGATCGATTTCCACCCAAGACAAATTATTTTGTTCTGTGTCTGGGTGTAATTCTTCTATGATATGTATGTACCTATTTAGTAATATATAAGTATTAGCACAAACTCTGCTTAGCTTGTGACTAGATGGCGTTGTGTGGATGTTGTGGAATATTATTATTATTGTTTACCTTGTAGTTGCCAGGCACGTCGACTCCGACCCTGTAGTCTGTGAAGCTCTGGTAGGGGTGGAAGTTGAACACGAACAGCAAGCCGGCGCGCTCGAACGAGATCACTTTGTCACCTTCGTGCTTACACGAGACGTACGCCTGGAGTGAAAAATGGTGATAATGAAAATTAGAATGATTCTGACAGATGATGAAGACTCTCTGCATCTGTTAGTTTAAACTGTAAGTGCAGAGAAGATATTCTTTATTTATTTCAATTATTCACTAAAGAACAACTTAGTAAAATGGCTGAATTATCGAGGCATTTTTAAGACATCTTAAATTTTTTTCGCTTTAAATTGATCTAATAAGGAAAGAAGAAACCGTTGTTCTGTTTTTCACCTCTGTCCCTCTTTTGTATTTTCTTTTTTAGTTCATATTTTAGGAAAATAACTATGTTAAGATTGAAGATGATGTGCTCGTCTTGAGTATACCTACAGGCCAAGTCAGCAATCTGCCCAGCTATTGGGTTAATCTCGAGATTGCTCATATTCAGTTGATTACCTTGGCGCATATATTTTATTACACTTTTTACAAATTACACTTTAACATGATTTTTGAGCGAATGTTTTTTATAATAATACCTAAATATAGATATAAAAAATATAGTAGTTATACTTAAAAAAATATGTTAGTAACCTTAAATTAAATACACACATTACTTCACATGCAACAAATCTGTATACAATATGCCACAGTATTGGGCAGTTTGCTCGAACGGCCACAACGGTAAGAATGCTGTTGCTGCTGCCACGGACACAACTCAGTAGCGGTGCGGCCCTCTTACTAAGGATGGCAAGGAAGCCATCAATACGTGCATCGCCGAACATACCAGATGCACTACAGTGTCGTGGTAGCCGCATCAGCATCCTAAACGCGTTGTTTATAATTCCGGCAAAAATCATACAAAAGTATAATTTGTAAAAAAAATCTAATAAAAGAAATGCGCCAGGGGAATCAACTAAATATTCTCAATCTTAATATTCACCCTAAAAAGGTATAACCTTGCTAGCTAACTGGAAAGAAGACGTCTCAAGAACGAATGAACACAAACATGTGATACTAACCGGCGCGGAACTCAACCAGCCGTACTTGTCCTCCAGCTCATTCATGTCCTTGTCGAACTGGTTGAGGAACTTGTACTTGAGCAGCGGGTCGTCCACGAGGTTCCACTGGCGCCGCGCGTAGTGGTACGACGAGTTGTTGCCGGCGCGCGGGAAGTCCAGCCACTCGGGGTGCCCGAACTCGTTGCCTGACGACAACAATAGTACATTTTGATACAAGTGCAAGTTTGTCATTGCGACCGAAGCGGAATTCACACGAGCTGTAGGCGAGTGTGTTATGGAGCCGAAGGCTGCAGTAACAAATGTGCACGCATATCAAATGACGTTTTTCAATACACGCGCGGCTCAGGGGGGTACAATTATTTTAATAAAATTGTGGCGGGGCGGACACGCACACTTTTCCGCAATAGTGCCGAAAACAGTCCATTGCGTGCCTAAACGCAGTGAGATAAGATCTTTTTCTTTTTCTTCGCTCGCATTAAAGTAAGTTTCTCTGTACAAATTTTGGACCCCCGTTAGACCCCCTTAAAATTCGAATTTCCAAAAATCCCTTCTCAGGCTCGCCAACGTTACAAAATTTCATGTACAACATAAAAATTCTGTCTATAGTTTGTTGATGTAAGAGGTACATACACATAAAGGCAGATTACAGCGAAAAAATAAGGAATATCTATGCATAAAAACAAATATTTGTTATCTTAACAGTTTATCAGTAAATGTAGAAAAATAGAATACAAACTGATAATAATTTTAGTTGTTGTCACCTACGGTCCGGACTAAGCGATTCATCTCGTTGTTTAAATACCGCGTAACAGTTTTCCTGCTGCGATCTTTCGATTCTATCCGATTATAATTTAGGTGTCTTCAAGGTCAGAATGAATAGGCTCTTAGTAAACTAATATTCTTCACCATTAACGATTGTATAGCATAGCATAGCTAGCATCAGCGTTATAATATTCTCACTGCTGGGACTCAGGTCTCCTCTCTAGGAGGTCTCCTCCAGGGGGCCGTACTTCACCACGCGGGCCCAGTGCGGGTTAGTGAATGTCACATGTCTTTGAATTTTAGTTTCTAGGACATACTGGATATGGGTTCGCCGAGGCAGTCAGCTGTTGCACGATTGTATAACTGCTAGCTATTTTTTTTTTTCAGGTGGAATCGCAATCAATTCCTGTAATGGTGAAGACAAACTCTAAATTAAAAGCTTATAATTGTTCATGAAATGACAAAGCCTGGTTTAAAAAGCCGTATCACTTGAGCCATATATCTAAGGTTGCCACCCGTACTTTATAATAAGTACTGTACTTTATTTCAGGTAATTGTACTCTATACTTTATGAGAACAATAAAGGCCTTGAAAATACTTAATTTCGCAAGATTTGATTTCTTTGGGATATTGAAAAGTTTAGTCGCAAGTATTTTTTCGCTACTTTATTTTGATACTATGTACTTTTTTTTCTTATCTACGATAACCTAAGTGCTTTATCTGCAAGAAAAAATGGTGGTAACCCTAGCCATATGACTTGGCTTGACAATCTTACCTGATTCTAAACTAGCACTTTGCCAGCGACTTCGTTCGCGAGATAGTTTTTACAAAAACTTTAACTTCAGCTCGGCTCGCTCAGTGTGGACACGTGCGTGTACATACCTATGAAGTTAAGATACGCCTCGCCTGCGAGCGCGTGCGTGATGAGTCGTATCATGCAGTGCAGCGCCAGGCCGCGCTCCACCACAGCGCTCGGCTCGCTCAGTGTGGACACGTGCGTGTACATACCTATGAAGTTAAGATACGCCTCGCCTGCGAGCGCGTGCGTGATGAGTCGTATCATGCAGTGCAGCGCCAGGCCGCGCTCCACCACAGCGCTCGGCTCGCTCAGTGTGGACATGTGCGTGTACATTGCCGCGTCCATCAGCCAGAATGCTATGGTTTTGTCGCCTACGAGAGCCTGGAAGGGAAAAATATTATTTAGTAGTTATTCTGGTTGTCTTACAAATGAATATCACATAACATCGCGCAACCTAAGGGCTGGCTTTTACAAACCTGGTCATGACTCTCAGCATAAGCTACGGTGCCCTCCATCCACCGTCTATTAGTGAGGGTGTGCACGATGTGGCCTATCTTCCAGTCCTCATCCTTCTCCTCTTTGAGCAGCTTGATCCACATGTCGGGGATGGCCATGCCCAGGCGGTAGTCGAAGCCGGTGCCGCCCTCGTTCACTGGGCGGCAAGACGCTGGCATGCCTGATACGTCCTGGAATGGAGCGGGGGATTTGTTCATCAGGTTATTTATTTGGATTTAATTTAATGCAGAACAGTTTAAACAAAAACTTAGTTCATTTGTTGATGCTGCTTTTTATGTTTTGTACACTGAGTTAAATAATAATCTACGTCCTTAAAAGCAATTATATTGAAGGATTAATTATTGACTGCATTTAATCAGAACTTTTGATTGCTTTTATAAAGTTAATGTCGAAAGTCTAGAAAATATCAAAAGTATAAGCCACAAATTACCCGTATATATGGTCCAGAACTTCAGTTAGTGAAATTCGTAATTTGACAATCTACCGATATATTAGTCAAATCAAAAGTCGCTAAATGTATGTTTCAGATACAGGATACTTCAAATACACAGTAGTTTTTTTTCATATTTTTAACTGAGTTCTAAAAAAGGAGGTTTTCAAGTCATCTGATTTTTTTTATTGAATTTTGTTCAGGGATATGTTTGCCTAAAGTGAACCGTTTTTGATGATAATTTTTTATCATCATAATTAGGCTCGCATTATCTCACCCTCTAATGATAAGCGTAGTGCTCGAGGATAGAAAACGCTTCACGCGGTCTTGAATTAAATACCCCGTTGAAGTTATCAGGAATGATTTAATACGTCTACTCTCACCTCAGCAATAGTTATAGCTCTGTTATCAATCTTGTGTATCATCTCATTGGCCAGCATCAGGTAGACCAAGGCTTCAGTGTCCACTCCTAGCCCGTAGTACTCGTCGTAGTGGCCGGAGAAACCCTCGCCGATGCCGCGCGAGTGGTACAGCATTGACGTCACGCCGTCGAATCTATGGAGGCAAGGGTCAGTTGTAACAGGGTATGGATGAAACGACTTTATTTCTCTAGATTGTAGAAGATGAACTATTTTTTGGGGTGGAAAATCAAATCTCCTCTCCAGCTCTGGCTAAGGCGAGAGGAAATCTTCTTCCTGCCCTTATTCCATATTTCTTGGGGCCGGCGCTAACTTTTCTTTCTCCCACTCTGCCCTGTCACCGGTTACACTATAAGTAACTCCCTTTTCTTTCACATCACTCCTCACACAACTCATCCATCTTTCCCTTGGCCTCCCTCTTCCTCTCCATCCATCTACATGTAAACTCAGAACTCTTCTAGTAACACATGACCACACCAAGACAAACGATTTCCTTTCAACATTTCAGTCACTGGCACTACTTTTAAACTTCCTCTAGTATACTCATTTCTCACTTTATGGGGCAAGAGAATATCTCAAACTTTTATCGACTAAAACACAACTGTGTTTGTTCTGTTGCCGTAACGGTCTCGACAACTCTTCCAAACCCTCTCACAGCCCAATTGTTCTCTTACCTGAACCCATCGAACTGATATTCTTCTTGGTACCACCTCAGGTTCGATAGCAGGAACCTTAGTACTTCAGTTCTGAAAACAAACAAAATATTTAATTGGAAAAACAATTATGTATAATGGGGCAAGCTAAACTAATAATAAACTATTGCGCCTCACCTTCATCGATTGCATCACTGCTTACCATCAGGTGGGATTGCAGTCAAGCATCAGTTATTAAAAAACAAACTTATGCTGGATGAAGTACAGCTACTAGGTTTGGTGGTTGGATTATATCACCAATTTTTACGTAGGAAACGATTCCTTTTCCCAGCAGTAGTCTAGATTAGGTGCTAAAACTTACTCAGAATAATTGAACAGTCTGCTGTCCCACAGCTGGTGGGTGCCTCTGACTCCGTCGTGGAAGAAGCAGGAGTTGGTGCCGTCGAACTCGTTGAGCCCGTCCAGCGTGTTCTTGGAGGCATGGGAGTGCACCACGTCCAGGAGTACGTACAGGCCCAGCTCGTGCGCGCGGTCGATCAGCTGTTTGAGCTCGCAAGGCGTGCCGTAGCGACTGCAGATGCAAAGAAAAGATGGTATAGAACCAAAATTGCCGTCGTTGCTATAGTTACGGGCAGACGTCAGCTGAAAAAAAAACCGGTTAAGTGCGAGTCGGACTAGCGTACTGAGGGTTAGCGACCATCTGTTCTGCAAGCAGTGTGTCCTGCCCATTGCCACATAAGTTTGACGATTCGTTGTGCTATTGTCGGTAACCTTGGTTCTTCTGCAGATATCCTCATTCCTGGTTCGATCACGCAAGGAAAATCCGAGTATAGCCCTTTATTACATACATAATATAAAACTAAGTCGATATCTGCGTCTCTCACGCAATGGATTTTGATGCGATTTTGTTTAATGAAAAGAGCAATAAACACATCTGTGTATTATATCATAAAAAAATTGTCTCAAAAAATAATTACCTGCTTGTGGCGAAGAAACTTGTGACTTGGTAACCGAAGGATGCGTAGTATGCATGCTCCATTATAGCCATAAGTTGTATGCAGTTGTATCCTGGAAAATACAACTTTTAAATTATCTGCAAATTACTCAAGAGAATTAGTTAGGTTATCCGAGATTTCGATATGATTTCGAGGCTACCTTTCGGTATCTGGTCGGGAGGATATTATTTTTTGTCGATTCTCTCTTCATATTTCTTAATTTACCCATACAGAACGGTCAAATTAAGTTGGCTACTTTGAAGTTAGGTGTTCCGTACTATTACTATTATCCCATACTCGAAACAATATGCAATACGCCTTCGCCATAATGATTTTAAAAAGAAATACTGCGCAGCCAATTGTTCGAAGTTCAGAGCGGTCAAGATATTTCGGCCGTATTGTACAGTCACGAGCAATAAGATATGCAACATTATTTTTAGTATATACGAAACCCGAAACCCGTATCTAGTATTTTTATGTAAAGAATCTGTGTACAAACATAACTGTATTTTGAAAAATCACAAAGTTATAAGCTTGTTATGTTACCTGGTTGTCCGCACCAATACGTGGTCACTGGGCAATCCTGGTGACTGAAGGGTTGTTTTGCTCCCGCAACCTTTGCGCTGGCACTTAATGCCCGCTATGGCCTGCCGTGACCTATGTTGTGCTTATTATTGGCGGTGTCCAAATTTTTTTTGTAAATATTTTGGAAAGAAATCTAACATGGTGTATTAATGGAATCGATTCAGTTACCTTCTGATTCTGAACAAACTATATTCAGGTTTCGCATAATTATACTAAAACTTTTTTTATTATACAAAGGCTCGCGTTTGACCACTATCTCACCTGATGGTAAGCGATGATGTGGCCGATTTTGTTTTATTGTGTTAGGGAAAACAGACAGACAAAAAAAAATGTCGTACACTTATTTCTTGAATAGAAGAATAGCAGAAGTGAAAGAAAGAAAATTTGACAATGTTTATATCTTATTGCTCGTGATTTACCACGTTGTAATAATATCAATTAAGCTGATAACATAAAAAATAGTGGGCTTACCTTGATTTTTAATCCTAGGCAAAACATTATCTCTAAACTCGTTGTATGTGCCGACTTTGCCCTCCGATGTAGCGATGCCGACGTGGCACTCGTAAATACGGGGGGACTTTGGTTTTGCTACTTTTTGGTGCTTAAATTTATATGGCTGAAAGTGGAAAATATAGGAAAAAATTCAAGATAAATTCTGGCAATTGAATTATGTATGGTTAAAGAGTTCTGAGCATACATGTAGATGGATGGAGAGGGAGATCCGAGGCCAAAGAAAAGATGGATGAATGTGTGAGGAGTGATATGAAAGAAAAGAGAGTTAGTGATAGTGTGACGGATGACAGGACAGAGTGGAAGAAGAAGAATAATAATTATGTATGTTTAAAGTCCGTGTTGCTGGAAATTCTAACCGTGGATAGCGTACTTAAGTGGTCGCAAAGAGGTCCTAGAAAGCAAAATGCCATTGAAGTCGAAATCGAGTCGAGTCAAGTTCGCAGTCGTTATACCTAGTCAGTAAAACTCTGACATGCCCTCTCGCTCCATCCTAAAGCGAGAGAACTCATTAGATGATTTTTCGCCTTAAAAAAAGCTGGTCGCAATGTTCTATGCAAGAAGCATTGACTATTTATTATGACTTTATCTCAAAGAAGATTTTCTTTGATGCGCAAACACAATTGGATTGGTTATGACTGTTTTAAAGGCACCCACCGCCGTTTATGCATGAGGTTGCAGGTTCGGAACCGGGCAAGTACCAATGGGAAGTAAAGCCGGACCTACGCTTTACTTTCGGCGGTTGTCATTCGATTAGATTAAAATTTTGCCTCCATTAACATAGCATAGCATTAGCCTTATAATGTTCCCTCTGCCGCGACTCAGGCCTCCTCTCTAGGAGAGGGAATGGGCAGTAATCCACCACGTGGGCCCAGTGCGGGTTGATGGATGTCACGTCTCTCCGATTTTTTTTTTCTAGGATATGCTAGTTTCCTCACGACGTTTTCCTTCACCGTTGTAAGAGCAGTGGTAATGAAATAAATTACACAAAGTAATGCGCCTGGCTGGGTTTGAACCTGCGACCTACAACTCGTAAGTCGGGGTCGTTACCACTCGGCCGCCACTGCCGTCACTCGGCCACCACTGCTCCATTAACATGGGGGTTGGTAAATGTTGAAATTACAGAGGTACTTACATTTTCAGGCCTGTAAATAAACTGTTGGTACGTGAATCCTTCAAAAGGTTTGACGTAACTGGCCCAAGGGGACAGCCTGTACAAATTCTCATTGACTATCAGCTGAACTCGGCTTCCGTGTTTTAGTGGACACGACCCATCGGGGTTCGCAGATATTGTTAGCTCCCATTTACCGAATTCTAGTTTCCTGAACGCATGACTCTTTGAGTTCCAGCCATCTGTAAGAATAATTTTGATTTTATTTTCAAGTTTTGACTGATGTTTTGGTCTAGTGGTTAATAGTCGTGGGTGTCGTGGGTACCCAAGACAAATGTTGGTATGATGAGCACGATCATTTGTTCTGTGTCTGGGAGCAGTAATTTATCAATAATATGTATGTATGTATTTATAACTATAAGTATGATTATCAGTTGTCTAGTACACATAATATAAGCTCTGCTTAGTGTTATGAAATATTATTATTACAGTTTTACAATAATACAAGATCAAAACAAACGTATACTGCGGGCCCGCATTGCACGTGATGACGATCAATAATCTTTTATTGATCTTATTCTATCTAAACAATCTTAATGTCTTATTTTGAACTCTACAAAGAACCCAACAGAGCTTAAAATCATATGAAAACGTCTTGATTCAACGGAATTTATTTCGAGACTAGTTAAGATCGAGAGTTAATGCCCTTAATCTATTCCGGGAGAACATCTACATATTGGTTGGATATTTCTTATTTGAATGGAACGAATTGTTAACCATCTAGAATTCTAAAATTAAAACGGCGCTGTTTAAAAAATAAAACTCTTTTCTATCCACTCTGCCGACAAAATTTTGATAGAAATGCAAAATGTATCAACTAGCCAAGAAGTACTTTGCATTTCGGCCAACGAATCTAGCGAGTCGAACAGTACCATAGAACATTTTTTTTTTTATATATGCAGTACGATGGCCGATGGGCCATAAATATATTATTTACTATAAATATATTATTTACTACCGATAACTTACTGAATTCTCCTTGCAAGTGTAGGCTGTGCGCCCCAGGGGCCCATTCCCGCCAGGTCACGGACCCATCGGCGTTGTACTGCGGCCCGAAGTATTTGTACCCTTTTGTGAAGCCGTCGAAGCCACCCTCCCAGGACTCAATCCTGTCCCATAGGTCTTTGTAGCATCCATATCTGAAATTGACAAGAAATATTGTTTTAATTTTTTTTTTTTGACTTCTACAATATTCGTAGTTTCATAAAGGGTCATACGTTGATTAACCCATTGTTTGGGTAATAAATAATGAAATAACTCTTCCCGCTCTGTGTAAAGCGAGAGGGAGTGTCAGATTTTTGCTGACTAAAAGCCACCTCTGGTCGTACAGGTGACCTTCGCGTTCCAGGGGCTACAGGGCCGCGGTAATCTTTAGAACAATTCCGCTCCCAGTGAGAGAGTTAATTGATGATTTCTCACAAAAAAAATGCAATGGGCATATATTGCGAAACCTATGTTACAGCCAACTAGTTTAATTCACCATTTATTTATTTATTTATTAATCCTTTATGCACACAAACAGTACAGAGGCGGACTTAATGCCTTAAGGCATTTTCTACCAGTCAACCTTTAGGTGATGCAGAGACAAATTGTGGTAGGTGCAAAATTAAGCATTACATATTATTATCTTATATAGCATAGTACCTATCTATAACAAAACGGCGGGCGCCTATCAACTAGCGGCCTGAATTATCTATATTCAGCCGCGTCTTATACAATTTTTAATGCATAAGCCATTCATACAATAGGGTGATCATGTGACGAAAACAGACTAAGTGTTCGATTACGGAGACGCGGCGCGTCGGGCGGTCCGTCGTACATTGCTGCAGCGGGCCGCGTCATCGCTTGCGCAAAGACAAACATATAGCGTCTCCGTAAACACGGCCTAAGACCACCCCGACATGGACACGTTAGGTTCGAAGGAGATGACGGAGGCCTCTTGCCCCACGTACAACTTGACTGATAAAGAAATTAGCATAGTCCCGATTAGCCACTTATAGTTCATATATACGCTCTGTATCTATTATTATGGACAGAAAATGAAAGTAATTATTGAAAATCAAAGTTTCAAAGCGTGTCTAAAGTTCTGCATTTCGATATCAATTGACCTTCGATTTGACATTGGTAACGTCACAACTCGAATTAAGCGCTCGTAGCGCTGAATTAATCAACGACACATTTTCTTAAGACATAAATGTCGGTACACAAATATATATAAGGTACAAAAGCGGAAAATACACGTGTAGTTATTCCTTATCTACTGCTTTCTAGATAAATGATTAGAAATATGCAAAACAACATTCTCTAACTATTCTCTACGACGAAAAATATAAAGCGCTTCAACGCTTGATTGTCAAAAATACGTAAACACGGGAGGTTAACCTTAAATTGAAGCAAATATTACTTATAAGTACTGTTTTCTCCCAAAATTGCACTCAAACTTCATTATAAATGGTATTAGAAACACTAATGGCTTACCTGCGTCGTATTTCCCGTTCGTATGGCTTCAAATAACCATCGCGATCGAATAATTTCTGTATATCGGGCACGGGAACTTCCATCGGGTCCATAGCTGAATAGTTACCACCCATTATGTCTATATAGTTGCTCGTTTGTCAAAACCGGTACGAACTGCGCAGGCGCTTCACAACCGCGCGAAATGGTATCGCCCGTTTAAATGATAAAGTATTGTTCGATATTATTATGAACTGTAGACAAGTTTGTTACAATTTAGATAAAGTTCGGGTCATCCGTGCCACGCCAGGCTATGTTTCACGTCTGTATTTAAAGCTATATGTCCACGAGCTAAACATTTATTCAAAAAATTATAGTATCAATCCCTGTTATAAAACATTATTTGATCTCGTGATATGTTATCGTTAGTTTACTGGCAATTTTTATTCGCAGTATATTGTATGAGATTATGATTAACTAATTTACTCAATATGCTATTCAGGTTTTTTCGAATATTCACTTGAAATGATTATTAAACACATGTATAACTCATACTGTGAAGGAGTAGTGAAGGATAAATAAATTACCTACCTATTTGGCATGGAAAATTACCATATTGACTGACTTGCAAATTAGCTTTAAGCACTTTATTTATAGTCTACCCACACCTTCGATCATGATATGCACACACATTTATTTTAGTCAGGAATTGTAAAATATATCGTCGCGATTATCTCATATACTAGACAGAATAAGCAGAGATACGAGCCCGTCAATAGAACTAAGTACATAAGCGCTCATATCCGTTATATAAGCCAACAAAACATGTGTAACTCAGTACCTAATATGTTATCGCGATTAGGTACCTACTAAGTCGTAAATAGGTAGCTAAGTAGGTATATATTCTATTATAAATCGCTAACTTAGAATATATAATTGAGAATGTTTTTGTTTACTATTTTCTGTTATACAAGTATTTTATGTTAAAATGTTACAGGGTTCTAGAATAGATATGGGCCAAGAACTTGACCTTGGGGTACTCCTCCTTTGAATTACTTTTACTTGATTGAATCCTTTGTCATGTTAAAGAAAACACTCGTTTTCTTTAATAAACTAATACATATTACCTTACAACTCTGTAAGGTAATATGTATTAATTTTGACACAAACTAATACATATCTAATACATGTCACAGTAGGCAGAAGTTTTCTGCCATGTAAGTATTTTCAATTACTTTCTAAGCAGGGTCTAGGCAGGCAGGCAGGCAAATGCCATTCCTAAGTTAGAGTAGTACAAATTTTTCTTAACAAAGTCTGAGCATGACTGTGCTAGCAGCACTATATTTAATTAATCAGAGAAATCGAGATGTTACATAAAAATGACCAATAAACAAAAAGGCGACATGTATAGAACAAAGCCAAGTTATACAATAAGAGCAGGCTGATAAACACAGCACTTTGAAACTAAGCTTGTTCTTCTTCTCCTAGTCGCTTATGATGAAGCCATTTCACATGCAGGTGATGTAGCTGTTTGAGGATAAGGAAATTTTATTCAACAGTAAAAAATCAGATTTAATTGGCTAACAACTAATATTAATTAATTCAATTATGTATCTGATTGAGATTACAAAAAATCCAGCCTCTGCTTTTTTTATGACATCCCCCGCCCTTGGGCGGAGCGGGAGATAGTGTCAGATTCTTACTAACTAAAAACCTACCCCGTTCCTCTTTTGCCTGTGTTCCAGGGCCCTGATATGCATTTTCATACCTCCCCAGAGCCCCAGATTAGGCTATCAGTGCGCGCCGTAAACGACTTGGGCTTTTTGTTTGGGTTTGTTACTGGACGGATGGACAGCGAGCTCCCCATTCCCCGCCGTCCGCGAGCTTGCGCCTACGGTGGCTGGAAATTGGGTTCGGAATTACAGCGGCGGCTGCACTATGTACCAAGGCCCGGCGCGAGAGATCGCCCCCACAAGGACACAGCAATGCTCTTCCCAAGCGGGGTACACCTCTACCGTGTCCTGCGGGCGGTCCGCACAGTGGCGACACCCGGGCCTCACTTCGGCACGAATCTTGTACAGGTACTTCTCGAACTTGCCATATTCGCTTAGTACTTGCGCCATACGGAAGGTGACGAAGCCCTGAGGTCTTTCCAGCCACGCCTCAAAGAGGGGCCTTACCGCCTCAATCGTGGCGTGCCCTGCACTAGGTTGCGACAGTCGCTCTCGCCATTTCATCATGAGATCCCGCCGGAACTCTGTCTGCCATGCCGAGGCAGCGGAATTTCACCCCAGCATGGCATCTCCACACGCAGATCGTGAACCTCTGCTTGGACATAGAGACTTGAGTGCCACCTTCTTACACCAAACTGAAATTTTGCTCTTCAAAACCATGGACCATCAGTGAAATGCTAAAGGGCATATACTAAAGTATATACTATCAAAGTTAAGTTGCTCAGTCATTCGAAAATAAAGGTTAAATGAAGAAAAGTGGATTCCCTGAGTCCCAGAACCTTGAAATATAATTTAGCAAAAAGATTATAGATTAAACAAACACTTCAGTGCATTAAGGTAGGTATTGTACTGTTCAGACTTTGTCCCATTTATTGGAGTGTCCCAGATGTTCATTCACCTGCACTCTAGAATGAATTGATATACACCTCCAACCTTTCAATAAATATGGCCAACAGTGCTGGAAAATGGCAATATATTGCTGGGTCTGAACAATATAATTTGAGAAATGGTTCACATGAACAGGGGATAAACAGAGCATAACAGGTTCAACTTAATGGGAAACAAATAGAAAATGAAATGCAATAATAAATAAATACAAAAAAAGTATGAAAATAATGTAAATAAATAATGAAAAAATATAAACAATTGTATATATAAATGAACTAACAGAAAGATTTAATTTTGTTATGAAATAACTTCTTTAGTTTATGTTTTAATTTTGTATAACCTTAGGACATAGGAATAAATTCAACCTCCACCATATTTCTAACCAGAATCATTGCTAAATCGATATACCTACCTCTACTTTAAAAGATATTTACTTATGTGTACTAAGTAATAATACAAGAGAATGCTTGATAAATTAATAATATTTATTGAATAAGCTTATCTATTTAAAGCTAAACTACAAAAGTATAGTATAAATCAAAATATATCTGATCCTGTCCTTTTTGCCCTACGGACAGCCTCATCGGGCTGTAGCTTCTCTTCCTCTGATGGTTCTTTAGGGAATCCTTCTTCATCTAGCTTGCCTTCTTTGAAGTCAGTTACTATCTTCTTGCTGTACACAGCGTCAAACAGTTGCTGTGGTGTGAATTCACTCTGTATTACATTTGCAGCCTTGTAGGAAACATATGGCTTCAAATCGAAGCCTTTCAAGTCAGGGACAATGAGCTCCGGTATCATTTCTGGCACTGTCACGAAGCGGCCGTTCAAGTGGTATCCTACATCACGAACTCCTCGGTTATCAACTTCTAACTGTCTGTTCTCAGTCATCTGCTGTTGGCGATGAATACGGGAACCTCTCTTGTTAGCGATTACAAACTTTCTGAAATTCCTCTTGCCTTCTCTTGGAGCTGATACAGAAATGCTCCTTTTCGATGCGAAGTTGATTAAATTTGTTATTCTAGACATTTTCTTTAATTGATTATTGCTTTTTTTTTCATCAATTTTATAGGTTATGCATATGTCATTATGACATATTATGATTTGTTTGACAGTTAAAGGGTTGTTGAAACCGGTAGTTTCCAAGAAAATCCATGAACACATTATGGTATATAGTAAGGTGGGTGGACCATGGAAGGCCATGCTCCTTCGAAGGCCAATTATTAAAATGTCGTAGTTATTGCCATGTGATGACAAATTCCTTCTACTTACACAAACACCCATCGAACTCAAAATCACAGACGCGGCGGCGAATCGCTCGCGCTACTATTTTGGCAGTACGGTCCCTCGCTTCATTGATTTCGGGAATCGACGACGTTAAAATAAGGTGGGTGTACCATGGAAGGCCACTCTAACAAATAAACAGTTATTATTCGATTATTTACTGGATAAATGAAACTAACAAATATTTAAGTAATACTTTGTTTCATTCATTATGTAACATTATATGTTACATAATGAATGAAACAAAGTAACACTTATTTTTATTGTAGATTTAATCGCTATTTATTAAACTTTAGTGTTCAATGACTGATTTATTATGATGGCCTTCTAAGGAGCCTTGTTCCTAGCAAGGCCATTTGGAAGAGTTCAATGAAACTTAAGTTCAATTCCTATTGATTAAATCTGCAATTTGAAAAAGTGATTTATATGTTACATAATGAAACAAAGTCTTCTTCTTCCTGCCCTTGTCCCATATTACTTGGGGTCGGCGCAACACGTTTTTTTCTTCCACTCTATCCTGTCAGCCGTCACACTATCACTAACTTCCTTTTCTTTCATATCACTCCTCACACAATCCATCCATCTCTTCTTCGGCCTCCCTCTTCCTCTCCATCCATCTACTTGTAAACTGAATGAAATGAAACAAAGTATTACTTAAATATTTTTTAGTTTCATTTAACCAGTAAATAAACGAATAATAACTGTTTATTTGTTAGAGTGGCCTTCCATGGTACACCCACCTTATGTACCATAAACGGTATGTACTACATTACATACAGTTAAACAAGGTGGATAGGAAAGCAGGGGTTAGGATTTTACACGTTATTTAAGGGCCAAACTGCCTAAAATGGGAGCCCACGCGGTCCCATACAAAAGTACTCCGTCGCGGGTCAACGTCGCGGTCAGCGCCAGTGCTACAGTGCCCGCCTCCGTGTGACGGATGCTCACGCAGACTAGTCGATATCCCTACGTGATGAGACTCTTTTTTAGCTAGTGGTCGACGCTTTGCTACGTAATAATATATTAAGTTTTCCATCAATACGACTGTACATGCACACCGTTGAAAGTTGAACTAGCGACACTGCGTAGGGCCTGCGTCCGCGACGGGACCCGTTGCGGTCCCACGGAAACCGGCAGTGCGTCCGCGCATGGACACGCGACGGATCCGGCGCGGGCACCCGCTTTACGCAGCCAATTTTTTCATTAAGTAATTGTAATAAAAATCAAAGTATATATTTCCATCAATTATAACAAAAATCGATGTATTGGGGTGACTGATAATTAGTGAACGATACTTAAACACGTGATTGTAATCATGATAACAAACAACTTTTACTATGGGACCAAACCTGAAATCGTGAAAAAAAAAATCTGCTGGTTAGTACATTTATGTTCACCTAACTGGTCAAAATGTACTGGCAACTTGGCAATTTCTTTCGCGATTTCAGGTTTGGTCCCATAGTAAAAGTTGTTTGTTATGATGACTACAATCACGTGTTTAAGTATCGTTCACTAATTACCAGTCACCCTATATAATATGTATACAAAAATGAGAAGTTGTTTATTTCATTTAATTTTCGTTACCCCCGTCACAGAAAAATTCTCACCACTCGTGAATACATTCAAAACATAAATCTACTAATCATATATAAACAGCTACACCCTGAACAACCCATTTGTACATAATACAAAAATTCAAACAGCAATTTTAACAGAATTAACCGGCATGACTATTTCTAAACTCAGCAAGCGTGAAAACTGTATTTTGAAGGCAAATGAAACAAAATATAAATTCGCATTCATATAATTTATAGTAAACCTATATACATTTATTTATCCTTCTATTTTACTCATGGAACACCAATTCAATTACATACATCCAGGAAACAAAAAAAAGGAAATAATATTGTATTGTTATGTGAATGTAGTTGGTACCATGGCTTTTGTAAAATAACATCAATCATCTTGAATATAGAACGTCGAATCGCGTGTTTGAATCTATATAGATGAAATTTACATAAACCGGTCCTATTTTTTTCTTTTGGTAGTGACAATTTTTATTGCAATAGTAAGCTGGCAGTATTAATATTACGAGCAGCCAAGGAACTTCATTATTGTGATGTCACATTAAAATAAAAATAATATCGCGATTTCTTTTGTACACTTTGCTAATCAACCCTGCTATACATTAAAGAACAGCTGAAAGTAAAAAATCTATCAACTATCTACATTTTGTGCTCCCATTGAACACTAGCGCTATATCTAGGGACAGAGATACTCTTCCTTATCCTCATAGAAAACAAATAGAAATATGAATAAATTTTCTAAAGAACTTCATTAACAATTTATTTTTTCGCCAAAACCGTTTTTAAGAAATTAAAACCAAGGTTTTATATATAAATCGCAAGTTGAAGCAAAAGGTAGAGTACCGCTGATGTAGGGTGGAACGAGCCATTTTAGTCAATTCTACTCTTTAACATCTAACAGATTTTATAATATCTAAATGTTTACAGTTTCACCCTACATTTAATATTGGCACTGTTTTTATTTCAGTTAGCACCTTCAGAGTTGTTTGCATAACACAATAAGTTACTTTAATGTATGTTTCTATGAATGAGATTATTATATTCGCAACCTAATCCGCTTGTCTTACTTAGCGAATTCTTGTATTATTTTAGTATATTGATTGAGCACATAGAAAAAGATGAAACGAAAACTTATATTTTAATAAAATTGGAAACAAAAAAACTAAATTATAGAAAAACCGAACATACCCGAGAAAGACATAACACATTTATTTTTATTGTCCAAGGGAATGTCAAATACAACATTAATCGAAATCAGTATCACATTGTTAGCCAAATAGTTATGAACATTTCAATCGTCTCGAAAAACTGTAATTCACACAGGTAAACCGAGAATTTTCGCATAAAAACATTCGTTGTTCACTAATATTGTTATTTTTTAGAAAATATTATTAGAACAAGAGAATATAGTTTTTATCATAAGATTTGATTTTATTAGCACAATTTCTACAAATTGCAATTCATTTTTTTATTAGAGCTCTAGGCGGTATCGACACCAACTAACTCTTTTCGAACTCCATTTATCGAACGTCATTTTAATACATATAGATATTGGCATTTCGCTTACAAACAAAGAAATAAAAAGTTCTTTCACTTTTATACAAGAACACTTTGGGTCACTGAGTTTTCGCAGGTCATGTGTCAGCAGGCCTTTCATCGTGATGGTTCTGGTCCAATTCTTCTAGATTGTCGCTGGACGAATGGGTCATGTCGCTGAGTTCGTCGATTTGCTTTTGTTTTTTCCGAACGTTCCAGTGAAGGCACTCGGCTAGAGAGTCGAACCAGTCGGAGATTTGATCTTGTGCGCATATCGACGGCACAGGGTACACCGACGTCGTCACGTATAGACTGTGGAGGAGAATTACATGTTTTTCGATAAAAGAATAAATAAATGAATAGAGAATTTTGCAATACAGGCATAAACGTGTCGCTTGTCCGCAAGAATACTGTATTAACTCCAAAAAAACATTCCGAAAACGTACCTTTTCAGAAGAAGCGATTAAAAACGGTACTTTTTTATAATTATTTGTAAGGATTAGTCTATTGCTCTGTTTACCATTTTTTAGTCAACCAGTATCATCAAAAGTCTGTTAGTGCCAAATGACATTATTGTATTCTTGCGAGCAAGCCATGTTTCTTGAAGTAGTGAGAAAATAAATAACAATTTAAATAATTAAAATGGGTAAATTAGCCCCTTGCCAAAATAACTTTTATTATTTTTCATGTTATCTATTAAGTGGACAAAAAGATTATTATAACAACCAAGCAAGAGGGGTTTTTATTCTCACAATCACAACACAACCGTAACCACGTCTTTTGTACAAAATAGAGTAAAAAGTTTTACAAACGCCATGGAGTAGTCAACAAATGGAGTGCTTATAAGCTTAAAGATTGTCACCGCAAAATATATGTTAGTAACTCAAAAAATGAAGGGAACAGCCAATTTATTCATGATACTGAATTGATCCCATAAGTACTAAAAGTTCTTTATATTCACGAGTACTTTCCTCAACCAAAAAAAGAAAATGAATTTAAAATATCCCTGTTGGACTACTTCGTGGTTTCTGAAATAACAACTTTGATCTAGACAGTGTCAAATATCATCCATTTTGTACAAGAACCGTTGATGACATATTAAAACACACAAACATGACATAACATCATGCCTGTATAAGAATAAAGGAGAAATAGTTTTAGGCAGAGATGAACACAACATACTTAAATAAACGACGACATGCATTATGATATAATAAAGATAGGGCCGGCCGAACGTTAACCTCTTGTATTTATGGAGCATTAGCGTTACTTTTTGGAACTGAAATATGTCTTTGTGACGTAATCTTTCAATAGAGATCGATAGGATTAAAAAAAAAAATTTAAAATCGAACTACGCATGCCGTACCAAAGTTACATCGCGTAACCGGTAGGTGCGGCTTGCCGACCGCTTCCAAAGACCATTGTACCAGTTTTTGGAACCAGAAAAACTTACGGTCAGCCCTGACCTTACTTATGTCAATGGATATTATGGTATCTACTTACAACTAAATGGGGATAATGTTAAACCATGATTACTTTTCACATGCAAAGCAGAAGCGATAAAGCAAATTAACTTAAAAAATAAATATTTTTTTTTACATAAATACATTTTATATGCTAATAATACTTTTAAGTCCTAATAAACTTTATTGACTAAAAAAAAAAATTGTAGATATTTAAGTATAAACCTTCACCAGATAAAAAGCAAATAAAATCTAACTGTTCCCGCTTCAACGCAGACTTCGATGTTTATGGTAAGAGAAATAGTCTATGACTAATGAACCTCACTTTATGTATACGATTTAAAGCATAGATAGGTGACGGCATTTTAAACATTCACGCCAAGAATCAATTTCGAGTTGAGTTCGCTTTTCTCCATAAATTAAAACTGACGGTATAATATTTTTTTTACTGTGTATAGCAACACAAAGTCCTGATTGGGTCGCGGACAATATTGTTTAACTTCTTTTGGCAATAGTATTTTTTTCTTTGCAAGTCAAACACCAAGTTCTAATGAGACACAAGTAATAACACAAGGGCTAATACAAATTATGTAAGGCATTTTCCTTACATATTTTGTCCATTCAAGAACCCCAAAGTAAATCCTCCATTATCTATCTACTCCTTGGCATGCCGTCCCCATGTGTAGTGTAATGACTAATGATACGAGTGATGTCCTGTTACCTATCGCCGGGCCTGAGGGTGACCTGCGAGCGGCCGTCGAACGAGACACTGGCCGCACAACGCGCCTCTAGCGTGGGCGTTATCTGAAACAAGCCCTCAGAGCTCAGCTCAATGCTATAACAAAAGTATGCCTATCTTGGACCTAGTTATATATTTTTGGAGGGAATGATGATTTCTGGGAAGTTTGATCTTTGAATTTTGGAGTAAGAGGGAACTCAAAAAGGGAATTTCAGCAGCAATTAAGATCAAATCTATTTCAATACGACTTTTAATGTTCGATATACGTATAGATACTTATTGATTTGAATCAAATTGGACGTTGAATAGGTTTTACATATCGCAATTGTAAAGTTGATAGAAACGGGTGAGTTAACCCTAGTGTAGTTTGTCCCTATTATAGTTACGCATGTCTGTCTGATGATTATGTTTAAAAAATCTTACTAGTCGTACACTCATCATCATTTAATAATGATGCCAGGAAACAAAGTCAGGAAAATGATGGTGATTCATCATCATATTCCTTCCTGGCTTTGTCCCATGTTACTTGGGGTCAGCGCAACACATTTTCGTCTTTCATTCTGTCAATAGTTTAAATATAATATTGAAATAAATGCAGCTTCACACCTAGCAACTCTAAATACATATTGTTACTTTAACGATACAACATAATTCACCTAGACAAGGTTATTACAAACCGAATAAGTACAACATGCACATACTGTGCGTTCCAAATGAGAATAGGATCGATTGCCATGTTGTGACGTCACAACATGGCAATCGATCCTATTTTCATTTGGAACGCATTGTAGGTAACTATACACAACATATAGGTACTATGTTCTAAGCATATAGCGGCGTGCGTAGCGTTACGAGGTAGGCAGAGTGGGATACCTATCGCCGTGCTGCAACGCTTGGCGGTTGCGACCGTCGAACGAGACCCACATGGCGTTTCTCGCTTCCGGGGACAGTGCGATCTAGAATATAGCTTTACATTAACTGTAGGAAATATTGAAGTAGGTATGCACTCACTACCTATGGCGGAATTTTAGGGGAAATCTGTGAAAGAAGTGTTTAAGAATGTTAAAACGAATGTGTTTTTTATTAATGTAGAAATCATCACTTTACAATAAAAATCTGTTTTCCGTTGCTACATAACAAACTACCATTAAAATATGTGTTGTTTACGGTCTTACTACCAATATGTTTCGGGGTGGCTGGAACAATTAATGTTCAATGCATAAAAGAAATTGATATTTCTTCTGCTCTTTTTTTTTAAATATAATATTTTTTTATAAGATACATTAATATATAATCTTGTTTCGATTGTCTGTTGTGTACTTATATAATTAAAGTTGAAAATCCCTTGCATGTTATAGAGCGACAAGGTATACTTTTCTATGAGACAATTGGATAGTTTCAAACACAATGAAGTTTCAGTGTTGTCAAATGAGGTTGACAATTTTTTTTAAACAGTAATAAATAAAAAAAATAAGTCCTTGTTCAACTCCCAAATTCAAACCTTCCCGAAACAAATGTAAAACCGAAAACAAGCATAAAATAAAACCCATATTTACCTTAAGCTCCACTCCAGCAGGGACCACGATAGGCCTGAAGGACAGGGAGTGTGGGCAGATGGGCGTGACCATGATGGCCGGCACGGACGGGTGGATCATACTCGCGCCCGCGGCCACCGCGTACGCCGTGCTGCCCGTCGGCGTCGACACTATTAGGCCTGGAGGACAATATTGTTACGCCATGAAACTTGTGAGCAGAGTGGCGTCAAACAAGAGACTAATATAAATATGTACTATAGCGGTCATTTCTGCCTGAACACTTAAAAACAATTCGCTGAAATCCTGCGGCGCGGCACCAAACCAAACTCTTTTAAAGTTTTCGTTTCGAGTGCAAGCAAAAATGAACTTAGCGGTGGTCAAACGAGGAAGTGTCTTTGATGGTACATATCTGTAGATTGATGGTCGGAATAAATTTTTTATTATTATAAATCTTACCATCGCCTTGCACGGAGGTGATATGCTTCCCATCCAGGAACAGATCAATGTTGGAGAGGTACGGCGAGGGTCCTCGGTCCACCACAACCTCGTTCAGCACCAGGATGGTGGTGGGTTTCTTCTTCTCCTTGCCGTCTTTGTCATCGCGACTCTTGCGTAGTACCACGCATTGGAGACGCGATCGTAACGTTAAGGCTGCGTGGCCTGGAAGATATGGGAAAGAAAGACTTATTTATATCACACTAATATTAAAAAGGTTACTACTTCACGCTCGAGCAGATTTGTATTTTTATATTTTTGTTTGTAATGAAGCTCAAAAACTACTAGACCGATTTTGAAAATTCTTTTACCTGTAGAATAGTAGAATGCTCTTTTATCAATGAGTGGCATGGGCAACTACTATTTACGACAAGCAGGCAGGGTCGAAGCCTGCTGGGGTCAAGAGCCGTTTTCTGAGAGGAAGGCTCAGCCCTGGCACTATAGGCAACGAAGGAACGGGGTAGGTTTTTAGTCAGTAAGAGTCTGACACTACTTCCCGCTCCACCCAAGGGCGGGATTTGTCATAGGATGATTTTACCTACCATAAAAAAAAAAACTACTATTTGCTACTTTTCTGTGGGCGAAGCCGCTGGCTTACGCTGGCGATTAAGTTATAAATACAATGGGAATGAGACTTGAATCACACCAGAATCAATGTTTAATGTTCCCAGAAGTGGGAAAAATGTGTAAAGTGGGAAAAATAAATATTCAGAGGGGAAGAAAGGCTAGAATGTCATTACTATACAAGATATTTTTTTATAAGGAGATTTGAGTTGTCTCGCTGATGAGGCACATCATACTACTATACTACATCTTGTAGAAGAACTTAATACAGAAAACTGGAATTTAATTATAATTCTTTCTTTCTTTCTTTCAATGTGACTGGTACAACTCTTTTTCTCGAATCGATGGCAACTCGCTAAACTGTTTGGGCCAAATAGGTGGCTACGTGAACTGAAGCATCAGTGGCGCTCGTTAAATCCTTCAAAGTGCAGGTTTATGGGCAGTTTGGCACTCCAACATGTGGCTCATGGTTCAGTCGGTTCCCTAAGTTACCTAACCCACCTCCTTTGAAAAACTATTAGAGGGCTGGCTCAGGTAACTTAAGGCACCGACCACAGATGTAGATAGACATAGATAACGCAAGCATCACGATCTGTATGAAAACCAAGCGTGCCATTTTTTGACTACCTATTATGACGTCACAAGCACTATTTAGTGAAGACGCCGCCGCGTACGGCGTCCCCCTCGCTCCACCCCCACACCAACAGCACAATTAACCATTTTTATATTTTTAACTGCATCCGACTAGCGCTGTACTCCGATGCAGACTGAGCGCGAAAGTGACCACTTACGATTTTTGTACGTAAGCTAGGCACGCGAAGTAGTTGCTCTTGCGTTATCTAGGTATATCTATATCTGTGGCACCGACGCTACAACTCTTAAGTCAGTCAATCTTTAGTAAGATCTGCTACACCAAAATTATTAATTATTGTTAAGTAGACATATTTAACTAAGAGTATTTACCTTCTAAAACGTTCATGACTTGGTCCTGGAAGTTGTTGAACTCGAAAGGCGTGAGGAACCCGAGCGAGCCCAAGTGGAATGCCATCACAGGAGGAACTGATTGCTGGAAACAAAGAGACACGGAATAAAATACGCTTTGCCTTTAGTGTGCAAGTTTGACACTGAAAGAGAATTTGATGACTCTTATTGGATACTTGAAATATTTTAGTGCATCCAGTGGAGTTCACTTTACTGTTGTAGAGGTATGCGGAGGAGAGTGTAAACTCTCATCATCTTAGTTGAAAAGGAAGGGTTCTCCGACCAAATGGGTGTCGTGGCTAGTCCAGCCCTATAGTTGATTTCGGACTGTTTGTTGAATATGTCACCATCAGGAAAGACAGACTCCGGCAGGGAATCCCCGTGCCTCTCGATAGCCTCACTCCAGATGTGGATGGCATACGCTAGATCACCAGTTGACCGAATTCAGCGAAAGCCGTCTGTTGAATCCGTTGGAAATGTCGCGGGGAACAGTAGTGCGGTGCCAAGCTTTTACGCTGGAATGCGCGACAACTCCAGCGAATTCAGGCGTCATGAGGTGGAATTGACGCTTCCATTCTATTCCATTCTGCGGCGGTATAAAATGAGCCTTAGGTTTATCTATTAAATTTTACCTGGAACAGCGAGCTAGCATGCAGCAGCGTGCCATCTCCACCCAAACAGATGATGAAGTCGATCTTGTCGGTCAGATCATCAGTGCCAGCCCTGAAGGTCATCAGCCTCTCCTTGATTGAAGAGAAGTCTCCATACTCAGCCAGTAACCTGTCGTCCAAGACTGCTGCTTCCACGAAAACTACCATGCTTTTGTCCTGGAATCAATTATATTAATATATCGTTAGACACGTGTAACTATATAATTCTCTCTGAAATTCTGGACAAATTAGAAGTTGGAGAGTGTCATGATATAGTCTTGATTTCGAATTGTTGTTAATAGGTCTGCTGAATTAAAAAAAGGTTTTACTATTGCAATTGTGATATCTAGCAGGGAATTTGGAATTGTGCCCGCTTAAAGACAATAGGTTGGCTCCATGTTACATAAGGTAGATATTATTAAATAAAATGAAACCTAGACTTTTAACTAAAATTCAGTCGAATCTGTTTAAAATTGCAAGTATTTTTTTGTCAGTCTCAGGATTTCGACTTCGTCTTTGTCTCTGAAATCGGCCCCCTAGTGGAATGAACGGGAAACCTTTATGATCTTTTCCCGATCTTCCCACCTATGCCGGTGGGACGAACGACTTTTTTTATTTTACATTGTATTCCAATGGCCACAAAATAATATTAGACTAGTTGTTTTTAGGTGAGAAAGAATTAAATCACGAAAAAAAAATCTTGTTAGGCAGTATAAAGTTTGCCGGGTCAGCTAGTTTTAAAATAAATATCAGTCATTACAGAACAAGATAATCAAAATCTCTTAACCTTATTCATTGGTCAATGGTGTAAAACCAGGGGCGTAGCTACCGCCGTATCTGCCGTATCAATTATACGGGGCCCTCGCGCTACAGGGGCTCCGGAATAGGCAAAAAATCCACAACCGTCTCGTAGGGTATCCAAGCATTTGTAAAAAAAATTACTATTTTTTATATAGATACGGGGCCCGTTGGGACTAGCTACGCCACTGTGTAAAATGTTAACTAGTTAAAATTACTATCATTTACATTGTTATATTAACATTCTTATAATATGTCAGTGGTGTTTACATGAATAAAATTAATGGACATACGTCGTTCATACGTTTATATAGAAGTTGTTATTGGCAGACAATCAAATTCTGCTGAATCCATCAGATGCATAATTCATTAGAACACATACACGTGTCCATAGCCAAGAGATAGAAGAGACTTCAATTACTTATTCCGACTCAGGTGTAAACATATTATTTTTGACATATTAGGACAATCGCGATGGTAGCAGAAACATGGCAAAGGAAAATGGATTGTGTGAGGAGTGATGTGAATGAAAAGGGAGTTAGTGAGTCTGGTCTAGAGTGACGGGTGACAGGATAACATAGGACTGGGCAGGAAGAAGAAGACAATAGATATCTCTAAACTACTCGTACTTCTAGAATCTAATATCTTCTTACAGTACGTTCGACGGTTCTTGGCGCGCCTGAAGTTAGGCTCTGAGAACTTTAGTGCTCAAAATAAGCGCGTCAAATAAATGATTTATAAAAATAAATGCCAATAACAGTTGTTAGCAGCAATAACAACTGCTATTGGCATTTATATTTTCAAACCATTTATTTTTTTACGAGTGCACAAGCACTAAAGTTCGCAGAGCCTAACTTCAGGTGCGCCAAGAACCGTCGAATGAACTGTACTTGAGATTTAGACACGGCCATTTATGTCGCAAAAAACGTATTTTTCGACACTCTCAAGGGAATCAAAATTCATAGGGCCTAGAACCCTGACATTTGGCATAAAGCAAGGTTTTATAGCACAAAATATAGGAATAAATCTGTCAAAAATATCTATATATATCAAGTCCGAGTCCGACTCGCTCTTGCCCAGTTTTTCAATAATATCTTTGAAACTAGGGATCTAGCTCGTTTTTTCTAACTTTCCATTTAAGATTGTACAGAAGTTCCATTTCTGATTTCATCATCATCGTTTCAGGCGAAAGACGTCCACTGTTGTACATAGGCCTCCCCCAAGCGTCGTCACAACGACCGGACCTGTGCGTCTCGCATCCATCGGATTCTCGTGACCCTGACCAGGTCATGGGTCCACCTTGTGGGAGGCCTTCCAACGCTGAGTCTTCCGGTATGGGTCGCCACTTCAGAATCTGATTATAATTTACTTTACTAAATACGTGTGCGATCCCCCCTTATCCATATTCAATTTACCTCTGTGTCATACGTGACATTCTGGAACAAACTGGTAATTTCTTTGAAACATTGCGCTCATTCCCGTTACCACAACAATGGCCGACACTAATTAACATTGTATGAAGTTCGATCAATAATCGCATGACGCGCCATGTGGCCGGTTTTTATCGTTTATGATTCAATTTGATCTATTATATCCACCGGTGACTGATAATTTACGTCTCTGAATATTTGATGTGCGGTTTCAAATTCATATCAATCAATATATAATCGATTGGTCTCTCTACATGATAGAAGATTCAGTAAAAAATTGTGACGAAAATAATCACATTCCTTCATATGGTCTTCAAAATGTATAGTCATATACCTACATGATATTTATGCTTTTATAAACTAAAGTATGTAAGCAAAATCTTCAAGGCAAGAGTGAAAAGGTTTGTTTTAGGTGGCAAACATCAAATGACGTGTCCCGCTTTAGGTTGGAGCGAGAGAGCATGTCAAACATTTATGGTTTCAAATATTTATTTTTTTCAAAAGATTTACAATCACTTACTAAGAAAATACAATATTAATACTTGAGTAGAATGTAACTTAAGCCGATTTGCGTAGTAGGTAATTAAGCCGATTTGCGTAGTAGGTAAGTTATTACAACAAACTATAAATAATATGAAACACAATTAGTACGACTTACTGACTAATTCCACCTGTGTCCTTTAGTTGCCCTTTGCATTCCACGGTTACAGTAACTCTTTCAAATATTCCCGCGGCTTTAGCGGGTATTGGGCCTACTGTGCCCCTACGGCTTTACTGATATCTCTGGCTAGAGTGAGTAGCTTCCATCAACAGCTACATCATCGCTTACCATCAGATGAGAAACTGGTCAAACGTGAGTTAGTAAATTATAAATACTTAGTTAGGTAAATATTTTCAGTTTGAAAAATATTATGAATAGGGTTATAATTTTCTTTTTCTAAGTATTTTTAATTTATAATATGATTTTGAGAGGCATGAATCAATGCTGTGTCTTTCATTCTGTAAAATTGGCGGGATACAGAAAGACTAGAGGGTTGGTTCGTTTTTTGCCCAATAATAATAATAGAATATTTCACAACTATCACTCAACGCCGTCTAGACCCAAGCTAAGCAGAGCTTGTGTTATGAGTAACTACTAGACAACTGATAAACATACTTATACGAGTATATTTCTAAATACATACATATTATAGATAATTACATCCAGACACAGAACAAATGATCGTGCTCATCACACATTATTTGTCCTAGGTGGGAATCGAATTATCGTACCCACGACCTCCGGCATAGTAGTCGGGGCCTCTAACCACTAGACCAACAGGCCAGTCAGTATATAGATTGACTGGTAATTAGTGAACGATACTTAAACACGTGATTGTAGTCATGGTAACAAACAACTTTTATTATTGGATTACAGTCAAGTGCAAGATTATAAAAAATTATATTTACGAGTATGTTGGCCTAACTGGTCAAAATGTACGGAACTTGGCTGATTTTTTCGGGATTTCAGATTTGGTCCTATAAAGTCCCCAAAGAGTGTTAATAAGCATTTTTTTTTAATAAAAAATGATCTCTAAAGTAGACTAAGATAACGATGAAGATAAAACTAAAAAAACTGCGCTGATTGAATATAACATGTCATTGCCGTGTCGATTATAGCTTGCAGTTCCGCTCTTTGGGTTAGGGAAAATGGCGTGACGGCAGACGCATACCGAGACAAAACCAAGTAGATAATAATAAAGAAGAAAGTTTACATTGTCTTGGAAAATGTTCTAATAGGCTATTAGATAGTATAAAAATTAGATTCATATTTATTCCCATCCTAATAGATTTTGAGTTTTAAAAGCGATTTTTAACAAAATAAATACTTATGGAAACTAATTTCGTACATGCGTAAATTTTTCGAGTTTCTCGAGTTTTACTAACGAACAGCTATTCATTTTTTTATATATAACTAGCGACCCGTCCCAGCTTCGGACGGGTGCAATGGTGATATTAAACATAAATCTTCCTCTTAAATCACTCTATCTATTAAAAAAACCGTATCAAAATCCGTTGCGTAGTTTTAAAGATAAGCATACACGGGGACAGACAGCGGGAAGCGACTTTGTTATCAAGCAATCGCAACTCTGATGAAGCAATTTTAATGTTTCCCGAAAAGACAAAAGTCATTTTTTTTTCTTAATTATTTCACTAAATTGATGTTAATCAAAGTCAGCGCGGCTTTAGAACGCAAAAAGCAAGTGAATAAACACGGGTGGGTTTTAGTCAGTACAAATCTGTCATTCCCTTGAGTCTCGCTCTAGCCAGAGCGGGAGAAGTTATTTAATGATCACCACCCTAAAAATAACGTTTTTTTCTTCAAAAATATAATTTGCAAATCATCCTTGCTTTGTCTTGTCATGCCAATTTGTACAATTTGTTTTTAGTTACCTATTTGCATACCAGTAGGTATGTACTTAAGTTTAAAGTCTATATAATTAAGTAGGTATGTTTAGTATATTATTGTTTTACAGTGGTCATAAAACGACACGCTTAAATATGTTTTGCTTGTGCAAGATAATTAAAAAACTATAAACCAAATGGTACCTATTACATTAGGAAAACAATTTCTTCAACTTTCAACAACCGCTGCAACAAAATGATTTTTTAAATAGTATAAACTTGTGCTTGACTGCGATCCCACCTGATGGTAAGCAGTGATGCAATCGATGATGGTGAATCACACTAGTTTATTAGGAATCTGAATAGGTTCTTAATAAACTTGACTGGCCTGTTGGTCTAGTGGTTAGTGGCCCTGACTGCTATACCGGAGGTCGTGGGTTCGATTCTCGCTCAGGACAAATGTTTGTGTGATGAGCACGATCATTTGTTGTGTGTCGGGGTGTAATCTATCTACGAGTATATTATGTATGTATTCAGAAATATATAAGTATGTTTATCAGTTGTCTAGTGCCCATAACACAAGCTCTGCTTAGCTTGGGACTAGACGGCGTTGTGTGATAGTAGTGGATAAAAAAAAAAATACTAGCCTTGAAGACACCTGAATTACAAATCGGACGGGAAGACCGCTGCAGGTAAATCGTTCCAGTTCTTCGATGTATATCGTATAAACGACGAGGCGAAACGCTTAGTCCAGCATTGTGTTTGCAGAAAAGTTTCCTTTTTAAAGCATTGACACTGGCGATCGAATTTTCCAGAGTTACAGTGTACTTTGTAACAAACACACGACAGGAATTGATCAATGAACTAGTGCTATTTATCTTTTAAATCAGTTATCAAGTTCTATTAATATAAACACAAATGTTTGTTTTTGTAACGTCATCACGCCAGATTCATGTGGAGTTCAATGATTAAGAAGTCTAACCTACTGATTTCTGCCTAGTACCTAAATGGACTTTGAATTAAGGTTTATTTCATCACTACATAGTATAAAACAAAGTCGCTTCCCGCTGTCTGTTCCTATGTATGTTTAGATCTTTATAACTACGCAACGGATTTTGATGCGGTTTTTTTTATAGATAGAGTGATTCAAGAGGAAGGCTTATATGTATAATACATGCATAATCACCATTGCACACGTACGAAGCTGGGTCGGATCGCTAGTTACATTTAATCAACGGTGATAATCCCGTTTAGTCGCACATATGCTTTAATATACGAAAGCGAGCCTGCGGTTGGCGCAGAGCTGTCAAAATGAATTTTGCTATAATACAATTTTCGATTAAGATCTTTTGATCCCTTTCAATGTTGTTGAGCCTGGAGAACTGTCGTTACGTCAGTTTTCCTCTGCGACTAACATAATCGGAAAGACTTATTGTAATACAGATCCGGCTCGAAGGACCATATTTATTTTTTCTTAATTAATTAGGTCATTCCGATAAATACTTTTTATTTTAAATATTGACCAGAAGAAAATGACAATGACGACTCTCTATTTTTTAGTTTAGGGTCGCTGTCTCTTAGTTTCTCAGGACCAAGTCTATGTCCTACATCTGCTCACACATTTTTTTTCCGAATATAAACTCAACTTACATGAACCAGCCAGTGCACCAGCTGCACGAAGGGAGCCAGGATGCCAGCGTCGTGCACCTTCTTGATGACCAGCACTGTCAGCGGCGGCTTGTACCATGTTAGCCGCTGCGACGCTGGGTCCTGGATCTGCCTGTAATTTTAGAAATAATACTTTAATATTCATGTTAAAAAGCTCCAATGCTGGATCAATATAAATTGTTGAAAGGTCTCTATTAAAGACGTTAGACGTGTTTATCTTGAATAATTTCAAAGGGTAGTTTAACAAATTTCAAATATGTTTGAAAGATTCCAGTCTTGCAAAGTCAAACTGTTTGTAAAAAAATAATATATTATTTTGTAATAGAACAAGGAAGGAAACTCTTGACTTCCTAGTTCTAAACATTTCAGTACATATTATTCATTATCAGACAATTTTCGTTCATTTTTGACGTATCTTATTATTAATAGTCAACCTTGATTATTTATTATTAACTGGAACCATAGTGAAAAAAGTGATAAATAATAATGTGATTTAACGTGAAGGTAAATTTAAAAAAAAAAAAAAATTGTAAGTAAAATGCTAAGGCCGCTGCTCTATTGTTCTCAAACAATCGAATGTATTGACAGAAATCAAGACCAAAAAACAGTTTTATTAATAAAAAGCGTACTACTGGTTGAAATAAATGTAGCAAAGATAATTCAATTACGTATAGTTAAACCAAATATTGAGTTAAAATTCAGATACAATTTCAGATTTTAGAATCCTTGCGCGTTTGTCGCGGGTTCGATTCCCGTATGGAACAAATGGGTATTTGTATGATCTAGTTAGTTGTTACGGGTCTTGTGCATGTAAGTTTACATATTTGTGAAGGCACCGACAATACAGGAGGAAAGGTCACAGCTCATTAGAGCCATCCGGCGACGTTTATTGGTGATGATGCGGCGTCCACCCGTGGACCACCTGTCGACAAACTGTGGCCGCCATGCGAGGAGGAGGTGCAGGGTAGGTGCCAAGTGGCTCTAATGAGCAGTTTTATTTTGGAAAAAACATTAGCGCAATGACCAGACTTCTCACAGTGGAATCTCGTCACTGCGCTAGCTCGGTTAGTTATGACGTAACTTTTCACCATTAATATCTGGATGATACTCACATAACCATAGCAGAGTTTTTCATTATCCTTCCGCATGGTCCAAACTGCTGTATTGGTGAGGGTGCGTTCAGGGACCGCGTCCTTCTGCAAAATAATGAAACAGGCCGTTATAAATAAATAATAAATGATCATCATCATCATATCACCATCACTTCAACGTACACTGAAAAAGACGTACACTGTTGGACATAGGCCTCCTCATTATAAAATAATAATTGATATTTATTTTGCAAATAGGTTTTAAAAAAAACTTTTTCACATCGATTTCTTTCTTCATTTTAAACTAGGTGAGGCCGGTGTTTCCTAGCTGACTACCCTGAGAAGAAACACCGAAACAAACTCAGGGGTCAAAGTCTCTTTTGAAATACATACAGTAACCAGATCAGATGGTATTTTAAGGAAAGAACCATACAGATTTTAGTTGACCTATCCAGTCAGTACGGAGAACTTCTTAATAGTCCTGTTAGTTGAGCACTAAGCATTTGTCAGTATTCGTGTAGCTCAACTAACAGGACTATTAAGAAGTTCAACGATTTGAACGTGAATATGCATGTATGCTAATCTAAAGACTATTCTAATGTAACTACTGTATATTATAATAACACAATTTACATGTAATCAGAAAACTCTAGATTGTTAAATACGTCTGGACAATTGTATAAGTAGACATTGACGCTCAGTTTTTAAAACGAAAATCAGAACATAAATGGGATCAAGATTTCAAGAGCATTAAATTACAATTTTTGGGTTTCGGTGTATGAATATTATTAATGGTCCATCGAGTCACTTAGAAAGCGTTTCATTTTGTAAGTATATATTTAAATTATTGATAGGCTCGCATTTGACCATTATCTATTCTCACCATATATTATTTAGACATAACTTAAAAATACCCTTTTTCTGAAAATCGAATAAAAAATGGTAATAAAATAGAACAGCAATTAATATTTCGAATATTTGTATGAGGAGAAGAGTGGTCGCGTAGCGAACATCTATCTATCTCTTTTCTACGTGCGTAACCTAATGGTGGTGATGTCATATTGCAGGGTGCATCCTTATTCTTTTGCTTGACATCCCTACCACCAGATTTCAAAAGTTTCTAAATTATGGATTTGAAAAATTCGTTTTTTAATAGAAAAGTTATTTTTTTTTTATATAAATAACACTGGCCAAGGAAAAAAAAATCTTAAAACTTTTTAACTAATTTATCTAATTCCTATGTATTTTTGGGTGCTCAAACCGCATTTAATATTAGTTTTTTTATCACTCACAATTCTCACATAATATGACATCCCTTGTAATTTTAATAATAAAGAGAAAATCGATACATGAAAATTAAAAATAAAGCTTTTTTTATTGCTTTACAATTTTTACTACGAACAATATTGAATTATTATTTTTGCTAACAAAAAGTGCTTATTTTTTTGCACAAAAATTTTTTAAAACCACGATTAGCCATTTTATAGTACGAATAAAACACGTCTCAAGGTTAAACACTGCTATGCAAGGATCTATCAAGTCAACCTAGAGAAAACAAACAGCCGTGCAATTTATAAGAACTACCCACCAAATAACATTTGATTTTATTACCAACCTTATAACACTAAAATATATAGCCAATTTAATTAATTTAAATTATTAAAAATAGATATAAATTTGACTTTATTAAATTAAATGTGGGTGATACAACTTTTTCATTATTTTTTTCGGAATCAGTCCATCGAATAACATAAAGAACAAATAAAATTTTGAAAACGCTTTTTCATCGTTGGCCTGTGTAATTAAAAGAAAATAAGTCACGTACCCAATTATGACGTGTTATTGATGTATGTATAAACTGTTGTTTTAATGAAAACACTAAGCATTCACGATATACTTCGACTATATATACGATATAGGCTTAGTGACGTCGGTATGACAAAATCACACGTGAAATAAACGTGACAAAACTATTAAATGAAAAAAAAAAAAACTAGTAAATAAAAGCGACCTCTAGAATCAAGTTGTCGTGAATATTCAACATAAATTTGAAATATTACGCGGATACTACTTGTTGGTTCACTTTTGCGTATAATTGATTTCCTTAGTAATGTATTTATGAAAATAAATACTACTTAGTAAGGCTTTCGCAAAAAATTAAGTCTAGTAAACATACTTATGTTTATTGCGTTTAAAATTAATTCTTTATGAGATACTAGCTGCTGCCAGCGGCTTCGCCTGCATGATAGTAGAAAATAAATAGCCTATGTTACTCAGTGAAGATGTAGCTTTCAAATGGTGAAAGAATTTTTAAAATCGGTCCAGAAGTTTTTGAGTTAAATCGAAATATACAAAAAAACAAAAAATGGAATTTTTTCCTCTTTATAATATTAGTTTATGATTATCCCACTTATCACTATCTCACTTGATGGTAAGCGGTGATGTGGTCGACGATGGAGTACGCTTGCCTAGAAATATCCTATGCACTCTTAACTAATAGTCTCCTAGGTTCAAGCTATCAGGAAATAAAGGCTCCGGCAGGGATATCCACTCCTTAGCTGTACGCACAATATTATGTTTATTAATATTTAATATTATTATTTTTTTAATTTCACACAGGTCTACTACTGCATGGGCACTTATAACACGTCAGAAGCTAGTACGCGGTTCCAATTGGGCATTTCCTATGGAGAGGTACCGGCAAGAAACTCCACGGCTTCTCTTTTAAAAAAATATATTGTCACTGCTGTTGTTTTTGGTCCTTTTAGTATCAGGTTACTAAGGTTTTTAAATATCTTAGTCATTTCCTAGTGAAAATTCTGTTGTTTAATTTTCCAATGCCAGTAAAATGTTCTAGCATAACACATGAGCTATAACCTCTCTTTTCTTTAATAAATTTATTCTTATCCAGTGCCCCAGTTGGAATTTTAAAGAGTTGATATTGTCTGCTTGAATAACTGGTTACGTATTCATAAAATAAAAGTGCATTAATATCATCTGCTGGTATAAAGTACCTGGTTACTCATAAAATAACAAGATCATACTATTTAATTGAAATGGTCTTTTCATCCGCAAAGTTACATTCCGACCTTAAGGTCGCAGCAACTTTTGCTCATGGCGGGAATGTGACCGGTTATTTTGTGTCATCATTGCTTTCGTAAATATTATAAATACTCAAATTATAATCTTATTTTTTGTGCAGTTGTTGTGGACAAATAAAAAGGCAAAATAAATCACCATCAAGAGTAGAAATCGGTTGTTAATGTTACCTACAGTTTTTCAATTTCAACAAAAACATTAATAAAGAACTTTAATGTTTCTACAGTTCATTATTAGATCGTTAAATTTGTTTTAATATAAATAAGAATTATATTTTGAACAAATCAAAGGTCAAATGGCCAGCAAAGGAATATGACAGATAGGCAACCGGAACAGAATAGGGAGGCCGTTGGCCAGGAAGGTCAATCGCTATTTTGGCTCAACTTCTATGCCGCGCTATGCTAGTTGGGTCTTGGGCGTGAACACAAATAAACAACAGCTACTTACAATAACGGAGTTTTTTTTTTAAATCAAAGCACAAGTAGGTAAATAAATATTAATCAACTATACCTGAACATATATCGGTATTATAATTCCATTGAAGAGCCGTACGTTTGTCACGATGGAGTCAAAATAACGAACTAAATACACAGACAACTACGGCAGTACTACACTTATGTTAATTTATTTAATTCATATACAGGCAGTTCTCATTTGTTATGTATGCTTAAAAAAAAAGACTACAGGAGGAAATCGCAAGCTTTATAATAAGTAATCCACTGCATTAATCAAAATTAGAAATGATGTGTGAATGTGTTCAAAACATAATACAGCTAATTTAGTAAAATAAAAAAATCACGAAGATGCCTCTAAAAATAACTTTTATTGCTTAAAAACCGGACTAATATACGTGCTATCATTCTTATTGTTTGTCAGATATTTTACAAACAACATTTTACCGATATAATGTTTTAATTTTACAATCAAATCTCTACATTTTTAGTAAATCGCTAAAATGCCTCATGTTTTGCAAGCATCACGCAAGCATTGTCTTTTTGCATCTCTTTCTTTTGTATGCTATCCGAGAGTGATCGCGCTTTAGGTCTTGTAGTCCTCTTAATTTCATGCTTAAATTTAAAAACCAGTTTAATTATTTTGTAGCTTAATTTACATGTCGCGTAAATTCCAAGTCATTAATTTAATATAAGAAAATTAAATTTCGTTGTTTTTGTCGTTTAAATAAATCTAAAAAACCTTAGCCACTTGCTAGTCGAACACAAGTTTTATAAAAACATTGTTATGTGTAAATTTTCAGTATTAAATTAACATGGTGCTAATAAAAAGTTTGTAGCATTCCAGCTAAAATATCGTCAATGATATTATTATCTATTTTGTAAAGATCTGCTTAAATAAATGCTAACGCATAATGTCAGAGTTTACCATTTTTAGCATTGATTGTTATTTTTATATCTTGAACAAAAGCACTTGTGTTATAATAATAACTTAAACAACTTGAACGTATCTGAAGTTTTTCACACACGCGCATAATAAAATTTAACAAGTGTCAATATTGTTATCTTTGATATCTAAGTACATTTCCTCATTCAAAGATAATATAAATAAAAACATTGATTGTTTGCTAATTTTAAAATAACTTAATTAGAATCTCTTTTAATTTTAATGAATCAAGTCGGATTTTTTTATGTTAAATAAAAAAATATTAGTCTATTTAGAAATATTTTTTTTTAGTTAGCCTATACTTTCCCACTGCTGGGCAAAGGCCTCCCCAATTCCTTCCAGGTATTTTTCTCTCGGGCCACCTCGAAACAGCTCTTGCGGTAGGCGTCCAGGTCGTCTCGCCACTTCTTCCCAGGTCGACCTCGGCGGCGTCGTCCATAATTGTTTTATTCAAGATAATTTTTTGTTGCATGTTTTATTTTTAAACACGCTGTACAATATTTAAATATGTATAAATACGAAACTTTATGCACAAGAACTAAAGTATTAACCTTATTGACATTGGTAATGAGCAAAACATGACAGTCAGCACGACGACGTCTTCAAAAACATTAACGAAGGGAAAAAATACCATAAAAAAGTGTGTACCTCTACTTACATGGTCGCTCATAACAGCTTGTCTCTATACCATTAAAGGAGGAACAAAAGCCTAGCGTAATTAATGAAACAATGAAATAAAAAAAACAGGAAAACCAAGGTTACATAGCGAAGAAGAATCCCCAAACTTAAGTGGCAATGGGCAGGGCACATTGCTCGCAGAACGGGGCCGTTTGGGCCGAAAGTTTCTGAAATGTCGACCATGTACCGGAAGACATATCGTTGGAAGGCCTCCTACAAGGTGGACCGATGATCTGGTAAGGGTTGAGGGAATCCGATGGATGCGAGATGCACAGGATCATTCATTGTGACGACATTTAGGTGAGGCCTATGTCCAACAGCGGATGTCTTTCGGCTGAAATGATGATGATGAGAAGAAAAAAAAGCATTCGACCTGACTGAATAAATTGCAAGTTTAGATCGTTCTTTCAGAAGAAGTATCTTTAGTGAAGTTTTTTCGTGTTTGTTTAGGTTGCTGTGCCTTTATGTGTTTTTGTGTATGTATATGTATATTTTATAATATGAGTATAATGATACGAAATAAAGAAATTTGAATAATTTAAAGCAGATGCATCGAAAACGAATTGAAATTGAAAGACAGACAGATATTGGCTTATGGGTTACATCCATCCTTATTTTTCTGAACTGCCTTCAGTTATAATTATTTTCGATCTTGCCTGTCCTTTGCTGCCCTTCCCCCAGCGACGCGATGCTCTAAGTCGAGGTCCGACTCCACATTTTCTCCATGTACGCCCAAACTGCACTGCGAACGTGGCAGTCTGGGCAGTGTCAGACTTTTAGTGATTAAAACCATACTCCTGCCTTTGCCAGTGTCTTCTGACATCATCAGAGCCATTGGTCTTGGTGGTATTTTGTTGTTTTGGAGATCTTTTTATTAGGATTCTACTTAGAAAAAAAACTATTGCAATAGAGTGTGTGTGAATGTGCAATACTGGTTGTTTATGCTATGATTTTACAATCTGTATTTTATACTTTTATAGTGTACTAGCTTTTGCCCGCGGCTTCGCTCCCGCTCTACCCTACTCTACCCTACCCTACCCTACTCTACCCTACTCTACCCTACTCTACCCTACTCTACCCTACTCTACCCAACTCTACCCTACTCTACCCTACTCTACCCTACTCTACCCTACTCTACCCTACTCTACCCTACTCTACCCTACTCTACCCTACTCTACCCTACTCTACCCTACTCTACCCTACTCTACCCTACTCTACCCTACTCTACCCTACTCTACCCTACTCTACCCTACTCTACCCTACTCTACCCTACTCTACCCTACTCTATTTTTCTCGCCGTAAAAACCATCCTTGAACTTCAACGAACATTTTAAAAAAAGATTTGGCCAAATTGGTCCAGGCGTTGTTGAGTTATGCGCTTACCAACACATTTTGCGATTCATTTTTATATTATAGATTTATTTACTGCACGTGCACTTAGCGTGAAGTATTTTAGATTTAAGTGTTTTATAAGTCCTGGCTGGAGGTTAATCCGCCACAGGCAAGTCCGGTTAAGCAGACGAAAATCTTATAGGTAGACCTGCGAGAGGTCATACATTAAAAAAAAACTTCTAGGTCATTTTGCAAAACCTACAGGTATGAAGAAAACCTATGCGTTTACGAGTATATTTAGAGTATCGTTTCATGGATGTTCAAGGCATATTTTATGCAAGTCAGACCGTGGCTTAACAGCCTGGTTTGTTAATGAATCTATGTTCTTTTTCAGGTTCTGGGCTATGTTAAACTAGCTGCTGCCAGCGGCTCCGCTCGCGTGATACTAGAAAATTATCCCAAGGGAACAAAAATATCCTGAGTGCTATTCAGGACATAGTCTACCCGTGTACCAAGATTCATCGAAATCCATTCAGTAGTTTTTGTATGAAAGTGTAACAAACACCCATACATCTACACATACAAATTTTCGCGGTTTATAATATTAGTAGGATTTCACTATAGCCCCGAGGGCTTAGGCGTGAACACTTATGCGGTATTGTTCGAAAGACCTTCCGCAGCCAAAGCACAGATGCAGGCAAAGAGTTGCAGCAAAAAAACACAGGAAGGGCAATTGAAAAAAAAAGCACAGTTTGGCTCTAGTTAGTATAAGTCTGACACTCCCTCTCACTCCACAAAGTGCGAGAGGAGTCATTAGATGATTTCCCACCAAAAAAGAAGACGTAACAAACAGTCATACTTTAGCATTTATAATATTAGTTCTGATTTCTTCGGCAAAACAATCAAGATGTTTTGATTTATTGAACTACAAGCTTTTTACATACACTACAGTTGTTCTGAAGGCTTTATCTCAAGATCGTTTAAACGTTTATTAGTTATTGTTTACGAGTTTTTATTATTACATTTATGTCTGCAATAAAAAATACAACTCAACACGTTTTTCTATCATTCGTGCGTGATGAATACAAAATACTTATTAAATCATCCTAACACATAATAATACATGATCGTCGGTAACTTTTCCATTAAATTTCATAAGGAGCAAAAAAGTGGTTACAATGTCAACTATTTACTGCAGCCGCCATGTATTATGCTACCGATGCAATAGAGGTCAAAATCGGCTGAACGAACAGTAAAAAAAGTTTGTTTAAATGTCTAATCATTACGCGAATGGAGTATAGTGATTTGTCATGGGCTTTTTTTATTGCACAAGCTGTTAAATGTTAACCCAAACATTACAGCTTCCGAAAGCCAGAATTCAAAGTGGAGACAATTAGAAAAATGAAGAGGTAATGAAGCTATTACCAAAATTAAGAGCGGCAAACCCGAGATAGATTTTGATACAACCGTTCTTACGTGATTATGATGTTATTATACATCTTTATTCAGATATTTTTGAAACACAGATATCTTGTGGATATTATCTAGGCTTCTATAGAAATCGAAACATAAATTTGTGTAAAACTAATCCAGTAAAGACCTCTGAAAACCTGCTATTTTAAGTCAACTTTGGTACTTCCATACAAGCCTTACACATTTAATCGAGACTCTAAATGATGAATTTTATTTCTAAAAAAGGGGTTTTAAAAATACACATATTTGCTAGAACAAGTTTTTTGAAATATTCGAATAAATCACGGAATTATCGAATGCCAACAGAGTTTTCAGGCGTTTTCTCTCTTTTTTCGCGTTGCCTCTTGATCGAACATCGCGTTGGATTGCTTTACATGAAACAACAAGCTTTTAAACCATGCTCGACGTTGACGATATGCGAGTGGGAAAGGTCCACCTTAAAATATAAATCCTTACATATTGTAAAACAAAGTCAACCACCGCGTTTGTTTGTCTGTCTGTCTTTTCGCGATATACTCAAATCCTACTGATCAGATTTTTATACGTTTCTCCCTAATAGACAGAGTGATTCATGAAGAAGGTAAAGATCTACAACACATGCATATTATAGTAGACAAAAATCAAGAATTTCAATGATTTGTAACACACGTGCGGAGCTGGGGCGGAAAGCTAGTCGAAGACAGAACAGAATTAAGTCAAAGGGACGATTACAACCAAAAGCCCATTTGCCAAGCACTATAGATTAACATTGATGTTTCATTGACTATAGCTTAAATAGTATGGGCGAGTTTTAAGCATATATTGCTTTTCTCTCACTTTTATACGACAAGTTAATATGGATTACTTGGGGCCCAGGTTTAAAGTGACATTGTCTCATTTGGAAGGACTTGCGAAGAAATCCGAATGTTTCCGAAGTGCCCAGTACAACTAGTACCGTTCACTTCGAACTTTTTATCTCTACTTATAGCCTAATCTTTAAAAAGTTTTTCAATGCTAGTGTAAGGAATTCTGTATCAGTAGTCGAGGTTTCATAATTATATCAAGGGCCCACACATCAGGTTTCACGGTAGTAGGTTTAGAGTAAAACAAAAGTGTAAGACGAGCTTCGAATTTCAAATTATGCGATTATTTTTGACCTTTTGTGAATAAGGACCAATTTTGGATAAACTAAATTGGTCCTTATGTACGAACGTCACTGAATTTTAGTAATGTAGTTTCTGACTAACTTTACTTATTAAATAAAGGCTGTACATCCTAGTAGTCGAAAGATTTACCTTAATAAATATGATTTATGTCTAGTGTACGTATAACTAACAATAAAATATAATTCGTTCAGGTATTTTCAAGGAAGGACCTTGTGTAGACCTGTTAGTCCGTTAAAAGTCAACTCAATCATAAGGAAGATGTCGTGAGGAACGTTTTTGCTATTTGGACGACTATAAGAATAGGAAAGAACAGAGCAACGATGTCTGAACGATGTGAAAGAGGAGATCTAGAAAGGGGGATAACGACTACTGACTGATCACTGTGATGGTATTATTATAGAACTCCTCAAAGAGCTGGGGCCAGCTGGGGCCGATACCTGCCAGTGTTGCTGGATTATTGGAAAGAGTTACCGCGACTGTGAAACGCTTCTAATCAGTAAGTCCGACGCTTCCTCTCGCTCCACCCAGAGCGGAATAAGATATAATAATATATAATAATTACCCAATTAAGATAATAATAATTAGGAGATGGACTAATTAATTTGGATAAGGGGAAGAGCATGATAGCATAGCATAGCATCAGATCGGCCTTATAATGTTCCTACTGCTGGAAATCAGGCCTCCTCCATAGAAGAGTGAATATCACATGACTTCGAAGTTTTGGTTCTAAGACATGCCAGTTTCCTTACGATGTTTTCCTTCACCATTTTGAAAGCAGTAGTGATGTGTAGTGGTGTAGTGTTGTAGTGGGGTTTAAACCAGCGACCTTTCAGGTGCGTAAGTCGGGGCCGTTACCACTCGGCCACCACTGCTCTCGCTCAAGAGCATGATATTCAACGGCAAACAAGTGATGTGATTAGTAATGATGCACTCTTCGAGTCAAAGCTTCGAAGTGTTGAGCATCGACGCAGAGTGTGCGTCAGATTTGCCTTACCTACTTATTTCCGCCAAGTCCGTTCCATCATCGGATCACTTGACGTACGGCGATGCGTCACCAGTACGGTGGTGGACATCCCAGCTATACACACTACACGTTTTGGAAACCCATTCATTTTGCATACATCTTAGGAGTTTTTTTTTTATGGTAGGTAAAATCATCCAATGACATCCCCCGCCCTTGGGCGGAGCGGGAGATAGTGTCAGACTCTTACTGCCTACCCCGTTCCTTCATTGCCTTGGTTCCAGGGCTCTGGTATGCATTTTCATACCTCCCCAGAGCCCCAGAGTAGGCTTCGACCCTGCTGGGCCCCTACAGTTTGCTGACTCCTTGAGGCGCGCGGGAACAGTGCGCGCCGTAAACGACTGGGGCTCGGTCCGGACTGTTACCGGACGGACGGACAGCGAGCTACCCATTGCCTGCAGTCCGCAAGCCCGCGCCGACGGTGGCTGGAAATCGGGATCGGAATTACGGCGGCGGCTGCGGCGTGAGCGCCGTTGCCTGATGCGGTTGGCCTCCTCCTTTGCTATAGCATTACTGCTTGGCAGAAGGAGGCCGACCGGTACAGCTAAGGAGTGGAAAATCCTGCCGGATTCTGTATTTCGATTTCCTGATACATAAAACGTAGGGATCGTTACGTCAAGAGTGAATAGGTTACTTCTAGGCAAGCGTGTTCCATCGTCGATGACATCAAATGGTCAAGCGCGAACCTATCAATAATGATAATAATAAAGTGAGCAATTACAACAGTTTTGGTCTTCAAATGAACTATTATAAAGATGCAACGAGTCAAATGCCAAGACGAGTTCCTTTCGTACTTTGATCCATCGCATGAGTTCATTAAGAATTAAGCACCGTAATTATTCGAAGGTCGAATTTGGATTTTGTACCTGAGATTTGAAGCAAAGATTTTGATATAAGTATTATGTATTTACTTTCAGTACGGAGTTATAAAATATTTATTATTTTAAGATTTCACGAATTCTTTTTTGCTAAGTTATTTCCACACAATTTTGGTTACATTTCTTTCCCTTCACAGGTCTGCTAGTAAAAATTTATTTTTCAAATAATCAGTACCTTTGTACATATTTTTATAATACTGCATCTTCTTCTGTACCGGTACATGAAACACTATCGATTTGTAAAGATAAAATTAAAAAAATAAAGTACTTTTTTTAAACTTGAATTAATTTACGCATGTACGAAATTAATTTCTTTAAGTAAACAACAGCTGAGTGAGTCTAATGACCTGTAGGTAGTTGGCGGTCGTTGGTAGTTGTAGGTAGTTGTCGTCGAGTTTTAGAAAAAAAAGTACTTTACCGACTTTTAGTATCGAATCGACCCTCCACGGGATTAAAACGATCTAAATTTAGCCCTGCATAAGCGTTTATAAAGTTACAAAATAAATAAATTGATCATATTGTACGTACAATAAATAATAAATTAGGGTAGTGAGTGATACCATTATTACCAGAAGAAACTGCGAGCAAGAATACAGCTGAGAGCGAATAATAAGTAGGTACCTACAGAGTATGGGAAAAGCTGACAAACCAAAAATACTCGATCTTATCAAAAAGATAGGATATTTAATCATGATTATATCTAAGCACTTGAGTTTACATACAGATATTAAACTGTCACACAAACTGGTCTAAAAACATAGTTATACTGTTTAAATGTATTTATTTTCCGTCAATGACATAGTTTATATGAAATATTATTATTTATGCTATCATTAATATCCGAACCTTTATTAGAGCTGGTTTTTATAATAATTACAACAATGATAATTGCGCGGTTGCTTAATACTAATAACTAAGAATTTAAAGTAAACTGCTAATTAAATTAAATTGCATTGTTATGTGTAATTATTTTGTAACATACCTACGATCGAAATACTCCTCTCTTGCCCTATCGAGTTCTGTTTTCCCGGACTCATGTGAGAACTGGCGACGTAACATTTTGAACACAAATACACTTCACTATTTTGACACTGTCATTATTAACGATAACATTTTCATAAATGGTAACACCGGAACGATTTGAATTTAGAATAACATTGAATTATTCAACTATCTTATTTTAAATTATTCCACTTTAAGTTAAGACATAGTTGCAGTAAGTTGGAACGTTTGATTCCGATTAGTGCAGTGGTGGGGCGCGGAGAGGCGCGCGCGCTGGTGCCGACTGCGCTGCGCAGGAGTCCACACAAGCCTCAGCTCGTCCCAAGTGACAGTTCTGACCTTGGCGTGTTCGCGCGATTATCGTGAGCGGCGGTTCACGAACTGTTTCTTGTAAACTTGTAAAATAAACCTGATCTTATCGCTCGGAAGCGACCGTTTGTCCGAGTTCATTCGCGTTCCTAACGCCAAACAGACTATTGCTAGTAGCTACTTTGCTCCCACTGTTTTCTGTATCTAATCAATTATCACGTGCATGACGGTGCGGATTTTCTTGTTATTATTTGTAATCTGTATATCAATGATAGCTTGTTGAACATTGTTCAAGAAGTTAACGATCGGTCAGATAGGGTAATCTCCCTATCTGACCGATCACACATTTTAGAATCACGATGAGAAGTAAATATCTATGATGGCTTCGTTCACATTGCCGGAAAGATTGATGATGGCCAATAGCTCTTTCAGAAGGGACTCGCCAGATTCCCAGGCGCCTGCGCACGTCCACGATCTCGACAGTGTTTGGAGGTTATGCGCTATTTACTTCTATTATGCATTCATTACTATGGATGTTGTTAGTCTTAGAAATTCTGGCAATTTTTCTTATTTTTTATACCGTTGCATTGTCCTACACTAGAAATTACTCCTGTATCACGATAGGAGTTAGGTACTGCGCATTCAAGGTCAACAGTCATGATGGTTCAACTTGTGTGACGAGGATTATAACCGATTTTCGGGTCTCAATCGAAGTGCTGAAGCTGCGCGTAACTGTAGCAAATGGTTGAAGTTATTTGCCGAATACTATACGACTGTATGAAAGATGATATGGGCTAATATGGAGGAAATATTGAAATGAGGACCGCTATTGACTCTTACAAGATGACTCTAAAAGACGGCATCCTGCTGCACCTATTCCAAATAAATTAGCGTAACGACAGGATGATGCATGATATTTAATTCAAATAAAAAAGTAAACCAAAGTCTACCTTCAAATCAAGTAAAAGCTCATGTTTTATATAAATTGTTGCTCATTAGCATATTGTTCGTGGAGACCAAATGAGTCAGCATTGTTAATCTGTGCCGGGTCGACATTGACCGATATACCTGCTCGGCTGACTATTGGCTGACCGAGTTCGTGAGTAGACCCTTACCGCAGTAAAAACTAAAAGTTTTTCAGTTATCAAATTCGTTTCAGTAGATGAAATTGTTGAGGTTCTTGTTCGTGGTTCAAAGGAAATGTGTTTAGTTTTATAAACACCGAAAACATTCGGTAAAAAATTAAAAGACGATATCTGTAACATGACATCACTGGTAAAGCCACGATCTAAGCAAAAAAATAGAAAAGTACAAAACTTGCCTCTCACCAGAATATCAATAAGTAAACATTAGAAAAACAAGACAGTGTTTAACATTATTACGACGAAAATAATAACATGTGGATAAAAACAAAAAAATTGCAAATAATGGAAAGATACAAAGAGAAAAAAAAATCAGCATTACGTATTTGTATTGTAGATAAGTATACAAACGCATGTGCTCTGTGCATGCTATTAAGAGCCGTACTCACGTCATAGACATTGGACACACAACCATAAAAGCAAAGAAAAAAAAACGAAAACCGGACAATTCTGACGTCACCACGGTCCTTCGAACTTTAAAAAGCAGTAAACATGAAGGCTCATGTATGTGGGTTATGGAAATAATTTTCCTGGCCAATAACACTACGGCCAAAGCTGTTATGAGCCGGTAGACTCGAGTTAGTGTCAACATGGCAACATTGACCGACATAGAACATCGTGCGACGTTACTAGTTTCATCATCGAAACGCCTCACCGTAATGATTTGGCGAGAGAGGGTGCCCCGAGTTACGTCATAAGTGAAAACATTGGCAAGGAAGGTGTCGATATTTTCGAAATTTTAAGACTTTCAAGAAATCAAAAATTTTAACGACGCGCTTCTTTAATTTTTTGACGCCATTTTTGGAAATGTGGCGACTACTGCGACCAAGATGGGGATTGTGTACATGATTTTTAAAGACTTAAAGTAATTTTCTTATAAGTAATGTTCTTGTAGTAGGTATAGGTTTTTATTTCATAATCATTCTTTTAATGTTCTCACTGCTCAGGCTTCCTCTTAGTGAAGGAATATGTCTGACGCGGGTCCAGTGCGGATTGATGAATGTTACATGCCTACGAATTTCTAGTTCTAGGACAAGCCGGTTACCTCACGGTGTTTTCCTTCATCGTTTTCAGGTTTTCGTTTATTGTAACGTATTAATTAAGTTTATGTTTTCTTGTACTCCATGGCAAAATATCTATATCAATAAGGTTGCTGTAAGAAATTCTGTGTCCATCACGTGTCCTGTTTAAACTGTTTTTTTTAAAGTTGTATGTACAATAAAGAAAAAGCATTGGACAAGAAAACTAATCGTTAAAACAATTAACAAAAGAATTCACTAAGCATGCTTATCAGCTGATTTCCTTCTTCGCGGAAGTAACGTAGCTGATAAGCGTTTACCCAAACATAACTACAACTGTAAATCCTTGGCCAGAATACTTTATCCGTTAGGATTTAGTACATGGTCTTCAAGTTTACTAAACCAAAACCAAAGTAAATGAGCCATTCTGGCAGAAATTAAATCATTTAAGGAATAGGACTTATAGGCAAAGCAATAAATGGCACAATATTTTAGTTAACCTCGAAAGTATTTTACTGAATTTCTATGTATATGGTCTTCTGCCGAAAACCAAATTGATTGGGGATCGGCAGGGAATGCCTTCTTTTTCTATATATCTCTATTTGCCATATGCATAACTTAATCTGCCATATAATGTTTCTACAGCCGGAATTCAAGCCTTTTGTGCGAGTTGTTGGAATGTCTTCGATTTTTTTGTTCTAGAACATGACAGTTTTCTCACGACGTTTTCCTTCACGGTTTTGAGAGCAAAGCCAAATTTTCATCATTCAGATTCTCGATTAAATGTGTATGGTTTTTAAACATTCTAGGTGAATGCTCTAAGGCCTTTTATTGTAACAGAAGGGTCAAAGTTCATGCAAAATAGCAGATTTTCAGACGTCTTTACTGGATTTAGTTTTACACTGTTTTGATTTCACTAGAAACCTACAAGATATCTGTGTTTTCAAAATATCTAGAGAAAGATGTGTAATAACGACATAATCACGTAAGACAGGTTGTATGGAAATGTATCTCGGATTGGCCGCTCTTAACTAAACAAAAGAGTGAGTATTTCACCAGATTATTGACAAAATAGTGCAGGTACCATACCATGATGTGTTAAAATGTCAACCGTGCAAGTGGAAAGAAGCTATATACCCTATAGCTCCATCCCTTTAACAATTCAGTACACGTAAGTCGTCTAATGGATCATATTGAGAGCTCGTGGCTTCTGGTCCAGTAAATTATCAGTCCTTCGAACATATAACAGGGTCCAATACAAGAAGCTAGTAATCTCTGCAGTCTTGTCGAGTATCGATATAAAAAAATCTGAAAATTTAATAAATTTAATTTGAAGCAACTACAGGTGATTACGGGCACTATTACTTATTCTGTGTTATGGGGCTAATGGTTACTTGTAGTACGTAGTACTTGAAATTATGTATACGTTTGTGGTGTTTCACTAGTATATTCAATTTGACCGTGTGCAGTGGACAGTCTAGAAGAGGTTGAGGCGCATGACCCACGTGCCTTAATCGCATGTCTTGATGACTTGGACGTAAGACCACGAGGTCATCATATGGGTGTGAAGATAACGCCTACAATCTGTACTCTTTGTTTACAATGAGATAAAGTGTAGTTAGATTAAAATGGACGATTCTAGTGCGGAGAATGTCAGAATTTTACAATACTGACAAAAGCATGCACTGACTGGTCAGGCCCACTCGAATTTGCGTGGTTCTTCCCTAAAGGGGGAAATAACCACACAGATTCTACGCAGACCATCTCAGACACTAATCTGCATGGTTCTCATGTGATCTGACCTTTACTTATTTGCTGTATGGACTTTAAAAGAGACTTAGAATCCTGAGTTTGTTTTGGTGGTTCTTCTCAGGGTAGTCAGCTAGGAAACACCGGCCTTATCTAGTGACTAAAATAAAACTAAAACTGACGAAAATTTTGACGTGTAAAAGCTTATTTGCAAAATGAATATCATTTATTAGACCATAGAAAACAAAGTAGTTATCACGGATCACTTTCAAATTGATGAAAGATATAAAAAATCACACATCTTTCCGGGATGGTGATAAAATCAAAGCCGTTTTATCTTATCGCTGTGCCAAAGTGCTTGTATTGTTCTAACATGAGCATATTGCTCAGATATAATAGGAGTATTGAGCGATAAGGTTAAGTGAAATTCTAACTATAAGTAGTTCTGTCTTACGAATTGATGTTGTACATGTGCATAAATATAAAGCTTTGTATAGATTATCTATTTCAAGAAGGTGGATTGGTTCTGGATGTGTGTAGGTTTGTGTTCACTTTTTTACTGTGTGCGTAAGCTTAAGGCGCTAGGAGTCATAGAAAACGCTTACGAACACATAGGTAAACAATGAAAGTCGGTATAGGTATAGATTGCAATGGGTAGCTCGCCGTCTGGTAACAGTCCAGACCGAGTTCAAGTCGTCAACGGCGCGTAGAAGAGATGTCAGCCAAACCGTAGGGGGGAAGCAGGGCCGAAGCCTACTGGGATCATGGCTTGGCTTCCGAATGAGAAACCCGAGGTGCTGGAACGTAAGGCAAAGAAGGAACTGAGAGTGGGTTTAAGTCAGTAAAAGTCTGTCACGCCCTCCAGCTCCGCCCTAGAGCGGAGAAGACACAACGTTCCTTTAGTTGTCCTTTGAACTAACCGCAGCTCTGACTCCACGAGTCTGGATTTATTTAGATCTGGACACGAATCTTTCAATACGTCTTGAACCGTACCAGCATGATTTTGTAAATGGACACTTCACACAAGTTTAAAATAAAAAATACCGGAATTCGGTCCTATAGAGTTGGGCGCAGTACCGACTTTCACTTTCCATTTGCGGTGACATGACGACGTCAGATAGTTAAGTCTTATAAAACAAAGCTCGGTTCACTAGGAAGTCATTAGAAGAAGGAATTATGAATATGTATGAATGAGACCACGAGTAAACTGGTCTTTTCCCTAGGGGTTAAAAGATATTAGATGATTATAGTCGTGTACCACACATGCAGATTGTTACCATGTAACAGAAAGGACTAATATAGAAAACAGTTAATTTTATTTTTTTATACAATTCTCTACTGGATCGTTCGAAAGAGTTATCGTGGCTCTGGACTGCAAAGGAATGCAGATAGATTTTATACAGTAAAAGTTGCTATCTTTGTTATATCTATTTCTGTGTTATCTATGAATATCATTTTGTCCTTATCTCAATTTATTTAATTTTAATCACTTGGGCAAATCTTGTTATTCCAAACAACCTTAGGTAACATCACCTCCTTTCTAAGTTTTTACTCAATGATGAGAACCGATCCTTGGCAGTTTGCGAAAAAGATGATTGAAGAAGATCTCTGTCTACGCGTATAACCAAATCAAATGGATACTCAAATCTGCTTTATGAACATTACAGTAATCTATGAACAAAAATAAATAAATAAAACATTAAAAACAACAAAACATAACGTCTGTGTCGCTTCATTATCAATGTTTTTTTTCATCAATACCTTATCTACATATAAATTATGGTACGGCAGCGATGCTTTATCGTTCTGTTTATTAAACATAAACGATTTGTTTAATACTTCAGACCATAAAATGGTAAAAACAATATATCGTTACCAATGTGTACATGTACATACATATTTATGTTATGCAACTTTGTAACATATATGCAAGAGACTGTGTTAAGTCCATGAAAAAGTGCCTTGCAAAATGTTACAAAATGCTTGATTTCAGAACTGTAGTGCCAATCTAGCATAAGATGGACAGACAACTGAATTCAAAATCAAATTTTGGCCGATCTCTGATTAGGGTGGTTTGATACTCTAAATAAAATATGTAACATTATTATGCCTTTTATGCCGAAAATTAATAGCGTTTTTATAAGAAACCTACCAAGTGAGTGTAGGTTAATGAAAGAAAATTGATGGGTTCAAAGTTTCAGCTAACAATAAATTAAATAAAAGAAATGCTTGTTATAAAAAAAAAACCAACCAACCAGTAATTTAATTTCTCTATGGCAACCAACACGTAAACATAACTGAGGTTGACGAAACCAATAAAAGAGTCATACAAGGTTACACCAGGCTTGTTGGTCATTTTCTTTGAGAAAATAGGTATTATCGATTTTCTGACCATCTACATAACTAGCCAAACTATCAGACGCTTTAGCGATGGTAAATATTCAAAAGACAATTTTGGCAAAAAAATAAATAAATTGTAGCCAACCTTCAACGGTTTAACATTTTTACGCAGATCCAATTTAAAACAGGTTTAAGGAGCAATGTCATTTAATAAAAATACAACTTAGGAATGCTGTGCATTCACGCTAATAAGCAAATAACGTTAGATGCTACCGAACTGATCGATCAAGAAATAATCAAGAGATTAATAACCCAAAGCGCAATCGTACCTAGATAATAAATTAATAAACATGCCGACAATGAACTGAACTTTTTTCGTGTCAATGGCACAATGATTACTTAAAGACAAAACTATCGTTTTATCGGAATCTGCGCACGATTGTAGCTACCGGTCATTAAAACAGTAGTGCAGCTGTTCCAACCAGCTATTATTGAGACAGTTTTAATAAGCAAGAACATAGTGAACATTTTTGGTTTAAACTTTATGGGATATTGATACGAGTATAACGTTAATACGTCAGTAAATATATCACCGATATGGTTTGTATGGTAAGTAAGCTAAAGCAGCAGCAATCCGGTCATGTTTGTCAACTGACCGGTCTTGTTTGTGTATCGATCGTCGGTAGAGCAGACGAGTCTTTCGGGAGAAACCGCGTATCGGCAAGCGTAGCGTGGAAAACCTCCCAGCAATATGGACATAAGGTAAAGGTAGCTGGAACAGATTGAACGTGGAAAGCTTTGGATCGGCTGTCGTGTTATAGCTTGGGAGAAATCTTTTTACAGCAGTGAACTGTGAAGGCTGAGTTGATTGATTGATAGACATTCAGTCGTCAGAAAAAGTTACATATATAATGCCAAATAATTAAATACCCAGCACCATGTCAATCACTGATGCCGCATAGTGTATCGGTAAAGCCACGCTCATGATTACAGCACACATGCCACGATTCTGACAGGTGTCATTCTTCGACAACAATAAAATGATCTACTACACGACGGCAAATTGATACCTTCCATAAATGGAGCGGACGTGTATGAATTGCAGACTACAATACCTTCTATATATGAGCAGGACTGCTATAATGTGCAAAGAAAAATATGGGGCTCTTCTATTGCTAAATGGTTTCCGTGTTAGGTATTAAAAGATAAATAAGATTTAGTTTTTCTAGGGATGAGTGTATTGGTACTTGCAGACGAAGAGCCAATCAAAAACAATGTTTGGAAAATATGTAGGTACCTGATGAAGTTCTGTTTTCTTTTGGAAGAAGATATGTAGCACCGATACCAAAATATGTGAATAAGAACAAGATAATGACGATGATGAAGGATTTGTTTTTCAAATTACACAATACACAACTAAGAATCAAAGAAAAGGTATCTAAGGTTTCACCCGAGTTTTGAATTTAGTTCATCAATCATTCTGAGATCATTTAACAACGTTAATTACATTTGTAAAAACTTAGGTGTTTGAAAGCAGGATATATCTAGCGGTAATTACTTAGATAACAATACAAGTGAATGGATGAGAAAGGTTAGTCTTAGAAAAAATATACAAGCTAATTGTATTTTTTGTGAAAGTTAAAAACTCGTAGACTGAGACAAAGAGTTTGCTTATTTACACAAATAGCTATTTAGCCGGTCATGGTCTAGGGAACGTGGACTAGATTGGAATAATAAATTATAGAATAGGTATTGGTTAGAACCTAAATAATTTGGAAAAACCAATGTTTTGGAATGTTTATTTCCTGCTTTCATGACGTTGAACATACGTTGAACAACAAAAAATATCAATGCAGAACTTAGAGTGTATTCAGTCAACTTGTGTAGCCTTTTTGTAATTATGTAGAGATCGTCTTACACTTTAAACAGGTGCAGCTGAGTATCGGTGTTTGACATAAATCGACTGCTTATTTGACCTTCACCACCCAGTGACTAATATGGTTTTTGTGGCTTCTAATACATAATTGGCCAATTAGATATATGCACCGTTCCAAAAAAAAAAAAGCAATACGGCACAGTCACTATCTTATACAAACATCGATATCAAAGTTAAAGAAACTATCAGAAAATTAAGGAGAGCCAATCAGATTACCTATCATCGGCATCGAAATTGGAACAGTGTGACAAGAAAATTGAATAATCGGTATCGATTGGGTGGCCTTAAGTGCAGCGATTAGGTGCGAAACAACGGAATTAGAACTTTGATGACTTAACAGACTTAGCAGCGGGTAGAGTGATTCAAGTTGATGACTAACATAAGCTGAGGCATTCTGATTTAACGGATTACGGGATAATGCCGCAAGGGACTATTTTGGGCCCTAAAATGTGGTCCAAGAACCGTACCTTGAAGTAATCTTACTTTATTGTATATCTCGGTTTAGAAAGGTATTCACAAATGCTGTACTAATAGGAGCAGCAAAATCAAGCCCGATCTTACTTACAAAGCTTTCCCTCTCTTCCAAGTGACTACTTCAGTGAAGATTTTAAAAGTGTAGAAACTGATGTAAGTCTTTTAGCACAGTGCATATTGTATCTTACAAAATACTTCGCATAAAACCTAACGTAGTACATATAACTAAAAATATTAAGACTATGGTAAACATAAATTGAAAATAGTACTTGGCTCTTTAACTGGCCGGAAATTATCTAACTAATTGCACAATTTATAGTACGACCGGTGCAAGGCATAATTAAAGGTACACTTGTTCAGATCCTTATCGCCCACGCGAGTGCGTCAGGAGATGCAAATAATATGCTTGGTCTAGCATTTATAAATGATGCGTGGTATTATACACAGCAGTATGAGATTAAGTCGCCAAACTGCTGTTGAAGTCGTTGGCTATACATAGACGGGCCGAGCGTTTTTCTTTCAATTTAGGGAGGATTGGACCAAACATAAGCACCCTTATTTATAAAATGCCGCTAACCTATTCATTAGCGGATTAGAAATTCTAATTCTACAAATAAGGCCCAACATCTTTGAAGATGTGAATGTTATGGGTGGGTTCCTCATTTGAGTATACTGAGTTAAGAATGTGTCAAATCTTATAATACACGAATAATATACTTAATAATGAAATTGGTAGGATTTGTGTGGACAGCAAAATGGGAAGCTAAAATATAATAATAATATCGTGCTCTCCTGTCACCAAAGCTATGCTTAGGTTATGATAGAACTGGTCACGAAGTATTTATATTTAGTGGATTATTAGAAATGTCTTCAATAGTACCTCTACCTCTAAACAGTAGCCAGGCTCATACAGCCTTGCCTGCTTGTAATTCAACACACCCTAATGGTGCCTAAGCAGGTTGTGCAACAAATGGGCGCATTACGAAATCGTTATATACTCTGCATACAAGGCTTTAAATACTTAAGGTATAAGCAATGGACTCATGTAATGTACATTAATATCTTATGGAGGTAATTGCGGCTATACTTACATAAAATACACAATATTTTAGTCATACAATTTTAAAGCTAAGATTTACTTAGAAGAAACACGCTATCATATATGTACATAATTTTATTCGTGAATTAATATGTAACAAGGACTGTCGAAATACCAATTAGTAATAGTAATAATATACTTGCTATTCTTACAATTGTTAGCTACTCGTATTTCGTAACAAGCCAATTTGACAGAGTTATTGTGTGCAACGGGCATACAAACCTGCAATTTTATGAACTACAATATTGCTTATTATGTCTCGTCTAAATTGAAATGTTCAGTGGCAACATACATTTTATGTTATTTGCAAATTTTCTGTATCTTATTTAACAGGGAAAAGATCGTTTACTGTTAGCATTATTTTAACGATTGTGTAAGTTTGGTCATGAATAATAATAAGATTTAAAAACAGCATCACCATTTTATTATAATATTGTACCTTCCGTAGTTCTGGGAATACTGAAGTTAAAATGTAGAGATTTCTTCGCATGAATGGCGTCTCTTGCTTCGTTGATTCATATTGTAAGTGAGTCTAAATAAATGAGATAACTGACGACAAGATAAGCAACATCCTGACATAACAGTTAGTGCATATAATTAGTTCCAACTATTGCAAGTACCTGTTACTCGATATAGTAGTAGATATATGAATTGTTTGAGACTAATAGCGTTCAATATTATATTGTCCGAGGATTTTTAAAAAGTGTGAATTCACAGTTTATGATTACGATTAAAGAAGCCTCTGGAGTAGTATCTTTTTTAGAATAGCTCGCCTATTAAGTACCTTGACTTCAATTTACGCACTCATTTAAGATTCCCAAAACTACATGGTTTTTCTCCATGATGTAATCAATTCTTGTAGCCACAATCCAGTTACAATAAAATATACAAATTCCACAAAAAAAAAACCTAGCGCAGATAGTAACAATATCCGAGTGGAGTGGCTTTAGTACGATTACGCGGTTATTGCATAGTTACGGATATGAAACTGCTTACTGCAGGAAAGCAAACATTGCTCAATGGACGGACGCCATTCTGACATGTGAACGTTATGATTTCCATGCTGATGTTATGCTTCCATAAGTAACATTAAATAAAGATCTAGGAGACAAAAATAACAGAAGTGTCTTAATTAATAATAATAAAGTTCTAACCGTTAAAACAAAGAGAGAAGTACCTAATATTGACGTTTTGATTAGTTACGGCTTCCAGTTTTCATGGAAATATGCAGCGAAAGTGCTTTAATCAATTGGATTCAAAGAAAACACAAAAGCAATGGAGCGGACAGTGTATCTTAATTATGTAAATGAATTGGTACTTAAAAAAACAGCTCCAGACCACCGACTTCATTTGCGAAATCATTAACATTCTTTGACTGGTTAATGTCATAATAGTTTAAGACATTGGTCGTAGCTAATGTTAACATTCTTCTTAATGAAGTTGTGTTTCCACAATTCCACAGGCATATCTCAACGGGAAAGCCTGTTTGAAACAGGATCGACTTTCTACAAACGATAGCCTCGAACGGATTGAATTGAATTATTCTGCCTACAATTAGCATCTATTCGTATCCTTCTTGGTGCATTATGATGTTGGTATGCACAAATGCAGTGTGGGTCATCGTGTAAAAAATGAAGTTTACCGTCAGATATGTTAATGGGCGCCTCCTTTCTCAAGCGCTGCTTATGAGTCACAACTATTGTCTGCAGCTTCTCCTTTTACTGTTGGAGTATCAAACTGTGCAAGTAACTTAGTAAAATAATTGAGTTCGCTAAGCGGCATGGACTGTAGTAAACGTTTCACCATCATCATCATTTTCCTGACCTGGCCTGTGATGTGGGGGTCGATACGACACATTTTTTCCATCTATGCAGTCCTGTCAACCGTCACGCTATCACTGACTCCTTTTTCTTTCATATCACTCCTCAGAGAATCAATCCATCTTTTCTTTGGCGTCACTCTTCCTCTTCATTCTTCTCTATGTAATAAGTGTTTAACACTCACAATATGAAAGTATTTAGATTAACCAAAATCTAATCGAGCTTTAACCTCAATTTGAACAAGGGCAACTAGGTTGCAGTGCTACCCCATAGCATGAAATCATCACAACAATTTTAATTACTGTAGCAACCATAACATTAGCAAATATTCTAATAGTTCACAACTTGGAATATATTGACCAAGTTACCGAAGGTTGAAGCCGCAACGCATCAACTGCTATCTGGGTCGGAACGGATGTAAACACATAAGGTACCGAGTGAAACCATAGAACTGCTACCTACAGACCCGTCTGTCGGTCTACGGAAACTTGCATTAACTCGATATTATTTTCATAAAAGAGAAAGGTCGTTAAATCAAAGCAAATATTGGTCAATATGACTGTAATATTAGTTTGTGTGACATATACTTGCATACGCTATTTGAAAGACATGTTAAACAGGTATATCTGGAACATTGCTCCAATCATGTTGGCCCAGAGTCTAGAATGTAACGGTACTCGGTATGTACATATATAATTGCCTAGGAATTATGAGATGGACAGGGAGTAAAAACTATGTTTAGGACGTGCGCGTTTCATGTTGTTTCTTTGCGATTCTCAAAAGCCTTATTATCAAAGACTTACTTAGAAAAATCAAGTTGCAAGACTAGTGGAAAATGTTGTAAAAATACGGCAATTAAAAAAAATTGTTCCAAACATTATCAGCAACGCAGCAATGTGAATTTTAGCCAATGCTGTAACTCGCAATAATATCGAAACGTGAAAATAATCGTGTATGTACTCCTTTACTTTGAGACATAAAATTGTGTGGCATTGCAGTTTCAATCACAGTCTAATACGTCGGACACGACACCTGAGCTAATTAGGTCATTTACTCGCTGCATGTTTCTGCAGTCGATCGGAATTCTCGGCGAGTAATTATTACATAACAATAATAAAAATGCTATTAAGCAATTGTTTTTGTCTTCATAGATGCTTCTGGTATTTCATTAAACGCTCATATCAAGAAAGACGATAAATTACATATTATTAGAGCTGATAAGAACCGGCCGGACATACTAATCATGTAACAAATAGCACGTGGAGTATGCCAGTGTTTGGTATACACTTACGGCCAAGTACCAGACCTTCGTCGCCGGTGCGTTCTGGGCTGAGGCTCGGGTGCGTGCAGCAAGGCTTGCGGGATCAGGCTCTTGGTCGGTTTGCGCCTCGTCAGCCTGTATTCCGGCCTGTCGACCGAACTTTTGCACACCCTCAACGTCGACAGCTCACTCTCCGAACCACACCACAAGGAATCCATCGACAACATTGTTTCACGCTAGTTTTAACACATCACTAAACATAAATTCTGTTCAAAAGTTTTCTCACGAGCAGCCTTGGAATCTGCACTGTTGCAACAGCAGCAATTTAAGACGACTGATCCAACGAACTCGATAAGTTACTGGAGGGCCTTTAAAGTTCTTCGAGACCTCTTCAATTCTTGCAATTTTTAGAAGAATATTTATGTGTAAAATGTTGCAACCGACGATATTTTGGTGCGGCAACGTTCTTCTGAGGAATCGGCGCGCGAAATCGCGTTGCAAAATTCGAACACGTGAGGCTTACGAGCCGTTGGAATATTGAAAGGCTTTCTGCGACTCGTGAATTATGATTTTATTATAGCAAGTATACGGAAATTGTTTGCGGTCAGTATCGCGCGAAGCGGATCGAAGGACCGCAAGCGAGCGTATCGTGAGAGCGCGGGAGCCGTGGCGGCGTGATGCGGCCGACTGACGGCCAGAGCGCGGCGAACCTCCCGCCACGACCACGATACCGCCGAATGCTCAAAAATTGCAAACAAAAGATGTCTGGACGCCGTTATCGGCGATATTGTGGCGGCCACAAGGAGGGCATCATGCTCGATCACGTTGACTTTGTTGTGATTTAAAAGAAATTATGCTAATAACTTGCCTGTAGCGCACGATCTTATTATTATTGCGGCAAGTGAGGCATATCAGCTAATTTTGAAATCAAACAGTTTACGGCCTTTGAGGATGTTTAGCGATAGGGATTTAATAGATAGATGAAGTTCCGTTGCCGCAAGGATCAAAACTTATCTAATGGTTCATGCAAATAATTTTATCAAAATAATATGCAATCAAACAATGCCTCTAGTAAGGCAAACTATTAAGTTCAGGTCTTGTGGATAATAATTAACTACAAATATTAAGATTAAATAGTCGCATCAGAAAGGGAGATAAAACACGAATTAGGCCACGAAAAACCTTTTCTTTTGACAGACAATCCTGCTACTTTTCAACGAAGGAGATTTGAACTTTTCAGATTTTAATTTCGTGATTCACCTTATCCCAATTCTATTTCCTCAAGTCCCGAAGGACACAGAAAATCACCTGGGCATCGCTTACGCATATCTTCAATTAAAAATGTTATTTGCTTCCTCTCCAAATTTGGATGTAGAGCTATGTGTCCATGAATTATAAAAGTTTACTCTATAAGGTATAAACCCTCGTTCAAGTGCGGAAATGTCGTCCATTTGTCCGTCACAGTGGCCGAGTCTATGGCGTATTCATCGCGTTATTTCGATCGCATTATGCATAGCTGTAGAAGGACCACTGCTCGATAACATGCCAAACAGAAATAATGTAAATATTGTATCCTTTAGCTACATATCTATAACTTCATGGTGCTAAATTGTAATCGCTCGCTGTAATAGATCGGTTTCTTTTATTGCAGTGTTTTGTGGCTGAATACTATTTTGTTTCAAATCCGCGCTTGCCTCATATTGTGTAACTAGGAGTAAGTAAACTCAAAATTCTATAAAACTCCTTACTGCATGAGATTAATAATATCCTTGTATAATCCTTGATTTAATTTCATCAAGACCCATTGTGTTATATTTTTTAGATTCTTCTTGAAAGATCTGTTTTACGATTATTCGCTTTTCTCTGCTATAAAGGGTACTTGAATCCTTTTAAACTCGTTCATAGTTCCAAGTAGGTCTTCTGTTACCCCTTCTTGCGCACTCAATCGCATGCCACCCAAACATGTTTTTATTGCTACTCGATAATCCGATCGGCACCTTAATTAACATTCAGTTGCGATGCATTATGCAAAAATGTTTCTTTGTCATATTTTTCTTAATAAGCTGTTGATTCCGCAAAATATAAGGCTAATTATGCCAAGTGAAGTCTGCTGCTTCAAATTAATTAATTAGTTGTTCCTGTACAATCTACATTTTTGTTACAACAGTAAAAAATGATAGTCCGTTTGTAACGATCCGTTAAATAATGAAAGTGTTTGGTTTTAATTAACAGCTACAAGCCACGCAGCAGAATGAAATCATCGAGATTATCGTTGTGAAAAGAGGAAAAGTCTGTACTTTTCTTGTGAAGATGCAATTTGTTATACGTGTCAACATGTGATATTTGCACCAAACTTACGTTCAGCAGTAAAACTTGCTTGCCTTAACAAAATACGTAGGTAATATTTATTTATACCGTATGTAATTTTAAGTCATGACACTTACCTATGTCTACATAGAAATCTTTTAACAATATCACTACCTAGGTAAGTATAATTAATGTACGCAATAACTGTTTATTACATATGTTCCAACTTCCAAACTTGTGTTACGCAGATGCGTATGTTTAATTTACAGCGACGACGGTGATGTATCCTCTGCATATTTTATGACAACAGGAATCATTTCGAAAAATGTTTCTATATTTTTGTTTTCGGGGAAGTCATATTCGCTTAAACATCATAATTTTAATCAAGAATTTAGTGTAGACATGTCCTTCATTTCATATTCATCATAATGACGAGTAGGAGGTCTTGGAGACTAAACACATTACTTTTAAAAACGGCCAAATTATTTCTGAACGGAAAACGGTTACACAATAAAATAGGTACATTTCCTCCATTGCATAAGTGATGAGGGTAATAGAGTTGGTACACAGCCAAGAACTTGTGTTTTCCTCCATTCATATTCATTATTTACCCTCATAGCTGCATGGGGAGACAGGAGTGGAATAAATATTCCTTAAATTAAGCGAATCTAAGACATTTTGCTGTGATTGTAATTTTTTATCTTTGTAAATTGGATACTAATATCGAATTACCGTTATCTTGTGTTGCCGAAAGATACGGTGGACCGTATAAACATAGCATCATGATGACTTACGTGACATTATCAAAGTAAACTATGAAGCGAATTATCAAACGCCAAGCAGACAAATACGGGTGAATTACGAAAACATTTCATGCGGATAAAAATTGGATGCAGAAGTGGAATGTTTCGATCGATATACGATAAGGATCGGTCCGAAAAACAGGTTTCAAATCAAGGCTACAACGCCAACGTGACGAAAACGCAGGCAGAAGTCGAATTGTAATTCAGGAGCAAAGGTGGGCTGGGGTTTGGCAAAAAATAATAGAGATACCTGTTGAATTAAAGTGTTGAAGTCATTGAAACTTGTTGAAATCGCATGGCAGGCGACCATAATAATGAATGATATTTGCATTGGTTGATACCGTAAGGGCATAACGAATCTAATTTACGTTATAGTCGTGCAACGCGGCCCTGTCGTTTCTAAACGATTCTTTTAAAAATAAAAACTTTTAAAATTAAAATCAGCTAGTCAAGTTGTGTAAAACAGCACAATTCTCCAGCATTCCGCAAACATTTTCTCGGAAAAAGCAAACAAACATTAACGGCGAGCAGTTTGGGCTTAAATTACAAGCCACACGGAAACAGAATTGAACCGTAACATAGCCAATATCCACGACATTCTCGTTAATCGTCTGGTTTTAACACTATAAATCCATATATTCCAGCGATGCCGTGCACTGCATGACTCTAATTCGAGTGTAGGTCAAGCGTCATTGTCCTAAAAGTGGTACATTCCTGGCGGGTCAACCGTCACTGAGTCAGACTCAAAAAGTTGAAACTGTAGTAGCCGCTTGACGGTTGGTTAGCCGAAACCGGGTCATAGGACTCGCGTGGGTTTTACGGGGGACATTGGACTCCGGTGATACGTATCTCGTCTTTTTCATTGAAAGCATCGAGCCTGCGATCTGAGAACGAACGGTGTCTAATTCGTGCCTGAATTTATGAATGAAAAGGTGCTAATATCGTTTTGGGTCGAAACATATAACCGCGTTGCGTCGACGCAACGCTAAAATCGGCGGTGCCGTCAGAAACGCAGAATTTTGCGGTGTGCAACGCGACGCAAATTCCAGCGTTATGACGTCATACTTGGTGACAATGATGCAGTTTATTTCTAGGTAATTATTTAAATCGCACAATTAGTTATATTTTTACTATGAAAATAAGCTAATGTTAGCATAAAATTACCGAAAAAAAATATTCCTTCCGAAATTTGAATATTGCGCTGGTTATTAGTACAATTTTTGAACGCACCGTGTGCTATTTTCGCGAGCTAATGTTGGCTACTATTGGACTACACTGACTTCAAATATCACCCCACAATTATTTGTTGTGATATTTGTCGGGCTGTTTTCGAAACAGTAATCTAGTCTAATCTAATCTACATTTTTCAATCGCGTTGTGTTGCCGCGCGGCGACGCAACGCTGCTATGTGTTTCGGCTCTTTGGTCTGCGGTTCTGCTCCCGTGTTGGCTTTCTGTATTTTAAGTTCCAAGATAGTTCTTTTATCCAGAAAGATGTTCTTTATGGAAGAGGCATATACAAAATTCGTTCTGATAATGTATTTTGGCTGAAATGTAGTAGTATTCTTTTATCCAGAAAGATGTTCTTTATGGAAGAGGCATATACAAAATTCGTTCTGATAATGTATTTTGGCTGAAATGTGAAGTGGAAGAACAGATATGAAGTAAGTTCAATCAATGAAAGTCAGGACGATTAAGATAGGGTGTCTGAATAGTAACGAAGAATCGCGACCTTATTAACAGAAGACAAATTCAAATTTTGGATAACAGTCAACATTTTCATAGGTTGAATGAATAGAAGTTTCAATTTAAAAACACGAAGAAAGATAGGTAGAAGAAGAGACTTAAAAGTTCCACGATGTGTACGATAGATGGCGCTACTCTGCCAGCAATCTCAATTTGTGATAAGTAAAAGTATACAGTGCGCCTCTGAATATGGCAATGTGGCGAAATATAGAACTAGAGTGAAATGAACCGATTTTGGCGCATAGTTGATTATTACATCTATCAAAGTAGCGCTATGGAGCGACGCCGTAATTTATGAAAATATTTTAGGCCTATATACAACATTATTTTGAATGTTTTACTTGCAAACAAAATAAATGATTATGATTAAATGATTATTATTATTATAATGTTCGTTTTTTAACAATACGTACGTTTTTTAACAATACGTAGCCATAGGTCTTTGCCATACCAGCTGTTCATACATTAAATGTAAATTTTAACGCCGCTTAAAAAGAACAGCAAAAATCGAATAAAAATCGACAACTTTTGATAAATAGCAATTTAGGAAAACAATAAATATTTTTTGATAACTTTAGGTAGGTACTTAAGTAATCATAATATAACATAAATAATCAGAAAATAGCTTTTTCGTTTAAAAAGAAGCTTGTGAAATAAACTTTGTGTCTGTTTAGAAAATAATGCAGACTAGTGATCTATAAAAGGGGAAGTTATAAATAAAAGGGAAAGTAATGGATCACCCTCGGGTATGTGATTCATGAGTCAATTATCACATTAACTACGCACATATTTTTTAATAAACAGGAATCTTACGTACGAGATTACAGACCTCTCATCTTCTTCGGCGGCTTCTAAGCTGGTAGTTGGACGAGTCTTTGAAGGTTTAGCTAGGAATTTAGTACTATCCATCTTCAAAACACAATATTTTTCACAAAAAGTCATATTACTCATTTCTTATAATAGTCATATTCGATAGTGATATCGCTATTATGTTTACTACGTGTCATTATAAAAACAAACAGTTTAAATATGTATTTGTATTAAATTAAAACGTAATTTTAGGTTACAATACGCCCGTGAAAATTACATTACTTTGACGTTTGTTTTGACATAGCTGACAGTTCAATCACCCCTGCTGTCAAAAAATATCACTGACTTAGAAATTAGTCTTTTGGCTTATTGTTTCGCGCTTTATAAAATGTTATAATTATTAATTTTATATTTGTATTACATTATATATAACATCATGACACTTGTAAATGCTCATATAAGTCAGTTATTACTATTTTTCTTTATACTTGCATACATGTCACGCCATCTAGTTATCTACATTAATACTAGATGGTTGGTCTAGCAAGGCGGCCCATTTATTATGAATCAGCGCAGCAGATTGCAGAGATGCATTACGTTGCCTCAATTTGATTAGTGCCATTGCCATCCTATTCATAGGTTTGGAGTAACTTCAGCTTTACTAATAGGTGGAACCTCTGGAATTCGAAAACGTGAGGTAAGAAACCTCAAAGATTGCAGTAATGTTAATAGTAGGTTCATACCTGAATGTATTAAGTTTATCAACCAGATTGGTGAGCACAGTCTTCCGAAGGGGTCCAGGGGATCCTCCTGGCGAGCTCTCCTTGGATTCTGCCGCTAGTGCGCGCGCCACCATCAGATCTTGTTCGTTCATTCTGAAAACAAAATTACATCTGTATCAGTTTAGGTTAACGGGCGGCGCCGCGGCGCAGCATTGCTGTAGATAGGTATTTAAATAGATATGTATAATTGTATATATTTTTCCAGACAGGTATCAACCAAGGATATAAGCAAAATTAAATTTAAAAAAGCCAGCATTTTGATTTTTGAGTAAGTTTAATGGAATTAAAAATCTGCTTAAAAGCGGATTCTTTTTTCATTTATGAAAGTAATTGGATTTCACTTGAAATAAAATTGCATAATCATAATCAGCCTTTTAATGTTCCCACTGCTGGGACACAGACCATAATCTACCACGCGGGTCAGTGTGGGTTGATGAATGTCACATGCACAGATAACAGAAAAGAAGATGTTTTTAATATTTCTATGGTCACGTCTTCGAATTTTTACCCCCGACGGAAAAGAGGGGTGTTATAAGTTTTATCTGTCTATCTGTCTGTCTGTGCGTGTGTCTGTCCGTGGCATCGTAGCGCCCAAACGAATGGACCGATTATGACGTGGTTTTTTTTGTTTGTAAGCTGGCTTAATCGAGATGGTCCTTAGCTACAATTTATTAAGATCAGTGTAGGTGTTCAAGGTCATCAGCTCGTTTGTAAACTGCGGTAGGATTTTTAAACATTTAATGGGTATTTATTCATGGACAATCTGATGCCATTGAGCTGGTCTGGCGATGGACCTCAAAAGTAAGAACCCTGGATTGCTTATTAACATAGTAAACCTATATCTATGGGTTCATTAGATTCGCCATAATCAGTGCTATACATTTCTCATGATGACAAGGACCTGATGCTAAAACTGGGAGTTGGCTGATAGAACTTTGAAATGCCTACTAGTTATAAACCCATCGAGTTTGGGCTCATTAGATTCGTTTTAACCAGTTATAAACATTTCATATTGATGTCAAGGACTGTCAGGGTTTTTATATTTTTCATTTTATTCTTGTTGGTTCTAGGACATGCCGGTTTCCTCACGAGAAATAAATGGCTGGATAAAAATGAAGTTATTAGAAATAACATAGTAGCACAGCACCGGTACATAAATGTGGTGATACTTGGAGGAGGCAGGTGTGAATGTGATGAACGACTTTCAGCTGTAATGATGATAATGATCATACTTTTATACTAATATAAGAGAACACAGTAACAGTACCTAGACAAGGAACTCGCGCCGGGGCTTGGTCCAGACCATGCTCCGGAGCGAGGAGGAGTGGCAGGCGTTGGCCTCCTTCTGCGAAGCAGTAATGCTAGCAAAGGAGAAGGCTGACCGTATCAGGCAACGGCGCTCACGCCGCAGCCGCCGCCGTAATTCCGATCCAAACCGGCCACCGTAGGCGCGGGCTTGCGGACGGCGGGCAATGGGTAGCTCGCTGTCCGTTTGTCCGGTAACAGACCGGACCGAGCCCAAGTCGTTTACGGCGCGCACTGTTCCCGTGCGCCTCATGGAGTTGTCAGCAAACCGTACCCAGTAGGGTCGAGGCCTAGTCTGGGGCTCTGGGAAGGTATGAAAATCCAAACAAGGGCCTGGATCCAAGGCAGCTAGGGAAGGAACAGGGTAGGTCTTTAGTCAGTAAGAGTCTGACACTATTTCCCGCCCCACCCAAGGGCGGGATTTGTCATTGGATGATTTTACATATCAAAAAAAAAAAAAAAAAAAAACCTAAACAAGGAAGTAAATCAACTTAATACGATTTATTTGAACATATTTTGCTTCACCAGTCTAGGATAATAGATATTTATTTATGTTAAGTAGATACATGTTTTGTCACCTTTGAATCACACGTGTCTATATTTAAATACATCGTAAATTAAGTAGAGACTTACATAATAATATTTATTATCATTTTTAACACCTCATAAAATGTACATTGGTCTTTTACAAACTATAAAATACATAATAAAATGTCGTACAATGATGTCCCATGTTAATTATTCATAGCAAAGTTTTAAAGATTCACGTGTACATAATAATATATGAGAAAATTCAGCTGCTTCATCCTGTCAGAATGAACTGATGAATGTAAGACCCTTGCTAACATGGATTTATAAACTTTCCCGCCTTTTCAACCTATTGGTTATTCGTTAGAGGTCACATCTCACCTGGGTAAACAACCACTAAGCAACGAAAAGCAAAAGAAATCAATAAAAGTAAGTCTTACAAGCAACCAACTTACTAGCTTTGAAATATTTCAAAATGGGGACGACAAACGACAAACACCAACTACCTCAAATCAAGCTCGGCTCACCAACTTCTTCTAACACTTCCAACTTTAACTTATTCGACTAGTTTTTTGACAATTCTTTATTTAAGCAACAAGAAGAAAATGACTGCTACTGTCTAAAATTTGAAGCAGCCTGCATTGACCTCATACACGGATGAACTGATTGCCTGAGCCTTATTTATGACATCAGTTTTCTCTGTTTGGTCCTACGTCATCTCTTCAACAATGCTATTGAGTTGTACACGCTCGTAAAGTATACAAATAGACGCAGTATTAGTTAGGATGATGAGAATATTTTAGGTTTAGTATTATTAGGTTTATTCATGTCATCGCAGAAGGCGAGGACTTATTTTCGGGCTTATTGTACCAATGGTTGTTATTTTGTGCTAAAATATAAAATTAAGTACGTATTAGTTGGCAATCGCTAGTGTTAGGTTTCAGCTATTGGATAGCACTAGCTGAAAGTCTTTAGGTGATACATATATGCCAAAAAGTTAAGGCTGCAGAATTGTTCGAAAGAATTAGCGAAGCCCTAAACCTCCAAGCACCCCCAAGGGCAACTGTACGAACACAGGTTGGTTTTAGTCAGTAAAAGTCTGACATTCTCTCTCGCTTCGTAGTAGAAGACATTTGATCGATCTATTGGTCTGAACCTTTGTGTAGCTGAATACCTTATTTTCCTAAAAGATCCTTTTTGGACCCCCAATGGGAATTTTTTATGACATTTTGACGATTGAATGAAACTAATACACGCATCAGGCATTTTACGTCATAGTTTAAAAAACATAAAAACCGGCTGCGAGTTGGACTCGCGTACGAAGGGTTCCGCACCATTGACTAGGTAAACAACAGAACAATAACAAAATAGGCAAAAAATGGCGTTTTTGGTATGGGAGCCTTCTTAAATATTTATTCTATTTTAATTTTATAATTTACTAGTGACCCGCCCCAGCTAAGCAAGGATGCAATGGTGATGTTACATATATTATACATGATATAAACCGTCTCTTGAATCACTCTATCTATTAAAAAAACCGCATTAAAATTCGTTGCGTAGTTTTAAAGATCTAAGCTTACATAGGGACTGACCTAGACAGCGGGAAGCGACTTTGTTTTATACTATGCTATGTAGTGATTAAAGTAAAAGTACAACTGAGTATTTTATGAATATTTCAAGTGCTTCCCTGTTGCCATTATTGATATCGAGCAAAAAAAGGGCAAAAAAAATCGCTCCTTTATTAAATTTATTTTATTTTGTTTTTAGTATTTGTTGTTATAGCGCCAACAGAAATATCTACATGATTTGTGAAAATTACAACTTTTTAGCTAGCGCGCTTCTTGAGGTTCAGCCTGGTGACAGACAGACGGACAGACAGCGAATTCTTAGTAATAGGGTCCCGTTTTTATCCTTTGAGTACGGAACCCTAAAAAAAAAGATCAAACGCGTGCGTGCGTGGCAGAATGTGAAGAGACCATTTAGATTTAAGACCATATTATGTACCACATTCTGACGAAATAAATGAATTGAATTGACGCTTCCCACAAGTTACCCAAAGTAGAACTGGGCTTAGGTGGGGCGCACTTGGGATATGCGAATGTTGGAAAGAGTTACCATGTCCCAGGAACGTAAAGTGCTACTGAAACGCTCTCTCGCTCTACCCAGAGTAGGAAAAGTTATTGTATAATGCTTTCTCGCTTCAAGAAAAAGGTGGTTGTACTTTTTTAACTGTCATCTCTAAAGAACATCACCTAACGAGTCAATGACCTTGTACGTAGCTGTCGGTCGTTGCGTACTAATTACGTACAGTACAATAGCCTCGCTCAGCTGACGTTTACTTAAAGAAATTAATTTCGTACATGCGTAAATTAATTTGAGTTTAAAAAAAGTAATTTATTTTTTAATTTTATCTTTACAATTCGATAGTGTACCGAATCGACCCTCCACGGGATTAAAATGACTAAAATTTATCGATATATATCAATGCATTTGCTTCTGACTCCCATAATGACATGAATAATTAACTATTTAGTCTTGTAAGATAACAGCTTATTTAAATGAATGAAGTACTACGAGTATTAGACTAGTGTCAAGGCCTTCGCTTTTCTGATGCTCCAGTTTCCTTCCATTACCTTGAATGCGCAAAACTTCGAGGTCTCTTATTGGCCAAATCTCGAGACAAATTCGCAAGCGAGAACTAGCATGCGAAATATATTGGGATCCAGTTCTTTGGCCAAGGTAAGCACGTCGTGTTCGTGTCATTGTAATTACGAAGTACGAGTTAGTGATCGTGTGAGTTCGCCATATCATAGCTGAATAACTGTTCTCGCAATTATCGAATACGTGTCAGTAATCGATAATCGTTTGGGTCGTTCGATACTGATTAGGAGTTTGCAATAGAGGTGCTATTAGTTTTAATATTGTGTCTGCGGTCAATGTTGCGAAAATTTCATCTGATTAATCGTTTTAGATTTGTTTCTCGCTTTGAATATTATTTTGCGTGTTTCAATCTCCAATTTAAACATTTAATTATTGAAGTTCTCGTATTTAGTAATGAATGGAACTATACATGATCGAATTACGAAGACAACAAGTTCAGTTAGTCAATAAATTTTACACTGCATTCACACAGACACAAGTGTACGAGAGAAAACCAGGGTGATTTTAGTTAGTAAAAGTGTGACAAGCCACTCCACCTGCCCCAGGGCAGAGGATACCCATGACGGTCGGTAACTTTAGTTCTCCTGCGGATATCTTCATTCCTGAAGCGATCACGCAAAAAAATTCCGAGGGATATCCACATAAAATAGCAATATGTATATTATATGATAAATGATCCATCACTACGGGTATTTGTGCGCCAATTATAGTCTATTCACATTTATTTGTAGGTGTATATTTTGGGCCTCTTTTGTCAAACAAATCAGTAATGGAGATCATTTTGTTAAATAGTTATTAATAGCCGCGAGCACGTGTTTACATTAGTCATAGTCATACAAATAGTTGTCGCTATATCAGCGATTCGAAACCAGTTGTGGATGATGTTTGTACGGGCTATTGCTCTTATACAAACATCATACATTACGCGATTTCGAGTGATTGTGTAGGTCACAGTTATTGACAGTCTCAATCGATCAGCAAGAACTTGGAAATAATTGATGTGGTAATCACGGTGTTTGCGAACAAGTACTTCAATTAGGTACCAACTGTGGACAGAGAATGGAAGCACTGCGTAGCACCCGCGTAGCAGGGGCGTAGTACTCTTGTAGCACCTGCGTAGTAACCGCGTAGCACTGATTAGTTCACGATTCCGTAATTAATAAGCTGTATCGACATTGGCGTATCTAGGCTTATTTTTCAGGGGAGACCTGGCCTCTTAAATGCCTGATTTTTGTGTGAAGTTATCTACGAGTAAATATAGCATCATCATCAAGAATTTTGAATCGGTAGTCCAACATCCTGGGGTGGGTGCTTGACCACACTGAGGGGGGCACGTACGGCCCACTTGGCCCCTATCTGGCCTACGAGTATCGATGTCCGCAATTCGAGATCTATGTACAAAGTAAACATGCTACGTCGACGATAAATGGGGATAGTGAAGGAAGATGAAGATGATGATGGTTGATATTAAGAAGCTTCGGGACCGGGTCGCAAAGTTTTCAATAAAATAACAAATGGACTTTTATTTGACTCGACAGACGCCATTTTGTCAAAAGGTACACTAACTGTCAACGTCAAATGTTTTTTTTATGGCAATTAAGCCAAGAGTCGAGTTCTACGCAGTGCTACTCTTTTGCTATGCAGGTGCTATGCGGTTACTACGTAAGACTACGCGTCTGCTACCGGAGTACTGCACAGTGCTACTCCTGTGCTTCGCAAGTGCTACGTGATTACTACGTAATTCCACTCATCTGCTACCAGAGTACTACGCAGTGCTATTCTTGCTACGCAGTTGCTATGCGGTTACTACGTAATGCTATACGTCTAGTACCCAGGTTCTACGTGATGCTATTCCTTTGCTACGCAGGTGCTACGCGGTTGATACGTTATGCTACGCGTCTGCTACTCAGGTATTAGTGCTACAGTTTTGCTACGCAGCTGCTACGTAACCGCGTAGCAGGTGCGTAGCAAAACTAACGTAAAACTACGTGTCTGCTACCTAGCTAATATACAGTGCTACTCTTTTGCTACGTGTCTGATGCAGATAACATGCGGGTGCTAAGCGGTTACTATGCTGTGATACACAGATGGTACGCGTCTGGTACGCAGTTCTTACGTTTCCATGGACCATGTAAAGTCGCTTTTCGTATTTGTCTTGTATGTCCATTTAAATCCTCAACTCAAACATTGGATCTAATACGGTTTTGACTATATTATATGGAAAGTTTTGACTATACCGAGTTTTTAATTCGGAAGTTCTTTAAATTTTTAAAAACTGCTAAAATAGCGTTTTTAGCACTGACTAATTCTTGTGGTCGATTAAGCATGTATTATGTTATCAAAACCGGTTTTCAGAACAATGGCCTTTTGTTCCACTAATTATTTTTCAATTAAATTGATCTTAGGTTTAAATCGTCATTACCGTGCTCAAATGGATGTCGATTCGCCAGAGGAGAAGTTTGCGCGCACTGACTACTCTTTTCTCTCTGCTCAAATCTCCCACACCTCCTTCTTATTTTATTTCACACTTTCAATATCTTTGTTCTTCCCACGCTAAGAATCTGCGTTCTTCTAACAATCTTTTTCTCATTTGTCCCTTCTCATACAGATTTTTTTCATTATTTCTTTCATATACAGTCCATACTTCTGAAGAATGCGCTTCCTCTCGACATCAGAACGGCCACCAGTCAGTATGCATTTAAGCGGAAGTTGCGGAATTATTTTCTCCACAAATAGCGAAGTCGTCTCAAAAACCCTTTTCTTTTACTATATATAAATGCATGTTTAAGTAGGTATATTATATATATATATATATGTTTATTTTATTTATATATATGTGGACCTTTGATTTTTTAATAATATATTTTATTTATTTTTTTATGCACCTGCCATGTTTTCTCTTCACCACCCTTGGTTGACTGGTAGAGAATGCCTAAGGCATTAAGTCCGCCTGTGTACCTTTGTGTTGCATGAAATTTTTAGAAATAAATAAAATCTGTGTTTATTTTGACAAAAAAACACCTTTATGTCCATAATTATAAAATGATAACAAAAGTTGGACTCGCATTAGATTTTTACGCATGAAGGGGTTCTATACCGTCCGCAACTAAAAACGGCAAAAAGTTATGTTTGTTGTATGGGAGCTACACTTAAATATATTTTTTTTGTTTTTAGTATTTTCTGTTATATCTGTGAATATTTTAGCTGTCTAGCTATCACGGTTCATGAGATACAGTCTGGTGACAGACAGACGTACAACAGAGTGGTAGCTATAGGGTTCCGTTTTTACCATTTAGGTACGGAATCCTAAAAGGGCAGGTGTAATTACTTTGTCACTTCGCTAATGAATCAACACGTATGCATGTATGACAAATATGTACATACATAATATCACAAGTTATGAAATCAAGGAAACTAGTGTTGTAGGTAGTGATCGATTAGCATTGCAAAGAGGCCGTTTATGTCAACTTTTAAATATGGATCCTCAGAAGAAATATAAAGAATAAAAAAGAAAACCATTGTTTATTTTGATCACTGTGCAATGCGTCTTCGTGTTATAATTATTTATTTATTTATCAATTGCTTGCTATACTTACAGTATTCACCAAAGCAAGCCAAAAATCTACGAACTAAACAACAAACATTTATCATTTCTTTAGTGCGATAGAAAAAAAAAATCGAATTCAGGTTTTTGAGCAATCAGGGCGTTCAGTACCTATGTGTGTTGCTGTGTTATGTTTATTTGTTTTAACGGTTTTAACACTAGAGGATGCTGTTACTGATCGTATGTATATTTTAGGATCTGCGGGAACGTTTAAAAGAGTTATCGTACTGAAGAAGGTTTTAATCATTAAAAATCTGACACGCCCTGTCGCTCCACCCTCCAGCGGGAATAGTTATTTGATGACATCCCAACTAAAAAAAAAATTAATAAAACAGGACAAAATTAAATTTTTGCAAGAAAAGTAGCTTACTCACACATCTCTATTCATGACAGCCATCTTTTCAAAAGAAGGTAATTCATACTTTCCTCTCTCAAGGATCCTCAAGATCAACAATTACCTACTCGATATGTCTAGACAAATGTCCTCAATTTATAATTAAACTTCAGTAATAATAAAGCAGGCATATCTATTATATCCAGTTCCATTAATAATGTAGTCTTACATGGTAAATAATAGTCTATTATATTTTATCTATTCAATCTTATATGCAAATAATATTGTGCTACAGGACCTTAATATATAATACAAAAGGACAAAAAAAATGAAAGGGATAGATACTATTTTAGCAGCTAATTTATCAGTCTATTATCATAATAATCCAGTCTTATCTTCTCCCTCACAATCTGTACGAAATCAATAATATTCTACCTACCTTAAATCCAAAATGTACTTTATCACCTCTTTAACAAAACACTATTCAAACTTACTTTATTATTTTATTTTGTCTATATCACAAAAAAAAACCACATAACCACAAACACTGTTCGAAATTCGAATCACGAAAATCTAAAAAAGAACCGAGCTGTCTTTGCCGTGCGTGTGCGCGTTTAAAACATTTGTATGACAATGCAGTGTGTATTTTTCGCTCTGGGGTCGACAGCGTTCGGTCGTAGGCTGCGATCTGAGAGCACCATCTGTCAATGAAGTAAGCCACGGTCGTATTGTAAAGCCTCTCACTTGTTTCCGAGTGCAACGATCAATGGGCAAGATATGTAATCAACGATGAATGGATGGAAATCTATCAATCATATTGCGATACCGGTAATTAGGTATGTATTTATGATTTTTAGTACAGCTGGAACAGGTAATTTTTTGATTTAAGAAAGACATTTTCAATGACAATGTGATGTTGACTAACTGATATTGTAATTGTAATAGTACTTCATGGTCTGGTCTCTTCAGGCTATACCATATTGTTTGTTTGAAGGTGTGATAGCTTATTCTGCGACACTTAATTGTTATATGTATTTAAATACTTATGTTTTTAAGGTTCCATACATCAAAAGGAAAAAACTAAACCCTTTTAGGATCACTTTGTTGTTCGTCTGTCTTTTTGTCTGTCAAGACCCTTTATCTCGGGAATGCGTGGAGTTACCGAGTTGAAATTAAAACCATATTCCTAGGTACTTAACTCTGCGGTCCCTTGAATCTGTGAAAAAATCAAACTTCAGTGTTAGCGAAAAAAAAGAACGGCCGTATATGTCGCAAAAAAAAACGTATATTTCGACACTCACGAAATCAAAATTCAATTATAGGGTACTTTCCGTTGACAAGTACATGTAAAAATCAGAAAATTGTAAATTTGTAGTAACGTCACAAAAAGAAAACTTTTTACGTTTCGGAAAACTCAATTCGGGAATTGAACTGTTTTCTTAGGGTTTTTTTTTAATATTTTGCAGTAATGCAATCGTTGATGGTGAGGCGCGCTAGTTGTACGGAACCCTCAGTATGCGAGTCCAACTCGCTCTTGCCCAGTTTTTTTTTTGTAATGGGGGATATTATCAAGTGATTCTTCCCGCTTTGTAGCGGGCGGGAGCGCCGAATTTTTACTAACACCCACCAGTGTTCCATCAGTGCCTGGCCATTTACATCCAGGGCCGAAGTAGCTTGAGAAATCCTGCAAATCTTTAAATACTTGCGCTTTAAATATTCTCTCTTGTAGGTTCATCATTTATCTCATACGTAGGTACCCAATGCGACGTGTTCTCCATCATTATCCGTAGATAACTTCAGTAACTGCTGCTGCGAATTGAGTCTGAGAACTACTTGTTTTTTTATAAACTACCTACTGCTTTACTGCGATCCCATCTGATAATAAGCAGTGATACAATCATTGATGATGAAGCGCATTTACGGATGGCACTAGTTTACCTATTAGGAGCCGAATAGGCTCCTAATAAACTCTAATTAAAACTCTAAAATCTCACTGTAGTGACACAATACAAACACACACACAAAGTTATAACTTAAAAGACACTTTATCTGTTCGTAGTGTTTGTATTGTGAACTTTGTGAATTGAATATTGAATTGTCGGCTTATTGCCAAGTGCTGTTCACGTTATGTGTATGGATTAGGTTCTTCGCATAAAGCAAACAGGTCAAGAAAATTCTGGATTAGATTTTTTTTTAATATGTATATAAACTAGTGCTTGACTGCGATCCCACCTGATGGTAAGCAGTGATGCAATCGTTGATGGTGAGGCGCACTAGATTATTAAGAGCCTATTCACTCTAGCCTTGAAGACACCTAAATTATAATTGGACGGGAAGACTGCAGCAGGCAAACTGTTCCAGTCCCTCGATGTACGGGGTAACTAATTTTACAAACCTGCATGAACTTGACCGCCCGGAGGACACGGGAGAGGAGCACACGGTGAAGGTGACGTGTGACCCGCTTGGGGGGAGCACCACCGTGTGCGTAATGTTCCACACGCGCCCCAAAGAGATGTCGCAAAACCGTAGGCCTTGCAGGGCTCAAGCCTACTGGGGCCATATCTAGTCCGAAAGGGTACCCCGCGGTTCTGGAACGCAAGGCAAATAAGGAACATGAGTGTATTTTAGTCAGTTAAAGTTTGACACGCTCCGCCTTAGAAGCGCAGAAGTCATTGGTTGATTTCCCATTATAAAAAACCTGCATTAACTGCAATGACAAAATTCACCCATTTTTATCAACTATATTCTATTTTTAAACAAGCTTATTCAATGACGCCATTGTAAAGTCATTTAAAGTGTTAATACGAGTACCTATTTTAAATTCGCTGATATCATATGTAGCTAGAACCGTCAAATTACTCGTTTTTAACACAAAAAATAAATAAATTAACATTTAAGCGGATTTCGACGACAGTCATTTAGCTACAATATTCGGAAGTGTCAAGGTTCATTCAAAAATTACCTATATTATTATGTTGTGTTTCTTTTTTCTGTATCTACGTAAGAAAATATATTTTTATAATGATTCTGGGAATCCCCCTGTATTTGTTAACTTTGTTTGTTGCTTATTTCGAAGAAAAAACAAAAAAAAAACGGGAAAGATGATAATACTGATTAGGTACTTTCAGATGTCTCATTAGCACTTATTTTTATTTTTTTACATTTTAAGACATCTTACAGACTAATTTTAATATAAAATAAAAATGATCCGCAGATGACTACAAAATTACTACTTTAGTTAGTTTGTCATATTGGTACAGTCCCATAAACACGGAAGAGCACGCTTCCCTATTTTTTCGATAATGCACAAGGAAACGGAGCACAAGGGTGTGTCAGACTCTTAATGACTAAACCCACTCCTGTTTCTTCGTTTTTTTTTTTTTTTTTTTTGTGGTAGGTAAAAATCATCCAATGACGAATCCCGCCCTTGGGTGGGGCGGGAAACAGTGTCAGACTTTTACTGACTAAAAAACCTACCTTTCCATTCCTTGCCTTTATCCTGGGGCCTTTGGTGACAGTCTCACATAACCTTTGGCCCCAGTAGGCTTCGGCCCTGCTGGACCCCTACAGTATGCTGACAACTCCTTGAGGCGCGCGGGAACGGTGCGCGCCGCAGACGACCTGAGCTCGGACCGGTCTGTTACCGGACGGACGGACAGCGAGCTACCCATTGCCCACCGTCCGCGAGCCCGCGCCTACGGTGGCCGGAAATTGGGATCGGAAACCCGGCGGCGGCGGCGGCGTGTCCGCCTTTGCCTAAGGCGGTCGGCCTCCTCCTTTACTAGCATTACTGCTTCGCAGAAGGAGGCGACCGCCTGCCACTCCTCCTCGCTCCGGAGCATGGCTTGAACCAAGCCCCGGCGCGAGAGATCGCCGCCGATCGCCCCCACGAGGACACGGCGCTGCTCTTCCCAAGCGGGGCACACCTCGACTGTGTGCTCCACCGTGTCCACCGGGCGGTCCGCACAGTGGCGACACCCGGGCGTCGTCTCCGCACGAATCTTGTACAGGTACGGACCGAACTTGCCGTGCTCGGTCAGCACCTGCGCCAAACGGAAGGTGACGACGCCGTGGGGCCTTTCCAGCCACGCCTCAAAGAGGGGCCTTACCGCCTCGATCGTGGCGTGCCCCCTGTTTCTTCGTTGCCTTTCATCCAAGGGCCGAGTTGTCCTTTCAAAAGCTAACCATTGGCCCCATTAGGCTTCGGCCCTACTGGGCTCCACGGTTTGCTGACAACTCCTTGAGGCGCGCCGTCGACGACTTGGGCTTGGTTACCGGACAGTCCTGGCCAGAACTAACCTATTCATTCTTGAATTAAAGACCCCCAAGTTGTACCTATTTAGGTAAGTAAACATTGTCCCTACAATAAGTACCTACTTTAACGCCTTCAACGTATGTCCTATCTATAAAGATAGAAATCAAGATTAAATAACATAGAAACTTGTAATTAACTGTCATCTAAACGCCTATAAGACTAATTTACCTCCGTTTCTAAGACCCACAGGCTAAGCAGTAATTGTAGCCTTAGATTGCCCAATAGATATTGATCTACATACGCGACAGCAACCTTCAGAGCAGCGGACCTGGCCCAGCCCAGACTGGTTCACATTTCATCATTACAACACTTTCGAATGGAAGTTTTGTGAATTAAAATATAGGTATATAAGAAATAGAGCATTGACAAGTTTTTTGGCAAGTATCAGCATAGTTTAGATTCCAAAAAAATACTATGTACAGACGCCAGCTCGTCAATCTACCTCAATCTGTCAAATTTAACCAATCGAACATTAACCTTCCTTTATTGTGATAAGGTTGAAAATCTATTAAAGAAATTTGACAGATTGAAGTAAGTTGATGTGCTGTCGCCTGTACATACATTTAGGATTGCGTACTTATGTTGGCAAAAATGCAACCCTTATAGAATTACTCTTTTTCAGTCTTTCTGTTTCTCCCTCTGCCAAGACAGGACTTTTCTCAGGAACGCTTGGACGTATGAAGCTGAAATTGATATCAAATACTCAAGCCTGCTAAAGTGCTAATCCAAGCAGCGAAAAAATCAATTTTCTAAATCAAGGCAATCTAAAGGAAAGTCCATTTATATATGCACCTTTTAGGCCCATAATTTTTTCAGTAGAAAATCATAACCTGAGGCACCAACTTCCCGTTGACACAAGTTTATATAACTTTAAATTTGTTGTTACGTTACAAAAAGAAATCTTGTTTACGATTCTGATAAATCTTCGAGATTCGATTTGGGTTTTGAACTATTTACATAGGTAAGTTTGTACGGAAACTTCAGTGCATGATTCAGGGAGTTTTTTCTTTTGTCATGGAAGCAAAAAGCCGGTCAAGTGCGAGTCGGAATCGCGCGCGAAGGGTTCAGTACCATTGACTAGGTAAATAACAGAACAAAAACAAAATAGGCAAGAAATGGCGTTTTTGTATGGGAAAATGCTGTCAGTCTTCTGGGTACGTTTCCGGATGACAGTGATGTGAAGGAATACTTCGACGCCTGAGTGTATTTGTTGTTTTTGTATTATTTTTGTACATAGTTAGGTCTAGTATACGTTCTTAGTTTAGTTTTTATGTATACATAGGTTTAGTATAAATACTTTGTAAATATTTAAGTTTCTTTTGTTTCTGCAATAAAAAATATTGTCGGTAAAAAATAAATGGGAAAATTAAATTATAAAAAATATTTATTTTAAAAATACAACTGAGTATTTTGTGAATATTTCAAGTGCCTACCTGTTGCCATTATTGATATCGAGCAAAAAAGGGCAAAAAAAAAAAAAACATATTTATTGTATTTTGTTTTTATTAATTGTTGTTATAGCGGCAACAGAAATACATACTTAATTTGAAAATTTCAACTGTCTACTGTCTAGCTATCGCGGTTCTTGAGATACAGCCTGGTGACGGACAGATAGAGAAGTCGTATCGTCCCATTTTTACCTTTTGGGTACAGAACCTTAAAAATTAAGACGATACATGTGTCTCTTCTAGGTAGAAATGTACCACAAGTTCTTACCCAGAAGTGCCGTCACGTACCTCCTGATCTTTCATGTGTTAAGTCTTTGTCGACGTTATTGATTTTATAAAGTAAAAAATGCGTGTTTAAAATTATGAATGACCTAGTTAACAAACAGCGAGGGGCAATGTTTTTTTTTTCAGGATGTCGTCTACTTCTGCAACGCAGTTATGCGAATGAAGGAGGTGGCGATAATCGTGACGTGCATCTCCAGCCGCCACAAAAAGACGTCCGCAGTACTGCAGACATCTTCCCTTAGGGCCTCAAGTCTGCCAGGGCTGCGGGGTCGTTAGAAAGAGTCAGTGCAGCGTAAAGCAAAGGGCAAATGAAGGAACACGCGTGAACAAGTCCGTATGTATACCTATATTTATTTAGTCTACCGCTATTTTTTATTTTGGTGTTGCAACAAAAATAAATTAGGTTGCTACATTTAGCTACTGTCTAGATTCTGCTCTGTTTTAATCAAGATACACTTATCAGAATCCTACGCACGGCATAAGATTTATGTTTTAAAAAACTGCGTTGTGTTATTTGATTTTTCTGCCGTCTGCACCCAAAAATATAACCAGCTTCTGCGCAAATCTGTGACTCAACTGGATTCAAATCTGGGATTCTTCCATTAATTCCGATGCGAGAGAGAGCTATACACCGTTAAATTTTGGTCGTTTTAATCCCGTGGATCGTCGATTTGGTACATGAAACACTATCGATTTGTAAAGATAAAATTAAAAAATAAAGTACTTTTTTTTCTAAAAGTCGAGGTAATATACGCATGTACTTACTAAATTATTCTTTTTTAACCGACCTCGAAAAGGAGGAGGTTCTATGTTCGGCTGTATGTATTTTCTTTTCTTTTTTATATATGTTCACCGATATCTCGGTCAATTGTGGACCGATTTCAAAAAATTTTGTTTTGATTGAAAGATTTTACTTTCGATTATTGGTCCCATAAAAATATTTTTTTGATCTGATGATGAACTTCGAAGATATAAGACGAAACTCTTCAAAAAATCATAGCAGAACTATCGTTTGTATATGTTTGTTTGCCGATATCTCGGTCAATTGTGAAGCGATTTTGAAAATTTTTATTTTGATTGAAAGATTTATACTCCCGAGTAAGTTCCATAGAAATTTTGTTTTGATCTTATGATGAACTTCGAAGATATAGAACAGAACTCAAAAAATCGTAGCAGAACTGTCGTAGCAAGTAGAATTGCTTTGTTTATACATGTAGTAGTTGTTGGTCGTTGCTTACAGTTCATTGGCCTTGCTCAGCTGACGTTTACTTAAGCTGAGTTTTAAAAATAAGTACTTTATTTTTTAATTTTCTCTTTACAAATCGATAGTGTTTCATGTACCTAATCGACCCTCCGCGAGATTAAAACGACCAAAAATTAACGGTGTATATACGTGCCTCAAATATTATTATTATACAGGCGCGCCTCAAAGAGATTTCAAATGCCGCGTAGGGGCCCAGCAGGGCCGAAGCTTACTATGGGGCCATAAGTTGGCTTCCGAAAGGGAAACCTATGTGTGGTTTTAGTCAGTAAAAGTCTGACGCGCCCTCCTACTCCGCCCTAGAGCGGGAGAAATCATTACATAATTTCCCACCTTTAAAAAAACTATCCCTTTCAACATAAGACTCATGATAATGACGTCAGGGGTAGGGCCACTGATCAACATTAATATTTAAATCTGAATTTTTATTTTTGAACCCAAAATAGTTCAAGAAAAGGCCAGTCCGATTAATTAATTTAAGAACAGTCCCAGATACTTTTTGATGTACGAGTACTAACAATCTTCCTTTTACGATGCATCGTTAGCAAGAAAACTCAAATACAAAAGTACCTAAGATTAATAACAGGCACTTGAGAAATTGAATTTAATATTGGTCTATGAATAGAATCTGCGTCTTTCACAGATAATTTAGATTATTACTTTATGTAGGGACAGTTGGGGCACAATGGTACGAAAAAAATATTTTTATTTTTAGAAAAATCAGTGTTTATTCTTTATATAATTTTTTCTTACAAATATCAACAATATACCATAACTTAATAATTGCACAGCAAAACAGCGACCAATAATCAAACTTAAACCTTTGTGAACCACTTCCTGTGTTCCACTGTGCCCCAGGTCTGGGGTACAATGAAACAGGGTATGGCGCACATTGGAACACGACCTGTATTCATACCAAAAAATTAACCAATGGTATCAAATCTTTTTTATATCTTGTCAGGAAAGGAAACGTGTAGATTCTTTTTTGACGTTTAGTTTTTCCAGATAAGGACGGGTTTGGCAAAACTAGTTCAATATCCTCAGCTGAAACCATTGCCATGTCCGGTTCTAACGGAAAATAGAAACTATTGTTAACTTTTGCGCTTAGCCGCAAATTATTTATCTCAAATTCGTTGTTCTCATCTATATCATTCTGGACTTGTGTAAAATCTGCCAAAAAATGAAGTTAAGTAAGTGAGGTTCAATGGAATAGTGTTCCACTGTGCCCCATAGCGTGTACAAAATTTCAAACAAGTCTTCAACAAAGTTAAGTTATGTTTTTAACTTAACACATAGCGGTTTCAAATAGATAAAATGATTAAGATTTATGAAAAAAATGTATCACTTCAAAGTCAAAGTCGAAATGTTTTTATTTCATATAGGCATACATGGGCACTTATAAAACGTCAGAAGCTAGTGCACTTACCTATTGTTTAAACTTTTTTACTAAAAATTAAAGTACTTTGAAAATAAACCTCAACTTTTGAACATAAAAACCAATATTTTTCTATTCATAGCTCCATTGTCCTTGCGCCACCATATTTTATTACGTCCTCGTATGGCACAGGACGCGCTGCTATTGGTCGAAGCGGTAGCGAGCGAATTAGTTTGAAATTAAAATTTTTATCGACATTATTCCATAATGCCCCGTGTTCCACTGTTCCCGAACTGTCCCTACCTACTATGCTCAAACTTCTCTTTTGTCCTTTTTTTCTGTGCCAAAAACATACGGTCGCAACACGCCATAGTCGCTGAAACGACCATAAAGTAGATTAGGGGATAATGTGACTAGGGGATAAAGTAGTGTCGCCATGTTGAATTCCGAACGAAACGATGGAATTGATAATTTTTCAAGCGTCAAATAAGTACACCACTCGATATTCCGCACTCGATACACAGACTGTCTTACAGTTTACTTCCGAGTAAGAAAGTCTGACACCGTACACGTATTTATAAAGGAGTAATTATTTGTTACTAAGTAAATTCTTATTAAGTTATTACTTGCGTTTGAAATCTTCATTCAAAATTAAAAAAAATCTTAACTATAGAATACAAATTGTTACTTAAGTAGTTCCTTTTACTCAAAAATCTAGTTTTACTTGTTTATAAATACGGGTGTGACTCTTATTACATTACTCGACGTCGACTAAGACCAGCCTGTATATCGAGTGGTGTAATGGACCCTTTTAATTTTGAGATTATTGCAGAGCTGCTGAGGGATTTACATAATTAACTCCCGAGCACTGTGAGGGAGTGAAGAAGGAACATAAGTGTGGTTTTAGTCGGTAAAAGTCTGACACACCCTCCCGCTCCGCTGCAAAGCGTGAAAAGTCATTGGAAATTTCCCTACCTTAAAAAAAATAACTAAGTAGTCGACATGTTTTGAGATTTCATACTTAAACAAAATTCGCTGCAAAATTGATCTTTAATTTTCTCTAAAGCTCGGGAGCTCTTTAATTTTTTTTCCATGGCCACAATCACAGAGTATACACATTTTTTTTTTGTAAAACGCTAGTTTGTTTTTTATTAAACTCGTTTGATGCACGTACATTTCAATTCACATAATACATAGTAAATTATGATATAAGTGTGTAATACCGGTTACCGTCGAGGCGGTATTAAGACCCGAACCTTAGCGAGGGACTTAAGAGAGCCAAGAACGGTAACCACTCATTACTCACGTGTATCATACGACGTTTTTCAATACACTTGTGAAGAAAAATAATTTAAAATATTACAACGGTAAAACTAGTAAAATTTTTCATAACATGGCGGTAAAAAATTAAATCTGTTTTCATAAACACATGTTTTCACACGCTAGGCTATGGCTATATGGTATTTTGATCATATTGCCTAGTCGTCGTTTGTTTTCTTTTGTGCAAAGTTTTTACGTTAATGTCATTCGTAGTAACAATAGAATATGGATGTAACATTTTATAATGTTTTTGTAGTATTTAATTTTATTTAATTAATACAGCCCATGAACTTTACTCGAAAAAAATCACACCAAAAACCGCGCGCATCTTAAAATGACGGCCATAGACCAATTTTTTTTTTTCGTATTCAAAATTTGAATCGCAAACAAAGACGGTGAGTAAAAAGGTACATTACAGCACTAGTGCGTAATAGTAATCAAAATGTCACAGTTTGGTAACGGGTGCCATTATATATACCGAAGTGTAGTGCAATAAGAGCCACTTTCTGAGCAAGTGTATTGAAAAGTTTTTTTAAAGGTTTTGAGGTTCCAAATGTAAATCAAATTACAGTTTTAAATCCGAAATTAAAACTTAGCGGCGTTCGTTTCGTTCGAAATTTAACATCGGCATGTTAGACACTGCTTTATCCCCTAGTCACATAATTTACTATTTTACACCACCTGCTCGATAATTCCCGATAAGCCTTATTTCTTAAAACTCAGTTTTATTGTGATTGTGAGTTACCGCTTTTGGGCTTCTACAGTACTCTCAGTCTCAGTGCAGTCTCTGCAGTATTAGAAGAAGGTACCTTACCTAGTACCTTCTTCTAGTACTGCCCTCGGCAATGAAACACTGTCTTCTAACTTCTCATTTTATTTTTTCTGAAGTACCATTCTGAAAGTACTAGCTGTACGTTTTGACTGTCCCTTTCAAAGTCATTGGGTCATGTCTTGTGTAGGTGTACTAGATCAAGATTTTTTTTTGGTCTATATTACCACCCAAAATAAAGTTATTATTATTAGTTAGTTAGTTGTTTTGTTTCTTACTTTCTTTTTATTATTATTTAATTAGAGACCGACCAACGATTTGGTTTCGGTATCGGCCAGTTTCGGACAAAAAAGCTTGTTTCACCAGAGGTTTCGGCTTCGGTCAAAACTATACCCTTTTTAAGCTGATGATTGTGATAGAGGCCTAAAAACTGAGTAATAGTAAGTATAATTTTTGTGTAATCGTCGATTTATTTATTTACTTAGCATATTGTGAAAGATAAACCAAAAGCAAGCAACGTTTATAAAATTAAGCTTAACTACAAATATCGAAACGTTATTTTAAAGTTTTATGTTAGGACGTCTGTTTCTGGTTTCGGTTTCCGTTACAGCTGAAACTGTAAGAGGAGCCGTTTCGACTGCAAATCGTGGAGTGATCGGACACTAATTTTAACTGGCAGCCCGTTTAACCTGTCCTAGCTCGAGAGGACACCGGTGTCCTCTCACATCCACTCCACTATAGGCCATAATTCCGATGTTTAGAGTCTACTTTTGTATGAACAAGTTTGGTAGTAGTGGTACTCAAATAAGCCGATAATTTAGCTAGTGTAGCTACGAAGACAAGATTTATCCCACCTTAAATTTTACAGACACGTGATTTCATGATATAGGGTGTGTCAAATTTTGTTGTGTGTGCCGCATTCCATACTAAATGACAAGAGTCTTCTCAGATTTCTTGGCTTTTGAATATTCATAACGACTATCAAAAATCTTTATGTTGTAAGGATAGAATTTTTTAAAGTTGGAAATTATTGAATACCTTCTCCGGCGGATCTGGGTGGATCGAGAAGAAAGTGACAGACTATTATTGACAAAGATCCACAGTGGTTGAGCAATTTATTTCTGCGCTGCATGTCCCGGGTTCAATTCTCGCACAGAACAAATGTTTGTCGGGCCTACAAACAGTTATTACATATTTGTGAAAATGATACAAGAGTCATTCCTAGTGTGGGGTAAAGTTTCTCAATCTTTTGGGATTGGTAAATAAAACAACTTCATAATTTATCATTAAGTACATAATATTTACTTTATTATAAAGATACATGCATGAGAATTGAAATTCCTACATATCCCGTGTCACAATTTTTCAATGCGACTGTTACATTCCGTAATGGGTCAGTTCATCCTAATTGACACTGCATAATACTAATATTATTCTAAGGATATGCCCAGCGGGCTTACGTAGTATTACAATTAAATTACAAAAACAATCTATCCCTCTAAGTACTTTCGAGTCTAAAGATTAAACTAACAGTAGGTACTAATTTACTTTCACCATTTTAAAGTAGGACTTAAGCAAGCAAGATAGCACAAAACCTTCATAAAAAGTAAGATTGCGATGTTAATCCCGGCTTACCAGTAGCTAGAGTGAAATAAACACAATCTTATGTGAACAATAAAGAACTAAATTAGACGTTATTTCATTTAAAAGTAATTCTTAATCGTAGTTAGAGCTAGAATAAGGAATATAGAGTAAACTGAATGTCCGTAGTAATAATGAACCTAATCGACTATAAGTATATAAAGGCTAGAGTGAATTAGGCTTTTAATAAACTAGTACGCTTCACCATCAATGATTGTATCACTGCTTACCATTAGGTGGGATCGCAGTCAAACACTAGTTTATAGCGCTTAAAAAGTCTAAAATAACTTGGATACTTTTACGTACTACTTACTTTTACTTAAGCCCCTTTATTCATAAGCAGTGTAACTTAACGCTCTGTAAGTATTGTTATTTAATTCTAATTAAAAGGAAATAAGTGAGAGGTGAGATATGTATCAAGCTTCTATGAGCGTCAAGTGCTTATGAATAAAAGAGTAACATTAAAAACAAACAATAAGAAGCTATTTCATACCTACTTTTAAAAAAAGAACACAAAATTATTATGTACCTAAAGATGAAATTGATGTTGAAGAATTCCACTCGTTCAGTCTTATTATAAAATTGTTGGAAGATTCACACAGCGTGCTTCATCGTTTTTAAAATAATTTATTTTGTACGGATTCAATTGAGCTTAAACAGATCGACAACGTGTTTGGCAACACTGGCTTAAAAATAAAAAAAGAGATGCTTAAATATTAGTCTATGCTTAAAGTTATAATTGGCTATTGTACGGCGTGCATACTTTTTAAATTAATTCGGTGAAGGGTCACTCACACCAGTCTTTCTGTAAAGAGATCGCTAGATGACTCCCGAAACACCTTGGCGTGGCGTGCTCTTCTAGTCCATGGTTTTTCAAGTCCGTGGACTGTAGACCTTGGGTCCGCGGGCTTATTGCCCAGGTAATGCTGCTACGGTATGATGGGCGGCGAGACGCAAGCCCAGACGTGGCGCCTAAAGCTGCGCCTCAGTGGGGCTCTGCCACAGATTTGACGGGAGGGTGTCATAGTGAGATGGGACGGTGACTAATGCATCAGCCGTCGTCCTGTTTATTGAGCAGTTCTGTAACAATAAAAAATAATAATTATAACATTTTTTTTTATCATCAATAGTTTTTTTTCTATCTATATTAGGGTTGACACCAATCTAATGCAACTGGGTACCAAAAGATTACCTATTCGAACCACATCGCGGTAATTGATTATCACAATACCAAGGGGCATTATTTTTCTCTACTATAATATGCATTAAAATTTATAAAAGAAAGAAAGAAAATCCATTTATTTGTACGGAATGACGCAACTAAAAACTAGACAAAACATAAAATTATATATGAAAAATATGCGCCACATCCGTGCAAAACGGCCGAACGCTCAGCATAAAGCTGCGCCCTCATGCACAATGTGATGAGCACACAGCGCTGGTTTTCAGCGTTGGCCAGTTATAATACATCTAAACATTCCTTATAAATCACTGTGTCCATGGGTGAAAACCTCACCCTTCAGTAATTTTTGAGTTTATCACTAACAGACAGACGTAGTGAGTCATTTTATATTATGTAAGGATGTAGCCTTTTCCAATTACATTATATAGCAGGCGACTTCCAGTCTACCAGTTTCTAGAGCAGCAGAATATCTAAATTAATTTATATGTTATACCAAGTTTATTATGAATAGGCAATATTATCCACTTACGTAAGATAGCGCGTTTGTAATTAAATAACTGATTACAATTATTCTACGAAAAGTGTTGATATTTTTTATCAACAATTTCGATCGAATCATGCATAATATGTATTTGTAGTTTTTCATAGGGCTTTAGTTTTTTGATGATGACCTTCACAGTACACCTATTTACATTATTAACCTAATGAACTTATTGATGAAGTAGTGGAGTATCTGTCAGTAGATCCATAGGGTCCTACTGCTAGAGGAAATCCTACTCTTTAATGTACTCTTAAAATATATGAATTATATTTGACAATATCTTTACACGCAACTAAGGTTTGAGATTAAATTTTAATTGAATTGTATTATTGGAAAAACATGAAGACACTAACGTCCTAAGCCAATTTTAACCGTCGAAATTATTTTTTTCACAAACGCAACAGAACACAAAACAACAACAACAACACGAACAGTACTTTTTCTGTATCATTTTCTGTACCCCTGACACATCGATTTGTTGACTTAGGTGAGAAGAGGTACTGAACAAACAAACAAACTTTATTCGTTTTTATAATATACTATGTAAAATATCAGATAGCATATATAGTTAGGATTGTATAAACGCACCCACGATTGTGCACAAACGTGTTCTCAAAGCTTGCCAACAATTATTTTCGTGACTTTTTTTTATCTACATCATCACAAGATAAAATCTAAACGTGATGTGAGCGAGATTTGGGTATAAAAAGATGGGCCATATAAAAATGAACTCGTTACGCTATGATATTACTTAGGTACCACTTATTCAAGTAAGTACATTAGAGCACGACTGATTGACTGGTTTCGACCAAAAATACTGTTTACGGCTGAAGTTTCGGTCAAAAAGGAGCCGAATATTCGGCTCTACAAACTAGCGTCTCTAGCTGTCGTTGAATGATTATACTAACAAGTTCGCCTATGTACCCCATTGTACCATATCTCTGATGAAATAAACGATTTGCGTTTTTTTTTAATATTTTTCATATAATCGTTGATTTATTTAATTACAAAGTATCTTATAAAAGTTATATAACAATATAATTAAGCACAGCAAGCATTTTCTTTCAGGTTCAAATCAAATCAAATATTTATTTGCAAGAAATACATGGTTTTCTGTTGCCACGTCAGTTTCGGGTCCGGTTATGGCCGAAACTGTAAGACGAGCCGAACATTCAGTTTCGGCTTCGGCTGCAAATCGTATTTCAGTCGGTCACTAAAATACCTACATTATTTAATCAGTGTTGCTTCTACAAGTCATGAGATAAGTACGTTATTTCCACTTTCAAAATTACAAACAATAATCACATCTCACACCAATATTATAATAATCAAGGCAAAAGTTTTTTTTTAATGATATACACTAGTAGGTACTTGACTGCGATCCCACCTGATGGTAAGCAGTAATGCAATCGTTGATGGTGAGGTGCACTAGTTTATTAAGAGCCTATTTACTTGGCACACGGTTAATCTATGTCCTAGAATGGTGCCTATATTACTTTTTAACGTGAGAGTACGTCTACGTTCTCTTCCCCAAGAGAACGTAGACGTGAAACCGCTGGCAGAAACTAATTTAAATTATAAATTCAAGCATGGATAAAACTAGAATTACATTAGACCGACGCACACGTGTAACACGCCTGATTTTGTAAGTAGAGCGACGTTGCGTGGCGTGAATCAAGTGTAGCTCTACAAATCTATTTTCCATATAAAATGTATGGAGACCGACGCACCCGTATATGCATGTGGGGTAGACGTGTGCGCAGTGTAGTATTTACCTTAATTCAAAAACATTATACAAAGATCGAGTTCTAATAATTTTCTAATTATTAAACATTCTGTTGCCCTATCGAGATATGGAAAGTTATTTTGGTCTTTGATAAGTGCTAATAACAATACACTCAACTTCTAAAAAATTTTCCATTCAATGACGTGCAAAATGTTACGTTGTATAAATATTTGATCTTTGCTCTTTACATCTATCTAATAAATATAAATGAGTTTAACTAAACATTTACCATTTAAGCAAGTTGAAGTTTTATTGTGTAACATTTGTATCACCAGTTGTAGCTATTACCTACTTACGAGTCGAGTACAACCTACCAATTATTTTAACGGTAGAAAACATTAAAATACAAATTACTACGTCAATCATATGTTCGATTTTTTGGCAATGCAACTGAAATATCTGTCGGAGCATGTTCCATTTGGGATTAGAGCAAAACAATGACGTCAAAATATTAAGTATAGGAAATATTACGATACTTAAACGTATTTCTGGGTTTTTCCTCATTATTGCCATATAATTATACTGTTCGAGTTCTTATTATCATTATCATCGCACAAGAAATGTGAATATCAAAACCTAATCAAAACCATAGCCAAATTCTTCGTTACTAGGGTTCACAAATTTTACAATTAGTACATTATAGTTTGCAAAATTATGTTGGCGTATATTTTTTTTTTGTTTCGTTACCACTTTTACTAACCAATATTTTGGGACAGTATCTAAGTTTTGTGAAATAAATATTCTGAAATTATGCTCTGCAGTATCATAAATTTCGACTCATGCTAAATTTTTTTTCCCTCCATCGAGCCTATATTTTAATACTAAGTAATTGACCAAAAGTATCGTGTGCTTACCTTGGGCTGATGTCGGTGTGTGTCAACGCATTCGACAGGTAGCTTAATCATTTCCACTTTATATTTGTAGCCATATGAAGTCAGCTTCACGATCGTGTGAAGAGGGACGTTCATGTATGGCAGCTCATCTGGAAGAAAACAGGCGAATGGTTAGAAAAAAATATTACAAATATTAGAATTATATTATAGATATTGCTTTCAATATCCTTGAAACTGTCATTACGATAGTTTCACATCCTACAGACGTGAAAGTAAAAGGAAAAAATGAGACTTTAGCACTGACGTCACAAATCATTATCTTACTAATGACTTCTAGTATAGTACTATCGTATAAGTATGCAATTAATCCAATTTAAGTCATCAGCATAGGATAAGAAAGTAATGCGATTAGCTGAACAACTGAAAGTAACGCGATTAGCTTCAAGAAATAGGGGCTATGCTGCAAACAGGTACGAGGCTCTATTTAGGCGAAGCAGCTATAAGCGCTAACAATTATTTAAAAAGTCGAAATGTAAGAGACTGACCAAGTGATATTTCGGTAGTTTGTCAATCCCTTAGATTTTGGACTTGTTAACCCTTGATATTGCTGATAGAATGTCTAAAATCAAAAGTGTGCAGAGTCGGGTTCCATCAGTGTATTGCCGTGCCCCTACACGAATATATATATCGATAATTTTATGATTATCTAAACTTTGATATGAATATTATATTGGACTGTAATTGATTTAACTTCTTTTTATTTGTTTCTTGCTTTGTTGTTGTTTAATTTGTTGAGTATAATATGTATTTTTAATAAATTATACTAATAAACTCCTACGACTATAACTATGACTATGAAAGAAAAGTTTCTTACCAAGCTTAGCGTCCAAGAAGTATCCAAGCATACATCTAAGCACGGCTTGATGGCCGACCACGACGACGTTATGCTCGTCCTCAAGTGCTGACAGGGCTGGTCGCAGGCGGGTCATGATGTCGATGTAAGACTCGCCCCAGGGGTACCGGTACCGGAGTTTGTCCTGGTCACGCCATGCAAACTCTTGGGGGAAGCGCTCCTGCATCTCTTCATAGGTCAGACCCTCGCAGATGCCCTGGGAAAAATCAAGAAAACGATTGTTGATAAAAGAAATAATTACGTATATCTTTAGGTTTGGTTGCTATCTTTCTTATGATAGCATGAGCTGTAGAAACATCACATTTGTCTTTGGCTTATATGAAGGTACAAAGTAAGTTAAATCCAGATAAAGCTAAAAGCTAGGAGATGATATAAGACCTCTCCTTCTTTTTTCAGATATTTCTGTCATATATGTGTGGTCATAATGCCTGATTATAACTAGATTTCTTGAAACTAATATGTTTAACTTCTTAAGTTTACTTTGATACCATTAACAATGATTTATCAGTAGCATTGCCTACAAAACGTGCCGCTTTTGAAATATCAATTAATGCGTATTATGTTTAGGTCCAGATAGTTTAATTTATCACCTCATTGAGATACACGTGAGTTGCCACTTAATGATTTGTCAAGTAATTAATCATTGCGTCTTTTATTTGGCACTAGATGAGGCTTAACTGTATCTGTTTATGCACATTTGCATTTTGAATTACTTGTAACAAAAAGGTAAACATCTATAGTTTTTAATACAGACATAAGTCCCGTATAATTTGGTTATAAACTCTTTAATTTTGCAATAATATCCGCATACATTGTAAATTATCTTTGGTTGAGATTTATTGCAGTTGATTAGATCTACTTATACTATGTATATTTGAGAGTTTGCGTTGTGGTTGGCGAAAGATTTATGCAACCATACAGGTTGTCATAAATCTTGTTTGTGTATAATAAAAATATCCTGTGACATATAGGTACATACTCGTATACATTACACATGTATATAAATTTCTTTTTTCCTAATTTTAACAAGGAATACTTGTTAGATAGGAAATATAATAAATTAAACATTAAATAAAGTCGTCATAAAGTCGGCTGTTATTATAAATGTACCTAAATAAAATTTTACAATAAAAAACCAGTTCTCTAAACGATTTCATCGTAACGAGCAATTCAGGGAACGTTTTAGTCTATTTTTAACTAATTCAATGTCAAAGTTACTATTCTATTCTCTGTGACTCACAAAAGCCACAATAAATAGAATTCGCGGTTTCAGAATCTCGATACACAATGATAGTACTTTTTGTATGATAATGAAGTACCTATCGACTATGAAAAGACGTCATTTGATGTAGGTTAAACTGACATACGTAGTATATTAAAAGTAACAGCTGTAGCCAAGTATCTGGGTTCAATCATCTGTTTTATGGATTCAGTAGGTAATTGACGTAATTTATGTGTCGCCAACTGTGTCAATGTAACCATTGGATTACATAAAAAAAATATCAAGATTTTTAAAATCAGTATCGATTTGAAATGGATCCAATTTTTTGCTCAACTCGTAAGTTGCGAAGGCCATAAGATAAACTATATGAGTATTGTGTTCCTCCTTTATTTTACGGTATCATTCAAAGGCAAATAAATATCTGGTATAAAAACAGTTCAACTAGCTACTACTGATAGCAGGTTTGCCTGCGTGGAAGTCGAAAATTATCCCAAGGGTGCATACAGTGTGGTTTACTCGTATACCAAATTTAATTCAAATACAATCCGCCGTTTTAGCTCGACCTCCTGATGAAACTTTTCTAATATCGCCAGCAATTGCGTTATCACCTTATCACGGAATAGTACGACCGAGGATTATAGAAAGTCACAGAGTTGAAAGTTCTTCATAAACATAAAACTGTAAATAGATTTTCCTATAAATATTTATTTTAGAATCGCGACGATCACGCCACTCCGGAACTCAATCGATACCGGGCTATCGGCTCTATGATAACATCATATTTACGTGATGTACTAAAAGATAATATAATATAATAGGTGATGTCAGAAATAAATCTGAACGATAACAAAACAAAGTACGAAGAAAAGTTATAGAATGGAAAATTACAGCTTTTTCCATGGAAAAATAAGCGCGTGGTTAAAAAATCAAATTAGTATCCCACAAAAGCAGGTGATCTGCCAAGAATTTTCCTAATATTTATCCCTGCGGTTAATGCGCTCAACTGGAGAGTGTACCACAAGGCACTACACTTTGCCCAGTGATGGCGTGTTCTGTATTTAGCCGACACGTCTCGATCTCAGGCAACACTAATGAATCAGTTAGAGACGAGTACTCACTACCATGGAATATTCACGAATCCAGATCATTGGATTTCTCGAACACAAATTGTTTATGTTTATTTTCCAGTTCATGTTTTTCTTGTTTAAATATTTCCTTCTTTGTGACGTTGATGTATTCGAAAGCTTTTGAAAGATTAACAAATCTAGATAGTAATCGAATCTTAAAGTAAAATGTGTTGTTTTCCAAAATTATCTTTAATTGTTTCTTGATTATGTTTTTCACTTATTATTATTGATTGTCAAGGCTGATAAACGTAAAAACACTTAGCTTTTAAGTATTTTTGAATGATAGTCGTTTATCCTGTCACAACTCAGGTTACTTAGGTACTTTACTGTCATTATCTGTGATGTGTCAGCATAGCTTGCCTGGGGTCAGATTAAAAATTATATTACGCAGTAAGATATAATTTTTGTGTGCGCGATTATGTTACGTCATCGCTTTTGTTATGATTTGTATAAACAAAACAAATGAATATAGAAAATGGAATTGATGAAATGCTTTGGAAATTAGAATAAGAACAAAACAAAAACAGTTGAAAAACGTCTCTTAATCGTCAGCTGCTGAACGTTATTGTGTATGATAAATCTGTCAAACAGAATCAGTCTAAAATTTAGGTTGGTACAAATACCGGCACGGATCTTGAGAGCTGGCTTTCACTTGCGCAGAAGAGAAATATCGGGTCACTTTAGTGGTATGAAGTGAGACACGGAGGCGGGGAGAGCAATCCTTGTACAGTGATTGGCTCATCGATGTGTGAGATGCGTTAACTGATCCCCGCTCTTTCTCCGAGCGCTGAAGATTCGTGCCGGTTCTGTAATAGGCTGGATAGACAGGACATAACTAATAAAACCATCAAAGTACTTACAGCATCTAATTCATTCAAAGCCCTGACGACTCTCTTCGGCGCCCTAATATCGGCAGCGGTCTGCTTGGTGCGCCACCTCTCAGAAGTCCACACAGTCATGTGATCCCGGCAAGCCAAGGCGTTCATATGTTCGGCCAGCGCGGTGGCGTAGAGAAGACCACGGGGCGACAGCGATGCGTCTCCGCCGATGCGGCCTAGCACGTTGTACTCGCTTTCACCGTGCTGTTGGGAGAAATAAAGAGAAATTAGACTTCTGAGATATTTAAGTTTTTAAAGAAACATGGTTTATTAATGAACTAGCCTGTGCCAGCTGTTTCGCCGTAAAATTAGGCTTCTCCATAAAAACTTTGGACGCCTGTGTGGCGTGAATGAAAATCCTCTCTGAGTGCTCGCATACGACATAAAAGAAAGAAAGAAAAAGAGGGAAAAAAAGGAGGCCTTGCACCTAATTTCACGCTCCTATTCCCAGTTCTTTCGGCTGTGCGTTGTTATGCCAGTCAGTCAGTTTCTCTTTTTATAGATGATAGATTTGTCAACTATGTTCTCTAATCAGAGAGACATTATACCACACAATGTGCGTTTCAATGTTAGCATATTTAAAAAAAATAATATTGGGATCCTGCGATACATACACAGGTCAGCTGGCATAAAGCCGTGCTTCTAGATTTCTGAATACTTTTAGTTATTATTGTGCTACAATATGCGGTATATAAGTTGACCCATAATGCGCTGGAACAAATTTTCGGGTCTCAATCAAAGCGTGGGGCTACGCATAACCACAGTAACGACGGCCATTATAATTCAACTTATTTCCCGCGTATTATACCTACATCCCTATTACGCATAATCAAGGCGTTGCACATAATATCAGGAAATACATATGAACGTGTTATAATTTACTAGGCCAGCTGACGTAGTTGGCACCCTAATGGGATTTCTTGCGACTTTGGAAATGGCTGCACTTGTGCTCATGACTGACGGGCGTATGCGGCGCTATGACATCTTGAATGTAATCCAGAATCATTACAATATGTCATATCATAGCGTTAATTTAGAAAATGTAGCAAATCGCAACACTAGCAAGCTTTGTCATTTCAACTGAGCCGTCACAGACAAATTTGGACTCTGTGTATTAGAAAATACAGTTTATGTTTCCCAATTTTGATCATGAACGATTTCTGAATTCAAATGTACTGAACAAGATATGAAAAATATGTGACTGATTAAAAATCGGCCAGTACTTAAATTGAAAAGATTAGGAAGTAGCTCGTTTGAAATTGATATATACTTAGAGCCAAATTCACCAATAAACTAATCGCGATTCGTTCAAACAAAACGCATTTTGAGCGCCTAATCGAGATTATAGCTTCATTTTGCGTTTCACCGCGATGACTTGAACCTAGTTTACGCTAAACTCAGTTTCAATTCTTTTGTTGTCGCCCATGTTAAGACACGGGTCTTTAAACTAGATTACGCTGAGCTCAGTTTAGTTGAACTAAGTTTTTATATTGAATGATGAAATCAGCCCTTAGTTGTTGATTTCTCACATTAAGTCATATTTTGCAGTTAGATGCGATTAAAGAAAAACTTTGCATTTCTAAAAATATTTTATGCTTTCACCTATCCGCCATCGCTATGTTTATTGTAAATAATGTTCCAATTTCAAGTTTACAAAGTTGTTTATTGATTGAAACCGCATGACGGGAAAATGGCGACGATTTGCCATTCTCGCTCATAATAAATATAGACTTAGGAAAACATGTTTGTATAGAACAGAAGTCTAATTAAAAAATAATGATCTAGCACTTGTTTATACGGATGTTAAATGACATGATAATAAGATGATTTATCTATTGGGAATTGAGAGCTAAGTTACTGATCGGTTGCTCCATAGTTACGTAAACAAATCACAAGTCTAGTGTGCTTAGGAATCGGACAACCTTCGAGCTACAGACAATTTATTGGAATCGGGTGAGTCTTTGAAATGTCTGTTGTGTTCTTTCCATGATGAATCAGGGCCAAGAAAAAGTACTAATAAAGAAAAATAGTTACTAAAGACACTTACCCTAGTAAAATATAAGGTCTGGGGCAGACCCCTCATTCCAGACAAGTACCCCAGTATCCCCGACTCCTTCTGGCCAGCAACGCGGTGCGCTGTCACGGTCTCCCCAACATTCTCGACCCTCACAAAACTAATAGTCTCCAATTCCGCATCAATAGGCTCATACTGCCTCATGTAATGCTCCATCTTCTTCCTGAGGTCATCAACCGCGTCCTCCTCACTCATGGACTTGTAGTCTGCGGAGTAGTGAAGGATCTCAATGATGTTCCTTTCTAGGAGTTCCTGGTCCTCGCAGACGCACTCTATGAAGAGGATCCTGAAGCCCATGTCGGAGTGACAGTACTCGCTCAGCTCGCGACGCTGTTCGCGAGTGATGTTGGTGCCGTCAAATATCTGGAAGGAAGGAATATGGAGTTAAGATCAGATGGAACATCTTTGAGGAAAAACGAGCTTTCGTGCTTTCTTTTCTAATAACTTTGGTCACAACTTAAGTAGAAAATATTGTACCATGCTGACGAATCAATTAAAAAAATAATTTGGTCAGTATTAAATAAAGTATTATAAACTAGTTATATTGAAACCGAATTCGGAAGCGGAGTTTTTAAATTTGACTTTTCGGAATCGTAATTACTAAAAAATCTAATCTAAAACTCCGATATCAAGTGAAAGAATAGTCGACAGTAGGCGCGAGAAATGCGCTTGTTTGTAACTCCGATATTAGTTAAGATTAAAATGACGCCCAATTAAGGCGCCATTAAAACCATTAATTAATACCTGTCCAACCCGAGGTTAATAATACAATTGCGGGTTAATTATACGTCAATAAATTAGCTTGTGATTAAAAAATGTTTGCAAACAAAGAACAGGAAAAACTAAATAAACTAAAAAAAATAATTGTTGGCTTGTGAAAACACAACGCGTTTTATATAAGCTTAACAATTTAGTCACAGTCAGTAATAATCTAATCAATTTTGAATTGAACCGATAAAAATTTAAAATAGCTTTTTTTCCTGAAAATAAGAATGACTAACGTCTATCTAAATCATGAATGAATCATTTCTTTAATCCACGAGATGAAGATTGAAGAGTTCATTCATTATCTATTTATAACCTTAGTTATTACTCAGAAATATCTTTTATTGTAGAGACCACAGTCCGTAGCGGAGACATTGATCGAAACACGTGTAGTATTTTGTCTATTACTTACACGTGCATAGCCTGTAAAGGGCTATTCAATACACATTATGAGATAGTTACTTATGTTAACTAACAGTCTACGTCCATGGACTAAACTAAATAATTCTAGAGCCTATTATTCATCTTTGAATGTCAAAAAAGTGGCATTTATGAATAATAATTTTAAAAGTATCAAACATGGGGGAAAAGGAGTTTAAAAATTACTAAAATTATAATTCCGGTACTTGAATGGCCCCAAACAAAAATCAAAGCAATGTGAAACTTAAACTAAAAAGAAAAATTCGCAAAATTTAAATCTTCAGCAGTTAATTAACGAAGTTGTACCTACTGCGTTCAATCATAGCCAATTCATTACGCAACTTTCAATATAGAAGCACGTGTCTACTTTCCTATACAATTACTCTTCGAACACGATCAATCATCCAATCATTCGTGTCGTCATACAAAAGGTACAACCAACTACAATATAGCAATTAACGATATCACGTTTCTATGCATTTGATTCATTTGATTATAAAGAGTTTCAAACATGAGCGTCCTTGCTGCAGTTAGCAGGGTTCCGGGTACGGCAACGGATTAGTTAGTACCTACTTGTTTATGGTTTACATACTTCCGTGATAAACAAGATTTGTAAAATGCTAATTAGGTACAACACAGATCAAAAAACTAAGTTTACGAATTTATTTTGAGAAAACATGAATAGGCCCATCTGCAAGAATCATAGACACCTTAAGGTCGACTTGGACCACTCATTCATCGTTTTTTTTTTTTTTTATTAATATTGATAGGCTCGTGTTTGATAACTATCTCACCTGGTGGTAAGCGATGATGTGGTCGATATAACGAGGCAGATAGATATTTGAAATACGTAAGTGAATACCTATTCACCTACGACAATGGAGCACGCTTGTCTAGAAGTAAGGTTGCTTCTACAAGCAAGGCAAGCGAGCTCTATCATCAGGGTGAATAGGTATTCACTTACATATTTCAAATATCTATCTGTCTCGTTAATCTTCAAATGATTAATAGAAACAGAACCATATTTTAAATTTTCATACAAAATCCTTTGTCGTAATCTTGTTAAAAATAGTTTGCATAAAAAGTAACTCCGGCGTAAAAAAAAAATTAACTTACAGCGACACTGTTTCCATCCTTGAGCCACAGTACGGCATCCTGGACAGCCTCTCGGGCGCTCTGACGACGGATCGCGGAGCCTTGCGCGTTGTCCGCGCGGAAGATGTCGTGGCTGCCGTATAGCAACATGTGGCGGCGACGATACTCGCTGCAGTCGAACACTGGAAACAAAGGATTTTGTTAAAAACTAAAGAAAGTATTCGGCTCGAAGAACCAATAAATTTTTCGGTCAGAATTTGGTGGGTGCTTTTACAAGATGTTCGGAAGTTACATTTTATTTCCTAAAGAAAAAGTTCATGACAAAATTAATAGAATATAATACATATAATCCCATGCTTCCTCCGTTATTATTACATGGTACGTATTTACATTGAGTTAAGCGTTAATTTATATTACAAACACTGCTGTTTGACTAACCCAGGAAGCTAGCAGCCTTGCATTATGTAAAGGCTTGCATAATACATTTTCTAAGTAGCTGGTTGCCTATATTTAGAAGTACGTCATACATGAAACAAAAGAACAATTTGTAAAAAAAACATTTTCTCTATGAATTTTCATTGGTAAGAGAATTTTTCGATAGTTTTGCTTGCCTAGCTAAATCTCTACTTCTACCTCAAGTGCTTCTCCTATGCTTTCTCAAACCAGCCTTCTTAGCACACATCCAGGTCACCGTGTCGTAACTAGTACTTAACAATCTACAATATTCGAATTTCAAATCTGTACCGATAACATGATTATTCTGACCGTGATAATATTGCACAAGCGATATTGTTTTGTCTACGTCTACAATACGTTATGCAATGCTCCTTTATTTGTTTATTATTACAATCTAGATCAAGTAGTACCAACAAACAAGCTATGCCGTATCATTCTTTGATTGGAGTTCTCATATTCTTCAATTAGACCACTTTTTATCAAGATGAAACCCACAATATTTAATCAGTTATAAAGATATTCTTGCGAGTCGACGTGTTGTATTCTGATAGAGACGAGACCAACGCTTCCATCTGGGTCAGGGCTAGTATTGTGTACCTATCTGTACGTACGGTCTGCGCTTATGTGATTTATTTTATACCCGTTTACTGGTATATAAACACTCATTCTTTGACACGAGTCTGTAATTTGATCAGATTACGATATTTATAATCTGATATGTCAGGAATAGACTAACTAGGTAGCGGATAGAATATGTAATGAAGAACAGTGTCAGTGTGTTTCGTAATTACTGAGAGAAATAAAATTAGTTATTCAATAATTTCGTCATATTTTTGAGCTTGTGGCGAAAATTTAAATCACCTCGGCGGAAGGATTTATATTATGAATAACATTGTTTAAGTTTTATCTTATCTTAAATCATCAGTAATTTTCGATAAATGGTACCTATTTTCTTTATTCATCGTAAGTTTCAGCACTAGGAAAATCCAAAATGAAATCATAAAGATAATCGTCAAAAGTTGCTTTATGAAAACCGAGAAAAGTATCAATCATACTCTATCTACCTAATTTTTCATGTGAGTATGTGCTTAACGTCAAGAAAGACAAAATCACTCAAACCCCCGCAAGGATAATCATAATTTACAATGTCATCATTCATCATGGCGACAGAATTCGTAACAAAAAGTTCTTTCAGACAGTTTCAATGACACCAATTTTGACTCAAACGTTAGTCTCCATTTGGGCTTTGTTAATCTCGTGATCTTTAGTTCCAACAAATTATAAAAGAAGTCAATTGATATGACGTCAAAGCACTAAACATAACCATACAACTTCTTTAATGACTCGTAAACAGTCAGAAGAGGTCATAAATCATAATTACTACAATCTAGACAATTTGTCAAAATAGGCTTTCCTGATACTGTTGGCTAATAGATTCTCACAGTTTTGTTTGACAAGTATCAACAAAAATGAGGCATATTTAATTTTTAAATGTGCATACGCAATTTAGCAACAGAGGAAACATCGGGACTTATACCTGCTTTCCTACTATTTTTTATTAGAGCATTTTTTCTGATGGAGTTATGGTCCTTCTTTCAAGATGTATAAATACACCATTTCTAGGTGTTTTTAAGTAATAAAAGTATAAAATATTTACCTTTAGTGCTCTCCCCATTCCAGTTGAGATGCCTGGCAAGTCTGTGCGCGAGCTGACTCTTGCCGCGGGCAGGTAGACCCACCAACGCGATGAGCAGTGGCGCAAACTGGCTGATGCGACGTGAGCGCATCGATGCTAAAACAATGACAAAAAATCATAATTATCACATCATTAAGATTCGTCGAGCAGTCATGCGGGCTTAAGGACCAAAAATTTAGTGACTGACTAAATGTGAGACATTCAATTCAAGCCGAATTAATAAAAGAGAATGATGCCAAAATAATGTAATCAGAAAATAGGCCACCCTTTTATTAGTCCTTAATTAGGTACAGAGAGTACGAGTATAAATGTCATGTTTAATGACTCTATTGAACAATCAAACATTATAGAAGCAATAAACAGTTAACTAGCAGCATATCGTGGGTGTGTCCAATTAAATTCTTCAAACGTTCCAATTTCCAATAATAGAACTTCTAGTACTCTAGTCCAGAATATTTAATTGATTGCCACCGACCGATAGACATTTGTCAGCGAAATATTAATCGGTAACATTAACCTCAGTTGCGAGTCCGGGTCAGAATCATGATAATATCAACAATACTCATGCAATAGTTAAACTGTAAACAACTGTTCAAGATTTCTCATGACATGGGGATTTACATTTTCTTTAATCTATGAATTTAACTTTTCCTAGAATGGAAAACTTACTGTTTATGTATGAAAAACGGAATGAATAGTGTTGGTAAAATGTAGGTTGGCTGCATCACTTGAATCAATAATAAAAACTTGCAAATTAAGGACACTTAATTTATTCTTAAACCTGCATCTTCTGTGTTGCCGGTAACTATTTGAACAGTTTTTCAGTCTCGAAGTAAATCGTTGACATAAATAGATAAAACTAAATAAGTTAGTAACTGGATCACCCGCGGAATAGATCAAGGTCTAACGATGAGTAAACTCTGCGGAGATACAGACAATCTTCCTGAAAAGATATTGTAAGATTACGAGCATGAAGACGGATATCAGTAGGTAAAGATACCTGACAAATTGTAAGTGGCTTAAAGAATGGAGATATATTCAGTCTGACAGAACTGTATTATAGCTCTGTCATTACACCTGAGCGGTTTGTACAAGTGGCTTTTATGGTTGTTGATACGGCACAAACCGACCAATAAAAATGCGGCACGCCAGACACGCCTTCAACCTTGTCTTTGTCTTAACAAACAATGATATCATACCGATTTAGACAAGAGTATATTACAATATATTGAACTTTTTGTAATCTTCGAACTTATTTACCTAATAATATGATGTATGATGTAAATAATGCCATATAAAGGTTGAACGATGCTAATGACATTTTTACTTTTAAAATTTGTAATTGTTGAGGAACGAATATTATATATATATTTATTATTATACTTTTTTTGCAATGTGAAATGGCAGCTTTGTCTTAAATTTTTATAAAAATTGATTTTTCCTTTTTCAAACCAGCATTACCATTTATCTACTAATAAAAATGATTGATAGATAAGCAATCGATTTTCCATGCATTAGCAAGTCAAATTGTGACTTCTATTTGTTCCACAGTAGCAACAGGAATGCGTGAAATTTTTGCATTAGTTTCAACTAATTAATGTGTCACGTGTATTTCTCAATTAAATTCCTCACCAGCTTTTAACTGCCTTTTGTTTTTGTTTTCTCTTAACCGACGAGGCTAATTTAAGATTGAAATAGTGTCATAAGTATAACAGAAACTTTCGTTTCACAACTGCCATCAAGGCCCCATGCGCAGGCGTGGCATGCGGTACTCGGCGGCGGCCGCGCAGCTGCCAGAGAGCACGGACTTTGTACCGCCGAGGAAACGATCGAGATCCGACGACGCGTGGACCGATGATGTATTTAGAATACCGATGGAGGCGTGTCTCTCATCTACTACTTCTAAATACTAACAAATGTATCCTATTCGTGACATGTCACACAGTCAACGTACCCTTTCAAAAAACTGTCTGGCTGGTCACGATCACGACTTGGTTTCGTCGTGAATTCTATAGCAATGGTTTAATTTAAAAATTTCACTGTTAAACTTGACATTTGCTATTTTGTTGAGACAACTTGGAAAATGGAGAAACAGGAAAAACACCTTTCACCAGCCTTTGGACTGACGCAATGTGTGTATGTGCCTTCATACAATTGTATCCAAAAACAGTTTTAAAAGCATTTTTTCTGGTCCTTTACCCCAACGGCATACATCTAAAGGTCTTTGACTCCAAACATCGGATGATACTTGTGAGCTTAATTTGGCTCAAATTCAAGATGTTTAAATTAAATGTTGTTTTTTAAGCTAATAAAAAGGAGTGCCTGTGCCACTACATAAGATTCTTGTTTAATAATTTAATTACTTTGCAGTGATCTAGCTGAAAGCAGGTTAGTTATATAATTTATCTTTATTTGTACAGTCTGTGATGTCTGGAAACTAGTCTTGTGTTAATATTCTTAGAAGTCTTAGCAATTAAATCTCCGTCTACCATTTAAATTTTCATACTGCAGATTAATGGAAAATATGGATCTGGTAATACGTTTATCTTTGACATCTATTGCATACCACACTTCACACAATGGACGCATAAATTAGACGTTCTGGATTTTTATGGCGGAAAAACTTGTACTTCTGACATTGAAGTCACATGAACGTGAATGGTTGAATTGTGGTTTCCATACATATATACTTATTGAAGTTTACGATGTAGCATATGACGCGGGCGTGAGAACTGTCTCAGTTATTAATAAAGAGTGGCTTGACCTCATCAGATCAGTTGACTCAAATCAACTAGAAAAAAGGACTAGAGATAAACTTTTAGAATAAAATTCAATGGTTTTTTGTGAAGTGATGTCAGAACCGAGCGAAGCTAGGATACAAGAAACGGTGACATTGAATAATGATGACCATTTACATGCATAGAGAAACTATTACCACAATATCACAACAACTTAAACCACTCAAGACTTCTTACAAAAAATATTAAACATCTACGAAAAATACAAAACAACCAACAGACATGATAAAAAGAATGTGCCATATATAGTAAAAGGAATGACATTAATTACAAGCAAAGGTAACACGTTTATTGGCCGTAGTTTTTTTAGATACGACAAGTCACGTTGTCCACCGCATGCGTGTTATGAAACGGGAATGAGTACTCCATAGATAAATTACGCACGACAGATAGTAGGTGATATACACATTTATTAAAAGTAATATCGAGCATCACACGAAAAAATTCCAGAAAGCTTACAAATATTTTTGTCTGAAAATGTAAAAATACTGACGTTACAAACTGTATGAATACTTTAATAATTTTATTGTAATGTTGAGAGCAGTGGTGGCCGAGTGGTAACGGCCCCGACTTACGTATTGTAGGTCGCGGGTTCAAACCCAGACAGGTGCATTACTTTGTGTAATTTATATCATCACCACTGCTCTCAAAACGGTGAAGGAAAACATCGTGAGGAAACCGGCACGTCCTAGAACTAAAAAATTCGCAGACATGTGACATCCACGAATCCGCACTGGGCCCACGTGGTGGGTTACGGCCCATTCCCTCTCCCAGAGAGGAGGTCTGTGTCCCAGCAGTGGGAACATTAAAAGGCTGATGATGATGATGATGAAGTAATGCTGAACGAGATATATTTTCGAAGAATCGAATGTATCGACAGTTTTAAACTATTTGGAAAGACAGATATTAAAAAATTTAAAACATATATAATCAATTTTTGAAATCAATTTAATATAACCTTATCGATAGGCATTTTCTATTATAGAATGTTAAATATTTAAACAGTGTTGGTCCTACTAGTTGCCATAGCAATTTCGATTTGTATACTTACGATTGATTTGAAACTAATATAGGACCAATCTATGTATACCATCTTTGTAGGCGAAATGTAAGCTCATTAACCTAAATTAAGTACTTTGTTTTAGTTTCAAAATTATAAGCCGTCGCTTATTGTTAGTTCAATAGTATTTCAACACGAATAATACTAGGCTCGCAAACAATAATTTGTCATTGGAAATACAAAGTAATGGCTACTTTCCAACAAACGTTAGGCTTCCCTAGTTAAATAAATAATTAGATGTCCATGCGAAAAGTAACTTTAGAATTCCAATGTCAAACAGTTAGTTTATTTAAAACGAACAATTAAGAAAAATAAAGTCACTCAACTAATTCAAACTATATAATATACATAAAGGAAATTATTCCTAGCTAAATATGGCGTCATAAAACTCCTCCGTAAAACGTAAATATTTCCAATATTTATTTTAAAATGTTTGTTTATAATTTCTCCAGATTGTATATAGTTGGAGACATAAATGTGGTACGCAATAAAGTGATTGTCATAATGCAACATATTGAATGGGTGACGTGTGTAGCATGCACTACATGCGTGAAGCTATTAAAATCTTATTGATTTGCAGTCATCAGGTCAAGTCATCAAGTGACGTCATTTGTTAGAACTGACCCCTCTTCCACATCTATTAAGATTAGAATGAAAATAACAACTGCCATGACAGATCTATCATTTATTCTCAACAAAACAAGAGTCTCAGTACGATAATAAACTATTCTACGCTTATAATCAATCTATGTGAAAATATTTGAAACTATTTGTAAAGAATGAACAGAATCAATGAACAGTAAATGATGTACAAGTTATTTGTTTTTATTGTCATTTTTATGATCAAGTGGAGGAGAGAATGGAAAACAACTGGCATTCAATAAACGGTCCTACTATACCAACGGTTCAAGTAAAGCAAAACGACGTAATAAAATATGTTATTGATATTTCAATTGAATTGTTAACATAAAACAAAAATCTGTTATGAAAACACCTGTACCATTGCATTGGATTTCATTGATAATCGTGCGGGCTACATCAAGTTCAATAGCCATATTGATAGCTATCCAAATTGTAAACAGTAACTTATATCATAGACTTAATGTAAAAAAGTGGGCTTTTCGTCTTGCTTTATTGCGAAATGTAGTCCTCCACTGTAGTATCTGAGTAGTAACTCTTGTTGCTACCCAGATAGTCAAGCCAACGCCCACCATTCAATGGATTTGTCTGTTTCGTAACACAGTGTAATATACATTTATATATACTTTCTTAATCAACATGCCCTCAAAACATCGATATATCTTGACTAATGATTGCTCAATAATAAGATTAAAAATATATTAGATTGTAGTGTTTTAAATCGAAGACTAAATCCTTTCAATTGCTCGAAAATGTTTTTGCTACAACAAAGGCAAAAACGAAGTCTGTTAAGAAGCATAATTACAACGTATAATATTATACTTGTATATGTGAAGCAGTATTTATTTTATAGCAGTGTTTAATAAAATAAGAAATTTAATTTATGCGGCATCTTGTGCTGCCATATGGACATGATAATAATGTGTTGGAAAAACAACTTTATCTGGGTAAAGCTAAACAATACATATTATTTTCGTAAAAGTCTTTGTGCTAACGTTTGTAAACATAGTGAAACCATTTGATAATGGACGTAGCAACAATGATTTCGCAGGGGGCAGATAACATAGGTACACACACGTAATATCTTACATCTAACATTATATGTTATCAAATTTATTGATGAACTTTACTTTGTAATTAACTTTGATAGAGACACTCCCTTCTCTATAAAAATACTGTGCTTATCTTATTTAAGTTATATCATTATGTCATCATGCGTAGCGAAATAAAATTGCTCGTTATTATGATCAGGTTACACACAATAGTAGGTATACAACTCTTTATCAAGCTTCAGCATATTATAATTTTCACGCCAAACTAGCTTTATCGATAAACTTGCTTGTACGGAAATTATTCTTGCTTACGTCAAGACAGAAAAAATGTTATTATTATGAAATTTTAATGCCACAAGTTCAACTCATTTGAATGTTTGTTTCCAAAGCGACGGTTCTAATCGGAGGCGTGGCGCTGACGTCACAAAATGGCGCGATCACTGTTTTTTAACTGACGATTCAATGTGGTAATGATATTTTTAACACAAATGTCAAGTGTCATTGAAGTAAAAAAAAAATGTTTTAAAAATACATTTTTGTACCTACTTCATACCGATTTAGAAAATAACGTACAGTTTTCTTAAAAATGTGTATTATTATTTTTTTATCTTCCACGTTATATTTGATAAGTATGAGCAACCATCTTCGGCCATCTTGAAAGGTCGGAGACCCAAGATTTGTAATATTGTTTTAACTTCTCGTCACTCGCCGTGGATATGATCGTCTTAATGAATATTGGTCTTTAATTATAGACATCATTTTACCTCCACGTGGCAAGATCATAACCGTGTCTCGAGTCATGAACTTATTTTATGAGGAATTGCTTTTAACTCATTAGATTACACAGAAATCGTTGATACAAGTGCGTGACTGAATAATACAATTATTTGTCAACAATTTAGCAAGGCTGATGGTAGATAAAAAAAATGTGCCATAAAAGACGAGATCATTGCTGAATACAAATATCCAATATTAAAAAATCGCAAATACGAGACTTTACAATCACCAGATAAACTTCTTGACACGTTTAACAATCGCGTACGATGCAGATTGCATCTAATTAATATTCTAAGTGTGAAAAGTTATTCTTAGTAAAGAGCATAGTTCAATGCGTCTCCTTCTTCCAATTCCAACTGGCGCTGGCAACGAAGTGGCGGCCGGCCGAGGGGCAATTGACCGTTGCACTGCCTAACGCAATGAATTAAACATTTCATTGACTTTTTATAACCGACATACATTCGAGCTACTTCTTAGAAACTTTACTGAGAAAAAAGAAAATTGAGAAGCTAACAAAATATTGTATGTTGACGAGTGATCCGTTTTTCGGAACAGTCATTAGAGTTTTAAACTTTAGACGTTTGGTTGACGGATTTGTGTTTGCGCCAACGGGGTCATCCAGCCTTGTGGCTGACATCGTTGTTACGATCTAGAATAGTAGATCACCTCACTGAAAGGGGTGAATCACTAATTCATCATTATCACCGTCAGGTTAAACAATTGGTCCTTCGGTACAATGGAGAAATCAATGGTCACGATCGCGGATGAGTGATTTATACCTGTTTATTAAAGTGATTTACAGTTTATGTTGTAGTATAGATTTAACATTAATGATGTATAACTCAATTAAGTTTCCAATAAAGCCGCTGAAATCGATCACGACCAAATTAAACATGCCAAATACATTTCTAAATTCAAAAGATGAAAATAGTAATATTAAATTATGTTCCAAATTAAAATCTTTTAGTTGTCGAATGGATGATGTTCCGAGATAATAAAAAAGATAATGAGAGAAGTACCCACAGATAATGTCCGCCATCGTCGAGTGGTATAATGGAACTATCGATTGCAAATATCCACTGCATCATATCAGATAGTGTTTATGGCAAAAATCTAATATATCTAACTTAGCGTCATCACGCAGACTAATCGTGAAATTATAAATATAGCGTCCAATGGCTTCTCCGAAAATTTTGTCAGACCAGACTGAATGTACCTGGCGCTTTGCCATCAAGATCTGCAGTTCTCCGGCAATTGCCATGAAGTCACGAAGAGTTAGGTACTCAGAAATGAACAGGATAGCCTTAGACTAGTTGCCAAGATATTAACAATGGTTTGGATAAGCTTTAGCAGAGGCAGGTAATGAGGTAATATGTCAAACAATACGGTGGTTTGTGGGATTCTTTATGAGCTCAAAATTCAAAACAATGGATACTAAAATATGAAAAAGGAAAATTAATTGGTATGTATAATGCCCATCCATTGTATTCTTCAAATCATTTAGAAAAAGTCTGTGGCGAAATAATTTGAACTAATATAAATTATATACATCGTAAAATTTTGGTCGTTTTAATCCCGTGGAGGGTCGATTCGGTACATGAAACACTATCGATTTGCAAAAATAAAATTAAAAAATAAAGTACTTTTTTTCTAAAAGTCGAAGTAATACGCAAATACGAAATTATTTTTTTTAAGTAAACGAGTCAATGACCTTGTAGGTAGTTGTCGGTCGTTGCGTACTAACTATCTACAGTTCATTGGCCTCGCTCAGCTGATGTTTACTTAAAGAAATGAATTTCGTACATGCGTAAATTAATTGGAGTTTAAAAAAAAGTATGTTTTAATTTTCTCTTTACAAATCGATAGCGTTTTATGTACCTAATCGACCCTCCGCGGGATTAAAACGACCAAAATTTAACGGTATATATATATATTTCTATCTTTCAATGGCAAAACACGCAAACCCAAAACAAAACAATCACTTTGAAGTAATTAAAAAGTAACATTATGGATTCACTAAATTGCTACTTAAGGTTACGGAATGAAAATGGCGGAAGAGTGCTTGTTTTAGCACTTCAAAGTTATTTATACGCTTGGAAGCCTTTTCAAGGAGCTTCACAGTTCAGGTTCTTTTTGAACGCGGTATAAAAACATTGGTCAAAACTGCGATTGATTTTTTGCTATATATTCTTGCTATTGACCTTCCCGATGACAACTAAGTAGGAAGCAATCTTAGAGAACGGTCCAACAAGACTACTGATCAATTATTCACACACACAAATACCATTTTATTTCTGCTCATACTGATTAATAAGCAGTTGCATATGATCTATTGCTGGTGACATGGAAAATAAAAATTCAATGTAAGCACGAATAAATCTAACGTATCATCAGTTTTTAATAAAGTAATATTTATTGTCATTGATTTAGCTAAACTGAATTCTAACAAAATTTACAAGTTGGCTATTTAACATTTCGGCGATAAAATCAACAATGTTATTGAAATGTATGTCAATAACAGTGCATCTAGCTCATAAACTCTCGCAACGGACGCAGGCGTGTTCATGGCTTAAGAAAACATTGGTAAACAAAGTCGTGACTAAGGAATATCTCAGCTGACCAACCACATTGTTGTTACATGAAGGCGCCTGAAATTGTGAGCACAAAACAAAAGACACCTTTACAAAGCGGTTGCATACGTATCCAAAAACGTGTAAAACAATGAACTCACCGGTTGCCAAAGCTCCGTGAAAGATCTTCTCTTTGTCCTCCATCATGGTGTGGGCGGTGCTAGCTCCTGGTGCCATCACGATTCTTCTAAGAGACGGTCTCCTTGCTAAAGCAACGATATGTTTGACGCGGTGCTGCTGGGGCGCTCTTCGTCGACGCGGGCGCACTCTGTGAAGGCCTGTAGGCGACTGTCCGCTAACTCCACTCGTTATCACTGAGCGAACCTTATCAGCTCCGCGGCAGTGATTGCTGAACAGCCATATAATAGCTGAATAGATTTTGCAGTATATTAACCAAAAATACAAGTACCAATCCCCCTGGATGCTGAGTAACGCCATCAATAGCGATCTGGAACAACAAGAAATGGGGTCAATACTTCAAGAAACGGTATTTCTTTTTTATTTTTTTAAAGAAAAAAAGAGATGAACTTATTTTTAAGAAAGACTACAAACTAGACAGATTACGTGGGTGAAAATAAGGGCTTCAACTAAAAACTTATTCGTGAACAAGTACCACTTGTTTCAATTGATAGAGCACATTCTTTTTTAACTTCAATGTGCGGCTTAGTATGATTTTTAAATAGCATAATAAGTCACATAAAAATTTAAGAGTCGTAGGTCCTAGATTCTGTTTAGCTATAAAAAGTTTTGTTTTTAAATATCCTTGATGAAGTTCAATATATCAAAAGATCAAAAACAAGTTAAACATGAAATGCTAAAAAGGTTTACTATTCTGTCTGCTTATTTTAGAACAGGTTTACTAACAAATCATTCAACAAAATGGAGATTATATTAAATAAATTGCTGATGAAATATTTTCACTTACTTAAGAATAAAATTATGCTATATACAGAATCTTTATCTTTTTGTTATGTGTTTGTTGACAGTTTACATAGTGCTCTCTCAGTAATTATTTTCCATTCCTATATATCCGCTTTTTAATAGCATCCACACGCCTCATTATACTAATCTAGAAAATAGTCCATTAGTCATTTGTCAGCTTTAATAACACATGTATCTATAACTTTGGACAGTTGGACCACTGATGGACCACTGATGGACCACTGATGGACCACTGTTGGACCACTGATGATACATTTTTGTATTGTACACAGAACCCCTCAGTTTTCTTTCTCAAGCTTGATGACATTGATGTCACAGGTCAAAGAATTTCGATTCCAAGTCGCAATGTTTTCCAAATCAGCACAATATGCAATATTATACTGTCCACAAAATTATTCATCCGAAACACAGGTTGATTCAATATGTATGTCCCATGTACGAAGCAACTCGTTTCACCGCTTACGTCAATTGGTGAGGATCTTGAATTTTTAACACCAAGCCGAACAAGAATGTTTAAAAGACAAGTAAATATTTAAAAGAAATTAATTTCCCTACTACTGCACGCCGAAAGTATATAGAATTAAATCGTGTATTACGTTGTATAAATTGTATATATGTCTCTTTCTGTTTCTCCAAATTATTTTTCATTATTCAGGTTAAGGTAACACGGTCTAGATTTATCAATATCCGTTTTCTTTAGTAATTGTCATTGTAAATTCAGAATGCTTATTTCGCAGGTCTGCTGGAAGAAATTTCCATAGAAATAGAAGTTACTTTGTAATGTTAATTTATATTTATAATGTATGCGTTTTCATTTTTGTTTAACTATACTAGATACGACCTTTATTTCAAAGGGGAAAGATTTGTATATTTGTATTTGATTTTTATAAATTTAAAAACTACTGGAACGATTTAAATTATTTCATCATAGAATGCTACTTTATCCTTGAGGCACTCTAATAATAAAGCAAATAAAAGTTGTTGTTTTTAAAAAAAAATTGTGCAATACTTTTATGCAGTTGATCTATAGCTTATAATTCCTTTCGGAAGTAAATCATTCTTGTCTATATTAATCACCGGATATAATTATGTAACAAGTCTACTGAAACACAATGCTGTCATACGAGCCGTTTAATAACGGCAATGTCGTATGGTAATGTTAGCATTAATATGTACAGGTAAACCTTCATGTAATAGATCCTGTTGCTCTATGCCACTAGAAAATGATCGAACATCGATTAATGGCCAGTGGATTTACGCAAAAAAAATAATTTTACATATTTGTGGTAGTTGCGGTTAAATAGTCATCCGCTAAATCATAGTTTTTATTGACCTTTTTGTTAAACTGTCACGTACACATAAATATAATAGGTAAACCTATTTTCCCTATTGACATCATATCATTAATTATTATGATTCAAGGCGAATTCTACAACATCATTCATGTTTTCATGGCTTTTCCTATTTACAGTTTTTATTGGCTATCTGTTTTAGTCTCAATTGAAGTTTTAGGATCTCCATCAGTTATTTTTTTATTAATATAAACTAGTGCTTGACTGCGATCCCACCTGATGGTAAGCTATGATGCAATCATTGATGGTGAGGCCCACTAGTTTACCTAAATTTCGCAACAGACAATTTTTTCCAGTCCTTCTTTCTTGTACGCGGTATTAACAACGAGGCGAAATGCTTAGTCCGAACCGTAGAAGTTTCAATAACGTAAGGGTTTTTTTTAAATCATCAAATGACAAATCCCGCCCTTAGGTGGGGCGGGAGATATTGTCAGACTCTTACTGACTAAAAACCTACCCTGCTTCTTTCATTGCCTTCGTCCCAGGGCCCCGGGTTTCATTTTCACATAACCTTTTTGGCCCCAGTAGGCTTCGGCTCTGCTGGGGCCCAGTTTGCTGACAACTCCTTGAGGCGCGCGGGAACAGTGCACGCCGTAAACGACTTGGACTCGGACCGGTCTGTTACCGGACGGACGGACAGCGAGCTACCCAGTGCACGCCGTCCGCGAGCGCGCGCCTACGGTGGCCGGAAATCGGGATCGGAATCCCTAGGGCAGCGGCGGCGTGTGCGCCGTTGCCTGATGCGGTCGGTTTCCTCCTTTGCTAGCATTACTGCTTCGCAGAAGGAGACGACCGCCGGCCACTCCTCCTCGCTCCGGAGTATGGCCTGAACCAAGGCCCGGCGTGAGGAATCGCCGCCGCTGATCGGGATTCCAATCCCGATTTCAGGCGGGCGTCGTTTCCACGCGAATCTTGTACAGATAAACAGCGTAAGGGTGGATATTTACCATACTTTTTTACGTTAATGGTTTTATTAATGGACTGGTTTTTGGATTTCTGATTAAAATCATCATCATATTTTAGCTGAAAGACCCCTCTTGCTGGATATACACCGCTATAAGCATACGCTAGCTACATCAACCAGTTGTATGTATGTTCATCGCATCCTGGCATAACAGCTACAAATATTTCTTTTGCAGTATCTGTAGAAAGTCAATGTTTCTTTTCACCCACTCCATTCTGTTTTTCATTAAAATAAACTAGACTAGGTCGTCTGTAGAGGATGTCGTTATTCGTGCGTAATACTCTACGCCTCAATAGTAAAATAGTGAATGCGTTCAAACAATTTTGCGTCTGTTGCTCATCGTTATAAAGGTGGTCCATGTCGACAGCATGCTGAGCACATTTTTTTGGCCAGTGTAGGATAAGATAAGATGCTTCAAGACGTCAACTTTTAAGCTTATCTCCGATAACTTTTCGCCTGTGGGAAGTTAGGATGGTTTATTTACGAAGCGTTTTAAAATACTTCAGAGTAGGTAAAAAAAATCTTTGGCTCGTCATGCTATTTATATATGAACGTCTTCGAGAATAGTTGGGACGGCGGGACCCTCTATTACTGCGGTATTGGATTGACTTATATATATAATGTTGCACTGTGAGCAGTACCTCTACCATGAGTTTTAAGCAATAGTATTCGTCGCTACTCGATATCGACGCCGTAAATTATTTTGTATGGCAAATTTTGCAGCGCCTCTAGCGGTCACTTGCAGAACCAAAATTTGCCATACAAAATATTTACGGCGTCGATATCGAGTAGCTACGAATACTATTGCTTAAAACTCATGGTAGAGGTACAGCAGTGAACATTCCTTCAATGTTGCAGTAAATGTGCGTAGATTTGGTTTCCTTTTTTCGTTTTTCTGTTCAATTGTAATTGTGTAATTTCATTGTGTGTTTGATGTTGTAAGTATAGTTTGGAATAAACGTTTATTATTATTATATACGAGTATGTGCGACTTTATTTCTTTTTATACAGTAGGATTTTATATAGGTATTTGAAAACCTGTTTTATCATAAGAGCACACAGTGATTCAACCTGTCGTAATCAATTCCAAAGAATTATGATGGATCTGAAGAGTATCATTGGCCTCACTAATTAGGAGGATTTGAGAGACTATTTATTTATAATTTATTTATTTGTTACGGCTAAAGATAGGTGTGAACATAAACTTAAGATTAGCCGGCTAAACTTAGGTTTGTCTTCGAGGACTGGCTAATGTTCGATATCATGTTATTTGCTTCTTGACTTTTCATCTTTAGACGGCTAATGTGCACATTAGCCGAAACACAACGGCTAAAAATGTATTCGATGGACGCGCGAGGGTAAACATGTCACTTGAGGGGGCGGAAGGACTAGATTTTGTAATAATTGTAGTTTTAATTAATTAACACCGCAGAAGTTTTCTTTTGCAATTTCGAATACATAAGTATCTGTAATGAGAGTAATTATTTTTTACAATATTTAATATGTTATTATTATTTAATTACAACATAATTAACGTAAGATAATTAAAATACATCTACATTTTTAACCAAGGGCCTGCGGTTACTTATATGTTTAGCCGGCTAATGATAGAAGAAACTAACATTAGCCGGTCCTCGAAGATAAACCTAAGTTTAGCCGGCTAATCTTAAGTTTATGTTCACACTTATCTTTAGCCGTAACATATATACATATACTTATAGGCCTATTTTTTCTTTTATCGGTGTAATGGCTAAATTTGTTGACCAAATACTTCGTCACTTCCACAGCAATGTCGATGGCAACGCATATATCGCTTTGACTGCAAGATTCTTTTATAACCTGTACACAAAGGCTTAATTCTGAATACATTCAGCTTTTATTACGTTTACAAGTAGTTTTCGAAGCATCTTCTTCTGTATTAATTAAAGGCACAGATTCCGTACACTTGGCTTCGGTATTGAGTATTTGTCAAATTCCAAATTTTTATCAGTTTCTAAATCGACTCAGTAACTGGGGTATGTTATCTAATGTTCATAACATCTTCGGATTGTGCATTTGTTATTTTTAGCAACCCAATAAAGTTCAGCGTCGTTTCTGTTATTGTCATTAATGTAAACTGTCAAATAATAAATCATAACTTAGGTCGCGCATTGTTCACTGTTGTTTCCTATTAGATTATTGCATATTTTTTTCTTTTGGACTGGTAAAAGCTGCACCTCTTTATTTAAAAGCAGGCTACTATTAGTAGTCGTCCTTTATTTAATGTTTCTGCCTACATTACGATTTCTTCAGAGGTGAAGCAGAGCATGAACTTACAAGGTTGACGAGTTAAGAATATTAATACTCCTTTGTTTGTGGTTCGTATTATAACCGGCTGTTTGTTTGTTTATATCATCATAATCTATGTGGTTAACGCTATCTGACTGACTCGTCAAGCAGCCATTGTATTTAATTATAGTTTAATTGGATTCCACTTCAAGACAATTATGAATATACCAATTTCTGCTCTTCAATGGAATAGTTTGATTTCTAAAAAACAGTGCTAGATCTATTCAACTACATAGTGCATACTGCTCTGAACGTGAAATATGTGTAATTCAAATGAAATTTGTTATTCATTTTTGACTTGCTATCGCCTCCTGTGCTATAAGCATACGATTAAAGCTGACATTTATTCGTTCTGTTAATGGTTTATGTTAATTCCACGATATTGCAAACTTCGAAACGTTCTAGAAACATCATAGCAGACTAATTTGCATATTAGATAAAACTTTACACAAATTGTTATCCTTACCTGCTTCGGTGACTAAATTCTTCCTTCGCAGTAGTGGTCCGAGGATGTGTGTCTTATAAAATGCACCAAATCGTGGCGCATAGCAGTGCGCCCGTGGATAGCGATGAACGTTTCAATACACATTCGCAATAAGTCCCAGAAAACGTCTAATGTTAACTTTTTAACCAAAACTCTCCCCCAACATCGCACAGGAAACGTAACACAGTAATTATACAGCTTTGTATCTTTAGTCCAGCGTTCCAAAATATCGATAGCGTTGCCTCGTCCCGTCTCTATTTCACTCCGGATCTTAATTTGCTCATTGTAACTCGTCTAAAGCGTATTTGAGCAGGTAAATATGGTTGGTTTTGTTAATTTGAAGCACAATAGAAGTGTTTACGTAGCCGCACAGTGTGATAACGTGGACTGTTGACTGGCGTTGGGTCGCAGCGTGGCGAAAGCGAGGCAAGATTATTATGTATGGTAGGGAGCCGTCAGCGGGACTGTAAGCGGACTGGCTTCGTGTGGCATCGATTCTCGTTCGGTAATGTTCGGCGACGCAACGGGTGGTGGGAGTGTTTTGGCATGATGTTCTTTTCTGTTTGTACTCTGACAACATTATATTTTGAAACAGCTGGGTATACAGGGGATACACCATCGATAACACTCTGGTATACACACAAGAGTGTTATCTACAGGGAAAATTTAACATGTAATAGTTTAATATAGCTATAGCGCAATATTTTGCAGTAACTAATAAGTCAGATCATATCATTTTATACAACCAGCAATTTGTCATGCAGTGCATTGGGCTTTAAAAATAATCGATCCCTCATAAAGCCAATTAGTAACTTATCAACCTTTCTAGAAATGACCGTCAGCATAACCAATATAACATTGTATGAAAAATTTATCATCGAAGTCATTGGACCTTTATAAATCTATCACGCCGTTAATGAACGCCACATTTGACTATCAGCAAAGTTATCTAGAAAAGTACTGGACTCAATTCTAAATTGGATATTTTTCCTGTGTTTATTTCTGTACAATATTTTATGTAAAACAACAAAGATTGCTCATAAGAAACGTTTTCCGAAAAACATTAACAAAATTGGTCATTATATGAATCCGGAATTAGCATTTCAAAAATTGATGTGAGGAAGAGTGGGGGCACGAACGGGAACATCTGACTATATCTTTTACTATTCGTTCGGTGACGTCACATTTCAGTGAGTCAATCCATCCATCAGATTACAAAAGTTTCTGATTGATTTAATTTTAAACCAGGTTTGAAAAATTAATTCTATTTTCGACTTACGACAAAGTTATTTTTATGCAGATATTAAAAAAGGGAACCAAACACTCAATTATTTCAATTGAGAATTTGAAAATGTAAATAAATATATAATATTATTGAAAACATAAAAACGAATATTGATGCAGGTTTAATTGGTTGCGAAACCGAATTTTCCTCATCCTTATTTGGTTGAAAACAGGCGTGCATAAAAACAACTCGCACTCAGCTCGCAGATGAATTCTCACTATGTCGTACCAGTTTGGCAGGCGTTCCGCAAGGTTTGATTCTTGGACCAATGTTATTTTGTTAATTATTTAATCGAATATTTAAGTCATCTACGCGTATATATACGGTCAGCCAGAAAAAAGATGATGTTCGAAAGATGTTTATTTAATAAAAAAAATTCGTTTTGCATTTTCAAAGTAAACAATACATTGAATCAACAATACATACATTCAATCAATTAACGTTATATGAAAAATTATTTAGGCGTTGACGTAAATAAATATTGTAATTACAATAGTTAAAGATAGTCTACGCCATCAAAATCGAAATCATATTTTTCTAAGAATTAAAAATAAACAACTACTGTTAACTAAAACATATTTAAACGTACAGGGTCCATAACCTTAGCTTTAAGCCTATTGTAACATCTTTATTCAAATTATAGTACCTATTGAAATAAATGAAATAAAAAACCTAAGCATTGTGCATACTTGAGGATTGATTTAGGTACAATCTATGCTCTCATAAAATTATCAGTGTGTCTATTTTTATCGTCAGTATCGTCATAGTGACAGATCAATCAAATATCCACTTTTAAACTCCCCTCGGTGCTCCCGCTTATCTTGCTCAACAAGCTGACCACTTAATTCTTATTAAATCACAGCAGTATCTGTCTTCTCATGCTTCTTCAGTTGGAATATTACATGATGTGTCATATTTTCCAATAAGCCATCTTCGAAGTTAAACAATATGTCCAAAAACTACACCGTTAAATTTTGGTCGTTTTAATCCCGTGGAGGGTCGATTCGGTACATGAAACACTATCGGTTTGTTAAGATAAAATTAAAAAATAACGTACTTTTTTACCTAACGCTCTTCAGTCCAAAATCTAAAAGATATCTTAAATCTCATATCTGTTGCGGACCACCCCTACTTGGCTTTGTCCGGAGGAAGTTTCCTCATTTGACAACGCCTTGAAGTTGGTGGTGGAGTCTGTACTTAATGTCTCCCTAGATGGGCTCCTGTGGAGACAGGCGGCTCTGCCAATCCGATGTGGTGGTCTCGGGGTGCGGTGCGCACGGGATGTGGGTCTGCCGGCTTTCTTGGCGTCTGCGCATGGGGTTGCCAACCTAGTCACTGTATTACTCGCTACTAATGGTGACGGGGGAAGCATGCCCTTTGTGTCGGATGCTGTGTCAGCTTGGTTGACCCTCAACTCGGGGGCAGTAATCCCGGAATCAGATCATGTTCAGCGGGCGTGGGATGACATAGGGGTAAAGCTGCTTCAAGAGCAATTGTTAGAGGGTGCGGTGGGAGTCGACAAGGCCAGACTACGAGCAGTGTCGCAACCTGAGTCTGGGGCGTGGTTACAGGCGATTCCTTCACCTCACATGGGCACTCTACTTGACGATGACTCTTTGCGTGTGGCGGTGGCTCTCCGCCTGGGCTGTAAGGTGTGCGAACTTCATACATGCACCTGCATTTTTTTTTTATTCCATGGTGGAGGCCGATGGCCATCAGGCATTGAGTTGTCGGCGCTGCACAGGAAGGTTTCCGCGTCACCATGCACTGAACGACATAGTCCGTAGAGCCCTTATATCAGCAAATATTCCCTGCGTGCTTGAGCCTTCAGGTCTTAGCAGATCTGATGGTGAGAGGCCGAAAGGGCTAACTCTGGTGCCATGGCAAAACGGGAAGTGCTTGATCTGGGACGCAACTTGCGTCAGCACTGTCGCCGCCAGTCACCTGAGTCGCACTATGCACACTGCCTCTGCCGCTACTGAAGACGCCTGCTCTAAAAAAAGGCTTAAGTATGCTTCCTTGGAACGGCTTTACCATTTTGTGCCGGTAGCTGTGGAAACTCTGGGCAGTTGGAGTACGGAGGCAAAGTGTTTTATAAGGGATTTGGGCCGTAGGCTCGAAGAGGCAACGGGTGACTCCCGGTCTAGGTTGTTCTTGGTGCAAAGGATGGCTATCGCTATTCAGCGAGGTAATGCGGCGAGTGTTATGGGAACTTTTGCACCAGGAACGATCAGGGGCGAATTATTCATTGACGTTTGACATTTTATTTAATTTGTCTATTTGTAAATTGATAATTTTTAATTTGACAATTGTTTATATTTATATTATTGTCTTAAATCTTAACTGTAAACAGTTTCGCTGAAATAAAGACAGGGAGAGTTCGTTAAGTTAGGACCTCATACCCTAGTGCAAGGTAATAGGTTCCGAGGTGTGATCCTGAAGTTTGACGTAATGGTGTTATCGTAAAAAAACATTTCAACTCTTCGATGTACCAATAGTCAATATGGCACTGTTGAAGCCCAAGTCCCAAGTCTCATAATAATATATTCCATAAACTCTAAGGGCGCTTTCAGTTTATGCGTTTTTTGACGGCCTGCTGCGGTGCTGATGCGTACTGCGCACGGTCGATCGTATTTTTTATACAAAGCGAGCGGTGGGGCGACCGTACCACGTTTTGAATTCGGTGTTGAATAGTGCGCTGTTGAATTTCGTCTCACTTTCATACAAACGCACGGCACCCAGATACGTTTTCAATTTACGCGCTTGTTGTCGGACTGCTAACGTACTGCAACCGGCCGGCTGCGGCACGGTAAACGTGCGCCAGCGGTCCGACATGAAACGTCTAAATTGAAAGCGCCCTAAGTAGAGAGGCAGGTTACACTTTTCGGTCATCTGTATAACCTGCCACAACACTCTTTTAGGAGACTGAAAATCGTCAAACCTATCAGGCAAATATGATGACTTTAGAAATCAGCTTGCAGATATGACTCAAAATTGAGATGGGTTTGTAATGCTTTAGCAGAACATCCTCGCTCTTCTTATTGAAGAGAACCACCACACCTCCGCTCCATGCCTGTGGCGTTTTCTCCTCGAATAGACGAAACCAAACAGCTTCTAGGGCCTCAAGGGCCGGTTCTCCACCCGCCTTCAGGTGTTCGGCCACAACGCAACGCCTTTTGGTTTTTAAGCTTGTTCAGAAAATGTATTGATTTAGTTGAAAGAACGAAAGGGGGCAAACAGAGTGATGAGGATGGCTTCACAAAAGTAGAGAAGAAGAAGAAGCCTACTTGTCAGAACCAGTGCGGAATCGCGCTGGCAGTGGCCAACATGCTGCTGCGTCCAGCAATACCCACAACGCAGCTGTACGTTTCGAGGCTACATCACACCACGAAGGTTGAGGATATCATGGAGTATGTACGTGTGAAGACCAACTGGACTTTGTGAGTGGTGCAGTTAGAGCCGCGCCATAACACTAATTTCAAGTCGTTTGTGGTGCGGGTACCGACTCACCATTTGGAGACCTGCCTCAAAGGAGAGTTTTGGCCGAAGGGTGTCGTGTATCGACGATTTCGTGGAAGGATACCGACCTCGTAGCAGAACACGACGCCGTCACTTCGTGTGCAATAGTTTTAATAGTCAGATATAGTTTCTTTATATGTATTATTTTAATCTTGTAAGGTTATATATTTATTTATTTCACAATTTATGTACACACAATATAACAAAAAAAAAGACAACACATAATAAATAATAGTACAAAGGTACTGCTTATTTCTAAAGAAATTTCTTCCAGCAGACCTGCTAAAGGAGAAATTATAAGAAATGTAGACAATAGTGTGTAGTGTGTGTTATATGTGTATTTTATCTATGGGCCTTAGTTGCCTGACAATAAAGGTTTATTATTATTATTAACAGTTCAGTTTAGGTCATATCAAATAAATAAATAAATAAAGAAATAAATAACAAAAACATGACATACCATTGATATAATAAAAAAGCGCTACAGTGAAAAAAGTTATTGGCTGAATGATGAAGATGATTGAAATGATTATATCAATAAGCTTAACGAATATAAAAAAGACCTTAAAAATACGACACCCGACAGTCAAATAAAACAAAGGAACACCCTTGTTACTTTGAGGTATTTATAGAAGACCAAATGGAAATTATATGAATTACATCAGACGTTATCATCTGTACTACTTACCTATCAGTATCACAACATCAATTAAAGATATCAAGACGAGAAAACTAAATAATGGAAGGAATAGAATAGAATAAACTTTATTGTACACCAAACTAATCCTTACTTAACAATTTCACAAAAAGTTTAATAATGACGGTCTTATCGCTGACAGCGATATCTACCAGACAACCTTAGGATCGACTAAAAGAACTTATTAGACTAAAAAAGGGGCTAGTTTGCGGTGTACTGCTAGAAAATATAAATCAAAACGTAACCTATTGCTTAAGTCTCAAGATATCCATTAAATATATGATACTTTTAATATCATAAGCCCGCCTTCAAATTAGCAGCAAAGTTAGCGGCCCGGCAGCGCGGCTGCATCGCGGCCGTAGTACTTTTGCGCTTTAACAGCGCTGCAAAAATGTAAAAAAAATATTAAGGTTCAAAATAGAAGAATTTGTACGTAGAATTAAGTCGGTGTTTCTATAATAGTTTGGTCTCTTCGTTATTTAACACCGACTTCATCATCATCATCATTTCAGCCAAAAGACGTCCACTGTTGGACATAGGCCTCCCCCAAGCGTCGCCACAATGGCCAGTCCTGTGCGGTAAAGAATAATATAACACCAACCCATCTCTTCCCGTGGGTGTCGTAAGAGGCGACTAAGGGACATACCAGAGAATGGGAGAATACCATCAAAATGAACCGACTTCTTAAATTAAAGTCATTTTGCACATTTTTACGGTTTTTTTTTACATTTAAGTCGGTTGTATTTTATTTTTTGTAAAAAGGTTTTTATTTCACACTTTTTATAAGATACCTTTCGCCATTCGGTTCCACAACAAATCACCATGACAATTCTAATAATACCAAACATGGCTGGGATTTATTACAGAATTCTGGTTCTTACCTACCTTCCGGCTTCATCATCAGATCAATTATGCGTATAACCTAAACCTTCTTCCTTCAATCAGTCACCGACTACATGTATTTAACAAAGCAATTTTACTTGTTACAACAGTTCTGTAATGATTTTTGAAGAGATCCGTTTAATATCTTCGAAGTTCATCATCAGATCAAAACAATATTTCTATGGGACCAACTTGGGAGTATAATCTTTCAATAAAAAAAAACATTTTTAAATCGTTCCGCAATTGACCGAGATATCGGACATAACGAACATAAATAAAATAATAAACATAGTACAGCCGAACATAGAACCTCCTCCTTTTCGAAGTCGGTTAAAAAGGGAGTTAGTGCTATCACTAACTTCCTTTTGACGCGTCGATTACTTGGGGTCGGTCGCAGATTACTTGGGGTCGGTGCGACACGTTTTTTATATGGGACAAAGGTAGGAAGAAGAAGAATTTAAGTCCCCAAAAGTGCTGCTCTGTTATGGGCCCATATGTAACTTGCTTATCCAACGTTAGCTGAAAAACTTCTCACAGGATGTAGTTTTATATCTCAACAGTTTACACGACTGGATTATTGAAATCAGTTATACATAATTCTCCCAAATCTTTTGTAGTCATCAGTGACGTGGTGACATCAAATGTGGATATAAAGGGCTCGAGAATACGATTCTAATTATATTATACAGCAATCAAATCTAATTGGCATCAATTCTGTCATTGAACGAAAATAAATGCCACCAACTGCATTATAAAAACGTTTTAGTACAGTAACTGTACATTTTAAAACAAATCGAAATGACAACTTGGCAAAATGGGATTGGCTATCCATATAACCAAATCTATTTTGACCTAGAGAGAGTGCGGTGCCCCTCAGCCCCTTTTCAGAGGAAAGAAACCCATGAAAAGAAACCCCAAAGAGATGTTAATAAAACCGTAGGGGCCCAGCAGGGTCGAAGCCTTAAGTTGTGCGTACGAGAACCCCGGGGCCCTGGAACGAAGGTAAAGAAATAACATAGTGAGTGAGTTTTAGTCAGTAAAAGTTTGAGACGCCCTCCCGCTCCGCCCTAGAGCGGGAGAAGTCATTGGATGATGACCCACAAAAGAGACCCAAATGGCCCCTTTGAGGACCTAATGGACGCCACAATTGATTCTAGAAAAGTAATATAGATAACGATGGAAAAGTCAAATAAAGAGTATTCTATGAGCTATTCCAAAACATGGTCTACCCGTATGCTAAATTTCATCCAAATTCCTTCAGCAGTTTTAGCGTGAAGGTGTAACAAATATACACATTCACAATATTTCGCCTATGAAATTTAGTATGACATAATATGTTTCAATCATTTATTTTTATATCTAGTAACTAAGCTCGAACCCTAATACAGACGGGACGACAAGCAATGGGTAGCTCGCCATCTGGCCGACCGGTGTCTGTCCAGACCAAGTCCTAGTCGTCCACGGCTCGTAGTGTTCCACAAGTGCCTTAAAAAAATGTAAGCAAAACTATAGGGGCCACTGGCCAGCAGGGCCCAAGCCTACTGGGGTCATGGCCTCAAGGGTTCGCTTCTGAAAGGAAAACCTTCTGGAACACAAGGCAGAGAAGGAATATAGGAGCAGGTTTTAGTCAGTAAAAGTCTGAGATGCACTCGCGCTCCACTCTAGAGCGGGAGAAGTCATTAGTTGATTATTCCCACCTAAAAAAAGGATTATTGAGAGCAGTGGTGGCCGTGTGATTACGGCACAGACTTACGAGTTGTAGGTTTCAAACCCAACCAGGCGCATTACTTTGTGTAGTTTATTTCATCACCACTGCTCTCAAAACGGTGAAGGAAAACATCGTGAGGAAACCGGCATGTCCTAGAACCAAAAATCGAAGACATGTGACATTCACCAAACCGCACTCGGCCCGCGTGGTTGATTACGGACATTTCATTCACTCTTTAATAGAGGAGGCGTGTGTCCCAGCAATGGGAACATTAATAGGCTGATGATGATGATGAAAAAAAGAATGTTAGCCAAGTGCCAACTTTCATTTATCAGTTCAGCCATTTGAGCATCAAAGATTACACAGTTGCAAACACATACAAACTTCCATTTTTATAAAAATAATGCGTTTCAATAATTTATTTTTATACTTAGTAACTAAACTCGCACCCTGATACAGTTAGGGTCAATCAAACTCAGAGGATGCGACTATTCTCGTCCCGAACAATGATTGCGCCTTGTTAGTAATCAAATGTAATGGTCTTATTTGAACATACTCGTACCTTTTATGGTGGGCAACAATGACTCTCATTCCTTCTGCCCGTTTTGTGTGCACTACAAAAAAGTATTGATCTGTGATGATACAGCATGTCTGATCAAAGGCTTTTGTTGCAGACAAAAAATGAAGACAAGCTATTATTTTGTTGATCAGTTGTTTGGTTTGTTGGTTGGGCTAGTGAATGACCGTAAAAAAGTATCGACATCATCCAATTCTAACAAGTAAGTGAACCATTTGCTAAATCGGTTATAATACTCGTCACACAAGTTGAACCACTATGGCGGTCGACCTTGAATGCGCAGTAACCGTTTTTCGAATCTCAATTGAAGCGGGGGGCTGCGCGTAACCATAGCATATGGTTCATCTTATTTGCCGCGTACTATACCAAACTGTAAGGATTTGTAATGATTACCTGACTTACAGAATTTTCCACAGAAACTTGTTCTGCTGGCGACGACAGACGACAGAATGTCTATAATTTTCGACTGCAAAAGCTGTGTATTCTATTCGGTGTACCTATGTGTTTCATCGATTTTGGTCTTTGATCGTCACACATGATTATATGTATGTGACGATCAAAGACCAAAATCGATGAAAGAGCGAAAAGCGAAGAAAATATTGTGAGATTTTTTTTTAAATTCTATTAAATACACTGCTGGCCACGCAATACGGCTTTTCAGTTGCCCTTCGTTTGGAAGTGCTCTGGCGTGCTATTCTCTAAGGCCGTGTTTACGGAGACGCGGCGCGTTGTGCGTTCGTCGTACATTGCAGCAGCAGGCCGCGTCATCGCTCTCGCAAACACAAACATATAGCAATGTACGACGATCCGCTCAACGCGCCGTGCGACGCGCCGCGTCTCCGTAAACACGGTCTAAGAAATTAGTCTTAAGACTTTAAGAGCAGCGCTGGCCGCAGCAACGAAAACCAAATAGGTATATTGGATTAACAATCCAATCACGGATATCTATGAATCCAATGGACCTATACATTGGATTGTCAATCCATTGTACCTATTTTGTTAGAGAATAGCTCTACTGAACGTAAAGGGCATCTGAAAGAGAGAGATGGGTTTAGTCGGTAAAAGTCTGGCACACCCTCTCGTTCCACCGAATGGCGTCTCGAGTCGAAAGCGATACGGCCTTCACTGATGCTTGTCCACACTGGCAGCGCGGTGCGGTGAGCGGCGCGGATGACAGTCCGTCCAGTCCAGGGGGCTTACTCTCGAGTTTAATTCCGATCGGTCGACATTGTAATTGTGGAGTTAGGTACTCTTGAATTCGATGCTAACGCCAAATAGGTGTAAATTGCGTGACCACACGCCAAGCCCAATCCCGATTTTACTTAGTTTCCCGACAAAGTCACGCAATTTGGCCCTAACATTGAATTCAAGTTTACCTAACGTCACAATTCCAATGTCGACCGATCGGAATTAAACTAGAAAATAATACTTCTGACCTACTTTTTGTAGACCTTTTAAAGGAGTACAATACTATAATAAATAATTGTGATCTATCTCGTAGGGTACAGCATTTGCAAACTAAGCGCAAAAAAAAAATGTGTTTATTTACGACATCACATTATTCACATTGCACCCATTATTCAACCTGCAAAATTATCAGTGTTTCTCTACTTTATTGTGCATGTATTATACAGTATACACCTTATATTCTATTCTATTTTTTGTTAATGGCAAATGAGCCGATGTCGACTATTCTGCCAATGTCGGTATACACCTTATATAAACCTTGCTCTAGAATACCGCATCAAAATTCGTTGGAACAAGCTATGGCTTGAGCTGCCCGCGCGCCGCTTCCTGCGTCCAAGTCGTTGACGGCACGTATTGTTGCCCCGCCACTGTAGTGCGTCACGTATGTTTGCGGAGGCGCGCATCGATTGCTTCTACGCTACTCTGCGCAAGCGATGCGCGTCGATGCTGAGCAGAGTGCGGTCTAGTCGTAACATCGTTTTAAGTATGATAGCTAGTAGAGTGGACTGCCTGTACATGAATCGTTGTATTAGTGCTCACATGAGTATTGATACCTCGTTTCATGGGTCGGGCAGGGGGCGAGTAGATTAAGGTTGTATTACTAACACTAGTTATAAGTTTTTGTACTACTAACAAATTGGATCTTAGTTATCTGAAATAAACGTATTATTATTATTTATTATTATTACTACCCCACCCGCTCCGCCCAAGGGCGGGATTTGTTATTGGATGATTTTACCTACCATAAAAAAAAACCCCGGGGCCTCGAAACGAAGACAAAGACATGTTGGCTTTTAGTCAGTAAAAGCCTGACACATCCCTCCCACTCCGCCTAAAGGCGGGAGATGTCATTAAAGGATTTTCCCAGCTAAAAAAAAATGGTGAGGCCTTACAAAGCAGCAGGCTTTGTAAAATGGATAAAGAACTAGAATCAACTATATCGATTGAGCACAACATGCAACATAATTATTTATTTACATACTTTGTTTATACACAAAACAATAAATAATGCAGTACATACGTCAGACAGAAGCAATCACTACCTAGGTATGTCCTTGCATTTGCCGATTGCATTTCGAACTGGAGTGACCTTAACACGAAAGCGATCGATGCCAAATGCTGCAGTGTTATTATATTGATGTTCCCAACTATTTGTTGTAGTGTGTGAAACTGTTGGTGGAGTTGGACTGAGGTAAGTTCTGTATTTCATATAGTTCTGTTTCCCCATGTCTTAAGGGCCGATTTTAGTCACTATTTCATTATTCAGTATTTTGTATGAACTCCGCCTGGGATTATGTCGACTTCGCGGCCCCAAAACAGCGGTTTTATTTTTATAAAAAAAAACAATGACTATTCAAGATTTTTGGTTTTGCGTTTTGCGAGGCGCTTGTAAATAAGAAGCTTTTTTTTGTAACATTCAAATATTTCCGTACCGTAATCTCGTAGACAAATACGTCTGAAATCGTAAATTAGGGTCGCGATTTTTTTTTATCGAGCCAACCATCGTGGAGCCAACTAATTTATGTCATGTTTTGATTTTTGCCCGGCGGCGGCGCTTGGTCATTATAATAGTCAATTATAATTTTTAAAAATCATGGTGTTCTCTTTTTAACCGACTTCGAAAAAAGGAGGAGGTTCTATGTTCGGCTGTACGTATTATTTTTTTTTTTTTTTATGTATGTTCACCGATATCTCGGTCAATTGTGGACCGATTTCGAAAATGTTTTGTTTTGATTTAAAGATTATACTTCCGAATTGGCCCCATAAAAATATCTTTTTGATCTGATGATAAACTTCGAAGATATAAGACGAAACTCTTCAAAAAATCATAGCAGAATTGTCGTTTGTATATGTTTGTTCGCCGATATCTCGGTCAATTGTGGACTGATTTTGAAAATTTTTGTTTTGATTGAAAGATTATACTCTCGAGTTGGTCTTATAAAAATATTGTTTTGATCTGATGATGAACTACGAAGACATAGAACGGAATTCTTCAAAAAACCTTAGCAGAACTGTCGTAACAAGTAAAATTGCTTTGTTTATACATGTAGTTGGTGGCTGACTAAAGGAAAAAGGGGAGGGGTACATAGAACTGACCTGATGATGAAGACGGAAGGTAGGTAAGAGCCGAAACTTTGTAATAAATCAGTGTATCTTAGCCGTGTTTGGTATTATTAGAATTGTCATGATGATTTGATGATGGAACCTAATGGCGGAAGGTACCTATCTATTTAAGTTTGGCTGAGGGGTACTACTACTAAAAAGTGTGAAATAAATTTTTTTTTACAAAAAAAATACAACCGACTTCAAAAACCACCAAAAAATGCAAAATAACTTTCAATTTCGGAAGTCGGTGTTAAATAGCGAAGAAACCAAACTATTATAGAAACACCGACTTCCGAAATTGAAAGTTATTTTGCATTTTTTGGTGGTTTTTGAAGTCGGTTGTATTTTTTTTTGTAAAAAGTTTTATATTTATAGTTTTCCAGAGGTTCAAAAAAGTTAAAAACGAGTCTTGTTAAGTGGCCTTAAAACTAGTCTCCATTCGAGAGATCCTTCTTTTACGAAGGAAATTGTCAAAAGGAGTCTTTTGATAGTCGTCAAATGTACCGTTTAGCACACTTCTACTGCTAGGATTGGTGGAAGATTGCAAGTTTCTTCATCAATGTTTTCTCTTGGCAACCGAAACTATTCTTCTAATACCACCATACTGTAGAATAGGCCAAGGCACAGTTACTATTCTAAATAAGAAGATTTGCAAAATAAAGAAACTCATTCAAGTCATTCTACTTATACCTACTTATAACACCTGGCTCACTGATACCAAACAAGTTTTTTTTTTTTTGTTAGCCTATTCTGTTCCACTCTTGGGCAAAAGCCTCCCTCAACTCCTTGCATCTTTCGCGAGACCGCGCTTCATCTTGCCAGTTCTGGAGGAATCTGTCTAATTCGTCGCGCCATCTCCTTCGTGGTCTGCCGCGACCCCGTCGCACTGCTTCAGAGCACCAACTTTTACAACACAACCAGCAACATGTTTTTAATGCGAAAATAATCTCACCAATCAATATATCAACCCGAAATTGAAGAAGTAACGCTACTTCATGTAAACCTAGACTATTCCTATGTCTGCTTTGCAGATTGGTCAAAATTCGACTGTTTCCAGCCACTATTTAGCACCTTTTAGGACAAGACTGTGTATTAATTCAGGAAGAGTGTTACATTTTTACTGTTCAAGAACCAGTCTGTGTTTCTTAAGTTGCCTTTTCCGTTCCGAAAAAGTAACCACGAGTTACTTTTTTGAACAATTTGCAGTCAATTTGGAGATCCTAAGGTTAGTAAGTATTTGCAAAACTCTCTATTGCACTAATGGAAAACTCAATTCTTTTTGTAGTTGAGAATCACTTCATTACTTTTATGGCACTTAAGTACTTAATATAGGATAAGGATAAGCTTCATTCGTTCGATATTATCCATAAGAGGACTCGTATTACGGTCATCTTCATCATGAAGTTTTTGGAGTCCTGAACTTAAATAAAATAAGTATTAATGGGCTTATGTTCTGATTGAATCTTGTATTTGAATCTTGAATTTGTTGAATTTGTTCTTGAATTTGTTCTGATTGAAATAAATAAATAAATAAATGTTCATTACAAGCTTAATGACTAACTCTACCTATAACATTAAGTTTTCGTTTTCCTACTGGGGCGAAAGATTTTTCACCGAGAGTTTTTTAAATCGTGTAGATACCATAATTTACCTTCAAAGTGATTCGTCTTCCGAATATGCAAATATTGTCTTTTAGAAAGTCAAATATAAAGTAAGTGCTTGCTTTCAGCTTTGTTACGACTGCTCCAGATTTTTTTAAACAGACTGTGTAGACCAATCTCTCTAATTTCTTTGATATCGATGGCATTTAGCATTAGGCTTTACATTCAGAAATATTTGTTTTTTTTTTTTTATAACAGCCCAGATACTGAATGTTTGGAACAATTTATGATAGGCACCTACAGTTTCGAATTATTGCATTGCATCAGACTTTTAATGTTCCCACTGCTGGGACTCAGGCAGGGAAGGGGAGTGGGCCGTAATCCACCACACGGGCCCGGTGCGGATTGGTGGATGTCAGATGTCTTCGAATTTTTGGTTCTAGGACATGCCGGTTTCCTCACGACGTTTTCCTTCACCGTTTTTGAGTGCAGTGGTAATGAAATAAATCACACAAAGTAATGCGCCCGGCTGGGTTTGAACCCGCGACCTACAACTCGTAAGTTGGGACCGTTACCACTCGGGCACCACTGCTCTCTTAGATAATTAGCGACCTCAAAATTAACAAGATCACTGAAAAACTTGCATTACATCCGTTTCTTTTAAATTTTTATCCGTATTTTTATTTTCATATCTGTTCATCTACACCTACAACATATACCTATATACATAAATAAAATTGAAGTGTGTGTTTGTATTACTAAAAAAAATATATGAAGGAAAGTAGTTTATTCGATACATATATAAAAATGCAACTTTTAAAATTTTTGTTCCGACTAATCTCCGAAATGGCTAGACTGATTTTAAAGGGACTTCTAGTAGATAGCTGATGTTGTGAGGATTACTTGGCTACATTAAAAAAACCTTTTTGACAGTGTCACCAAATATCATTATGATATTATACAAGTTAGGTGCAGACGAAGTCACGGGCACCAGCTAGTTTGCAATACTTAAAACAAATGCTTTAACAACCTTGTAAAATGTGTATCAGTGATTCATTATATGCGGGTGTGTTAGCAGTGACCCCAAACGCTATATCGACTAGGTAGCATGCATCAGAGTCTCAGGGGCATTCGATCTGAGCTGTTGATTCAGTTTTCAACAGAATTTTATGATATGTTCAGCTTAAATGGTTATTTTTCGATATCCGTGGTTATTTTCTATTTAATTAAATATCGAAACTGGTGTGAGGTGTCATAATATGTCTTGTCTGTGATACCTGGCCCTAATTCAGGCCATGGTCCGGAGCGAGAAGGAATGGGAAGCAATCACGTCTTTCTGCAAAGCAGTAGGTAATGTAAGAAAAAAGAAGGTGGCGGGAAGCGTGAGAGAGAGCAGGATCTTCAGATACGCCTCAGTAAACGCCCCGGGCGGCGGCGTCGGTAGTTGCAGGGCCATTCCCGTCCACTGTAGAGGCGGGCTTGCAACAACTTTCCATACACGCCTGAGATACTAGCAAAACAGACGAAGTCGCCTGGGGCTAATGCCTGCAAGGGCTGAGGGAATTTTTAAAAGAGTTACTAAGTATGACCAGCTGGAACCCAAAAGCCAACGCAGTTAGGTTTTGGTCATTAAAATTCTGACATACCCTCTTCTTCTTTTCGTTTCGAACTGACTCATATCTTCTCCGACCAATATTTAGCCACCTAGACAGTTCTGTCGTTGGCCTTGTACAAGTCATTGAAGGTGCAGGTGGTAGTGCACGCTGGGCCTCTTGCTCCACCCAAAGAGCTTGAGGAGTATTTTTTTTTAATTGATATAAACTAGCGCTTGACTGCGATCCCACATGATGATCCCAATTTAAACATATATACCTCAAAAAAATCTGTAACAGTAGTACAGTTCGTTCGACAGTGCTTGGCGCGCCTGAAGTTAGGCTCTGCGAACTTTAGCGCTTGTGCACTCGTAAAAAAATAAATGGTTTGAAAAAATAAATGCCAATAGCAGTTGTTATTGCAGTTAACAACTGTTATTGGCATTTATTTTTATAAATCATTTATTTGACGCGCTTATTTTGAGCGCTAAAGTTCGCAGAGTCTAACTTCAGGCGCGCCAAGAACCGTCGAACGTACCTACTGTACTTAGTTATGTAATAAAGATGAATGCAAGTTAAGCCACGCATACCCAATAATATGATAACAAACAAGATTTGTTATAAAATTAATAGCTTATGACTATGCAGTCGTGTGTGAACTAGTTTTCCATTCAAAAGCAGTTTTCCTCTAAACTTGTTGAGCATAGTATAGTCCTAGTGGTCCCGTAGTCGATAGGCTCTTTTACTTTCTATAAACCTGGTTGAACTTCTAGATGACGTAGGATCGGAGATAATTCAACGAACAAAGACACAAAGATCACAAAGATATCTCGCAATTTCGTCTACCGCAGTATTTATAAACATCATTGGGTACCTTTAATTTACGTGCCACTTAATTTGCTGCTTTTTTTTCCCTACATTCTGGCATTCTGTGGCGAGCCCAATGATCAAGGTCAAAGCTAATCTTGGATCACCAAAAAAAACGTCTCCTTTCACCCAAACAAAGTAGTTGACATCGGGTTTAAGTGAGCAAAGCGATTTGTACACCGGTTTTAATAACATCAACACCTAACCCTATTTTTTGCATTTAAAATAACATCTACAGTAGGTACGAAACATTGAAGTGCATGATAAGTTCATTTTAGTTAAATCTCAGCAGAATACATTTACATGTGCCAAGTAACACACGTGCTAAAACTTTGTGAACGGAATAACGGTTCTTCAAATTAGTGCTGTTTCTTTTAATAATATTGTCCATAAATAATTGAAGAACACCGGTTAATTTGCCGCTACCCACACGTGTGACCAACTCCTTCATTGTGTTATCATGAAGTTTGGATTCAGTTTGGTTTTATTAGGTATGTAAATATGTTAGATTTAAATAATATTAAGGTTATTTATTCAACCTACGTTGTTATTGTTCTTGTTAAGCTCAAGCTACCAGTTTTCTAAAAGTGAATACTGGTTTATCTACTGCTAACCATAGAGACACATACTTAACTTCTACGTGATTCCTGTTTTCTAATGACTTCCTGATTTACAAGTACCTAACCCCTAAAGCCTCTAAGGCCGGTGTTCACCAACACTAAACCGACCGTTAAAATATTAAAACGGTTGTTTAAGCAATTTTTCGTGTTCACCACATCCTAAACATCGGTTCTTGACGTTAACCGGATGATTATCTTAACCGGACTGCAAGAGGTTGTTTAAACGTTGGTTATAGTAATTTGGCAGAATTTTTGTAGGTTATATTGTTCGATTTACCAACGAAGTACCTATTTATCTGTGAAAAATAGTGGCTTTTAATTTTTTAATGAATGATGAATAAAATCTCGATGTGTCAGATTATTTGGATGAGTTAGAAAGGACGACAATAAGACCCATCTTTCAAAATCATCATAACTATTATGAAGAATTTTCGTCAATGTACTTGTACTTTATAACAAGCTATGCTAATAGCTTTCTCATGATAAGTAAATTTGTAATAAACTGTTTCTTTTCGACGGGTCCCAAGAACAAAATCTTCTGGAAAAATAAGACGAAAAGTATTTTACTACATATTCGTTTTGTACAGACAAAACTATATGGCCCTATTATTTTTTATTTAATATCGTTTTACTTTTTTTAATAACCAATCGAACACTCCACCACTTCTCAATATCAATCTTATTATTTACACAGAACTTCAAATCATCATATGACACACATATATTGCATGTAATTCGATATTTTTTACATATACACTTTTTTTCTTGGAATCCGTCGTTTTGTTTTCAATATTACAAATTTAAAACAAAAATACCATAAAACTTCACTAGAGAATCAAAATGAACGACACTGTCAGACAAGAGCGCGCTAATAAGCCATCTAACGTAAAATGTGTTTCTCGTAAAGCCAAAGAAACAAAGAACAGCAACTTTCACATTTTATGGCATAACCTATTATCTGGCCATATTGAAAAGTTGTTAGGGTGAACGAGATTTCAAGATGTAACCTTACATTTTATTTGGTAGTATTGCATTGCTCACTCATTCATTCAAAAACGTTCCGTTATGTCCCGGTTAAGTAACCGAACACCGAAAAGTGATGGTGAACACGAAAAAACCGCTTCTTGTTTAACCATTGTTTAAATATTAACAGGCCGATTACGAAATCAATGTTTAAATTTGTTTCGGTGAACATGGCCCTTAAACCGTTCACTATTAGGGCTGTGTCTCACTGAGACGCCATACGCGTAGCCAAGTCATGACGTCAAAAAGTGTGGTTGACTGTGTGATCAAAAGTGTTCAGGTGAGGTACACACCATACCCATAGAGCTGCATGCATTTAGCTGGTAGCATCACCATAGCATCCTAGTGAGGCATGGGCCTTAGCTACATCTGCGGGGCTATTGCGTAACTCTATTGACAGCTCAAGTGAAGATCACTTGCTAGAATGTACATCGTATAACTGTCAAACAGCTAGTTTCGTATTGCTATTGCCTATCTTTAGTGACCAACTGATATGACGTCATTATCTACCGGTGCCTTTGATATCCACCGTAACACGTTTCAACGGCGTACACGCCGCCGCCGCCGCCGGGATTCCGATCCCAGACCGGTCCGAGCTCAAGTCGTTTACGGCGCGCACTGTTCCCACGCGCCTCAAGGAGTTGCCAGCAAACTGTAGGGGCCCAACAGGGCCGAAGCCTACTGGGGTCAACAACGGTGCAAAAGCTGTAGAGGTCTGAATTAGTCCTTGCACACATGCACGACCAACGCGTGGAGATGCCACGCCGGGGCAAAACTCCGCTGCCACGACAAATCGCGGCATGGTGGAAAGAGTTCCGGCGGGATCTCATGGTGAATTGGCCAGAGCGACTGTCGCAACCCAGTGCTGGGCACGCCACGATCGAGGTGGTAAGGCCCTTCTTTGAGGCGTGGCTGGAAAGGCCGCACGGCGTCGTCACCTTCCGCTTGGCGCGGGTGCTAACCGAACACGGCAAGTTCCCGAAGTACCTGTACAAGATTCCGGCGATGACGACGCCTGGGTGTCGTCACTGTGCGGACCGTCCGGAGGACACGGTGGAGTACACAGTCGATGTGTGCCCCGCTTGGGAAGAGCATCGCCGTGTCCTTGTGGGGGCGATCGGCAGCGGTGATCTCTCGCGCCGGGCCTTGGGACAGGCCATGCTCCGGAGCGAGGAGGAGTGGCAGGCGGTCGCCTCCTTCTGCGAAGCAGTAATGCTAGCAAAGGAGGAGGCCGACCGCATCAGGTAACGGCGCACACGCCGCCTCCGCCGCCAGTATTCCCGCTTTCCGGCCTCCGTAGGCGCGGTTTCGCGGACGGCGGGCAATGGGCTCTCTGCAGCTCGCTGTCCGTCCGTCCAGTAACAGACCGGTCCGAGCCCAAGTCGTTACGGCGCCAACTGTTCCCGCGCGCCTCAAGGAGTTGTCAGCAAACTGTAGGGGCCCAGCAGGGCCGAAGCCTACTGGGGCCAAGGGTTAGGTGAAAATGAACCCCGGGGCCCTGGATGGAAGGCAATTAATGAATGGAACAGGGTAGGTTCCATTCATTAATTGGTGTTTAGTCAGTAAGAGTCTGACACTATCTGAATTGTCATTTAATGATTTTACCTACCATTAAAAAAAATAGGGTTCTCAATCGAAGTGGGGTGCTTTACATAACCATGGCAAATTGTTCAACTTATTTGCCGCGTACTATAAAGAACATTATTATTAAGTGTATTTATTTTAGTGATAGTTTGTCGTAAACAGAAAATAGGAAAAAAACATGTTGACAAAAAATGCGGTTCTAAAGTAATTGTACAAACGTTTCTAAGGGCGAGGTTTTGTCAGGTTTTATTCATATTTTAGAAATAACGAAACGTAACTCAAACGTCAATGTCCTTTAATCAATGTCATTGCTCCAAATGTCATTTGATTTTGGCGTATTATGAGCCCAAATACAATAGGAAGGAAGAGACCCGGTTATCCTGTTCTATTGATCGTCATTAACAATGCAACGCCTTATCATTATTATCAAAAATACATGGACACAACATTAGTTTTATTTCATGTATTCAACACTGAAGACGTCCACTATATAATTATTACAATTTACTGATACAGTATCGAAACTCGAAAGGCCTACGTTAATCGTAAGCATAGTTACGTTGTACTTTGCAACGATGACGTGATTCCTTTGTAATGAAAATCAATTGCGGTTCTAAATTCAGTGCAAGGTAGGTAGGTTGGCTGGTAAATCTTTTGTTCATCGAAAACTGTGTTTACTGGTCAGTATTACAAACAAACTGCGTTTGTAATTTAAATTTGTTTTGTAATAAGTTTTGTTTAAGTGATCATAAATATTTGTGTTTGTATTTTTAGCTGCTATAATGGGAGAGGATATTAGAGCACAAAAGATTCGTCTTGAACGCTGGATGAGTGATTTACCTGCTCCAATCAAAGATATGCCCCTAATATTTCTTGCTATACCAGGTAAAATTGTTGTTTTATTCAGAATACTTAAAAACTAATATTTTATATCTCCTTGACCCTTGACCTAGATATCTATTTATTGGGCTATTACATATAAAGTGGTCAGCCCTAAGGTAATGAATTTTAAAATGTAGGAAGCATAATCATAATTAATTCAATTGTATTTAGATCTTTTTTGATTTGATTGTATTTATATTTCGAAATTTAGTGCCTGCCCGTGGAAACGAAGAATGTTTTAAAAAGCTAATGTTGTAATGCTAGCTATACTTTTGTTGCGCTAAAATCTTTAACTTTAGTCTAATGCTGAAGTATCTTCAGATTAATTTCGGAATATATTACAGGGAGCCATGACTCTATGACATATGGCATTACAAGGTCTAGTGCCGTAGCCCCAGACGCTGAACCAATACTCAACCGACTGTACCCATTATTCCGAGGTACGATTTTACGATGGACCATAACGCAGGCCAGAGACACTTGGCACCAACTTCTCATTGGCATTAGGTATCTCTGAAGTAACAATTAGCACATTTAGCACTTATAATAATTAATTTATTTATTTTTCACCTAACACAAAAATAGTTTCATGAAATATTCAAGTGCACATAAAAATCTTTTCACCAAATAACTAAATAAGTGTAAGTCAGCTATTTTCAAAAGCATTCCTCGGCATGATATTCTAAAAAAGTTTGTATACTTTTCAGATACTTTGACCTAAGACTGGCTACTAAGGCTGATGAAGAAAATAGTTTTTATTTCACTCACGGGTTATACGGTGAAGAAATAACTACAGCTCTCGCTCAAATCAAGGAGTTTGTTGACACACATCCTGGAGAGGTATTTATATCATTTTAATTTTTACTTACAAAATCCTTATTACCATGATGTCGCTGAAAAGCCAATCTTTTTGCCATGTCATGGGCTATTCTTGGCTCACTTGTGCTGCCACAAAAGTTAAAGTCAAATAAACTGCAAAGTCATCTAATTACGTGTAAGACATTTTCTTTAAAATTTCTTTAGATATATTTATCCAGTTGTGGTACGATAACTACTTTACTAGTTACATATATCCTAAAACGTATTAAGATGTATAACACCCATTTAAAAACCTTTACACCATATGGTATACTTTCAGCCTGCCTTGTCCCACTGCTGGGCAAAACCCTCACTTAATCTCCTTCAGCTATTCTAATCCTGGGCTAATATCTGTTGTCGAGCTCCTCCCCACTATACACGAACTTATACAAACATAAATTTTCCAGGTGGTCATACTGGACTGCCAGCATTTCTATAACTTTTCTCGTCAAGATCATCATAGACTGAGAGGGTACTTATTGGACCTGTTTGGGCCACGACTGGTACCGAGACAGATAGATCTGGAAGCTATCACGCTCAACTCGCTCAATAGACTGAAAATGCAGGTATGTTAATTACAGCTCACATAAAAGCCATAAATGTATTTGTTGTATTTCTAGGTTCAAGTATATGGAACCATAATATGTGTGGCTGTCATGGCGTCAATGTTGTTTGAATTATGACCAGTAATGCATTGTAACTGAAATATTTACTTTTTAATACTGTATACCCCTATGGGTATGTTACAGTGATACATAACATAATTATAAGAACTGACCAATACACCAGTAGTAAATGAATTTTAAATCTTGAATTTTTTTGTGTATCCAGTTTGCGATGCAAGATGGGATGATCATTTCATCTTTTCACATCATAGACTTTGGTTATAAGTTTTGGAAATCTAAAAAACTTAATAATAATATTCCGACCTGTATAACTCAACTCGTAATTTTTTTTATTATGTTTCTTTTTTAAGTGTTTCCCTTTCGCTGAAAAGTGGCCTGGTTGTTACTGTTTACCAAGTTTTCATGAACTCCAAATAAACTGAATGGTTAATACATACAGGAGTGCCAAACGTATATCATAACGACATAATTAAGTAAGTTAATTAAGCGTAGGTAGGTACTTCACTAATAGATGGCTGCCCAGCCTAAAATTCTCTTGACCAAACTACCCATTTTATTAATGTTTTTATTACCTTGACTGAGTTATATGTTTTTAACTAAACCATTAGTGAATACTTATGCTTTTACTTACCTATTATTATGGCCATTACAATAAATTGAAACCCATTAAGCTTGGTAAACCGCATTTCTATAACTTTAATAGCCGGCTTATTGAATTATTTTAATGGTGTACATAGTCCCTTATTTAGGTTTCTGTACTTCAGTCGGCAAAGACGGAACTCTTATGCTAAGTTTACATGTAGGCCCAGCCTCGGCCAATCGCTATTGTGTAGCCATTGTACAAACGGGGAAACCCCGTTAACAATAGCGATTGGCCTAGGCTGGGCCCACATGTAAACGTAATTTTATAGGATAACTTTACCTACTGTCCATCTGTTGCAACCCTTTTTGTCAGGAACGCGTGGAATTACTAAACTGAAATTAAAATAAAAAAATTAGGCCTCCCTTTACCCCTTGGACCAGTGAAAAACTAACTTCTCAAGTCAACGCAATCTAAAAATACGGAGCACAAACCGACTTCGTTAATGCTCCGTGTAAGGCGCATATTTTGTCTCAAGGGAGTCAAAACCGCTTCCGTTTACCTAGAATTCGAAAATTTTGTAAGAAGCAAGGTCTCATAGCACAGTAAAAAAAAAACCGTAGATTTGTAGTTACACCTCAAAATTACCTTTTCACCATTTAGGTGCACACCACCTTTTTAAAACGCGCCGTTGACGCGCGATCTAGAAACGTGCGTCGAAGACTCGCTTTATCCTACAGATAGTCTACAAACTGCGTCTGTATCGCAACAAACGCGCGTCAACGGCGCGTTTAAAAAACGTGGTATGCACAAGCCTTTACTAAAGTAAAATTGTACGGAATCCTCAGTGCGCGAGACCGACTCTTATTCGTTTATAACCCGATAACTTTTAATCGATCCTTGTTTTAGTTATGTTTTGTTTTTTTTTCGGCGTTTCATGTCCTTTGTCTATTGTGTTACCCTTTATTGATCGTTCTCCTGCCCTTATTCCAATGTAATTAGTGTCGACGCAGCATTTTTTTCCTATTCCTTCTCGTCATCGTAGTAAGCAGTCCCTTTTCTATTCATTTCATAAGCTGGACTTTTCATTTGAGGCACTGCGGTATGTCTGACGAGAAAATATCGAGCGGCTTCCCGAACGCTGTTTTGTTTAGGTGATAAAAATATCGTAATTGCTTGCGCTTTGGGTAGGGCGTGAGAGGGTATGTCAGACGTTTATTGACTGAAACCAACCAAAATAATAAAATTAAAATATTTAATGGTGTTTCCCGTACAAAAAACGCCATTTTTTGCCTATTTTGTTGTTGTTCTGTTGTTTATCTAGTCAATGGTACGGAACCCTTCGTCCGCGAGTCCAACTCGCACTTGGCCGGATTTTTTATTATGGATAGGCTCACGTTTAACCACTATATCAACTGATGGTAAGCGATGACCTGCGATGATGTGGCCGACGATGGAGCACGACTTAAAGACCCTTATTCCTTCAGTTAACCATTACGTTTCAGGTTCACTGTAACTTTTTTCAATATTCTCGCAGTCCTTACAGTCATTGGCCCTGTTGTAGACAGCGCGTTTGTTACTTATTAAACAGATATCAGCAAAACTGAAGAGACACCACCTTCGACTCGGGTTTGGTCTTTTACCGGAACCATTTATTTTGCGAAAATCCTATGTTCGTTCTATTACTAAATTCTTATCCGTTCGTTTGCAAAAAGTCTAGAAAAAAAATACTATTTTACAAAATGAATATTCTGCATCTTTTTTTTTTATTGACACATACACATACTAATGCTTGACTGCGATCCCACCTGATGGTAAGCAATTTAGCAGTATTAAATAAACTATACAAACACGTCCTTTCAGATAATAGTAGTGTACCGCAACGAGACGGTATCGTCGACGGGCGAGTTCTGGCAGCCTCAGATGATGCCGTCGCCATGGCCGCAGCAGGACGGCATCTCGGGGCTCCTGAACTATCTGCGGAACGTCGAGAGGCCTCCCAGCACGGGGTTCGTGCATCAGGCCGTGCTCACCCCAACGCCCACCTTTATTGTACTTCGGTAAGGAATAATTATAAGTTTATTTTCAGACTTTACTTATGTAAATACTCTATCAAATCCATAATTCGTTTGGCGACACTTGGGAGAAGCCTTTTTTTTTAATTTGTTATAAACTAGTACTTGACTGCAATCCCACCTTGTGGTAAGCAGTGATGCAATCGTTGATGGTGAATCCCACTAGTTTTTTAGACTGTTAAGAACCGAGAGGACACCGGTGTCCACACACCTATTGTCTTTCTATTGTGTCTCTAATTAAGGTATTCAAAAGGTTAAGAGCCTATTCACTCTAGCCTTGAAGACACCCAAATTATAATCGGATGGGAAGACCGACGCAGGCAGACAGTACTCTGCATGGTTCTCATCTGATTTGTTGACCATTAAATGATTTTTGTATAGACTTTAAAAGAGATTGCCCTCTAAATTTGATTCGGTGTCTTCTCAGGGTATTCATCTAGAAATCACCGGTATCATCTAGTTTGGATTGACGTCTAAACGTGTTGTTTGTAACCAATTTGAAAAATAGTATTTATGGGTGTTTTTCGTGCGGATTTCATTAAGCATGCGGAATTACTCCGCATGCGGGGCTGCTGACCGATATCACACCCCGCATCCCGCGTGCGTATTCCACGCATTACAATAAATCTATATATACAAAAGAAAATCGTGTGAGTTACACTATTTATAACTAAAGATCGGCTGAATCGATTAGGCTGAAAATTGGCGGTAAGGTAACTTAGCACCAGGAGAAGGACATAGGATTTTTATCCCGTTAAGTAAAAAAAAAACCTGCTCATTTATTGGTATAGTAGAGTAGAGTAGGATAAAGTAGGGTAGGGTAGAGTAGAGTAGGGTAGGGTAGAGCAGAGTAGGGTAGGGTAGAGTAGAGTAGGGTAGGGTAGAGTAAGGTAGCGTAGGGTAGTTTAGGATAGAGTAGGGCGTAAGAGTGGGAGCGAAGCCGCGGGCAAAAGCTAGTACTTGCATAAAGTACGCGTGCGGAGCAATCCCGCATGCGTGACGAAATCCGATATTAAAAACACCCTAAATTAAGAATTAAACTTTTAATTGGTTTATAATAAGGTCGCCCACTGTTACACCTAATTAATTTTAAGCTCCTACTGTATTATGATGTAAAATCAAGAGTCTCTATCTTATATGATTTAAAAAAAAAACAATGAGTTGGGAACACTGTGGCTCCCCAGCAGCTTCAAACGAGCTAGACTTATTTTAAAGGTTCATCAGACCACGAAAACCGGAAAATGGGATTAGGCCTTTGCCCTGTAGTAGCCTAGGACAACACAAGCTTAAATTAAATAAATAATACGAACAGGACATAATAAATACATGCGTTAACCGCTGTGACGAGCGCATGACACGCGATACGTGTGAACGATATAAGGACATTACCCGGTTTTAAAACGTGCGTGTGGGTAAATAGTTTCAGGGACGTAGGGAGATTTAAGGTGCGTCAAATTCTTTGGCCTTTTCATGGAACTCTATAGAGGCAGCCTTGAGCAGTGGTGATCCAGTGGTTACGGCTCTGAGTTACGAGTGGTAGGTCGTGGTTTCAAACTCAGGCAGGAGCTATACTTTGTGTAATTTATTTTATCATCACTGCTCTCAAAAAGGGGATAACATCGTGAAGAAATCAAAAATTTGAAGACATTTGACAAATATACACCAAAAACCGCACTGGGCCCGCGTGATGGATTACAGCCCATACCCTCCTAGAGAGAAGGCCTGGCAGTGAGAACATTTTTAGGCATTATTTTTAGGGGTTTCGTCGCGGCAGCGGAGTTTCGTTTGGCACCCGCCCTGAGGCTCATGGCATCATCAGTCGTGAAGTAGTGACATATTTTCATAAAAATATCTATTGTCATTCTATTTGCGTAAAGGCCCATTTAGACGGTACGAGTTTTTCGAACGGTTTTGTTCCATTCTCCACCAGACCACTATCTCGCGGACAGCGGGCAATGGGTAGCTCGCTGTCCGTCCGTCCGGTAACAGACCGGTCCGAGCCCAAATCGTTTATGGCGCGCACTGTTTCCGCGCGCCTCAAGGAGTTGTCAGCAAACTGTAGGGGCCCAGCAGGGCTGAAGCTTACTGGGGCCAAAGGTTATGTGCCAGACCACCATTACCATTCTCACCAGAGTGGAGAAGCTTTTTCTATATTCTTACGATTATCGTACGTTCGAGACGTGAAACTCACACCACCTAAATAAGCCTTTATGCTATTGAAAAATATCGTGTTTGCGTATTGTCCCTGACTTTCTATATCGTGTTTGCTTCATCCAACCGATCAAAATATTGTATTGCAACAATAAAATATACTCCACAACATTTCAGATGGATATCAAGCTTACGCGAAAAATGTGCCGCCCCAGTGGTAAGAGATGTGTTACCAGAACTGGCCAAGTTCTCCCCAGGCCGACCCTCGAGCAAACGTAACAGCGTATCGCGCTCGCCCGTCAATGTCGTCATCGCCGACTTTGTGGACATGAACGACGCCATCTTCCCAAGGACCATCATAGATCTTAACATGAAACTATTGAGGCACACAGACTTGTCACACAGTGGGTAAGAATCAAACATTGTCATAATACTCCGCACACAAGTTGGACCATCATTGCGGTCGACCAGTAACAGATTTTCGAATCTTAATAGAGGTGGGGGGGGGGAGCTGCGCGTAACCGTAGCAACGGGTTCAACTTATTTGACGCGGACTGTATTTTAAGTTTAGCTTGTTATTCTTATGATTTAGCCCATATTGAGGCCATTCGTGTCATTTTATTTACAAACGTACCTGAAGCTTTTTTACGCATATCTACGAAATACAAGTTTTTCTGTGATAATGAAATCATATTTTTTTATATACTTTCAGTTATTCATAGAATGGTATTGTATGTATGGTATTATTAGTATTTTACAATTTTTATGTTTTATGCCATTAGAAATAATACTTACTGTACAAGTGCCTGAAATAAAAGTAGTTGTATTTCATATAACACGGACATTGTTTAATTTTTAACAATTTCACAATTTTCATTACTAACTTCTTGTTTTACCAAACACTTTGTTACAGAAATCGTCTAACTGTATCCTTTCACATAAATCTCTGAATGACCATTTTTTCTGCTGCAGCCCCGTGAGCTCCGCCTGGTCAAGAGAGGAGAATAATTTGTCGGATAGTTCGTCGGAGATCTCGATGATTCGGCAGATCTTGTCTAGACGTGACAAATCCTCTAAAGAGTTCGTTAAATCACAGATTTGAATGACTTGAGATTTCCTCTCATTAATTTCGAATGAATTGGTTGAGTCCGTGGCGCTGGTACTGTCCAATTTGTCGTAAAGATCGGATTTGTTTCTCGTGCTGATGGCGTTGCTGACGGTGGGGACTGCGCCGGGACTGCAGCCCCGCGAGCTGTCCTCCGGTACTATATCCGCTGGCCCGGAAACATTTCTGCCCAAGCTGTCTGAATTCTGTGTATTCAAATTTTTGCGACGCATATCTGCTTCCATATTTGATTTGTCACAGCTTACATTACACGACTCGGAGCTCGCTTCAGAAATATTTTGTTTTTCATTATTGACTATCACGATATTTCGCTTTTGTAGTTCTTCGTCAATGATACGAATATTATAATCCTTTTTATGTAAATATTTATCGAATTCTTTGTAGGGCTTCTCTACTGTTGGATAGGGCTTTTGATTGTTGCGTCCTTTCTTTTCAGCGGGCACTTGGGGTGATCTACTAGTTTCTGGGACTTTAACTTCTTGCTTTACTTCCACGCAATTTGTAACGACATTACTAGAAATCTTTGGAGTGGTCCCTTTCTGCTCCTTCACAACACATTGAACTATTGGTTCTTTAGAAATGCTATCCACAAAATAGTTTTCAGTCTTATTCATTTGACCCTTAGAACCTATGGTCGTATTAATAAATTTACTGTTCACTTTCTTCGGCGAGTCACTCGCCTTAACTGCCAAGTTATTTTGAACTGTGGCCTTTTGACAGAAATTCATAACAGAGTTCTGTTTTGCAAAACTCGATAATATTTCTCGTGAGGGTATTAAGACCGGTTTATTACTACTAACAACTTTTTTTACTGCGCTTGATATAATACTATCTGAATTGTTATCGTTTTGTTGAGTAAGGCTACGGCACTGTTTTTCTTCTTTGCTACCGTCAGCAGGAGTAGCAGATAACAAAATTTTGTAATCACCACAAATGCCGAATAATGAATTGTTTGCTGGTGGATTATTTAAAGTTGCAATTTTAGTTTTGGACTCCATCGATGCTCCACTAGTGCCCAACTTAACTCCTTCTAAAGAGCTTTTTGTCGCAGGCCCAAGTTGCAATTTGTTAGCATTTGACTTTTTGAGCAAATCTTCGGTAATGTGCACCATCTTAGAGAATTCTCTCTTGACAGTCTCCAAAGTTTCTTGAGATTTCATGCCATCGGTGTTATCTGTTGGTTTTGGTGCAAATGCCATGCAACTGTGGAAGAACGAGCTTCTATTTTGTCTTGCAGCAGTCTTTTGGGCATCATTATTATCATTCCATATTTTGAATAGCTCATTTCCCTTTTTAGTGTCTCGATTGGCCGCAGGTGCTGTAGCGGCGCTGTTCGCCGAGCTGTACGAAGACAGCGGCTTTCTTAAAACTACTGGCCGAATGATCGGTTTTCTTTTACAAGTAGTCTCTTGAACTGAAGTGCAGCACTTGGGTACTTCGGTGCTGCATTCGATCGTTGCTGCATCTTTGGAGCCACGCTCAGTTTGTTGCACCTCGTCTTGTTTCTTCGAAAGCTTTGCTCGGACATAAGTCATCTTACACGGAAGTTTTACTGGCTTATTAAATTGCATTTCGGAAAAGAATATGGAGTCTAATACCCTGCAAGCGTATGAGTACTCATTTTCGTACCAGCATATGATTTTGTAAAAGTTTGGTTTCAGTTCTAGACTGGAGTCTGCGTCGAGGATGCACGAGTGACTGTCTCGGCTAAAGTCAGAGGAGACTGCTTCCTCATTTGATATTTTAATAATATTTCGAAGATATGTTCTGCCAGCTTCTTCTACTGTATTGACTATGTGTTGTAGATTTGTGTTGACATCTAGCCTGTTAAGAGAAAAATTAAAGATCAAAACAGTAGTACTAACAATTTTAAACTCGTTCTACAATAATATCTGAAATAATTGTTGTATTACAAACTACGGAACACCAAAACCAAATTTGTTAGCTAAACTCTCAAGAGCCTTAGGCTAAGAACTCACGAAGCGCTTTTCACCCGCAGCCGCCGCGGTTACGGGCCCGCAGCTTCTGTAGAATACATATATGTAAAATTTAAAGCACATTTCACGATGCGTTTTACGCCTTCGCTGTGTGCTGTTGTTCGTGGCTCCCGTTGCACCGGAAGGCCGTATTGCAACCGCACAAAACTGGTCTCGTGAGTTTAGAAATAAAGCAGTTTCCTCTATCGTGGCGGGCGCGGTTGAAAAATGCTTCGTGAATTCTTAGCCTTATATAAAAAAATAAGGCATTTAGAACCTTACTGCTTATAAACTTACGGTGTACCGTTTATATTTCGAGCTTTGTCTCTCATGAACCTAAGCGATATCATGCGACTTTGGAACGGCTAATTTAATTTCTTTTACCTGTTTAAACAAATACTAAGAATAGAAAGTACCTATCATCGTACCTGACAGTCATATCGAGCACCGACACATTAACAATGGGGACTCGGAAGGCCAGCCCGGCCATCTTATCCTTGACTTGAGGAATGATCTTGGCTAGAGCTTTGCACGACCCAGTCGTCGCCGGGATTATATTCTGATGGATGCTGCGGTGGTCGCGCCAGTGCTGCTAAAGGCAAAATGTCTTTGTTTTGTACGCGTTCTGGATAGAGAATTTGGAGTTAAGAATGTATCGAAACCTACTATAATTTTTGTTTATTATTACAGCAGAACAAAAACTAGTTCATAGAATCAATAACAGGATATTAATATTTATTTGTAATCAGCTAATGTGAACACAGCACTTTAACCGCTTACGTGTAAACCACGAAAAATATTTTAGTGTCATTTTGCCAGGGTCGTATAGTTATGACCAAATCCTTCCATATAACTATCATTAATTCATTTCAACATCATAATATCCCAGGGCGACATAATCGCATGTGCGACGAAGCCCCTTATTTTTTAATAAAAATAAAATAATAATATCCCACCTTTGATAGAATATTGCAAAAATTTCTGTTAAATACGCCAAAATACTTCAAAAATACCCTTTGCCCCTTTGGAACGGGAGGCAAAAAGATATCCATGAAGTTCCTTCAAACACAACCAGAGGGAAATAATCGCTTTGCCTTTGGTGTCTTTTTTTTTAGGGGTGGACCAGACGGTTGCAAACCAACGTCCTTACAGAGGCTACCTTGCTAATTTCAATCCGTGTAGACAGCAGTTGTAAACCATGACCTTCAACGCCCTTGGTTGGGAGGCGCGTTTTCCCAACCGTAATAACTGATTTACGAACGTGTTGGCGCGTGGCTCGCATCCATGTAGATGCAAAACACACACAGCACGCGCCATGGCGACCTTGGGTGGAATGCTAGACTGCAACCGTCTGTTCCATCTTTTACTCTCTTCACTATACTTACATTTTGTCATATTTAAATTGTTTTGTTCTACCAAAGGTGCGATATTTTCGTTCATTCATGACGAAAACACGACATACCTTACTTACTTGGGTTGCTTCGGTAGACTATTCGTATGTATAGTAAGGCAAAACAGAACCCTATGAATATGTAGTAGGAACATGTTCCCAAACAATCATAATAATAAGAACTTTCTTGCATTTTATAAGTTTCACATAACGTTTTTTATTTTTTATTGAACTTTATATTTGTTATAGACTTTTTATCAATTTCGACTGCTACAAAAATTAGTTTATATTTTATTTATTTATGACATGTTTAGTTATGTGTTATGAGTGGATGTCATGACCTTCGCGATATTTCAATAACATTTAAAATTACTGTCATCGCGACCTATGGATCCATAGGCAATCATAGGCATCAAGATGAAGGATCTATATCATAATCTACAAGTCCGTAATAAACCTCTACTGTATTAATCAGAATATTGGGCTGTGAAAAAGACGGATCATTAAATATTGAATGTAACGGAGTATAGTCTGTTGAGATATGCGTGGTGTGACGAAAATGTATAAAGTGAGGAATGATATATTAGAGGAAGTTCAAAAGTGGCGCCAATGTCTTGATATGGTCATATTAAGAGGAGGGATGAAAGTCATGTTACTAATAAAGTTAAGAGTATACATGTGGATGGAGAGGCAGGCTAAAGAAAAGATGGATGGATTGTGTGAGGAGAGATATGAAAGTATAGAGAGTCAGTGATAGCGTGACGGTTGCCAGGACAGAATGGAAGAAAAAGAAACGTGTAGATAGAAAGATGATAATGAGAAAACTTTACTTTTTCAAGCGGATTTAATTAGCAAAATATTTTAGGCTTCAACTAGTGACAAAACTAGATATTAACAGAACAACTCAATCGTCCATACGAGAACTATAGATCTAGACAACTTATAGACTATATCGGCGCACACTTAGTAGTAAATAGGTAATTTATTAATTTTTAACTACGAATTTGGGATCGGTGCATGGCATTATTCATTATTATCATATAGTGCACGGCACTAGCAAGTCGTTATTTCTAACAACTCACAAAGGTAGATAATTATGAGTTGCTTACCTTCCCCCTTAAACACAGTCCATCCAGAGGCTTAAGCGAGGGTGTCATGGCGTGTATGCTGGTGATGAACCCCTCGACCACGCCGTAGTTTTCTTCTAGAACCTTCACTATGGGCGCTAGGCAGTATAGCGTGCTGGATGCACATGATAGGATCTTTTGCTCTGTAATGTAGACATATTATTAATAAAAAGGACTTTAATGAGTGACCATATACAACCTTTTTTGAGACTAGGAAGACGGGAGAAGTCATTGGATTGGATGATTTCCCACTTTAAAAAAAAACCGTGTTGAATGATACGTCAATTTTACATCTATGATGCCTAAATCCTAATACTAGCTTAGGAAACTACTGCTAAACATGTTTTTAGGGTTCCGTAATCAAAGGGTATAAACGGGCCTTAATTACTAAGACTCCACTGTCCGTCTGTCTATCACCAGGCTGTATCTCATGAACCGTGATAGCTAGATAGTTGAAATTTTCACAGATATATTTATGTTGCTGCTATAACGACAATACTAAATTAGGATAAAATAAATGTCTCCTATGTCCCTGCAAGACATGGTCTTCTACCCTTGTGAAAAACATTTGAACCCGTTTAGCCGCGTGAAGGAGTGAAAACAGATACCTACAGAAATACATACAAAAAATATTTTTATAATATTTGTGTGATGTATGTATAACGCAGTCAATCTATGTAATAAGACCCCGCTACGTTCACCCGTATTGAGGCCGAATGATAGCTCGACTCATATCTGTAGGTCAACATATTTGTCCCGATGCGGTGATTGAACCCACGACCCTGAGTTGTATTTTAATATTTTTGTGTCATAGGCTATGCAATATTTTTACTATTGTTTATGTTATTTAGCGACAATTAAGCAGGTGAGTGGTAAGTATACAGCGTAAAATTTTGGTCATTTTAATCCCGTGGAGGATCGATTCGGTACATGAAACACTATCGATTTATAAAGGTAAAATTAAAAAATAAAGTACTTTTTTTCTAAAACTCGTATTAATATACGCATGTACGAAATTAATTTCTTTAAGTAATCGAGTCAATGACCTTGTAGGGGTTGTCGGTCGTTGCGTACTAACTACCTACAGCAGCTGACTTCATTGACCTAGAGCAGCTGACATTTACTTAAAGAAATAAATTTCGTGAAAACAGATCGTACATGCGTAATTAATTCGAGTTTAAAAAAAGTGCTTTATTTTTCGGGGTGGGGCGCTTGCCCCACCCTGCCCCACCGTGGCTACGCCCATGCTATACACGCTATACAGCTCCATCCTTTAACAGATCAGTTTAGGTCGTCAAATGGATCGCGTCAAGAGCTCGTGGTAGCCCTGCTATGTCACAAGAATCTGAGATGGAACGGCAAACCAGAGACAATAATGAACTGTCGCGTTGTAATGACACCAGCCCATAAGCCTTTAAAACAAATCACAGCAACGCTGCTCAGTAGCAGAAATAGTTGCGCGTGGTAGGGCTGGAAAGGATAACTGAAGAAACACAGGTGGGTTTTAGTCAGTAAAAGTCTGGCACGCCCTATCGTTCCACCTAGAGCGGGTAGTTGTTTGATGATTTCCCACCTTAAACACAAAAATCAGTATTAGCACTTTCCTGGACTATCAATCAAAAACTATAAAACACAAAGAAATAGAACAACTTTTCTCATTGCTCAAACTAATTGAAATTACACCATTACCGCAAATACAAATAAGACACTTGACCCTTTCAATTGTATGCAAACGCATTCATCAAATCATTCGTCTGCATTGTTAATATGTCACGAGTACTAATAAATTACCTGCATTCAATTTGTTGTCATTGACGCCCAGAATTATCATGGGAATGTCCGCACTGGGCGCTGTCACTATCACTCTCTTCACACCGTCACTGGCCAAGTGACCCTGATGACATGAAAAATACACCGTTAAACTTTAGTCGTTTTAAGCCCGCGGAGGGTCGATTTGGTACATGAAATACTATCGATTTGTAAAGAAAAAATAAAGGAAACGAGATAATGACCTCGTAGGAAGTTGTCGGTCATTGCGTACTAACGACCTACAGTTCATTGGCATCGCTCAGCTGACGTTTACTTAAAGAAATTAATTTCGTACATGCGTAAATTAATTCGGGTTTAAAAAAAAAAGCTTTGTTTTATAATTTTCTCTTTACAAATCGATAGTATTTCATGTACCGAATCGACCCTCCGCGGGATTACAACGACCAAAATTTAACGGTGTATATGTAACTGTGTTAAATGCCAAATATTGGACTAGACTGGCTTCAACATAGTTGAGTAAATGTACTTGGACTTTATACTTGCATCTCTAAGCGATGCCAGCTGAAAACCAGCGCTGGGTATCTGACGCCCATCAATTGCTGAGTAGGTAACGTTTTCAGATCGGTTCGGGCAATAGTCTGTACTCTTTTTTTATTTTGTGTTGTCAGTACCAAATAAAACATTATTCTATTAAGTATATTCTTCTTCCATTCTAAATTTCTTTTTCTCAATTATTAATCTTGAGATCGTGACACTAAAGTGCATTTTGCAATTTGATGAAAAAAAAAGAAATAGGAAGGATTGTTCGACTGTGAGACTTAGCTATTGGTTTTAAAAAAATCCCTTTAGAAGGGCTTTGTCTTGGACGCTCTTGTCTAGAAGCCATACTGGTTTTATCCTCCTAATATAGTATGTGTCTACTATGATATCATATTTATCATAATCCTACATTGCTGGACTTAGGGATCTCTCAAGCGTCTCCACATCGACCGGTATCTCATCCAATGATCAATAAAAGGTAAACGCGAGAAAAGCATGTTATTGGAAAGCGTACCTGGCTCACGTATGAACCGAAAGATCTAATGTCTTTGTTATATTATTTAGTTTTATAGGGTGAAGATGAAGAAGTAAACATAACCTACCGAAGATTTTTCAAGACAAGTGAACATCCCAGAGGCCTCGATTACGTACTGCACCCCAGCCACCTGCCACGGCACCGTGTGTGGAAGCTTGTCGCGAAATACTTTGATAAGCCGACCTGTACCGCAAAAAGAAAATGTTAGTTTTAGCTATCTTTTGTATTGGATCGAGCCTGAGTCGACGACGGCGCGTTGTATTCCTCGAGCCCCTCAAAGAAATGTCGATAAACCGCAGGGGCGAAGCCTGCTAGAGCCATGGGGAGAAGTATGAAAAGAATACTTGTGGTCCTAGAACGCAAGAGGCAACTGAAGGAATATAGATGTGGTTTTAGTCAGTAAAAGTCTTATACGCCCTCTCGCTCCACTCTAGAGCGGGAGAAGTCATTAGATGATTTCCCACTTTTAAAAAAGTTTTTATCTCTTGTACTGAGACCCTTTAATAGCTTCTAAGTTGCATTAAAACCTTTTTAAAACGTGTTTTATAGTGTAACATAATAAATTTGGTAATTGTAGATACCAGTGACTGCAGCATCTTGAAAAGCTTCAGGAGTGAGCTCTTCACCTCATAGTGATTTCAGAATTAGGAAAATCCAAACGATTTAAATTATTTTGGACCCAATTTAGTACGTACGAGTGGCCTAAAATTGAGCTAAGTATCAGGGTCGCAAATACCGTCGTATCAACCTTAATATGGGGCCCCCTGTCTACGGGAGCCCCAACGTGTAGGTAAAATAATTCGTAACACGTTATCCACTGATCATCGCGACTCCGTCTCTCAATATCTATGCTAAAAGTTCAGTGCTACTTTGTAGACTTCATTTGGCAAAAAAAACTCTTATATTTTCCTTTGGATCTAGGACTAGCGGTTATTAGAAAAACATTCCAGCCTTTCCATTATTGGACCACCACACTTACGGTTTTACGCCACCGGTAGGTACCTATATGATGGACATCCCACCCGTGTGTAGTACGTACAAAACGTTTTAGGAACACATTTATTGTACGTAAAGCTAAGGAGTGGAATTCTCTGCCGGAGTCTGTATTTCCATATCTTTAGGTCAAAAGTGAGTATCTTAATTCTAAGCAAGCGTGCTTCATCGTCGATATCACCGCTTACTATCAGGTGAGATAGTGGTCAAAGGCTAAAAAAAACTACTGACGCAAGTAGACGTAAGGTCATAGGTGATATCAGTAACACATCGAAGCGATAAAGACATCGACCGCGCCCCTGCTTTACTGTGTGATCTCCCTCTATTTTATTGGTTGAGATGTCATTTATAGGTTAAAAAAGTAGGCGTTTTCTTTTTCAACCAAAACATACGATAAGAGAATTTAAAAACAAGTTACGATGGATATTTAAACACTTTTTACTTGGTAAAAAAAAGATTTGAGCACATCATATTATAGGCCCATTATCTTCTCTATATAAACCTATACAAAAATAAATTTCTGTTTGCTAGTGTCTCTAAAATGGCTTGAACGATTTTAATAATTAATTGATATTTGGTTTTATTCTCTCTATAGAGGTGCCATTCGAACCGCGGATGCAGGTAGGACACGCACGAGTCGTAAATCTATCGGCTCGAGTATAGGTAGCGATTATTTCAGGATTTGTCTAAACAGGTTGCATGGAGTCGTCACTCCAACCTGTTCTAACCTAATTACGTGGGCATTGACTTGCGGTCGCAGCACTACTGGTCTGCGATCGGCTGCGGCTGCAGGTCGCAGTAACACTTGCAGCCGAAGTTCGGCAGCACTTGCAACCGGAGTTCGGCAGCGCTTGCAGCCGAAGTTCGGCAGCACGTGCAACCGCAGCCGTGTTCGGAATGATTTTCACAAAAATCCATTTTACTACATAGAAAATAGCCATGCAGCTGCTGCCAGATTCGTGCTGTCGCCGCATATGCTGCCTGAATCGGCAGCCTGTCGCCGAGGTTTGAATGACACCTTAATGGGTAGGTACCTATTGCATGGGATGAATTTAAAAGAAAAAAAAGAAGAGAAATTCCAAAAATAATTTAACAAAATCAATATTTGTACTTCTGTAGGGGAATCACCTCTTAAAGGTGGGAAGTACGAAGTATGTAAGATAAAATTTCACAGAGTGGAGCTGCGGGCTACAGCTAGTTTTAATAAATCTATCGAAAAATGAATGTGACCGGTTGAATGAATTCTAACCAGCTAGTGACTTGACTTTTATTTGACCTAAAACCCGTTGATAATATATTTCCAGGTGAAATAAAAGTTCTAGATCTCTTAACTCAGAGTAGTGGGAAGCGAAGCTGGGGGAGTGGAGCGGAGAAGAGCAGTGAAAAGTCAAGTAAAATAATCAAGTTGTAGGAATGCTTGTTTGTAACAGGCAAACCTATGCAATTACTAATACTGAACCGATTTAGAAATTTCTTTCACCGACAAAACATTAGGTACATACACGCATGTACACGATCTGTGCGCGATGAGCTTTAACGTTTAATTCCGGCTTAGTTCCTGAGAGAAAGGCTGGAGAAAAATGCTAGCTCCACCAGCAGCATTGCCCGCGTAAAATTAGAAAACTATCCCAAGGAAACATGTTCCCGGGATCATATACCTACGCTATTCCAAGACATATTGGTTCCACCCTTGTACCAAATTTCATCCATATCCTTTCAGCTGTTCGAGAGTGACGAAGTAGCAAACATACACATTCACAAACTTTCGCCTTTGTAATCACAGTTTGTAATATAAGTTTGATAAAAAAACAGTACCATCGATATTGACTTCATTCTCCGTATGTGTGATGTTCCCTTGGAGTTTGCCATGAGTGGAGTCAAACTTAATCAAATAGCAAATGTACTCGATGTCGATCGCAGGGTCGTTAATCGCAGATAACTGTAGTAATAAACGCAGAATACATTAAAATATGTAAAGTCGTTTGGGGGTCACTAGTAGGCTGTGGAAAACTATAATCTTAGATAAGTAAGTATTGAAATACGAGATAATCAAATACGCGATAATCACCCACACAAGATGTAGGTAGGTACTTATTTCCTACACACTGACACTAATGATGAAGAAAGGGTTTTGGACGTAGATAGATCGACTTCGTCCATAGCTGAACGTAACCGTCCACCTACCGAATAGCCCATTATCTTTTCAGTCAATCGTCTTTTACTTTACTGCTGACCGCTGAAGTACCACTACTTTAGTAAGCAATGCAATACTGCTTACGAATTACATGTACCTAACATGGTTTCTAATAGAACAACAAATTCATGGGACTAAAAATGAGCAAGTCGAATTTGTTACCTCAATGTCGGGATTCTGAAGACAAGTTCTAAATATTACCCTGCCAATTCGGCCGAAACCATTTATTCCCACTTTTATAACCATTCCCGATGAACTTGGACTGAATCATTTAATTAGATTTTGATTAATCATTAATATTTTGAACATTTACTTGACGATACATGTTACATGACGTTTTGAATTACGCGCTTCAATGATATGTGATAATCAGCAGAATCTATATTTACAAAAATGTACTTTTTGAGATAAACACCACATAGTTTTAAAACTTGATAAAATAAATCTGTTAGATAAATAATATTTGTTTTTACAAAACATGTAAATGAAAAAAAAACCGGTTTTTTATAAAAAAAATTACCGGTAAATCAGAATGCAATCACTAGGCTTCATAGACTAGCGGCGAGATAATAGAGTGGAGAATGTAGACTAAACAACAAAGTAGACCTGTAAGTAGGTAAAAAGCCCTACATTCCGCGATGAGTCTTTCAATTGAAAAATCAAAGCTATTTATTTGTAATAATTGTGGTCTAAGAGATATATTAAGCTATATTATATATTTGAATTTCGCCATAAGTTGGCATGATGATATTTCAAAATGATAACGATAGTAGTCAGTGGTTGTAAAGAAGTGAAGATTAAAGCTAAGCGGGATAAGACTTAGGCCTTATTCCATGGATAAGCTTTACTCTTCACTGTAAAGTGATGTAGTTAATAATTAAGACTAGTTAGAAAGGACAAAAAGGAGGAATGATGCATATAACTCTAATTTAAGAAGTTTCGCAGACGTGCCTTTAGCAGTTACAGTAACTTTTTTAAACGTCCCACTTGTTTTGAGAGACACATTTTACCTACTAATCATAGTCGCCCAAAAAATATACCAAAACTGTCAATGATAGTCTATATAAATGATGTCAATTGTCCACTCCTTAATTTACACCATTTTTATCCACATAACGGTAGCACACCATTTCCGCCTGGAGCCTTTAGACAACTTTGAAAAGTGACATAAAACTCTCAACGATAGCATAGCGCTAGCGACCGACACAAAGCCAATTATAATTGAGATTGAAAAATACAATCTTTTCAATTTTTTATTACTATCACTGATAAAAATGACAAATTATCTAGCGACTCGTGGTGGCTAAAAATCCTGGATGTCAAAAACAAAAAGCAAACAATTCTATACTCATATAATCATCAGTTATTTTGTTATAAATAACCACCTAATTTGTAAAACTGCAAAAACAAAACAAAGATTACTGTTTTATCAAATTGAAGGTAAAATAACTGTAAACGGACTGAATGTGCTTTGTCACGTCTGCCTCATATGTACTTGCTCTATGATTCATTGATCTTCTGGAAATTGTCTATTATAAAACGCCCGGTCCTGCCTTGTCCTTCAGCTGACATTTTAAAACTCCATCTCGTGGAGAGCATACGTGGAGTTACATATTTACTTGTTTCTACATAAATTTATTCCGGTAAGTGTTCACAAGCAATTACATGTCAATTAATTTCAAATACCATTGTCTTTCCGAGCTTACTTTAATCTTATGTAGTGTGTTGCATAATTTGTGGCGTTTATTTCTTTACCACGTAGTTATACCTACGTGATTTCGGCGACTTAGATTATTTTATGTTAAAGTTTTGTTTCGGGTATTACAATTTATTAACTGGTTGGACGATTATACTAGTCTGTTTTTCTATCTTTTGGCCGTTGTTTCTTTTGCATTTCGTTCTTATTTTATGGAGTTTTATGGGTGACCTCTACATGACCTCCATACCGGCCGGTATTCGATCGTCTTACACTAATTACAGGATGATCTAAGTTTACAACAAACAAATGCAGTGAATAAATAGGTATGTTCAATAGAATAGGTAGAAGCCGGTACGATTATATCATAGGCTTCCGGAATTTGCTATTTATATTTCGGTAACTGACCTACGTGCAAGCAAACAGCTCTGCCAAATTACAATCTTGTTAGAATCTGGTTGCATTGAAAAGTTTTTCTGCATTTTAATCCTTTTAACGCCATTATTTTGCAAAGATTTTCAATTCCCTTTGTACATTTCCTTTTAATTAGTTTTCCTGTTTTGACGGTACTTTTTTTCTGTATGCTATCTGCATAGGTGCTTTCAATATCATTACTAACACAAATTTCCGATACTGTTTATATTAAGTTAAGTTTTAATAAGCGGTCCTAATAAATACTTATGTCTCCTATGACCTTGAAATGCATTGCGGTCGCTGGACGCCATAACTACGCCGAAGTAATTTTGATATAACCTACGTTCCTGGCATTGAATAAAAAAGATTAGGACATAGGCAAATAATAATTATGGTATTATCATTACCTATTTTGTAAAAAATTGCACCATGTATTTCCATCGTTTGTTCACTTCTCATTATTACTTTAAGGAAATGCCCACTTTTATATGATTCATCTTAAGGTGTGTGATGGGTAGTCACGTAATATATTTTTTTCATATTTCTGCTACTTATAGTTTTGGCATACAAACAAGATTTTTTCGCAATAAATAAATGCCAAACACACAAACTATTTTGTATACATAATTTTAGGGTATGTTACGGATATTTTGTAATATTTTATTGTTTTGTTATATTTTATTTTTAATAATATTTTTTCATAAATTAATGACAAGTGGGTGTCACAAAAATATTTTGTACTCAGTGGTGCGGTCTTCTGCCGACAGTTGTAAATGACCTTGTCAGAGGTCCTGTCTAGTTTATTTCATTTAAATTAGGTAATATTTATAATTAACTAGTTTTTCTAGCTTAGACACACCTCTCTGAAGAAAAATTGGTTTCCAGTTTACACATTAATTTACGAAATTATACAATACGGATTAATAATCTTAGCAAAATCTAGTCATGATTTTGATACATCGGTATAGATCACGTATTAGTGATAAAAGTTATTACTAGCTTTTTATCAGTAGCATTTAATAGAATTTCGGAGTTATCTCTTTGATGAAATCAGACTACAAACATTTATCAACATGATGGTACAGTTATGAATGTAGACAGATATAGCAAATTACTCACAGGCGTGATAGTTACAATTATTCTCCATTTTTCAATAATGACTTTATTATGACGTTTAATTAACTTTGTTTTTTTTTCTATTACAGACATGTCCAAAATCGGTATCAACGGTTTCGGCCGCATTGGGCGTCTGGTCCTCCGCGCTGCTATCGAGAAGGGTGCTCAAGTCGTTGCTATCAACGACCCCTTCATCGGCCTTGACTACATGGTCTATCTCTTCAAGTACGACTCCACCCACGGTCGCTTCAAGGGCACAGTCGGTATCGAAGGTGGCTTCCTCGTCGTCAACGGCAACAAAATCTCCGTCTTCTCCGAGAGGGATCCTAAGGCTATCCCATGGGGCAAGGCTGGCGCTGAATACGTCGTCGAATCCACTGGTGTTTTCACAACTATTGAAAAGGCGTCTGCTCATTTAGAGGGTGGTGCCAAGAAGGTAATCATCTCTGCCCCCAGCGCTGATGCACCCATGTTCGTGTGCGGTGTCAATCTTGAGTCATATGACCCATCTTACAAGGTCATCTCTAACGCTTCCTGCACAACCAACTGCCTGGCGCCCCTCGCTAAAGTCATCCACGACAACTTCGAGATTATTGAAGGTCTGATGACCACTGTACACGCTACCACTGCTACCCAGAAGACCGTAGATGGACCTTCCGGAAAACTGTGGCGTGATGGACGTGGTGCTCAGCAGAATATCATTCCCGCCTCCACCGGCGCTGCCAAGGCTGTCGGCAAAGTCATTCCTGCTCTGAACGGAAAGCTGACTGGTATGGCTTTCCGTGTGCCCGTTGCAAACGTGTCAGTTGTTGATCTCACTGTCCGCCTGGGCAAGCCTGCCAGCTACGATGCTATCAAAGAGAAGGTTAAGGAGGCAGCTAACGGCCCCCTGAAGGGTATCTTGGACTACACTGATGAGCAAGTTGTATCATCCGACTTCATTGGTGACAACCACTCGTCCATCTTCGATGCTGCTGCCGGTATCTCTCTCAATGACAACTTCGTCAAGCTCATCAGCTGGTACGACAATGAGTACGGATACTCCAACCGCGTTATCGATCTCATCAAGTACATCCAGACCAAGGATTAAATGTGTAGAGATAAATGTTGTTATGAATGTTTAAGAATATGATTTTGTCGACTAGATCGACTTTTATAATTTAAGCTTAAGTATAGCGGACAAATCTAAATTATTATTTAACCACTTTGATAGTGGTTTATTACACGTATAAATTATCATGTTTATATATTTAATGCAGAATCGCAATTAAATCAGAACTCAATAAAAGTTACGACATTATTTTGTTGTTTTCGCCTTTACCTATCCTTTTTCTAAATAAAAATAAAATTAGCCTAATGGGCCCACCATACGCACAAGCTTCACCAGTTTTAATTGCGCAGGTCAGCGCAGCGTGTAAGTACTTGTTCACGTTGACTCGCGGGCGCGGTGGCGGGCGCGGTCACGAAATATCAAACATATGGCGTAATATCTAAGTGTTCACGTACGAAACGCACGTGCGGTGTAAGTAGCGGGCAAGCTAGCGACTGGCGCGCGCGCGCCGCTCGCGTCAATATCAAACGCGTGAGATGTTTGTGTGTGTTCACGTCGAACTAGCGGCGGAGCGCGCGATTCACTCGCGACGTCAGGTAAGTTCAACCAGTATGAACTTATCGCTAGAAACGGTAGCACGTTTTCATCATGTATTCATGTCTTTCAATACAGAAGAGTTTATTAGTGCTGTTCAGGCTAGAACTGCGATTTGGCAAAGTAAAAACAGGTATATCTAAAAAATCTTGAAGGATGTTCTCTCAAATTACTATATAAAGTATGAAATACACCATACCGTTTCTTTCCTTATTAATTTCGTGCATACCAATTCTAATTTTTATCATCTCTCACTTTTGGTATGAATTTACGGTTCAAAATAAAAAATCGTCGTCCATGTTTTCAATCTCTGACAACACGTCACACCCGCGCAAACGCCTGGCGGCCAATGTGAACACGAACCCGCCACGTCTTCGCGACCGCACCCGCCACCGCGCCCGCGCGTTCCAACGTGAACAAGTACTTTGCGAGGAAAATTAAAAAAAAAAAACGCATTTTTGTTATAATGTATAACTACAATATATTTTCATTGGCACATGCAGTATGAAAATGTTAAGCAATGCGCGCACGGGTGAGTTATGTCACTATGACTGTTTCGTCACTCTTATCAAATCCGTGGATATGTATGGAGATGCGCGCATGTTCAACTCGACTTCAACTCTTCATTAATGGCCTTTGTGGAAGAGACCACAATTTTGCCAATAACACGCACGAACTGTTAATATACCATCAAATGCTGGAGAGTATTTAGCGAGAATTATAGTGCTCATCATCCGCACAGTCACTTGGTTTCCCATCAGTATACGTATGTGAGACATTCTAATACTTTTGCAGTATTTGGCAGCAAATTTATCGAATCAGCCTTCTTTGCAAGTTTGACTCAAGCACCCAAAATTGCCATCATCTCTATTTTCCCGAGACCGACCTTAGATAAAAAGAATTTATATGTACCTATAAAGAAAGACGTAAAAGTACACCAATAAACTTCACTCGAGTTATTCCTGTCAAAACTTTCGGAGGTCACTTTAGTAGTAACTGAAAAATGACGTTGTTGTCATTATTATGTAAGTATAATGTGAACTCATTATGTAAAAAAAACATTATTCTATAAAATAAAAACAAAAATTCAAATACTAAGCGGTGATTCTTTCGTCTTTTCTCAGAAGATTGAACCAATCAATGGTTTAAAATTTTGGAAATTCTTAAAATTATCTTTGTTATGCATATCCGCAGTGTACCAAGCTATGTGCCGCAATTAAAAAAAAAAGAGATGGTAGCGATTTTAAATTCATCTAGGTATTATGTTTTAGTAGTTAGTAGGTAATAAATAAACTGGAAACAAAAACCAACGTGATCGGAATGAATTGTCGTTATTAAAAATTGAATAAAATCATCACAGATAAGACTAAAGTAGCAGAGACGTTTGAAAACTTTTTTGCCAATATTTCAATAGAGTTAGGAAATCTCTCCCCTCATCATCTTTATTAGCTGAAACTCTTCTAAAAAAAATTTCTCTAAGGATATACCAACCTTAGAATTTAAGCGTATCTCTATTGATACAATTATAAAAACATTCAAAACTCTTAACAAGAAAAACACTGAAGACTTATAGGGTATATCAGTTAACGTTCTTGAAAATATCATTAACACAATTGCTCCTGTTATAACTGGCATATTTAATCAATGTTTGGACAGCGGTACATTCCTTGATTTAATGAAAGTTAGTAAAGTAGTCCCAATTTTCAAATCGGGTTGTAAAAGTGATCCCTCTTATTATAGGCCAATATCTGTGCTTCCAGCATTGAGTAAAATCTATGAAAAAATCATGCTCGACCAGATGTTGACTCATTTTAATACCAATAAAATTTTACATCACGAAAGGCTTCACGAAAGGAAGGTCAACGACGGATGCAGGAGTGAAAGCATAATACTCTCATCCGTAAATTACATCATTACGGAATTCGTGGACAAGCTGCTGACCTTATTTTTCTTACTTATCTAATAGGCAGCAAAAAGTAACCGTGAATGGGGCGACGTCTTCGGGATTTCTAGTAAAAATCGTGCCTCAGGGTTCAATTCTCGGTCCTTTTCTTTTTCTGGCTTATATTAATGACCTTCCTTACATGATGGCTAACTTATCTGATATAATTCTATTCGCTGATGACACTTCCCTTATTTTTTAAATAGACACAAAAGATGCGGATGTCTTGCAGGTTAATGAAAGTTTGGCTGTTCTTTCGAAATGGTTCGCAGCTAATAACCTCTTACCGAATGTCCCACAAGTTGGCCTCAATATAATCCTTGACGGCAAAAAACTTGACGTTATTGCAGAAACTGTATTTTTAGGTATAACTATAGATTCAAAATTGCAATAGGGCCCTCACATTAGAACTCACTCAGGTAGATTAAGCTCAGCTGAAAAAAATAAGGCAATTGACATAACCTACAGCTAGGTTAGTTTATTATGCCTATTTCCACAGTATTATGTCTTATAGCATTTTGTTGTGGGGATCTGCGGCTGATGTAGAATCAATTTTCATTTTGCAAAAGAGAGCGATTCGGGCTATTTACAAAATGGGTCCTCGCGAGTCCCTTAGAAAAATATTCAAAGAAATCGATATACTGACTCTGCCTTCATTTTATATCTTAGAAAGTATTTTGTATGTTCGTAAAATCTTAGGACTTTTTAAAATTAGATGCGATTTACATTATATTAATATGAAATTGTAGTAAGTACCCAAATTGAGGTTAGCTAAGATATTTTTATTGATAGCGTACGTTTCTATAATAAGTTGCCTAAGACGGTTAAATTACGGAACTTAGCGAGGGAAAGTTCAAGGGGGCTTACTCTCGAGTTTAATTCCGATTGATTGACATTGGAATTGTGACAGGTGTGTATGTGTGTATTAGGTACTCTTGAATTCGATGCTAGGGCCAAATTGCGTGACCTTTTTGGGAAACTACATAAAATGGGGGTTCGGCTTGGCGTGTGGTCACACAATTTTAAACCAATTTGGCGCTAGCATCGAATTCAAGAGTACCTAAAGTTACAATTCCAATGTCGACCGATTGGAATTAAACTCGAGAGTAAGCCCCCAACACCCATATTAAGCGTGTCTTTGTCAAGTATTATAAAGTTAAATACTACGTCGAAGACACGCTGGTTTGGCAATGACTACTTCTGCACGTGTGGCTTGCCTGACAGCACTTTAAATGCATTATTGTTTATACTTATCTATTTACTGCTCCATCTTTGTTTTAATTTCATAATGTATAAGTATTGATATTTTTTTCCCCTCTCACTCTCCTGTGACATTATTTTTGCAATGTTTTTATATTATATAAAACATAGCCTACTAATTTTACTAGTAATTTATTATTGTATATATCTTTAATTTACTGACAGGTTTATTTTTATTTTTGTTTAGCTTCTTTTATAATGTGAATGTGAGAGCACCGTAGGACTCCGTAGATTCAAGGATTTCAATTTTTATTGCGGTTTTGGGTACAAAGCTGACCGGTCTATATTGTCCTCTCATATCTAATAATATTGTAGTATGAAAATATTGTAGCAATAATCACTTTTTTAAAAGAGTAATCATGAAGTTTCTTGCCAGTTCTTCTCTATAGGAAACGACCAATTGAAACCGTGCGCTAACTTTTGACGTTTTATAAGTGCCCGTGTAGGCCTATGTAAAATAATCGATTTTGAGTTTAACTTTGAGATTACATTTTACTCTCGATTGAAATACAACAAGATTTTCATTTCGGGGCTACTCTATTATCGGTTTCTGAACGTGAAAGCGAGCTCTAAAATTTTAATGGCCGCATCAGGCAGCTGTCTGTCAGTGACATTTGGTTTGCTTCGTGTAAATTTTGTGATGTACAAGTTTCGAATCCGTCTATTTATCAATGAATATGGTGTACATTAATAGATAATGGTTGTTTATGTTGCCTATTTAATAATAAACTAAAGACACTGTGTAGAAGTCCATAATATTGTTATTTTATTACTATAATGGAGGATCTCAATTTGACAGAAACCGAAATGAGATATTTCGGTGATTTGTTTTTATGTTGTGACGAGGAATCCAATGGGAAAATACCGATTTTAAAAGCAACAGAATTGTTCCGTTCATCAAATGTACACAACGATGTTCTAAAACAGGTAATTAGTGGTATAGGTTAGGCGTACGATAACACATTTGGTGAATGAGTGATTATGAGCACTAATTATATGTTACAGATCATGGATATAAGCGTTGCTCCTAATAGCTGTGCGTCACTAAGTCACATGAACAGAAAACAATTTTATTCAGCACTGAAATTAATAGCAGCCCATCAGACAAACATTACTGTAAAGCCGGAGCTTTTGTCTACTCCAGTTGATTTGCCTTTGCCGAGGTTTACATGGGCTCTTAACTCTGAAGCGAATGCTGACTTGATACAGTTATCAAACTCGCCTCATGATCACCAACATCACTTGAGTAAACGAGAGAGGAATTTTGGTGGAACCCTTGCATATGAGCCAATAAGACTGTCATCCAACCTGTCGGACAGCGATGTCCCACAGGTCTTGTCTCACGATACCACTGAAGGATTAAGTACAGACTCTGAAATTGAATCTGAAACATTGTCACAGCAATCAGGATCTCGTGGGGTGAGTTTTTGTTGTATAATTATTTGTTTGTTTATATAAAAAGTGATTTTTATGAAGGAATATATCATCACACATATTGCATTAAATTCTTCTAAAAACGGTTAAACTAATAATGGCCAGCTCTTATTTAACAATTATGCACACTATACATTATAAACATTTCTTTATTCATTAGTTGATACAAAATTCAAATTATTGTGAATTTTTATCCTAATACCCTCTTTTCAGCAGTTTTTTTGAGCATGTGCCATATTATTTCAAATTGTAGTGTAGACGATCAAAAACATGTCTGTTGTTATGTTTTTTATTCAACTCTAATAGGAATCTAATTATAATATGAAGTGAAATTTTAAGTATGATGTCTGAAAGCATTTGTAGGATGACAGGAGGATGAAAATATGCATCTTTAAGATGAGAGAAAAGGATAGGTGGCTTTAGTATGCGGTAAATAAGTTGGACTATTTTCTATGGTTATGTGCAGCTTTCACTTCGATTGAGACCCAAGAATCTGTTATAATTCTCATTACACTAGTTGGACCATCATGACGGTTGACCTTGAATTGCAGTAACCAATTTTCGGGTCTCATCTACGTGAGGGGCTTATTTGCCACATACTATTCATTGTATGAACCCAACAGCAGTCACCCGCACCATCATATAGCAATTGTAGTGTAAAATGTGAACAGTCTGTGTTTGACCCACTTCTGTTAGAGCAGTGCTCTTTCTGATAGCAGCAGAAAACACTCTGGGCTAAAAATAATAAAAGTTATTACATTATCTACAAGGTATTGTTAGTACATAATTACCGGGTAGGTCAATGGCCATTAGTGCTATTTAACCATTTTTCTTGGTGAACTTATGAGCTTTAAGGGGCAAAAAATGGAGTAGTGTTTTGGGAATTATTTGTAGTATTTTACTGATTCATACTAGGGGCTATGACTGTGTAAATGTCTAAAATTATACTATGGCAACAAGGTAAGTACATCAAAAAAAGTGTACACGGTACCTTCAGCCTTTGAGGAATGCTTAAATAGCTTGTTGACATTTTACAAATGAATAATTAAGCTATGATGTGACTGGTGGAATTTCTGAAAAGGAAATCCATTGACCTCAAAGGGCATTTCAAGGACACAGGTTTGGTTTTAGTCCGTACAAGTCTGATACGCCCCTGCCACTCCAGCCTAGAGCGGGAGGAGTCATTTGATGATTTGCCCCAGCAAAATAAAAGGCACAACTGGAAATATTTGTAAAAAGGTTTTGATTGGTATATTAATAACAAGATAAAGAGTTGTCCATTTTTGTGACAATATCTTTATCAGCCAGGTTAATAACCAGCTCGTAGCTTAGGTGCAGGTTGATAACAGAACTATGTAACATCTGTACTCGCCTCATTAGGTCAGGTACATACTGAGGCTCTTTGTTCTTTTATTTGAATGAGATAAATAACCCTGAGCATACAGATATATAATTATTTTGTAAAATACCAACAAATTTTGTGAAAAAGATTAAAATAATTGTGATTTTGATGGATCACAACTAAAAAGGCACAGTTGGCGTAATGGTTAATGAGATTGGCTATTGCATTGCGAGTGGCGGGTTCAATCCCTGCACGGAAAAAATATTTTTATGACCTGCAGATAAGTGTTCTGGGTCTGGGTTCTTGTGTACTTGAGTTTAAATATTTGTAAACCCCCAATATAGAATTCATTCCTAGTGTGAGGAAACCTTTTTTTTTTTTATATCCTACCTGTAAGGGTTAGGGAGACTTGTTCAGCTCTGGGACAGTAGAGGTTATAAAAGAAAAAAAAATAATTTTAACACCTTCATCCAAATTTATTTGGGGTCAATGCAGCATTTTTTCTGTGTATCTGCTTTCTAGCCTTGTAATTTTTCGTATGTAATTCTAGTTTCATCAACACCATATTACGGGGGCACATAAGACATGATCTACTGCTAGACATAGCCTTCCTGTGAAATTAGCCAGAATCACCATGCCATTGTTGAATAGCTTCAAAGGGTTCATTTTTAGGGTTCCGTACCCAAAGGGTTAAAATGGGCCCCTATTACTAAGACTGTATCTCAAGAACCGCGATATACCTAGATAGCTGAAACTTTCACAAATTATATATTTCTGTTGCCGCTATAACAACAAATAAATAAATAAAAACAAAATAAAATATATATTTAAGTGGGGCTCTTATACAACAGACGCGATTTTTTTTGCCCTTTTTTGCTCGATATCAATAATGGCAACAGGTAGGCACTTGAAATATTTACAAAATACTCAATTGTATTTTTACTTTAATAATAAATAATAAAATTAAAATCCTATACAAACCATGGCATTTATTTGCCTATTTTGTTGTTCTGTTGTTTCCTTAATCAGTAGTGCGGAACCCTTCGTGCGCGAGTCCGATTCACTTTTTATGAAGCAATATTGAATAAGTACTGCATTATATTTCTTAGTAGTCCGATAGATTCGTAAAATCGCATAATATTAGCCATTTCGTAGATTAGCCGGAACAAATAATAAACAAAAATGCCTGATAATAAAAAAAAAAATGCGGATTTTGTTATAATAGAATAGAATAACATTTATTAGCATAAAAACATGGTATAAAATATTGATGTGTTGTTTATAAGTATTGACATATACACTTTTTGGTTAAAACTGTGCACCGGTACAAAACTTTGAACACAATTGGATTAAAATGCCTAAGACATTTTCTACCAGTCGACCTTAGAGTGGTGGAGAAACAGAACATGTTATGAGAAAAGAAATACAATAGTACCTAAATGCATTACTTAGATAAATATATTCAAATAAACAATACTATAGTGATAAACTCATTAAAAAATAAAAGGTCTATTTTGACATTTGAGAAAGACTGTAACTTCAAACAAAACTGAAAGAAACAATAAAATACCTAATAATTAATCACATAATTTTATTTTAATGTAATTACATAATGGTTACACAATGTAATTTAGACGGTTACATAAAGTAGATAAATAATAAAAACATTAAATGCCAAATCGGGTTTTTTATCTTTTGACAATGTTAAATGAATCCAACAAATCAACACGGATGATTGCATCATGATCAAATAGTAGTACAAATGTAATGAATAGATTTATTTGTAGTGTTTACTCTGATAATAAAACTTGTACAGTTTAATTATTAAGAAATATTGGCATCAATACACTATCAGGTCCTTGAATAATCGTTATTAATCTTATTGATGAAGAAATAGTACAAACATTGTTGTAACACATGTATAATATTGTTTTATACTTTCGTGGAAAACCATTGTTCTTCATTATTTTTATGGCCAGTAATTTTAAATCATGATTTTTTTAAATATAGAATAACTGTTTATGAAACTTCACACATTCCAATATTAGTATATCTATTCATCTAAAAATTAAAATATTTTTAGATTTTACATGGTATCTCCAAATGACATAATATGTTAATTTATCTGCATTATAATATAAATAAAATCTATACACCGTTAAATTTTGGTCGTTTTAATCCCTTGGAGTGTCGATCCGGTACATGAACTCGAATTAACATACGCATGTACGAAATAATTTATTTCAGTAAACGAGTCAATGACCTTGTAGGTAGTTGTCGGTCGTTGCGTACTAACTACCTACAGGTCATTGAACTCGCCCAGCTGACATTTACTTGAAAGAAATTAATTTCGCACATGCAGAAATTAATCAGAGTTTAAAAAAAAAACTATTTTTTAATTTTATCTTTAGAAATCGATAGTGTTTCATGTATCAAATCGACCCTCCACGGGATTAAAGCGATCAAAATTTAACGGTGTATAAAGATTAAAATAAAGCAGTGAATGAACAAGGCTGTCTATACACAAAATGGCGTATCAATATGCCATACTTGTCACCGATACAGTTTTAGTGAGGTCTTGACCTTGCAGGTGTGCTGTTAATTTACTGATACATATTCATAATTAGGTCAGCTCGTACGTGTGTGTTTACGACGCTAGTTTTTGCAGACACTTCGAGGAAATTCGCTATAATCGGTACCCATTTGTGTATCATGAATATCGACAGTTTGATAAAAGATAGTAGTAATACAATAGGTAGGATACAGTAACTATTAAGGAAATAACAGTGTTATTTCCGTATTTTTATCCTGCTTTGTTGTAGAAATGAATTTTGGTGTCTTTTTCATTTAGTTGGTGTTTTCATGCCTCGAAATTCGGGAAAAGTTGAGACTAGATAGCTATTTCTTACTCCAGTGTCCAGAAATGGGCACAATAATGGGCTTATATTCTTTTTACTGATAGGACTCAAACTATCTCCTCTGTGAGACGCTGATTGGTGGAAGGCACGCCATGAAAACAAAAATAACCGAATCAAGAACCTCCTCCTTTTTTCAAGTTGGTTAAAAAAAAAAACGCTAATTGTTGGACGTTCACATGTTTCAGTTTTGTATAGCCAATGGTCATATTCGTGCCTGCTTGGCGTCGAATTTACGAGTGTCTGACGTGGGTAGTCACCACTGGCAGATTCAATAAAATCTAAAGCATCGCTTTTCAGAAATAAACTGGGGTTGCCGCCATAACCTGCTGAAGTGGCAATGGACCAACCATTTTGGAGCAAACGTCAAATAATTTATTTTTATTGTTTATTTACAGAGAAGAGGACCCAAGACCGGGTCACCGTGGAGTACAGCAAGCGAAAGTCCGACGCCGACTAATAGCGTGGCGGAGCGAGTGCACCCGGTGTGGGAGCATAGTGCTACCGGCCGGGGGGTGTGGCCAGCTAACACCGGGGAAGAGCACACGAGACTACTTGGTAAGCGACAAGTCCTAACCTATTTCAGCCTTATTTATGAAAATCTCTGAGATGTTTAGCAGCTGATTTGCAGATTTAAAATTGGAATTCGGGCTGTTTTGATGGCATTGACACTACCTCCGGGTCTTTTTCGTCTATGGAATTGGGCACTTCACTTTTTTAATTCATCATCACCATCATCAGCCTTTTAATGCTCCCACTGCTGGGATACTAGCTGGCTCTCTAGGAGAGGGAATGGGCCGTAATCCACCACGCGGGTCCAGTGCGGGATTTTATTAATTATACAAATAAATATAATAATCCCGATCCCGATTTCCAGCCACCGTAGGAGTAGGCTTGCGGACGGCGAGCAATGAGTAGCTCGCCGTCCGGTCGTCCGATCGACCGAGCTCGAGTCGTCGACGGCGCGTAGTGTTCTACGCGCGCCTCAAAGAGATGTCAGCATAACCGTAGGGGCCTAGCAGGGTCGAAGCATACTGGGGCCATAGATTGTGCGAAAGTATACCCCGGGGTCTTGGACCGAAATCTTTCAAATCTTTTGGAAGGGAAAACTGTTAAAACGCTATCCACATATTTCCGGGTACCCGGCTCTGCCGTCACATAGCTCTGTGTCAGGGGCATCCGGGTCGTCAGTGTCCCGGAGCACGCTCGGACGCACGGACGCACTGACCGTGCAATCTGATTTTTATCTAGGTACGTTGACGACAACATGAACCCAGAAAGGTTGATAGAACTTGTACGACAGAATAATACACTTTACGATCTTCGATCACTAATAAAGAACTACGATCTTTTTAATCCACATTATTTGAATTATATGAAGAAAAACTATAACATGGGATAATATATGAAAATAATTAAGCTTAAACATTTTTACACTGATACCGATTTCCCTGATATGTGTGAACACGGGTGACGGATGGCACGTCCCTGACGGAAACACTGAAACGAACAACTCAGAACACGGATAGCCCTGACCCGGAAATGTGTGGATAGCGCTTAAGTAACAGAAAAAGGATGCACAAACTAAAATGTGTATTTGTTTGTTGTTACCACAAAATATTGTACAAATTATACCTACATGCAATTAGCATCAACTTGTATAAATAATCAGCTATACTGTGAGGTGTTGCCGCCTCTCCAGTCTTCTAATAAAAACATGTTACACACCTGGACTTTAGTAATGCTTTTAGCAAACCCGCGCCTTGATCACACATACCGAGTAAAATGGCGAGACAGTAAAATGTTGCTCGGCCGAGACAGTGATGTAAGCGAGTTGTAGAGATGAGCGCTCGGCCGAGCACTCGGCGCTATGTTTATACGTACCGAGTATTCGGTCGAGAGCAATCTTGTCCGTTTTTTCGGTACGTGTGATCAAGGCATAGCTCTTTTGAAAAATCCCTCAGTCGACCCTATTACGTAGCCTTACATTTGAGTAAGCTTCGGTTCGTATTGCGTTGGCAGAGTATGAATTATTGGCTGTTTTTGTTTTAGCTCGAGTTTGGCACGTATATGAGTGCCACAGGAAAATGCAAGCGTTATTTTTCATGTAAAATCGACATTGGTATTGTTGCGTTTTTAAGTAATTTTTGTGATCAGTAACGTGTTCCAACACGTGTAGTCACAAAATATAAGGGCTCGTTGGATTCGCGATATAATCGCTTTTCACGCATTTCGGAACGAGGGGCAAGTGTTACCTACATAATCTTCTATCAATTATTATTATATCTAGTTTACACTGTCCCACTCCTGGGCAAACGCCTCTCTCCATTCCTTCCAGTGTTTTCGGCTTTAAGCCACTTCTTGCCAATTAATTTTAGTATTTTGGTCACGTTAGCTGTCCCAAATATATAAATACTAGCTGCTGCCAACGCTCTCACCCGCGTGAAAATAGTTTTCCTTAAACAAACTGTGGACCTCTGTTTCATCCCCGTAGGGGGTGAATTTTGTTAAAATTTCTCTTAGTGCTCGCTTACGTCATAAAAGTAAGTCTTGTGCAAAATTTGGCTGTGCATTGATATCTCAGTCAGTTTCTCCATTTATAAAGACATTCATCAATATATTCGATAGCCTCAGTAGGGTAATATGGGGCATTCTATGCCACTGTCGAGGAGTGAGGCGCAACTAGCCTCCCTACTCGTCGACAGTGGCATAGAATGCCCAACAATACCCTACTAGCCTCCTCTCGTATTTCTATTTTACTATGTTTGTTTCTTTATGTCATCCGTCATTATTTTAGTTTTCGACTTGCTCACTCTTTGTTGTTCAAGTTTGTTTATCTATGTTTAAATCGTATTAAAAATAAAAGTAAAATAGAATGTTTAAAAAACTCTATGAAGCTAAAGTTTTTCTTGTATACCTAAGTAAGTTGATTTATTCTCGTCTGGTTTCTAGGTACAGTGACAATTGGCCTTAATTAGCTTTATTTTCGTATTTTGGCTCTAGATAAATTAGGCCATTTTTTGCCGCCTCATGACTCATTTTTCGGACAATCTTGAAGTCGAATTCGTCCTTCACCTATAATGAGGTGTGTAATTTTTCATTAAATATTATCGACATACTTGAAATGAAGAAATTTCTAGGTATCACGCATGAAATACTCACGCAGAGACGCTTAAGAATTTGATTAAGCTTTTTGATTAAATAGCTCAGAACTTCGCCACTTAAACACATATAGTACCTAACTACTAAAATAAATGTGGTACTTAAAACTGGCCTGTAGTTTTTGTGGTTGTACGGCATTGTAGTCTAAAGTCTATTTGAAATTTGAATACGAAGCTAGGTCACTGTTTGTCTATCTGTGCTTGTTGAGTTATGTCGAGAGAGCGATCAGTTCCAACGTCTTCCTATCAGCAATACCTTGGTTCCTGATATCTTAAACTTTTTTACTGTTCATTGCAGTCTGCTGACATAATATATGTCTTTTTATTAATATCATACATTCGTCTACTAACAATTTCTGTAAGTATCATCTAGCACCCATTTATGTTCGTTTAACTAATAAATTACTTTATTTAATCGCAGGTACAGAAGAAGAGTCATCAGACCGTCACTCTTCGGAGGAGGAAGGTGATGCAGTTGACGACATCTGGGCGATCAGCGACGCGCAAGCGCGACACTATGCGGGACAGTTCGCGACGTTGCGGCCCGAACGGGGCATGCTGTCCGGCCAGACCGCTAGGTAACTAGTGCACTATGTATGTGTGTAGATCATCTGGGCGATCAGCGACGCGCAGGCGCGACACTTTACGGGACAGTTCGCGATGTTATGGCCCGAGCATGGCATGCTGTCCGGTCAGACCGCTAGGTAACTAGTGCATTATGTTTGTGTGTGTGTACATAGAACATCTCAGTGAATAGCGATGCGTAGGCGCGGCACTACATCTTGCCGATACACGAAATCAAAATAAATAAATTAAATACAAATAAACATTTAAATACAAGTTGAATTTTCCTAATGGTCGTGAAAATCCGAAACTATGAGGAACATCGAAACAATTTTGTTACAATTCAACAATTTCCTTTATATTTCCCTATGTTATTACTTCCTAGCTTCCTTCCTTATTACCTTCCTTCTTTATTAACGACACTATCGAATGTTGTAATATTAGTGTGGGTTTTTTTTTTTCGAAAATCATCGGGTTTAATGTCTGGTCCGATATTGTTTTTTAAAAATCCGATGTGCAGTTTTCTTTCACTATTTTGAGTGTTTTACGCTATTTCTCAGTTTCGAATTTGGCCAACCTCACCCTCTTGCAAAGTTCACCCTGTACAAATTCATAATTTATCTAAAGTATGGGCACAAAATTTTTACACCGTAAAGTGATGGTCGTTTTAATCCCGCGGGGGGTCGATTAGGTACATGAAACACTATCGATTTGTAAAAGAAAATTAAAAAATAAAGTACTTTTTTTAAACTCGAATTAATTTACGCATGTACGAAATTAATTTCTTTAATATTGAATATATATTGATGCCAGTATAATGAAATGGTTTAGTTATGAAGATACTTTTTTAATTATGTAGGTTGTTCCATGCACATACCGCTGATAGATTAAATTGACTCGGGACATATTTTAAGTGATTTTTATTCTAGACTCGCCGTCCATTAGTAGTGTATTGATACTGAAATGATAACAAGATTTTGTAAGCAGTGAGAATTAATAAACTTCTCTGTCTCTCCAGGTTATTTTTCGAAAAATCACACCTACCTGTTCCCGATCTCCGGAAAATATGGCAGCTCTCAGACATCAACAAGGATGGCATGCTAACACTGGAGGAGTTCAGCATAGCTATGCACCTGATCGTACTGCGACGGAATAACGTGCCCGTGCCGGATGCCCTGCCCGCCGCGCTCGTGCCGCGGGTAGACTCGCGATACTCTGCCCGACAGGTCACCACCGACCTCGTGGACCTGGGGTCAGACATGTTCAGCTCGGGCACCTCTGCAGACTTCAACTTCGCGCCCAAAACCGAACCCATCATCGACCCCTACGACGCCACCAAGGCAGCAGTACCCAAGAAATCAGAAGAACGACAACCCTCACTCACCCCGCCGAAAACTGAAGCGCAAGTCAACAATAAAGAATGGACGAAGTTTGTCGATTCACCTACGTCGAGTGTGTCCAGCCCGGGGCCTAAGCCAGTCAACTTTGACTTTCATAAGTCCGCGGTGGAGCGCGACCCCAAGATCTTCCACCCGGTGGCCGTCCGCGTGACGCCCGACAACAACGCGCTGCCGCTGGAGCCCGACACTCGCGCCTCCACGTCCCCGCGCCGCGACGACTTCGCGCACGCCTTCGAGCTGGCCAGCCCCAAGCGCCTGCACTCGCAGCCGCCCGCCGAGCCGCCGCCCAACGGCGCCGAGATCAAGTCCATCCAGCGCCCGCAGCCGCGCAAGCCCGTCAAGCTGGGCGTGCTGCCGCCGCCGCCCGCGCGCGACGCGCACGACGAGCCCGCCTCGCTGCCCTACGCGCCTAAGAAGGAGCCCCCGCCGCCACCGCCGCCGCGCCCACTGCGCAACCACGCGCGCTCCAGCTCGCTCGACCTCAACCGGCTGAAGGGCGCGCCCGCCCCGCCGCCGCAGCCGCCGCCGCGGGCGTCGCCGTCCACGGCCGAGCCGCCGCGCCGCCTCATCAACCAGCGCAGCGAGGGCGAGCCCGCGTTCCCGCCGGACGCGTTCGCGCCGCACTCGTACGACGCGGAGGGCTTCGGCTACGTGCGCGAGGACGCGCCCAAGATGCACGGCGCCTTCGAGGTGTACCGCAAGCCGCGCTCGTGCTCGCCGACGGGCGACGTGCGCGCGCTGGCGGAGCAGAACGCCGTGCTGCACCGCGTGTGCCGCGCGCTGTGCGCCGAGCTGGCCGACGTGACGCGCGACCGCGAGGCGCTGCAGGTGCGCCTGGACAACGCCGCGCTGCTCTAGTCACGCACGCCGACCGACCTGCACGCACGCCGACCGAGCTGCTCGCACGCCGACCGAGCTGCTCGCACGCCGACCGAGCTGCACGCATGCCGACCGAGCTGCACGCATGCCGACCGAGCTGGACGCACGCCACGCCCATCTTATTGTTTCAAATATGTAATCTCATGCAATGTGAATCGTTTATTATGTAGTATTGTTATCGTATATTCGGTGAGACTAATTATTTGTATGTGCCGGTGTTTTTATTCGACCCTCGCTGATCACCCAGTGTCACTAACTCGGCCTCGATGCCTTCACGTCTACATTCTGCTTGCGCGCCATGCTCTGACGCATAATTGTGAACATATGTTTTGTGAAATATTCGACGTTAGCCTGTGTTAACGTTGTGCAATATATTTTTTGTGCCTTTTTTACATTTTTGAACATAAGGGATCCATTTACATTTTATTTCTAGAGGCTATTTTGAAAATAACTATTTTATTTAATAGAGCCACAGTATTTAACGTCTTTGTACTAATTTCCGTAGTCTCAGTAGCATTTAATATGTTTTGGTTACATTATATCATTTGTATACATGTAGTTTATTGTATTGTATATATATTCCTATATGTAATTAAATTTATAACAACGTCACTCCAGTACATTTGTTGAGTTAGCAGTGTTGAGGACTCATTAGTGTGAGATCGATAAGGCAAGCGTTTTTGGCCTTATTTATAGCTAAAAACATCAATTTTAAAAGATTTTTTATAGATTGTAAGAAAACTTCTTACGCCAAAACACGAAATAGTCTTCGATGAAGTAAAAGAATTTACAATGAAGTCGTTTTTTATATTTACTATCCAAACTTGATCAATGTTCAAATCAATTGTAAGTACCAAAAATATGATTTAAATAATTGATTTGAAATTGTCGCTAATTCTAGTGTTTTCTAAGTATATTATAGAGTAATGTATTATTCAGTGGTTGTGCTTGCTTACTCATTTTGCCAGTACTTCCATTCATATGTTGAAAACCGATTGAAAATCGAAACGGAACATCTATGACTTGAGATTTCGTTTATAAAAAAGCTTCAATAAAAATGTTTTGTAAAATCTAGATCGGCAAAAGGCTAATATTATAAGACTAAATGATAATATTTGTATCCGTTGACGATATTTTTTGTAATTTTTAAAACTACAGAAAACTAAATAATTCGTTGATAGAGGCCAAATACTTGAGAATCTATAAGATTCGTAGTTTTTCCAAATTTTTTTATTCGTTTTATTCGTACCGTGGCATTTATAATTTCATAGAATACGTTTGTACAATATTAGAAGTTAGTTGTAACTCCAAAATGTAACTGCAGGGTGGCGCTGGTGTTGCTTGTTTAGCATTCCTTATTATAATTTGCTTTGTCGTCGTTATAAGTGTAAAATTCCATCAAACGGAGGGTGTATTTGTTAAAATTTTGTGAATGTTGTATTATACATTAGCTTAGCGAATGTAAAAATGTCAAGATGTAAGAACTAAAGAGACGGGCGATGTACAAGACTTGAGAAGTATGAAGAGTACATATGAGAGTTATTTGTAAGTAGATATCGACGCATAGGGGGCCCGACCCGGGGTCCCCTGCAGATGTTATAAACTATCAGATATATTAGCAACTGAAGTATGTGTTGAAATAAAACTTGTATTATAATAAGATTATTGTAAAAGTATTTATCTTTCATTTGAGTCGTAACTTTTAAGTATATGGTCCTCAGTTAGATCGCAGCCTCATCGCACTGTAAATATTTTGATTCTCAGAGAAACGTCTGTCGAACGCTTTATAACCCCACTGATCTACATTTTGGTCCAATTTTTGTACTAATTATAATGTTCACCATTATACCTATTTATGTTTCATAAAATTTATACAGTAATGCTTAAAAATACAATGTAGTAAATTATGTACAATAAATTTATTTCAAATTTGTATCAGTATTTGTATTTAAAAAGAAAAAAAAAATTGCACTAACGAACGAAAAAACAACACACATTTGAATGATGAGAGATGAGCTTGAGGTCGGTGGCGTAGCTTCTAAGGGGCTAGGCGTGGCAGTGCCCCAGGGCCCCCAAGCTTGGAGGGCCTCCAAAACCTGTCATCCAATGACTTCCGCTCTAGGTGCAGCGAAAGGGTATGTCAGACCTTTACTGAATAAAACTTCAACAACAGTTTAGGGGCCTCAGTTTGTTTTTGGCCCCGGGGCCCTTGGTCACCTAGTTACGTCTTTGCTTCAAGCAGTGGCGTATAGTTAAGCACTAAAACGTATTTGTGACGCATCGTTGTCACTTGACTAAGCCACGCCCCTTGGTCAACTAGACAGCCGTGTTTACAAAGTAAGCTCTTCCGACACTGCGGATGCGCTTTTGTCAATTTTAAAAATATCTCGTCTATTCGTAAAAGGGAAAAATCTGACGATTCAGATTAAATTGGGTACAGTACGGCCGACGGATCTTGGCGAGTCTGAAGTTAGGCTCTGCGAACTTAAGCGCATGTGCACTCGTGAAAAAATAAATGCCGCGACGGTGCACTTTTGGTGAACATCAGAATGGCGAGTGTACGTCAAAAGAGACTGACGTACACTCGCCATTCTGGTTTACCACTTTTGTATGGAACCGCGCGTGCGCCCGCTTTAGGCCCAGCGCTCACCGCTGGAGGCGCGGCGGTGCGCTATTGAAGACAACAATTTAATATAAACCTTAACCACCTTGACATACGGTCTACAAAAGAATAAATTCGCATGCAGCGCTTGGAGCGCCTTCAAGCTACTACAAGAGCATGCACGCGAGTGCTCCAGTCGCCGCCATGCTGCTCTGCGCTCCGCTGCATTGCTCCGCGCGCGGCTGGCTGATGGTCAAATGCCTCGAGAGTTTTAACTAGTTTGGTTTTTAGTTTTCACAGCAGCGTCGGTTCTATGAAAACTGACGAGATGACGCCCCAAGCCTTAACATATCCTCCTCCACAAGGCACAGTTCCCTCGATGCAACACTGAGAATAACGTTTTCCAGGGCGCCAATATATTCTTTGACGTCAATCACTTCCATGTAGACTAACCTTAGTGGTCCCTCAATGAAGAGTAGTTACATTACCCCACTACTCTAACTACTGCAATTTAGCTACACTTTTTTTTTTTTGGACTGACCGACATTTTGACAATTCTAAAGTGCCTGTAATTGGTCTATTTGAAATAAACTATTCTGATTCTGATTCTGACTGTAGGTGGTTAGATGGGCTAGCGTTAATGCTGGACCTACAGGTTACTTCCCTAATTTTTTGTTAATTTGCCCCACACCATGGCGTCGCTATGTGACCGAGGGCCCTGGAGTAAAAACCAACTTGGGGGCCCCTAAACTGTTTAGGCTTTTTGAGAAATTGCTGCTTTATAATAAAGAAGCTGGGGTGAACACAGCATAAACCATAGAATTAATACAGGGGCATTCCCCACAAACGAATAGAACTGGAAAATTTTCGGTTTTTTTTTTAATGAGTTGCAATACTAGTGTTGCAGCCTATTTTATTTATACACCATTAAATTTTACACATGAATTACTATCAATTTGTAAAGATAACATTAAAAAATAAAGTACTTTTTTAAAACTCGAATTAATTTACGCATGTACGAAATTAATTTCTTCAAGTAAACGTCAGCTGGGCGAGTTCAAAGACCTTTAGGTAGTTAGTAGGCAACGACCTATAAGGTCATTGACTCATTTACTTCACACTGTGACGGAGAAATGAACAAAATTGAAGAACTGGATTCTGATAAAACATTTTTCGTTCACGAATCTTAAATTCGTAAATCAATTAAATTTTAGAAATTTCTCGTACCCAATTTCTTCAATTTGACATTTCAACGTGACTTCACATCATGGCAATCGATCCTATTCTCATTTGGATCGCATTGTAAGCAGTAAAGCCACTATGACTTTTACAGCTAAAAGACCACTGACCGATCAATGATCGGTCATTATAGTTTTTGTGGATTAAGAACTTTTAGCTGCTTTTAGCAACATGACAATGGAATCGTGTTGAAATGACGAATTTATAAAAATAGCAGACTTGGGCCCCTGTTCAGCAACCTCTTTGCTAACGGTATCTGAATTTATGACCACGTCACGGTGAAGCAGTTGTGGCCGAGTGGTAACGGCTCTGACTTATGAGTTTGTAGGTTGCGGGTTCAATCCCAGTCAGGCGCATTACTTTGTGTAATTTATTTCATCACAAGCACTACTCTCAAAAACCACGAAAAACATATCGTGAGGAAACTGCAGGTCCTAGAACCAAAAATTCAATGACGTGACATCCACCAACCCGCACTGGGCCCGCGTAGTGAATTACGGCCCCATTCCCTCTCTTATAGAGGAAGCCTGAGTCCGAGCAGTAGAAACATTAAAAGGCTGATATATGGCGTTCGTCACGTAGACTTTGTTGGACTGCTTTGAGGCGGTGATTTCGAGGGACATTAAGTTGGATAAATATATAACGATCATCTGCTGCTGATGAAACCCTAGGACTACTATACCCGCACCACAGGTCTTACCATGACGTGTTAAAATGTTAATCGTGCGAGCGAGAAAGAGCGATGGAGCTATACATCCTATATAGCACCATCTCTTTAACAATTCAGTTTAGGCAAAATGGATCGCGTGTAGAGCTCGTAGAGCCTCTGTATAGCGATTGATTGCTCTCGTCTCTAGCAGGTATCGTCTGTAAACTCTTTGCACCCAGGATCTGCTGATGCGAAGACTTCGAGCGACCTCACATTGTTCAACGTGTGCTTGAAATATTACTACAGCTTGTGCCGCTTGCTGTGTCGTGTCCATTATTATAGACCGGAAAAGTAGCAAAAATACATGCATCTAAGCAAACGATCGCGATGCACAAAACTAAAGAAACGACAAAAAATATCCGACTACCCTCATTGTAGAACGCGTATTGCACGCTCGTCGTACTCTTATATATCAAAATAAAGGAAATCGTTAGCATTGCGTTTCTTGAATATATGTTTATGATTACTAATTTAGTCATGAAACGCTTTTTTATAAGCATAACTTCTATTTGTAAGCAACGGTACTTTTTGTGAAAATTAAAACAGAGTTCTATACGGTTATTTGCTGTCCACTGTAAATCAATAATTGGCAAGACCGATATCTGTGGGCAAGACGCACTTTGTCCAATAAAATTAACGCATAGGACAAAACAGCTGGTAAACAATTTCATTACATATTTCCAAATGAAGATCCGAATTGAGTATCTAATTTAATCAGTTTTTCATATCAACCGCGCGATATCGAAGTTATCGAAAAATCGATAGTGGATAAATGAAACCGCATCACGAGTCGGAATCTACCCTCGGTGATAAGGTGCGGCGGTGATAAGCGCGCGCGGACAGTTGCACGGACACCGGACACTCCAGACACTCGGTGGCTCCTCGGCCATTTCTCTCCCTTTCCCGCCGCTACACTGTAGCGCATACCTGCGGACCTTTTTTTGTGATGGTAGTCCCCCCGCGGCTCGCCGGCATCGTCCGCCGCGCCTCGCACACACCGTGTTGACGCGACTCGGGACGCACGCTCGCTGTAGCGCTTCCGCGGCGCTCGCGCGTAAACATTCTCGACTACAATGCGATCTTTGATGTAACGCCGGATATGTCATCTTCGAACATGAAGTGCATCGTGGCCGTTGTTTTTGCCGTGACCCTAGTGACCGGAATCGCCGCCGAGGCCTCCGTGCGGACATGTGAACCTATTAAAGTGGCGATGTGTAAGGACATTGGATATAACCAGACGGGGATGCCGAACCTGGCGCGGCATACCTTGCAAGCGGATGCTGACGTGACGCTGCAGACGTTCAGCCCTCTGGTGCAGTACGGCTGTTCCTCACAACTCCATTTATTCTTATGCTCCGTGTACGTACCCATGTGCACCGACAAAGTGGCGCTTCCTATTGGACCTTGCAGAGGTTTATGCGAAAGTGTTTACACACGATGTTATCCCGTGCTGCACGGCTTCGGTTTCCTCTGGCCTCCAGAGTTAGATTGTTCTTTATTCCCCGCGGAGAATAACCACGAACATATGTGCATGGAAGGACCGGGAGAGCGCACGCCGCCTATGGGGACTGTTCCTCTGGATATGGGAAATGCAGGAGGAAGAGGAGCGTGCCGAAGACTAATCAAGCCCAACAACTGGGTGTGGGTGAGAGGATCAGCTCGCTGCGCGCAATACTGTGACGCAGAGGTGCTGTGGGACAGTGGAGAGCGGAAGGCTTCAGAGGTGTGGTTAGCGACATGGGCGGCGTTGAGTTTCGCGTGTACTCTGGCGGCTGTGGGGGCTCAGCTGGCGTGTGGAGACAGAGGGGGTGCTGGGGAGCGGGCCCTGGTGCTGGTGGCGCTGTGCCGGTGCGCCGCGGCGGCGGGCTGGGGCGTGCGGGCCGCTGCCGGTCGGGCTGCCGCTGGCTGTGCAAAAGACTCCACTTCTCCAACACGCATGCTTCTTGCACACGATGGACTCGCAAACCCTAATTGCGCCGTCGTCTTCCTGCTGCTTTATTACTTCGGACTTGCGGCTTCGGTTTGGTAAGTCTGTTTTATATTTCCTATAAATTACTGACAGCTACTTACCTACTTAATGCAGTTTTGCAGCACCCAACTCCAAACTCAACGAACACCCTAGCAACCCACTCCAACACCTACGGTGAACTTTACAGCGCTTTAGTGACATTTATACCCAGGTTTTTAGCATGAATATCAACTAACAATTTATCAAACGCATGTCAACTACTAGGACGGAGTGACTAAAATAACAACAGCCAATATTGCGTCATTTGACATGAGTTTAATTTAAATTGGTTGGTTTGTTGTTCAAAAACATGGTACAAATAAGTTTTACACCGTCATTCTTAGAAAAATTAACTGAATCCTACGTCAAAATAGTGACATTCTATAATGGGGACCCAAATACAAAAATTGCAAAAACGTTGCAGTCGGTACCTGTGCAAAGCAAACAAAACAAGCATGTCTTAAAGCAAAAAATTGGCAACAATTGACGCCTCAGAGCGGGATGGACAATGGATTTCTTGTATTCCTATTTGGGTAGGTACCTGTCCTTATTGTATGGACCTGTCCCAAAGACGTTAGTCGCCAATCAATTATGTTTTGTCACTTGTCGTGTTATAATGCCCCTCAATCGGTCGCCTTGGCTTTGAACAAGCTGAATACAACACCGAAGTTTCCTCAGTTACAAAAGCACATAGATCGACTTTCATCTTTTGTCAACTAGAAATGCAAAGGCCTCGAACTCTTTCACAGTTCGCGCTTTGTAATACAAAATCAGAAATTATTGTCATTGTTTGTAGTCGGAGCCGGGAAGCTTACACAAAGCTATTTCAACTTGAATGGAGTTAACAGGGTTCAAACTCCTGTACTAGACGCAATACTTATTGTTTTCTTAGTAATAAGTCATGCTTTCAAACGGTTAGACACAAATGGAACTAGCTCTTTGTCTTGTTCGTAAGTAATAGATGCTGCCGTAACGAAATCACTTTAAAATCTTGAACAAGACAAATACTTGGCAATACTTCGCTGGAATGTTAACTGTTTCTTCTGTAATATCTGGACTTACGTAAATAGTTTTTGAATGACTTGTTTAATGTGGATAATTTGCAATTACATATGCTGTTAGACGGGACGTCGTTTATATCATAGGTTCCTTAACTCTCGTTCGAAGTATTTACCGCATCTCTGATACGGAAAGATAGATAGATAGATAGATGTATTCTTTATTGTACACCAAAAAGTAAAATTACATTAAGAACTTAAAATTAATAGGGTGTCACAATGGGCGGTCTTATCGCTAAAAGCGATCTCTTACAGACAACCTACTGAAGGAATACGGTGAGCTTTCGTAAAGACACTCCCTCTTGCGTCACTAAAAAGGTTCTTCACCCGTTTTTCTTACATACCTACCTATTTTAAAATAATAAACATAACATAATCTAAGCCCTAAACTTTCTAAAACCACCTTTAGATCGGGACACAAGAATTCCATTTTTCAATTTCACATAACAGTGAGAAGATAAATCACCAGCATTTCGGTGTAAGACTATTTCCTTAGAGATCGAGAGAAGAACATCGAGGTTGTAAACTAAAACGAATTGGGAAATAAAATAAACGAGGACCAATAAATCACGGGGAGGCGAGGACTGCGCCCGCGCCGGTCGGAGCGACGAAACACGGTTTGTGTACGTGCGCCCTAGCTCCGTAAGTTTAACGCACCTTATATTGTACACAGTTCAAAGAAGGACAGACATCAAACTCGGAAAGGCTGCAACATAGTTGAACTGGAACCGGAATTTAAATTAGGACGATAGGTACAAACTTATACTTTTATGTCTCAAGTCCAAGCCCATAATGAGACAATTAGTTCTAAGAATATCTTCCCCATTCATTTTGTCGTATAAAATGACATTTTTACTGCATAGGAAATGAGTTATGGTTGTCTTCCACAAAAAATAATATGACGCAGCTGTAAGACTTCACGTGGTTGTAACAAAATACATTTAGTTGACGAGGACACAGAAAAACTAGCCCTGTACAGTCTGCAAACCAAACAAACTGTTGATTTTCGAATAGAAATCTTATTCGTGGTATTGTAAGATACAAAGAGGCGGCAGTAAAAAGCTTGTAAATCTGTAGCGACATGGTGGTGCAGTAAAAACTCGCCGTATTCCATTTCTACATAAATATTGGTTTAACTACCCATACAGCAGTTGCGATCCAATGATTGGTATCTGAGAAATATTGGCGATCAACTTCTTGCGGCGAACATTAAACATTTTGTGCTGCTAGTTTTTTGTAAACTATCGTTCGTAGACCATGAGGTATTTGTATCGGTAACCGTTAAAAATGATCGTACCATAAACAGTATTTACACTGCAAAAAACTACCAACTACCTACATATAAAGTTTGTAACAGATAGTGTTGTAAGTGAAAAATTTGCTGCTGCCTCTGATTTACCAATTAAAAAAGAAATTCCAGCCGACGAACATATTCCTGCCATTCCAGAAATGCGTTTTGTTCTTGCTGGCGAAACCAATGCGCTAATGAAGACATTTTTCGAAATCATATCACGTTTAAGAAAGTAAAGCCTGATTCTTTGAATAGTTAACTAATTGCATTAATAAACACTAGTTGGTTTTATACTTTTCATGGTGTAATTAAGTATATCTGTGGGACAATTGTAAGCGATATATTTTTATTGCAAATTAAATACAACCGACTTCCAAATAAAAATTTGCAAAAAGCTTTAATTTTGGAAGTTGGCGTTTCAGTTTTCATTACTTTGTTTTTAGACACCGTTTTCCGAAATCAAATTTATTTTACATTCGAAAATTGGTTGTATTTAATTTAGCAGTATTTCATGATAGAAAAACATATTTTTTTTCACGTTATGGTAGGTGCCCTTACAAATATATTTTATCAACATAACTAAAGCAAACAAAAAATATTCATCAAGATCTATCTAAATAACATGGAATATCTGCTGTGGGAGTTTTAGGATGAACTTTACTATTCTGCTTATCAACCCCTTGAGAACGTACTGGCGTGATGTTATATAATTAAATGGTACATGACGTATATAAACAATAAACAAATATGCGATTTCAAACATGCAAATCCGGCTGGTTTCCGGTATATCCTAAACAAAAAAAGAATTACTAAAATTGGTTATAAAATGGCGAAGTTATCGCTGAATAAGATTATAAAGAAAAAAACCTTCAGTCAAATTGAGAACCTCCTCTTTTTAAAGTCGGTTACAAAGTCATCTTTAATCATTGTAGTAATAATTTGTACCCCATTAATTACTTTAATACGTTTCGATCCACATCATATTCCCTGCCATTACAGACAAATGGTGAAATTAAAAAGAATTATGGAAACCGTTTTTATACTACAGTCAATTTGTTGTTTACAATTACGTGCGTGTTTGAATTTGCTGATGTTTAATACTTGAATACCAACGGTTTTAGTATTCATTAAAAAGAGGCTGACATTTTGACGAGTTGACATTCATGACTCAAGTACCATCGACAATACTTTGATTGAGGGTTCCAAGTTCGTAATTGAATTTTCTATTATGGGGTACCTAGACGATATTTTTAATGTTGAGTTCCTTCGATGAGCTATTACTGCTATTAGCACTACGTTTAATTACAGTTTAAATGCCTATTGAATTTAAACAATTACTAAAGATAAATAGGAGTTTCCTGCGCTCAAAGAGGTCTTAAAGTGCATAATTCTCATACTCCAGGTATTCGTTTAATAGCTTTTGAAAGCTCTCATTGAAAAGTTCGTTGACGCATTCGGTTTATAGATATTACTTACCTATACTTAGATTTCCATATTTCCTTTCACGGCCTTGCCCTTACTGCTACCAATTCTGGCAACAGCTGTTTAGTTCGTCCCGCCGTATCCTTCGTGGTCTGCCGCGACCCCGTCGCACTGTTTCAGGGCACCAACTTTGTGCTACTTTGGCCCACAGTTTGTCAAGCATGCGGCAGACATGTCCTGCCCAGTCACATCCCAACTAGCAAAAAGATCGTATAAGCAATTACTCTTACGGCTATAGATCACTCGTTAAAAAGTTCCTGTTATTTCAAAAAGCTATTTAAAAGCAGTTTTCTAGAGTTTTTAGCATTCACCGCTTTAGCTCTAGATACCTAGCAAACGTGGACTCGACGAACTCATATCGCTTTTATTCTATAGTCATATAAAGATGTCTTTCGAGAACCATTATACAACTGTGTTTTATAACAGCTCTGTAAAAGCAACTGAATTGCTCATTTGTCGTAAATCTAGCTTTTGTACTATCTTTCGATTTTTAACTCTAACAGCATTATTGTAGAGTAAACGCTGTTTATTCGACATAACAGCATCCCAATATTTCTGTTGCGGAGCCTTTAGAGCCACAGTAACTATCCTGGTTTTGTGTGTGTGTAATATAGTGTTTCGAACTGGATCCGTTTATTTATCAACGTTGGCACACCTTGAGTTTGAATTTCTGGATGATAGACAAAGATCAAATTTGTGCGCTTTCAAGACGGGTTCTTACACATTAAAATTCTACTTAACCGTTACTGATTAGCCTGGACATTAAGTACAAAGTCTATTCATCAGTACAATGAGAACTTGCAATTAATCTGCCATTTAAAGTAAGTTTATCTCTTTAATGTGCAAATTTGCGACTTGTTTAAGGTTATTAAACTTATAATCACTCACGTTGCGAACGTTAATGCTCCGGCGAGGTTGATGCCGCGTTATTTGGTCAAGAAGGATCTCTCATGAAATTAATGTGCCTTTTTATTTAAGTGGGACATCCTTAAATAATTTCTCTCGCTCTGGATGGAGCAAGGAGTACGTAAAGTACGGCAATGCGCCACCGGTGTATGGTGGACATCCCACCCGTACGTACAAAATGTTTTGGGAACACACATTCATTGTGCGTGCAGCTAAGGAGTGGAATTTCCTACCGGAGTCTTTTTCCTCTTAGCTACAGCCTATGGGCCTTTAAGTCAAGAGTGAATAGGATACTTCTACGCAAGCTCCACCGTTGACCACATCATCGCTTAGGTACCATGAAGTGAGATAGTGGTGAAACACGAGCCTGTAAAGAATAAAAAAGGCGTGATGGACTTTACTGACTAAAACCCACCGTGCTCCTTTAGTTGCCCATAATTCTTTACAATAATCCCACAGCAATAAATGTACTTTAGCCTTAGTTTAGCGTTCCAGTTATCAGTTGGTTTTCTAAAAGCTATCTTGAGCTTCTGCTGATTTTATAAAAAATAATGCGTTCTATACTTCTATACTTAGTTTGAGCCTGTATCCTCCCTTTTCTTTAGTCAAGCGGTCCCGCTAATTCCTCTATGTATATAGAGGATAAATACGTCTCTGCAATGCTCTTCTGTCTTCCTCTCGCTTCACCAGCCTTAATTAATTTAATTTAGATTTTTTTTATTGGTTTCTTGATTATTTCCCATCATCATCATATCAGCCGAAAGACGTCCACTATTGGACATAGGCTTCCTCGCCACAATGTATGGTCCTGTGCGTCTCGCATCAATCGGATTTCCGCAACTCTTTCCAGGTCATCGGTCCACCTTGCAGGAGGCCTTACAATACTGCGTCTTCCTGTACGCGGTCGCCACTCCAGAACAACGGCCATCTGTTCTGCGAGTAATGTGCTCTGCCCACTGCCACTTAAGTTTGGAGATTCTTGGATCTATGTCGGCTACCTTGGTTCTCCTGCGGATATCTTCATTTCTGATTTGATCACGCAAGGAAACTCCGAGCATAGCCCTTTCCATTGCTTTTAATTATTTCCCAACTTCGAAACAAAGGAGACTTCGTTTGGTTTTATCTGGATCCTAGCTTGATATTAATCAAGCTAACTAGGAACTGCATTAGCAGTTTATTGCGGTTTTCCGTCTGTATGATGTAACAGTTAACCAATCGTCACCTATGCCAAAGCTCCACCTAATGCATTTAAATGTTCTCAGTTTACCATTAGACGATCATCACCTACGCGAAATCTAAAGGCATTAAATGTATCGTTGGTTCCAATTTCGTCACGGCATCGCTATCTACATCCACACACGCATCTAATATTTAAGGAGGACACACACCCATAGCAGTTGTAAATCTCAGTTTATGGCGGACATTTATTAATTTCTTAGAAAGCCACATTTTCGTTACAAAACTGACTCGTTATGATAATTTCCTGGTGATTTATACGACGTCGGTGTTCTTTGATTGTGTTAATGTTAATCCTGGACACATTTTTAGTGAGAAAATATTGATCGTCTTCCTACTACATTATGTTTTAAATGTGAAAGTCTGTGTGTTTGGATGTTTATATTTTTGTATGTTTGTTTTCAACGCGAGAACGGATTTATTTATTAATTAAATCTTTAAGAACTTAGATTAAATCAAAATAGCGGAAGATATGTGACTCGCCTCTAGCGCTTGGACCACTGAAATTGTGCCTATATGGCACGATTTCACAATGGTCACGACGATCACACACATTAGGTGGTTAACGCTATCTCGCTCGCACAACAGTTCCGGTTCTTATCTCTGTCCTTGTCTATCAGTGACTACAGGTAGTGTAGTACATAAATATATAATACGAAGAAAAGGATTTATTTCATTCTTTTTTTAATTGCTAATTATCGAGCCTTGTCAGCAAGAACCTTGTAAGCGACTATAAGCGCTTTTTGTAGAAAGGGGTGTTTCTTTTCATAATTAAAATATTTTATGATAGTACGAAGTTCTATTCTAATAATTTAGTGGTTGATAAGACTAACAAATCATATCTATTTTAGAAAGGTACTATTTGCTTTTTAATTAGGGAAGAGAAAAAACATTCCTGCAAAAAACGTAAACGTTTTCTGGAATTGTAATAAATAAGAAAGTTGTTTTCTTGTATTTCATTAGGATATTTTTAAATTCGGGAGTAGATGAGCCGGTATCCCCATGGGATAATTCTCGACTTTCAAATGAGCGAAGTCGCTTGCTAAAGCCAGTACATAATAAATAAAACAGAAATAGCTTAACTACTTCCATTTCAGTGTTTAAGTGCGTAGATTATTATATCGGAGATAAGATCAGGAGATATTGGAAGTTGTAAATAACATCGTTCATTATCGAGGATTTCATGGAATCAATCAGCTTTGTAATATGAGCCTCGTGTCCATTCACACCGACGATATTGGTTATTATCATAATTTTATTACAGTCATGAATATTGATCTTGGTTAAGAGTATTACAGGAGCTAATCACAAGTTTTGTACTATGTGCTGAGTGCGAGTTGTTTTTACGTTAACGCGATCGAAACGTTTACCGCGTTTGGCTCTCTGATTGGCTAAGAGCTTCGACTAAGCCAATCGGTGCGCCGAACGTCATAAACGTGTCGATCGCGTTTACGTAAAACAAACTCACACTAGGCACTCTGCACAAAACATTATATGGTAAACGTTAACTAGGCACACATACACATAGACTTTTTTTATGGTGGGGAAAATCATCCAATGACACCTCCCGCCCTCGGGTGGAACTGGAGATAGTGACAGACTTTTACTGACTAAAAAACCCACCCCGTTCCGTCGTTGCCTTTCATATCAGGGCCGAGCCTTCCTTTCAGAAGCAGACCCTTGGCCCCAGTAGGTTTCGACCCTGCTGGGCCCCTACGGTTTGCTGACAACTTGGTGCTTATTTGAGCCAATCTGGTTAGTTTATAAGTATGACACGATTTATGTGTCACGACGCCAATAACACAATTTAAATACCTTATAATAAAAAAAAAATAAAAAAAAAAAATTAAAAGAAAGTGTATAGAATCACAAAAATATATCATATTCTTTAGGATAAAATGCTATTTAGATGGCGTGTTCAAAACATAATACAGCTAATTTAGTACGATATAAAAAAATTACGAGATGCCTTTAAAAATTACTTGTATCGATTAAAAACCGGACTAATACATACATGAAATCAATCTGACTGTTTGTCAGATTATTCTACAAGCAACGTTTTACCGATAATGTGTTAATTTTATAATAAAAAATCTGTAGATAAAAATCTACAGATTTTTTATTATTAGTTTTATTATATAAATCGCTAAAATGCTTCATATTTTGTAAGCACAATGTCTATGCGCATCTCTTTCTTTTGTATGCAGCCCGAAAGTGGCCACCCTTTAGGTCCTATAGTTCTCTATAGGGTACACCGAGGCGAATCGAATCACAGGGCGAATCGGATCAAAATAAGAAATCTGTTGATAATTCAAATATCGCATTCACATAGAACGCACTCAACCAGCGTGTTGCGTCTCTCCTCTCACCCCGCACCTCCCGACATAGGCAGCATTGCGATGGCGCTTGTGAATCAGTGTCGACGCCGCTCGTTAGCGACTCGGTCGTTTGTGCGTGACGCAATTTTGGCGCTCATCTAAGGTGCGTACTTACGATTTCTTTGTGTGATATTACGTATTTGTGTTAAAACTCAACAACATTGGTTTATATTGTTCAGCAAAGTGTCTATATTAGAGAACCAATTCGCTTTTAAGTATGATCTTAGGGGTTAACGTATAAAATATTCATTTCAAAAGTCTTGATTATGGGGCTAATCGGATCATATCGTAAGGGGCGAATTGGATCACACTTTTAAACTGATTTATTACATGTTTGAGGTTATTGATTCATATTTATTTCATTGTAGATGGTTCGCACGTACAAAAGGAAGACTGATGCCGGAGAATGGTCTCAAGAAAAAATGAAAGAGGCTGTAAATAAAGTCCAGAACAAAGAGTTGACCTTACGTAAGGCTGCTGAGATTTTTGCAGTACCGTTCACGAGCTTACAGAGAAGAGTAACTTTGTCCAAGGGTGTTATTAAGCGTCGAGGTGGACAGCCAGCTTTAGGTGAGAACGCAGAAAAGGAGTTAGCTGACCGGCTATTGCACTTGGCAAGTCGTGGCTTCGGAATTACACCCAAAGCGGTACGTAAGTACGCGTTTGAATTTGCAGAACGTCTAAACATAAAACACAAATTTAAAAGAAGTGACGGTATGGCTGGCCAGGACTGGTTTCATCGATTTATGGAAAGAAATAAAAAATTAACTATTCGGAAGCCGGAGGGTCTGTCAAGAGCAAGGATTGATGGTATGAAGAAGGAAAAAGTGGCAGAATTCTTTAATACTTTGGAAACAGTAGTAGATATCAACAATTTAAGAGGAAGACCTGAATGTGTATATAATGTTGATGAAACGGGGATGCCGCTTAGTAACCGCCCACCCAACATTATAGCCCAAAAAGGTGCTAAAGATGTTGTCAGCATGACCAGTGTTGAACGAGGTGAAAATGTAACCGTTCTAGCCTGTATGAATGCAGCAGGACAGTACATACCTCCATTTGTTCTATTCAAAGGTGTGCGTAAACGTAACGATTTTCTCCTAGGAATGCCACCTGGTACTGAAGTTGCCATGACAGAAAAGGGCTGGGTCACCGAAGAAGCTTTTAAGTTGTGGCTGCAACATTTCAATCGCTACCGGACCCCAGGAAAAGTAGTTCTAGGGAAAGTAGTTAAAGGACCATATGTATGTGAATTATGTGCCGGTAATCAAAATTGATCTCAATATTAATTTTTTACTGATTCCAAAGCTTTAGTGTTAAAAAACTTAAAATTTAGTAACATGTTGTGTATGATCCAATTCGCCCCGAAAATTGGGGCGATTCGGATATTTTTCTTTTTTCAGTATTTAATAGATAATTAAGAGAATATATGTATGATTTAAGTTTTCAAATGTTTATTTCATAGTTGATTGTTACTTCTTGCATTTTTATCAATAAAAATAACATTATATAACACTTTAGTATGATTTTTTCAACCTCAAAGAAAAAGTGATCCGATTCGCCTCGGTGTACCCTATTCTCTTAAGGTGGAAAGGAGGAATGTCAAATGCCAATTAAAAAAGACATGTTTTAAATTACTTTACAATCAGCTGTTGTTTTAACGTTTATTCATTGAAGCTTTTACAAGTTTTTAATCAAAGTTTGTATCTGTTTAGATTTTTGAGTGGCTAAATTTTGTAAACTTGCGATGTTTGAAGGTACGTCTAGTATGTTTGTTTAGGGCAGAACTTGCAAATGGATTTTGCAACAGTTACCCCTAAGTCCTAACCGATTTGGTATATCTGTTTACCTACCATAAAAAAAAATCTATATAACTAGGATGACAATACATTAATATGTTACCATAAAACTGGTCTGATGATTGAGTCGAATAGTGACCATAGAAACTGCAGAGCGCAATAAGATAATCCCATCGTGTTTTAGCTCTTAGGAAGGGTCTTGATAAGTGTTATACTGGGCAGTAAAAGCTTGTTATGAAAAGATATAAGGCTTTCAAAGCCGCACTCATTTTTATATTATGTTTCCATTTCGGCGGTACGGAGCGTTAAAGACCTCGTCTGATAACTAACTATAATTAGGCTGGTAATGGGCTTAACTACGACCAATGCGGTATGAGGTCAAATTGACCCCGTATTAAAGTAGATATACCATTGCATTCTGTTTTAATAAGGCATCTTAGATTATATTTATCTCTTTCCTGAATTAAACTATGCATTTTGTTTTAATAAGGCATCTTATATTATATTTATCTCTTACCTAAATTAAACTAAATCGAAGCCTCCGCAAGGCACAGAAGAAGACACATACGAGGCGTATTGGACCTCGTACCGCACTGAACGTGTCAAACATACCATGTGTGGTAATACGCTATCCAGCAGTACCCTACCTAGTGCGGTCTCAATGACCTAGTATCACAAAGCGCCAGAGGCCGCTAATAACAATCGAGCCGAGTCGACGACTGTTCGCCGTTCAATAACAATGTGCGTAACCACCGCAGCGGCAGTTATAGCATCAATTACAAGCAGTTATCGCGTTTTATTGACACATGAAAGAGGCCGGTTTAATTGTTTGCAGCGTACGGTGGGGCAAGGCCCAAAGGCTCGATGATCCGAGGCTCCTCTTGCCTCTAAACTAGCCTATTAAAATAATAACAGATCGCCTGGCGCGGAACTAGTTAGTCGAGCGACTCCGGCGCATATTGTGGTCGCAGTGTAATGAGAAACGTCAAATTGGTTTTGTATTCATGCGTCAGAGCAGTGAGCTTGCGCTACGGACGCACTCCGCTAGCATTCGTTCAAGTACACTCAATGTTGAAGTCAGTTCCTGCCTTTATAGTCATGACATGTTCGCCTGCAAGATCGATTTCAGTATTTCTTATAGTTAACTATTGCAGTTTTAATTTTCAAGTAAAATCCAATTTACCAAAAACCGCTTAAACATCACTTGCCACATAAATTAAATAAATGCTAATTAAACAAAACTAACTTAACTCCAGCAATATTCATGTAAGCGCTTGCCTTTAAACATAAAAGTAAAAGCTTTTGTGTAAAGAATCCAAACTGCAAGTTTTCCGTGCTTGAAATAACAGTAATTTTATTTTCATTTAGACAACGTGCCACGGATACGGCAATAAACATAATATGCATTCCAACTGTTGTTTCGTAACGCTGGTGATATTAGGTTTTCTCCGGCAGTGAGCTTTCAGAGCATTGTGTTGCCTGTAATTTGCAATCTCTAATTATGTACTGCGATCTCATAATAGGTAATGTCTATTGCGGAATATAAAACCACGATACCTATAAATGTTATTAATTTACTGATAGTTTTCAATATGCAGCTTCCGCAATTTAGTGCAAACATAAAACTCATAAGTCATAAGCTGTACTGCACAGGTACGGTATATATAAATAATTGTTGGTGCTGTAATTTCCTCTAGTTACCGTCCGTAGCTGGTCAATACGAAGGTGTATAATCTGGGGTCGGTTCATAATTCCTTGTTTATTTTAAATTTCCGTGCTGTTCGATGTAATCTCGGCACGACAGCGCCCCGCCTCGCGCCGCTCGTTAATAGGGCTGCCACTCGTTATTACATTTTATTATCGATCAATAACCCAGCTGTGATTGTTGTTAGAGATAACATTGACAACCGACGGCGCGGCTAAGCTTCAACGTATTGTAAATATTATTACAGGCCATATTTTCGTATTGACGTTGCTGCACCACAATTATCGAGTTCTAAAGTTGTCTTGGTAGTCGCCCCTTTACCGTCAATACACAAAAGCTCCAACAATTTTTGGCAGTTTAACAAAACCAACATTGAAAATATCGATAAGTATAAACTCCTGCTGAAACTGTTGTGGTACAACACTATGGAGGCAGATTCGATCCCACTGTGCGCCCGCACCGTAATTGGGATGCTAATCAGATGCTGAGCTGTCGCCGTCCTGCTCCATCTCAGGCAGGAGGTGGTGCCGTCTCGCTCTCGTGCCAGAAAGGAGTGCGTCGTAGGCGGCGGGGTCTTCAATCATCTGGCAATAAGCGAGAAAGACGCGCTTCCCTCGGGCTTCGACTTCGGCCCGCCTGATATGTAATCACCGTAGTTTGCGCTGGCAGAATAATTTTCATTTTTAACAACCTGGCAGAACCACGTTGTGGAATGACGAAATGGATCCGATCGTTGTTTTTGTTTTAAAAACAACAATTTACTGTAATTTTCATTATACAGTTAAAAATTAATATGTAATATTGTAACGAGCCAATAAGTAGAGCCGCTTATGTCAGCCAATGAAATCATGTTGTATAAAACACATTTTTGAGAAGTCACAAATGTCTTTTTATAGGCCAGCTATAAATTCTATAATGAGCTCTTTGATCTTTCCGATGCAAAATCGTTTAATATGTAGTTGGAGGTTGGGCTCGTCATGATTCCATTTTTTTTTTTGGTGATTTGATTTTAAGCTAGAAAAACAATGCACGCGCGGTGAGATGGGTCGTCAGAGCTACAAAGCGATGTTTACCCTGACCGGATTACAAAGGAGCCGAGGAGCGAGGATTCTGCATATCTGGCTCTCTGATCGGCGCGGGCGCAGCGCTGCCGAGATTGTATCGAGCGATCCTCATTATTGGAACACGCTTTGTTGGGTACAAATAGTTATACACAGAATTGTGAGAGGAGATATATATGTACATAGAAAAAAACGTAACAAGAATTTTTGTTACGTAGGCTCGTAGTCCAATTTCTTTTGAAACATAATTATTGTTAGTCCAATTATCAAGTTTATTGCCTCATGCATCGATAATCTCATGTTTATTATATGAGGGAGATGATAGCGTTAATAAACTGGCGGTTGAAACATTATAACATTGTTGAAACGCCGCATGGATGAGCTTCGCATAGTTGCATAGCAAGCCGTGTTTTTCAAGAGATAAGATTCTTGAGAGCGATATACAAATATAAACGTTAATCCAGATATCCAGCCACATAATTTTCTGTCTATATCTCAAAGCAATAAAATTATTGTAGAAATATTTAATCTCGAAGTTAAGTCATAAGAAATGCTGCCTGCGTCTCCTAAAGCAAAGTTATTTTACGAGAAACATTATGTTATCTCAGTTGGTGCACCAGCGGGCTTGTTAGCCGCGATTCACGGCTTAGATACAAGAACTGGTCCCGAACATGCCTGCTACGATCATATCGCCGTCCATTGTTCCCCGTCACTACATTACGATCATGAATGACTGTCACTTTCTATTTTTACTTCAGATTTTGTGGGTGTCTTAGAGTATTTTTACAGCATCTATTTCAGAGATTCATGAAAGCTTTAAGACGTTGTTTTTGTAGACAATTTGGCACAGTTTAGACTAGTGTCCATTCATTCAATGGTTGCATTCATTTCGTTTATATGTTTGATGTTTTTGACATGATACAGGTAGAATTATCGTTTGAAATGTGTTTTGTGTCACATATTATAACCGCTCTGACCTACTTGCGTCTGTTCAGATGATTTTGAAAGATATCGGATCATGTTTCTATTTTTCCTGACTACATTTCCGACCCTTCTTATGTGCCCCTGTCAGTGGAAGGTTGTTCCTCTAGGTCAAGTTGTGGGTGGCCGATCATTTATGAAACCCACCTCGTTTGTTGGTTTTCGTTGATGGATAGCCGTGTAATTATAGCCGATTATCTGTCTACCCGTCCGCCTCAGGGAAACTGGGTAGTCTGGTGGAATTTTAAAATTGTTGTTAATGCATATAGTCAGTTATGGTAATAAGCTTATTATCGATAGCTGTTCCGCTGGTCCTCGTACTGGTTTATGGATTTTTATTGATGAATAATTTAATGTGAAGCTGTAATTATATTTACCATACTTGTTAAGTACCTTACTGATCAGGATAAAGGCTTGTTAACTTTTTCTTCTATCTCCTGGTGGTCTGTCATTAGCCTTTTCAACTAGTCCATCATCTTCGCTTATAACTCGAATGGGCACTCTATCTCTTTCAGTTGTATCACACTAATATTACTTATGGCGAATGTTTGTATATTTTTAATACTCTTTCATGTTCCTACGGCTGAATGGATTTGGATGAAATTAGGCACATGTGCAGATCATGTCCTAGAATAGTACATACTTCTTATCCCGAGAGTAGAGAGGGGAAGCCGCTAGCAGAAGTTAAGTTTATCCGTCTATTGTAAATAAATTTAACTCTCTGTTATATCATTCTGCTGCAAGAATTAACACAAGTTTTGCTGCATGTGCGACTATATTGACATGTGTAGTATTAGTATGGTTATTATCAATGACTTCTCCCGGGAATGTTCACAGGTGGTCGCTGACTCATACCTCTTAGTGTGAACACAACGTTGCATTCTACGTGGTCAGCGGAAACTGATGACCGTGTAATGTAACCACTGTTTGAAATAATGTTATCGGGCTGCAAGGTGACCGCGTGCTGTTTGTATAATTGCATCTTGTTTATAACAGGTACTAAAAAGTTGCACTGGTATTCTTTCTGACGTTTTTAAATTTCGAACTGTGTTAGTTTAGTGATATTTCTCTCCAGCCAGCTTTTTTTTTGGCCTAAGTCCTTTAAGCCATGTCTTCATGTTCCAAATTCAAAATTTGTGGTTACCTCAACGGATGCGTGTACGCCATTTAGCGCCTACTCTTCTAAACGAGCTCTCGCCCGCGTTGTCTTTTAAAGTTTCTGTACATTCTTAAAAGCTTTCACGGTTCGTTTTGACACCACGAGCACAACCAAACACTGCGCTGTTAATTAGCTGTAGGTACTTTAAGATAGAACGTTTCGAAATTCGAATCATCAAAGATTCCGTTACTCCTAGCCAGTTGCGTAGCTAACACCAGAGGCAGAGCCCTGTATCAAGAATTATTGTTTTTTATTTTTTCTGATAATTGAGACCTGGATTCTCGCTAGGTCAGTGATGGCCAGTGGATAACTTTTTACTAATAATAATTATTTCACACATTGGCTCCTATGCACCATATCACGGTGGTAGCTACGCCCCTGCTCCTAGTGTCTTACTAACGTTACGATTTGACAACGACAACTAAGAATAAAATGTTTTGTCCTTTAACCACCTCATTTGTCTCGTGGTCGCAAGCGCGAATATGATGACTGTGGCCAAAAAACTGTCTGAATTCGACTGGCCAAAAAGAGAGCTATTGGGTTTCGTGGTTTTTGCCAATAAGATTTACTCTGTAGCAGTCCGGGAGTTTGGAAGTTGGTGGTAGGACACCTCCGTGCCTCGGAAAGAAAGTGCAACCGTTGGTACTGCGCCTGATCTCTCTCCAAACGTATTGGATTACTGTCACATCGGACTATGATAGTATGAAACAGAGAGTGCAACTGATCTGTGTTTTTGCACATAATATGTGCACTGGGTATAATATCTTCCATATACTTGACTAACTCTGTTGAGACTGGCCACCGTGTTCGATATTTGCTCGCCATGATTATTTGGATTATTGTTTCCTAAAGTTTTTATCTTTTTACTGCCTCCGATGTCTCGTTAACTGATTTATATTTCTAACTTACAAGGTTAAGTTTGTTCTCAGAAAATGCAAAGATTTCTTTGTGTGTAAGTTTGTTCGTTTTTTCCAAATACGAAAACGAGAAATGTTACGACGACGCTCGCCCAAATAAATGGTCGGGGAGCCATTGTGTGGGTTTCGGGAGGCAGGTAGACTTTTTTGCCGACCATACGGCCGTACAAGCGGCGAAAAAAACGCGTAATTTATTGAAGCCGGCTGTTTTTAAACAGTAGTTGTGTGTCGGGGACAGTTACTGTAAAAAGTCGCCTGAAAACCTCATTCTTTTCGAATTTGGTGAGACAGGTGGTGGGGTGGGTGACAGTGTTGAGTTGAAACAATAGGTTCAACAGACCGTACCTTGTTAGCAAAGTCAACAAACCCCGCACAAGAATATAATTGCAAGAACAGTCTCCTCAGCAATCCCATACAATTCGGAGCTATAAAAGTTCTCGGCACCGCCCACGCGCAACAAGTAAAACTGCCGTTGCACAGCAATGGTTCTGTACGCCGCCTCGCAACTAGGAAGCCATTAAACAGATTGTCGTTACAAGTAAATCATAATTTCAAAAATAGCAAAGGAAGTTAAGCTGAAGCTTCCGTTTAATAACAAACGTGGATCGCGTCCTAAACAAACACAGATTTCCATTAATGTCCAACGGACGGACAGGCTTAGCCGTATATATTTATTGATTTATTGATCGTAAGGAGAAATCCCGCCGGCCGTAATTTAAACGGGCGTCTAAAATGCCCGTCGGACAGGGCAATGTTTGGACATGTTTATGATAAAATAAAAATACCCGCCGTATTTACGTGTGCGTGCGTGCCATATCTATGTTTGTATTATATTTTGATTCGATCTATCAGTTGCTGGTGTGAAATATTTGTTCAGTAGAGTATTGTTTGGGTGTTAAAATAAATATGTCAGTCAATCATCAAAACTAGGCGCCCTATTACTAAAGAAATAAATATACCTAGTGTGTTTAAAAATATTTGGTACCATAATTGTTTATTTAGTCTACTTTATAACTAGATTTATTAGCTCATGAAATATCTTCAGCAATAAGCTAAATAATATAAATAATTATGTTAGTAATTTTCGTTGCGTAATTGAATTGATTAAATAAATATTTTTGCTTTATTTTTAAAGGTATATATTCCTGTTTCCAGTATTCATATAAAAATATTAAGTTTAATCTAAGCCACTCGACTCCAGCCCATCCCCTGTTCCAAGCGGCCACGCTAAGCAGATGTATCTACTCAGGGTTACCTGCATCCACCCGCTATCTCTCCTTTGACTGCCATCGCCGTTCCTTTCACACCATAAAGCTGTCCCATATGAGGAAAAGAGATAACAAATACAGCGCTACAAATTACATTATTACTGTAAGAATTACGATTACGTACGGACTTACGAAGGTGAAGCATTTTTGGTAAAAGCGCTTCAAATGATTATTTATTTTGTAGATATTAAATATTTTGTAAATGATGCCATAGACATTGTGGGTTCTAAACCTGATGTAAGTTCTCAACATTAATTTTCAACAGAACATAGGTAACTTGTAATTTATTTATAAACAGCTAAAATAGTAATAAACTAATAATATCCTCTATAGATAGAACTCATTGAGCAACAAAATAATAACCCAAATCGCTGTCAATAGGAAAAGTGCCCAGCGTTGGCATCATTGCCACGTTGAATAGCAATGCTGATTTGTTGGACAAAGAAAAGCCTCTTGGTCGATATTACAGAAAATAAAAACCATAGAGAAACCAATAAACAACTAATTTTGAATAATGAATAATGTACCTTCAATATAAAGTATATTTGAACTTATAATTCCAAGCCAATCCGAAAATATCACGGTTCAAAGTAACCCGTTTCAAAAACGCCAACTTCATAGGACTTAATATTTCAGTATTATTTGCTGCGAAGTATGTCATGTTTGTTTTAATGGACGTTTCTGTGTAACTGGAAAATTAAAAGACGCTAAAGGCTCTCCATGTTTCTCACCTTTCATTTTACAGTTAGGTATTGTATTAGGCCAAAGAAAAAACATTTAATCGTTTATTTTATTTGTTTAACGTACTTATTTATTCAACAGTACATTTCAGAGAAGCCTTTAGAAATATCCGTTGCCATTTTTAGAAACAAATGAAATTGTTTAAGCGGCTAGTTGGCTAGCAATTTAAATTTCAAATCTCTAGATCTTATAAGCATGTAGTTAGTTACCCACGTATCCCCGATAGCCGTGCTGGCACAGCATCACGCATCTAACAAAGGACAAGATAATCAGTTTATTAACATCGCAACTATAAGAAAAGGCTCGATTGTATGTAAAACAAGCGTCGTAAACGGACCATAAACTTTGTTATAACGAGCCTCCCCGCACCCCGCGCGCCGCTGCCCGAATCGAATGTTTCTTATCTCGATTTTTAATTTTACACTTTTAAATATCGACACGTTTTACTTACACGGGATTAGCCTTTTTCGGATATTGTATTTAATATTTTGAATTACAAATTAGTTACCCGACTACGGCATGTTGAAAAGAAAGGATTATGGTTTTAGTTTTTTTTTCTTATTTTATTTTAGTAGCTCTTAAACTACAGAGTAAACTATTATCTCTTGATGAAAAGATCCTTTGTTTGTATCAGGAAACATGACTTTGGCTGGGAATACCACGCCTTAGGAGTACGCACAATCGATAATCCTGAACAATTTGTATTTAATTAGTTATAAACTTAAACTTTATTTTATTTTTTTATTTATTTATTTTTCTGTAACTATCACACAACGCCGTCTAGTCCCAAGCTAAGCATAGCTTGTGTTATGGGTACTAGACAACTGATAAACATACTTATATATTTCCAAATATATACATATTATAGATAAATTACACCCAGACACAGAACAAATGATCGTGCTCATCACACAAACATTTGTCCTGGGTGGGAATCGAACCCACGACCTCCGGCACAGCAGTCAAGGCCACTAACCACTAGACAAACAGGCCAGTCATTTATGTTACTTCTAATAGTTAATTTGCGATTCGTGCGTAGTAAACAACAGTAGGTAGATTAGACAACACTGCTTTGGTAGATAAACAATAACATTAGCACGAAACAGGTAGCATGTTGCATGCTAAATCTTATTAGCAGCTACCACGTCAAATCAATCGGATTGCTATTCATTTATTACGCAGTGATTCACACCTCTACTCAATCTGTTATGAGAAAATAACACAAAACTTCAAATAGGTTTTTTTTTTATCGTTGGTAAAATCATCCAATGACAAATCCCGCCCTTGGGTGGAGCGGGAAGTAGTGTCAGACTTACTGACTAAAAACCTACCCCGTTCCTTCGTTGCCTATCGTTCCGGGGCCGGGTATTCCTTTCGAAAGCTGACCCATGACCCCAGCAGACTTCGACCCTGCTTGCCTGCAGCTAGCAGGCTGGGCCTCTACGGCTTGCTGACAGCTCCTTTAGGCGCGCGGGAACAGTACGCGCCGGCGACGAAACTTCAAATAGGTAATTTATTTGATTGACAGAGTTGGAGTAGTTATCTGATGAATTACCACCTTAAAAACGGTTTTACAATAGTTGGTACCCGTATACAATTTAAAATCAGCAACGCCGCGTCTTCTGGCTCGCGATCGCCACTGTAGAACCTTTCGGTCCTATGTCGAACATCTTTATCTGCCACTTAAGTTTGGCGATTCTTCAGACTATGACGCTAACCTTGGCTCTCTTGCGGATATCTTTATTCCTGATGCGATCATGCAAGGAGCCTTTTACATTGCTCTTTGAGTGACTTTATGCCTTCAGATGTGGCTCCTTGTGAGCGACAACGTTTCAGAGCCATATGTGAGCATAAAATAATCAGCCATGATATTTTCACTGATTGGATACGAGCCTCCTCTTTAGTGAAAGATTGGTCGTAATACACTACGTGGACCCAGTCACGGGCCAATCGTGTCATCAGATTTTTCCAGTTTCAGGACATACCCGTATCTTCACAATTTTAAAAGAATGATGATGAAATAATTATCCATCTTCAAATCGTTAGTCGTGGTCGCCACCACGCTTCTGCAGGGCTATTAGTTAACTTTTTCAAAACAGTTGACAACTGGCATGATTTACACCAAACTTTATTGGTAATTAACAATTTCATGACTGTGGTATTACATATGACATCAAGTGGATAAGTGGAGGTTAACAAAAAATTAACGGTGCATATTGTCCGCCGGGACAATATGCACCGTTAATTTTTATCGACTGTTATACAGCTAAGTTGAAAATCACATCTTCAGCTTGAAAGCTTACACAATCACAATTTTAAAAGTATCGATACAATAACATCTGTCAAAACGTATATCAAAGGCACCGGTGGACAGTTGGTCACTAAAGATAGGCAATATGAAACTAGCTGTTTGACAGTTATACGATGTATATTCTAGCAAGTGATCTTCACTTCAGCTGTCAAAAGAGTTACGCAATAGCCCCGCTGGACGCTCGTAAGATTCTGAACAGATTCCCAACAAAATATTAATATCCTCTATTCGCTACGCTTTTCCTATTGATAGGAAAACGTGCCTTATTGTTTTAGTAGCTCGAGGGCGTATCGCACCCGCAGCCGAAGTAATTCACTTACTGGTTGGTTCTATAACAAATTACAATGGCGTGTAAAACTGAAATAGTGTGTAGCGAGCGTAAAGGGCGATGTCCATGACGAATGGTGATGCGAGCTAGAGAGTTTACGAGGCGGATTTATTCATTTTAAACGCTTCGCTGTGCATCCGTCAAGCAACACAGTTATAGGGGTAAATAGGAACGCAGGGCGAATAGGAACAAAAATTTAAAGGGTATTTTTACGTTATTTAACTATTTTTCGTAGCATTTATGTGCTCTTATTTTTGTAAAAAGTCTTCTTATTCTTATTTTGATTGTAATACAAATTTATAATTTGATAGAAATCAATAATATAAGTATGCCAAAGTGAAAATCAATCACAAGACTGCGATGCAATATTATACGACGCTGTGACGCAAAAACCTGCAGTGCGAATTATATTTATTATAATACGATTTTGTGCAGGAGAGCATCGGTTCTTAATTTTTAACGCAGTATATTTGTTTAACAATTCTAGTTTGCTCACTTGAAACCGACTTTTTTACTTCTCCCGCTCTTGGCCAGAGGTCGTGTCAGACTTTTAATGATTGTAACTTACCGGTGTTCCTTCAGATATCCTTTGAAATCCAGGGCCATGGTAATTTTTTCAAATATTCCTGCAGCCTAGTTGAAACTGACCTGACTTAATAATCCTCCAGACAAATGTCTCAGTTACCTTATAATACCGGTGCTGAAATGACAGTCACTTCAGTGATTTTTGAAGCTTTTCAATTTGGTCGTTTAGCTCTTGTGTGTTAGGTCGTAGACTTAAAAAATCCTTTGGATGCTTAAGATGTCTCGAACGACCACATCGCTGACCATCAAGTGAGTTTGTGATCAAATGTTAGCTAACAATAAAAAAAAACCACGAGATATGTACGCACTAAAAGCTTGCAGAATTGCGAGCAAATCGTTTTTTTTTTGTATTCCTTAACATTACTTACGCTCATTGGTTCTTTATATTTGTGTTAACGACAATTTTATACTGATGTAAGCCTGTTAGTACTTCAGACTGGGTGTGTACAAGCCAGGTCTCCACGATAACGGCTCATGTCTCATGTAAGTAGGGTTACCAGAACAAATAAATAAATGAAAATACCGAGAAATTCCAGATTTTATACGAAAGTAATCTTATAAATCATAATTAGAATCAGAATTATGAATCTAAAAAATCACAATCATAATTATATTATTTTACATATTTTTTTATTGTTTTTTATTGATGCTGAATTTATGATATCGACTGAACGCGAACCAAGCATTATAAAAGTTTAGATTAGCGTTGTAAATTTTTTATAAACATTTTTATTATATTGGTTTATTTTAAATTCCGTACGGCTATTAATTCCATCGACTTTGTATTTACTAAGACCTGTATACGGGGCAAGTCCGGAAAAAGGAACGCAGAATTGTGTTTATTGTTGATAGGTGCGCGCTTGACCGCTATCTCACCTGATGCAACAATACGTTCGACGATGGAGCACGCTTACCAAGAAGTAACCTATTCACTCTTGACTTAAAGATTCCTGGGTTGTAGCCATCAGGAAACGCAGACACCGGCAGGGAATTCCACTTCGATGTTAAAAAGAAATATTTCGGTCGCGTGGCACCCCTATTTGGAAGCCTAGACATAATAATATGTTATGCTGTATGCCTGACCAGTTGACCAGTCCGATCGTATCGTCGTCTATACGTAATTACGATTGCTATTGCCATGCTTTACTACTAATATGTGTTTGTGTTATAGTTTTTAGAGTTTCTTTATTTTTAGGCGATTATACATTGCAATAATCTTGCTAGGGAGTTGTTTGTTTTCCGTGACAGTTATTTTATACGTAAACTAACTTTGAATCAGTCAATTGGTAATATAAAATAATGAGTTGAATGTTGCCAACATCAAATGTCTTGTGCCAAATTTAATTTAATTTATTTTTTGTAGAATCTTTTTAGCATCTTTGTCGATTTTTCTTGTATAATATGAAAGCCGTTATGAATTTCACAAATATCTTAATATTTTATCACAATAATAGCACAAAATTAGGGTAAGGTAAATGTGGATGAATTTTGTGAGGAGTGATATTAAAGAAAATATAAAGGAGTCAATGATAGCGTGACTGGTGACAGGGCAGAATGGAAGAAAAAAAAAGGGTTGCGATGACCTCATATAGTAACAGGGGTCACAGCCCTTCTAACCAAGTTCATACGTTAGGCGTGAACGCTTGGAGTTGGCCATGCCCCCAATTCCTTTGTTCTGACGTCATCTCAACGGTCAGTCACGTGGTCAAAACAAAGGAATGGGGGCGTGGCCAACTCCAAGCGTTCACGCTTGACGAAACGATCGTAACTTGGCCAGGGGGGCAGGAAGATGGTTATTTGATGGCACCGTCAACAGTAAAATATTTTGAATTAGTACTGAACTTAAAAACTCCACAATATTTCTTAACGACGTTCCCACATGCTTTTTCGATACCCATCTCTTACCACACATACTTAACACGGCCATTTAAAGCACACCTACTAAAAACGACTCGATAATCATTATAATAGTTCGTTGTAGTTGGAAAGTGATAAACAACGATAACAATCATCGGAGGCGGTTACTTTGAACTCTATTTTGCATCTCCGAGGCGGCATCGGCACGTCAAAGGAGTAATCATGGCCCCCGTGCTTCGGTTGATACTGAGGAGTGAGGATGTACCTCCCGTGGGTGTTAAAATGTTGCTTATTGACTCTCACATAACAGATTTGGTTGTTCAATCGGTTTTTTACGAGCCTGGTTTCGAAATGTTTCTTATTCTCCGTCGTATCGATAGAATCGGAAGCTCATCGAATGTCAAATATTTTGAACTGGCTTCGATGACTAGAGTATGTTTGGTAGTCAATTCATTTGGATACCGTTTTTTATTGAATTTCAAAATGCTGATTTTGCGTCGTTTTCGAAGATTTGCTTGCTTTGATGTTAAGGTAGATGATACAATCAGAATGTTAGTGTTGCCAACGAGAAAGGAAGAAATTTTGAAGCTTTGTGGCATCGGAAAATTTGTATGCAGATCCAATATCAAATGGTGTGGCTCATGTGGCTGGCTGTCTTTTGATGTTCGCAATATTCGTCGTAGTTATCTGACGAGTTCGGCTGATCAAATAGTTTTTAGTTGTCTTTGAAATCATTGATGAAGTATTTTTGTTTCTTTGATAATTGTTAATGAACAGGAAAGTTCAAAGTGCTTTATTGTGAATCAAAGCCTGTCAGATGACTGTATTTTTTTTTACAATATAATTAGGCTTAGAGGCTATCAAGTCTTCGTAGATTCGCAGCCAATGAGGTTAGGGCCGGGTTATGATGGATTAGGGCCTGTTAAAAAATCACAGAAAAGATGAAAAATCAAATATATTTGGATCAAACTTCAAAGGTTACTTTAACAGTGTGGCGGAGAAATACAAATAGCTACAAGCCCACATACATGTGCCCTTTGTAATTTAATATTATTGAATAATAAATTGATTTCTGGTAATAAAGTAAAATTACATTGTAAAGTTTTTCTTTTAGTATTATAGTATAGTTTTTTTAAAACCACGACTGTCTACTTAAATGTTATTTTGTGTCGTGTTAAAAAAAGCATAAAGGCTACAAAATATAATTCACAAGCGCCCAATCAAATTATCGAGCGCCATATTAACGATATGACCGTACATTTTTTACGTTACCACGTTCGGTGGTATCTCAACGAGGTGTGTTGTAATAAGTTTGGACACGATCGACGGCTCGCCGTGTTAGCGCCGTCACAAACACCAACCATGTTTACCCAGCGATAGATGGCGTTTATTTGTTCACAAGCTAATTGGTCGCTGGAAAACGGAGCTCGTAATGAGATTGGATAACCTGTATGGAGAAAAAGTGCGTCGTGACTTATTTTGTTTTGTAGATTGGTATTTTACAATATCGGTGCGATGGTTTGGTGCTGTTGGATGAAATTGAGGTTGTACCATGAGATTTTTTATATTTTAAAAGGTAATTTGATGACCGCATTATCTATATACTCGTATACACCGTTATATTTTGGTCGTTTTAATCCCGCGGAGGGTCAATTCGGTACATGAAACACCATCGATTTGTAACGATAAAATTAAAAAATATTTTCTAAAACTCTAGTTAATATACGCATTTACGAAATTAATTTCTTTAAGTAGTACCTATGTTTAAAAACAGACCATTTTTTTTTAGTGTAGGCACAAATGTTAATATCCGTTTTTTATAAATGATATAAACCATTACTTGACTGCGGTCTCACCTGATGGTAAGCAGAAATGCATTGGGCAGTCGTTGATGGTATTTTAATTATTCCATTATTTCAAAAATATAAATTTAAAAATAAATACTAAATTAAAATAAAACATTAAAAAAAATTCATATTAATAAACTAGTGTGCCTAATCATCAACGATTGCATCACTGCTTACCATCAGATGGGATCGCAGTCGAGCACTAGTTTATATTATTAAAAAAATAAGATAAAACAGCAATATTAAAAAATAAAAATGTCATTTATTCCAATTAATACAAGAATGTCAAAATATAAATGAAAAATAATAATGTCAAAAATAATTGTCAATCATATTTTTTACCCCACTTCGAAATATTTCTCGCAACATAGTGATGAACTTATTTATTTAAATTCATTTCTTTTAAAACCTTTGCCCTTTTAAGTGCTTTTAAACATAAATGCACGCTTTTCAAATTTTGACCGACAGCTCGTTTGAGCTCGAGTGTTCTTTTTCAAAATGGCCGCCCTGACTTAATCACTTTGGTAAATAAACTGATAAAAGGATTTTGTTGGTAACGGCTTTAAGACACACTGTGTGGGGTTAAGTTTAAATTTTAAAGTTGTTTTAGCTTAAAACTGACAGTAGATCTATATCCACGTCTTTTAAATATGGTTGAAAAGACTACGCAAGAAAATAATTATTTTATTTTTTAATTACTATGTAATATAATATAATAAAATATTCTCGAGATAAAAAAAAATGCCTACCAATGTGCCAAATTTCAACCAAATCCATGTAGCCATTTGAGTATAAAGGATTAACAAACAAACACACATACATACAAATTTAGTTCATTAAGCAATTTAGTTCGCACATTCAAAAATAATTTTCTGTGAAAATAAAAGGCGCCTTACCTTTTTGAATGCGTTGATGTCTTTTGTAAGGGAGGACCTCACGCGCAACCGGAAAAACGACACACACCAGCAAAATAATTAATTTTCTAGTTTAACTGTTATAAAACAAGTTCCTGGTGATATTTTAACATTCTTACGACCAAATTCTAATGAGGCTGCCTACCTAAGTCCTATTTATCTAATGAGAATCTACTAAAAAACATGATTAGTGTTGTATCTATAATAACATGTCCCAAAAAGACGGCTAGCTAATAATTATGGAACGATAGCATCTCATAAAAATGCGCTTGTAACATACTTTATAGCTACGATTAGGTCTGCGCAACGAAAAACTAATTTAAATAAATTTCAAAGAGGCATTTACGAGAAAACCCCATAGCGAGCCTCCATACCAATCTAATTTAAACCCTCCTGTTTGACTGAAAGGTTTATATCGGAAAAACGACAAAAAACCTGCGCCTGAGTCATTCTCGTTAGTCGGACGAGTGGCCGCGGTACGTGTGTTATAAGTGGCGATGTTTGTTTATTTAAAATCACACCTTAACTAAATAAAAATAGGTTGCATAATTCAATGTGTAATTATGGTGGTTACGACATTTTTCAGTGAGTGAGTTGGTCTTGTTAGTAAGCTTATTGTTACCGGTGTGACTTCCGTCCTTGTCTAGCGCGTGGCGTGGGTGCGCGTGGGTGCTGCTGTCTCTTTCTAATCGTTACGGCAAGGTCGGCTCGTTAAAAGCTCTTAACGAGAAGCGATGGAAAAGCACGAGCCTCACTGAGGCGCTCAAACTTTTTGTTACTGCTTTTTTTTCACTTTTTGTATAGAATGTTTTCTATATTTTTTTTTGTAACGTTTCCTTACAAATCATATACTCGATAAATGCTTTTTTTACGTACATATTTGTTTTTGTCGCAATTCGTTTCTATGCACTGCTTGTCGTGTAACACGTATTTCAATGTAATTATAAACACGTAGAATGCCAGCTAGAAAGACAAAAAAAAAAACATTTATTTATGACACGCACAAGACAAACAATAATAAGACAAAAAAATAAACCAGTTAGATATCTCGTAGATGATTTCTTCGTAAATGCCATACGCAAGATATATTGTAGGATCTCCTATGGTTTATGAATATGGGTGATAGACAAGGAAAGAAGCAACGAGTTTTTTCGTAGATGGCCTCTAATGAAAGTATAAATTCTCTCATTCAGCGCATTCAAAATCTAGCTTAATCATTATTTAATCGCCAACCGAACATTACTCGAAAAATGAATGCGTTGGCTGGGACGGGTTTCGGGTGGTTTTAATAGTTTTGTGACCATTGTTATCCGCTGTTTTGATTTAATTTAAATTTGTGACGGATGTTGTCGATCCTAAATTAGTGAGTACTTAAGTTATAATTATTGTTCTCAAGTAAGCGACATGTTATGTTTTTATTGAGAATAAAGTTTCTTTAAACTTAATTAGCATTATCAACCTTAGGTGTAGAGAGGGTTTCGGGTCTAGAGGAGGGATATAAATATTGCTGATGCATAAATACAAGATATCTCGTGTATGGACTTTTCGTATTCGTTGTCGTACCATACACAATAGAGGCTGACGATGTATGGAACTAAATTTGACCTAGATCATCGTCAGTATGATACTGAAATAGTTTTCTTAAAAGGGAACTTATTGATAAGTCCTCATCTCATTTCAGCCGAAAGACATCTACTGTTGGACATAGGCCTCCCCAAGTGTCGCCAACGTGTGAACGAACGGTCCTGTGTGTTACATCTAGCTGAAGCGCCATACATGTAACATGCATAACATGTAAACAAAATCCAAAATCCATACTTCAACTTGAAACCTCTAAACCTTGACCATCTCAGTCTTCGCCCGCTCGGTATGTTCCGCGCGTGTCTCGTTCACACCTGAATCGTGCGCATAGCTCCATCCCTCTCTAACACAGCGCTGTCTCACTCGTGTACTGACACCATCCCGTCACGCCACTCGGGATAATCGTCTGAAGAAAACACCTTACGTTTATCTTCGAGTAAGTTCCGCGGTGCAATCAATTTGAATTGTTTATAAATACATTTTATTTTTGTTTTTTGGACTTTGTTTCGAATATTAAGACAGCTGATTTTTACATTGAGGTAAAATTCTACCATATAGCTAAACTTTTTTTTATTGTGGGAAGTCATCAAAAAAGAAGTTATTTAGGTGGAGCGAGAGGGCGTGTCTGACTTTTACTGATTATATTCAACTGTGTTCCTTCATTTGCTCTTTGCATTCCAGTGCAAAAGTAACTCTTTAGAACTATCCCACTGCCGTAGCAAGTTTCTATCTCTATGTGAAAATGTTAAGGCAGCTACTAACCACTTAAAATCTCAAATTATTTTCTCTGCTCTTAATCCTCATAGCTATTTAAATCCTTAAATCTTTTTGCTAAGCCACACGCTCAATAAATTATAATGATTATGCAATAGTAATAAAAAGTTATAACAAGACAAGCTACCAATTAAATCCTGTCAAACTAGTACAGGAAGCTCATTAAGACGCAGATAAAAAACGTCAATACATTACTAAAGCGTGTAGGTAGGTATGTATCATTTGTAGTAACTTAGCACTTCGACGCGGCTTTGCTCTACTTTCCTAACTCGTATAAACGTGTACTTATATAAAATTGGCCTTGGGGGCCGGAAAAACTTATTTGATGATTCCCTCCCTTCCCAAAAAATAGGATAAGTTCAACTCTTTGAAGCCTGAGATGGCAGAAAAGTGGCTAAAAACTATTTAATCTATCCTGCAATAGGACCGTAAATAATAACTGATATTTACTTTGCAAATACCTACTTAAGTTTTTAAAAAACTCAACACACGTTATTTTTTTCGTGGATTTAAACTAGTTGGTGTTTCCTAGTTGACTCCTCTGAGAAGAAACTCCGAAACAAACTCAGGGGTCACAATTTTTTTTAAAGTCCATACAACAAACATGTAATGGTGAAAATGGAATACAGGCTCATATTGAAAAGAGATCTACGAGTATTAATATTGTCGATAAACTACATCGAACATCGATACTTCAAAATGCAAAAAAGCCAAAATATTCACACCATTTTAATACTTTTCAATATTTAAAAACTAATCTCATATCCTGTAAAACAGTTTCGAAGTGATGGCTACAGTAACGTTCTTGTTTATTATAGCGAAGGCAACGCTCCTGGGCCGTCCCGGACAGAAATAAGAGAAAAAAACGTGGTATTTCTGTAGAAAACGACTCGACCGATTGCCTCGTTGAGACTTCAATCGATACCTTCTCGAACGATCGCCGTATTTGTATCGATTCTTATAAGTATAACCGATTTTATATTGCACGTTCTTATTTCGAAAATTTGTTTGGTGCATAAAAATAATTTTGTAAAGGCGACTTGGTTATTATCGAGTTATATTTTGAAGTGTTTTTATTATACGTGTATGGTATGATAATGTCACAGTATGTGGTGTGCAAGGTATATATTATGTATAAGTTCATAGTCATGTAACCGCACTAATATTATAAAACTCCACTCTGCCCAAGGGCGGGATTTTTCATTGGATGCTTTTACCTACCATAAAAAAAGCCCAAAGTTTATAGATATATTTCTTACTCTGTCAAACTCAAACGGATTTGTGTTAAATTTTAATTTGACACTTGACACAGGCAGACCATGACCTAGAATACCAAATGGGATATTTTTTTATCCTGTTCTCTTTGGATTATTGTGTGTCTGTCACGTTCTCACGGTAGAAACTTGGCACACTGAACTATTTTATGTTCTAAAACATGACCTATTCTTGGATATATACATAGTACTTTTCGTGTCGGTAGAAAGTTTATTTCCGGATAAAATAGCACTTTTTCCACGAGTAGAAGCTTACTAGCTTCTCTATTATGTACTTTTAATGTACGTACAGCTAAAAAGCGGTATTCCCTGCCGGAGTCTATGTTTTCTGATAGCTACAACTTAGAGGGCTTTAAGTCAAGAGGGAATAGATTTCTTCTAGACAAGCGTTTTTTATCATTGACCATTTCCTCGCTTACCACCAGGAGAGAGAGGTGAGATTGCGGCAAACGCGAGCCTATCAATAATAAAACAGATAGACAGACAACAAAATGATCCATAAAAATAATACGGAACCATAAAAATAATATCATGTACACTCAGCACAAGTATAGGTTACTCAACTTGTCGCAAAAGCACACATTCGGCGTTCAAAGGCACCAAAGCTTTTCTATGTGACTATTTACTTGCGAAGAAATTAATATTCAACAGCTAAGTCAACGCTTGCATAAACACGATTTTACATACCTACCACGCCACGGCAAAATATTCCAAGTTTAGTTGGATGTAACACGTACGACACTACCCAAACAAAAAAAGGCACAACCGATCGTTTTATAGAAAATTTATTACCTTTATAGTCAGAAAAACAAGTGTATCTATTTTTTTTTTGAGAGATTTCACTCGAAAGACGTCTACTGTTGACATAGGCTTCCCTCAAGTGTCGACCGTAACTGTGCGTCTCGCATCCCTCGAATTACTGCGACCCTCACCAGGTCATCGCTCCACCTGTTCCCCTAGCCCTTCCAACGCTGCATCTTCCGGTACGTGATCGACACTCCAGAACCTTTCATCCTCATCGACCATCTGTCGCTGACTGCCATAGAGAAAACTCAAGTTTCACTGAAGAATGTTAAATCGGAAATTACATTTCAGAGCTTTAGATATATATGTTACGTAAAAGACGAGACCAGGGAAGGAGGTGATGTAATTTTAGGGCACCCTGACACGGACAGGTTAGGTTAGGGTTATTTTTTTTATCAACACCTGACAATAAAAGCCTTACTTTAAACCGTATTCTATACATTGCCTAGGTATCGTATAGAATATCGGATTATATATGTAGATTGCCTTTAACATATTACATCATTTATAACATAGACAATTGGATCTATTTTTCCGTTTGATATTTTGATCAGATACGCCCTTTTTACTTTTTGTGGTAGAACATGTTTGTTATGGTCAACAAACCGTGGCCCATCCGAGTTAGATGAACAACAGCCATTATAACAATTTAGAAGATTATATCGTGTCGACGGACCGATCAGTCAAAGAGTTAATCACCGTGCCGAAAAACTATGCGGTGGAATTAAGCGGTGAGCACACGACTGTTGTTAAGAGCTTGCGTAGGCGCAACAGCTTGAATGTACAGTCACGGAAACGGATTGTTCAGCTGTGTTTTTGATAGGCTCGAGTTTGGTCAGAATCTTACCTGATGGGGTAGACAATCTGCGGCATGGTTTGAATGAAATGCAGAGGTCAAATAAAGGAACATGGATACGTTTTAGGCAATAAAAGTCTGACGCTCGCTTTCGCTGTATGGATCCAGAGCAAGAGAAATTATTTGATGATGTTCCACCCCTTTGCATAAAAGAAGAAAGAAAGAAAGAAAAACAGTTTATTTACACAGAATGACGCAACTAAAAACTAGACAAACGGAACAACAACATTTTAACGGAAAGATATGCGTCACATCCGTAAAAGTTACCAGTCCACAAAAATCTTGACTTAAAGACCTTCAGGTTGTTTTTATTTAGTTAAACATTTGTAAGGATATAAATATTTTTTAAATCTTTCTAATTAAGATTAAATAAGTTATAACTTTCATTAAACAAAAACTTAGAGGGAAAAAAATACATAGCAAAGGAAGTACTCTCCTATCGTTTTGTGCCACCGGTAAATTAAAAAAAAAAATACCGGTGGCACATCGCCAAAAATAACACACTTCAAAAATAACCATTTGAATAGCACTAATAAAGCATGACAGCTGTGTTTCAGTAACTTGGCAGTCAATTTGCTAAATCTTCCGTTTCCCTCAGTGTACATCAACTCGTATGGAACTGGCCTATTTCGACTTTCAGAATTACTTGGTACATGAGACAATTTTGTATTTCACTCGTCATAGATGACTCAGAAACAGTTAGAGTAGTAATAAATAGAGTGTAGAGGCCAGTAAAGAGCATCTGTCGAAATAATCTGCGATGTAAAGTCAGTTCTTGTATTATTTATGATGTTAGTGAACAGTGATGAATGAGGCCTACTGTGCGAATGCTCGCATCTTGTTTCTGTCCTACTTTAGTGTATTAGTAAACTCCTTAAGATTATAGTCTCAATATTTTATGAATTGATAATTTCGAATAAAATAAAACACAATATTATTCTTGTTTAAGTACTTTATTTGTTATTAAAAAGTCTCTATAAAAATAATTTTAAAACTTTTTAATCTATCAGTGTTTTCCTAGAATCTACAATTTTACTAGATTGATTGTAAATTATTGTAAACCTACGTATTATACTTGTTCGGATTGGATTTGAATGAAATTTGACATACCGTTAGTCTAAGACCTGGATGTGGATATTGAAAATTTTTATGTAGGTAGTAGATATGTTTTTTCTTTAATCTTCATAGACTCGCGCTTGGCCACTATCTCATCTGATTGAAAGCGACAACGTGGACGACGATGGAGCACGCTTGCCAAGAAGTAACCTATTCACTTTTGATTTAAAGATCCCAGGATGTAGCTATCAGGAAACACAAGCTCCGGCAGGGAATTCCACTCCTTAGCTGCTCACAATAAATGTGCGCAATGTGCAGAAATTAGTCCGATAGAAACTCGCGTCTATGGGGGTTAACGAGATTTCAGAGCGAGCTGGAAACTTCTCCAATCAGTGGTTGAAAAGTAAAGTCAAAATAAATTCTACTTGAACAGCTATTTGAAAGCAGCACGCGCAGACGCAGTCTCCTAACAGCCCACGTGTAATCGGCTTTAGTATGCCGTAATAGTTTCGAACGAGATGTGTACGCTCACGGCATTAAAAAGCTCTTTGAAATATCCGTCCATGCCACTATAAAACTAGCCCAGTCATCCACCGACGAAAGGAATCGTCTGTCATTCAATTCGGTACTTTAAAAACCTTAAATCTTGTATTCTTGTTATTATAGATGAATTTACTAAAGCACATGAAGTGCCTGACAGGGCCCTCGTTAAATAACCTTTGATTGGAATTGAAATTGCTTTCTGAACGCTATTTGGGGAATTAAGCAATTTGGTTGTTAAAGAACTCGATTTGAATGCTTTGTGTGCTGTAAATAATGTTAATCTAATAAATTAAGCGTGGAAATATAAAATGGATATTGTTTTTCTTTCATAACAGCTTCCTTTATGTTGCCACGTTTGATTTCATTCATCAAAATTGTTCTATAATTTGACTTTGGTTGCGTAAACAAAATATTTTAACCGGTGTATCAATCATCTCATAATTATCTTGTTTTCATCTAATTTAGTTATTCGGTAATTATATTCGCTTCCTTGATAGCTGATTAACGACGGATATCCTGCTGTCAACGACTTTATTTGACAACATTTTGGCGACTTCTTTGAAGTCGGCAATAAAACTGACAAATTAAAATATTATAGAATTTTAATTTAATTGGTATTTGAAAACTGTATTCACTAATGAAAGTTTTAAAGGTCGTTTTGTATGACGGTCTATTTGAAAGAAAGAAAGAAAGAAAGAAAATCGTTTATTCGACCTCTCACATACAGTAAACATATTTCGAATAAGGACGCCGTTAAGAATATTTACGATAGGTGCGTAAAAAATGTGTAATTGCTCGGAAATTTTCCTTTCAGCATGTGCTTCATTATATATTTCTTGACAGGATCATGTATCATGTTAGAAAATTAGCTATTTTATGATGGAACAGCTGAGATCACATGTCTACTTGGGCGCAGGAAGCACTATCAATCTCCAACTTAATTATAAACTGAAGGCTTGTTAAGAAAATTGTTCAGCGCCGACCGCTGTGGCCTGATGATTGAACTTTAATTATTTGCTGTAAAACATGATTGAAAAAGTAATTGTTTATTGGAGTAGTAGATTGGATTCACAAGTGATAATAAACAGCTCTTTCACTGGTAGAGTCGTGTGGGGTCAATTATTTTAACAAGAAGTTGCATATCACACATTTTTTGTGAGGGTCACCATATCACCTCTTTTACGTTGGGTAGAGCGGGAGGGTGTGTCAGATTTTTGCCGATTAAAACCCACCCATCTCTCACCTCACCTCATCTTGCCCTTTGTGACTGCCCCTCAATGACTTCTGCCCCTTGTTGACTCTTTCGAAGCATCCTGCAGCCCTGTCTATCACACCTCCATTTACACCATCTCAATTTTTTGCAGACTTATAGCCCTTTTGTATCTATTAGTTCTTTCTTTATTACGCATTGCACTAATAAGGCCCTCAAACTCGAATATCGATTCCGCTTGTTATTCCGTTTATCAGAAGTAGGTACCAACTCGTATAGGGCTGCTATTTATAAAATCTTGCAACCTATAAAATCTATGACAATTTAAAAAATAGGTGCATTGGATTTGTATGTGATTTGAATGTACCTACTTGGATTTCGTCGCTGGGCTGTTTTCTTAGAGAATAGCACATCTGGACGGATAGCAACCCTGTACTCATATAAAGTTCTGGTCGCCAATCAGCGCAACTTGGTAAAAGAAAGAAAATGTAAATGCGAGTGTTTTGTATGCGCAGAGCCTGTTTCGTTAACCGCGCTCACTGCCCATTATGTAAATATTAGGCTGTCATGAGGAGACGTGGAACATACGAGTTACGAGGGACGGACAGTATTTATGGTATAGATTGGATCTTGGCGGTAAAGTGCATCGTTGTGCTGTGAACATTGCTTTCTTGTAGGCACTCTAGGAAAATTAAAAACATAGTTAATTTAACTTAAATTAACAAGTTGTTTGTCCCTCATCTGGTATCACCATCCCAGATAGAGAGTGATTACAATACGCAGCATACAAGTTGACCCATAATTGACATTGAATGCGCTGCGCGTAACCATAGCAATGACGGCTATATACATATTTGGTTCAACTTATTTGCCGCATACTATACAGAGGTGGTGGCGCTCAAAAGAGGTATAAGCATGAGCATCATTCCCCTTTTTAACCGACTACAAAAAAAAGTAGGAGGTTCTTAATTCCGTTGCATATTTTAATGTTTATCACCGCAGAACTTGTCATATATGAATGAACATATTCAGAAATTAATTGGTTTTGAAATGTACTCTGGCTATGAATTACCATCAAACTGATGTAATGATGAAGCTGGGAGGTAGGCACGGGAAATTCGTAATTAAAAGAATGTGAATAATCATACCACGGAAATTTTATAAGTATAAATAATCTCATGTCGTGTTTGTTATCGATTTTTTCTGAAACAGCTGGGCCGATTTTTATCAAATTTTATGTGTATATTTGGTACATCTGAGAATAAGTTGTTAAGTACCGGGTAAAATGGGTTGAATAGAAACAAAACTTTAAAGGATATTTTCACGATATTTGAATATTATTTTCCTATATCAATTTATCAATAAATTTTTCTTCTAAAAAGTCCGTGCTTTGTTAGGAGCCGATAATATGGTATCAAAGTAAAAAACCAAACCAAAGTTCTATTTCTATTCACCCCTGCGTTTCTATTCACCCCGTTTTACGTTATTTATCATCCTCCTAGCCCCACTCTCCACTTTTTTACAATTTATATAGCAGAACAACGTTGCTGAAGATTTTCCAAAATGGATTAAAATCAGTCCTATATACTCCAATTTCACCATTTGCCGAGAATAACAGGGTGTGTACAATTATGACCGAGGTAAATCAATCCACTCAAGCTGTAATTCACCCCACCAACCTCACCAACTCCACATCCGCTTGCAACTTACATCATGAAGGTAATTTCGACTTGCTAGACTTGCGAACAAGATTACTCGTCATGCTAACAAGGTATTATGCACTGGCCAGTGGCGTAGCTACCGAAGGGCTCGGCGGGGCAGTCCCCGGGGCCCTCAAGCTCGGGGCCCCCAAAACCTGATTAACAAACCTCTTATTGAACTAATAAGAATTTTTCCCACCTTCGAGATTGCAACACTACTTTCAATTTCAACATCTCCTCAAAAATTTACTACTACTTATTCTTGTTAACTGTGAAAGCTTATAATTAGGAATTTAGTTATTTATTAGTGTAGTCATAATGTTATTAGTCTGTAAACTTTTTTAAAATGTGAAAAATAATAATTTACAGGCGACTCGTTTTAGGCCCGTATTACAGAACTACAATCAAGCCTTACTTAAAACTAGTCTCAGTTGGAGTTTTAATTTTAGAACTTAATTTGAGCAGAGAAACTACAATCAATAATCACCTGAGCAATGTCACTTTAAAATGTCATTTTTTACGTATTTTAGAACAGTGCTTGAGGCTTGACTGAGCTCCACTCAATGTGTCCTTATTTTAAAATGACAATCAGCTCAGAATCACTGCTTGAGGCGAGATTTGATCTTTGTTTTCGCAAGTGTAGTCGAGACCACGCTTGAGCATAGATTCGCATGATTTTTTTTGAGGATTTGGAGTGAATAGAGTACCTACCTAATCAAAATGGATATATATTTGCTGAAGTAGATTATCAATCAACCGTTTAACTTACGTGTTCCTCTGAGATATTTACGAGATACGCAGGACCCTTATAATTTTGAAAATTTTAAGGAGAAGTACCTACAGGTTTTCAAAAGATGTCGTGAAACATTAAATTTTACTGATGATTGACCACGATTTAAGAAAACCACATAACCGTGGGCATCGGGTAGCCCCAGAATTGCAAATTCTTATGTGTTTACGATTTTTTAACTTGGTAACTGAGACCTTCTTATTTTCCTTCTTATTTTTTTATTTTTATTCTTCGCTCAAGCAGTAATCGGTTGAACGCAGTTTAAGTAGTACTTGAGTAAGGTTCTGTAATACGGGCCTTAGTCAGTAAAAGTCTGACACTCCGTCCCGCCTCACAAAGCAGGAGAAGTTATTTCATGATTTCCCACGAAAAATAGGGGCTCTAATTTTTTCTTTACTCCAAGACCGTCACTCACCTAGCTACGCCACTGATATTATGCCCCCGTTCTCTTGCGAGGCGTGCTTGCAATTTGCCATCGTAAAACAAACTTAATTAGCCGACACAGCCATAAACGTCTTGTCAAGTTGTCGTTGCCTAACAAGAGCCACGATTGGTCGCCATCTTGCTGTACGAGCAATCAATCAATATTTATAAGAACGCATGAATTATACAGAAGGAAATGTTTAATAACAGCTTGTGTATTTGTTGTATGACTTGTACAGTTTTAGTTTTTTTTTTTTTTATCTATATGTATAAAAGAAAGTCGTGTTAGTTACACTATTTATAACTCAAGAACGGCTGAACCGATTTGGTTGTAAATTGGTGGGAAGGTAGCTTAGAACCAGGAGGAGGACATAGGATACATTTTAGTCCGTTAAACAAAAAAAAATTAACGGGGTAAAAACCTGCTCATTTATTGGTATAGGGTAGAGTAGGGTAGAGCGGGAAAAAGCTAGTACGTAGATAACTAAACTAGTGCTTGACTGCGATCCCACCTGATGGTAAGCACTGTAGGGGCCCAACAGGGCCGAAGCCTACTGGGGTCAAAGGGTATGTGAAAATGGCACCCGGGGCCCTGGGACCAAGGCGAAGAATGGAACGGGGTAGGTTTTTAGTCAGTAAGAGTCTGACACTACTTCCCGCTCCACCCAAGGGCGGGATTTGTCATTGGATGATTTTACCTACCGAAAAAAAAAAAAAAAACCTGATGGTAAGCAGAAATGCAATTGTTTAATTTTTCTTTTCGTCCTGTGCTCATTATAAAAGTAAATAAATACAAAGCCATCTGCTAGGACCTTTTTAGAATTGAGTTCTGTTGTTTGAAATAAAAGACAAATTTTCTATTATAATAGAATGATACGCAGTCTAGTTTTAAAACTGCAAAAATGTATGAAAGCTCAGCCCTGGAACGCAGACGGCACCTGAAGGTACACAGGTGATAAGTCAATAGTAGTGACAGTTCTTCTGGACAAGTTATTTGACGATTTCCCAACACAAAAAGGCAGTTCTTTCCAAAGAGAATAGAACTTTAGATGTCGCAAAATCTAATTTATGTATTTTTTTTTCAAGTGGTTATTTTATTTAAATTCTCCATTTTTATTATAACCAAATAACAACACAGTATGGCCGACGGATCTTGACGCGTCTGAAGTTAGGCACTGCGAAATTTAGCGCTTGTGCACTCGTAAAAAAATAAATGTTTTGAAAAAATAAATGCCAATAGCTGTTGTTATTGCTGTTAACAGCTGTTATAGGCATTTATTTGGCGCGCTTAATTTGAGTGCTAAAGTTCGCAGAGCCTAACTTCAGACGCGCCAAGATCCGTCGGCCGTACTGTACACAAGAAATTAAAATATTAACTAATTGTACTAAACCTAACTACGTTGGTACGAATATAGGTTACCGGCAATCTGTATAATTCACAATACCGAATGCGCAGCCGGTAATGAATCAGAATCAGAATCAGAATAACGGATTATACAGATTACTGGTAAAAAACAAAATACATTATTTGTTCTTTGATGATGAACCTATAGGTTTGTACAAAATTTTCCTTGATCTACAGAATGATACTGAAAGTGATAAAAACTTGAGTTATCTGACCTTTTCCATAAAATACGTTGGCGTAATAATTAGTAGTAGGTACCTAATGAACGTATAAACTGAGGGAAGCAAATTAAACCTAATTAATGGCACTAATAACAAGATAACACGCTTTACACCCCTGCCATTCACGACAGGCGAATCAATTCATACTTAATACCATTTGGCAACGGCTAACTACATGCCAATTTACCTGAATACAAGCAAAAAAAGCCTTTAACACATAAAAATAAAGTTTAAACTTGTGTAACATAAATATTGCCTTATTTGAATTGCCCCGCACATTGTATAAAATGTTCCATCATTTATTTTCCTTTCGAAAAACATCAATCATATGCGATCTCAACACTTGATCGAATATCCATTCCACATCATGACACGACCAGTGTAATTAGGCCTCTTGGAGGTCATTAATCTCCTTCACTGACACCCAGTTATTCGTGCAAGGAGGGTCGAAGTAAACTTGTCAGATGGTTATGGTGGTGCGTTCAACTCTTGCGGCCATATTTAGCCACCTGCTGTGAACTTGTTTGCCATTTTGGGCTGTTGAGTATGGAGTTCAAAGGTTCTCACACGCTGGAGCCTTATGTAGCGTCCATTAGCCTGGTCTTAAAGTCAGTATCTTCATACGATCTACGTCAAATGTTAGGGCTTCTTCTAAATAAGGCGTAACGATGCACATTCTTAGACAAATCCACACAGTTAGGACAATAATATTGTATATCAGCCAACAGTTTCAGAAATAGCTTTTCATTTTGTAGCACCGCGCTTGCATAACTTCAGGAACCTAACGGTGTTTACGTCAGCAGCTCATATTTATCCTTATAAATAGGCTCATAATACATTTGAATCTCATTAATATCATATACATATCTCTGTCAGAGGCGCAACAGAAATAGTGCATCCTGTTTCGTGCGCGCGCAGACGATGGGCTGCGCCGACTTGCGCCTGAGTGTCGAGCGCTCGAATCGGACGGATAATCGATTTTACGAGCTCCCGAAATAAACCGAGTCCCTTCGGCACAACATGCATCATCGACGGTCACATTCTGCAGCCAGCTTGTGTTGTTCTTTTACTGAAGGGAAATGTATGACTGGCCGTCCATATGTTGTTTGAGAAACATGCGTAAGCGCACTGATTCTAAATACGAATTATGCTTCAATTGTAAGGGCTCGCTTCACAAATACACACAGTTGGGTAGTTGTGGATCGAAGTGTTAACGCTAAGCAAATTAAAAACAGTTTTAGTTCAATTTTATTCGAAGTTGATAGAGACTGAATTATGAGTTATAACATGTACAGTCACGAGCAATAAGATTTATACGTTGTTACATGTTCTATCCATGATGTATATCTGTGTACATACAAAAATTGGTTCTAAATTAACTATTTAATGGTTAGGTAATGAGGAACCATTTGTCATACAATTATTTCTTGAGTAACAGAAGTTAAAAGAGATTGAAAATGTAACAGAGTATATGCACACCGTTAAATTTTGGTCGTTTTAATCCCGTGGAGGGTCGATTCGGTACATGAAACACTATCGATTTGTATAGATAAAATTAAAAAATAAAATACTTTTTTCTAAAAGTTGAGGTAATTACGCATGTACGAAATTATTTTTTTTAAGTAAACGAGTCAATGACCTTGTAGGTAGTTGTCGGTCGTTGCGTATTATTCATTGGCCTCGTTCAGCTGACGTTTACTTAAAGAAATTAATTTTATTCGAGTTTAAAAAAAAGTAGGTACTTTATTTTTTAATTTTCTCTTTGCAAATCGATAGTGTTTCATGTACCGTATCGACCCTCCGCGGGATTAAAACGACAAAAATTTAACGGTATATGTCGTATTGCTTGTGACTGTAACTACTTAAGTTTAGCTACAAATCTTGTAATGATTTGTGGTGCAAGCAGTTAATCATAAACGTATATATTAGCTCAGCTATTTAACATGACATCACTATTCAACCAGTTCGTATAATCAAGAATTCGATCAAAGTATCTGACGCCTTTTATGACCAAATGATCTATCTACAGAACGAGTAACGTGGGCGATTTCATTCAAAGCAACGCAATTTAAAACCTAAATAGGTAAACTAAGTGTTTCAATACTATCCAAATGATAGAAAACGGTATTGTAGCAGAATAGCGTCCCGTCTATGGCAATAAATGGGTCCGTTCACCCAAATAGTGCCGTGGGTGTTGTATTTTATTGTTACGAGCGGGTTAACGAGCGTCGGGCACTCTGCCATGCGCCCGCGCCGAGGGCTTTAGCGGGGAACTTCGAACTTTACAAGACGGACTTACCCGTGGGTATGCCTGCGTCTAATTCACAGATACGCCTGACCTCAATACGATCGGTAGAGTATTCTTCTGCATCTGTTTTGTTTTCTTTATTTTCCCTATTCTTCTTTATTGTAGGTCGGTTCTATGTATTTAATTTGTTTTTTTTTGTACCTATCAGATCATAATTATAATAAATAAAATAGTTTGTTTGGAAATAACTCAAATTTTAGCTAATGCGTTTACGAAGACGAGTTTTTGGGCATAGAAATAGATTGAAGCATTTTTCTAAATAATATAAAAACATACATTTCCTCATGCAGAGCGCTTTTGTGTGATGGTTTCTGATCACTATAGTGGAGGATTCTTGAGGACTGGTGAAGACAGAACTTCGAGTATTTAATTTACATAAATAGGTACTAAATACGATTGCATCACTGCTTACCATCAGGTGGGATTGCAGTCAAGCACTAGTTTATAACAAATAAAAAAATACCAAATTATTTGGTTCATAATTTTTACTCAACACATTAGACAAACATGGAGCCGACTCCTATCTTAGTTTTTTAAAGCATAATTTATACAGTTACTGTCTGTCAATCATATAGCCATTTGTCGTAGTTGCACTTGTAAACCCGAGGTGTCTCGCACTGGCAACACCGACATAATATGTCATGTCGACATTTACGACTACCCGACATTTTGAAATAAGAATACTAATGTAATGGCCGCATGTGTGGCCTCGTAAATATGCCAGTATGTGCACACTCCAGAAAGTTATTAAATATCCCATTACTAATTATTTTATGGTGAAACGTGTGCTTTTTGCAGAATATTTTTTGCCTCAGAATTATATTCTGATTGCTCTGTACCTATCATTTCATTTTCATTCACTAAATTGTAGAATTAAAAATTCTTTTGTTTATTATAATTATGAAGAGTCGTAGCGTGAAAAACACTGCCTTTACATATAAACTGAAAACAACGTTCTAAAGAATAGAGCTTTAGAAAACTTTGTAAGCTACTCGTAGCTAAGTGTAGAATATTTGGTATAACGACACAATCTAAAAAACAGCAGTAAATTAACACCTGTTAAAAACACCACCATTTACCGCTAAAGATATACCCAGGTGCATTTCAGAAATCCAATCAAATAAAATGTCTATTACAATATGCAGTTATTTCACTCGCATAAACATACAGTAAAGTACGCATTAATAATATTGACGTAACAATTAACTTTACGGACACTTTCGAAGCACCAAGCATGGCACATCACATTACTTCACTACAATACATATTCATGAACATCATAACACTATAAATATAGCATCGATTCTCGCTCTTGTCAAATAAATATATTTCTTTACGGCGTGAAACCAATCGTTGTGGAGATAGCGTTATCGTTTAATGGCCACTTGAGCCACAAGTCCACAACACGACGCCACATGAACACAAAAAGAAATAAAAAATGTTCTTAAAAGCGTCGGTCCGTTCGCGACTGTAATAACATTTGCATTTCCTTGCGCTTGCGCCGCGCGCAGTCCGCATTGAAGCGTCTTGTCTTGCTCGCCTCCACGTCGAGCGCGCGATAGATCCCAATGCTTTATTGAGCCATAAATCGCACTCCAAGTACTTTGTACTAATATGCTAAAAGGTTTTTGTTTTATTGCGATACTGATTGACTGTCATAACATTTACAAATTCGATTACTTCAAAAGTAGTAAATTCAGTTTCAACGCTTGTCGTATGATGTTTTAAACTCAACTTTTATGAGCGTTTAAACTTCTAAAACCGTTGCATGGTGTGCTCGGTAAGTACTTGAAAGAAATGAGCCTAATTATCACAATGCAAATCGTACAAACATTAGTAAAATGTTAGCCAACATGTGCCGGCGGCGGAGGCCGGATCAAACATACGAGCAAGCGAACAAACACCTCTGTTTGGACTATCGCCACTTTCGGTTCTGTACAAATAGGGCCCGTTGTTTGTTCAAGTGCCAGTGACACGCCACTGCGGAGATCGTAGTCCAGCCTAAGAATGACTCTAAGAACCCTTTGAGTCCCTCTTTTCAGAGTTATCTTGGAATGAGCAAGAAGGGACGGAGAGGGTCTTGTTACAGTGGTGGCGGTTCAAAAAAGGCGACACCTTTCTCGGCCATAGTGGGAAGGATTTACCTGTCAGATGTTTTAACGAGCTAAGTAAGGGTTGACAAAGGCTATAATTTACTCGAGGCGAAGTCCAACAAGAGCGTTTACGAGGCTTCGGGAAACACGAGATCCCAGCAGTGCAACAGGTCGAAAATAAAACTAGGAACTCCGGCAAGCAGGGCTCGGAAATTAACGATTTATCGACCAGTGGCGGAGATCGTAAAATTTAAATTTATAAATAGAAAAAGATGAAAACAAAGACTCTTTTTATGATAGTATAACGAGTCCCAACTCTCAGCGGCATCAAATTACACTGTCATCTTGATTACAACCACTTTTTTGTTGACATCAGCGGCCCAACTAGTCTGGTGTAAAATTACACTGTTGCTGCATATAGAATAGATCAGATTACTTACTTTTTTTTTTAATAACGAGGTAAGCGAACTTAGATATAAAAATTCTTCGCAAAAATCTTTCGCACGCTAAATCCACTAAATTGGTGTCAGGTTCTAATTGCCCTTTTCGTGTGAATAATTTGTGTTATTTACAAATTGGTCACACATAAAATAAACAGGTTTACGTATTCTTCGGCAAACGTAACTTGTTTTCCCAAATATTTTCTTAATAACGCACATAATTGCACTTCTATCGGCTCTATCTCGTGCAAAAGATAAAGACGTTGGAATATTCCCTATTATCAAGTCAGTTACATTGAATACCACAGTATCAAGCATCAGCACTGCGACAGAAGAGTGAATAGGTTACTTCTAGGCAAGCAAGCTCCATCGTCGACCACATCATCTTTTACCATCGGGTGGGGGGTCAAACGCGAAACTATCCATAATAAAAAAAAATATCCCATGCTGTTCCAATATTACTATATATTCATAAACAGATCATTGTAATAATAAGTTCATTAGTTATATTATTGATCCGAGACCTTAAGGTGTTTTTTTTTTTAATATTGCAGCATATGCTTATGCCCTTTTAGATTTCGATTCACTCATGTCTTTTTTAAATTTTGGTATTATCATGGTATTTTTATATTTTATTTTAGTTAGTTTATCATAATAACTATTAGTTACGAGACACGAATAAACGATTTTGTTTACTTAGGACATTTCCAAATGGTTGAGCATTTTTGAGAAAATGAGAATAAAAAGTAATAACTCGGCGCCGGTATAAATATGAATAAACGTAGACATGCGAAATATGGAACTGAATTCGAATTATAGATTTGGTTCTGAGATCTATATCTATATATCTCAGAACCGAATCCGAGACGAATTATAAGATTTATAAAAATACTAGCGAATACAAGGTACGGGAAAAAAGAAAAACCATTTTGTTTACCTATTTGTTGGATAAGAGAAACATTGTATTTTTTAATGCATTATTTTAATGGTTTAAATCTATCTTCGCCATATTGCCTTTCTAATGTAACTTGTTTGGGGCACATCGGTCGAATGGTTCAAAGTCTATACTAGACAAAGGCATAAACCATTTTTATGCTTTATTTATTTTGAAGACTGCGAAAGACAAAACATTTTTCAAAACCCAAAAGAAAAGCTATTGCACTATGTATATCAACAGCAAAAACGACTTAGGTAGTGTTACAATTTAATCGACCCATAGACACACAGTCTAGACCAAGTCGTTGTAAAAAGTTGTTGACATCGTAAAAATAAACTAACATAACACGAAAAATACGAGTAGGATAGTCAATATCGCAAAATATTGATAAGCTATCTAACACGATCTATATTTTACAAGCGGTCTCGTCATCACACTAGCCGCTAAATATGTATAATCTTGATGGTAATTCCTCTGTTCAGGGGCGTAGCTACAGCCGTATGTGCCGTATAAATTATACGGGGCCCCCGCGCAACAGGTGCCCCGATGTGAGCAAAAATTCGCAACATGTTATTCACAACCGAATCGTAGGTTTGACCAAGCATTTGTAAAAAAGTACTATTTTTTTTTTTACGTCCCATCAAAAGTCCCACAGGGGCCCGTGGGGCTTTAGATACGGGGCCTCTGTGGGACTAGCTACGCCACTGCCTCTGTTATCTTAGGCCTCCGTACTTCGATTATTGGAAGACACCTGCTCAATACAGCTGTTTATTAGACCTTGCCCATTGACTGTTTAATTATCTTAATTACTTGGCGAACTGTCATTAATCTCGCTTAGTTGGTTCTGGACTTTTTAGTTCACGTTTTATGTTAGTTTTAATTGTTGTTTTTTCGTGAAAACTTAGGGTCGCACTATGTCCCACTTATTTCATGACTCATTAATTTTGACATTGTAGGTTTTCTACCTAGGTTTTTTAAGATAGGAATTCATTCAATGATTTCTCCTGCTCTAGGTCGGAGCAGGAGGGCGTGTCAGACTTTTCCTGACTAAAACCACATTTTTGTTCTTATTTGCCTTGCGTTCCAGGACCCTGGATTTCCCTTCCGGGTTTCCCTTTCGGCCTTTTATGACCTCAGTGGGCTTCCGACCTATTATAAATTTTTAAAGTTTTTTTTCCTATTTTTTTTTTAACCAGTAAAATTGGTCAAGTCGTTTTTGAGTCTTAACGAGAGAAGCGAACATACCTAATTGATCTTTATATCGAAGAAGATTATTACATGGGGTCTATGTAACTCATTTCCTTCATCCATGATAATAGTTTATTCTTCCTCACTTTCCTCACTCACCAATGAGTTTGAAAAAGAACCACAAACCTCATCATTTCATTAAGCCATATCCAACTAACGGTATCAAACCTTAGCAACCTGTCTTGGCTCATCTTGTTTATCTTGCATGTGCATTACGAGTATTACGACATGTGAACTCCAAACCTGCGCAAGCGCACGGGTCTCAGTAGCGCATTCACACGTACTAGTAGGTAGTTGTCAGATCTAGATCAACGGTAATGGCGAGCTACACGGTCGACTTGTATGCTGAACTGGCGCCAAGTGCGATGACCATCAATTTGTAGGTAGAATCCTAGATGGGGAAAATTTTGACCCAGTTATAGCAGTAGTTTATCTTTGATAACGTGAGATATTTTACTACAAAATGTCATAGGTCTGCGGATAATGTGACCTTCCTTTTTTAGGTGGGACTTCATCAAAGGAGTCCTACCGCCCGTGGGCCAAGCGAGAGGGAGTTTCGGTCTTTTACTGATTAAAACCCTCATGCTAACGCGGTAACTCTTTCGTACAATCCCGTAAGTGGACAATGTGGCGCACTGACTAGAAAAGTTACCATGGACGACTCCTCAACCATGAGGGACTTCAGGAACATAATTTGAAAAAAAAATATATCATAATTTTGTAGTTGTCAATTTTATAATTAAAATCACTAAAATAAATTTATTTTCTATTCCTTCTACGGCTTCAAATCGTAAATCAAATATAATGTATAGACAGAAAATTTTATCTTATTTAACTATAGGTATTCCAAGCCTGAAAGAAATGAATTTGTTTATTATTATTTATAAGCCTACATGTCTGATAAATTCTATAAATCCAGAAGTAGATAAAATCTGCCTATATAAAAAACTCTTAGAATCTTCCCTCCGTCCATGACACATCTTTTATATTCACATTATTTACTGATAGAGCGAGTGAGCTGAAATATACAACATCTGCTGTATGCAGGTTCGATCGTCTGTAGTTTCACATGACTTTCGGTGAAGTAACATTCTAGCCACAATCATTAACGTTCTGTTTCCACTTTTTCCAGGTGGGTGGTAGTGGCAGGAGCCTGGCGAGCGAGCGTGATGCGTCCCCCAACGCCTGCATCAGGCGCCCGCAACAACCGTCATTCGTCGCTGCTCCAGCTGGCAGCTTGGGGCGTCCCGGCAGCGTTAGCAGCCGCTGTACTTGTCACCAGAGACGTTGATGCTGATGAACTTACCGGTAAGATTCTTTGAACCCTCCTTTTATAACATTTCAGCCTATAAGTATTCTTTAATCTGTTCTACAACGTCCCACTGCAGGGTCACAAATACTCGTTCTAGAAGAGGGAATATCCGTAATCCATCACGCGAGATCAGTGCGGTGTTTTGGAGACAGTAGCGAATGTCTACTTCCAATGATTTCTTCAGTGATTGAATGCAACTAGAACAAAATGAAATGACAGCGTTTCTTACGTGTGTACAAAAGAGGAAGAGAAATATTCCAACGACGCCTCGAAATATTCTTCCTAATTCCAATATTAAAATTTCTGATTGCTGTTCTTGAATCATCATTTTTAGAATTTTGAGACTGTTTGCAAAAAAAGATAGGTATAAAAAATAGGAAATATTGTACGAAAATAAACACAGGGCCAATTAAAATTAATAAGGTATGAATACCTATCTTATTTTATCTAGTTGTAGGTCACTAACTTGTCGGAATGTCATCTCTTATTTCTGTCAAAGACATCCCTAGCAATGTTGATTGTAATTGACAGTTGGCGAACTAATTAATGAGACAACTCGGGCTTCTTAATATCAAATCAATTAGCCACAACTACGACTAATCAGTGAGCCTCATATTTCTCGAAAAAGTGACATTTATCTTTTTAAATACAACGTTCATTTGGCACCTCATTAAGATCAAGTTTACTTAAAGAACTTTAATTTACGATTTACAATTCTGATACACATACGACTTTTACACACCATCATTGGACCCGATCATATGTTTTTATAACACCTCGTTTCTCAGTAACTGGGTCTACCATCTATGGTAGTTGAGGACCGGTTCGATAGTTAGCGAGTGGATAGTTGATCGTAGATGCATGTTTGTTGCAGCAGAAGTCGGAATAATAAGTACATGTATCAGAAAAAGAAATGTCAAGAGAGCCAACGAACGCGAAGTCTATTGTAATTCATGCAGTTAAATTAGCTTTTTTTAACACTGAAGTACATAAAGGTGTACATATTTTTTTTTTATTTATTTACTTATCATATAAACAAAGAATACAGGATTATCTATATTAAAGAAAATAATTTAAAAATTTAATTTATTGTTAGTGTACCTACGAAGAGATATGCAAAATGGCGCCTACTACGAGTATAATTAACTTTTTCTAGAGGAAAGATACAGAGAGGATAACGTGTTTAGATATAGCTAATTAAATTTGCAATTTCTAAAATGGAGTTAAATATATAAATCTGTCACTTAAATATGATTATGCATATCGTGATCCTTTAAATTTTCTATTAATGAAAATAATTTAAAATTTAATTTATAGTTCGTATACCCACCTACCCACGAAGAGATATACAAAGTGGCGCCTACCATAATTAACTTTTTTTACAGAAAAGATACAGAGAGGGTAACTTGTCTAATAAGCCTGACCAAATCTCTATACCAATTCCTGTATAACCTGACCATACCGAATAAGTAGTCGCATCACATTTTGTTTTTCTCGTTGCTTGGCCATCTTTAAATGGTCATGTTAGAAGTTCAATGCTTCCAAAGGAGGCTGCACTATTATAGGTGATTCACCATATTGATATAGTTATTTATTGGTCTCCATATCCTCTGACTTTGATTGATCGAACTAGATCGTAAACCGTTTAAAATATAGATATGCGTTGTCTTTTGCTACATTTTTAACTTTGTGTGATATTTTTTGGTGGAAGAACGCATTGTAGTGCGTGTTTGTTTTATGTTAACGCGATCGATATGTTTATGTCGTTTGGTACTCCGATTTGTCCACTCCAAGCTCTTGACCAATCAGGGAGCCTAACACGTTAAACGTTTCGATCGCATTAACGTAAGAACAACTCACACTAGGCATACAGTAATCAAATATGAAAGCCCTAAAAACTGCAAAGGAAATTCGCCAGGCAGGAACAGCACACAATATGAATCTCAAAGTCCATTGTTTGTTTCTGAATCAATCAATAAGTCCTAATACACGTCCGTAGCGAAACAGCACAAATACAAGAAACGTTCCTGTTTTAATAGTCCTTTCTTGTTTGATTGGCGGCATTTTTCAAAGCGATTAAATCTGGTTCGAGTGCGCGGGAGCACGTATTCATGCTGTAATGGTATTGAGTGGTTTGTATGGAAGTACCGGCTCATTGTAATGTTGTTCGTGTGCTAAACGAGATTCTGACTCGGTTTGTGCTATTAGAGGATATGTGGAGATTACTGTATGACAATAAATAATGTGGACTTATCTACTAATAAGTAGACAAGTCCACTGGGACTCATTTAATTGCATTTGACGGCGAGCATAAGAACTTTTTTATTTACATTTATATTTGTTGTTTCCGAAGGGACAACTTTAGATTATGACAGTCAGGAAGCAGTCTCATAAATTCTTGTAAATATTATTTTTTATCTTTGAAAGAAACCGCGGCCTGCCCTATCTGCTGACCTAGAGACGGGTATTTCGTAAAGATACACGGTATCGGTATCAGTAAATCCTGAGATTTGTCGTCGAATCGTATGATGTGCCGCTATTTGGGGATCAACTATTAGACCGCGTTTTGTTAGAACTACATTGAGCACACGTGGGGCCACATACGCCGATCTGGGCGCGTCGGTCTCCATACATTTTATATGGCAACTAGACCTGTAGAACTACATTTAATTAGATATACGTCACGCGACGTGACTACGGAGAAATCAGGCGTGGCCTACGTGTGCGTCTGTCTAATGTAGTTACCGCTTTACTGGCGGCTTTTAACATCCAAAATGTTAAATATACACAGCGAATTGTATGTGTACCTATTGCTGGAAGCATTGAATTAAAAAAGAAACGGTCGTTGCGGTAACTTAAAAGACTAAAATACCGAATACTAAAACAGTAGCTTTAGATAGGGAAAATCTGTAAACAATGTAGCGACTGAAGCGACAGTAGAGCACATGAGTTATCAAAAAATCCTCTTATCATATAAGCCAGAGGTGATTAATTACAACGGACAAGCGAACTACACAAAAACACCGCAAGGCAATGATAACGTTGGTAAAAAGGAGGATTTTTTATCATTCCTAATCGGGTGGTCGGTAATGCTTGGATCGGAAAACTCGGCGTTTGTGGTTTCGCGTGATACAAAGCTGCGGTGCCGACAAAGACTGTCCTCTTTGAAAGTGGCGAGTCTATATGCGTAGCTCTATAGAGATTTACTGGGCGCTTCGCAAAGATAATCGTCTTTTCTGAAGGTTTGAATATAGTTGTGGTAGTTGGAGTTGGTAAATCAGGAGACTTTCAACAGATACCTAGTTTATTTATTATATAGGTATTTTATTGTACACTTCATAATGTAGACAGGATAAATAGCTAGTTTCTTCCAGGTTCAACAGCAAAATGGTTGCCTTTCCAAAACTTATTTTAAAATGTCACAAGTTGGACACCACCGAGACTAAGTACAATACAGGTCACGGCAGGTCATAGCGGGCATGAGACAACAGCGCACAGCTGGGTGCGGGAGTAAAACCACCCCTCCCTCAGTTGCCCGGATGACCCCGGTGATCGTGTGTTTGTGTGGACAACCAGGTAACATAACATAACTAGCTTTGGTATAACTTTGTGATTTTTAATGATACAGTTATGAAATTCTTTGTATGAAAATACTCGACACGTGTTTCGGGTTTCGCATATACTAAAAATAAGGTTGTATATAATTCTTCTGTATGTGTGTTTGTCACCAAACTTCTCTTAAACGGCTTGGCCGATTTGGATGAAATTTTGTGTGTATATTTGAGTAGGTCTCCGGATGTTTTGAAAATACAATTAGACCCAGTATTCCCCATACGATTCCTAAAAAGAATTACTGCGCAACCAATTGTTCTAAGTTCGGAGCAGTTAAATATTTCGGCCGTAAAACACCTTAATTTTCCTTAATTTGATATGTATCTATCTAATCAAAATTCTCTTTCTTCTGCAATATAGGTTACATAAGGAAGGGACTTAGCTACCCAATTACTAAAAACATCAACATTTCTAATAGGTATCACTATTCGAATTATTCCGTCCTCTTTACGGTTTCCGAGAACCGTTTTATCGATGAAAAAGAACAACGAGCCGATCATCACTTATCAAGCTGAATTATAGGGACATGTATTTAAAAATATTTTACTGGCTGTTTAAATAAACTTTTGGACATAAATCATTTAGTGCCGTCCGACTGTCGACTGTAATAAATTCGTGATCGGTAAAAACTGTACGGTTTATTATATCATGCTAATGACAACATCGTTATAGTCAGAGTGGAAACCTGTATGTTGAATATTTATTTTAAAAAGTCTGCTAAGTTCGAGTCGGACTCGCTCACGAAGGGTTCCGTAGGTACTGACAATAGCAAATAACGGGGAAAAAAACACGTTTGTTGTATGAGAGCCCCAATTAAACATTTATTTTATCTGTTTTTAGTAGTTCTTGACTTCTTGTTATAGCGGCAACAAAAATACACCATTTGTGAAAATTTCAATGTCTAGCTAACACGTATCATGAGATAGCTACAGAGAGACGTATAGCGGAGTCATAGCAATAGGGTTTCTACCCTTGGGCACAGAACCCTAAAAAGCTTTCATGGAACATCTTTTAATCAGATTACTGGGACTCTGTCTTAATCTTTGAAATTCTCGATTTTTCTCTAGATACTATGATCTGCGTGTATTATTCATCCACTACCACTCTGCTTACTGGTGAAAACCACTTGAAAATTTGTTCAGTAGTTTTCGAGTTCATCGCGAACAGATTGACAGATGTGATGGCGAACTTTGTTTTGTAATATGATATTGAATAATTTAGTCTCTTTTGTTTTTTAAATATCAGCTCAAATATAGGTACATTATATCACTGGATATAGGTAGGGGAACTGGGAAAGGCATGCAACCAACTCACTGGAGTTGCATGCAAGCTCATCCATCAACAAGTTCCTCACTTGAAAAACAATTTATTAGTCTTTCACTACTTAGCCGCGAGTGTCTATCTGATATATAGTTTCCTACGTTAGTCAGCTATCTGTTTATCTCGGCTGTGGATATATTTTAAAATCCTCTTACGTTTATTTTTATCGCCATTATGCGAAGTGCGAGCGAAGTGCCACGCGGCCCGATTCTCAGGCATATTGCAGTTTCAATCATGCCACGAGTATTGTGCTTTTATTTTTATTATTTCCATTCCACTTCCATTATGGCGGCCGAAAGAAATGCTCGACCATTATTCGAGCCGTTAAATACGACACCTTTCCTCCTCGCACGCTCGTATTTCAATTTTAAATCGGCCCTTTTAACCGCCTTATTAATGCAAGCCTTTTTTCTCGCCGTATGTTTGTGTAGGTGTTCGCTTTGAGAACAGCTTTAGTGAAAATTGGAATGTTATTCACATCTATAAAGAGCACTCGAGAAAAAGAATTCGGTATCCGCTAACCTCTACACCTCTGATGTTGTTTGCTAATGGCTTTATTTTTTCTTTTTATTTCAGGAACATGCTTCGTGGGTAACCAATCCAGTAAGTCCTTACTGGCGCTGGTTATTGTTCCTGAAGCGATCTGTCTGCTGCTCGGCTCCGTGTTCCTGTCATCGGGCTTCCGAGCTGTCCTCCGTCGTCCAGCACCCGTGCCTGCCCCATCTGTGCTACTAAACTCACCGCCTCAGCCTCATCAGGACCAAAGTGTGCTGAGACTAGGAGCGTTTGCGGCACTGTACGCCGTGCCCTCAGCATGTATACTTGCAACGTGGGTGTACGAGTACGCATGGCGAGACGAGTGGCTCGCTGCTCCTGTGCCTTCAACAGAACCTTCGACGCATCCAAAACCAGCATTCTGGGTATTCCTGTTTCGAATATTTGCGACACAGATCCTCGGTGTCATGGTGGCGGTGTGGATCGCGACGCCAAGTCTTAAGGCTTTGTGGAGGAGGATCGCTGGGCCGAGGAAACCTCCGATGGCGAAGTGTCCGCCCGGGCCGCCGCCCACTCCGCTGACTATGCACTGTTACGCGGCGCACCCGCACACTCTGACGAGACACCCCCACAAGTACGCGACGTACAGGCCTCCGCAGACGCATTCGTATAGAAAACCTAGACACTACCACTACTCAGCCGGTGAAACTATTCTCTGACGACCATAATACTCGCAATTTTGTTTCCACAAACTTTTAAAGACTGTTCAAAGACAATCTAGGGAGGAAGAACCTCCATTGCTGCATTTAATTTTTGTAAAATGTGTGTATGGATAGGTATGGGTGAACTAATATTCAAGTGCCATTAGTTATGTAATTTTATAACTAAGGTCAGAATGATATGGCCTTTAATTATTGCTAAGTATTTATAATTGTAATTACTATCATTATAGTGTTGATGCATAATTAATGAAGAATGACTGATAGGTTGGTTGTTTGGTTTATTGAAAATGCCGTGCCTCGCATTTGGTTGTTGTGATTTGTGTGTAAAAGTTGTATAGGGAATATAGGGATCAATAAATTGCCGTAAAAATCCTCTCTGTAGGTATCTGAATAAAGTGGTTGTGTTCCAATGTATTAAATGACAAATATGAGATAAATTTTATTTGATCAATCCGCAAAAATGACCTAATTATATCAGAAATAAACTGATTTTTTTTGTTATTTGTAAATAGTTTAAAACGAAATGTAAATACCCATTTTCAGAAGTCGGTAATACTATCTACTCTGGATTGTAAATAAAAATAAGAATTAAGTATTACTAACTTACGTCTTCATTTTATTTTTACGCATAATAAAATTAAAACTGTCTGCTACTTGTTTCTTTCCGGATTTCAGTGATTTTTCTCAAGTTTTGACAAGTCAAACCCAGTCAGTTCTTGAAATTAAATGTTTTTTAGTTACATCACAACTTGAATTTATAATTAATAGGTACATTACTCTGTTAATTGATAGTTCTCGCCTTCTAAGAATGCCTTACATACAACAATATCACACCTCTGTCCCCGAGAGATAGTCAGTGAACAACGTGTATTAATTAATATGTACAATACGGCCGAAATAGTTTGACCGCTCTGAACTTCGAACAATTGGCTGCGCAATCAATCTTTTTAAGGATTATAATAAGGCGAATGCGTATTGCGTATTTTTTCGAATACTCGAGATATTTCGGAACACCAAGGTCAGAGTGAGCCATCATATTTTAACTGTACTGTACCTACCCTCATTTTCCTAGTTCTGTCTCAGCTGTTATCGGGTCGTCTACTTGGTACCTACTGTTGGAAAGGCTGAAACAATTAAACAAGATAAAGATCTACAGCGAGAAAACCCACCTCCTTATTGCCAAAATATTATATAAGTATATACTGTAAATAATGACTGAAAATATTTGATTGTGAATATTAAATAAGTTCTATTTATATAAGTATTGTAAGCAATAGAACATAGTGGCTAATGAATACGTTTACAATAAAATATTATAAAAAAATATTTTTGTTGTTTTGGAATTTCAACCCCTTAATTTTCTTACGTGGGACGGAACGGAAAATATTTGCTGATAGACTGGTCACTGGGTCTATCGCAATGTCCCTTTCTGTGAAGATGGAATGACCTTGACGCCTTATATCGACAGAATTTGTCCACAATTGCCCAAATCCAAGAATTAAAAGCGGCTTTTGCCCTGCAGTGGGACAGAGCACACTGAAAATAAATAATAATAACTGTCTTTACAAGTTAACACCCTCGCAACCGTCTGAGGTGCTGTATTCATATGTATCCACCACTGCTTAAGTATGTAGGCACCTTTGACGATGCCTTTTAGGGGTATGCAGAACATGCAGTGAAGTCCCACCACCGCCATTGAAAGAGGAGAATTCTCCTACCAAACGGGTTTTAAATGTGGTTGAGTAACTGCTCAAACAGACAGTTAAGAACTTTGATACCGCGATGTAGGTTTTGTGTGACGTCAGGTCTTTGACTAGCATAGATGGCGCTACAGGCTTACTATGACGTGGAGTCATCATGATTTTAGTATAATATATATATTCAACAACTAATCAGTTAATCACACAACGCCGTCTAGTCCCAAGTTAAGCAGAGCTTGTGTTATGGGTACTAGACAACTGATAAACTTACTTATATATTTCTAAATACATACATATTATAGATAAATTACACCCAGACATAGAACAAATGATCGTGCTCATCACACAAACATTTGTTCTGGGTGGAAATCGAACCCACGACCATCGGCATAGCAGTCAGGGCCACTAGCTACTAGACCAATAGGCCAGTCAAAGTATGACAGAGAGACTAGATCCTTGTTCTTGGCATGGCACAGACAAATAGTACTATTGTATCTCTTTTTCACCAATTTTTCACAACGAAACTATGATGGCGTTGACACATCGTAACGGTTGGCGACTTGATGCTTCAATAGGTGCTGAAGCATCAAGTCGAGGCTAAAATGTTCTTGCAATATCATTGAGAAACAGAATACAACATTTCGAATTTATCTTAAATGCGTAACTTACCCACATTCCACACAGCGACCTCTCGCGTCGCGAAGTGGTACAGGCCATGGTTTGGAGCGAAGAGGAAGGAACCGACACGTCCCTGCCGCCGACATCCCGACTCCGATTTGAAACCGTAGGCGTGGAATTGCGAACGACGAGCAATGTATAGCTCGCTGTCCGGCCGTCCGGTAACCATCCGGATCGAGCCTGAGTCGACGACACGCCACGTATTGTTCCAAGCTAATACCTACCTACATATTCACATAGATACACACTCAAATTCTCTTGTAGCCCCTCTCGATGCCTATATGTAGGTAAAGACCCTGTCCATCCTCATGGAGCACAAGGTTGCTGTGCTGTATGTCTATCCTAGTCTATTTTATTGTGTTTTTGTAGACACTGCTGAACGGAACACGTTGACTGATATTATACTATTAGGTAAGCAATGGGTCCATCTATATAAGAAGCCCTGAAGTGGTAGCGAAAAAGCTTCACTGTTTGAGTGTTGCAGTTTAGAAACTTTGTTTTAGATTTCAAATAAAATTATGTATATAACTAGCTTTTGCCCGCGACTTCGCACCCGCTCTACTGCCTACTGTTACCCTGTGTCCGTCTCCTTGTTCTAAGCTACCTTCCCACCAATTTTCAGCCAAATCGGTTCAGCCGTTCTCGAGTTATAAATAGTGTAACTAACACGACATTCTTTTATATATCTATATAGATATTTCAATTTCACAACTATCCACCACTCCATCAAGTACCAAGCTAAGCAAAGCTTGTGATACAATTACTAGACAACTGATAAACATGTATTTCTAAATACAAACATAATTATAGATAAATTACACCCAGACACAGAACAAATGATTGTGCTCATTACACAAACATTTGTTCTGGGCGGGAATCGAACCCACGATCTTTGGCATTGCAGTCAGGGTCACCAACCGCTTCCAACAGGCGATTCAAAATACTGAGGCTGTCCCTTTATGTAAATAAAGCCTGATAAAGACATAGCTTTACGTAAGTTAGTTTAATCTTTTGAATACCTACCGTAATTAGAAACACAATAGAAAGACAATAAGTGTGCGAAGTGTGCGTTCGCTTGGGGCTTGAGTAATTAATTTAGTTGCTATATAGCCTTCCTCAGCTCATTAGTTTACGATCTGGAGAATTTGATTTTTAATTTTTTATATGGCTTTGATGCACTTACGTGCTGTATTTTTTTTACTCTAAAATATTTTTTAAAACTGGAATCCCTGATATGTCAAACTGGTTGACTGAAAGACTTTGTATCTATGATCAAGAAATACAATTTAAAAAAAAATAACAAAGTGGTGTTCCGATATCATTACTACATATTTTTAGCATAATGTTTTTGTAGATTTAAGCTGGCAGGCTATATTTGTCTCACTTCTGTATGCTAAAAAAGTAAAAACACGGAATTCTTTTGTTCATCCATTTGACAGTTTGTTACCAAGCTGAAATTGCTAGCTTTATTTTAGAAAGAGTGGTGTTATTCCATCATATTTCTATGTTATATCGACCAAACGACTATTTTTTATAATGTCCTCTTTTACTCAGATTTGTCGATTGAGCAATTACTTCGTTGGTAGTTATAAAAGTGTTCTACATGGGAGGTAAGATTGAGGTTATGACGCTTGGGTTATTGTTTATTTTAGAAATCTGTAAGTTGCATCTTTTATGTTTATTTTACATGGAAATTCCTGAATAAAACTTTTCAGTGTAACTATTGTAGCAGAAGTTAGGTTAAATGCTTTAAATATGAATACACATTAGTGAACAAATCATAGAATGTAATACAGAGCCTTTCACTTTTTCTATTTCAGAACAAACTGGCTGGCCCCTGTTCAAGCATGTAGCTATACAAAGAAATCAGCAGAGGAAAGGCTGGGCTTAGACAAGCCTAAGCGACCCCTGACTCCATTTTTCAAGTTTATGACACAGATGAGGCCAGCACTCCTGGCCAAAAACCCAGGCATATCGTCCAAGGAGGCCATAGCTTGGACATCTAAACACTGGCAGCAGTTAGATTTAGAAGTAAGCTATAATTTGTCTAACTACAACATTAAACTTGTATTCCCTTTAGTCACCTTGCCAGTAAAAGTATAAAGTGAAACCTGCTTCTGATTTCTGTAATAAATGATATGATTTCTGTAATGATGGTATTTAACCTGATATTCAAATGCAATACTTCAAATTTATAGTCCACTGGACCAATAAGGTAGGAACCAACCCTAACCTCTACATTCAATTTTTTCTTTGCAGACCAAAACTCAAATGGGAAAGGAATATGAAAAAGATTTAGAAGACTATAAGAAGATCAAGGCAATGTACGAATCTTCACTGACAGACAAACAAAAGGAAGACATCAAAAGGGTAAAACTTGAATTGGCCGAGGCAAAAGAGAAGAGAAAATTAAAAGCTGTAAGTATTTGGGTTACAATAATTCGGAACCAATAAGGATTCTGAAACTTATCATAATTCTTTTTTAGGGTTCCATACCCAAGGTTAAAAAATGGGACCCTATTCTGACTCCACTGTCCATATGTTTGTCACCAGGCTGTATCTCATGAACTGTTAGCTAGACAGTTGAAATTTTCTCAGAAAAAAAACATTTTTTTTCTAAATAAAACAGTTACCATATCTATCTTTAAGATAGTCAGTATAAGTCTATCTTGTTATTTCAATAAAATTTAAATACAATAGTCATAAAAACAACTGTCATTTTATACTGTTTCAGGAATACAAAGAGCTTGGACGTCCGAAAAAGCCAATGTCATCATATTTCCTCTTTATTCAATCTAGAAAGGAAGGATTCAAAGGCAAAGACTTAAAACAATATCAAGAACAAGTGAAGAAAGAATGGCACAAATTAACAGATACTGAAAAGGCTAAGTTTGACAAAGAGGCCGCTGATCTAATGGCTAAATACAGGTATGTTTCTTGAGAAAGTGAAGTCATTGTGCTTATACTGCCAAAAGAAGTCTATGCAAGATGTTTTTTTTATTGACATCAACATTTTGTAGTAATATATAGATCTTTTGCTAACCATTTGATTGGACTGAAAATACACAAATTGATGACTTAACATAATAATAGCATAATCAGCCCTATAATGTTCCCACTGCGGACTCAGGCCTCCTCTCTAGGAGGGGGAATGGGCCATAATCCACCACGCAGGCCCAGTGTGGGTTGGTGGGTGTACATTATTAGTTCTACTTCACCGTTTTGAGAGCAGTGGTGATGGAATAAATTACACAAAGTCTGGGTTTGCACCTGGGACCAACAACTCGTAAGTCGAGGCTATCACTACTTGACCATCATTGCTCTCAATGCATCAATTGATGGCCTAGTACTTAGATAATCCTTACATATCATTGAAAACATCAAATAACTTCTCTTGCCCTGGTTGACAACCTTTTTTTTTGTGTGAACTCACATAAATTGCACCCGTTCTGTGTGGTGCAACAGGGAGTATCTGACTTTAACTGCCTGAAGTCCACCTGTTCCTTCACCTGCCTGCCATGGTAACTCTTTTCAAATAATGCTACAGCATAATTAATGTCTTATTTAATTTCAGAAAAGAATTAGAAGCATGGGAACTGAAAATGATTTCAATGGGACGCATGGATCTGGTCCGCAGCAAACCTTTACGAGAGAAGAAGCCAAAGACAGTAGCAAAGAAACAATAGGAACTCGGGTGCTCTGACGAACCAGCTGACTCTCTTCCTCACAATAGCGATAAGGACATAATTGTACAAAGTATTGATAAGCATTCTCCCACTAGTCCAGATACAAATAAAGAAAACATAGTTCCTCAAAATGTTTTTTCTTCAGAGTCAGATCGTCGGAGCACGGGTGATGTAGCCACTCCAGCTAAAGAGCCAGTACAGAGTGACCAACCTAACCAGAGTAAGAATAAGAATATCTTCAGTAGTATTAAGAACTTTTTTAATCGTTAAGTTTAGTTTTGTAGATCTTGACTTCACATCATGCATTTGTTGTAATGTATCTGTTTTTTCAGTTGTATTTTGTTTATGATAGAATATAGTTTATGGATACAGAATTTTTATTTTTATTTATTTTGTTGCCATCCTTAAGGCCGAAATTGCAGTAAGCGGACGCTCCCACGGGCACCCGTCGCGTGAGAAAGCGCGTGTGTCATGTGCGATGGGCCCCCGTCGCGGATACCTGATTATTACTTATAGTGTCGCTGGTTCAACTTTAACGGTGTGCATGTAGTCGTGTCGATGGAGAACTTTATCACGTAGCAAAAAGGGGGCGCGGGCTCGGCTCCCCGCATGGGCGTCCGCTTTACACAGTTTCCGCCTTTACTTCATTAACATATGGTTAATTTACTGTTATCAGACAGCTGCAAAATTGTCTTGTATCTTGCTGGCTTGTTTGAACTTATAGTAAGTACCAAAATGATTTGTGCTGTAATAAATTATTCATTAATACTCATTTTGCACACATCATTATTTTGTACCATTTATAAATAATAAACCAACATCATTTCATTTTCACTTCTGGACTACACACCTCATGATAATTATTATTAAACAATTGTCAATTAATAGGCGTGGTTTTTTTTTTCAGCTTATTTTCGACGCCTATGGAGTCACTGATAGAAACACATAAAACCATTCATAACCATTTTTTAATTCAAAGATGTTACAAAATATAATTAAAATAAACTTTTATTTTATATATGTTGTTTGACCTTTATTTACAATTGAATTAAGCTGATACACTAAATTTTTCACAGGTATTTTAAAGTGCAATATTATTTAGCTCTAAGTACAGATCAAGATATTATAAACAACAAGAAATAACTATATATGTTATTTAACATGCATGATGTTTTTACTCAAGCAAGTGCCATATTTTATTTATTAAAAGAAAAATTTTTTTTTTTTACAGAATTAGCAATAGATGGGGAAGATATTTTGTTTTGTAATAATTTACCTTGTGGACAGTAGTAACTTGTAATATTTAGATATGCTGTGTCAGGCCTACGTTCAACATTGTAAGTATTATATTTACACATAAGGCCTATATTTACAACCTGCTGTAAGCTAACAAAGTTTGAAGGAATAGTAATTTGGCAGAGCAAAAACAGCATTTATAAATCTTTGGTTTTACTTACGAATACCAGCTTAATTCTGAATTGTAGTTAAACAATAATATTCCATTACCAAAAAAACCCATTTTAAAAGTATAAGATTAAGGACTTTAATTAATATTAAATTTTTGGGATATTACTATTGATTTTTAATATTATTGGGACCTTAGTTTTTGTTAATAAATTGATACATGACTAATAAGTCTAAAAATATTAAGGCAGTGTCATAATTGAAAAGGGTTAAAAGTTCAACAAAACCAATTAATAATATTAAATAAAACAATTATATCTACAAAAGGGTCTAAATAAGTCACAGACTGCCATACATGAAAGTGGTTAGTACATTATTTTAACAACATTGGATAATAAATTTCAAGATTATAAAATATACTCACAAGTCCAGGCCATGGAAATAGGTTATACAGGCCATTATAATTCAAAGGATATACATTCCTTTATCAAAATACTATATGTTAAAAGTATAAAGCATGAAAATAGTTTACTAATTTGGCATACTATTGAACTTTCTTTACATTATTTTGATGTTCTCAAGTATCATAATTTAATAATATATTTTGCTTTCATATGCTCTACTGAAATAAATACAATTTAAATGCAAGAGAGTAATAAAATAATCTAATTACTTACATAAATATTATACACAAACTGAATTGATCAAAAATATATAAAATTATCATGAACATAACTAAAACTTCTGTTTCTGTTGCTATATACAAAATTGATTCTAATTTAAAACTAAAAATGGCAATATGTGACTAAAACGCACACATGTCACATCTTCTCACTTATGAATAAAGGCACAAGCAATCAAAATATGGAACATTGTGGAGCACCTTCAAAATTCAACCATAGAGTTAATTTACACAACACATTGAGATTTTTTAATAAACATCTGTTGAATTTTGAACACTACCCCAATTTATTCTAGCCAGCTATTGTTAGAAACTGCTCAGTCAATTTAATGCCCTCAGCTTGGGTGCAAATGAAGTAATTACTATGTAATTAAACCATCCTTCAATGTGATCAGTAGTGATTGTATGCAAATTGTGGTAAATAGAAATACACAAATGTCACATGATATTACACCCATACATTGGGTCAAGTAAATAAGTTTTTGAATTCTCTGAGAAGATACAATGTGCAAGAGTTGCAATGCATTGGCAAATTTAGAATTACTTCTTTGTGACGGAAACCAAATCAGCTTCGTTATAGCATAGATGAGCACTGGTAAGAAAAAGTAAGTACCATCAAAAGTGATCAATGACAAACTATACAGTAATTGAATTAGGAGTGACAACAACACTATGTCGTATTTGTTATTAGTGAGTTTGTCCCAAGGGGATGGTGTTGGCTCTGGCTCTGGTGCCGGTGTCGCGAAAGGTGCCAAATCACTGGGTACCTCTCTATCGCCTGACGCGATGTCATGATTGAGTGATGATAACAACTCTAAAGAAACGGGTTCAGGGATGATCACACCATTGTTGAGCGACGTCTTGCTACTGCTATTTTCCGAAGAATGCGAAATCTCCTGAATTGAATCAGGAATTATGTTTCTGACCGGAGATTCTAGAAAAGAAACAATGTGATAAGCAAAGTCTATCTCACGTATTCTATGATATGGCACTAGTATAGAATTATTTATAATACCTCTAGGACCCTCATCGCCACATTTCCCGGATATAAGTTGGAGTCTATTGTGGGAATTTTCTAATATTCTCCTTCTACGAGCTTCGCGACGAGCTGCTGCAGCATCAGCCATGTTGACAGTGTTGACATTGTCAAATGACATTTCTATTTTCTCCATTTATCATTATTGCCAGCATAGGCTTTATTTTGTTTTTGAAAATTAAAAACGCTTTTTTAAATATTTTATTGAAATTATTTTGAAAAAATGTTTTTTTTTTCTTGCTGAAAACAAGACTAATGTTTTAGTAAAGATTTAGATTATAAAAGTATTTTAATTGAGTTTCGGTAAATGATGACAAACTTCAGTCTATTTTAATAAAAAAACACACGATTGTAAAATAGTATAAAGTCCTAAAAGGGTTCAAATAGTATAAACATGGGCAATCCGTAGTCCATATTAAATATCTATTTAAATATTTTCACCATGAGCCGTAAAATTATTTGCGATGATTCCTGCTGTACTAAACACCACCATTATTTTGGCAACCGGAAGTTTGTGTGTTGTCTGTTACCAGTAACGCCAAGGACTTTTGTTTGGCGCCTTTACGGGGCCGGTCGGTTTTTACTGATAAATTCGTCAATTTACATCAAACAAATACAAGTTTCTATTAAATATAATGGCTGACAAAGGTGACGGAGGTAATTGTATTCAGAATCGATGTTTTAACCAATGGTGCTGATGTTCTTTGCTGACGCTTGAGCTTGACAGCCAGTGATTTTTTGGTTATCAAAAAAGACTTCGTAGAGAATTTGTAATTTTTGTCGTTTGTAGAAACCTTTGATGATGCCGTTGAAGAGAGGGTGATCAATGAGGAGTACAAAATATGGAAGAAGAACACTCCGTTTTTGTATGATTTGGTGATGACACACGCTCTGGAGTGGCCCTCACTAACTGCCCAGTGGCTCCCAGACGTGACCCGGCCTGAAGGAAAGGATTACTCGGTTCATAGGTACGGAAATCTTGTTCATATTTGAATACTCAGTTTAGGTCCAATTCCTGAGGAGGCTACTTGACACATCATCTTGAAGAAAGTCATGTCAATAATACCCTTGTTATCTTTCATTGCTTATATCTTACAAGTTCCGATTGCATTTGTCTCAGAAATAATTAGAACAAAAGTTGACAACTTCTTTTGTTCTTTTTTTAAAGTTGGTATTGGCTGCATGGGTAATTGACCCTAAAGTGCTGTTCATATACTCAATTAGCCATTGTATTACTGAGTAAAGAAAGATCCTACTTAAGTTTCTTTGGTTTTATGTAGGTTGATCTTGGGCACACACACATCAGATGAACAGAACCACTTGCTGATAGCCAGTGTTCAGCTTCCTAATGAAGACGCACAGTTTGATGCTAGCCATTACGACAATGATAAAGGAGGTATGTACTATGATCCTGTATTATTCCTTCACATGTAATATAAATAATGGTTATATTTGTGGCAACTTATGTATCTTGACATTTGAAGTTGGATACTATATATTTTTTATTTGAAGACAACACACTAAAAAGATTGTAACTCTAGCTATTCAGTTTACTACCAGCTAAGGCATCAATTCCTACATACAATATGTGTCACATTATTTTGCTTGGCTTAGCCTAAGCATAACTTGCTGTAGTTTAAGAAAGATATTTACTAAGAGGTTTTAACATTTTATTCAAACAGGTTTGTAAAATTTAAACAACACTACCTTCAAAAGAAATGTCATTGAACTTCTATAAGTGCATTTAACCCCTGAAGCTACTATATTCATGAAATGCAAAAAGATATTTTGAACCTATTGCTTATGAACTCACCCATGTTCATTTGAGAGTTGGTTCATGCAAAATTTGAGGAGTTAAATAAGTTTTATTACAATAGCATGGCATGATAGCATCACAGCAAACTAGGCCACTATATAGACACACAAAAGCTAATACCTTTTCCCATAAGAGCAGGCAGAAATTATAGAATATTATTATGCAATTAATAGCAAAATATGGTTAATTTCAGAATTTGGTGGTTTTGGATCAGTGTCAGGTAAAATTGACATTGAAATCAAGATCAACCATGAAGGTGAGGTGAACAGGGCACGCTACATGCCACAGAACCCCTGTGTCATTGCCACCAAGACTCCTTCCTCAGACGTACTAGTCTTTGACTACACCAAGCATCCATCAAAGCCTGAACCTTCTGGTGAATGCCATCCCGACCTCAGGTATGTTCAAGCACATATAATATGATATCAGTTTCCAGATGTTTTACTGTTGATGCTGCTGATGTTTGACTACATGGGCTGTTTTCAGCAGGCAGCAGAATATTTTTTCTGTGTTCAGACCTGTCCTACACACCACTTTAGATGCAAAAATGGTTTGCAAGTTTAAAGTATTTATAAATTGTGGTGGTACTATAAAGTACCACCACAATTTTTTCTCACACATTGAGGAACAGGGAATATGCAAACAATTTTTTATTTGCTTTTTATATGTTCTAGCACTAGCAAATAAATGTGAAAGAAATTTTAAAATATTTTCATCAACAATGAAGTTAAAGCTTCAAAACTGCTAATAAGAGAGTGAAGTGCCACATGGCCACATCTTTAACTTTTTTAACTTCAATAAAATATTTTTTTAAATTTGAACCAGTAATAACTGAGATTGGTTGTTCAACCAAACACATTCTTCAGCTTGATATTTTTAGTATAGATCTAATAATCAATTTCCTGCAACTAATAGAAACCAGGATTCCAGCTATTCAGTACCGACACTGCCATCAATCTATGCAGTGCACATGCGTATTATACCTTGGGCAGCTGAGCTTAAGACAAATTGTTTACAGTGTAAAATAACTACTTAACCAATTTATCCACAGATTACGGGGGCATCAAAAAGAAGGCTATGGCTTATCCTGGAATCCCAACCTCAATGGCTATCTCCTGTCAGCAAGGTTTGTATTATTTGATTAGTCTATAGCTTCTTGAAGCAAAACCTCGCTTTTGGGTGTGATAGGATCATGAATATTAGGGTTGTCACTGGGTGCCATGGCTATATTAGTCAGGTGCCAAATAAAATTTATGGTTGACTCTGTGACCATTAGTTGTCAGCAGAGGTACACACCATAGAACTGTATGCCATTTCTTGGCTGCGTGAATTGGCAGCACTGCCACGGTGTCCTATTGAAACATGGACCTTACCCAAAAGATGCATGCTTTCAATCTATTACTGACTTTTCAATTTCAGCTTGGTAAACTTCTTTTGAACAATTCACATCAGCTATCCAAAAAAACAAATACTAAGAGTCTGCAACTTTATATTTCTGTTTTGATGTTTTTTCTGAGCAGTACAGCATTCATTCCCAATCCGATTTATAAGTTCTATCTGAATTGGAAATTCCGAATTCGTTCGGATGTACCTGTAGCACAAGTAGGGTTACGGCTACTTCGAGCCTTAATGTCGCGGATCCGGATTGGATGAATTGCCTAAAAGTACGGTTTATTCCACAGTGACGACCATACGATTTGCCTGTGGGACATAAACGCGACGCCAAAGGAGGGTCGCGTCATCGAAGCAAAGTCTGTGTTCACGGGACATACGGCGGTTGTGGAAGACGTTGCGTGGCACTTGCTGCACGAATCACTCTTCGGTTCCGTCGCTGATGACCAAAAGCTCATGATTTGGGACACCAGGTAAAGAGTTCTTATTTAGTCATTTATTTAATAATCATCAGCTTATAGCAGCCTCTGTTGGACATGGACCTCTAATCGCACTCCACCTGTCTTGATCATATTTAAATGCCATAATATTTAGCTTTACAGCCTTCACGTATCATACCATACATTTCAGAGGTATTTATAATCTTGAATTACCACTACTAATGTTCTTCCGCCATTTGCCATTAAACTTGTAAGTATGAAGCCTCCATCTACACATTAAGAGAATTATGCATGTGCAGACGTCATTTTCAGATGCGTCCGCCGACGTATAGAGGGGTTATTTACTCGTCTGTTGTAGGTATTTAACGTCCGCAGATACCTCTACCTCGAATCTGATTATTGTCCGTTTTTGTGGAACGGATCAAAGCGTTTCGGAGCGAACGTCCGTCGTCAGTTCACACGTACAGCCAGCATCAACCGTCTTATTTTCCATTTCTTTTTAATTACTCTAATAGGATGCAAGTACTAAATAAATGAATAGCTGCGGCAGCTACGGTCTCAATATCCATTTTTTTAAACGTTGCGTGCGAGTTTTGTCTCGACGCGTGGACGGCTCGCGTTTGTAGGTCGATGCTGATAGATGCATCAGCAGATCACCATCCATCTGCTGATGCATCTGTCAGCATCCGCGGACGAATCTGTAGACGTGTAGAAGAGGCTTGACACTGCCGAAGAGCGACAGGCGTCAGTGGTAGCGGTGTGGGGAGGTGCGGGTTCCTTTGGCAATATTTCACTAACTTAACAGACGGTCATTAATATATCGACAGTATACTGGAACCATGAATATTACAGTTTGCATTTAATGTCGACTTTCATTCATCAATAAACAAGTCTAATCCAGGGTTAGTTTCCAAGAGTATGTTGAGCATCACCGAAATTCTGATAACTTAGTACTGAGGTTGATAATTTTGTTGACATAACTGACTCAGTATTGTATGGTGTCGGACGTCATAGATGGTACCATTGCATCACATCCCTTGGGTGTCGTAAGAGGCTCATCAGAGAATAGCACGGATCTGGGCGGAGCGTAGAATTCATCAGCCAAGACCTTGCTGGAATGTGCTTTTTATACGGTGATCTTATTCTTATCATCGCTTCCGGTTTTCACTGCGTTGATCACAAAACCATCATCATATTTGCTTCAACGTCGACATGACGAAGTCGAAACTCACATCGGAGCGCCGATGGTTTCATGAAACTGGTCAGTAGGTGTCCCCAGTGGTTTGGACGTCTAAATTTAAATTGCACTCACTCGCACTTGCAGGTAGTCGCCCTCACAAATGGCTAGTTTCGTGCTGAGGTGACCTCTATGACCATAGTGAAGTAGACAAATTTTATGCATATCTCTCGACATATCTTCATATAAGCTCTCTTAATTCATCTTCTGCATTTGTGGAGATCGGAGTGTAAACCCGTATAACCATCACCCAACATTTTGATGGTATTCTGCGTATAAAGTACGCGAACCTAGTCGACACTTTCTTGATCTTCACCACTTTGACATTGACACCACCCTGGGACTGCTGGTCAACCTCTCAGAAAATATAAGGTTACTGGATTTTAGAAAAATCATGTATGCCTATCTAATACTTACATAATTTTAGCCTGTTCTATTCTTCCTCGACTTGACGATGAAGGCCTATACCCACCACCACATCTTTCGGCAGAACTGATGATGAACTAACCGTTCAGATAGTATTTGATAGATCCCGAAGCTCATATCTATATACACCGTTAAATTTTGAGCGTTTTAGTCCCGTGGAGAGTCGATTCGGTACATGAAACACTATCGATTTGTAAAGATAAAATTAAAAATAAAGTACTTTTTTTTAAAACTCAATCGTATACGAGTACGTGATGCGCAGTGACCTAGGCGGCGGTGTCAGCGTGGTCTACTACGTGGACGACACTCTAGTGAAGTCTGTGCAGCGGAAGCCGCACCAGGCGGTGACCAAACTACCGATGCGCGAGGTTGCGGCAGTAGTGGAGCAGTTGGGACTCGAGGTGGCACTGCATGGCCCTCGGTATGGGCCACCACCGGTTTCCCAAATAACGGTAGGAGAGGTTCACATCGGCGTTGGTTCGACGATTAAGTACCTGTAACTTGTCTTCGCCAGCCGGTGGAATTTCGAGGGGTACTATTGACATCTGACTCCCAAATTGGAGTGGGCCGGGGCTGCCCTCAAGCGGCTTCTGCCCAACCTAGGTGTCTAAAAGCCTCCTACCGAAGGCTGTACGTAGATATTTTTTGTATGGCCTCCAGATAGCTGTTCCTGGTCTGGATGGATATCTTGTGTTTGTGGGCTTATATGTTTGTGAACAAATCCACGATACAGGAATAATTCCATTTGTGTCTTACTGATACATGTACATGAATGACATGTTTATGAATGTATCTATGATGTAGGAGTAATTCCTAGTGTAGGGAGTGAGTAACATTAAAAAAAAAACATCAAAATTGGCTGTGTTTTTATTTAATACATTTGTCATTCCAGATGTAACAACACCTCGAAGCCGTCACACACAGTGGACGCGCACACCGCTGAAGTAAATTGCCTCAGCTTCAACCCTTACTCCGAGTTCATACTAGCCACCGGCAGTGCTGATAAAACGGTATTTTTTTTTTTTCACATATTAAATGTCTGTTTTCAGTCGTCCTGATCTATTTCGGCCATGGCGACAAATCTTAACGAAGACCCACGCATCGGCGTGGAATGTAATAAAGTGCTCAAGTGTGTACACACTTGTATGTACACAAATGTGTAAACACTTGCACCGTCACTCTCGTAATCGTATAGGATGGCAATGTGACATGACTGGAGAGAGATCCTACAGAACCAGGCTTAATGTGTCTTCCGAGGCACGGGGTGTCACTCCAGCTTCTTCGAAAATCCGAGCTATGCCAAACAAAATTCTAATAGAAAAATCCAATAGCACTTTTCGCTAGACCTAAGAATCGAACTATCCTGACCACTCCGCAGTTGCGCATGCGAAAATGTCTCAAATTTAGAGAGATAATCCTATGCGTAATTAAAGTTGAGTTGTTGGCCTTACTTACCATTATTCGCTAGATAGGCATTCCACAACTCCCGCTTCTCCGTCTTGGATCGAGTCACTGTGAAACTCACCGGGAGCTGGGGCGTCACACTACGTACCCCAGGGAAAATGTACAAACGTTATTATACGCATTCTGTCCTGCAGGTGGCGCTATGGGACCTCCGAAATCTGAAGCTAAAGCTGCATTCGTTCGAGTCGCACAAGGACGAGATCTTCCAGGTGCAGTGGTCACCGCACAACGAAACCATCCTCGCCAGCAGCGGCACGGACAGGAGGTAATACACAAAACATCTTGAGACCAAACAAATAAAGATTATTTTTCTGTGGCGACTTTAAGTTAGGCGAGATTGTAGCTAACCCGCAATGAGCAAGAGTGGTGATCAAAGCTCTATATGAGAAGAAGTCTTTTACTTGCAACAGGACAATAATAAGCTAATAAATATTATTATAATGAATAATGTTGAACTACTTTCACATTCGTCATTTGATTCAAAATCGCCGCAAACTCGAGCTTATTGTTAACTTCCCATCCTACTAAGTACTTGTATTTACCAAACTGAAATTTGATAAGTAAGAATATTGTTGCAGGCTTCACGTGTGGGATCTGTCGAAGATAGGCGAGGAGCAGACGGCTGAAGACGCAGAAGATGGCCCACCAGAACTACTGTTCATCCACGGAGGTCACACAGCCAAGATATCAGACTTCTCATGGAATCCCAACGAGCCGTGGGTCATCTGTTCTGTCTCAGAGGATAATATTATGCAGGTTTGTAGATATTGCTGCATTTGTAATTAAGAATGCCCAACCCGAGATACAGACTACGGAGATTCAAATTGGACCAGTAGGTCCTGAGAGCGCATTCAACAAAAAAAAAAAACACGAATATTAAGCGTGTATGAAGCTACGCGTATGTGGATAGTAGGCCTAATATAAACATACTTTTATATACATACGTTAATATTTTGTTATGATATTCAATAAATTTTTTCATAGGTATTATAATCCACTGACTTCAGTGATAAGCCAATGAAAATTTTGTGATGTCAGATTAGAGTTGTGGTACCTAACCTTTTTGATCTTGACACCCCTATGATTTGGCTACAGATACTGATTTACCTCCCCCCCCTCCCCTTCACGTAACCAAATAGACTATTACTCATGCTGCTTTATTACAATATACTTGTACAAATTACGGCATTGGTGTTATTGATCCGTTTTACAACCTTATTTTTAGTATATGCCAAACTCGAAATACGAGTCTAGAATTTTTTGTGTAAAGAATCTATGTACAAAATTTCATAACTGTATCCTGAAAAATCACAAAGTTGTTTTACTCCCGTATCCAGTTGTGCACGGCGCCGAAAGACTGCAATGGCAGCCGTGACCTTTTTTAAATATGTTTGGGAAAAAATATAACTTAGCGTATATATTGTTTTTTTACCAGCTTATTACCCCCGAAGACTACCCGTTTTACCCCCGCAGGGGAAATTAACCCCAGGTTAGGAATCATGGGATTAGAGCGTAGTTATTATATTATGTTTAGACTTAGACGCACTTATTGATTGAGTTGTGATGGGTGCGCAGGTGTGGCAGATGGCGGAGAACATCTACAACGACGAGGAGCCCGAGACGCCCGCGTCGGAGCTGGAGTCGGGCGTCAACGTCAACCACGGCTAGCGTACGTCCGCGCACACGCACACGCTCACTACGTCACCACTCCGCAACGCCGGACTACTTACACATTTCAGTTATGGACAGTTTTTCCTAATGAGCTCTTTCATGTTTTATATAATTATGTACGATCTTGTGTTAGTGATGTTTTGTACAGACAACCGCACGTCTAAGGTTCGAAACTGTGTAATCATACTGCAGTGCTCCGTTGTGGCTTGCCGCGCCTCGCGCCCGTGCCGCTACGTAATAATATACTAAGTTCTTCATCGACACGACTACATGCACACCGTTAAAGTTGAACTAGCGGCACTGCGCAGGTCATAATTCGGTTTTCGCGACGGGGACCGTCCGCGCTTTGTTACGCAACGATTGCTTGCAAGCGTCCGCTTTACGCAGTTGCAGCCCTACGGTAGAATCAAACTTATTGGCAAATCGGAACATACTGCGAGTCGCTGTGCAGAGTCAAAATAACGTGACAGCGGGCGTGAGGGTTGCGGTACTGCGCAATGAAAAGGGTACTTCATAGACGTCATAAAATTTGTATCGACCCATATTTATCTCGTTTCAGTAAGCAACATTGTTTATTCCAGTCTTATTGCAGACGCTTGGTCGTTTACAGTTTATCCAAATTTTAATATAGTTATGTTGAGACAGCTAATTCTATGAAATTAATAGAATGTGTGGCTCAATTAATTTTTATCACCATATTAATGAAATTGTTTTCATGGCCACCAGACACACTTATCATTTAGCGCGCCATTTTTTATGAAGTGGCCTATTTGTTCTAATTGAGTCACGTGAAGTGTTGCGAATCTATCTCGTCATTTAACGGCTTTACTCTATTGGCGATTTGTCTTAACATAATGCCCGAAATGCAGACGAAATCCTGCAAAACATAGTTATAGTTACAAAAAAAAACTACTAAGTTTTTATCATTTTTTGTTTAAAGGTAAAACTTTATTAACCCCTCACACGCCAGGGGGTATTATTATTACGTAATAGCCCCCTTTTTAGAAAATCATATAAAAAAATAAACTCTCGGGTTTTTTTCAGGAAAAATAAAGATATAGAAACAAAAATTTTCAAAAAATTGTATTTCGTATATTTGTGTGAACAGTAAGATAATTAACGATTTTCAAGGTTATTCAAGTTGTACAAACGTATGTACAATCGGCCACAAGAAAATGGAAGAGCTCTAGATAACTTGTAATTTGGATCTTATGTCGTATAAAATAGATGTAAAAATTATTGGTACGGTCAACAAGTACACAGAACTGTACGGCGTTAGAAGTTAAGAGGTAAATGCGCTGCAATCATTGTTTGCGGTGACTTTGTTGTTAATAAAAGTAAATTGAATATTTTTGCATAATCTGAGAATTATTTTTGAATCCACATTTTGTACTTTAAATTATACAGTTAAGTTTACTCATATGCATTGGCTGAGTCCATCGGTAGAAACGGTAGATGTTAATGTATTCGTTTCACTTTTATTTTTAATTCTTTCTGGATTTTTTAATGTCCATTTCGCTTTGATTTCATTCTCTTTTGGTTTCTGTAAAATAAACGTCGTTTCGTATTGAAATCATTCTTGCTTGCAACGATGAAGACATCTACTACGTAAACAAACTATCTTAAATTAATATAAGATTCTACAAACTAAGATATTAAGTTTACATTGTTATTAAAAAAAAAAAAAATGGGAATATTTTAAGTTAGCGTACCTGGCTAGGTTTAAACCTAGCTAGATTTTAGGAAGATGTCACATTGAAATTTAAACAATCAATTACATGTAAAATTTGTTTTTATTAAATATCGTTTGTATACACGTGTACGTCCAAAATTAGCCCACTGAAATGTACTATCGGGATAAAAAATATTCTGCGGCTTAATCCAGATCAACCCGTGTGCCAAATCCCTTCAAACATTGAGGGATAATTGATTACTAAACAACCAAATTCATACAGACTTTCACATCAGCATGTTAAGTTTCTGCCTTTGGACTAGTCAAAATGGAAAGGGTCCAATTATTTGCGGTTTGTATGCACAAGAATCTCACAAACACACGTCTGTTGAATGAACTTTAATAAATATTTTAATGCATAAAAGAGTGAATTATTTCACACTTTATTTTCTTCAAAAATAAATGTGCGTACAGACCTCTGGGAATGGGTATAGAAAGTGTGATATATACTGGTGCGACTTGACGAAACCAGAATCCTGTAAATCACACTACGATAGAGAAACCTTGCTAGCCGTGACATATAAATTCCATTTTAATTTATTTTTTCTTATCTGATAAGTCACAAAGATATGTATCTGTTGTAACTGTCATTATTATGATATTAAGGGCCTCTTTCACAGCCAAATGAGTATTTCTTTTGACATATAATGTATAATTAGATATAATAATACAATATTTCCAGTTAAAAACGCGTAGATTGTAGCATTTGATAGCTTAGCTGTCATAGTCTATACGCAATATGCCGCTTTTACCGCTTACCTCGGATATATTCGACAAACACTCATGTTTATTCTGCCAGGGTCGCACATCCACGACCAAATACTCCATCTCGTCAGCTCTTCTGTCACATATGGGGATTGAAGAGCTAAACGAGATGGAGTACCCAGTCGCAAACACACGACGCTGGCGAATAGGACACGAAAACACTCGTTGCATCAATCCGACGCGAGCAGTAAAAGGGTCAATAATTTGGTAACATTGATATGCTGAGCTATCGAATCGTAGTAACTCGATTTAGCGTGCATGTTCAGTGTTTAGTATAAAGTAACTTTAATAGCACAAAGTGAAAGAAGCTCTTACACTGGTGACGCGACTGACCGACGGTATTTTATAATGTTAATGCAGTAATGGAATAATTTTAAGCTCTGCTAATTACCTATTATGATTAAAAGTATCGTAATTATGATCCGTGTTTTTGTATCTTTTTGAACAGAAGTCCAACGTCATAAATATGAATATTTAGGTAACTATCCTCTACGCCCCGATACTATTCTGCATGTCTCGGTGTGTGTGTGTGTGTCATCGCAATTGAGTACACCACGCACACTAGGTCATATTTAAAATAGTTTTATCTAGAGGCGTGAGGATCGAATCTACGTTAATTTAGTCACAGCCAGTCTCTTGCGGTGAAAACATGAGACTTTTAATAGTGATTTGTCTGCTCTGTGCTGTCTTAGGACAGAGCTACGGAAGCTCAAACAAGCATACATCCCACAACCCTTCCTCCCGCTCTCATAAATCCTGGCCCCATATTTTTCCCCACCACACTACTCCCCGGCCCCATACTATTACCCACCACACTACTTCCAGGTCCCATACTGTTACCCACCACACTACTCCCCGGCCCCATACTAATACCCACCACACTACTTCCAAGTCCCATACTATTGCCAAACACAATACCTCTCACCCCCAAATTACCTCCGGACCGCACACTTCCTCCCACTACAATACCACTCGCCCCAAGCTCACTACACCCGCTCCCCATATCCATCATGACACACATGCCTCCCATATCAACAACACCAGATCCCCGCCCATCGAACGCCCGGTTGTCCAGGAAAAGGTTCACGCTGAGCGGGCACATCCTACCTCAACAAGGAGTAATTCGACGACTGATCCACATCCTGCCGTGATAGGAACATCTGGCAACAGAAACAGCAGTAATGTGCGGCACACAAAACACAGCAACGTGATCAAGAATGATACGTTGACGGCAACGCCTGGCAACAAAAACAGCAGCAATGTTCGAGAACAACGAAGCCTGAATCAAAATAATTCGATGAGTGGTTTATATCCCGGCTGGACAACAACGTATCTCGACAGAACCTTCAGCAATGAGTGGCAGAATGGACTAAACCTGGGTAAAAATTATTCGACGAATAGTTTTAACACTGGCTGGACTGGAACGTCTCTCAACAGAACCTTCAACAATGAGTGGCAGAAACCATACCTGAGTAAGAATTTTTCAACAAACAGTTTATACCCAGGCTGGACAGGAACGTCTGTCAACAGAACCAGCACCAATGTTCGGTACACACAACAAACCAATACAAATAAAAATTACGTGGTACAAAATAACTACAGCCCAAAAACGGTAATTCACTACTACCGTCCGCCGCAGCAGATAAGATATGGGCATATGTACTATCCCGTGTATCAAGGTTCCCTGCCTACCTACGTGTACGAGTACCAAAACTCTGGCAGCAGATTCAGCAACTTGCTGACTGGACTAGCGCTGTACAACTTGGGCCGCAACAGTTACTATCATCATCACAAGTCTTATATACCGTATATCATTTCCTTCGGAGAGACATGCAAGCTGGGTATAAGTGATCGCGGCATGTACGTGGAGACGCGCATTAATTGCGACCTAATGTCGAGCTTCATTTGGGAGAACACTACAAACACTGCATGGAACACACAACATGTGACGGTGACAAATAACACTGTGGAGGACGCTCTGAAAGTCAAGGGCCCGGTTGTAGAGGTGACTCCGGGCATGACTTGTTACGTGATTAGAACTTGGGGAGGTTTCAATGTTTTGCAGAAACCGGTGAATTGTGGACTTTTACAAGAGTACGCGAAAAGTTCATTTCATCGAAATGTTGCACAATTTTTGATGCCCTACAAGACGATCATTTTTAACCTTCTGATGATATTGTATTTAATGAGATATTAAAATGAATATGTAAAAGTAATTTTTGTTTGTTTTCCAAGTGATTGTAAAAACTCTGAAAAGTGCCAACTGTATGTTACTTTAAATAAAACAAAAGTATACTATAAAGTTCTATTTTCAACGATAAACAAGAAAGAATCCAATCTGCACATGTAGTCGCAAAATAACATGTTGCTGAGGAAAAAAATTATCTACCAAAATAGTTCCGAGTTGAAGGCCAATTTGATCCATATGGCGCCAAAAACATTCGGCAAAACATAGTGTGTATGTGTGAGCGAATAATGTGATCAGTGGCGTAACTATAGGGTGGCATGGCTGGCAAAATGCCACGGGCCCCTTGCCTGGTGGGGCCCCCGGTCTGAGAGGCCTTGAGAAAAAAATAGAAATTTAAGTAAATTATTATTATTATTTATTGAACTCATTCACAAGAAAAAGATCAATTTCCCGTGGTATTTTGTCAGCCTTACCACCTTATAGATACGCTATTGTATTAGGAAACCTGCCGATTTAATAATAATTATGAATATTTTGGGTGTGTACTTCAGTGAAAAATAAAATAACAAAGTTGACGATTTTCCTGGGGCCCCATACAGTGATGTTGCCACGGGCCTCAGATGGTATAGTTACGCGACTGAATCTGATGGTGATGTAATTGTTTTAATGATTAGACTGCCATTCGTATCAATTCGTTCAGTTCTAAATATTGAGTATTCATCTATAAAGCGATTTTGCAGAATATTTGGCTAAACAGGCGAAGTCAGGTCATGTCGACGTATGTAAATCTATATATAGGGTGACTGGTAATTAGTGAATGATACTTAAACACATGATTGTTGTCATGATAACAAACAACTTTTATTATGAGACCAAACCTGAAATCGCGAAAAAAAATTTGCTGGTGAGTATATTTTTGTTCGCCTAATTGGTCATATATTAGCCGACAGTACTGTAATCAGTACTGTCGGCTAATGGTCTATGAAATTATTGTTGTTCTACAACAAAAACAAAAATATCGGCTCGCAGCGCATTTTCAGGCGGCCCGAATCAATTTTGAAAGCAAACAGTTAATGCGACCCGTGATCGTGTTATAAACCGTTCATAGATAGAAGTAGTAGTAGTGAGTTGAGCTACACGAATACTGACAAATGCTTGCACTGACTGGACAGGCCCATTCAGAACTGTGTGGTTATTTCTTCAAAAGACCATCTCGGACTCCAATCTGCATGATTCTCATATGATTTGACCATTACATGTTTGCTGTATGGACCTGGCCTCATCTAGTTTAAACTAACGAAAAACTAAAAAAAAAAACTAAAGACTATTGCAAATAAATAGGTTTCAATAGTTTTTTTCGTTAGTCAAAATTAAATATCATTTAATGGGGTCATTTGCAGATGGAAATTATTGAGATTCAGAGGAGTCAGACCCATTTAAAACAAAAATCTTGTTCTTTTGGTGTCAATGGACTTAAATATTTTTTCTATTTCTGGCCACGTATTTAGCAACCTGTATAGTACGCGGCAAATAAGTTGGACCCGTTGCTACATTTAAACGATGCGTAAAGGAGCTTACATCACCTATCACTAAACTAATAAATATTTCTTTCGAAGAGGGACTATTCCCAGGAAAACTTAAAATGGCGAAAGTACGCCCAAACCCGAAAAAAGGAGGAAATTCAGAAAATCTTAGTAATTACAGGCCTATTGCGCTGTTACCTACTATGTTAAAAGTTTTTGAAAAAGCAATGGCGAGACGTCTTAATAAATTTTTTGAAAAATTTGGTATTTTAGATAATAATCAATTCGGCTTTAGAAAAAAACGCTCGACTACTTTAGCGGTATAAAATTACGTACAGGAAATTTACAGTTTCATTAATGAACGAAAGTACCTATGCTGTTGGACTATTCCTAGATATGACGAAAGCGGATGACAGGGTGTCACATAAATATTTATTACAGAAACTTTACGGATCGGGTATTAGGGGGAATGCTTTTAATTGGTTTAATTAATATTTACATGACAGAGTACAATTTGTAGAAATGGAATATATCGATAGTTTTACCCAGGAAAAGTACAGCATAAGATCAAACATGGTTACCATCAATAATTCAATACCCCAGGGAAGTGTTTTAGGATGTCCATTATTTATAATTTACATAAACGATTTACCAAAAAAGATAAGTTCGTCATGTATTCTGTTCGCTGATGATGTTTCTCTAATATTTAAAACGCCAGCGAATGTTGACCATTAACTGTTTTTAAAACATTCTCAGAAACCGAGCAATGGTTAAACGAACATAACTTAGAAATAAATCTATCCAAAACTAAAGAATGCCAATTCAGAACTTACCGAAGAACCCCAATAAATCTAAATATATTAACGCAACAAATAAAATTAGAAGAAGTAAATGAATTTACACTTTTAGGCCTAACATTAGACTCAAACCTAAATTGGAAGAAGTATATTGAAAATACAAAAGCAAAATTGTCTCAATTTATCTATGCTCTAAGCTTATTGAAACGCAACACAGACTACAACACCGCCTTATCTGCCTATTATGCATATGCTCACCTACTCCTGGTTAAATTATGGTATTATTCTGTGGGGAGAAAGTACTGACTTCTTGGACCTCTTCATTCAGCAAAAGAAATGTGTCGGAATACTTAGGAACATAGATCAACAAGAAAGTTGTTGGCCACACTTTATTAAAACAAGAAATTCTCACACTACCAGCAATTTATAGGTAAACTGCAAAGTTGTCTATTCGTTAATCAAGTATACTGAAACGTGTGTTGGAAGATACTTGCGCAAGTTTCTGTAAAACACGTTTCAGTATACTTGTTCAAGTCTTAACTTGCGCAAGTGTACTGGAACGTGTGTGGCTACCATTAGGAAAAACAGGCACCTCTTTAAATCCAATATTCAACTCAATACAAACGATAACCGACGGAAAAAAACTAGACTGATACTACCCTTCACAAACTTAAAACTTATCAGGAATAGTCCATATTCAAGACTAGCTAACATATTTAATAGACTACCCGAAAGTTTAAAAGTCATACCAAATGTTCTCGAAACAGCTGAAATTTCTGTTAATAAAAAAAGGCTACTATACTGTTATAGTACATTATGATACAAGTGTGTAATGTACATGGTTACCGTCGCGGCGGTATTGAGACCCGAGCCTTGGCGAGGATCTTAAGAGAGCCAAGAACGGTAACCATACATTACTCACGTGTATCATACGACGTTTTTCAATACACTTGTGAAGAAAAATAATTTAGCTAACTATTATTACAACAGCAAAACTAGGAAAAAATTTCATAATATGGCGGTAACATTCATAGGTACGCATCATTTATTTTTTTTAATTGACCCATAGCTGAAGGCTATGGCTACAGAGTCTTTTGATCAAATTGCCTAATCGTTGTTTGTTTTGTTGCGTGAAAAGATTTCACGATAATATCATTTTTAGTGACAATAGGATATAACATTTCCTAATGTTTTTGTAGTATTAAATTTTATTTAATTAATATAACAATGAACTTCACTCGAAAAAATCACATTACTTGAAACCGCATCTTAAAATGACGGCCATAGACCACATTTTTTTTTTTTTTTTCGTATTTAAAATTTGAATCGCAAACAAATAGTTTGAACAAAAAGGTTATAGCTACATTACAGCACTAGTGCGTAATGGTAATCAAAATGTCACAGTTTGGTAACAGGTGCCATTATGTTCCTAAGTGTAGTGCAATAAGAGCCACTTTCTGAGCAAGTGTATTGAAAAGTAATTTAAAACTGTCATACGTAAATATGAAACGAATAAATGACTAACACTACATTTCCTGTATTACTTTAAAATGAAATTGAATACTAATATCAATTTTAATCGACATAATATAATGTAATTTAATAACTTTTTTATGTAAAATTTGCAGTGCCCTTACAGGGTGCATATTTTAATACTGTGTCATGAAATTTTAATGCATGCCTAATAACCAGTGTTTTATAAGTATAAAAATAAATAAATAAATAAGTAGTCCCTTCAAACCTCACTTTAGACTCGAAAATCGTTTACTGCGCATTCAAGGTCGACCGCCATGACGGTTCAACTTGTGTTATTGCCCAAGCAGCACAAAAGGCTGTACAAGGGCTGTATATAGGTTCAGGTTACACTCTAAGCTGTATATAGGCTTTATAAGCATATATACAGCCCTTGTAACTCCAAAAAGGGCCCACATATACAGCCTATATACAGCGTTAAGTGTAAGTGGAGAATTAAAGCTGTATATTGGCTGCGTGTTGGCTATATATCGGCTGTATAAAGGCGTTTTTGTACACTCTAAGCTGTATATCGGTGTACAATTACACTTTAACTCTACAGATACTCAATTATAACTATCATATACAGCAAAAAGCTGTTAATTGGTGTAAGAATACGAAAGAATCCAAACTTAATGATTATTTTTTATAATATTTTACTAATGGCGACTACGCCATATACATTTAATTTTAAATATGATATGTTAAATTGGACTTGTTGACCTTAGTAATATGGTGAATTTATAGTGCCGATTTAATTTCATTGTAAAAGTGTGTATATTTTCGGTGAAAATATTAACGCGCCAGCGAAATAATCAATTTTAACATCAAGGAAAATAGTAAATACGGTAAGTAAACTTATTTTTCTTTTTTAGGTTATATTAAAAAAATATGTTGAAATAATAGGTATAAATGCAAATCAACCGTAACTCAAGCTGACAATCATGATATGACTTTAGGCTTTTGCCAAATAAGCCTTTTATTATGTTTATAAAATCATTAAATATATATAATATATATTCCTATTCATTTGGTATACTAGTGTAGTAATTGTAGTGGCATCGATTTCTTCAAAATATTAATTTAGTTTCTAAGCTGTGTATCTATATTGCAACTGTCGATTGTTTCAGCATATTTATTAATTCACTATATGTGAAAACTTGTAATTGGCCTTAAGCTTTATTATAATATTTTAACATGTACATTTATTAGCTGTAAGTTTTCCAAATAAAATAAAATAAAATATTATACATTGGAAAATGGCGACAGCTTGCATAATAGAGTATTTTTACAACCTAGGCTGTATAATAGAGTATTTTTACGACTTAGGCTGTACAATAGAGTATTTTTACGACTTAGGCTGTATAATAGAGTATTTTTACTCCATAAACTGTGTAATTGTTCATAACAAGTACGTACATTTCTAACCATCTTTAGAGATACGTATAAGGAATAAAAAATACTCAGCAACCTACGACTAAATCTCATATGCCCGAATACAATTTAACAATTTCTATACTTATTGTGAAGTAGTGAGTAAGATTTGTAACCGATCTTTCATCTATTTTTCAGAAAAAGTACAATACGGGCTTTGACTTGGTCTAATATCAAGGTCACGAAAATCAGAAGGCGATCTAAAATTACTAAGCGAGTGATTAGACGTCGGACGCATTGGTGAAGGATGACAGTTCTAACCCTCCAGATCATCGTGGGATTACATCAAAATGCTGCGGATAAAGGCTATTATTATCATCATTGAAGAAGCAGATTGTGATCTGTTACTTTATCTTCCCAAATAAATTATACTTTACTATCTCTACCGTCTGTGGTATTTAAATAAATTATCTGTATTTGTAATATTTAAATATTTCCTTCTGACCTTCCTCTTAATTCAATGTTTTCTCTTTACCACCCTTAGTTGATTGGTACAAAATACCCACAGCATTTTGTTTTTTGTAGTTTTGGGTTAACCTCAACCATAGAAACTATTTAGGTTCCAAGTTTCATGGCCTTATAGCGAACCGTTTCCGAGTTATGTGCCTTCAGTTTTATTTTATATTAAAATATTCACGAAAAAAATTTTTTTTTACATTTTTGTATTCTATTGGTACTTGAACGGGGGCGTTACAGGGGGGTTAAAATTTTGGTTATTTTTGACCTAGGACGCACCGTTTTCGAGATAATTGAATTTCTTTTTTTTTTAATCATAGGGCCCATAGAACGAACACGGTGCAAGTAAGTTTTTACGGAATCCTTGGTGCGCGAGTCCAACTCGCACTTGACCGGTCTTTTCGTCCATATTGACGTTCACAAAAACACAATCCGAGTGATTCCATTAGTAATACAGCCTAACGCTGTACTATAGCGTTCATTTACTCTTATAGCTGTATATCACCGTTGTAGGCAGTAGTTATAACACCACAATAGTTATAAGAGTGTACAATTACACCAAACGAATAAGAGGTATAATGGAGTTCGTTTACACCAATATACAGCAATAAGTATAATTTTACACTAATATAACACATAGACCTGTATAAAGGAAGTGGTGACGTGCAATATACAGCCTATATACAGCTTTAAGTGTAAAACGCAGCCTTAAGTGTCAAAAAACTCTTAAAGCTGTTTAATTGAGTAAAAATACTCCGATATATAACCATAAGCGTACGCGGATACCTTTATGCAGCCTAAAGCTGTGTTTTACACCCTTGTACAGCCCTTATACAGCTCCAAGCTGTATATCGGCTGCTTTATTGATGTTTGATACGCTTGAGTGCTGCTTGGGTGGCTTTGTATTATATGTTTGTAAGTCTTGATAGCAGTGGTGGCTGAGTGGTAAGGTACTTCCGATTAGTAGGTCGCGGGCGGCTAGGCGCATTACTTTGTGTAATTTATTTCATCACCACTGCTCTCAAAACGGTGAAGGAAAACATCGTGAGGAAACCGGCATGTCCTAGAACCAAAAATTAGAAGACATATATGTGACATCCGCCAACCCGCACTGGGCCTGCGTGGTGGATTACGGCCCATTCCCTCTCTTAGAGAGGAGGCCTGTGTCCCAGCAGTGGGAACATAAAAAAGGATGATGATGATGAACTCCTGATAAGTGCAGGTACAGGACGGTCAGCATAGCAGGTGACGCATGTCCTGTGAAGCAGCTCCACTCGTTGTACATTCGAATTTTATAATCAGAAAACTTTCGTGTTACCTAAATTACGTAATATTAGGAGATACTTAAAGGTATATATATGTACTTAAGTGTAAACAATTGTTTTGTGATCAAAGAAAACAATTTTCCTGCAAGATCGCTATTGATTTAAAGGTGGCCGTATTTTGGTGGGGAGCAAGCATGTCTGTAATTTCAATAATAAATCATTATTGTTCATATAATAGACAATAAAGCAAGCATCGCGCGCTCGATAAAAATGTATTAGTGCAGTTTTTTGCGGTACCTTAAAACAAGTCGCATCTTTCAAGTATCTGGGCCACTGTGTATCTGAAGACGTCAAAGACCATCAAGATATTGAGCGAGAGAGCAGAGCTTTGGCTCTCCGCTGCAATATGTTGGCACCCAGATTTGCTAAATGCTCGACTGACGTACAGTACGATCGACGGATCTTAGCGCGCCTGAAGTTAGGCTCTGGCTCTGCCAAGTTTAGTGCTTGTGCACTCGTAAAAAAATAAAAGGTTTGAAAAAATAAATGCCAATAGCAGTTGTTATTGCTGCTAACAACTGTTATTGGCATCTATTTTTATAAAACATTTATTTGACGCGCTTATTTTGAGCGCTAAAGTATGTAGGTATGTGCTAACACTAGATACTAATCAATTATGGATTTTGTCCGAAATATAACATTTTTCGTTATTTTATTTTACGTAGACACAAAATTAAATTAAAAAAGTTGTCGGTCATTGCGAACTAACTACCTACAGTTCATTGGCCTCGCTCAGCGTTTACCTAAAGAAATTAATTTCGTACATGCGTAAATTAATTCGATTTAAAAAAAAGTACTTTATTTTTTAATTTTCTCTTTACAAATCGATAGTGTTTCATGTACCTAATCGACCCTCCGCTGGATTAAAACGACCAAAATTTAATGGTGTATAATATTAGAGCGATAACAAAAAAGCAGTTCAGAATGTAGCCTGATAAAAAAAAAAAAAACGAGAATTGCGGCTTGTTGTCGACACAACTTGCAATAAAATTATACATAAGTATACCAAAAATTAACGGTGTCTATTAATAGTCTTAATTTATGTAAACAGCCAAAGCTATGGAGGAGCCGAGTCTCCTTATCATGCTTAAAAGGGGATTCCAATCATAATATGTACTAGTTGTTAAAGAAATAAAACATTTTGTATTTTGGCCGAGGTAGAAATGAAAGCGGCGGCGGCGGTACGAACGCAAATCCAAAAATACCGCCTTAGGACCGGATGGCTAATTTTATTATGACTTATTTAATCATGATTGTTTTTATAATAACTAAAAACTTAAATCACAATCATTATCTACTAAAAGGTTTTTTTAATAAAGGATTTTTTTTTAAGAATTCAATATGTACATGTGTGTGCCTGTGTATGTATAATGCAGCTATTCTACAACAGATGGCGCTATAAATGCATTGCTGAATTATAGGTAGCACTAGGTATTCATAAACATCAATAGTACATTTTGATACAAGTGCAGAAAGTTTGTCATTGCGACCGAGGCGGAATTCTCACGAGCCGAAGGCGAGTGTGTTATGGAGCCGAGGGCTGCAGTGTTCAAATTTTTTTTCACAAATAAAATAAACAAATAGGTTAAATTATAGTATTTAATAGACTATTTTTCCCGCTTTTAATCTTTGCAGGTTGAAGAAGAGGCAAAGTTATCAAACCGTTATACATCCTAATATTAATAAAAATAGAAATTCAAATATTTTTGAATTTAGAAGCCGATAAATGTTAATTTGTTGTTAATAACAAATTATTGTGTAAGTAATTATTTATAATATGCTGTTCAAAAACACAATTTAAATTTTCATTAAATATTAAAATTTATTTGGATGTTTGTGGAAGGGATTAGACATTTTACCCATCACGCTTGTCTACTGCGGATTGATGGGCGAACAGTGAACCTGCTCACTCGGTTCTGGGTTGCTGCAGTTTAAAATTCACCGTCACCACCCTAGATTGACGTCCTGTTCTAACGCTAATCGTCCAACTTTCATGCTACAAGAACTAAGTGATGCAAGCCATGAGGTTGGACTGAAGATGAATATGTCAAATACTAAAGTCATGACCAGCGAAGCGCCAAAAAACATAGAAGTATACGGGGAGACGGTACAACATAACCAAGAATACCTTTACTTGGGCCAAGTAGTCTCTTTCCAGGCGAGGCAAGACAAAGAAATCGCAAGACGAACTGAAAACGCCTGGAAAAACTACTAGTCCATGAAAGACTTATTTAAAGGTGAATTGCGCATGGCACTAAAACAAAAGCTCATGGACATGTGTATTCTCCCTGTGTTGATCTATGGTGCACAGACTTGGTCTTTGACTAATATCCAAAAGTCCAAACTCAAGATTTGCCAACGATCAATGGAGCGCAGTATAATTAACGGATTGAGTTCGAAACACTACGCTGCGCTCCAAAACTAAAATATCTTATATGGCTCAAAAGGCTGCCCAACTGAAATGGGACTGGGCAGGACACGTTTGCCACATGCCCGACAAACTGTGGGCAAAAGTAGTACAAAGTTGGCGCCCTGAGACAGTGGGTTGCGGCTGAACACGAAGGAGATGGCGCGATGAGCTAGACGGATTCCTCCAGAACTGGCAAGAAGAAGCGCGGCCCCGCGAGTTTCGGAAAGACTGGAGGGAGGCCTTTACCCAGGAGTGGGACAAAACAGGCTAATAAATAATCAAAACGTTGCTTTAAAAAATAAATAATCACCCTTGACCGTGACGAAATAGGAATGAAAAAAAGCCCTTGGTGTGATAAATTTAAAAAAAACACGCGGGTGATATACATGACATGTCGAACCTAATAGTAGTGTTATAAGGCAGTTTTCGAGTAGGTAAGTGTATTGAAAATAGTACATGGTTACCGTTGAGGCGGTATTAAGACCCGAGCCTTGGCGAGGGTCATAAGAGAGCCAAGAACGGTAACCATACATTACTCACGTGTATCATACGACGTTTTTCAATACACTTGTGAAGAAAAATAATTTAGCCAACTATTATTACAACAGCAAAACTTGGAAAAAATTTCATAATATGGTGGTAACATTCATAGGCACACATAATTTTTTTTTTAATTGACCCATAGCTGAAGGCTATGGCTACATAGTCTTTTGATCAAATTGCCTAGTCGTTGTTTGTTTTCTTGCGTGAAAAGATTTCACGATAATGTCATTTTTAGTGACAATAGGATATAACATTTTCTAATGTTTTTGTAGTATTTGATTTTATTTAACTAATACGGACAATGAACTTCACTCGAAAAAATCACACCAAAAACCGCGCGCATTTTAAAATTGCGACCATAAACCACAAAGAAAAAACAATTTTTATTTGAACGAACGATTTATCCATTATATGTTTTGTTATTAAATAAATCTTTTTACAACTCAAAATGGCCGAAATTGCATGAAATAAGCAAGTAAGAATTTTTTTCGTTTTCAAAATTTGATTTGCGAACAAAGAGGTTGAACAAAAAGGTTATTGCTACATTTCAGCACTAGTGCGTAATGGTAATCAAAATGTCACAGTTTGGTAAAAGGTGCCATTATGTACATAAGAGTAGTGCAATAAGAGCCACTTTCTGAGCAAGTGTAATGAAAAATATTATAATGTCCTGTCCTCGCAGTTTCACGCGCGTCTTTGGTAACTGCTCCGCTCCCGTGGATTATAGCGTGATTTTATAATTATATTGTGATAGGAGTTCAGGTGAGAAATCAAACGAAGTGACATCCTTCAGGTTTCATATATTTCACACAGTTTTACACTAATTCACGATATAAGAAAATCCAGCCACTCTACAAACGCCGGTCAATCCATCAGTGCATCTACCAACCCCGTCACCCGGAAGTCAAAATAAGTCACATAAATTGACAAACTTATTACAATTAATTACATTAATACAAGCTGTTGGTGTATAAACTTAAACCATTATAATCAGATGTGATTAACAGTAATATTTCCAAGGTAATCAATTATTGCAAGAATAATTAGGGCTTATAAATAACTAATAAATTATTACTGGACTACTACTTGTGACATTACTGCACTACTACTTGTGACCTGTGTGTGTTCCTCTTGGTCTGGTCTCTCCCTTGAGGCCTTCCGGCATGAGTAGCTCTACCGGCATAGCCCTCAAGATCACAGAGACACGCAAGCCCTACCACGACGACAACGTGGGAACACAGTCGGTGGGGCCCTAAAGCCTGACAAACCGCTTATTGATCGGGCGAAAAATTCTTCTTTCTTCGAAAAAAATCTAAATAAAATAGGCGGCAACACTAATAATGCAACTCATTTAAAAAAAACATAGAGAAATGCCCGGCAAGTTTCCACTATTCTTTGGTTTGTGCAGTGTCTTCACCACAGATTTTTTCAAAAAGCAGCAATTTCTAAAATCATACACAAATTACACGACCCATGATACTATTCTCATACATCCACTCTTAGATCTCTAGATATTTTAGAAACACAGATAATAATCTTACAGATATCATCTAGGTTTGTATATAAATAAATATAGAGAAACTGACGTCGAAACTATTGGGACTAGAAACATGAAATTTGCGCAAGGCTTGCTTTTATGACGTAGATGAGCTCTAAAATGGGGTTTTACCCGACTGCGCCAGAAGGAGGGTTATGTTTTTGGAAATTCAACCTCTAAGGGGATGAAAATGTATATAAAGTCTCATTCCGTGATCGAACAATAAATCCTATAATTTAAGATTTTTATTTAAAGACAAAGTAGCTTTGCATTTTACGAGTAAGGATATTGATGAAGCCGTTTAAGGGCCTCCAATTTTTTCTGCCCCTGGCCCTTGGTCGTATAGCTACGTCACTGATTACTGGCACGCGGTTTTTTTTATAAGAAGAATATTGTCTTGATGACAGAAAACAAAGTGAAATCTTATAGAACGCTAAATGATCACCGACTGGAGATGAATGAATCTGCATAAGCTCCACGGGATCCTGTCCAAGAATTCACATCGATTTTTCAGGTACGCCCAGATGCTCAGATTGGCTCCTTTTTCTGTGTGTACCCAAAGGCTTTACTAGAGCGCATCAAGAAGAATTTTAAGTACCTATTGAGATTCCCCTGAATTGCCAGGACTCCGGCATTTTTATCCAATTGACTGGGACGAACAGCTATCGATAACTACTAGGATGTACTGATCACTCGGGAAGTCTGCTTGATTGAGATTTTAAGTATGAAAATAATTGTTTTGTTTTTAGATATTTCCTATCGGCTGAATTCCAAAGCAATATTAAAAAAAAAATTAAAAGGTCAAGTGTCACGTTACAGTAAAACACGACATTGTCTAGATATCTAACTGGGTCGCGATTCAGCGACCCCTGCGTGGCGTGTACACGCCGCGCCCAGTGCGTCACGGTTAATGTGATTGTTTTGTATCGGGGAGTGACCAGTGACTCCCTCGTCGACGCTAATTTAGTCCCATTTAAGGAGTCGCGACGACAACATGAGACTGGTTTTTATAATTTTGTTTCTCGCGACGTCTACTGCCTCGGGAAGCAGAGGTGGCCATTCAAGCCACCGAGGTTCCGGAGGTTCCTCTCACACATACCCTGGGTCTCATGGTTACTCAGGATATGGTTCAGGCAGTGCACACAGATACCCTGTCTCGACTGGATTGTCTGGCAACACAAACAGCGGCAACTATGTAAGACAGACACAGCATCAACAGCATAACGTTGTTCATAATAACTACAGCCCAAGGACAGAAGTTCATCACCACTACCACTACAGTCCGCCGCAGCAGATAAGCTACGGGTCTCACTTCCATCCTGTGTACCAAGGAAGTCCGCCCGTCTACATATACGAGTACCGAGACTCTGGCAGCAGATTCGACAACTTACTGACTGGACTGGCGCTGTATAACTTGGGTCGCAACAGTCAGTTACATCACTACGACTCCGATAGGCACTACAGTAGCACCTCGGGAGAAATATGCAAGCTGGGCATAAGTAAACGAACCGGCGAGTACGAGGAGACACGCATCGACTGCAATCTGATGTCGAGCTTCATTTGGGAGGACACGACGAGCGCGGCGCGGAATGAGCAACATGTTGTGAAGAACACCACGGAGGTGACAGTGACGCGTGTGAATGGAACTGGAAACTCCTCAGTGACGACAGTGACGGTGACAAGCAACACTGTGGAGGACGCTCTAAAAGTGAAGGGTCCCTCTATAGCGGTGACGCCGGGCATGACTTGTTACATGATTAGAACCTTTAGAGATACCACAGCTTTTCGAAAACCTGTGGATTGTGGACTTTTACAAGAGTACGCGCGAAGTTCATTGCATCGAAGTGTTGCGCAAAGTTTGATGCCTCTTAAGACGATCATATTTAATTTCCTTATAATATATTTAGTAAGATATTAAAGGTAAATTAAATCATGAAACCTACTTAAATGTTTGCATTTTTTTTTAATTGGTTGTATAATGTTTAAAAGTGACAAAAATACAGATTTAAAAACATGTGTTTTTTTGGTGCGGAAAATCAGTTCTTTTATAATAATAATAATAATATCAATTTATTTCGGACTCTGATCCATATGAATACAATCTAGCTAAATAACGTACCTACATAATTATGTATAATTTACCTTATGGTACGAGTCACACACAATACTATATATATTTTTGTCAAGGACGAGATCCACACCCCAATTTATTGTAAAAATTGGCAGTGTTATGATATTTGTTGCTGAAAACGCAGTACTTAGGCTGCGGTATTATTCAAAACGATTAATATTGTTATTTTCGTTTCCCACGACTACTTCACTTATTAAACTCATATTTATGGTTCTTAGTTCCCTGTTATGGGGTCAATCAACAAATTTTTTGAATTAATTAATTAGTCGTGATTTTTTTTTTCAATTAATTAATTGGTACGAAGGCAAAGAAGGAACAGAAGTGGGTTTTTAGTCAGTTCACGGCTGTTCTACGGAAAAACAAAGTAACTAATTTTTTTTCATAAATCAATGTTTTTTCATTTTTGGTATCTACCTACTTTTAAAGCATAATGAGCCCGCGCCTGCGGTGACTTGACTTGGGGTCCCTCATACGCCTTCCAAACGTCCACGAACCCTCAGTACTGGAATAAATATGTATATACAAATAATAATCATTTTATTGTCAGGCAACTGTGGCCCACAGATAAAATGCACAAAATGATTTTAAATAAAAATATATTTTTACATCAAAAACCTTATTAAGCTACACCTACATAGCCTAATGTTGGTTGTCAGCGTCGTGTTGCTGCGTGGTGTCGCGGTTGTCAGATAGGCTCGATGAGAATGATCGAAGGTGAGAATAGGTACTAGTACCTATTCGGATGCATCTGAAAGACAGGAAGCTTAGCTTGATACTAGGTAGCCTGATTTTTAAACATCACAACTCCCGGAAAGTAAATTATAAAAAAAAAATTACGTTTTTAAGCTATTGCTTGCTTGCACCGTTGGATTGATGCCAGAATATTATTTATAGTTACGAAAAATTCAGCGAATGTTTATGTGATTTCAAGGATTTGAGCATTACCATTCATACTCATATTATAAACACGACAGTAACTGTCTGCCTGTCTGTGGCCACGACTTATACCTAATACCTTCTGGGTAAGTGTGCTTTGTCATCGCTTACTATCAGGTGAGATAGATAGTGGTCAAACGAGAGCCTAAATAAAAAATAATTTAAAAAAACATGAAGAGTACCATCACATCTCTGGTCCATGCCTCTGATGTTTTTCTTTTAAATAAGGCGAGTGTTATCCCAGCCAGAAAATGTTGAAAATAATCATTTTAATCTTAAAGATGTTGAATAAAAAGAAGTTGCCCAGCTTTTGCAATTGTTGCTCATATTTTCAAAGTTGCACCCTTGCTTTTATAGTTAAGCCAGCAGACCAGCGTTGAGCAAAATTTAGTTAGATTCATGATTGATCAATAAAAAACATTCAATCGTGACTGTCTAACTAAAAACTTCAATCATTAGTCATGATTGATGGTTGATTACTCTTAATCCTTAGTCATGACTAATTTTATTTATTTATTTATCACTGTTTTACCACTAATGACTAAACACTACCACCAGCACACCACATACCATATACACACCACTACTCTATACTATATTATTGAATATAATATGAATGTAATTATGAATGCTGTAATAATATAATGCGTGAGTAAGACCATTTTTTTTAGGCGAGAAATCAAGTGACTTCTTTCGCTCTAGGGCGGAACGGGAGGGCCAGACTTTTACTCCTATGTTCCGTCTTCGCCTTGCGTTCCAGGACCCCAGGTTTTCCTGTTAAAAACGAACCCATGGCTCTAATAGGCTTCGACCCTGCTAGGCCCCTACGGTTTTATTGACAGCTCCTTGAAGCGCGCGTGGAACAATACGACGACTCGGGATCGGTCCAGACGGCGAGCTGCCCATTGCTCGCCGTCCGCAAGCCCAAGAGTTCTCCACGTTTAAGATCACAATGGGCTCAGAGTTATTTTGCCATTAGATTGTACAATCAGCGCCAAATGTTTTCCGCCGGAGACGTCCCGGGCGTTAGGAGTCGCAGAATGTTTGCTGACCACCGAAGGCGAGGGTTTGCAGACGGTAATTCGCCGTTGGGTCCTCCGGGTAAGGACTAAGAATATAGTTCATGACACCTAAAATGGCTATAAAGTACTTACTTAACATGATCTTATTCGAACTGTTACTAAAACGCAAACTAATTGACCACCTTGTGTCAGTATTTGACTCTGACTGTACCTACCACTGGACATAATATTATTAAAAATAGTTCACACTTGTACTTACTTTGTCTCCACAATAAAGTTCATGATACTCGTTAGTATAAAATTATTTATAATCGTCGGCACAAAAGTTGAACCATCATGGTCGACCTTGAATACGCAGTAACAGATTTTCGGGTAATATTAATATAATCTTGGTATTTAATTTATATAGGGTGACTGGTAATTAGTGACCGATACTTAAACACATGATTGTAGTCATGATAACAAACAATTTTTACTATGGGACCGAACTTGAAATCGCGAACAAAATCTGCACGTACAGTACATTTATGTTCGCCTAGCTGGTCAAAATGTACTGAACTTGACTGTTTTTTTTTTCGCGATTTCAGGTTTGGTCCTATAGTAAAAGTTGTTTGTTATCATGACTACAAACACGTGTTTAAGTATCGGTCACTAATTACCAGTCACCGTAGAACTACTACTAATACTAATAATAATAACTGTAGGAAAATAAACATCAATGCAATCGGCCCATCCTTTTGCCGGATTTTCCTTACTTCCATACGATCTCATATAAATGCATTGTGTAAACATATGTATTTATAAGGGCATAAGCAACTATTCCTAGTTGATGACTATTACCAAATAGAAATGGTGTTTTTTTGTGGTCAGACAGACTGCGTTTATATAAACCCTAGGCGGGAAATCAGTGTTGAACAGTCTTCAACTTGCGTCGTCAAGATGAAGCTTAGTTTTGCAGCACTAGTTTTCTTGGTCGCCACCGTCGCGGGACGGAACTTCCCTAGCCCTACTATACGCGTAAGTCACGGTGCTCAAAGATCTAATGTGGCAAAGTCGACTGTGGGACATAGTTCTGGCAGAGGTCGCGTGAAAACTCATCTTAACGAAGGTTTCCTCAATTTAGCGGCAAAGCCAGCTAATCCAATTAGAGGTAACATTGGTAAAACACATCAACAGCAACACACACCTACTCTCGAACCGAACAACCTTACTGGCAAGTCTAGTAATGCAAAGAGCAACAAACATGGAAGACAAAACATGGTTCAGCCTACTAACCCGTCTATTGGAAAATCAGGAAATGCAAAAAGTGGCACAGATGGACAGACAAATCAACAATTGCAGAAACAAGGCGTTATCCAATATAATACAACTCCTAAATCAGACCTTTCTGCGGGAAAAACGAATAATGCTAAAAGTGGCAAGATGCAGCACCAACGAAAGACTTCTACTTTAAAACCTCCCAAGTCTGGGATGTCGGTTAATTCACCGTTTGCCAAAGATGGAAAGACGCAGCACCAGCAAGATGCAACCGAAAATACTCCTACTACTTCAAACCCTGGCAGTGCTGAAAAGTTGGGTAAATCAAACAATGGCAAAGATGGACAGACAAACAAATCACAAAATCCCGCCACAATTAATTATACTTCAACATCTACCTCCAAACCTCCGACAGCAGAAAAGTTGGGAAATTTAAGCAGCGTCAAAGATGGACAGTTACAGCAAAATGTGTCTCAACAAACTTCTACTTTAAAACCTTCAACTGAAGAGTTTAGTAATTCTAGTAGTAACAAAATGAGAGAGAATCATCAACAAAGAAATAATGTCAGCTCAAGAACAGACTTTTATCACAACTACTATTATCGCCCACCGCAGCAGATAAACTACGGTTCTGCCTCCCAACCTGTGTATCAAGGACATCCACCCATCTACGTATACGAGTACCGAGACTCTGGCAGTAGATTCGACAACTTGCTGACTGGATTGGCGCTGTACAACTTGGGTCGCAACAGTCAGTTACATCACTACGACTCCGATAGGCACTACAGTAGCACCTCGGGAGAAATATGCAAGCTGGGCATAAGTAAACGAACCGGCGAGTACGAGGAGACACGCATCGACTGCAATCTGATGTCGAGCTTCATTTGGGAGGACACGACGAGCGCGGCGCGGAATGAGCAACATGTTGTGAAGAACACCACGGAGGTGACAGTGACGCGTGTGAATGGAACTGGAAACTCCTCAGTGACGACAGTGACGGGGACAAGCAACACTGTGGAGGACGCTCTAAAAGTGAAGGGTCCCTCTATAGCGGTGACGCCGGGCATGACTTGTTACATGATTAGAATTTTGGGAGCTGTCACTAATATGCGTAAACCTGTGGATTGTGGACTACTACAAGAGTACGCGCGAAGCTCACTATTTCGTAGTAACGCACAGTGCTTGTTGCCTTTTATGTCGACAGCTTTTAATTTCCTTATAATATTTATTGTACTAAGGAAATATTCTGAATAAGTTATGTTTTAACATTATGCTTAGTAATTAATTGTTATAAAATAGTAAGTACAATACCTACACGATAGACCCGTGATCGTGTTTTTTATAGTAGATTTTGATACAAGTGTAGAAAGTTTGTTATTCACGAGCCGAAGGCGAGTGTGTTATGTAGCCGAGGGCTGCAATAACAAATTTGTAAGTGTATCACTCGACGTTTTCAATACACTTACGAAGAAATACTTTCTCTGAAAATTATAACGCATTTTTGTTCATTTTGTATTGAAGAAAATTTTTCAAAGTTGTCAGACATTTTAGTTTTGATTTAGATGGCAGCAGGCTAACACAAGTATTTTTTTACCTTAATCACAATATCTGACGGCGGCGGCGTAGCATCTAAAGAATTCTCTTCAAATCTCAAATTCAACATTTTTTTTACAAATAACACAAATAAATAGGTTAAATTATAGTATTTAATAGACTTTTTTTCCCGCGTTTAATCTTTGCAGGTTGAAGAAGAGGCAAAGGTATCAAACCGTTATACATCCTAATATTAATAAAAACAGAAATTAAAATATTTTTTAATTTAGGATAAATAAATGCCGATAAATGTTAATTTGTTGGTAATAACAAATTATTGTGTAAGTAATCATGTTTATATATTAAATTCTGTTCAAACACACAATTTAAATTTTCATTAAATATTAAAACCTTAAAAATATCCGCCTCTTTGCTTAAAAAATAAATAAATGATCACCCTTGACCGTGAAGAAATAGGAATGAAAAAAGCCCTTGGTGTGATAAATTTAAAAAAAAAGCACGCGGGTTATATACATATGCCATGTCGAATATAATTGTAGTGCGATAAAAGGCAGTTTTCGAGTATGTGTATTGAAAATTAATTACTTACCTATTATTTTCATCTCCGTACGAAAACTGACATTGACAACCAGGATTTGTCTCGTTACTGAATGCAAACAGTATTCCAATCGGGGATTAGTCCAACAGATTTGGGGTTACTGTAAATATCAGTGAATGTGGATGTGTGTGTGTGTGATCTACGACACAAGGACACTATTCAACTACTGCCGCTTGTATTCAATAAAATACAGTCGATATCTCTTTCTCCACACGGACTTAGGTCTAAACATTGACAAGGCAAGTAAATTGGAATAAGCAGGATGCTGCAAGCGTTTTCTTCCATCAAATACATTCACGAAAACGCGCCTCAGAAGCTGAATATGTTGATTTATTTTCTGTTTTCTTTTAATTCAGTTAAGGCAGTAGTTCCCAATCTATGGCCCGTGGACCACTGTGGTCAGTAAGAGATAAAATATGGTCCGGGAGACGAAAAACAGTTTTATACTTTCTAACAGAAAACTAACTGATTTTAAGTTTCTATCACAAGTGTTGTGTTTTCTATGACAATATGCTACAATTTTCGAAATGATGACATATTTTATATATATTTTTAAATGCGCTAGTTAAGTTTTCTTTAGGACTTCTAGACTTCTGGTCCCCTGCTAACTACAAAGAAACCAAAGGGGTATCGGTTAAAAAAACGTTGAGAACCACTGAGTTAAGGTTAATAGATTACTGTTGTACACCCTACTCTTCAGATAACCCCAGAGTAAAAAATCCGTAGGTGTGAAGGGGATGAAGAAAAACATTAGACAAGAAATAAAAAATCTTCACACTCGATTTCTGAGCCACGTTTTCATGAATGTTAGCGATTGCTTTGCGGAGTGACACAGACGCGAAGGGTGGTATTTGAATATTAAAAAAAAAACCACATGTCTTCAGTTTTTTATTTTGTAAATTAAAGCGCATAGTAAAGATGTATTTGTTATTTTTTTTTATGCATCTACAAAAGTGAACTATTTTTGAGACACTTAGTATTACATATAGACTAGGTATAATAGTCAAAAACTTGCTTGTTTCAAATTAAGACGGCTAGGATATATTCCAGCAGAAGAATAAATTCGAGTAAATAAAACTCTTATTCAAAATTTCTCACTTTTTTTATTGTAAAAGTAGAAAAATATTTGACCGTGTTTACAAGAAGATACATAAACATATTTTATGAGGTACTTACACTATATAATTACCATATAAAGCTTTGATAAAATATTCCTCTTTTAATTTTAATGCGTTAACAGTCCACCAGCAGTTGTTTTTTTTCTTTTTAAAGTACTTTACCTCTCTTTTTTGTCAATAGAAATCATCAAATAACCCTTTTGGGTGGAGCGAGAGGATGTATCAGACTTTTACTGACTAAAGCCCTCATGTTTTCCTTCTTACTCTTTGCGTTCCAGAGCCATGATAGCTTTTTCGAACAATTTCGAAGGAGGTACCGTACCCTGCAAATACCTACTATTTGAGTATAGTTTCAAATAACACATTATTATTATTCCCTTTATTAATTATTTACACATATCTTTTAAAATTTTTAAATATTTCCTAAAAAACGTATAAAAAACATTTAAAAATATAAAAAAACAGTAGTCCGCCGGTGTCGGGAGCAGGGTCCAAGCTACCGGTGGTTAGGGCTCCAGAGACAGGAACCTCCTCACAATACGAGCCGTATCGAGGAGTACTGCCTTCTGTATCAGGCCCTTGATCCAACCACGCAACGATAGCTTCGACATATGATTGTCGAAGCTTTTGGCTATAAGGCCGTTGGCAGTCACGACAATCGGCACAATAACAGCCGTGTCCACATTCCACATGTCGACAACCTCGTGTGCTAAGTCGAGATATTTGATTTGTTTCTCTTTCTCAGCTTTCACGAGATTCTCGTCATGTGGGATGGTGACATCGACTATCATTGCGCGGCAGGCTAACCGGTCTATCACCACTATATCCGGCTTATTGGCTGCAATAGTTCGGTCAGTGATGATAGACCGATCCCAGTACAACGTGGCATGGTCATTTTCGAGAACTGGGTCGGGCACATACCTGTAATACGGTACCTCAGAATCCACTAGGTTGTACTTCAAAGCAAGTTGCTGGTGAATAATCCTGGCTACTTGGTTATGTCTGTGCAAATACTCGCCGTTAGCCAGACGAGAACAACCAGAGATAATATGTCTGATGGACTCACCCGGTCGATGGCATGCCCGACACACGTCAACCGTCCCGTCCTTCATAATATGTCTCCGGTAGTTGTTCGTTAGAATAACTTCGTCCATAATCGCACATACAAAACCTTCAGTTTCTCCGAAGAGGTTGCTGAAACGTAACCAGGCCACGGACGCCGTGAAATCTACATCGGGCTCATGAAGAGCCCGGTAAAAGCGCCCATTGAGCTCCTTGCCTTTCCATACTTCCTTGCGGTCATCAGTAGTAAGTACCACAGGTTTGCGCCAGTTCTCTTTAGCCATGGACAACGGGGTGAGTCCCTTATCCACTGTGACCACATCGCGGTGCATACCCACGTCGGTCTTGAGAAAATATTCTCTGAGGTTGCACACCTCACGGTTGTGTAGAGTCTTTGCGTTCAAAAAGCCCCGACCTCCACACTTCCGCGGGATGTACAGTCTCATCACCGATGATCGTGGGTGATGCATCCGATTTGCGGTCAGCAATGTACGGACCCGCCTATCCAGGGCGTCTAGCTCGGTCTGAGTCCATTTGAGTATACCGAAAGAGTACATTAAAATCGGCATGACCCAACCGTTGAAGGCGCGCACCTTATTTCCCCCTGATAGAAGGCTGTTTAAAACCTTCAGGCGTCCAAACAAACGCTCCTTCAACGTTTGCTTCATGTCAATGACGTTAATGCCTAACGCTTCCGACATACCCAAATACTTATAAGTTTCGGTCGAGGGGAGGGACCTAAGGTGTATGGAATCCGAGAGTTGAATTCCCTCGGATTCCACGATCTCACCTTGCTTTACATGCATGACTGCACATTTGTCCACACCAAATTCCATCCTGATGGCACTACTGAAAGTTTCAGTATTATTATTATATACTTTATTGCACACAATAATTTAACAAAGTACAAACATAATTCTCCAAGAAGTGTACAATAGGCGGTCTTATCGCACAGGGCAATTCACGTATGGTACCCGAACTTGGCGGGACCGCTACACGTGTACCACGTAGAGTACACGGACTTGGCGGGACCGCTACACGTGTACCACGTAGAGTACACGGACTTGGCGGGACCACTACACGTGTACCACGCAGGCTACCCGGACTTGATGGGACAGCGACACGTATACCTACCACATAGAATACTTTAGACTGTTAACATGTTAAAATAATATCTACTTAAAATTAAATAGAATTATGAATTAAATGTTAATATTTTCCGAGAAAAGCTTCGGTAAGTTTTGCCAGCACTCGTAGTATTTCGCGTCGAGTTTCTGACAAGTCTCGGCACCCCATTTCGTTATAGCTAGACTTAGCGAAGACTCGAACATGAAGGCCTGGAAAAACACATGAAACGATAAGTAGGTAAACACTGCTTCCTTTAATTGTTTGGTATCGTTTGGTTCATAAACTGAGCTGCAGAAGGAAAACTGACATTTAGTTATATTTTATTTATTCTTGCGAGACACATCGCGTTTGTACATCGTTCCGGTTGGGAGCAAAGGACCATGTATTACCATAGATTAAAAATTATTAACTTAGGTACTTAGCATAGACAATACAACAAATATGTCAATGCAATAGTGGCTAGGTAAGTCTAGATTTTCAAAAGTATCATAATTAATATAGGTACATAAAAGGCCTCGCTCAAGGGAGTAAGCAGAAACTATACAGAACGCCTCTGCTACTTAGATTAGATCAAAACAGCGGAAGATAGGTGACTCGCCTCTAGCTCGCCTAATTACGGCTAACGCGATTTCACTCGCACGACAGCGCCGGCTCTTATCTCTGCCCTTGTCTATCAGTTACTGTAGATTTGAGACCGTTAACAGTGATCATAGATGTGTTTTTTGAGTCCAGGTTTTCACATTGCGATGTTAGCGCATAACGTACTATCCTTTATAAATAATAGGTATATCAATGCTCTGCTACGAATTTTTTTTTGGGATGGGAAATTATCAAATAACTTGTCGTGCTCTGGTTAAGGTCATTCGCGCATGCTGGTTGCGTATACAACAATTAACCTAACCCTTACATTTAACCTTTTTGAAGACAAGGCACCTACTGTATTACCCAACCTATAAGATCCATGTAAGTTTGTTCTTTTACATATTACCCGGCGTGTCCCAAAGGCCATCTCAAAATCAATATGACCTTCTTAACAATACACTTTGCTTATTCTTTCGAAGAATTCATGCAATGCATTTTAGTGCATGCAATGTCATGCAATAAAATGAATAACTTATGATGAATTATTATAATGACTCTAGGAAAATTTTCTTAAAATAATAAACCTTTTTACCTTTAAAATACATTTTAAAAGACACGAGACTTTTCGTATGTTTGCTACAGGAAGCCGAGAAATCTTTCCCGGGATCAATAAGAACTAAATACTGCTTGTACGTTGTTAATTAATTAGCCGTTAAAATAGGTACTGCTTGTTGAAAATCTCACAGTAGTTTCCGACCTCATACCTGTGTATTCACGGCAATTTTCTGCGGAACCAGTTCTCCGTTTGACGCGCCGTTGAAGCACTTGTCATCAGGCCCGTGGGGGGTCATCATGGAATGGAGAGATGCGCCTCCAGGTAGAAAACCTCCTTCCTTCGCCTCGTAGGCACCCAGAATGAGACCCATGAACTCACTCATGCAGTTTCCTGTAAAAAAATTAATGTTAATTTTACTTGCGCGCACTGATGGTTCCGTACAAACTTACCTATAAATAAATGCACAAATATGAATTCAGGGACCCGAATGTCTGAGTATAAATCGTTTTATTCGAGTGTCATCCGCTAAGACTGCAAGCCGACCCAAACAGAAGTGAAAAAACGTTATGGTGGTGGTGGTGAATAAAGCCAGAATGGCCGGTCAACAGTCGTACAATACAGAACAAAGGAATTGGCGGTGTGGCCAACTCCAAGCGTTCACGCTAAATGAAGCGATTGTAACTTGGCTAGGGGGCAGCTATCCTTTTTCTAGTTCAATAAAATGTGCAAATTGATAAATCTGAAGCCTCGACTATATAGAATTACTGGTTTTCCCTTGTGGTGGACTTGTATAGATGAGAAGTAACATAAAATTCGTTTCAAATAAGAATAGGAAAATCAATGACCTCGATCTGTGTAATGTATTCAATATTGATTGAAAAGTATGGTTTGCAAAGAAGTTTTTTTCATCGCAAAGATTTTTTTAAATTTTGTTTTACTGAGTCTTAGGTGGATTGCATAGTTACTTAAAAAATATATTTTAATTAAGTCAAAAAAAGTTAGTTCTATTTTTAGTTTTGTTTTAACTATTTTTATTATTTTATTTAAAAAACTATTTTTTTACCTATTTTTTTTTTAACTTATGTATAATACATAAGTTAAAAAAAAATAGGTAAAAAGAAAAGTCGTAGTCACACGTTATTAAAATGTTATGGTTGGTACCTACCTATACCTCTATAACGTTGACTACGACTTTTCTTTTTGTTTTGTTCTTGTTTCTCCAGTAAACTCAGTAACACAGTAACTTTTCCGTGTTTCTGTGTCTCTGCATTCTTGGCAATGTTTGATTTACCAATGTTTTTATTTGCGACGTTTAGTGAATTAGGAGTACTTTTGAACACTCGTACAGCGCCATGGTCCTGACATCCCAAATGGTATTTAGTTACTTTAGTAAACTTTACTGTTTTTATATTTCGTGCTGCGTCCCGCGACAGTAAACACCAGGAACAATAAAAGTATGAACGTTAGCCTCATGTTGACGGCGAAAGCGACTGATGAAGAGTAAGTTGCCGACAAAAGTTCGAAGTTTAAATAGTCACCAAGGTTTAATTACTTGACAACAAACTGACCATTATCTATCATGTTTTACACATATTAAAAATTTAGGTAGGTAGCCATTTCACGTGACGCAATGATTAATTATCCATACTCTAATGTTCATCGTTGGTATGTCGCATGTTATTTTATATATTTCTGTAAAGTTTTAGTGCACATAATAGATAATAATAATAACACAAACCAGTAACAGAGTTACCGAAAAGGAAAATAAGATAATAAATGTATTACTTCTTCCGTATGAAATTCATATATTTCTATACAGTGTATTGTTGTAATGAACGTGAAATGTAGATATAGGTAACATGAACCAATGCTAGCGAAAAGGAAAAAAAAAATGCTTATCTTCTTACATATGCAAAATCTTACTTAGATGTGAGGTTGCAGATACTAATCTAGATACACACTCCGAACCAGATTAGTTGAGATTAGTGACAAAGTCACTAATTCGTTCGTTCGGATTAGAAACCGTGCGGCTACAGGCTTTAGGCAACTATAAATCTTAGCATAAAGTAAACACAAATATTTAAAAAAATTATTAGTAGGTACGCAATTTACACAATTTACTTTTAACAATAATTTGGATAAATAAAATACTGATGGGGTGTTTAAAACCTACTAAGTAGGTACATTTTGATACAAGTGGAGAAAGGTTATTGAAAAATCAATAAACGGGGGTTGACCAGTGAGCCATCGGGGTCGCTAAGCAGCCAGCCTGATACAATAAATACAACAAATTGTAGCGGGGGCGAGTTTGTGAATTTTTCCACACTAGTGCGCATAACAGTAAATTGTGTTCCGGTAGTAATAAGGACAGTTTTTCAAATAAGTGTATTGAAAAAGTATTATGATAAATGTTTTCATGCAGTAAAATTAGCTTATAAACATTTACAAATTATTAACATTATAGGTGTATCGTTTTAAATAACGCAGCTTACGCTGAGTTAGGCGCTTTTTTGGCATCACACAGATTCTTAAAAGGTTTTTCTTTCTTTATTCTTTTTCTTTTATGGAGTCTTTGGCGGGATTTTTCGAGTGTAGTTCAGTAGTTGTTTTATAATCGCAAATTGATTCCTAATGGATATTGTGAAGTAAATTTGGTGTGGATCTCGAAAAATTAAAAAATGTAAAGTTTTCGTCGCGAATCGAATACACGCTCATAAAGTGTAAAAAGCCATTGGACAAAGTTTTTGCTTTTCCTACAAATCATTGGAATTTATTAAGGCTTTATTAATTTTTACAAAAGATTCTCGTAAGTATACTGTGATAGTAGTCATTATGTTGATATCTGTAAATTTATCTCCGAGGGAGTATCTTTTTTTTGGTGTGAAAATCATCCAAAGGCATATCCGCGCCCTTGGGCGAGGCGGAAGATATTGTCAGACTATTACTGAATAAAAGCCCACTCCTGTTTCTTCTTTGCCTTCGTGAAATAAAAAGTTTTTTATTGCACATTTTTTAGTTGTCCCCTCAGCCAAACTTAATTCCTTCCGCCATTCAGTTCCATGACAATTCTAATAATACCAAACATGTCTAGGACATATTGATTTATTACACAATTCCGGTACCTACCTAGTTCTATGTATAACCCCACCTTTCTTCGTTATTAAGATTGTCACTGACTAAGTACATGTATAAACAAAACAATTTTACTTGTTACAACAATTGCGCTATGATTTTTTGAAGAATTCCGTTCTATTTCTTCGAAATTCATCATCAGATCAAAACAATATTTCTATGGGACCAAATCAGGAGTGTAATCTTTCAATCAAAACAAACATTTTCAAAATCGGTCGACAATTGACCTCATTTTATTAACACTGGCAATACATTTCATAGACGAAAGGCCATGGACAGTAACGGCGCGTACACATAGAACATCCGTTTTACAGGATCCTTTTTAACTGATCCGTCGCTACTGGAGGTAATATTCACACAGCATTTACAGGACCGATTTTAACAGATCCGACGCTACTGGAGGTAATATTCACACAGCATTTACAGGACCGATTTTAACAGATCCGACGCTACTGGACTTTCGTTCTTCAGTGTATCGCCTACTTTCTACGAGAATGGACGTTGTCGTGTTGTATTGGTACTATCGTCGTCTGCGGCGGAGGAAGCCCCGGCGTTATTGGATACATCCACTATTAAGGCAAAGATTTTGTCGTGGTGCTGTTGTGCGTCAGCTGAAAGAAGACGAATCTAAATTTTTTACTTATTTCCGAATGACGACGTCTACTTTTGATGACCTTCTTAAACGATTAGAAAAGGATTTAAAAAAGAAAGACACAAACTGGAGGAAAAGCTTGTGCCCTGAAGTAAAACTAGCGATATTTTTAAGGTAAGAACTTTAATTTTTGTTATTATCAATTAAAATTTAAAATGACAAAAAGGTTTACAAAAATGAAGATTTATTTCAAAACATAGACAGATCTGGCAAGTCTGACTCCTGGCTGAATGTAGATTCTACTGATGGCGAACCTTCTACTGATGGTGTAGAGTCAAGATGATGTGGCCTACTAAAATAACCTTGGGTGTGGTAGTGAGGAGTGCTAGAACTTTGTGAATATGGAGGCCACTCGTAGTTTGACTGACCATATCTTCTACTTTTAATATTTTGTAAAAGGTTTATCACTCCAGACTGAAATTCTAAAATTTGATCGCCATTAAGTGAAGCCAGTTGCGGCAAAATACCTTTGAAGAACGATAAATTGGGATCTTCAAACTCATTTTTACTTTTTTTTAACTGATCATTCATGTATTCAATCATTTTGGCGTCTACTTCATTCACATTTCTTTTGATTGCCTTGCGTTGCGGCGGGGCTAAATTTTGTCTTTCCTTTTGTCTGTCACTACCACTTTGTTCCGTAATCTGATCAGGTTCATCTTCGTTGTCTTTATTACTTTCTACTGTTTCCGTGATGTTGTCATTAGCAGGGACGTTCTCGTGTGTATCACCTGGGGTGACAACTTTTTTCAAAAATAACATTTGATTGTGATATTTGTAAGGCTTGGTATTTGAGGCAGCAGCTCCAGATTTCTTCAATTTCTTTTTCTCACTCAATGTTCGTATCCAGGCATCTCTAGTCGAATTCCATTTTTTTATAACATATTTTCCTGAAGCAAGTAAATAATAATATAAGATGGTTGTCAATAGCTTAGTAAGTGAAAGGCGAATAAGAAGGTAGAATAGACTTGTCAGTAATTAATTACCATATTGGTCAGTGGATAAGTCAAATTGACAGTGCAAGAACTAATCGGTCAGTAAATAATGGGAAGCAAAAAAGTATTACTAATGTTTAAATCAATTTATTTTAATTAGGTAATTTTATAATTTAGTTCAGTTCAGTTTAATTTTATTTTATTTATGTACTATATATATAAGTATGAGTTTTGATTTACGACTTTGCTAAAAACTCTCATAAAAATTTCGACTTTCCATACAAAATTTGTTGGTCACTATAATATTTTATAGTTTTATAATAAAACAAGACTTATTCATCAAGCCATCTTTAATAGTCTGACCATAGAGAAGTACCTCTACGAAACATAGACATATACATAATCAGTAATAGACAAAATTAACTAAAACTAAACCCTTACAGTCACTAACGTTACTTTGTATGGGAAGTCAATATATGTGTAATAATATAGTAATTGATTAATTTATTTTTTTTAGGTATGCAGCGTCTGGGTGTACATTTCAAGAACTTTATTACGTCTTTCGTGTCGGTGTGTCAACTATAAGCAACATTATTAAGGAAGTTACACGATGCATATGGAACAACTTGAATGACGAGTTTATGCGACTTCCTACAACAGTGAGTGAATGGGAGCATATATCAAATGGATTCGACACAAAAGCAAATTTTCCCCACTGTTTAGGAGCAGTGGACGGTAAACACATCAGACTTCGAAAACCAGCAAAAAGTGGCTCAATGTACCTAAATTACAAAGACTTTTTTTCCATCATATTATTAGCGATCGTAGACTCTGACTATCGTTTTCTATATGTTAGTATTGGGTCGTATGGAAAAGAATGCGATTCATCAATATTCAAGGAGTCGACATTTTGGAAAATGATGCTAGATGGCAGTTTACAAATACATACCAGAACCTTGCCCATTAATAACAGGCTCAGAAACGAGAGTTCCCTACGTCATAATCGGCGATGAAGGTTTCGGTTTACACGAAAATTTAATGAGGCCATTTAGCGGGACGCATTTAGACGTAAATAAGCGAATATATAACTATCGTTTGACCAGAGCTAGACGATACGTTGAATGTGCATTTGGTATTCTTGCTAATAAGTGGAGAGTATTCCACCGGCCTCTAGACGTCAACAAAACAACAGCTATATGGATAGTTAAGGCATGTACCGTTCTACACAACTTTGTAAGGGAAAAAGAGGGCTTAAAGGATGGCAACACATCCGAATCTGAAGCATTTCATTTCAATAGCCTACCTGATGATGAAACGCTACGAGGTGGTCGAACTGCAAATTCAGTTCGAACGGAATTCGAAAACTATTTCGTGTCCGAATCTGGGTCAGTTTCTTGGCAGAATGAAGCTATTTAAAATAAAAAACAATGTCTCCATTACAATATAAAATAAATACTTACCAAATTCTTGTCTTTCTTTTTGTTCCATAGCTTCAAAATCCTCCTTTAGAATACCGCATATTTCGCGCCAAGCTGCGGTTTTTGCAATTTTATCTTTATAAATCTCCAGTGTTTTGTCCCAAAGAACTGGTCTACTTTCAACACAATTTATCAAAACTTCTTGCTCAACATATTTTTCAAACGCCTTGCTTGCCATGATTATGATAGCACTGGACACGTGCACTACTCTAGGAATGAAACCGGCAAATGGCGGCTGTGTGTAGCACATCGCACCCCGCGCACCCCCGTGCAAAGCCTCGTGCGGTTTCAATCCGATAAAACGGATTAGTATAGTATTACTGGATCCGGAATACTGTGTGAACTGGCTCATACAACTACATACGCTAATAACATATACGTTTAAACGGACCTGTAAAACGGATTGCTGCTTATTTTGTCGGATCAGTATTTTTTACTGGATCCGGAATACTGTATTCTGTATGAACTCGCTCATACAACTACATACGCTAATAACATATACGTTTAAACGGACCTGTAAAACGGATGTTCTATGTGTACGCGCCCTTAAGGATCTATCCAGGAAATTAGAGGCATTTTAAATGTCAAGTTAGGTATCTAAAAACCTAAGAAATTTAGATTGGTCTTCACAAAAATGGAGAAAATTACATTATACAAAAAAGAAAGTATAATTATGTGTTATTTTTTAACATGATAATGTGTTCTAGTTTTTCTTTCACGGTCTTCTTCGTCGAGGTATTTCTCTCTCGTGACTGACCAATCCTTTGATATTTCCACAGAGCAAAACAGTGGTAGGGCGAGTTTGATTTTGATTTTAATACCCGTTTGATTGCTCACAGTTTGTATCGGTTCACACTCAGTACTGTTTGTACTCTCCGGATTTTTTGAGGTGAACTTACATATATAAGAAGTAATACCATCAAAACATCTCTTATACCACGTTTCTTTTTTTGGAAGACTGTTTGGACTGTCCGTCAGTTCACTAGAAGGATTTACCAAATTAGTAGGAACAGTAGTTTCAGCCAGCTTCTTTCGATTTCGTGTCAATCCATATTTGCTAAGTTTTGGTTTTCTAGTAGTGAGTTTCAAAGTAGGAGGAGTTGCTTCTATCTGAGTCTGTTTAATTTTTGTTTGTCTCATTCTACTTCTTAGAACCGGTTTTGGTTGTTTCTGTAGCTTGTCATCTTTGGTAGTTTTTGGTTTACCCGACTTTCCATTAGAGGGTTTCAAATTAGGAGAAATAGTAGTTTGAACCGGTTTCAGTTGTTGCTTAGCACCTTTGGTTGTTTGTGGTTTATTTGTCTTTCCAGTAGCGCGTTTCAAATTAGGAGAAATAGTAGTTTGAACCGGTTTCAGTTGCATAGCAACTTTAGTTGTTTTTAGTTTATTCGTCCTTTCCGTAACGGGTTTCAAATTAGGAGAACTAGTAGTTTGAACCGATTTTAGTAGTTTCTGTTGTTTTGCACCTTTGGTTGTTTTTGGTTTATTTCTCTTTCCAGTAACGGGTTTCAAATTAGGAGAAATAGTAGTTCGAACCGGTTTTAGTTGATACTGTTGCTTTTCACCTTTGGTTGTTTTTGAGTTAACCAGTTTTCGAGTAGAGGGTTTCAAATTAGGCGAAATATTAGGTTTTTTTTTTTTTTTTTTTTTTTTTTGTGGTAGGTAAAAATCATCCAATGACGAATCCCGCCCTTGGGTGGGGCGGGAAACAGTGTCAGACTTTTACTGACTAAAAAACCTACCTTTCCATTCCTTGCCTTTATCCTGGGGCCTTTGGTGACAGTCTCACATAACCTTTGGCCCCAGTAGGCTTCGGCCCTGCTGGACCCCTACAGTATGCTGACAACTCCTTGAGGCGCGCGGGAACGGTGCGCGCCGTAGACGACCTGAGCTCGGACCGGTCTGTTACCGGACGGACGGACAGCGAGCTACCCATTGCCCACCGTCCGCGAGCCCGCGCCTACGGTGGCCGGAAATTGGGATCGGAAACCCGGCGGCGGCGGCGGCGTGTCCGCCTTTGCCTAAGGCGGTCGGCCTCCTCCTTTACTAGCATTACTGCTTCGCAGAAGGAGGCGACCGCCTGCCACTCCTCCTCGCTCCGGAGCATGGCTTGAACCAAGCCCCGGCGCGAGAGATCGCCGCCGATCGCCCCCACGAGGACACGGCGCTGCTCTTCCCAAGCGGGGCACACCTCGACTGTGTGCTCCACCGTGTCCACCGGGCGGTCCGCACAGTGGCGACACCCGGGCGTCGTCTCCGCACGAATCTTGTACAGGTACGGACCGAACTTGCCGTGTTCGGTCAGCACCTGCGCCAAACGGAAGGTGACGACGCCGTGGGGCCTTTCCAGCCACGCCTCAAAGAGGGGAGGCGAAATATTAGGTAGATTAGCGTTTTCATGTTTCTTTATCTTTCCATCCAGGGCTCTGTTTGAATTACTCGGCTTCCTTAACTTATTAGTTGAGGGATGGTTCGAAATAGAAGTATGTTTAACACCAAAACCATGTTTAGTCGCTTCAGAGGGCTGAACAGCGCTGTCTTCATTTGTGATGGTGCGTCCAGTGACAGTGGACAGTATGAATAACAGTGTTATGAATCGAAGCCTCATGTTGACGGCGAAATCGACCAATGAAGACTAAATTTCTAATTATAAATTATTCGTTTAAATAGCTATACGCACCTTCAGTAATTGACCACAAACTCTAAAAATATCTACCGTAATCTATTGGGTTTTTCATTTAAAAATAAGATAAGCACACTGTGACAATGCCTCTTATATAATATCATGCCATTAGGCGAATATTTATAGTAAAACATTTTGCACAAATCGTTAATAGGTAATGTAATTTATACTTATTTTACGTTTAAAGATATCATTTTCCTTGAATCCTGAAATACCTATTGATAACAATTTAATTTATTTATACACACAGTTATTCGCTGGGCACTAGTAGAATTATTTGTTTAATATTTACTTGTGACTATTGCAAGTAAAAATATTTTATAAAAATTATAATTTCATTTATTTATTTTTATAAATATACTCTTTACATTTTAAAATACGAGTATTTTCTAAACAAATCTTACAAAAAAACATTTAAAAAAAATAGTATTTATTATTATTATTATTTGAAATGACCCAAATCTTTTTTAGTTTAAAAAATCTGTTTATATAAAAATGTTAAAAGTTTATCACGCTGAGGACAGGATTCGAACCTGCGCGGGTATAACCCATTGGATTTCAAGTCCAACTCCTTAACCACTCGGACACCTCAGCTGGTGAAAGTTTATGTGAATTCATTGACTGCGGTATTTTAAAGGCGGCGACTCTAACTAGTATAAAAGTATGCAAGTAGAAATATACGTACAAAACGTTTTGGGAACACATTAATTGAACGGGTCTTGGGGCTTTTTGGACCGGGGGTCTGGTCCAAAGAGCCCCATGACCCCTTACGACAGCTGAGAGTGGAATTCCCTGCAGATGTCTGGTTTCCAACAGCTACAACCTACGGGACTTTAACTCAAAGAGTGAATAGGTTACTTCTAGACAAGCGTGCTCTATCATCGACCACATCATCGCCCATCAGGTGAAATAACGGTTAAACGCGAGTCTAATAATAAAAAAAAAATAGTTAATTCAACCCAAAGTACATTTCCATACAACCGCTATTACGTGATTATGATGTTATTACACATCTTTCTCTAGGGGTGCTATGCAGATATTTTGGATACGATTGATATAATATCATGTGGATCTTAGATAGATAGATAGATAGATAGATGTATTCTTTATTGTACACCAAAAATAAAATTACATAAAGAACTTAAAATTAATAGGGTGTCACAATGGGCGGTCTTATCACTAAAAGCGATCTCTTACAGACAACCTTTGGATGGATTACACAGAGAAGGAGAAAAAGATACTCAGGTAGTTTATGGTGTACCTACTATTTACATATATACAATACATAACTAATAAAATACATATAATACAAGCAATATAATATATATACATTTACATATAGATATATATTTATATGAAAGCAGAGAAATAGCGTACTTAATGACGTTCAAGAGGAGAGGTAGTGATCCTTGACCATATTTTTAAAAATCGGTTGTGTTTGAGCTTGCCTTACCGACACGGGCAAATCATTCCACAGCCGCACTGCTTGAACTGCAAACGACTTGCCATAAAAATTAGTCTAATTATCTTACTTATATCCGATCTTATCTAGGATTCTATAGAAATCAAAATATACTTTTTTTCTTACTTATATCCGATCTTATCTAGGATTCTATAGAAATCAAAATATACTTTTTTATAAAACTAATCCAGTAAAGACCTTTGAAAATCTATTTTACGTGAACTTTGGCCCTCCATAATGTACTCATATATTTATAATATAAAAAGTACATCTATAGAAGCCTTAAACTCAAACTCAAACTCAAAAGCATTTATTTCAAATAAACCATTTACAGGCACTTTTGAAAGGTCAAGGTGTCAGTCTGTCAGAAAAAAAATGATGCTAATTGCACATTCCAAAGCGTAGATCTCTATGGAGAAGAATGTGCAAGAAACTCCATGGACACTCTTTTCATTCATCTTATGTATAACAAATATCTCTGTTACATGTTTCTTGTCGCTGCTATTATGTGAGAACAATGTCAATATAATAAAGTATAGACAAAAAAAAAGGCATTCTAAATAAAGATATTAAAATAAACCACTGGCAGCTAAGAGATGACCAGTCTCAACTGACAGCGCCCGTTCACGGACATGACGCGCATATCAGCACCACTCAGCTCAACCATTTTGAAGGGAACCGAATGATCCAACACACGCGCCACCATCAGTGAGACATTTGAGTGAGCATGACAAACTCTCAACCACCATGCTCATTTATGTCAAACAAGTCCAATATCCAAAAACCGTAAATTGCTCCATGGTACTCACATTTACAAACTTTGAAAATAAATGCTTCTACATTATACAATAATAATTTAATATTAAATAAAAAGATAAAAAAGTATTTTCCAATCAATTTGTACGCCCTGCTGGTAGTGGAGCTGGACCAGCATTAACCCAAGCATTTTTATCTTGAATATAATCATCCAAGCTATAATATGCCCGTGTACATAGTGTGCGTTTAATACAAGATTTAAATTTTGTTTCATTGAGTTCTAATATGTGAGGATGTATTTTATTGTAACATTCTAAACAGTACCCCATGAAAGAAGACGCTACTTTAGCCAGTCTGAAACCTGGTTGAACTAAAAGGTCCCTATTCCTTGTAACATAATTATGCCTATCGCCTCTTTTACTAAAAAGGTGAAGATTCTTTCTAACGTACATGATGTTTTCATAGATTGCACATTTAACCAAGATTCTGAATGACGACAATTTTTCTCAAAAACTATCTGGAATAAGTTTCACGGAAATCATCACATAAATCACGGAATTACCGAATGCTAACAGAGTTTTCAGGTTTTACCTCTCTTTTTCCGCGTTGCCGTTCAAACATCGCGTTGGATTGCGTTAGTGCTCGATTACGGAGACGCGGCGCGTTGCGCGGCGCGTCAGGCGGTCCATCGTACATTGCCTTAGGTTTGTGTTTGCGTGAGCGATAACGCGGCCCGCTGCTGCAATGTACGACGAAACGCCCAACACGCCGCGCAACGCGCCGCGTCTCCGTAAACAAGGCCTTAGATGAAGCAACAATCGACGTTGACGACAGACGAGTATGGAAGGACCCTCGTCCTGAAGTATGCAGGTGGTCATGAAGGATAAGTAGAAAAGGGGTTAGGTAATAAAGATTTTTGAATGAGTTACTGTGCAACACAAAGGGCTACTGAAGAATAGAAGTGGGTTTTATTCAGTAAAAGTCTAAAACGCCTCACTCCGCCCTAGATTGGGAAGTCATTTGATGATATCGAACCTCAAAAAAATAAATAATAATAATACATATACTTACAACATTATTTTTAGTATAAAGTTTGTTCAGAATCAGTAACTGAATCGATTCCAATAGTTTTTAGGGTTTTGTACCCTAAGCGTATCAACGGGGCCCTATTACTAAGACTTCGTTGTCTGTCCGTCTGTCTGTCACCAGGCTGTATCTCAAGAACCGCGATAGCTAGATAGTTGAAAATTTCACAAATTATGTATTTCTGTTGCCACTATAACAACAAATACTAAAAACAAAATAAAATAAATATATAATGGGGGCTCCCATACAACAAACGCGATTTTTTGCCCTTACTTGCTCGATATCAATAATGGCAACAAGTAGGCACTTGAAATAGTCACAAAATTCTCAGTTGTATTTTTACTTCAATAATAAAATACATATTTAAAGGGGGCTCCCATACAAAAAACGCTATTTAAAGGTCACCAGTTGGACACCACCAACACTAAGTACAACACAGGTACAAAACAGGTCACAGTTTGACTGGCCAGGCCGTCGGCCACTCGCAGTCAGGGCCACTAACCACTAGACCAACAGGGTCTAGTGGTTAGTGGCCCTGACTGCTATGCCGCAGGTCGTGGGTTCAATTCCTACCCAGGACAATTGTTTGTGTAATGAGCAAGATCATTTGTCCTGTGTCTGGGTGTAATTTATCTATAATATGTATGTATTTAGAAATATATAAGTATGTTAATCATTTTTCTAACTCATAACACAAGCTCTGCTTAGCTTGGGACTAGATGGCGTTGTGTGATAGTTGTGGAATATATGTATATAGGGTAACTGGTAATTAGTGAACGATACTTAAACACGTGATTGTAGTCATGATAACAAACAACTTTTACTATGGGAACAAACCTGAAATCGCGAAAAAAATCTACTGATCAAGTACATTTGTGTTCTTCTAACTGGTCAAAATGTACTGAACTTGGCTGATTTTTTTCGCGATTTCAGATTTGGTCATGACTACAATCACGTGTTTAAGTATCGTTCACTAATTACCAGTCACCTTATATAGGCAGGTCATCATCATCATTAGGTGCGGGAGCAAAACAACCCCTCAGTCGCCCGGACGGCCCGCTGACATAATAAGTTTATAATTTTGCAATTTTTCATGATACGGTTCTGAAATTTTGTGCATAGATTCCTTATATAAAAATATTAGACACGTGTTTCGGGTTTCGCATATGCTAAAAATAACGTTGTATGGCGCGTTCCGAATCAATTTGCTTGCTGTGGTCTTCCCGTCCTATAATAATTTAGGTGTATTCAAGGCTAGAGTGAATAGGCTCTTAATAAAGTATTAGTGCGCCTCACCATCAACGCTTGCATCACTACTTACCATCAGGTGAGATCACAGTCAAGCACTGGTTTATCATACCAATAAAAAAACTTAAAAGTCGCTGTTATCTTAATCCCGTTATGCGGTTGACAGGGAACACAATTAATATGTGTTTTTTTCCGCAAAAACAGTGGGATATCCCAGAAACTGGGTTATATTGAAGAAAACATAACCAGGAAAATAATTAAACTGATTGTTATTATTTTTTAATGATTACTTTTTTTTATGATATCCAACGCAATCAACTAAATTAACGTTGTTACAACAAAAAGGTGCATTTTGATCAATCTCACGTGAAATGAGGAGGGGTTGAGCCAAATCTCACGAAATCTTAAAAATGAGACGGGGGGGGGGGGGGGTAAAAATCACCATAATCACCACCACATGCAATTAATAGGCGCCCCTTCGATATTTGTAGTGCTACAAACATTATAACAATTGTTTAAATATCGCTAACTCTAAGAGAATTCGTTTACTTTCGCGAAAGTAAAAATGTTCAGGAAGTCATAAAAGAAAAGACAACGAAAAAAAAAACAACAAAAGGTATTTTTTTTTTATGCCACATGTCAACTACCATATTATATGCTCTATTCACCACCTAAACTTGACTGTTAGAAAAGGCAATATTATTAAGATTTATTTGAAAGAAAAAGAAGCAAGTACTTTACATTTTACAAACTCCATTAAATCTAGGTTTACAAATATATTAGAACTACACAAAGGAAACAGAAAATAAATGTAAAACTACATTTGGCCCACGTGGGCCACGTACGCCGACCTGGGCGCGTCGGTCTCCATACATTTTAAATGGCGACTAGACTTGTAGAGCTACAATAGATTCACGCCACGCGACGCCACTCTACGTACAAATCAGGCGTGGTCCACGTGTACGTCAGTTTTGTAGTTCTCGCTTTACTATTATACTCCAACGTCCACACTAGGCCGAGCCTGTCTCATTACTTTGTTTTGCAAGAAGATTAAATAAATAAATACAGTTTTTATTTTTTTCTTAAAATCGCCTGCTTAAATCGACTGTCCCTAGGTAAACCATCGGAAGTGAAAAAGCTTAATTCAGAGGAGAGCGATTTGAAGTTAATTTTATGGATAACTTTATCATTAATTACTATATCTGTAATAAATTTGTTTTCCTAAAAGGTTGGGTTTCTGAATCATTAGACAAAAATATGTTTTTTAAGCTAGCTAGTTTTTAATAACCTAAAAAACAGAAAAAAAAAATATTTTTTAAATTCGAGAGTTTACCAAGGGAGGGACAGTCGAAATAATCATTTCCTTTGGTCTCGATCTCTAGTCTTTACTATCCCAATGCAGAGGAAAAGGCTTTCACAGGCTTATTTGGCTATCATAACAAGCAGCTGAGGTGTCCGAGTGGTTAAGGAGTTGGACTCGAAATCCAATGGGCACTGCCCGCGCAGGTTCGAATCCTGTCCTCAGCGATATGGAACTTTTTGTCAATATGTGATGCTACGTTTACATGTGGGCCCAGCTTCGGCCAATCGCCATTGCGTTAACGGGGTTGCCCCGTTTTTACAATGGCTACACAATAGCGATTGGCTGAGGCTGGCCCCACATGTAAACGTAGCATATATCTATACTTATAATAAATCTGTAGAACTAAAAATTCTGTAAATTGAAAATATAAAAAAAATAAATGGCTGGGGGTGTTACTAGACCGACACCGAACCCAAAAATGTAATTAAAACATTTTTGTCTGTCTGTTTGTTCAGGCATCACGCAAAAACTACCGGATCGATTACGATGAAACTTGGTATAATTATTCTTTAATATCCTGGGCACCACACTGGGTACTTTTTATCCCGGAGAAGTATATACAATAAAAAACAAACTTAATTTTGCGGTTCGATCCCTAAGCCCGATTACTGTACCAACCGCAAATAATAAGTTTGTCGCAGGTTACGTCACCCGCTTCTATTGTAATTAGCCACAAAAGGCCCGCGCCGAGACAGAAGTATTAATACCTATGCTCGATAGATAACGTTCTACACAAATAGCACTTTACACAAAAAACTCATTGATAAGTTTCTTCGTTCACGCGAACGAAGTTGTGGGCACAGCTAATATACAAATATATTTAAAGTACATAACACCATTGCTCTCCATTATCATGAATGAGTTCGAGACTTATGTCCATAGCTGAGGTGTCCGAGTGGTTAAGGAGTTGGACTTGAAATCCAATGGGTTATACCCGCGCAGGTTCGAATCCTGTCCTCAGCGAATATTTTGAATAGACCCTGAATATGTTTTTATAATTAAATGATGTAAAATATGATATGCAGTAGTATGCTTTATAGGGTTAGGTTAAAAAAGTCTAATCAAATCTCAAACATCAACAACATTTAAAAAAATATATCTTTAGATCGTTTATATTTTCTTAGGTATTTAGAAAAATTAGATTTTGATAATAAAAACACTCTATAATTTTATTTATAGGTTATAGATTGGGCTAATAATATATCCTTGCACTAAATGATTGTTTATATAATTAATTTTTTTTTTTTTTAATTATAATTAGTTATGCAGATATTTTAATTGTTAAACTTATTTTTTGTTATATTTAATTTTAATTGATATTATATAATTTGTTTTGATTTGATTTATTCTAGTCTGTTTTTTTATTTAACTAAAATCGGACATTAAAACAATATTAATACAAAAATGACCAGCTTTTTTCTACTCACTGTGATAGTACGGTGGTCGGAAGGTGTGCTCCTGCACGGACCACCTCGGAGGGAAGATGACGAAGTCGGCGATGGCAACACCTGGCTTCGTTGACTGGCACGTCAGCACCGTGAATATTGACGGGTCCTGCAAATAAAAAACTTATACTAATCACATCACACTAATATAAAGGCGAAAGTTTATGACTGTTTGTGTGTGTTACTTATTCACGCTCAAAAGGCAGAAAGTATTTTGATAAAACATGGTTATAAAATAATTCTTGATTATTTTAGGAAACCAGGTAAAAGTAGAACTGTAGGGTAAAGAGCTGTAGGTGTAAGTAATTAGGTATAGAAAAGATGAATGGATTATGTGAGAATATGAGAGAAAAGATTGTCATTGATAGAGTATCGATTAACAGGACACAAAGGAAGAGAAGACTGTGTTGATCCGACCTCAAGTATGGGATAAGGGTAGATGATGACGAGGATGGCGACTTACGCAATGGTCATAGAGCACCGCATTGATGACCATGAACTTGCTGAGGTCGTACTTGTACGGCACGTAGTTGCCGTGCCACGCCACCACGTCGAACGGCGAGTGGGACTGCTCCGCTACGAATAAGGAGCCCTGGTACTTGTTCACTATCTTGAAGCCTGCAGAAATTATCACACAATACCTTCTTATACAACATTATTTCTAGTATATGCAAAACCTGAATACAGTTTGTTCAGAATCAGTAACTGAATTGATTCCAATAAATTTTAACCTATGTTATTTTTTTTCCCCAAAATTATTTAAAAAAAAGTCACAAGTTGGACACCACTGACACTAAGTATGACACAGGTAGGCCAGCACGTCAATCTACCACAATCTGTCAAATTTTGCCAATCGAAAATTAACCTTCCTGTATTGTGATAAGGTTGAAAATCTATTAAAGAAATTTGACAGATAGACGTATGTTGATGTGCCGTCTGTACCTACTGACCATATATCCCGGCGCAACTGGTACCTAAGCATTAATTCCTGAGGCCCTGCCAAGAGCTCATATCGCGATCAATTTGGCGACCTTAACTGAACTTTTAAAGGGCCGAAAGCTGAATATAGTTTGTTCAGAATCAGTAACTGCATCGATTCCAATAATTTTTACATAATGTTATATTTTTTTCTTAATTTTTTTTTAAAAAGATTAGAAGTTGGACACTACCGCCACTATATAAGTACAACATAGCGGGTATTAGATACCAGCGCACAGCTGGGTGCAGGAGCAAAATAACACCTCAGTCACACGGATGGCCCGGTGACCAAGTATTTTGGCGGACAACTAGGTAACATAACAAGCTTATAACTTTGTGATTTTTCATGATATAGTTATGAAATGTGGTGGTAAGAAACTAGAAACTAATAAATTAATCATATGTGGACTTACCAGGTATTTCTTCATCAAAGTAACGAGCAACAGGTGTAAGGAAGTCTCGTGGGTTGGCCAGTCCATTAGCTCCGATGGGTCCAAGGTCTGGCAATTTGAAGTGTCCATCGAAGACTTCAAGAATGTATCCTCTGAAATGTATTAATAGAATACAGCCATGTTTTATTTTTAGAAATATCCAATGGCGCTAGCGGGCATCGGCCCTGCTGGGCCGTACGGTTTTGTCGGCATCTCTTTGAGGCGCGCGTGGTGCACTATGCGTCGTCGAAGGTTGGAGATAGAGATTCTGATAGAGTATGTAAGAGCTGAACCTTTATCTGGGAAGTTAAAACATGAGTTTACCTCGTAGGTCCATCGACTGCCACTGCGAACCTCATGCCGAGCTGGATGACCGCTATCTCGTTGGGTGCCACTGTCATGATCCCGAACTCTGTGGTGATCTTCAGTGTTCCTTGCTGGGGAACTGGAATGAAGAAGACATATTGTAAACTAGCTGTTGCCAGCGCGTGATAGCAGAACCTGTCCGTGTCGGGGTGCCCTAAAATTACATCACCTCCTCCCCTGCTCTCGTCGTTTACACACATTACAGGCTGCGCATTCGGTATTGTATAGAATACCTGAATTATACAGATTGCCAGTAACAGATACACTTGCAAACTTTTGCCTTTATAATATTTTATTAAAATAATTTTCCCATCCTCCCTCCCGATTTCTGTCCTGTGCAAAGAAAGGTTTTCTATCACCCCTACTCTTTTTTTGAGGGTAGGATATAATTAAATAACTTTTCCCGATCTAGGTAGAGCGAGAAGGCGTAATATATATTCTTTTAATGATAAAAAGAAGCACGGGTGTCCGTGCTTCTTTAGTCGTCCTTTGCGTTCCACGAATGCGGAGATATACATCTCTTTGGAACATATATCCGCAGCCCTAGCACCCAGTGGCGTAGCTATATCATCTGAGCCCCGTGGCAAATTTATTGTATGGGACTCCAGAAAAATCGTCAGGGTGTGATTTATCTTTAATATGTTTTTTAAAATAGGTTGGGTTACTTCTTCTTTGCTTGCGGCCTCTCAGACCGGAGGCCCGCGGCATTTTGCTACCACCCTAAAGTTCCACCACTGCTAGCGCCCCTACCTTATCTTGTACCAAGATAAATAGCAATACTCACCAATAAGCAGATCTCCATCGCTGCTATAGAACGCGCTCTTGTCCATGGAAGTGTTGCACAAGTAGACGTGGATGGCGAGTCCATTGCGAGCCCGAGGATCGCCAGCCCCGCACACTGTGTGTAGACCAGCCACGAAGTCCACGGACTGATTTGAAGGTGGAATGTCGAATGGAAGCCATCGCGACTGCGAAGCGAAACGTATCATAGAAAAGGGATTTTTAGAAGTGGAAAGAATGATAAAAGTTAAAATAAAATATGTTATGATCGTCGGTCGTTATGCTTACCTGGTTAGGATCAGGTTCCTGCTCATTCCAGTTATGAGTAAGATATTTGGCGACGTCCGACTTCTGGAAAGGCTTGTGAATCACGGAAGGACGTATTCTGAAATTTGTGGAAAATCTAGATTTTACACCGCTAACCCTTCTAGAAATAAGCACGAAATAGAATAATCTAATAAATAAAAATCTCGTGATTGTAATCGAACTCTTCCTAAACGGATCGATCGATTTTTATGATTTTTTTGTATATTATTTAGTTTGGCTACTCTCCTACACCCAACGGCATTTTTTTCTAAGACAGATCAATTTTTGCTAAGTTAGGTAGCAATAAACTATGTACTCCAGTCACGTGGTTATGATGACTGCGCTATGTTGGGTGTGGTCAACGGTTTCACGAGATGACAAAAATGCTGGTGCACTATAGGTGCATAGGACTTATCTGCCTTATCCTCAGGGCAATATAGACGTGATATGCCGGTAAAAGTACTTACAGAATTCATCGTCATTTCATAGCCGATGGAAGGAAAGGGAAAGTGCGGACAAAGAAAAGAAATGGATTGTGCGAGGACTTGAGGAGTGATATGAAAGAAAAAAAGTCAGTGATAGGACAGCAAGGAAGAAAACAACCAATTAATATGGGTGAGTGATAGAAATATCACGATGATCCTACCTGTACAGCCAAGACCGTTTGTTCTCATGTCTGGGCGCAGTGAAGGCAGTTCCGGACAGCTGCTCAGCATACAGGCCGTAGGGGCACCGCTGAGGACTGTTCTGACCTACAGGTAGGGCTCCAGGCCTTCGTGGATCCTCCGAAGTAAACTCAGAGCCAAAGCCTGAGAGGTACTGTATAAGACGCAGAAATTTAAGTCAAAAGATACGAAAGAAAGGTAGTTAAAATAGCCATGACAATATGACATAAATAAATAAGTATTTCATTTAATTTAATAAATAAATAAACATAATTCTTAACTTTTTCTTTTATTTTATGGTTATTAGTAAAATATTTATTATTTAAGCGCTTTAAATAGGATAACACCTAGACCTATTACTTATACATTTTCTTTGAATTGCGAGACAGAGCGGAAGAAATACGCTTCTCTCTAAATTGATCGGTAATTGAAAAGAACATCTCAATTCAGCCTTAGAATGTTCCCACCGCCAGGACTAAGGCTTTTTTAGAAGAGGTATTAGCCAATGAAGCTTGGATGTGTACATAGGTATACAGATTCCGATTTAGGTAAAGCACAGAATAAGTAATAGTAGGGTCGGTGCCCTAAGTTACCTGACTCACCCTTTTTATAAGTTTTTCAAGGAGGTGGGTTAGGTAACTTAGAGCACAGTCTGTACAAGTTCTGTAGTAAGCATGTTAGTGAAAAAACCGGGTGCGTATATATCCCATTGGGTTTTCGTTTTGCGGCTATTGCGATATCATTACTCCGAACTCATATCGTCTTGGTATTTTCTCCGCGGTTAACGCCGCGGTAGTTGAAGAATAAGCAGTAGGTGCCTTATACCGATTTAAAAGTTCCAGGACCCGAACTCATACAAAGTGATTCGATTTAGGTACCTATATCTAAGTCTATGAGTTTTTAAAATTCTCAGGTGGGAAGTAACTTCACCACCTTTCAAAATCAAGATAGCACTTTGCGTTCTCATCGAAAAGTTATGAATAGCTACATGAACTTTTACTGTCCTGTTTTTTTAAGTGGGATATATTAATCGAATTAGATAACTTCTCCTGCACTGAATGTAGCGAGAGGGCAGTCTTTTATTCATTAAACCCCTTAAGCTACCCTTTGCACTGCCGGGCTGCGGTAACTCTTTCAAACAGCACCGCAACCGTACCTCTATAGGTAGATACTATCCCTTTGCATTACATACAATCTTATCGAAAGTTAACCTAAGTTAATATACCAACTAACAACATTCTATTTATACTTAAAACTAGTCTCACAGAACTAGTTCCGAAAAATATATAAGTAACAAAATTTTAAACAGATCGTCATTGATAAGGTCTCGCGACACTTTCTAAAATTGCTTTTCTAGCCTAAGATATAAAATACCTATTCCAATCTTACCTTAAGTTCTTCCATCTTGATTCCTTGGCTTACAGACGAGATGATTGAAGCAAGAACGGGTGCACACTAGGCCAGCAAGTCGAAGTCGCGATGTTTACTACGACTGCTATGCAAATGTAGCCGGTTTGTTTATGATAAAGAATGGCATTTACGTATACTCAGATATAGATAACTTGGTAATAATATTATGTATGTGATAAATTGTAATCTGGCCTTACGTTTTGTATGATATCTAATTTAAAAAAAAATGGTGTCATTTTGTTTCCCTACCTACCGAGGTAGGGAGACAAAATAAGACCATTTTTTGTGTTTGGAAGCTCCGTTTCGAAGGCTGCTAGAAGGAGTATTTGACTTCGAAACTTGATGTTTCGATTTTTATTATATCGAACACAGTGTGTCAATAATTCATTGTACGATGTTTTATTCCGTCGATGCTTTAATGGTGCGATGTAAAGTTTGAGCGAAAAATCCTGATGCGAAAAATCCTACAGCGCGCCAGCGATTGCTCATTAGTCCTATAGTAAGTCGATTCAAAACGCCTACTGTTTCGTGACGTAGGCAGATAATCGAACCCAGCTGTAGATTGTACGATGGACTTACCGTCGCAAAAAAAGGCTACTGCAAGTCTATCACTCCACCCAGAGTGAGAAGTTATTTGATGAATTCCCACGTAAAAAAAAAAGTAATCGAACCCAAAGGTTTTATTATATTATATCCATAATATATGAATTGGCTAGCTCTTGTAATTCAAATTATAAGTAACTCAAGAGCCAGGGCATTTCATTTAAATACCTATGTGATAAATATGTCAATCGAATTTCGATCACGGTGGTCTATCTCAACGGACATTAGTGAAGTACGTAGGAGATATTAAAGTGCACAAAGCACTTTAATATCTACTGCGTACTTCGTGTGCGCAAATATTGGTGCTCTGTGTTTCTTTAATCTCATAGTACGATCGCGATGGGACGGCAATCCGACACGATTGGAGTGAGATTTGGCGCAGATCCTAAGGTTTTATAGGCTCGAAGGCACGGGGCGTTACACCACCAACTTTCAAACTCCGGGCAGCTACAGAGTAATTATTTAAGTATTGCTCGATCCGGGAATCAAACCAAGGACCTTCCAGTCAGGAGTCGCACTTGCGACCACAAGACCAACCAGGTAATTATAAATTGTGTAACATACATCAATAAGAATTTTATAATATACCTATCTATTTATAACTGACTGTCTCGTTGGTCTACTGGTCGCTGCGCAAGCGCAACTGGTACCTAAGCATTAATTCCTGAGGCCCTGCCAAGAGCTCTTAACGCGATCAATTTGGCGACCTAAACTGAACTGTTAAAGGGCTATGCAACATTCGTTTTTAGTACTTATCTGCGAAAACTGAATATAGTTTGTTCAGAATCATTAACTGCATCGATTCCAATAATTTTTACATAATGTTATATTTTTTTCCCAAAATTGTTTTAAAAAAAAGATCACAAGTTGGACACCACCGCCACTATATAAGTACAACATAGGTTATGGTAGGTCATAGCGGGTATTAGACGCCAGCGCATAGCTGGGTATGGGAGCAAAACAACCCCTCAGTCAACCAGATCACCCGGTGACCAAGTATTTGTGCGGACAACTAGGTAACATAACAAGCTTATTTTGTGATTTTTCATAATACCATTATAAACTTTTGTATACATAGATTCTTTACATAAAAATACTAGATACGTATTTCGGGTTTCGCCTATGGATGGATATCACAATAAGTCCTCTAAAGTAACTCTGCCCTAGCATGCCCCAAACACTCATTACCCAAACAGGTCTCTTCCGAGCCTCGCCTATGTAACCGATTTAGCTTCCGACGCTTAAGCTAGAACTACATTGCGCACACGTGGGCCACGTACGCCGATCCGGGCGCGTCGGTATCCATACATTTTATATGGAAACTAGACATGTAGAACTACACTTGATCCACGCCACGCGACGTCGTTCTACGTACAAATCAGGCATGTTATACGTATGCGGCCGACCTAATGTAGTTCTAGCTTCACGCATTATCCATCAATAGATAGGTAATGGATATTGATTTTCATATGCAGGATATTGTTTAATTATATTATAGGTACCTACATAATTACTTTAAACTGTACACACTATTTTCAAGTTAGTGACGCATCGTACTTGCGTCAACTCAATGCAATAAACAGGCTCTTCCTTATTTAATTTCTATCGAGCCATGATATTCTCCTTTTGTTTTAACCACAGGACTAATTCTGATAAAATGGTAATAACATGAGCGCCATCACGCAGCCCTTACGCCGCCAAGGGAACCACCCGGTTTCTTGGTTTATTCCTAAATCGTTGTGCCTACACAGCCTTCTACGTTCTGTGCTACTACGCAACAAAAAGTTACAAGAACACAAACAACTTAGTAAGTATAATATGTAGGTACCGACACAGAACGTGTTGTTTACGAGCTTAGGTAGGTATGTACAGTCAGGGCTCAAATTGCAGTTGCACTCTACCGATAATAAAGTGTCTAGAATTTTTTTATAGAACAGGATCAATGGATCATCACTCAGTTCATTTGTACCATAGAACCTAAAGAATTAAATAAACCAGTTGTGGCCCAATGACCCTCTTTTACAAAGAAATTTTATACACTTTAGCATTAGTAGAGTGCAACTGCACTTTTGACCCCAGACCGTATATACCAACTTACTACCTAAGTAACTACTTTAACTTCTATTCTTAAGTCAGCAAAGACTTTCGAAAATGAAACTGCAGCGGTCTTCCTTCTAATTTAGGTGTCTTCAAGGCTAGAGTGAATATAAACGATTGCATTACTGTTAACCATAAAGTAGGATCGCTAAGTTCGTAAGATAATAATAAAACTTGCGACATACAAAACTCTCAATATTTTCTGATGCATACTCAGATCATTTCCAATGCATTAAGCCCCAACTAAATTCAATACTTTATAGCCCTAACATCCTGAATCTAAAGCTGAAGTTTTTTTAGATGAACGAGAACGCTAATCTTGAGAACTAGATATGAAAAATGAATTTTTGTTTATCAAGGAAGCTGGATGGCTTCATAAAAATCACGTTACGACGACTAGATTGAAAAGAGAAGTAACCAAAGACACGGGTGAAACCGAGGCAGACAGCTAAGTGATCCAAGAACTGCGTCATAGAATTTAGTAAATAATCTTAGCGAGTGTTTCTATAATAGCGGTCGATGGAGGTGTGTATACCGGTATAATAACATTATAGGAACTGGTTTCATACCGTTCTCTAGAGGTGCTTGTCAATCCCGTTTTGTGGTAGCGAGATAAACACCTACATATTTAATTATGTATTGCTTAATGTGGTGTAATATGTTTTGGAGCATAATGCAACGTATATAGAAAGCTTAAATCCTAAAAGAAAGCCGTTACGCTCGTACGTGTGTTTATCACCTAACTCGTCCTAAGAGGCTTGACCGATTTGGATGTAATTTTGTATGTCTGAGTAGATCCCTAGAAGGTTTGGAAATACAATTGGCCTCGGTAGGTGGCGCTGCAATCTGGTTCTTTTCGGGAATATCATCTGGGACCACTAGCAGGTTAATAAAACAAAGAAAATGTTCCTACCCATGTCCTTTATAGACTTTAAAACCACCCAAGCATCAATGTGTCCCAAACAGATTTAATTTGAAAGGCAATAATGCGAAGTTCTTATGGCCACCTTTCGGTTCCATCATCAGATCAATTTCACGTCATAATTACACATGCATGCAAAATTTCAGCTCAATCGGTAACCAGGAAGTGGATCAAATTTAATTTACAAGATTTGATCACAGACAAACATCGGGGCAGGTGACACTAAATAAAAGCTTGTAAAATAAAATGCCTTTCAGTGTTAAAGGAGCCTTCCACTGATGGAAAAATTATTATTTTATTTAAGTCCATTGGATTTTTAGTTTCTCTTCAAACAAAAATAAAAATCTTTCCTTATTATTACAAGTATCGATTTGTGTGAGTTATATGGGCATTATTAATCAAGGAAAATTCGAAGTAAATATATAGAGTAAAGTACGTTATAGACGCAAGATAACGTACCAAAATAAAATACAAAAATATCTTTCCGTAAATATTTATTATAATATTGTTTATATGAACAATAATGTCAAGCGATATTAAATTCGAATTGCCTATTATTAACTGATTTAGGACATTTCTATGCTGTTATACTACAATGGTTATGCAGCGTCGTGTCTCTTCAAAGATTACGGGAAATATCTACAAAATAGAGATTTTAAAATACTTTGGAATTCATTAGTAGGGAGTATGTATACCATATTTTAAACCCAACGTGTACTTTTCATTCATCGCCAGCGATATCATGAATCGCGAGATGGGCCTTGTAGACAAGTCTTTTGAGAAACACCAAAAAAATATGAGCAGAGAAAATACACGTTATACAATTCCCAAAGGCACTATCTACCGCTTACATGGAAAATAGATTAGTATGACATATTTTACGAGGCAACTTATCTTGTAGGTAACCACTACCTACCAGTTAAGTTACCTAGCAGACCTTCGGTAAACTACCCGACGTTTCAACCCCGCTAGCCATGTTACAATCGTTTCGTTAAGCGTGAACGCTTTGAGTTGGTCACGCCCCCAATTCCTTTGGTTCGCCCACGTGACTGAGCGTTGAGATGACGTCGTAGCGGGCGTAGCAAACACCAAGCGTTCACGATTAACGAAACGATCGTACCTTCGCTAGGGGCGCAGGCCTTGTTTAGTTATGAAAAGAATACATACACTCAAACACATTACCCTCTTTCTAGAGCAGTCGGGTAATAAAGTAAGAATAATAATTGTGGCAAGATCGGCAAATAAAAACCCATCGAAGAGACACTCGCATTTCACAAGAAAGGTAGGGTAATGATAAAAATTACATTTTAATATTACAATAGCTTCTACATTATACAGCATAACATTATTATTGTTCTTAATAATACTTAGTGTATCTACCGGAAGAGGATAGGGTTACAGAGCCAATTTAAATTGGATAGCAAAACACCGCATATGATTTAGGGATCGAAATTCAATGACAAAATAGAACAGTCAACTCATTGTTTCAAGTAACTCGCTAACAACGCACAGCTACTGTGCTGTGTGCTTCTAGACGGCGAGCAATGAGTAACTCGCCGTCCGATATGGAACAGCGGGAACAGATTTGACGGAGCACGCAACAGCCAACTGCCAGGGCTACGAGGTTGTTTGAAAGAGTTATCACGGACATGGAACCTTAAGGGCAAATGAACGAACATGGGTGGGTTTTGACACTCCTACTCGCCTCACCCAGAGCGGAAAAAGTTATTTGATGATACTCATATTTTTAAGTAGGTATAGTATATTATAATCGGTTACTCAAGGTCGATTGCCATGATGGTTCAACTTGTGTGACGAGGATTATAACCGATTCGGGTATCAAAGTAGGGGGCTGCGCATAACCATAGCAAAAGGCTCAACTTATTTGCCGCGTACTATACCTATTTTTAGAATGGGAAACTCAACTTTCAAAAAAGGTTTTAGGAGGGGGTTTATTTTGTTTTATAATCGATTAAGATGTCGATAGTCGATACCCATCACACCTACAGAGTTTTTCTATCTCATTTAATTTGACGCTGTAAACTTGATATTTGCTTTCAGTACGCACCTGATCTTCATGATGAAGAAAGACATTATAACTGCTTTCCCATAATTTTACTTTACAGTCTTCTTATGAAGATCTAATATTGTTGATTGCTAGACTTAGTATTCGTTTCACGAATCATTGAACTAATAAGGAAGTCGCGGAAGACGTTTCAACGAAATTTGTAACATGACTTAAAAGAATCCATACAGTTTCTTGCACATTCTTCTCCAGAAATCGACGTTTTCAAATTACCCGTGAAATGCCGCGCGACAGCAGCGCGGCCGCCGCACTAGAAATGCTATGTTCAAGCATCATAATGTTGTACATTTAGTTTCTCGATTAGAACGATACAGTTAAAACGAAAAAAGATTTTGTAAAAAGAAAACTAAGAAAAGATTTCCGTTATTTGGTGTATGCAAATTTCATAAAGTAGGGTGGCGCCCTTAGTTACCTAACCCACCTCTTTAATACTTTTTCAAAGGGGGTGGGTTAGGTAGGGCACCGACTGTACAAGGTTACTATGGCCAAAATTTCAGAATTCAAAAAAGCCTGTAAATGGTTTATTTGAAATATGTTTTTTATTTGTTTGATTTAAAGGTAACCTTCCTTTTCAAAAGGTCATCAACAATCACAAAGTTCAGGTGCGTTTACAATAAGCAAATTAACATCTACAGTTTAGACATTGCACAACAGAACGGAAGCAACAGTTGTGATTTCAATATAAAAATAATTTAAAAAATAAATAACCAACATTAATAATATCATAGCCAATTCATACAAACATTGATAAAAACAGAAACGCGATTTATATTTTGCTGAAGTATGTTAAGTACTGTACGTGTGTTGTTATGTTACTTTAAGAGCGAATTGCACCAACTACGTTTAACGATAACATTAGAAATCAGGCGTCAAACCTCTGGTTAAGTAAGTACAGCAAATACAGGTTGCACCAATTTAGCAATAGTTAAAATTGTTTAACAATTAACCATAACATTAACCGTTCACTTTCGGGCGGTTAGGTTTCGGTTAGGTTAGGTTAACCACTCGAATTTTAACCTGAATTTGCTTTAAAGTGGGTGATTGATGTACGAGCCAATATCGCAGCTCGTTTGTGCTGATCGACTAGCGAGTAAAACAGTTTTAAACGACGAGTCGAGTAAAAAATGAAGCCAACACGACGAGCCGCGAGCCAGGCTCGTCGTTCGTATTGCAATGATAGACCGGCGAGCTTTACCGACGAGCCATAAGACCGCGGTTTTACTCGCTCATTGATCAGGGCCTTTACGGTGGCTATAACTATTAACCTTCAGAATTTGAGCAGTATTTTTTTTTGTGATGTCACTTTAACAATTTCTAAATTGGTACAACCTGTATTTGGTTTAACCAGAGTTATGATGGCCGATGAGGCACTGGTTATCGTAAGTTGGTGCAACCCACTCTTAGTTACATTCTTTTAAAGACGTTAGTTTACAGTATGAAACACAATATACAATAGCATGCTTTTTACATTTTTTCAATAATGCAACAGTAAATAGAAAAAATAAATTGTTAAAAGAAAATTATCACGCACTGATCGAACATGTGTATTTAATAATTCTACATAAGTCTTCAAATAAGTTCTATTCGATTAATCCTCGTATAATATTCAAATAATTATCTAATACTAAAAGCTAAAAAACATTGATCTAATATTATGCATTAACAACAAACTTAATGGTAAACAACACAAATCACAGTTACGTAGCAAATAGAGTGCAGGCTATTTTTACATAGAAACGAGAATAATATCAAAGAGTTTATAAACATAACGGCATAAAGAACAAACACCATATTTATAAAAAAAAATACCAGTAACTAGCTGTATTTACCTTGTTTCATTTTATTATGTTTCTTTATTGATACCCGATGTAATGCTATTCAAATTAATTTGAGATTTTATAGTAACCATTCTTGGTTACTTCGAAATTCAAAGTTTTTTTTATATATGGTGCCAGCGCCATTTCAGAGACAATTATTCTCTTTGGTTTCAAACCGGCGGGCGGCGCGGGTATTATCTGTTGCTATTACCCTAATTTGAAGTAAAAATAGCCTTTAGTATAAGCGCAATCACATACACAACGAAGATGCAAGAAAATATTATATATTCATAATTATTATAAACAAAGCTATATAACATAGTACAAGAAATAAATCGGAACACGATACATAGTAAAAAATACTAAAATAGGTATACAAAGTATTGAAGATTATAATATTTATTCATTCATATTTTTTTATTCGGATACCTTTGTAAAAGTATTTTATTATGGAATTTAAATTTGCAGTTATATTTAAGTTTTATAATGTCGCGTAATTTTACTTCTATGACACATTTTGCGATAAAAACGGATTAAATATGTAATAAAATAAATATGTATATGTAATGCGGAAATGCAGTTTCGTAATTTTTTAAAGTATAAACGCGAAATAATAATATCCAAATATTTTTCTTTTTGTGTCATAAAGATAAAAATACGTGACGTCACAGTCCACGATGCGCTAATACCTACCCTAAATATACATTAATATCACACGGCCTTACAGCGGCCTAATACACATACGAAATGATATACGATTGATATATTTGGTAACGAGCGGACAACCGTCAGAAAATTGTTCTAATAGCATAAATAACTTTTTGAGACCTTTTCAACGAAATATTAAAGCTTATAAAACCATCCCTCTAACCCCGGGAACGTTCCACTTTTGAACAAAACGAGACAAACATTTAAAACAAAACCATTAAAACTAGCTTTAAAAAAATAAAGCTACAAAAGGTTTGTAGTAAAAAATCATACAATTTTTTTCCATACAAAATCTACTAAACCGTCACACGAAGCATACTTATTCTGTAAACTTGTAAATCGATATCCGTTTGTAGCGATTCTCGAGTAGTCGATCATCGTTCAGGATATAGTTTCGCAGACCAAGTTTCAGAATAGCGCAAATTCACAGTACACTTAACCACAACTTTCTCCCCACCACTATTCCCTTTACAATATTAATAAGAACGCACTTTGTTCGGAGACTGCACTAAAACTTAATTTTAGTGCTTCTTCTAAACAAGTATAAAAGAAATAGATATACAAAATATAATTACATATACATTTTGGAAATGTGACCAGACTGGATAGAACATAAATAATAATATTATTTTAATATAATTATTATTCAAAGTATCAGCGCCTTAACGATCAACTCTGGCTGATTTTAAAATATGATTATTATTATTATTTCATTTAGAGCTAAATATTTATATTTCTCTAGTGTTTATATGAATGCTTCAGATCCATGTTCTAAGCGAATGTGTACAATCGAGAGAAAAAGTGCGAAAACTAAAGATGCCATACATTCTTTTATAAATAGAATACAGGCAAGGTAGTCAATCGGCATTTTAGAAGGCATCTTTTGCTGTCTCACTTTTGAACTTGATAGTACTACAGTTGTTGATACTTTTAAGGTCTAATTTACTTTTTCTAGCATTCATATAAACACTGAAATAATATCATAGTGGAGTATTGTGACCTAATACTATTAAACGTGAGAACATGTATCTACGTAATAGCAGTATACAACTGGAATCAATACATTAATAATTAATAATATTATCATCAGAATAATACATAATAAGAACCATAGATAAACAATAACGGTAAATAATACTTATTTTTAACTTGTTTTTGGAGCAAACGACAACAGAAAATCTTTCAATACTCTTTGGTAAGAAAAGTTTGGAATGTAATTTTAAAGATCTTTTGTACGCAAGATTTTTTTTAAACAATGTTCTATCGTCGTCTGCTTCTAAAATCAAGGAAATTAGTTATACACAAGCGAAAACTTTACCGTGGAAGCGTAATTATATTTTACAATTTAACTAAATTGTGCTCGCAGGACGCTTTTTCTGTCTCACAGAGGAAAGTTATTGATTTTACGCTAATACTGAGTATTTCAGATTCTTCTTTAGTAACTAACAACACCATATAGTTGACCATAAGCAAGGATTTCGATAAAAATACCGAGGGTACGAACGTTGAGTTTATATTACTCAAAAATGTTGGCTGGCGCGTTCCCTTTTTGAACATCGGAGGATGCCATTTACTTCCATTTTTTAACCCGAAACAAGTCTTAGGCTCGATTGTACCAGAATTCCCTAAATACATTTAGCGCTAAACGCGATTGAAACATTGTTCAGATTCTACCAATCATTTGAAGATCACAGAGACTGAACGATGTTTTCAATATACTGTAAGTATATTAGACAAAAATAATGATTTAAAATCTACAAGTAACTACATGGTGTTATTAGGAATTATAGATCAGATGTATTATATAGTTCACTATAATATCCTCTATATTGAGTAGAACGAGGCAAAAAAGCGCTTAAAATTACAACTAATAATTCACATTTCCTATAATTGTTAAGTCTAATTCTGCCCTAACTACAAACTAGTGGTAAGATTCAATAACCAGGAACCATTCGCATCTACATGCCTTTAAACTTATAAGCCTCATTAAACTTGTACCTTTACATCAAAATTTTAACAATATTTTTTCGCTACATTTGCTTCAATTACTTCCTCATACAAATACGAGTAAGTACCAGCGATTGCAATGTTCGATAGCATAATTATCGATATCAATCATACGAGTACATCCTTAGGTCGTTCGTAGTAGTTTAATCTTACCACTAGTGATGTAGCTCGACGATGTACGGTCGCGTTACTGTTGCGGTAACATATGCGACCATGCTGCCTCGTATTTTGTGTGAGCTGAACTGCACGCAGATTTTGTGGCCTCAACCACACTTAGCGGGAATGGCTCGCACTGTAACATAAAATGAGAAGTTGATACTTGTATTGTACTCGTGTTTGAGAGGTTAAATTAGTTCTAAAATGTACGAACATCAATGTGTAGTGGGTTGGTAAACTCAAAACAATAATATTAACGCCTTACACGTAAGATAGTATGCATAAATGAAAGGCATTATATTTGTCTTACAAAATGAAAGTTAAGACTCTGTGTAAAAAGGATTCCAAAGAGTATCTTGTCTATTATCTTATGAGTAATTACTACATAGTATAAAACAAAGGCTCTTCCCGCTGTCTGTCCCTATGTATGCTTAGATCTTTAAAACTACGCAATGGATTTTGATGCAGTTTGTTTTTAATAGATAGAGTGATTCAAGAGGAAGGTTTATATGTATAGTACATACATAATATATTTAATATCACCATTGCATTGCGAAGCTAGGGCGGGTCGCTAGTTGATACTAATTTCGTTTCACGCGGTGCTCCAATATATGACGTCACACGAACCTTTACCGTTGAGGTGAAATGATAAAAAATACTACCAATAAATCGAAAATCGGCCAGTTGTACCTAAAAAAGAAAAGGAACCGCGCGAGAGCCCACGTGCGCCTTAGAAGCTTAGGTCAAATGGCGACACCCTCTAGTATGAGACTACAATCGTTGTACGTAAACTTAAATAATTAATTTCTCAGTAATTTATGTACACAGAAATAATTAAAAAACGAAAAGAACAAATACAAATAGAAGAGTGCAAAGGTACTGCTTGTTTCAAACGAAATTCCGTCCAGCAGACCAGCGCAGCGGATTTATTGACGGATTTCAAAATATATTTTCGGTAATTTTATTAGTGTGACCACGAAACTTCTCTTTTACTTTTTCGGGTTGAGTTTCGAAAAAGCTTAAATATACGCATTTCATTTCAGGACAAACGCGCGTGGACTTCGTAAAATACTCTTTTAAACGCCTATGTCGGATATATCCGATAATAACTCTCGCGTTTATTCCTTTAGATTTACATTGCTCTTCTGTCAACTATGCGACCCTGGCGTATAGCACACGAAAACACATGACCCTGGCGAATAGTACACGAAAACACATGACCCTGGCGAATAGTACACGAAAATACACGACCCTGGCGAATAGCACACGAAAACAAAGGGTTAATGCTGTAATGTTCAAATGTTAGCAGGTAAGCTTACCGTGAGCGCAGTGAAGGCCTGCTCGACGGCCGCTATGAACCGCTCGAGCTCGGCGCCGCTGGCCAGCACCAGCGCCAGCCCCGCGCCGCGCTCGCGGGCCTCGCACACGCTCCACTCCTGAAGTACACACAAACAAAGCTATTAAAATAATGCTCTACTTTTTTATTCCTTTACTGGTGCCTACGACTTTGTCCGCAGCAGACTCGTAAAACAGCACAATGGCTGACTAAGGAAGCGTACTGGAAGGCGCAGTGTTGGTAAGTCTCCCACAAGATGCGAGACGCATAGGGACGATCGTTCTGGCGAGACTTGAGAAGGTCTATATCCAACAAAAATGGACATCTTTTAGCTGAAATAATGATGATGATGACGACAGATGCTGGAAGAAATCAAACAATGGATGCGGTAGGTGGAACAATTGCACAAGGGGGACATCATGTCCAACAGTGGTCTGCGATAGACAGAGCATCGATAAATGTATTTGTTTTTTTTTTTCAATGATATAAACTAGTGCTTGACTGCAATCCCACCTGATAATAAATAGTGATGCAATAGTTGATGGACATATGTGTGACGTAAGAGCTGCAGTCAGCAGTCGACTATGACTAAGTTTTTTTTTAAATTTATTTTACCAATATATGTAAAATAAATTAAAAAAAAAACTTATTGTCTTTATTTTCAGATTCGAAAAATAACGACTTATTTCCACATCCATAAACCTGACGGATATTAGTCCATTTTCTTTGGGAAATTATTTCATACAAAACCGTTATTGTTACATATTTTTATTTTGCCTTTTCTGAAAGATTTGTCACTATTTTTAGACTTACCAAACAGCACCAATTTTCATCAGTGTCTGGAATCTTGAAAGCAGTCAAATTCTTGATGGATCCGCAAGCTAGGATCTCGATGTCCGTCCGCATTTCCTCTATGTATTCTACAACAAGTTAGTTTCAATGTTAGTAGCTATTTAACTTGATACATTTAAAAATATCTGAAAAAAAAATCTTTTTCATTTTAGTCGCCGTCGTGGTCAGAATGAAACCAGCGAGTATGTGTGACGTAAGAAGCTCAACTAGATTAGCCTTAAGCTCCCAACATAGTCTCTTGTGATCCAACACCCATTGTTCACTTGGCCGCGTCTACCATCTGACAAGTGTGTGAGGATCTTTACTCATACTAAGTGGAAGAGCCCACTTGGGGAATTGCAGTAGATTATTTGTTTAAAGGCGTTTAAATGCGGCCTTTCAAATTCGTCCAATAAAAATAATTATCCTAACTTATCTGGAAGCTCTGACTTATTACTTCAGAACATAACGATTTTGGAATCGCGTACGTGTTTTGCAGTTGCCTTTATGACTTTTAAACATAAAATCACAAAAAGGGTAGAATGGCGCTCTCATCGCTGATAGCGATATCTACCAGATAACCTTAGGACGAACTATATGAGCTTTAACTAAAAAAGGACGATCGCGTAAGCGTGTACGTACCGCGTGATCGCGTCTTTTACTATTCCTGCATTGACCTTGTACGACAAGTTTATAGTATAAAGGTGAAGAAAGCACCACAATGAACCGCAAAATTCCAATTTTAGTTTTTTACATTTTGTAGGTGTCAAGTTTCTTCATTAAAATATGATTGGCGGCCTTGATACGTATTTATTTACGGGGTTGTAATCATTAAAATCATCAATACAACCCTACCAGTTCAGCGAACTCTATTGAACGACTTTTTGGAATAGTTGCAAAATGCAAAAAACTAGAGAAAATGTGAATTTCATGGGCGCCCCTAGAACATACACTGGCATCCACACTGCTATGCGATTTTTTGTGGCAAATCATTAGTTCAGGTGACCATTATAATTCCCATGTTCTTCGGATACATCATATGAGATCGCAGATTTTTACGATGTATCGCAGTTTTGTGTTTGAGCTCATAAGCATTAAACGTTGTAACAAGACGCATTACAACTAATAACTTGAAAAGTCTCTGGAAGAAAAATGGCTCGAGTTCGACGCGCGCGCCTTTGCAGCCATATCATATTTTTTCGTCTAAATTCACGGTTCCTAACCTGATGGTAATTACCCCTACGAGGGTAAATTATAACAGATCAATACTACCGAAACTAGCTCACCGGTGCATTTCATGCTCTAACAGTGTAATTAAATGACAATTAAGTTAATTTGTAGTTATATGACGTACAATGCGATCTCGAAGCAATGCGGCCTTGCGTGGCGTCCAGATGTCTGCGAACTCCTAGTACGGAGCGGACGGCGATGTTATGTGGTACGGGTGATGTGCTGTCTGAGGAGTGGGAACCCAGTACGTACAGTATGCGGCATATAAGTTGAATCAAATGGCGATCGACCTTCAATGCGTAGAACAGATTTTCGGGTCTCAATCGAAGCGGGGAGTTGCGCGTAACCATAGCAAAGACGGCCATTTTCATTGGTAACGTGACGGAGTGCAAATGGTGGTAAAATTTTTAGCAGATTACCACATACATCAGACATTCATTTGTCATTATTTACGACATTACCATTCTATGCCATTTCTTTCAATGGAATTTCAGGGTTGATCATTGGAAAGTCATAATGACGCCATTACATTAGTAGATTAGCTAAGTTGTCAAAATCAACATTATTGTAACAGCAGACTTGAGGCTCAGGTCTAAATGCAGCGTTTACATACCTTTGAGCAGCGCCTCCGAGCCCCTGTCCTTGAGATAAGCGGCAGCTCCCGTCACGAAGGCGAGGTCGAGGGTGTCGCGCAAACTGATGACCTCGTGTGGCGTCACTATTACTGTGCACGCCGGCGGGGGCCCAGGCCTCTCAGACGATCTCTTGGCGCCGTCCTTTTCTTCAAGAGCCTGGAAGAAAAGGATAGCAGTTAGTTTACTGGAGCTGTCATCATCTACCTAAGCTCCTGTCTATATTGAGGATGGCTTCCATTCTAAGCCTCGTTACTGCCTCTTAGAGTACAACCTAGTTACTAGACTTTGGAAGGAGCGAGAGGGAGTGTCAGAATTTTACCAACTAAAACCCACCAGTGTACCAATCTGCGACTTCGCATGACCCATAGCAAGAAAATGCGAATTATTCGCATCGCACATGCGATTAACCGCGATCAAAGTGCCATGAAATCCTTGTCTAGCTACATCTTATTACTTCAGAGTGGTATCATACTCTGAAGTTATAAGATGTGGTTAATAGACCCCAGATAAATTACGATAAAGTATTAAGATAATTATTTATATTTAAAACGCATGGTATACTGTCATTCTCTTAGTGGACTCTTTCAGTATGGGTTCTCGCACACTCAAAGATGTTGGATGCGGATGTGAACAATGCGTGTTGGAACACAAAAAAATATTTGGTCTCTTTTTTTAGGGTGGGGAAATCATCCAATGACATCTCCCGCTCTAGGGCAGAGCGGGCGGCCGTGTCACGTTGGTGAGATAGTACTCCATACTCGATCAAACTTGTGCTTGACAAAGTTGAGAAGCTGTTCAACCTTTGCTTGGATTATTAACTTTTTGGTAGCCAGTTGAGCGTATGCCTCGATGAATCAATATTTTTAAAATTGTTCATAGATTCGCGCTTGACCTCCTGATGGAAAGTGACGATGTGGTCGATGATGGAGCACGCTTACCTTAGAGGAACCTATTCACTTTATCAAGTAGCTCGATTATCTGTACGGTAACATGTCGCCTTGTTTCAAACATGAAGTTTAAAAAATAATTAGTTGCTCTATCTTCTATCACATCATCGCTTTCCATTAAGTGAGGCAGTGGTCAAGTGCGGGCCTACTAACAATAAAAAAGGTACCTGCGCAGCATGTAGCAGCAAGCTCTGTAGCCACGAGGACGCGGTGGCGTCATCTGGTGCCGCTAGTAGGAGTCTACTGTTATCCGCCAATGCGATTTCGAAGCAATGCGGCCTTCTCGAGGCGTCCAGATGTCTTCGGACTCCTAGTACGGAGCGGAGGGCGATGTTATGTGGTAAGGGTGATGTGCCATCTGAGGAGTGGGAGCCCCAGTGCAGAACGCCAGCTCTGAGGAAAAAGAATAGTTGTGTGAGAAATGCGGTCTTGCCGATGTGTGATAGATATTTGTTAAGCAGACGTGCAATGGCTTTCTTTAAGTTTAAATGGCGCAAATTACCTTTACCGGTTTCAGAAAGGCAATAATTCGAAGATGCTTTCAGATCCACCTTTGCACCTTTTTGTCCAGTAAATATGTAAAAAAAATGCATTTCTTTTACATCCACACAATAGGCATCACAAACAGTCCCCTGTGTAGAGTATACTTGGAGGAGATAATTGCGCATGTGCTCTTGACAGCGCAGATGTCAAGGAGCACATACACGCATACACGCACACACGACGTGGGTTGATACACGCATGCGATCCCTAGGATCCCTTAATTTCCTTACAGATGCCCTGAAACCTGGGAGGCCTGATCGGGTTTTGGAGAGAGGTGGTGGAATAAGCCTACCAGGCCAACCCTTAGGTTGGCCACAATGGCTCACAATAATTCACATAGGACTAAATGTGGTAAATATATTCCGAAAGATAGATTGTATTTCTTTTTTAGCGTAGTAGCACACACCAGGTTTCCGCTGACATAAAATTATATTTATTTACCTGAGCAAGAAGTAACAAGGCTCGAACCGCCGGCTTTTGTCCGTCCTGCACATGAGGTACCCTTCTAACGGCGGTGCGAAGGCGCCGGGCGCTTCTATGAGCCGGTCACCAGCGTCGCCGGAGCAGACGCGTCCGTAGAATAGAATTTGTGGCATCTAGAACAAGATATTTAATACTAATATAGATGGTGTTATTTTTTAATCAATTTGAATGCTTGATTTGAAGGATCAACAAGGATACTATAATAGGGCATTTTTACATCGCCATGAGAGCAGTGGTGGCCGAGTGTCGAGGATCAAACCCAGCCAAGCGCATTACTTTGTGTATTTATTTTATCACCACTGCTCTCAAAACGGTGAAGGAAAACATCGTGAGGAAACCGGCATGTCCTAGAACCAAAAATTCGAAGACATGTGACATCCACCAACCGGCACTGGGCCCGCGTGGTGGATTGTGGCCCATTCCCTCTCCTAGAGAGGAGGCCTGAGTCCCAGCAGTGGGAATATTAAAAAAGGCTGGGTTGACATCGCCATGACTTCTTTCTTTCAATGTGGAAAATCATCCAATACCCACGCCCTAAGGCGCATACACCAAAATGGCTAGCCGAAATATTATATCATTATCTTGGTTTTTGAAATTATTACATAATTATACCTACTTATTTATTCTTTGTATTACTATAATGTGATTATGTAAATCGTTTTTGTACTGTTTTTGAATTATTCATTATTAAGAAAGATGCTAGTGCCTGTGATACAATGTACTTCATTAGTACAGTTACTAACAAAACTCCTTTTTTTGTATTTTATTTCTTACTACTTATTATTTAGAAAAACTGTTTTATTAGTAAAAGCTTTTGTAGATATTTTTTTAATAAACTACCAGTATTAATAAAGTGGTATGTTGCACCACTATCTCAGGTGAAATTGTGGTCAAACGCGAACGCCCGATAATAACAATAAAAAAATATTTTGTCTATGAAAACGCAAGGCATGGTTCTAAGGAGGCTACAAATTAATGCAGTCTTGAAAAAGATTTTGCCCTTTCCAGTTGGCGTAAACAGCTTTAATGTCAAAGTTCGCTGTAAAATTAAACGAGTTTGCTAAGAGCAAGTGAAAAACTGACCTTATGTGAAGTATAGAGAAACGAGAATATCCAATAGTTAACCCCTTTTTTTCATTATTTGTATCAAAAAGTAACTTTATCCAAATCCCAAACAGAGAGAACTTTCATAATGTCCAAAGTTAAGTAAGTTGTGAAAAATTAGTTATGTGAAAGGGGAAACTGTCAAATAACAGAAATGGGATGCACAAACTGAAATGTGACGTCACTGTCAGTGAAATGTGACCACACGAGGTTTTTTTTTGTGGTAGGTTAAATCATCAAATGACAAATCCCGCATTTGAGTGGGGCGGGAGATAGTGTCAGACTCTTACTGACTAAAAACCTACCCTGTTCCTTTTATTGCCTTCATTCCAGGGCCCCGGGGTTCATTTTCACATAACCCTTGACCACACAAGGGATGTGGTTCTTCCTTATACAATACTTGAAACTCTAGTTGTTGCTTTATTTAACGTTGTAAACGTTTTGATGCTGTTGCAGAAGATTTATTTATAGTGTTATTTGTTAAAAAAAAGGACATGTTTTTAAACATTGCCCTACACAAAAAATAACTCCTGTATCACTGGTATGTTCACAAACGTAATCTCACATAAACAAGTCACCCAGACCCGGAAAAACTATTTGTAGACCTTAAAAATATTTGTTTCACGTGACAACCGAACCCGCGACACGGAGCGTAACAGCCAATCGCTCAACCTCTGCGCTAACCGCGCAGTACATTGTACAAAAATAAACATCGGAAAGTTCTCAATTATACACTTCATGCTCTCATTCAGCCTACTATTTAGCATACCAAAAATTTTATCGCGCGTAATAAAACCGCATTAACGTAATAGTTGTTCTTTCAGCGAAAATCCAATCAATGTATCCAGTCTTTACTCAGCTTTATGTTGTGAGCTTCCAGTTTAATCGGATCCAGTTGAATACCGGTAGTTTACATGGAGCTATGGACTAGAGGCATGGTAAAATGTAGGTGTGCGAACGAAGGGATGGAGCATACATTATACATCCTGTCTATCTTTTTAACAGTTGAGTTTAGAACGTCAAATGGTTCGCGTTAAGAACTTGTGGTGAGGCCTCTGATTTCCAAAAGCTAATTGCTGGGTAAGGCTTGCATTTAATCCTAGTTTACTACGCTTTTATCCTTTTCTGGCACTTAGAACCGTCATTTACTAGAGCGAGAAAGCCAGCGTTTTGCCGAACGCCTCGTCGATTCCGCCACGTGCGATCACACTCCCGCTCTTTAGTAAATGATGGTTCTATGTGGCAGAAAAGGGTGGAAGCATATGAATGTGCTATTCGATGCTGAGCTGATTTAGCTCAACCGTAAGACGATACCCTTTGGTAAGTTTTTTTTTGAGGTGAGACATAATACGCTCTGGGTAGACTGAGAGATCGTGTGACGTGTCAGACTAAAACCCATCTGTGTTCCTTCAGTTACACTATGTGTTTCAGGATCACGGTAACAATTCCACAGACCATCCTTTGGCAAACCAGGAGCCTGATTATAGGATTTCTGACTATCGGTATCAATTTATAAAGGAACTTCTCAAGTCGATTACAAATAATAGCCGGGAACAACAATATATTGGTAGTGACAGGTTATGTAGGAGCCTTTTACTCCTGTTGCGAGTTCTCTAGGACTGCGCCTGTTCAGAAAAGAAAGAAACGCTGCGCGGTCTCTATTCCCCTGTGCTAGAGACAATGTGTATGGACTATGGAGTCGCCGGATTTCCGGTTGATTCGAGACGATCGATTCAAATCTGCTAGAGCGTTTTCCTTCCTAGTTTATTCTGTTCGTGACTTTGAATCTAAACGATATGAATGGATTCTGAGATTTCAGAAGAAAGCGCGTATAAAGCTCCTAGAAGACAGAAACGCTTCAAAAGGCAAACCGATAAAAATTTACAATAATGATATATATCAGCACAATCTAAGGTTTTGAACAACAATCCACGGGCGGAACTCGACACGGAGAATTTCTGAAACCTGTGGTCCTCGAACGCAAATGGCAATAGGGCTGAAGGATATAGGTGTGGTTTTAGTCAGTAAAAGTCTGATAGGCCCCGGCTCTCCATTCTAGAGACCTCAACAAAAAAACGGGTCGAATGTGGTGAGCAACGCTTACAAAGCCAAAAACGAAAAACTAAAACTCGAACGAAAAATTCGGGTAGCAGTTCGAGGAACAGTTTGCGGTCTTCCCGTCCGATTATAATTTAGGTACCTTCAAGGCTAGAGTGAATAGGCTCTTAATAAACTAGTGCGCCTCACCATCAACGATTGCATCACTGCTTCACATCAAGTGGGATCGCAGTCAAGCACTAGTTTATATCAATAAAAAAAAAATTGATTGGAAGTAAATTTATTTTAATCTCTTATCTTTAGGCTAGGACTAGCTAGGCTAGCCACATTATTAAAATACAGTTAATCCTACTAATTATTATAGATGCGAAAGTTTGTATGTATGAAAGAATTGAATAGAAATACTGTATAGATGTTTCTTACTCTTTCTCGCAAAAACTACTGAATGGATTTCAATGAAATTTGATACACGGGTAGAATACGTCCTGAAATAGTATAAAATATACTTTTTATCCAGAGATTAAGTTCTCTTGGGATAATTTTCTACTATCGCACGGACGAAGCCGCTGGCAGCAGCTAGTAACCGATAAATAATCCGTAAAAAAATTCCATGCTCATTATATAATATTATGAAATGATAAAAGTTCATTATCATAATATTGTTTTTGTTTCATAGAGCGAGGTCAAATAAAAATAAAGTTCTTATGATAGAAGTTCGCCTACCTCAAAAACTCGAATGTTTGATGGACAAACAGAGATCAATTGAATAACAATATTAAAACAAAAGAACTATTGTCATTTAATTATTTTGGACACATTGTTTAAATTTAATGTGGTGAAGCAATAAATATTAAGCTAACTGTGGGAATATGCGATAGAACCACCGCTGGCCTGGGAGGTCTTCTTGCGTGGGAAATACTCAAATAACTTTTCCCGCTCTAGGTGCGGGAGGGAGTGTCAAGATTTTTACACATTAAGTCCACAGTGTTGTTTTAGTTGCCATATGTGTTTGAGGGGCGAGTGCAACACAAAGCGACGTCGATCCGAGCTTGGTCCTTACTGGACTGGCGGACGGCAAGCTGCCCATGGCTCGCCGTTCACATACACGAGCCAATAGTGGCCGGTAGTAGTCTTGCGATTCCCAACGCCAAGAACATCTCTGCCTCACAATTTCGGTCATATGCTTTGCGTGCATTACTGCTTCGCAGAAAGAAATGACCGCTTCCCATTCACTCTCACTCCGTACCATGGCTTGAATAAGGACCCAACAAGAGAGGCCCCGCCACCGATCAAGAGATCGCCACCGTCGATGCCTGAGGTCTACTCTTATTCAAAGAAAGACGAACCATGTTCCATGCCAATTACGATGGTTCTATTCGTTCCCGAATTTTCTGACAAACCAGAAAAAATTAGGTGGAAAATCTTCAAGTAACTTCTCCTTTGGGTGGAGCCAGGAGTGTGAGACGTTTACTGATTAAAACCCAACTGTGTTCTTTCAGTTGACCTTTGCGTTCCAGATCAGCGGTAACCTTTTCGAACAATCCTGCATTCGCACATCAACCAGCCGCACTTATCGTCACCAAAATCAATAGTTGTTTTACATTTTTCCTATTAAATAAAGGTATATCTAGTGTTTCCTCATAGATTGGATTTTCTCTAAGAAAAACTTATGGATAACTTGAAACTTGCATAATATTCAATTAATTCTACCACCGCCTAAAAACTGAATAATAAAAAATAATCATTGCTGTAGACTTAAAACACGCAGGTGACAATTTGCTTTGAACTTAAAAAAAAAACAAAAAAGCTAAGATACATACCCGCTTCTCATGCCTCTGCCTGGCCACCGCAGCTGCTAACTCCCTGCATCCAAGCGGTATCATAGCCGGTGGACGTTGGATCCTCAGCGGTGACGTCCGCGCACTCCACTCGAGGGAAGACGCGAAGCGAGCGCCTAAGCTAGCCTCCCCCGTGATGATGGAACATGCGATGTTACCGGCGATGTCTAGGATTTGGATGTACTGTGCTTCTGGGCCCACCTGTGGAAAATTAAAGAATTGGAAGAATTGATCTGACGAATCTTAATCAAGCACAGGGGCCGTATTATGACGAGTTGAAATTTCAGGGGTGTGCGAGCGTGAAAGAGGGGTGGAGCTATACACCCTATATGGCTCCATCCTTTTAACAATTCAGTTTAGGTCGTAAGCGATTAGTTAACGGAGTATAGGAATATAATAATTTAAGCACTTATTCGAAAATCTTCGTAATTTCAGTTAGCATTTTTGTATAGAATACGTAGGGTGTAAATGCGCGTTATAGGTAAATTAGTTCCGTAACTATACTAGTAGTCTACGCCCCCTTTGCGAGTTTTTAGTGGCGCGCGCCACCCCCTTTGCGCCTATGTTTGAATTCTCGTTTTCGGTAGGCGGCTAATTTCACACTACGTATAGCATACAGTCTCCTTCAGGTACTTACTTTGAGAGAACCGCATGAGGCGCGGGATACGCATGAAATAGGTAAGTTACTATCCACATTTCACTACAAGCATCCAGACTTTCAGCCTTATCTCTATCATAGAAAAACTGTCGTAGAAATTCATATGTGAATCGACATCATTAGGGGCCGAATATTTTAAATGTTTCGAAACCAATCTAATGACTAACCATTGCAAAGAACTATCAGCATGGCTATACTTTTAGCCAAGAGATTCATAACAATTGATTTGGCCAATGAAAACAAACAATAAAACACAATAGACATTACAAATGAGTGTGTAGTTATCTGCATAATGAGGGACATCGTTTTAATAATAAATATTTATTTCAGTTAATATTATAAACAGTTTGCATATCAAAAGGTCGTATTATTCGTATCAACTATGAGCTAATATGTCTGGATAATATTATCGAATTGTTTTAATGAATCATTAAGATCATTAAGATTTTATTGACCCAGCTTTAATTGCATTAACAACACTACTCAAGGTTTAGACATAATTAAATATAGAGCAGAGTGGTTCTAATGTGCACATTATGCCGTTTCCGCAAATTACGAACTATCTTTAGATCCCTTCAAATTTTCCTATAATCCGTCAAAAGATAGGTATTTCAATACCAAATTCGATAAGATAAAAAAGATCAGCGCTCCAGCGTTCTACTTACAACAATAGCATCCAATTCGTTATGAGGTAGCCGGCACAGCATTTCGTACTCCGTAGCCCCAGGTTTCACACTCGCGACGTACAGCGCATAGTCAGTGATGAAAACCAGCAGAGGTGTCCAAGAACCATCCTCCATGCTGTATGGAGACTTTACTTTCATCATCTGAAAGAACATCAAAGAGTCTAAGAAGGTCAAAAGAAAAAGGCTAAAAATACCTCTTGAACATTTCAAGCGATAAATTGACCTTTCGACCGATGATTAAAATGGTTTTCAAAACTTTTTCGCTAAATTAGTACCTTGTACAAAACATCGCGTAATCAAGGTCGTATTACGGTGAATGAAATCGCGGTGCGATTTAGTAATCAAACATAATTACCCTATTTAAAGTTTCGTTTGGGTACGAGAATATCTGTAGCCTAAGCTTTTCATTGCACTCAATAGCTACGTTATCTTCGAAACTATCGAAGTAGGACGGCTCGTCCGCTGTCAGCAGCCTCACAGACAACCTTTTGTTCTCTATCACCTCTTTGTCTATGAGCCTCGACATCCTGTCAGCCGACACGTGGAATGTATCAGACACCTCTTTCAAAGGCAGTATTATGCTCGGAAAATGTTTCTCCATTCTAAGCTTGAATTGAAAGAACTTATTGTTCTTGATTTTCAGTTCAAGGTCTTTCCTTTGACATACATTCTTCAAATATCGGTTCAATAGCGCCGACTTGTTAGATTGTAGCTTTTGGTTCCCAGGACTGTCGAAAAAGTCATCATTGAAGTCTTCGGCCCCTTTCAAGGTTGAGTTGTCGGTGTTTGAACAGTTGTCGCTGTTAACTTGCGGCGGCGGCTCCTCGCTCACTTTCTGCACTGTTGACGCGGATTTACGACTGTACCTGTTTACATTTTGCTTCTTAGGTGAAGACAAATGCTTGGAAATGCCATTTTTAGCTTCAGTCTCATCTTGGATATTTTTGTTGAATTGCCTTTTGGGAGTTGAAGTCTTGCTTGAAGAGTCAGTATCGGTAGATTTATTGAGGTCGATTTTACTTGTGCTAGTCACTAGCTCCTTCACTGGTGTTGTTTCAGGAATGGGGACAAAAGTCTCTTTAGGTGCATCAAAAGCAGTTTGGAATGTATCATGGACATAGCTGTAGGACACTCCCTTGTGTTCATAGACAGTGCTTTCACAGTTCACAACATACTTGCTAAGTGGTGGGAGATCAGCTTTGTTGGGCTTCTTATCAAGTTGAGCTTTCATGTTAAGTGTAAGCTTATGTCTTGGAGATCCTTCATTGGGAGTTCTATCACCAGCCACTGTTGTTTTTGAGGGTGTTGTAATTTCTTTAGGTTTGCCAGTGTCTAATGGTTGGCCATTTAGATTGATTTCAACAAAGTCATCTTCATCCTCAGCCTGGAACCCTGAGTCTAAGCTTTTAGAGAGCTTCTTATTATGATTAACATCACAAGGTAAAGCTTCAACCACATTGTTCAATTCCAAACTGTTTTCAGGCAAACCTTTTTCTGGAGCAAAATTGAAGTTAAAGTTTTTGTAAAAATTCTTCAAAGAATCTATGATATTGTTAGCATCTAGGAGGTTTAACACTTTGCTATGTGACTTTCTCTCCTCAACAATACTTGTAGTAATGTAGCGTTTTTTCTTCAATACAGATTTGACTGTATTTGGACTGTGTGAAACTTCAAGAGGTATTTTCATTCTATCAGTGGACTGGTCAATATCTGCTTCAGAAAAATATGTTTTCCGCATAAATGCAACATGACCATTGTTTTCAAATGCATCACAGGAGTATGATTTCTGAGCTTTGTCACATTTTCTATGCAACATTGAAGTTTCAGTTTTATTTGAATGTGATGAGGATGAATCACTTGATGAGGTTTCAGAGTCACAGCTGAAATTAGAATCTGAGCTGTTGGAGTCACATCCATAAAGCTTTCCAGTGAGCCTGGGTTCATTATTGTTGTCTTTATCATTATTATTGTCCTGATTTTCTGGTTTGTAGTTTTGACAGTATTCAAATATGCCACTCTGATCATTTTTAGAATCACCATAAGTTAGAATATCTGACATTGTCTGTTGAGCTACATCAGCAGCATATTTTGGTGTTCTGTCTCCTGAAGCACACCATGAGAACCTGTCAGTCACTATGTTATTCTTTTGCCTAAACCTATCACAGTATGAACTATCTGGTCCATATGATATAAAACCTCTTTCAATGTGAATATTATCAGTTTTCGTGTTGTTTAAAATGTCTTCATGGAATGAAACCCTTTTCTTCTGAGAACTTGGTCCACTTTGTGACTTTTTCCGACATCTTCGCCTGTACACAATATCTTCTGATAAAGATTTCTTTGGTTCATTCCTCAAAGCAGGCTTTCGAGATTCTTCAGCACCTTTCTCACTTTCTAAAGCTTTTAAGACTAAATCTGGCAAGTTTTCATATGGTTTCTTGTGTGACTCAATGATTAGTTCTGGCACAATGTCATCAGGCACACCAATGTTCTGATTGTCGATATCACTGCGAGTCATGATACTACTGGTGGTACTTTTGATCATGTCCTGGGAACATGACGGTGGCGCGTCGTAAACACTGTCACACGCTAATTCCTCGGCCCCTATGAGACTGTGGGACATAAGCGCTTGGCTCGTGGCCTCCGAGGCCTCACTATCTAAACACAAAACACCAGAATCACCAGGCGTATCGGCCAAACTACTCGTTGTACTAGAAATCAAGTGAGTGTTGCCTTGAAGACACAGTTCTGTGGGCTTGCCCGCGCTTTCGTCCGCACACTCCATCTTCACAAATTGCACTGTATCTTCAACGCCGTTTGTTGCCGCTGTCGCAATAACAGTGTCGTCAGTTTTATGACGACGTTTGCTTTTATCGATCTCATTGCCTTTTATTTCTGTAGCCTTGTCTGAAGGCATGATGATTTCTGACACTTGACCGCTATTTCAATAGTTTTTTAATACTTAACAGTGTTAGTATTGTCTCACTTTAATTACTAATCGTACTCATTTTGACATTTATTTATAAAATTCATGTAAAATACGACACAAAACATGACGAATACACAGCAGCCATATTTAAGATTTTGACATTTATTTCACAGATTACAGATGATTTTTTTTTTTTTTTATAACTGTAGTAGAGTAATTTCGGTACAAAGATTACAAATTAGTCGATGTCAAAGTAAAACTAATCAAAAAGGATAAATACGTATTTACATAAATAACCATTTTGAGTGTAGCGCTCTGGCTACACTCAGAAACTTTTACGTGCAAGAACGTACATGTTTCATCGAAGTCGAAGGCAAGAACAAACCACACGCTATAGCATTTATAAAAAAAAAAACGTTTCAAATAGAAATGCTTGCTGACAATCTTTGGCCTTTTTCAAGATTTTTTGTATAGATAGCTAAGTACTAATATCGAAGTTCATACTACGTAGTAAACACATTGAATCTTTTGAATCCCATTATTAAGGGTTCATAGATAATAGTTGATATTTTGTGGTTTTTCTCTAAATACAAAAAAAAAAGAATCCATAGACTACCATCTGTCAAAAGTTTGAATGAAATGCGCGATTTGCCGATCTAGGAATAGGTTAGATTTTCAAAATAGAGTTATTATTTTGATCATATTGATGTATTTACTCAAATAATATAATGGAGACTAAGAAGACTGCTGTTTTCTTATCCCTGCTGTATTTCCTTGGGTACACATGTGAAGGAGCTAAAATAAACACTCCAAGGGTGTTGTTGCCTTGGTTTGAGGATTTGAATATCAATTTTACCTTTGAAATCATTGAAGGAGGTTGTTACACATGGTAAGTCTTAGCAGAAAACTTATAAGGGCGTATATTTTTTTAGATTTGAAGTTCAGAAAGATTACATTAAAGTATTTTTTGTAGGAGTTTGTCTCGCGATGACATCATAGATTTGGAGCCGCTTTACGATGATGCTATAGGCCACTGTTCCCGAGCGGCGCGCGTCTCCGTCTCTAAATCATGTGTACCACCTGGCTCGGTCATCATTCTCGCCGAGGAGGTCAACACAGGCGAGGTAAAGTTAAGTCTCGCGAAAAGGCGGGAAACTACTTCTCATTTTCATTGGACTGTTTGTCTAAGGATATATAATTAAATTACCACCTTATCAGATCTGATTGTAGATAACATTACAATAATTATGTAGTGTGAACAGCTGATAGTGTAGTAGTACTTATGTCACACTACTTCCCTGTGTGTAGTGTTGAAGTAGGAAGAATTGTATTTATATCTACATACCTACTTCCTTAAAGTTATTTTTATAAAGCTATTTAAATCTTATTGCACTTATTAAAGACTAAATTTTCCCTAAGACTTTGCTGACATGCATGGCAGGCAAGGGCAGGAAGAAGGACTTTGCTGACATGCTTTACCCCTCTGGAACTGCAAGTTTTGATTTGGAGAAATTGATTTCTTTAAGTAAACGTCAGCTGATCGAGGCCAATGAACTGTAGGTTGTTAGTACGCAACAGCTGACAACTCCCTACAAGGTCATTGACTCGTTTACTTAAATAAATTAATTTCGTACATGCATTTATTTATTAATTTGAAATTTAGAAAAAAAGTACTTTATTTTTTAATTTTATCTTTATAAATAGATCATAATCATGTACCGAATCAATTCTCCACAGGATTAAAAGGACCAAAATTTTACGGTGTATAAGTAAATCAAACAATATGTATGTATTTAGAAATATATAAGTATGTTTATCAGCTGTCTGGTACCCATAACTCAAGCTCTGCTTAGCTTGGGACTAGACGGTGTTGTGTGATAGTTGTGGAAAAAAAAAAACATTTAGAAATATAAAAAATAGTATCGCACTGGTATTGGGAACAGGGTCCAAGCTACCGGCGGTCAAGGCTCCAGAGAAAGGAACCTCCTAACAATACGAGTTGTGTCCAGGAGTACCGCTTTCTGAATCATGCCCTTGATTCAGCCGCCTAACGAAAGCCTCCTAAGAGCCTCTAATTATTATTAATTTGAAAAACATGTTATATAATTATTATTATTATATAATAGCTTCCTATTGGTGCAAGAATGGTCATAACCAACCAGTTAACCAGGTTACTCCTGGTATAATCTTTTAGAAATCCTTACAACAAAGTGCTCCACTGCTTCTTGTTTGGTTGGTTTGCACTACGGCTCACGGTCACACGGTTTGCAATAAACTCAAAAACTATTTGAATTTTAATGCAGTGTTCACTTGTAGACTGAGTTATTCATGAGGAAAGCCTAGGTATAGAAAGCCACAACACCATTGTAAAGCTTGTACTGCTTGCAGGTCACTATTATAACAATAAAAATGTTTACCCTTTTAAACTATTAGGTAAGATACACACATACTTGTAATAATGTAAATATTTTTCTTATTCAGATTCTCCGAGGAGATGTAGACATAGACAAGATTAGGTCTCTAAAAGTAATAAGTACAACATGGAACCTGTTCTTGGAGGAAGCCCCAGAGGCCTTTGAAGTTGTAGCCTATGATGATCAAGGTATGTGGTCACAATGTTCATTTTTTTTTTTTTTATTAATGAGTAATGGTAGAAAGTGGAATGAAAGTAGACACACTGAGTTAATAATAAAACTAATCTCCAATTTAAGATATTAATTATTTCAGTCTAGTTAACCCATGTAAACCAGAGTGTCTTCTAGACCTTATTAGAACTTTTTTGATCTTATTGGACAAAGACTACTTTATGAAAAACTTGTTATTTACAGTACGGCCGACGGATCTTGGTGCGTCTGAAGTTAGGCTCTGCGAACTTTAGTGCTCAAAACAAGCGCGCCAAATAAATGATTTATAAATATAAATGCCAATAACAGTTTTATGTTTCCACTGCTGGGACTCAGGCCTCTTCTCTAGAAGAGGGAAAGGGCCGTAATCCACACCCGGGCCCCGTGTGGGTTGGTAGATGTCACATGTTTTCCAATTTTTGGTTCTAGGACATTGGTTTCCTCATGATGTTTGCCTTCACCATTATGAAAGCAGTGGTTATGAAAGAAATTACACAAAGTAATGCGCCTGGCTGGGTTTGAACCCGCGACCTACAACTTTTAAGCTGGGGCTGTTACCACTCAGCCACTACTGCTCACTTGTTTACTCTTATGAAAGTTTATACAAAGATGCTTTTACATTTCTAGGAAACACATTTTCAACTCTCGAAGGAATAAGCTTCTCATGGACCATAGAGAATCTTGGCAGTAATGTTGGTGAAGATCCTTTAGTAACGTAAGTACATAATAGATTGTTTTACAATTTTCCTGGCAAAAAGCCATAATTAGATTTTTTTTATAATATCGTTTTTTTTTATAAGATATCTGGTCAATGAGTATATTTTTGTTGTTTATTATATATATGTATAATCTATATACATATATAAAAGAAAGTCGTGTTAGTTACACTATTTATAACTCAAGAACGGCTGAACCGATTTGGCTGAAAATTGGTAGGATAATCTTTAACCCGTTAAATAAAAAAAAATCATTTATTGGTAGAGTAGGGTACAGTAGGGTATAGAAGAGTAGAGTAGGATAGAGTAGGGTAGAGTAGAGTAAAGTAGGATAGAGTAGGGTAGAGTAGAGTAAAGTAGGGTAGAGTGGGATAGAGTAGGGTAGAGTAGAGTCTAACTGACTATTCTACTCTACCCTAGAGTAGAATAGTCAGTTGACGGGAGCGAAGCCACGGGCAAAAGCTAGTATATATATATAAACCTGAAAATAGTGTAATTTATGACATGGATAAATAGCATGAAAAAAACTAGTTTTACAGCATTTTTTATGACAGAACTTGTATCTTTGGTAACAAATACAGGAACTAAAGTGAACTTGGAATTAGTCAATGAGAAATCCATGTTGCTTATTTTTTTTTTTGTCTTTATACATTTGTCGTGTATAGAAAATTTTGCATTAAGTATAAGGTATTAGAAGAGATTTTGCAGAACATGGAATCACTGCTTCACCCATTCTTGAATACTTACTTAGATCTTGGGGTGTCCTTCTTTTCAGTCTTGAGAAAGTCACTGGATTATTCATAAGCTCCATTGCCAGTTGATATAAATATATACACTCTTTTTCCTATACAATATTTGATTCTAACCCCCTAGGCTAGTAAGATGGCGAGACACAGACTACGAAGCCCCTCGCGGTGTCGCGGAACTCGAGGCCCGAGGACTTCGCGCTCATTCTGCCCTTCTATATGGTCAGGCCATGGGCGAGTCCAAAGTCACTGTGTGCCTTGAAGACATATGCACTGATTTCAACCTGCAAGTTATAGCTAGTGTCGTGTTGATGCCTGCTACGGCAAGCATCGCGCCTGGTGATACACTGAAATATAGGTAAGTTTGAGAAAAGAGATGTAACTTATACTAGGTGTAAAGCAATAAGCGCACGGGTGACTTTCGTCACCGTGACTGTTTTGTCACCCTTATCATGTCCATGATATGTATGTATGGAGGTGCGCGCACGTTACGATGTGACAACTGGGCGACATTTTTGTGAAGCCCGTGACGAAACTGTCACCGCAACTTTATGTTTTCATAGTGGTGTGCGCACTGGTGACAAAATTGTCACTCTCGTCGTTAGGCTACGATTTCAAAAAAAAATTGTCACTGTCGTTCGTGACGTGACGTGACAGTGACAAACACATTAAAGTCACGGTGACAAAAGTCACCGGTGCGCGCAGTGCTTTACTCCTGATGTGTGTCTTCACAAACACGTCAATTTACATAAGACACCAAAAACCGGAAAGTCTGCACGCTAAACAAATATTTGTTCCGATTTGAACCAACCATGCGATGATAATAATGCTATGTATATCCTTTAAAACTTTGTTTTTTATTTTATTTTTCAAATAGAAATTTTTTTTTCGTTTATGACAATGGATTAATTTCAAATCATCAACTATTTATTTTCGTCAATCTTTGGTTTCTTGTAGTACGACACGTTGCAAGCAAGACTCAAAGGATTGAGACTGTTGGGTCAGTGATCGAGTTATTAATATTTAGGATTGTAACTAAATCGAGAATTTGAAAATCAATTAAAGGTATTATCTCTTAGGGTCGTTCGAGCACGTGCAGGCCGCCTTACCGTCCAAGACATCGCCGACACTATGTACTACTTAAAAGTACCAGACAGCAACATAGCTCTACTAGAAGACACTATCAGCCTAGTGAGAGGCACGGACATTGGAGCAACTAGCGTATACCTCATGTCTGGAGCAACCGAAGTTGCTACAGCAACACTCAGCGTTGCAGAGGCCCACAGCATTCGAGTTACACTACGTCCCACAAGCTTACTTATCAAAGGAGAGCCTTTTGTAGTGCATTGCATTGTGTTAGATGATAAAGGGCATGCTTTGACAGCTGGTGATCAGATTCTGATAAGATTAGCAGTGGAAGGAGAGGCTAATGTTGATCTCTTGCGGTCCACGGAGAACGGTACCTTGACTGATGCGGTTGCGCAGAATGCTGGCTCTTTGACTATCACTGCGAGGTTGCATTCTATTGCTGGGAGGATTATTTCGCGAAAGGTAAGACCCTTTACCATATTTCTTTATAATACATAACATAACCAGCCTTATAATGTTTCCACTGCTGGGACTCTAGCCTCCTCTATATGGAGCCAAGAGCTAGCAAAGTGGGAATGACTCATACACACAGAACTTACTTTTACAAAACTTTCTGTCTTATTGGTTACGGTGAATTTTTATATTTTTCTTTGTAGGTGGAAGGACAAGTAACAGCTGTTGCAGTGGATCCATTAGAAGTTGTACCACCACATCTCTATGTAGCATGGACAGACAAACCGCAGTAAGTAACTACAGAATTCTAAATGAAAAAAAAAAATATTGTAGTCAATAAGCCTGATATAGATTGTTGACATATCCGTTCCGCAGGACGAGCACCTTGTGAAAGCCGAGAAAGATAAAAAATTAAGTATACACCGTTAAATTTTGGTCGTTTTAATACCGCGGAGGGTCGATTCGGTACATGAAATACAATCGATTTGTAAAGAAAAAATAAAGAACTTTTTTAAAAATGACCTTGTAGGCTACGTACAGCTCATTGGCCTCGCTCATCTGACGTTTGTTTTGTTTCCTTCTTATTGTTTTGAGAGCAATGGTGACGAAATAAATTACACAACAAAACCGCCAGTATGTTTGAACCCACTATGTCAACTCGTAAGTCGGGACTGTGACCACTAGGCCCAGGCTACGTTTACTATCCTGACATGACTTTATTATTCAAAAAATTATATTATCTATTTTATTTTTTAGAGATATAAATCTCAAACACATCGGTGGAGGCGACGAGCCGGTCGTGTGGTCCGAGATAGAGAGCGAGGTAGCAGCTGGACCTCTCTTTCTGACGTCCGACGGCGTTGTGACGATTCGGGGGACCGGAGAGATCGGCGTTAGGGTGCAGTTGAAAAATTACCCACATGTTAAAGCTATTGGAAGGTAAGATTATGTTGGTAAATGTTTCTCATGAACTTTGACGAAAGCTTCTGTGTGTCTCATCTTAGCTACCGTGGTTTGTTCTCCAGGACCGTCTCTTTAACCCACATGACATAAGGGGACTGAATGGCCCCCAACATAATGCACAATGCTATCAAAAGATATTAAATGATATTTCTTTACAGAGTATTAGCAACGCCATTCGAGATGCTTCAAGTATCGAGCTCAGGATACGCTCGCGTCGGCAAACCTCATCACCTACACATAGCGGTCACGGCAACTAATCCTGAAACTGGCGAATTGTTCAACTTTCATACGTAAGTAAAATTACTATAGCCATTTCAATTAATCGTTTATCATTTGACTTTCATATCACATGCGTGCTCCATCGTCGACATCATCAATTATTAGTTGTAGTAAACTACAAAGTTGTATGCTACACACTACACTAGTTTTAGTAACTAGTTGTAGTTTTTGGAGGAACATAAAGTGCCACATACCTCCATTGAAAAGGGAGGATCCTCCGGCCAGACGGGTGTTATGTCTGATGGGCTATTGCCCGACAGATGATTTCGGGCTGTTCTATATGTTCAAATCGCGCGGAGAACTTTACTTGCGCGATGCAGGATTAGTTCTTATGTGACAACATAGATGTTGCTATAAGTTTAATTTCATGTGTTTTTTTACAGATGCAACTGTGGGTCGTTTGCTGTAACATTGCTGGAGGGTCCAGAACCACAGAATGTGACTGTAGCAAACTGGGTGCAACCTATGGGTAAGTTAAAGCCTCACATACACTTTTTTCTTTTTTTACTAATGAAATCTCTTTCGTATGAACATTTAGCATCTTCTCATTCTTACTCTTGTAAGAATTTATCTATTGACTTGGAGGGAAGTTAGTTCAGTGACTGACACCCTTTTGTATAAGATTACCTATGAATCTCTAAGGGAGTTCTTCTTTTTAGTCTTTTAATTCATTATTTCCCAAGAAGACGCCGGCGTCCGCACACCTATTGTCTTTCTATTGTGTCTCTAATTACGATATTCAACAGGTTAAATGATGAATCACTATTCATTAAGTGCATGGCTAGTGTGTGTGGGTGTTTGTCTAGTCTGTTCCTGTATGATTTCATTGAGTGCTTAATCTCTTCTTGAATGGTTCTGATTTCAAGGTCTGGGTGTAATTGTTGGTTTGTTATGAACCAAGGAGCATTGGTAATTAACCTTAGGGTGTTTTTAATATCGTGCGGATTTCATCCGGATTTGCTTAGCATGCGTAACCTTCACAAATGTCCTTTTCATTCAAGTATTTATTGTAATGCGTGCAATACGCACGTGAGATGCGTTTTGTTTGCCTTTTGAAGTTATCTGCATGCGGAGCTAATTCGCATGCGTGATGATGTATGCCGCATGATATTAAAAATACCTTTAGGACTTTGGACTGAAATCTCTAGAGTATTTCACATACATTAGGACACAAAATTGTTTCGAACATGACACTCAGCGCTGTCAAATTATCCAATAACATGTCCCGCGTTATGCAAATGCGTTTTAAAATTTTGAGGGGTAAGTTGCAGAACACTGGGCAACGTTGCAGCTTCACAGAAATTAAGCTTTGCGTATTTTATCGGGTTTCATTTTGTCTTTAATTTTTTAATTCTTTATTGTATACAAAATATATGGAAATACAGAGAGTTCATGTACAAAGGCGAGCTTAACTCAGCAATGAGTTTTCTCCCAGCAAACCTTTGAGTTATAGACAGAACGTATACGAGGGCAGGATCCTGTGCACAATATAAACCTTTATAACTAAGTTTAATACCTTTATAATCATATTATACATAAGTCTATATATATTAATATATTATACATACTATATATATACCAATATTATGTCAATAATGAAAGAAAATGCTCTTAAGTTGCACTTTTTATTCTAATGTATGTGAGTTTGAATTAACCATCAACGTCGTATCTATCTATCTAATATGTACTGATACCACGCGGACTCAGTCCGGTGGGCCGATGATGGAACGGGCTTGGCGGAATTCAGTTATAATATAATTTCAATGCACACTCCACTCCCCGAACTGCAACCATAAGAAAACTGACAGTCTAGCAACTCGCCGTCCGTGCTCAAGACTTTGAAGCTTCGACTTGACAAGTACATCAGTACCAATGATCCTTTTGGCTTGTTTCTCAACTGACTCAAGCGCATCAAGGGAGATCTAGTTTAGTGTTAAACAGCGTTTTTATGTATTTTCGATACGTTTGTGTTACCAGATGGTGCCTGCTGCGTATTAGAATGCGCGTGGAGCACCCGCGGCGTGTCGACGGTGCGCGTGTCCCGCGGCCGCACCGGCGACACGACGCGCGTGGCGGTGCGCGCGGCGCCGGCGCTGCTGTGGCCGCCGCACGCCGCTGCACTGCCAGGCGCCACACTCCCGGTAACACCCGCCTTCATGTTTCGCAGACGTATCAATCACATAACTCGTGGCTTATAGAGTGACGTGTACTGATTGCGCATCGCCATACGTCTGGTGGTTCGATGATATGCAATTGCGACGCACACTCCTCAGTATGAATCGACGCCATTGAAAGAAATATTAATAAAGTTAAGTTGACTACCCAATTTTTAACTCTACGCTTATCAGGCGCATCCTATATTATAAAAGCGAAAGTTTGTTTGGATGGATGTTTGTTACTCTTTGACGCAAAAACTACTGGATGGATTTCGATGAAACTTGCTACACGGGTAGACCATGTTTGAAAATAGCACATAGGATACTTTTTATCCCGGGAATAGATGAAGCCTCTGGCAGCAGCTATACTCGAATATTCATACAACCAATTCCATCGCATATTACTAAGCTAAGCTATTTCCCACAGATCCTAGCGGAGGGCGAAGCACTAATTCCTATATCGCATGACACCCGCGTGGCCGAGATATCCGCGCGCGACGGGCCTCCGCCTCATAAGTACCCTGACGTCCAGCTTTTCACTTTCAAATGCCGGAGGGTTAGTATTGGTTTGTAATTATTATCTTATGGGCATTTCATTATTAAACTTGCACTGTTCCACATAAATGTAATTTTCTGAGTATTTTTTTACGATGCTTTCTGATAATTTGCCCATAAAATAAAGCACCAATTAGAATGTCAAATATTGATTTGAAGATGAGTGGGGGATGTGTGAAAAAAAAGTAGAAAGAATGAGTCAAACTACTCTATACTTATATCGAAATAAAACTAGACATTTAAACAAATATTTCTTACTGTCTGTTCAACCGATTTTGCCTTTTATTGCTTTGCTGGCATGAAAATGGCAACTGCAGTAAATAGTATTGTAACCACTTTTTTTGCTTTTAATGTCATCCTTATGCTTACGGAATAAAAATCAAAATTTAACAGGCAGTAAAAAAGTTTGTTTAAATATCTAATCTTAGCTCAAATGGCGTATGGTTGACTAAAAAAAAAACTGGCGTATTTTCTTCACGTTATCTCTTTATTCTCCCACAGAAAGGTGAATCCCGTCTAGAACTGACATCGCAAACGGACGAGGAACATGAATCAGTGTCGCTTGAAGCTAGATGCGCCCCGCACGTGTCGCGAGTGCGGCTCGAGCCACCGGACACTCCGGGCAACTGCTCCATACCCCCCAAGTACGTATTCATTTCAAGAGCTGCGGAATTATTCGAAGACGTTACCTTGGCCCTGGAAAGCAAAGGGCAACTGAATGTACACACGTGTGGGTTTTGGTCAGTAATAGCATTTTTTAATTTATTAAAACCGGTGCTTTACTACGACCCCACCGGATGGCCTAGCCTTGAATACACGTCCTCACACTACACTCAGAGTGGGAGGAGTTGTTTGATAATTTCACGCCTCAAAAAAAAAAGTAACAAAGTCTCGGGTAGTAGCACTAATGACAATAGTGTATACGAGTATTTCTCAAAATACATGTACATCTTTGAAAAAAAAAGTGTGCTTTGAAACAGTTCAAAAGTTTTATATTTATAAATCATCACACAAAAAAAACACACACTCAATTTTGTAGGATGAATATTAATCTTTAAGATAACGAAGAATTATAGCTATAATCATACTTATTATCAAATATTTCGATATTTTAAAAATAGCTTTTTTTACCTTTCATACAAAAACCTGTTTGCCACTCTACCTTTTTCATGTGTTTTTGTTTCATAAAATGCGATACGTAACTAAATTATTGTAAATTTCTTTGTATCATCGTTCTACAGTAATCGCAGTTTCTGTATCAAATTGATTTTCTATGGGGTGTCATAGTGAATTGGCAATTTAAAGCAAAAAAACAAAATGAGTCGCTCTCATTTACTATTTAGTTATTACTCTTTAGTTACGATTTATTTCTACTTTCCCATGATTTCTGAACGATTCCGTAATTTTTTTACACGGACAACACTAGCTTCACTCTGATTGGCTATTGGTTTGACGTCTCCGCCATTACATCTATCGTGAAAATCAGTGAGAACGTGTGTGTTTTGTGGGGTTACTTTTTCGAGACAGGAAGTAAAATCAGCGATTTTTCATAGAACGGTAAGTCTTCATTTACCCATTTTTTGTAATACGTGTTGTACGAATATTTAATAAGCTTTTATATTTGCTGTAACAGCTTTTATCAATAAATATATTTTTTCTGACCTCAATTTGTCTAATATTTCGTAACGTTTTTTACGAATTTCGTTACGTAACGAAAAAGTACAACATAAAGCTGAGTGTATACTGTTATAACCTGACTAAGCATAGTAATATTCACTACTTAATTTATGAAAAAAAAATATATAGAGCGTCAATAACTAAAGGATTGGATATTATCTGCTATATAGAAGTGCCACCAGCAAAAAATAATGAAATAATTTAAATTACGTTTTTATGTGATTTAATAACTTTTTACCCCTGATATTACTTACATGAAGTTCTATTGAGAACTTCCTCCTTTTCGTCGGTTAAAAAACCTCGCGGCTTTGTTTCAATTCGCTTGAGAATAGAATTATACCGATTGTTACAAATACTTTTGCTAATGACACTTCTGTAGAGATGCCCACTATACTTGTTGGTTTGACTTATCAAATTGGTTATTACTTACAACTGCTTATATACAACTGCATTACTTCTTTTGTTTTTTAAGGAATGCCGCCAAAAACCAATGCCGAAAGGCAAAAAGCTTACAGAGAACGACTCAAAAAGGATAAACCAAATAAATATGAGGAAATCCGTGTCAAACATTTGGAAAAAGTTAAAGAAAATATCAAAAAGAAAAAAGAAATTCTTACAGAAGAAGAAAAACAAGAGCTACGAGCAAAGTGGAGACAAGCCAATGCTATAAGAGCTGAAAGAAAAAAAAAGGCCTACTCTACGACAAAACAAAACAACACATTGGAAGTAAGAAAAAATGCTAAAAATAATACAAATATCCTAAAGGAGAGACTACAAAAGCTTACTGAAGAAAATACTCAATTAAAACGACGAAATAAAAATTTAAGACAGGCCTGCAATCGGATGAAAAAGCGAGTGGAAATTCTGAAAAAACGACTACCCCAACAAATTAGGCCAATTTATTAAGGAAGAAATTTATAAAGCGCTAATGGATAGTGATTCTAATTAAGTTTTTTTATGTTTAAAATAACGTCAGGTTTTCATTTTTAAAAGATTGGGAAAAAAAAATAATTTGATTAAAATAGTATGAATGATTACTCCCTTATTTTATTTCTAACCCCTTAAGTATTTGGGTACATACTTACAAATATTTCGTATTGAATAAATGAAGAGCATTCACAATATTTCGCCAATGTGTAACCAGCCTTATGGTTACTATTTAGTTACATCTAAGGACTATTTCGTAACAATATTTCGTTACTACCATTTCGTTACGTACATTTATTTTGAGAAATACTCATACACGTTATGAAGGTAGTGAGGCATCGTTGTCACTTAGCTTAATTACGCCCCTTAACCAACGAAATCAAAGTTTCTAATTTAGAAACCAGTATTCGTATTGACCAGTTAAAGTCAACCTTTCAGAAAGTACTGAAACGTCTTTTGTCAATTTTATTTAATCGTATTCCCATAAAAAAATACCTGTTACCTATTCGTAAAAATAAAACTGAAAATTCTAAAGATAATGATTAAATTTTTTTAATTATTACTTTGTACTTACTCTGATGAGTCACTATTTTCTTAACGCGAATAGACTGTAGCTTCAGTGCCCGTGCTTTTCGTCGGTGTGAAAACTTATTAAAAGGCTTTCGGCAATTTACATCCTAACTTTTTAACATGCATTGACGTGGCATGTGGTGAATGTTTACCCTTATAAGTTACTAGCTTTTGTAAGTGGCATCGCCTGCGTAATAGTCAATATTAATCTCAAGATAACATACTCCCCGTATAAAGTGTTCTATATATTTCTCCATGATTAAATCTATCTCTATATCAAACTTAATTGATTCAGCGATTTAGGCGTAAAAAATTAATACAGACAGAGTTATTTTAGCATTTTTTATTTTATTTGGAAGGATTAGGCTCAGCAATGTGGTGATACACTTTATTGTTATGTGTATAATCATCATCATATTGTATATCCATTCTCATCTGTTTTATCGATAACTGAAGTTATTTTTAAATTCGTATTATTTATGGACATTTGAAATTTTAGGCCGGAATCAATGGCCATACTAAAACTGTAATAAAGCTCACTAAATCGACAATATACTGATACAAAAACAAACCTTTCTTTTTTTTCAGAATCTGGCTTCGTCCTGGTCAAGAGTTAGCAGTGAAAGTCACTCTCCTAGATGCGATAGGTCGCGAACTACTCGACGAAAACGGTCCTAAGATGTCATGGGAAATTGAACCTCATCACCCTGGCATACAGTACAAAGCTACTAACCGACTGTTTGTTGAACCACATCCTGAATATGTGCCTGTACCTGTGCCGAATAAGTTTTATCAAGTAAGTATAGCTAATTTATACACTGTAAAATTTTGGTCGTTTTAATCCCGCGGAGAGTCGATTCGGTACATCAAATACTATCGATTTGTAAAGAGAAAATTAAAAATAAATAAATTGCGTACGAGTACATGCGTGAATTATGTAATTCGATTTTTTTTAAAAAGTACTTTATTTTTTCATTTTCTCTTAACAAATCGATAGTATTTCCTGTACCGAATCGACCCTCCGCGGGATTAAAACGACCAAAATTTAACGGTGTATAGAGAAATCTATAACACGTGGGTGAAACGTTTATCAAAAGAAAATGTTGTAATAAAATTGAACGCGGCTTCCGTTATTGTGTCTATCAAATACTTCTGTTTTCAGGTAGTGTTAGTTGATGACTTAGCCATCGGATGGACTGGTGTGCTGAAAGCGAGCATTCCTGACGCGACTGCGTCTATTCAAGCCAGAGTTGTCGCTCCGTTGAAATGCGACCCAATCAAGGTAAACATTTTTTTTTATTATGGCTATACTTGCCCTTGATCACTGTCTTACCTAATGATAAGATCTATGGTCGACGATGGAGTGTGCTTGCCCAGATGTAACCTATTCACTGTTGACTTAGAGAATAAAAAAAGAAAAAAACATTTGATTGTTTATGACCTGCTCTACGACAGAATAAACTGACTACTTTTCTTCACTACCGTTCTGCTACAGAGGGGCAAACAAATGAGTGACCTTTTTATGTGGGAATTTATCAAATTACTTCTTCCGCTCTGGATGACTTTTACTGACTAAAACCCACATGTGTTCCTTCAGTTGCTATTCTGGTCCTTTAATTCCAACCGCAAGCCGATCTTATACAAAATTAGTTAATTTTTTTTGAATTGTGTGTTTTATAGTGCCTAATAGGGGGCATCGGGATATAGTGAAACATCACCTATTTCTTATGTATGTACAATGTACGGTCAGGGGTCAAAAGTGCAGTTGCACTCTAGCAATGCTAAACTGTCTAAAATTTCTTTGTAGTAGAAGTCCAGTGTTCTGCAACTAGTTTATTCAATATTTTAGATTATATGCTACAAACTAAATCACTCATGATCCATTCCTCCAGACCCTCTTTTACAAAGAAATTGTACATACTTTAGTGTTGGTAGAGTGCAACTGCACTTTTGAGGCCTGACTGTACATCTATGTGATTAGAATCATTTAGGTTGACATCCATGATCACTTATTTGTTATTTGTAGAAATCCACCGAATAATCGAATACCGAATAATTCGCTATACATACTGCTTTCTCATTGTTACCATATAGGATTCCTTTAATCTATTTTTGCCCTAAAGATTGATTTATAATGATCCATTAAACCGAATACGCGAGCGAATATTCGGCGCATCTCAGGCTGCATGCAGTTATTTGTTCGACAAAAAATTGAACTCATCCTTGAATTATTGTTATTACGTACATTTTTATTTTGTCTCAGGTGAACATAGCGTGGGAAAGCGAGACTGTAAGCAATATAGCTCACATCACGGGCGGCAGCGGGCGGTACGCCGTGGAAGCTCCTAAAGGAGTGGCGGCCGAGGTGGAGGGCGGTGCGCTGGCGGCCACCGTGCCCGGCCCGGGCTCCTACGATCTGCTCGTCACCGACATGTGTGTGCAGGGAGAGAAGCAGTTGATTGAGGTGATTTGAAGCTACCCATGATCTAGTAGTCTAAACTCTTCCGATTCAGCTAATTTTTACAATCAGATTACTTTTTTGTTATAAAGAGTGAATTATCCAGCCTTTTTATCTTGCTTGTCTTCAACATAGTCTTTTATTTTGAAGTATACCTTCTTGATAAGGAGATGTTTAGTGTGGGTTTTGAACTTAACCTGCTAAGTTCTGTAATCGTCTATACTGTTTATGAGGAATGACTTCCTTCTAAGCTATCAAGGAAACACTTTATACTGTAAATAAAGTTTATAACTTGCGTGTATAGATTAGTGACCGATTATTACAATAAACAATAGCTAACAAAATGTGGGAATAGTCACCTCTGCCTCTTTATCCGGAAAACACAGAAGTGACGTTTTAATAATATTATATTTATGTCTCGATTCTTATTCTACCTTTCCATTACACAGGTCCACATCGAAGAAGTGCTGAGCGTGGAAGTATCGACATCCCGAGCAGTGGGCGTGGGCGCTTGCGTGCCCATCGCCGCGTTAGTCAAGGGCGTCTCCCACCGCTACGTGTCCGCGGGCCGCGCGCCCGAGTGGCGCGCTACTGGCTACGTTAGCGTCAAGAATGGCTCTATGTGCGGCCTGAAGGAGGGCACGGGGAGGGTTCGGGCGCAGTTTGCTGGGGTTTGGAGTCCAGAAGTCGAGGTGAGCATGCTGATGATTGTTTTAGACTACTCTTACTTTTTACCCACTCACATACATACTTCACGCATACACCTAACACTCACTCACATACACCTACGCACCTACATCACGCATACACACTACTCTCTCAACTCATTTTCCACAAACACGCACGCCATTACTACTGTAAATTATTAAATTATAATAGAAGATTTTTATTAACTAAATAGTACTTTGATTACCTTCATTTCATTTTATTTTTAATTTGGAAAATAAAACTTACCTGTTAGTATTCTATTCCATTCTAAAATTCATTCACTTTTTCCAGGTTCTAGTATTCCCGCCGCTGGAGGTGGTGCCACCGAAGGCGCGCGTGCCCCCGGGCGCGCGCCTGCAGCTGCGGCACTTGGGCGGCCCGCCGCCGCACCTGGCCGCGCTGCACTACCAAGCTACGGCTGGACTTACTCATGTTGAGGTAACTGCTAGCTTTCATTAGCTCGCTGTTCGATGAGAGCCATGCGTATAGCTTACATTTGGCTGTTCGGGGTCTGGTTGTCTTGAACGAACACGATACGGGAAAAAGAAGGGTAGCATTTAAAAAAAAAAGAATTCAAATCTCAGTCATTTCTTTCTCTTTCTTTTTTTAAACCACGATTTCTTGTATTCACAGGTGACATCGTCGGGTACCGTTCACGGCTTGTCGATTGGCACTTCAAGAATCAAGCTAGTGGCTACCGATATCGCTAATGTTGAGATGGCCAGTGCTGAATCTGAGGTTGAGGTAAGAGTTTGGCGTTATGTACATTTTTCTTAGATTTTAGTTGTTTTCTTGATTCATACATCAAATAAAATAAAGAACCCTGCAAGTCGGATCCCCATGGAGAGGGAGCTATCCAATGAATATTTTATCTACTATTTTTTTTCAACACCCTTTGTTTGTGTTAATTAATAAAAGTATGTTGGGTACCCCAATTGTTGAGAGAAATTGTTGATTATTGTTGTCTATCATTTTGACATGTCATGATTGCTTATTCTGCTTTGAATATAGCTGTCTATCATTTTGACATGTCATGATCGCTTATTCAGCTTCATCATTTTGGGCTGTTATTGTTGCAGACGAGGGGAGCGGTTTTAATATTTGCAAAAAATCTGCTTACGTAATACTTGAACGGCCCCCATGACCGAATGGTAGAAGTAGCTGTACTGATTCTTTTTATATGTTTTTGAAATCAAAATTGAAGACTTCTGCTACGATCTATCCATGTACATTGATGACATTCTGTATATTCGACGACAATTTCCCGAAGGCGTTTCGGATATTTTTTTTTATATAGTTAGAATATAGTTAAGAATTGAACACCGAAAAAGGCTGGTACCTGGTTACCCGGAGGTGCAAGGGTTATTAAAAATACCCTGGCATGACACTGATCCTTATAGGGAATTCTTTTTTGTGTATAAAGGGTGGTCAGAGCCTTTTTATCACAGTCAGTAGTATAAGTGAATAGATTCTTAATAAACTAGAGCGCTTCACCGTCAACGATTGCTTCACTGCCGATTCCATCAGGTGGGAAGGCAGTCAAGCACTAGTTTATCATTAAAAAAAAAATGGTTACAAGTTTTGTTTATGAGGAGTAACAACTTGTGTAGCACTGTACTAATATTGTACAATGTATTGCATTTTACACTGTACAGCAAAGCAGACGATAATAGAACTAAACCTCAAAGGCGCTCCGTGCAGTTTAATTTCCTTTAATTCTAATCACAGTGGCGCCGGCCCCTTTGGTTTGGTGCCCCTCTTGGACGACTAATGAATCGATCAAATATTACAGAGACTGCAATAAGGCCTGTAGTTTTTCGCCGTAAATCTATTGTTATTGATTGTGCGTAGTTGTTCATAACTACACACACAAAAAAATTAAATACAAAGTCTTTGGTTAGCGCCTAATAGAAAAGGGGCATGAAACTTTTGCCATCATTGATGGCATATAGTTCTTTTTCTTTTCGCCAAAAGTAAAACCTAGGCCATTTCTTAAAGGATTGAGATGAGAAATCAATAGCAAAAATGTCTGGCAACCGTAACCAAACGAAGTTAGAGACTATTTAGTAGATTGCTATAGGTTTTTATTACGCGTTATTTTTTGTTTTGGTTTTTGTATTTATGGTGTTTTTCGCAATACTAACGCGTATCTTTTCAATTCGTCTATCACTATTTTTTTTACTGGTTTTAGTGATGACCATGACCAATATAATCTATTTTATCAATAGAAATTTCAAAATATTATGTATATAACTAGCAACGCTTGTATACGCATCCTCGTTCGGTTACGGTTTAAGGACCTGTTTTTTTTTTGCTATTGATTTTTCGTATTGTCCTCTAACATTTATGACCTAGGTTTCATTTCTGGCCAAAAAAAATTAAGCAAATCATGCCAAAAGCTTGAATTGGCTTTGCGCATTATACATATGTATACGTTAGGTCTATCTGAGCCTGATTATAACCATGTACACTTTTATTACCATCTTCACAATCCATTAAATTGGCAGCTATCTTAAAGCCGCTTTTACACTAGGGGACATTTGACCCGGACTGTGTTGCTCGACACAAAATTTACGTAACCTGTGCAATGTCGTCGACGTTGCTTGCGACACCAACGTGTCGCGAGACTTGCCGTAAGTCGACGGTCGTCGAAACGGGCTACTATCGTGTCCGTCAAATGCCCGAAAAGTTTTGAATACTGAGAACTTTGTATTCCGCTCAATGACAGTAGTATGGTTCAACGAGAGCCTCCTCGGGCCACATACTAATCACCACTGGGTAGTGTAAACAAGGCAAATATCAAGCGACATGGTCCCACAATGTCACAGAGACATACTACGGAAATGTTTGGCGATTTCGCTGCGACATCTCTCCTAGAGAAAATGCCGCTTAGTGATTTTTTTGTTGTTTGGCGACATTTGCGCATTTTGACCTTTGTAAAACTCTTAGATTACCTGCAAATATGTTGTTAACAGGTTATCCCGATATCAGGGGTCCGCGTAAAGGCAGCGACGCAAACACTGATGGTAGGATCCCCCAGCCCGGTGTGGGTAGAAGCGGGAGGCCTGAGCGCGGGCGCACTGAGCGCGCTGCAGCCGCCGCCGCGCGTCACGTGGACGCTGCGCGACCCGGCCGCCGCCCGGCTGTACACTACACATGCTGATGGTAAGTGACACCACCTGCTGCAGCTGGTGGGCTCTCCTAACCCAGCATGGGTAGAAGTAGGAGGCCTGACCGTAGGCGCACTGAGTGCTGCACGACAAGTTAACACTCACTACGCCGGAACCGTTTCAAGACTTGTTCAACACAGGCGACAACGCACAATGTGCGATGTGAAAATCTAAAGACGTGACATTGTTTGGCGATACTGCATTCCAGAGTCATGGTAACTCTTTCGAACAATTTCACAGCCCCAGCAAACATTTGTACAGTTAAGCTGTGATGACAGTTCTTTTACTTTGCCAATGTGAGGCTTATGAAATATATAGGTTGACTGGTAATTAGTGAACGATACTTAAACACATGATTGTAGTCATGATAAAAAACAACTTTTATTGTGGGACCAAACCTGAAATCGCGAAAAAAATCAGTCAAGTTAGTGCATTTTGACCAGTTAGGCGAACACAAATGTACTTGACCAGCAGATTATTTTTTGTGATTTCAGGTTTAGTCCCATAGTAAAAGTGGTTTGTTATCATGAATACAATCACGTGTTTAATAACGTTTTCCATTAATTTATGTTTTATTTTTACAGATATGCTAGAGAGATCAGTTGCCGAAGGACTGTCAGTGCGAGTGGTACCATTGAAGCCAGGTGTTATTACTATTGATGTTAGAGTCAGGAATATGGGACAGGTGAGTTCGTAATCTGGATTCTAGTTAATTACTCAAGCCCCAAACGAACGCCAGCGTTCGCACACCTATTGTCTTTCTATTTTGTTTCTAATTACGGTATTCAAAAGATAATAGTTTTTTATTGTATACAAATAGACAGTTTAAGCAAAAACATTGTCTTTTCAATGATTTCAATTTTGCTGCATGTGAGTTAAAAACTAAGAATGGATTTTGAAAGTCAAGATATAACACGAATCGTTTTTGTATGAGATCTTCACCAAATAAAGATGAACTCGAAGTAACAATAGCGAAAGAAACTCGTATTATTCTAAGATTTCCAGTTGGCTGCAAATTCTTTTTAAAAGTTTAGTTCTCTAAAACCTATTTCTTTTACGCAGGCAGCAGAAACCCGTTCCTGGGACAGCACAATCGAGATCCTAGGTGTATCTGAAATCCGGGCATCAGTTGAAGGTCAATCCAAGGACCTATCTTCAGGAGACCGCCTTGCCTTAGCCGTGAGCACTGTGGTCAAACTGAAGTCTTTGCCAAGAGGAAGTTGGAAGGCTTATGGTGATGGTGCATTCTCTGTGAGTGCTGGTGGAGAAGTAACTGCTGTGAGACCTGGTTATGGAGTTATAGTGGCACAGCATAAGGATGAAAGAAACAATATTTACAGGGAGACGGTGAGTGCTTTGTTTAAGTAATTATTGTTGTGTGTGTATATGTTAAGGGAGAGAGGAAAATATCTTGAGGTCTGTACGTTTTTTTAGGCAGTGTTTTTAATGTTTAAAAAGTGTTTTATTATAATTGATTTGATGGATATGATGAATACAAAAAGAGGGAGAGGGAGGTTTAAGAAAAGATGGGTGGATTGTGTGAGGAGTGATATGTAAGAAAAGTGATAGCGTGACAGTTGACAGGCAAAATGGAAGAAGAAAACGTGTTGCGCCGACCACAAATGATACGGAAAAAGGGAAGAAGATGATAAGGATGATGATGAATAGGTACTAATTTTTTTGTATTTAGTATCGGATTAGATTGCAGACGAATTTTTTATTTTTAATTACCATTACACAGAGAATCATTGTGTCACATTGTGTGAATTTCGTTTTTTTTGTTGTGATTAATGTGGTTGAAGGAATTTTAAAAAAAGGAACATTGACAGTTTAAATGCTTTTATTTCCACAGGCCATTCACGTTGAAGTAGCAGTGCCAACATACTGCACAGCGGAACCGACAGGCGAACTCCATGAGACTAGTGTTCGCTTGGTGATGAGGAACTCTGTTGGACGAGCACTGCTGGCGCCGCACGCTAATGTGTCCGCGGTAGCACCGCTAGCTGCACACTCCAGACCTGCACCTTCTAGTGACAGGTATACAAATAATATATTTTCAAAATTGGTCTACAATTGACCTAGAAATTGGTGAACATACATAAAAAAATACATACATACAACCTCCTTCTTTTTGAAGTGGGTTAAATAGGTAGAGAAAAGTGACTCGATACAATGAGCGAACACACGTACGTTACGCATACGCATAGTTAGCGCAAGCGCAGACGTGACTGACATTTATTCATTGATAAACTTACTTTACAGATACCTCTAATGCGATAGTCAAATACATATTATAAACTAATATGAAAATATAGGGCCAGCGCGGTGAGCGTGCGCGGCGCGGTCCATTCGCGTCTGTGTGTTATTATTTCATATTTCGTTTTGAAAAGGGATATCGCTAGTCATCCTGTATAGATTGTACTAAAAATGAGATACAGTTGAAAAGAAAATCAGAGTTTTAATATTAAAACTGCACCTATTTGGTGCAGCCATGAGACAATGTTGTTATTTTTTTTTTTCAGTTTCTATACTCGTTTCTTCACTATGTGTGTCTGTATTCTAAATGAATCTGTTTTCTTTATTTCTTTTCTTCTTTAGTTTTAGCTCTTATTTCTCAAGTAGAAAGCCTGGTTCTAAAACATTATAATATTGCTACATCATTTAATTGTAAACAATTTAATATTGCCATAGATGAAAAGTATTAATTACTTTGTTTATTTTCCAGTGTCCGAGGTACTGAGCTGCTGATACCAAACTTGGATACTGTGGGCACTTTCATGACCTTCCAAGGGTCTGTGAGTGGAGTTACAGTTAAGGACGAAGTCTGGGTAACTGGGACTGATTTACGAGCTGACAGAGTTGTTGGTAAGTACTGAACTATCAACTTTTCAAATCTTGACTTAATGATATTCCCATGTATTAAAAATAAATAAACATTTGCCTTTTCTCTACATAAAAATCCGTTTTCCCAGTGACTGGCAGCTGGGGTGTTTGCCTAGACGGTGTCGGGTGGAGGTCCCCGGCCGGCGTGGCCGTGTTCGCGGGCAGCGACGTGTCGCTCGCCGTCACCACGCACGACGCGGCCGCCACGCACGTGCTGCGCCTCGACCGCCCGCACAACGTCTTCACACTGCATCAGCTGCAGCTAGACAAGGTATGTCAAATACATCATATTTATACTAGCTGCTGCCAGCGGATTTGCTCGCGTGATAATAAAAAAAATATTCTAAGGGAAAAAATCCCGGGATAAAAAGACTATGGATGGATGTACCTGTGTACCAAGTGTCATGGAAACTCGATCATCCCTTTGAGCGTTAAAACGTAATAAACATACTCACAAAGTTGCGCCTTTATAATATTATAAGCGTGATTTAATTTGTGTTAAATTTGTATGTGGAGGGTAATGTACTGAACCGATTCTAAAAATTCTTTCAGTATCTGCATTATCCCTTATGAATTATTTTTATATAATGAGTTTTACGGGTGAGTTCTGCTGAAGCTAGTATAGTCTTTTAAAAATAATGTAAAATCCAGTATATTTCATTTCACTTCACCATTCGCGGTTCATATTGAATGGTTAACTATTTTGTACGTGCGCCTCAAACTCAACTAATCGCCACAATACTCGGTGAATTTAGCACAATAACGAGTGCTCTTAATAAGTAGGAGTTGGTGCCATATGCATGCCTACAGCATAATGCATGGGAGGAAAACCATTCGTGACTTGCTCGCGATTTGTATACGCGGCTTTTGTCGCCATCAAAATCTCATCTTTTATAAACCGAACATTTTACACACAGATGGAGTTCCTGCCTGGCGAGTGGCCGTCAGCGTTAGTGCCTCTGTCGTTCACCGCCTCAGGGCTGACCTCGGGCCCGCTGCTGTGCTCGGAACAGCAACGCTACGCGCTGGAGGGCGCCAGCGTCGAGCTGCCCTACAGCTGCAGGACTAAGGCGCCGCACAGCGCCGTGCCAGTCTTGAACGTTATTAGTGGTTAGTTGTTATATGTATTATCAATATCAATCTGCCCATATCCTAATTATTTAGTTTTTTTGCAAAGTCTGTTGTTTAGTGCAAAGTCCCAAATACCTCCATTGAAAAGAGAGGATCCTACGAACAGACGCGTGTCGTGTCTGGCCCGGGCAACTGGCCGATAGTCGATTTTAGGCTGTTGTATTTATTCTAATCGCGCAGAGAACCATAATAGCGCGATGTAGGATGTTACATTTTAGTTCATATGTAGCGCTACGATATAATTACCCGCAATCATGTTGAAAACTTTTCTTCATACATCATAATAGTCTACCTACCTATCTGCCTTTAGTACGAGTAGCTATGTAGCCGTTAAATTGCATACGAAAAATGCTTTGTTGAGCATACTTCGATCAAAATGAGTATACTACGTAGAGAGTTATTAAAACTGTTTTTTTTCTTTCCAGGACAAATGGGCTGCAAAATAATCCCAGCAATGCAAATCACAGAAGCTTCAGAAGTGGAACTCTGTGCTGAATGGGAACCGTACCGCGCTTGTACCAAAGTATTGCTGCTGCCTCAAGTGCGGCTGTCCACGAGCAAAGTGTCGCTACTGGCGCCCCCGGCCACCTTCACTGTGCTGGGGCACCCGCAGGCGCTCAAGTTAGTGAGGCTGACCCCGTCGCCGGGCTTGAAGCTTGACACAACTGTTGATAATGGTGAGTCACAGATAAACCTCGCTCTTGTGTGTAGCAACAAGCCTGAATTTATACCGTTGTAGGTTACGATCCCTAGGTTTTACAGTGCTGGTCTTATCTCCTTGTGCTAAGCAGTGATGCGAGCAAAAGAGATTGTGGACAGTGTGAGGAAGAGACAATCCTCACGCCCCCGCATGGATTCGCTCTGCGCTTTAGGGTACTTGCGGACAGCGAGTAAAGGGTTCGCCGTTCGATAACTTATGCCATTATTTCCCGCTCCAAGAAAAGCAGTAGATAACAGTGGTGAAGCGTGGATATTATCAGAAGGGAAGCCGAATTATTAAAAATTCATTCACCCAATACCTACCACCAGCTCAATGATGCAGAAAATAGACCCAAATCCATCCCTGCGTTAATAAGTAATGATCATATTTGGAGTGGCACGGCCTATTTGCACATTTTTATTTTTATTCTCAAAACTTAATTTTGAAAACGAAATTTCATTGCACTATCTACGAACAATCTAATCTAATCTATCCATGACGTCCGCCACCCAACACACAAAATAAATGTTGAACTGTACATTATAACTATAACTATGTCACCACACTAAAACATTAAAAACAAATAAAATACGACAAGTAAACAATATCAAATAACGAAAAATTCGCGCCACATACGCCGCCGGCCGCAATGTTAATTTTATCTTATAAAAAATCCTGCCAAAAGAAGTGTTTTTCTTGTTAGTGTGAATTTTATGCAGCTAAATTCATTCTTATTTTGGAATCATTACAATGACTACATCATGAATGAATTTTTCTGCCGCGCTTGCACCTGTGCACTGCTCATATATCCATCATAAGCCGGTGGGCAGCGATTTATTTTGGTACAATTTTCTGCGTGCTAGAGCGAGACGGAACGAGTTGGAGTAATAGGAGTTAGTTCATATGAAAGAAAGAGATAGTTGCGTAGTATGGGATTTTGTTGTTCGAAGTGGGAACTCGGTATTTTTCGGCTTATGATTTTGGCATTGCTAGTTAAATGTTGTAGAAGTTTAAAAAATAAGAAGTGAGTGAACAATGGAACGAACTTAGAAGGTCGTTTTAAATTACATTTTCATAAGGGAAGCCGCTGGGAATCGTGTTGTTTGGATCCTTCGCCACTGTGAGATAATAATTCAGTCTGACTGTTTCTACGCATGATGTTGTGTGGGGTCGTGCAAGACAGCAAGATGTGCTGTTCTGAATAAGTTCAGAATAAGCTTTATCCATCAGTGGATGATTAATTAGATACTTTGTTAATCCAGAATAGAAGCTATCCTGATACCAAATTTCGTCCCAATTTGTTCAGTCATTTGAGCGATACAATCTTTCGCTTTTTTAATATTAGATCTTAAAGTTGTTTGGTAAATACCGTTGTTAGCGATAAGACCGCCATTGTACCCATAGATTTAAGTTTGTGTAAAAGTTTTGGTACTATTTTAGTGCAAAGTATATTCTAAAAAATCTGTGTTATAACTTAGCACAATCCAAACCCCAACCAAACGTTAAATATTATCTTTAAGTCTTGTACTAATAATATTTAATTTTGACAGCAGGTGCAATGCTGGTGACAGTGACAAACGAAGTGTCGACGTGCGGGCACGGCTGGGTGACGGTGCGCTCCAAGCTCACGGACCAGGAGCTGCGCGTGGACGTGCAGCGCGACTGCGACGCGGCGTGCGGCACGCTGCTTGGCGCTCTCTTCTCGCTCTTCAAGCCCTACTTGTCTACCATAGTCACTGTGGCCGCCGCTGCTATGGCGTATTTATATAGTAAGTTATTAATAACAATATTTTATTGGTTAACTTCAGTAGACTTGACGTGATCTTGAGAGTAGTAGTTGTAAGGTAGGTTACCGTCAGGCTAGGTGGAACGATGATTCTCTGTGGATGGCTGTTAGCAGATAAACTCCATCTGTTTAGGTACTTAACTAAACGTAAACAATTTTGATATGTCTTTTATTATTATTTTTATAAAATCGTATAAAAGACATACAAAAATAATTTAAATTTAGGTAAGTAATTAGTTACAAGTAAATTAGTTACAACCATTTTTAGATAAAAGATATGTCAAGACTGCTTACATTTAGTTAAGTACTTAAACAAATGGAGTATAGTTGTAGAGTTGCCGAAGATCTTGTGAAATGGTGCGCGATCATTTGTTGGTTATTCTTAAGTAAGAGTACGATTTCTTGGGACACTGTTTCCGCTATTCAAGCCGTCCGGGTTTTTTTTTTCGAGATCTAAACAATCCAATAGCACAGCAAAAACATGCTACAGGCGTTGGAAATAAGTAATGTCAGAAAAAGCTGACGTATATTTTCAAATCAAACTACAATAACGCGCTTTATAAGTTAATCAAAGCGAATGTGTGCATACAGAGCAGTATTAAAATATTTCAAATTTATCTCTATTTCGAATACGTTTTAGTCTTGTGTAATTAAAAAAAAAACAACTATTTCTTCCACAGTACAACAAAGAATGCAGCGCAAGTCCCAAATCCGTATGCCAACGGATCCCAACGAAACAGTTTTACCACCAGAGTCGCCTCCCGCACTCAATCGCTCCCGAACTTGGTCCAGAAGCCCCTTCGCATCAAGCGGCCCCACCGCGCCAGTATATGGCGACGCCAGTATGCTGCCTGAACAGAGCTTCTCGCCAAACGCCACGAGGAACTCTATGTTCCTATAGCAGTTGGAAGACGAAAGGGTTGCCAGGGACAGAGGAGGGGTCGCCTTATACTTCAAACGGTTTTTTAGACTTTTGATTACGGATGTTTAAGGAAAGCCTACTGGATGGCCAGTTATCTGGTGGTACATGTACAGGTAAGCCATGAAAAATGGTTGATCTTCAAATTGGAAAAAAAAATGCAAAACAATTTATTATAGACGATGGAATTTTCAAATATCGTAAGAGAAAGAAAGAAAGGAAGAAAACATGTTTATTTGGCTTGCAATGAAACACAATACAAAGAGAAGAGAGAAGAGGCATACAATGTGCGTTTGGATTCTCAATGCTTGGTTCGAAATCAATAAATCAACAGTTTAATACGTACGATATTTGAAATATACACCGTTAAATACGCCACCACAAAAAAACAAAAGACCAAAAAGTGTGTACTACCAATTTTATGGCCTTTTTTTATAGATTAGTGTTTGTAACAAGTCTGTCTCGACATCTTTTGATCTGGCAACCCGAAAAGGATATTATTTCGCCGTATCGGTGTATTATAATGTTAATTAGTTGATAAGGAGAGTACGTACCACATTGGCGGACGCGCGCTGGTTTCGCACGTTATCGTTGAGTCATTATTGGTCGCGCGGCACGCACCGCGCACGCGGTCACGATCGCTATCTTGTTCGGAGTTGTCTACGACAAACACTGCGGCCGGCTCTTCGCCCAGTTGTAGTGGCCGCGCAGTTTGCGACGTACCTAAGAAACATACACACGAGCGGCATGACGGCAACGGCAGAGATAGCAGCCGTCGACCCACTAACACTTTAAACACACGACGGCTGCCGTATCTACGCGTAAACAATTGCCGCCAACGTGTTGACGGTAGTGGTGGGTCGTTGTTGAATTTTTGACCGAAGAAACGCAACCGGTCTTGAAACGACGGAAACGGTTGTTAAAGACGGTCCTCGTTGCTACTGGTATGAAGACGAAAATATCGTTGAGTGAAATAGTTTCAAAAAACGTTCGTTGTCGCAACTAGTTTGAGGACGTTTTCAGAGTGGCAATAAAAATTGTGCTTTATTTCATAGGTATAAAGTTCATTATTTATTGCAAAAACTGGTTTATAAACGATGACGCGACGAGTGTGATAGTTGAATGAATAGATTCTCGATCTTATTTCCTTAGGAGTAAGATAACAGTAATTCAAAGACTGTTTTTTTTTTTTACTTTTTATATGGAAATTCTCGCGTTTGACCACTGAAACGAAGACTGGTTTGTACAATAAAGACTGTTTGGTCGCAGGACAGAAAACGCTTGTTCCGTTGCAGAACATAAAACGGTCTTTGAAACTGTTCGTTGTTGAAACGCTCGTTACGGCGCATTCACAACCTTGCCGCTCACATCGGCGAGGTCGTGAACGGGGGCTTAGTCGAAGGCTGCAGTTAGCCCTGCCGTTGGCAACTTCCACTCGTGTGTATGAGCTCTTAGTCGTAGTAAGGTGAGTATAATTTATAAGATAATCATAAAAAAATTGTTGACCAAGGCCTAAATCACATTTATACCGATCAATTCTCATTTTTCTATGCGCAAGCATCGTCATCTAAAATAGTTATTTTTCAATAGATCAAAATCTAATAAAAGTGATTTAGGCCTAAAACTTCCTTAGGTTAAGGCAACAATGTCACGTGTAAATTGAGGTTTAAATATATTATATGTATAAATTTAATAATGATCTGTAGCAATAATTCAGTCGATGACATTATTCTGGTACTCTTATTATGAACAAATACGCAAGTTCGTAGAACGCTTTCTTTGGAGAACTTCGCTTATTTAAAAAAATAACATATTGAATACCGACTACGGATAAACTCGTATATTGTGTCTATACAGGTCACCGGCTTCGGATATATGCGTAGGATTTCTATAAGAGATGCTGGGTAGTTACGTACCAAGGATGCTAAATCAATGTAATTATTCATATACGTATTTAGCCGTATACTGGTACCCAGAGAGCGTATTTTCTGATGTCATATACGGATATATCCTTAAAAATAAATATCCAATTTCGGCGTTCAGTGAGTTACGTTTTACGATTACCGACTTTATTGCCCTAAAAATAAGTCAGTAATAGTAAAACTTATTACAGACTCTCCTCGTGTGTGCCCATAGTCGTCGACATATTGTTTGAAAGAAGTATTGTCACCGACAGTATAGTACTTGGTATGATGTGAAAAGGAGGTATGAAACGCATGTTAGTAAAAGAATTATGAGTATGCATGTGAATGGATGGAGAGGAAGAGGGAGGCCAAAGAAGAGGTGGGCGGATTGTGTGAAGACTGATAAGAAAGAAAAGGGAGTCAGTAATAATAGCGTGACGGTTGACGAAACAAGATGGAAAAAAACAAAGTGCTACGCGGTCCCAAGTAAAGTGATACAAGGTCCAGATGACCTCATCATCATCCTGACCTTGTTCCATGGCACCGAGTAGATTCATCTCACAAATCCGATTTACAAACATTCGTTGCGAGAGCTTTAGTTACGCTGCGAACAGTTCGCGAGCACAGCGATCACAATTTGTATTTATTTTGAATTATCGGAAGTGAAAAAGCTTACTTTACAGCAAAGCGACTTGAAGTTTATTCTATGGATAGCCCTGTCATTAATCACTATTTCTGTGTATAAATTTGTTTCCATATAAGTTTGAGTCTAAGAATCATTAGAAGCTAGTTATTTTTTATGAAACTTAAAACAGAAACAATAATAACATTTCCAGACGCAGGCTTCGCCCGCGTATTCATAGAAAATGATCCCTAGGAAACATACTTTTGGGATAAAAACTATGTTCAGGAGTAACACATAGTTACTTCACCATTGTCCACCCGTTACCCGTGTATCATGTTTACTATAAACGGTAATAAACAAAATTTAGCTTAATATTTTTTTTTGATGAATCTTCAAATGCCTTCTTCCGCTCTAAGGTGGAGTGAGGGGACGTGTCACTTTTACTGACTAAACCCAAGTTCCTTTATTTGCCCTTAGCATTCTAGGGCCACTCTAATTCTTTCAGACGTTACACGTTCAGCGCTCTTTTCCAAGTTCCGACCGTTTCGTTTCGATTCTCCTGTGTCGAACGCTTCGAGTCGACCACGCCTACGATTCCTTTGTACTGAGCGTTAAGATGACTTCAAAACAAAGGCATTGCGAGACGTGGCCGACTCAAGGTGGTCGACGCAAGAAAATCGAAACGAAACGGTCGTAACTTGGCTAGGGGGGCAGAGCCGTGAGCGTCTTTCGTTTGAAATAATAATGATGAGCTATTAGGTTTGCGTAACTTCGCCAGCTTGCCTCCATACAAATAGTGTGAAGCTGCCAAACTAATTCCATAATTAGTATTACATTATATTAGTGAAGTAGCAGGATTTTTAGGGAACTGAACAAACAAAACAGTAATTATAACGTATTTGATTTATTGTTGTCGTGTTAATAACAAAGCTGCGCTTAAAATTAAATGGTTACATTGCAATTAAATGTCAAAATTGAAATAAGAAAACGTTATTCTCAAAACGATACCAAAGTATCATGTTTGATTTTATTATTGGTTAATGAATTGTTGTAGACATACGTAATTGGTTGTTTGTTATAGTATTTGTATAGTAGTTTCCAACTTTTTTTTTCCAAACACCACTGGTTCCGGTGTTGTTAGCAGGGACCAAAAATACTTAATCTTAATAAAAATAAAAACTATATCATACATTCAAAACTTGGAGCTCACATTTCCTTTTCTTACTAATCAAAAGTTACGAGTATAGTAATGGAAAACTACATTGCTCGAAAACATTAAAAAACGGGGGCCCTACCACGAGTTCTTAATTCGATTCATTTGACCACCTAAACTGAACTGTTAGCTTATTGTATAGCCATCCCTGTTTCTCGCTCGTTCGTTTGACATTTTGAAACGACATGGTAAAGCCCCTGTTCGTATTAATGTAACTTCAGTAGGAAAGTTTTTAATTTGATCATATTTTTGGTTCTTGCGGACCATAGGTTGGGAACCACTGGCTGTGTAGTAGGTTATGGTTTATTCGCTTCGCTTTTTAGGGTAAATGAAGTTGTAAATAGTTCATCTAACTTAAGATACAATTTTGAAGCAGTTATACATAATACATTAGAAAAATAACAAAATTGACGACAGAAAATCTGGACATGAAGTCCAAATGACTAGTTAATAGCTGCATTTGTTATGCTTACTTTAGTGATAATTTTATGTAATAGAAATGTAAATACAATTTGTAAATAAGATCTCAAAGAACTAGAATTAGTTGTTTTATAAGATTGTATTCGCATTTCAATGCAACTAACTTTTTGTGACGTATTGTAAATACAAACACATGTTTTTACTCGACTGTGCCCCAGAAGGAGGTTGTTTTTTTTTTATAATGAACTCTAAGTCATTTTTTAGAAGTCAATAATTGTTAAAATACTTAAATAAAAATATGTGTTTGTAACCTGTACTCGGTATGGGGTTTCGGAACTTGTGATGTGTGAAATAAAGTATTTTTCTAAACTTAATCATCTTTTTATTAAATAGTAACTTTTTGCCTGCTACTTTCGAATTAATAATATTATTTAGAATTTATGCCAAGTTTCAATAAGAATCATATATACTTTAAAACCACCTAAATTGTTCAGTGGGGGTAGTTTTGGAAAAGAAATCAGTCTTTTTTTATTTAATTAGGTTATTATTTGTTCTAACTTTCAAATATATTTGCACACGGAATGATAGGTATATGGCATATAAAGGAACCCTTAGAAAGGTAGTAAATATTTCTAAAAACCCCATCTTACTGCTCGCCTACTTCAAGGGAAGCCATGTGCAAAATTTCACGATCCTATTCCTATTAGTTAAAGATTTATTATATTCCCGTCAATGCAAATGTCGAAAGCCCGCCTAGCCGTCTGCTGGCCTAATTAGTGCCCCTTACTGCCCCTAAGAATATAAGTGTAAAATTACAGATTCTATTGAATAGGCTCCAAGCCAGACCCCAGAATTTCCATGGGTTACAATGTCGCAAAGGGTGCTTTTGAGTGTCGCGCGGGCGAGTTACCGCGAAGTAAAGGATGTACAGCAAAGATAAATATAAGTTCTATTTTCTTTGGTGGGGAAAATCATCTAATGACATCAACCGCCCTTGGGCGGAGCGGGAGATAGTGTCAGATTTTTACTGACTAAAAAACCACCTCGTTCCTTCCTTGCCTTTCATACCAGGGCCGAGCTTTCCTTTCAGAAAAAGACCTTTAGCCCCAGTAGGCTTCGACCCTGCTGGGCCCCTACGGTTTGCTGACAACTCCTTGAGGCGCGCGTGGAACAGTACGCGCCGTCGACGACTTGGGCTCGGTCCGGAAGGTTACCGGACAGTCGGACAACGGCTCGCTGTCCGCAAGCCAGATATGTATAGGTACCTAAGTATTATTTTTCCATTCGAAGTAAAGTTTTGCATCTCAAGCGTAAACAATTGGACAATGGTGCGATCTCGGTAAAATGAAACTGACATTGACTATGTAATAGAGTATTGGCATGAGCCATTAGCTAACAGCAAAGCTTGCAAAGAAGGCTATTTCAGTGCTTTTGCTGACTTAAACTGGAAAAACATTAGAAAGTGTTAGATTCGCATTATAATGGAACTACAATAGAGTAAATTTGAACATAAATTCTAGATTCACCAATCTAAATTTTACAGGAATCAATTTGCGAATAATTGAAACGGCCACTGAATTTCAGTCGTAAAAATGAGGTTTTTACGACTGAAATTCAGTGGCCGTTTATGTATTTCTTTAATTATTTCTTGATCCTAAATACAAAGTCCTTTAGCCGCAATAATAGAAATTACATACATGCAGCAAATATGTATAGGTAATCAAGGCAAACTTAGCTGAGGTAGCCAAAACTACAATAAAAATTCTCATTCTCAGCTCCATTTTACCGAGATCGCGTCTGTTTTAATGATTCCACATATTGTCCAGTTACGCAGATATTTGAGATACAAAACTAAACCAATTTCACATCACTATATCCACTAGGAATCAATTTGCTAAATAGAACAGCCACTGAATTTTATTCGAAGAAATCCCGCCAAAAACCCCCGAATAAAATCAATAAATATCAGTGTTGCTATTCTTGGTTAAGTGTCCCATAAATGCTGGAAGTTAAACAAAAACTTAAGACTGATAAAACTTAACAACCTACTTATTGGTGTCCATGATTGGTGTTATTTTCATAGCGGTCATTAATTAATTTAATAAATTTAGTTTCTGTTACAAACAAATGAATTTATTATTGTACTGAGGTAACACTAAAACTAACTACTGATCTACTGAAATCTTTTGATACACATAGGCATATTTTTGAGATGATATAATCTTTTGGATTTTATGAGTTGAAATGGTCATTAGAAAAGTTTCTACTTTTGCCCGGAATAGGATTCAAATTTTTCTTTGTACAAATTAGTGTCTGCATTACAGTACTGTGATAATTCGCAATGAAATTTAAAAAAAGAGATTGAGATTAAATGCTAGTTTAGTCTGAAAATAATAAAGCAGTTTTAATTTTTTTAGGAATTATTCAGCCCGTAGTCATGGATATAAACCAGAACCTCACCACTAAATTCCCAACTCAAAACCGTAGTTATTAACCGCTATGAAAAAAGGTTAGTACCACTGTTTTATAGCTCTGTCCGTATCTTTAGTCTAAGGTTTTTTTATTAATTTAATCTTTTGAATACCGTATTTAGAGACAGTAGAAAAACAATAGGTGTGCGAACGTCGGTGCTCGCTTGGGGCTTGAGTAATTAATTACATTGAATCTCCTACTGATCCTAACATCTCCAGTAAGTCCTCCTGCGGAGATTTTGGAATATCTGGAATAAAAGTAAGATCAGTGTTTTTTATTTTAAAACTTGTGTCTATCGTTTCAAATTGTATGTCTGTGGTTATTTTTATAGTTTTTTTCTTTGAGCATGTAGTTCCAAATTCAATAGGTAATTGTAACTCAACTTTGTTCTTGGAATTAGTTTTTTCTATTGAAGATAAAAGACAGTTTATTTCGTTTGTATCAGCACATCGGTTTTCAAACTCTTCAATAGGATTTTTCTTGTTATCGTATTTATAAATATTTTCACCTAAGTTATGCAAAAGGTTTGTACTTATTGTAGAAGGTAAATTTAAAGTTCCGTCTTTTCTTTGCAGACCTAATCGCATTAGAACTGAAATTTTAGTATGAAACTCTGAAAACCATATTAAAAGGGTATTGTTGAGACATTTATAATCATCGTCAGTGAATTGATGGGATAATGATTCGAATCTTCTCATAACTTGTTCAATAATACATTTAGGGAAAAATTGCGGCATTAGCATAGCAACACTTCTCAGGTGACGGCGAGTGATGTCGAAAATACTTTGATTCGTCGCTACAGATAATTGCCATTTGAAGATCATCGTCATGAGATCCCATAATTTGCTCATGGAATAATCATCTAGTTTCATTATTGAAGAGGTGGCTATGTCTTGAAGTAGTTGTTTAATAAGAGCGTGAGCGGCCACCGGCTGCGGCGTAAATAACTCATCTAACAGTTTTGGATGAAGTAATACTGTCGCTACATCGGTGAGTACTGAAATAAATCAAAATTAACATTTTCTAATACATAAATATACCTAGTAAAAATAATAATACGAATACCTATAAGAAGAATTAATCCTCTAAAATACTTTTTTGCTTATTGCGCTAAAAAGTACTGATTTAAAACAACAACTTACCTTTTTCAGATTTATCCAGCGAGATATTCTGAGCTTTCAGCCTCTGGTCTATTACGAAGATCATTTCACAACCCAGATTAACTGCTAGAAAGGGCGTAGCAAAGTGCGACATTTTTACAGCACTTCTTTCAGTAATATCCATGAAACACTGAAATAATCAATAATGTTTCCATTTCCTAACCTCACCTTGCCTATTGATTGTATTTACGAAAAACTATTGGAGAACATAAAGAAAGATGGTAGAACAAAAGAAATTTCTCAAGACTTTTTACTATTGAACAAACCTTATGAGAAAGTATTTTTTGTGTATAAAATGCTAAAAAATTACAATCTTATACCACTTGTTTTTAAAGAAGACAAAAGTGAAAATTCGTCTACACATTACCGTAACCTTGGTAACAAGGCATATCAACAGGCCGAATTCTACATAGCATGGCAATACTATAACTTGGCAATGATGTATGCACCTTTGGAGTCTGAAAGTTTTGCTCTAGCTTTGTCTAATAGGTCAGCAGTATTTGCTAGTTTAAAAAAATACAAAGAATGTATAAATGATATTGAAATGGTATATACTAGTTCATATCCAATTTCGATAAAGGATAAACTAAATAAAAGAAAAAAAAGTTGCGAAAAAGCTCTTCAGGAAGATGAGTATCCAGATTTTCATGAAGAGGATGAAGAAATAAGAGACATATTTACCTTCAAGGGAATCAAAAATGATAAATATGTAGATGCAAGCTTCAAGCTGAGAGTGAAGTATACTCCTGATATGGGGAGGCACGTTGTTGCAGAGCAGTACATTAAAGTGGGAGAAATACTAGTTCAAGAAGAACCATATGTTAGCGTGCTGTTAAGAGACCAAATTATCTATACTTGTGCTAATTGTTTTTCAAGGAAATGTAATCTATATCCTTGTCCTTACTGTTGTATGTCCATGTATTGTAGCAAGAAGTGTGTCATAGAGGCATGGGAGCAGTATCATTTGTATGAATGTCCTTTACTTGCATTTCTACTAAATAATTCAAATTTCACAAAACTGGAATTGCTTGCTTTGAGAGCCACAATCAAAACTAGGATGGATCATCCACATTTGAATAGTTTATTTCTCTCTGTGGATAATACGGAAGCATGCAAAGACGCCGAAAATTTAGGATGTAAGAAGACCGAAAAGGGTAAATTGGTTTATAGTTCAAAAAATTATGAATCGGTTCATACTCTGGCTACAAATATTGAGAAGAGAGATGTATCAGATCTATTTCAGAAGGCTGTCAGTGCTGCCGTCCTTTTGCACGTCCTGGCTATAAAAGACTTTATTAAAAGTGATAATCCAGAAGTCAAAAAAAAAATTAAGATATTTACAGCAAATACATTAATGCGTCACTTGATGACCGCTCCGACAAATATGCATGGCATTACTGCTAATATTGAAGATGAGGATGGCAATTATGTTGATGAGGTTAATATAGGAAGTGGTGCATACCCGTTCCTGAGTTTGATCAATCATTCATGCGCACCGAATGTGGTGCGTTTCACCAAACTCGGATCAAATACAGTAACATTGTTTGCTCTGAGACCTATTAAAAAGGGGGAGCAAATTTTTGATAATTATGGGTAAGTTAATTATTTCAATAATGTATGGATGAAGTAGTACATATTTATTATCATACTCACAAGATGTTTTTCAGCCATGTTGTTCAGTACAGTTTCAGCATATTTTTTTGACTAGTAGTTTTGAGTTTTCTTACTCAACCCAAGGTGATCATGATGTTAGTTTCTGTATTGAGTATTTGGAAGTTACTAGTTTATTATAATAATACTAGTGGTCCCAGACGTTGGATTGTCTCGATTGCAACACCAACTGTCGGGTCAAACCATTCAGGAACCTCTCACTTAAATGTCTCGCTGATGGCGGAGCGTTTTGTTGAGTAATTTTGCTCCCTTCAAAATGTTGAGCAGAGTGGGGCCCACATAATAGAAGCGACAGGAAATATGTAACCAAGATTAATGTAACTCAGAATATGATTTAAAAAGAGTGTCCATGGAGTTTCTTGTATGTTCTTCTCCATAGACACTTGCAATATGCAATTTAGCTTCACTTTTTTTCGACTGAATATTTAGACAATTCAAAAGTGCCTGTAAATGGTCTATTTGAAATAATGAGTTTGAGTTTTGACCTACTCGAATATTACGCAAAATTTCATCCAAATCAGCTAAGCTGTTTAGGAGGAGTTAGGTGATAAACACATGTGCAGAATTATATAATATATGTTAATTACATCTAAAGATTTATTTATTGAAATTAAGAACACAGAGTAATAATACTAATGCAGAAGACTATTTGAGACCCGAAAATCAGTTATGATTCTAGTCACACAAGTTGAACCATCATGGCGGTCGACCTCGAATGCGCAGAGTAACCGATTTTTGGGTCTCAATCGAAGTAGGGGGGGATGCGCGTAAGCATAGCAAATGGTTCCACTTACTTGCTGCGTACCTACTGTATACATATATTTTATATATGTTGGTTGTAGCTTTTTAGGCTACAATTTACAATCGGGTACTTAAATTAACTGTGTTTATTTTTGTAAAATACCTTGTACCTACCAATCTACCTCCTCCTTGCGTTGTTTACCCTCAATGCTGAGGGTCGGGACCTCCACGAATAATTTTTCGTGGACTATATTTCTCAATGTTGTCCTATCTTCGACGATGTGGATAGCAACGCAGACTGGTCTCCAGCCTCCCTAGCCAAGTAACAATCGTTTAGCGTTAACGCTTGGAGTTGGCCACGCCGACAATTCCTTTGTTCTGACTACGAGACTGAGCGTTGAGAGGACGTCAGAACAAAGGAATTGGGGGCGTGGGCAACTCCAAGTGTTCACATTTAACGAAACGAATGTAACTTGGTTAGGGGGGCAGTGTATCATGGATGTATTCTGATCAACGTATCGGACTCAGGCCTCTTATCTACGTTTCCTGTCAGCAGTAACTTTTCCAGGTTCTTACCTCTCTTTCTAGCAATGTGGTCAAAGAAATCAAAGATTATTCTTTGGCATTATATGGTATACACTTACCTACTTGGTATATGGTAGTACCTAATCAACAAATAACATTAAAACATAAATCTTATAAATCTTTTTCTGAAGACCGCATTCAAATTAATAACAGAAATGAAGCAGCAATTAATTTGTAGGTATCTAAGTCTTATTTTTATGAAGAATGGGCGCTTGGTGGGAACATCTCCCTCTCTTTTCTATGCGCATAATCTAAGAGCAGTGACGTCACATTGTAGTTTGTGTGTCCCTATTCTATTACTTGACAATTTCCCCTTCCACCAACTGGAATTTGGAACTTCAAATTCTTAATACAGAAATCAGAGCTTAATATCGATGAACAACAAGGATTTCAGGTGACTGTTTTCAAAGTACTAACGTGATGAGTTTGCATGTCTCATACATAACCTCTATTTTTTTATATAACACTGTATGAAGATCATGCCTAACTTTCGAATGCTTGTATACTAACACTAGGTACTTCGAGAAGGTTCGAGATGAGATGGAGATGCCGTCGCAGTACATCACGAAGATCCTACCCGTCGAAAGCTCCACGCGCACGGAGCCCCCATCAAGCAGTGAACCCCCAATAAAGTACCTAGAACTGTATTTGCCAAAGTAAATAGTGTCTAGGCTTCTAGTGTCTTATCTTCGCTTGATCCAACTATGCATGAGTGTGTAGGAAGCCCAACAACGCCTGCTTGCGTAAAATATTTCGTGCCTTTACCCTTTTTGAATTAAGAATTTGAAGTTGAATATTTAATAAAGTCAGATTTAATCACCTAGTTTTTTTTTTTAATAAATACTGCAAAAACATTAGAATATGGTACATCAGTGTTCTAATGGAACTAAAAGTGACTGAAACTAACTACTTTCGAAACTTGACACTGGCGTAATGCACAAAATATGCGAAGCCAAAAGAAAAAGAAACTCCAAATTCTCAATTCCTTCCAGTCCTTAGTAGAACCAGAAAATGTAATATTTTCACTTTTATAAGTGTGATTAGGTAATTGCGAGATAGTATCTATTTGAACAGAGGGATAGGACTATATAAGACTCTGTTCAGCGTTTAAAATGTAACAAAAAGACTAATATCAATTATCATTTTCTTTTTCAGAGCACATCATGCTGTACATACCAAGGAAGCTCGCCAAAAGATTCTACGATCTCAATACAAGTTCACCTGTATCTGCGAAGCGTGCAGTGACGACTATCCACTGTATCAAAGCTTAAAAACCGTCCCAAACCTACCGGCCAATATAGTTGCAAGCATTTTAGATTATTTGAACGGAGACGTCATTGAAGTGCTGCAGAAAGCTAACAGAAGGCGAGCACAGAAGCTCTTCAAGCCCTTATGTGAGTTAGCCACGGCCTTAGAGCCTTATATTCCTTGCAAAGAGGCGGCTGAATGTCAGGAGGCACTTAAACAGTGCCTTGCCATACTTTCAGGTGTGCTCACTAAAGAGTATTCCAAGATTATTGAGTTTAAAGTCCCTGCACCCACCGATTTAGAAAAGCCGGGTCCTACTAGGTTTTATTGTGGATTTGCTGCAGCTGACCTCCAGAAAGATATCTAAATGGTGAAATTTGCTTAATTTATTTAGTTGATTTTCCATGCTTTATTTTGTAGAATTCTAGAGATACTCTTGCTCAGCAACGGTTTTCTTGTTATTATGAAATGTTTGTTATGAAGTTATGATATTCATATTTAGTTTTTTAAAACTCTCATTGCCAGAAATATTGATATTATTGGCAAAGCTGCCTGCCATAAATGAAATACAAAGTATTATTTACGTTTGACTGTTTTTCACAAAAAAAAAATAGGGAGTGCTTTTGTTAATAAAAATAATATTTTATTTGACTATACATGTTTCTAGTCCTTAAAAGTATATTGTTAGAATAAGTTTAAATGTATCTATGTTTATTTAAAAAAAACAAAATGGTAAGGATATTACTCGTAGATGTTTCAGGAATATTTAGTATACAAACTTCTGGATCACAGAATCAAGTGGTAAAGAGCTTTGCCTATTCTTAAAAAGTAATGTTGTGACATCTTTAATACCATATAGGAATTAAACTTATAGCGTGGAGCAGTATGGGAAAACAAAACAAACTTAAAACTATAAACAAAAATACCCCTTTGGGCGGAAATTTGTTATTTTCACTACACAAGTATAATTTACAGTTTCATATTATTCATACGTAAACTAAATCGTTTTTGTATGCTTTTGCGATCTAAATTAAAAATGCCGGTGCAATTTATTTTTATTATACGAGATGTTCAACATGTTTAGTGATTTAATTATAAATTACAATCTATGATTATATCGCTGAATTATTATTATAATTTAGTAAACAAGCTTCTGGAATTACATAGAAATGTAATGTTTTCCCATCTATAGCCGGTTGAAGGACGAATAAAAATGACTTGTCCTTTTTTTAAAAAAAAAAACCTATTATTCTTCCAAATTATGTTACAAGTGATGTAGCTGTAAGCTAAGCACGATGAAGTATCATTCTATATGTTACAGTAAAACCTGACCTCGCTTTGGATACAATTTCCGTACTATAACAGGTCAATTTATACTGAATATCTTGACCCCATGTAGTGACAGTGTCGTTTAGACAATTGATGTTTAAAATAATTAACATTTTTGAATGTTTTGTATACAGTGCTAGTTAGTAGCCTGTTCATTGTTTAGATGTCTATGTTAGATGTAAGAGCATATTTTATAGAATGCTGGATTACGGAAACTTACCATTTGACTATATCAATCTATCATCATCATCATGTTAACCGAAAGACGTTCACATTGGACATAGGTGTCCCATAAGTGTCGCCATAACGACTGGTCCTTTGAGTCACGCATCCATCGAGTTCCTGCGACAATAATCAGGTTATTGGCCCACCTTAGGAGGTTTTCCAACGCTGCGTCTTCCGATACGTGGTCGCCACTCCAGGGCCTCAAGTCTGTTATTACAATAGTATCAGAATCGTCTACCATTGATTTCATCATGATTAATTTTGACACGTTTGGTAATCTACTAATATAATAGCGTCACTATGACTTTCCAACAGTCAATCACTAACACACCATTGAAAGAAATGGTAATCTCATACATAATGACAAATGAATTTCTGACTTATGGGGTTATCTGCTAAAATTTTGTCAGTTCCCTTGGTTAGTGACTTAGATTGTTCCATTAGATTGGTCTGAATACGACAAAGTCATTCTACCACCATTCGTTTACGAGATCAATAACCGACCATTATGATTTAGCAGATTAAGAACTTTTACCAAAGTGACTATGGGATTGTGTTGGAATGTCGAATTTACAAAAATAGCAGACTTGGGCCCCAGAATCTTTCGTCCCATCTCCGATCTGTTCTACGAGCAATGTGCCCTGCTCATAACCATCTGCCACATATTAATAAATCTGCACAACTTTTGTCCAACTGCCGAAGTCTGCCGACTCCAAGGCCGGCTTTCTGTGTAAGTAGATGCAGTTGTGTACATGTATCTACATGGAACTGCCTAGCCACCACAACTCAGTAATTGGGTAATACGATACTCCTTCACAAGACTGGTGTAAATTTTTCTGGCTCCTAACTAGGAGGATCCTCTCATTTCAATGAAGCTTTTTGTACTGTCCACCATATTCCGCATATGTTCATAGTTTTCAATTGTTTTTTTTGAGAAACTGTGTTGCCCCATACTAGCTGTGCCATATATGAGCTTTGATGAGCTAATTTGTATATTGATGTGTCGGTTGCAAATCGTATTTTGATGAATGTAGAACCTGGCTCTGGCCTGGAAAATGGAAAACACTTGAGAAAATTTGAATTTCGCGAGATACGCTAGTTTTATTTACCTTAGGCCACGACTGTTCTTTTTGCCAATTATCACATGTGGGTTGGCGTCGCGTTGGGTGGCACGCGTGAGCTTACAGGCTTCAAGGCCATATTTCATACCTCTACCTGCCCTTGCTCTCAAGTGCTGCTGCTGCGGTTGTGGTCCTGTTTCGATTCCCGTGCATTTAGAAATTTTTAATAGTTAAAATAAATTCTACTTGATGGTATTGGACTATGGCAAAATACGGGTGTGTATCTATTAAAAGTACAGATATTATTATTATTATTATAAGCCCGTTGTGTCCCACTGCAGGGCCTCCCTTCCTTTCTTCCACTCTTTTCTGTCCTTAGCCACTTCTGGCCAAACTTTTAGGTAGAAGTCCAAAAATTTCGTGACTGTCTCCTTCTGGACCTACCGTGTCGCTAGGTCCAGCTGTTCAAAGGTACAATACGATCAAAATGTGTGTTAGCCACTCTGACATACTTGAAAAAATACTTAACACTCATTTTCCATTAAATGAGATTCTTAATTAAAAAGAAGCACAGCTGCGCAGCCAATTATCCAATTATTCGAAGTTTGGAGCGGTCAAGATGTCTTTTTTCTAAGCCCTACCACGTGTCTTGACGCGATCCATTTGACGGCCTAAACTGAACTGTTAAAGGAATGGGGCTATTTAAGGTGTATAGGTAGATCCCTCTTTCGCACACCTAACATTTTAATACCTCATGTTAAGGCCTCTGAACGTCTACTTAACCTTTCCGGGGATACAGGCATTGTGTCTCGATATGTGTATCTAAATGGTAAGTTTTCTAATATCCAGTAACTTTTTTGTGTGTAAACTTAATCTAGTATTAAGAAAGTGTCTGTTATTTGTGGCCAAATTAAATACGTTCAGGGTTGAGATTATACTTTGGAATGATGCGATTGTGTCTGGAAGGGATGTCGTGTGATAGATATTGTAACGATGAGTGCTCAGGCTTTTGCTATTGTAAGTTATACGGTCTTTTTTATCGGATCTGGTATTCGAATCTTTATTCGGAAAAGAAAATTACACTTCATTTGATGAGGTATTCGAAGTTAGATTATCATAATTACCAAACTTACCTAAAGGAGAGCGGTGAAAGGAGTTTTCTGATAAAATTGAATAAAAAAAATGCTTTATACTAAGTACAAAGTATGATCTCGAGCGACCGTACTTGGGGACACCCCAAACCTTGTAGGGTATTGAATCCGCATTTCATTTTGTATTTCATCATCTCATTTGGGGCTTCTTTCCGGCGACTGCTGATATCGTCAATCCTAGAAAAAAATCATGGTTTTTCGTTTATATTGGAAACCAACGCGTTTTTACACAGGTCCCAGGCCTTGGTTTCTTCGACCCAAAATTGACCAGCATTCGTTAAATGCCAGACCTCCTCCTCAATTGATCTTAGTCCACTTGAGGCACATCGTATGATACAGATGACAAAATTTGTTATTCTATTTTATCTGAAAATCTTAAATCTGCGTTCTTCTCTTTCTGCGCTCGAAACATAGTCTGATGAAACAAAATTGAGCTTATTATGTACAGGTAAGGCCTAAATTGTAAGCGTTTGACATCATAGATGTTAATTTTACGAAGCCTGGAAGGTAGCTAGAAGAAACTGGTGTGAATAGTTAGGTTTAGTACTTATGCGAAGTAGTCTTGTGTAGTTCGCGAACGAACTAGGTCGTTAAAGTACTCCTGCGGGCGAACTCCTCGAAATAAGACTGACTTAAGCTCTAACAGGTTTAGTAAGTTCGGGTCTCCTATTTCGGGGCTCCTATTTCTGGGTGGTTATAAAAAAAATAACTACTAACGTTAAGGCGGGAGTTCTGCTCAACTTCGTTCCCGCTAATGCCTTCTAACCTAACCTGTCCGTGTTTGGGTGCCCTAAAATTTTGAGCTCGTTTCGCTCAGTCTTGGACTAGTATCGCGGGTTTGACCTAGGCCGAACTAGTTCATCCGAAAATCGGGTTTTGCCGGTAACATATACATGGCTGCGGCTGTCAAAAAACAGAAGATCGCGTGTGGACGATCTGCTTTTGTCTGGTTCAAAACGAGAGCTGACGAACTAAAAGGGCGAACTAGTTCGCTGAGGAGCTGCGAACTAAACTGACCGTTTCAGGTTATGAACTACTCGCAAACTTACTAAAGTTAAGTAGAGACATGTATGAATGAACGAAAAATACTGGTGCTGGAGTATTGTGATTATGTAGCTGGCGTTTTCCTGTTAAAAGCTCAAAAAGTAAAAAAATAATATTAAAGACAAATTCGTATCAAAATTTTATTATTTTAATCTCAAATAACATACACAGTAAACAATAGTATTAACAATGCATATAATATTAATACCTAACCACTTAATGCGAACTTGCGCCGTCATTGAATGTCTTTATAAATGTCTTCTCAGATCTGTGTTTGACTGTATTTTTTTAATAACACTTACGTGTTTTTATATTTAGATTAAAATTTAAGAGTATTTGGAATGGAACAGCCATCTTTTTTGTATTCAATTATTTGACTACTTCTCATTGATTCTGATTTCGAGTTGCGTATGATCTACACTGACCGGTGGGCGTGGGACCGCATCAGAGTGCCTAGTGTGATATTTTTTTACGTTAAAGCGATCGACACGTTGATGACGTTCGGCGCTCCGATTGGCTCACTGCAAGCTCTTAACCAATCAGAGAGCGCTAAACGTTTCGATCGCGTTAAGGCCAGGTTCTACTCATTTTGAACATTTTTAAACCTCTGGAAAGAGAAAATCACACAAAAATGTTTTATGAAAATTAATTTTATTAAAATTTACTATATGACCAAGCGCTTGGCAAAAATGAAAAAATGATATAAATTAGTTGGCTTGATAAAAAAAAACGCGAATCTGCCTCTAATTTTCGAATTCAAACGTTTATCTACGAGATTACGTTACGGAAATATTTGAAAGTTACAAAAAAAAAGTTTGTTATTTAAAAGCGTTTCGCAAAAACAAAAATCTTGAATTGTTTTTTTTTTCTTTTTTATAAAATGCAGATCCGAAATGGGTCATTTCAATTTTTCTCAACAATTGCTATTATGCACATTGATGCTCCCCAGCGCAAACCGGTCGGTGCAAATCTTAATTACTACCCATTTATGTACTTATAAACTTATAATATTCTGTTTTTCTGTGTGTATCAAAATATGCCACCGAAATAATCAATGTACTTAAAAGAATCAAATCCACGGTTATTTTAAAAAAAAATGTGGTTCCTATTGTTTTTGAAAACCTTTACTCTTCTAAAAGAAGTAGTCAAGTAAATTAGTTTTCACTTTTTGACAAATTATTTATTTATATGATAAGTATAGCGATATTTATACCTTTGATAGTATTATATCTGTCGTGTTTGGCAGTGTGTCGATGTTTTAGTAAGTACTAAAAGAGCAGTCAGTCACCTAGTATCCGTCAGGGTACAAAACAAGAGCAAACAAGTAAAAATAAAAGTAAATTCTTCATTATATGTAAAAAAAAAAAAACTGAATAAGAAAATCTCAACAAGTGAGGACTACTTACTTAAAGAAGTTCAAATTATATTAGCTAGCGGAACTCCACAGACTTCTTGAACTTCGATATCTCTTATTACGAGGTCAAAGACCGCTGAAAGTTTATATTTGAAATTTTGCGTTATGGAAACAAAACAAAAAATTTTTTTTTTTGGTATGTTTTTTAGCGCAAATAAATAAACTCATACTTTTTTACATCTGATATCGATACTTATTACTTTGTATAGAATTTCACTTATAATTTAATTTAACCTAACTATGTATTTGAACAAGATATTGCATATTGTGTTTTTTTTTATATGAGACTACAGGAGTTAATCGTGAGTTTTATTATATGCAAAAGTATGTGATCCACTGCAAATTGCGAGTAAAACGTAAATAAAATGTTAACACGATCGAAACGTTTGCCGCGTTTGACTCTGATTGGTTAAGAGCTTGGAGCGGGCCAATCGGATAGCCGAACGTCATAAACGAGTCGATCGCTCACACTGTGAATCAGAAAAAAATATGTTACTAGCTTTAGCCAGCGGCTTCGCCCGCGTTATAGAAAATACCTATGTTACTTAGTGAAGTTGTAGTTTTCTAATGGTGATAGAATTATTAAAATCAGTTTTCAAAACTTTCCCTTCTTATAATTTTAGTTTAAATTCTTCAGGATAAATGCTAGATAGATAGTGTGTTCACGATATAAAAAAAATCACGAAGATGCCTCTAAAAACTACTTTTATCGATTAAAAACCGGACTAATATATAAAATACAATTTGTTCTGATTGTTTGCCAGATAATTCTTCAAGCAACGTTTGACCTATAAAGTGTTTTAATTTTATAATGAAATCTAGTTTTATTAGTAAATAGCTGAAAAGCTTCATATTTTCAAGCTTTGTATTTTTGTGTATCTCTTTCTTTTGTATGCAGCCTAAAAGGGATCGAACTTTAAGTCATTTAGTCTTCTTAATCCTGCGGATACTGGCGACTGTCTGTATCACAATTACTTATCTATGAATTACAATTATACTATTCGTAATTTGTAGGTACTGAATGTACCTACATTTTGTATTCTACGTTTTTCCGAATAAAATGTGTGAAAACTGTCAAGTGTGTTTTGATTTCTCGTACCATACATTACCTAATAATATTCCAACGAACATTAACAAACGATCAGTATTCAACTAAATAAAATGCGTTATTTACTGCGCTAAACAATTATTATTAAATTAATAAATTTAAAATGCACTAAAACATAAAACAACAGTACAATCTAGGTATTTTTATTTGCGGTTGTACATAATAGAGGTACTAATTACAATTATAAGTTGTCATGGAGATAAATACAACATTGTACCAACCTACAAATAAAAAAAAACAACAATAATACAATCAACAAATTTCTATTTTAATTTTTCACTAAACAATATCAAAAATGGTTATATCACATACTAAACGTATTTAGTAATACCTACTTCTAAAAACATACATGCTTATAATAGTTATAACCTACGCAGTGCAAAAAAGAAGTTTTGGACATGTTTCCTTTAGAGGATGATTCCTATGAAATCTGGGCCCACCTTCCAATAACTATGATATAATCATTGGATAGGTAATTTTGAGCTGAATAAAAGTTACTTTGGCACTAAGTTCCAAATCTTAGTACATTAAGAGTTATTCAAATGATTTTTTCTGAGAGCAGGAAAGAAAAAAGTAGAAAAGACTTGGTTAGCACGCGTTGAGCGGAAGGTCGGTCGTGACGCGTCACGCGTGTACTCTACTGAATTAGCCCCGGAAAGGGGCCGCGCGGCGTACGTACGATTTTATGCCTACAGTGCGATTTTGCTCACTGATTTCGCGTAGCAAAACTTAAGAAACGACACAATTTATGACTGTGGGTGAGTATCTTTACATTACGTTTAAAAAACACAGAAATGCAATATACTTATTACATATAAATAGCATTGTTTGGTTATTAAAATCAACATGTTAAACAAAGAATAATTTTGAAGAGACTGAGGATTTGGAACTTAGTGCCATAGTAACTATTATTCAGTTCAAAAATACGTAGGTAGGTACATGTAACAGACAGTTATTGGAAGGTGGGCCCAGAAATAGCATCCTCCTTTAGAATAGAACACAAATACCAATTTCCCTAAAAAATGTGCGCTTTAGAATTCCTGGTCTATCTTCCGAAATACTAAAGTTATGTAACTATAACTATGATCACAAAATTGTAGATTATTCTTTAGCCAATTTTTAAATACTTTGAAACGGAAATGAAAAATGGCGTAGGGAAACCCGATTGAGAAAGCAATATATAAACTGACTGATGATAGGTGCACTACTGCAAAATGCGGCAGTACAAGAACTTAAAAACTTTACCCTTGTGATTCGGAAATACCACACGATGGTAACCTAAACCCATACACAAGCAATTTGTGTAGTCGTTTCTTCTTTAATGTAGGCCATACAAGAAATATAGAATTGTAGACACGCCCTGCCAAGAGCACCGTTTCCGTAGGTGGTTCTCAGGACTCCAGCACCCACAAGAGGTAAATAGAAATTGGTGTTGTGTTTGAAACATCACATCTGGCGTATTTTTTCACGGCGGGCAAATCTTTTGCAGCTCGCATTGACGATTTCTATTTTATGCTAGCATTGACACTACAAAGCACAGCAAACTAACTAACATGTATTATCAACATTGGTTTTTCACCCATACAATTAACAAAAACTACACTAAAATCGACTAAATAAATGAATTAAAAACTCAGCTACATCCGTTCGAATGAGTATTTAAATAAAAATAACGAAATAAGTACGTAATACCAGTTTAAACTATACTTGGTAGTGGCTGCTGCATTTGGAGGACTTCTAACACGGCCTGCGTTTTTTATTTCGAATTTGGTAATTGAGTCTTGATTGAGTATTTTAATTCGACCATCTACTTGCGTATCTACAGGGCTGTATTTTTTCAAATATTGTAAAACACTTTCTAATTCATTGTATGAAAGTATCTTTCTTGGCAGTTCTACAAACATACTATATCCATCCCCACCGTCTGCTAAGAATATGGGCATCATAATTTTATATTCATAATCATCTATTATATCCTGTAATTTGTAAAATCCACAGTTGGAGCATACTGCTTTAGCCTTTACTACACGAGAACCGACTGGCCTTGCTAAATCGTAGGTAACTTCCATACCAGAGATTTGTTGAAATTGCCCAGTACTATCTATAGTGCGCCATGTGGACACAGAATGTTCGAGACTCTGCTTGAGTACTGTTCCGTTCATTGTAAGTATTGCTAACGTGTCCGAAAATGGTAACACGTTAATCCAATCGCCTCTAGTTAAAGTAAAGGGTGTTCCTTCGTGGTAAATTGATGCTCGAATCCGCCCTCCTTGCACTATTGCTATGTTCACATCAGGATACTGTTCGTGATATTCTTCTCTGGTAAAGTTTAACATAGCATCAGCAATTAGGTCACCTAAATTGCATTCTCTCAGTCGACAGCCACTTACATTCAGATAAACTAGTGAAGTTCCAACGGCTTCGTTGTTTATGCGATCCATGTCTTTGCGATATTTATTAACTGTTGCCAAAAGTTCGGGATCCCTTGGTATTTCCTGGTCCAATAATATGGGAGTTCCTTCACATTTTATGATTTCGCCTGCTGCGTCAAAGACTAAATGTAACTTTCCCATATATTTAGTGTAAGCATAAGCTTGTACGACTCTCACTATTCTCCCGTCTGCTTGTTTTATTTCTGTGGGGTATGGTCCCTCAGGGACTTCAGGTTTTTCTGAAGTAGTATCAGCTTTCCAAAGGAATGTATTGGAATGGCCTCCGATAACCAAGTCAATATCTTCGACTTGTCTCGCAATTTCTAAGTCTTTCATAAATCCGGAATGTCCTAAAGCTATCAAAATGTTAACATTTTGTTCTTTCATCTTTTTTACTTCTCTTCTAATGGCTGGAATTTCGTCTTCGTATTCAACATCGTTTCTAGGAGCGAGATCTTTTGTTTCTGGTGTAAGATATCCTATTATACCAATTTTGACATGGTCTTTTACTATTATTATTGATTTGTATAAATTCGTTTCGTTTTTTAGTTTAGGAACTTTGTCTAAGATGAGGTTAGCTGCTACGACAGGTGAGCTCAAGTTCCTAATAAATGGAACTACGCCATCCACAGCTTCGTCGAACTCGTGGTTGCCGAGAGACTGAAAGGAAAAGTTAGTGTTATGTTATATTGTTAGTCGAATTAGGGTTTGCACTTTAATTTATTTCATATATTTGATTGTATTTTCGTTCTTTGGACTTCTTAATAGTAATATGTTGGTGAATCAAATAGTTTCGTAACTCTCTTCTTTCATTTATGACTGTATATGTGTATGTGTGTTTAGGTAGCTAAGCATTAAGTTCAAGTAACTTATTTATAGGCTGATTGGTATTTTATGTCTAGAGGGAGGTAAATGAAATGCACAATAATATGAGGTTAAAATATTTATTTAATATAGTCTATCTACCCACCTATCAAGAAAGGTGACTCAATTCTTATAACTCAATTTCTTATTAATATTCTATAGATATTTACAAAATATTGTTTTAGAAATAGTTTTGGAAGGCTAGCCTTCCACGTACGTAAAGGTATTAAAATTGTATATTTTTTGTTTTAATGTTTTTATTTCTGGCCTCTTCGTCTTTATTTAGTCCAGTCTTCGGTTCATATTCTTACTAAGAAACCATCAGCAGTTTGTATAAAAAGTACCTATACTGTTATTACATTAGGTATAATACATACGTACTACTGTTTCATGTTGAACGTTGTTTGGGATATTGAATTATACCTACATTTTTAATATCGACTTTAATCTGCTCTATTTTTAATCTTCTATGTGTCTATATTACCCATTTAATAGTAGGTATAGCACGTTGTTTCTGCGTACAGGTATTCTATCTCACGAAATTGCTTTTGGTTATGAATACCTATGTGTGCATGAATCTTCATGTCCATAGTATTCCTGTGAGCGTAAGTTTTATATTTTCTACAATAACGAGACACCGAGCTTACGCACAAACAATGCATTCGAAACTCCCCCTACTATTTAGTTTTAAAATCGTCATAGATTCGATGTAGATGGGGATAGTGCGAGTGACCTTGTATAACTCCGTCTCTCTCACACTGTAATTGTGATGATTTTAGGATTCTCCTTCCCGCCCTCGTAAGATTGATTGTAGAATGAGCGTAGGTACTTATGCCGAGCATTACCGAAACCTGACGAAGGCTTGACGTGGGTCGGCATTAGTGCTGTCCACTTATTAGCTAGTATACATTTGTTTCTAATTATTTATCTATCGTAAGTGGAAGCTTGCCTAGATGTATTTCTGCTGAAATTGCACTTACCTATTAATACCTCCATAAAATAATGTGGTAATCAGGTTTCTGTATCTAGGGAACTAATAAGTATCCTATAATGATCAGTAACAGATTATAACAATTATACTTACTTACCTACACCAAAATAATAATATTACCTACACAAATTTAATTTTGTTGTCTACAATTTCGGTGTTGTTGCTGACAGCCATATCTTCCTGGTAACTTATAATATATGGATTGTACTTAAGTAATAAAAAGCATTTAGCAAATAAACTATTTAGGTGATTTAGGTATTCGTAAAGCGAAGATTGTTTTAACAAATCTAATTTGACATATATATAAGTCGACGTAGTTGCGTTCACGTTCAAGATTATTCAAGATCTCAATCAAGAATATGCTTCATGGTTACAATTTTATTTTTCTTGCGCTATATTGACTGCCATTACGATATGGCATATAATTATGTAGGTATAGGTATAATTATGTAGGATATATAGTACATTGTGGCTTATGTTTTCCAATCGTAGGTAGTTTATTTTATATAAATAATTTGTTGAAAATATGATTAATTTTAAAAAATATTTTGTTAACTATGTAAGTTACTTAATTCATAGATTACATTTATTGCTTTACATATTAATTTATTTAACGATTTATGTACACATAAAATAAGAGATAAGAAAAGGAAGCAGAAAGATATGTACAAAGGTCATGCTTATATCTAAAGAAATCTTTCAGCATACCTGCGAAAGGAGAGATGTATTTCTTCATTTTACATTTATCTTTACAGGTATCCATAAATAATAATAGATATCCATAACTTATATCTAAAGTTATTGGCTACAAAGGTAGAAAAACAAAAGCAAGTAGGTTCTAAATAATTTTAATTGAAATCTTAAGGGGTACCAACATAACAAAAAGCAATTAGGTTATAATCTAACCACAATCACTCTGGTATCTATGTTTAAGGCTATGTTTTATACAATATATGTAATTATCCGCTTTGATCATCGTATGTAGGGCACACATATGTACATGGCAGATATGTATACCTACAATATATACCGACATCTTATATGTATTCACAACATGACTCGACCATGTCGAATCAGGGCATCCAATTACGATTCGCTAATTACAAACCTTTGCTACGCTAGGATAATTAACATTGGACAATCTAAATTATCATGTTACATCAACTTTGGAGAATCACCCTTAAAATTAAATACTGGTACTGACTGTTTAGTCTCATACGAGTTTTGTAAAAGTAGAAAATATAACACTAAAGGTCACAGTTCATTAGAGCCACCCGGTACCCACTGCGCACCGCCTCGCCTCCTGCAGCTAGTATTCTTTATATGGACTTGTATGGGTATGCGCTCACTACATCAACTTACGAGCGAGGCGATCCGGTGACGCTAAGCCGTGGATGTAGTGAGCGCATGCCCATACGAGTTCATATAAAGATTCCTAGCCGCACGTCCCTTGCTAGAGCCAGCCCGCGCCGCTAAGCCAGTAGTTTAAAAATCCCCTAAATAATATTTTATCTTTTGCTCGATCCAGCTTGTCCCTTGCTGTCCTCCCCCAGCGACGCCCTAAGCCGAGGTCCGTACCTCACAGGGCCCAAGTTAGTTAAGTAAGCCCTGGCTGGAGGCTTTGATTCTTGAATCGAGGCCGCCACAGGCAAGTCCGGTTAAGCAGCCGACAACCTCATAGGTTGATCTGCGAGAGGCCACACACAAAAAAAATAGGAGGAGAGGTGGTGCAGTGTGGGTTCCAGGTGGCTCTAATGAGCTGTAATCATTAAGGTACTCAGTGCTATAGAAGCATTCTACCGGTGAAAGAAGTTTTAACATCGGTCCTGTAATTTTTGAGATTATCTACCTATAATTACCTATATATGTTCAGCTCCATCTTTCTGTCTCGCTCGCACGCCTGACAATTTTACATGTCATAGTATAGTACGCGGCAAATAAGTTGAACTATTTGCTACGGTTACGCGCAGCCCCCCACTTCGATTGAGACCCGAAAATCGGTTATAATTCTAGCCACACAAGTTGAACCATCTTGGAATCCATTTTCGGGTCTACCAAGAAGTTTTAATTGCTTGTGGAAGGGCCTCTGTACTATTATAACATTATTTTTGGTATATGCAAAACCCGAAACACGTGTCTAGTATTATGTAAAGAATCAGTGTATAAAATTTCATAACTGTATCATGTAAAATCACAAAGTTATAAGCTTGTTATATTACCTGCCATTTCTCTCAATGGAGTGTCGGTGGTTGATCATTGGAGTCGACATAATATTAGTAGATTACTAAACTTGGCAAAATCAACAATAATGAAATCAATTATAGACCTTTCTGATACTATTGTAATAGCAGATTTGAAGCCCTGGTAGTCTGCATAATTATATGGTCATCGGGCTATCCAGGCGATTGAGGGGTGGTTTTACTCCCGCACCGAGCTGTGCGCTAGCTCGTCATGCCCTCTATGACCTGCCGTGACCTGTGTAATACTTAGTGTCGGTGGTGTCCATCTTGTGACCTTTTTTAAATATTTTCGGAAAAAAGTATCACATGGTGTAAAAATTGGATTGGAATCGATTCAGTTAAGTACTGATTCTGAACAAACTATATTCAGGTTTCGCATATACTAAAAATAATGTTGTATAGTGCACTATTCAGGCTCATCATGAACTAGAGACCGCATAGGTATTGTTCACAGATATGTCAAACTGACATACCTATATCTGTGGTACCTATTGTTCCATTGATAGTAAGTATTATTAGGTATTTATTCTGTGGTATGGTCAACGAGCCCCAAAATGGTAGTACCTACATACATCTAAACTCTTTTAGTTATGGTAAAGGGTTATCTGTTATCTGTCATGAAAAATTTATGGTGGTATGCTAAAATTAATGATATTTTTTTTTATTACTTTTTGAACCATGATGAAAGAGACAGTTTTCCACGATACAGGTAATACTAAGGAACCAGCGAAGTATTTGATGTAATCGTGTATTTTCCCGATCCCGAACAATAAATAATAATTATTATTATATACCTACCCCTATTTAGGTACCTCGGGTTAAATTTCCTGATATTCTTCCCTGGTATAGTTTGATATGACGTCACTTAAATTGCATTTTATTCGTCGCTATTCCTAGTAAACATTACCCCCAACTATATTCCAAAAAAGCAATCAATTTCTATGCGATAAACTTATATTAAGTTACAGTTATTAAATTTATGAAAAGTTGAAAGGAAATCGTTTGTCTTGGTACGGTCATGTGAAGAGGAGGGATGAAACGCATATTACTAAATGAGTTATGAGTTTACATGTGGATGGATGGAGAGGGAGAGGGAGGCCAAAGAAGAGATAGATGGATTGTGTGAGGAGTGATATGAAAGAAAAGGGAGTTAGTGATAGCGTGACGAGTGACAGGACAGAATGGAAGAAAAAATCGTGTTGCGCCGACCCCAAATAAAACAGAGATGATGCTGATGATGATTAAAATATCCGGATCCCTTGGTACACACTAGGTAGTCATATAAGACACCCCTAACATTGTTCCCTCGCTTCGTTGAGTTCGCCTACTGCGTCAACTTTCATATTTACCTAAATTACTGGGAGTACAAGGGATCTTGGATTCTTTATAACTTACCTAGAGTTTTTTTTTGTTCCTACAGTTTTCCAAATAGCCAGATTTAAAGTGACATTGTGGTATTTACAGAGGGCCTACTTAACTAGGTTTTCACTGCAATTAGTGTACCTAAACATAAGTTTGTACGACTCTTAAAATTCTTTCGTATGCTTGCCTTACTTCTGTGCGAGCGTCCCAAAAAAATTATGGGACCGGTCTCCGACTAACAAAGTAATATCTTCGACATGACTCACAATTTCTGATTCTGTGACAAACCCGGAATGACCTAATGTGAAAATTGTTCTTTTATTATATTAGTTTTTACTTGTTTCCTTGATTTTCATTTTCGTATCGCTTTTTAGTTCAAAACTTGATCTAAGATGACGTTAGCTGCAACCACAGGTGAGGTCAAATTCTTTATAAACAGAACAATATATATTACACAGAATCGTCGATTTCGTAACTTTCAAGCAAAAGTGATATTGTTTCTATTAAAAGAATTGTAAGTACATTAAATAAGTGCTTGTTTAGTGAAATCTCCTTCTGTTTGATGCATGTCGTGGCAGCCTTTAATTAAGGCTACACTATAAAATGTAACAATGAACTTGAATCGTTACATGTATAATGGTGTATGCTTTGTTGGTTGTCCTTAAATAAATAAATACATTTATTAAAGGACTATGTAAATATTTGACACCAATGCAATTTTCCAATAATTAAATTAGATTGAGTTAGGTTACAAGATGTGGTCTCGTGTTGCTGCTATAAAATATTATTTAAAAGTGGACACTATATAGCCACGAGTAAAGGTTATTGATAGTATTGTGAAATTATCTTCTGTTGTATGTCCATATCTTGTATGTCTATAATATTTGGAAATAAAGGAGCATTCAGTAACTACAGGAAGTAACTAGTGTGAACGTAATAGTAAAGGTATTTTACGCTTTAGGTTAGAAATAAATAAAACCAACCAAAATACTACATAAAAATATTTATTTCACAAAAAAGAAACAAGTTTAGGACACAATGTAGTCAGTCATTTAATAAGTAATAATAATATATTATACTTAGTACTTTATTTGATCAATAATTACAACATTAAAAACATTTCAGTCATTATTAATATGAACTTTATTAATTTATTGCTATTAGGTACTCAATTTGTACTATATAAAAAATTTAAACTACAAATATAGTAAGAAAGGCTATCAGAATTGATAATACTGAGATGTTCGCAACATGCGATGACGAAGTATTGCTTTCATTTTCAGTGGCAAAAGTGATCCGCCCTTCAATTTGAGGGTAAATTAAATCATGATGAGATAGATAATATTCAGTACTCGTTAATTCATTGAAATCTAACATTTCTTTAGGTAAACCGATGAACATGTCATAATCATCCCCACCCGTAGCAAGGAAGCCAGGCATCACAACTTTGTAAATTTCTTTAGGTAATATTTTTGAATACTTTGGAATGTCGCAAGCCCAACATCTGGCTTCGGCAGTAACAATTCTAGATCCAGATGGTTTAGAAAGATCGTATATAACTTTAATACCAGAGTACTGAAGGAACTCCCCGTTTATAGCGACTGATTGTTCAATTGTTTGTAAAAGGACGCTACCGTTCACTGTTATAACCGCGGCACTGCCATCAAAAGGCATTACTGCAAGTAAATCACCTTTAGTTACATTTGTTGGCATTTTATCACGCACGATGGATGACCTTATAGCACCGTTTTGAATAAGGGCAATCGGGGCATCAGTCCAATGTTCACCTTTGTATTCCGATGCGTATTTGTATACCATTGCATCGGTTATCAAGTTACCTATGTTGCATTCTTCATATCCACACGTTCTGGAATCCAACCCAATAGCAGTAGTTCCTATTACTTTTTCGGAGATATTAAGGACATTGTCTCTGTACCTGTCCAAGATTTGAAGGACTTCTGGGTCTTGTGGCACCCTCTGGTCTAAAATAATAGGAGTGCCGTCTGCACTGATTAGTTCACCGGTAGAATCGAATACTAAATGCAATTTTCCCAAGTATTTTGTATAAGCAAATGCTTGAACAACAGGAACTCTCCTTCCAGAAACTTGTGTTACATAAGTTGGGTAGGAGCCTTCTGATTGTTCTGAATCCGGGCTCGTGCCATTCCAGAGGAATGTATTTGAGTGTCCACCAACAACTGCATCAAGACCTTCAACTCCCTTTGCTATTTCTAGGTCCCTGTCGTAACCAGAATGTCCGACAGCGATAATGATGTTAATTCCTTGAGATTGCAGTTTCTTCACTTCTTTGTTGAGTGCTTCGATTTCGTCGGAATACTCAACGTCATTTGGTTTAGCTAATACTTTGGTTTCAGGAGTCAAGTAGCCTACTATGCCTACTTTGTGATTGGCAACATCAAGTACTACAGACTTTTTAAGGTTGGTTTCCTTGGCGAGTTCTGGGACTTTATTTAGAACAAGATTAGCAGCTAATACTGGGCATGTCAGATTTTCTATGAAGGGTGTAAGCCCGCTGACTCCGTTGTCGAACTCGTGATTTCCGAGAGACTGAAACAAAAATGTGTGATGTAGTAAGGTTTCACTCACTTACAGCATGCACTTTTTTGCTAAAAAATCATTGACGCAGATACCCAAATAAATAGTTCTATATTTATTAGGGTCAGTTCACGCCTGCGTAATAAACTCGCGCCTGTTTTTCCGGTCACTCTTTGTTTGAATACGCCAACGTCAGAATTCAATAGATATACATAGGTAGGGACTTCAAATTTCGATGTTCAAAGCGAAAATTCACCGCTTGTATATCCATTGAAAGTTTGAATCACGAGGCTGTTAGCCGGTTTCATACGCGAGCGTGTATGTATGCAGTGCAACATCATTCAATCATCGTGATTACTTTGTTCGGACATATTTTGTGTCGGAGCTCAATTGCAGTTTTATTGATTGGTCGGTGCGGTGTATTACTGTAGGTAGTACATAGAATGTATGTATAGCCTATGTACTGTCTGTTAACGATTTTTGTTACGCGTCTGCGATCTGGCGAATTTATAAATAGTCCGTTGTGAGAGTAACGGTGTAGTTTTTGTTGACGTAGGTACCTATTTATTGGATCCTCTATAATGAATGAAATTTTATCTCAATTTTTGTTTCTATCTGTACTCTATTCATTTTAAAATGTTGTTGAAACGCTATTGTTATTGCATATCACTGTTTTATGGGGTAGCACTTTGAGCGAAAATTAATACAAATACATAATCGATATATTAGATTTCATATAATTTAAAATAAATAAATTAACAAATCAAGACAAATTGAAATACATTAGTACATTATGATATAAGTGTGTAATGTAGGAGGTTTTGGCTCGGGTCTTAAGAGAGTCAAGAACGGTGTATCATACGACGTTTTTCAATACACTTGTGAAGAAAAATAATTTAGCCAACTGATATTACAACGGGAAAACTAGTAAAATTTTTCATAACATGTCGGTAAAAAATTAAATCTGTTTTCATAGGCACGCGCTAGGCTATGGCTATATATGGTGTTGATCATATGTATTTCCTAGTCATCGTTTGTTTTCTTTTGTGAAAAGTTTTTACGGTAATGACAGTCGTAGTGACAATAAAATATGGATGTAACATTTTATAATGTTTTTGTAGTATTTGATTTAAATTAATTAATACAGCCCATGAACTTCACTCGAAAAAATCAAGCCAAAAACCGCGCACATCTTTAAATGATGGCCATAGACCACAAACAATTTTTATTTTTTGGTATTAAAAATGTGTTTCGCAAACAAAGAGGTTGAACAAAAAGGTTATAGCTACATTACAGCACTAGTGCGTAATGGTAATCAAAATGTCACAGTTTGGTAACAGGTGCCATTATCTAAGTGTAGTACAACAAGAGCCACTTTCTGAGCAAGTGTATTGAAAAATAAATTATAATACAAAAGTAAACTCATAAAAATAATAGTTACCTGTGATATTACATTTCCTTATATGATTACCTAATGTCAAAAGCTAAGGTAATAAAATAAAGATCTCAAAAAGAATATATAGTTTAATCTCATATAAAGTAACATTAAATTATAAATAATAATACTGATCTGGAAAATGTAACCAAGTACGTAATACCTTAGCGTTATATTGCAATAGGGCATGGCTATATATGGCAGTTTCTATGTACAAGAATAAAAAGTAACCGTTATACTAAAGTACTTACCCCTGTAAAATTTGTAGATATTATTTTTTTACTCATTATTATTTTCTTAGTTGAGCTCATGAACACATCCGTATAGTATATTTTGATACAAGTGGAGAAAGTTTGTCCTTGCGATCGAGGCGGCATGCATTCGCCCGAGCCGTGGGTGAGGGAGTTATGGGGCCGATGGCTGCCACGTGTATCAAACGATTTTCAATACACTTACAAAGACATAAATAAACGGGCTTAGACAGCGACTCGTGGGGGTTGACACACGAGTCGTGGGGTCCCCAGCCTGGTACGATATATGTTATAAAATTATGGCGGGGGCGAGTACACACACTTTTCCGCACTGGAGCGAAAACTAGTAAATTGTGTGCCTAAAAGCAGTAGGGGTAAGAGCAGGTTTTCAAGAAAGTGTATTGAAAAAGTAATTTCTGTAAATTAATTTAAATCACGATTTCAAAATCTAGATATCAAATCAAGTAGTAGGACGTTTTTGTTCGTGTTATCAATTAGTTTTTAAGTAGGTAGGTATTTAAAGAATCAAAGAACAAACAAGTAAAAATACGGATAAAATAGACAATTCCAAATACGCTGCTGAGTTACGCAACTTCTCAAGGTTATTGATGATGATCCGTCCTTCAACAGCTGGATACACTGGGCTGGTAATCTCAATATATTCTATTGTACAATTCAGCTCATCGTAAGGTAAAGGAGTTGAAGGTAGATCGTCGAACACGGAGAATCCATCACCTCCCATAGACAAAAATGCTGGCATCAAAATTTTATACTTCTCTGTCTTATTTAGGCTAGAATATTCAGGGTTCGAGCATTCACCGCAACGCATTTCAACTTTTGTGACTCTCTTCCCCGGTGGCTGACGAAAATCATATTGAACCTTCATTCCAGACATTTGTAGAAACTGTCCCGGAGCTCGTGTAGGTTTGTATCTCCAGACTGAGTGCTCTAGCATTTTCCACACATCACTGCCATTTATTGTTACTTTTACTATGTTACCATCAAAAGGCATCACACGTAATAGATCCCCTTTTGTTATATTTGCAGGTGAGTCTATATGAGCAATGGAAGCTCTAACGCCACCACCTTGTATTATAGCAACAGGAGCATCACTCCAACCGACTCCACTGTACCTTGAAGCGTATTTATGTACCATCGCATCAGCAATCAGATTTCCCATATTACATTCTTTCAAGCGACATGTGTGACCATCTAATATGACTGAAGTTTTACCAATGACTTGTTCTGTTATTTGCTGCATGCTTGCTCGATAACGATTTACAATTTCTAACACTGAAGGCTCTTGTGGTATCGAATTATCCAACAGTATGGGATTTCCATCAGAAGTGATAATTTCACCATTTGAATCAAATACAATGTGTAATTTTCCCAGATATTTGGTGTATGCATAGGCTTGTACTGCGGGAACTAATCTACCAGATTTTTGTTTTACCAAGGTTGGATATGGTCCTTCTGGTTTTTCAACATCGGGACTGGTCCCATTCCATAAAAACGTGTTAGTATGACCACCTATGACTAAATCGATATCTTCCACCTTTTCGGCTATTTCCAAATCTTTGGTAAAACCAGAATGTCCAAGAGCAATAAGAATATTCACACCCATATTCTTAAGTCTGGTTGCTTCTTTTTGAATTGATATCACTTCTTCGATATATTCTACATCATTTCTTATGGCTAATACTTTAGTGTCTGGAGTTAGGTAGCCAATGACACCAATTTTAGTGCCATTAATATTGAACACAACAGAGTCCATCAAGTTTTTTTCGGCTTGTAGTTCGGGTTCTTTAGTTAGGATAAGATTAGCGGCAAGTATTGGACATGTGAGGTTCTCAATGAAAGGTGTTAGGCCAGATATGCCGTTGTCAAATTCGTGGTTCCCCAGGGACTGAAACAAAGGACAGAATAATGTAGCATGCAGCTATCATTTATCAAGAATTGTGCAAAGTTCTACGTAGACATGCATAAGTATTTTATAATAATATTACATGCAACCATGATACATATTGACAATGATGTTAGTGCAACAAACTACGAAGGTCGGTTAGTAAAATAAGTATATAAGCAACATAAATTACACCTATATATAAAATTGTTGATAAGAAATATGTAACAAATTGATATATTTGCATTACGTGCAGAACATTTGATTGCAACTGTATTCAAGTTACTACATTTGAAATATCATCATGCCTACCAAAATATAGATACATACTTACTTACAAAATATTTCATTTAAATCTTTTTCTATCACGTTCGCCATTTTTAGATTTTATTGCTGTGGTAATTGTTATTAAAAGATGTGTAGTTTTTTTTGCCCGATGTAAATATTAAAAATGATCTCGCATAGTGATTTAAAGTGATGAAATAAATATTATTTCATTATAAATATTAATAATTGGTAAAACACGAAGGTATAAAAAAGAGAAAAATCCTTTGTATAATATTTGTATTGTGTATCTATTACTAATAGGTACTTACGTACGAATGGATAAAATTTAGTAAAAACTATTAAAAAAGCGAAGTGCCCAAGCTAAATACGACTTCCTATTTTCATAAAATTAGGCCATTACTTTATTATGTTCATAGATATATATTTTTATTATAAAATATTTCATTACTCCAAGTCTTTCAACATAAAAAAAACATAATTCGTCCCTTCTCTTTTCATTAAAATAATGGCTTTTTCTTCAATTTTGATGAATCGTGTGCATGTATAGTGCCTTGACAGGTGACACTATCCATCTTTATTTTTCTTGCTTGTATTTATAATTCAAATTTTTCTTTGTTCATTGCATGAACTGGTCTGTCACAGCAAAGGTGAGTCACCTTTTCTTCATTATCACTTCCCATAGTTCCACTGTGAAGAAAAAACCTAAAAGAACATACCGTAATGCATCGTCCAGTAAAGTTTTCCTTTACATCTTAAATTTCATAATTGCCTCCTTGGGAATAGTAAAACTCATAATTAAAATCAACTTAAATTAACTGTCAATCGCTTCTGCACTCTGTAATGTAAAACGCCCTTCAACAGCAGGATACAACGGACTATGACTTTTTATGTATGCCTCTGTGCTTTGAATTTGATCAATATTTGTATTAGTTATCGACAAACCATCGAACGCAAAGAAACCGTCACCTCCGTTCGCTAAAAATGTAGGCATCAATATGTTATACTGTTCTGTCTGATTTAGGGCAAAAAATTCCGGATATAAGCAGTTGCCACATCGCAGGTATACCTGCTTGACCCTTTTATAAGGAGGCTGTCTTAAGTCGTATGTTACTCTCATTCCTGACATTTGTAAAAGCTGTCCCGTGGGGTACAATGGGTGGTATTGGTGTACAGCATATTCCAGCATTTCCAATATAGATTGTCCATTCATTTTTACTTTAGCTATGATACCATCAAAGGGCATTACTCGCAAGAGATCTCCTTTTGTGATATTATTTGGTAAATTCAGTCGTCTAAATGAAGATCTTATCCCTCCACTATGGACGACAGCAATAGGGGCATCAGTCCAACCATGGCCTTTATAGATAGAAACATACTTATATATAATCGCATCTGTTATAAAATTTCCCATATTACATTCTCGTATTCGACACGTGTGGCCATCTACAAATACTGACGTATTACCTATAATCTCTTCAGTAACTATACGAACATTATCATGATAGTAATTTACAAGTTCTAAAATGTTCTCGTCTTGTGGTATCGTGTTATCCAAAAGTATAGGATTTCCATTAGAACTGATCATTTCACCATCAGCATTGAAAGTGATGTGTAATTTTCCGAGATATTTTGTGTATGCGTAAGCTTGCACTACAGGAACTAATCTGCCAGACGTTTGTTCAACTAAAGTTGGGTAAAGGCCTTCTGGATCTTCCGCATCAGGTCTATCCCCATTCCACAAAAATGTGTTCGTATGACCACCTATTACTAAATCGATGTCTTCAACTTCTTTGGCAATTTCTACATCTTTTAAAAAGCCCGAGTGTCCAAGAGCTATGAGTATTTTTACTCCTTTACTTTTTAGTATGGCCGCTTCTTTTCGAACAGCGATGGTCTCATCTATGTAGTCAACATCGTTTTTTATAGCTAAGAATTTGGTTTCAGGTGTTAGATATCCTATGACACCAACTTGTATGTCATTAATGTCAAAGACAACTGACTTCATTAAATTAGACTCAGCTTGTAACTCTGGCTCTTTTGTAAGTATGAGATTAGCAGCTAGAACGGGGCATGTAAGGTTTCTAATAAATGGTGTGAGTCCAGGTACGCCAATATCAAAATCGTGGTTTCCCAGGGACTGAAACAAAGAATTAATAAATGCAGTAAATAGTTAACGGGTAACAATCATGCAAACATACAAACGATAACGTATTAAAATGTTAGCTATTTTTAGTAATTCACAAATCACAATATTTTGACCCTAGTGAGAAGGGATGAAAATGGGTTTCTCTTTTTCTGTAAGGTCACAGACAATGTCATTCTTATAAATTCTTTTGTTTGAGATTGTTGCAACCAGAGACATAACACTTTATTGCAATGAAAATCAGTGCGTAATTCTTAGATGATCCAAATTCCGAGCCCTGTTTTATTCATAAAAATCATGTAAGTTTATGATATTATTGACAAAAGGTGTATTTATGCCTACGAATGTAACAATCAATCAACTTTCTAACTAGCACAAGTAAGAATACCTATTGATCGCGACATGATTTTGGGGAACCGATGTGTTCAAACACGTTTGGCTCATCTTCGTTGTTGTCATGGCCAGTGGTATCCAAACACTAATCAGATGAGCGCAGTACGCTTGATACACATAGTGGATTCCCAACTTAATGTTAAGAAGAGATTACAAACTATGATTTAGTTTTTAAAAACTTGTCTTAACATGAACCCAATTTTCAGTTAGATGGTTCGGGTAAAATATCGTTTTGAGTTTTAGCAGTTATTATTAGTACGAGTAACAATAACATTCACAAATATGTATTAAAAAAATGCCAACACTTATCTTTAAATTCTTTTCTAAAATTCAGAATTTAAAAAAGATGTACATGCACTACATGCAATTGACCTTTTTATTTTACAATTGCAGGAAAAGCTTAACTACAAACAGGCAGTTCATTCATAGTATCCAGATTTAAAATATCTTATTTGTAGAAAATGTATAAGCTCGGTGCAAGACATGCCAGTTTCATTTTAAATCAAACATCGAGTTAAGTCATGCTTTTTCAAAATACTTACAACTTCAAATTTAGATCTTCTATCACTAGGTAGGAGAATAAATATTCTTCTCTTTATACGATTCACAATTAATGGTAAAATAAACATAATCACTAAAATGTATGTATTTATTTAAAAAAGAACACATAAATATCTATAAATATGCATTATGATATATACATGCAATGTCTAATTTCAAATGAATTGTAGATAATTATGTCAGTTAGATTAAAGTAAAGAATACTAGAGCAACTAGGAGCAAGGAGGAACTTAGCGCTGTTGCTGAACTAGGTTCACTAAGTGGCTGAAAAACTATACGCCCTGCCACTTCTGGGTATAATGGCGTTCTCAACTTGATAAATTCTTCTGAGCATGTTACCGCATCAAATCCAAGATTAACAGCTGGTAGTGCGGTCAAAAACGTATATCCGTACTGTCCACTGGCTAAAACTGCAGGCAGCAATATTTTGTAGGTTCTCCCATCCTCAATTTCATAAAATTCGGGAACTGAGCAGTCCCAGCACCGAACGACAGCGCTTATTAACCTCCTCCCTGGTTGTCGTTCCAGCTCATAAACTGCACGTATTCCAGAAAACTGTAAGAGCCTTCCCCGGGAACTTTCTATACCATGAGCGCTGACGGAAAATTCCAGAAGTTGTTTGAGGACTACACCGTTCATAGTTACAGACACAAGATTAGTTTCTAAACTTAAAGCCGAAAATAGGTCGCCTCTTGTTACGTCAGCAGGTCGATTGGATGGTGCGATTGAACCCTTAATAGCGCCGCTGAAGATAACAGCTATAGGAGCATCAGTCCATTTTTCTCCCTGATACCTTATAGCGTAATGATACACAATAGCATCGGTAATGAGATTTCCGAAATTGCATTCTTCCTTGTAGCAAGATTCACCATCCAAAACGACCGAGGTATTTCCAATGACTTCTGCGTTTCTTAAAGCAACCTCAGAGTTATAAGTTTTGACCATATCCAGTGATATTAAATCTTGAGGAACCGACGAATCAAGAATAATGGGATCGATATCGTATTTCAAAAGATCTCCATTACCATCGAACTTGACTTTAACACTGCCAAGATATTTGTTATAAGCTGTCGATGGAATTATTGGAACTTGCTTTCCTGATTGCTGAGTTACAACCAAGGGCTGATGATCAGAAGCAGTGTCGACATTCCAGTCGAATAAATTTTTATTACCAGCGATAACCATATCGATACCAGCGACTTCTTTTGCTATTTCCCGCACTTTATCAAGAGTCGCATGACCTAGTGCGATTATGATATTTACTTTTGAAGCTTGAAGTTTTTCTACTTCTTCTGTAATTGCTAAAACTTCATCGGTATATTCAACTTGACCAGAGCTATCCAAGATACTGTTTTCGGGAGTCAAGTAGCCAACAACTCCAACTTTTACACCTTGTATGTCAAAGACGATAGATTTTTGAATATTAGCTTTTCCTTCAGCTGATTTTATAATGACATTGCTGGCTAATATAGGGGTTTCTATGTTTTCTAGAAAAGGTAAAATCTCCAAGGTTTCCTTATCGATTTCGTTGTTTCCGAGTGACTGAAAGGAGAAAATATATATCAAAATTAGTGTTAAGAGTATATTTTAAATTGTAGGAAATTAATCTTGTTAGTTCGCAGTTACTTACGGCGAGTTTCTGAATTGAGTATTTTGAGTTAAGAACGTCTCAAACCATACTTAAAAGCCAAATTAAGACAGGTTTACAGGCTAAAGTTGAGTTTGAGTAATTCTCAACTTCAAATGCTTAAATCAGAAATCGGGGGTTAGTATGTTAAATATACAGAAAGGTAAGATAAAAGAAAGTTATACAGAATAGGGGTATTAATAGATGTACCTATATCTATTAATACCCTTATGACCTACCCATCTTCTTCCAACACCATTACCATCTCCAAAGCAGCGTTATGAATACAAAAGCAGAGACATAATATACAATATATTATATTTCTATAAATTGATGTTTCATTCTATTTTCTGTTAGTAAGTAACATTTTTTGTAAGTATCTAAATATCTTATTGCTAAGTTAAATGTTAGTAAAAGATTGCTTATGAAAATATAGGTACTTACAATACTGTTTCACTTCATAATCTGGTTCAACATTACATTTTTAATTTTGTCTTTGATCAACATAACGTTTTTAATTTTGTTTCTGATCATGATTATGGGTATTTTAATATTCCTTCCTTTCAATTCAATTGATATTGCTAGAGGCTTCCAAAGTTTTATCATTTTATATACCAGGAAAAGTGATCCATTACACTTTTCCGGAAAATATGAGATTTCATATCTTCAAGTTAATTTAGAAGTAAGTTCTAGTGAAGCACTTGAAAATAATAAGTAGATACCTAAATTAATTTGGAATTACGAGTAGGTAGGTAATCAAAGTACATATTAGGTAACTTCTACGTAGCTGATAATAAATTCTAGAAGAACTCTAGTTATTTGCAACGTAGGTGTTTATTCAATTGAATGGTTGAGAATCCATCTCGTTGTCCCATACACAGTTTTATAAAAAATGGGAAAGGGACATGGGAAGAAACGACACAACATAAAACACAGAGCATGATATGATCATATGATAACAAAATACAGACAGTACCGGATTCACCAAACAAATAGTGCAGCAGCTTTCTTTTTTATGGTTATAATTTTGATCCGCATTGTGGCTCAGATTTGGGCTTAGAGTAACCATAAAAAAAATATCTAGAGGCTAACCGTTCGAGGTGCGGGGTACTTTGGGCCCCGAAAAAAAAACCCATTGCTCCATTACTGGGTACTTATAAATTTTATTATTTTTCTACTTTAATTTTACTGTCATTTAATTATGATATTATTTACCAATGGACATTTTTAATATTTTTAAGATCTCTTCCTTCTGTTAATATAGTTCTTATTAAAATACATAAATAACTAACTGGGTACTATGTGGATAATCATATTATAAACAAAATAATCAACAAATCAGGTACTATATACAAAAAAAAAAAAAACAAATGTCAATATAACTATATTCTTGAAAGCGTGATTAGTTTTCTATCCTGCAAGTTTATAATTCAATTTTGGCAGGAATGAACTATAATCTATAAGTAGTTTTATTAAGAATGAGAAATAGCATTTCTAGTATGTGTAGTTTTAAAAATATGTAGCAAATATTGGTTAAAAACTATTAATTAATTGATTTTACTGTGCATTTTCGCTACTCTCTTTTTATTTTTAAATACCGGTCAACCTTGTTCCGAGAGAGGCAAATTAATTGTGCCGGTTCTATTTAGTTTGAGCCCAGAAATAAACTTTTAGAGGCACTATACTGTAACTTGGCGAAAGATTTAAAATAGTATTATAATAATGCTTTTAAGAGATACAGAGTTAAACAAAGATTCCACAAGTCTATGGAATTTTCTGTTGAGGTAAAATAATGTTTGCTTCTTGTTTTGAAAGCTACATAATATTTTTTGTTTGTTCCTGTAAAATCTTTGCACCACACTATGTACCCTGTATTGTGCAAACATGCTAACTCTCATACACAAGTCACCCATAACCGGAATGCCTATCTGTAGGTTATACAAATATTTGTTCCGAACGGTAATCGTACCCGCGACACGCAGCGCGGCAGCCAATTGATCAACCGCTGTGCCAAGCGTGCCGTCAATATATCAGTTCTGTTGCTGTTATTACTTTAAGTACCTCGGACGAATAGTAGCTTTGCAAGCTTCTGATAAATATGCTAGCTGATCCGGTAAACGTTGTTTTGAAAAAAAACAAAACTGGGCGTGGGGGTAGAATAGTAGAAAAAAATAGGCCATGACCTATTCCCAGACCTACCAAAAATACACCAAAACATATCATAATAAAAATCGCTCAACAAGCCATTTTGGAGGGGTTCGATAACAAACACTGTGCAAGAGATTTTGAGACTGCACTATTGCCGCTATTTTTATGTCAAACACCACAGAAGCCATAAAAATATTGAGGGTCGAAATCATGGAAATCAAACGTTTCATGTAGCCGACCAAAGGGACGTTCACAGTACGAATGAATGACGGGCGAAAAAAACGCGTTGATGACATTGGCTGACAAAAAACGGTACAGCATTCTTTTTTACGATTTTCGGTACTCACTACAGCGTCAGGTTGCAATGCGTTTACGAATTCTGCGGCGATCTTCCACTTGTATATGGTGAACCATGCCGTGCCGGTGTACGTGTCTCCTGCGTTGAGGTACAGGACGGGGGGACCCTCGCCGGAATGGGCCGCTTTTCGGGCCTCCTTTACACTGAAATTGAGAGAAGTTCAAGTCAAACAGAGATATATTTATTTCATGTGTGTGAGCATAAATAAATTAAGACAGCTTCAGTATCTTGCAATAATAATTGTGTTGTGACTGCCGCGCTCTTCTCTTATCGGCTAGCTGAACAATGTCTATGTTAGGTACTAATTTATAATTAAATTTAAATAAAGAGAAAAAAAACGTAATAAAAGGGCATCACGTGGCGATAAAGTTGGCCATCCACTGGGCCCAAATTATTTGAGGGAAAACAAAACCATCGCAAAAGAAGGAGAAGCTCTTGGTTTCTTTAGTGAATAATCATCATCATCGACATCCATAGAGGTTATTTCTGAATTTGTTTATGTGGTATGTCCTGGGTATAATACGCCGTATTATAATCTCACTAAATATTTTTACGACGACATTGGTTGTAATTGTTTAGTCGATGCGAGAAACGAAAAAAAAAATGTTGGCCTGATATTAAGGAACTGTTATTATTGATAAGCTTATGCTTTGTAAGCGATGATGGTCGACAATGGAGCACGCTTGCTTAGAAATAACCTATTCACTATTAACTTAAAGACCTTGGTTGTAACCATCAGAACTCTACTTCTTTGGTGTCATATAGAGTGAACTTATTACCAGTACAATAGATGGGAAAAGGCCTCGTGGTCGCAGCCCAATACGTTGGTCCAACCAGATCCACACTAATCTTGACTCCACTGCATATGGGGCCCTTCACCCCGCCAGCGACAGGAATAGAGGGAGGAACATCATAAGAGCTAAAGTGATGAAGCAGGGTGGTCACGATCCTCAGCATTGAGGAATACGAAGGAGGAGGAGGATGGAGTGAACTTGCTCACTCAATGTGCAGTTTCTAAAAACTTTTGTATTTTAATGGTCGCTGTTACAGGTAAGTACTAGTACTTCAAGCATACTCACACATGAGCAACTCTCGGGAAACCACCGTAGCACTTGCCAGCCTCTCGATCAGCGGTCGTGCAGGTTCCACTCAGCTGGGACGTCTGTTCGAACCTCGCGTGCATGTCGTTGTTATGAAGGATGAGCAGTTCGAAGGTCTCACCGGGCGCCTTGACCACGCTGCCCGAAGATAACGCCGCCACAGTCAGTACTGCTGTTAGTAGGACTTTCTGAAACACAAAAAAAGATAATTTTTAGACCGGATTCCTTGTTACCGTCTGCCGCCGGATTTTTCTCAACAGAAAACCCATGGTCTTAGAACGCAAATGACAACTGGGGGCAGGTGTAGTTTTAGTCCGTATAAGTCTGATACGCCCTTCCGTAGCCACCCCACCCACCCAGAGCAGGAGAAGTCATTGGATGATATTTCAGATCAAGAAAAACCTAATTCACTTCTGTCTATCTTCTAGTACGTACATTAATAAAATCTAAGGACTTCATTAGTATATTTTAGAAGAAGAATTGGGGTTCAGGAATAAAATCTTGTCAAAAATTGTCCTGTTTTACGAGTCTGGTGTGGGCGATGTCATAAACACCAGGTAGGGCTATAACAATTAACCGTCCGGTCCGAGCCCAAGACGTCGATGGCGCGTACTCACTCACTCCTCAAGGAGCTGTCAGCAAAACGCAGGGGCCCAGCAGTGTCGAAGCCTTCTGGGGCCATGGGTCTGTTTCTAAAAGGAAGGCTTGGCCCTGGTATGAAAGGCAACGAAGGAACGAGGTAGGATTCTTAGTCATTAAAAGTGCCATTGGATGATTTTCCACACCAAAAAAAGGCCAGGCATTTAAGCATAGCATAGCATCAGCCTTATAATGTTCCCACTGCTGGGACTCAGGCCTCCTATCTAGGAGAGGAAATTCAAATTGGCAACTAGGTATATGTTAGGTTTTTGAAGCCCAACTATGTTCGAGGATTATAGTTATTTCTATCAATGTTTTGTTTACCGGCTTCAGATAGAACAAATTGACGTAGGTCATTGATATATATGTACTACGCACTAGATGAGGCGTGCCGTACAGTCACTTTACTTCACTTAATTGACCTGCAGGCCGAACACTTTTACATTGATGGCATTAGTGCAGTTTTGACGTTCATGCAGTGTCAGAGCGACGCTTATAAATAGAAATTTAAGTGAACTTGGACATATATAATAATTTTGTAGTCAAGTAAGTAAAACCATTGGTTGTTCAAGCAATGTAATAGCTTCTACTATCGTAATAGTACGTTAGAGAAGATATTATTTTATTTAAACTCTTCCCCATTTTACAATCATAGACTAAAACATGCAGATGGTCCCTCCCACAAAAAGCTGAATTAGGTTTTTACCTACAGCTAGTTAACCAAATAAAGACTTCGCACGGTCTTTTATAGGTACTGTTTGAAATTTTTAAATATTTTATTTAATGCTCTTTCTTTTTTTGTATAATTAATAACAATGATTCTTTTTTAAATAAATTACGACCAAATGTCAGCAAATCATGAGGTATCAGTTTTCATCGGTAAGTTTTGTTGTTAAGCATGCTGTCATTCGTTAGCACTTAGGTAATTTACGTACCATATTACGTGCAGGTTAATATTAATATTTGAATTAGGTTCAGTTGAACTTGTATTCTTAATAGTGATTACTGATTTATTTATTTGTTTTACTGTTATTGAGATCTCGTTTTTACATACACTATAATTACATTTTGAAATAGAGTATTATTGCAATGAAGTATTGTAGGCAAGAAACTGTGTCACTTCTGCGGTATAAAAATCTATATAGATGACATGTCATCACACTAAGTTGAACGAAACGCGTAAGTACTAGGAAATGCATGGCGCTTGAGACCTTTTGGTCGCGAAAAAGTATCCTCTATAAGCTGTCTTAGCGCTGTAAGTTTTAAAAGTTTTGTTAGACGACATAATGGCAATCTAGCGCTGCAGCGATTTTTTGTTTGAACATTTCAGTATTTTGACAAATAGTTTGTATGAACGTGCTTGTCTATCGCAAGAATATAGGTCGATGACGTAGGTACATTTAACTAACTACGAGTACATACGTAGGCGCTGTTTTGTTAGGTATCAACCGTTTACGTCTAATTGCTGTTCAACAATCACAATTTATTTAGATAAACTAGTGCTATGGACCTATACTATGATTTTTTATTAGATGAAGTAAAGTGACAGCAGTGGACAATGCCCAATTGTCAAATAACAATGCCCAACTGTCAAACAACCATTGTTATAGCTGTCACTTTACTTCGTCTAATAAAAATCATAGCATAGAGTATTTTTAGGGATCCGTGCTTCAAAAGGAAGCAAACAGAACCATTATAGGATCACTTTATTGTCCGTATGTCTGTCTATCAAGACCCTTTGTTACGGGAATGCTTGGAGGTATCGAGTTGAAATTAAAAACATATACTCAGATTGGGGGTCCCTAGAACCTGTGAAAAAAACAGACTTCTGAGTTACCGAAAAAAAAGATACCGCCGTTTATGTCGCCAAAACGTATGTTTCGACACTCTCAAGGGCATCAAAATTCATAGGGATCCATTGACCTAGAATTCTGGAATTTGACTCATAGAACAAATACTGTAAAGTAGTTATGTCATGAAATAAAACTTTTTTTCGATTCATAAAAATCTTTGTAATTCAATTCGCGAATTGAACTGTTTTCATAGGTAACTTTTACGGAACCCTCAGTGCGCGAGTTCGACTCGCATTTGTCACTCCCTCTTACTGAGAGGAGGCTCGTGTCCCAGCCATGTATATCTTTGGACTGGCCTCTTGGACTGCTACGCCGGAGGTCGTGGGTTCGATCCCCACCCAGGACAAATGTTTGTGTTATGAGCACGATCATTTGTTCTGTGTCTGGGTGTTATTTATTTATCTATAATATGTATGTATTTAGAAATATATAAGTATGTTTATCAGTTGTCTAGTACCCATAACACAAGTTCTGCTTAGCTTGGGACTAGACGACGTTGTGTGATAGTGTGAAAAAAAAAAACTATCTATGGTCACGGGAGTGGGAACATTACCGGCTGAATACCTATACTAGTATAATATTTAATCTGCCCTATTTTGCATATTGAGAACTTGACTATATGAACTTACTAATAACATTCCCCTAAGCCGCTAATTATGAATCAGCTTACAGCTTATGTATAATTATAATCATGTATTAGTAGGTAAGCCATCCACTAATTAATAGCGGGGCTTATTCGTATATGTGCTGACTGACGCGAACGATCATCACTAGCTATAATTGTTGTGTTTAGCTTGGCATTAGCGATCGCCATTTAAATTGAAAGACGTCCAAAGTTGGACATAGGTCTCTCCTAAGCGTCGGATTTTCGCGACTCTTACCACGTAACAATGGTTCTCTTTAACTTGTCGTGAAGCAAGTCAAGATTAGGTATTATAGCGCAAAAATCTAAAGACAACAATATTTCCTAATGTAATTAGTAAATTACGTTTTTATATTACAAGTCATTAATGGATATAAACGGTTTTGAAAATCATAGTTTTTGAGCGAAATAGCGCGTAAGACGAGTGAACGCTCATAAGGGAGACCAACGCTGCGTCTTCGGTACGCGGTTGCCACTCCAGAACCTTTCAGCCCCCTCAAACTTCTGTTCTGCGAGCCATATGCCCAGCCTACTGCTACTTAAGTTTGGCGATTCTTCAGGCTATGTCAGCAACCTTGGCACTACGGCGAATATCTTCATTTCTGTTGCGATCATGCATGGAATGTTTGAGAATAGCCTTCTGCATTATCCTTTGGGTGACTAAGCTTTCTGATGAGGCCCATTGTGTGATCCACATTTCAGACCTGTATAATATGCTATCAGTTATCACTGGTTACATATATGTTCATAGACACTGGTTGGATGAGAAAATCATCATCAGCCTTTTTAATGTTTCTACTGCTGGGACTCAGGCCTCCTCTCTAGGAGAGGGAATGGGCCGTTATCCACCACGCGGGCCCAGTGCGGATTGGTGAATGTCACATGTTTTCGAATTTTTTGGGTCTAGGACATACCGGTTTCCTCACGATGTTTTCCTTCACAATTTTGAGAGCAGTGGTGATGATATAAATTACACGAAGTAATGCGCCTGGCTGGGTTTGAATCCGCGACCTACAATTCGTAAGTTGGGGCCGTTACCACTCGGCCACCACTGCTCTGAGAAAATACGTATACCAAATACCGTGGCAACGGACTTTAGTCGTGTAGCCAATATCGGCATTCAATGCCTTAATTTATTTTCAGTGTTTATTTATTTATATATACTTTATTGTACACCAAGATAAAAAGATTGTGTGTGTGTGTTTGTTGTTTAGTTTAAAACACTCATTTTTTTAAGTTTTGTAGATGCATAATAATCATTCTGGAGAACAAAGGCACATAGGTACCTACAAGGATGAAGTGACACAATCTTCCGAAACGATTGTCAAAAATTCCAAAATTATTGAAATGCGCTACAACCGTAGGGACCCTGCAGAAGGGTAGAAAGAAGGCTCGGCCCCGGTATGATATGCAAAGAAGGAACAGGGTGGGTTTTTTTAGTCAGTAAGAGTCTGACACTATCTCCCGCTGGCCAGCGGGGGATGTCATTGGATGATTTTCACCCACCAAAAAAAAATGCGCTACTAAAACATTCACAAAATGATTCAATCCCTAACATTTTGACTTCTTCGCTGAAAGGAAATCCCTTAGTAGTAGAACCCTAGAGCCTAAAGGTATCTCAAAATTAGGTTTTTACGAAAGGTCAATGACAGCTGTATTACCATATTGAAACGAAACAGCTATAGTATAGGTACTATATGTATAAAGCTGGCCTAGCCGCAACTGTTTGTTTCGACGTACCTACATATATAGGCACATTTTTGTGTGCGTTTTATCGACGCATACGTTATTCGGATTTGTTCGGGCGTTGCCGCCATCAGGCATTGCGTACGTGCGTATTAACTAGGTATATATCTAGTCCATGGACGTGCGTAATATTTACCTACTTTACATGCATGAAGTTTTTCTAACATTTACAAATGATAGAGAATTTTGACCACATTGAGTAGCAAACAGAAATTGCTTATTGAGCTAAGGCGCCTTCAAATTAGCCGCAAAGTGCCGCGCTGCTTTGTTATTGCATATAAATAAAAACGTGCGACTGCCGCGCTACAACCGCGCTGCGGACGCGCGTCATTTATTTATATGAAAATAATAAAGCAGCGCTGCAACCGCGCTGCCGTCGCGTAGCACGTTGTGGCTAATTGGAAGTCTGATTTCTAACCGAGAATTTGTAATAAAAAGTACTGTTTATTCGGATGGTCGCAAATTATGAAATTACTTCTCCCGCTCTGAGAGAGAAAGAGTACTTTTACTGACTAAACGACCACGGTCATGATGGCACTTTCGAACAATCCAGCGGCCTAGATTTACAACTGCTTTACTATATAACTTAATTCCTAGATACACACCTACCAGATGGACAGACCTTAAAATCTCGCGTAAATCGCAACCAACATACCAAACGATCCATGACCACGACCACTCCGCCAGGAGTGTACGACAGAAGAAGAATAACTTAATTCAGATATTGGAGGTAAGACTTTGAGTTACGCGTGTCTCTGGAACGTTAGGGGCAATTGAAGGAACACAGGTGAGCTTTAGTCAGTAAAACGCGGTCACCTCCTGTCGCTCCACTAAGATCGGGAGGAGTTATTTGATGATTTCCCACTTAAAAAATAGGGGGACTCTTATAGTACATTTTGATAAAAGGCGATCGAGGCGGAATTCGCACGAGCCGAAGGCGAGTGTGTTACGGAGCCGAGGGCTGCAGTGACAAACTAAAAATAAGAGTGTACGACTAAGGTTTCGTCCATGTGAAAATAAGAGGATCATATTCTAACAGCAGTAACTGGCTATTGAAAATAATTTTAAGTCTTTAAATTAGAATGACATTAATTAGGGAACAAGTTGAAAAGTAGACGAAAAATAATACAAAAGATAACTACATTTTAGTAACCGATTACATTGCTAGAGCTCGACTTTTGATACTACCTATGTGGATGGGCTCTGGGGAGGTATGAAAATGCATACCAGGGCCCTGGATCCAAGGCAGGGAAGGAACAGGGTAGGTTTTTAGTCAGTAAGAGTCTGACACTATTTCCCGCTCCGCCCAAGGGCGGGATTTGTCATCGGATGATTTTACCTACCACAAAAAAAAACCTATGTGGATAGATTTTAGTCAGTAAAAGTCAAAACAAAAGGCACAAGAGCCTCAAAACGTGAACATATAGACTAAAACATAAAGAGACCATTCCATTTACGCGTAACCTTTAACATTTCAATGCTGCTGTCTATAACACGGGAAAGACCTAAATTAATTCCATTCCCATTAAATAAATAATTGAATAAAAAAAACTGGGCAAGTGCGAGTCGGACTCGCACACCGAGGGTTCCGTACAAACTAACTAATAATATGTTGTTAAATTCCCGAATCAAGTCTCGAAGATTTTTTCGAATTGAATTAGTTTTTTTTTTTATGTGAAATAATTACAAATTTACAGTTTTCAGATTTATTCCTATATTTTTCCTATGAGACCTTGCTTCATGCCAAATGTCAGGGTTCAGAACCCTATGAATTTTTATTCCCTTGAGAGTGTCGAAATGTAGAAGCGTTTTTGGTTTTTTGAGACATAAACGGCCGTATCTTTTTTGTTAGCGTAAACTTAGAAGTTTGATTTTTTCACTGTTTCAGGGGACCACAGACACGAGTTTATGTTTTTAATTTCAACTCGATACCTTCTCAAGTTCCCGAGATAAAGGGTCTTGACAGACAGACATCCGTGCAACAAAGTAATCCTGTAAGGGTTTCGTTTTTTCCGTTTGAGGTACGGATCCCTAAAAATACATATACATCTAAAATCTATACGGTGGGTTTTTCTCTGACCATTATTTTTTTTAAACGAATGCGGTTTATCTTCGCATCGCCTCAGGTGCTGCGGGTAATTATGATTTTACTTTTGTTTTATTTTGATTCCCTTTGTTCTGTTCTAACTTCAATTTCGACTGTCTTCAACATAAATTGTAATCATCATTTGAACTTGAAGCTGGTACCTATTTTGTATGCGTAACCTTAATCTTTACTTATGGATTTTTAAATTATTCCTTAGGAGTTGCAATGTGTAACTTTTTACTAAATCGACTAACTGTTCCGTAACATTTTATTGTTCCGAAAGATTGGAAAAGTAGGTAGTAATGTTTTAAATGCATCATTTGGAACAATAGAACACTGAAACATTCTCATTTGGAACATTGAAACATTCTTTACCTTAAGTGACCTACAGATTTTTTTTTATCTCAAATTAAATTGTAAATAGTGCAAATATAATTAATTACTAAAAATATCTAGCATAGCACAGCATCGGCCTTAAATTGTTCCCACTGCTGGGACTCAGGCCTCCTCTCTAGGAGAGGGAACGGGCCGTAATATACCACGCGGGCCCAGTGCGGGTTGGTGAATGTTACATGTCGTCGAATTTTTGGTTCTAAGACATGCCGGTTTCCTCACGATGTTTTCGTTCACCGTTTTGATAGCAGTGGTGATGAAATAAATTACACAAAATAATGCGCCTGGCTGGGTTTGAACCAGCGACCTACAACTCGGGGCCGGTACCACTCGGCCACCACTGCACTCAGAGGCGTAACGTGAAAAAAAAAAATGATATTATTTTATGTGAGTGGACGTGCATCAGCGAGGCATTTTTCAAAAACCCACCCCAAAAACAACCTGTGTTGGTTTTTTCAAAAAAGAGACACGATTTTGTTCTGACGTCATCTCAACGCTCAGTTATGTGGTCAGAACAAGGGAATTGGGGGAGTGGCCAACTCCAAGCGTTCACGCTTAGCGAAACGATCGTAACTTGGCTAGGGGGGCTGGTGGGCTGTCGGTTGAATACCACCTCGTCGTTATATCATGTTGTCAAAGATATAACCCTGTATTTTTACTTCAACTTGTTATTGACATAGATCCTTTTGAGTTAAAAATAAGTAGCGCAAATATCATTAATGAGGACCATTGCATACCGCTCCAATATGGCGTGTAGGTAGATATTCTGTAACATTCATGAAACGGAAATTACACCTACGGAATGGTTGTCGTCCGTTCAGCCAATGAAAATCCCGTGAAATTTCCTTTTTTACTAAATCCATACGCACGCGGCCGGGTATTCGAGGTCGATTCGATAAACTAATTACTTTTTGCCGCGTTATATATCGGTTAGTATCTAGATGAACATTGCAGGTTTGTTTAAAGAGTTTCTGCGGCCCTGGAACGAAGGGTAACAGGACGAAAACTGGTGGGTTTTAGTCAGTAAAAGTCTGAGAGTCCCTCTCCCCTAATTCTTCTCTTCTCTTCTCTGAAAGTCGTGTAGGAAGTCACCCCATGGAAAATTCTGAAATTCAACTACGTCTTGTTAGAATGGGAGTCGATCCAAACTTAGCTGGAAAAAGACGTTAGCGGATAGCGGCGAGCGGGGATTGCGGTGGTCCTGTAGTTACGACCCGGACTTTCGGGTTGTACGTGATGGGTTCTAATCCAGTGAGGTGCCTGTCGACTTTACCACGGCGCGGCGCTTGACTGTTTGTATAATTTATTCTATCACGACTGCTCTCAAAACAGTGAAGGAAAATGTGGTGAGGAAAAGGAGGCTTATCCTGTATAGAACCAAAAATTCAAAGACATGTGACATCTATCAACCCTTGGGCCCGCGTGGTGGCTATTATTATGCTTATGCTCTCCTAAAGAGGAGGCCTGAGTCCCAGCAGTGGGATGATTTTTAATTAACTGGACTAAACTGACAGTAGTGGACAATGCCTAGCGGTCGATAAACAATGCCCCGCTGTCATTGTTATAACCTCTGTCGATTTAGTTCATCTAATTAAAAATTATAGTGTAGATGAATGATAATGCATCATATTAAAAGCTTTTGAACAGATACAGTGAATATAGTAATTATTTTTTCATTTACCGCGCAACGTTGACGCGAAAAGTGGTTAGAGCGGTTCAGCACTAATTGAAATTGAGCCCTTCAGGGATTATAGCCGTGATTGTATATCTCGACACACCTATAAGTCTGTACAGCTATGCCTCGCTAGTTAGCCGCTCGCATTAGCTCGCGCGGACAGCAAAATGAACCAAAATGAACGAACGAGGTGAATTGCAGACTGAATGATTTAATTATTTTGTGGTAAGGTTGATATTTTGTTTTTATTTTAACATTATCAACCAGGAACTGATTGCTGTACAGGTAAACAGGCGTGTTTATATATTTTTCCAACAAAATTTAATGACCTTTTTTAATGACTGTGCGCCTGACGTTAATATAGTAGCAACATTTTGCAAAGACGCGTAATTACGTGCAGTCCTGTATAAGGCACCTGTACCTCTACCATGAGTTTTAAGCAATAGTATTCGTCGCTACTCGATATCGACGCCGTAAATATTTTGTATGGCAAATTTTGCAGCGCCTCTAGCGGTCACTTGCAGAACAAAAATTTGCCATACAAAATATTTACGGCGTCGATATCGAGTAGCGACGAATACTATTGTTAAAACTCATGGTAGAGGTACTGTAGACATGTTAGACGCGAAAATGCGATGGAGATTTATTATAGAAATAGTTCTATGGATTTTTAGTTTTAATACGTTTTTTTTTTTTTTTTTTTTTTTTTTTTTTTTTTTTTTTTTTTTTGGTAGGTAAAATCATCCAATGACAAATCCCGCCCTTGGGCGGAGCGGGAAGTAGTGTCAGACTCTTACTGACTAAAAACCTACCCCGTTCCTTCGTTGCCTATAGTGCCGGGGCTGAGCCTTCCTCTCAGAAAACGGCCCTTGGCCCCAGCAGGCTTAGGCCCTGCCTGCCTGCAGCTAGCAGGCTGGGCCTCTACGGTTTGCTGACAGCTCCTTGAGGCGCGCGGGAACAGAACGCGCCGTCGACGACTTGGGCTCGGTCCGGTCGGTTACCGGACGATCGGACAGCGTGCTACCCATTGCACGCCGTCCGCAAGCCCGCGCCTACGGTGGAGTTTTAATACGTAAAATTATCGTCACACCAGTGTCGAATTTTCGCGCCTGTCTGTGGGTTATTTAAAATAACTGTAGCTGAGATAACAGACTTCATTACTGTATCACGCAAAGATTGTCTAGCATTCCTGGAATTTTAGTAAAAAACGAAGTGATCGTGACTCAAGTCCATAACGGTCGCAATTTTTATCGAGTAATTGATCAGTTTATCACGATGCTCTCCAATTGTTTCAAACGGCTCCGCTTCAGAGTACAACTAGTCGGTGGTCATAAAGTACTGTACTATACTAGAATGTCCACTTCGTGTAGGTAATTAAAGAGTAATTAATAGTTACAAATCATGATGGTGAAGTCCTTTAAGGTGAAGGCACGTGAGTTCATACGTAAGAGGTTGGTAGAATAATCACAACACTGATTGGTCGGATTTGTTTTTCACAATAACATTGCTTATATTTTGTATGTATGTATCTAAGTATGTTTTAATTATTGTATATTTTGTTTCTTTCTGTTTGTCTATTTATTTGTTGCACCTACCATGTTAAGTTTCTGCTCCACCCTAAGGTCGACTGGTAGAAAATGCCAATGGCATTAAGTCCGTCTTTGTACAGTGTTATGTGCATAAAGTTTTTAAACTAAATAAATAAATGATGGGTTTGCTACACGACCATAATAATAATCGCCACACCGAAAAGCATTAAAGTTTGTTTAGACGTCCTCAAGTTTACACATGCTATGGAAAAGTCAACTGTAATTCCCACGACTCTGGACCGCAAAAGGGAACTGAAGAAAAATTACCAAATCGGTTAAATTGCTCTTGAGTGCTTCAACTGGTCATACGCAGGACGTGTCTGGGTTGTAAGCATTTATGAATGCCTTAAATTATATTATGAGCATTAAGTTATCCCTCATATAATTTGATTAATTTTACTTTAAAATCGATGGACTTTAAAGTTTAATGTTTCGAAAAGGGATCACTGGATCGAAATAGTACATTTTGATACAAGTGCAGAAAGTTTGTCATTGCGACCGATGTGGAATTCGCACGAGCTCTGTTAGTGAGTCGAGGGCTGCAGTGATTTTGTGCGTATCAAACAACGTTTTTCAATACACTTACGGAGGTCGACGCGCGCCGAGCCTGATACGATAAACAATTTAATTACAATAAAATTGTGGCGGGGGCGAGCACGCGCTTTTTTCCGCACTAGTGCGGAAAACAGTCCATTGCGTGCCTAAAAGCTGTGGAATAAGAGCAGGTTTTCGAGTAAGTGTATTGAAAAATACTCTTAAATCCCATTTTAAGAAAATATTTTCAAGATTTTATTTTACCTCTCAGTCGACGTGTTTAATAAATATACCTAACCATGCCAATTAATACAGGTTTCTAGTATTGAGATAAGTTATTTGATAAATTCCCACCTCAAAAAAAAGGACTACTTGCTATACAGAACCCTAAAAGTACAGGGGAATACTAATTAAAACCTGTTCAAGGGTTAGAACAGGTTTCAATAAGTATTCTTGACTTAGATTTACATATGAAATAAAAATTATAAATCAAAACAGCGGAAGACTCGCCTCTGGCTCGTGGACCGCTGAAATTGTGTCAAATGGCACGATTTCACATCAGTCGCGACGTTCACACACGTTCGGCGACTAACGCTATTTCGCTCGCACAACAGCGCCGGCTCTTATCTCTGTCCTTTTGTAGACGTGTGAGTTTCGAGTCCAGGTTTTCTGATTGCGATGTTAGCGCGTAACGTATCTTCCCTTATAATATATTATATTCTTGGCATTCTAGCTAATCAATTCACTTCAACACCACAGCCTATCATGCAGTCGATTCAATAATTATCCATATAATCCTATGCATGTAAAAAAACTTCTCTAATAAAAATACAATATGCTCTGTTGTTATGCAATTGAAGCAATTGTCCTAGCGGAGTATCAGCCCACATCCGACCCTCTGTTATTTTAAGAGCCAGTCAAAGGAAATAGTTCAAATAACGCTCATTGTACTCAATTCTACTGTTCATTCCAACTATAGTCAGCTAGAGGGTGTTTTTCAAACAAGTGAGTTAGCTTTTGTACATTACTAATGTTCCGGAGCAATTTAGCAAGATATGAAGTGAAAGCTAAAGGTCTAGTGGTATCGGCCTTGATTTACGAGTTTCCCAGCCAAGGGAATTTCTTTGTGTTTTAAGTAATTTGATTCATCACCACTGCTTTCAAAACTGTAAAGGAAAATATCGCGTTGAAACTGGCATGTACTAAATATTCAAAGATGTGATAGATATCCACCAGCCTACGTAGTAGCTTACAGCCCATTCCATCTCTTAGAGGGAAAGCCTGAGTTTCAGTATTGAGATCATATTATAGCTCATAGCATTACACGCTTATGCTATTCATATTATATTCCCGAAAAAATTATCAAGACGTCTATCAAAACTTGAACTTCGTAAACCAGCTTGATGCACTCATCGAGTCAAAACTCCAATGGTCGAGGCATTGACACCGAACTGCTAGCTTGGTTTTATACTTTTATATCGGTTACATTTCGGGGAGTGTGCGTCGTAATTGCACGGTACATTGTGGACATCGGATACGCCAAAAACCTTTTGGTATACTTTCATTGTGCGTACAATTAAGTAGTTTAATTATCTTTTGCAGCCTGTGTGTGTTTCTTGATTTTTTTACAACTTAGGATTCATCGTCGGTCATACCGTCGATTATTATCAACTCGCTTTGACTAGTATCTTATAGTGTAGTATTAGTATCTACTATCTCATAGTGGTTAAATGCGAATCAATAGTAAAAAAGTCGCTTTCTGTAATCGATAATATTAAAAACAATCATCTTCATCATCTTGACCTTGTCTTATATTTTTGGCTATACACGTTTTTACCCTCCATTCTTTCCTGTCATCCGTCACGCTATCACTCTCTTTTCTTTTACAGTTTCATGACAAAATCCATTCCTCTTTCTTTTGGCTTCTGTCTCCCTTTCCGCACATTCACTTGTATTCATTTCAGGGGTCTCCTTCACAGTCTTTAAGTTGCAACTCTGAATCGGACAGTATGGCAACAAAAGTTAGTAGAGAAGTAAAATGTGTCATTTTAATAAAAAAAAAACTTGGCTATTTATCTCGTCTCTAAGTTACAGAGTAATGATGATGGTTTCGTAATTAGAGACATAATAGAAAGACAATAGGTGTGCGGACACCGGTGTCCGCTTGGGGCTTGACAGTTTGAGTATAGTTGTATAAATACATACATGGCACTACCGCAAAATATAGTTTATATTATCATACTATCCGATACTGAGTTGCAAACTGCAAAAAAACATACGAAATTTAAGTTTCAGCGATCTACCCAGGAGTTCATCTTTACAAGACAAACTATTCCCTTTCAATATAGTATCTGTACCTTCTAATTAGCAAAAAGAGAGTCAATCAATATCTATTTGGTTAGTTCTCCACGTGGTAAGCACCAATGTGGTTATTTCTAAATATAATTTGTATCTATCTTGCCGACGAAAGTTTTTACCAAGAACACGGTAATAAAAAATATTGTCTCGTGTATTTTTAACTAGCTACATTATTACCACGTCCTCAACTATGAGAACATCACTGTAGGTACTTCTGAGAACCTTGACTCTTTGTGACGATGCATGTCTAAAATCTATATAGACGCAACAAAAATAGAGCAGCGACGTACATTTACTTCAATGATGATAATGTTTAATTTTCAATGGATTCCTTTTACACTTTAATACATTCATAGAAGACTATTTCAAAGTAAACACTGTACTTACAGTTCGATAGGTACAATCAAACAGATAGTCATGTTAACAATTTAATGTTAACGTATTCATTATATCGTTGCATTATGGTCGTTTTCTGTAGTTCCAGTGTTAATCCTTATTGCTGTTGATCGTACGGAACTTAAAACGTCAATCACAGTTGCTTACAGCCTCACAAACTGCATATTGTGTTTTTTTTTTTATTTCACGCAGCATTAATGTTTGCCTTGTTATACTGATGATGGTCGTTCTGTAGCTACACCACAGAATAGATAGGTACAGAAGTCAATCTCATGTATATACTTCGCTTTTTAAACATACGCTCGGCGGTCGCTAGAAAAGGTACTCTGTGATCTAGCACTGGTTTAGCACGGTTTAGTCACGTACAAGCTATCGTGTCCGTGAGCGGTGTCTATTTGTACGTTGCTCGAGCGCTCTTTGTATGTAGATTGTCTTCTGTACAATATCTCTTTTGTGGCTACACTGTGGTTCACTTTTTTACCTCACACTCGAGTTAATAAGTTTCTGAGAATCTCAGGTAGGTTGCGTGAAGGCATCTTTTACAATTAACCAAAGTTTGAAATTCGGCAGTTCAATGAACGTCGGGCAGCTTTTTTGTGCAATGTCTCATCTCGTGGGCGAGCATAAATTTTGTGAGAATCAGGAACGGTTAACGGAGATCGGTGAGAGAGTTTTGTAGATCCATTATCTTCTTATATATCAGATTTTGCCCGTAATTTCGCCCATGTAGCTGTCGCAAATTATTTTACTGGACTACCAGGATAAAAAATCTCATGTCCTAACCCAGACCATGGACAATTCGCGGATATTTCAAAAGATAACTGACGGCAACCTCCTGACCGATGACCTGACGAGGGTCGATGGATACGAGACGAACAGGACTGGTCGTTGTGGCGACACTTGGGGGATGACTATATCCAATAATAGTGATGAATACGATGGATACTTACGTGTTACTTTCCCAATTATTTTTATTAACAATAGTTATGGGTAGTCTGGTCTTGTAAACTAGTATCTATAGATATTATAAATAATTAATCAGTACTGTTATGAAAAGGTAACCGTATGAAAAGGTTTCCGAATTTCTAATTTCCACGCATAGTCAGTGACTTTTGGAGACCACATAGCCTACTGGGGCCAAGGATCGATTTCTGAAAGGAAGGGTCGGCCCCGTTATGAAAGGCAACGAAGGAACAGGAGTGAGCTTTTAGGCAGTATAAGTCTGACACTATCTTCCGCCCCGGAGATATCTATCATAGTATGATTTTCCTACCGAAAAAAAAAGAGGGGACCATATCGGGTCAACGCTTTCGGTGTGATTATATCCTTATTTATGACTACTGTAATTACTTCTAACCTTGCAAGATAACCGAAACAATAAATTGTATTGTATCGGCAAGTATCAGCTTAAATTATTAATTTTGCGGCAGTACTTAGGAAGTAGCTTATCAGACAGTAAATGATAACGATCGCAGATCGGGTGAATAATGGCGGTAACAAAAATCTAGTTGTTCAGTCTTAAAGCAAGTAGGTATATATCGAAACAATCAATTAATTACTTAATTGAAAGTAATCAGTAAGGTGTTTGAAAATTAGGGGCCATTCATTTATAACGTGAAGTGATTTAAGGGGAAGGGGGGTCAAGGGGGTGGCAGGAAGTTTTGACAGTTCTTACCATTACTTACGTAAGATCACAGAATACGCAAATTTGAAAAAACGCGGTCGGCCGCGCTTTTGCTGATGCGTACTCGAATGCATAAATATACGCCCCCCTGCTTGTGGACTAGACGTTACTTGCTTGCGTAAACGATACACTTGTAAAAAAAAAAGAATCTGCTGTATCTTCATTTCCTGGATACACTTTCCAGCAAACATTTCTTAAACATTTGTTAGTGTCAGTGTATCAGGCGGAAGGTTTGCCCTTTCGATAATGTTATGAACGTCAGCTGTTGCCAACATTCGAACAATTATTTATTAGATAAAGATAGGATATATCTTATCCGTGAATTGGTTGATTGTGCGGATCACGTTAGCCGCATGCACAGTGACCGCTGGGCCAGAGACTCCACGCAGTGGGTACCTGCAGAGGCGCTGGAGAAAAATCTATGGCATGATTTCCTTTGCCCAGCAATGGGTCAGAATATTGTTTAGTGGTAAGATCCACGTGTGATCCAGTAATAAAAATAATAATTGACATTTGCGTGAACAAATTAACACCGCAAAAGTGATGACATGGCTGTCCTTTTTTTATTATTGATAGGCTCGCGTTGGACCACTATCTCACCTGATGGTAAGCGATGATGTGGCCGACGATGGAGCACACTTGGCTACAAGTAATCTATTCACAGACTTTTTCTTAGATTGGATAGATGGGAAACACAGACTCCGGTAGGTAATTCCATTACTTAGCTGTACGCATAATGAATGGGTTCCACAAACGCTTTGTCCGTATGGGTGGGATGTCCACCATGTACCTACCGATGCCGCAACGTCATACGTCTAGTGGTCCGATGATGGAACGGACTTGGTGGAATTAAATTGTGTAATTCCAACGCACACTCCCCGAAATGTAAACGACAAACCAACGCAACGGTGTAGACAAGTCGGTGTCGATGCTAAAGACTTTAGAGTTTTGGCTCGACAAGTGCATCATCACCGATGATCTTCTTGGCTCTTTTGACCTTATTGATATCTTTTAGTTTTGTAAATTTGGCGTATTGGGGTATGAAGGTATGCTGACAGAGAGAAGGCTGATTTTTACATGATCTAATCTGCCTGTGTATTAATCTAAACTAATATTATAAAGAGGTAAAATTGTCTGTTTATTTTTTTAAGGTAATCTCTGCAACTGCTAAATCGATTACAAGCTTCTTATCAGACTCTCTAGCCAAGTTACAATCGTTTCGTTTAGCGTGAACGCTTGGAGTTGGCCACTCCCTCAATTCCTTTGTTCTGACGTAATCTCAACGCTCATTCACTTGGTCAGAACAAAGGAATTGGGGGCTTGGCCAACTCCAAGCGTTCACGCTAAACGAACTTTCACTGGTAGAAAGCTGATTCAAAAATGGGCCTTTAGACTGTCGGTATCATATATATATAATTGCAAAAAAATGTACAGGTTCTGCTGGATGAACCTGGGGACTGAAGCGGTAGAAAAAAAACTAGTAATTAAGGAGATGGAGCCTATAGAAAACCCTTTATATGATGAAGTTATTTCTTCTGGGCGACATTAGAGCCGGACCACACGATGCGTTGCGGCGCCGCACCGCATATATTTCGACGAATTGACGGGCTCACGAGTGACGCTGCCCCGCTCGGACGGCCCGCCGATTCGTCGAAATATTTGCGGTGCGGCGCCGCAACGCATCGTGTGGTCCGGCCCTTAGTCAGCCTTATCCCCAGGGACTTACTAATAAAACTTCGACTCAGTGAATAATAATAATAGAAAGAGATGTGAACATACAAAGGTAATCATAATGAAGTAAAACGTAGATTAGCCAAATTATATAAATCCTCGATAAGATTAAAAGCTAATTTATCAGCAATTAAACGATACATATCACACAATAATAAACCGCACAGGAGTTAGAAATATTAATTAAAATGATGTTGTTATAACTTCGATACGAGTTTTCTTTTGATAAGAATGCAATTGAACGTTTTATTTCAAAATAGAAATTATTGTAACAAATGGTAATTTGAGGCGTTGGTAGCAAAACAGCAGACTAAGATTTTGCAAGAATAAGGTAATGAACCAAATAAATAGTTGTGCAACGAATTATTTTTGCTGTTGTAGTTTGAGATGAATCTTAAATGCAATAGCCTGGAAGAATGATGAACGTGTATGGATGACGAGAATAGTACATTTTGATACAAGTGCGGAAAGTTTGTCATTGCAATCGAGGTGGAATTCGCACGAGCCATAGACGAGTGTGTTATGGACCCGAGGGCTGCAGTGACGAATTTGCACACATATCAAACGACGTTTTTCAATACACTTACGACTCGTGGGGGTTGACCGACACCTCGTGGGGGTTGACCCGCACCTCGTGGGGTTCGACGCACGCCCAGCGTGATACGATAAACAATTTTATTACAATAAAATTGTGGCGGGGGAGAACACGCACTTTTTCCACACTAGTGCGGAAAATAGTCCATTGCGTACCTAGAAGCGCTGGAATAAGAGCGGGTTTCGAGTAAGTGTAGAAAAAGTATTTATGATGTAGAGAATTGTCTATACTTCTTCTTCTATTATACTCGTAAATAGTGAAGGAGTATTACCTTTCACTTTGAGTTTTTTTCTCCTAACTCAATTATATATTTGATATTTATTAGTATGTTATTTGGTATTGTATTTATGTACTTTGTGTTACTAGTATTGTGTCTTACTAGTTTTATTTCTGATGTTTGTAAACTAAAGACTAAATCTGTCTCTCTGCTAATCTGACTCTAATTTTACTTGGGGGAAGCCGCCACCAGAAGCTAGTAAATTCTAAATTCGGTTGAGTAGTTTTGTAGCACCACAAACAAATACACTGTAACCAATAATATTAGCTCAGGGCAATTACTACCTTATAATATTTGTAAATATGTCACTAATGACCTGGCAAAGTGCCAGTCGAAGCTCTTGGAAATAGACGCACTCAAAACGTTTGGTTGTTATGACATTTTATTGTTTGATCATCAAGAAATGACTTAAGATTCAGAGAATGGTTGGTGTTGACCATGAAGTTTATTCAGCACGGGACACGAAATGTGAGAATATAAAGTTACATTTGACCAACGCACTTGTGGATCATGCCTGATTTGTTTGTAGAACGACGTCACAACGCGTCACGTGGCGTTTATCTAATTTAGCTCTACAAGTCTGGTTTCCACAAAAAATGTATGGAGACCGACGCGCCCAGGTCGTGTACGTGACCCACGTGTGCGCAATGTTTCTTAGGAAATATGCGTGAGTGAAATATTGTAAGTCGCTTGTAGGATTGTTTCAAGGAGTCACCGCTACACTGCAACGTACAGGGCAACTGAAGAAATGCGGCCCATCCGTATTTTAGTCAGTAACATTCTGACACTCCGTTTCAATCCACCCAGAGCGGGAGAAGTCATTTGATGATTTCCCACGAAAAATAAGGGAGGTATTTGTTTAATGATATTTTTCGAGATACTAAGATAAAAAATGTCAATTCATGTTTGCAGGTCAAAGAAAAATAATTTTGTTATACTTATCATAGATCCGTAACTATCTGAGAAAAAACTGGTTCAGACACTGCAATATAGATCAGAGGCACGAGTGTTGCTGAACTGTAGCACCTCCCAATAGACGCAGAGAATTGACTATTTGACTGGCCTGTTGGTCTAGTGGTTAATGGCCCTGACTGCTATGCCGGAGGTCGTGGGTTAGATTCCCACCCAGGACAATGTTTGTGTGATGAGCACGATCATTTGTTCTGTGTCTGGATGTAATTTATCTATAATATGTATGTATTTAGAAATATTTATGTATGTTTATCAGTTGTAGCTTGGGACTAGACGGCGTTGTGTGATAGTTGTGGAATAAGTATTATATTTATTAATTTAGAATTGAGAGTCTATCTTCATAAAAAGGAGAGTGATCGAAAGAATAAGAAAGACACCTTGTGTGTTATTAGAAAAGAAGAAAAATTATAAACTAGTCGACTTGAGAATTTACTATGGTCGCTATAATTTGTAGACTGAAGACTTAATTTGAAATTAAATCCTGAGAAAATCTTTAAGCTAACACGTGAGATGTTATTAGCTTAGAAGACGTTATTCCAAGAACCTTTTAATTCAACTCTTGATCCTCACATGACATAAATGTGTATGCCTAACTAACGATAGTTTAATAGCCTGCCCGATCGACGTGCGATCATCAATATAATAACCTAAAGTACATATACTTTAGGCCTACTTTAGGTTATATTCTGGCTAACACTTCCTGAATTCTTAATGTCGTTGGGACGATCAATGGGTCATTGAGATCAGCAGATTTTGCAAAACTGAAATGAGTTATGGCATAGATTAAGATTTTTTCTAGATATATTTTTTAGTGCTGGATTTTCCTAATGATTAACAATCTTTAGACGTATCTTATTAGGAAGCAACGCATTTTAATTAGTGCTTATGGACGGATTTTATGATTTGTCGTTCAAGGGATGTAACGGAAGTGATTTTAATGGGTCCGGAGTTTTTCAATTTGGTTTATCAGAATCGGAAACGAAATCGGAGATGGAGGCGGAGGCAAAAGTTTCAAATGTCTACTGAACTCATCAAAAACTTGGTTAGGTAAAATGAAAATATTTTTTCAATACTATCTGATTATCTATCCCACCGCTTACAAGCACGCAATGGACTGTTTTCCGCACTAGTGCAGAAAAGTGCGCATGCTCGTTCCTGCCACAATTTTATTGTAATAAAATTGTTTATCGTATCAAGCTGGGCGCGCGTCGACCCCCACAAGTTGTAAGTGTATTGAAAAACATCGTTTGACACAAGTGCAAATTTGTCACTGCAGCCCTTGGCACCATAACACACTCGCCTACGTCTCGTGCAAATTCAGCCTCGGTTGCAATTCCAAAATTTCTGCACTTGTATCAAAATGTACTATTGAGACCTGAGTATAAATTTAAACTCGATACCTGCACGCGTTCCCGAGATAAAGGGTCTTGACAGACAGACGGACAGACGGACAACAAAGTGATCCTTAAGTAAGGGTTCCGATTTTTCCTTTTGAGGTACGGAAACCTAATTACAAATTAACTTTAGTAGTCACCTTCTACTCCAAATATTTTTTGGTGCAAAGCTTGCAAACCCTAGAAAAAGTAGAAATATCTCGATATAAGCATTCATTATAAAGTCACAATAAAACCGTGGCAATGTAAGTGCAATCAAGTTGAAAGAATCCCAGGGGCAACACGAGTTACCGCTTCAAAGCTAAAAAATAGTTCCCTTTGAAAATGTAGAATGTTCTTTAGTACAATTTAAAGCCTTTGATTCATTTACTGTCATTGTAATTTCTACTCTAATAACAGCAATAGAGGGTTCATAACTCTTTGGCAGTGAAATAGTTTTAGTATTTATACTAAGTAGTGTTTGCAAGACTCTGTGGTCGTGGTTTCGCTTCTAGCTAGTCTATGGAAGCTCTATGCTTTGGTGGTTGTCTATTAATTAAATTCTTAGCCTACTTAGAGGAATGTGGATTATGGTTGTTATGTAGACTAAATACTCGTACTTCAATCCAGTGTTTTATAAGGTGGCTGTGCGAATTTTCGAAAGAATTGCCGTGTTCCTGGAACGCAAAGGAACATAGTGGGTTTTAGTCAGTATTAGCGTTGAGCAATGAGTAGCTCGTCGTCTGGGCATCCGGCAACGCACACAGCTTGGTGTCGAATCTGGAAACAACGTACCAAAAATACCTATTGGTGCCAAAAGAGGAATAGCCTGGGTGCCGAAACTTTTGGTGCCGAAAAAATCGGTGCCGAAACAGGAATACTTCTTGATTAGGGGTAAGGTCACGTGACTTCTTTCGCTCTAGGGTGGACCGAAAGGGCGTGTCAGAATTGTACAAAATTCTCTAGCAGGCAAACTTTGCATTGGAAAGAAAGACTACACTGTGGTAGGCGTGAAATAATAAATAAAGTAATATCTAAATGTTATTAAGATTAGCTACTTATAATAATAAAAGACATATATGTAATAAAATAATAAATATGAAACACTACCTTACGCAAGCGACTTTGTCTATCTATGTCACTCAGTGATGATGTGGCATTATGTTGGTGAATGAATATTTAAAATCCGATGTTAAAATCAGTCAAGTCGTTTTTCAGTTTATTTATAACAAACCAAAATCATAACAAAATAAAACCAGTATAATTATAGGTAAATTACTAAATTAATTTTTTCGGCCGTTTAACAGTAGTCTTTTTTGTTTTCAGTGGGGAGTTGTCAAAAAACTTCCCCCGCTCTAGGTGGACCAAGTGTGAGACTTATACTGACTAAAATCTACCTGTGTCCTTCAGTTGCCTTGGCGTTCCAGGACCACGGCATCGGTACACATTATCAGGTACTAAAGACTGTTTTTTATTAAGTTTTGAAATCATCAAATAACTTTTCCCTCTCTGGATGTAATGAGAGAGAGTATCAGACTATAAATGACTAAAACCCATCCGTGTTCTTTGAGTAATCCTTTGCGTTTCAGGGTCGCGGTGACTCTTATAGAACTCTGCAGTATTTTTTAGGGTTCCGTATCTCAAAAGAAAAAAGCGAAACTCTTATAAGATCAATTTGTTGTCTGTCTGTCTGTCTGTCAAGACCCTTTATCTCGTAAACGTATGTAGGCATCGAGTTGAAATTAAAACCATATACTTAGGTCTGCGGTCCCTTGAAGCTGTGAAAAAATCAAATTTCTAAGTTAACGAACAAAAAGGATAGGTACGGTCACAAAAAACATACATTTCGACACTCAAAATTCATAGGGTACTTTCCGTTGACCTAAAACCCTGAAATTTGAAAAATCTAAAATCTGAAAATTTGTAGTTACGGCACAAAAAAAAACCTTTTTTGCGATTCGGAAAAATCGTTGAGACTCGATTCGGGAATTTAACTACTCACATAAGTTACTTCGTACAGAACCCTTAGTGTGCGAGTCCGACTCGCACTTGCCTAATTTTTCTAAATAAACTGTTGTTTACACAAGCGTTAAAATACCTAGTAATTTTAATTTGTCGGTAAATAACGTATACTACTGTGTGTTTAGTAAATCGCGTGTTTCCGACAGGTACATACCGAAGTATGATAATTTCATGTTGACATTTTGCCTTCACTCTGATAACAGTGATGTTATCAACAGATAAGGAGATTATTATGCAATGTGTATTTACTATTTTTATTTTAACCTTTTGAATACCGTACTTAGAGACACAATAGAATGACAACAGGTGTGTGGACACCGGTGTCCTCTTGGTTGTTTACAGTTTAATGGAGAAATGAATGTACGGTCGACCGCACAAGTCGGTGGATAAAATTCGATGGGTTCCAAGAATACAATCGTCGATTACAATAAAATAATAATTAATCTTCGATTAATCGATCGATTTACGATTCATTTTAAAGTTCTGAGTATGAAATTCTCAGTATGAGATTTTAAAGTTCTATGAATAAGGAATAAAATACATTGCGTTATATTTTTAGGTAAGATTTTGTTCTTGGACCAAAATGTGACTTGATGGCTCCGTTGGCGCAGTGGTAGAGCAATTGTTTACTGCACTGCATGTCACGGCTTCGATTCCGCACGTAACAAATATTTGTAAGCCGCTACTGTTTTTAATATTTCTATGGCCGTTACAGATAGGTGATCTGGGTGTGTGTGAGTTTGCAGGTCTGTGAACACATTCACAGGAAACATACAAGAGTTGTTGCTAGTGTGGGGCAACTTTTTTTTTAAATAAAATTCTTACTGCCCGTTTACGTACGCGCGGTGAGTCGGGCGGCGCGTCGGGCGGCGCGTCGTGCGTTTTTACTGTTTACAGAGAAGCGGCGAGTGCAGCGGCCCGCGCCATCGCACGCGCAAACAAACATATGGCAATGTTCGATAATATTTACGGAGACTCACTTTTTAAAACAGAATTATCTTCTAAGAAAATGTCGTTGATTATGTCATCCTCCATGGCTGTCGGCAAATCACATTGAGACTGGCAGAATCGCCGCTTGCTTGTATTGAAATATAGGCGGTGTCCGCCGCGGAGAAGTAGTCTTAATATTTTTGATAAGTAACGATTACGTGGAATGAAAGTTGTTTGTAGTCAAAGATTCAAAGATTCAAAGCATTTTATTTCAAATAAACCATTTACAGGCACTTTTGAAAAGTCAAGAAGTCGAAAAAATGATGCCAATTGCACATTCCAAAGCGTAGATCTCTATGGAATGGATGAAGAATGTGCAAGAAACTCCATGGACACTCTTTTTTTTTCTGTATAGTAGTACTTGTACAAGTATATATTAGGATGAAATATATATTAGGATCTCTTGCGCTAGTATTTTTTTTATTACAGAGGTTGGAACCTGAGAAAGTGATTTTATATCACAGACAATGTTGGGATGCCATATAAAAAAATCCGTGTAATTGTGATAGATTCTGAATTGGTGAATTCTTTAGCACAGTGGTTCACAAGCTTTTTTTTGAACTTGAACCACTTTCGATTCTTCTTTATTAGCAGGAGCCAGAATTTCAGAAGTTTTGACTAAGTAAAAAACTCTCACTACTCAGAACTTGTAGCACAACTATGTATTCTTTAAAATAAAAAGTAGTTTGAAAACAAAATATTACTGATAAAACTTGAAATCAGTTCGCATAAATATAATAATATCATTTATTTGCGTAAAATGTGGTGGGTACTAAGATGTTATTATGGGAGAGTAGATACGAGTAAAAAACGCATTCCGCCATTTAGTGATGGCATGCAAATATTCAGTCAATAGTGTTTTAGTGACATACAATAACTTACCACTATCTAGAGTTTTATAAATTAAACAAATAGATAATATTATTATAATATTAGTTTTCAGTTGGAAAATCTAAGATTTTCACCCTTTCACGGACCACCATTGGTCCGCGAACCATAGTTTGGGAAACACGGCTTTAGCAGAAACAGCGCAATTTGTTGCCGATAGTACCTACTGATTGAGCCACGATTGAGTAAACTATTGTACGTAGTTTATGTACGGTCTGGGGTCAAAAGTGCAGTTGCACTCTACTAATGCTAATAGTAAATGCTAAGTTTGATCGTCTATAGAGTATGTACTCTATAGACGATCAAACTTGTGCTTAATAAAGTTCATTTTGAGCAGCTGTTCTGCTGGTGTAAATATATTTTTTTGACAAATATCTATGCAGGAGCCAACCTATCTGGACAAACTTAAACAGTATTTTTTTATTGATATAATGAAGTGCTCGACTGCGAATCCACCTGATGGTAAGCAGTGATGCGATCGTTGATGGTGAGGCGCACTAGTTTATTAAGAGCCTATTCACTCTAGCTTTGAACACACCTAACTTATAATCGAACGGGAAGGCCGCAGCAGACCAATTGTAATGAATTTAAATAACCATTTTTCACTACGATTTCACTAGTATCAAAAACTTTCGACAGTTGCAGTTTTTGATTTCCTGTACCATCCTGACTGCATCTTTCGTTTTAGCGTACAAACAACATGCAATTTGTGGAAGTGTGTCTGCGGTCCATTTCCTATTTACTGGTGGATGCCATTTCCTTAGCATGCGAAGCTCCAAGATAAACAGGTTACTGTTCGTTTTCATTTCACCTTATTGTAAACGTGATTCAATGGATTCTGTCTTTTCCGACTTGGGAGAATTTTGCTGGTGTAGGAAAGAAATGACGAAAGATTCTACTCTATTATATTGCAGGTTTGCCACCGTAACTACCTACATAATGAACTAGCTTCTCCCGGTGGCTATGTTTGAGTGACAAGAGAAAATGATCCCAAGGGAATATACTCCCAGGATCCCCTCGATTTCCGTTTATTGTACAACTGGAATGACCTTGAAAAACGCTTCATTGACGTACTGTACACACGGGTTTTTTTTGTACTAAATTTATTCGGTCGAAAATTTTGGTTTCTGTATCTTCTTTTCTCCTAGAAAAAACGAGAAAATGAATTGATTTTACAAAAAAAAAAAAACGCAATTACATAGTTAATAATAATACCCCCATACGCGAGGGGTAAACTCATATGTGATATTCATTCACATTTAAAAAATGAGCCCAAGTGCTATTTTTATTTTTTATTCCTATGTGTTAGTTCAAGACATTTCATTAGGTTCGGTCTTTTTATTGAGAAGGATTAACAAACTCATTTACACACAAAATTTCGCTTTTAAAATACAGTATTATGTGATAACCTATTATTTGAAACACAAAACCTTATGCACGATTTAGATTTATCCAGAAAGCTTCAATTGGAGTTAAACCAGTGAGTTAAACAGATTATTGCTTTATTAAATCTGGTAATATTTTAATCTACAGTAGTATTTGTAAATAAATCAATATGACACATTTGTTATTTTTCTTTAATATTTGCCAGGTCATGTACTTTTATGAAGCCGAAAAAAAAAATTCATGCCCTATAGAATTAAAAAATGGTATATTTAATCTGCGAACCATTATCGATGAACCAGTCCAGCTTACTAAAGATCCCCTTACCGTACGTGACAACACTGCTAACAACACAATACAGGACCAAATATGCAAAACCGATCCCTTCCGACGTCTGACAATGATAGGTACCCATACACATTCCGATACCCTTTCTAGGTTACAGTAGATCCGATAGTGATGGGAAAGACAGCTTGACGTGTGTGACGATGACAACTTTAAACGATGCCCTATCTAGACAAATCTGACAGGGAAAACGAATAATAATAATAATAGGTCAGTATTTTAATATTTTTTTATTGAAATATGGAAAAATATCAGTAAGTACCTTACTAGTTCTGAAAGCGGTTTCGACCGCGTAATGGTAGTTAATATACAGCATAAACAACTCAGCTATGAATTAGCATTGTACTTTGAAAGAATTTTCATTAACAGTTCGGTAGGTACTTTTAAATATTTCTCATTATTAGATTAGCACGTATAGATATGTATGTAAAACTGAATAAGTGCACTATTTTTTCCACTAAATATGATCAATTCGTAAAATGGAGTACGTACTAATTATTTCATCATCAACATAATTACAGTTTGAAAATAAATAAAGAAAAATGTGTTTGCTAATTACTCGTTTAAAAAAAAGTTTTACATTTTTCCAGCCATTTACGAGTTTTACGCTTCGCAACACATTTATACAAGATAAATAGAAATATAAAATGATCATAACAACACATCTATGAACCTTTATTTTAAAAGATCAGAAATTCCGAACCGTAAATAAATGTATAAAGCGCAAGACGCAGATTTTTCTAACACAGTGATGATATGAATTGAGTCTCATCCAGTCATCACCGAGAAACTATGTCCTTGTAAATTTATCAAAGAAATTACCATCTTGTTCTACATATTGGAATGTAGGTAGAAAATAATGACACAATGCCTCTAATTGGGCCAATTAACTACCTAAGGTGTATAATAGTCTAATTGAAATTATCTTTCAAAGTACATGGTAACTGCGAATTTTAATTTAACTTTAAAAAAAATTGATAGCATTATTTTTCTACCCTTGTCCCAGTTCTAATACTGGGACAAGGGTAGAAAAATAATGTTAATGATTCTGATATTAGAATTTACTTATCTACAATAAAATATTCGCCGCAAATTGAAACTCATTGGCAATTGGGACTAGACGGTGTTGTGTGATAGTAAAAAAAAAAAAAATTCTCAATGATTTTTGATCTTAATTAAACTGTTTTTTTTTTTGTAGCAACGGTTTAAATACTTCAATTGTAGTCATATTTTTTTTGTCTTTTTTATTTTTTCTTTGAAATCTGTTGATAATTGTATTGTTTTTTTTTTCGTGTATTTAATTTCGTGATTACAGCTTTTCTCCAAATGTTTTTTTTTTAATTTTAATTTTAATGTTGTGATTGCCTGTACGTGTTTACAGACCACAGTTTAATTTTTTTTTGTATTGATGCCTAAAACTTAAAGTTCAAGTGCATTCATGAACCAGAAGCCCTACCACGAGCCCTTAATCCATTTGACGAACCAAAACTGATCTGTTAAAGGGATGTAGCTATATAGACTGTGCAGTTACATCTCTCTTTCTCTTTCTCTCTTTGATATTTCAACAGGCTATAGTTCCAGGGCTTGGCTCGAGGTTTACCACGAGCCATGGAGCGCTACAACGCTAACTTCGAACCCCCGGGGTTTTTTTTGTTATGGTAATCATCATCCAATGACAAATCCCGCCCTTAGGCGGAGCGGGAAATAGTGTCAGACTCTTACTGACTAAAAACCTACCCTGTTCCTTTGTTGCCTATCATACCGGGCCTGAGCCTTCACCCCAGCAGGCTTCGACCCTGCCTGACTGCAGCTAGCAAGCTGGGCCTCTACGGTTCGCTGAAAACCCCCCTGCGGGTTCGAATTTCGGACCGTGTAAGAAAGACAATACTGGCTGCGAATAAAATTACAGATGTTGCAATTAAAACTGCTATTCTTAAGTGGCCGAATATTTCTGCCAAATATTGGATGAGCTGTGGGTTAAAAGAACGACGAAGAGGGAGAGATGAACTTCTACTCTTACCGAAGGGACTGGCTCGAATTGGTAGAAGACAGACTTATTGAAAAAGGGAGAGGGAGAACGTCGCCCAAAAGTGGGACATAATAGGTTAATGAGTGGTTAGCGATGCGGAGGAGTTTAGCCTTTAGTGTATATAATAATATTAATTATTAAGTTTTTTTTTTGTGTTGTGAATTAGTTATTAGGTCAACAAATAGGTTTTTTTTTGTAATCTATAGGTTTATATAATAAACATAGGTTAACTAGATTAGATTAGAAAAGTATGATCAAGTAGAGCGTTTATTAAACATCTGTTCAGTGCTAGTGTAATTTTACCATATTTTCACGGCCTTTACTAACAATAGTACCTATTCAAACTCATTCATTTGTGTAACGACATTGTACTCACTGTTATTATTGAAATATAATTCACTATAAGTACTCATTTTTATCAATTTATAAAAGGTATGTGACTGTGTTGTTACTTTACAATATTATTTGAGTTAGCGTTGCATGAAAACATGGATTTCCCAACGCAAACAATGTGTGTTAATAGAGTTGTTTTTTCTGCAAACGTTTACAAATATTAATTCGCTAAAAGTACGCAATTATAGGTGACAGTTAAGGTCACAATTAGCGAGGTATAAGATAGGGATGCAATTAAAGTGTTATATCGGAACCGAATTAGAAACCGGAATTTTTTATTTTTGGAATTGGAACAGTATTAGGAACTGGAATTTTTATATTTGGAATTGGAACAGTATTAGGAAGTTAGGAACTGGAATTTTTATACATATTTGGATTTGGAATGTTGCAGACTTAAATGACAGGCACTTTTGAATTGTCAAAATATCGGTCAGTTAAAAAAAAGTGAAACTAAATTGCACGTTCCAAAGCGTAATGTACATAAATAATGTAAAAAAAAATATAGAAATTGAATTAAGCTACTGGCAGCTAAGAGATGATGAAATCTGGTACCAGGATAACTTATATCCTGGATTAACACAAAGGCATTTAAAATAAGGGGAAGTACTAATTCCAAGTGCCAAACTTACTGTCAAAAGCTAGTTATACTATATCATACAGACACAATCCATATGTTAAAGTTATAGGCCATTATCTACGGCTCCAATACAATTTCGATGACATGTGAGCTTCTCCGTATAGGGTTGTGTATGTAATCGATATGCCCACGTCGTTACGATGCCTCGTAGAATGGAAGCCCGTCGCTCACGGTTAGGGATGGGTCCGTCTTGAGATGTATTATCGATATTAATATATTATGTAGACTTAAGCTCTGGGCGTGTGAATTGAGTTTCGGTATATTATTTGAGCTAGAAGATTGTATTATTATACGGTTGAAGCAGCGATAGAGCGACTGTCTACTGTTCTACCTGTCGCGGGTTCAATTTACGTGTGGTAGAAAACTTTGTATGACCTACAAATAGTTGTTCCGGGTCTGTGTGTCTCATGTAGGATACAATACACCGTTAAATTTCAGTCGTTTTAATCCCGCGGAGGGTCGATTCGGTACATAAAATAGTATCGATTTGTAAAGAGAATATTAAAAAATAAAGTACTTTTTTAACTCGAATAAAAAGCACTTTATTTTTTTATTTCACAAAAACAAAAAATAAAAAAGTAAAGTACTTTTTATTCGAGTTAAAAAAAGTACTTTATTTTTTAATTTTCTCTTTACAAATCAATAGTATTTCATGTACCGAATTGACTCTCCACGGGATGAAAACGACCAAAATTTAACGGTGTATAAGTTTATAATTATGTTGGTGAAGGTACTCAATTACAAGAGTAAGTAATTCCTGGTGAGGAACAACATTTAAAAAAATTATTATGCTGCCAAACTTGGGGCTGGATTGACATTCACCTTTGTTATTTTTTGGTTTTTTCCTTGTATCGCTTAAAAAGTGATTTTGTAAACACCTTCAATTTAAAGTAGTATTTTCCTCTAAGAGCTTGGCTCTGTAGCAATGAGGTAAAACTTATATCCTTATTTTGCATCACGGAAAGATTGCATGGGAATTTCATCCATCCGTCCAAGTGTACCTAATTCCATATTGCCTAGTTAGTAGGCACATTCTCCGGTGTAGACCGTAGACCGTAGTAATGATACAACAATCTGTTGTACCTTTCAAAACACATTAATCCCTCTACAAACCGCATGTCTAACTTCTATAAACAGAGACAATCCGTTTTATTTTTTCCCAGACCGTATTATCAGATCAGAAAATCGATTGAGCGTAATTTCATCTCCGAGACTCAAGTCGGTACCGGCTTAGCTCGGTAGTCTACGTATCGATATGTATACGTCTACCTATTACAAGTCAAAGACACTGCAATATCACACTAGGAAAGAAAGTACAGAATACTTAGTATGCATAATGCGTGTAAAATGTAGGAGAGTTTATGTGTCTTGGTCAGATCATAGAAATTGATCACTTCATGATATGGCCAAGTTGAACTGGTTATACCCCCTAGCCAAGTTACAATCGTTTCGTTTGCCGTGAACGCTTAGAGTTGGCCACGCCCCCAATTTCTTTGTTGAGAAGACGTTAGTTTAAACTATTGTAACTTGACTAGGGGGGCCGATAATATTAACGTTAAACTTTGATGAGAATTATGTCAATCCTCATTTGGCGTACTTTCTTTAGACTTTTCATTATCATAGAAATCCTACATCAATGATATGGCCAAACGAGGATTGATATATCATGAAATGTTAACGTTTAAACGACCTGGCCACTTATAGTTGACCATAATAATATCATGAAGTGATCAATTTGTATGATCTGGCCACAACACAGATATAGGCCACAACATATCTGTACAACATGTAACTGGAATAATGAACGTTGTCAACGTGGTGTTCCAAGCGCGCATCCGAGTGGGTTTCGGCCCTACCGATTCCCTAACCTGGTGGAGGCTATGGTCTAGGGCGAGTAGGAATAGCAGGCGGTCGCCTCATTCTGCGAAGTAGTAATACTAGCGGAGGACACGGCGTGAGGTAGCGGACATCCTCACCCCCAGCTGCTGCGACCCCAACTACAAGCCACCGTAGGTGCGGGCCTGCGGGCGAAGATCAATGGGTTGCAGGGCCGATACCAGCTAGGGTCGCCGGCATTTTCTGAAAAGGAAACCTTAGTCCAAGAATGCAAATGGCAACTGTAGGACACGTGTGGTTTTAATCAGTACAAGTAGGTACGCCCTTACGCTCCAACCTAGAGCGGGAGATGTTATTGCATGATTTCCTACCTCAAAGAATGGGTAGGTTTTAGTCAATAAAAATCTGACACTCCTCTCGCTCTACCTAGAATGGGAAGGGTATTTTGATGAATACCAAACGAAAAGAAAGATACATGAATATACATATCTTTCCTTTCTTTTTTGCTGAACATAAACCTTCTGCATGAACTTCTAAGCATTGTGACTTTGTCTTCCTTACGGCAATGTTAGTTTCGTGTGCATTCCGTTTTATGACATAAAGGTAAATAAGAGTTTGAATGACGCAACTTATACCTAACTGTAAGAATACAATGACTTCATTTTGTGCTATTATTTTCCTTTGAAATCATTTGTAACGACTACCGATTGGCTGCGGACCTTACTTAGGTACATCTTTTTAGGGTGATTGGTAATTAGTGAGCGATACTTAAACACGTGATTGTAGTCATGATAACAAACTATTGGTCAAAATGTACTGAACTTGCTGATTTTTAAGTAAGCATGACAAACGCTCAACTGCCGTGCTCGTTTTTGTCAAGCAGTCATAATAAAACTTCATCTTTTGATTCACATTACCTAGTTACCGCTAGTACTTGAAGAATATCCAATAACAGACTTTTACAGCTAAGTAGTAATTGAATAATATCCAATTTGTGCCTGGAATTAATTTGTTGAATTATTAATTAGTTGCGAATTGAGGTCCTCCTCATATTTAAACCTCATTCATATTTAAGTAAGTAAACTTATTTTTTTTTTCATATTCATAAAAAATGCCTGACTTGAGCTGTAGGTGCATACTACGTATCGTATCACATGTTATATTCGTATTCATGTCGATGTGCTCTTACTAACTTCCTTCTGAGCAGAATTTGGCCACTTGTACGGCTCTGTTATTGGCCTCGTACAGATCCTGAAAACTGCAGGTGATTTTGCAGGATGGGCAGGCAGCCTATCAAGTGACGTGTCTTGCAGCGGCCAACCTGGCTCCCCAGTAGGTTAAGAGATTTCCAGATTGGCCAATGTAAAACTAGAATTACACTGGACCGACGCACACGAGGACCACGCCTGATTTGTACGTAGAGCGACATCGCGTGGCATCACGTGGCGTAGTAGCTCTACAAGTCTAGTTGCCATATAAAATGTATGGAGACCGACGCGCCCAAATCGGCGTACGTGGCCCATGCGTGCGCATTGTACTCGTAATTCTACCTTAATTCTCGTCCAGGGGGTGATGTTCTGATGGGGTGATGAAGTGTGGAGGAGTTGGGTGTTTCTGCTTCCACAGCGCGCATTTCTCGTCTGCTGAAAGTCTTTCGAAGAGGTTGTAAATCGAACGAAACTTTTACGTTTCTTTAGACGTGCAACTATTAGTTGATGTTTATACATAACTAGCTTCTGCCAGTGAGTTCGGCTGCGTATAGTCGGTTTCTCCATACAAACTTCCAGCCCCCGCATTACCCCCTTAGCGGATGTCTACACTCTATAGGGACCTACCTGCCAAAATTTAAGTTCGTAGGTGTTATAATTTCTGAGGTTTCGTGATTAATCAGTGAGTGGTATTTCGCTTTTATATACTTATATAGATCGCATGTCACTAAATACGAATATTTGGTCTTTGTGCTTTATGAATCTGAAACAAAGGCCAAACGCTCCAACGAACTCGAGCCATGTTTGTGTCAAAATTACGATGAAACTGAAATAAAATGTCCATGGAATATCTCGTTACGTCACAGGAAATTCAACTGAACGCAATGCAGTAACGCTTCAGGGCTGGAATTTCATATGAAATATTTTGTCAAATTGAATTATTTTTCAGTCATCGATTTTGTTACATAAACATTTTTAAATGCAGAAGGAAGTGCCGTTTTTTACGTGGAAAGTCATCAAATGTTTTCTCCCGCTCTGGGAGTAGTGATAGGAGTGTCAATATTCTACTGACTATAAACACTGAAGCCCTGGTTTTTTTATGGTAGGTAACATTTTTTTTTATGGTAGGACAGCGAGCTACGCCCGCCATCCGCAAGCCCGGGCCTATGGTGGCCGGAAATCAGGATCGGAATCCCGGCGGCGGCGGCATGTGCGCTGTTGCCTGATGCGGTCGGCCTCCTCCTTTGCTAGCATTACTATTTCGCAAAAGGAGGCCACCGCCTGCCACTCCTCCTCCATGGCAGGAGCTCCAGAGCATGGCCTGAACCAAGGCCCGGCGCGTTAGATCGCCGCTGCCGATCGCCCTCACAAGGACACGGCGATGCTCTTTCCAAGCGGGGCACACCTCTACCGTGTGCTCCACCGTATCTTCCGGGCGGTCCGCACAGAGGCGACACCCACTGAAGCCCAGGTGCCTTTAGAAGGTTTCACCCATAACCGAAAAGAAGGTAAGGCCTAATAAAGACTAGAACTAGAAAAAATATTGAATGTTTAATACGTTTCCACGATTCCTAAGTGGACATTTACATAAAGTATAATATTAACTTTGTTACCGAAAAAAGCAATATACAGGCACCTATATACTTCTTTTGAATCCCTGGAAACGGAAAATTGAACACACGCGTAGCTGCGAGGTGTGGCTGCTAGCAGGTACATAATTAAAGTATATTTCTTTTTCATTTGTAACACAAAACCCCGATCAAGGCGGCTACTGATTTTCCAATATTTTGTTTGAACCAGGTCAGCGGAAAACAGAATGATTCTCCGAAAAAACTGTCGATCCCAAGTTTTGTTTATTAAAACCTTTTATAGAACGAAACGCAGGTAATATCGGGTTTATTTTTTAAAATACGTTTTCCCTGAAGGCTTTAATTCGAGTACCTATTGGAAATGTTGGAATAAACTCGCAGAGCTGCGTCGGACTACCATTTTTATAATTAAAGTCCGAACCAATTATCCGTTGTTAAGTTCATTATTAAATCTAGTGAGTTGTATTTTGTAGGTACATGTGGGAAGCCATTTTGTTATGCAATATTATTTTTAATGCTGGCCACTCGATTTTCCTTTTGTAATTATTGTTTATTAGAACTAATTGGATATTGTTTTCATGGAGATAATGATCTTTAGTCTAAAGTACTAGTTTAGGTACATTTTCGCAAATAAGTTGCATGATAAATGAGTAGGTATAATTGATGTGTTCCATTGTTTGAATTTTAGAACAAATGAAGTCGGTTTGTATTTAAGAAACAAACTTCAAAGTCAAGGTCTTCTGCAAAAACATATTTTGTTCACCAAAATTCTTTAGTTATAGTCAGATACGGTATTCTTTTCTTGATTTTTCTTTGTTCGCTTCCATTTAATTGTGTAACACATAATTATATATATATTATATATTTATATTATATACATGTACTGATATACATATATATATTTTAAGCTTATGTATTATCTTTTGTAAAGGTATATTTTATCCATTTTTCGTATTTTTAGTTTTATGTTAGTTATATTTGCTAGTAGTACACCGCAGACTACCCCTCTTTTTAAAGTTCTTATAATCCATCCTAAGGTTGTCTGGTAGAAATCGCTGTCAGCGATAAGACCGCCTTTGTACCCATAGATTTAAGTTCCTGTAAATTGTTACTACATATTTTGGTGTACAATAAAGTTTATTGTATTGTATTGTATTGTATTGTATTGTACAGTTTCAAATCAAGAAGTGCCACTTTAAATCCCACTATCATGTATTTTTTGAGTACATTTCAGCGGTTATTATAATTATTGATTTCTAACGCAAGTTGATTTCTAGTACCTAGATATTGTGATTGAAAATTGTTGTATGGAGCTTAGTATGCAAGGGTTTTGAATTTCTAACCATGTAAGGAACACAATACTTACTGCGCACCAAAATTAGGATAAAAGATGTTACCCGAAAAGCTGTTAGGTACTCTAAAGTGGGATTGGGCCGTACATGTCTAAAAGAATTACTTATCGTGTTTTATTAAACGCAAGGCGACATCGCGGCAGACCAAAGCGAAGGTTTTTTTTTTTTGATAGGTAAAATCATCCAATGACAGATCCCGCCCTTGGGTGGGGCGGGAAATAGTGTCAGACTCTTACTGACTAAAAACCTACCCTGTTCCATTCATTGCCTTTGTCCCAGGGCCCTTGGTGACATTTTCACATAACTTTTGGCACCAGTAGGCTTCGGCCCTGCTGGGCCCGTTACAGTTTGCTGACAACTCCTTGAGGCGCGCGGGAACAGTGCGCGCCGTAAACGACTTGAGCTCGGACCGGTCTGTTACCGGACAGACGGACAGCGAGCTACCCATTGCCCGCCGTCCGCGAGCACGAACCTACGGTGGCCGGAAATCGGGATCGGAATCCCGCCGGCGTGTGCGCCGTTGCCTGATGCGGTCCTCCTTTGCTAGCATTACTGCTTCGCAGTAGGAGGCGACCGCCTGCCACTCCTCCTGGCTTCGGAGCATGGCTTGAACCCAGCCCCGGCGACTGGACAACATATGGAATCATGGCAACAGGCGCGATCTCGGTTAGTGTGTTTTTAATATCATGCGGATTTTATCACGCATGCCAATTTGTTCCGCATGCGTATGTCCTTTTCATACAAGTATTTATTGTAATGCGAGGAATACGCACACGGGACGCGTGCGGAGCGGGACAATCCTGCATGCGTGATTAAAACCGCATTATAATAAAAACACCGAAAGGGTCGGTACATATTAGACGGAAAATGCGTCGCGTAATATCGGTCGCGTAACGCCAGAACAGACAAATATATATTAAAACATTCGACGTTTCACACTTAGTGCTCTATTGCGGAGACGCGGCGTGTTGCGCGGCACGTCGGGCGGTCCGTCGTACATTGCCACATGTTTGTGTTTGCACGAGCGATGACGCGGCTCGCTGCTGCAATGTATGACGAAACGCCCAACGTGCCGCGCAACGCGCCCCGTCTCCGTAAACGTGGCCTTAGCGATGATGCGTTAATGCGTCGAGCGTAAAGTATAGTATAAATTCGATACGCTCAACGCATCATACATACGCTTCCGTCAGATATGTACCGACCCTTAAACGGAGCTGACATTTCTATTGTAGTATTTACTGTCACAGCAAAATTTTCTCAGAAGACTGACTCGTTACTTTAATACTACAAAAACAAACGATGAGACAATGCCGTATCAAAAACTAAATAATTTCAAAAACTGATACCTACTGGCTGAATGCACAAACCGCACGAAGTTTACAGAAAAAAAAGCTCTCAACCACAGACAAAGCCAGAATCAATCTTGCCCTATTTGACTAGACAGTAGTCGTTTCTAGAATGTCAAAGGAGGAAGCTATCTCCGGTTTCATTGTCATTGCTGCGGAGATAAGTCGACAAGAAGTCGAATTGATTCCGATGCAATGTAATTGGATTAATGAACGTGACACTGTTCCCAAGATCAGAATCTGTGTCGAATGTCGGTAAACTCTTGAATGGGTTATAGACAATAAAAAGTTATGACTAGTTTTACTTGAAAGGCACTAAAAGTAGATCTGTACGTAAAACAGATATACTTTCTTTGTTCTCATCAAGAATAAACCTTCGTCGCAGTGCCCCTGTGAACCGATTTATGGCCAATTATAATATAGGCCACAATAGTAATAGCACCAACATTGACATCTTTCCGGGATTCCGATCCCGATTTCCGGCCACCGTAGGCGCGGGCTTGCGGACGGCGTGCAATGGGTAGCACGCTGTCCGATCGTCCGGTAACATACCGGATCGAGCCCAAGTCGTCGACGGCGCGTTCTGTTCCCGCGCGCCTCAAGGAGCTGTCAGCAAACCGTAGAGGCCCAGCCTGCTAGCTGCAGGCAGGCAGGGTCGAAGCCTGCTGGGGTTAAGGGCCGTTTTCTGAAAGGAAGGCTCAGCCCCGGCATGATAGGCATGAAGGAACGGGGTAGGTTTTTAGTCAGTAAGAGTCTGACACTACTTCCCGCTCCACCCAAGGGCGGGACTTGTCATTGGATGATTTTACCTACCATTAAAAAAAAAAAAAAATTGACATCTTTGCCGACACTTTTTACCAATCCGTAAAAGTCTTAACATCCTATATATCAAAATGTTATTTATAACATTTTGATAACGTTTATTGCAATTGTTTCCCATTCTATAATCTCGCCATATTTAAAACAAATATTTATTGTTTATCCTAATGTGACTTTTTCTTTTATGTAAATTTTTCTTAATTTTAATTTCACATTGTAAAGTTTATTTTTTATTATCTTTTTTGCTAATAAACCTTTTTGAGTATCGTAATTAGAGACACAATAGAAAGACAATAGGTGGCGGTGGTCCTCTTGGGGCTTCACAGTTTAAAATTAGTTTATTTTATGATTTCTCTAATTGTACGTATTTTTTATTTATGTTTAAGGGTATTACATTGCTCAATGACCTTGAAGAATTTACCTCTACATTAGTAGAGAAGAATTGACCTCTACACAGTCATTGCAGGGGGTGCTGCCCGCGGGGTGTTAGTACTGATTCGATTTTTTCTTGATTACTTATCGATATTCAATGAAATTAGAAAAAAAATCAATACAAGTTATTCAATTTATCGTAACATATATTTTGGTATAAATTCAGTGTAAAAATATAGAGCCGTTTTCGAGAAAATATGAAATTAATGTTCAAAAAAGGCCTATTTACCAGATTTTTTTTTCTAGAGTTAGGGTATTTTTTTGAGAAACGTAATCAATTCAATTTATTAGTAATGTCCTTAAGTATCCCCTTATTTTTTTATATGGTAATCGTACATAAGGAATAATCTATAAACTTCAATCAACCTAGGTCTTTTTTTTTTGGATTTGGGCGATGTAATACCCTTAAGCTGTGTACTTCTTCTCGTAAGTGACAAGTTCACCATAATAAATGTAATATAAATATAAGTTATTTTGTTGTAATATTTAATTAGTGAATAAGTCGTTGGAGTACTTTAATATTTGTAAAAAAAAAGGTGAATGTAGCGGTCTTGCCTGCGTGGAATTAGAATATTTTCCCAAAGAGAACATACTCCCAGGATAAAAAGCCAGGATATGATCTACTCGTGAACAAAGGTTCATCGAAATACATTTAGCCAATACACATACACGCAAAATTTCTTTTTTTTAATACATATTACTACATTTTAACAACTTTACTTCCTGCTTACGTGAAGTAAGCGATAAAATTTTTCGCTTCATCTTTTATTCAATTGTTCGTAGTATAAAACAAAGTTGCCACCTAAAGTACTTTGTACGTTTAATTATCAACTTTTTAATTTTATAAAATGTTATTAGGATTGATTAGAATAGCGATTTTAAATTAGAAAAACGTGGACGAAAACTTCCACCGGTGGGAGTTCAGAACCATGTCCGGGATCTGTGGTACACGTTTATGTGTACCACAGATCCCGGACATGGTTATACCGATATTACCGATATATGGTACCGAGTAAATTGGGGTAACCAACCTTACGTACGGCGAGTATTTGCTCTTGCACTTCTTTAGTCCGGGACTAATAAGTGCTCGATTACGGAGACGCGGTGCGTTGCGCGGCGCGTCGGGTGGTCCGTCGTACATTGCCATATGTTTGTGTTTGCGCGAGCGAGGACGCGGCCTGCTGCTGCAATGTACGACGAAATGCCCAACGCGCCGCGTATCCGTAAACACGGCCTAACCATTTCGCCTCGTTGTTTATACCGCGTATATCTGTCACCAGAAAATTGCGGTCTCCTTATGATTGTAATAAATCTTTATTAAATTATGATTTCACAGTATATTACGAAAAAATTGTTTTGTACACGATAAATCACATCCAAATTAATTAGTTTCCAACATAACCGTGTCTTATTTAGAAAAATTACTTTACAATAATTTCTCGTGATATTTTACAATCTTACGGCGTTTGCAATTTTCCGGTGACATATCGAAGGAATGGAACAATATGCCTGCTGTAGTCTTCCCGTCCGTTTATCGTTTAAGTGTCTTCAAGGGTAGAGTAAACTATAGTGCGCTTCACCATCAGTGATTGCATTACTGTTTACTACCGAGTGGGATCGCAATCAAGCACTAATTTCAAAAATAAAAAAAGTTTGACACCCAGTAAATCTTCACCTGCTCTACCAAGAATAAAATAGTTATTTAATAAAAAAGATATTATACTCTCAACTAAAAACATGGAAAATATCTCTCATTTTCAATATCAAATCGAAAATGTTGCAACGTTACTCGAGTAAACCTCATCTCGGGTTATTTCAATTTAAAATCGATTTCAACCAGAAGTAGCATTAGGCGACCGGCTGCAAGCCGAGTGACAAGTATAGTAAGCTAGTACAGTAACTGGGTCAGCCGGGCTAGGTAAGATGCATCGATCTTGCATGTACGGGAGATTCTTAAACCGAGTATCTAATAATTTTACACAGAGTAAAAATTGCTAATGCATTACACACGCTCAAACAGAGAAATTAGATTAAGATCACTTTTTAAATGACTTCAAAAAGGGTTCTATGTTTTACTTTTCGTGATATATTTGTCTTGGCCAGATAATAGAAATTGATCACTTCATGATATGGCCAAGTAAAACTGGCCAGATCGTTTTAAAGTTAAAGTTTCAATCCTTGTTTGGCCTACTTTCTTTAAACCTTTTATTATCATAAAAATCCTGTATAAATGTTATGGTCAAATGAGTATCAACATATTATCAAATGTTAGCGTTTAAACGATTTGGCCAATTTTAGTTGGCCATATCATAAAGTGATCAATTTCTGTGATCTGGCCACGACATATTTATAATTTCTCGGTCAATTGTGGACTGATTTTGAAATTTCTTTTTTTTGGGACCTCTTTTAATCCGATTGAGTTAATGTAGTTAATGTACTCTAGTGTAGTTTAAATATTATGTGGTTGATGCAAAAGATAGAAGTTAGGTTTTTTTTTGTAATGCTTGATACTATGAATAAATCTTGTAACGTCTATGCCTTCGCAAACGTGTAAACTCACTTGCAAAATACATACAAATATTTGTTCGGAATGGGAATCGATCATTGTTTTTTAAAGAAGTAGAAGAAGAAACCATAACCAACCAACTAAACCAACCAAAGTTTTTATTCTTTTATATCAATATCGTATTTATTGGTTACAGCCAAAGAATACGCTACCATTGACGTTCTAGAGACACAGTTACTTTCGAGTAATTCCCGCAGAACTAGCAGGCATTATACCTGTTTTTTATTAATACAAATAATTATCTTCTAATAAACTCGAGTACATCTTGACAAACATTTTTCCACTCATAAGGAAAAGTCAATCCGCAGAGCGTGGGCTGCTAAACAGACATTTCTTATGTTTTTAGGATTCCTTACTTCAAAAAGAACAAACGGAATCCTTATAACATCACTTCTTTTTGTTTGTCTCACAAGACCTTTTATGTCGAAAATGCGTGGTAACGAGTTGAAATTAAAATAATATACACAGGTCTGCGATCCTTTGAAGCTGTGAAAAAATCAACTTTGTTAACGAAAAGATAGATACAGCCTTAATGTCGCAAAAAGCGTATATTTCGACACTCTCAAGGAAATCAAAATTCATATGGTACTTTCGGTTGATCTAGAACCTTGAAATTTGGCAATAAGCAAAGTCTTATAGCACAAATATAGGAATAAATCTGAAAACTGAAAATTTGTGGTTAAAAAATTATACTTTTCGTTTCGAAAACAATCTTCGAGCCTCGATTCGGAAATTGAACTATTTACTTAAGTTAGTTTACGGAACCATCGGTGTGACTGACGCATTGGCATGCCCGTCAACTTGCATCTTATTTACTTCGAGCAGCGTTTATTTCAACCAAACCTGATTTTAATAGTCATTATTCTTCGATTTTAATTAACCTACATACAGCACTGCAATCCTTTAGCTAACGTGCCGTTATCTGACATTTGGCGGACTTTCCTTTTTAGGATCTAAAAATGCTATATCAATCTCTATATGCAGTGTTTTCTAATATCAATAGTTGAACGGAGTAGGTGTAAACTTGGTTTAACTATTGACATTAGAAAATACTGCATAGAGAGATTGATTTAGTACATTGTTACTCTAGGGGTGAAAGTAACTTATTTAGTCCCGAGAAGAAGTTTGGAGTCCGAGCGGAGCGAGGTTGCCAATATTCTAGAGACTAAATAAGTCTTTAACCCGAGGTAAACACTGTGCTTTTCATTACGAATAAAAGGAAAATAAAAATTCGAGTCGTCGTCAAAGGTCGTCGTATGAATATAAGTATGTTTCTTTTGATTTGGCCGTAAAAGGTTTCCGACTACTGCTTCCTCCATCCTTAACTGAATCTGATAAACTTATTGTGTAATTACAAAATCTCTTACAGCAGAGATTTAGTAAAGTATTTAAACAAATTTCTACAACTCGAAAAAGCCAATAAATATTTTTCTCAAATCTACGAGTATGTTACTTTTAAAGAAATTATTGAAAGTAAATTATAATTAAGTCATTTAAAAAAATATGTACTTATCTTTATTGCTTCTATACACCGCACTGTAATTGAGTGGCTGTATAAAAGTTAGGACATGGTTCAATAGAAATGTGGAAATAGAACTAGTTTTGTTTTTATAATTTGACAGCTGTCAGTTGAAGGTGATTCTCCCTAGGGATAAAAAGTATTACTTTCAACCCGTACCTCAGGCAACTTCAGACCTACTTTCTGAGCATGAAAATTGAAAAAAAATTTTTAGCTTTTATTTATTTATTTAGGAAAATCAACAGCTTATTAATTAAGGTACATGAGTTAAGAGTACACACCATCCTATCAGTGTACATCCCAATGCAGTTGCGCGAAAGTTACTAGCATGTAAAAGTGAGATCTGCACACACTGCACACCGATAGCGAGATGATGACAATTATCACTTAAACCAATTAAAGAGTTTCACGGCATTTACAAAACTAGGTTAACCTAGGTTAGGAAACATTAAAAGGTTAAGGTATATATATTATTATATCAATTCAGTTACGAGGACAAAAAAATATTTTGTTGTTTAAAAACGAAAGCCCGCCAAATGTTAGATAACGGCACTGGCTAAAGGATGGCAGAGCAGTATAATAATTTTCAGGTACTCAACGTACAAGTACATAGCTAACCGATGTCTATGTTCTGTATATAATGTACATAGCGCGTCTATGTGTTTGTGTACGTGTATGTAATGAGGTCGGAAGATGTTACAAAGTGATCGGTGTAATTGGAGGTCGCTACACAGATAGACCTACGTCTTGTACATTTGTCTGTGTGTGTATGAGAATCGAAGGGGGATCTTCAATTTGATCTACGGTTTATGTTGGGTACATTCGGGTAGGTTATATTCTTGACGATGTTTTTGTATGGACGTGCCTTATTATGGAAGATAGAGATTTATTTTATAGAAGATAATTATGTGTTTTTAAAGGTACTTATTGTGAAAATTCCGCGTGTTTTTTTTTGGGCCTCTCCATTCGTTGAGAGTAACCATATTATGGAATTTCTTGCCGGTTCGTCTCCATAGAAAAGAATCAATTAGAACCGTGCATTAGCTTCTGACGTTTTAATGTGCCTATTTGAAAGTAAAATATTTTGAATATTGTACTTCTTTTTAATTGATTTCTTCTTAAATTAATTCATAAAAAGCTATATAGTTATTTTGTTTAAAATATCTTGTGAAATGCTATAATGTTAATATTCAATTTTTTTATAGAAAATTAAAAAATATTTCAGACTAATTTCAATATCCATATTATGATAATGACTGAAACTTTTAGTAGAAAATTCAAATTCATTAAATAAATTAGTTCAGTAGTTCGTAAGTTTAGTTTTATTATTCAGGAAAACAAATAAAAATCAGCCCCCCTAGCCAAGTTACAATCGTTTCGTTTAGCGTGAACGCTTGGAGTTGGCCACGCCCCCAATTGCTTTGTTCTGACCACGTCTCTGAGCGTTGAGATGACGTCAATACAAAGAAGAACGCCCACGCTAAACGAAACGATTGTAACTTGGCTAGGAGGGCTGATCTTTCACTGGTCTCTACACCAGGGTTCCCGGTGTCGTGGAGACCAGTCTTCTTCACTATGGTTAAAAAAATACAAAGCAACACATACATAAATGGTTTTATTTATTTAAATAGAACGGCCGAAGCCAGTTACACTATTTAACTTAAAACTAATATTTTGTAACTCAGTCATGCATCCTTCTCACAAAAATTCAAACATTCCGACATTATCACCTTCCATTCATCCGCAAACACATCAAGACATATTATAAACGTACCTTTTTGTGGCGTAAGTTTCTGTGTGTTTTAGTATGTTTGTTGCTACTTCACGCCCGAACAGATTTGGATGAAACTTGGCACTCGGGTAGATCACGTCTTAAAATAACACACTTTTTATTTCAGTAGTATGTTCAATTGAAATTGGGTGTCTTCAAGGCTACAGTGAATAGGGTCCTAATAAACTATTGCGCCTCACCATCAACGATTACATCGCCGCTTTTTATCAGGTGGGATCGCAGATCAAAATAATATGTTTTATAAAGTAAATCTGATGATTAATAGGTTGGCACAGTCTGCAGTTGTATAAGATACAAATTCGTTTGTTCGAACAAAGGAGTTGGGGCGTGGCCAACTCCAAGCGTTAACACAAAACGAAATGATTGTAACTTGGTTAGGAGGGCAGGTTATCCTAGTTTGAGAGGCAGGGCTCACTAAAACTGTATACAAACTTCAGCTGTATTATACCTTTTTGTTAAAAAGTGTGTACTAATGTACGTTTCTTTGTGACAATAAAAACTTTATTATAATTAAAAAAAAATGGTTTTATTTTTTGTCCCACAACTATCACAGTGCTGTCTAGTCCCACGCTAAGCAGAGCTTGTGTTATGAGCACTAGACAACTGATAAACATACTTATATATTTCTAAATACATACATATTATAGATAAAGCACACCCAGACACAGAAAAAATGATCATGCTCATCACACAAACATTTGTCCTGGGTGGGAATCGAACCTACGACCTCCGGCATAGCAGTCAGGGTCACTAACCACCTGGGAAGCCGCCGACGGAATCTAGTTAAGAATGATTGGAAAACATTTTTGCTTTTGTTAAAAGGCTAAAGTAAAGCTTAAGATTTTGCAACAACATATATTATAATCTCCTGTCCAATTTTATTACAAAATCTCCCATTATGCAACGTCCTAGCTTATGGGTACGCCGTCAAAGGACTGCCTTTGACATCCTATTTGGTTGCTAGGCAACTAAAGGTGGAGTGACGTCATGTGAAGAAAGGGGGAAGGGGGGAGGAGGTTCTACCTACATCCTACCTTGTGTGCATTATTGCATCGACAGGTTTAAGGACGGGACCAAGAAATAGGATGCATGAGATTGGAAGTTTGAAGGCATATTCTGGGAAAAATGGCAGTTGTAAAAATAGATCAAAGCTAAATCAAAGCTAAAGAAGATTCTTTCTAAGAATTGAAAGGATTGTTTTCTAATTACTATTATAATATTTACTTATAAAAAAAAAACTTTAGTAGTTATAAATCTACTATAGTATGATTTTTTAATAGATGAAGTAAAGTGACAGCTATAACAATGGTTGTTTGACAGTTGGGCATTGTTATTTGACAGTTGGGCATTGTCCACTGCTGTCACTTCATCTAATAAAAAATCATAGTATAGTTATTTTCTACCATCACGTGGCCGAAGCTGGCCAGTGACTTCGCCCTCGTGTAGTACTCAGTCGTCAAGTACTCACGGGACAAAAAGTATTTTATGTGCTAAGTCTTCTTCTTCCTGCCCTTATCCAATATTACTTGGGGTCGCCGCAACACGTTTTTTTCCTCTACTCTTTCGATCAGTTTTGCGTGAAAGAGTAAAAAACATCCATATACTCCGCGTTTATACGAGCAATATTAGTAGGATGTAGATTTCTCCATACAAACTTTTGGATCCCTGTTTAATCCCTTTAGAAGGCAAATTTTGGAAAAAAAATCTTATTGTTTGTAAGTATACATCAAAAAGCACCTCTGTGCAAAATTTCAGCATTCTAGGCCCTAGGTTTTAGGCTGGGCGTTGATGAGTCTGGATTTTTCCTTTTTTTTAAACCTAAGGTGTAGTACACTAAACAAAAAATATACTATTACTAAACTTAATTAAGTAAAAAAAAACCTTAAATATGGCAGTCAGAAGTTCTAATGCCTGTCTGTTTGCCAAGCTGTATGTCATTGCTTACACTGCCTAAAGTAAAAGTCAGCCAGCTCTTCCTTTTCTTCTTTTTTAAGGGGCAAAACTGGGTGGAGTGAGAGGGAGCATCAGACACAGTGGCGTAGCTAGTCCCACAGAGGCCCTGTATCAAAATTCCCACAGGGGAAAAACAAATGGTGGTTTTTTACAAATGCTTGGTTTATCCTATGAGGCGGTTGTGAATAATATGTTCCGAATTTTTGGCTACGTCGGGGCCCCTGTAGGGTCCCCGCCTAGTATAATTGATACGGCAGATACGGCGGTAGCTACGCCCATGATCAGACATTAACTGACTAAAACTCTTGTGTATACTTTTGGTTGCTTTTTTCGTTTTAGGGCCGCACTAAAGCGGGAACTACATTAGAACGACGTACACGTGGCCCACGCTTGATTTGTACGTAGAAACGCGTCTCAGGGCGTCGCGTGGCGGGGATCTAATGTAGCTCTTCAAGTTTAGTTGCCATATAAAATGTATGCAGACGACGCGCCCAGATCGGCGTATGTGGCCCACGTGTGCCCAATGTAGCCCTTAACTCTATCAAATATTCCCACATGAAACTGAAGGTCGCAACATACTCTTTAAAATAAATACCTACGCGGCGAAATATTTTTGTTATAAATTAACCTAATTTATGAGATATTCTGGTTGAAATACTACGAGACTATGTTTGCAGATACCTTCAAACACAATCTCATTACTGTAATTATGTAAAGTAGAGCGTTATCTTCGGCTTATCACAACTGACAAGTAAATTACAACATGTCGTTTAATTAGGTATACATATATATCTACATACAACATACACCAAAGGAAAGACTATCCATTTATAAACTTAAAGAAACTGACTGACTGACATATCAACGCACAGTCGAAACTATTGGCACTATTAACGACATACTCGTCGTATAAACTTATTATTTGCGGTTGGTACAGTAATCGGGTTTAGGGATCGAACCGCAAAATTAAGTTTGTTTTTGTTGTATATACTTTTCCGGAATAAAAAGTACCCAGTGTGGTGCCCAGGATATTAAAGAACAATTATACCAAGTTTCATCGTAATCGAAGCGGTAGTTTTTGCGTGATGCCTGAACAAACAGACAGACAGACAGACAGACAAAAATTTTTTTAATCACATTTTTGGGTTCGGTTTCGGTCTGGTAACACCCCCTGCCATTTATTTTTTTAATATTTTCAATGTACAGAAATTTTACTTCTACAGATTTATTATAAGTATAGATAACCCTTACATTTTGTGACTATTAAATTTGGTCGGACTCGCGCTAAAATCGCATTTTGACGCAATTCGGAACGAGGGATGTAGTGTCAATGCCAAATCGCGCACATGATTCGCAGCGACTATACAAACACATACCGAAATTTGAAATCAAGCTAAACTGCTGTGAAAAATACCTGTAAACAGTCAAAAACTAAACTTCTGTCCATTACCTAACCTAAAAGTACTCAGTATGTCATACGAGTCTAAAGTTTATAGGTCGCCATCCGGGCGTCCCGTGCGTGACCGTCCGGACCGAATCGAAAGTGGTCGACGGCGCATAGTACCCGTGCCTCAAAAATATGTCTGCAAACCGTAGGGGCACAGTGGGGCTGAAGCCTACTACGAAAGGATTTTTTAGAGTACTTTCTATTACGATCCACTTTTTTTATTATGATACTTTTTATTGTTCTTTTGCGTACAGTATTGACCGGTCTACACTATCCTTTCATAATTATGAATACTGTAATATGGAAATATTGTAAGACAAACCATTTTTTAAAAGAGTAACCATGGAGTTTCTTGCCGGTTCTTCTCAATAAGAAACGACCAATTTGGAACCGTGTAGCTTCTGCCGTTTTATAAGTGCCCATGTAGGCCTATATGAAATAAAATTAAAATTTAAAATTTTAAATAAAATTAAAATTTAAAAAAAAAAAATATTAAAATTTTGTTTTTTTTTTTTTTTAAGGGAAACCAGAGGTCCTGGAATGCAAGGTAAAAATGGAGTGGATTTAATTCAGTAAAAGTTTGATACGGCCCGAAGGGCGTAGGACTCCGCCCAAGAGCAGGACAAATCATTGGGCGAAATCATCCAATGACTTGTCTTCTAAACTTAAAAAAAAATCTAAAAATAATTGAATTATCCCGTAAACATGAAAGTGATGAATGAGCGTCTTACGCAATCAGGTTGAAGGCCTAATACGTCAATCAATGTTTTAGTCTTGAAGCTAACTATTTAATTACGAGTAGTTGATTGTCCAACTTCACTTACGAAAGACCTCATCAAAATCATTAAGATCTTAAACGTTTATTGCCGAACAAAGGCCTTGTAATAGAAGCTTAAATTAAAGATCACAGAGGGGTCAAACAGGAACGTTATGGAGCTTCGAAAAAATCGGATATCCGAAATAAAAAAAATATCCGTAACCGAAGCTAGTGTTGCCAGGTTCTATTGGATTAAAATCGGGGCAGATGTTAAAACAAATCGGGATTCAGATCGGAACAAATAAAAATACTTTTTTTTTAGGGTGGAACGAGAGAGCCTGTCAGAAGTGACAGACACTCTTTCAAATACTCCTGCCTCGGTCCTAGCAGGCATCAGCCTTAGTGTGACTTTGAAATTTAAATCCATAGTCACATTCAGTTTGAGACATTTAGCGTCCCTATTAGGTTTAAATCGGGACGCATTCCCAGACCCCTGAAAATTGGGAAGTCCCGCGCAAATCGGATCTATTTATGGATATTAAAGTTTTGGATAAAGACAGATAAGAGTCTTTTTGCGGCATATTTTTGTTTTTGGATGGCATTAAGTCCGCCTCTGTACTTTTGTGTATAAAGTGTTTAATAAATAAATAAACAGATGGTCGATGAGGACGAAAGGTTCTAGAGTGGCGACCAAGTACCGGAAGGTACTTCAAGGCTAGAGTGAATAGGCTCGTAATAAACTAGTGCGACTCACCATCAACGATTGCATCACTGCTTAACATCAGGTGGGATTGCAATCAAGCACTAGTTTATAAAAAAAAGGTACATGGTGGATGGGAACGCAAAGGACCGGTCGTTATGGCGACACTTGGGGAGTAGCCTATGTCCAACAGTGGTAGTCTTTTGGCTGAAATGATGACGATGATGTTCAGTATTTGTATCCAAATCCGAAATATCATATCAATAACATCCCTATAACTTACAGTGGGGCATGTCCCAAGCCCTGAGGACAACTGGCCGAGCCAGTATGAACCGGTTTCTTTCTGAGCGCGATGGTTGGCCAGTTGGCACTCACGCTGCCAATACCTAATCATTCTCAACTAATTACTTAGGTATTTGAGTAGTTACATAAAAAGTGCATAGTAAACTTATTATTAAGGCTATAAATATTTCAAGGTCTAAAACTTAATTTTATGTTCTGTTGCCGCAAAAAGTGTGGAATATTTTACCATTGTCTCTATAGCTCTGTTTTTAGGTTACCTACCATAAGTTCGTTCACCTAAAACTTTTCAATTAGTATCGTTTCGGTTTTTTTCATTTTATCAAAGTCACGTCTGCCACTCTTATCCGTTTACCTATTATCAATTTGATTTTTTCCGATATTCCGACGTTTCATTTGGTCGAAAAATTAAGCCGAAATAATAATTCTTTGAAGTAATATGTTTCCGAATATTCATTATTTTGGAAGCAGGCATGCAACGTGTAGCAAGCATTATTTCTGTCACGGCTCCGGCGCTGTGGGGTTTGAGCGGTCCCCTGCGAGCTTATCGTCGCAGATGGCTTTAACACTCACCACCGTTGCTTCAGATTGTTGGCCGGCCTCGCCGGCCAACCTCAGCCACGGCAGCAAGCCTGCAAACCACTTGCTCCTCAGCTCACGGGCCGCTCTACTCCTCCGCGCCTACGCGTTCTTGAATTACACTGCAGGGGTAGGTCGGACAAGACTGCGTAAAGTCGGTTTTGGAGCGATTCGTTTCTGTCACTAAATTTTGAAACAAAACATATTGATTTTATATGTCAGCATTTTAATTTAATATTGAAAATGCTACCAAGTATTATTAGTACGCGGCAAATAAGATAAACCATTTGATATGGTTACGCGTAGCACCCCACTTTGATTAAGACCCGAAAATCGGTTATAATCCTAGACGCACAAGTTGAACCATTACGGTGATCGACCTTGAATGCGCAGTAACCGATTTTTGGATTTCCATCGATGTGGGAGCTGGTCGTAACCATAGCAAAGAGTAAGGGCGGGATTTGTCATTGGATGATTTTACCTACCATAAAAAAAAAAAAAACCATAGCAAAGAGTTATTTGGTCCCATACTAAAAGTTGTTTGTTATCATGACTACAATCACGTGTTTAAGTATTGGTCACTAATTACCAGTCACCCTATATATTTGTAACCAACATTCTGTAAAATGTTGTTTCGGTGTGGTGAAAATATGGAAGTTATTTTGTAAATCGGCCAAACATAGTTCGGTGAGCTCCGGCGGGATCTCATGGCGAAATGGCGTCAACGACTATCGCAACCTCGTTCGGGGCGCGCCACAATTGGGGCGATAAGGCCCATCCTTGAGGCGTGGCTGGAAAGACCTCACGGCGTTCTCAACTTCCGCACGACGCAGGTGCTTACCGAACACGGAAAGTTCGCTAAGTACCTGTTCCGGATTCGTGCGGAGGATTCGCCCGGGTGTCGCCACTGTGCGGAACATCCGGAGGACACGGTGGAGCACACTGTAGAGGTGTGCCCCGCCTGGGCGGAGCATCGCCGTGTCCTCGTGGGGGCGATCGGCGGCAGCGATCTCTCTCGCCGGGCCTTGGTTCAGGCCATGGTCCGTAGTGAGGAGGGATGGCAGGCGGTCGCCTCCTTCTGCGAAGCAGTAATGCTAGCAAAGGAGGAGGCCGACCGCATCAGGCAGAGGCAACGGGGCGCTCGCCCCAGCCGCCGCCGGGATTCCGATCCCGATTTCCGGCCACCGTAGGCGCGGGCTTGCGGACGGCGTGCAATGGGTAGCACGCTGTCCGATCGTCCGGTAACCGACCGGACCGAGCCCAAGTCGTCGACGGCGCGTTCTGTTCCCGCGCGCCTCAAGGAGCTGTCAGCACACCGAAGAGGCCCAGCCTGCTAACTGCAGGCAGGCAGGGTCGAAGCCTACTGGGGTCATGGGTTAGTTCCGAAAGGAATGCTCGGCCCCGGCACGATAGGCTACGTAGGAACGGGGTAGGTTTTTAGTCAGTAAGAGTCTGACACTACTTCCCGCTCCGCCCAAGGGCGGGATTTGTCATTGGATGATTTTACCTACCATAAAAAAAAAAAAAAAAAAAAAAAAAAAAAAAAAACATAGTTCGGTAAAATAATATGTATTATGACACATGTTACTTTAATGGTCTAAAAATATATCAAATGATGCATTTCACTTTTACTACATGCTTATCATGTCCAAGACATAAAAATAAACTTCTAACAGCACCTTTTTGGGTTCCGTAGCTCAAAAGTAATAAACGAAATCCTTATAGGATCACTTTGTTGTCCGTCTGTCTGTCAAGAACCTTTATCTCGAGAACGTGCGGAGGTATCGAGTTAATTAAAACCATATATTCAGGTCTACCGTCCCTTGCTAGCTGTGAAAAAAAAAAACATATAGGTGTTTATGTCACAAAAACGTATATTTCGACACACTCAAGGGAATCAAAATTCATAGGGTACTTCCCGTTGACCTAGAATCTTGAAATTTGGCAGGAAACAAGGTCACATAACACAAGGATAAAATTTGTGATTACGTCACAAAAAAACAAATCTGCAAAATCTTGGTACGTACTTCAATTCGGGTATTGAACTCTTTTCATAGGTAACTTTGTACGGAACCCTCAGTGCAGGAGTCCAACGCGCACTTGCCCGGTTTTTTTAATCCATTAGGTCAACTTACGGTACCTGACTACTTGGTGATAGTGCCTCCCAACTAACGGTCACTTTACTAAACGCTAAACTTGGTCTAGACATAAAAAAACACACGTTTGACCGCTATTACATCAGAGTTTTTTTATATTTTATTTTGGTATGTAAAACATATAATATATAATATAATACATACCTCCGTAAAAACTAGGCTAGACGTGTGTTTTGTCTGGTCTAAGCAACTGCTAGAAAGTAGATTTCGCATAGTTTTTAACCGACTTTGAAAATTAGGAAGTTCTGTGTTCGGTATGTATTTTTATTAATGTATTTTCACCGATATCTCGGTCGTTTGCGGACCGATTTTGAATATTTTTGTTTGTTTGAAAGATTATACTCCCGAGTTGGTCCCATAGAAATATTGTTTTGATCTGATGATGAAGTTCAGAGATATAGAACAGAACTCTTAAAAATATCATTTCGGAACTGTCGTAACAAGTAAAATTGCTTTGTTTATACATGTAGTCGGTGACTGACTGAAGGCAGAAGGGGCGGGGATATCTAGAACTGATCTGGTGATGAAGCCGGAAGAAAGGTAATAACCGGAATTCTACAATAAATCATTGTATCCAAACCGTGTTTGGTAAAAGATTTTTTTAATGTTCTGATCGCGTGGAGGATTCTAATACCGTGATACAGGTTAGTTCCTATGTGGCGATACAGATGTCGCTAAACTGTTTAGTAAAGAATAAAATATAATTATGAATGAACTTATAAAATTGTTGAATTGTCGCTTGATGGTTGTATTTAAGAGCAGTAATAGACCTCTGGTAACGGCTTTGACTTATGAGTTGCATGACAGGGTTTTTACCATGTCGTCGTGAGGTAACCGGCGTGTTCCTTGAACCAAAAATGCAAAGACATGTACTGGTCTGCGTGGTAGATTACAGCTCCCTGTTCTTCAATATTCAGGATTGTTTCCTAGTTTGGAACACAGTGGTTTAATTTAAGTCCTATGTGAAATAATCACCCCCTTTTCGGAAGTTTCATCACTGTTTTTTTTTATTATTAAATAGGTTAATCTTTTTGAGTAATAAGTGGTTACTTACTTATTTCCTTTCATATAGAGGAGTTCATAGCTTTTTTTTTTATTATTGATAGGCTCGTGGTTTACCTGATGGTAAGTAAAGATGTGGCCGACGATGGAGCACCCTTGACTAGAAGTAACCTATTCACTTTTGACTTAAAGACCCCTAAGTTGTAGCTATCAGGAACCACAGACTCCGGCAATTCCACTCCTTAGCTGTACGCATAATGAATGTGTTCCCAAAACGCTTTGTATGTTTGGGTGGGATGTCCACCGTAGTTCCAGCAGTGGGAATATTATAAGGCTGATAATCCCCTGAACTGTCAACTATTTTCGTTGATAGATGACACTTTGTGCAAGTGTTTGAGCCACATTACTAATCGGGATGCAGACAGCATGCGACAGATTCCTTTTCTTAGCATTCAATAGTTTTAAATATAGCTTGCACCGTCTTTCGTATCTGTTTAGCATCTATCTTTAACTTCACCGTGCATACTGACTGATCTGTCGAAGCTTTGAACTATTCGTTGGTGTTGTCAACTATTGAAGTTGAGGCTTTATCTACTGCGAGACTTTTGACGTAGTATTCGTACGCAATATCGTCGCATTAGGTAATATGTGACGATTTATTATTTATTTATTATATACTTTATTGTACACCATTACACATTCAATAGGAAACTAAAACTAAAACACATACATACAATGGGCGGCCTTACCGCATTCAGCGATCTCTTCCAGGCAACCTGGAATGGACAGTAATTGCCTGGACAAAACATGGGGCTGTCAATGATGTGACAAAACCAGTATCATACATTTATATTACAATAGATACACAGATATATACATATATTATATTATAATAGATACATATTGAAAACTATAGACAGAAATATAAATGACGACTATCGATATTCACAGCGACAGGTAATGTTCCTTAACAAGTTTTTTAAAAATAGGCAACGATTGAGCGCGTTTAATTGGCGACGATATTGAGTACGAGTCCGTTACGACGATATTGAGTGCGGGTTCGTTACGACGATATTGAGTGCGAGTACGTGCGGTGATACCCTTACGTTGTTGAAACTTCTACGGTCCGGACTAAGTGATTATCCTCGTCGTTTATACCGCGTACATCGAAGACCTGGAACTGTTTGCCTGCTGTGGTCTTCCCGTCCGATTATAATTTAGGCTACAATAAATAGGCTTTAATAAACTAGTGCGCTTCACCATCAACGATTGCATCACTGCAGTCAAGCACTAGTTTAAAAAAAGAAACTTTCATTTCAGTGGTTATGTTTAAATTCTACACAGGACACGTCCTGGAATGTTTTTTATCTCGAGAGTATATACTCTAGAAAATTGCAGAAAATTTTCTGCTATCGCACGGGCGAAAGCTTGGGGAAAGTTTACGAAGAGTCATAGTTTAATAAATACGATATATTTTAAGTTTCGATTGTATTCAATATTTTAGGATGACTAATTCTAATTTAATGATTAATTCGTAATTAAACTTCACAGATATTATTACAATATAAAAATTCCGTCATCATTATTACAATTTTATATTTCCGTCCTTGACATCTCATTAATAAGATGCACAATCGCGTTTACAAATAAATACTTGAAAAGACAAATCATTAAAGTAAAAACACTTGCATATGAAATTGTTCCGTAGACCTTTACAAATAAGGGGCATAATCGCATTTGCGAAAACTAACGCAGTTATTGAAATATTGAAGATAGCTACGCATCCGTAATTACTAGATCGTTTTTTTTTTTGTTTTTTTTTTTTTATTTGTTATTAAATACATTCATTCGCCAATAACAAGGTCAGTGAACCACGGGCGAGCGTCGAGCCCCGACGGAGCGAGTCCTAGTAGCCGTATAAAATACTTTGTTTAGTCTTGGAAGTGTTACGGGTCAGTACCTGGTGTACGTACTTGGAAGCAAATACCTGGTGTAAAAACCTGGTTGCGTAATACGTACGTAGGTACCTTCCTTAGTTCGCGCTGTGTTACTGTCGTCTCGATCTCGCTTGCGCATTGACGTGATACTTTTTTGTAATATATAAAAATACAAATTTAAAATACCATTTCATGTTTTAATTCTGTGCATTTCAACCGTATTTAGTATTTTAATGATTACTCAGATAATTTACTTAAAAAATATAGAAACAATCGATTTATCTATAGAATACCGTAGCAAATGGTATACTTAATACCCGTATTACACGGTATTTTGGGTTTTATACATATCAACACTAATGGTGCAATACAGCACTCAAATCTTTAGTGTGGACCTTAGATTGGACCAAAACGAAGATAGGTGACTCTCCTCTAGCGCGTGGACTGCTGAAATCAGGCCCGTCACTTAGTTTCGATAACGTGATTTCGCTCGCACGACAGCGCCGGCTCTTATTTCTGTCATTGTCTATCAGTGACTGTAGGTTTGCGATTGATAAAATTGATGTGTGAGTACCGAGTCCAGGTTTTTTTTTATGGTAGGTAAAATCATCCAATGACAAATCCCGCCTTTGGGCGGAGCGGGAAATAGTGTCAGACTCTTACTGACTAAAAACCTACCCCATTCCTTCGTTGCTATCATGCCGGGGCTGAGCGTTCCACTCAGAAAACGGCCCATGACCCCAGCAGGCTTCGACCCTGCTTGCCTGCAGCTAGCAGGCTGGGCCTCTACGGTTCGCTGACAGCTCCTTGAGAGTCCAGGTCTTCTGATTGCGATGTTGGCGCGTAAGATGTCTTCCCTTTTAATATATCAATAGTGTGGAAATAATAATTATAGAAATCCTATATTTTTTTTATTAATTTGGTTGCTAATGGCTTAACCCCCGTCAAGGCCTAAAACTATTCCAAAGGAAGATATTTCCTCAATGTGCTATTCCAGTGGTGCTATTCTCTAAGAAAACGCAGCGCTGCCGCAACGACGAACATCCAAATAGGATACATTGAATTAACAATCTAATGTATAGGTCCATTAGGTTGACAATCCAATGTATCCTATTTGGGTGTTCGTCGTTGAGGCAGCGCTGCGTTTTCTTAGAGAATAGCACCACAGGACATAGTCTAAATTAGTCTACCCTTCAGTTCTGTGTAGCCGTTTAAGCGTGAAGTAGTAATAAACATACACACATATATATTCAGACTTTCACCATTATAATTTTAGTATGATAGATCTCGCTTGACCACTCTCTCACCTGACGGTAAGCGTTAATGTGATCGACGATGGAGAACGCTTGCCTAGAAGCAATCTATACACCAAGAGTGTATTTGTAGACCTTCAGGTTGTAGCTATGAGGAAACACAGACATAGACTAACTATATAGGATCAATTTTCATGGTTTTTCATGTATAACGTACAAAAAATTGTTTTGGACCAGATAAAAAATCGGTGTACAGACCTATATAGAATTAAAAAGATTTAAATTACATGTGACAAAAAATTTAAATGGGAACCAAAATTAAAATGTACATTGCCTGAGTGGAATCTGCTTCAAAAAACTATTTCCAATACACTTACTCGAAAACCCTCTCGCCTAAAAGCGGTAGGGATAACCTACCGCTTTTAGACACGCAAATTACTGTTTTTCGCACTAGTGCGGAAAAGTGCGCATGCTCGCCGTCAGTACAATTTGATTACTTTTGTCCTACCAGGCTGGGCGCGGCGCAAACCCCATGAGTCGTGAGTAGAGCGTCAATCGTAAGCGTATTGAAAAATGTCGTTTGATACACGTGGAAAGTTACTGCAGCCCTCGGTTCCATAAATTCCTCGCCGCCGGCTCGGGCAAATGCGATCTTGGTTAGACTTTCACCACTTGAGTGAAAATGTACTAGTGTTACCTAATCAGTATAGCTATAATTACGTATAAAAAAATACTTGGTAGTAATACTAACAGTGAAAATCGAATCAAAATTCAGATACCATCGTTGTTTTGTCACCGGTCGAAGTGGTGATGCATGTAGGTATGTAGACCTTAGACGTGTCTACTCCGCTATCGACAATGCGGCAAGCAGGTAAAACGAAAGGGGGCAAGCACAGCAAAGAGGATGGCTTCAGAACGGTGGAGAAAAAGAAGAGGAAGAAGCCTACACTTGTCAGAACCAGTAACGCGCTGGCAGGACCACTGCTGTACGTTTCGAGGCTACATCACACCACGAAGGTTGAGGAGATCGTAGAGTGTTTTTTATTTATTTGATATAAACTAGTGCTTGACTGCGAACCCACCTTATGGTAAGCAGTGATGCAATCGTTGATGGTGAAGTGCACTAGTTTATTAAGAGCCTTGAAGACACCTAAATTATAATCGGATGGGAAGATCGAAGCAGGCAAATAGTTCCAGCGTTATAAATGACGAGGCGAAACGTCTAGTCCGGACCGTAGAGGTTTGAACAACGGAAGGGTTGACTTGCCGTACGTCGGGTGGTCTGATGGTAGAAATGATATGGTGGAATCAAGTCATGCAATTCCCGCGCACACTCTCCTAAATGTATGTACTATCAAAGACACATCTACCTGACCACCGCTAAGTTTATTTTTGTTTGGAGCGAAAGGACGTATCAGACTTTTACTGGCTAAAACTCACTTCTATGTTTCTTCGTTGCCTTGCGTCCTAGGATCCCGGGGATCTCTTTCGAACAACCCTTAAGTACTTATATCCTCTGATATGACGAGAATCTGTTTAAAAGCGAAATACCGTATAGTGAATTTAATATGGCCTTGTACCAAACCTCGTGTAATGTTTAAAAAATAAAAAGATTTACCTCGAAGTTCAGCCATGGCTGTTTGTTTTTTATCAATATTACTCGTGATTTGTATCTGTTCGACAATTCATCGTCAATGACCACTGTTGATTGAAGAACAATAAAGTTCAGTGTTTATTTTAATATTCAATCGGCAATTATTGCTTTTTATGGACATCGATAAATACAAATAGCTCACTGAGTTTCTTGAGAACATGTTTTGGTGTACTACAAAATAAATAGCTAATCCTGATCATCATTTCAGCCGAATGACGTTCAATGCTGGATATTGGCCTTCCCCAAGTCGCACCACAATAACCAGTCCCGTATACCTCGCATTTACTGCGTTTTCTGGTACGTGGGCGACACTCTAGCCCTCCTAGCCAAGTTACGACCGTTTCGTGGCCAACTCGAGGCGTTCGACGCAAGAGAATCGATACTATTGCGTGGAACGCCTCGAGTTAGCCACGCCTCCAATTCTTTTGTTCTGACGTCATCTCAATGCTCAGTCATGTACTTAGAACATAGGAACGTAAGAGAAACGAAACGGTCGTAGTAACATGGCTAGGCCTGCTGAACTTTTCGGTCCCATCGAATATCTGTGCACCCAGCCCACTCCTACTTAAGATTAGCGATTCTTTTGGCTATGGATCGCTTACGGCTATGGAAACCACGTAAGGAAACTCCGAGCATAGCCCTGGGTGACTTTAAGCCTGCTGATAAGGTCCACGGCGACCACGTTTCAGAACGCACAGGGAAAATACCATGTAGCTTCCCGAACGCTGCCCAGTCAAGTCTGATTCAACGATTGACCTCTTTCTCGAAGTTAGACCTATGTAACTGGACTAATCAAGTTATTTAAATTTTATTCTAGGAAAAATGCTGGAAACTATCATGATTTACAATATAGTAACTTCATAATTTAGTATGAATCTTGATTTATTATCATTTTAATTAAAGCTTGACCAAACAAACCTTTTCAAAACATCCAAAGCGCTATGTAACAGTTTTCATGCAATATGAAAACACACGTGACGGAAAATATGGCTAAAACTCTCGTGCGTAACAGAAAAAATCTGGGAATTATCGCAATGTAGGAAAAAGTAACAAAATGAAAAAATAAAACGTGCCGAACACGTGCCTTTTGAACCAGCTTGCCACTAAAGCCACAAAAAATACTAGGGGCGGGCTTCGGCCTCACCTGCGGAGGCTTAAAAACGTGGAAGTGACAACATGGGGAAAGCAACTGCTTTATAGCATCTGCGGAAATCTTTGACTGGCCTGTTGGTCTAGTGGTTAGTGGCCCTGACTGGCCAGATTGTCATTCAAAGGGTGGTTACTGAAAATCAGCATGGTAGATAGCTTGATTTGCCCAGCGTCTCGATATACGCTGAGTATCGGCCCATTCTTCCTTAAATACGACGCACACCTTGTATTATTTTATACTCGTAGATTGTATTATGTGTTAAAATTAAGTTTCTTTTCTTTTTGTTTATGTTTGGTTATTTGTCATGTTATGTTTCTCTGCTGAGGCCGGCGTCGGAGAAATAATAGACAACCTAGACAACAGTGTTGTCTATGGTGATAAGGTGCAAAAATATTATGCCCGATCCACAAAATATTATTAATTTAAATAAAATCCTGTCGAACTATTTAGATAAGAATACCTATTTCCTAATGTTATTATGAAATCACATTAAGACACCGGGTTTGAAAACCACAGTTTTTGAGATAAATAGCGCGTGAGTGGTAGTGAATATGAAAATAATTTGTTTTCTTACTTTTCTACTTTTTTTTAAAGACATGTTCTTTGTGGGATCCAAGGCAGTTAAATCGTTTTTCTTAGATTTTTTTTATATAAATAACATTGGTATGGTACATATTGCCTGGTCTACACTGACCTATCATACCTATTATGTGTGGTTTTCGGGCAAGCCTTTCAACCCTTTTTATCCTTTCCCTTTGTAACCCAATGAGCTGGAAATTCTTTTGTGGAATTCCTCTCACAAGGCTTTCAAAATTGTTATGTTTTATAAAAGTATTTGTTATTTATTTAGGTTCAAAGGTTTTCGTTTAATGCAAAAGATAAATCGTTTATGTCACACTAATGTTATACACCGTTAAATTTTGGTTGTTATAATTCCGCGGAGGGTCGATTCGGTACATGAAACCCTATCCATTTGTAAAGATAAAATTTAAAAATAAAGTATTTTTTTTAAAACTCGAATTAATTTAAGCATGTATGAAATTAATTTCTTTAAGTAAACGTCAGTTGATCGAGGCCAATAAACTGTGGGTAGTTAATACGCAACGACCGACAACTTCCAACCAGGTCATTGACTCGTTTACTTAAAGAAATTAATTTCGTACATGTGTAGGTATATTAATTGGAGTTTTAGAAAAAAGTCTTTATTTTTAATTTTTTCTTTATACATCGATAGTGTTTCATGTACCGAATCGACCCTCCACGGGATTAAAACGACCAAAATTTAACGGTGTATTTTTTATTTGGCTTTTCAACGATGAATACTGCCCCCCTAGCCAAGTTACAATCGAATCGTTTAGCGTGAACGCTTGGAGTTGGCCACGCCCCCAATTCTTTTGTTTTGACCACGTGACTGAGCGTTGAGATTACGTCGTTCATTACTCCTTCATGCTTGAACGGCTGGGCGGATTTCGATGAAACTTGGTATATGGGTAGACCATGTCCTAGAATAGTACATAGGATACTTTTTATCCCGGGGGTATGTTCTATTGGGATAATTTTCAACTATAAAGCGGGCAAATTCGCTGGCAGGCAGCTAGCAAGTAAAGAAAGAAGAAATAACTTATTATTATTATTAATAAAACCTTTATACGGCTAACCAATGATAATATTACCGTGCCAATGGTCTGTTGCACTTCACACCGATTACTTCCAACCAATTTAATACCAGTATCAGTTTAACAAGTCAAGGCCAAGATCATAGCCGATTAAATAAGTTCTGAGATGCTCGGGTGTCAGTTGTCACTATGGGTCGATTGTAACAACACGTCATAATAGGGATGACACCTCTGACATGCGTGACCTTGGTGGCACGGGACAAACTAAATAATGCACGGCAATCATCAAAGATTCAAGATTCAAAGATTCAAAAGCATTTATTTCAAATAAACCATTTACATGCACTTTTGAAAGGTCAAGGAGTCAGTCTGTCAGAAAAAAATGATGCTAATTGCATATTCCAAAGCATAGATCTCTATGGAGAAGAATGTGCAAGAAACTCCATGAGATGACCAGTCTCAACTGACAGCGCCCGTTCACGGACATGACGCGTATATGAGTACCACTCAGCTCAACTATTTTGAAGGGAACCAAATAAATGGAGCTGGACCAGCATAGGCATTAATACTAATATAGTTGGTACATACGCGGCAAATAAGTTGTACCCGTTGCTCTGGTTACGCGCAGCCTCCGCTTCGATTGAGACCCGAAAATCTGTTACTACGTATTGAAGGTCGATCGCCATTTTGATTCAACTTCTATGCAACGTATTTTAAATAAAAGGCGAAAGTTTGTGAGTGTGTGTGTATAATTTGTATTCTATGGTTAAGAAAAATTTAAATTTTTAACGAAGATTCCTCAAGCAATGACTCAAGGAGCTGTCAGCAAACCGTAGAGGCCCAGCTTGCTAGCTGCAGGCAGGCAGGGTCGAAGCCTACTGGGGTCAAGGGCCGCTTTCGAAAAAGAAGGCTCAGCTCTGGTATGATAGGCAACGAAGGAACGGGGAAGGTTTTTAGTTAGTAAGAATCTGACACTATTTCCCGCTCCGTCCAAGGGCGGGATCTGTCATTGGATGGCCTACCATAAAAAAAACCTCAAGCAATAACTTAATAAGAGATTACTTAGCAACAAGTAATTACTTCTTTATAAATACGGGTGTTAGTATATCTAGATAATTTTCAATAGCAGAAATAACTAATAAGTTTTTTTTTTTATTTAAATGTAAAATAACGCAAGAGACTTAAAAAATATGATTGATATTTGACTTACGACTTTCGAGTAGCAATTAAAGAATCAAGTTTATTTATTTAGGTATACTGTTAATTGCCAATTTATATTTACAACAACACGTACAAATAGGATAATTTTCAATAATCACTTATTAGTATGTAGTTAATTAACATAAAAATGGAAAATAATCATGAAAATTAAAGAACAAAAAGACGAAATTAGAAATTAAACAAAAACAATAAACCGTGTAATGAACACATTTGAAAAAAGAACATAGAAGCAATTTAAAGTTTTATTCATTACTCATTATCTTAGAGTGGAAACGAACTCAAGGTGTCGACCTGCAGTGTCGCGGAGTTGAAATGCAGCACTCGTGAAGACACAGCAATTTGAACAGCTACATGTTTTTAATATACGATCCGGGGTCAAAAGTGCAGTTGCACTCTAACAATGCTAAACTGTCTAAAATTTCTTTGTAGTAGAATTCCAGTGTTTGCAACTAGTTTATTCAATATTTTAGATTCTATGCTACAAACAAAGGTAATGATCCATTGACCCTCTTTAACAAAGAAATTTTACATACTTTAGTGTCGGTAGAGTGCAACTGCACTTTTGAGCTCTGACTGTACATAAGTTAATAACATCTTATTCTTATCCATCAAATATAATCAAGTCAAGAATCTTTTACTTGTAACGTCATGACTACTATTTATATAGGGTGACTGGTAATTAGTGAACGATACTTAAACACGTGATTGTAGTCATGATAACAAACAACTTTTACTATGGGGACAAACCTGAAATCGCGAAGAAAATCTGCCAAGTTCAGTACATTTTGGCCAGTTAGGCGAACATAAATGTACTAACCAGCAGATTTTTTACTTACTGACATCTATCACCATATTGGTTTGCTATCCCTGAGGTATAGATATATTTAATATGATATAGTAATATGATGACTGATGATGACAGTCTGTTAGCCACACAATACATACATATATCATTTACATGAATTGATACTGATACATTGAGGGTAATAAACTGAATGGTGTATGGAGATATTGTATTCAGAAATGACATTGTATTAATAGGTACTTTATGACCTGGTTTTTTTCTGAGAATCTGGGTCTTGCTGTTTATTTATTTGTTTATCGTTACATCGGAACGCCTTGCAGCAGTTACTCCAATGGAGCACAATTAGTTCAGAATCTGCCACTTTGTAACATAATGTGTGCAGGTGACTGGTAGTTATCAAAGGAGCGGCATGGTGGTGGGTCATGTACGCTCACTTACGCAGCATCAGGCTAAAGAAAATTGATTTAAATTTAAAAATACGAAAAATTTGGAAATATCATCTTGCTATATAACGTCACAAAAAATATTTAAAGGTAAACATTAGTTTACTATATTCGCTGCAGCTCTCAAAGGTATCGCAAAATAATTTGAGACGCAATTATCAATTCGGTGCTATGATAAAATCCGAAAGATTTTAAATGAAAATTTTAGAAGGCGAAAATTTGTGTATATATTTTTTACTACTTACGATCGAAAGGGAGAACGGATTTCGATGAAACTTGGTAAACGGTTAGACCATATCCTGGGATACATAGTTTTTTTTTTATCCCCGGAGTATATTCCCTCGGCGAAATTGTCTACTCTTCTCTAGTCATAATATATTTCTTTCGTATCTAAATCACATAATGAAGTTACTTGGTCTGCCAAAATGAAAGGCTTAGCCTGATATAGGTAATATTGTTTGTGTGTAAAACTGTAAAAAAATATAGAATTTTTGTTAGTTGATGGAAAACTTTGTCAAGTCATAGTTTTTCAGCTTTGCATGACAAATTTTCTTGTTTCGAATTTTCAATTGGTGTCAAACTTTGTATTATCAACCAAGGTACAATATACGTTTGAACCAAAGTCGAGGTCGTTTTAGAGGGAAGAAATTGCAATGACAATTACAAATACCGTACATATATATTCGAAATAATAAATATGACATCATAAATAAATTATATTATTTAGTAAAAAAAATGCTGTGAGATTTTTTATTTGCCTTGGTGAGCGATACTAGTGGGGGCTGTTTGTTGACTAGCTTAATACAATAGATAAATTAATGAGTTGTGGTAGAGCCAGGTCACTGTACTTTTACACACTTGTGCAAAATATAATAGAAGGTTTTTGACACTCTTTGAGTACATAAGTGTAAAAAAAAATTACGTCTCGTTAGGAAACATAAAGTACGTCTATACGAGTAATTTGAAGTCGAAGAAGAGAGAATATAAGAGAGAAGATATTTTTCACCTTTAGTCGTATTTTATCCATTTATTAGTAACTGTTATATTTGTGTTAGTACGATGTACGATTAGATTATTCCTTGATATCGTTTTCTATGGCATTAGTATTTAAGTTTTTTTATCTACGTTTGTATTGCCAATCAGTTATCTCAACATAATTATTATGAAGTCATTAATATTTTTGAAGATAGGATGAAAAATAATTCGCAGCCATGATGAATGAATTATTTTGATAGGTAGTTAATATAGTGGTCGAAGATTTGTAGGTTAATGTGTTTCATGAAAACTGTTTGCTTTTTTAAAGATTGGAAATCATCCAATGACTTCGTCAGAGCGGGATACACCGTAAGTTCGTAATAAATCTGACAAGATTATAAACTCTCGACATTTTATAAAAAAACGGACATTTTCAAGTAAAATCTGTTTTTTTCAATTTTGATAATATATATGTTACGATGATGTCTACGTGTAAAACTAGCTTACAATGTATGTAGGACTCTTATCAAAAATAAAGAGTTTACAATCTGACGTATTTTTTTTTTTACAAAATTACGGTCACTGAAATAACCCAGGATATAGACACTTACTGAAACGTCAAAATACCACCGATTAAGTGGCAGTCAACCAATAAAGTCGAAATGTCAATTACAAAAAAAAAATAGAAACAATTTAATAAATTCAAAAGATATTTTTTGGACACGTGTGAAAAAAAAAAATCTTATCTAGAAACTGATCTCGAAAGATTAATAAATTACATTTTTCACATTCCGCTCAAATATCTTGATGTGCATAAACACAATCTTTATTATATTTATGATTTTATTTTTTGATATGTAGTGATAACTCGTGATATCACAATGTTATCTCGTTGTTGGTTTAGTACATGTTATGAATATAATTATGGACTTGGAAGAATTCTCTGTTGCTGTGTTTTAATTTCCATAAAAACATTTTTGTAGATTATAAATTCACGTGCTTCAGTCGTATGAAATACGGTCTAGTCTTTAATGTCTAGTATTTAAAGAGTAGTTATTGTAAGCAATTTTATACTTTTTTTTTCCAAACCTTGTAAGTTAAGTAAACGCACACGTCAGCTGATTGAGGTCAATGAACTGTAAGTAGTTAGTACGCAACGACCGACAACTCCCTACAAGGTCATTGACTAGTTTACTTACAGAAATTAATTTCGTAAGTGCGTATATTAATTTGAGTTTTAGAAAAAAAGTACTTTATTTTTTAATTTTATCTTTATAAATCGATAGTGTTTCATGTACCGAATCGACCCTCCACGGGATTAAAACGATCAAAATTTAACGGTGTATATTATGTACTGTTCAAAATAAATTAGTTTTGTTTTTAGAATAAGAATAATTTATTGTCAGAAAAAATATATTCAGATGAGTTGGTTTCCTGGAACTCACACTATTCGATTCCCTGTGACGTGAGATCCACGCTCCTTCCATTTCATATTATCTGCGGCGTGACGTGAGTATCTGTGACGTGAGATCCAGGTTCCTCTCTTTCCATATTATCTGCGCATAATTTAGTGCATGCTGTGCTTTTCTGTAATTGATGAGGTGCTTAGACGTAAGTTACTAATGTAAACATTATTATGTTATAGCGTATTTATTGTTGAAAAGCCAAATAATAAATAAAATAAATAGTCCTGATTTAGAGAAGGCCTGAATCCCAGCAGTGAGGATATTATAAGGCTGGCTTTAAGTACTATTGTTTTGTAATTTTTAACTGTACTTCTACCATGAGCGTACCAGTACCTCTACCATGAGTTTTAAGCAATAGTATTCGTCGCTACTTGATATCGACGCCGTAAATATTTTGTATGGCAAATTTTGGTTCTGCAAGTGACCGCTAGAGGCGCTGCAAAATTTGCCATACAAAATATTTACGGCGTCGATATCGAGTAGCGACGAATACTATCTGGTACGCTCTAGATAAAACTATACTCCATTTGTTTAGGTACATAACTAAATGTAAACAATTTTCACATGTATTTTTATTTAAAAATGTTTGCAATTAGTTAACTACCTAAGCCGATGTTAGGTAGTTAACTAAACTTAAATAATCTTTGTATGTCTTTTATACGATTTTATTTTTAAATAAAAATGCATATCAATATTGTTTATGGAGTATAGTGGCACATTGCCCCTAGCTTTTCCTTTTAAATTACCGTGATAACTTAAAGTATTTAAAGGTACCTTGCTCTAAGAATCCTAATGGCCTAGGCTTTTCTTATATTTGTTAGAAATTCCACAAGTTTGTCTCCCTTGTTCCAGTGGCTTGTACAAATCCAAAATATTTACATAGATTTGGCAAACAATACAGAAATGTTCTGTAGTTTGGAGTTTCCTGCACGTTCTTCTAATTAGAGATCTGCACTTTGGAATATGAAAATAGCAACATCTATTTGTTATAACCGATCGTCCTTGACAATTCATGTAACCGAGATATTTGTAATACATAACTTGTTTGAAAAGAGTGTCCACGGAGTTTCTTCCACATTCTTCTCCATAGAGATCTACGCTTTGGAATGTGCAATTAGCATCAACTTTTCTGACAGACTGACTCCTTGACTTTTTAAAAGTGCCTGTAAACGGTTTGTTTGAAATTAATTCTTTGAGTTTCTCAGACTTCAAACCATTTGTTTACAGTCGTTATCTCTTTCACTACCATAATCATTATCATCCCTGCCCTTGTCCCATTTTACTTAGGGTCAGGGCAACAAGTTTTTTCTTCAAGATACAATATCTTGTTGGAACATCATATTTCTCTCGTAAGACACAGGATCTTCCTAGTTTAGGAGTCAGGGTACAAATTTTGAATTAATAACTATCTGTGTCATTTACATGTACAATGCGGTCCAAATGAGAATAGGATCGATTGCCATGTTGTGACGTCACGCCGAACTGTCAAATTGAAGAAATTGAGTACGGTGAGCAAAAAATAAATTTTCAAAACTTAGTTTATTTACGAATCGTGAACGAAAAAAGTTTTATCAGAATCTAGTTCTTCAATTTTGTTCATCTCTCCGTGACTGTGTTAAGTGTCTGATTAGTGGCAAATGGAAGAAAAAGGCGAATCGAAAGAAAATAGTTTTTTCATAACTAATTATGGCTTAGAACAATATATTTAGCTAATTTATATTACATTATTACTTCACTAGGTGAAGTTTACAATTTAACTAAGACTTCGTTACACAAAGCAAAAAAATATCCTTTATTGATACGCAAATAAGTTTTTTTTGCAAACCGTACTTTTCACTCAACATTTGATAAATCGAGGTTATTGGCTTTCCCATTCTTATTTGGAACGCATAGTATCAAATTTGTATTTAAAAAAAATGTTATTATTATTATAATCAGTCCATCTTTTCTATGGCTGTCTCCGTGTCCATCCATGCAGATCTACAGCATTTGTTTTACAATCTACGTACAAAATTTCATAACTGTATCATAAAGAATCACAAAGTTATAAGCGTGTTATGTTACCTGGTTGTCCGCAAAAATACATGGTCACCGGGCCATCCGGGCAACTGAGGGGTTGTTTTACTCCCGCACCCAGCTGTGCGCTGGCTATTAAAGCCTACCATCACCTGGCTTGACCTGTGTTATAATTAGTGTCAGTGGTGTCCAACTTGTGACCTTTTTTAAATATATGTAAAAAATATAATAGAGAAAAAATGATTGGTGTCGATTCTAAACTATATTCAGGTTTGGCATATACTAAAAACTAATGTCGTATATTCATAATTCTTTTGTAACATGCGTTCATCCCTTTTCATCACATGACCATACCAAGACAAACGAATACATTATGTCTATAATTTGGAATTCATCATCATCATTACAGCCGAAAGACGACCTGGTCCGTCTCACATCCATCGGATTTTCGCGATCCTCATCAGGGAATCGGTCCAACTTATGGGAGGTCTTCCAACGCTGCGTATTCCAACCGACCTTCAGAACCTTTCGACACCAACGACCATCTGTTCTAAGAGTGATGTGCCTTAACCAGTTCCACTTAAGTTTGGGGATCATACGGGCTATGTAGCTAACCTTGGTTCTTCTGCTTTTACTTTACTTAGTCAATAGAGTCAAACATTGTAAAAGTGATACAATGTTAAGGTTAAATAGTAAACGTACGAAGTAATGCAAAACATAATAGAATTATTAGTACTATGCATACCATTAAAATATTTCATGCACATAAAGTTTTTCAAAGACGTAATACAATGACTAGATTGATTGGATTGTTATGATAACACTTGTGTTATGTAGCTTCTGTAAAATGTGATTAAAATGTAGATTTTTATTGATAGTATTTTTGTATCAGCGATGTAAACCAACATTATAAATTTTAATATTATTTTCTACTAAAAAAACTTGCCCTTGTCAAACTTTATTTCGTACAACTAAGGAGTGGAGTTCTCTACCGGAGTCTGTGTTTCTGATAGCTACAACCTTTTTTTTTTGTTTTTTTTTTTAGGGGAAACCTTCAATAGGCGCCGGGATTTTGGGGAAGTTCGAGGTTGTGTGGGATTTTTACCTCACTAAAACCACCCCGGTGATCACCATCAGCACATTGAAGGGGTCCCGTTACCTCTTAAAAGACCATTCTGGAACTCCCTCTGTGCAACGCCTGTTGTGCTGTAGCTCATCCCGGAAACTGTACAACGGTGTCCCATGAGCCTCTTTGTGTACGGCAGCACATAATCACTGTGCCACCGTCTTTCTTGGAATCGATGAGCGGGCAGAGCCCCCAATTTGAGCGCCAATGGTTCCATGATATCGATCGCTTATTATCACATCGCTTACTATCAGGTGAGATAGTGTTCAAAGGCAATTTTATCAATAATAATTATGTCAATTTGACCAGATCCTTTTGGCTTATGGTTTAGAATAAATACACCGCAAACAAATCGACCTCTAATTAGAGGTAATAAGACCATTAATAATGTATGTATGTGATCGTGATTATGGAGATGTTATCTATGTACTAAAAGCTTATTTCAGCATTGTACGGATATATCCGTATGTTGTTTTATGCAGGACACCAGTTACGGGTATAGACGTAGGAATTCTATGAGAGACGAGGAAGGGTGGGTGTGCTGAATCTACGTAATTAAACGTATACAGGCATCCAGGGTCTGTTTTTTTTTCGCTGATACTTTATACGGTATACGAGTATAAGTAAAGATAATGTGTGATGGCAACCGACTTTGCCCCTGTAGCCAATTTCAGCATTCAATGGGTTAATGTTATATTTATATTTTTTGGCTAGTAACCACCTAAATAATTAACTCCGATGAATAGTCTTCTGACGCGACGTGTCATATTCAAGTAGCACATGCCAAAATTCTCTTAGGTATGTCAATCTTCGGTCATTGACTTGTGTTAGAGGGGTTTTCTTTATAATATTCTCAATTCATTCATCTATGCATTTACTATTTGACTAGCGTGTTGGTGTAGTGGTTAGTGTTCTTAACTGCTATGTCGAAGGTCGTTGATTCGATTCCCATCCAAGACAAATGTTTGTGTGATGAGCACGATAATTTGTTCTGTGTAATTTATCTATATGTAAATGTATATATGAGTTGTTTAGTACTCATAGCACAAGTTCTGCTTAATTTGGGACCAGATGGTGTTGTGTACAAGTTGTGGGATATTAAATATTAGAGTTTTATGGTAGTATCATTGACAGCTTGTAAAAGAAGGTTTAACCCTTCGAGGCCACATTATTTTTTTAATCATAAGGAAGAAACACTTTGCTAAAATTAAAACTTACAAGGAATTGATAAATCCTGACCTCGAGAATAATATTGTTTTGCACTTTTTTTCCTTCGGTAATACCAGTTTTTTCGCTGTTTATAACACTGTGTACGTAGATAGGTATTTAATTCTCATTACGTGGTAGCAAATGTCTGTGTTTGATTTACACAGTGTCTTAATCGAGTTTACTCAGATTGCATAATATAAATCATGAAAAACTATGTAACCTAACATTTGTGTTCTAGTTTGAACTTAACGCTGTTACAAAAAATATGTTTACTATTAAAATATTTGTTTTCAATTATTGCTCCATAAAACATCACCGTGAAAAATTTTCATGATTAGTAACATTTCTATGTTTCAATTCGACACGTGGAACGTCAGTTTCAGCAACAAAAAATAAATTTGTATCAAGGCTTACAGTTTTAAAATTGATAAGTCACGACCACATAATGGCAATTGCACGCGATGTTATAAGAGAAGCACTCACCATGATTGTTAGCACGCGTTCGAACCACGTTATCTTAGAAACCGAAGCACGCGCGAGACGTGCGGCCCTCGCGACGGCTGAAGCGCAACTACAAGACGGAGGCGTGCATTCTACGGACAAAATATATGCGCTCGCGCAATTTCATTGATAATGATTATGACGAAATGATAACGCTGCAGATCGTATAATTGGCGCTACTCAATCGACTGCCGTCTTGAGAGTAGAAACTTAACAAGGAATTTATTGAGTATGATGTATTGCTCGTGATTTTTTCTTAAAGATAAAGTTGAAAGTCTTGATAGAGTTTGTGTAGAAGAAGTACATGCAAAAAAAACTGCATACGCAAGAATGCAAAAGAAAAAGGAAGAATGTTGTGACCAGCGATTTTCCGAGCACCAACATCTTCAAAGAAATGCATATTGTGATCAGCACAACATCACCAACCTTTTAACACTAAAATTAAACCTCAAGGTTGTATATAAGGAAAAGATATTTAAAACTCTAATTACAGTAAAAGTGAACAGAAACAAAAATATCGGGTAGGATTTTAATGAAAATTTATTATAATAACAAGGAGAGGTATCAGTAACAACGATAGACGTAGAAATAACACTTCTGTTAAATTCTATTGATTTTTTCTGCTGTTTCGAGAGAGTTATATTTATGTCACCGTATTATTGCAAATTCTGTACGGTCTGTCTTATTGTAGTCTCGATATTTTCTGAGTATATAGTTTTTTTTTTTTTTTTTTTTTCGGTAGGTATAATCATCCAATGACGAATCCCGCCCTTGGGTGGAGCGGGAAGTAGTGTCAGACTCTTAATGACTAAAAACCTACCCCGTTCCATTCTTCGCCTTGGTCCCAGGGCCCCGGGTGCCATTTTCACATACCCTTTGACCCCAGTAGGCTTCGGCCCTGTCGGGCCCCTACAGTTTGCTGACAACTCTTTGAGGCGCGCGGGCACAGTGCGCGCCGTAAACGACTTGAGCTCGGACCGGTCTGTTACCGGACGGACGGACAGCGAGCTATCCATTGCCCGCCGTCCGCGAGCCCGCGCCTACGGTGGCCGGAAATCGGGACTGAGTATATAGTGCGAATGGTAATTTGTGAACGATACTTAAACACGTGTAGTCATAAAAGCGAACAACTTTTACTACCTATAAGACCAAACCTGAAATCGCGAAAAAAATCTGCTGGTCAGTATGTTTATTTTCGCCTAACTGGTCAAAATGTATTGAACTTGGCTGATTTTTTCGCGATTTCAGGTTTGGTCCCAGAGTAAAAGTTGTTTGTTATTATGACTACAATCACGTGTTTATGTATCGTTCACTAATTACCAATCACCCTATGTAATTTCATATCCTCATTAAAATTTGAACTTCATAATCTATCAGTCTTCAAGGGAATAAAGAGTTATGAGATTTATTATAATCTAACGGACTTTAAAATTTCTAGTGGCATATTATTTTATTTTATCTTTCTCCGTATTCTTATATTTGTTATGGGAACTTGCCTGGCGTATTGCGCAAGAAGTATATAAATACAGGTTAACGTGTAACCTAGCTAGGACGCACTCTTGCAATCTTCTTTAACTTTGTACATTGGCCATATCTATTGTAACTGTTATAGACTGTATTTCACTGTGTGTAATAAATACATTTTTTTTTTTACGTGTCTTCTTAACATGTTGTTTATATTTTGATATACATATTAAAAAAAAATACTTATATATTATTATTTTGTTTATTTATTTATATATACATTGTTGTTCATAGAGTTGTGGTTCATATTAATTAATGAATTAAGTTTTCATTAATATGAACCACTATTAACCACCTGTATTTTCTATATTTGTCTTCTTAAAAAAGTTGTTTACATTTTTAAATATTTCTTAAAAATATATAAATTAAATAAATATTATTATTGTTTTGTTCATAGAGAAAGTGGTTCATATTAATGAATTATTAATAAATAATAAGTAACTTCGGAGAAATGGTAATGAATGAACCGTTCTTGACTTTAAAGGGACCGGTAACAATGCAATATTCAATTTTTACCTGTCCATTCATAAACCTAAGAATTTAGTGACAATAGCAAAATTAGGATGAAGAATAATAGCATAACTTGGGCTGCAGACGGAGGGGCTGCACGATTGTTCGTTAGTGCTCGATTACGGAGACGCGGCGCGTTGCGGTGCGCTGGGCGGTCCGTCGTACATTGCAATGTGTTTGTGCGCGACAAATAAATGATTTATAAAAATAAATGCCAATAACAGTATTGTTAACAGCAATAACAACTGCTATTGAAATTTATTTTTTCAAATCATTTATTTTTTTACGAGTGAACAAGCGCTAAAGTTTGAAGAGCCTAACTTCAGGCGCGCCAAGATCCGTCGATCGTACTGTACAACGAAACGCCCAACGCGCTGCGCAACGCGCTGCCTCTCCGTAAACACGGCCTAGAGCTACCGCAGCGTTGGAACACAAAGGACAACTGAAGGAGCACAGGTGAGTTTTAGGCAGTAAAAGTCTGACACTCACTCTCCACCCAGGGTGGTTTCATTTAATGATTACCCACCTCTGAAAATAAGAGCTGTAGACAGAGTGAAATTTTATCAGCTATACCTATTGTAGCTTATATTTTGCCAATAAAAATAAGGTGTTTTATTATTATTAGCAAAATATCAGAATATGTAAATAAGTTTGACCACAACCGTTGTCATTGGTAAAATGTCATTTATCCCAAATGTCACTTGTCCCTTTGGGATATTTTTGAACAGGAGTTATTCAAAAAAGCCTAATTTTGTAATGGCCTTTAAACCAATCAGTACAAATCGAACGATTCATTTTTATTAATTTTTGTTAAAAAACAATAGATAAAATAATAAAGAAAAGCCTACTATCTACAAATTTAAATAGTAATACTAATTATTTCGTAATAATTAAGATCAGTGATCGGGGTAAGGGATTCCCAAGTGAGAACACTCTCAGACCATTATCTCAAAAAAAAAGACCATTATCTTGGGGTTACGACCTTGTAGTGTAAGAGAGCACCAATCAATATTATCTATTTTAAATTTGAGTAATTTGGGGTTAAGGGTGACCTCTTAGCTGCCTGCTGACTTATTTCAATTTCTGTTTTTTATTCAATTAGTATTTTCTTTCATTATTTATCTACATTGTGCTCAGATAATAGAAGCGACATGAAATATGTAACCAAGAATTATGTAACTAATAATATGATTTAAAAGAGTGTCCATGGAGTTTCTTGCACTTTCTTCATCTACGCTTAGGAACGTGCAATTTAGCTTCACTTTTTTGGACTGACCGATATTTTAACAATTCAAAAGTGCCTGTAATTGGTCTATTTGAAATAAACTATTCTGATTTCGGATTTTGATTTCTGATTTATTGAAATGTGGATATCTGTTAGGTAATTATAGATTCACACTTATTTTTTTATGGCGAAATTTTGTGTATTTTTTTTTTCATTGGGTAAAAATCATCCAATGACAGCTTCTGCCCTTGGGAGGAGCAGGAGATAGTGTCAGACTCTTACTGACTAAAAAACCGACCCCGTTCCTACGTCGCCTTTCATACCAGATCCGAGCCTTCCTTTCAGAAGCGAACCCTTAGTCCCACTCAGCTTCGACCCTTCTGTAGGGTCCCTACGGTTTGCTGACATCTCCTTCAGGCGCGCGGGAGCAGTGCGAGGTGTCGACGACTTGGGCTAGGTCCGAACGGTTACTGGATGATCGGACAACGAGATCGGATATCCAGTGCTCGCAGTCTGCAAGCCCGCGCTTACGGTGGACGGAAATCGGGATCGAAATCCCGGCGGCAGGCGTCTGAGGCGTGAGCGCCGTTGCGGTCGGCCTCCTCTAGGGTTTCTAACATTTTTTCGACGATATATAGTATTTTTCAAACTCGGACTCCTCAGCCCAGGCCTCTACCGACCGACCCCGCCCGTTCGTGTACCGGGAACCCCAAGCCTCGTTCCAGGCATTGAAGTCCCCGCAAACGACCACGGGGAGGTCCCTAAACCCAACGACGACGTTTTTCAGCTCCATCAGGGAGATGTGGAGATCGCCGAGAGATCTGTTCGGGGACAGGTAGACGCCTACCACTGCAATGTCCCCGAACCGTGCTGCCACGCAACCCCGGCCCCTCGTGACGCGCTCGAGGGGCGGGGTACCGGCGGCGGTCGACGAGATTAAGGTCACCGAGCCGTCTAGGTCCTGAACCCAGTCTCCACTGGGCAGGACGTAATACGGCTCGGAGACTACGGCGATGTTGATCGACCAATGCGCCATGCTCTGGAGCAACAGATCCTGAGCAGGGGCGCAGTGGTTGATGTTCGCCTGGAGGAGACGTAATGGGGCCGTTATTGACAGTCCATTACAGTCTCCTCCGGAGCCCTCCTTGAGGGCACTGCCGCGGCGGTTGAGGCACTGCCGCGGCGGTTGAGATTGAGATTATTTCAAATATAGTACACTTCAAAAAAACATAGTATTTTATGGAAAAAACAAAAAATATTATTTGTTATTCAAGTATTTTTTTAAACTATATTTGTTTGCACTTCATACATTTTTTAACTATTTAAATTCTTAAATAAAAGTTTTATGCTTTATGACAACCTTAAAACCTAAAATTAATATAAATCAAAAACTATTTTTGTTAAAGGTTTATATTTTTTAGTCTTTTTTTATTTTTCTTTTTGACTAGCTATCGGTGATAGCGACCCACTTTAGCTACCGCTACTATTTTCTCCAACTAATTTATTTTCTGTCTCGCAAATCTGACCCTAACTTACGATTTCCAACATGTTTATTTACGAGATTACGTCACAGCAATATTTGAAAGTAAAATAAAATAACAAGGCTAGTTTTTAAAAGGGTCTGGCAAAATAAAAATCTTAAATAAAGTAGTTATTATGTTTTGTTTTTTTATAAAAATAAAACCGCTGTTACTGGCCCGCGAAGTCGACATAGACCCGGGTGGAGAATAAAAAATACTCTGTGACTACAACCGGCTCTTAGTGCTCGATTACGGAGACGCGGTGGGTTGCTCGGCGCGTCGGGCGGTCCGTCGTACATTGCCATTATCTTTGTGTTTGTGCGAGCAATGACGCGGCCCGCTGCTGCAATGTACGACGAAACGCCCATCGCGTCGCGCAACGCGCCGCGTCTCCGTAAACACGGCCTTAGATCTAGTAGTAACGCTGTTGGTTTAGGAGGAGTTAGCGCAAACAGATGCTGAAAGCAGCTTTGTTTTATACTACGCAAAGATTACTTTCCTAATTTCATTTCAACAATTTTACTAATTTTTATCATCATCTGTTTCATTACGTATATCGTAAAATATATCACGACATTCGAGTGCCATTTCGAATTTAGGCCAAGGTCTTCAAAGTTTGCAAATAGCTGGACCGATAACGTCAATCGTGTTTAAAATGGTCAGTTGCCCTAAATGCGACCTAATGATGAGAAACAAATAGATTTTGTATCCGATTTTCTAATGAAACTTTACGAGTTATTTTTATGTCTTGTTTTTAGAAACAAGTATTTAAGCGCGTCCAATATAAAACCTCTATGAGAGTGTGTGTACAATCGACGGTAATTGTGTGAGGCACAAATAAAAAAAAAAAAACTTATTTTTCTCCTGTCTTTATTTCTATCTTCCTTTCTATTTTAGTGAGACTTCCTCGTTACTGCAGTGTGTCGGAGATGTTTGCGCAGGCTCGTAGTGACAGATTTCACGCGATTGTTTGCAAAAAGTATGTAGCTGCTCAGGAGAGTGAGAGACAGTCCCCACGGTATCCTGGATACTGAAGCAGAGAGCTATAGCTCTCTAATGGTAAAAATTCTTGTGTAAAGGGTAATTAAATCCATGAGCCTAACCTTATGGGCTCAGCAGGGCCGATGCCCGCTAAGGTCATAGGGAATTTGAATAGGCCACTTTGGTTCAACTTGTAAGCCGGGTATTGTTTCGGGAACAGGATCCAAGTCCAAGCTACCGGTGGTTAGCGTTCAAAAGAGAGAAACCTCTTCACAATAGCCATGTTCGGGGCTTCAAAAGTCATCATCATATAACTTCTCTCGGTCTTTACCTATGAAATTACTGTTTATTAAAACGAGTTGCTTTGAAGTTGTTATCTTTGGATTGTCTTGAAATTATAAGTTCAAATAAACTTTATATTAAAGGTAGTTTATTCTTTTTTTGAAATTAAGCATTTATTGGTTTGTGTTTTGTATTTTGTGTAATATCGCTGTATTTATAACCATTTTTGTAATATGAGTTCTACCGTGGAAACAATGTGTCTCAAGCGGTATGCAATATTGATGGTGTATACGAACTTAAAACTATTTGAACACATAATTCAAATTCCGGCAATACATAAAGAAATTAATTTCGTACATGTTTAAATTAATTAACTTAAAAAAGTACTTTATTTTTTAATTTTATCTTTACAAATCGATAGTGTTTCATGTACCGAATTGACTCTCCACGGGATTAAAACGATCGAAATTTAACGTTATAAAATACATAGTTTTACATATACTTCCGTGCTGATTTCGGCTTTTTTTTTAAATGGCAAATCTGGGAAATCATCTAATAAATGAATATTTCACTCTAATGCGGAGTGAAAAACTTGTGGTGCCCAACTTTTATCAACCGAAACCACACGTATGTTCTTTCAATTGCCCTTTGCATTCCCTAGAGTGCATGGGTCGACTTTTGGAAAAGGTACCCATGGTCCTAACCACGGCTACCTTTTTTTTAAAAGTCGATCCATGGTCCTAGTAGGCTTATCGGTCTTACTGGGCATTACGATTTTGCTGAAAACTTTTAGAGGTGAGCATGAAACACTACGAGCCGTCGACGACTCGAGCTCCATACGGATGGCTGGACGGCGAGCTACTCATTGCTCGTAGTTCACCAGCGTACGCCTGCGGTGGCTGGTAGTTGGGTCGTGGGTGTGACTGGGGCGTGAGGATGTCCATTCAGGGCTGTAGCTAGAGTCAAATTTGAGGTAGGGCAGCATTGGTTGTAAATAATGCGGAAGTAAAAAAAATATTATAATATGAAAACTGTGGTATGTTCGGAAAAGCTTAGTTTAGTCAAACTATGAACAAACCATTTAATTATAATAATTTATCTTAGTTTTTGGTAGTTTTAGGTAGGGCATTGTGATTTCAAGGTAGGGCATTAAGCTACGTGTGTCCATTCCCTCACGCGTGCAGCTGTCTGCTTCAATAGCATTACTGCGTCGCAGAAGAAGGCTACCGCCACCCATCCCCCTCGCCTGTACTAGGGCGCGGTGCGAGAGATAACTACTGCTGATCACCCACACTAGGACATGGCGGCGGTGTTCCCATCACCATGTTGACGAATTCATCCGCGGTGATATTCTGAAAATAAGGAACATACTCGTAGGTGTGGTTTTAGTTACTGAAAGTCTAACACACTCTTTCACTCCACCCTAGAGCGGGAGAATTAATTAGATCATTTCCCACCTTAAGGGTGTTTTTAACATCGTGCGGATTTCATCACGCATGCGGATTTGCTCCGCATGCGTAACCTCCGCAAATGTCCGTTTCATACAAATATTTATTGTAATGCGAGTAACACACACGGGACGCGTTTTTTTGACTTTTGTAATTTTCTGCATGCGGATAAAACCCCATGATATTAAAAACACACTAAAAAGCCCTTTGGTCATATTTAGGTTAAAATTTTGACGCTACTCCTAAAAAAAATATTCAGGGGTATCATTTATTCAATAGTCGTCGTATAAATTTGCTCAAACTGTCAATAAGCTTTCAAGATAAATCCTCCTTTATTCTGCCTTGGTCAAATTATAATTATGAGAAGTAATTTTATTGAGGAAAATTACTACAATAAAGATGAAGCAGATCAGTTGGTGACAATTGTTTTTTTTTACAAGCTTTCTATTAGCTTGCACTGTATGTAACTATGTATGTTCGGCTCAAATCTTGCAACTCAATTTTGAAGCAGATATCTTCAACCGATTGAGCTGAAATTTTACATGCATGTGTAAATCGGGTGACAATGCAACATTATGATGACATGGAGCTGAACTGACGATGGAGCTGGAAGGTAGCTATAGGAACTTAGCAATAAAACAATACAACCCCATCGAGTTTGGGCTCGCTCGATTAGTATTGACGAGTACTTTGATTCTGTATGATAGCCAGGGTCTGATGATGGAGCCGGAAGGTGGTCATAGGAACTCCGCAGTTAAACGATACAACCCCATCGAATTTGGGCTCGTTTGATTCGTATTGACGAGTACTTTCATCCTATATGGTAACCAAGGTCTTATGATTGAGGTGGAAGGTGGTCACAGGAACTCCGCACTTAAACGACAAAACCCATCGAATTTGGGCTCGTTTAGTTTGTATTGACGAGTACTTTCATCCTATATGGTAGCCAGGGTCTGATGATGGAGCCGGAAGGTGTTCATAGGAACTCCGCAGTTAAACGATACGACCCCATCGAGTTTGAGCTCGTTTGATTAGTATTGACGAGTAGTTTGATCATGTATGGTAGCCAGGGTCTGATGATGTAGTCGAAAGGTGATCATAGGAACTCCGCAGTTAAACGATACAACCCCATCGAATTTGGGCTCCTTTGATTCGTATTGACGAGTACTTGGATCCTATATGGTAACCAGGGTATGATGATGGAGCTGGAAGGTTGCCATAGGAACTACGCAATTCAAAAAAGATATAACCCCATCGACTTTAGGCTCATTTGATTTGTAATGACGAGTACTTTGATCATGTATGGTAACCAGGGTCTGATGATGGAGCTGGAAGGTTGCCATAAGAACTCCGCAATTAAACGATATAACCCCATCGACTTTAGGCTCATTTGATTTTTAATGACGAGTACTTGAATCTTATATTGTAACCAGGGTATGATGATGGAGTTGGATCGTGGTCATTGGAACTCCGCAGTTAAACGACACAACCCCATCGAATTTGAGTTCGTTTGATTTGTAATGACGAGTGCTTGGATCCTATATGGTAACCAGGTTCTGATGATGGAGCTGGAAGGTTACCATAGGAACTTAAGTTACTAACCGAACACGGCAAGTTCGCGAAGTACCTATACAAGATTCGTGCGGAGACGACGCCCGGGTGTCGCCACTATGCGGAGCGCCCGGAAGACACGGTGGACCACACAGTCGAGGTGTGGCCCGCTTGGGAAGAGCATCGTCGTGTACTTGTGGGGGCGATTGGTGGCGGCGATCTCTCGCGCCGGGGCTTGGTTCAGGCCATGCTCCGGAGCGAGGAGGAGTGGCAGGTGGTCGCCTCCTTCTGCGAAGCAGTAATGCTAGCAAAAGAGGAGGCCGACCACATTAGGCAACGGCGCGCCCCGCCGCCACCACCTGGATACCGATCCCGATTTCCGGCCACAGTAGGCTCGGGCTCGCAGACGGCGAGCAATGGGTAGCTCGCTGTCCATCCGTCCGGTAACGGCGCAAGTCGTTTACGGCGTGCACTGTTCCCACGTGCCTCAAGGAGTTGTCAGCAAACTGTAGGGGCTCAGCAGGGCCGAAGCCTACTGGGGCCAAAAGTTATGTGAAAATGTCACCCAGGGCCCTGGGACGAAGACAATGCATGGAACAGGGTAGATTTTTAGTCAGTAAGAGTCTAACACTATTTTCCGCCCCACCCAAGGACGGGATTTCTCATTGGATGATTTTACCTACTATAAAAAAAAACCATAGAAACTTCGTAAGAAATCGACACAATCCCATCGAGTTCGGGCTCTTTTGATTTGTATTGATGAGTACTTGGATCCTATATGGTAACCAGGGTCTGATGATGGAGCTGGAAGGTGGCTACAAGAACTCCGCAATTAAACGACACAGCCCTCTTGTCTTTGATCTCGTTAGATTTGTAATGACGAGTACTTTGATCAATATGGCAGTCGGGATCTGATGATGGAGCTGGAAGGTGGCCATAGGAGTTCCGCAATAAAACGACACAATCCTATCGAGATTCGGATCGAATAAAATAAGTTCTAACCGGTCATAAGCGACTTGGACTCGCGCACGGAGGGTTCCGTACAAATTTACATAAGTAAATAGCTAGTTAGTTTTAATACACTCCTACAAAATACCAATTGAAAGGGCTTACAGAGAGTAACTTGAAAAATAAAGTGACAAAACTCTAAATCCAATATTCTCCTTTTTCTCAGTCATACTCTTGATGGAGTGGTAGTGGTCTTCTAGTAGGTTGGTTGCGGCTTTTGCGAGACTTCTCTATCCCTCTCTATTCATGGCATTTCGTGTACATTCAATGAGGGAACACTCTGAAGATGATTTAGTGAGGTCTGTCCATCTGGTAGGCGATTGGCCGCGAGAACGTAGGCCATCTACTCTTTCCTGTACCACTAAACGTTCCAAAGAGCTTTCATTGCGTATGATATATCCAAACAGTTTAAAAATTCGCTGTCGCACAATCGACGAAAGTTTTTGTTTTGATGCAAAGCTCTTTAAGAATGGAACCGTTATTGCGTTGAGCAGTCTGTTTTATCCACAGTAAATGCCTTTAGCGTCACATTTCAAGAGCGTCAATCGTTTTACGGTGCTTGAATCTTCTCAGCATTTCCTAGGATTTGTGATTGTGGATCCCAGGTAGATAAACTCTGGACAACTTCGCAATTGGCTTTTTCATGTAAGTTAGGTTGATTGTTAGTCTTACGAGCCACCACCATCATTTTGGTTTCATAAATCCAACCTGGTAGACTTCTCACGTGGTCGCCTCCTTCTGCGAAGCAGTAATGCTAGCCAAGGAGGAGGCCCGAACCAAGCCGAAGGGCGGGGGATGTCATTGGATGATTTTACCCAACATAAAAAAAAACCTGGCAGACTTCTAAAGATAGCAGACTAAGTTTCTGCTTTCCTATGATATGGGTAGCAAATTTGAGGATTTGCTGAGAATACAAATGTGATTTAAATAAGGTATAACTAAAAAGTAAAAAATAAATTACAAATAAAAAAACTTTTTTAAAAACAAGCTTTCAATTAAATGGGCTAAAAAGAAGAAAATAAACTTTTCCTTTAAAACTTTTACTATCACTTTATAACGGCATTACACAATTTATATGATATAAAAGCTTGTCGCGAGATTTAACTGTGTACATACACAGTTAAATAACTTTATTAATTAAATAAGTTAAATAACTAATTCATCTATTCATTTTAATATTTTCAAAATCTCGCGACAAGCTTTTGTATCATATAAATTGTGTAATGCCGTTATAAAGTGATAGTAAAAGTTTTAAAGGAAAAGTTTATTTTCTTCTTTTTAGCCCATTTAATTGAAAGCTTGTTTTTAAAAAAGTTTTTTTATTTGTAATTTATTTGTACCTTATCTCATATATTTGACCTTTTTAGTCAAGTCAAATTGACTTGAAAACATTTGCGCACGGGGAGTTATTTTAAACTGATTGCTTCTAGAATATTCTTGTACTCTTGAGGATAAAGTTTCACTGTGAAAAGGTTTAAGTTGCATCAGTATTAGTTCAGCTTTGTTTTGTAAGGTCGTGTTTACGGAGACACGGCGCGTTGCGCGGCGCGTTGGGCGTTTTGTCGTACATTGCAGCAGCGGGCCGCGTCATCACTCGCGCAAACACAAACATATGGCAATGTACGACGGACCGCCAGACGCGCCGCGCAACGCGCCGCGCAACACGCCGCGCAATGCGTCGCGCAACACGCCGCGCAACGCGCCGCGTTTCCGTAATCGAACAGTAAAGGTAGACCCATTTATTTTTTGTGGACATTCTTGCTCGGCGGTCAATGTGTATGTGATATGTGTACTAATATGTATACATCGTGTATCTGACGGTGTGTGGTGGAATTTTTCGTCGGCATTTTCTTAATTTAAAAAAAGCTGTGCTTTTTTAAATTTTAATTATAGGTATAAAATCGTTATTATAACCAACCTCGATGACATTTTCAGTAAAAAAAAAACAAAAACACTTTTTTGTTTTTATCTACTAAAAATTAATTAATTAAAAAATTATAGGGGTTGATTAAATCGTAATTCTAATCAAACCCGACATCATTTTTAACTTTAGAAGTAATTCATTCTCATCCCCCAAGTCATCTAAAATAAGCAAAGCAAAGACCCCCCACTCCCCTGTAGTTCTTACGTAATACTTGAATGACCCCATAGCTGTAATTCTGCTTCCATAACCCAAATGGTTCAGTATAACTTACTTGATATAAATACTTGTCATACTGAGTTCAAACTACTGAGCAGATCCGAACGGTCTGTTGATGAAAATGAAGCCTCATTGTCTGCCGAGGAGGAAGGGATCGCGCGCATTCTATGGCTGCGATGAATCTTAAGTTACGCTAGGGTTGCCAGCATTGTATAATATAATATAATATTCAACAACTATCACACAACGCCTAGGCGGCCAAGCTAAGCAGAGCATGTGTTATGAGTACTAGACAACTGATAAACATACTTATATGTATATTTCTAAATACATACATAAATTACAAATCTGAATAAATATCATTTTTTTTTATTCATATCTGAATTTTAAGTGACTGTGCTGTTGGTGTGCTTATTATAAATCAATAAATATTAATATATATATAAATCAATAAATATTAATATATATATATATATATATATTAAATTACATTTTACGAGAATATTTTGTATGCCCACAAAAATAAAAACATGTTTAAGAAATACAGTGATATTCATAATTTTAATACTAGGAATAAACATAAATTTGTAGTTCCTGCTACCAGGCTCAAAAAATAGGGGGCTCATTTAGATGCCAATGTATACACTTCTATAATAAACTTCCTAGTCATATTCAACAACTAAGCCTAAATAAATTCAAATCATTTGTAAAGCGAAAACTTTGCGAAAAGGCTTTTTACACTGTAAAGGACTACGTTGAGGATGAAAAGGCTTGGGATTGACCTGCTCCAGTACGCTCTGCAATTCTTTTGTTTTTTTCTTTTGTGAAATTATTTTCATTTTTATTATTATTATATTTTTTTTTTTTATCGTTTAATATTTATGTTCATCTTTTACAATTTGACATTGTAGATTATTTTAATTTTACAATTAGATGTATATATATATAAATGTATTGTTTTAAATAATGTTTGACATAAATACTTTGCTAAGTATTACATTTTGTAAACTATATTTTTTTTTTCTTCTTTTAATATTGTGAACGTGAGGACAATGTGGATTAGTTTTTATTATTATTATTTTTTCTCTTCTCTTCTCTCTTTTCAGTAATTTTTAGCATAATTATGTCTGGCAATTTGAGTATTTTCTGCGGCCTACCCAAATGTCCTTTCCTTGGTATTGTTCGTCAAATCGTTGAGCTCCTTAGTGTCCTGAGTTGAGCTTTGCGAATACTGACAAATGCTTGCACTGACTGGACAGGTCCACTCAAATCTGTATGGTTCTTTCTTCAAAAGGCCATTTCAGACAAATCGGCATGGTCCTCATGTGATTTGACCAATACATATTTACTGTATGGACTTTAAAAGAGACTTTGACCCCTGAGTTTGTTTCGGTGTTTCTTCTCAGGGTAGTCAGCTAGGAAACACCGGCCTCATCTAGTGATAAAAATGACAAAAAAAAATTTTGACGTGTAAAAGTGTTTTTAAAAACCTACTTACAAAATAAATATCATTTATCATTTATCATTTATCACTCAGAAACAGAACAAATGATTGTGCTCATCACACAAACATTTGTCCTAGGTGGGAATCAAAACCACGACCTCCATCATAGCAGTCACGCGAACCACTAGCCCAACAGGCCAGTCATTTTGCCAGTTGCTAGACTTTGATTAATGGATTTTTTGTATTTATTTAATTTAAATTTGATTGATTTTGGGCTATGATGGAGCCTGAGATAAGTGAGTTTATTTGAAGACTAGTTGAAAATAAAATTGGACTGCCCTGAAGAGGCCATAATATTTACGGGCGTAATTTTTAAGGTTCTGTACCTCAAAAAGGAAAAAAAGGAACACGTCTATCTGTCTGTCAGTACCCTATATCTCGGGAACGCGTTGAGGTATCCAAATGAAATTAAAACCATATAGTTAAGTTAGTTAAGTTTGCGATCCTTTGAAGCTGTGAAAAAATCAAACTCCTGAGTTAGCGAAAAAAAGATACTGCTGTTTATGTCGCCAACAAAACATTATATTACCACACTCTCAAGGGAATCAAAATTCGTAGGGGTAGACACTTACAGAAATTAATTTCGTGCATGCATAAATTAATTCGAGTTTAAAAAAAGTACTTTATATCTTTATAAATCGATAAGTGTTTCATGTACCGAATCGACCCTCCACGGGATTAAAACGATCAAAATTTAACGGTGTATACGTTGCATATTTCATGATTCACGATTTTGACCACGGTGGCTAATTTCTGGGAGACAATGAGCTGTGATCATGTGATCTATGTAATACGGCTAATATATTTTGGTGTCGTGTTTCCTAAATTTGTAAAAAAATACTATTTATCTTTTTTTTTTTAAACGTTGCCTCACTTTAGGAATTACTCCAATGACATATACATGGAAATTAACATACACAAGAAACCCAGACCCGGAACACCTATCTGTCGGCCAATAAATATTTGTTCTGAGGGGAATCGAATCCACGCATAATCCACGGCACGCAACGCAGCAGTCAATAGCTCAATAACTGCGCCAGCCGTCCAGTCTTAGGCCGTGTTTAAGGATACGCGGCGCGTTGTGCGGCTCGTTGCGCGGCGAGTTGGGCATTCGTTGTACATTGCAGCAGCGGGCCGCATCACCGCCCGCGCAAACAAAAAATATAGCATTGTACGACGGACCGCCAAACGCGCCGTGTCTTCGTAATCGAGCACTTAGGAAATTGAAGGCTGAAAGAATAATAATAAATGACAGTTTGTATCAAACAAAATCATTTATTTATACCGTTATGAAATTTTACAAGCCAACCGGCTTGTAATATCAAAAAAATACAGCAGAGTAGGCATATTCAAAAACCAACCAATTATTTTTCCAATGTTTGTTTTTTTCGCTCCGGTGAACGGAACCCCAATTCTGTAACACACTCATCTCACTATCACAGTCCCTTTTGAATGATATTTTTATTTCATTGCTGTTTGGAAAAATAAAGAGTTAACAGTGTCATAAAACCCAACCGCAAAAATCGACTAAAAAGTTCGCAACAAATAACCGTAGTCTGACTTATTTGCGTGTTTAGATCTTTTTACTCGTTTTTTGCGGTCGGTCAACTTTTTTATTTCTTACAATATAGTGGGTAATCCTTTCGAAATCGTATCCTCAAGCCCTTTGTTTTTCCCTTAAATATTGAATAATTTATTTATTATAAAAAATGACTTTGGAAGTCACACATAAGCACGCATAACATACATAAGGGCCGAAACACATAAATGCGTTGCGGCGCCGCGCAGCTAGAATTGGCAATACCGCCGGCCGCTTTTTTTCGCGTCACGGTGCGCACCGCGAAATTCCGCGTTACGAATACCATAGCTTTATTCAATGGATATAACCAGTAGCTTCTTTATCGTTTATTTAAAATAGAGTAATGTCTTCTTAATAATAAATAAGCATAAGTTTATTATGGTCCATGGCAGAAAAACGTCTATCCACACTCAAAAATCTCGAGAAACTGGTTATCACTGTAGGACACGAAAATAAACGCTAAAATTTGCGTTGCAGCGACGCGAAAAATAGCGTCGGCGCCACAGCCCATTTTAGCGGCACGGCACCGCAACGCGGTTTTGTGCTTTGGCCCTGAACGTTGAAAGATGCGTTGCGACGACGCGAAAAAGAGCGGCGTGCGGCACTGCCAATTTAAGCGGCGCGGCGTTGCAACTCATGTGTTTCGGCTCTTAGTGTGTTATTCTGTAAAACACTATCAATGACAGTGTTAATCAAGTAGTTTAGCATCCACTAAGATTTATCTAGCTAGCACTGTCCCACCGCGGGGCAAAGGTCACTTTCCATTCCTTCAATTGTATCCGGCTCTGAGTCACTTCTTACCAATTCCTTAAGAAGACATTAAGTCATGCCGTCATCTCCTTCTTGGACTGCCGCGACTATTATTTCTCTGCTTTCTTATATATATATATATATATATATATTTAAATATATATATTATTTATTGCTTGTATTATATGTATTTTATTAGTTATGTATTGTATATATGTAAATGGTACACCATAAACTACCTTCGTATCTTTTTCTTCTTCTCTGTCAAATCCATCCAAAGGTTGTCTGTAAGAGATCGCTTTTAGCGATAAGACCGCCCATTGTGACACCCTATTAATTTTAAGTTCTTAATGTAATTTTACTTTTTGGTGTACAATAAAGAATACATCTATCTATCTATCTATCTTACTCTGTCTAAAACTTACAGCGGAAGATAGGTAACTCGTTTCTAGCGTGTGGACCGCAGAATTTGTTTGTTTATTTATTTATTAATCCTTTATGCACACAAACAGTACAGAGGCGGACTTAATGCCTTAAGGCCTTTTCTACCAGTCAACCTTTGGGTGATGCAGAGACAAATTGTGGTTGGTGCAAAATTAAGAATTACATATTATTATCTTATATAAATATATACCTATATACTATAAATACAATATACCTACATAATATATCTTTATGTACTCAAACTAGAATGAAGAAAAATAAAGAGAATACACGAATCTATTATTATATTGGTGCAGAGAAATACTCGCGAACTTTCACTTTGAAGGTCAATCGGTTGGTTGCCAACCTGATTTCCTGGGGGAGTGCATTCCAAAGAGAAATAGCTTGAATATGAAAAGAGTTGTGAACGAAGTCAGTACAGTGAGTGTCCCACTCATTGTACTGACTTCGTTGAAGTAGACGATTATGTGATGACCGTAGACTTTTGTTCCTATATGTCACGTTTTCAAATCGGTCGCGACGATCACACACATTTGGCGGCTAACGCAAGAGCGAAATATCGTTTGCACGATAGCACCGGCTCATAACTATCAACCATATACTATATTATGTTATTGTGACTGTGATAACACTGATCATAGATGTGCAAGTTTCGAGTCCAGGTTTTCCGTTTGCGATGTTAGCGCGTAATTTATCTTAGTAATAAAGAAAAAGAGTTTATACGTCACAAACATGGTCTACTTTAAATATATCAATGGTCTAAAAGCATTGTTTTGTAATTAAATTTTGATAAAGTCCGTTATTATCATCTTCTAATGTAAGTTCATGTAATTCAATTACTTTTGTAACTACTTCAACAATACTCTCTGATTTATATATGGAGGCTTGGGCCACACAAATAAAATAAAATTATAATTTTGACAGTTCAAGAACATTCATTGCATTCTTGTCATTGGCGAGCAATCGAAATGTCTGAACAGATGAAGCTGAAAGAATAATAAATGAATAATAGATGAACCATTGTTCAGGAATTTCTTACGAAGTACAAATTATAATGAAGGGATCGTTTGTAAGAGTTTCAGCGGACGCCAGGCTCAGTCTTCAGTCAGGTGCCCTTTGCACCTGACTGAAGACAAGTTTTTTTTTTTATTTGGGAAATCATCCTCTCGCTCTAGAGTTAAGCGGAAGGGCGTGTCAGACTTTTACTGACTAAAACCACTTAAATTTTCTTTATCTTGCTATCTGGTTTTCCTTTCGGGAGCCAACCCATGACTGTCACAGGTGGCTCTTAGTCAGTAAAAGTCCACCGACTTCGCGATTTTCCGCCCAAAACCCTCGTGTAAAAAAACTTTTCATTAGTCGGTTCGGAAACACATATTCTGTACGTGTGTTATTATTTCTAGGAACACCAAAATGGACATATTGTATTCTAGTATTGCAGGAATTTTGTCGATGACTTAATCAGCCGCAACCGTACTAGTAAAATTTACAGTCGTAGTTTACACTGGTATCCAATATCAAGCGGCTAGTTAAATGGCCAGCGGCTGGTAAATGTTGGTGAAGGGCTCTATGAAAGTCGTCTGTTGATACACGATGTTGAAGCAAATATTTCATTTCCTATTTTGTATTTCGATTTTTGGTTTCATTTTGCATAATCAGCGATCGCGACGTACGTTTTCGCGCGTTTAATTTTATATTTTTTTTTAAATTGAAACTGCCGTTTTAAGGTAATAATATATGTGAGGTTACATATAATGTCACACATCGTGAGAAAAAGTTCATCACACGTCAAGTTATCAAGAAAGCGCCGCGTCTCACAAAATCAAAGACTATGTTGAAGACACGCTAGTTTGGCTATGGGTAGGCTTCTATACATGTGGTTTTCTATTTTGATTTATTAAACTGTAATTTTTTTAATAGATATTTTTTTTACTAGTCCACACTGGCTTCCTCCTGGCCTCATGTCTTTTATAATGGTATTACGGAAACATTGTAATTTTTTTTTCAAAGTCCGTGTGGAGTTTCTTGCCAGTTCTTCTCCATTGAAATCGTGCAATAGCTTCTGACGTTTTTTAAGTGCCCTTTTATGTAATTATATGCGAAATTAAATACTTTTGAACTTTAACACATGGGAGATATTACGAATGTGACCAGCAGTGAAGAGTAAGACGGTGATGCATTACGCACGATGATCTTTTGTATACATATATAGGGATGGCCCCTTTTTCGTAGGAAAAATGAATGTACAATATATGTCGGTTCGTCCACGATGGTTCGAGCTCTGATCATCTACCAGGTAGGCCTATGCGGGTATTGTGCAATGAATAAAAACGGCTAGGAACTGAATCAGTTTACTTCTCAATACAATGCGGTACAGTGCACTATTATTAGGTACGTACGAACAACAAAACGTAGGACAGTTCCAGTGCGTCTTCACTCTGCGACGGTCTGGCTGAGATTTTCTGCCATCCTCGGCGGGATCTTCCTCCTCAAGCTCGTAGCTAAAGTGGAAACGCCTGACTTTTTTAAAGTGCGCAACCTTTAGTTCTTCTAATTGCCAATATATAGCGTGCCTTGTTTTGTTGTCAACAAATCAACTGCCGGATACGACGTAATTTTTCGTGGTTTAAAAAAGTCAGTTGTGCTGTTGGACAACCCTACTCGGCCGGCTCTTAGTACGCAGTTAGAATAGAAAATGTTAAGGTCATCCCATCTTTAACTCAGACACGCTAGTCTGGAACTAACTGTGCCAAATTACCTGATCGATCAATCAATATTTAGTTATACCTGTTTGATGATGAATTCTTTACTTTTTGGCATATTTGTCTGATTGGTTTTTTTTTTTAAGTATTAGGTAGGTAGTTAAGTTTAAAAATAAAACAGCAAACAAAAAAGTGTTCGTTTGTAAAATAGTTTGCATAAAAACTACTTAAACAACATCATTTTTAGTATATGCGAAACCTGAATATAGTTTACTCGTAATATATTATATTCAGAATCAGTAGTTGAATCAATTCCAATAATTTTTACGCTATGTTATAATTTTTCCCAAAAATACTTAATGAAGGTCACAGGTTGGACACCCATACTAAGTACAAAACAGGTCATGGAAGGCAATTGCGGGCATTAGGCGCCAGGCACAGCTGGGTGAGGGAGCAAAACAAACCCTCAGTGGCCCGGATAGCTCGGTGACCATGTGTTTGTGTGAACAACCAGGTAACACAACAAGCTTATAACTTGGTGATTTTTCATGATACAGTTATGAAATTTTGTACATAGATCTTTACATTAAAAATATTAGATATGTGTTTTGGGTTTCACATTATACTAAAAATAAGGTTGTATATAGATTTTATAACTATTTTCGCCAGAGTATAATAATAATGTTTTTTAAATGCTTTTGTTAAAAAATCATAATTTGAAGATTTAATTTATATGTGTAACTAAAGATATAATAATAATAGACAATTATAATAATAAGTAAATATTTCAGTTATTTTGGTACATATACTGGTAACCGTGCACTCGCTTCTGACGTTTTATAACTGCCCTAATGATCAATAAATGCAAGTTAAAAAAAAGAATATATATATTAAAAAGAATGACTAAATTATGTAAACAATTGTTAGCTAACTAAAATAAATAATACAATTTAACAATTCCTAGATTTATGCTTCTCGTGTTTTAAAAAACACATCAATAATGCGTAACAGCAATTAAATCCTATATACTAACTATAATACTAACTTAGGTTATTAAAATAAATGATACTATTTCAAGCTATTTTAACAAAATAATAAATATACAATGTCATATTAGCTGAGTGATTTTTTATAATTATAATATTATGATTTTTTATATTAAACTAACTGTTGCCAGCAGCTTCACCTGCGCGATTGCAGAAGATTATCGTAAGGGAATATACTCCTGGTAGAAAAAGTCTCATGTGTGCTATTTCAAGACATAGTCTACCTTTGTATCAAGTTTAATCGCAATCCGTTAAAGGTCTATTTCTAATCTCCACACATCAGTGCCGTGTCAGGGACGGAGCAGGAACGTGTTTCGTCAGGAGTCTAAAAAAGTTTCGGTGCATAAATTTTCTATGAACTCGATCACACACATCCGAGCCCGAGCCGTCAATGAGGCGTCAGTGTCAGCGCCGACATCGAGACGGATCCGGGCGTTCCGATTCCACGCTGTGCCGTGTCCATGTTGATAATTTTTAAAAATAAATAATTTTTTCGTCTTCATCTGGGCTCGTTCTTGACAGGTTGACCGTCGAAGACCAAAGATTCTTAAAATGATATGACGAGGACAAAAAAAAAATATACACCTAAGTGATGATACGCGTAATAAAGGGCGTAACTGTTATCTGAAATAATTGGCGGCTAGTTTCCACTTTGCGCGCGGTTCAAGTAATTAAATCACCCTGGAACTAATCGGTTCGAATTTCGGACGAGGATTAGGTTATTTCGTGTGATCTAACGCTGTTTAATTTAGAGTCATAGTAGACGAGCTACGGGATTTTTCGGAAGAGTTACTGTGTACGTGGAACGTAAAGACTGAAGTAAGACAAGTGGGTTTTAGTCAGTAAAATTCTGACACTTCTTCTCGCTCCGGGAGGACTCATTTGATAATTTCCTGACGAAAAAAAGGTCATACCGAGTAGAACAGATATCTAAATGTTCGCTCGCATTTTGGAGACTGTTTCAATACTGTATTGAAACAGACTAATTTTATTTAATTTACAGCAGTTTAATTTAAATTTGTTTAATTATATAAAAAGTACATCTGTGACGATAAGCTCGCGTGGAGCCGCTCAAACCCACAGCGCCAGAGCCGTGACAGAAAGAATGCTTGCTGCATGGTGCATGCCTGCTTACATGCTGCATACCTGCTTGCTTGCATTTTGCATGACAGCTTGCCTACTACATGCTGCATGCCTACAGGGGGCCTCAAACCAATAGTGTTTTGTAATTAATTTTAGGTTACCGTTTTGATATTACTTCCACTGCAACTAATGATCGATATAAAATAATATACCAAAAGACGATTTTGACTGTGAATTTTCTGCAATGTGATGGTTTTTCTTTTTAATTATTATGATATGAAATTTATGACTGAAGATGATTCTGACTAAGAGAAATATGAGTTTTGAATGTATGACAAATGAGTGTATATGAAACGATTTTCTGAGAAAGGAAGATTATGCTATTCGTTGTTATTATGACATAAAAGTTCTGCTATAAAAGTTAAACCCGAAAAATCTTCTTCCATCAACAAATTCATATTCACATTTATTTATTTGTAAACAACCATTTAGCGAAGATAAAATTGCTCTAACTGAATCACTGGACAGTCTTCAACGCATGGTTATCAATTTAAGGTACGGTTACTTTGTATTGTGGTCTGAGGAGATTGGCACGTGGAATGGCAGAGTCACCATGTAGTGTGGTCTGATCGTTTTGGTTAGTTGTAGAAATAATACGACTGTTTGGTTTCAAAGATTTTTTTTTTGATTGTAGGTAACATCATCCAATGAAAAATCCCGCCTTTGGGCGGAGCGGGAAATAGTGTCAGACTCTTACAGACTAAAAACCTACTCCGTTCCTTCGTTGCCTATCGTGCCGGGGCGGAGCCTTCTTTTCAAAAGCTGACCCATGTGACACTACTTCCCGCTCCGCCCAAGGTCGGGATTTGTCATTGGATGATTTTACCTACCATAAAAAAAAAAAAAAAAAAAACATGACCCCAGCAGGCTTCGACCCTGCCTGCCTGCAGCTGGCAGGCTGGGCCTCTACGGTTTGCTGTCAGACAAACAGTGGCCTTTGGTTTCAAAGTTTAGTATATTGTTACAAGTTATAATTAAATATAAAACAGTATTGCTGACGAAGCACTATAATACGGCTGTCTACATACATAAATGGTTACACACTACAACTTCAACGATAGACATTAGGAATTTTCTCATTGATAGGATCTCGTTTGAACACTATCTCGCCTGAAGGGAATCGATGATGTGGTCGACGATGGAGCACACTTGCCAAACCTAATAACCTATTGATTCGTGACAAAGACCCTTAAGTTGAAGTTATCAAGAAACACAGACTTCGGCTGAGAAATTCCACTACTTAGCTGTACTTATCATCATCATCACTTCAGCCAAAAAGCGTCTACAGGGCCTCCCCTAAGTGTCGCTATAACGAGTCCTGTGCGTCTCGTATCTATCGGATTCCCGTGACCCTTAACAGGGGAGGCCTTCCAGCGCTGGGTTTTCCGGTGTGCGGTCGCTAATCCAGAACTTTTTGGCTCCACCGACATCTGTTCTATACGCACAATGTGATCCCAAAACGGTTTTATGCGTATGGGTAGGATTTTCCATTACCATAGTTATATTTTCAGAACATTAAATTTTTATGACCGACGTGTCCTCGTCTGTCTATTCGACTACATAAGTATTGTCTATGCCTATATTTTCATCTATCAACAGAGGCGATCGATCATAAATCAATTTTATTGGTTCCTTCGTGGATATCATATGTGAATCTAAGTTTTAGCTTATTTATTATTCATTGTCCTTTGACAATAGGATGCCTTTTTCGTGCTTGCTGAGACTATTAAGAGCAGGACGGTGTCTCTTGTTATTTAGGTGTTGGTTTTGATTCAAGGAATGTTTTCGAAGACATGTTTGTTTAGTACTAGAAGGTCAATTCACGTAAAGAAAAATCAGGATGGAAAGTCATCAAATACTGCCCAGAGAACCTCTGTGTTCTAATCCTTAATCCATACATCTGACTGGCCTGTTGGTCTAGTGGTTAGTGGTCCTGACTGCTATGCCGAATGTCGTGGGTTCGATTCCCACCCAGGACAAATGTTTGTGTGATGACCACGATCATTTGTTCTGTGTCTGGGTGTAATTTATCTATAATATGTATGTATTTAGAAATATATAAGTATGTTTATCAGTTGTCTAGTACACATAACACAAGCACTGCTTAGCTTGGGACTAGACGATATTGTGTGATAGTGTAAAAAACAAAACTTCTTTCGTTTTGAGTGGACGCGAGAGGGCGTGTCAGATTTTTACTGACTAAGACCCGTTCGTATTCCTTAGTGCCGTGTTTACGGAGACGCGACGCGTTGCGCGGCGCATTGGGCGTTTCGTCGTACATTGCAGCAGCGGGCCGCTCGGCCGCGGCCGTCGTTGCCTATAGTGCCGGGGCTAAGCCTTCCTCTCAGAAAACGGCCCTTGACCCCAGCAGGCTTCAACCCTGCCTGCCTGCAGTTACCAGGCTGGGCCTCTTCGGTTTGCTGACAGCTACTTGAGGCGCGCGGGAACAGAACGCGCCGTCGACGGCTTGGGCTCGGTCCGGCCGGTTACCGGACGATCGGACAGCGTGCTACCCATTGCACGCCGTCCGCAAGCCCGCGCCTACGGTGGCCGGAAATCGGGATCGGAAACCCGGCGGCGGCTGGGGCGAGCGCCCCGTTGCCTCTGCCTGATGCGGTCGGCCTCCTCCTTTGCTAGCATTACTGCTTCGCAGAAGGAGGCGACCGCCTGCCATCCCTCCTCACTCCGGACCATGGCCTGAACCAAGGCCCGGCGAGAGAGATCGCTGCCGCCGATTGCCCCCACGAGGACAAACACAAACATGTGGCAATGTACGACGGACCGCCCGACGCACCGCGCAACGCGCCGCGTCTCCGTAATCGAGCACTTAGTTGACATTTCTGCTCCGAAGCCGCCGTAACTAGCTGTTTGCAGGTCGAACAAAACTCGGACGATCGGCGCCGTTGAACCGCATAATGAGAACTTGTAAAGATAATCACTCTCGCACCAATAGCATTGACATTTTCTCCAATACCTTGACTTAGTTTGAGAAGCACCTTTACACTGACTCGTAGATCTATGACATTATATTATCCACCTATCTAATGTAATGCATTTTTATGTAACTTAATTTAATGTGATATAATAAAATTTAAATGAATTTAATTTGACTTAATTTACTGAATTGATTTATTGATAATTCCTCAATTCGTGTTTTATTGATAACCAGCGACCCGCCCCAGCTTCGCATGGGTAGCAATGGTGATATTAAATATGTTATGCATCTATTACACATATAAACCTTCCTCTTGAATCACTCTATCTGTAAAAAACAACCGCATCAAAATCCGTTGCGTAGTTATAAAGATCAAAGCATTCATAGGGGCAGACAGCGGGAAGCGACTTTGATTTATACTATGTAGTGAATTTTTGTTTATTTTTCATTGTTTTTTACCTTATTATTGTTTATTGAATGTATATTGTTGAACTATTCAAATATAATTTTAATAGTTAACTTTAACTTAATTCTGAAAGTTCTGTGCACATCTTTAAGTGGAGAATTCGCTGTGATAATTGCTTATTAATAGAATTATATTATTCTTCTGTAAATGTTTCTGCCAACTATCCGTTGGAGTGCCATAATAAAAAAAAAACTCTCTCGCATAATTCAGCAGGCCTGACAGACATCGACCCGTATGGCTCCGTCAGTCACCCAGGCGAGTGTGGATTAAAACGCGCTGACTGGCTGGTCCTTAACGGCTGGCGAGTTACTCAGCGAAGCACCCTGTGACTCCCAACGTCTCCTGCGGCGGTTGAGGCCAGAAGATTGCTTCTCCCGGACTCTTTTTAAAGTCTCCATCACTTGGAGTAACCCTGTAGTCTACTTCTTTGAAAACCAGTCGACTTTTGCGTTCCAGGGCCACGGTCAGTTGAACAATCTTGAAGCTTCAGTAGGCATCGTTTCTAGTGGGCCTCACACCTACCTTATGCTATCTGTTTTTATTCACTCTCACGTTGTTGAAACTTCTATTGTCCAGACTAAGCGTTTTGCCTCGTCGTTTATACCGCGTACATCGAAGGACTAGAACAGTTTGCCTGCTTCGGTCTTCCTAACCGATTATAATGTAAGTAGGTGTCTTCAAGCTAGAATGAATGGGCTCTTACTCACACTCAACGCTTAAATCACTGCTTACCATCGGGTGGGTTAGCAGTCAAGCACTAGTGTACATCAATGAAAAAAAAACACCTTTAAGTTTGAGGAAATGGGTCATAAATATCAGCACGCGGTCGCACACCACCATTTTAATTTTCACAGAAAAAAATTCAAATTGATGAAGTTTACGGTAAGGACTATTTAACCTTTCTTTATCTAGATAATACAGTTGTCAACCATCTCCTTTGTTGTATTAAAGCAGTAGATCACGAGTAACAATTAATATTAATTATTATGTAAAGCCTTATAGTGGCAAGACAATTATTAGTCGAGGCCAAGCTATCAAAAGAGTAGTTAGTTAACAATAGAACCGTGTTTCTGTCAACGACTGATTACTTTATTGTTGAGACCGGTTGCGCTCCTGAACACGTAAAACTATTTCTATCGTGTCAATCTCCACACTACCCAGGGTGAACGATCGGGCGATCGAAAAAAAAAAATACGGCACGTAACGTTTCGTTTTACGTAACAGGGTTTAACAAACTTTTTTTTTTATGTGTATTTTTTGTACACGGAAACTTGTTATTGGCGAATGATTTGACTATCCTGTTCTTTCATGTGGGTTTTTCAATTTTTTTTTTGGCGTTTTTTTTCTTTTACTGTTATATTCGTTTGCTGCGTCTGTCATGGCTCGTTAATGATTTATTAAGTGTACTTTGACGGGTAAGTTATTAAAGTACAAGTACCTTTTTACATGGGATTTATCAAATGACTTCGCATAATCTCCGACAATGCCTCAATACTACAATGACTGGAAAAAAACTCAACAACCTCGAAACTCATACAACCGGTGCTAAGCAATAATATTGTGACGCTGCAGTGGATTAAGGGTTAAAAGACATAAAGGTTCTCTGGGCAATGACGCAGCTGATGATCTGATCAGGCGAGGGACTTGGTGGACCCGAACCTATCATGTCAATACTCTTTGGTCAGCTGCGCGGTTGGCTATAAGAACACATCACCACACCAAGAAGGTAGTAGGTGTGCCCCACCTGGGCGGAGCATCGCCGTGTCCTCGTGGGGGCGATCGGTGGCAGCGATCTCTCTCGCCGGGCCTTGGTTCAGGCCATGGTCCGTAGTGAGGAGGGATGGCAGGCGGTCGCCTCCTTCTGCGAAGCAGTAATGCTAGCAAAGAAGGAGGCGCTCGCCCCAGCCGCCGCCGGGATTTCGATCCCGATTTCCGGCCACCGTAGGCGCGGGCTTGCAGACGGCGTGCAATGGATAGCACTCTGTCCGATCGTCCGGTAACCGGCCGGACCGAGCCCAAGTCGTCGACGGCGCGTTCTGTTCCAACGCGCCTCAAGGAGCTGTCAGCAAACCGAAGAGGCCCAGCCTGCTAACTGCAGGCAGGCAGGGTTGAAGCCTGCTGGGGTCAAGGGCCGTTTTCTGAGAGGAAGGCTCAGCACCGGCACTATAGGCAACGAAGGAACGGGGTAGGTTTTTAGTCAGTAAGAGTCTGACACTACTTCCCGCTCCGCCCAAGGGCGGGATTTGTCATTGGATGATTTTACCTACCATAAAAAAAAAACACCAAGAAGGTAGTGGTCCCTGGCATCGGGCTGCAAACAGGCTAATGAAGCCATACTTAGATAGAACCCTAACCAGTAATCTTCTACGACTGGATATAGGCAGCCTGCGTCTGGTGGCGGGGACCACCACCGGACACTGCTCACTGAATAAAAACTTTTTCTCAATGAGTATCACGGATAGTCTTCTGTGCAGAGCATGCATGGAGTCGGAGGGAACTGTCACGCATGTGCTCCTTGAGTGCACAGCTGTCAGTAAAATAAGAACACGAACCCTGGGAGCACAAATTCACTCATAGACGCCTTGAACAAACTGAAAGAACCCATCTGCTTCTGGAGAGAAGTGAGCTGGTTGGGACGAAGGCTGCCATGGCCCATGAACAATGGTCTACCTAGGATTAAGTGCGGGAACCAGACTACAAAGATCAGTGGCGGATTAAGCCAGCGTGAGGCCTGTAGTAAATCTGACCACAAGCCCGTGCGAAGAGTACTTAAATTTTTTTTTTTTACAAAATGATTTAGCAAAGATTTTATTTTCCTCATTTACCGTTCCACAAATATTTTAACAAGATTATCTTAGGAAAATACGTATTCAAATAGATCTCCTATTTTGTGGACTTTTACTTTATTAGATCCAAAGAAATCAGTTGTATTTAGATTTCATGTACCTTACGTAGTTTATATACTTTGACTAGTTTAGTGTAGAATCCCTGGGGCCTCTTAGCGGGCGGGGCTTCCGAATGGGTGGAGGCCGTGGCATTTGCTACTCTTGCTATGAGCTCTTGCTAGTTAATCAGCCACTGGCAAAGATAACATAAGAAGATAAAATTCCTTTTTTCGCTCTTGGTGATGCGGGAGGGAATGTTACGGTTGAACGGGGAGTTGAACTTCAACTGATTAAACCGCATTCATGTTATTTCAGTTGTACTTTGCGAGGATCATGATAACTCTTTAGAACAATCTGCAGACCTAGCAAGCATTGACTTTAACTGGCCCCGTCAATCTTGCTGACATCTCTTACTGGATGACGTGTCACGTGACAATGCCTGACGTGCATTAGGTACCTATATATATTTTATTTTTGAGGTGAGGAATGGTCAAATGAATTCTCCTGCTCTAGGGTGTACCTAAAAGCCGTGTCAGACTTTACTGATTAAAACCCACCCATATCATTTGAACCATGGTATCTGTTTCATAAATTCGCGTGGCTTGAGTTTTCTTAACACGCATTTAGGTATATTTTGGGTTTTAATAAAAAACAAGTTCTGCGCAATTACCTACTGAAATTAGTCTGCATGCTTAATAATAGATCAGGGTATCTTTAGTTAGTAATTATCTTCAATCATGCTCAGTCTACTAGTCAGTATGATTACAATTCAAAATAACATTAATTACCGTAGTTTGTCGAATCATCGAACGATGCCGCAGAAATTCGAACGCCTGATAGAATTTAATAGCAAATTGACATTCTGCTATATTGAAGCAAATTTGATAAGGCGTTTAAGGATTGTTCATTTTGGTTTGTGGTTAATTAAGTCAGTTATACAATTATACTCTTTAAAAATAACTATACTTGTTTTATTTTCTTTTTAATTAATTGTTTTTTTAACAACCTTATTTTTGTATAATAATATGCGAAACCTGAAACACGTGTCTAGTGTTTTTATGTTAAGGATCTATGTATATTTCATAACTGTATCATGAAAAATCACAAAGTTATAAGCTTGTTATGTTACCTGATTGTTCACACAAACATTTGGTCACCGGGCCATCAGGGCGACTGAGGGGCTGTTTTGCACCCGCTCCTAGCTGTGCGCTGGTACCTAATGCCTGCAATGACCTGCAGTTATCTGTGTTGTACCTACTTAGTGTCGATGCTGTCCAACTTGTGACCTTCTTTAAATATTTTTGGAAAAATTATTACATGTTGTAAAAAATATTGAAATCGACTCACTGATTCTGAACAAACTATATTCAGGTTTCGCATATACTAAACCTAGTCAATGGTACGGAACCCTTCGTGCGCGAGTCCAACTCGCACTTGGCCGGTTTTTATAATTATTTGTGTGAATTTTATCCCAAAAAATAGTGTTGTATATCTAGTTACAGATTGCGTTGACATATTTTAGGTTTATGATAAAGTTAAAAATTAATTTCAGTAGGTTATCTTAAATAACATTTTATTAAGCTATCTACGAGTACGATTGTCGTCAAAGTATTCCTTATTTAGGATCTTTCTTATATTTTGTATACTAGTGCAAAACAGATCGATTTCTAAGTTCGATGGTAAATTATCGAAAGTTAGGTTGTTCTGATTAGTATGAAGAAGAACTTTGCAGAGTAGTTCAGGACAATCAATTGATCTGTTTGCTATTTTTGTCAAAAAACAAATATCATTGATGTTACGCCTTATGTTTAATGGCAAAAAGTGATATCGTATGCAACGGTCCTTGTTTTCGACTGAGTACCTACTGCTACACTTTAAAGTCTAAATATAACAAAAATACTCTTTGAACTAATTCAATACGAGATATGTAAGTTTCGCATTGAGGGTTCCAGGCTTGGAAAACGTACTCGAGTAAACGTATTTGCTGTCGTGTACTATACTAGGATCTCTGATATACATATTTATATGATTGTATAAATTATGCTGGCCGGTCCAATCATAGTATGGAAATGCTTACAAGAAGACAACTACGGCAGTCCGATATTGAAAGTCTCTAGATTTGGCCACTTACAATAAAATTATGAACAAAAAATAATTATACCTAAAATTCGAAAATGGAACTCTGCGAGCATGTTACTTTTTAATTTAAGAGCCTGTCATTTGTTTTTCATTCTGGCCTCCGTCCTTTCGAAGATTGTGTGTCGCAATCAAAATGAATTTAACTCGTGAACATTTTTGTTCAATGTTGTTTTTATGATTTTCGCTCTGGCAACAAGACAATTGCCCGAGACTTCAATTGTCATTTGGTGATGAAGAAGCATATCACAGTTCTGTGTATATACATGGTTTCGAGAATACGTGATCACCTCTATGGCGAGGTACGTGAAGGTCGGCCAGCGACTGCAGTTACAGACTCGAGTATTGACACCGTACGACAATTTATTTAAACTTACAAAAACAATTACTTACCAGTAAATTCGTGCTTTGTTAAGAATTGGAATGAGCCAAGTGCAAAACACACATCATTTCAAGGCATTCATCTGAAGGTTCGGAAGCTTTGTACTCGACACGACTTAACGGAGGACCAGAAACGACTGCGTGTGTGTATAATGATAAAAAAAAAAATGGTAATTTAATATGGGTCCCGACTGCTAGAACGACTTTATTGTTTTAGGGCTTTTTCATTAATACTCAGAAAAGCAGTCGGGTTTTTTAGTTTTTTAAATTACCATTTTTTATTTTTTACTTTTTTAGTTTTTTTTTACGATATCACTTTCACAGTAATTATGAATCTAACGACACCTCGCAAAATAAAATCCATCGAGCCGTTCAGGCCACAGAGCGTGCCAAATATTTGAATTTGGCGCCAAAAATCCGCCATTTTGTTTTTTTTTTTATTTTGATATACCCAGTGTCACTCTCACAGTAAATACGAATCTAACGACACTTCTCAAGCTAAAATCCATCGAGCCGTTCAGGCTGCAGAGCGTGCCAAACAATTATACATACAAACACACATACAAACATACATACATACATACTCTCGAAAAACATAACCCTCCTTCTGGCGCAGTCGGGTAAAAAGTTTATTGTAGGACAGTGATTGGCTGTCTATAAAATCGTGACAGGTGAAAAACCTGGGTGTACTGCTTTGGTGCGACTTCTAACTGTGTCCATAAATTGAAGACTAAAGGCACACGCTTTACGAGCCCTGAATTAGCTGTGAATGCGTTCCATAAAGTCATTGAAGATGTCCCTAAAGAAGACTGTTCCAACTGCTTTGTTTAGCGAATGCAAAAATGCATTCATTGCAAGGGGATGTACTTTGAAAAATAATAAATATATCGTAAGTCTTATATATCTAGTCCTATTTATAAACTTTCAGTATGCCCTAAGTATAAAATCTTTAATATGTGCATTTTCTTAGACTCCAAGTAAAAATAAATGAATAGAAAATACTTCCTCCACGGCGCAAACAGTAAAGATGTTTTTTTTAATCAGCATCTCAACGACTGCACATCAAAAGTGTGCAGCAAATTCCTGTAATTCTACGAAGGCATGCTTACAAGTAGGTACTACGCCAGACGTTGCTTTTCTTTCGAACAATCTTTATATTTTATCTTTTTCTTTTGCTGTCTCCACATTGCAAGACTGTCTCTTTAATTCCTTTGCTTCCTCTTTTTCTTTTGATTAAATATACGTTGAAGTTCCGATGGCAAGATTTTTCTTGGATGACGTTTGGATTATGTCTTTAGACCGGAACCGGGATCGGATAGTATGCATTTTCTTTGAGATCTGTCATTGGCTTTGTAATCTATTTACCCGACTGCGCCAGAAGGAGGGTTATGTTTTTTTCGAGTGTATGTATGTATGTATAATTGTTTGGCACGCTCTGCAGCCTGAACGGCTCCATGGATTTTAGCTTGATAGGGTCGTTAGATTCGTATTTACTGTGAGAGTGACACTGGGTATATCAAAATAAAAAAGCGCGCCACTTCGATTGGGACCCGAAAATCTACCGATAACGATAGACCACCCTGATGGTTCAACTTGTGTGACGAGGATTATAACCGATTTCCGGGTTTTAGTCGAGACACAGAATGAGTAATAGTACAAGTTGAAGGGCTGCGCGTAGCCGTGGCGGATGGTTCAACTTATTTGTCACTTACTATACTATACTGATTTGTAGAATAGAATAGAATAAACTGAGGTACAAAGAGGGGACCTGCCGCTGTGGTTATGGCGTGCCCAAACAAAAACCTACCTGCAATCTTTCCCTTTGCATTCGAAGGCTCTTTCGAACATACCCGCAGCTAAATTGATCGACCTAGTTATCACAAAATCGCAAATAGATTTCATCAAATCCTTCACTCATTTCGTTCGTTCTCAAAAAAATCCTGGAAATCCTAACAGCCAACGCTCAACGGAGTTCTGAAAGCAGGCAAAACTCTAATATGGAAACTTTTCGACGATGGCGGTAACTGGAATAACGGGCGCTGGAGCCAGTTATTTTAGCCAGTTCACAACTTTACCTGGATGTCATCGTTTTCAGAAAAACTACCAGAACTACTGTTATGTGCAGGAAATATGCCAACTGTAACTTATACGGCGCAGCCTGGTGCAACTATATGTATGTGTGTGTGTTGGCAGTCTGATATGTGTCGCGTATTATAATTCTGTTTGGGCAGGAAATTAGAAAATATTTTTGAACTCTTTGCTATAATGAAATCGGTTAATTCAAACATATCATTGTTTTATCAAAATGTAATCCAGTGGTTTGTTTCTTATTAAAACTTCATGCAACATAAAGGTACAAAGGTGGTAAGAAGTAAATATAATACAATTATACATATAATATATACACAAATTAATAAACTACATAAACTACATCTATCGATAGGCCATAAAAATATTTATGTTCCGTGCGGAAATCAAATACGCGAAAAAATAATATTAGTAGGTAAATAAAGGCGGGTTTCTGAATTGAGTATTTTGAGAAACTGTCAAACCCTACTTAGTTAGTGAATGGCAACTTTTGACAGCTTTGCTCGCAAAACACTCGCGCGAGGAAATCCACAGGCAAAAGTAAATCTATTATAAAAAAACGGTAATTTAAAAAATTCAAAACCCGACTGCTTTTCTGAGTATTCATGAAAAAGCCCTAAAACAAGAAAGTCGTTGTACCCGATTGCACTTAACTCTATAATATTTTAAATACAAGATAAATTGTAGCAGTCGGGACCCATTCTAGAAATGGAGGCTTAGTGAATTGAGAGCAAATACCTATATTACATTGCAGATTACTCCAATCTACTGACTAGACGGCTGACTTTCTAGAATGGGTCCCGACTGCTACAATTTATCTTGTGTTTAAAATATTATATAGTTAAGTGCAATCGGGTACAACGACTTTTTTGTTTTAGGGCTTTTTCATTAATACTCAGAAAAGCAGTCGAGTTTTTTAATTTTTTAAATTACCGTTTTTTAATTTTTTTTAGTTTTATTTTATTACGATATCACTTTCAAAGTAATTAAAAATCTAACGACACCTCGAAATCTAAAATCCATCGAGCCATTCAAGCCGCAGAGCGTGCCAAACATTCGTTCGTTCATTCGTTCAAATTTGGCGCCAAAAATCCGCCATTTTGGTTTTTTTTTATTTCCGACCGCGTGAAACCAGAGTGAATGGTGCAACTTATTTGCTGCATACTATGCAGCTTTCGTGGCAACAAAATCATTGTAAACTTACCTATTTTGTTATTAACTATTTTAGTCAATGGCTTCGATTAGAATTAGATTTTTTCCCAATGCTCCGCGGTAAAAAGGGTATTTTATGAGGTCTATGTGCATGTTTGTCACTACTTCACGCTTGAAAAACTGTATGGATTTCATTGAAATTTCGTATACGTATAGACCATATTCGGGAATAGCTAGCAGGCTTTCATCCCGAGAGTATGATCCCTTGGGACAAATTTCTACTTTCAAGCGAGTGAAGTCACTGGCAACTACTGGTTTTCATATAATGAAAAGTCGTAGTTAAATTCTCTCAAAGCAAAATAACTAAAATGGAGGGAAAGCTACACGAACTTGCTTGAATGTAGAGCTTACTGGATGGTACTGCTTTGTGTAACTTACTACGCGATACTTACTCGGATCCAGTTTGTACTTCAAAGTTTTCACTGCAACTGACGAAATATTATCGTATTTGTTTTGAATAGACTAAGTTGAAACATTTAGAAAGAAAGGAAAAGAGTTTATTTACAACAAATATGGCGCATATCTTAAAAATAAAACAAATAACATTAACGGCTCTATATAATAATTAAAAGTAAGATATGCGTCACATCCGCGCAAAATGGCCGGCGCTCAGCAAAATGCTGAAGCTCGTGTGCAAGACAGAGCCACAGCGCTGGTTTTCAACGTCAGCCGTCGTAGACAAAGAGACGATGATCGGCTAGCAGGGATTACAATAATATAAACGAATACTTAAAATAACTGAATAAACAAATTATTTATAGATAATTTCCTACAAAGATTCTATAGTATAGTATATATACACTCGTTCTCGTAGGTGCTTATAAATTGTCAAGAAATCGGACAGCTAGATAAAGCCCAACAGAGCCGGTCTCCTATAGGGCTACGGAGACTTTCGAGAAGGGAAATCGCCACGGTTTCCCTTTTAGAAATTCTGAGAACGCAAAGGGCAACTTAATGTTACAGGTCCACCCTAGAGTGGGAGAAGTTAATGGAAGATTTACCACCTCAAAAAAGATGATTTTAAGACTTCATAGTGTTAGAAGGACTACTTTAAAATTACTGACTTTATCCACACAACATCACTTTTTATTCCCCTGACTTACTCGTTCTAACGTTGACAACCGACTGCCCAGTGTGCCTAGCAAAAGCAAGCAATATAGTGGGGACCGGATATAGCGCCACCTCGGCAGAAACCGTTAACTAAGTATTTATTCAAGTCATTGTATGTATAAAGACTACCAGAACAATCCTTACAAAAATATAAATATCTGAAACATTTTATTTAATGTCACATAAAGTTCAAGAATTATTTAATGCACTACTTTAAACGTCAAATCGTTTTTTGACAAAACAAATGTATACCGAAACTAACGCCATATAGAAGACTGGCTGCCACACAAGACAAGAAGTGAATCAATCATCAATGATGCATCAAATTGAAAACCTTATCCAAACAATAAGGTTCCAACAATAGTAGGTCTTACTATGAAAAATCTCAAACGCAATTGCAGTGTGAGAACGAGATTTAACGCTATTTGCTTTTTAAAGGTCCGTCTCTCTCCCAAGTCCTTCGTGATCTACTATTTTTTTTTCATTATCCTTAAACAGACATGATTATTTTTGTGTACGCAATTGAAATTGCGTATCAAATTCAAGAAATAAATGCGTTATTATTTCTTGAATTTCAAATTTTGTTTTCATGCTGCAAGGAATTTAAATTGGACTAAAAAACATTCATCTTGACGAACATTTTTAAACAGTCAGGGAGTCGGCTGATCGACTCGTTGCCAATTCATTTTGAAGAAAGTTTACACTCCAGTAATGTCCAGTATTCTGGTTAAAGATGTTTTACTTAACGAGAACAAAGTTTAAAACAGCGAAGGTAAATTAATCATCATACTTCGACAGTCGGACTTGCAAGTTATCGTAAGTCTGTGTTACTATTAAGTACTAAGTAATAATACTGGGTAGGTACTAGAAAAGGAGACTGAAATTATTCTGTAATAACTGGTAAAGTATTCCCAAACCAAATAATCACTTCAAAATAAAGTATTTAAAACCAACTGCGATATTTCCGTCATGTCCGGGTTTGCCGGCGGCCCGTCGAGTCGGACGGCGGTTGTCCGGTTGAGGACAGCCGCTGATAGCGTCGGTGGCCGACTCTCCGACCTACAAATAGCATGTCGTCGGCGAAATTGTCGGTGGAAAGTGTCGATTCCTAAATAGCGGCATTGATTCATCTGTGGTTGCCCTAATTTGTTAGTGGAGTTGGTGCTGTAGTTAAGAGCTGTCAACCCGAGTTTCATTTCCATAAAACCGCGCTTACATGATGTTAGTATACATCATTCTCTAGATATTTTGGAAACATAGGTGCATAGGCCCATAGGTAGGTTGGTGGTTAGGTTTCTATTGAAATCAAAACATTCATTTGTGTCTAACTAAACCGAGTTTCCGTATTTCCTGGAATAAGTATTGGGGAAAATTTTCGAATAAATAACGGAATTGTCGAAGCCAACAGCATGTTCAGGTGTTATCTCTCCTTTTTCGCGTAGCCTCTATCTGTACTAAACATTGTGTTGGGATTTGTTGGATGATTGAACAAGCTTTCAAACTATTCTCAGGTTTTTTTTATGGTAGGTAAAATCATCCAATGACAAATCCTGCCCTTGAGTGGAGTGGGAAATAGTGTCAGACTCTTACTGACTAAAAACCTACCCCATTCTTTCGTTGTCTATCGTGCCGGGGCCGGGCCCTCCTTTCAGAAGCTGACCCATGACCCAAGCAGGCTTCGACCCTGCCTGCCTGTAGCTAGCAGGCTGGGCCTCTACGAACTATTCTCAGGTTGACGATAGATGGGTTGGTAAGGGGGCTCTTAATGTCTAATCATTAATACCCCAAGGTTCAGCCGATGATCAATCTTTCAGGTTGTGAAAGTAATCGCGAATTTAAGTAGCTTTAAAATATTGTGAGATAACTCAATGTGTGTATGAGGTAGGAACGTACTTTCATCATCTATTCAAAATATTGCTAACTAGTGACCCACCCTGGCTTTACTTGGGTGCAAATTATACATATACCTTCCTCGTTTATAGCACTTTTTATTTTTGAAAACCGCATCGAAATCCGTTGCGTTATTTTTTTCCAATTATATAAACTGGTACTTGACTGCGATCGCAGCTGATGGTAAGCATAAAATCGCTGTTGGGGTATCGCACTTCTTTGTTTAGAGTCACTCTAGATTTGAGGAGGAGTTAGCTGGTAAACATACAGACTTGGAGGCAACTTTAGTTAATAATGTGTGAAAATAAAGAAGATAAATTGAGAGTTACCCTGTAAACTGACTAGTTCACCTCTTCCATCTGAGTGTGTGGGAAGTTATGTTTTTAAGATCTTCTATTGTTCTCTTCTGAGTTGAATTATTCCATTGGGACTTCAAGCTTTGTTGCTTTTTTATTTTTTATGGTAGGTTAAATCATCCAATGACAAATCCCGCCCTTGGGCAGGGCGAGAGATAGTTTCAGACTACTAAAAACCTACCCCGTTTCTTCGTTGCCTATTATACCGGGGCCAAGCCTTCTTTTCAGAAAGTGGCCCTTGGCCCCAGTAGGCTTCGTTCTTGCTTGCCTGCAGGCAGCAGGCTGGGCCTCTACGGTTTGCTGACAGCTCCTTGAGGCGCGCGGGAACAGTACGCACCGTCGACGAATAGGGCTCGGTCCGGTCGGTTACTGTCGATCGGACAGCGAGCTACCTATTGCCCGCCGTCCGCAAGCCCGCGCCCATGGTGGCCGGAAATCGGGATTGGAATCCCGGCGGCGGAGGCGGCGTGTGCGTCGTTGCAGCCTGATGCGGTCGGCTTCCTCCTTTGCTAGCATTATTGCTTCGCAGGAGGAGGCGACCGTCTGCCACTCCTCCTCGCTCCGAAGCATGGCCTGTACCAAGACCCGGCGCGAGAGATCGCCGCTGACGATCGCCCCCACAAGGACACGGCGATGCTCTTCCCAAGCGGGGCACACCTCAACCGTGTGCTCCACCGTGTCCTCCGGGCGGTCCGCACAGTGGCGACACCCGGGTTTCGTCTCCGCACAAATCTTGTACAGGTATTTCTCGAACTTGCCATGTTCGGTTAGCACCTGCGCCAAGCGGAAGGTGACAACGCCGTGAGGCCTTTCCAGCCATACCTCGAAGAGGGGCCTTACCGCCTAAATCATATTGTGCCCAACACTGGGTTGCGACAGTCGCTCTCGCATCTGAAAGGGTAAGCTTATAATAAAACTATAACAAAAAAAAAGCTCTTAACTAATTGCAACTAACCAAAAACCGTCTAAAATTTGGTGTCGAAAAACTCTTCCGCATCACAGCGCTGTCGACCGGGTAATGTGCTCTGAAGACTGGCGGTATTGCCACGCTGTATGGCAAGGCTCTTTTCAGTAATGACTTTAGCATATCATCAGCCTTATAATGTTCTCACTGCTGGGACTCGGGACTGCAACTTGTAAGTCGGGGCCGTTACAATTCGGCCACTACTATTCTTGACACTAATGACTTTAATCTAGCTTAATTACCTATTGTTCTTAATAAACAATATGTTTGTTGTTAGTTTGTATGCTTATAACATTACTTTGCCGTGTGTGCGCCAATAACCGATTATCTTGGTTGCTACGTCACAACAATGTCTTTAATCAGTGTCTGTGCCAGACCTTATCATTTGCTCTAGGCTAACGACTCGGTTATTGACCGCATGCCGTCTATAATTAGGTACACAATTATCTTTGATTTGTATAAGATTGAAGAAATATATACACCTACTTAAAGCTGAAGAGTTTGTTTGTTTGTTTGAACTTGATAATCTCAGGTTTGAAATGAAAAATAGTTTTAGTGTTTTTTTTTATTATCGTCATCATCATCATCATCAGCCTATTAATGTTCCCACTGCTGGGACACAGGCCTCCTCTCTAGTAGAAGGAATGGGCCGTAATCCACTACGCGGGCCAGTGGGGATTGGTGGATGTCACGTCTTCGAATTTTTGGTTCTAGGACATGACGGTTTCCTCACGATGCTTTCCTTCACCGTTTTGAGAGCAGTGGTGATGAAATAAATTACACAAAGTAATGTGTCAGGCTGGGTTTGAACCCGCGACCTACGACTCGTAAGTCGAGGCCGTTACCACTCGGCCACCACTGCCTTCACGTTTTTTTTTATATATTACATAATTTATTTTATTTTATTTGACATATTGTGATTTTGTTTTAAACTTATTTTTTATGATCTTAATTTGTTCATTGGGATTTAGTGTTGATTTAAGATTTAATATAATTGTTGTGAAAGTGATTTTAATTTAATTTGAGATTTCTTTTAATTGGCTATGGCCTCCGGTCTGATAATAAATGATTTTTATTTTCATTTATTATTTATTTATAAAAACAAGGGCGTTTCTTAAATTTAGAAAAAGGCACCCAATTAGACTCATGCCGCCTTATTCCAAAACGCGATCTAAAACAGTTCTGGGACTATTACAATTTTTAATACCAATTAAACGCGGTCTAAATGTATTTCCAGGACTATGACTAGGTTTAATGCCAATTAAAGCTAGTAATAGTCCCGAAACAATTTGAGACCGCGTTTTGGAAAAAGGCGGCTGGTGTCTGTCTCAGCGTGCTACAGCCTGATAACTGGTCAACGCGCTATGAACTGTCACCGCCTTATTCTAAAACGCGATCTAAAGTAGTTCCGGGACTATTACTAGGTTTAAAACCGATAACACGCTATCTAAATATGGTTTTCGAGATTATTACTAAATTTAATACTAATTAAAAGCGATCTAAATGTATTTCCGAGACTATTATTAGGTTTAATGCCAATTAAAGCTAGTAATAGTCCCGGAACTATTTTAGATCGCGTTTTGGAATAAGGCGGTCAAGGTTCAATTAATACTTCAACTTACGCTTTGTTTACGTATGTGTTTTTTTGTTATTAAATGAGCATCTGATCTGATAGCCTGTTTATTGAGGAAGGTTATGGGCTATATGATCAACGGCTACCATCACGCTATGACCGAAAGACGCGGGTGAAACCGTGGAGAGCAGTTAGTCTTTATTAATAGGTAATATAAAGCTGAAGAGGGTTTGTTTGGTTGAACGCGCTTATCTCCTGAAATTTTTCAAATCAACGAATAGTTGCTAAGCAACTTGCTGCCTAAATTCATAAGGGCTACCATATTCTCATATTTTAAATATACTTAATGCGGGAGCACTGGGTGATTTTTTTGTTAATGTTCTTTTGCTTCGTCCGCGTGAAAGTCGGTTTCTCCATACAAATTTCCAAACCCCGTTTTCCCCTTTAGGGGAGGAGTTTCGCAAAATCCACCCTATAAGGAACCTGCCAAATTTTAAATTTGTATTTTTTATAGATTTCGTGATTAATCAGTGGATGGTATTATTTCACTTTTATACGTATACAGATTTTGAAAAATACAGTTTCAATCACAACCGGCGACTACTGCAGGTAACATGTATTTAAGTCACTACAGCTCTTTATATAAGGACAGTCAAGCCTGTAATAACATGCAAGTCTGTAATCACGCTAGTACCATCGGGAGAGGAGCAGTAACTAAATTCGCGGGTGAAATCGCGGGGTGCAGCTAGAGTCTTTAAATTAGAGAGGAAAAAGGATTACCTACATTTTATATGTATTTCTAGGTTAATAGAATTTTGAGATATCAATTATATTGTTTGTCGTATTTAAATTTCGGCGGAGAAAGATACGTATATCTACTTAAAACCGTTAAATTTTGGTCGTTTTAATCCCGCGGAGGGTCGATTCGGTACATGAAAGCCTATCGATTTGTAAAGACAAAAATGAAAAATAAAGTACTTTTTTTTTAAACTCGAATTAATTTACGCATGTACGAAATTTATTTCTTTAAGTAAACGTCAGCTGATCGAGGTCAATGAACTGTAGGTAGTTAGTACGCAACGACCGACAACTTCCTACAAAGTCATTGACTCGTTTACTTAAAGAAATTAATTTCGTACAAGCGTATATTAAGTACTTTATTTTTAAATTTTATCTTTATAAATCGATAGTGTTTCATGTACCGAATCGACCTTCCACGGGATTAAAACGAACAAAATTTAACGGTGTATACGAAGTCGTAACCTCAATACTAAACAAGACATTCTATATCGCAATAACAGAGATCTCCACCCCCTACCATAAAAAAAAACCCGATTTGAAGAACAAAAGTTCGAAATCAACTATAGGGCATTGTCCGGACCAGACACAACACTGCCCTTTTTAGTGGACGTCCACGGCTTTGCTCTAGGTTAGGCGAAATTGAGCCCTGAAACAAAGGCACTGAAGGAGCAGGGTAAGTTTTTGTTTTGTTTGCTGTTCCACATATGTACCTCTATATTCCTACATCAGGGTTGTCTTCTAGTCTAATAGGATGCTGCTGAATACCAGAGTCTTGCTTATAGCAACTGCCTTCCAGACCTCCATGACCCATTGGGTAGCACGAAACACTCAATAGTAAAACCGGTATCATAGTTCCTGGCATCTGACTGTTCGTAAAGACTGTCAAAGATATACAAAACAGCAGGGACCAACGGCTGAATGTTCTGCTCAGGAATGAAGACATCACGGCGTATTCAGAAGATCACCTATCCACATCACCCAGCCAAGCCTTGCATTAGACTTGGAGATGGTTCTGTGTGGCATTATCACATTAGCCACAAGCTCCTCAAAAAGGAACTATAAATACACGCACTTTAATAATTAACAAAATTTGAACAAAAATTTTAGTAATCGATTTAAAGTACGAATCATTCCCCACCCTCCTTTATCCCCTCATAACTGATTTTCATTTATCATTTTGATAAAACTTATTGACTAGAAACATTCCTAGACAACCTGCTTTCATATAAAAAAACTGCAACTATTAAATCAGTTAGATAGAAAGAATGAAAACACATTCGGACACAGACATACACAATAAAGAAACAACTTATGAAAAAACTTAAAATTTTAATTATTAAATTTTAAAAAAGCAATAATGTGTGCCACACGGCTGTGCCAAATAGGTTCAGTTCAGTATAATGTCATAGAAAACTACCTGGTAGTCGTCTGACGCTGGTTTACGGATGAACTTTACTATACGCATTTTTTAGGTGTGAGGTAAATAAATGTATGTATGTTATACGGTTCACCCGGAAAAACCACAGACACATACACTGCGCATTCAAACTTAGAATACCCACACACCATTTTGAGCCAGAGTTCAAAAACTAACAACAATGATAGATTCTCAGATTCAGATATTTTACATTAAATAGCTTTGGCGTTACTTTTTAGCCATAGAGCATAAAAAACAGCGCAACTAAACTATGCAAGGCTTGTTAGTCGTTATTTCTGGCCAGTATTTGTTACACTGTGTCACATTGTAGTTTCCTGGTTGCCGGCGTCCACAAAGCTAAATTACGGACACCGCTGCCATTTCCACGGATTCATTGTGGCCGTCCAGAGTGCTATTTCTGTCTTATAACTGAACACGGTTTTGCTGTTTTGCTATTGGCAACTTTAAACACCGGATTGTCAGTTGAAGTAATTTGTTTGCTATTGTGTTTTGTTTGCTTTATGAGCCGATTTCTAAATTAATTAATTTCAAAGTTAAGAACATCATGTTCTTAACTTTAAAATACATACAAAGTCTGGATATGTTGACAGGACAAAATGGAAAAAAAAAGAACGTGTGGCGATATTTTTAATGTAAAGGCTGGCGCTTGACCACTATCTCATATGCTGGAAAGCGATTACGTGGTAGACTTTGGGGCGCGCTTGCCTAGAAGTAACCTAACTCTTGATTTAAAGACCCCAGGTAGGTAGTTTGTCAACAAACACAGACTCCGGCAGGGAATTCCACACTTTAGTTGCACGCACGAGAAAATGTGTGATGGTGTGTGCGATCCTATTGCAAGTACTCCCCGTCCCATTGGACGGGGGTAGAATGATGGTGATAGTGGACATAAACATAAATATAATAATGATAATATCCGTTATATGGAGAAGACCATTCAGTGAACCTGTAGTTTGAAACTCCAGTTTTAACAATCGGCGCGCACTGTTCCCGCGCGCCTCAAGGAGTTTTCAGCAAACTGTAGGGGCCCAGTAGGGTCGAAGCCTAATCTGGGGCTCTGGGGAGGTATGAAAATGCATACCAGAACCCTGGAACCAAGGCAAAGAAGGGGCGGGGTTGATTTTTAGTCAAAGAGTCTGAGACTATCTCCCGATCCGCCCAAGGGCGGGGGATGTCATTGGATGATTTTACCTACCATAAAAAAAAAGTTTTAACATTGGAGTCTTTGAAATAAATAACAAAACGCCAAATTAATGATTGGAAACTGCAGATAAACATTATGATTTTATCTTATTATATACTAATGAATATCAAAACACATATTTACCAACATAATTGATCTACAATTGGCTGTGTGTTTACCTGTATTGATTGAAGTCATTATGGTAATATAATGTTAATTGCCGACTCACACCGCAAACCGCAAGGTGAGATGATGAAAACTAGGGCTGTGGCTGATTGTAAAATAGTACATTTTGATACAAGTGCAGAAAGTTTGTGATTGCGACCAAGGCGGAATCTGCACGAGCCGTTGTCGAGTGTGTTATGGAGCCGAAGGCTGCAGTGACTAATGTGCACGCGAATCAAACGTTTTTCAATACACGTACGACTCATGGGGGTTGACTCGCGCCTCGTGGGGGTCGATGCACCCCCCTCGGTTTTTTTTAAAATAGATAGAGTGATTTATGAGGAAGGTTTATATGTATAATACATGCATAATATATTATTATTTAATATCACAATTGCACCCGTACGAAGCTGGGACAGATCGCTAGTTATAGATAAATTACACCCAGACACAGAACAAATGATTGTGCTCATCACACAAACATTTGTCTTGGGTATCCCACGACTTCCGGCACACTGCCAGGAGATTTGACGATTTGTCGCAGCAGCAGAGTTTCACCGCGGCATTGAACCTCCACGCGTCACGCGTGCGTGCAAGAACTGTTACCCACAAATTCTACGGTAGTTGGTCGGAAAGGAGGCTCACCGTTTTACTGGAGATCCTGTGGTTCTCGCTCCATCCTAGAGCGGGAGAAGTAATTTGATGAGTTCCTACATAAAACAAAAAGGAATACATGTCCCGAATCCAGTTGCAGTTATCTAGGAACTAATATTGTCGGAGCCAGCAGATCGAGATAACTCTAGTCTGTATATTTGATTGTGTAATGGGTCCTATTGTCCTGCACCCTGTCTAATGGAAATTCTAATCTAAGTTTACCTTTGTAAGAGAAAATCAATTGTACTTAATGAAAAAAAAAACTGTTGTGTGAAGATTCACGTAAAGATTGTGTCGTAAGCTAACATTTTTAACCGAATTCGAAAGGGAAGAGGTTCTATGTTCAGCTGTAGGTTTTTTTTATGTATGTTCACTGATATTTCGGCCAAATGTAGACCGATTTTGATTTTTTTTATTTTCTTTGATAGACTATACTCCCGAATTGGTCCCATAGAAATATTGTTTTGATCTGATGATGAACTTTGAAGATATGGAACGGAACTCGATCGTTTACTACGCTGTCCCTGTAATCGCTCTGGGTTTATCCATTCTTCCTTCTTTGTACAGGTGATCTCTCTTTGGAATACGCTCCCGTTGAACATCAGGATGGCATCCAGTCCGTTCTCCTTTAAGGTAATGGCACGTAAACACATTCGCAAAAAGCTGCTAGATTCAGCGTTGATTTGGTGGATTCGTTTCTCAAAATAATTTTGGTTATTTTTATTTATTTATGAAAATATGTTTTCTATTTTTTGTGTTTCTATATGTTATGTCTCTGCATCACCCTAAGGTTGACTGGTAGAAAATGCCTATGGCATTAAGTCCGCTTTTGTACACTAGTAGGTACAGAAAGCTTCAACAAATAAAAAGGGGGGGGGGGGTATACATGGAACTGATCTGATGATGAAGGCTATGTTAGTTAATATTAGGTATACTTTTTTTCCCGCGCATAAACTTAGCAGGTTGAAGGAGAAGCAAAGGTATCAATCACACCGTATACATCCTAATATTAAATACATACATATCCAGTCGAAATCATAACCCTCCTTTGGCTTTGCCGTAGTCGGATAAAAATTCAAATATCTTTGAATTTAGACCACAGGCATTGTTAATTTGTTGGTATTAACAAATTATTGCGTAAGTAATCATGTTTATTTATTATATTCTGTTCAAAAATAGAATTTACATTTTCATTAAATATTAAAACCTTAAAAATATCGGCCTCTTTGCTTTAAAAAAAATAATCACCCTTGACCGTGACAAAATAAGAATGAATAAAGCCCTTGTTTTGATAAATTAAAAAAAAGCACGCGGTTGGTATACATGCCATGTTGAACCTAATCGTAGTGCAATAAGAGGCAGTTTTCTAGTAATTGTGTAATCAGGCTGGGTGCATGTCGACCCCCACGAGGCGCGTGTCAACCTACACGAGTCGTGAGTGTATTGAAAAACATAGTTGTATACACCTGCAAATTTGTCGCTGCAGCCCTCGGCTCTTTAGCACACTCATCTACGGCTTGTGCGAATAATGCCTCGGTCGCACTAATAAATTTTCTATTTCAAAATGTACTATTTTATGACAGCAACCGCTTAGGCCAAGCGCATTACTTTGTGTAATTTATTTCATCACCACTGCTCTCAAAACGGTGAAGGAAACATCGTAAGGAAACCGGCATGTCCTAGAACCAAAAATTCAAAGACATGTGACATTCGCCAACCCGCACTGGGCCCGCGTGGTGGATTACGGCCCATTACCTCTCTTAGAGAGGAGGCCTGTGTCCCGGCAGTGGGAACAATAAAAAAGGCCGATGATGATGATGATGATGAACCGCTTAGTAGGACCTACTATATACTCTTTAGTAGAACCTAAGCTCTCAGATGCAAATGTGTAAGTATATGGACTAAGACATCTAAGACCAAACCTCCTTCGTGATGTAAAACAATCATAATCTCTATTCTTCTCTATTTTTTTATCTTTATTCTATTTATCTCTATGTATTCTCATCCTTTATCTGCTTAGCGTTCATAAAATTTAATATTTATTGGTCTGTTATTTATAAGTGAGGACTTGTTATTAACCTTCAGCCTTTTTTACTGCTCCTTATCAGTATTTTTCTAGCTGTAATGTAAGTCTTCCATAATTCTTAAATAAATAATATCTCGTATTAGTGTATAATAATAATATATATTTTTACGAGTATAATTATATATTTTTATAATTCAGACAAAGTCCATAGTTGGTTAATTAGTATACGCATAATTAAAGAAAATCTGGTGTTAGTTCTTATAATTACCAGAGTAAACATAATTTTCTTATTTATTGTGTAGGTACATTAATCATTCTATTTTTAAGGCTTATCGGTATGCAAACAAAGCGATTGTCTTCTATTTTTCTAATAAAGATAGAAGTGGTGCTATTCTCTAAGAAAACGTAGCGCTGCCGCAATTCATCATCAACATTATCAGCCTTTTAATGTTCCCACTGCTGGGACACAGGCCTCCTCTCTAAGAGAGGGAATAGGCCGTAATCCACCACGCGGGCCCAGCGCGGGTTGGTAAATGTCGCAATTGCCGCAATTACGAGCATTCAAATAGGATACATTGAATTAAAAATCCAATATATAGGTGCATTAGGTTGACAGTCCAATGTATCCTATTTGGGTGTTCGTCGTTGAGGCAGCGCTGCGTTTTCTTAGAGAATATCATTAAAGTTTCTATAGAAATTGAACCTACTTGTCTTTCTCATATGGAACTTAGGATACCGATACGGCCAAAATTTAACGGTGTATATTTATATAAAAGCAAAATACCACTTACTGATTAATATATCAGAAACTATAACACCTACAAACTTAAAATTTGGCAGGTAGGTTCCTTAAAGGGTGTAGACCTTCGCTAACAATTTACGAAATTTACGGATTTTACAAAACTCCACCCCTAAGGGAGTAAAACGGGGATTGGAAGTTTGTAAGGAGAAACCGACTTTCACGCGGGCGAAACCGCCGGCAAAATGTTGGGTGAGTGTGAATTTAGCCAACATTAGTAGTAGTATTGAGTAGGGTCGAGGCCTAGTCTGGGGCTCTGGGGAGGTGTGAAAATGCATACCAAGGCCCTGGAACTAAGGCCGGGAAGGAACAGGGTAGGTTTTTAGTCAGTAAGAGTCTGACACTATTCCCGCTTCGCCCAAGGGCGGGATTTGTCATTGGATGATTTTACCTACCATAAAAAAAGGTCGTATGATAAGTCATACGATCTTGGTGCCATTGCCGTAGTAACTTTTTTAATCATTCCCGGAGCCATAACATGCATCGGTTCTACTGGGTTCCCCTTCAGGTTTGCTGATATCTTGTATAACAGTGGTCAGGGCACATTGCTCGTAGAACTGATGGCCGTTGGGGCCGCAAGGTCCTGGAATGGCGTAAATGCATCGGACCACGTATCATTGGAAGGCCTAGTACCTTATGTGAAGATACTACGTGTACCTACCATTTCCTCGTTGTAATGTATTTTTTGCTTATGCTGAAATGTAATGTGGGTTGCAGCATCAGCTGAAATAATCATTAGTTACACAATAAAAATGAGCAAAACATTGGAAAACGAAATTGTAAATTTCAAAGGTAAAGTGGTTTTTAATAATATATAAAAATGCTATATAATAAATAGAAAACATATTAAAGTTGCAAAATATGACAGATTTACGTTAACAAAAAATATTATCCAGACTTAATGCAGCGCATGTATGAAATTAATTTCTTTAAGTAAACGTCAGCCGGGCGAGTTCAATGACCTGTGGTAGTTAGTACGCAACGACCGACAACTACCTACAAGGTCATTGACTAGTTTACTTAAAGAAATTAGTTTAATCCTTACATAAATATCTATATATACACCGTTAAATTTTGGTCGTTTTAATCCCACGGAGGGTCGAATCGGTACATGAAACCCTATCGATTTGTAAAGATGAAAATGAAACATAAAGCACTTTTTTTTTAAACTCGAATTAATATACGCATGTATGAAATTGATTTCTTTGAGTAAACGTCAGCTGATCGAGATCAATGAACTGTAGGTAGTTAGTACGCAACGACCGACAACTCCCTACAAGGTCACTGACTTGTTTACTTAAAGAAATTAATTTCGTATATGCGTAAGTATATTATTTCGAGTTTAAAAAAAAAACCCTAATTTTTTAATTTTGTCTTTACAAATCGATAGTATTTCATGTACCGAATCGACCCTCCACGGGATTAAAACGACTAAAATTCAACGGTGTATATAAAAGCGAAATGCCACTCACTGATTAATCACTCAAAATTTGGCAGGTGGGTTCTTTATACGATGTAGACATCCGCTAAGAACTGATTTTACGAAACTCCACCCCTAAGGAGGTGAAAAGGGGGTAGGAAGTTTGTATGGAGAAAACGACTTTAATGCGGGCGAAGAAAGTATAGAAAAGTCGAGAATATCAATGATTTTTAATATTCGCGTAAAACTGGGGCAGGTCGCTTATAAATAATATTAAAATCTAATCAAAAAACAAATGTTTCATTAACCTCTATTTTTGCACTGTATTATCAGCGAAGATATAATAAAATAAGTTATCAAATTATGTGTTGTCAAGAGTAAATATGTCACAAATGACAGAGAGGCATGTTAGGTTTATTGTTAAGACACAATCAAATATTATATGAACCTTTTGTTTAAGTTATCACGTGACGTCACAGAGTAAAAAACATGACTGTAATGTATTTTCCATGAGTATTCTATAGCAATTTATTCTTTGTCTGAGTTTTTCTTTGCTCACGTAGTTATGATAAGAATGATGCGGTGTTCTGTATTTATTGTTTAAATTAATACAGAAATAATAAAATAATAATAGTATATACATATTTATTGTTTATATATATATAAACGACAGTTGGGCGAGTTCAATGACCTATAGGTTGTTAGTACGCAACGACTAACAACTACCTACAGGTACCTATAACTTTCGCACAATCATGCGTGTATTAATTCGAGTTTTAGAAAAAAAAGTACCTTATTTTTTTATTTTATCTTTACAAATCGATAGTGTTTCATGTACCGGATCGACCCTCCACGGATTAAAACGATCAAAATTTAACGGTGTATATACTAAAAATAAGGTTCTGTACTATTTTTGTACGTATAAGTATGTAATTTTTTTTAATATTAAGACGTTTGCTTACTCATTACGCCAGTCAAAGTCAAATAATAGTCGTCAAACAAAGTCATGCAAAAAAATTACTGACTTTTTTTTATAAAAATGCTAGCTGACTCAGTAAACGTTGTTAATTTAATTAATTTACATTAATTTTTTATTTTTTTTATTACATATTGGTTGCGCCAATTTGCTATGATCCGCGACTTTGTTTTTTGTAATTTGTTTTTTTGGCCTAGCAATCCTATACCATCCGTTTCCCTTCCACCCGCACGACCTCTAGAAATGATTTGACATTGACGTGTGTGCATCGATTGTGAATGTGACCGCACCGCTAAAACCGCCCGCTCGAAATTATAAGAAAATTGGCTATTTCGTGATCCAACCATTCAAAAACTCAACAATAGTGCAGTGTAGTGCAATACAGAAACTGGCAGTGCTTGAAAGTACGAAGTTCGGGGTTCGCCGGCCGGCGCCATGTGGAACCTTCGAGGTTAAAAGGTCAGTGTTCCTTCCTAATACTTCCGTCCCATCCAGGCACAGTATCTGCATATTGTTAACAAACCTCAGATCGCTTTTCAAACATACAGTCCATTAAAACATCAAGCAAATTCGCGCAACCATTACTTTTTGGTCCTACGAGCAGGATCGTGAATCATTTTCTTGTAATTTCGCAATATAGTATTTGTTCCATAGGGAATAAACGCAACGCGCCTGTTTACCTAGATATAATAGTAGAAAACCCGCATCTAGGCATTTAGGCAACTATACGTTATTTCGCTCGTATAGTTAAAGAGTCATTGATAATTACGGTACCTACGCCGTCAACCGCACCACATAATTATAGTTAGTTACGTAAATATCAGCGTAGATATAAATCGATCGCATTCTTTTTCTTGACAAAATTCATTCGACCATCCTACAAATTGCATGTAGGTAGACGCATAACAAAAATACCCGTTCATTGTTGAGTGAATATTTGTAGGAAACGGATAAACCATAGATTATATAGACAGGTTATTCCGTTCGTTCGCCGTTCGCTTTGTTGTTTACAATACTACCATATTGTTATCTGATAATTATCGCTTACTTAATAATTCGTTAAGTGTTTGTTTGAGTGTATAGTGTGAATATATCAAGACAAGATGTCTCTTAAGGGAACCAAGGTTAGTACTGATTTAAAGGTTCAGTTAAAGCTTTTATACGCTGAAAGGGACTCACAGTTTTCACGTGTTCAATCAATTTGTGATAAATCTTTGCAAACCTCGGATCTGGCGATTAGAGATGCTTTCTTGTGTTCGTTGGAAACTTTAGATAGTTTGCGCGCGGATTTTAAATCTACAATTAAGGATATAAACATTTTAGAGTTGGAGTTAAATCCTGATTACTGTGTGAGTTATCAGGCATTGTCGTCCTTTGATGACTTGTATTGTCGTATCAAACGTATTGCTAGGAGTTTAGAGACTCCCCCCCCCGCGAGTGGTTTATCCAACCCTCCTCGCGAACGCCCACGATTGCCGCCAATTCAAATACCTGAATTTGATGGTGACATTCGAAATTGGAATTTATTTATAGATAGTTTCGAAAATATAATACATAGGAACACATCGCTGACAGATCACGAGAGATTGCATTATCTCGTAGAAAAATTGACCGGTAAGGCAAAGGTTGTCTGTGCTGGAATTACGTCTAGCGCTGAAAATTACACTTTAATTTTGAACACTTTAAAAACAAAATACGAAGATAAGCGATTAGTAGCCACCGCATATTTAGATCAATTATTCGATTTGAAAAGTTCTTCCGTTTGTAACGATCATAATTTAGAGAAGTTTTTAAATATTTTCGCATCATCTGTTCGTGCAGTAAAGAACCTAAAGGTCAATGACCTCTGTGACTTTTTGTTTTTGTATATCGGTTTAAAGAAATTAGATCCTGAAACTGTTCGTCTGTTTGAAACGACTCAGCGCGGCAAAGAAATACCTAAGTTCGAAGATTTAGAATCTTTTATTCGCGACCATATTAAGGTATTGCAGCGCACGTCGGCACGTCATGAAGTCACGAATAGGACAGGTTCCGATCGCCGTATAGACGCGTCATCGAAGTCAGTCAAGACTGCACATACGCTAGTTAATACCGCCTCAACACCTGACTGTTCTCTGTGTAAGGGTAGCCATACACAGCTGTACAAGTGTTCGGGATTTCAGAGATTATCGCCTAGTGATCGTTACAAGTTTGTCCGCACTAATAATTTGTGTTTTAATTGTCTAAGTGACAAACATCTGGTTACGTCATGTAACAGTGGTGTTAGCTGTCGTAAATGTCTAGCTAGACATCATACCTTCTTACATTTTGAGAGTAGTAAGCTGCCATCGCAGCAGCAGCCTGCGCAGACGCGCGACGCTTGTGACGCGCGGCCTGCTGCAAGTGCAAACGACGTAACATTGTGTTCGCTTTCCGCCGCTGGTACTCAAATCACTACCGTTTTACTTGCGACCGCGCAAGTTGTCATTGTAGATGCCTTTGGCAAACCGCACACCGTTCGAGCGCTACTAGATGGCGCTTCCCAGAGTAATTTTATTACTCGGGATTGTTGTCAACGCCTTGGTTTTAGTTTTAATAATTGGTCATCCCGCTCAGAAGTGAAAGGTTTTGGAGGTTTAAAGGCAACCATTCACGGTTCCATTAAAATAATATTTAGTTCACGTTTTAATCGTAATATTTCGTTTGAAATGGATTCGCTAGTCGCAGATAAGATTACGGAACGGTTGCCCACGGTACCGGTTGACACGTCCATGCTGACGGAGTTTAAGAACTTGCAGTTAGCCGACGGAAATTACGCTTTCCCTGGAGATATCGATCTATTGATCGGTGCTTCGATTCTCCCGCAGCTCCAGTTATCACGTAAAATTCAAGGTCTTCCGATGTACCCCGCTCCGCACGCACTGGAAACAGTTCTCGGGTTTGTTATAGTTGGTTCCGCACCCGCTTGTTCAGTTAGTTACTCGACTGTGTCGCACTGTTGCACCGTCGAGCCGCCGCTTGAGTCTACCATCCGCAAGTTCTGGGAGATTGAAGAGGTCAATGTCCCGCCTATTCTCAGCCCTGAGGATCAGGTCACTGAGGAGATTTATACCCGCACGACTACTCGTGATAAAGATGGTCGTTATGTTGTCGCGCTCCCTTTCAAGGGTGATATTTTTTCGCTCGGTGGCTCCCGTGCCTCCGCAGAAAAACGCTTCTTGTATAGATTTTCTCCGCAGGAACCTTTGAAGGTTTACGAATTCAATCGTCGAATTCAATCGTCACCCCATCGATGGGGCACGTTTGTCGCAAATAGGGTGGCTAAGATTCAAGCTGAATTGTCACCGGAAAATATATTCCATGTCGCTGGAACAGAAAACCCAGCTGATTGTCTCTCACGTGGTTTGCTTCCCGCGCAAATTTTAAATCATCCGCTTTGGTTTTGTGGCCCTCCCTGGCTGCATACCACTCCTAACGAGTGGCCAAATGCTCCGTTTAACCCCGCTACTGTTTCAGAACCACCCGAGGAGAAGAAACATACGCTTGTAGTATCAGTTCCGCGTGAAGAGTCAGTTGTTTTGTTGTTGTCTAATCGAGTCTCGTCTTGGTCGAGACTACTACGCTGTGTAGTTTACGTCCTAAGATTATTGAGATTATTACCATCGCGTGGTTCTATAATCGCAGCTGATTTGGATAGAGCTGAATCAGTTGTACTTCGAGAGTTGCAGAAATTTTATTTTTCAATAGAATTTCGTAGTTTAGAATCACATAAACCTTGTAGTCCCGCACTTCAACATTTGAAACCATTTTTGCAAGACGGACTCATTCGTGTCGGTGGCCGTCTGCGAAATGCTAAGTTAGAGTTTTAACAAGTGCATCCAGTAGTTCTACCACGCAGGGATCACGTTTTGGATTTGTTGGTGGACTATCACCATAAGGTGAATTGTCACGCTGGTCCCGATTTATTAATGTCCATTCTTCGACAGAAGTACTGGATACTTTCCGCTCGCAATTTGATACGCGCTAGAGTGCACAGATGTGTGCCCTGCTTTAAGCTCCGCCCGCGTTTCAACGCGCCGGAAATGGCCGACCATCGTTCTTGTCGTGTTGTACAGACGGTGAAACCTTTCATACATACTGGGACGGACTATGCTGGACCGTTTAAAGTCACTATTGCCCGTGGTCGTGGTATACGTTCCACAAAGGCATACATTTGCCTATTCGTTTGTATGACAACTCGTGCGGTTCACATAGAGTTAACCAGTGATTTGAGTACGCAGGGTTTTATGTCTGCATTTAAACGATTTTTATCTCGCCGTGGTCCCGTTAAGCGCTTATACTCTGACAACGGCACAAATTATGTTGGAGCGCGACGCAATATTTCGGAATTACATACATTCTTACGCTCCAAGTACTACCAAAGTGAATTCGCCCATGTCTTAGCTGAGAATCGCATTGATTGGTGTTTTAATACGCCAGCAGCTAGTCATTTTGGTGGCAATTGGGAGGCGAATATTAAGAGCCTTAAGTCGCACCTGTTTCGGGTCATAGGCGAACAGATTCTCTCGTACGAGGAGTTGAGCACTGTACTCGCTCAGGTAGAGGCGTTGATGAATACGCGTCCGTTGTGTCGGACTTTGTCTAGTGATCCATCGGAGCCACTAGCGTTGACGCCGGCTCACTTCTTGACGACGACTCCTCTTAAATATTTGCCCGCTTTAGATGTCGAGACTGACAAACTGCAGCTCCACCCGCGTCACGCTCTGCTAGATAGCTTAGTTCAGTCCTTTTGGAAGCGATGGAGGACAGATTATCTGCATACGCTGCAGTCGCGTCAAAAGTGGAACACTCCTTCAGATCCAGTCACAGTCGGTACTGTGGTGATACTGAAGACTGAGAGTGCGCCTCCTCTGCACTGGCCTCTTGGTGTAGTGGAAGAAGTTTTTCCGGGTTCGAACGGAATAACGCGAGTCGTAAAGGTTAAAACCGCAACTGGATCGTACCTGCGTCCGGTTATTCGCCTCTGCCCTCTGCCTAATCAGTAGTAGTGGCATAGTTAGTTATAAGTTGTTTCGCTACCTAGTATTGATAGTTTAGATTAGTAATAGGGTTTAGTTTCGCTTTTGTTTTTTCTCTTTTCTTTGAAGGTAACCCTTCAAACCCGGGGGGAATGGTTGCGCCAATTTGCTATGATCCGCGACTTTGTTTTTTGTAATTTGTTTTTTTGGCCTAGCAATCCTATACCATCCGTTTCCCTTCCACCCGCACGACCTCTAGAAATGATTTGACATTGACGTGTGTGCATCGATTGTGAATGTGACCGCACCGCTAAAACCGCCCGCTCGAAATTACAAGAAAGTTGGCTATTTCGTGATCCAACCATTCAAAAACTCAACAATAGTGCAGTGTAGTGCAATACAGAAACTGGCAGTGCTTGAAAGTACGAAGTTCGGGGTTCGCCGGCCGGCGCCATGTGGAACCTTCGAGGTTAAAAGGTCAGTGTTCCTTCCTAATACTTCCGTCCCATCCAGGCACAGTATCTGCATATTGTTAACAAACCTCAGATCGCTTTTCAAACATACAGTCCATTAAAACATCAAGCAAATTCGCGCAACCACATATTTTGAATTTTAAATTTCCCTTACTGAAAATAGCGGATTGCGAAATAATTACACGACTGTTTTATGTCAGAAACGAGCTGTTGCGTTATACCAGTTATACTTTCGTGCGGAACTGACACCCAGGCGTCACCACTGTGTGGACCGCCCTGAGGACACGGTGGAGCACACGATAGAGGTGTGCCCCGCTTGGGCAGAACACCGCCGCCGTGTCTTCGTGGGGGCGATCGGCGGCAGCGTTCTATCACCATCGTGATCGTTGACCATTGGTGTAGGCCATAGTCTGAACCGAGAAGGACTAGCAGGCGGCCGCCTCCTTCTGCGAAGCAGTAATGCTAGCAAAGGAGGAGGACGCACGCGCGCAACGGACTTCACGCCCCAGCCGCCTCAGGGATTTCGATCCCGACTTCCGGTTACCCTAGGTGCGGGCATGCGGACAGCGAGCAAAACGTAGCTCGCCGTCTGACCATCCGGAAACCGTCCGGACCGGGTCCAAGTCATCGACGGCGCGTATTGTTTCACGAGCGCCTAAAGGATTTGTCAGCAAACCGTCGAAGCCCAGCGGGGTCGAAGCCTACTGAGGCCATGGGCAATGTAAAAGTGGACCTCGGAGCCCTGGAACGAAGGCAAAGAACTAACAGGAGTGGGCTTTTAGTCAGTAAAAGTCTGACACTTTCTCCCGCTCTGCCCAAGGGCGGCAGATGTCATTGGATGATTTTAACACCTAAAAAAAATATCAGTTATAGGTACTTACTTCACAGAAGATCAAAAAAATAGGCTCAAAAGGTTCTAGGTGCATCCACTGATTCAGAATATAGATTATTATGGATTATTTGTTACTCTTGTTTGTGTTTTGTGACTGCAGGTCGCGGCAGCACTCGCAGTTAAAGCTCGGCAGCGCGTCTGGCCGTTACCGCGTTCGGAATGGTTCTCACAAAAACCCGTACTACTACATAGAAAGCCAGTCGTGCAGCTGCTGCCGACTTCGTGCTGCCGCTGAATGTACTGCCTGCATCTGCAGCCTGCCGCGTAGGTTCGAATGGCACCTTTAATAATCTGTACTCGCATCCAGCTCTGAAATATCACATCCATAAAATCCCTAGTAAGTTCGTCTACAAATTCAGTTATGTACATTGACGTCATAATCGACTCGCTTCATTTTGACACTGCCGGGTTTGTAACAGAACTAGCGAAATGTCGTCCAATAAACCTCCGATTATTGAATATTGAGGGATTCAGTTGTAATTTGGCCTTAGGTTTGTCAAAATTACCCCAGTTTTCTCAGAAAGCTTTGTACTTTCTCCTGGATATAGATGTCATGGCCAGATCAAAGAAATTGATCATTACATAATATGACGTTTTTTTTTATGGTAGGTAAAATCATCCAATGACAAATCCCGCCCTTGGGTGGGGCGGGAGATAGTGTCAGACTCTTACTGATTAAAAACCTACCCTGTTCCATTCATTGCCTTTGTCCCAGGGCCCCGGGTGACATTTTCACATAACCTATGGCCCCAGTAGGCTTCAGCCCTGCTGGGCCCCTACAACTGGCTGACAACTCCTTGAGGCGCGCGGGAACAGTGTGCGCCGTAAACGACTTGAGCTCGGACCGGTCTGTTACCGGACGGACGGACAGCGAGCTACTCATTGCCCGCCGTCCGCGAGCCCGCGCCTACGGTGGACGGAATAATATGATGGTGGTAGCGCCATTTCCTGGTTAAATGAATAGGTAAATAAACATGTTACCGGCAATCTGTATAATTCAGGTATTCTATACAATACCGAATGCGTAGCCGGTAATATTTGTGAAAGATGAGAACAGGAAAGGAGGTGATGTAATTTTAGGGCACCCCGACACGGACAGGTTAGGTTAGGGTTATTTTTTTTATCACCACCTGAAAATCTGAAAGTCTTACTTTAAACCGTATTCTACACATTGCCTAGGTATTGTATAGAATACAGAATTATATAGATTGCCGGTAACATACACACAAAATTACTTCTAAATTGGTCAAGCCCCTTAAGAGGAGTTATTTAATTGGATCTCCAACAAAGAATAATAATAACAACATACCTAAATCACAAATAGTACAAGGGGCCCTTTAACGTGTGCTCCTTCAGTTACAAGAGACCACAGCATGCACATATAACTAGGTGACAAAAAAATGGGGGGTAAATGTATTTAAAATTAGGGTCAAAATATAAATTTAATTATTATTGTTATAATATAATTATGATACAATTAGGCAATTAGAACGATAATATAGAATTATTATATAGATACTTATTTAAAGACTAATATTTTTTTTTTATATTAAGTGTATTTGTAAAGTAAATAGACAAGTCACGTTAACCACGGACACGGAACTATTAAAAGAATATAAAGACAAATTGAAATCACGTTTACTTTGTTTTGATAACCTTACAAAATATTTCCGGGCGGACATGAAATAAAAATGCGGGTAACAACAAAACAATTACTGTTTATTGTATATATTTACAACGGACGTATATAACAGCCAAAGTTACTTTGGAATAGGTTCTATTTATAAACATATAAGTACTATTTTAGCTTAATTCGAGAACAATGCTATGCTGGATATATTATTTTTACAAAAGTAAGTAGGCACATATGAAAGAACAAGTCTAGACAATCGTATTTCTTTTGTATTGATTCGTTTATTAAAAATTGTAAATCAGTAAAAAAAAAAAATGTTATAAGATACTAAGATATTGTATGAATCCGATATCTGTCATCCAGAACATTCTTTCCTGATATTGGAATAGTAATCTAGAACATAATTCTTCAATAAATTCGTTGAAATCTCTTAACCGAACGCGGACCTAGATTGGCCGCTGCAAAACGATTTGCAGTGGTATCCGCGTATATATATAGTACAGGTGCAGCGCTGGCCCAGCGACAAAATCCAAATAAGCACATTGGATTTGTATGAGATATAAAAATATACCTATTTGAATTTCGTCGCTGGACCGTCGCTGCGCACAAGGTGTTTTCTTAGAGAATAGAACTGCTGACTAAATGGGGCTTCCTCGACCCATCTCTACTCTAAGGCTGTATTTACGGAGACGCGGCGCGTTGGGTGTTCGTCGTACATTGCAGCAGCGGGCCGCGTCATTGCTCGCGCAAACACAAACATAATTATGGCAATGTACGACGGATCACCCAACGCGCCGCGCAACGCACCGCGTCTCCGTAAACAAGTTCTAACACAGTGCTAATGTGGAGCTCCTACACGACATGCGTCACCTGCTATGCTGTCGATCCTGAAGTTTTCAGGGGATTTATACGTGGCCAATAACAGAGCAGGTTGCCAAATACTGGTCAAAAATTACACACTTAATTTGATTCCATCAGCATGAAAAGAAGAAGAATTTATTATTCGTCAAAAATCATCATAACTTTGCCAAAAGTATCGACATAAATTAGCATGCATTATTATTACCATTTATAATAAGTAATAATAGTTAGGTAGATTCATATTATTATAGCACTGCCCTCCACTCCTCCGATTGAATCCTGATAATCGGTTACTGCGCATTCAAGGTCGACCGCCATGATGGTTCAACTTGTGTGACGAGGACTATAACTGATTTTCGGTTCTCAATCGAAGTACCATAGCAAATAGTTCAACTTATTTTCCACTTACTATAGTAGATTTTTTCATAGAGCTCTTTCATTACGTAGGAACATTTATTCAATAGAAGACAACTAGAACGAGGTACATTTTACTTTTGTCAAACAGAATATATAAAAATTCTAAATCAGTAAATGGAAATGTACAGAAAAACAGAGACCACAAAATTGTGGTCTCTACAAAACTGCGGTCTCTGCAAAATAGTGGACAAAGCGACATTTATACTGTGGTCCCATTGACACCGACCACAAAGCTGTCTACCAAAAGTAGGACTAAAAACGGACCCTATTCATCTAGTCGACCCATTTAGTCAGAATTTTTGTTAATAAGGATAAGTTTTAATTAGGAATCATTGAATTTTGAACCTTAACTTGTTGTATTTAGGTGCGACGCTCTATGTTTTATGAAAATATTGATTTCATTCAGAACAGTTTCTGTGAAGTACTTTGTATGTTAGCTTTGATTTAAACTGATTTTTATAACATGTACTTTAAGCATAATTTTGGTCCAGTTGACCAGTAATATATAGAGTGACTGATAATTAGTGAACCATACTTAAACACGTGATTGTATTCATGATAACAAACAACATTAACTGTTGAACCAAACCTGAAATCGCGAAAAAAATCAGCCAATTTCAGTATATTTTGACCAGTTAGGCAAATACAAATGTATATATAATATCAGCAGATTTTTTTTCGCTATTTCAGGTTTGGTCCCATGGTAAATGTTATTTGTTATCATGACTACAATCACGTGTTTAAGTATCGTTCACTAATTACCAGTCACCCTATATAATACAGAATATAAAAGATATGGTCTATGGTTACCTAAGATTTATCACATACTTATTTGGATCCTGAAGCTTTTAACCAAAAATAATATTTGATTACATTACATTAGTTGTTGTTTTTGGGGAAATAACAGTATTAGGTAATAATATATAACTTATAACTAACTATAACTTGGGAAAATATTTCGAATAAACATTAAATCTTAATCAGTCCAGGCAAGCGGTGTTTAAGATGGGCCATTGTGTAAACATCCATACTACCGTCTAAAACCACGACAGAATATGAAGGCAATCCTTTTAAAGAAGACAATAAATCTAATATCAATGCAAAAATGGACGATAAACACCGAAAATTTTAACCTGATAAGTTCACAAACATTGCTTGAAGTATATAAGCTCTTCTTTTCTGACTCAAATATGGTAAAACGAGTCACTAAGTCGGTATGATAAATACTTTTTCTTGCTCCAATCAATGGCGACAATAATCAACATATGCTTCTTCATTCTACCGCTACTAACTGAAGGAAACTTATTCTCGACAGCAGTGGCGGCCGCTGGGTCATAGAACTGGTGGTGCGCTTTGCCAGCTTACAGTACCTACTTAAACGACAAATAAATTGAACTAAAATGGCCTTCAAACTATACTTACACGCAGACCCCCGCTATGCCGCTGACCGACCTTCAATGCGTAGCGAAGGTCGGTCGCCATTTTGGTTCAACTTATATGCCGCGTATTGTACTAAGTAATGGAATTTACAGTTGAAAAAACAAAAATTACGTTATTCAACTCTGACATAAAAGCAGAGCCATCCCACGGAACACAATCAAATGCACCAGAAAACTTAACAGTCTATAAGGTGTGACAATATACCTACCTACCTATTTTTATTGACTTTTACGTGAAATTTTATTATATTGGTTTTATAAACAGAATCTGATTGATTACCTACCTACGAATATTGTCGGTGGTCGGTTGGGCACCGAGATATCCATGGGCACCGAACACAGGAGATGCATAATACACATACAATGCGATAAATCATGTTTTTTTTAAATATTTTTTCACTCAAATGCAATCGCTAATTCTTTTCATTTCCGTTCAAATCGATTCACTACCAAAAACAGTGCAAGGAAAGTAAAATAATGTATTGAGTCGCACACATCCACACACCCATTTCTTTTTATTTTAATGTACATAGAACTCTTAAAACTCCGTGTAAGTAAATGTTTTTCGAAATGGCCTGGGTGGTCTTGCCGATTTTTTATCTAATTTTTGTTGAAAAGCCTTCTTGTTCATTTTAATATAGTCAATGTTAAAGCTAATACTCATTTTCACAGCTTTTTAGTTTTTAAACACTCCCACAACACAACACAGTAAGTAATTTATTTATCCTTGCAAAATGTAAACAAACACAAAACCACGCGCGTCCGCGGTGGAGGGTTGCCAACCACACTTTATAATAACGTATCTTTCTTTATTTTTGGTAAATGTACTTTATACTTTCTTACAAAAAAAATTAAGTATAATGAAAATATTCTATTTTAAATATTTACTGTAATGCATAAAATGAAACACTAATATAAATAATTACTGAACTATTTATCGACGCTTCTACCTTGAAACACGTCTCTAAAAATTTAAGGATACCTCATAGAAAACTGATAGTGTATTCTAAAATCATAAAAATTGTCATCAAGAGAAGAAACAAATAAATGAATAAAACTTTGAATAATAGTTTTTTCTTTCAAACATGTACTTTTTTTTTCTACTAAAAAATATGGTACGCTATTTTTCTCCAAAAATGGCAACCCTACCACGATGCGACGACAGAGCCAGCCGGCCGGCTCGGACGAAATTCGTCGAACTTCGCGCGCTCTCGGTAACCTTCGGCTCGCTCGAGCGGCGCACGAGAACGATCAATTTTGCTGTACATTTTCTACTAAACTATCTCCGTCTCACGCGCCAGGCGTTTTAGTTCATGTTTCATAGAAGTTGTATGAGCTTTCGCCGTGCGTTTGGCGTAGCGCACGAGGAATTTTCTTTACTGCAAAAATAAGTCTTACTACTTTAGCATAGAGTTGAAATTGTATTAGACAAAATTTTGCTAATAGAATAATGCACAGATAACTTTCTGTTCATTATTCTATTAGCACAATTTTGATATTTCACACATTTTATGTTTTTTCTGAACCTATTAAGATCTGGTAGTGCGGCGCACGAGCGCACTTAAGGTACAGCCGCCACTGCTCGACAGTACATCTCGACTAAAGTATTAAACTAAATTATCACATACATTTTGTTACCAAAATTAAGATTCTGTATGGATCAGAATGACCCACACCCTCAGTCTTCACTTTAATACTGAGTATAATTTCAACTCTCTGCAAGCGTACCCGCCAGTTTTCCAGCAGTCGTCACAGTGCTATATAAATGGAAGAATAAGTAAAGGAGTAATCCTACACAGAGTATAAAAAATACTATGCAGAAACACACAATGCATTCTGAAAGATAGATCTTGATTCGTTCAGTTCGGCTGATATGAGGGCCGGGTATGTCCACACTCGAGTATGTCCACATTGATACAGTCGCGCTCACTCCTGAAAATAATAATGCATCAATTAATTGGGTTCCATTTTGCTGGATAAAATGATATTTTAATGAAGCTCGGCGGTTATCGATTTTCGACGATGACATAGTTCGCGTCTGTGTTCGACTGTACATAATGTATTACGGTTGTTGTATGTACTGGTTGTGTATGTGTATGTGCGTAGTTTTATTATGTAACAACTTATTGGGAATGTGAACATATTGTGATGGTTATATAGACAGTTATCACATATATTGTCTGCTATTTGTTTAGTTTTGATTGTGTGATAAATATGACCCACTCATTTGATTGCTTCAAGGGGCCAGTCCGACAGCTTTATATCTGTCAAATAAATGACACCATGAGCACTTGTGTCCATGAGTACTTGTGTCATGTCAATTCAAAGAGATTCAATGAGATTTACAGTTACAAAATGAGATGTGTGGTGCGAGGAGAATAGATAAAGCGAGAAATGAGTATATTAGGGGTAGTTTGAAAGTGGCGCCAGTGATTAAAAAGTTGAAAGGGAATCATTTGTCTTGGTATGGTCATGTGAAGAGGAGGGACGAAACGCATGTTACTAAAAGAGTTATGATTATGAGTTTACAGGTGGATGGATGGAGAGGGAGAGGGAGGCCAAAGAAAATATATATGCATTGTGTGAGAAGTGATATGAAAGAAAAAGGATTTAGTGACAGCGCGAGCGTGACGAGTGACAGGACAGAATTGAAGAAAAAAACGTGTTGCGCTGACCCCAAATAAAACGTGATAAGGGCAGGAAGATGATGATGATGATGACATTAAAGTATGACACAATACAAATGCAAGACACACGGAGCCAGCGGTTTCGTCCGTGCAAATGTTGGTTATTGCGGATGTGAAGTCTAAGTTGGATAAAAAGTAGTCTATGTCCATCCTTGAAGTTCAAGCCTCCTCCGTATCAAATTTTATGAAAATCGCTGCAATAGTTTAGTTGTGAAAGCGTAACAGGCAGACAGACAAAGGGATAATAATAGTAATGACGTCATTTTTGGCAAATGTTTTTCGGGGCCCTTTTATTGAGTGAGAAAATCACCCTTTTTTATTTATCGATGACTATATTAATACTCGTAACATGGTTAAGGCAAGGGCCATATACTTTATACTTGTAGTTCTTGGTACCCAGTCCACATAAGCGTCCCGAAACCATAGCTTGGTTTACCATATTATTATGTCACAACAGTTTCCCACCAACCGAGGGTTGTCCTTGGGTGCACGTGGAAAGAGCGTACAGGGATGATCGTCAGTTGGTACCACGCTCCATGAGAAGTATCTAAAGGTCCTTTGTAAGTTTGCTTTGGCCCTTTGTACGCCATGCAAAGGTCCAGGATCTCATCTCAGGGTCTTGGGAGATACAAAGAAATAGTGACAAAAGTAATGAAGGAGACTGGGTCTCACGACACAGAGTATACTATTGTGAGTTCCGGGATATCAACCCATCTAAATATATTTTCTGAGATAGTAAATTATTGTTATTCTTCTTGTTTGTGAGCCTGCAGCTTACCTACATGTAAAAATAAATGCGAATCGAAAATTGGTTGAAAATGTTTCATAAGTATCTTTCATTATGAATTCTATTTGAGATTTATGCTTTTCTATGCAAAAACACGACACAAGTCCTTTGTCTGAATAAAAAACTTACATCGCGGACCATTCGCGCTAAATTAATTTCTTACTTTTTATTTTTACGACGCGACGCCCGAGTCTTTCACAGTTTTTGTCACGAACAACTTTTTTAAATAGCAAAGAGTTTTTGCTCAACATCCCCTGAACGTAATATCCAAGAAGAGTAAGGAAAAGGGATTATCCTTAGAGAGTGCTCTCTTGATGTTTCCATAGTAACTTAGTGTAGCTTAGTGTAGTCGCCATTAGAACGGACCTATTTGCTGGACCAGATTTTCATTCGATAATGAACTAGGTACATGATTCTCGTTAAGTTTGCTTTTGCTTACGTTTTCTGCATATACTAATGTCTGCCACCGGCTTCGCCCGTGTGATACTTTTTCTTTTCGACAAATTTTACAAAATCCTCTCTTAGTGTTAGCCTACGTTAAGTGTACCATGTAAACATGGTACACTTAAGACTACGTTAAACGTACCATGTTTACATGTGGGCCCAGCCTCGGCCAATAGCCATTGTGTTAACGGAGTTCCCCGTTTGTTCAATGGCTACACAATAGCGATTGGCCGAGGCTGGGCCGACTTGTAGGCGCGGGCTTGCGGACGGCGTGCAATGGGTAGCGCGCTGTCCGATCGTCCGGTAACCGACCGGACCGAGGCCAAGTCGTCGACGGCGCGTTCTGTTCCCGCGCACTTCAAGGAGCTGTCAGCACACCGAAGAGGCCCAACCTGCTAACTGCAGGCAGGCAGGGCCGAAGCCTACTGGGGTCTTTGGTTAACTTCCGAAAGGAATACCCGGCCTCGGCACGATAGGCTACGAAGGAACGGGGTAGGTTTTTAGTCAGTAAGAGTCTGACACTACTTCCTGCTCCGCCCCTGGGCGGGATTTGTCATTGGATGATTTTACTAACCATAAAAAAATAAAAAAAACATAGAATTATAAAAGGAAACCTTGCGCAAAATTTCATACTCCTAGTCACAGTAATTTCAGCTGTATATTTGATATGTCAATCAGTCAGGTACTTTTTATTATACAGATAGATACACATTAAGAGATTGTCTTCCAAATATTTAAAAAAGGCAATTATTTATTTATTACTAGCTTCAAAAAAAATAAAGTTTATTTGTTGGAAAAAAAGCTATTTTGCTAGTCCTAAAGGCACTGTATCAATTTTTTTTTTTGTACAAAGTAGGTACACAGAACATGGAACTAGTGCCTTGGGACAGCGCAGGGTCACGATAAGCCGATAATATGGAAATGAGCTCATTTATTGAAGCATTCTGTACTAGGATAAGTTAAGTTTTTATTGCCGTCTTATACAACCCTATTTTCAAAATAATGTTGTACCTATAGAAAATGCTAGAACAAGCGAAACGAAAACAATTAGATTATTAGAACATCTTATCATTATTTATTCACTACAGGCTTCATAAGGTTGTGGATAACATAAATTACAAATTATGGCACATGTCTGGGCCTGATCATTGATACGGCTGATACGGCGGTGGCTACGCCTCTGCCTTTCTAATAATAATAATATTCCACAACTATCACACAACACCGTCTAGTCCCAAGCTAAGCAGAACTTGTGTTATGGGTACGAGACAGCTGATAAACATACTAATATAATTCTAAATACATACATATTATAGATAAAATAACACCCAGACACATAACAAATGATCATGCTCATCACACAAACATTTGTTCTGGGTTGGAATCGAACCCACGACCTCCGGCATAGCAGTCAGGGCCACTAACCGCTAGACCAACAGGCCTGTCTATAATGAAACCGGTTTAAGGTGTTTTTAATATCATAGGGATTTCATTACGCATGCGGATTGGCTCCGCATGGAGAAGATTTTAAAAGGCTAAAAAATGCGTCCCGCGTGTGTATTGCACGCAATAAATACTTGTATGAAAAGTACATTTGCGGAGGTTACGCATGCGGAGCAATTCCGCGTGCGTGATGAAATCTGCCGATATTAAAAAAAACACCCATTAGGGTGCATCAGTTAAACGATTTCAAAATCTATAACGGACATAGATGGGTATAATTTTGGTGTTTTGTATAAAAAAAAAATCCATCACGTGAGTACGATTCATCTAATTCAGATATGCTCATCATTACGGTACAATCACAAGTTGTAACTCAGACTCAATTAGTTCTCACTGCTATTTTTAATACTATTGCGCATCTTAGTTTATGTGCAGACTATAGGTTGTATTATTACTTTTTCTGTGCTTTAGTGTGGAAAGCAGTGGTGTCCGAGTGGTAACAGCCCCGACTTTTGAGTTGTAGGTCTCGAGTTCAAACCCAGCCAGGCGCATTAATTTATTTCATCAGCACTGCTCTCTAAATGGTGACAGAAAACATCGTGAGGAAACCGGCATGTCCTAGAACCAAAAATTCTAAGATATTTGATATTCACCAACTCGCACTGGGCCCGCGTGGTGGGTTACGTCCCATTCCCTCGCCTAGAGAGGAGGCCTGCCTGAGTTCCTGCAGTGGAAACATTAAAAGGCTGATTATGCTATGTAATGCTGTGTTACAGGGTATGTTTCTATTGAAGCGTGCTTTTCAGGTTTTTTTGGGGGGCTGTGGAGTCTGAGTATCCTATGATTCGTGTGCGTGTATCAGTGACATATGTATAGTTAAGAAACACATGCGCATTGGTTTCCTCCTCCTCCAATATCAAAGTCAAAGTCAAAATGTTTTTATTTCATATAGGGCTACATGGGCACTTATAAAACGTCAGAAGCTAGTGCACGGTTTCAAATTGGTCGTTTCCTATGGAGAAGAACCGGCAAGAAACTCCATGCTTCCTCTTTTAAAAGATCATCCATACAGAATCTAATCATCATCATACAGAGATCAGATGATGTCTTGACTCACCCATATAAGTTTACTTTCATACACTGTTTTAATTGCGGTTGCGAAGCGATCTGATGCGGTTCACGCGAATTAAATACGATGTGGTGGCTCTCTTTCAAGCGCTCAAAATCGCCGCTTGAACCGCCATTTATGTAAAAAGTCATCGCACTGAAGGAGTTGGCGCCTAAATATCAAAGTAACTAATAGAGACCGCTTCGCTTCTCTAATCGCCGTACGGCACCAACGTGCGGTTGGTTACATAGGTCACCCTAATAGAGTGTCAATTGTTTCTTTTATTCGCGCTTAATTGCATCGCGTTTGCCGTCACGTTATATTAATCTTCTACATAGGAAAATACGTAGGTAAGTCATAAGTATAACACCTGAGAGCTCGCTCTACGAAAATAAAGGCACAAAATCGACTTCTTTCGTGGTACTCAGAGAAAAACTATGGATAGGCAGATATGATATTGATGACAGAGATAATTAGTACAAACTAATTATCTCTGTCATCCATATCATAATAAAAATGAGAATAAATATGTAATATTTTTCGTGTGACAACACACGAAAAATATTCAGAAAAGTGCATTGAAAGAAAGAAAAGAAAGAAAGAAAAAATATTTTATTTGGCACGAATGAATACACACACTGTAAAACCAAATTGACTGCTATTGCTATGCTAAAAACAGCTGTAGTCTGACTAGCACCATAGCAACAAAAAAAGTTTAAATACCTAATTGAAATGTGTGTGGGCTGTATAACGTTAGGGTCGATATCATCACTGCCCAGGACAAAAAAGTTCAAAAGCGGGAGGGGGAGGAATATAGGAAGGTTTTAGTCAGTAAAAGTCTGACGGTTCCTCTCGTTCGACAGTTCCCTGAACTTGAGAAATCATTAAATCTAATCTAATCTAATTGATTATTTTATGACGATTTTAAACAGAAATAAGATAAATAAACACTGACAAGTTTGGTCAGAGTATTGGAATAAGACGAAAACCAAAATTAATTATTCCAAAAAGTCTTAAGTAAGCATTTCAGAATATACAAAGAAATAAAGCATCTGGCAATGAATCAACCGATATATTTGTGCTGTTAATGAAGAAAGGAAGTGTTGTACGTTGTGTAGCTAAATAAAAATCAGCATTCTACCACTGCATGTATGGGCTTGCGGACGGCGGGCAATGGGCAGCTTGCCGTCCGACCGTCCGGTGACCGTCCAAACCGGGCCCAAGTCGTCGACGGCGCGTATCGTTCCACGTTCACCTCAAGGAGATGTCAGTAAACCGATATGGACCCAGCTGTGTTGAAGCCTAGTGGGGCCATGGGTAATGTGAAAGTATACCCCGGGGCCCTGGAACGAATGTGTAGGAACACACCAAAAAATACTGACTCTCAGGGAAATGTGACTATTGACGCTGCCCAGCAATTTTATTTCTGTCTATGACAGATAAAACTGTTTTGCCTTTATCTCAGAAAAAATAGTATAATGCTCATACCTCTCACCTCTCTATCTGTTGTATCGTATTGAATTACAATTATTTGTATCGTTATTAGACGGCTTATCAAACTATGTTATTGTTTTGATTTCTTAAGTAGCAATGACCGGCTAGTGAGTCTTGTTAAAGGCTAGTGTCCTATTTAAATGCGTTAATAATGAATCGTTTCCTGAATAATAAAAGTGTAAGCGGTAAGGTACTATTATATATTCTGTGGTGTAAGCAAGGTTTACGTTAATTAGGATGTATTATAAAGAGATAGCGGGATGAATTAGACAGAACTAAAAATCGCCGGTACTAAAATGAGAAAGCGCGGTTCCGCGAAAAGAAAAATAGAAGATGTGGAGATAGACGACCTATGCTAAAGAGTAGGAAATAAGGCTCTCAAACCCCGCTTGGGTAGAGCATCGCCATGTTCTCGTGAGGGCGATCGGCAGCGGCGATCTCTCGCGCAGGGCCCTGGTACGGGCCATGGTCCGAAGCGAGGAGGGATGTAAGGCGGTCGCCTCCTTCTGCGAAGCAGTAATGCTAGCAAAGGAGGAGGTCGCACGTGAGATGCAACGGCCCTCACACCCCAGCCTTCGCAGAGATTCCGATTCTGATCCTGATTTCCAGCCAACGTGGGCGTAGGCTTGCGGACGACGAGCTATGGGTAGCTTGCTGTCCAACCGTCCGAAAACAATCCGGACTAAGCCAAGGTCTTCGACGGCGCGCACTGTTTCTGCGCGCCTCAAGGAGTGGTCAGCAAACCGTAGAGTCCCAGCCTGCTAGCTGCAGGCAGGCAGGGTCGAAGCCTACTGGGCCAAGGGTCTTCAGTAAGGAAGGCTCGGCTCTAGTATGAAAGGCACGAAGGAACCAGGTGGGTTTTTAGTCAGTAAGAGTCTGACAGTACCTCCCGCTCCGCCCAAGGGCGGGAGATGTCATTGGAGATTTTACCCACCACCAAAAAAAAGGCTCACAAAAAAATGGTTAAAACGAAGGTCTATACTGCGTACATCGAAAGATTGGAAAAAATTGTCTGCTGTGCTCTTCCTATCCGTTAATTATAATTTAGGTGGCTTCAAGGCTAGAGTGAATAGGCTCTAAATAAACTACTTAGTGCGCCTCACTATCAACGATTGCATCACATAAATTTAGATGAAAGCAGGTGAATGATTACGTCAAAAATTAATAAGTATTTTGATTATTGTAAGAATCAATTCAAAATCTAATTAAATCTGTAACACATTAATGTCTATTCTACTAAAAAAGACTACAACGATGCAAAAAGAGGGACTAAAAAGTTGAAAGGGAATCGTTAGACTTATTATGCTCATGTGAGGGTTGAAACCCATGTCATCAAATGACCTGGTCGTGTTTTTTATTCAATAAGGTAACTAATAAATTGATATATACATCTAATCTAGCAAATATGTCATTACAAAAGTTATGAGTTTACATGTCAATAGAAGGAGAGGGAGAAGTAGACCTAAGGAAAAATGGATGGAATGTGTGACAAAATGAAGAGTGATAGGAAAGAATGGAAGTACAAAACGCGATGCGACGATCTCCAAATAACACGGGATAAGAGCATAAATATGATGATGACAAAAAACAAAAGAAAATTGTGGAACGTAGTTACGGAACGGTCGGTAATTTTTAGGAACAATTCCAACAGAAAATGCTCTAAAACGACATTTAATGCAGTATTTCCTGTATTGTTAGAGACATAACGATTCACACACAGGTGTTTAGTTAAACATGGAAGTGACGGAAACATACACCAGGAAAAGCAAAGACGATTTATGATATGACACATAAAATCTTACTGACTACGTTGACATTCTGTTCTAAAGATACTCCAAAGTAATCTTACATTTATGTAATCCAAAACACTAGCACTGTTTTATTTTCTTTGCTTGAATTTTCCTTGAAAATTGTTCGCATGTTACAACCATTGATTTCCACGAGTATATTCACTTGTGTCTATATATCACGAGTTTTCTTTGCCGTCGACATGCGTACGCGACTGTCGCTTGTCTTAGTTTGTAAACGTATGCCTCACACTACGTGCGGCCATTGTCATGCACACCACACAACTAAAGTTCACACCTTATCGTCACAGCACACGCCAATATCGTCCTTATTCCAAGGTCGCACCGCGCTAAATGGTACTACAAATTTTTTCATCATTACGTTTACTTCCACGTGTATTTTAGGAAACTATTATAATATGGGTTTCAGTTCAGGCTATTTTAGTACCTCTTAAAATGTTTTACGGATCATAATTGCGTGGTATTGTTATTGTCTTTATTGTAAATATTTATTACGTTCTGTGATAAGAAGTTTATTACATTTTATTGTTTTACGGTATTGAATTTACTCATTTTCAATTGTAGTGAGATTAGATTCTTGTACCATACAGATTGGATTGTTAACTTAAATAAATATTTTCAACTATCTTTTTCTAAATAAATAAGATTATTAAGAAAATGATTGTCAAGAACCTCTACATAATTGAAATAGATACTGCCTTTATAATTTAAACATAGGCAATACTCACAATACCTAACCTTATTGAAGAATTCTTATTATTGCTCCATAAAATAGTAGGTAAACTACCGGTATTAGAAAACACGACGCCGACAACGTTACGTGTATAATTAGTTCAATAAGGTGTATTTTATCTATGGGCTTCCGTTGCCTGACAATAAAATGAAAATCATTTTATTTATTTATATATTGCAACAAAAAATTCGAAGACATGTGACATTCACCAACCCGCACTGGACCCGCGTGGTGGATTACGGCCCATTCCCTCTCCTAAAGAGGAGGCCTGTGTCCCAGCAGTGGGAACATTAAAAAAGGCTGATGATGATGATGATATATTGCATAGTAAGGTGGGTGTACCATGGAAGGCCACTCCAACAAATAAATAGTTATTATTCGTTTATTTACTGGATAAATGAAACTAACAAATATTTAAATAATATTTTGTTTCATTATGTAACATATAAACCAATGAAGGCGTTATGTAGCGTGTTCCAATATAGTGCGTCGATGCCCATATAATTTGCTTACAGTTAGTTACTGTATATGTATATAAAATGTCAGTGTTTAAATTATGATTAGAACTTAATTTTCAAAATGGTGTATAGGTAAGCGTGTGCATATTCCAGTATATACCGTATGCAAAATACCCGTGTCGTGGAGTTGCGGACACCGGCCCGAAATACAGATACAAAATACATGTTGAAATAAATCAACGTAACTTAGATAACTATTAGGCCGTGTTTACGGAGATGCGCCGCGTTGCGCGGCGCGTTGGGCGCTTCGTCGTACATTGCAGCAACGGGCCGCGTCATCGCTCGCGCAAGCACAAACATTATGGCAATGTACGACGGACCGCCTGACGCGCCGCACAACACGCCGCGTCTCCGTAACCGGGCACATATTCTGTTGGCTAAACACAATGTAATAAACAAACAGCTATGAAATAATAAAACAATAGAGTTGATTGCATTGTTGAAAGAAGATGAAGACATTATTTAGAAACTAAAACGTAAACCAAAACATAGTCAAACATTCCCATCTGTCAGTAGGATATGAGGCTGGGCCGTGGATTGTTCGAAGGAATTACCGCAGCTTTCACAAAAAAAGGTATAATACGCGAAATAGTACATTATTTTTAGTATATGTGAAACCTGAATTTAGTTGTAATTGAATCGTTTCCAATAATTTTTAACCGATTTCGAAAAGGAGGAGGTTCTATGTTCAGCTGTACGTATTTTTTTTTCATGTATGTTCACCGTTCACCTATATCTCGGGCAATTGTGGACCGATTTCAAATTTTTTATTTTGATTGAAAGATTATACTTCCGAATTGGTCCCATAAAAATATCTTTTTAATCTGATGATAAACTTCGAAGATATAGAACGAAACTCTTCAAATTTTCATAGCAGAACTGTCGCATAGCAGAATTTCTAAGTATGTTCATCGATATCTCGGTCAATTGTGGACTGATTTTGTTTTTTTTTTTATAATGGTTGAAAGGTTATAGTCCCGAGTTGGTCCCATAGAAATATTGTTTTGATCTGATGACGAATTTCGAATATATAGAACAGAACTCTTCAAAAAATCATAACAGAACTGTTATAACAAGTAAAAATGCTTTGTTTATATCTGTAGTCGGTGATTGACTGAAGGAAGAAGGGGACGGGGTTGCATAGAACTGGTCTGATGATGAAGCCGGAAAGTAGGTAAGAAACAGAATTATTTAATAAATCAACGTATTCTAGCCGTGTTTGGTACTAATAGAATTGTCATGATGGAACCGAATGGCAGAAGGTATCTATTTAAGTTTGACTAACGGGTACCTACTACAAGTACTACAACTAAAACGCGTGAAATAAAAAACATTATACAAAAAAAAAAATATTACCGACTTTAATGAAAAAAAAAAACACCAAAAAGTGCAAAATAACTTTAATTTCGTAATTTTTATAACAATAATTAAGTAACGAAGAGACCAAACTATTATAGAAACAAAAACAAACTATTGTGAGTTATTTTGCACTTTTTTGTGGTTTTTTTACATTGTAGTCGGTTATATTTTTTTTTCACAAGTAAGTATTTTATTATAGTATGCGGCAAGTAAGTTGAACCTTTTTCTATGGTTACGCGCAGCTCCCCACTTCGATTGTGACCCGAAAATCGGTTACTGCGCATTCAACGTCGACCGCCATAACGGTTCAACTTGTTTGACGAGGATTAAAACAGATTTTCCGGTCTCAATCGAAGTGAGGGGCTGCGCTTAACCATAACAAATGGTGCAACTTATTTGCCGCGTACTATAATGGTTTGTAGTTTAGTTTAAGAATGAGATGAGACGCATAAAGCAGTTAGGTGGAAGTGTGTCAAAGTGCATTCATATGCGGGTGTCTGATCGTGATGCGGGCGATAACTTGTGAATTGGTTGCTAAGCCAAGCATATTCAACAAGCAGGCAATGAATATAATAATAAAGACAAGAAGTAAATATGTGGATTGGGAAGTTATTCCCAAACAGCAGCAAACTTTATTAAAACTCGGGAAGAGTATAGCAATATTTTCAAGGTATATAATCTATTCAAATTTTTGCATCTAACATCTTACAACACAACGGATAACCAAAACTAAAAGTAATAAATATAACCTTACTAAAAAAGAGGTTGCCGTAAGTATATAAAAATTCTTTGAGTAGAACATTTTATGGTTCTATCTTTTATAGTTTAGGCAGCGTACGCAAAATAAGTAACTTTTCTGGTTGAGTTTTTACACCTTGTGTCCGAAAAACCCAAATATCTTACGGAACCCTACTTTTTTCCAAAATAAAATTTAGCCTATGTTACTCGTGGATAATGTAGCTTTCGAATGATGAAAGAATTTTCAAAATCGGTCCAGTAGTTTTTGAGCCTATTCATTACAAACTAACAAACATAATTCCATAATTCTCATTGATAAATAATGTAGTGGACTACATTATTTATCAATGAGAATTATCGAGGAAGAAGCTGTCGAAAGGATTATTTCGACTGCCTTACCCACATTTCTGATACAAACACTTTATTATAAGGTGGTATTATTTTTACATTTATAGAAAAACTTAGATTAGTTTAAGCTGGGTTCCCACAAGGATGTTTCTTAGGTCCGGTCTTATTCGTGGTCCAGTGCGATTCTTTCGAGTATGTGACAAGAAAAACGAAAATTTCAATTTAAAATCTAGTATTTACTTCTACTCGCAAACCATATTCGCAAAGTTCTAATATTAGAAGTGGCTACGAAATTATAATTATGTAAACTTTAGTTGGTACATTGAATGCATCTAATGTGTCAAACAAATAAAAAAAAAAACTTCTTTTCTATTGCTAATAAAACCTTGACTAGACACCATATAAATCATACAATTCAGTGGACAGTAGACCATTTTTATTAGCAAACAGGATTGAAACGTGTCACCTGGTTTTCAGCCTCCCTTTCGCTCGTAATTTTAATGACCATTTTGTATAAAGTATACATTGACAAATTCAATGCCAGATCTAACCCTGTTCTAACAATACGTTATAAAAATGTAAACCCGTTTTTTCTAGCAGTTAGGGTGGTGACAATAGTCAGCCACAGGCCTATGGTCTTGTTATGCAAATCCAATGTGTCTACGATTGACAGAATCCTTCCATGCGCATTCTAGCCACGTGTTCTTGTGGATATTTTTATCCGACGTTCGTGACTATTGGTTGGAAGGTTTCAGTTTCAAACTTTTTTATTTGAGTTTGATTGTTGTAACAGTTTTATAACAGAGAAATGTTCTATTTTTACATTCGTGACGGGATTTTAATGCGAAAGGGTTAACTTTTTTAGAATTATTGAGAAGTACCTAATGGTTAGAAGCTTATATAAGTTGTTATGACCAGCAATTCATTTGAAATTTACACAAATGAAAAGTAGTTAATTACATTTATTTATAATGTATTGAGGTTAAAGATACACACAATGAGATAAATACAACATTTGCTACAAAACATACTGAAAATGTATTACAATGCACTTCTTCCAATAAGCTAACTAACAAAAATATTAGAGGATCACTAGAAACAGGAAATTCTGATAAGCTTGAAAAAAAATCGTCTATCTTTTGTGATATTCGTTGCGATATTCATTCATTTTTGAAGCTCGAGTACGCTTCATTCCCGTTTAGAACGGATCCGACGGGCTTGCCACATGCCGGGGTAAATCACATAAATGGGGCCAGCCGGCGACCAGATGCACCCCTAAATAAACCACTCCACACGAAAACAAACTTTAACGCTTTGGTTACAAGGAGAATTTTGGAATGCAGACAGACACCCTGGGCTTGTTGAAAAAAAAAACTGGTGGGCTTGAATGACTCTGACGGTCTTTCCCCGGCATTTTGTCGACAGTTCGGGTGCGATTGAAAGCTCCATGTGCCGTGTGTGTTTTTTCTTGTAATTTTAAAGGTGTAATCGTAAGGTTTGCGCAAGATATCGTCGAGGGGCGCCGTTCGGTTGGCAAGGTGCTCTTTTTTTCTTTGGAACCCACAGCTGTGGCGACAAGTGAGTCATTCAATAACATATGTTTCTTTCTGTTAACAGGTTTCTCTCTTTCTATAGGTACGAGTTCGTTTGATTTAATTCGATTAAATCAAACGAACTCGATAATTTGAAATAAGCGTTGTTTCCAAACTACTTTTCGTGCAAACATCCCTTTGTGAATTATTGGAATTTCTGTTACAACTGCGCTTATTACCAATGTCATATCCTCATTTCCAGTGCTCATTTATGTCAAAATTAATTGTCGAACGAATTTCTGCTCTGGCTTAAAGCGTTTACAGTTCAATTTCGAAACTAGCGTGTTTATTATGAAAGTACAAATATGAATTTTGAACATTTCTCCATTGCCGGCAGTATGCGTTCAGTCATGAGCGAAAAATTATCTTTTGATGCAAAAGTACGGCGAGGCAAGGGTAAATACACACTTGATCGCTCATGTTTACGTAGCTCAGTTGACTGGATGTATTTATTCCAGGAATTGGACTGTTTATGGACTGCATATTGTAAGAGAGATGAGTGAATTCCAATTCTGTACTGTTTGTAGGTAAGTACTTCAGTAGTACTTTCATGCTGCCTTACCATGATTTTTTAAAATGTCAGGCTTGCGAGCGAGAAGAGGGATGAAGCTATACACCCTATATAATCCGCTCCATCCCTTTTGCAGTTCAGTTTAGGTCCTCAAATTGATAGCGTTATGAACTCATGGAAGAAGTATGTTATTACTTAATCTAAATTAGCTAAACATAGGTTATATTGCTTAAGTCATAATTAGTTTAAAAGAAAACTGATTCACTGACTGATTAATGATTGACTTCACATAATGATACAGAAATGAGCAGAATTGAAGAACTAAATTATGATTAAATTTTCTTCGTTCATGATTCGTTAAAGGCCAGAAGTACCGGTTTGACGTTTCACACTTTACAAGCCGAAATAACTTTGTATCCAGGCGTAACTCATATATTTCTATAATCTCTTCTAAAACCATTGAATTATGAAGCTATTTTTATCACAAGATAAACAATTTTAATCAACATTGCCATACAACGTGGCAACGCCGCCAGCCTTTTGATCACACTTTCAGTCAACAGCGATGCAAAGGAGTTTTATGACGCTACTTTTTAGTTAGAAATAGTGTAGATAGTCTTTAGTGTATAATTAGTAAGTGTTTTATATAATGTATATAATTGTGTGTTTGTGAAATAAATAATCAACAAAATTAAAATCTTCTCTGTTAGAACTGTCAAACGGTAATTCTTAGATTAGACGGGCTTTAATTTTTAAAATATCTGGTTTTGCTCACTCTATCTCATTCAATTTGACAGCTATGACGTCACAATTTGGTGCTAAGTCAATTCTATTCTTATTTGTATCGCATATAGTATCGCCAATTTGTTTCTTCACCCACTCAAGATTTGACTCAATTGCTATCTTGAAATGTTAAGTCTGTAGATTCGATATTGACATTTTAAGACTATTGCTAGCGGTTTATTTATCGATTCAATTGAAACAGTTCTAGTCTCACCTTCGCGAGCTGATAAGAGCAAGATCAAGTTGAGTCGAGGAATTAAGAGATAAAACATCTAAAAAGGTGTATAGATCTTTTATTGGTTGGTCCATAGGGACAGACAGCGAATACATAGGTATGCTTAGATCTTTAAAACTACGCAACGCATTTTGATGCGGTTTTTTAATAGATAGAATGATTCAAGAGAAAGGTTTAAATGTGTATAATACATGCAATATCACCATTGCACCCGTGCGAAGCTAAGGCGGGTCGCTAATATAATATAAAACAAATGAAAAAGCCGAATGTGTTTTGTCGAAAACAAACAAGATACAAAACTGTTGCTGCTTGTGATGTTCAATTTTGGTGTATCTACCTTTTTATTTTCATTTAGTTCTGAAGACTTCCAGGTCTTCTTTTCTTGAGCCACTTCAAACTTATAAAAGGGCTTTACGTATAATATGAAGTAAATGAATAGGCCGAATGTGTTTTGTCAGAAAACAAATAAGATACACAACTATTAGTGCTGTGCCGTTCAATTTTGGTGTGTCTATCTTTTTATTTTTCAGGTATTTTTTCTTGAGCCACCTCGAAACCATATAAAGCCCTTGCGGTAGGCATGAGGTCGTTCTGCCACCTCTTCCTAGGTCGGTGTTAGCAGCCTGGTCTATTTTCAGCACCCACTTTATGGAGACTTAGCCAATGGTCAATGTGAATGTATTTCAAGTAACCCACCTAATCCCATTTTAGTTTTTTTTTGCTTTTGGCTCCAAAATCTAAAATCAAAATCAAATCTTTTATTTGCGTAGAATGTAGGTATTGTACAATAAAACCTTAGTTCTAAATACACTAATCTAAATAACTAAGAGAGATATTTAGATAAAGAATGTCTATAGTGTAGGTACCAATTACAATGAAATTTCTGAAAATTCCGAAGTGACAGTCACAATCGCTTTAATTACTGATTCGTTTTGATACTACACTGTGAACGAACAGTCAGCCATAATTGCCACGCAAATTGTGACAGTGAGCAAATTATAAGGTCTACTGCACAGCGGTCACTTCTCATGATCGATCGCCTTTTTCCGTAAGCAACGTGTAGTTCTCATGAAGGAAGTGGACATTGAAGGCGTGTAGCACAGCCCCTTGATTATAAACTGGGGACACTGAAGCTCAATATTACATGTTATTTTTCTAGTAATGGTTATGTAATTGGAAAACGTAGCACGGGAATATAAACGTATAATCAGTCTTATTATGTCTTCATTGCTGGGACTTCGGCCTCCTTTCTAGGTGAGGGAATGGGCCGTAACCTACCAAGCGGACCCAGTGGGGGTTGGAAATATATAGTAATAGCTTCTGCCAGCGCCTACATATGCGTGAAAGTTGGTTTACCCCCTTAAGGGTGGAGTTTCGTAAAATCCGTTCTTAGCGGACATCTACACCCTATAAAGAACCTACCTGCCCAATTTTAAGTTTGTAGAATAGAAAAAAATTGAATAGAAAAACTCTTATTCGAGACAGACAGCACAACGGTTAAAAACAAAAAAAATAATAATAAAAAAGAACAAAAGTACAGAGTACGCTGAGCGTGCCCGCATCGAAAGTGTGACCACCTCAGCATTTGCTGGGCGTCAGACACCTAGCGCTGGTTATCAGTTGGCACCCCGCAGTGACGCACGGACGAGGGTAAATATATATATGTAATTGAAATAATTATTGTTACCTACTGGTGTATATTTCTATTGAAATAAAATACTTAGATAACAATTTGATAAATAACAACATAACATTATAAAATAAAATATGTACTACATGTAGGTGTTATAGTTTCTGAAATTTCGTGATTAATTAGTGAGTGGTATTTCGCTTTTATATACGAGTATACAGATGTCGGTTCAGGCAATAATCAAACTATTGCAGATCACTTAACTGATGTAACGTGATGAACCAAGGTTACCGACATTTCCCGAAGAATTTCCAGACTCAATCGGCAGTGGGCAGGTCACATTGTTCGCAGAACTGTAATCAATAGGGCCGAAAGATTCTGAAGAAGCGACCACGTACCAGAAAAGCAGCGTTGGAAGGCCTCCCACAAGGTGAACCGATGACCAGCCCCCCTAGCCAAGTTACAATCTATTCGTTATGCGTTAACGCTTGGGCTTGACCACGCCCCCAAATCTTTTGTTCGAACAAAGGAGTTGGGGGCGTGGTCAACTACAAGCGTTAACGCAAAACGAAACGATTGTAACTTGGCTAGGGGGGCTGGTACGGATCGTAGGATCCGATGGATGCGAGACGCGCTGGACTGGTACTTGGGGGAGGCCTGTGTCCAACAGTGGACGGCTTTTGGCTGAAATGATGATGATGATGACCATGGTAATAAGGGTTGTTAAACATTATTAAAGATCAATATTATTCGGATCGCTATAAATTGTTTTTAACCTTGTTTTGATATAAATATTTACTTACCTAAATTGAAGCTCACTCTTGAGTTGATTTTCAAGCTATCAAAAGCTCCGAGGAAAGCAGGCTTTCCTCTAAATATACATACGTAGGTTCACTCTCTCTGTAGCTAAAACCCAAACAAAGTGTCCTGTACATGAATACGTAGACATATTCGGCCGCGTGGCAAGAGGGACGGAGGAAAACGCCGCCGTCACTGCAAGCGACAGGCTTTACTTACATAGTAGTTATGTGCCCCTGGTACCTAGGCAGTGTGTTTCCCAGTTTAATATAGAAGTTTTAGATGGCCGTCGCTTGAAAGCTTGTGAGTTTAATTGCTTATTTTACTTTGTCATCAAAGAGAAATACCACAAAATTTTAAAATTTCTTTGCACTATGTAGTTTATCTGTTTGTCCGCAAAATTCTTCTAAACCACAGAATATATATGGATATAGATGCTGTTTTTGCCCCAGCCGCTGCCGGGAGCGAGAGCGAGGAGGTCGCCTCCTCCGTAGTTAGTACGCAACGACTGACAACTACCTACAGGTTATTGGACTCGCTCAGCTGATGTTGACTTTAAGAAATTAATTTCGTACATGCCTATATTAACTCGAGCTTTAGAAAAAAACTACCTTTGTATTTTATATTTACAAATCGATAGTGTATCTTGTACCGGATCGACCCTCCACGGGATTAAAACGATTAAAATTTAACGGTGTATACAGAACCTGAAACATGTGTCCAGTATTTTAATAATCCGTGTACAAAATTTCATAACTGTATCATGAAAAATCACAAAGTTATACACTTGTTATATTACCTGGTTTCCCGCACAAGACACCAGCAATTTATACTACGCTAACTCAAAAAAGCGTACTTTACAGTAGAGGCGTTTAAAGGGAAAAACGTGATAACTTTTACATTAATTAAGATACTTATTTGAAATTTGGTATGCTTAATAGTTAATTTATTCATTGTAATATCTCATATTTACATTTCCTTAATTATTTATATTTTTTGATTTAGCGCGTGTTAGCCGTATATAAACGTAATTCATCAATAAAATGTTACATGTTATACACGTCTAACTAATGTTAGCGTAGAGTAGTACGGGAGGTCGTAGTGCTAAAGAAGTGTTATTTTTATTACGTTGCAATAAAAAAATTACAGCATTTTGTGTATTAATCATAACATTAGGGTATTATGTACACCCACAAGATATATTATTGTAATTTATCGTGCTGAATAACAAGTTATTTAAGTTAGCTTTGTTTAACCGGTACATGCGTCTCTGGCGAATTTCGTATTAAAAGCCGTCAAATTATATATAGCGTACTATAAATCGCCCTGTGCCACAAGTTAGCGTATCATCTAACTTTCCATTGAGCTATAATACACGTTGAATTTTATAAATTCCAGATAAAATTGTTTAGATAGTAATATTCGTAGGTACCTATACTTAATTAAAACAAAATTAGCGTAGTAGGTAATCAACAGTTTATTATAGGTAAGTACTTCCTTATTAATTAACGATAAGAGATCAGATCAATCACAATTCGACTTCGAATAATTATAATTCTAAATCAAGATTGCACTCGGAAACAATAAAAACTTCCAATTGTTAAATATAAATCACATAATTTAAATAATAGTGTAAGTTGTAATTATTATAAACTCAACAAAATTATATTTTAATCAAGATTGCACTCAATATTGATAATTTTAGGAGAAAACAAAAACTCCCAATTGGTAAATTTATATAAAAATCACATAATTTAAATAATAAGTTTGAATCATTAAGATTTCAAACATAATTGTATTTAAATCAAGATCGCACTCAATATTGCTATTCTGAGAAAACAAAAACTTCCAATTAGTGAATATAAATCACATAATTTGAACAATAAGATGTAATTATTTAACCTCCTAATCTTCATCACTTGCATTGCCAACATCATGTTCAGTTGTTAATAAATTTCTATAAAATGTATAATACTTTTCGGGTATAATATTCTTATCACAATAATATTTTAAATCTTTATATTTTGCCACATTAATTTTTAACAATGAATCTTTATATTTTGCCACATTAATTTTTAACAAAACTTTGTATGCTTTTTCGGGAAAAGGCTCCAACTGGGATAATCTAGTTGTCTTTTTAAAACATTGTATTTGATTGCTTTCACTATCACCTAAACTATATTTATATTCCAACAAACCGTAATTATCAGGAGAAACTTCAGTTTTTTTTAATTATATTCCACATAATTTTATCGTTATTTATATTTTTAGTCCAATTATTTTTGCTTTTATTACTTTTAAAATCAAATATCATGTTTTGATTGACCTCGATAACAATGTAAGGATTCCCATTTACTTTTGCCCATTGCACTAGTGAATACCATTCATCTGGCGTATATACCTCTCTACCTCTTGCAGTCTTTTCTATTAAAGCATGAACTGAGTCGCCCTCATTCTGTGTATGGCCCTTTTCCATAAAATGGTGGCTAATCTTCGTTTTAGACAATTTTGCAGCTAATAGATACATATAGTACACGATACGATTACGATTTTGTCCCCCACAGTTGTCTGACCATAGGTTGACTTCGCTAACTCCCTTAGAAGCTAATTTATTAAAAAAATCATATGAACAACTGGCAACTTCATTGGCCCCCCTCTTAGCCGTTCGCTCGTCCCACATATAAAAAAATGGTTCTTTTGATCCCATTTCGTAAATTTTAAAATTGTATACATTGAGCTTACGCTTATAGTAATAAACACTTATATTACCCCGTGGTGAGCTTAGAACTTTTTGAAAATCAAATACAATACAAGCTACATTGTTAAACTTTTTGTAATGTGATGCCATTGTCAGAATTTATGGGAAGATGATAATGAAAAGTGTGTGATCAACGACTAGATTCACTTTCAACATTAGTGGCAGTCTTTTTGCTTTTTGTATCACATATTTGGCTATGATTTCCCATTGTTTCGCGTGATCACCAGTACTCCAGAATTTATCAAACAGATAAACACAAACCTCGTGGCTTATTTTATTATAGCATTGCAAACGACAATTGACACAACTGACTTAAATACTTCTTGCTGCTTTAGTTTTTCCTTTTGACGTGGTATACTCCAATCCTGTTTTACACAAACGTTTTCTCTTTCTAGCTATCCATTCATTTTCAAGTTTAAGACGTTTGAGACCCACATCAGTCCTTTTTTTGACCTACGTTTAGTATATTTTGGGGTCGAACGTTGCAGGCGAGGAAATTGAATTACACGGAGTAGATATTGAAGATATTGAATCTGTATTTTTGGTGAGGCTGTTATCCATATGCGAACCAGGAAGACTTTCCTGGGCGGTTGTACCGATTTCAGGTGTCAGTGTTCTATCTTCAGTCTCTTTGTTGCAAGAAATCGGCACCAAAGTAGCGTTTAAACTTTGTGAAGATTCCGAAAAATCACAATAGGGTGAAGGTACGGGGGTAATGTCTATGCTGTCAGAAGGATCACTAGGGACAACCGAAAACAAAGGTTCAATACTTGCTGGAGTTAATGCCAATGGAGAAGGTTTTTGGATAGAAGTCATCATCTTTGGTGAATAAATATTAAGTGGAATATTAGGAGCCCCCAAGTCGTTTAAATTTATATCTTGTAATACGGCATCATATTTGTAACTGACTATATCTCGGTTTGCAGAACTGGACATAGAATAATCATGCTCTTGAATAGGCTCATCAAACATGTGCTCATATAAAGACACGAATTCAGAATTATCAACTTCAGCAGGTAATGGCGACGATTCTAAAACAATAGGTACCTATAATGTATTGAAATCATATTTCAATATTTATAAAAAAAAACATGTACGTACTCACAAAAAAAAAAATAGTCAACGTATGGTACGTTGACAATTTTTTTTTGTAAGTAATACAATAATTAATACGTTAACACATAAGTATTTACTACGAAAAAGTCGCTAAGTAGTTCATTTTACCAACGAACAAGTATACCCACGAACGCGCTAAACTACGCTAACTATGAGTTAGCGTAGTGCTGCACGGACTTTGACCAAAGTGACTCCAATTTTCAAAAAAACCTAGCGTATTACTATAAAACCTATTTATATACTTTAACATACGTTAATATTCCTTAATAACACATTAAACTAACCTCTTTCGCTAATATGAAGCGATATCTCACTATTTTTATCAACACTCATCAATGAATATTCTTCCTTTTTTGTTAATTCGACTAAATGTTTAGCTCGATGTCGAGACATTTTTGTAGTAATAAAATAACACTAACAATAGTTTAAATAACTGGTTACAATAACACTTTCTATTATGATTTACTGCTATAGTTTTAAAACTGCGCAGTCACACGTAACACAGCGACAAGTGTTGTTAGAGTAATGTAAACAAACAAGCGGTGCGTCCCCTCCCCGCGCACACTCCGCTAATAATAGTTGGCGTAATATAAATCGAGTGATTTCAAAAAGTACTTTTACTTAGCGTTTTATAAGATTTGTAACTTTCTTATTTTTGTATATTTCTTCACGATTTTTTTATGACATATGTAAAAACACATTTTAAGCAACTTGGCATAAAAAAACGTTTTTACCTAAACTTCGAGTTAGCGTAGTATAAATTGCTGGTGTCGTAACACGATCACTGGGCCACCCAGGCGACTGAGGGGTTGTTTTGCCTTCGCAACCATCTGTACGTTGGCTCCTAATGCCTGCTATGACCTGCCGTGACCTGCGTTGTTGTAAAATTTAGCCGTGTATAAAAGCAAAATACCACACACTTATTAATCACGAAATCTCAGAAACTATAACAGCTACAAACTTAAAATTTGGCAGGTAAGTTCCTTATAGAGTGTAGATATGCGCTAAGAACGGATTTTACGAAACTCCACCTCTAAGGGGGTAAAACGGGGGTTGAAAGTTTGTATGGAGAAACCGATTTTCACGCGGGCGAAGCGGCCGGCAGAAGCTAGTAGGTTTGTATAAATGAGTTAAATTACAAAATCAGAAACTTGAAAATTGCTTTTTAAAAATACCATTATTCAAATGACGTCCTTCGGGGGTCTAGGAACCTTTAAAGCTATCTCTAACATTCGTGAAAACACGCCTCAAAAATTGGGTAGGAATTTTGTTGATTTCTTGTCTTATCACAAAGTTTTCGATGGCCGTAATGTGAATGTTTATAAGTTTTATTACTTAGAAAATATTCCCGTGAAATTATAATTTTCTTAAAGATTTCATTTTCCTGAAAAAAAAAAACCGACATTTGAATTTCGCCTTGAGTAAGGAAATTTCTTCATCAACTTCTGCGATATTCATCAACTTCGGCTTATTTGGCACCAACATCTAAACGTAATGATCTAAGCACCAAATCCATTTTCAACAGCTTACCTAATAATATACCCTTTTTTTTGTCGGTGGAAAAATCATCCAATGACATCTCCGCGCCCTTGGGTGGGGCGGGAGGTAGTATCAGATTTTTACTGACTAAAAACTCACTCCTGTTCCTAAATTGCCTTTCATAACGGGGCCGAACCTTCCTTTCAGAAACTGATCCTTGGCCCCAGTAGGATTCGACCCTGCTTTTTTAAGGTAGGTAAAATCATCAAATGACAAATCCGCCCTTGGGTGAGGCGAGAGAGAGTGTCAGACTCTTACTAACTAAAAACCTACCCTGTTCCATTCATTGTCTTCGATCCAGAGCCCCGGGGTTCATTTTTACTTAACTCTTGGCCCCTCTAGTCTCTTACTGGGCCCCTACAGTTTGCTGACAACTCCTTGAGGCGCGCGTGAAACAATACGCGCCGTTGACATCTTGGGCTCGATCCGGACGGTTACCGGTCGGTCAGACGGTGAGCTATCCATTGCTCGCCGTCTGCAAGCCCACGCCTGCGGTGGCCGGAAATCAGGATCAGAATCCCGGTGGCGGCTGGGGCGTGAGATGCGGAAGGTGAGGACGCCGTGAGCTCTATACCGCCATAATTATGGCGCGCCCAAATGAAAGACCCTAATAATTAACCCTCTTGTTGATACGAATGCTGACAAAAACTCCTCTAATTTAGGAGTTATTTTCATGCAAAAAAACTTTTTACAAAAAAAAAATACAACCGATTTCAAAAACCACCAAAAAGTGCAAAATAACTTTTAATTTCGGAAGTCGGTGTTTCTTTAATAGTTTGGTCTCTTCGTTATTTAACACCGACTTCCGAAATTAAAAGTTATTTTGCACTTTTTGGTGGTTTTTGAAGTCGGTTGTATTTTTTTTTTGTAAAAAGTTTTTTATTTCACACTTTTTAGTAGTCGGTTTCATCATCAAATCATCATGACAATTCTAATAATACCAAACACGGCTAGGATACACTGATTTATTACAAAGTTCCGGCTCTTACCTACCTTCCGTCTTCATCATCAGATTAGTTCTAAGTACCTCCTCCCCTTTTTCCTTTAGTCAGCCACCGACTACATGTACAAAATAAAGCAATTTTACTTGTTACGAAAGTTCTGCTAAGGTTTTTTGAAGAGTTCTGTTCTATATCTTCTTAGTTCATCATCAGATCAAAACAATATTTCTATGAGACCAACTCGAAAGTATAATATTTTAAACGAAACAAAAATTTTCAAAATCGGTCCACAATTGACCGAGATATCGGCGAACAAACACATACTAACGACAGTTCTGCTATGAATTTTTGAAGAGTTTCGTCCTATATCTTCGAAGTTTATCATCAGATCAAAAAGATATTTTTATGGGACCAATTCGGAAGTATAATCTTTCAATCAAAACAAAAAAAATTGAAATCAGTCCACAATTGGCCGAGATATCGGTGAACATACATAAAAAAATATATATATATATACAGCCGAACATAGAACCTCCTCCTTTTCGAAGTCGGTTAAAAAGTAGCAGAAAACAGCTAGTATCAATATAAGGCAATTTACCTTTGGAATAATACGTAAACAACATATTTGTTTGGCTGTTTGTGTCTGCTCTTTGTTCTCATAAATGGTTCGAGCGCGGAGTCCGATAAAATAGTCAATTACTCTTTTGACGATCGCAACTGCGAAGTAATTAAATTAATTTGCAGTTTTAAAATGGTCTGTACTGTGAAATCTAATTACTTGTGTCAGAGTATATACGTGTATTTATTTTAAATACAGTTGAAAGTGTGCGTTTTGTAGACCATGTATGTAAATCATACGATGGGCAGCTAAAATACCTATACAAGTTTAATTTTAGTATAAACCGTCTTTTTAATCCCGCAGAGAGTCGATTCGGTACATGAAATACTATCGATTTGTAAAAAGAAAATTGAAAAATAAAGTACTTATTTTTTAAACTCGAATTAATTTACGCATGTACGAAATTAATTTCTTTAAGTAAACGTCAGCTGATCGAGGTCAATGAACTGTAAGTAGTTAGTAAAACTACCTACAAGGTTGACTCGTTTACTTAAAGAAATTTATTTCGTACATGCGTATATTAATTCGATTTTTGAAAAAAAGTACTTTATTTTTTTTTCTTTACAAATCTATAGTATTTCATGTACCGAATCGACCCTCCGCGGGATTAAAACGATTAAAATTTAATGGTGTATACAGAACCTGAAACATGTGTCCAGTATTTTAATAATCCGTGTACAAAATCTCATAACTGTATCATGAAAAATCACAAAGTTATACGCTTGTTATATTACCTGGTTTCCCGCACAAATACATGTTCACCGGTCCATCCAAGCGACTGAGGGGTTGTTTTGCTCTTGCAACTAGCTGTACGTTGGCCCCTAATGCCCGCTATGACCTGCCGTGACTTGCGTTGTACTTAGTGTCGGTGGTGTCCAACTTGTATAAATATTTTTGAGGAAAAATATAACATGGTATAAAAATTATTGGAATCGATTCAATGAGTACTGATTCTGAACAAACTATATTCAGGTTTCGCATAGACTAAAAATAATGTTGTATAATGGACACCTTCATGTTTTTCCTCCACATTGTCAAGCTGGTGTAAAGGACCAGTTTGTGGATGGCGTGTTAAAAGTAGCTCGCTGTCTGATCAGGACTGCAAGCGCGAGTCCAGCGACAGCGCGTTGTGAGTCAAATAGATCCGCATCCATATTGGCCACGTCACTAACAAGTCCCCACCTACGGTAGCTATGGATCATCCTGTGACTTATTTTTAGGGTTCCGTACCTCAAAAGGAAAACACGGAACCCTTATAGGATCACTTTGTGGTCCGTCTGCCTGTGTGTCTCTCTGTCTATCTATCAATTTAAGACCTTTTATCTCGGAAACGCTTGAAGGTATAGTGTTGAAATTAATACAATATAAACTCAAGTCTGCGGTCCCTTGCAGCTGTGAAAAATTCTTTTAAACTATCACACAACGTCGTCTAGTCTCAAGCTAAGCAGAGTTTGTGTTATGAGTACTAGACAACTGATAAACATACTTATATATTTCTAAATACATACATATTATCTATAGATAAATTACACCCAAACACAGAACAAATGATCGTGATCATCACACAAACATTTGTCCTGGGTGGGAATCGAAACCACGACCTCCGGCATAGCAGTCAAGGCCACCAACCACTAGACCAACAGGCCAGTCGTTTACATTAACACACCAACTGTTTGTGGGATCACGAGCAATGGGTAGCTCGCGCTCCGGCCGACCGTTCACCGTCAGACTGAGCCCGAGTCGTCGATGACGCATAGTTATTCTACGCGCGCCACAAATAAATACCAGCAAAACAGTAGGGGCCCAGCACGGCTGACGTCTACTAGGGCCATGGGTAGACTTTTGATAAGGCCTAAAACGCAAAACGAATTGTGAATTTCTAAAATTTTATCTTATTTTCGATCAATAATAATTGATTTTACGACTATTAGGTAACACTTAGCGCCTTTCAAAATTATAAAAGCATTTTTTTTCTTTTTAGCAGGAGAATAAGTTCCATAATGAAAGGTTGTTTTGTATAGTTTTTCATAGTTACCGATTAAATATTTATAAAACCTGCACATCTGATAATAACACAAACTTGTCCTGACAGCGCCAGCTCAGCGATTTGACGTCATTGCGAACAATTGTAACATTTGTAGCATACGACGGAAATAAATTCATATACAATCTTGATACTTTTTTATAGGTCTTTGTTTTGCGTTGCTAACTTATTCTTTATGTTTCTTTTTCTACTAAAATTCAAAGAAATAATAATGTTAAAAGTATACCCAAGCATTATTGATTAACTTTGAAGGGACTGGACCTCACTACACAGGGTGTCCTAGTATGGTAGCCAGAGATATATTATTATTTTTTATTATCTAAGTTAATTGATGTATAATATTTATTGTACAAACAAATAAAGATTATTATTATTATTTATTATTAAATATTTCCTTACATAATATAAAACAAAGTTCCCCACTACGTCTGTCTGTATGAATGCGATAAACAATTTGCCTTCAGCAGTCTACTCGTCCGATTATAATTTAGGTGTTTTCAATATGATAAAAATGGAGGGTTGGGATAAGATGGTAAAAAATAACAAAAAAACTCCAATTAATATACGCATGCACAAAATTAATTTCTTTAAGTAAACGAGTCAATGACCTTGTAGGGAATTGTCGGTCGTTGCGTACTAACTACCTACAGTTTATTGGCCTCGATCAGCTAACGTTTACTTATACTCGTAGAAATCAATTTCGAACATGTGTAAATTAATTAGAGTTTAAAAAAATTGTACTTTATTTTTCATTTTTATCTTTACAAATCGATTGGGTTTCATGTACCAAATCGACCCTCCACGGGATTAAAACGAGCATAATTTAACGATGTATAAGGTGTAAAACTCCATCTCTATCTCTCTCGCTCGCACCACTGACATTTTAACATGTCATAGTTTTTTTTATGGTAGGTAAAATCATCCAATGACAAATCCCGCCCTTGGGTGGAGCAGGAAATAGTGTCAGACTCTTACTGACCAAAAACCTACTCTGTTCCATGTCATAGTAAGGTCTCCAAAACGCGGGCTACGGTAATATAGTAGAATTAAATTTGTAACTTTCTTTAACACTATATTAAAATAGTTTCTCTCTTTGATTCCAGAATGATTCCTGAACCAGATAGCGACGTACGCAAAGGTCAAGTCTTGCCGAAGACAGCAAAGATGGCAGCACACGAGTTCCACATGGCCATTAGAAATGTTTTAGTGAAAAGGGGTAGCTGGACTGACACTATGACTGAAGAGGAAATTAAGAGAATGCTGTTAGAACTAGCTTATAGGGGCTGTGATATAAGATATAAAAATCCAGCTGAATAGTTAGAATTTTTATGTTAATAGTTTAATTTTCCTGCCGGAGGTTGTAGTTTCGATGGCCACTCAAGACAAATCGACTGGCTTGTTGGTCTAGTGGTTTGTGTCCCTGACTGCTGTGCCAGAGGTCGTGGGTTCGACTCATATCTAGGACAAATGTTTGCGTGATGAGCGCGATCATTTGTTCTGTGCCTGGGTTTAATTTATCTATAATATGTATGTATTTAGAAAAAAAAATTGAGGAATATTATTATTATTCTTTCATCATCGGCGAGCCTTTTCCCAACTGTATTAGGTTCGTCTTCCAGTCTACCAGGTTGTGGCTGAATACCAGTATTACATGAAACGAGTGCCTATTAGACCTCTATAACCCAGTAACTGGTAATTTATCTCTTTTCGTCCATCCTAACGTTTGTCTGTAAAGGCGCGAGCCCACAGCGGCGCATGGAGAGGCTTCACACGTGTATTTAGCTTCACTTTGCAATAAAATGTATGTGGTGGTGTCCGTTGCAATTCATGGAGAGGCTACGCACGAATTGACGTCATTGATACACGAGTGGCTTGCTCAAATAGGCGGTTACATAGCTCAACGTTGTCAACGTTGGTCTTCGTTTCTACTCGCTTATCGCAGCGCAGTTTCACTGCAGTTTGTTTGAAGTGGCACGTGCAAAGCCTCTCCGTGCGCCGTACCACGCTATGCATAGTCGTGGGTCTTCGTGTGCTCCAATGGATACGTAGACCCACGTTATCAAATAAATTAATACACGTAGCTAAAATGCGCCGCGTGCCCCTGCACAGCATACGCCGCGGTGGGCCCGCGCCTTGAGAGATGGCCCTGTGCGATAAGACCGCTCATTGTACACTTCGTTTTTGCAAATGTTTGTTTTGTCAACATTAGGTATGTGGTGTACAATAAAGTATGTAATAAATACATAGACAAGTATCGGGGCAATAAGATATTCCTTGAATGGACTGATGCTGGACTTTCTGGCGTCGGTCTACCTGTAACGACTGTCAAAGAGCTACGAATGACCACAGGGATAGCGGATTTACATACTTTCTGAGCCACGGCACGTAAATAATTTATTTATTAGTGAAATAGTAGAGTAAATAATAGAAAGAAAAATGTATTAGTATGAGTAGTGTTATTACACGATTCAGTAATACAGCGTTTTTTGGTCGTTTTAATCTCGTGGAGGATCGATTCGGTACATGAAACACAGTCGATTTATAAAAAAAAATAATTAAAAAATAAAGTACTTTATTTCTAAAACTCGAATTAATATACGCATGTACGAAATTAATTTCTTTAAGTAAACGAGTGAATGACCTTGTAGGGAGTTTTCGGTCGTTGCGTACTAACTACCTACAGTACATTGGCCTTTATCAGCTGAAGTTTACTTAAAAATCAATTTCGTACATGCGTAAATTGATTCGAGTTTAAAAAAGTAGTTCATTTTTCATTTTTATCTTTACAAATCCACCGAATTAAAACGACCAAAATTTAACGGTGTATAAAGGCGAAAGTTTGTATGAACCTATCTGTGTGTGTGTTTATAACTCTTTCATGCTCAAATAACTGAACGGATTAAGTTGAAATTTGACACAACCTTTGTGCCAAATTTTTATAATATGTCATTGGAATTGGAACTATAACTTTCGCCTTTATAAAATTTCAGTGTAATTTCTAGGCTAAGTAATATTATTTTAAATGCCTTCAATTTTATTTTATCCAAATGTAGTTAGGAATACAAATATGTTTTATTAATTTTTAAGTGCAATCTTAAGATCTGTAACGAAACCAAATATAATATATAAACTAGCCTACTTAATACTCTTTAGAATTAATGTTTCATATTAGTGTATTACATTATCTCCTAGTCTTTAGGTTAAAAGCAGTTAAATTTGAAATGAAATACTCATTTATTTACTTAAAATTGTATTAAATGACTTTTATTATCTATATTGTATACCTGTCATCTGAGTACAAAATGTACATCAATTTTTAAATATTTTATATAATTGTGTGTGTATTATTTGTCCAAAATGTATGTAAAATCATTTAAATTAATCGTTTACTAAATAATTTCACACAGAAATTGGTGTAATGTTGATAGTCCATCAGATACACAATTTTATCATATTGCATTCCATAATTTAAGTATAGTCAGTAAAATATTATTGTTCACTATATTCAATTATAGGCATAATTCATAATTTATCACACAGAAATTGGTTTCAAGATAAACAATTTTTCTTTTGATGGTATATAATATTCTTATTTAAACAAAAGAAGAACATTAGTTATAAGACTAACAATAATGTATTTATTTCACAAAAACATGGCACTTTGCACTTCTCACTGTTTTTAATATTAAAAATGTAAATATTATTTTCAAATAATAATTTAAAAAAAATGATATTTTAAATGATCACCATTAAAAAAAGATCATTATTGTGCTCACTCTGAAATTGACTTCAATTCAATATGCATAAGAGCTACTTACATACAGTCTGTTTACTACCTACCCCTGTAAACACGCTCCAATATTTCTGTTCAAATCAAATAAAACACCGTTTTTCTCCAAACGTTTTCCAATCCGTTTTATTACAATCCACGCCAAATCAAATCCTCGTTTATCAATAAACTGAATACCGAGTTACAAGTCCTGTTGATCTAATTGTCTGAAAACAAACCCTCCACTACTCCCGATCCCAGCAGGTGTATAAAATAAGAAATATGATTATCGGTATTGGCCTCGGGTAAGCTCAATTTTCGTTGCTAGGAGACTAAACCCTCTCCGGTCGCTATTGGAAAATTCCCCTCAAAGTTCTGGGAAAACGGCTGAGGGTTCACTAAATACTCGTACAGAGATAAGCCATGTTGAGAATCAATTTAAAAGGTCAGTCGAATGTTTTCGTTTGCTTTCGGCGTTCGTTTTTGTAACTGAGCTTTATTTCGGCTGTTTGGAGAAAGTTTCTCCTGTGTATCCTTCGCTTTACAGTGTTGGTTACAAATTGATTTGACGGATAGGTGTTTTGTTTTTGAGTTTTGTTGAACAATGAGTAAAATAATAAATGGTTTTCAAACAAATTCAACAATCTAGACGTCAGCGTGGCATACGTGGCTTACGTGGGCTGAGTTTGTATTTAACTTAAATCTTGATAATTAATTTCTTTGTCCTAATTCTAAATTCCACCACCAATTTCAACACCAATTAGGGATCTTCATTTAACCTTAATGACAGTGGCTTTTGTTCTTTTCATCATTGTGATGTTAGCAGCAAATGTGCCAAACCCAATTTTTTTTTACACTTATCTCTCTGTTTGTAATCATTCTCTCATTATCGAAACTGGTTCCTCTGTTTCAATTTGTCAATGGTGTTTGTCCGTCTATGGCCGTGATTACGGAGACGCGGCGCGTTGCGCGGCGCGTTGGGTGTTTCGTCGTACATGGCAGCAGCGGGCCGCGTCATCGCTCGCGCAAACAGTTCAAAAACATATGGCAATGTACGACGGACCCGCGTGCTGGATTACGGCCCATTCTTTCTCCTAGAGAGGAGGCCTGAGTCCCAGCAGTGGGAACATTAAAAGGCTGATGATGATGATGATTTTTATTTTATTTTATATATATAGATTTAGTTTGATATCCATTGAAATCCACTAACACGTCACGAGTCGGCAGCGATGGGAAAGAATTATTTGACACCATAGCATTTCAGCTTTAATCTACCTATCGTACGTAAGTTTGAATTATTTATTTTCACATCAAAATAACGTTCGAAGTAAGAGAGATAAAATTGTTGCCAGTCTAGATCCTGTTTTCAACATTGATTTCCGTCCGGTCACAGAGTTCAAATATCAGAGCTATTTTATTTCGCGATGAACATTGTGATGTCAAAAAGTTGAGTAAATTGATATTCGTACTTCCGCATTGAAGACTGACAGAAAAAACAATTCATTACTGTTTATGTATTTTACCGGAATGTATATTTTCACAGAGGGAAGTGATTTGAGCCTTTAAAACTTTGTTACATCGGTAAGTTCCTTTTATATATTATAAAGTCACCCAAAGAGCAAAGGAAAGGGCTATGCTCGGAGTTTCCTTTCGTGATCGCATCAGAAATGAAGATATCCGCAGGAGAACCAAGGTTACCGACATAACTCGATAGAATTGCCAAACTTAAGTGACAACGGGCAGGGTCCACTGCTTGTAGAACAGATGGTCATTGGGGACGAAAGATTTTAAAGTGGTGACCAGGTACCATACACAAGGTGGACCGTAAAACCTGGTGAGCCGCTTGGGAGAAACCTATGTCTAACATAGGTCGTCTGTCGGTTGAAATGATGGCTTTTAAAAACCAAAATATCCACTTGATTGACTAAACTAATAGATGGATGGGTGATAAATATAGGACCCATTTGTTGGAAAACGGAAAATTATGTTAATTCTAGCTACTTGCTACCTACTACTATAAGGTTAAATTGTTTCTTTATTATTTTTGTTAATATTTACTGTAACTCAAAAGTATGGTAATGGAATCAATTTTAGATTACCAAGATGTTTTCACTAATAGAGAACTACACAGTATCAGTGAGTGACTAGCCAGTGTTTGTAGCGTTAGGCTCTTATTGAAATAGCATAAGGCCATTTGGTTACAATTTCATACAGATTTTTTTACTCATATCTAAGTTACTCATTATAACATCAGCTATCTACCAGTGAGAGTTCAGCCAAAATGATTCGGCAATAAGCCGGAATAAAAAAAAAAGAACAATCAAAAATAAATTCATGGGTGCGTTCACAAACATGTAAACTTACATACACAAAACATGTAGACCCGAAACAACTACCTATCTGTAGTTCATACACATTGATACATTATAAGGGAAGATGCGTTATGCGCTAACATTGCATTCAGAAAACCTGGACTCATAGCGTGAGCTCCATCTATCTCGTTTCGCAAAATGGCAACCAAGCCAACCAAATACATTTACTGACTCATTACCATCGTTTCCTGACAAATAAGGTGGATATTCCAACTACGCTCGAGCGGGTGGGTCTTGCAGGTGTTCCGAGCCGATTCCTAGACGGAGATGGAGGCGTCGAGGGCCCTCGTCGTCGGAGGAAATTGTTCGCCGCGCCACTGAGAGTGCGCACACGTCGAGGCGCTGCAGCGCCCACAGCTCGAGCAGTGACACTGCTTAACTCTTTGCTCGTTCAGCACATACATCTGGATATTTTCCACAACAAGCCGTACCAAATTTGTAAATATATATTCATTTTTTAGTTTCTTGTAGGTATTCTATTCACATATGTTGTTTTTATTAGTCTTTAAGATTATAGAATAAAACTGTTTTGATCTTGTACTGTAAACTTGTATTTTTAAATAAATAAATAAGACAATAAGCGAAATTTAATTATTACGAGTTAAATGTGATTTGTTTTTTTTTATTTGAATAATTTGTACATCGCATAAAAGCACACGAACCAATTTTGATAACCGTTATCTCACTTAAAACAAAAACATAATATTTTTGCTCAACACCCTCTTTCCGTCACTTGCCGATGGCGACTGAGTGAACTTAGGATAAACTATCCTGATTTCAGCGGTCCACGCGCTAGAGGCAAGTCACCTATATTCTGCTGTTTTGATTATATCAATGCTCATACAAATACTTGTTACGTCAACACCCATCAGCTATTGGTTCTTTGACAACAAGCAAAGGTCGCAATTGAAAGATACGTTCCAAATATTCCTGGCCTGTACGTTTCAAAGAAATTCAGAGCACAAACTAAACGAGAGAGCTATGCTTAAACTCAGAGAGGTATGAGCGACTTTGAATAAAGCCCATTCGCCATTCGCCTAACTGTAGGTATAACAGGTAGTTTCACACAGAATGATACAACATTATTTTTAGTATGTGCGAAAACTGAATACAGTTTGTTCGGAATCAGTAACTGAATCGATTCCATAAATTTTTACACCATGTTATATTTTTTTCCAAAAATAAAATTTAAAAAAGGTCACTCGTAGGGCACCACCGACACTAAGTACAAAACTGGTCACGGCAGGTCATAGCGGGCATTACGCACCAGCGCAAAGCTGGATACGGTAGCAAAACGACCCCCAGTCGCCCAGGTGGCCCGGTGACCGTGTATTTATGTCCCCAACCAGGTACCATAGAGTCTGTGTTTCCTGATGGCTACAACCCGGGAATCTTTAAGTCAAGAGTGAATAGGTTTCTTCTAGGTAAGCGCGATCCATCGTCGACCGTATCGTCGCTTTCCATCAGGTGAGATAGCGGTCAAGCGCGAACCTATCACTAATAAAAAAAAAAAAAGGTACCATAACTGGCTTATAATTTTGTGATTTTTTATAATACAGTTATGAAATTTTGTACATACATTCTATACACAAAAACTTAAAAAAAAAAAGATAACCGAATTAAATTTAGAAAAAACAAAAAAGTGCAAAATAACTTTAATTTCGGAAGTCGGTGTTTGTATAATAGTTGGTCTCTTCCTTAACACCGACTTCCGAAATTAAAGTTATTATGCACGTATTTGTTTTTTCTAAATTGAAGTCGGTTATGTATTTTTTTAAGTTTTTTATTACACTCTTTTTAGTCGTAGTACCTACTTGTAGTAGGTACCGGTCAGCCAAACTTAAATAGATACCTTCCGCCATTCGGTTCGAACATCAAATCATCATGACAATTCTATTAGTACCAAACTAGAATACGCTGATTTATTACATAATTCCAGAGTTCTGTACCTTAAAAGGAAAAAAAAAACGGATCCCTACAGGATCACTTTGTTGTCCGTCTGTCTGTCTTTTTTTTAATTGTTGATAGGTTCGCGCTTGATCCCTATCCGAGCTTTATGTATTATCCATTACAGTTCTCGGAAGCCCATTTAGTTTAGCGATTCTCAGAAATCTGTCCATTTTGCTTTCAGTCCTGGTTTGTTTTTCACAGGACGGGCTGAGTATGTCATGTCTATTACAGAACATTGTCAGCAGAATGTGTGTCGATAATTGAATTGTTTTATTTGTAATATGAGGATTGAAACGTATTTGTATTATCTATAATGATTTGTTATGATTATTCAAGGTAATTTATGTAAATAAAGGAGGTCAAATTGAGATTTGAAAATAAATAATAATAATAATAATATAATAAATCATGATCTAGAACAACCACACATAGATACAATAGCTTCAAATAAATGGCTTAAAGTAGGTAGTTTATTCCCGGAAACCGAAGGGTTTATTATAGCGATTCAAGATCAAGTCATCAATACTAAAAACTACAGGAAATTCATAATCAAAGACCCTTCAATATCGAATGATAAATGCCGTAAGTGTCACAGTCAACCGGAGACCATACAACATATTACAGGTGCATGTACAACGCTCACACAGACTGACTATACTCATAGACACAATCAGGTGGCAAATATCATTCACCAAAAACTAGCAACCAAACATAAGCTCATACAGGATAAAGATATAATCACTCCTTATTACAATTATGTCCCACAAACTATTTTAGAAAATACTACTCACAAACTTTACTACGATCGTGCCATTTTAACTGACAGGACCGTTCACTACAATAGACCAGATATCGTTCTCCAAGATAAAATTAATAGGTTTACATACCTGATAGATATTGCAGTCCCCAATACGCATAATGTGCAAAAAACCATAGGAGAGAAATTAAGTAAATATGCAGAACTAAAAGAAGAAGTAACAAGGATCTGGAGGCAAGAAAAAGTATATATCGTACCTATAGTTGTTTCCACTACAGGGGTTATACCCAAACATCTTCACAATAGCCTCAAATTAATAGACCTGAAAGATTCGATCTACATATCACTCCAAAAAGCTGCAATTTTGAACACCTGCAGAATAGTGAGAAAGTTCATGCAGATAGAGGAAAATTAAATTTCTCCTCATAACATCCACTCTACACCCACTACACACACGTTACATTGACTTGGCTTTGCCCGTTAATGTAGCTAAAAACTAGCCAAAGAGCTAAGAAATTATACAAATTTTCCCAAAATAATAAATAATAATAATTTTATTCCATAGTAGTTTGTACAAGGCATACAGAGTAGTCTTAAACACTAAGAAAAGAAAACTACACTCAGTATAAAGTTGGTCATAGGACTCCCCTTCCTAAACTAGGCAGAAATTCTGTCTGTATCTTAGGAAAGAGTTTCCAATTATAGGGGGTCGTATTACAGTTGCGCAATAAAAACATTGGTACATGCAGTGGGTGAACAAAGTACAAGCTATGTTAACTATGTGTATAGTGTGTGTGCGTGGATGTGTGCAAGTGTGTGTGTATCAGAGTGAGTATGTGTGTGTTAATTAGTAAATGTATAGTAATTGTAGGCCTATCTCATTTAATGCATTGTAGATAGAAGCTCCTCAGTATCATTATATGTTAGTGTCTGAAGCCAGGAATTTAATTTCTTCTTTACCTCACACTTAGTCAAAACATATATATTAAGTAATTTGTGAGCTTTATTATATAGCCTAGCACTTAGACCATTGAACTGTCGTCTTACGAAAGCAGTCCTGCAAGAGACGGTAGGGCATAATGGGAAGCCACAGCGCCGTTGACTCAAGAGCTCCTTATTATAGGAAATCATAGAGTGTTTGTAAAGGATGGTTCTTAAAATATACAATTTTCTAACAGAAAGGACATTGCATTCTGTATATAGCATAGATGTGGGATAGTCACGTGGTTTGAAGTTTATTACTTTTAGCACAGCCCTTTGAGCTCTTTCAAGCTTTAGTAGCTCAGTTTTATAAGTTCCTCCCCACACAGGGATACAATACGTCAAAATTGATTGACACAGGGCCAAGTACACCATACGGAGAGTATCTTTATCCGCTGAGAACCTCAGATTTTTAAAAATGTATATGAGTCTCCTGCATCGAGATGTTAATGACTCCAATTGAGTGGTCCAGTCTAGTTTCTCGTCGACGAAAACTCCGAGATATTTTACAGATTTTACCATCGTCAACGACAGACAGGTACAAACTGTATTGCTTTGCGGACAATTGTGGGCTATTAGGTTTCCGGTTTCTTTGGCCGGTTTTGGTGAGTTCGGTAAAATAAAGCGTAAAAATTTGGTTTTTGTAACGTTGAAAGTTAATAAATTACTTGCTAGCCAATCCATTACTCTCCGTAATGCGTTTTCTGAATGCAATTTAGCGTCAACCCAACTCTTACCATATGCCACTAGTGCAGTGTCGTCTGCGTAAGTAAAAATGTCACAGTTGACGAGAGGCAATTTACATAGGTCGTTTATATAGATTTGGAAGAGAGTTGGGGCCAAAATACTTCCCTGGGGAACTCCAAAGGTTATTTGTTCCTCTGCGCTAATTATATTATCTATCTTGACCAATTGTCTACGGTCACAGAGATAGTCTTTAAAGATGTTAAGAGCAATACCACGTATACCCACATTTTCCATTTTTTCTATTAATTTGGAAATACAGACAGTGTCGAATGCCTTACTGAGATCTAGGAAAATACCATAGCATTTCAATTTTTTATCTAGCTTGTCAGCAACTGATTGTACTAGGTCCACAACGGCATCTTGTCGGAAACCATATTGGTTATTGGCGAGGATGTGGAATTTGCCCAAATACTCTGATAGACAGTTATTAAGAACTCGTTCCATGATTTTAGATAAGGCGCTCAAAACGGAGATGGGACGATAGTTAGAGATCTGATCCTTATCTCCGGATTTGTAGACAGGGGTAACTAACGCCGTTTTAAAGGCCCTTGGGAATACCCCTTGTGTTATGGCAAGGTTGCAGATATGGGTAATGGGAGCCACAAGAACGTTTCGAGCCATTTTGATTAATTTGGCTGGTATGTTGTCCCATCCCGTGGCAACGTCATCCCGGAGGCTTTTTATAATTGTCTCGATATCACTTTCACTAACCGGGAGAAGCGCGATTGAATTTACTGTACTGTGTTTGTGTGTCTGATAACGGTCAGAAGAGAGGGTGGTTATTTTAGATGCCAAGTTCTTACCTACATTAGCAAAAAAGTCGTTGATTATGTTAACAGAGGACAGAGGGTCCGTAGATAATGTTAAAAGATTCGTGGATGGCTGATTATTTATTTCTGTAAAAGTGAGTTTTTTAACGACCTTCCAAGTTGCCTTGCTATTATTTTGAGCTTTAACAAATTGAGATTTTTCGTAGGAACGTTTGAGTTTATTAATAAGCCGATTACAGAAATTACGATACCTAGTGTAAGTTATTTTGAGAACGGTGTTTTGCGGATCTAAATTTAGCTTTAAATGCATGCTGTCTCGGTTTTTGATGCACTGGATAAGACCGGGTGTCATCCAAGGCTTGATAACTCTAGCTTTTCTCGAAATTTTGATATTTGTGGTATGTGTCAGAACAATACCTTTGAGAATAGTAATTAAATTATCTGCAGCATTATTAACATCTGTAGCGTCCATCACCAGAGCAAAATCAGCGCTTTCCACATCTTTTACGGCATTAGTATAATTTATACGTGTGGTTATCTGTTGGTTAGATTTACGGTTTACTTTGATTCTATTCACACATAAGGCCGTAGCATAATGATCTGTAATGCTCGTTTCTAGTACGAATGAATTTGATGGGGATTTGGTTTTTAGTAGAATATGGTCTAGACAAGAATTTGAATTTGGTCTAGTGGGAAATAAAATCAAGTGATAAAAACTAATATTATAAAAAGGGAATGGTGCTTAAAAAGTTTTTATCATAAACTCTTGTAGCCAGCGCTGTTTTTTTTTTTATGATGGATATCAATCGGAATGAAAAGTTCGGGAATTTAATTTTAATAATTCATATATTTGCGTTTCATTACCGTTTTCACGACGATAAGAACTTGACACATTTTAAATTATACAACCAAAAACGTATCCGATTTTCAACATAACACACCTTGTAAAATTTTGTTTCAGAGCTTACAAATAAGCTACAAACAACTTGTATGTAAAAAAACTACACTTCATAAAATTTTGTTACACAGCTTAATTATGTATAACCCGTGTAATCAAATTGTGTCGTGGTGTACCTTTTCTTCCTTCTATAATCTTACCTCTTTCGCATTTATATATTTATCAAATTTAAGGTCACAATACACCTCTGCAAACACAACCTGGCAAAGTAGGGTATAGACCCCTCCGACACCCAGTGCGAGCGCGGTGCTCCTGGCCAGACAATGGCCCACTTAGTAGAGTGCCCAAAGTGTCCCTGCACCTGCACTTTGGAGGACCTGCCGCTGTAAACGTGGTAACAGACTGGGCCCAAAACACTTTGAGGGAAAAGAAAACCATCGATAGGATAAGAAGAAGACAACGACAATATCAAATAATCAAGAAACTCAGAATCAAACTGTAGGGTCGAAGCCTAATCTGGGGCTTTGGGAAAGTATGAAAATGCATACCAAGGTCCTGGAACCAAGGCAAAGGAGATCACCGTGTCTCGCGGACGGCGGGCAATGGGTAGCACGCTGTCCGTCCGTCCGGTAGCAGGCCGGTCCGAGCTCAAGTCGTTTACGGAGCGCACTGTTCCCGCACGCCTCAAGGAGTTGTCAGCAAATTGAAGGGGCCCAGCAGGGTCAAAGCCTTCTGGGGTCGAGGTTTAGGTGAAAATGAACCATAGAGCCCTGGATCGAAGGCAATGAATTGAACAGGGTAGGTTTTTAGTCAGTAAGAGTCTGACACTATTTCCCGCCCCCACCCAAGGGCGGGATTTGTCATTGGATGATTTTACCTACCATAAAATAAAAAAAAGGCAAAGGTGGAACGGGGTAGGTTTTTAGTCAGTAGGATTCTGACACTATCTCCCGCTCCACCCAAGGGCGGGGAATGTCATTGGATGATTTTAAATACTTTAAAAAAAAAAAATATACGGTAGGTACTGATATTCTGTTCACGGCCACTGTGACGGAACGTACATAACCTGATGGTAAAAGGTTTGAAAGTATAAACCAAGTGAAACCTTAAATGAAAACAAAACATTGAGAAACATTATAACTCCGAATTTAGAACAAAGAATAAACATCCCAATAAGGTCGATAAACGAACAAGGTAGGTAATGGAAAATCCTTGATGTCGAATGAGAGCAAATGGAAAAGTCCCGTTGTATTTATTTTTAGATCCTGTAGGTTTATTCCATAGACCATCATTATAATTTGTAATATTAACAAAAAAAAAAAAGGTTGAAACCAAATTAATGTTAATAATGTACGGTCAGAGGTCAAAAGTGCAGTTGCACTCTAACAATGCTAAACTGTCTAAAATTTCTTTGTAGTAAAAGTCCAGTGTTCTACAACTAGTTTATTCAATATTTTAGATTATAATGCTACAAAACGATCCATTGACCCTGTTTTACAAAGAAATTTTACATACTATAGTATCGGTAGAGTGCAACTGCACTTTTGAGCCCTGACTGTACCTAGGTTTCACCATTAGAAAGCTAATTTATCACTGAGTAACATGTATATATTATTTATTTTCACGCGGGCAAAGCAGCTGGCAGCAGCTAGTACTGGTTAAAATTAAACTATTTTGAAATAAAAATGATAAAAAAACATAATAAAATAGCCTAATTAGCATTACATTCATAAATTATTATTTCTTTTATACACCGTTAAATTTTGTTCTTTTTAATCCCGCGGAGGGTCGATTTGGCACATGGAACCCTACCGATTTGTAAAGATAAAAATTAAAAATAAAGTACTTTTTATACGAACATTATTAACATATACGAAATTGATTTCTTTAGATAAACGTCAGCTGATCGAGGTCAATGAACTGTAAGTAATTAGTACGCAACAACCGAAAACTATCTACAAGATTGACTCGTTTACTTAAAGAAATTTATTTCGTACATGCGTGTATTAATTCGAGTTTCTGAAAAAAAAGTACTTTATTTTTTAATTTCATCTTTACAAATCGATAGTATTTCATGTACCGAATCGACCCTCCGCGGGATTAAAACGACTAAAATTTAACGATGTATACTAAAACGAATGTTGTATAATTATAGTGACCCTAGTAACGCAAGGGCTGGTTTTTATCTTGAACAGAGAATAAGGCCGGTCTCTTGGGTACATTATCAATCGACAGCGGTGTGGAGGATTTTTTTGATGCCATACGTATGTGAGAACAGGTCGATGGGGCTGAAAGGTTCAGGAGTAGCGAGGTAGACCGATGACCGACCAACGAGACGCGATGAAGACGGGGTCGTTGTGGCAACACTTGGGGGAGACCTATGTCCAACAGTGGACGTCTTTAGTCTGACTGTTTTCTGATGATTGAGAATTTACTTGTGTTATTGGCCTACGAGTATTTGTAGGCAATACAAGATTTGTTGCTTACTAGTGCAAAGTTTACAAAGCGCTTATGGAGAATCTAACTGCTAAGGCATCGTGGTTGTTCAAAAGACACAAAAACAATTACTCTCTCTCGCTACACCTGAAGTGGGAGAAGTTACTTAATGATTCACGACCTAAAAACAATGTGGGTTATCCACATATATTTACAGACATATCCAGCTACGCTCGAGCGGGTGGGCCCCGCGAATGTGCTGAGCTGATTCCTGATGGAGGCTCAAGCAGTCACTCTGCTCAACTCATCACACAGATCTGGATATCTTCCATGAGAAGTCGTACCTTTGTGAATATACACCGTAAAATTTTGGTCGTTTTAATCCCGCGGTTAGTGTTTCAAGTACCGGATCGACCCTCCACGGGATTAAAACGATCAAAATTTTACGGTGTATATTAATCTTTAAGTTTTTTCTAAAGAGAAACTTTCGTTCACGTGTAGTGTAGGTACTTATTAAGTTTTTTTTTAGTATTTAAGTTTTAAAAATATTTTTTTTTTTATCACTCCGTCGCTATGATATTAACAAAATATTATAATAGTAAGAAATTATATTCTGAAGAAACTGTAATCACCATAATATTATAATTTGCAAATGTCAGATTTTTACTGACTATAACACACCTATGTTCCTTTTGCGTACTAGGACTATAAATGACCTTTTCAGAAGTCTTCCTATGGCCCTAGTAAGCATCAGCTCTGCTGGGCATCTAACGGTTTGGCTGACATTATCTTGACGCGCGCGATGAAAGCTACACGCCTTCAATTTTACATTCATTTTATTATTTAAGTTCTCAAACATAGAATCAAAATACCATAAATAGTGATACTTCTCATAATAACTATAAAGTGAATAAAATCTGTCAAAACTTACCCACATACCTTATTCACATTATCACTATCACTAAATAGTATAAAACAAAGTCGCTTCCCGCTGTCTGTCCATATGTATGCTTAGATCTTTAAAACTACGCAACGGATTTTTTTAAATAATAATAATATAATAATTTTATTTAAAAAGACAACCGTATGGTCCACTTTGTTAGTTTGATGCGGTTTTAATTGATTGCGTAATTCAAGAGGAAGGTTTATATCTATAATACATGCATATTTATGTATGTATTTATTATATACTTTATTGTACACCATTACACATACAAAAGGAAACTAAAACACATACATACAATGGGTGGCCTTATCGCATTCAGCGAAAAATATGTATAAAAATAATAAACAATAATATAATAATAATAAAATATATATTTAATATCATCATTCGTGCGGATCCGGGGTGGGTCGCTAGTTACTTTTACAAAAACATCTTTTAAAAGTGTATACATCTTTCGCATTGTCCAAACAAAGAGGTTTTCACATTGTCAAATAAAATACGGCTAGGCGCGTTGTTAGGCAACCGGTGAGTATTGGAAAAATCCTTACGACTGTTGTACCTACGCTTGACAGAAATACTTCTTTGTTTGTTGTTTGTTTGTTTTGTTGTTGTCTCAGGACTGCGCCATATTTGTAACTACCTTTTGCCAGCGGCATCGCCCGTGTGAAAGTCAGTTTAGTCCAAAAGGGGTGGAGTTTCGTAAAATCCGTTCTTAGCGCACGTCTACACGCTATAAGGAACCTACCTACCAAATTTTAAGTTTGTAGGTGTTATAGTTTCTGAGATTTCGTGATTAATCTGTGAGTGGTATTTCGCTTTTATATGTATAGACTTTTAAACGCTTTTGTAGCTGGATGATTTTTGGAAGTTATTTGCAGAGTAAATGCAGTTGAAACAAGAACATATTGTTGTTTATTGTAACTAGTTATTTGCTACAATGTTGCCTAAAAATTGTGGTGTATTGTGAAGGTTAGCGTCTTCAATTTAAGTTAAAAACAGCGATTTAATTCTTACTCTAGAATTTCTAAATTTTAACGCCAGCGCAGTCCTCTCATCTGAATAATTAACAGTGAACAACGTGAAAGGGAAACGTAAGAGCTATAGCATGGATTGATTATAAAAACATTTCTTTATTCAGAAGAATCAATAAAATAAACAATCGATTATTTATTGAATCTTGTGAAGATATAGGTGGAGCCGTAGTTATAATGTATCTATCAAAAAATGAATATGATGATATTGGTGAGTAGTGTTCCACACACGCCTCGAAGAGATGTTAGCAACAACGTAGGGGCCCAGCAGAGCCTCCTACCTGATCTGCTGGTTTAACAACCAAAAGGAAAGTCCGGTGTCTTGGAACGCAGGGCAAAGAAGACATAGGTTTGGTTTTAGTCACAGAGTGGGTTTAATGCATGTTTTAAATTTTGATTCATTTAGATGGTATTTTATTACAAAATTTTACGCAGTACCCCATATAAGAACTATGTACTTTAGCCAATCTGAATCGAGGTTGATCTAATTGGTTCCTATTCCTAGTATTAAAATTGTGCCTGTCACTTATCTCAATAAAAAGATGAATATTTTTCCGGACATACATAATGTTTTCATTAATGTTTTGACAAGGGACCGCCATGATGTTTATTTCCTTAAGAACGGCCAACCCGAGGTACATGTTCATACAACCGCTCTTACGTAATAATGATGTTATTACCCATATTTCTTCAGATATATTGGATACACAGATATCTTGTGGATATTATCTAGGCTTCTATAAAAATAAAATCATTTTTTTGTAAAATTAATCCAGTAAAGACTTCTGAAAATCTACTATTTTATGTGAACTTTGGCCCTCTCTAATTTACTCAAATATTAAAAATATAAAAAGTACTACTTTGGAAGTACTTTTTTATATTTTTAATATATGTTTCGAGTAGGTAAATCACGGAATTACCGAATGCCAACAGAGTTTTCAGCTGTTACCTCTCTTTTTTTGCGTTGCCTCTCAATCAAACATCGCGTTGGATTGCGTTAGATGAAGCAACAAGTTTTTAAACCATGCTCGACGTTGACGATAGGCGAAAGGGAAAGGGTTACCTTAAATAGTTCCCGTAGAGAAACGCATCTGCGGAGATCATACACGGCTCTAATAGCTCTTTTCTGCAGAATAAAAATAGACTCTTACGTCTGCAGCGCGTCCTCATAGCAAAATACTGTAAGACATGGTACTGTGAAAGTAACTAATTATGCTGGAATGCCGAAGTCTCTCCTCTAGGAGGTAGGCGCTAATGGCTGCAACACAGTTTTATTTTAAATTTAAGGGGATGCGGAACAGAGAGTAAAGTCCCACCTACCACCATTGAAAAGGGAGGATCCTCCAACCAGACGCGTGATAAGTCTGGTGGGATATTGCCCGATATATGATTTCGGGCTGTTCTATATGTTGAAAGCGCGCGGAGAACTTTACTTGCGCGATGCAGGATTAGTTTATTTGTGATGACATAGATGTCGCTACGAACTAATGTAGCTGTTAACGAGCATATTATATTGTAAGAATTGTTTATGTTCCAATAAATAAATAAAAAAAACTAAAATAATCAAACCTCGCGGTATCTACATCAGTAAATTGACGGATTTTTCTGACATCATATGCTGCTGAACTAAGCCGTCCAGCTAGAAAAGTTAAACTGACTCTGAACTCAAATGGCTTAAAAAACATAGTTCAACGTTCTCTTTTAAGCATCGAGCTTAATCTTCAAGTTAGGTAATTATCCAGAATTTCCTACGCCCTATCGGAAAATTATCTCGAAACTACTTAAGCACAGTTATTATACTGAGAACTATTATAATTGGTGGTAGTTGCTGCCAGTAGTTTTGCCGGCGTGATTATAGGAAAATATGCCCAGGATTGAAGGGCTATTCCAGGACATCGTCTACCCGTGTACCAAGTTTCATTGAATTCGTTCAGCCGTTCTAGTGTGAAGAAGTAATGAACCGAGCTTTTCAAAGAATTTTAACATCCACCAGCCATACACACTAACACCTGTATTTACTAACAAGTGAAACGAGAGTATAAGTAACCACTTAAGTAACAATTTGTATTCCATAATTAAGAATTTTTTTTTTTTTTTATGAAGACTAGCTGACCCGGCAAACTTCGTACCGCCTAGTAGTTAAACTTTTTTCTCACCTTTCAAACCTTCCCTGGTCTATTACGAATATTTCAAGACCAAAATGAACCAAATCGGTCCAGCCGTTCTCGAGTTTTAGCGAGACTAACGAACAGCTATTCATTTTTATATATAAGATTTCTAACACCAATTAATGACTTAATAATAAATTACTTCATGATCAGCCTTTTAATGTTCCCATTGCTGGGACACAGGTCTCCTCTCTAGGAGAGGGAATGGGCCGTAATCCAGCACGCGGGCCCAGTGCGGGTTGGTGGATGTCACATATCTTTGAATTTTTGGTTCTAGGATATGCCGGTTTCCTCACCATGTTTTCCTTCACCGTTTTGAGAGCAGTGGTGATAAAATAAATTACACAAAGTAATGCGCCTGGCCGGGCTTGAACCCGCGACCTACAACTCGTATGTCGGGGCCGTTTCCACTCGGCCACCACTGCTCTCAATTTTAGAAATTACTTAGCAACAAGTAATTACTTATTTATAAATAAGCTAAATGTCTTGAGAACACATTCACTGTTCTAGCTGAGAAATAGGAGCAGTGGTGGCCGAGTAGTAACGGCCCCGACTTACGAGTTGTAGGTTTTTATAATTTATTTCATCACCACTGCTTTCAAAACGGTGAAAGAAAACGTCGTGAGGAAATCAGCATATCCTAGAACCAAAAATTCTGATGATAAATGATGAACCTCCGAAAGGGTTGGACCGATTTCAACGAGACTTTATTGGTGGATAGCTGATGTTATAGGAAATAACTTAGGCTACTTTTATTTTAGAAAAAGAATTCAAATTCTGCGCAAAAAAAAAATCACGTAATTCTTCAAATTGTGACCAAATGACGTGCTGATTTACGATTCTGACGTGGACAAAGTCGCGGGCATTAGCTAGTCAATAACCAGAAAAATCCACCCGAAGCTGGGTCGGGTCACTAACTTCTATTGATTTGAACTTAGCGACCCATAATATTAAATAATTTATTTGCTTGATATGTGGTGGTAAGTACATATTATAGCTTTGGTACAGGCGATGGTCCGAAGCGCAAACGAGTGTCACTCCTTCTCGCTTCGGACCATCGCCTGTCAGGTGGTCACCATTTTATGCGAAGCAATAATGCTAGCACAGGAGGAGCGAGCAATGGGTAGCCCGCTATCCAGTAACCGACCGGACCGAGCCAAGACGTCGAAAGCAACAACTGTTCCACGCGCTCCTCAAGAACTTGTCAGAAAATCGTAAGAGTCCAGTAGGGTCGAAGCCTACTGGAGCCTTGCAAGGGTCAGCTTCTGCAAGGAAGGTTCAGCCCTGGTATGAAAGGCAATAAAGGATAAGGAGTGGGTTTTAGTCAGTAAAAGCCTGACACACCCTCCTGCTCCGCCCGAAGGCGAAAGAAGTCTTTGGATGATTTTCCCACCTAAAAAAGGTACACCTCTCAAAATACAACAATGGTTCTTCATATTCGCCCTATGTTCAGCATGCATATTATCTACAGATACTAGTAACTCCAGTTAACATAAATCAACTGAAAACCGAGAGACAACAGAACCAAATTCAAATATAATCTTTCCCACCTCCAGTGTTTCAGCCGAACAGATTTAATTCGGCTCCAAATGTTGTCTAGCTCAATACTCCAGCTAATTTGGAGATTATACGGCCGTCCAAGCGTTATATCTGGATTATGTTCCCTCTCCAGTATGTTATTTTCTCTATCTATTGTCTGAAATCGGGTTGAAGTTTTGAAAATTATATGGCTTTAAATGTTAGTCCAATATTTAGTTTTGTTTAGTTCAGTTTGAGGAACTGCAGGCATATTACTGTGGAAAAAATGTTTTGGTAGAATTCACAGTCGGATTCTAACACCCGTATTAAATTTATAAATAAGTAAAATTAAAATCATATGTAAAAGTAACTACTTAAGTAACAATTTGTATTCTATAGTTAAGAATTTTTTAAATTTTGAATGAAAATTTCAAACGTCAAGTAATGACTTAATAAGGTTTTACTTAGTAACAAGTAATTACTTCTTTATAAATAAGGATTTAAAAGGCTTCATCAACATCATCATTTGGGGCCACAGGTTGTGCGAAAGTGAACCCTGGGGTTGATGAAGGAACATGAGTGTATAACACACCTCTTGGGCGGAGCGGGACATATGTCATTGGATGATTTGCCCATCTAAAAAAAAATCATGAACATTTTCGGCCTTGAGTCCTGGTTGCCATCAGTTTATCCAAAGAGTATCGTGTTGCTCCAGTAACTGAGTTGTGGAGGTCTGATAAGCAGTTGCTCCATGTGAACAACGTGCTGAATAGCCCCATCCGGTTACATTGATGGTAACCATCATTTCAGCTGAAAGACACCTCTGATCACTTCTGGATAGAGGCTTCAAGTGTCACCAAAATGATCAGTCTTGTGCATATCACATGATGCGTCGTATTTTCGTCACCCTTACCAGGTTCACTTTAGGGAGATCTTTTAAAGCTGTGTCTTCATGTGGTTGCCACTCCAGAATCTTCTGGCCTTATCGACAATCAGTTTTGCAAGTAATGTGTTCACTGCCATTTATGTTTGGCTATTCTTCGAGCTATGTCAGTAAACTTGGTTTTCCTGCGGAGATTTCTGATCCAATTGCGTAAGAAAACTGTAAGCATAGCGCTCTCCATTGCGTGCGTGTTACCAGCAGTGGTGTAACTATAGGGTGGTAAGGCTGGCAAAATGCCACGGGCCCTCAGTTTGAGAGGCCGCGAGCTCAGAATAAGTAACCCAACCTGTTTTACAAATTTACATAAGATTAAATGATAACGTGACGATTTTTCTGGGGCCCCATCCAATGACTTTGCCACGGGCCACAGATGATATAGTTACGCCACTGGTTACCAGTGCATCGCCGTGTTCTCGTGAGGGCGATCGGCAGCGGCGATCTCTCGCGCCAGGCCCTGGTACGGGCCATGGTCCGGAGTGAGGAGGGATGGCAGGCGGTCGCCTCCTTCTGCGAAGCAGTAATGCTAGCAAAGGAGGAGGCCGCACGCGAGAGGCAACGGCCCTCACGGCCCAGCCGCCGCGGGGATTCCGATTCCGATCCTGATTTCCAGCCAACGTAGGCGCGGGCTTGCGGACGGCGAGCTATGGGTAGCTCGCTGTCCGACCGTCCGGTAACCATCCGGACCAAGCCCAGGTCGTCAACGGCGCGCACTGTTCCCGCGCGCCTCAAGGAGTTGTCACCAAACTGTAGAGACCCAGCCTGCTAGCTGCAGGCAGGCCGGGTCGAAGCCTACTGGGGCCAAGGCCGGGTTTGCTTCCGAAAGGAAAGCCCGGCCCTGGTATCTAAGGCCATGAAGGAACGGGGTGGGTTTTTAGTCAGTAAGAGTCTGACACTATCTCCCGCTCCGCCCAAGGGCGGGAGATGTCATTGGATGATGTTACCCACCACCAAAAAAAAAAAACTGGTTACTAGTGATGATATAGATACGGCTCTGAAACGTGGTGCCTTACGAAGGCTTAAAGTCATCCAAAGGATTCAGCAAAACATGTTAATAACTTTGGCGGTAAAAACAATAGCCAATCAAGTCGTCCGCAGTAAGTTTGACAATATGCCAACTTGCTATTGTGTTGATTAGTCTTTTCAACAAGCAGAGGGCTCTCAAACTTTTTGTTCTGGCTTCACGCGTAATGACGTAACTGTAGGATGGTAAGACTGGCAAAATTGCTACGCAACTGGCAATGGGACCCCCAATCCGACAGGCTGCGAGCTCAGAAGAACTAACCAGCATTTTAACGACTGTCGATTTATTTATTTAGTTACAATATTTAAATTTTTCTTAACAATAGAATACAAATTGTTACTTAAGTAGTTACTTTTACTCAAGTAATTAGTTTTACTTGTTTATAAATACCGGTGTTAAGTCAAAGTGGTTCCCACTGGTCTAAACTGCTTAAATATTGTAAGTAATCTTTCACTTTCACAATGTTACTCCATCTTACTATTTCCATTTTAATTTACATTTGAAAGCGATATACACCTCTATTTTTTAATTAGTACACATAAAAATAATGGCGCTCTATCATTTCCCGTTCCTGATCATATTTGTGTAGTCAAAAGTAAAAAAAAATGAAATCCCATTATTGTCCACGAAATCTTTGTCATAATAATTGGTAAATTCATAATTGAATCCATATTACATAACAATTCATCATCATCATCATCAGCTTTTTAATATTCCCACTGCTGGGACACAGACCCCCTCTCTAAGAGAGGGAATGGGCCGTAATCCACCAAACCATTGGTTCAAGCCATGCTCCGGAGCGAAGAGGAGTGGCAGGCGGTCGCCTCCTTTTGCGAAGCAGTAATGCTAGTAAAGGAGGAGGCCGACCGCATTAGGCAAAGGCGCACACGCCGCCGCCGCCGCCGGGTTTCTGATCCCAATTTCCGGCCACCGTAGGCGCGGGCTCGCGGACGGTGGGCAATGGGTAGCTCGCTGTCCGTCCGTCCGGTAAAAGACCGGTCCGAGCTCAGGTCGTCTACGGCGCGCACCGTTCCCGCGCGCCTCAAGGAGTTGTCAGCAAACTGTAGGGGTCCAGCAGGGCCGAAGCCTACTGGGGCCCAAAGGTTATGTGAGACTGTCACCACGGGCCCCAGGATAAAGGCAAGGAATGGAAAGGTAGGTTTTTAGTCAGTAAAAGTCTGACACTGTTTCCCGCCCCACCCAAGGGCGGGATTCGTCATTGGATGATTTTACCTACGTTAAAAAAAAAAAAAAAAAAAAAACCAAACCATGCGGGATCAGTGCGGGTTGGTAAATGTCACAAGTCTTCGAATTTTCGGTTCTAGGACGTGCTGTTTCCCTCACGATGTTCACCGTTTTGAGAACAATCACTACTAGAAAACTAAGAGAGTTTTTCCATTTTTATTGCTATTCTTTTATTTATAGTCAATAACCTGTACCTACAATATTTCCATAATTTGAGTGACATTTTGGGATATAAACAAACGTTCATAACTAGCCCCTTTTAAAAACTAGCTTTATTTTTTTTTGTAACTATCAAATATTTCCGTAACGTAATCTCGTAGACAAACATGTTTGAAATCGTAAGTTAGGGTCAGATTCGTGATTTTTTTTTTATCGAGACAACTAATTTATATCACGTTTTTTATTTTTGCCCGGCGGTTGGTCATTTAAAGTAAATTTTATTTAAAGTAAATTTTAATAAAATAAATTTTCATGGTGTTCTCTTTTACATTTGTGGATGAATTCCAGAGGTTTAAAAAAGTTCAAAATGAGTAAAATTTGGCCTTAAATATGTGTAAAAAAAATACAACAGACTTCAAAAAAAACATCAAAATAACTTTAATTTCGGAAGTCGGTGTTTCTATAATTGTTTGGTCTCTTCGTTATTTAACACCGACTTCCGAAATTAAAGTTATTTTTATTTCACACTTTTTAGTTGTAGTACCCCTCTAGACAGTTAACTTCCGCCATTCGGTTCCATCATCAAATCATCATGACAATTTTATTAATACCAAACACGACTAGGATACACTGATTTATTACAAAGTTCTGGCTCTTACCTACCTTCCATCTTCATCATCAGATCAGGTCTATGTATCCCCTTCTTCCTTTAGTCAGCCACCTACTACATGTATAAACAAAGCAATTTTACTTGTTACGACAGTTCTGCTATGGTTTTTTGAAGAATTCCGTTCTATATCTTCGTAGTTCAACATCAGATCAAAACAATATTTCTATGGGACCAACTAGGGAGTATTATCTTTCAAACAAAACAAATATTTTCAAAATCGTTCGTTAATTAACCGAGACATCGGTGAACATACGTATAAAACGACAGTCCTGCTATGATTTTTCGAAGAGTTTCGTTGTATATCTTCAAAGTTCATCATCAGATCTAAAAGATATTTTTATGGGACCAATTCGAAAGTATAATCTTTCAATCAAAACAAAAATTTTCGAAATCGGTCCACGATTGACCGAGATATCGGTGAACGTACATAAAAAAAAAATACATACAGCTGAACATAGAACCTCCTCTTTTTCGAAGTCGGTTAAATAGTGGTGTATAAGATACTCAAATCTTTTACTTAGGCATACAGCTCCGGTGGTCCTATATAATTTACTTATATAATCAATCACGTCATCTTTTAGAAGTAAAGACTTTCGCAAAGTTTAATGAATGTCAGTTAATTTAACCGTCACTTACAATGGTTGGCGGGTTAAGCAGGTGCTACCATACACCCTCGAGTACTGTTAACTATATTATTAACTGCCTTTAACTGTAGAAGGGTGACCCAATAAAAAACTGTTACTTTTTACTAGTTAATGGTATTTGTTTTTACATACATAGTTTTCGTTTCATGATTTCCTAGCGACCGTCTCTAGCTTCTCACGAGTACGGTGAGCAATGGGTAGCTTGCCGTCCGACTGTCCGTTAACCGTCCAGACCGGGCCCAAGTCGTCAACGGCGCGTATTGCTCCACGCGCGCCTCAAGGAGATGTCAGCAAACCGTAGAGGCCCAGCAGGGTCGAAGCCTACTGGGGCTATGGGCTATGTGAAAGTGAAGCCCGGGCCCTAGAACGTAGGCAAAGAAGGAACAGGAGTTGGTTTTTAGTCAGGTAAAAGTCTGAAACTATCTCCCGCTCTACTCAAGAACGGGAGATGTCATTGGATGATTTTCCCACCTAAAAAAATGGTGCGAGAAATCTTTGAAATTCTCGGCTTTTCTATAGAATTATACATGTATTTTGCACCCTAACTTTCCTCATGAATTCCTTTGTCTAATACTGTCTATTGGTAAGAAATCAAATCAGTCATTTTGTATTTATTTTTATGACCTACATAATTATAGTTGTACCAGGGCAGGATGTCTTGTTTATGTAAGTTTTATATGTTTGTGAAGGAGATCATGATGCAGAAGTAATTTCTATGGTGTATGTTTCGTATTTTATTTTTTTAAATAAAAATAAAAGTAATATTTATCGCGAATAGAAAGACGCGTTGGTGACTGTTTCAATATGTTTTCTTTTTTATTAGATATTATTAAATCAAAAAAGAAAAGAAAGAATGTTAAAACATCTTTAAAATTTAGTAAAAAAAAATCTGCCATGTTTGAAAGGAATACTTTTACGTTTTTATTTTAATTAGAAGCAAAGAGAATTTATTTTACCACAGCGACTGTTTCGCCGGCGGTGAATTTTAAAATGTGAAACATATTATTCGCTCAGCTACTAAGCAACTACATATTCATTAAATGAATGTTTCGCTTTACAATTAATTATGAGTGTATGTTGTATGAAAAAAAAAAATTAAAAAAAAATGTAATGCATGTTTTTGTTATCATTTTTTTGTAATAATTTAACTATATGTAATTTTTAACATAAAGATAGTAAAGATTTTATATATAGTGTATATTTAATTATCCAGCGGCATTTACTGCCGGCAATTTTACGTGTTAATATGTGGATATTGCAGTGGGCTAATAAAATCATTTGTACTGTCTTTTTTTCTATATACATATTGTAGCTGTTTATCGTCCCTTAAGTAAATAAAATAAAATAAAATAAAAGAATGTCTAAAACCAAAGTAAACTTAGACAGATATATCTCTTCTAAGATATGAAACAAAGAATTGTAGCAAAAATAAAAATGTTTATTTGTATATTTGGACAAAGAATAGTAAATAAAACCTAGGATTTCTTTGCTAGACGTTTTGTGTATTTTCTTTGACAGCCAATTCACTTTTGTCCTTTTAAACTCGATTTTAATGTTGTGGCATGAATAAATAAACATTTTTCGCAATGCGTAAACAAAATAGGAGAGAAATAATTTTACACCACTTTCATATATGACGATTTATTTAAAACCGTTTGTTTAGTTAGACATCAATAGATTAAAATTTTCTTAACATAAAATTTGACTAGATAGTGACTAGACTTCCCAAGCGGGACACCTGTTGCTTTGAAACGCCACAATAATATGCACAGTCTTTATTTTGACGGCTTTTACTATTTCCCGAACTAGATGGTAGAAACAACTCCGGCTAAGAAACGTCACGGGGGTCACAGGGTTAAAGAAACACACGAGGAATAGTGATCCGAAACGTAGTGGTCCGAAACGAAGAGATCAAGAGCGGAGAGGTTTACTTGCGGGTGGGCTCAGGGCCCAGCAATACTCAGGCAACACCGATCTCGCTAATCCCCTGCAGCAGGCGCAGGCGGAGATGGTTGAACACCGGGTGCTGGTACGTGATGCCCAACCCCTTCAAGAAGCGCAGAGTCTCCTGGGCGCACACCAAGAATCCAAGCTGTTCTGGATCCATGTCGGCCGGCACATCCTCCACCAGAGAGTTCTCGTCCTCCTCGTTCAACAAGCCTTCAAACTGCAACTCATCCTCTGGATCCGAGGCGGGATGCTGGTTTTCCTCCATGTTGACGGCGCCGATTCTTCCAAACAAACGCCTCAGAGCTTCACGTTTCTCAGCGGGCACCGACTCCTTCCTCAGCGGCTCGCTGCGAGCACGCTTCGTCACACGTTGCTTCTTAGCGCGCCGGTCGCGATTATCGGAATCGGCGGCCGAAGTGTCGTCGCGCTTACGTTTGTTCATCATGATCAGTTTGCCCGACGGCATCGAAACACAAACTGCGAATGGGCTTGCACTGGGAATTGAAGGGCCCCGCGATTACAGCGAGGCTTGCTATCCTTGTCTCGTTTGGGGGCGGAGCGTGCGTTAGAGCGAGACGGCAAGGTCAGCTGCAGAGGGAACAGCTGGGCGAGCAGATGCAGGGCGCGCGGGGCACGCACGCTTTGTTTGATAAAGTTTATTCGGGGAAATAAAACTGTTAGCCGCGATTGCGCGGACCGCGGGAGGATGGGCGCGGGGCGCGGGGCGAGAGGACTGGCCCGGCCGGCAGCTGCGACGCATCTGCCGCTCAGGTGGAGCGGCTCAGCGGCGTGCCTCGTCTCAAGGTGCCGAGGTCATGTAATTAAGCTACACATTCGGCTCGAATGTAAACAAAACAATAGATATGTCTAACGTGCGTAATCAATGTCCATTGTTTACCCAGATAATTATTAATTTAGTAAATCTATAATTACACCTGACATGACCTAAATATATGCCATTCGTAAGGTAAACAAACAAAGAGATCAGACAAAGAGATTGTGAACGAAACGTCCGGATAAAATGTGAAAGTAGGAACAATGATAGTTTTAATAAAGCGAATTCCAGTAACATTCTCGACTTAAAGCCCGGACTAGCGTAATAGGAGATTTCATTCGAACAAAAACTGAAGTACATCATAGGCAGTGACTGTTTCATTTTACAGTGCCATTTACGGGACTGAAAAATGAAACAGTTTCGGCTCATCGTTTTACGGACAGTTCATGCTCGGATGTAAATACATAGGCATCTATGTAAAATGAAAAAATCAATACTCAGGTTTATGTACTACCGGAAAACGAGCTGTCGACGGACGTATGTATCAACTAGTTGATGTACAGGTATCTATGTAGTTGGTGTGTTCAGTGTACACTGTACATAGTACCTGCCTACCAGGTCCTAGTGTATGAGATTTCCGATAATCCGCTTCAAAGTCGGGTTCCGTCGTCTCAAAATAAAGGCGAGTTTCCATTGTGTGCGTGCAAGTTGCAAGATGCACTGGCTGGTTACACAAAGGAGACTTGAGTGCATGCCAAGCGTGTGCACTTGCTCATACCTTGCTTGTACGCCGGGTGTCGCATACGAAACTATGATAACTATTTCAGACGAGTTTGGACTGGGTCTGTATCGTTTATTGAAGCTATGTGAAGAATTATTTCGTTCTACGTTCTTTGTCTTTACGGTTGAAGGACTTACGGTGAATAAGTTATTCAAAAATGTTTGCAATCTTAAAATAAAAGTGACTCTATGTGTTTTATTTTAATTGGGTACTATTTTTAATTATATGATCTACAAATGCTTTGCAACTTGAAAGGTCCTTTTTTAAGGTTTGATACTTGAGAAACCAGAGGCGTAGCATGGACTGCTTTACACGTGGGTGTAGGTTAGTGCGAGGCCTTTTTCTTTCACATATTCGAAAACGAGACAGCCAATGTCGCAACCCAGCGTTCAACCGCATCGTCGCTTAACATCAGGTGAAAAAGTGGTCAAAAGCGAGCCTAACTATTATAAAAAAATCCTCGCTTTTCAAGAAGCGAGGGTTTGCGCAAGGCTCCTTTGGGTGCGAGGCCGAGGCCGAGGGATATATCGCCCACGCCTAAACCACGAGAAACCTTTCAAGAATCAAAGAATTTATCTATATATATATCAACGGACAGCCGAAACTGCTGGGGCTGGAAGCTTGAAATTTTGCATAAAGTTTAACTACATGTCGTAAGTGAGCAACAAGAACGGATTTATAGAAATTCATTCCCTAAGTGGATAAAAGGTGGGTTCGAAGTTTGTAGGGAGAAATCTGCTTTAACGGGTGCGAAGGCGGACTCTTATTGGCTAAAAACCTACCCTGTTCCTTCTTTACCTTGGTTCCAGGGCCCTGGTATGCACTTCTATACCTTTCTAGAGCCCCAGAGTAGGTTTCGACTCCGGACTGATACTGGACCGGTGGGCAGCGAGCCATTACCCGCCGTCTGCAAACCCCGCGCCTAAGGTGATCAGGTGATCGGAAATCAGGATCCAAAACTCGTTTACATCATCACTGTCTCGGCCGAGCAACATTTTACTGTCTCGCCCTTTTACTCGGTACTTGTGATCAAGGCATTACGACTTAGCGTTGTATACACCGTTAAATTTTGGTCATTTTAATCCCGCGAAGGGTCGATTCGGTACATGAAATACTATCGATTTGTAAAGAGAAAGTTGAAAAATAATGTATTTTTTTTTTAATTCGAATTAATTTACGTATGTACAACATTGATTTCTTTAATGTCAGCTGATCGAGGCCAATGAACTGTAGGTAGTTAGTACGCAACGTCCGACATCTACCTACAAGGTCATTGACTTGTTTAAATAAGAAATTAATTTTGTACATGCGTATATTAACTCGAGTTTTAGAAAAAAAGTACTTTATTTTTTTATTTTATCCTTACAAATCGATAGTGTTTCACGTATCGAATCGACCCTCCATGGGATTAAAACGACTAAAATTTAACGGTGTGCTAGCTATAGGTACGCTAAACTAAATCGAGTTTGTGAATCAAATTATTACCGTCACAACCTACCAAGTAAAACCAAAGAAAAGATTTATAAAAAGACAGAAAGCAGCACAGTCACAAGGTTTTATAATTCCATTTCAGTTAGTAAGCCACTTTAAAACGTGGACTCCTAACTAACGATATTTCCAACGTGGGTTGATCAAGATGCCTGTACATCAGAGGGTTCCATAATAAATTGACATAATTTGGGTGGGTATAACGGTCCTGAGGCGCTAGTCTGTTCTGCAGAGAAAAATACAGGCTATGATGGTTTCTTTGCAGGTTTATCTCTAGAGTGACCCACCCCGGTTTTGCAAGGGTGCAAATTATATACGTAAACCTTCCTCGTCGTAACTATGGGTATTCTAAACCTGAAATAAATAAATTTATTATTATTATTGAAAGAATAAAAAGATTTTTTTACAGCGAATATCCAACCTTACGTTGTTGAAACTTCTACGGTCTGGACTAAGCGTTTTGCTTCGTCGTCTATACTGCGCGTACATCGAGGGACTGGAACACTTTTCCTGCTGCGGTCTTCCCGTCCGATTGTAATTTAGGTGTTTCCAAGGCTTAGGTTATGATACAAAAAATATATACATGCATATATATAATGCGATGCTGGGTCTCTGATAGGGCCTGTTGAAGCTACAGACACAATTTACAATTGGTGGAACTGGTGCTGACGTATTAACAGATAACGAAGAAAGTGATTTTGTACCACGTAAATATAAATAAGTTTATGTTAGTAAATGTTATTATACACTGTTAAATTTTGGTCGTTTTAATCCCGCGGAGGGTCGATTCGGTACATGAAATACTATCGATTTGTAAAGAGGAAATTAAAAAAAAAAAGTATTTTTTTTTTCAAACTCGAATTAATTCACGCATGTACGAAATTAATTTCTTTAAGCAAACGTCACCTGAGCGAAGCCAATGAACTGTAGGGAGTTAGTACGCAACGACCGACAATTACTTACAAGGTCATTGACTCGTTTACTCAAAGAAATTAATTTCATATACGCGTATGTAACGGTGTATATATAATGCGACTCTGGTTCTCTTTTGAAACCACGCACACCATTTACAATTGGTGGAAGAAAGTGATTTTGTTTTATACCACGTAAAGATAAATAAGTTGATCTTTACGAATTAATAAGTTTATCTTTAAATAAATTTATCTTTACGCATTTATATAAAATAGTTTTATTATGCTTAATTATTATTACTGATTATACTTTATTTATAGTCCTCTTTTTTGATCAGATAACAGTAATTTGATGCTAAATGACGTAATCTTTGTTTCGTTGACAGCCAACACAATGCCTAATGGCTTTCAAAAGCTTAAAAGCCGATACATCAATTTGGCCCATTGGATGAATGAATGAAGAGCGAATGAAATTTGACATACACAAATTTTTTGCTCTCATACACTAATTTGAGAGTATTTCTATACATCACTAAATAGTATGTAACAAAGTCGCTTCCCGCTGTCTGTCCATATGAATGCTTAGATCTTTAAAACTATGCAGCGGATTCTAATGCGGTTTTTTTTTAATAGATAGAGTGATTCAAGAGGAAGGTTCATATGTATAATACATGCATAAATATTACCATTGCAACTGTGCAAAGCTAGGGCGGGTCGCTAGTATATAATAAAACTCTCCAGATTCATAGCATTACTTACTTTATTGGTGTAAATACGTAAAGAAATTGTATGCGCTTCGGCCCTGCCGGATCTCTACGGTTTTGCTAATATTTCTTTGAGGCGCACGTGGAACTTCACGCTATCGACGACTCAAAATCAGTCCGGTTACCGGACGGCCGGTCGGCGAGCTACCCATTACCAGATACCCTGGTAAACTGAGTCCCGAGTTGCCACGTTGAATAAGAATGCCGATTCGTTGACCAAAGAATAGCCCAGCCACGTGAAGAGTCGACTAGCTGTTTGCTGATATCCCAATTATTATTTTTTTATTTTAAAAAGTCAGAAGCACTAGGATTCTTCATTCAAGTGTACAGATTGGCAGTCTACAATGTTCTAAATTACTGGCATAATAATGTACTAGTTAGGGAGAAGTAAGCCAGATAGTTTCCGATTGAGGCAGTAAGCTAAACGGTCATCTTGAATATATGTATATATAGGAACATGAGTTGGTAATACACGGGCGTGCAAACGCTTCATCCGATTAGTGTCAAAGTGACCTAGCTAAGGCTGAAGGTAACTAGCGAGATTGGTAATACCTAGTAGATAGGCATTACATCCTTCCTAGGAAATTATTCTATCGCATTACACACGGGTACCTGAGCAATAGCGAGAACAGCTGGAATAAACATCAGTAGGGAATTGTCGACACATTCAATTCAGGCAGTTATATGATATTACGCCAATATTCTTCGAATCGATTGCCAGGGTCGTTTTGTCAGTTTCGGGTAGTTCCTGTGGCTTAGGCTTATGGCTTTGGGCGAGGCCTATGTCCAACGCTGAAATGATGGGTAGTTCATGTTTCGTATTTAGCCGGAAGAAACTCCTGGGTCCCATTGTGCGGATTGCTTGGAGGATTTGGCGCAACCTACGTTGGAAGTCTGCTTTGCTTAGGCGAAATACCGCCGTGTCTTCGTGGTGACAATCTCTTGCGTCCGGCCCTAGTTCTGGCCATTTTCCGGAGCTAGAAAGAATGGGAAGCGACCATCTTCTGCGAAGCTAATATCGAGCAAAGGAATTGGATGAAACCGTGAGAAAGAGGATGTCCTCACACCCCAGTCACCGCCGCAGAATATATGTTTAAAAAAGCTTCGGGCATTGGGACTCGCAGAACGATTCCCGGCCACCAAAGGTGAGGATTTGCGGACGGCAAGTAATGGGTAATCCGATGAATATGAAGCTCAATTCGATGTGATGGCGTGCTGACTTATAGGAGTATCGGTTTCATCAAAGATGCCTAGATCAAGCCGGTAGGTCTAATTTTCTTCTGGAGACAGGTGAGCTGGGTTGAATAAAACCTTTTAAATGTGATCACCATGGCCTAATTGTGGAAAAAAAAACTGCAATGAATAGAAAGGATTGACTCAGTTTGCTATCAAAAAGCAGTAGTATTATTACAGTGGTATATTAGTGCTTAAAAAACAGAGAATCAGTGGAAAACGGTGAAGGGAAACATCGTGAGGAAACCGGCATATCCTAGAACCAAAAATTCGAAGACATGTGACATCCACCAATCCGCACTGGGCCCGCGTGGTGGATTACGGCCCTTTCCCTCTCCTAGAGAGGAGGCCTGAGTCCCAGCAGTGGGAACATTAAAAGGCTGATGATGATGATGATGATGATTAAAATGTCCATCGTGTGAGCGTGAAAGAGGGTTTACAGCTCTATTAAAAGCCATCTAATATATAGCTCCATCCCTTTAACAATCCAACCTTTCGCGGACGGCGGGCAATGGGTAGCTCGCTGTCCGTCCGTCCGGTAACAGACCGGTCTGAGCTCAAGTCGTTTACGGCGCGCACTGTTACCGCGCGCCTCAAGGAGTTGTCAGCAAACTGTAGGGGCCCAACAGGGCCGAAGCCTACTGGGGTCAAAGGGTATGTGAAAATGGCACCCGGGGCCCTGGGACCAAGGCAAAGAATGGAACGGGGTAGGTTTTTAGTCAGTAAGAGTCTGACACTATTTCCCGCTCCACCCAAGGGCGGGATTTGTCATTGGATGATTTTACCTATCATAAAAAAAAATCCCTTTAACAGTTCAGTTTAGGCCTTAAAATGGATCACTTTAAGAGCTCGTAGTACGGCCTCTGAGTAACATTACCGACTTCTGAGATCTCGACATCGATCTAGTTACTAATTCCAAGTGATATTTTCAGAATAGCATCTCTTTTGGTCTTTCATTATATGGAGTTGATTTCCTATGATGAGAAACTACAAAACTAACTACAAAAAAAATGGTAATTTAAAAAACTAAAAAAACCCGACTGCTTTTCTGAGCATTCATGAAAAAGCCCTAAAACAAGAAAGTCGTTGTAGCAGTCGGGACCCATTACATCATAGATCTACTGACTAGACGGCTGACTTTCTAGAATGGGTCCCGACTGCTACAACGACTTTCTTGTTTTAGGGCTTTTTCATGAATGCTCAGAAAAGCAGTCGGGTTTTTTAGTTTTTTAAATTACCATTTTTTATTTTTTACTTTTTTTATTTTATTTTTTTACGATATCACTTTCACAGTAATTACAAATCTATCGACACCTCGCAAACTAAAATCCATCGAGCCGTTCAGGCCACAGAGCGTGCCAAATATTTGAATTTGGCGCCAAAAATCCGCCATTTTGTTGTTTTTTTATTTTGATATACCCAGTGTCACTCTCACAGTAAATACGAATCTAACGACACCTCTCAAGCTAAAATCCATCGAGCCGTTCAGGCTGCAGAGCGTGCCAAACAATTATACATACATACATACATACATACATACATACATACATACTCTCGAAAAACATAACCCTCCTTCTGGCGCAGTCGGGTAAAAAAATCTAAATTTGTAGTTACGTCACTTTTTTCGACTCGACCAAATCTTTGAGACTCATTTCGGGAATTAAAATATTCACATAAGTTTTTTTTTTTTCCACAACTATTACTTAACGCCGTCTAGTCCCAAGCTAAGTAGAGCTTGTGTTATGAGTACTAGACAACTTATAAACATAGTATATATATTTCTATATTATAGATAAATTACACCCAGACACAAAACAAATGATCGTGCTCATCACACAAACATTTGTCCTGGGTGGGATTTGAACCCACGACCTCCGGCATAGCAGTCAAAGCCACTAACCACTAGACCAACAGGCCAGCTGCAGAAATTACTTTGTACGGAACCCTCGATGTGCGAGTCAGCCGGAGAATAAGCCCATGTTTTGGAATAGCACACAGAATTTTTGTATAAGGATTTTTTATCACGGGAATATGTTCCTTTGTGATAATTTTCTAAAAGTATACTTTCAAAGCTTTCTTAATGCTAATTAATATGTTTAATAACCACATTTCTAAGTAGAAGGCAATCCTCTTAAAATGATCGTCAAATTACGTTCACTGGCAATACCTATTAAAAGTTAGACGGGTTCTCCTAGAACCCACGTTTTCGCTCAGAACTTCATAGCTGTTGAGAAATGTTGTATTAGTTAGGTTTCAGAACTTGAGCGAGTGTTTCTGAGTAGATTTTCAAGTACATTCGAAGATTTAAGTCTTGTTGATGCAAGTTACAAGCGATACCTTAGTAATGTTGGATTTGAAAAGGATAGGGAGAGACGTTACGAAGCGGTTTTCTCACGCGGCCGCCACGGTGCGGGCCCGCAGCTTTTGTAGAATGCAGATACATTATTATACCTATGTAAAAAATTAAAGTAATTTTCACAACACGTTTTACGGCCGCGGTGTGCGCGGTTGTTCACGGCTCCCGCTGCACCGACGCGGAGGCCGCGGTCAACCGCCGCCGCGCCGCCTCGGCGGTTTGCGCCCGCACGCTTTGCGGTTGGTTGGGAGGCGATCACGGAGTGGCTAGCGATAATCGGCGGCTTGCGGTCGAAAATGGTAGCTGTCGCGGCGGCGGGGGCGGCAGCGGCGAATCTACCGTCTCGTGAGATTTGAAATAAAATAGACGTTTCAGTGCCTTAGATTGACATTTCTGCCGCGCTAATTAAAAGTTTTTATCAGGATTAAATAACTATACAGATCTCATTAATACGAGGAATCCGAATCTATGAGTAGGTAACTAAATTTCCATAAATCGTTTCTTACTGGGTTTTTAATTAGTGCAGCAGATTTATCGCCCTTTTTCTTTTTTCCTGAAGGCTTTCAAATGACTTCTCCCACTCTAAAGTAGAGCGAGAGGACGTGTCTGTATTTACTGACTAAAATCCAAAATGTTTCTTAATTTGCACTTTACATTCTAGGGGTAACCCTAAAAGAGTTTGAAATGTTCCCGCAGCCTTAGCAGATATCGGCCTTACACAGCACTTTCTGTTCTGCTGGCAGCTCTTTAAGGCGTGCGTGGAAGAAAACGCGCTGTCGACTCGGGCTCAGTCCTTACTAGATGGCTGGAGAGCGAGCTACTTATTGCTCATCGTCCGTAAGTACTCGCCTACTGAGTCGCACTTTGGATGTTATTTTGGAATGATAGTCACTGACAGCCAAAGATTTATTGGGGACCTTTAACATGAAGAAGGAAGGTTCGCAAAAACAAACATCTTTCATAAATAAAAACGGCCCTTCATAATCGTAAAACTTATCGTAGGCACTGCTGTTGATCCAAAAGTTATTAACAGAAACATAGAAGTGCGCGCCTACGCAAGTTTATTTTAGGAACAGCCTATCGGGTAGTAGGTACAAACATCTTTCTTCATTTCGCAATACTTGAAAGTTCGCGTAGGCTTCATTTGAATTCCTGAAATAAACAATTTTATTGAGGTATTCGAAAAAAGATAACTTTACGTGAACCTATTTCAATTGAATTCAATGTGTTTTTATTTCACATAGGCCTACATGGACACATATAAAACATTAGAAGGTAGTGCATGGTTCCAATCTGTGATTTCCTATGGGGAAGAACCGGCAAGAAAGTCCATTGTTACTCTTTAAAAAAAAAACTGGCAATTACGAGTTGGACTCGTGCACTGAGGGATCTGTACAAACTTACCTGTGAAAAAAAATCAATTTGTAAATTGAGTTGCGAAGAATTTTTTTTTGTCACCTTACTACAAATTTACAGTTTTCAGATTCTTTTTTCCTTTTTCTTTTTTCCCTTGTGCTATGAGACTTTGGTCCATGCCAAATTTCAGGATTCTAAGTCAACAAGAATGAATTTTGATTCCCTTGAGAGTGTCGAAATATACATCTTTTGCGATATAAATGGCCGTATCGTTTTTTGGTTAACTTAGGACCAAATTCACCAATAAACTAATCAAAAAAAATAAAAAACAGTTAGAGCGTCTAAACGCGATTATAGCGTCATTTTGCGTTTAACTGCTATGAATTTAATCTAGTTTACACTAAACTCAGTTTCAATTCTTATGTTTTCGTATGTGTTCGACACGGGTCTTTAAACTAGATTACGCTGAGCTCAGTTTAGTTGAACTAAGTTTTTATAGTGAATGATGAAATCAGCCCTTAGAAGTTTAGTTTTTTCCCATCTTCAAGAGACCGCAAACCTGAGTTTATGGTTTTAATTTCAACTCGATACCTCCACGCGTTCCCGAGGTTTTAACAGACAGACAGACATCTAAGTAGTCCTATAAGGGTACCGTTTTTTGCTTTGAAGTTCGAAACCCTAAAAAGGTTTCATCCATGTTTTCTTTCGTACAAATAGCTAACTGAAATAGCCTTGTAGATAGGCTATGTATCTGTGTCTTTGTGTGTACCTAACTAGTGCATGTTATCTTACATGAAACCTCTCCACAGTGTGATCAAGCAAAGCCATTGCGAACGTTGGCAACTCGACTCCAACAACATTGATGAACGTCTTGGGTCGAATTGGACCAATGCACTAAGACGCAGTATTCTCGTATTTCAATACAACTGTTTGTCTTACGTTATAGGTTTGGATCGTTATACTAGTAGTTACTGTTTGACGTACCAGTCACATAGGACCTATTAGTTCCAGTGTGTTGTTGACCTGTGAGCACAAAGGATGTGTTTGGAGAATCAAGCATTTTGAAATATAAGTAATCACTACTTAATATAAAACAAAGTCGCTTCCCGTTGTCTGACCCTATGTATGCTTAGTTCTTTAAATCTTCGGAACAGATTTTGATGCGATTTTTTTAATAGACAGAGTAAAAAAAAAAATACCTTTATTTTCGTACATAGCCAACAACTTAACAGCAATCACTTAACTCATGTCTAACTGTTCCACTCCAATTAGGCTGTCAGCTTACACAAAACTGATTCACTCTATTTCCCGTACTAGTTTAAACTGTATTACGGTGGAACAGCTTTCATCGGTCGCGGTAAGAAGTATTTTATACATTAGACAAATGGCAAACAAAGCTTACTTTGTTACAATAACATTGATTATAGCGGGTAAACACTAAATATTGCATTAGTTATTTATATAAAATCCGCAGGTACCTTTAAAAGTTCAAATAGTATATGCAAGGTTTATAGATGCTTCGTTTGTTTACATTGTTGATAGGTACACGCTATGCGATAGATAAACGTTTTTGATTCTTGTGTTTGCAAATGATATTTGTTAAAATCCAAGTTAAAAAGAAAAAAAATAAGAGTGATTCAAGAGGAAGGTTTATATGTATAAATATCACTATTGCACCCGTGCGAAGCTTGCCAGTATAGGATAAAAGGTACAAAGTTGTAACATATTGTTGTTTTGCGTGAATTATACATAGAGTTATTTTGGTGCATAATGAGACTCCAAAAATAGCCCAACTCCGGTATATAATTGAAGTTAGGATGAATAGAAATTTTGATAATACTTGCTTGAAATCTATGAAATTTGCGTTTGTTTAAACGAGTTATTTCGTAGGTATCTGTGGATTAATTTGAAATTATAAGTTCAAGTAAACTATAACATTAATTTTAGTATATGCGAAACCTGAATATATTTTGTTCAGAGTCAGTAACTGAATCGATTCTAATATTTTTTTTTTTACGCCATGTCATATTTTTTCCTAAAAATATTTATAAAAGGTCACAAGTTGGATACAAAGGTCACACCACCGACACTAAGTACAAAACAGGTCAGAGCCTTTATCTAGGGAACGCGTGTAGGCATCGAGTTGAAACCAAAACCATATACTCAGATCTGTGGTCCCTTGAAGCTGTAAAAAAATCAAACTTTTAAATTAACGAGAAAAAAAGATACGGCCGTTTAGGTCGCCGTGTTTATATTTCGATACTCTCAAGGGAATCGAAATTCATAGATTACCTACGTCATAAAAAAAAAAACACTTTTATATACAGTTGGCATAGTCTCGAAGATTTTTTCGAATCGCAAAAATTTTTTTTTTTTTTACGGAACCCTTAGTGCGCTAGTCCGGCTAGCACTTACCCAGTTTTCTTTAATTCATGAAGCTATAATAATATATTTATTCCTACATTGTGCATACACCGTTAAATTTTGATCGTTTTAATCCCGTGGAGAGTCGATTCGATACATGAAACACTATCGATTTGTAAAGATAAAATTAAAAAATGAAGTGCTTTTTTTAAAAACTAGAATTAATTTACGCATGTACGAAATATTTTTTTTAAGTAAACGTCAGCTGGGCGAGTTCAATGACCTGTAGGTAGTTATTACGCAACGACCGACAACTCCCTACAAGGTCATTGACTCATTTACTTAAAGAAATTAATTTCGTACATGCGTATACTAATGCAAGTTTTAGAAAAAAATATTAAGTTTTTTATTTTATCTTTACAAATCGATAGTGTTTCATGTACTGGATCGATCCTCCACAGTATTAAAACGATCAAAATTTAAACGTGTATTTTTTCTTTTTTGTTTCTCGTATTATACATAAATACCAAAATATGTTAATTTCTATTAACTTCATAAGCGTCCTACTCCTAACGCCTTGACGAAGGCGCAGACTACGAGAAGGCAGTACTTATAATAGAACCTGTCTACTTGAATACCGTCCCAAACTTGTGCCTTCAATTCGAATCAGTATCCGTATCGTTTGTAGAAGTGGGACAAAGAGACAATGGCGGGACACATGATGGACTAAGCTCTGTGCCAGGGATGGCGAACTTTTGGTACGCGTGCCATTGGTGAAACTTCTGAGTTAACGAAAAAAAGATACGGTGGTTTTATTTTTTATGGCAGGTAAAATCATCCAATGACAAATCCCGCTCTTGGGCGGAGCGGGAAGTAGTGTCAGACTCTTACTGACTAAAAACCTACGCCGTTCCTTTTTGGCTTATCGTGCCGGGACCGGGTATTCCTTTCGGAAGTTGACCCATGACCCCAGCAGGCTGTGGTCGGTGTAAAGATACGGTGGTAATTTTTTGAGACTTATGTCTCATACTTCGATACTTTCAAAAGAACCAAAAATTCATAGGATACTTCTTATTGACTTAGGGGTGTCATAGCACCAGTATTTGAAAAAATCTGAAAACTGTTTTATAGTTACGTCACCGAAACAAAACTTTTTTGGCCATTCGGAAAAATCTTTGAAACTCGATTCAGGAATTGAACTGTCTCGAAAGATGAAGCCTCAGTGCGCGTGTACAACTCGCACTTGACCGTTTTTTTATTACATAAAAATCGCACGAGCACGAACGTTCGTCATCCCTGCTCTAGGCTGAACCTCGGTTTGATATGATATACGAATGAAAATGGGGAACGAGCGTGTCTCGCCAGATGCACTATTCGCCAGATATTTTTGTATTTTACCTGATATTTTGTAGTGACGAAATCTTGCGTAAATTGGTCACATTCACGGTCACATTACTTACATCTAAACCGTTAAATTTTGGTCGTTTTAATCCCGCGGAGGGTCCATTCGGTACATGAAACCCTATCGATTTGTAAAGATAAAAATTAAAAATAAAGTACTTTTTTTTAAACTCGAATTAATTGACGCATGTACGAAATAGATTTCTTTAGGTAAACGTCAGCTGATCGAGGCCAATGAACTGTAGGTAGACAACCGACAACTCCCTACAAGTTTCTCGACTCGACAAGGACTCGTTTACTTAAAGAAATTAATTTCGTACATGCATTAATTAATTAGAGTTTTTGAAAAAAAAAAAAAATAATAATTTTATCTTTATAAATAGATGGTGTTTCATGTACCGAATCGATCCTCTAAGGAATTAAAACGACAAAAATTTAACGGTGAATAATTGTGTTTATTTATAAATAAAATAAAATAACTTTATGTACATAGGTTGCACCCGCATCAACCTTTCTGGACTGAATTATGTAAATTCAGTTTGGATCTGAAGTGGGTTTATGCTGATGTGGAAATGTTAGGTTTAAGGTCAGACACTCATACGTATATCAGTGATCTGAATGGTAGTAGGCGTTGGTTGGACCACTGTTTTTTTACTCAGGTAGCCTGACATTCGGTGGTGAGAGTTAGCATACAGCCTGGTGTTTTCTGGTCTGATCACCTTCCCCTTGTTGTAGAATGTAATTTGAATACACCGTCAGTGCAAGATAAAGTAAAATGGCATGAACGAGGAGATGATCAGATCAAAAGATATCATGAGATATGCATCTCGGAGTTTAAAAATATGCATTTTCCAGAACTTTTTCAATTGTACTGACAAAGTTTGCAATAATGTAGATCTTGTTGGAGGGGCGGGAGGAGTTCGAGTCATATCTCACGGTACGGTAAAAGATCTACATATGTCCAATAGTGGACATTTTTCGAGTAAAATTACGTTGATGATGAAAAAAAAAGTAGATTATCTGCTTACCCTCGTGTATGATTTGCATCCATGCAAAGTAGGAGCAGTTTACTAGTAAAACCTAAATAAAAATCCTAGAACACTAGAGTAAAGCAGTTGCATTTTCCTCTGTTAATAAGCCATCCCAAACAAAGGTAAGTCTAATATGAGCGGAGTTTTTTTGCTTTCTAACAAACAAAGCGACCCTTTTATCTCGCCAACGGTTAAGACCGGACAAGAATAAAAAACGTACAAGGCTAATTAAATTGCAAAGAAAAAAACTCCATCCCGTATCTCCTTTGAATTCTTTGTCGTAGACAAGAATGTATGTAGATGCGAATTATTCAACACAGTTAATTACTATAATTAAATTTCTCTTCACAGTATAGTTATTGGCAGTGTTTCTTTTTGTACAGTATTTTGTACATGACTGCCACATGCTGATCGAGCGGTGAACTGGTAAACACAAAGTTCATCATCATCATTTCAGCCACTGTTGGACATAAGCCTCCCTCAAATTTCGCCCAATGAAAGGTCCTGCGCGTCTCGCATGCATCGGATTCCCGCAGCCTTTACGAGGTCATCGGTCTACCTTGTAAGGGCCCTGGAACCAAGGCAGGGAATGAACAGGGTAGGTTTTTAGTCAGTAAGAGTCTGACACTATTTCCCGCTCCGCCCAAGGGCGGGATTTGTCATTGGATGATTTTACCTTGTAGGAGGCCTTCCAACACTGTGTGGCCGCAACTCCAGAATCTTTCGGCCATCTGTTCTGCGAGCAATGTGGCCAGTCCATTGCCACTTTAGTTTGGCGATTCTTCGTGCTATGTCAGTAACTTTGGTTCTCCTGCGGATATCTTCATTCCTGATTCGATCACGCAAGGAAACTCCGAGCATAGCCCTTTCCATTGCTCTTTGAGTGATTTAAAAAGCCTTCTGATGAGGCCCATGGTTAGCGACCACGTTTCAGAGCCATATGTTATCACTGGCAATACGCTTGTGATAGACTTGTGTCTTGGAAAACTGACAAAATTCAGAATTGGTGCCCAGTAATCGCATGATGGGGTCGCAGCAGATCAAGGAGATAGCGGGACGACGGGAGCGGGTATGTGATGTCACATTGTAATTTGTGCATCCTTTTTCTGACAGTTTCCCCTTCCATCAGATTTGAAAGGTTAAAACTTACTTAATTTCGAACGGATTTAATTTTTTTTTTTGCATTTAAGATCTTAGATAAAGTTTCTTTTCGATGCAAATAACAAGAAAGTAAAAATATAATCAAATATCCAATTTAATAAACTCACAAATATGTGAACCGTAATGTGAACTTACAGAATTTCATTACCTACAAAATGTCCTAACACATATGTGCAGTCATTCTCTTTGCAAACAAAGAAAATTGAACTTTAACATTCAAAGATATGCTTCAAAATTGAATGCTGAAAACTGTAATAGGAGATGAATCCGGCGCGTAGGTGTTCCATGTTTGAAGTATAAAAGGAACTATTTTTAGTATATATAAATAAATATATAAACGTTGAATGCATGTTAATTTCAGCCGAAATGAGAGCAATAAAGGCTTTTAGGAAATAATGATGATACATTTTCCGAATAAAATACACAGTGGCGGTTCCATGAAAATGTAAATTAAAATTTTCGCTGAAAACGTGGATTTAATATTCATATTAGTTGTAACAGTGAAAACTGCGGCTGGAGTATTGATCGAGGCTTAAAACTGGTGTATATTTTATGTTGTATGCAGTGGCGTAATTATTCCATCTGAGGCCCGTGGCAAAATAATTGGATGGGGCTTCAGGAAAATCGTCAACTTTGTAATTTAATTTGGATCAATCACTGAAGTATATACCTAAATATTCTTATTTACAAATAAATCAGCAGGTTTTCTAATACAGTAGCGTATCTATAAAGTCTTTTTGCGTTTGATAAATTTTAATAATTTACTTGAATTTGTTTAGTTACTTCTGAGCCTGAGCCTTTTGGACAAGGGGCCCCACCATGCCAGGGGCAAAATGCCACAGCTATAGTTACGCCACTATATGGCTGTTTCATAAATGAAAGCCTTTGACAGGAACCTGACGATATTTTAAATGAATTCCGGTTTCATTTTGTGATGGAACAAAGCGGAGTCTATGAAAGGATCGTTTATATGTATGCACGGTTACATGATAACTCATTATCGATGGCTTTAATACATTTCGAACGGGCTCATTATAATCTGTCTGTGTTTTGGACGGCTCATTGAAGGTTATACAGATAGGCGCGATGCGACAATGCGACAGTTTTTTGTACCTATACATATATATATATATATAAAAGCGAAATACCACTCACGGATTAATCACTAAATCTCAGAAACTATACAACCTACAAAATTTAGCAGGTAGGTTTTTTTTTATGGTAGGTAAAATCATCGAATGACAAATCCCGCCCTTGGGCGGAGCGGGAAGTAGTGTCAGACTCTTACTGACTAAAAACCTACCCCGTTCCTTCGTAGCCTATCGTACCGCAGGCTGGGTCTCTTCTGTGTGCTGACAGCTCCTTGAGGCGCGCGGGCGGGAACAGAACGCGTCGTCGACGACTTGGGCTCGGTCCGGTCAGATACCGGACGATCGGACAGCGTGCTACCCATTGTACGCCGTCCGCAAGCCCGCGCCTACGGTGGCCGGAAATCGGGATCGGAATCCCGGCGGCGGCTGGGGCGAGCTAGCAGGTAGGTTACTTATTGGGTGTAGACATCCGCTAAGAACGGATTTTATGAAACTCCACCACTAAGGAAGTAAAACGGGGGTTGGAAGTTTGTGTGGAGAAATCTACTTTCACGCCGGCGTAGCTGCTGACAGAAGCTAGTCTTCTATATATATGAAAGCGAAATACTACTCAGGGATTAATCACAAAATTTCAGACACAATAACACCAACAAACATAAATTTGGCAGGTAGGTTTCCTTATAGAGCACTCACGCCGTGTTGCTAGCCTTTCGGTACATTTCGGGCAATGTGCTTCGGAATTGCATAGCCTAATTCCGCCTAGCCCGTTCCATCATCGGACTACCAGACGGACGGCGTTGCGCCACCGGTACATGGTGGTCATCCCTCCTATACGCACAATGCGTTTTGGGAACACTTTCATTATGCATGCAGCTAAGGAGTGGAATTCCCTGCAGGAGTCTGTGTTTCCTGATGGCTACAACCCGGGAATCTTTAAGTCAAGAGTGAATAGGTTTCTTCTAGGTAAGCGCGTTCCATCGTCGACCGCATCATCGCTTTCCATCAGGTGAGATAGCGATCAAGCGCGAACCTATCAATAATAAAAAAAAAACGTCCGCTAAGAACGGATTTTACGAAAGCCGGTGGCAGAATTTATTCATATGCTCACGCTTGACCTCTACCTCAGTTCTCAACTGATAGTTTGACTTGACTTGGTTTTAGTTATCAGGAAACAAAGACTCCTGCAGGGAATTCCACTCCTTAGCTGTGCCCCTTAGGTGTCCATAGAACGATTTTTGTCGTACAAACTTACCTCTGTAAATAGTCCAATTTCCGAATAGAATTACGAAGACTATTTCTAATAAAAAAAATTTGTGACGTACTACAAATTAACCGTTTTCAGGCTTTTTCCTATACTTGTGCTATGAGACTTTGCTTCATGCTTTTTTGGATTCTAGGTCAACGGGAAGTACCCAATTTTTTTTTTATGGTAGGTAAAATCATCCAATGACAAATCCCGCCCTTGGGTGGAGCGGGAAGTAGTGTCAGACTCTTACTGACTAAAAACCTACCCCGTTCCATTCTTTGCCTTGGTCCCAGGGCCCCGGGTGCCATTTTCACATACCCTTTGACCCCAGTAGGCTTCGGCCCTGTTGGGCCCCTACAGTAAGTACCCTATGAATTTTGATTCCCTTGAGAGCGTCGAAATATAATTGGCTGCTTATGTCGTTTTTTGCAACATAAACGACCGTATCTGTTTTTACGTTAAATTAGAAGTTGGATTTTTTTACAGCTTCAAGGGACCGCAGACTTGAGTATATAGCTTTAATTTAACTCGATATCTCCACGTATTCCCTAGATAAAGGGTCCTGACAGACAGACGGACAACAAAGTGATTTCGTTCCGTTTTTTCCCTTTGAGGTGCGGAACCCTAAAAAAGTCTTTATAGACGGACCAGAAAGTGATCATATACGGGTTCCGTTTTTGCGTAAGCCTAAAAAACGGACTTATCCTCTTATTTTCCCGTCTCATATCCACCTGAGCAAGGACACACAGATCACGAGGCATTCCTGACATAATCGCAGCAGACGACGCAGCGACATCAATCTCAGTAAGATTGCGTACGTGGCTCCGGTGATCCTTCATTCTGCCAGTTACACGCTCATAGTTGCAATGTCTGTCTCGTTATTGCAGTTTGCTAAGGCATGTAGAGTTTTGATATACTACGCGGCAAATAAGTTGAACCTTTTGCTATTGTTACGCCACTTCGATTGAGACCCGGAAATCGGTTATAATACTCGTCACTAAAGTTGAACCATCATGATGATCGTCCTTGAATGCGCAGTAACCGATATTCCGGTCGAAGTGGGGACTGCTCGTAACCTTAGAAGATGGTTCAACTTATTCGCCGCTTACTATAATACTGATGAAGATGGTGGCGCACGTTTTCATCAAAAGCCTTAACATCTTAAGAAATATATAAGTATGTTTATCAGTTATCTAGTACGAATTGAATATCACAAGCTCTGCTTAGTTTGGGACTAGATGCTATTATGTGAAAGTTGTGAAATGTTATATTAGGTATATTTTCATGAATTTATTTATCACAGGACTCTGAGGAAGGCGTACGAGGAGCCGAAACCAAGTCATAGAGAGACACTTTTAATGAAACGTGATACCAACCGACGATTATCCCTGTATGCTTTATGCTGGTGCATACAAGGACAACCCCGGTTGGTTAAAAACTATTACAACATATGAAATTAATCATGGTTATTTATATTTATTCTATTATTATCTTTATTGGGATAATAATCAGAAAAATGTTCTGCTTTAGTTCTTAAACAATCTATCTACTGATACATAGAGATGGGTGGTAAATACTCAATTTGAGTGTAAATAGGACATTTGCTAGGTAAGGGTAAGCCACTACGACAATAACTCAGAAGTATGGGTAGAAACAATAACCTTTTTTTTTTAATGAATTTATTAACATTTAGTTTAATATTAGTTCGCTTAGATAGTTTTTACATCCATGTTATAAGTTCGCCTAGTTTTCATACGACTATAAATTAAACTCGTATTTTTGTTAGTTAGATTTCGTAACTGCTATTGATATTGTGAATGTAAACTTTCAAAATTTAATTTAGAAATAGGAATTTTATAACAACGTAAAATATTATCGAAATAATTGTAATGTATATTCCAGTTTCATTGGAAAGAAAGAAAGAAAGAAAAACAGTTTATTTACACGGCATTAGATACGTTATGTCCTACTAGTAAGACAGTTTGGCCTGAAACAAAGAGAATGGTTGTATAGTCATTGGCCTGAACTATAACGTTGGTCCAAGGTCATCATTTTCAAAACTGAGTTTGCAAACAGTTTTTTGAAATATAAAAATCAATTCTAAGTTTAAAGTAGATTATAGTATCGTAGTAATAATAATATATAATAAAATAATATATTTACATTTATATTTTTGACGCAGTATCAGTAGGCCTCCTGTAAGTTGGACCGATGACCTGGCAAGGGTTGCGAGAATCCGATGAATGCGAGATGCACAAGACCATTCATTGTGGCGACACTTCGGGTAGGCCTAGTCCAACAGTGGACGTCTTTCGGCTGAAATGATGATAATGATTACGACATTTATATTTGTGTGAAGTTTTATAGCTAATCAAGTAATGTGTTTTTTTTAAATGTTTATATAAAAATCGTGTATTCAGAACCTGAACACATAGCAAAATAAATCACTCATTAACTGAAAACACATCTTTTTTTTAAGTGATATATATAAAACTAGTGCTTGACTGCGATCGCACCTGATGGTAAGCAGTGGTGCCATCATTGATGGTAAGGCGCACTAGTTTATTAAGAGCCTATTCATTCTAGCCTTGAAGACACCTAAATTATAATCGGACGGGAAGACCGCAGCAGGCAAACTGTTCCAGTCCTTAGATGTACGTGGTATAAAGGACGAGGCGAAACCATTAAAAATTCTAGTAATTATGCTACTGAAATACTAGTAAAGCCGGATTAACGCTGCAATGTATAAAATAATCCCCGAGTGCTTCGTGTTCGCACTAAAGCCTAAATAAAGCTGTGAAACATGTTGGAAATTAATCGCGCTTTTCGAATTCGATTGGCTGATTGTAACGTTATCAATAAAGCTTATACCAATATACCTACATAAGCAATATTTTCCTACAAATATCAGTTTATAGCGTAATCAGGTATCTACTACGTATTGCATCTAGAAAATAACTAGGTTTTAATCTCGACTTTGATCCAGTAGCTTATGACGTAGGAACCGTGATTTTTTCAGTCGTTTAAACTTTGTTTTATTCTCAGATAAGTAAGTCCGTAATTTGAAGGCTTTTCCACGGATTGCGTAGTTTTCATTGTAATTGATTATTGATTATTATATAGTAATCAATTACATTGAACACAATTTTATTATTAACCTACATACGTTTCGAAAATTAATAATTCACAACAAAACATTTTTTTCTTTTTTTTGACTCCTGGGATTTTGGAGTGCTTCAGTTTAATTATTTGTGTTGGCCTAAGAAACAAAATGCACTATGTGTGCATTCTGGGCAGCACTTGGTCCAACTCCCATACAAATACTGGCAAAGTCCTTTATAAAAAAAAAAGTAGATAAGATGGTTTCGTAAAATTACAAAATATTCCTGGAAATCAAAAAATGCCAATCGGATCAGCTAGTTACTAATAATGAAAATATTTGCACTTTCTACTAACAAGTTCGAATGAGAAGAAAAGCTACTGGCAACGCCACCTAGCGCAGATTATTGAAGGTACGTAGGTAGACTCATAATAGTTCCAGACTTGAAGGATAGATGGCACTGTGAATAAAATTGCAAATATAAAGCTATGTTCACATGTTGCTGTGTGATTAAGTTGGTTGGTATAACCATATTATTACTGAATAATCAATTAAGGCTTAAGTATATAGAGTACGTTTTCTTTTATAAGTACTGTTGGCAACTTAAATTGAGTGGTAATTCGGTCACCTTGTAGGTAAAGGAAAAGTTAGCAGGAGAGGACTCCATGCAATCAAACAAAGTAAAGAAAACTTGAACAACTAATTATGAAGATCTTTCCTGGCCGTTTAGTTGAAGGAAAATTTCACAAAAAGGACATTAAAGGCTGCTTAAGCTACACTACAAAAGAAAATTGTGATTAAAAAGTGGTATAAGTGTACCTGCGTTTTTTATGGTAGGTAAAATCATCCAATGACAGATCCCGCTCTTAGGCGGAGCGGGATATAGTGTCAGACTCTTACTGAATAAAAACCTACCCCGTTCCTTCGTTGCCTATCGTGCCGGGGTCAGTCCTTTCTTTCAGAAACTGACCCATGAAACCAGCAGGCTTCGACCCTGCCTGCCTGCATCTAGCAGGCTGGGCTTCTACGGTTTGCTGACAGCTCTTTGAGGCGCGCGGGAACAGAACGCGCCGTCGACGACTTGGGCTCGGTCCGGTCGGTTACCGGCCTTTACATGCGCTTCGACGACGTACCGGTTGCAAGCACCGCACACGACGACGAAGCCAAATCATTATAACTATCTATTACTAAAATATCTTAATGCTGCTGTATGTTATAATTTAATATATATATATATATATATATATGTATATATAAATAATTATTAAATAATTTATATAATTTTATATATATAAAATTAGTTGTTGCCAGCAGTTTCATCCGTGTGCAAGTAGAGTGCCAAGAGAATATTTTCCCGGAATAAAAGAGTATTTGCTATTTCAGGACATGGACTAAGTACTTATTTATGAACGTGAAGGAATAACAAACATTGAATTTTGCAAATTGAATTTTGGTTACTGAAAACTCTATAAAATCTCGGCAAGTCGGGTTAATGCGACTTATTTGCAACAATTAAGCACCTGAAGAAGCCATTAGAAACCCATGTGTTTTACGTCTGTTTTTAAAGTTTATGAAAAATAGATGTTTAAAAGTTATATAAATTACTTGCAACAATTGAGCACCTGAAGAAGCCTGTAGAAAGCCATGGTTATTACGTCTGTTTTTAAAGTATGGAAAATATGTTTAAAAAAATGTTAGTATTTATGTATCAAAAATTAGTTAGCTGTCTTGATTACACCTCTGCTCAGTTACTATTTACGCCATCTAGTGAGTAAGCTTGTAACTAAGTTATGACGGTTTGGATAAACTTTCATTGAAGTTAGTGTGTTACGAATGCCCAAAGAGTTTTAATAAAAAAACTAGGGAAAATAAAAAAAAAAAATCCTCGAATTTACCTTGCAAATAGGCAGGACTTGCTGGAAATACGCTGAGTCAGTATCCGTACAAAGATCGGTTTTTTACTTGGGAAGCTTCGGTGGGAAGTCATCAAAATGCCTTTTTTCCGTTCTGGGTGAGCAAAACGGAGTGTCAGATTTTTACTGACTAAAACCCACTGTGTTCCTTCAGTTGCCCTTTGCGAGGGCCATGGTAACTTTTCCAAACAATCCACAACCTGAACCTAAAAAGCCAGACTGTGAGCAACCCATCGCTGCCGTCTATAAGCCCGTGCCCGCGACAGTACGGTGTTGGGGTGTAAGGCTGGTTTTAGCCGCACGGTTTCAGCTGCTTCCGTTGCTCACATTGCTGTTTTTGTAGGAGGTGACCGCCTCTCATTCTTTCTCGCTCTGCATCAGATTCAGGCCATGGACATGAACCTGGGCAGTACATGAGTGGTCAAACCTTATAATAATATATAGAGCTACCAATAGTAGAATAAAAATCTTGCTATGATTAATCTTGGAAAATTCAATTTCAAGTGTAATTGGATTCGACATCGAGAGCTTTGCGATCCCAAAAATAATGTTATCTGCTTTTTTAAATCTAGATTCTGTTATCTTTTTAATAGCTTGTACCTACCTAAATATTTGTTTAGGTTGATCCACATAATTGTTTTCATTTCATTCTGTTTTTAACCGACTTCAAAAAGGAGGAGGTTCTATTTTCGGCTCTATGTATTTTTTTTTACGTATGTTCATCGATAACTCGGTCAATTGTAGACCAATTTCGATTTTTTTTTTAATTTTTATTTAAAGATTATACTTTCGATTTGGTCCCATAAAAATATCTTTTTGATCTGATTAACTTCGAAGATATAGGACGAAACTCTTCAAAAAATCATAGTAGAACTCTGTCGTTTGTATATGTTTGTTCGCCGATATATCGGTCAATTGTGGAACGATTTTGAAAATTTTTGTTTTGATTGAAAGATTATACTCCGAATAGGTCCCATATAAATATTTTTTTGACCTGGTGATGAACTTCGAAGATATAGAACGGAACTCTTCAAAAAATCATAGCGGAACTGTTGTTACAAGTAAAATTGCTTTGTTTATACATGTAGTCAGTGACTGACTGAAGGAAGAAGGGGATTAGAATTGTCATGATGATTTGATGATGGAACCGAATGGTGGAAGGTATCTATTTAAGTTTGGCTAAAGGGAGTACTCCTCAGCCAAAACTAAAAAAATACAACGGACTTCAATGTAAAAAAAAAAACACAAAATACTTAGTGCAAAATAACTTTAATTTTAGAAGTCAGTGTTATAATAGTTTGGTCTCTTCGTTATTAAACACCGACTTTCGAAATTAAAGCTATTTTGCACTTATTGTGTTTTTTTTTTACAATGAGTTCGGATGTATGTTTTTTGTAAAAAAGTTTTTTTACGTTTTGGTCCCATGTCAGATGCCAATCAAGGTGTAGTCCTAGCACACTGTTTTGCTGTGACACAAATTATGTCATTTAATTTTGTAATTCGAATGTATGTTTCTGCGTATGAGCAGCCCAAATTGCCGCTAAACTAACAATTAATTTTAACTTAAGAGAACTTGTTATAAACTTTTTCCTTCAAATAAATAGGAACGTGATGTTAGCCAGAATCCACAGTGATTTATTACAGTGTCGCCGTTTACTGAACATTATACTTAGTTCTTACTAAGTTTTGTAAGTAAAAAGTTTTTGTTTTAAGAGCTATAGTATTCTTTAAATGGTTTCTTAGTTTGTCTAATTTGGTAACTTCTGGATGTTTGCGTTTTAGAACTCGTGGCTGGAATAATAATAAATCAATTTACAATTGTGGTCTGTGGATGGATGGACCATCTTTAGATATACATAGGTACTTATATCGTGACTTCATCGTACTTCCGATAGCACGTAAAGCCATTGGTCTTGGCTGTCAATGCTGTCAATTGTGCACCTTTTTTACAGTAATTTCGAATACTCAGAAAAAATCTTACACGTGCAGATAGTGAGTAATGGGTAGCTCGCCGTCTGGTCAATCGGTAAGGGCTGTAGCGATATTATGACGTCACATAGGATCTATCACGTCACGTAGACTTTTGAAAGGGAAACCCGTGGTGCTGGAATGCAAACGGCAAAGAAATGCATATAATGTCAGTAAATATCTCAACGCCCTCCCACACTGCCCTAGAGCGGTAGAAGTCATAAGATATTTTCGCACCTCAAAAACAAAAAAAAAAACGAAACGTCAACGAAAAATAAAGATACGGCCGTTTATGTAGCAAATAAAACATTTCTACAATCTCACTGATGCTGTAATACAAATATAGGAATAAATCTGAAAAACTCTTTTCGATTGGAAAAATTTTTCAAAATCCGATTCGGGAATTGAACTATTTACATAAATAAGCTAGTTTGTACGGAACCCTTGGTGTGCGAGTCCGACTCGCACTTGCCCAGTGTTTTTTTTTTATTATAGACGGGCTTGCGCTTGACCACTATCTGGTCACTATCACTTGATGGTAAGCGATGAGGTAACCTATTCAGTCTTAATAGGGGCTACAACCTATGGGTCTTACCCATAGGTTGTAGCTATCAGGAAACAGACTCCGGCAAGGAATTCCATTCCTTTGTTAAACGCGCTATAAATGTGTTCCCAAAAAGCTTTGTACGTATCGTTGGGAAGTCCACTATGTCTGATGATGAAATGGACTTGGCGGAATTAAATTGTGCAATTTTAAAGCACACTGCCCGAAATGTAAACCGACAGGCTAGCAAGTAAGCGTCGATGACGACGACGTCTTTGGAGTTTTGACTCAACAAATACATAATTGCCAATGATCTATAATATCTTAACTTATACCATTCAAAAAATATGTGTATGACAGTTAAATGATAAATGATATTTATTTTATTTTGTAAATAAGTTTTTTTAAAACACTTTTACACGTCAATTTTTTCGTCAGTTTAAATTAGATGAGGCCGGTGTTTCCTAGCTGACTTCCCTGAGAAGAAACACCGAAACAATCTCAGGGGTCAAAGTCTCTTTTAAAAGTCCATACAGCAAACATGTAATGGTCAAATCATATGAGAAGCATGCAGACTCGTGTCTGAGGTGGTCTTTTGAGGAAAGAACCACGCAGATTTGAGTGGACCTGTCCAGTTAGTGCAAGCATTTGTCAGTATTCGTACCTATAGCTCATCTTAGGACTACTAAGGAGCTCAACGAGTTGATGAACAATACCAATGAAAGGACATTTGGGTAGGCCGCAGAAATACTCAAATTGCCAGACATACGTCAAAATAACTATAAAAAAATAGAAAAAAAAAAGATCCACATAGTCCTAATTAGTTCTAAATTACCTATTTGGTCTATTTGGGTCTTTGAAAATCATTAATATACGCATATACGAAATTAATTTCTTTTAGTAAACGAGTCAATGACCTTGTAGGGAGTTGTCGGTCGTTGCGTACTAACTACCTACAGTTCATTGGTCTCGATCAGCTGACGTTTACTTAAAGAGTTTAAAATTTTTATAGGATAGGGTTTCATGTACCGAATCGACCCTCCGCGGGATTAAAACGATCAAAATTTAACGGTGTAAGTATATATTTTATTGCTCGTGTTAGTGACTGTACATAAAGAACTCGCGTAAATATGTCTCTTGTTACAAACAAAATGTTTTTCGAATAAAATGTTTACTCATCGAGTTTCTTCGAAGAAGATAATGGAAATTCAATTTTCATTTTGTATCGAATCGACACGTTCGTGAAGTTAGTGACAGCGGTTGTACTGATGATAGACATTTATTGTTTAGTTTTATTGTTTTATCCTTAGCTTTTTTCTGCGCTCCGGTCTCTTGGCATGGTCCCTCAGGAATCTTGGATTTTTTTCCAAATAAAAAGTAGCAATAGTGTCGTTTTGACGTCGCATCGGATATGAGAGTAAAGGAACAGAAAGCGCACCTGGGACATTCTTCTTTGTTATCGGCAATCAATCAGTACCTACATTATGAAATAAATTCAAAGCTTTTATCTATACTTATAATAAATCTGTAGAAGTAAAAATTCTGTACATTGAAAATATCAAAAAAATAAATGGCAGGGGGTGTTACTAGACCGACACCGAAACCAAATATGTGATTAAAAAAAAAAAATATCTGTCTGTCTGTCTGTCTGTCTGTTTGTTCAGGCATCACGCAAAAACTACCGGTTCGATTACGATGAAACTTGGTATAATTATTCTTTAATATCCTGGGCACCACACTGGGTACTTTTTATTCCGGAAAAGTATATACAATAAAAAACAAACTTAATTTTGCGGTTCGATCCCTAAGCCCGATTACTGTACCACCGCAAATAATAAGTTTGTCGCAGGTTACGTCACCCGTTTCTATTGTAATTAGCCACAAAAGGCCCGCGCCGAGACAGAAGTATTAATACCGGTAAGTATGCTCGATAGATAACGTTCTACACAAATAGCACTTTACACAAAAAACTCATTGATAAGTTTCGTCGTTCACGCGAACAAAGTTGCGGGCACAGCTAGTTTTAAATAAACCATTTCTTTATGAATTGTCACGATGTCGGTTAGTAAGAAAAAAATGAGCCTAATTACACATTTCAAAGAATCTCTATATACAGGGTAACTGGTAATTAGTAAATGATACTTAAACACGTGATTGTAGTCACGATAACAAACAACTTTTGCTATGAGATCAAATCTGAAATCTCGAAAAAAATCAGCCAAGTTCAGTACATTTTGACCAGTTAGACGAACACAAATGTATTGAGCAGCAGGGTTTTCTTTTCGCGATTTCAGGTTTGGTCCCATAGTAAAAGTTGTTCGTTACCATGATTACAATCACGTGTTTAAGTATCGTTAACTAATTACCAGTCACCTTATATAAGAACAAAAAATATAGCATGTCTAAGACGCATTTTGTCCACTGTATCATGCAAATAATTAAACATGAGAAGAAGTTTAGTTTTCTAGCAGTATCTAGGTACTGTCGGTACCCTAAGTTACCTAACTACCTCTTTTGAAAAACTATTAAAGGGGTGGTCTATAGACTATCTTCAATACTTTGGTATCTACATCCAAATATTACCTAGCTACAAATAAACCAACAATGTTTACGTCTCAGGAGTACTTAATTTTGGAGACCGATCAAAGATTTGGTTCGGGATTCAGTTTCGGTAAAAAAACTGGTTTCGGCTCGAGTTTAGGTTTTAGCCAAAATATTGCCGAATATTTTGCTCTACCGAAACTACCGTCTTTGAGCTTACGTAGATTTCTAAAAACTGATCGAGTCGTTCGTCTATGGTTTTTTGTTTCTGTAATCGACGATTTATTTATTTAGTTTCGGCTAACGGCTTCGTTTGTTTGAAAGTAGATTTCTCGACCTCTATATAAGCTTTAGGACCCCGTTTCAACCGCTTAGGTAGTGAATTTTGAAAAACCCTCTCTTGATGCTTGCCTACAATATAAAAAAACCTTGTGTAAAATTTCACGCTCTTAGGCCTTGTATTTCGAACTGGTGTCCGCAACTTTACGACTAAAGCGCATTTTGCCTACGTCAAAATATCCCGCCCGGAAATTAAGCATAACTATCAAAATATAGTTCTAAACATAATTTTTTTTTTTCAGTTGTTCTGTTACCACGTCAGTTTCAGTTTCGGTTAAGGACGAAACTGAAAAAAAAGTCGAACATTCGGTTTTGGCTGACAAATTGTATTAATATGAGAAGCAAATTAATTTTCATTGATATAAATGAAAATATAATGCACATAGCTGTGGAAAATACACTATTTATTATTAAGGTGTGGAGGACTCGTGAGAGTTTTTAAAGAACAAAACTTGATATAATTGTCTCTTCGAGTAAGTTACCAACATTTTTAATGAAGAACTCCAAAATCTTTGGGCTATTTTAACATGCGGTTTTGAAGATCATATAATCATTTCAGCTGAAAGACGTCCCCCAAGTGTCGCCACAATGAATGGTTCCGTCTTGCATCCATCGGATTCCCGCAACTCTTGCTAGGTCATCGGTCCAACTTGTGGAAGCCTTCCAACACTGCATCTTCCGGTACGCGGTCGCCACTCCAGAATCTTTCGACCCCAACGGCCATCTGTTCTGCGAGCAATGTGCCCTGCCCATTGCCACCTAAGTTTGGCGATTCTTCGTGCTATGTCAGCAACCTTGGTTCTCCTGTGGATATCTTCATTTCTGATTCGATCATGCAAGGAAACTCCGGGTATAGCCCTTTTCATTACCCTTTGGGTGACGTTAACCTAACGGAAGCCTTTTGATGAGGCCCATAGTGATCGACCGCGTTTCGGAGCCATTATGTCATCACTGGCAACACACACTGGTTATAGACTTTCATCTTGAGACACTGGTATGTTGGACGAGAAGATACCGCGCAGCTTCCCGAACGCCGCCCAGCCGAGTCAAATTTGACGGTCGACCTCTTTCTCGAAATTAGATCTACCCAATGGACTGTCTATCCGAGGTAAATGCCATCTTCCACAACTTCGAGTACAGAGTCTCCGATCTTGATACGAGTCGGTGCTAGATGGCTGTTTATCATGACTTTGGTTTTGTCCATATTCATTTTAAGCCGCTTTCGACGCGGTTTTGAAGATTTTGCTAATAATTTATTTAAAAAAATATTCACTTGATTTTCACGCGAATGAAAACCATAATCATAATGGTTACCGTTTTACTAAGTACTTAATAAAATTAATAAAAAACACTCCAAAAAGTATTTTATACCAGGAAATTAATTCATTAAAAAAATATCGTTCTTAACTAAAATAAAAGGACGATATAATTAATTTAAAACATTTTCGTGAAATTGCGTCGAGCGTGTTTTCTTGCTGGTGGTTTAGTTCAAATAAATGGAGCAATTTGGGACAAATAATAATGTTGGCCTAGTACGTATCTAAACCAATGTGCCCCAAGCAAATAGTAAGGGTGAGATCCACCCCAGAACGTGTTGTTTTCCATCAAATATGTGCAACGTAGTAGGTGGTGTGAGAATGTGTAAATGTGTGATTATTTCTATCATAGCTTTGCGAGAATGTGAAGTTGCTGACTAATGCGAAGATGCGTAGCGGACTTGTTTCAGCCCCCCCTAGCCAAGCTACGATCGTTTAAGCTTGGAGTTAGGCACGCCCCCGATTCCTTTATTCTGACGTCACCTCAACGCTCAGTCACGTGGTCAGAACAAAGAAGTTGGGGGTGTAAAAAACTCCAAAAGTTCACGGTGTGCGCACACATATCCATCTTACATTATCTACGCTTTGCACACATTTATCGCACATCTGCTTGTTTGCCCAGCGATAAAGTATATTTTTTATTTAACTAGCAGCAAATCCTTCCCGATATTCTTTTCTCAAGCCACCTCGAACTAGCCCTTGTAGTAGGAGTCTAGATCCTCTTATCATCTTTTCCCAGGTCGTCCTCAGCGGCGTTGTCTATCCTCAAAAACCTACCTTGTGGAGACTCACCTAGCGTTCGTAACCCGCCCAAACCTATTTTATCCTGGCAGCAATTTTTTCTATATCTTGAGAACAAGTTTGCGTTTCTTATTCTTTCAGTCTTTTTAGTTTTTTGGTGGAGAAAATCATCATAAAAGCCTACCCCGTTCCTTCATTGCCTTTCATACCAGGGCCAAGCCTTCCTTTCAGAAGCAGACCCTTGGCCCTGTTTGCTTCGAGCCTGTTAAGCCCCTGCGGTTTGCTGACAACTCCTTTCGACGCGCGCGGAGAACAGGTACGCGCCGTTGACGACTTGGGCTCGGTTCGGACGGCTACCGGACAGTCGGACAGCAAGTTACCTATTGCTCGCCGTCCGCAAACCCGTGATTAGGGGTTGACTAGTGATTTTTTTTATTAGTATTTTGGTTTTCGATCGTTGAGTCAAACGACTGGGTTTTTCTTAGGTGACAAATGATAATACAGACCTACAAGTTAGATGGATTCTGTCAAGCTGTTATGATCATGTACAAAGTTATATATGTGTGTGTGTCAACGTGATTTATGTGTGCGTGGACTGCGCTCCCGCACTGCCCTTACCTACAAATAAATCAGTGTGTTTTTGCCAGTGTACCTACATACCTACATAACATACAATTATGTTCTTCAGGTCTCCTTATTACATAATCGTTAGTACGTCTATTTGAGACGCGCTTTACTGAGTTAGTTTTATTTTGATTATATACGAGTATCTTGATTTATTTTTCTCATGTACCTGTCCAGGTAAAAAGTTCATGTCATGATAAATTAAAAATTTGCGTGATTTGATAAAATCACTGCACCTACTAAATCCATTAGTGGTTAGTTAAATATCAACTTAATAATCAAAATATTACCTAGTCCCCTCTTATATATAAAAATGGATAGCTGTTCGCTAGTATCGCTAAAACTCGAGATCGGCTAGACCGATTTGGCTTTTCTAGTACTGCTCGTAGATGACGTTATCCTTATAAGATTGTACGAAATTTGCCGGGTCAGTTAGCTAGTTATAAAAATAACTTTTTTAAATCACACTTTTATATCACAAGGCAAAAGTTTGTACATACAGTTATGTTAGTTTGTTACTCTTTTATGCTTAAATGACTGGAATAAGACATAGGCCGCCTTATTCTAAAATGATCTAAATATATTTCCGAGACTATTACTAAGTTTAATATCCATTAAAAGCGATCTAAATGTAGTTCGGGGATCATTACTAGGTTTAATATCAATTAAAAGCGATCTAAATGTAGTTCCGGGATCATTACTAGGTTTAATATCCATTAAAAGCGATCTAAATGTAGTTCCGGGATCATTACTAGGTTTAATATCAATTAAAAGCGATCTAAATGTAGTTCCGGGATCATTACTAGGTTTAATATCAATTAAAAGCGAGCTAAATGTAATTCCGGGATCATTACTTGGTTTAATACCAATTAAAAGCGGTCTAAATATAGTTCCGGGATCATTACTAGGTTTAATACCAATTAAAAGCGGTCTAAATGTAGTTACGGGATCATTACTAGGTCTTATACCAAATAAAACTAGTACTAGTCCCAGAACTTCTTTAGATCGCGTTTTGGAATATGGCGGATAATGTGTGTAAACTGCGTAAACGCAGTTTTAATTAAGTTGTGTTTTAACTAAGTTTTTAAATTAAAATAGATGAATCAATGACAATAAAAATTACAATAATTCAAATATCAATATTAATAATGAGATAATATTTATTTTTGCAAAAAAATAGATATCATTTCATTATTACGCCGACACTTACGGCTAAACATGACTGGACTCAGACATTAATTTCAATCTTGCATGCTATTGTATGTATACCATGTTTACACAAATAAATAAATAAATAAAATAAATAATATTGATGTATATATATAACAAAAAAATAGATTATAAAAGACAACAAATCGAATAAACAACAAATTACAGTGAGCAAAACGAATACCTACCCTTTATAGGGCACATCCCTGATATCGCAGACAAGGTCCCGAGCAAAAACATTCACAAACACAATTATTGTTAACTGTAATCCACAAGTGCAAGTAAACATCACTAAACGATATAATAATATCCTAGACTGACAAGAGAAACTCTCTACAAAGACAGTTATCAAACAGTTAGCCTTATAATTAGGAATCAAGATCATTCAAAGACTCATGAATATGCGGTTGACAAATTAATTACTGGGAGACACGCAATGCGAGGGTTATCCTTGATTTTGATTAATTAGGCCTCAGGCCTTACCTCATATTACAATACCATTGATAGTTAATTGGCATTGACTTAAACTATTATCGAATATCGTAATTGAAACTAATTACACTATCACATCACACTAATATCATAAAGGCGAATTTGTATGCAACTGTAGATAGTGTATTAATTTGTTATTTGTTTCACGCTTAAACAAATTAATCTGATCGAGTGCAATGACCTGTAGGTAGTTATTACGCAACAACCGACAACTACCTACAGGTCATTGAACTCGCTCAGCTGTTGTTTACTTAAAGAAATTAATTTCGTACATGCGTTTAAGCACGTACATTTTTCTAAAACTCAAATTTATATAGTTTTAGAAAAAAAGTACTTTATTTTTTAATTTTATCTTTACAAATCGATAGTGTTTCATGTACCGGATCAACCCTCCATGGGTTTAAAACGATCAAAATTTAGCCGTTAATAAAAATGCTTGGTTCGTTTATGTAATTTATTTTAATAATAGCAAGGGTAAGTTTTCCATCCTCGTGTAAGGATTTGCCAATTGACAAAAGCTGATTGCCCAGGGTACGTCGGACGTAACAGAGGGTTGGATGGTTTGTCGCTCGGGGAGTCTCCTTTCCTGCACCCCCGGAAATTCAGAAGCATAGACTATTCGTATAAAAAGGAGGAAACAATAGAATGACCCACGCTATCCAATGTACAATGACAGATCGGTACCCCAGAGACTGAAAAGTCGTAAAAGTTTGTGTCGTAAAATTGAGCTCATCTCATGGTAACACTACCCCGGAGAGATGCGACGATAGAACTCTATATGACCGATGCACACGTAGACCGACCACGCCTGATTTACGTAGAATGACTAATGTAGCTCTACAAGTCTAGTTTCCATATAAAATGATCAATCAATCAATCAATGCTCAGATCCACGTACGTGGCCCACGTGTACGCTGTGTAGTTCTGCTTTAAACCTCGTGATAATTCCTTTCGCCTGAAAGGCAACGGGTTTTTTAGTCAGTAAAAGTCTGACACTATCATCCGCTTCGCCCAAGGGCGGGAGATGTCACTGAATGATTTTCCCCACCAAAAAAAGAAACTGGCATTTGAATAAAATGTCATTTTTTTTTTTAAATTTTCATACAAAACACTTCGATAAATTCACGATTATTTATTAATGTAAATACCCTTACGTGAAATTTGACAGCGTAAATAATTAAATATGTACTGTCATTTGTTTCTTTGTAAACTACTTTAGATTTCATTGATGAAGATGGGGTCGTAAAAGTAAAGATTTGTCATGTTGATGACAATTTTTGACTTAAATTAATTATGATTGATGATATCTTAGAAACTCTGCATTTTGGACCACTTTCTTGAACCTTTTTATTATTTTTCCTTTTAGAATATAAAACTTGAATTACGGGATATCAAAAACAATAAGTTGTATACTGGCGAAATAATTTAATAAGTTTTATCAAATTAAGCAAATGGCCAATTTAAGTTTCGCAAAAATATTATGGTAACATATATGTAGACACTTAATAATTTCATCAACAATTTCCTTGCCGTTGTTCTTTACAATTTTCAGATTTCTTTCTTTACTTGTGCTGCGGGACTTTGTTTCATTCCAAATTTAAGGATCTCTAGGTGTTGATATAGGATATCAAACGAGTGTCAAAATCAGCCTTTTCTCTAGATTGCATTGATTTAAAAGTTTGATTTTTTCGCTACTTCAAGGAGTAATATTGCCCTGAGTATTTGTTATCCGAATTCGTATATCCACGCGTTTTTGAGAAAAAGTATCTTGACAGACCGACAGACAAACAAGAAAGTGATCCTATAAGGTATAGTATGTATCAGTATGTATAATATAATTATACCTATATTAGACTTAGTTATGTAGAATGATATTGTGCACTGGATCCTCTCTCTCTGTACCCTCGAATATGTTTTCTCACTATAACTCAAAGGTTTGCTGGGAGAAATCTCAGTGCTGAATTAAGCTCGCCTTTGTACATGAACTGTTTGTATCTCTATATTTTAAGTTATATTTTTTTGTGTACAATAAAGAATTAAGAATTAAGAAGGATTCCGTTACTGCCAACTTAGTTATAGAACCCTAAAGAAGTCCTCTTCATTCTAATTTACCTTTTGTTCTCAACATGCAACCTTCAAAATCTTCTAAAATAGCAATCTACAGCAATTTGCTCAGGATTATAACTTTGGTTTGCAAATGGGCGGAATAATTTCGTGACCAATTTTACTCTGTAAGCTTAAACAAAATGGTAGATTTAATTGTTCGTCTTACTTAATCACTTTCTAGTACTTCTTTATGATCAAACAGTTGTAGCGGCAAGACAGCAGGATAAGTAAAACTTTTAGATGATTAAAAGAATCTAGACTTTAAGACTTTCTAATTATTGAACCAGAAAGTCGTTTGAAGTCGATAATTGTATGCGTAAGTAAGTACCGAACAGCTCTTTGTGTCGCCTGATGATTTAAAAAGTTGTGGATGGGGCTTTTGGAGGTCTCTTATCCCTCGGTCCTTTATATTTGTGCTGACTTTTATGGTCGATGGCAACGATTATATAAGTATGTATGAATGAATGAATGAATGAATGAATGAATGAATGAATGATATATTTATTTGCAAGAATATAGGTAGCTAATAATCCCTTACGAGTAGGTTTTGGTACTTATAATCCGTGTAAGAAGACGCTCTTAAGTGTTTTAGGTGCGTTAACTCTTCGCTTGAAGCTTTTTCAAAATCACATATTAACACGTTCATTTATACCTAATCTTGTGTAATCATAGCTTCTATCAGCGATTTTGCCTGCGTGAATGTATGTTAAATAAAGTTATATTATGCGGAAAATAATTTGAACCATTTGTTATGGTTACTCGCAGCCCCCCGCTTCGTTTGAGAGCCGAAAATTGGTTACTACGCATTCAAGGTCGACCAATATGATGGTTTAACTTGTGTGCCGTGGATTATGATCCTTGGCAGCACATTTTTAAATCACAGCATAGCATGCTACGCTATTTTTTATTTTTGCCACACAACATCAACTAAATTTCAAACTTCCAGTTAATACTCGCAAAATCACTACTTTAACTTAAGTTTACATTTTTGAATACCGAGATTATGGAACCTCAAAAAAAATCATTTCCCGAAATTCCCGAGTCTAATAACTTCGAAATAATAAGTCTTTTTATGAAATCACTTTTTAATCATTAGACGAAAATGAAAAGTTGAAGAAAAAATCTCGTTAGAGGCCTTCGTTCGTTCATGATAATGTACTTCGGAGTGTTCATTATGTTTGTGTCAGCAGAGGGCCAAGAAAATATATTCGAGAGGACATTTTGAGCCGAGAAATGGAATGACAATTACCGCTCCTTCCTACGTGAATTAACACCAGGCAGCAGCCGAACTTGCAACACTTGAGGTTGCGACATTCAAGGAGAGGAAACGGAAAAAACAGTTTGGAATCGAAGTGGCACTGAACATTTGTACAAGTTCGAATTCATGTGTTTTCATGGCCTTCAGAACGCGCCTCCACTTGGTTCCCAATTAAAGATGGGAGGGGTTCCCTTCGCTGCGAAAGCTACCGTCGGCCAAACTGAACACGTTCCGGAGGGTCATGTTCAACCGGATGGTGCGAGGATACCGCTCGGTTTCCCGGGAAGCGACGAACCTCCTTACTGGCCTGCCATCATGGGATCTGAAGGCAACATTCTTGCACGCATATGCGATTTGCATATGAAGATGCAACGCTGGGGCAAAACTCCGCTGCCGTGACAAGTCGCGTCATGGCGGATACGCTGGAGGTGTACCCCACTTAGGCAGAGCACCGCTGTGTCCTCGTGGGGGCGATGAGCAGCAACGACCTCTTGCACCGAGCCTTTGGTACAAGCCAAACACAATAGAAATAAAACTTCTACACAAACTCACCAACTATCAAAATACTAGTTTGTTTTAAAAAAATTCAGCAGCATGTTACTATTCCAGCTATTGATGGTAGGACGGATCTTTAAAATGTCGAGTAAATAAATGATCTGTGTAGGTCGATGCCCTAAATTACTCTGATCCACCCCTGTAATAGTTTTTGTACACTTAGTATTTTCATTTAACATTGTGAATATGAGGACTATGTGGTTTTTTTTTTTTCTTTTCAGTTATTTTGACGTATGTCTGGCAATTTGAGTATTTCTGCGGCCTACCCAAATGTCCTTTCATTGGTATTATTCGTCAACTCGTTGAGCTCCTTAGTAGTTCTAAGTTGAGCTATATGAATACTGACAAATGCTTGGACTGACTGGACAGGTCCACTCAAAACTGCGTGGTTCTTTCCTCAAAAGACCATCTCAGACACGAGTCTGCATGGTTCTCATATGATTTGACCATTACATGTTTGCTGTATGGACTTTTAAAAGAGACTTTGACCGCTGAGTTTGTTTCGGTTTTTCTTCTCAGGGTAGTCAGCTAGGAAACACCGGCCTCATCTAGCCTAAATTGACAAAAAAATTGACGTGTAAAAGTGTTTGTAAAAAAACTATTTGCAAAAAAAAAGGAGGTGGGTTAGATATCTTAGGGACGTTCTTGCGACGCAATTTGAGTGCACTCTCAGCTTTAAGTGATATAATATGTATATCGTAAGACTTTCTTATAAATAGCCAAATAGTGGAAGGAATATCGAGTAATTGCAACTCAAATGTTATTTAGTACTATAAAACAAATATCAGAATGCCTTTATTCCACACATAAGCTATTTTCAAGTCGGCAGAAACTCTTTCATTCGACTTATTTATTGTAACATAATCCGAACCGTGGGCGTGCGTGGGTGTGTGAGTCGTCTGAATCCGTAATTCTTTTCCAGTTATAACAAAAAAATGTAAGTCGAAAAATGTTTATCTTTTTTTTTTGATTTAGGTACATGTGACTTAATATTTTAGGCTCGGAGCTTAATGAAAACTCATGTTCAGGACAGGGTTGCAGAAAGAAAGGGTTGGGCTTGTTAAGCCTGTGGAGAAATATTTCAGATTTTTAAGTAAGTATTTCTTGCCTTTAAGGGTGTTTGTTTTTAATATCGTGCGGATTTCGTAACCTGCAAATATTTTTCATACTTGTATACCTAATACTTGTATGAAATACATGCGCACGCGGGATGCGTTTTTTTTTGCCTTTTGAAATTTTCTGCATGCGGATCGAATCCGCATGCGTGATGAAATCTGCATGATATTAAAAACTCCCTTACGGAGGCGCCCCTCTGCAATTTATTTATTTTATTTATTTATTTTTATTTTTACCATTCCATTCTTCAAAGGGGATACCGGGGTCTTGGGACGCAAAACAAAGAAAAATTTGATGATCCCCCCCTAAAAAAATTATCCCCCTCAGATAGGCGCTACTACATACCTACGTTACGATGTGACAGCGACACGATGTTCAGTTTTCATAGAAGGGTGATTCTTTGAAACCGATGGGGCGTCTCATTCGTCTGGCCTAGCTTTTTCTTTACAATTTATTAATAATAATAATATTCCACAACTATCACACAATGCCGTCTAGTCCCAAGCTAAGCAGAGCTTGTGTTATGAGTACTAGATAAATAACTGTAGCTGATAAACATACTTATATATTTCTAAATACATACATATCTATATATATAAAAGAAAGTCGTGTTAGTTATACTATTTATAACTCAAGAACGGCTGCACCAATTTGGCTGAAAATTGGTAGGAAGGTAGCTTGGAACCAGGAGAAATAATTTTTATATTTTTTTTTTTTCAAAATCTGCTCGTTCATTGGTAGAGTAGGGTAGAGTAGAGTAGAGTAGCGTAGAGTAGGGTAGAGTAGGGTAGAGTAGGGTAGAGTAGGGTAGAGTAGGGTAGAGTAGGGTAAAGTAAGGTAGAGTGGGGTAGAGTAGGGTAGAGTAGGGTAGAGTAGAATAGAGTACTCAGTTGACGGGAGCGAAGCCGCGGGCAAAAGCTAGTTATAGATAAATGACACCCAGACACAGAACAAATGATCGTGCTCATCACGCAAACATTTGTCCTGGATGGAAATCGAACCCACAACCTCCGGCATAGCAGTCCGAGCACTAACCACTAGACCAACAGGCCAGTCAAGATAAGTATTTTTATTTGCATATTAGTTTTCCCCGATCACTAAATATACCTATCAATGGCATTCATTTTGCAGTGGCTTACGACACAAAATAGATAGGTACAGAAGTTAGGCCAGATGAATGAGACTTTCAGTTTCAAAGAATCACCCAGAAACTGTTGATACGGGTGATATATCCGTAGAATTACAAAAAAAATGGTGTTCACATCAATGGCGTTCTTGAGTTAAATCGACTCGCATTAGCTGCATATCCAATATCGTGAAACATGCAGAGCCATCAAAGGATTTATGGCCAAAATAAATTCGCTATAGACGCTTCACGCCGTCCGTTGCACGCTGTTAGAGCCAAACACGTTGGGACTGTAGTTAATCTCTCGCAATACAGATGGTGCCACCTATAAACAACAAATATTATTTTGTCCACGATCTATTAATTACAGTACCATTCTTAGGAAACATTTATTATAGTAATAAAGGTAAGCATTTATTTGATACTCAAGTCATTGTTTATTAGGAAGCAGATAGAACTTGAATTTCGAGAAAGAGGGTTTGAGACACAGATATGTCATACTGCATGATATATCTGTGGTTTGAGATGTTAATAATCACACTAATATTAGCAACTTAATTTTAGCTTTTCTAAGTATGTATTTTATGTTTTCCTTATTTACCTCACATTATTATGTACTTTACATTTTAGCTTATGCACTTTTATTAAGGCAAAATTTGTATGTACAAAGTAGAATGTATTGGGCGGTGGTCTGTCGAAGCGGGGTACACCTCTACCGTATGCTCCACTGTGTCATGCCCTCTAGGAGGTCCACACAATAGTGACAGCCGGGCGTTTCTTCGGCACAAATCCGGTGCTGAAACTCCCGAACTTACGATGTCCGGTGAGAACCTGAGTCATGCGGAAGGTGAGGCCACTGTTTTGTCTTTCCAGCCACTTCTTAAAGAGGGGACGTACCGCCATAATTATGGCGTGCCTAGCACTGGGTTGCGACAGTCGATGTCGCCATTTCACTTTGATAGCAGATGGGTAGATCAAGTTCAATAATAATTCCAGGACTATATGTATCTTAAGGATAATATTCTACTTACATGTGGGTGAATCCGCTCTCAGAAGCTAAGTTAAGGAAAAACCGGGCAAGTGCGAATCGGACTCGCACCAAAACGAAAACAGTTCAATTCCCGAATTAAGTCTTGAAGATTTTTCCAAAATTCATTTTTTTTTTGTGACGTAAATACAAATTTTCGGTCTTCAAATTTTTTCCTATACCTGTGCCATTAGAACGTAAATAATAAATATAAAATAGCCTGTTTATTCCTTAACTACAATTCAGTGTTTGTATAATATCTTACATTAACTTTTTTTTTTAAATTAAGGACCCCACTTTGGGTAAAGGCCTCCTCCAGCTTGTGCCAACTTTCTCGGTCCTTTGCCACTGTCAGCTATCCATAGCCATTAGACCTTACTTCATGCGAAAATTCAGGATTCAACAGGAAGTACCTGATGAATATTGATTTCCTTGACAGTGTTGAAATATACGTTTTTTGCGACATAAACGGCCGTATCTTTTTTTTTTCTTTAACTTCTAAAATAGACTTTCTGGTTATCCTTTTACCTTAATACAAAGGTCGAGGCTATATCAATTTCAGAACAAATATAATAACATTTCTTTCCCCTATACGAATTTATTTTATTTAAAATACACTGCTGGGTACTTGCCAATGACCCAGCACATTAAGACACCGAATTACTCAAGTTCCTTTGGGATTTTTCCCATGACTTTTTATACAAATCTCTTAAGCATTGATTGATGATGTCTCTCCGTTCAATCAATTGAATTCTCTGGGGCCTTTTTCTTTTCTATTATTTTCACACTTTTTTTTCCGTAAAATCTGACATTTGGGGCTCGTTGTCGGTCTTTTATCGGATTTATAAACTCGGAAGTGGTGAAATGAAAAATGGATTGACGTAAGGCATACAATGTTCTTGTGTTTAATTTTATTTCTACAAAACACTTGTTTTTACATTGTGTGTATCTGTGTGCCTAAATGTAGGTATTTCAGGCAATATCTGTTTTTTTAAGGTTGAAAATCATTCAATAATATTATTCAATGACTTTTCTCACTCTGGGGCGGACTTATACTGATTAAAATCGCACCTGCTAGCCTAGCCAAGTTACAACCGTTTCGCTTCGAGTCGGCAACGCCTCCAATTCCTTGTGTTTTCATAAATGTAGGTCCATAATATTTCTATGACATAAATTGCAATGACTACCGCTCAAAATGCACTTTTAATTTTCCTACTTTTTTATTTTATTATTATTGATAGGTTCGCGCTTGACCGCTATCTCACCTGATGGAAAGCGACGATACGGTCGACGATGGAGCGCGCTTACCTAGAAGAAACTTATTCACTCTTGACTTAAAGATTCCCGGGTTGTAGCCATCAGGAAACACAGACTCCGGCAGGGAATTCCATTCATTAGCTGTACGCATAATGAAAGTGTTCCCAAAACGCTTTGTGCGTATAGGTGGGATGTCCATCATGTACCGGTGGCGCAACGCCGTACGTCTGGTAGTCCGATGATGGAACGGGCTAGGCGGAATTTGGCTATGCAATTCCGATGTACACTCCCCGAAATGTAACCGGTAGAAAACCGACAGGCTAGCAACTCGGCTCTTTATAAGCACTTAGTCTTTTATCAATCTTAAAACCATAATAATGGCTTGTTTAACGCGTATCTTTTGAAGCTGAGAACAGTGTTCCACACAGTTTGGTAATGACAAAACATTCTGCAAACTATTCTCGCTCTTATTTCGATAGCAGTATGGTTGGAAATTCGCTGTATTATACGTTTAATAGTCCATATTCCTGGTTGTACACTTAAGGGGCCTTTTTCTCTTGAGAAACAAAAGGGACCTTTTCTATAGAGTATTAGCTGTCAGCGTATAATAAGGAACTTGTGGAAAACCCGAACATTATTAAAGGGACAGTTTAATGCCTAAGATTTTTCAGATATTTAATAGACTATTTATAGAGACAATGTGTTTATCGAATATGTTAATCTTTTGGCTACCCTTTTAAGGTGAGCGTGAAAAACAACAAACAATCGATTTGGGCCAATGGTGCTATTCTCTAAGAAAACGCAACGACAAACATCCAAATAGGATACATTGAATTAACAATTCAATGTACATTAGGTTGACAAATAGCACCCCTTGTCCTTAACCTCACGGCCGCCGGGGTGTATTATTATTAGGTAATTGCGACTACGACTGGCCTGTTGGTCTAGTAGTTAGCCCTTACTGCTATGCTGGAGATCGTGGGTTCGATTCACACCCAGGACAATCGAATTTACAGTTGTTACAGTAAATTCGTTTTTAGTTCCTAGTTATGTTTTTAGGGAATTTAGACCTGTTGGTCTAAATTTACAGATACAGCGACACTTAAAAAATTAAAAAAAGAACTAGAAAAATCATTTAAAAAATTTATATAAATTAAAAGCAACGTAAATTTTAACCTAATGGCATTGATATTAATTTGTCCACTGCTATAGAGTATTTTGAGCTAAAACTAACAGGTCTAATTTGGTTAGGGACTTTTTCTTGCCTTTTTTACGACGTTGAATCTACATTTTCGAGGAACAAACAAAAATCTGCCATCATAGATGGTTCCCATCATTCTTGGTATCTTATTTCTATTGTTCGCACATCTTAATGGAACCTCTCAGCATTTTCAGCACTTATTCCACCAATATTTTCAAGAAAAAAGTCAAATAATTAGATAGAAAATGGAGTTTGAGCGACACTCTGTATCCAAAGTTTTGGTAGTATTAAGCAGTTCATTTAATAAAATTTGATAGTTTTCTGACTTTTTTGACATTGGCTTTGATGACTGAAACAAAACATTTATATACTTGTAATCTTTTATTGTTTAATTTTTGGAAAAGCAATTCATTCATAAACAATTTGCTTTCTTTGTGGACCTGTAAAAATTTCTTTCAATGTGATGCTAATGGTAAATTTAAATATTTGATTTCATGTTTATTGTTTTTTGAGTATCCAGATACAGTTATTGTGCAAAAGTAGGAATCATTTACATGATTGAAAGCTCCCACCATTATATAGGAACTGCAAAAAACATTTTCATTTTTGTTCACCTTTCATGCGCTTCGAAATTTCCATGTAACAAAAAACACAAGACAATTTAAGGTGTCCACAACTTTTCAAGATCTCTAATCCTACAATCAAAATAGAAATAAAAAGCTATTTTTATCTTTTCCACATATTTTTTTAGATTTTTCGCAACATAACATCCGCACTCGTAACAAAATTTATTTGGTAGATTTTTCCAGTATTCTTTGACCACTAGCCATATTTTATGTATAAAACGTCTGTATACTTTAACCTCATATATTAACACAAAAAACACTGGTTTATTCGTAATATTTTGAATGATTTGTTGTGAACACTGTTGTACAGTAGGTTAGTTCTAGCGAAATTATGAAACTTTAAATAAAACTTGCAATGACATTAATTTAATGACTTGATGTGTGAGGGTAGTGCAACAAAAATATATTATTACTGTTCTAGTTGTCAAACCCTTGTTTCATTGTGTAATAAGCCTTATAATGTTCCCACTGCTGGGACTCAGGCCTTCTCTCTAGGAGAAGGAATGGGTCAGAATCCATCACGGGGGCCCAGTGCAGGTTAGCGGATGTCACGTGTCTTTGCATTTTTGGTTTTAGGACATGCCGGTTTCCTCAAGATGTTATCCTTCATCGTTATGAGAGCAGTGGTGATGAAATAAATTACACAAAGTAATGTGCCATGCTGGGTTTGAAACCGTGACCTACGACTCGTAAGTCGGGGCCGTTACTCAGCAACCATTGCTCTGTTAGTCTATATAAGTAGGATGAAGCTATTTCCTTGTGACCTCTGCCTCCTTAACCCGATTATGGGGTCATATAGACCCATATAATTGACTTTGCTGTCTAAGTTTCAAGTATCTTACGACCCTAACCAGAAACAATGCGACGGTGAAATATGTCTTCAAGTGCTTTACAGAGTTGTAGAAACAAAATGTTAGACTATCTACTTGAGAGAGAATATTCAAATGGGGTTTCAGGATTTTCAGGTCTTAATGTGCTTTGTTTATTACTTTATTCTATTAATAATATCTGCCAGTGGTTTCGCTCGAATGAAAGTAGTAAAATATCTCAAAAGAACACACTACCCTCTGGATAATATTGACATTAATATTGTATAAAGACGATATTTTGTGTGTATTTTACAAGCTTTTATTTAGTTTCACATGTCCCGATGTTTGTCTGTGATCAAATCTTGTATTTGATCCACTTCCCGGTTACCGAAGCTGAAATTTTGCATGCATATGTAAATCAGATGATAGTACAAAATTATTATGATGTGGAGCTGAGCTGATGATGGGATTGGAAGATGCCCATAGGAACTTGTTAGTTAGACGACACAACGAGAGAGTTCGGTTTCGTTTGATCCGTCTTGACGAGTAGTTTGGTGCTAAATAATAAGCAGGGTCTGATGATTGAGCTGGAAGATGGCCATAGGAACTCGGTAATATAGTTTTAAGATAACCCTTTCGTGTTTGGGCTTATTAGAATGATCTTGATGTGTATTAATTACAAAGGTATATACCGAGCTACAAAAGCTTGCTGTGAATAAATGTTTTTCATTGAAAACTTGTTTGTTTAATTCTTCACGCTCGAACGGTTGTACGGATTTCGATGAAATTTGGTACACGGGTAGGTCATGTCAATATTTTTCTGCTTCCACGCTGTTAAATTCGCTGGCAAAAGCACAAAGTACATTTTTACACAATCAGATTTTTTTTGTTTTTTTTTTTCAGCATTTTAACATACTTAAAACCAACTTTTTTTAAATTTATTTTGTCATTTTTATCCCAAGGCAATATTATTTTGGGATAAAAGAAGATAGTCCAAAATCATACAAACTATTGTAATCATTACAAGTCATGTTTGTTTTTACGTCAGTTAATTCTAAAATCATGCAGTCGTTCTTGATGAGGATTGTTCCAGTTTAATAACTAACCGTGCCAGCGCTAAAATGGTGAAAATATAAGTTTTCAAAGTTTGTACAAGACGAGCCAATTTCCATATTTATTGGCACGAGACGAAACTCAGGCTTCCTGAAAACTAAATAAAATAAACATGGATGCAATGTTTAATATTACATTTCGATACCAAAATCAAGGTGAAAATCTTGAGATCGATAATATTGGTGATACTGTAGCATCAGCAGGGAGCAGTGGTGGCCGAGTGGTAATGGCCCCGACTTCCGAGTTGTAGGTCGCGGGTTCAAACCCAGTCAGGCGTATCACTTTGTGTAATTTATTTTCATCACCACTGCTCTCAAAACGGTGAAGGAAAACATTGGGAGGAAACCGGCATGTCCTAGAAAAAAAAATTCGAAGATATGTTACATTCATCAGTTCGCTCTGGGCCTGCATGGTGGATTACAGCCCATTCCCTCTCCTAGAGAAGAGGCCTGAGTCCCAACAGTGTGAACATTAAAAGGCTGATAATTCTAACGCTAACTGTAGCATCAATGTAGTTCATACGTAATTGGATACGAAATATCTTTTTTTTTTTTTTTTTTTTTTTTTTTTTAGTTAGCCTATACTTTCCCACTGCTGGGTAAAGGCCTCCCCCAATATCTTTAAAATTAATTATTATTTTTGGTAGAGTTACATAGTTTATTAGTTAAAAAGTGCTTAAAGCTATGCGTAAGTCAAGTCAAAATTAATAAAGAAACAACTAATAAAATTTGGTGTATGGTTTGTAGTTGCTAGCAATACCCACACATCGCTGGCCCTTGGGTGTAGCGATAGGGTGAGTCAGACTTTTACTTACTAAAACCCCCTCCTGTTCATTCTTTGCCTTAGTTCCAGGGCCCTGGGTTCTCTTTCGCACAACCCATGGCCCCAATAGGGTAGGCACGGGATTAAAAGTCTTTAAGAAGACATTAAACTTCACGCAGGCGAAGCCGCTGACAGAAGCTGGTATACACCGTTAAATTTTAGTGGTTTTAATCCCGTGGAGGATCGATTCGGTACATGAAACACTATCGATTTATAAAGATAAAATTAAAAATAAAGTACTTTTTTTCTAAAACTCGAATTAATATACACATGTACGAAATAATTTAAGTAAACGAGTCAATGACCTTATAGGGAGTTCGGTCGTTGTGTAATAACTACCTACAGGTCATTGAACTTGCCCAACTGACGTTTACTTAAAGAAATTAATTTCGTACTTGCGTAAATTTATTCGATTTAAAAAAAAGTACTTTATTTTTCATTTTTATCTTTACAAATTGATAGGGTTTCATGTATCGAATCGACCCCCCGCGGGATTAAAACGACCAAAATTTAACGGTGTATATGTCACAGAGATATGATAAAAACAGAGATTTGGTAAAATCCCTAAGTGATTTGAACAAATCGCGGAGCATGTTAAAATAACAACTGGTTTCGTGAAACGACAAAAAAACTTTTAAAGGTATTGGTTGCGCCAATTTGCTATGATCCGCGATTTTGTTTTTTGTAATTTATTTTTTGGCCTAGCAATCCTACCCCTTACGTTTCCCTTCCCCCGCACGACCTCAAGAAATGGAATGACATTGACGTTTGTGCATCGATTGTGAATGTGACCGCTCCGCTAACATCGCCCGCTCGAAATTACAAGAAAATTGACTATTTCGTGATCCAACCATTCAAAGACTCAACAATAGTGCAGTGTAGTGCAATACAGGACCTGGCAGTGGTTAAATGTGCGAAGTCGAGGTTCGCCGGCCGGCGCCACGTGGAACCTTCGAGGTCAAAAGGTCAGTGTTCCTCCCTAATACTTCATCCCATCAATAAACGCCAGGCACAGTACCTGCATATTGTTAACAAACCTTAGATCGCTTTTTCAAACTTACAGTCCACATCAAGCTTATTTGCGCAACCATTACTTTTGGTCCTACGAGCAGGATCGTGAATCATTTTCTTGTAATTTCGCAATATAGTATTTGTTCCATAGGGAATAAACGCAACGCGCCTGTTTACCTAGATATAATAGTAGAAAACCCGCATCTAGGCATTTAGGCAACTAATCGTTATTTCGCTCGTATAGTTAAAGAGCCATTGATAATTACGGTACCTACGCCGTCAACCGCACCGCATAATTATAGTTAGCTACGTAAATATCAGCGTAGATATAAATCGATCGCATTCTTTTTCTTGACAAAATTCATTCGGAAGTCCTACAAATTGCATGTAGGTAGACGCATTTCAAAAATACCCGTTCATTGTTGAGTGAATATTTGTAGGAAACGGATAAACCATAGATTATATACGCATATGAACGACGTGAATGATTTAATCGAGAAATTGGGTAATATTCACTCATTGATTCAGGTTATTCCGTTCGTTCGCCGTTCACTTTGTTGTTTACAATATTACCATATTGTTATCTGATAATTATCGCTTACTTAATAATTCGTTAAGTGTTTGTTTGAGTGTATAGTGTGAATATATCAAAACAAGATGTCTCTTAAGGGAACCAAGGTTAGTACTGATTTAAAGGTTCAGTTAAAGCTTTTATACGCTAAAAGGGACTCACAGTTTTCACGTGTTCAATCAATTTGTGATAAATCTTTGCAAACCTCGGATCTGGCGATTAGAGATGCTTTCTTGTGTTCGTTGGAAACTTTAGATAGTTTGCGCGCGGATTTTGAATCTACAATTAATAATATAAACATTTTAGAGTTGGAGTTAAATCCTGATTACTGTGTGAGTTATCAGGCATTGTCGTCCTTTGATGACTTGTATTGTCGTATCAAACGTATTGCTAGGAGTTTAGAGACTCCCCCCCCGCGAGTGGTTTATCCAACCCTCCTCGCGAACGCCCACGATTGCCGCCAATTCAAATACCTGAATTTAATGGTGACATTCGAAATTGGAATTTATTTATAGATAGTTTCGAAAATATAATACATAGGAACACATCGCTGACAGATCACGAGAGATTGCATTATCTCGTAGAAAAATTGACCGGTAAGGCAAAGGCTGTCTGTGCTGGAATTACGTTTAGCGCTGAAAATTACAATTTAGTTTTGAACACTTTAAAAACAAAATACGAAGATAAGCGATTAGTAGCCACCGCATATTTAGATCAATTATTCGATTTGAAAAGTTTTTCCGTTTGTAACGATCATAATTTAGAGAAGTTTTTAAATATTTTCGCATCATCTGTTCGTGCAGTAAAGAACCTAAAGGTCAATGACCTCTGTGACTTTTTGTTTTTGTATATCGGTTTACAGAAATTAGATCCTGAAACTGTTCGTCTGTTTGAAACGACTCGGCGCGGTAACGAAATACCTAAGTTCGAAGATTTAGAATCTTTTATTCGCGACCATATTAAGGTATTGCAGCGCACGTCGGCACGTCATGAGGTCACGAATAGGACAGGTTCCGATCGCCGTATAGACGCGTCATCGAAGTCAGTCAAGACTGCACATACGCTAGTTAATACCGCCTCAACACCTGACTGTTCTCTGTGTAAGGGTAGCCATACACAGCTGTACAAGTGTTCGGAATTTCAGAGATTATCGCCTAGTGATCGTTACAAGTTTGTCCGCACTAATAATTTGTGTTTTAATTGTCTAAGTGACAAACATCTGGTTACGTCATGTAACAGTGGTGTTAGCTGTCGTAAATGTCTAGCTAGACATCATACCTTCTTACATTTTGAGAGTAGGAAGCTGCCATCACAGCCGCAGCCTGCGCAGACGCGCGTCGCTTGTGACGCGCGGCCTGCTGCAGGTGCAAACGACGTAACATTGTGTTCGCTTTCCGCCGCTGGTACTCAAATCACTACCGTTTTACTTGCGACCGCGCAAGTTGTCATTGTAGATGCCTTTGGCAAACCGCACACCGTTCGAGCGCTACTAGATGGCGCTTCCCAGAGTAATTTTATTACTCGGGATTGTTGTCAACGCCTTGGTTTTAGTTTTAATAATTGGTCATCCCGCTCAGAAGTGAAAGGTTTTGGAGGTTTAAAGGCAACCATTCACGGTTCCATTAAAATAATATTTAGTTCACGTTTTAATCGTAATATTTCGTTTGAAATGGATTCGCTAGTCGCAGATAAGATTACGGAACGGTTGCCCACGGTACCGGTTGACACGTCCATGCTGACGGAGTTTAAGAACTTGCAGTTAGCCGACGGAAATTACGCTTTCCCTGGAGATATCGATCTATTGATCGGTGCTTCGATTCTCCCGCATCTCCAGTTATCACGTAAAATTCAAGGTCTTCCGATGTACCCCGCTCCGCACGCACTGGAAACAGTTCTCGGGTTTGTTATAGTTGGTTCCGCACCCGCTTGTTTAGATAGTTACTCGACTGTGTCGCACTGTTGCACCGTCGAGCCGCCGCTTGAGTCTACCATCCGCAAGTTCTGGGAGATTGAAGAGGTCAATGTCCCGCCTATTCTCAGCCCTGAGGATCAGGTCACTGAGGAGATTTATACCCGCACGACTACTCGTGATAAAGATGGTCGTTATGTTGTCGCGCTCCCCTTCAAGGGTGATATTTTTTCGCTCGGTGGCTCCCGTGCCTCCGCAGAAAAACGCTTTCTATCCTTGGAACGTAAGATGCAGGCGTCTCCTAAGTTGAAGCAAGCCTATGATGATGTGCTGATCGAATATTTAGATAAAGGTTATATCTCATCAGCGCCTGCCGAGACTGAGGAGACACGTGATTACCCGTTTTATATCATCCCGCACCATGGAGTTGTTAGAGAAGACAAACTTACAACTAAACTGCGTGTGGTTATGGATGGTAGCGCTAAAACTAGTACTGGCATATCGCTTAACGATATCTTGTGTTGTGGTCAGAACCTCCAGGGTAACTTATTTGAAATAATAGTAAATTTTCGCTTGTTTGCTATTGCGCTCTCTGCTGATATTCGGCAAATGTTTCTTAGTATTGGAATCAGAGAATGTGACCGTAGATTCCAACGCTTCTTGTATAGATTTTCTCCGCAGGAACCTTTGAAGGTTTACGAATTCAATCGTGTTTGTTTTGGGCTTAAGTCTAGTCCCTTTCACGCTCTTCGCACTATCAAGCAGTTGGCCGCTGACGAGGGTGATACATACCCGAAAGCAAGAGCCACTATTGAAACCGGATTGTACATGGACGATTTTGTGTACAGTGTACCTAGTGAAGCAGAGGCTATAGAGACCGCTGCTCAAGTAATCAGCCTCATGAAGTCCGGTCAATTTGATCTGGTGAAATGGACAAGCAACTCGCAAGCTACATTAGAGTCGATTCCACCGTCACACCGGTTGACTTCGGTAAAGGAATTCGATGATAGTGATTCGCATAAGATCCTCGGTTTAAGTTGGTCACCCGCAACTGATATGTTCAGTCTTAAAATTAGCTCGACTCCGCCAACTTGTACCAAACGCGTTATCCTAGCATGTGTAGCTCGGATATGGGATATAATGGGTTTTGTAGCTCCTGTCGTTTTGTATGCAAAGCTGCTTATAAAAGAGCTTTGGCTTTCCAACTGTGATTGGGACGACACCGCTCCTGACAGTGTTGCTAAGTTGTGGGCTCGCTATAGGAAAGAGCTTCCAATGCTCGATCAGATACAGATTCCTCGCCATGTTGGTATAGTACCAGACACTGTTGTTAATGTGGTAGGTTTCGCAGACGCCAGTGAGAGGGCTTACGGGGGAGTGGTTTACTTTCAGGTCCAAAATGGCGATAACATTTCAGTTTTCCTCATTAGCGCAAAATCAAAGGTATCTCCTCGTAAGGTTGTCTCTCTTGCTCGTCTCGAACTCTGCGCTATTCTTATGTTGGTTCAATTGATTACATCTATAGTCAAAACTTGTCGTCCTCGCATTAATATAGAGAGAATTGTAGCGTTTTCAGACTCAACCGTTGCTCTATGTTGGGCCCACTCTTCACCCCATCGATGGGGCACGTTTGTCGCAAATAGGGTGGCTAAGATTCAAGCTGAATTGTCACCGGAAAATATATTCCATGTCGCTGGAACAGAAAACCCAGCTGATTGTCTCTCACGTGGTTTGCTTCCTGCGCAAATTTTAAATCATCCGCTTTGGTTTTGTGGCCCTCCCTGGCTTCATACCACTCCTAACGAGTGGCCAAGTGCTCCGTTTAACCCCGCTACTGTTTCAGAGCCACCCGAGGAGAAGAAACATACGCTTGTAGTATCAGTTCCGCGTGAGGAGTCAGTTGTTTTGTTGTTGTCTAATCGAGTCTCGTCTTGGTCGAGACTATTACGCTGTGTAGTTTACGTCCTAAGATTTTTGAGATTATTACCATCGCGTGGTTCTATAATCGCAGCTGATTTGGATAGAGCTGAATCAGTTGTACTTCGAGAGTTGCAGAAATTTTATTTTTCAATAGAATTTCGTAGTTTAGAATCACATAAACTGGTTGCGCGAATTTGCTTGATGTTTTAATGGACTGTAGGTTTGAAAGGCGATCTAAGGTTTATTAACAATATGCAGATACTATGCCTGGCATGGGATAAAGGTATTGGGAAGGAGCACTGACCTTTAGACTTCGAAGGTTCCACGCGGCACCGCCGGCGATTTTCGACTTCGCACATTTAAATCACTGCCAGGTCCTGTTTTGCACTACACTGCACCACTGTTGTTGAGTTTGAATGGTTGGATCACGAAAATAGTCAATTTTCTTGTAATTTCGAGCGGGCGCGGTTAGCGGTGCGGTCACATTCACAATCGATGCACACACGTCAAATGTCAAATCATTTCTTCAAGAGGTCGTGCGGGAAGCGGAAACGGTAGGGATAGGATTGCTAGGCCAAAAAAATAAATTACAAAAAACAAAGTCGTGGATCATAGCAAATTGGCGCAACCATTCCCCCCGGGTTTGAAGGGTTACCTTCAAAGAAAAGAAAAAAAACAAAAGCGAAACTAACTATGCCACTACTACTGATTAGGCAGAGGGCAGAGGCGAATAACCGGACGCAGGTACGATCCAGTTGCGGTTTTAACTTTTACGACTCGCGTTATTCCGTTCGAACCCGGAAAAACTTCTTCCACTACACCAAGAGGCCAGTGCAGAGGAGGCGCACTCTCAGTCTTCAGTATCACCACAGTACCGACTGTGACTGGATCTGAAGGAGTGTTCCACTTTTGACGCGACTGCAGCGTATGCAGATAATCTGTCCTCCATCGCTTCCAAAAGGACTGAACTAAGCTATCTAGCAGAGCGTGACGCGGGTGAAGCTGCAGTTTGTCAGTCTCGACATCTAAAGCGGGCAAATATTTAAGAGGAGTCGTCGTCAAGAAGTGAGCCGGCGTCAACGCTAGTGGCTCCGATGGATCACTAGACAAAGTCCGACACAACGGACGCGTATTCATCAACGCCTCTACCTGAGCGAGTACGGTGCTCAACTCCTCGTACGAGAGAATCTGTTCGCCTATGACCCGAAACAGGTGCGACTTAAGGCTTTTAATATTCGCCTCCCAATTGCCACCAAAATGACTAGCTGCTGGCGTATTAAAACACCAATCAATGCGATTCTCAGCTAAGACATGGGCGAATTCACTTTGGTAGTACTTGGAGCGTAAGAATGTGTGTAATTCCGAAATATTGCGTCGCGCTCCAACATAGTTTGTGCCGTTGTCAGAGTATAAGCGCTTAACGGGACCACGGCGAGACAAAAATCGTTTAAATGCAGACATAAAACCCTGCGCACTCAAATCACTGGTTAACTCTATGTGAACCGCACGAGTTGTCATACAAACGAATAGGCAAATGTATGCCTTTGTGGAACGTATACCACGACCACGGGCAATAGTGACTTTAAACGGTCCAGCATAGTCCGTCCCAGTATGTATGAAAGGTTTCACCGTCTGTACAACACGACAAGAACGATGGTCGGCCATTTCCGGCGCGTTGAAACGCGGGCGGAGCTTAAAGCAGGGCACACATCTGTGCACTCTAGCGCGTATCAAATTGCGAGCGGAAAGTATCCAGTACTTCTGTCGAAGAATGGACATTAATAAATCGGGACCAGCGTGACAATTCACCTTATGGTGATAGTCCACCAACAAATCCAAAACGTGATCCCTGCGTGGTAGAACTACTGGATGCATTTGTTCAAACTCTAACTCAGCATTTCGCAGACGGCCACCGACACGAATGAGTCCGTCTTGCAAAAATGGTTTCAAATGTTGAAGTGCGGGACTACAAGGTTTATGTGATTCTAAACTACGAAATTCTATTGAAAAATAAAATTTCTGCAACTCTCGAAGTACAACTGATTCAGCTCTATCCAAATCAGCTGCGATTATAGAACCACGCGATGGTAATAATCTCAAAAATCTTAGGACGTAAACTACACAGCGTAATAGTCTCGACCAAGACGAGACTCGATTAGACAACAACAAAACAACTGACTCTTCACGCGGAACTGATACTACAAGCGTATGTTTCTTCTCCTCGGGTGGTTCTGAAACAGTAGCGGGGTTAAACGGAGCATTTGGCCACTCGTTAGGAGTGGTATGCAGCCAGGGAGGGCCACAAAACCAAAGCGGATGATTTAAAATTTGCGCGGGAAGCAAACCACGTGAGAGACAATCAGCTGGGTTTTCTGTTCCAGCGACATGGAATATATTTTCCGGTGACAATTCAGCTTGAATCTTAGCCACCCTATTTGCGACAAACGTGCCCCATCGATGGGGTGAAGAGTGGGCCCAACATAGAGCAACGGTTGAGTCTGAAAACGCTACAATTCTCTCTATATTAATGCGAGGACGACAAGTTTTGACTATAGATGTAATCAATTGAACCAACATAAGAATAGCGCAGAGTTCGAGACGAGCAAGAGAGACAACCTTACGAGGAGATACCTTTGATTTTGCGCTAATGAGGAAAACTGAAATGTTATCGCCATTTTGGACCTGAAAGTAAACCACTCCCCCGTAAGCCCTCTCACTGGCGTCTGCGAAACCTACCACATTAACAACAGTGTCTGGTACTATACCAACATGGCGAGGAATCTGTATCTGATCGAGCATTGGAAGCTCTTTCCTATAGCGAGCCCACAACTTGGCAACACTGTCAGGAGCGGTGTCGTCCCAATCACAGTTGGAAAGCCAAAGCTCTTTTATAAGCAGCTTTGCATACAAAACGACAGGAGCCACAAAACCCATTATATCCCATATCCGAGCTACACATGCTAGGATAACGCGTTTGGTACAAGTTGGCGGAGTCGAGCTAATTTTAAGACTGAACATATCAGTTGCGGGTGACCAACTTAAACCGAGGATCTTATGCGAATCACTATCATCGAATTCCTTTACCGAAGTCAACCGGTGTGACGGTGGAATCGACTCTAATGTAGCTTGCGAGTTGCTTGTCCATTTCACCAGATCAAATTGACCGGACTTCATGAGGCTGATTACTTGAGCAGCGGTCTCTATAGCCTCTGCTTCACTAGGTACACTGTACACAAAATCGTCCATGTACAATCCGGTTTCAATAGTGGCCCTTGCTTTCGGGTATGTATCACCCTCGTCAGCGGCCAACTGCTTGATAGTGCGAAGAGCGTGAAAGGGACTAGACTTAAGCCCAAAACAAACACGATTGAATTCGTAAACCTTCAAAGGTTCCTGCGGAGAAAATCTATACAAGAAGCGTTGGAATCTACGGTCACATTCTCTGATTCCAATACTAAGAAACATTTTGCCGAATATCGGCAGAGAGCGCAATAGCAAACAAGCGAAAATTTACTATTATTTCAAATAAGTTACCCTGGAGGTTCTGACCACAATACAAGATATCGTTAAGCGATATGCCAGTACTAGTCTTAGCGCTACCATCCATAACCACACGCAGTTTAGTTGTAAGTTTGTCTTCTCTAACAACTCCATGGTGCGGGATGATGTAAAACGGGTAATCACGTGTCTCCTCAGTCTCGGCAGGCGCTGATGAGATATAACCTTTATCTAAATATTCGATCAGCACATCATCATAGGCTTGCTTCAACTTAGGAGACGCCTGCATCTTACGTTCCAAGCATAGAAAGCGTTTTTCTGCGGAGGCACGGGAGCCACCGAGCGAAAAAATATCACCCTTGAAAGGGAGCGCGACAACATAACGACCATCTTTATCACGAGTAGTCGTGCGGGTATAAATCTCCTCAGTGACCTGATCCTCAGGGCTGAGAATAGGCGGGACATTGACCTCTTCAATCTCCCAGAACTTGCGGATGGTAGACTCAAGCGGCGGCTCGACGGTGCAACAGTGCGACACAGTCGAGTAACTCTCTAAACAAGCGGGTGCGGAACCAACTATAACAAACCCGAGAACTGTTTCCAGTGCGTGCGGAGCGGGGTACATCGGAAGACCTTGAATTTTACGTGATAACTGGAGATGCGGGAGAATCGAAGCACCGATCAATAGATCGATATCTCCAGGGAAAGCGTAATTTCCGTCGGCTAACTGCAAGTTCTTAAACTCCGTCAGCATGGACGTGTCAACCGGTACCGTGGGCAACCGTTCCGTAATCTTATCTGCGACTAGCGAATCCATTTCAAACGAAATATTACGATTAAAACGTGAACTAAATATTATTTTAATGGAACCGTGAATGGTTGCCTTTAAACCTCCAAAACCTTTCACTTCTGAGCGGGATGACCAATTATTAAAACTAAAACCAAGGCGTTGACAACAATCCCGAGTAATAAAATTACTCTGGGAAGCGCCATCTAGTAGCGCTCGAACGGTGTGCGGTTTGCCAAAGGCATCTACAATGACAACTTGCGCGGTCGCAAGTAAAACGGTAGTGACTTGAGTACCAGCGGCGGAAAGCGAACACAATGTTACGTCGTTTGCACTTGCAGCAGGCCGCGCGTCACAAGCGTCGCGCGTCTGCGCAGGCTGCTGCTGCGATGGCAGCTTACTACTCTCAAAATGTAAGAAGGTATGATGTCTAGCTAGACATTTACGACAGCTACCACCACTGTTACATGACGTAACCAGATGTTTGTCACTTAGACAATTAAAACACAAATTATTAGTGCGGACAAACTTGTAACGATCACTAGGCGATAATCTCTGAAATTCCGAACACTTGTACAGCTGTGTATGGCTACCCTTACACAGAGAACAGTCAGGTGTTGAGGCGGTATTAACTAGCGTATGTGCAGTCTTGACTGACTTCGATGACGCGTCTATACGGCGATCGGAACCTGTCCTATTCGTGGCTTCATGACGTGCCGACGTGCGCTGCAACACCTTAATATGGTCGCGAATAAAAGATTCTAAATCTTCGAACTTAGGTATTTCTTTGCCGCGCTGAGTCGTTTCAAACAGACGAACAGTTTCAGGATCTAATTTATTTAAACCGATATACAAAAACAAAAAGTCACAGAGGTCATTGACCTTTAGGTTCTTTACTGCACGAACAGATGATGCGAAAATATTTAAAAACTTCTCTAAATTATGATCGTTACAAACGGAAAAACCTTTCAAATCGAATAATTGATCTAAATATGCGGTGGCTACTAATCGCTTATCTTCGTATTTTGTTTTTAAAGTGTTCAAAACTAAATTGTAATTTTCAGCGCTAAACGTAATTCCAGCACAGACAGCCTTTGCCTTACCGGTCAATTTTTCTACGAGATAATGCAATCTCTCGTGATCTGTCAGCGATGTGTTCCTATGTATTATATTTTCGAAACTATCTATAAATAAATTCCAATTTCGAATGTCACCATTAAATTCAGGTATTTGAATTGGCGGCAATCGTGGGCGTTCGCGAGGAGGGTTGGATAAACCACTCGCGGGGGGGGGAGTCTCCAAACTCCTAGCAATACGTTTGATACGACAATACAAGTCATCAAAGGACGACAATGCCTGATAACTCACACAGTAATCAGGATTTAACTCCAACTCTAAAATGTTTATATTATTAATTGTAGATTCAAAATCCGCGCGCAAACTATCTAAAGTTTCCAACGAACACAAGAAAGCATCTCTAATCGCCAGATCCGAGGTTTGCAAAGATTTATCACAAATTGATTGAACACGTGAAAACTGTGAGTCCCTTTTAGCGTATAAAAGCTTTAACTGAACCTTTAAATCAGTACTAACCTTGGTTCCCTTAAGAGACATCTTGTTTTGATATATTCACACTATACACTCAAACAAACACTTAACGAATTATTAAGTAAGCGATAATTATCAGATAACAATATGGTAGTATTGTAAACAACAAAGCGAACGGCGAACGAACGGAATAACCTGTCTATATAATCTATGGTTTATCCGTTTCCTACAAATATTCACTCAACAATGAACGGGTATTTTTGAAATGCGTCTACCTACATGCAATTTGTAGGACTTCCGAATGAATTTTGTCAAGAAAAAGAATGCGATCGATTTATATCTACGCTGATATTTACGTAGCTAACTATAATTATGCGGTGCGGTTGACGGCGTAGGTACCGTAATTATCAATGGCTCTTTAACTATACGAGCGAAATAACGTATAGTTGCCTAAATGCCTAGATGCGGGTTTTCTACTATTATATCTAGGTAAACAGGCGCGTTGCGTTTATTCCCTATGGAACAAATACTATATTGCGAAATTACAAGAAAATGATTCACGATCCGGCTCGAAGGACCAAAAAGTAATGGTTGCGCGAATTTGCTTGATGTTTTAATGGACTGTAGGTTTGAAAGGCGATCTAAGGTTTATTAACAATATGCAGATACTATGCCTGGCATGGGATAAAGGTATTGGGAAGGAGCACTGACCTTTAGACTTCGAAGGTTCCACGCGGCACCGCCGGCGATTTTCGACTTCGCACATTTAAATCACTGCCAGGTCCTGTTTTGCACTACACTGCACCACTGTTGTTGAGTTTGAATGGTTGGATCACGAAAATAGTCAATTTTCTTGTAATTTCGAGCGGGCGCGGTTAGTGGTGCGGTCACATTCACAATCGATGCACACACGTCAAATGTCAAATCATTTCTTCAAGAGGTCGTGCGGGAAGCGGAAACGGTAGGGATAGGATTGCTAGGCCAAAAAAATAAATTACAAAAAACAAAGTCGCGGATCATAGCAAATTGGCGCAACCATAAACCTTGTAGTCACGCACTTCAACATTTGAAACCATTTTTGCAAGACGGACTCATTCGTGTCGGTGGCCGTCTGCGAAATGCTAAGTTAGAGTTTGAACAAATGCATCCAATAGTTCTACCACGCAAGGATCACGTTTTGGATTTGTTGGTGGATTATCACCATAAGGTGAATTGTCACGCTCTGCTGGATAGCTTAGTTCAGTCCTTTTGGAAGCGATGGAGGACAGATTATCTGCATACGCTGCAGTCGCGTCAAAAGTGGAACACTCCTTCAGATCCAGTCACAGTCGGTACTGTGGTGATACTGAAGACTAAGAGTGCGCCTCCTCTGCACTGGCCTCTTGGTGTAGTGGAAGAAGTTTTTCCGGGTTCGAACGGAATAATGCGAGTCGTAAAGGTTAAAACCGCAACTGGATCGTACCTGCGTCCGGTTATTCGCCTCTGCCCTCTGCCTAATCAGTAGTAGTGGCATAGTTAGTTATAAGTTGTTTCGCTACCTAGTATTGATAGTTTAGATATAGTAATAGGGTTTAGTTTCGCTTTTGTTTTTTTTCTTTTCTTTGAAGGTAACCCTTCAAACCCGGGGGGAATTGTTGCGCCAATTTGCTATGATCCGCGATTTTGTTTTTTGTAATTTATTTTTTGGCCTAGCAATCCTATCCCTTCCGTTTCCCTTCCCCCGCACGACCTCAAGAAATGGAATGACATTGACGTTTGTGCATCGATTGTGAATGTGACCGCTCCGCTAACATCGCCCGCTCGAAATTACAAGAAAATTGACTATTTCGTGATCCAACCATTCAAAGACTCAACAATAGTGCAGTGTAGTGCAATACAGGACCTGGCAGTGGTTAAATGTGCGAAGTCGAGGTTCGCCGGCCGGCGCCACGTGGAACCTTCGAGGTCAAAAGGTCAGTGTTCCTCCCTAATACTTCATCCCATCAATAAACGCCAGGCACAGTACCTGCATATTGTTAACAAACCTTAGATCGCTTTTTCAAACTTACAGTCCACATCAAGCTTATTTGCGCAACCAGGTATATAAATATGATCATCTCTATATTGTTTATACTACTGGGACTTAGGCTCCTCTCTAGAAGAGGAAACCCACAATTCACGTTAAAATCACAACACATAAAATGTCTTCCATCTCGAATGCTCTATTTCATTTTTGTTGTAGCTTAATTGACTGTATAATCATATTATTGAAACATAAAAGAGAATTTTAATCATATTTATTAATTATTTTTCATATTTTTTCAATCCGAAAAGGAAAATTAGAATTTTTTCCTCAAACGTCACTCACCTTTGATTTATCACGACTAAAAGATTTTAACCTTTTGAATACCGTAATTAGAGACACAATAGGAGGACAATAGGTGTGCGGACACCGGTGTTCTCTTGGGGCTTCACAGTTGGCTCTACCATGAGATTGTTAAAGAGATGGAGCTATATGGGGTGTGTTGCTCCATCCCTGTTTCTGACTTAAAAGACTGACTTTTTAATACGTGATGGTTTTTTTTATGGTAAAGGCCGCATTGCAGAACCTGTCGTGAACGTTTTTTTTTATTATTTTTCTAAAGTAAGTAATGTTCCTTTCAGTGTTAATTCTTCGAACTGTTATTATCGAGATTAGGTGGCTACTTGCGGACAATTCAGACTAAGCACTATTGAAAATTTATTAGTTGCTGACCCTTATTTGGGTAGTTACTGAAAGTTTTTGGTTTGTGTTTAAACACCGCCCAATAAAGTACCTATTTTAATACCAAAAAAATTCTAAACGGTTACCAAAATGGATAAATGGTCACCAAATTACGTTTCCTAAAATATTATAAAATAAATCCATTTTTTTGTGTTATTGTCTGCCATAAAAATATATGGACGCCTTTAAAATACACTTTAGACTAAATATTATATATTGTTACTACTTAGACGTTACCAATTATGTTATACCATGAGTTCTAATTTGGTAATTTTTGCTAGGCTAAAAAAGCTAACGATCTCTAGAATATTTCTCAAATACCAATTAATATACTGGGGTTCCCAAACGTACGTCGCTTATTTATTGTTATATGAAATTCACTATATATACTGGGGTTCCCAAACAAACGTTACGCGCAGCGCAGACCAGAGCAGATTTTGTAAAGCATGGAACATCATTGAGCTACGTATGCTGCAGCGCAGGCACGTGCGGCTCAGATGTGCACAGTAACTGCCCTGCTCTGCGCTGTGCGGTCTGCGCTGCGTCGCCTTCCTCTCAGCATACGCCAACCCTTATCGTTGTATGAAGTTAATTAAATATTGGCCTGTGGCTCACGCACCGGTGGCGGTTCTGCAGGGTGCGGGGTGCGGACTGCGGGGTTAAGAAATAAAGGGAAGCAATTGTAATTTTAGTCTTACATTAAAGTAGTCTGGGATCAAATAATGTATTTTGGGTGACGTCAAACTATTTTGGAGTAAAATTTTTGGTAGTAATATTAATATTTGAGTTAGACAGAATTTGGCGACCGTTAATCCATTTTAGGACCCAAAAATAATATATTTGTGCAAGGCTTGCGATTTTTCTGATGTTATTTCATTTATTTTGGATCATAATATTATATACTTTAGGGCCCTTTTAATAAGGTCAATTGATTTTTTTTGGAGTTGTTTATTTTATTTGGTGCCTAGGCTTAGAGTCATAAAAATATTTTTGGTGACCGTGTAAATTATACCCAAAGTTTTTCCTTAAAATCTGATTCTGGTCCACTCGTTTATAGTAAAATAGGTTTTGCCGACTTCGTTCGCGTGAATGTCGGGTATATCGGACGCGTAGTCGAAGCCAGATAAAATGTAGCCTTTATCGTTCCTGAGAATTCAGGTTTACGTTTTACCGAATTTCATCTAAACCGGTTTTGTAGTTTAACCGTGAAAGAGTAAAAGGCAGACAGCGTTACTTTCCCATTTATAAAATTAGTAAGGATTTTGAAATAAAAGAGAACATGAAAACAATTTTTTTGGACTTATTTGGTACTATTTTGACTGGTCTACACTGTCGTATCGTCTGGGATTGTCCACTTCTCAAAATGTCAACCGGTCGAATAATGTCCACTTTTCAGAATGTCAACTTCTCAAAATTTCCATTTCGCACAATGACAACTTCGCTTATTGTCCACTTCTCACAATGTCAACTTCTTAAAATGATGAATTCGCAAAATGACAACTTCATATAGTTTCTACTTTACAACCTAATGAAAAAAATATAAGGATACTTATGTTACTTTAACTAATTCTTATGAAAATTAAAGTATTCTAAATCAACCGAACTAGCTAAATGGAGTTCTAGTTGAATGGCAATGCTGATTCTTTAAAAGAGTAACCATGTCGCGTCGCTTCTTGTCATTTTATATCCATAGGAAAGCCATAAGCTCGTGTATATTTTGTGCAAAAATTATTTGCAACTTTAATAACATAAAAATATTCACGACCTTTATATTATTCACGTTTCAATAACCTTAATAGCCTCACGTCTTGCTCATCGCAGTGTATTCTCACCTTTAGATAAATATGCTTATAAAATGTTTTCCGTTGCGATGCATCCGAGCGAAGATATAATGATATTTTTCATGTAGCCCTTAAGCTCTTCGCTACGATAAGTTGTTTTTTTCTTGTGTATCTCGAAGATATTCCAACTAGCTTTTGAAGTGAGGTGATATATCTTGTAACAGAATACACCGTTAAATTTTGGTCGTTTTAATCTCGCGGAGGGTCGATTAGGTACATGAAACGCTATCGATTTGTAAAGATAAAATTAAAAAATAAAGTACTTTTTCTATTCATTTACGCATGTACGAAATTAATTTCTTTAAGTAATCGTCGAAACGATATTCCTTTAACAGGCAAGCTGCTGACTGTTTTCCGATTTAGCACTATCTTACCTGATGGTAAACGATAATATTTTCCTATAAAATATCAAAAAAAGTTTTTTGTATTTTGTTTGGAGCGTTTTTTTTTTAATAAAAGGTGTCAATGCCCTCTCAGTAAACCCTGGCGTCCCACGGGTTAAAGACCTCTATGTTGCAGCACAATGAATGTGTTCCCAAAATATTTAGCCGGTTTGTGAAACCACTTTAGAAGCCATTTTGCTCCTCCTAAAAAGTATAAAATCATTCTAGCCTAAGGTCGTTTGGAAATAGGCCGTGTGTGGATAAGTAGGTGGAAGGTGGCGGGTAATCGAGCAGATACCGACACTCTTCCTTCCTGTCTTGAGGAGCCCTTATTTCAGCCATCTAATAAACGGTTACATTTTGTTTTATATACATAGAACATCATTTAAGGCTATCATATAAAGCGTCTACTAGTCATGTTAACGAATTTTCAAAACTTTTTCCATTTTATAAATAGACAAATATTTATTTAAAAAAAAATGTATTAATAAGATTTATTAATTATTTTATTGTTTATAGTGTGTTGGGGTAAGACCGACGCTGGGGTAAGAACATATAAATCAAATATCTCACTTATTTGGTTACATATTTTAAAACTGTACCTAGTTACATTGTACGGTGGCACGTCATTATGACGTGGCACGCAATGTGGGTAGCATTAAAAATTTAGCTAAATATGTGAGATGTTTAATCTATACCCCAGTTATTACCCCAGCATCGGTCTTACCCCAACGCACCTTATTTTTTTTTAATTAGTCGCCTTATTTTTTTTTTAACGCCTGAACGTACGAAACTGTAGCATGATCTTGATTACATCTCAATGTGATAAATAAAAAAACTATCTACTGTCAAAATGACATTTTGACAAGTTATCTCGGGATTTTTCTCACAACATAGTGTCACCGCATACGGCCCTCGAAAAAGCACCGCAAAAACAAAGCGCCACCACCGACGCACATGGGCCACAAAAAACGCCGCCACAAAATGTCGCAACGGAATGAGCGTTTTTAAAGCGCGGGCGGTTGACGACTTAGCGGATAACATTATAATCAAGTAAGAGCGATCGTATGAAAATGTACCTAGGGTTGGCAGCTTTTAAATGCATTTGAAAACGTATCTTTGCAAACTAAAATAGATAATGTCAGAATCAGAATAATTTATTTGTAAACATAGGTCAGATTACAACAGCGTGTGAGTTGTTAAAGATAGTAGATCCTCCATGTTTTGTACTGAGGCGAACAAAATATGTACGCCTCTGGGCAATGTTAATTATACAACCCTATTTTTTAATTAGTGCACAAAAAAATGGTGCTCAATCAGTACCCGTTACTGATCATATTTGTGTAGTCAAAAGTACAAAAAACGAAATTCCAAAATTGTCCACGAAAATTTGTCATTATTGGTAAATTCATAATTGAATCATTATTCATAACAATTATTACTAGAAAATACTAAACGCAGTGTTTTTCCATTTATATTGACATTCTTTCATTCATAAACAATAACCTGGACAATGTTTCCAGAAATTGAGTCAGATTTTGGGATATAAGCAAACGCTCATAACTTTGCTGTTTATACAATGAATTAATATTGAAATATTGTTTCCATTAAAAATTGTAGTCTATCACAGATTAACGACTTCTGGCACCCAAGCTAAGATTAAACTTGTGTTATGGGTGCCAGGGCTCACTCCATTAATATATTCCAATTTGTGTGAACATGTTTTATATGCAATACAATTTTCCATTACAAACCATCAATATTATCAAATTAAATATTGAATTAAAATAACAAATATACAATCAAACTATTAAATTCAATACAATTAATTAATACAATTCACCAATTCAATTACTAAAATACGAGTCTTCAATTAATTCAATCTTTATTAGGATGCGATTTGATATAAATTAATTATTTACTTCAGTTAAATTAAAATAATTACTCAATTCAATTAATTCAATAAAGAAATAAAAAAAAAATAAAAAAAAATATTATGAATATTATGCATTGAGACTTTACTTAAATAATAACAAGACCTTTTCTAATAAGCCCTTTAAGTATTTGCCATAATTAAAAAATAGTGTTGTATAGTAATATACCTATTTTATAGGTATATATAAAAAATAACAATCTAAATACCTATATTAAAAATGTAATATCTATTTATAAGTATACAATGATAGTTTTCCTTTAACTAATACACTAATATTAAAAAAATGTGAAACTCTTTTTGCATAATATGCTTTCACGGTTAAACTAGGTATTGAACCAATATCGATTTTTACGGTACCAAATAAGCTTAAGCCCCAAGAAAGGACTTAGGTTTCGTTTTACCTGGCTTCCACTTCGCGTCCACTTTAAGTCCATAACCGATATTCATGCAAACGAAGTCGTAGGCAAAAGCTATTTGTATATAAATAAGCTGTGTAATAAAAGTTTATAAAGGGTGTAGTCTTTTTTTTCTTGAATAGTTACATATTTCACATTTATGAGGTGTTTATTCTGAGGTGACAATATATTGTAGGTGCAGTGCGTAGGTATATTAGAAATTGTTAAACTTTGAAGTGTAAGCTTTTAAACATTGATGGGTTGGTATTGTTTTGTGTTCAAAGTAGAATATTATAAGAGCAATTACAGTCTATACTGACTCGTAAGTATTAGAATACAAAAATACTTACAAAGCATGTTTGATTTACTCAAAAACTAGTTAAAAAAAAGTAGCAAATCTAGGAATACTAGTAGTAAAAACTAATATTTGGAATTGGTTAAAATTTAATTTAAAAAATTACACTACCATAAAAATTTTAAGTGAGAGATTAAAATTATCATTAATAATGTCCGTATGTAATCAATACTAAAAATAAATAATAAAAATATCAATAAAAATTGATAGAGTAAAAATGTCAATATAAAAAGTATGTCAAATAACAATGTTTCAGTGTTATCTTCTATCTCAAAACTTTATCCTACAATAAATCGGCATTACTAACTTTTTTTCTTGTTCCATATTACTTGGGGTCGGTACAACACATTCTGTTCTGTCAACCATTAAGTAATCACTACCTCACTTTTCTTTGAGCTCTCTCTCCCTTTCCATTGTATTCTTTTTGACTTCCTCTAATACACGCATTTCTTACTTTATTTTTTCTTGTTATTCTTTACATCCACTTCAACAGTCTCATCTCTACCACATGCACTGTTTTTTCATTCGTCCAACATTCTGATCCACACAGTATTAACTCTATATTACGAGTACTTCAAAAACCTTTTCCCTTACAAGCAAACTAACTACCAAAAGCTAGTATGGCTGGTAAGCTACATACTAAAAATAAGTTAGAAATAAGTATGTTATAAGTTGACATATAATGGAGCTCACGTTGGAACATATCCTTCCTGTACATCCCACAGCCTACGAACCGAGGACAGCCCCAGCTGGGGGATAAAGTGAATTTATGGACAAGGGAGGCTCTCACACCGGTATATTTGGATTTAAGTCAATATAGGTAATTCCATTTTATTTTATTTATGCTTGCTTATGAAAGCTTTTTCGGAGTTTAAGGATGGAGTCTTTAGATTTGAAATATGTATAAGAAAATATGCTTATTATAAGTTTATCGGAAAATAATAATAATAATATAATAATAATAATAATAATTTTTTATTGACATAATTATAAGGTTGATACAGTTTAAGTAGCCTCTGACTCCCGAACTAGGCAGGCCTGTATGTCAGGAGTCAGGATTGTTTTTTGGATTGGAAATAATATGTTTATCAGAAATTGTCATCACATTCAAATGCATGTTGCATTTTCATGTTTTATGTCAATAGAGTAAGTTTGAAGAGTAACTTCTGAGTAACACTCATTTAATCGTATCTTGAACATTTGTCTTTTTCTCGAATCTATGTTTTTTTTGCCTCGAAGTGTTTGCGCCCAGTAAGTTGCTACATTTATTTATATTTATATGTATTATATAAGTCCTCCAAAGTGCAAATTTTGGGACACTTTGGACACTCTAGTTAGTTCTTGAAGATTTTAATACAATTTAATATCTTGGCTGTAAGTTATCGAAAAGATTGGAAACATATACTCCGCATAAAATCCTTATTTTTTAGCTCGTTGGCTCGTGCCAAAACATACAATAGGTATCGACGGATAAAAGGTCAAAGTCAAAAAAACTCAACACAAAAACCTCGCTACAAAAGGCGACTAAAAGCTCAGACCCATTTAAAATAAGCCTTTATTCTCCGGAAGCATCGAAGATTAGGCCTGGCTCAAGACAGCTTGATGTATCTACTAATATCTGAAATGTGAAACCTAAAATGTGAGGTTGAGCAATTTTATTTATGAAACAAAAATATTGACAGAAGTTTATCATTATCACACTAATATTAAAAAGGTTGTATGTCCATAGGTATCTGTGTGTGTCTGTGTGTATGTTTCTTACTATTTTACTATCAAACAACTGAGTGCATTTAAATATAATTTGTAACACGGATTGACCATGTCCTGTAAAAGGACAAAGGTAATTACTTAATAAAACCCTTGAGTTAATTTCTGCTTCACGTAGGTGAAATCGGTGGCTGAAGCTTGTATTCGTATACTACTCGTATTTAGACGTTTGCGAAACATAAAGAAATTAATTTCGTATATATGCTTATATTAATTCAAGTTTTTGAAAAAAAACTTCTTTTTGTTTATATTTTTTTCTTTACAAATCGATAGTATTTCATGTACCGAATCGATTCCCCGCGGGATTAAAACGACTAAAATTTATCGGTGTATAATATATTAAGAAATAAAACTAATTAAAGATATAAGCTAGACTGTCAATAGAACTCTTGTTGTGTTGAGCAAAACGGATTTCTAATCCGAAGCAACCGATTTAACTTCAAAATTTTGTTTTGAATTCGTTTAGTTCGAGCCGTAGAGGTATCAACAACTTAAAGGCGACGGCGATGGCAGAATCAAGTTAATGCAACCTGTAAATAAAATACCAAACGGCTACCCTACCCCTATGCTCTGTGGCTGGAAAGGCCTCACGGCGTCATAACCTTCCGCATGGCGCAGGTACTAACCGAACATGGCAAGTTCGGGCCGTACCTGTACAAGATCCGTGCGGAGGTGACGCCCGGGTGTCGTCACTGTGCGGAACGCCCGGTGGACACGGTGGAGCACACGGTAGAGGTGTGCCCCGCTTGGGAAGAGCATCGCCGTGTCCTCGTGGGGGCAATCGGAGGCGATCTCTCGCGCCGGGGCTTGGTTCAAGCCATGCTCCGGAGCGAGGAGGAGTGGCAGGCGGTCGCCTCCTTCTGCGAAGCAGTAATGCTAGCAAAGGAGGAGGCTGACCGTATCAGGCAACGGCGCTCACGCCGCAGCCGCCGCCGTAACTCCGATCCAAATTTCCGGCCACCGTAGACGCGGGCTTGCGGACGGCGGGCAATGGGTAGCTCGCTGTCCGTTTGTCCGGTAACAGACCGGACCGAGCCCAAGTCGTTTACGGCGCGCACTGTTCCCGTGCGCCTCAAGGAGTCGTCAGCAAACCGTAGGGGCCCAGTAGGGTCGAGGCCTAGTCTGGGGCTCTGGGAAGGTATGAAAATGCATACCAGGGCCCTGGAACCAAGGCAGGGAAGGAACAGGGTAGGATTTTAGTCAGTAAAAGTCTGACACTATTTCCCGCTCCGCCCAAGGGCGGGATTTGTCATTGGATGATTTTACCTACCGTAAAAAAAAAAAAAAAAAAAAACCCCTATGCTCTATTATTTTTCAAATCTATTGTATACACTATCGTATACAGTAATTTTCTTAGCCATTTCACGTGATTGCACGTTGCTGAGTGTATTTCAGGTCAGAATACTCATAGAAAAACTGACGCTAGAGATAACGTTCAACCCTTTTGTCGGAAACCATTTTCTATGAGAAAGGTTGTAATGGAGTTGTTCGAGACTTAGCTGGTTAAGGAGATGCTTGCGACTCTCCAGGTGATCATGAATTTTGTTTAAAAGCTAGCTCCTGCTGGTGGCTTTGCTCGCGTGAAACTAGATTCTAGAATTTTATGCCCGGATACCCGGGATAAAGAGTATCCTATGTATTATTATCTACAAGGTATATACTCCACCTATATGCCAATCTTCATCCTAATAGGGATACTATTTTAGTGTTAAGAAGTAACAGACATACGTACAGATAGAGAAACATATTTTTTTTTGGCGGGAAAATCATCCAATGTCAGCTCTGCGCCCTTGGGCGGGGTGGGAGATAGTGTCATTTACTGACTAAAAACCCAATCCTGTTCCTTGGTTGCCTTTCATACCCGGGCCAAATCTTCCTTTCAGAAACGAACCCTGGCCCCAGTAGGCTTCGACCCTGCTGGGCCCCTGACAACTCCTTGAGGCGCGCGTGAAACGATAGGCGCCGTCAACGTCTTGGGCTCGGTCCAGACGGTTACTGGACGGTCGGACAGCGCGCTACCTATTGCTCGCTGTCCGCAACAGATAGACATAAAAAAGAATCCTTTATAAAAGTGAAACTAACAAAACAAAAAAACAGAAGTACCTGCTTGTTACTATGTTATAATATAATTTTATTAGTGTGCAGTACCAAGTTTTTTGTTTTTATTTTCGTGCTATTGAATCTAATTAAAAAAGAATGTCATATCATATCGCAACACAAAGGTAAAATACAGACGGACTAAATACCTAAGGCTTTCTCTACCAGTACCTCTACCATGAGTTTTAAGCAATAGTATTCGTCGCTACTCGATATCGACGCCGTAAATATTTTGTATGGCAAATTTTGGTTCTGCAAGTGACCGTTAGAGGCGCTGCAAAATTTGCCATACAAAATATTTACGGCGTCGATATCGAGTAGCGACGAATACTATTGCTTAAAACTCATGGTAGAGGTACAGTCAACAAAATTGTCAGTTCACGTTATTACTATAATTTTAAAATTTAAATGTAGGTGCACTAGTATAACACCTTGGCTAAATCTATACAGAATTACGAGTTGTTTAAACACTGAACAGTTATGTAAAAAACAAAACTTCGCCTTAAGAAAAACAACAAATATAAATGTGGTGTTAGTGAGATATCGTTTGGATATGAAAGTATAGGTATCTGAAGTGTGGATTCACAAAATGGTCTTCTAAAATATCTAGTCTCAAGTATGTGAGTATGGTTGGCTTTGTGATAAAAAAATAAAACCAGCAAGCGTGTTTGTGTATCTTGAGTTAAGGCTTACAAATTTTAAGATATTTTACGTCAATTGTTTTTAATACAGTCTGAGAGAATATACTTTATTGTACACCTCTGTTGCACACCTCTGTTTTCATTTCTTATTTAATTTTAAAATATAGTTAAATAGAAAACTAAACTGACTAATCAGTCGCAATAACAACTGACACATAAATAGTCCAACATACCAATGTCTCAAGGCGAAAGTCTATTACAAGTGCGTGTTGCCAGTGATGGCATATGGCACTGAAACGAGTCACCCAAAGGGCAATGGAAAAGGTTATGCTCGGAGTTTCCTTGCGTGATTGCATCAGGAATGAAGATATCCGCAAGAGAATCAAGGTCGCCAATTTAGCCTGAAGAGTCGCCAAACTAAAGTGGCAGTGGGCAGGGCACATTGCTCGTAGAACGGATGGCTGATGAGGCCGAAAGGTTCTAGAATGGTGATCGCGCACCAGAAAACGCAGGTTGGAAGGCCTCCCACAAGATGGAGCGATGACCTGTACCTCTACCATGAGTTTTAAGCAATAGTATTCGTCGCTACTCGATATCGACGCCGTAAATATTTTGTATGGCAAATTTTGCAGCGCCTCTAGCGGTCACTTGCAGAACCAAAATTTGCCATACAAAATATTTACGGCGTCGATATCGAGTAGCGACTAATACTATTGCTTAAAACTCATGGTAGAGGTACTGGTCGCGGATTTGAGTCGCAGGATTACGATGGATGCGACACGCATAGGACTGTTTGTTGTGGCAACACTTGGGAAAGGCCCATGTAAAACAGTGTACGTCCTTCGATTGACATTATGATGAAAAGTGCCGTAGTATTAATAGTGTTAATTAATAGTGTTTTTTTATTATTATATTAGGCTTGCGCTTAACCACAGTTTCGCCTGATGGTAAGTGATGCTGTGGGCGATGCTGGAGCACGCTTGCCTAGAAGTAACCTACAGTAATCATAGTATTTTATTGAGATACTGAATTGGTTTCCGCTATATACATTTATGTATTGTTTATGGTATTGTATTTAACCTCTAGTTTTGCTATTATTAGATGCAGCAGTGAAATCTATGAAATGGAAGGCTATGGTCAGGTTTAACTGTATAATTAAAACTTTTTTTAAAGCGCTGGAATCCGCTGTTGGAATCTGTTTTCTAATTGCTATAACCTGGAGCTCATGAAGGTAAGAATGAATGAGTTGCCTTCCCTACAAACAAAAAAAAATATATACATCCTTATTTTTAGTTTGGCTAGTATTTCTATGTATAAAATTTCATAACTGTATCATCAAAAATCACAAAGTTCTAAGCTTGTTATGTTACCTGATTGTTCACAAAAATACATGGTAACCGGGCCATCTGGACGACTGAAGGGTGGTTTTGCTCCCGCACCCAGCTATGCGCTGGCTCGTAATGCCCGCTATGACCTGTCATGACCTGTGTTGTACTTAGTGTCGGTGGTGTCCAACTTGTGACCTTCTCTATATATTTTTGGGATACAATATAACATGGTGTAAAAAATATTGGAATATTGGAATTGGAAATACTGAATCTGAACAAACTATATTCAGGTTTCGCATGTACTAATAATAATCTTATATACTATCTTTTTATTTACAGAACACACATTCACTAGTTTTCTACTATCCTACTTCTAAGTACAAAAGTGTGACAAAAGGAGTCCGTATTTTCCATATTTATCGCTTACAACTTTTTCCATTAAGCTTTTGTAAGCTTTTCTAAATTTAAAAAAAGATTTACTACATTTTAGAAACTAGAAACGCTGATGAGAGCATTTAAAGCTTAATTTATGTATGAATGTAAAGTCACGTGTGAGAATATGATGAAGGTGTGACAAGACAATCGCTTTTACAATTTCTCTGAAGAAAATTTATATTATTTTGAAACCTACCTGAGTATAGATTTTAAATATGTATTTTACACTAGTTGACCCAAAAAACGCCGTTCTAACAATCACTTTATATTAGAAAAGTGAAAGTTAGTGTTTTTTTTTTAGGTGGGAAATAACCCAGTGACTTTTTCTGAGTTGAGCACGAGACCGAAAAAGGTAAATCTTTAGATAGTATAAAACCCGCTCTTATCCCACTGCGTTTAGGCACGCAATGTACTGTTTTCCGCACTAGTGCGAAAAAGTGCGCATGCTCGCCCCCGTCACAATTTTATTTCAATAAAAATGTTTATTGTATCAGACTGGGTGCGCGTCGACCCCCATGATGCACGAGTCAACTCCCACGAATCGTACGTGTAATGAAAAACGTCGTTTGACACACGTGCTCGTGCAAATTCCGCCTCGGTCGCAATGACAAACTTTCTGCACTTCTATCAAAATGTGCTATTGTCTTATAAATAATATTTTTATACAACTGTATTTGCAGACAAACATTTTAAGACAAAGAAAAAATAAGTGAATAAAACAGCGTGTCAAGTTCTAAAGACCTATCTGTCGCCCGCCAAACACTACAGACAAAACAACTTCATGATAAATTGTCGCTCCATCGAATACGACTCAAATTCCTTTTGATGAAATTCTCAATATTTCATCGTAGTGTTTTCTGGAGGTAACGCCAATCAATCAATCTATTTAGGCATTCAGATCTTCTATGAAACCTACAGTGGTGAAGACAGTTAGAATTTTTTCTTTTCGTTTATGGTAAATCCTTCTTTTTGTAGTTTGAATTTGGAATTCCATCACGTAATCGAGATGACTGTGAGTAACGATGCCTGAAAGGAATCTGGATCGCTTCACAGGACAGGATGATCTGAGGTGCTATTCTCTAAGTAAACGCAGCGCTGCCGTATAGGTACATTAGGCTGACAATCCAATGTATCCCATTTGGGTGTTCATCGTTGAGGCAGCGCTGCGTTTTCTTAGAGAATAGCACCACTGGGGTCTTAGGGCGCCTTCAAATTAGTCGCAAAGTGGCGCGCGACGGCAACTGCTGCAGCGCTGCCGTCGCGTTGCTTTGTTATCTTCTTATATATACTCGTAAAAATGAATAGCTGTTAGTTAGTCTCGCTAAAACTCGAGAACGGCTGGACCGATTTGGTTCATTTTGATCTTGAAATATTCGTAACAGTCCAGGGAAGGTTTAAAAGGTGCGAGAAAAAAGTATTCATGTTTTAGATTCTAAAATTGTATTTATAGTTTACAAATGCTAGAGCATAAGTAAGAGTCTGTAAATTAATTGTATCTCGAGGAGATTGGTTGCTGCAATCCAAAATACAGGTTCTTCCTAGTTCGAATTCAGATGCTAAAGCTATTGTCTAGGTACATCATCTCTCACACCGCTCCAAGCATTTATGATTGTAATATGTTGTACTTGTTTTTTGATAAATAAAAATACTATAAAAAAATATTATTATTATTATATTCATTGACTATTGGGCGGTACGAAGTTTGCTGGGACAGTTAGTTTCATATAAATAAATGACGCGCGGCCGCAGCGCGGTTGTAGCGCGGTAGTCGCCCGTTTTTATTTATTTATAATAAGAAAGCAGCTCAGCGTTTTGCAACTAATTTGAAGGCGCTCTAAGGGTGACTTTATATCTATCATGCAGATTTCATCACGCGTGTGGATTTGCTTCGCATGCAGAAAATTTCAAAAGGCAAAAAGCCCGTCCCGCGTGCGTATTGCACGCATTATAATAGCTTGTATGAAAAGACATTTTGCGGAGGTTACGCATGCGAAGCAAATCCACATGCGTGATGAAATCCATACAATATTGAAAACAATCTTACCATGACGTCTTCAAATGTTAGTCGTGCGGGGGAGAAAGAGATATGGAGCTATACACCCTATAAAGTTCATCCCTTTAACAGTAAAATTTCGTGGTAAGGCCTATGAAACTACAATGACGTGACCCCAGATATATCAAACAGTATGACACATATCTGTGGACGTGACAGTGCCATCATAATTTCGTTGTGAAAACAGGATAGCGCTATACGTTTTGTTTAACTTCGTGTCTCTTTCACTCGGACCATGATGGCTTTAAGACGTCATAGTAGTATCACTGAATGGATCGTTATCATCTTCAAGGTACCATAAACAATTTATATACAGCTAGCGCCTGCTAGTTGCTCGCCCGCTTGAAAGTAGTATATTATTTCAAGGTAACACATCCCTGGGAAAAAATTTATAAATTTATCTCCGACCATGGTCTACCCATATTACAAATTTCATACAGATTTGTTAAGCTGTTTGAGCGTGAAGTATTAAAAAGACACATATACATTAAAACTTGTATGTATGTCGTTGAGTTACTCAATGCATAATTATGTATAAACTGTCGCCTTTATAATTATATATTAATGTGACACTCTTATTAAAAAAAAAAAAACTTTGCCTCACACTAAGAAACACTCCTATATCGTGGGCGCGTTCACAAACATGTAAACTCACATACATAAGACACCCATACCTGGAATACCTATTTGCAGGCCATAAAAATATTTGTTCCGTGCGGGGATCGAACCTGCAAACCCCAGCGCAGCAGCCAATCGCTCAACCACTGCGCCAACCGCGCCGTCAGATACAGTAATAACGAAAGTTAATGCTCTTTAATTGATATTTACATATCCTTTAAATACTTTTAAGTGGGTTAGACCAGTTAGACAGTTAACTCGTATGACCAGTTTTATGGTTTTACCATAGAACTGCGCGATCAACAAATTATTTAAATAGACAGGATGGAAGCTCACTCTAGCCTATTTCGTCAATTAATTATTGGGAACTTGTTCAGAATCAAAAAAAGTTGCTACAATAGGGAACATTCAAATATTTTTTATCCTTTTTAGCATCAGCCTTATTATGTTCCCACTGCTGGGATTCTCTAGGAGATAATGGGCCGAAATCCACCACACGGGCCCATGTCTTCGAATTTTTGGTTTTAAGACATGCCGGTTTCCTCACGATGTTTTCCTTCACCGTTTTGAGAGCAGTGGTGATGAAATAAATTACACAAAGTAATGTGCATGGCTGGGTTTGAAACCGTGACCTGCAACTCGTAAGTCGGGGCCGTTACCACTCGGCCACCACTGCTCTCACTCGGCCACCATTGTCCTTTTTACCGTTATATAATTGTGAAAAATATATAACGTCAAAAAAGGAATTTAAACTATTAAAAAAAAGTAAAAGCTACTAACCGGCACCGTCTGTTTAAACGCCCGCCATTTTGACGCACTTGCTGTCTCGTCAATGTTTACGATAACATTATATTAATTTAAAGTGCTTTACTTACATCTGAATTGACTACTCTGTATTTTCCTTGTGTTTATTATAATATACATAGAATTAATGGATAGGAACTAAAAAAATAAGGTTGAATTTCTTCAAAAGCAAATCCCTTTGCGTTATTTGTTGGTCTTCAAATGTAACTATTACTAAAAAGAAAATATACTTACGTGTAAGTTTTACAAACAGGCGACACTTAAGGTAATCTACAATCGTTACGTACAATGTACACACGGGTCCTGTCTACAGCGTAGCTTTGTTCTCTCCTTACACAAAGTGTTTTATTTCAATCTGTATTGTACACGATTTTTCTCAACAAAGTTTCGGAGAAAATCAAGAGTGTGTACTTTTGTGATTTAGTAACAAAAGCGTTTTTTTCAGTAACTACGTTTCATGTTTGTAAATAAGATGTTGAAAGAGCTTGACTGAGGCTCATGTTTTTCTCGTAGTGTATTTATGCACTACATGAACAGTTTCAGATCAAAATTTGTTTTTTTTAGAGTTGGAATATTATCAAATGATTCTTGTCTACCGCTCTAGGGTGGAGCGTCGCGGACGTGTCAGATTTTTACTGACTAAAATCCACCTGTCTTTCTTCTTCCTTTACGTTTCTGGTCCTTGGTAACTAGCAGAAAGAAGCTGTTCGTTCTTACTCATCTTTGTTCTTATTTATTTCAAGACACGTAAAACATAAGTAGGTACATTATTTTTAGTTTATACGAAACCTGAATATAGTTGGTTCAGAATCAGTAACTGAATCAATTCCAATGATTTTACACCATGTTATATTTCTTTTTTCAAAAATATTTAAAAAAGGTCACAATATGGACACCACAGACACTAAGTACCTACAACACAGGTCATGGCAGGTTATAGCGAGCATTAGGCGCCAGCTCACCGCTGAGTACTGGAGCAAAACAACCCCTCAGTCATCCGGAAAGCCCGGTGACCATTGTATTTGTACGAACAATCAAGTCATATAACAAGCGTCTCATATTATTTGACCATTATATGTTTACTGTATGGACTTTAAAAGAGACTTTGACCCCTGAGTTTGTTTCTTTTTTTCGTTTCAGTTATTTTGACGTATGTCTGGCAATTTGAGTATTTCTGCGGCCTACCCAAATGTCCTTTCATTGGTATTGTTCGTTAACTCGTTGAGCTCCTTAGTAGTTCTAAGTTGAGCTATACGAATACTGACAAATGCTTGCACTGACTGGACAGCTCCACTCAAATCTGCGTGATTCTTTCCTCAAAAGACCATCTCAGACACGAGTCTGCTTGGTTCTCATATGATTTGACCATTACATGTTTGCTGTATGGAGTTTTAAAAGAGACTTTGACTCCTGAGTTTGTTTCGGTGTTTCTTTTCAGGGTAGTCAGCTAGAAAACACCGGCCGCATCTAGTTTAAACTGACGAAAAAAAAAGACGTGTAAAAGTATTTTTTTAAACCTATTTGCAAAATAAATATCATTTATCATTAAGCTTATCACTTTTTCATGAAACAGTTATGAAATTTTGTACATACATTCTTTACCTAAAAATACTCGACACGCGTTTCGGGTTTCGCATATTATGCTAAAATTAAAGTTATATGCAAACGTAATTTCAAAAACATGACCTGTAATTTCCATATCAACACGTAATCGACTAGTTTCCCCGAGTTAATATAAAGAACGCGTCAAGTTTTGAATAAAACTTGTGACCATCGCGTAGTGAAAGGCAGTACTTACGTACTCGTACTAGCGTTCAGTGTTAGAAATGTATAGGTATTTTTTAATTTACTCCGTGCTTTTAAACAACGTTTGGAGTGAACCGTTCTTTCATTTAACAGGTATTTAATTAATTACTTTTTTATTACTAGCTACTGCCAGCGACTTCGCCCCCGTAAAAGTCGGTTTCTCCATACAAATTTCCAACTTCCGTTTTATCTGTCTACACTGTCCTCTCATATCTATAAATATTGTAATATGGAAATATTGTAGAAAAAAAATACTTTTTTAAAAGAGTAACCATTGAGTTTCTTGCCGGTTCTTCTCCATAGGAAACGACCAATTGGAACCGTGCACTAGCTACTTACTGACGTTTTACAAGTGCCCATGTAGGCCTATGTGAAATAGAGGTGGAGTATCAAAAAATCTGTTCTTAGCGGATGTCTACACCCTTTAAGGAACCTACTTGCCAAATTTTAAGTTTGTAGGAGATAGTTTGCAAAGTATTGCTATAAAATAGTTTGTGAGATTTCGTTATTATTCAGTGAGTGGTATTTCGCTTTTATATCTATACATGACCAAATTAGTTTCACCTGCGTTGATTAGAAAATATATGCCACGTCCCAGAACCAAAAATTCGTAGACATGTGACATCCACTAACCTGCTTGGGCCCGCGTGAGGATTATGGCGCATTACCTCTCCTAGAGAGGAGGCCTGAATTCCAGAAGAGAGAACATTATAAGGCTGATAATGATATGCTATGCTATATGCCTATGTTAGTCGGTGATAAAATAGTATTCTACTGGTGAGAGAATCATTAAAATCGATTCAGTAGTTTTTGAGGTTGTTCATATTCAAAAGTTAACATATTCTGCAGAAATAAAATAGTATCGTCTTTGTAATTATTTTTCTGCTTCCTTCTTTCTTGGCTTTTTATTATATTTGTGTGCCTATATTTAAAAAAAAAAAAAAAAAAACCTTTCCTCTTTATATAGGGTGACTGGTTATTAGTGAACGATACTTAAACACGTGATCGTAGTCATGATAACAAACAACTTTTACTATGGGACCAAACCTGAAATCGCAAAAAAAATCAGCTGGTCAGTACATTTGTGTTCGCCTAACTGGTCAAAATGTACTGAACTTGGCTGATTTTTTTAAAAATTTTACCAGTTACCTTATATTATTAATATAGATACCTGATATTTTTTTTTAACTCAAAAATTACTCCGGTATCGTAACTGCGTACCCAAACAAGTAAACTCACATGCACAAGACTCGAAGCAACTAAATGTAGGCCATACAAAAAAAAAAACCGTGTATTTATCGAACACGCGACATGGAGTGCAACAGCCAATCGTTCTACTATGCTGTCGAAATTATTAGTAGTTTATACTCATTATTATTAGTTCCTAATGAAAGTTGTGGAAATCTCATGATGGTTATTTTTAAGGGAATTGGTACAGCCCAGAGCTTATATTAAGGACTGGAGGGAATTCGTCATCAAATTCAGTCGTTAAAGGCGTAAATTATATATAATGGAGTCCTTGTCATATGACAAAGGACATTACACGGGGCATAAATCTATTTGGTAAATGTCAATGGGTGTTGTTTTTACCTGTAACTCTCTCACACTCATTGTGAATTACAGGCGTGATGTTACGTTGTATTTGGATTTACATTGTGTAAGGGGTAATTCTCGCCGACGGTGGGTTGTTTGAAAAAGTTACCGCGACACTGAAACACAAAGGGTGTTTTTAATATCGTGCTGATTTTATCACGCATGCGGATTTCCTCCGCATGCGTAATCTTCGCAAATGTTCTTTTCACAGAAGTATTTATTGTTATGCGTGCAATTCTTCATGTGTTTTTTTTTTGTCATTTGAAATTTTCTGCATGCGGAGCAAACCCGCATGCGTGATAAAATCCGCATGATTTTAAAATCACCCAGAGCAACAGAAGGAACTAGTCCAAATTAGAATCAAATAGTTCAAATATAATTTAAAAGTCAGACATTTGAAGTCAAATCAAAACTAAAAAATAAAGCAATTATTATTATTGTAACCCATATAAAACAATTATTATTAATGTAACTAAGCAGTAGCCTACAGCTATTGCTTAGTTTGATGACACTGCACACTGTAATATGTTTTTTGAGCTACAAATATCATTAACTTTGTTTTCAACGTATTTTATTTTTTCGTGATCAAGTTTACACTTATTTAAAGTTTTTCCAAGAAACTAAGTACTCAAAAATACTCAAGGCATTGTCAACATCTCACTTATTATAACAATTAACATATACTGTGAAATAATCTAAGAAAATTTCGTTGAAAACATCATTAAAAATAATGACTTGAAACTATGGCAATCAAAAATTTACACTAGATATATCAAAGTATATTCTAAGACTTAACTATTAAAACTTAGTCTTAGTTGTTTATTCTTTATTATTGAGTCGTGAATAATTTGCTTATGTTCTGTTATTAATTATAATTAACACACACCCACCACAAAACACTATCTATCTTTTGTACTTCAACTATTGTAACTTTCTAAGGATCCATTCGCAGGGATGTCGCATGCGCGATCGAAAAGAAAAACCAAGAATCCGATTCCCGACATCCCCTTTTCGAACACAAAGCAGCCCCAACTAGGCTTAAGAGCCGAAAGAGCTTTCTTCGAAGCACACAGGCCATTTTTGACCCACCACTTAAAGATAGAATCAAGCTTTGGGAAGAACATAACCTGCCACCATCCGACTTCTTGAAACCGCAGGAACGTCTCCCGCCTGGATGTGAATTGCAGTGGTCTATGTGGAAAGCACTAAATCGGCTGCGCACCCAGGTAGGCCGCTGCAAACACAACTTAGCGAAATGGGGGTTTATAGACCCGTCGGATACTCAATGCGAGCGCGGTGCTGTTCAAAACATGACCCACATGTTGGAATGTCCCAGGTGCCCTTACACCTGCACTTTGGAGGACTTAATGGGTGCCACCGATGCTGCAGTTAACGTGGCAACTTACTGGGCCCAAATAATTTAACGAGTTTACCATCGATGCGAAGAGAAGAAGAAGAAGTTTCTAAGAAATTCATGAATACCGTATACCAAAGCAAAGCTTGGTAATAAAAAGCTCTAGCCATATTGAGGCAAATACCACAGGAGTCGATTGTTCAAAACCGGGTGGTCACGGAACTATTCGCATAAGTTCGAACACACTTTACAAATCACTAGACACATAAATCACTAGCGTTTCTTCTCGCCTTATATAACAAGCACAAGTATAAGAAAAAATCTAAAAACTATAAATTTATAGTTACGTTACTTCGGAAAAATATTCTAAACTCCATTCGGGAATTGAACTATTTACATAATTTAGTATTTTTGCCTCGGTGTGCAAGTCCGACTCGTATTTTTTTTTTAAGGTTTAGCGAGACTAGCGACCAAGAATTGATTTTTATATAGGTATTACAGATTATCTAACGTGTACTAACGTAAAACACATCATTAATATCTTCCTGCTCTTGTCTCAAGTTACTTGAGGTCGGTGCAATGGGTTTTTTTCTTCCTGATTGTCTTGTCCTCCGTCACGCTATCACTAATTTTTTTTCTTTCATATCGCTCCTTACACAATCCATTCATCTTTTCTTTGGTTAGAGGGTAGGTAACCAATATTGTATACTGTGAGGCGTGGAGACGTAACAAAAGGCTTTTATGCAGTTATTATTATATTGCTAAAGGCTCTCGTAAAATATACTAAATTTATAAAATATTACATTCAATTCCTATTTTTTTTTTCATATTTGTGATGTATATTCCTATTTTTTACTCACCATACTTTTTCAAACCATAAACCTTAAAAGATAGTATTATAGTGCCAGTATGCACGTTAACGGCATGTGACCTATATAGTCCCCACAATACTCTTAACTCTTTTAGTAACATGCGTTTCATTCCTTCTCTTTACATGATCATACCAAGACAAACAATACCCTTTCAATTTTGCAGGCAATGGTGCCACTTGCAACTTAAAAAGAAATTTAAAAGCAAAACGATATTATAAGCCTAAATAAAAATAATTATCATAGGTATTTTCATTTTCGTTTCAGATAAGCCGATTTTCTTCTGTTTCAAAGTGTGCCCTCTCTACTGCTCACAACGCCGGAGTGACGAGGGTAAGACCTCTTTAGTTACCACGCAGTGTTGAACATGCTCCCATTAATTTGTACTCCGAAACTGTTTTGTAAAGGTCAGCACACACTGAGATGAGACGTTGTGATTTTTTTAAGCTAGCGGTAGAATATAGAATTTCATTTTTTGAAATTAAAACAAAAGAAAATGCACATTATGACGTCGTGCAGTAAAAAAAGTATGATTCAATCAGTGATGGCGATTAATGAAATAAGAATATCTAAGGTACTAGTGAAGTGACTGTTTGAAAGGCGTCTAGTTTAAAAAATAAACATTCAAAGGACAAATAAAGACAATAAGTCGTGCCTGAAAGATGACCGGCCCCAACAGACAACGCCCATACACGAACTCATGATCGTGATATTTTTATGATATTTTTTTATTATTATTTGGTTATGATATTTGACATGAGTCGTCTCATGCGCTAATCACCACCAACCAGCACCAATCAGCTTAACCTTTTTGAAAGAAACCGAATGATCCAACACCCACAATACTACCAGCAATACGCAACCACCAGCAAGACGCGACTTGACTGAGCATCACACTTCCAGAGAAGACAGAGAGAGTAGAGTAATGAGTATACAGACGAAGTAGTACGAGCTTTTTTGTTAGAGGTGGGAAATCATCGAAATACTCGTATCATCGATCCCACTCTAGGTGGAGCAACAGAGCAGGTTGGATTTAAACTGACTAAAACCCATCTGTGTTCCTTCAGCTACCAATTGCGTTCTAGGGCTACAGGAACTCTTCTAAATATTTCTGCTACGCCTCGCAGATTCAAATTCAGTATCGCGAGGTTTATTGCCGTGAAACAATTGATTAATGCAATCATAATCGCGTCGCGTCTCAGTGTGAACTGACCTTTAGGCTTGTGATTACACTACATAGTGCGAAAAATGTTGAATAAGGTCTCGATCACGTACTGTTAAGAAATATCACGTAATTCTGTATGAAAGTTCCTCGTTAATAGAGGTCATTATTGCATGATTATTTTTTAAATATTATTCTTATTACGCACATGATCGGCCATTGTGGAGACGCTTGAGGGAGGCTTATGTCCAACAGTGGACGTCTTTTGGCTGAAATGATGATGATGATTATCCTTATTTGTGTTTGGGGATTTCCTGTACCGGATTCGTGCGGAGAAAACGCCCGGGTATCACCATTATGTGTACCGCCCGGTGAAAACGGTGGAGCATACGGTAGAGGATTGCCCCGCTTGGGCAGATTTCCAGCGCGTTTTCGTGGGGGCGATCGACAGCAACGACCTCTTGCGCCGGGCCCTAGTACAACTTATGGTCCGGAGCGAGGAGGAATGGCAGGCGGTCGCCTCCTTCGGCGCAGCATTAATGCTAGCTAAGAAGGCGGCCCTCACGCACCAGCCGTGGGAATCCTGACCCTAATTTCCAGCCACCGTAAGCGCGGGCTTATGGACGGCGAGCTACCCAGGGCTCCAACCTCGGTCGTCGACGACTTGAACTCCGTCCGTTCAGTAACCGTCCGGACCGAGTCCAAGTCGTCGACGGCGCGTAGTGTTCCAATCGCGCCTCAAGGAGATGTTAGCTAAACCGTAGAGGCACAGCAGGGTCAACGCCTATGGGGCCAGGGGTTCCCTTATGAAAGGAAAACCCGAGGTCCTGGAATGCAGAGCAACGAAGAAACAGGCGTGGGTTTTAGTCTGACAGGAATATAGTGGAAGAAGTCATCAGTTGATTGTCCTACTTTCAGACAGACTTCTGAGAGTAGGATAGTCAACTAATGACTTTCAAAATATAGCCTATTCACAGACGTAAATAGGCTCGATTCGGTACATGAAACCCTATCGATTTGTAAGTATAAAAATGAAAATAAAGTACTTTTTTTTAAACCCGAATGAATTTACACATGCACGAAATTAATTTCTTTAAGTAAACGTCAGCTGATCGAGGTCAATGAACTGTAGATAATAAGTACGCAACGACTGACAACTCCCTACAAGGTTATTGATCCGTTCATTTAAAAAAATAAATTTCGGAATTTTAGAAAAAAAGTACTTTATTTTTAATTTTATCTCTATAAATTGATAGTGTTCCATGTACCGAATAGACCCTCCACGCGATTAAAAGACCAAAATTTAACGGTGTATATTAGATTAAGAGTACAGAATTAATGAAAAAGGTTTTATTGAATTAGTTGTCTTGACCTCTAACTATAAGAGAACGGTTAGCAGTCCATGGAACTGTCAATATCGTTTAATTCCTAAACGTTCGGAAATGGTTGGCAATAGGAATTCTCACAACAAGTGGCTCATTAGTGCCTATAGAGCATTTCAAGCTGCCTCATACAGTGTGAGTCCGTAATGTTTCAAAGCTCTACAATTGCCTCCAAAACCCGTTTCTGTTCCAAATAGTCGAATACTATGAATGTTTCATAATCGATTTCTGTTTTAACTGTTCCCGTGCATACAATGTGGTATTTGAAAACGTTACCGGTGGGTTTTTTAGTCAGTGAAAGTTTGATATTATCTCCCGCTCCGCCCGCGGGTGGGAGATGTCATTGGAAAATCATCACATAAATCCACCCGCTCTTGGGGAAGTCTCAGACTTCTTCTTTCTAAAATTTATGTTTTCCAGTTGTGTGTTTTAGGGCCACTGTAATTTTTTTAAATAATCCCGCAAAAGATACCGCAAAAACTAACAGTACATTTGATAGAATACCAACTACCAATTGCTGGCCTCAATCAACTATTTATTATGTTATTACAGATGCTGCCTCCCTGATCTACGAAGACCATCCCTACTCCTTCAGCCCCGACGTTTGGGTCGAAGATGACCCGACCTTCATGCCGTACCCTTACCACTTCGGCCACTACGTATATTGCAAGCCAAAGACCACTACTCTTGCGCCTGCGCCCAAGACCACAACGTCCACAACTATGGCAACAACCACTGAAGAACCGTCTTTCATTTGTATGGTTTGCAAGAAGAAATGTAACTATCCGAAGAGCTAGATTGAAAGAAGATGTTAGAAAAGAATTTGATTAAATTTAAATGTAATAGTTTTAAGAGTTTTTCATTGATCCGGTATTTTAATCCAGTACGCGAATGTACCCATGACATTGCTGCCGTCCTCAAGCTATAATGCTGTTATCTGACAAAATTACATTTTGATTTACGCACAAAAAGCTGCGCAGAATTACGTATAAATCAGGGGAATTTAACTCAGCAATTTTATTAATTTATCTCGGCAACTATTGATAGTAGAAAAATAATGCTAACAGAGATCAACACACACACACACACAGAATTTTTTGCATCTAAAAACGGACGCCCGCCAAATGTCAGACTGTCGAAAAAAAATGCCGTCCTTAAGCTATAATACCGCTAACATTTTCTATTTTTATATTTTTTTATATTGTATAAACTAGCACTTGACTGCAATCCTACCTGATGGTAAGCAGTGATGCAATCGTCGATGGTAAAGCGCACTAGTTTATTAAGAGCCTATTCACTCTAGCCTTGAAGACGCCTAAATTATAATTGGCCGGGAAAACCGCAGCAGGCAAATTGTTCCAGTCCCTCGATGTACGCGGTATAAACGACGAGGCAAAACGCTTAGTCCGGACCGTGGAAGTTTCAACAACGTAAGGGTGGTTGTTCGATGGTAGAAAGGAGATGGCGGTATCAAGTCATGCAATTCCCGCGCACACTCTCCAAAATGCATCCTGTAAAACACCGAAAGGCTGGCTACTCTACGCCTGTGCTCGAGGCTTTGTAGATTGGACAAAGTTTACACTACATTGTAGTGCTAGTGCAACTTAATTATATAAAGCATTTTGGCAACATAAGAGTATAATATCGATATGGTGGTTCCTTGCGTACTACATTACATTAATAACATATAAATAGCATAAATAATACAGCAATTATAATGCCATAAATTGTTAAACATTTCTTTGGATTGATCAGACTTAGTAAAATCACAATAACTTTGAGACAGACTATAATAGAGAACTAAATAAGTACATTTTTTTTTATTTTACCTCTGTGAGAGTGACCGTGGCATCACTGCGGGCCCTAACAGAATACCAGTGCTTATATAGCTGCGATATTTATCTTTATAAATATCGCAGCATATGCTGAGTTAAGCGCCTTTTTGGCCTTGCACGGATTTTAATTTCTTTTTTATCTATTTAATTTCTATTGTATGTGTAAGGTTCAAATAAACATTTTTTGTTTCTTTTCTTTCTTTCTTACAATTAAAATTCGAAAATTAATCGCAATTATGCAAGTCACCCCTTAACATAGCGCAGTAGCAAGTCTAAAAAATCTAGTCTTCAACTGAATCCGTTTAGACAAGGAACTGATTCTAACATAATTAGCAAAAGGCTAGGCTGATAAAGCTGTGAACCATTTCCAAGACAGTCCGAGAGTGCTACCATGAGTTCTCAACACGATCTATTTTACGATCTAAACTGAACTGCTAAAGGTTCTATCCCTTGTATTGTATTGTATTACAGGCTGGTATCCGCAACTCCACGACTAAAGCGCGTATTTTGCGTACGGGTGGGACAAATGTGTCATTCGATCCACCCCAGCTCCTCAAGGAAGGCCAGCAGCGCCTTGGTGTTACTGACCATTTCGCGGAGGTTACCTGGGTTTCCGAAGTACTTTGCCCTGTATCCAGCGACAACAGGGCAGCTCAGAAGCAGATGTGCTGCAGTCTCATCCTCCTATGACAGAGAGGTGCTTATTAAAAGTCCCGTGGCCAGTAGTAACGGCCGCCACATTCCGTAACTGAGGTTTAGTCAGTCGTAGGGCCTGTTTCGTAAAGCGGCTATCAATGGAGGGAAGTGCCTCCTTGGCCTGCCTGCACTCACTATGGTCTACCCATAGTTTGTGGTGTAGTTCTCTCCCTTTTTCCGATTCTATCCCTTTAACAGCCCCTAAAATATCTATTTAGAATATAAATATAATTATGGGAAGTACAGCACTATCTCTCATTCTCACTCGAATGAACGACATTTTGACAAGTAACGGTAAGGCTCTACTTCAGGTCAAAACACAGTTTCAAGTGGTCTTGAATTCAATCAATAGTAGATCCACTGACTGTAAAGGAATTTATCCTGGAAAAAGAGGAAACATGGCACGTTTAGTTTTGGTAAAAGGTCAGTTTTGTACGTTGTCTCGGTTTCTTATACTTTCGTCTCTTTCTAAAGCTTTAGGCGCTGTCTTAAAATGTTGTAAAGCTAGAGACACACAACTTTGGTTTCGGACCCCAATTCAATTGAACACCTTGTTAAATCTCATGTTTCACAAGGGTCTATATCTGAGTCTGTGTTTCCTGATAGCTATGACCTAGAAGTCTTTAAGACAAGAGTAGTAGGAACTGGTCAAGCGTGCTCCATCGTGGGCCACATCATCGTTTAGCATCAGGTGAGATAGTGATAAAACGCGAGCCTGTCAAAATTAGAAAAAAAAAACAGTGTTCTTGAAACCAGGATAGGCCACTGTGGCACCATCATAGGAAAACGCTAGTAATTACTAGTATACTTACGCCCGTATTTATAAAGATGTAATTACTTGTTACTAAGTATAATCTTATTAAGTCATTACTTGATGTTTTAATATTACTTTAGTAGTTACTTTTACAAGTATTTAGTATTACTTGTTTATAAATACGGGTGTTAATGTTTTACCTTTTAACAGCAACTGTGTGTGAAATTAAATACCTAAAATTATGGCCAAGTACAAAATCAAAATAAACTTTTCTAAAATAAAATTACAAACAAAGATTTATTGTTTAATTTTCGGATTTGTAATAATTCTGAGCTGCTATAACTTTACGAATGTTACTTACCTAATTTATTAGACAGAAATGTTTATGAGAACGTAGGTAAATACAATATATAGAATTGACCTCTACAATAATTTTGTCTGGCCATAAATTTTAGTACCCTAAAAAAAGTATTTTTATTTCTTTCCAATTTTAAATTTGGAACCCAGGTTAATTCAAAACTATACAGTACTTGTATTGTTTTGAAATATTTCTGTGTTGTACTATCAAAGAACTTTCTGCCTGACCACCGCTAAGTTCAATTTTGCTTGCACTCGAAACGAAAACTTCAAAGGATTTGGTTTGGCACCGCGCCGCAGGATTCAAGCGAAATTTGTTTTAAGTGATCAGGCAGAAATGATCGCGATGGTACAATGCGTTCCAAATAAGAATAGGATCGATTGCCATGTTGTGAAATCACGTCATACTGTCAAATCGAAGAAACTGGGTAGGGTGAGTAACACAAGAAATTTTTAAATTTATTTTAATTTTTATGAATCGTAAACGAAAAAAGATTAATGAGAATTCAGTTCTTCAATTTTGCTCATCTCTGCATTACTGTGGGAAGCGTTTGAGTAGTGGCAAATGGAAGAAGGCGAAAATTGTTCCTAACAATGAAAATAAGAAAGAAAATAGTTTTACTTGACTAATTATGACTTAAAATAATATATTTAGCTAATTTTTATTAAACAATAACGTTTTTACTTCACCTAGATTCAACTAAGACTTAGTAACACAAAGCAAAAAACAGCCCTTTACTGGTATACAAATGTTTTCTTTGCAAACCGTACTTACAACATTTGACAGATCGAGGTTATTGACTTTCACTATTTTTATTTAGAACGCATAGTAGCTTTTTTCCCACTTTTTTATTAGAATCAGAATAGTCCATTTCAAATAGACCAATTACAGACACTTTTGAATTGTCAAAATGTCAGTCAGTCCAAAAAAGTGAACTAAATTGCACGTTCTAAAGCGTAGATGTCTATAGAGCAGAAGAAGAAGAACGTGCAAGAAACTCCATGGACACTCTTTTAAATAGAATGAAGTGTTAAAGGAAACAGAATTGCTGTGATTACTCTGTATTAAGTGGGAATAGAACCAACAGCAATTTAAAAATCAGTATTTTTTTTATTTACCCGACTGCGCCAGAAGGAGGGTTATGTTTTTCGAGAGTATGTATGTATGTATGTATGTATGTATAATTGTTTGGCACGCTCTGCAGCCTGAACGGCTCGATGGATTTTTGCTTGAGAGGTGTCGTTAGATTCGTATTTACTGTGAGAGTAACACTGGGTATATCAAAACCAAAAAAACAAAATGGCGGATTTTTGGCGCGAAATTCAAATGTTTGGCACGCTCTGCGGCCTGAACGGCTCGATGGATTTTAGTTTGAGAGGTGTCGTTAGATTTTTAATCACTGTAAAAGTGATATCGTAATAAAATAAAACTAAAAAAATAAAAATAAAATACGGTAATTTAAAAAACTAAAAAACCCGACTGCTTTTCTGAGTATTCATGAAAAAGCCCTAAAACAAGAAAGTCTTTGTAGCAGTCGGGACCCATTACATCATAGATCTACTGACTAGATGGCTGACTTTCTAGAATGGGTCCCGACTGCTACAACGACTTTCTTGTTTTAGGGCTTTTTCATGAATACTCAGAAAATCAGTTGAGTTTTTTAGTTTTTTAAATTACCGTTTTTTTTATTATTGGTATTAGAAAATTTTCAACATCACAACAAACAAAATGAGTGGGTGTATGCTCGAAGCACCAAATAAGCTTCTCAACTGGTTGGCAGAGTCGTGAGTGGTCATCATGTGGTATCGGTAATGGTTTTAAGAAAATGTCCTGTTACCAAGTGTCGGCGTGGGCTTGCGGATGGCGTGCAATGGGTAGCACGCTGTCCGATCGTCCGGTAACCGACCAGACCGAGCCCAAGTCGTCGACGGCTCGTACTGTTCCCGCGCGCTTCAAGGAGCTGTCAGCAAACTGTAGAGGCCCAGCCTGCTAGCTGCAGGCAGGCAGGGTCGAAGCCTGCTGGGGTCATGGGTCAGTTTCTGAAAGGAAGGCCCGGCCCCGGTATGATAAGCAACGAAGAAACGGGGTAGGTTTTTAGTCATTAAGAGACTGACACTATTTCCCGCTCCGCCCAAGGGCGGGATTTGTTATTGGATGATTTTACCTACCATAAAAATAAGGGTCGGAGTGACCAAGATCCATTTTTTTTTGTAAAAAAGGGGTTTAGTTGAAGTAACACATTTCTATTCCAATAAAAAAAGATCGCGTTCGAAAATATTAAGCTCGAATGAGCGCGTTTTCATTTCGCCTCTGCGCCAATATGCCTAGCTTGACCCTTACGCTCTAGCAAGCTACGAATACCGATTCCTAATACAAACGCCTGAACCCCTACCACTAGCTTGCTAAATTGAACTACTAAAGGATGTTTTTTTTCAATGATATAACTAGTTTCGCGTGCAAGCAAAATTGAACTTAGCGGTGATCAGGCAGAAATGTCTTTGATAGTACAACACAGAAATACATATTTCAAAACCATACAAGTACTGTATAGTTTTGAATTAACCCATCTGATATATATATTTTTTTAAATAATTATATATAATATTCCACAACTATCACACAATGCCATCTAGTCCCAAGCTAAGCAGAGCTTGTGTTATGGGTACTAGACAACTGATAAAAGTACTTATATAGTTCTAAATACATACATATTATAGATAAATTACACCCAGACACAGAAAAAATGGTCGTGCTCATCACACAAACATGTCCTGGGTGGGAATCGAACCCACGACCTCCGGCATAGCAGTCAGGGTCACTAACCACTAGACCAACAGGGCAGTCAATGAGTTAAGCAGTGATGCAATCGTTGATGATGAAACACATTACTTTATTAAGGTGGGCCTTCCACTCACCTATCATCAACGTCGAGCATGGTTTAAAAGATTGTTGAAAAGGCAACGCAAATAAAGAGAAATAACGCCTGAAAATTCTGTTGGCGTTCGGCAATTCCGTGATTTACTCGTATATTTTTAATATAAGAGTACATTATAGAGGGTCAAATTTCACATTACATAGCTGATTTTCAGATGTCTTTACTGGATTAGTTTTACTCAACTTTATGTTTTGGTTTCTATAGAAGCCTAGATAATATCCATAAGATATCTGTATATCCAAAATATCTGGAGTTTAAGATGTGTAATAACATCATAATCACGTAAGAGCGGTTGTATGAAAATGTACCTCGGGTTTGCCGCTCTTAAGAGCATAGTTCACAGAACTAAACGAACTAAATCACTGCCTCAATAAACCAATAGAACAGGCGTCTGACCTCACTCCAAACCCTTCACCAGCTCGACAATTACAAGCACAAATGTTCAACATCACTAAATAATCTTAGAAACTCACTAACTTCAAACCGAGAGTAGTTAATCAGCGTATGTATAGAAACTAAAACAATACCACATAAGTTAAAGTTTTACTAATACAATAGTAGGTACAACTTTCACATATTTACTGAATGATTGATTTTGAGGTGTCTGACGTGGAAAGTTGCCAAGTTTCTACGTCTTGTAACAGTTTTCATAAAATGGGGGATTAATAATGGTAAGTTACTGCGTGTTTTTTTTAGGTGGGAAATTATCTATTGACATCTCCTGCCCTTATATTATATTATATTTGTATAATGTCCTCATATTATATTAAAATTATATTATTAATAATTAAATTTTCATACAATCGCTCTTACGTGATTATGATGTTATTACACATCTTTCTCCTGATATTTTGGATACATAGATATCTCGTGGATATTACCTAGGCTTCTATAGAAATCAAAACATCTATTTGTGTAAAACTAATCTAGCAAAGTCCTCTGAAAATTTGGTATTTTATGTTAACTGGGCCCTCCATAATGTCCTCATATTATATTAAAATTATAAAAAAGTACATCTATGGGAGCCTTGTACATTTAGAATGTACAAGGTTCTATAGATCTCATTTTAAGTTGAGCTTTTGGTCGATTACTGCATTTGTGCATATTCAAGGTCAATCGCCATGATGGTTCGCCTCCTTCTGCGAAGCAGTAATGCTAGCAAAGGAGGAGGCCGACCGCATCAGGCAACGGCGTACACGCCGCCGCCGCCGCCGGGATTCCGATCCCGATTTCCGGCCACCGTAGGCGCGGGCTCGCGGACGGCGGGCAATGGGTAGCTCGCTGTCCGTCCGTCCGATAACAGACCGGTCCGAGCTCAAGTCGTTTACGGCGCGCACTGTTCCCGCGCGCCTCAAGGAGTTGTCAGCAAGCTGTAGGGGCCCAACAGGGCCGAAGCCTACTGGGGTCAAAGGGTATGTGAAAATGGCACCCGGGGCCCTGGGACCAAGGCAAAGAATGGAACGGGGTAGGTTTCTAGTCAGTAAGAGTCTGACACTACTTCACGCTCCACCCGAGGGCGGGATTTGTCATTGGATGATTTTACCTACAATAAAAAAAAAATGATGGTTCAACTTGTGTGACGATGATTATAACCAATTTTTGAATCTCAGTCGAGGTGGGGGCTGCGCGTAGCCGTGGCGGATGGTTCAACTTATTTGCCACGTACTACAATATGTATAAAGTATAAGAAATATATATGTATAATACCAAATATATATTTCTTGCATATTCCTTATTTTTCGAAAGAGTCACCGCTACCATTCAATGCAAAGGGAAAGAAACACGGGTGGGTTAAGTTATTTAATGTTTTCCCAACAAAAAAAGGTCACACTACTGAGGGTTTTCAGGTGGAAAAACCCTCTAACATTTTTCTGCGTCTCGGTAATCGAACTGGACCACAGTAAAGGAAGTAGCGTTCTGTGAAGAAATATTAAGAAAATGGGAAGATAAAGTATTTATTTGTGGCCAATTAAAGATGAAAAAAAAAAAAAAATCTCTCTTAATATTATAAAGGAGAAAGTTTGGGAGTTTCTGTATAGGGTTCTTACTTCTTCAGACTTAGGCGGGTAAACATATATAGATGAAACTGGTACAATATGAGGCATATAAGTTAAATCAAAATGGCGATCGACGGTAACAGATTTTCGGGTCTCAATCGAAGTGTGGCACAGCGAGAGGCTGCGCGTAACCATAGCTACGACGGCCATTTTAGTTCAACTTATTGGCCGCGTACTATACACGGATAGACCATGTCAACGAATAGCATATAGGATACTTTTATACCTGGAGTATGGGTCTATATCCCTTGGGATATTATTCTACTATCACCCTAAGAGCAGTAGTGGCCGAGTGGTAACGGACCCGACTTACAAGTTGTAGGTTTCGGTTTAAAACCGAATCAGGCGCATACTTTGTCTCATTTATTTCATCACCACTGCTCTGAAAACGGTGAATACGTGGGATACCGGCATGTCCTAGAACCAAACATTTGAAGACATGTGACATTCACCAACCCGCACTGGGTCCCTGGTGAAGGAAAACAACGTGAGGATACCGGCATGTCCTAGAACCAAAAATTTGAAGACATGTGACATCCACCAACCCGCACTGGGTCCGCGTGGTGGATTACAGGCCATTTCCTCTCCTAGAGAGGAGGCCTGAGTCTCAGCAGCGGGAAAATTAAAAGGCTGATTATGCTATCACGCGAATGAAGCCGCTGCACTGGCAGAAGCTTGTCTTCTTCTTCCATATAAAAATGAATAGCTATTCGTTAGTCTCGCTGGAACTCAAGATCGGCTGGACCGATTTGGCTAATTTTAGTTTTGAAATATTATAGTCCAGGGAAGGTTTAAACGGCATGTTTGCTGAAGCACATATATATAGCTGGTTGCGCCAATTTGCTATGATCCGCGACTTTGTTTTTTGTAATTTGTTTTTTTGGCCTAGCAATCCTATACCATCCGTTTTCCCTCCACCCGCACGACCGCGAGAAATGATTTGACATTGACGTTTGTGCATCGAGTGAATGTGACCGCACCGCTAACACGCCCGCTCGAAATTACAAGAAAATTGACTATTTTCGTGATCCAATCATTCAGAGACTCCACAATAGTGCTGTGCTAGTGCAATACAGGACCTGGCAGTGATTTAAATGTGCGAAGACGAGGATCGGCCGGTGCCCCGTGCAATCTTCGAAGTGCCACGTGCAACCAACGAAGTCTAGAGGTCAGTGCTCCTTCCCAATACATTTATTCCATGCCAGGCGCAGTATCTGCATATTGTTAACAAACCTAAGATCGCTTTTCAAACCTACAGTCCATTAAAACATCAAGCAAATTCGCGCAACCATTACTTTTTGGTCCATACGAGCAGGATCGTGAATCATTTTCTTGTAATTTCGCAATATAGTATTTGTTCCATAGGGAATAAACGCAACGCGCCTGTTTACCTAGATATAATAGTAGAAAACCCGCATCTAGGCATTTAGGCAACTATACGTTATTTCGCTCGTATAGTTAAAGAGTCATTGATAATTACGGTACCTACGCCGTCAACCGCACCGCATAATTATAGTTAGCTACGTAAATATCAGCGTAGATATAAATCGATCGCATTCTTTTTCTTGACAAAATTCATTCGACCATCCTACAAATTGCATGTAGGTAGACGCATTTCAAAAATACCCGTTCATTGTTGAGTGAACATTTGTAGGAAACGGATAAACCATAGATTATATACGCATATATTTAATCGAGAAATTGGGTAATATTCACTCATTGATTCAGGTTGTTCCGTTCGTTCGCCGTTCACTTTGTTGTTTACAATATTACCATATTGTTATCTGATAATTATCGCTTACTTAATAATTCGTTAAGTGTTTGTTTGAGTGTATAGTGTGAATATATCAAAACAAGATGTCTCTTAAGGGAACCAAGGTTAGTACTGATTTAAGGGTTCAGTTAAAGCTTTTATACGCTAAAAGAGACTCACAGTTTTCACGTGTTCAATCAATTTGTGATAAATCTTTGCAAATCTCGGATCTGACGATTAGAGATGCTTTCTTGTGTTCGTTGGAAACTTTAGATAGTTTGCGCGCGGATTTTGAATCTACAATTAATAATATAAACATTTTAGAGTTGGAGTTAAATCCTGATTACTGTGTGAGTTATCAGGCATTGTCGTCCTTTGATGACTTGTATTGTCGTATCAAACGTATTGCTAGGAGTTTAGAGACTCCCCCCCCCGCGAGTAGTTTATCCAACCCTCCTCGCGAACGCCCACGATTGCCGCCAATTCAAATACCTGAATTTAATGGTGACATTCGAAATTGGAATTTATTTATAGATAGTTTCGAAAATATAATACATAGGAACACATCGCTGACAGATCACGAGAGATTGCATTATCTCGTAGAAAAATTGACCGGTAAGGCAAAGGCTGTCTGTGCTGGAATTACGTTTAGCGCTGAAAATTACACTTTAGTTTTGGACACTTTAAAAACAAAATACGAAGATAAGCGATTAGTAGCCACCGCATATTTAGATCAATTATTCGATTTGAAAAGTTTTTCCGTTTGTAACGATCATAATTTAGAGAAGTTTTTAAATATTTTCGCATCATCTGTTCGTGCAGTAAAGAACCTAAAGGTCAATGACCTCTGTGACTTTTTGTTTTTGTATATCGGTTTACAGAAATTAGATCCTGAAACTGTTCGTCTGTTTGAAACGACTCAGCGCGGTAACGAAATACCTAAGTTCAAAGATTTAGAATCTTTTATTCGCGACCATATTAAGGTGTTGCAGCGCACGTCGGCGCGTCATGAAGTCACGAATAGGACAGGTTCCGATCGCCGTATAGACGCGTCATCGAAGTCAGTCAAGACTGCACATACGCTAGTTAATACCGCCTCAACACCTGACTGTTCTCTGTGTAAGGGTAGCCATACACAGCTGTACAAGTGTTCGGAATTTCAGAGATTATCGCCTAGGGATCGTTACAAGTTTGTCCGCACTAATAATTTGTGTTTTAATTGTCTAAGTGACAAACATCTGGTTACGTCATGTAAAAGTGGTGTTAGCTGTCGTAAATGTCCAGCTAGACATCATACCTTCTTACATTTTGAGAGTAGTAAGCTGCCATCGCAGCCGCGGCCTGCGCAGACGCGCGACGCTTGTGACGCGCGGCCTGCTGCAAGTGCAAACGACGTAACATTGTGTTCGCTTTCCGCCGCTGGTACTCAAATCACTACCGTTTTACTTGCGACCGCGCAAGTTGTCATTGTAGATGCCTTTGGCAAGCCGCACACCGTTCGAGCGCTACTAGATGGCGCTTCCCAGAGTAATTTTATTACTCGGGATTGTTGTCAACGCCTTGGTTTTGGTTTTAATAATTGGTCATCCCGCTCAGAAGTGAAAGGTTTTGGAGGTTTAAAGGCAACCATTCACGGTTCCATTAAAATAATATTTAGTTCACGTTTTAATCGTAATATTTCGTTTGAAATGGATTCGCTAGTCGCAGATAAGATTACGGAACGGTTGCCCACGGTACCGGTTGACACGTCCATGCTGACGGAGTTTGAGAACTTGCAGTTGGCCGACGGAAATTACGCTTTCCCTGGAGATATCGATCTATTGATCGGTGCTTCGATTCTCCCGCATCTCCAGTTATCACGTAAAATTCAAGGTCTTCCGATGTACCCCGCTCCGCACGCACTGGAAACAGTTCTCGGGTTTGTTATAGTTGGTTCCGCACCCGCTTGTTCAGTTAGTTACTCGACTGTGTCGCACTGTTGCACCGTCGAGCCGCCGCTTGAGTCTACCATCCGCAAGTTCTGGGAGATTGAAGAGGTCAATGTCCCGCCTATTCTCAGCCCTGAGGATCAGGTCACTGAGGAGATTTATACCCGCACGACTACTCGTGATAAAGATGGTCGTTATGTTGTCGCGCTCCCTTTCAAGGGTGATATTTTTTCGCTCGGTGGCTCCCGTGCCTCCGCAGAGGAAAATATATTCCATGTCGCTGGAACAGAAAACCCAGCTGATTGTCTCTCACGTGGTTTGCTTCCTGCGCAAATTTTAAATCGTCCGCTTTGGTTTTGTGGTCCTCCCTGGCTTCATGCCGCTCCTAACGAGTGGCCAAGTGCTCCGTTTGGCCCCGCTACTGTTTCAGAGCCACCCGAGGAGAAGAAACATACGCTTGTAGTATCAGTTCCGCGTGAAGAGTCAGTTGTTTTGTTGTTGTCTAATCGAGTCTCGTCTTGGTCGAGACTATTACGCTGTGTAGTTTATGTCCTAGGATTTTTGAGATTATTACCGTCGCGTGGTTCTATAATCGCAGCTGATTTGGATAGAGCTGAATCAGTTGTACTTCGAGAGTTGCAGAGATTTTATTTTTCAATGGAATTTCGTAGTTTAGAATCACATAAACCTTGTAGTCGCGCACTTCAACATTTGAAACCATTTTTGCAAGACGGACTCATTCGTGTCGGTGGCCGTCTGCGAAATGCTGAGTTAGAGTTTGAACAAATGCATCCAGTAGTTCTACCACGCAGGGATCACGTTTTGGATTTGTTGGTGGACTATCACCATAAGGTGAATTGTCACGCTGGTCCCGATTTATTAATGTCCATTCTTCGACAGAAGTACTGGATACTTTCCGCTCGCAATTTGATACGCGCTAGAGTGCACAGATGTGTGCCCTGCTTTAAGCTCCGCCCGCGTTTCAACGCGCCGGAAATGGCCGACCATCGTTCTTGTCGTGTTGTACAGACGGTGAAACCTTTCATACATACTGGGACGGACTATGCTGGACCGTTTAAAGTCACTATTGCCCGTGGTCGTGGTATACGTTCCACAAAGGCATACATTTGCCTATTCGTTTGTATGACAACTCGTGCGGTTCACATAGAGTTAACCAGTGATTTGAGTACGCAGGGTTTTATGTCTGCATTTAAACGATTTTTATCTCGCCGTGGTCCCGTTAAGCGCTTATACTCTGACAACGGCACAAATTATGTTGGAGCGCGACGCAATATTTCGGAATTACATACATTCTTACGCTCCAAGTACTACCAAAGTGAATTCGCCCATGTCTTAGCTGAGAATCGCATTGATTGGTGTTTTAATACGCCAGCGGCTAGTCATTTTGGTGGCAATTGGGAGGCGAATATTAAAAGCCTTAAGTCGCACCTGTTTCGGGTCATAGGCGAACAGATTCTCTCGTACGAGGAGTTGAGCACTGTACTCGCTCAGGTAGAGGCGTTGATGAATACGCGTCCGTTGTGTCGGACTTTGTCTAGTGATCCATCGGAGCCACTAGCGTTGACGCCGGCTCACTTCTTGACGACGACTCCTCTTAAATATTTGCCCGCTTTAGATGTCGAGACTGACAAACTGCAGCTCCACCCGCGTCACGCTCTGCTAGATAGCTTAGTTCAGTCCTTTTGGAAGCGATGGAGGACAGATTATCTGCATACGCTGCAGTCGCGTCAAAAGTGGAACACTCCTTCAGATCCAGTCACAGTCGGTACTGTGGTGATACTGAAGACTGAGAGTGCGCCTCCTCTGCACTGGCCTCTTGGTGTAGTGGAAGAAGTTTTTCCGGGTTCGAACGGAATAACGCGAGTCGTAAAGGTTAAAACCGCAACTGGATCGTACCTGCGTCCGGTTATTCGCCTCTGCCCTCTGCCTAATCAGTAGTAGTGGCATAGTTAGTTATAAGTTGTTTCGCTACCTAGTATTGATAGTTTAGATTAGTAATAGGGTTTAGTTTCGCTTTGTTTTTTTTCTTTTCTTTGAAGGTAACCCTTCAAACCCGGGGGGAATGGTTGCGCCAATTTGCTATGATCCGCGACTTTGTTTTTTGTAATTTGTTTTTTTGGCCTAGCAATCCTATACCATCCGTTTTCCCTCCACCCGCACGACCGCGAGAAATGATTTGACATTGACGTTTGTGCATCGAGTGAATGTGACCGCACCGCTAACACGCCCGCTCGAAATTACAAGAAAATTGACTATTTTCGTGATCCAATCATTCAGAGACTCCACAATAGTGCTGTGCTAGTGCAATACAGGACCTGGCAGTGATTTAAATGTGCGAAGACGAGGATCGGCCGGTGCCCCGTGCAATCTTCGAAGTGCCACGTGCAACCAACGAAGTCTAGAGGTCAGTGCTCCTTCCCAATACATTTATTCCATGCCAGGCGCAGTATCTGCATATTGTTAACAAACCTAAGATCGCTTTTCAAACCTACAGTCCATTAAAACATCAAGCAAATTCGCGCAACCAATAGCTTTCAAGCTATTCTTCGAAAGAGAACAGTATCCTTGTTGCGAAGGATTCGGGGGAGCACCAACAGCATTTTGAGGATGATTGCTGATAAGTCGGATTGCCCCTTCCTGGGGCACTGGACTCGTATGCACAGCTGCAGGCCTGGTGTAGCAGGAAGCGGGCACTGTTACAGGTATAGGTACATGAACTGATTATGAATTGATTTTGTTATTTTTACTTATTTTGATTTTATTTTATTCTTTTATTTATAAATGAGCAATGTTACTAAGATAGTTTCTAAGTGCTACTAATTATGTATGTAATAATAAACAAATCCACGAACAAAAGAAAATCGAATACAACGCTATCTCTAAATAAAATTCAATTTTTAAAATGAATTAATGCTGTTTTGGGTTATGCCCGTAAATAAATGGCATTACCTTTATAAGGCGGTACGAAGTTTGCCGGGTCAGCTAGTAATTATATAAAAATCCTTACATCACAACCTATTTATATCTACATATACACCGTAAAATTGTGGTCCAACATTTTCGATTGATTGATTTCGACATGACACACTATCGATTTGTAAACATAAAATTAAAAAATAAAGAACTTTTTTCAAAAATTCCAATTATATACGCATGTAAGAAATTAATTTCTTTAAGTAAACGAGTCAATGACCTTGTGGTAATTGTCGGTCGTTGCGTACTAACTACCTACAGTTCATTGGCCTCGCTCAGCTGAAGTTTACTTAAAGAAATTAATTTCGTACATGCGTGAATGCATTCGAGTTTAAAAAAGTACTTCATTTTTTAATTATCTCTTTACAAATCGATAGTATATGAAATACTATATCGAATCGACGCTTCGCGATGACGACCAAAATTTAACGGTGTATAAAAATCCTTACGTCACAACCTATTTATATCTACATATCTATGTAAATCAAAAGTGTAACTCTCGCTTAACCAGTGATACAGGTTACAAGTCAAGAACTGGTGTTTGTGCAGGTTTTAGCAACCATATCGTCAACATTATCTGCCTGGAAGCGAAACTTCCTTGAAGCAAGTTTTTATGTAACTGCTGAAGTAGTAACATTTTATCATTGATGTAAATAACCGTGTAATTTCTGTGGTTTTAAATACACAGAGCTACTTAATGATGACTAACTAAGTGTTAGCTTATAATCGCAGCTATAGCTCCGTGGACACGTAATTTTAGGGTTCCGTATCTCAAAAAGGGAACCCTTATAGGATCACTTTCCTGTCCCTCTGTCTGTTTGTCAGTCTGTCAAAACCCTTTATCTCGAGAACGCGTGGAGGTATCGAGTTGAAATGAAACTTCTAAGTTCGCGGACAAAAAAGATATGGCCATTTATATCGCAAAAAACGATTTCGACACTCTCAAGGGTATCAAAATTCATAGGGTCCTTCCCGTTGACCTACAATCCTGAAATTTGGTATGAAGCAAGGTCACTTAGCACAATAATAAATAATTAGTATGTAGGTAAGCCTGCTATAAAATAAAATAAACAAAAATCTGAAAACTGTGTAGTTACGTCACAAAGAAAAATCGAATTGCTATTCGGAAAAATCTTCTAAACTCGATTCGTAAATTTAACTGTTTTCTATAAAAATATGTACGGAACCCTCAGTGTGTAGTCCGACTCGCACTTGCCCAATTTTTTTTGTGAGTAAGGAAATCATTATTGACTTCTCCTGTGCTAGTGTTGACCGAGAGGAAATGTCAGACTTTTGCTGATTATAGCCACACCTGAGTTCTACAGGTGCTCTTTGCGGTACAGGATCACAGTTTCTCGTACAGAAATTCCCCGTGGACTTAGCGGGCTTCGGCCCTATCGGCCTCTACGGTTTTTCTGTCATTTCTTTGAAGCGCACTTTGAACCTTACGTGCTATTAACTGGGTCCTTACTAGATGGCCGAACGGTGGGCTACCCAATACTCACCGTCCGAAAGATCGCTCCAAAGATATACCTTTAGTTCGTTCGTTTTAAAAACCTATACTGCAACATTTTGCAGCCTAGGGTTTTGCAAATAGCAATTTTCATTTTTTTGCCCAGGAGACAATATAAGCAGGCTTCTGGATTACGTTATATGAAAAGTACAAAATTATAACTTTATCTTATCACCATCATCATAATTAGCCTTTTTAACGTTTCCACTGCTGGGACTCAGGCCTCCTCTCTAAGAGAGGGAATGGGCCGTAATCCACCACGCGGGCCCAGTGTGGATTGGTGGATGTCATATATCGTCGAATTTTTGGTTCTAGGACATGCCGGTTTCCTCACGATGTTTTCCTTCACATTTTGAGAGCAGTAGTGATAAATTAAATTACACAAAGTAATGCGCCTGGCTGGGTTTGAGTCCGCGACCTACAATTCGTAAGTCGGGGCCGTTACCACTCGGCCAACACTGCTCCTTTTAACTTTATCTACCTTGATCAATTCAAGTAATGTAATCTGTCGTGGCCAGGTCATAGAATTGAACACTTCATAAAATGGCCAACTAAAACTGTTAGTTTATATTTGATGATATGTCAATCCTCGTTTGGCCATATCATTGATTTAGGATTTCTATGACAATAAAAGGTCTAAAGAAAGTATGTCAAACGAGTATTGACATATCAACAAACTTTAATATTTATAACGATTCAATTCTAGTTGGCGATTTCATGAAGTGATCAATTTCTAAGATCTGGTCACGATATATCAACTGTATTTTTCTTTTTGACTTGGGAATTCATCTCATGACTTTTTCCGCTCAAGGGTAGAGACTTTTACTGACTAAAACTACACCTATGTTCCTTAAATTGCCTTTTGCGTTTCAGGACCATGAATATATCCTTTTCAGTACCAGAATGCACCTATTGCTGGGGCTTAGCACTCTTCTTTAGGAGAGGGAGAACTGATCGCATTCCAACACGCGGGCTCAGTGTAGAATACTAATAAATAAAATAATAAAAGTCATTTATTTCTCTTATAATATATAAAGGTACATTGTAACACAAGTTTTATTTGTAAAATTTTGCCTTTGCCAACCCGAGGTATATTTTCATACAACCGCTCTTACGTGATTATGATGTAATTACGCATTTTTCTTCAGATATTTTGGATGCACAGATATCTTGTGGTTATTATGTAGGCTTCTAGAGAAAAAAAACATAAAATTGTGTAAAACTAATGCAGTAAAGACCTCTGAAAATCTGTTATTTTATGTGAAATTTGTCCCTCCATAATGTACTCATATATTAAAAATATAAAAAAGTGCTTCAATAGAAGCCTTGCACATTTAATCGACGCGGTGACTTTCTGAATGATGAAAATTTTCCTCAAAAACTTTTAAGGATCTAAAAAAAAACACTTATTTCCTGGAACAAGTTTTGTGAAATATTAAAGTAAATCACAGAATTACCGAATGCCATCAGAGTTTTCAGGCTTTATCTCTCTTTTTTCGCGTTGCCTTTTCATTAAGCATCGCGGTAGATTGCGTTAGATTAAGCAACAAGCTTTTAAACCATGCTTGTCGTTGATGACAGGCGAGTCGGGGAGGCCCACCTTAAGACTAAAACCTTAGTGAAAGCTGGAGTCTGAACTAGGTTCAAGACCTGTAAGGCAGATCTCCATCCCTTTTAAGGCACATAACAGCATGTGCAGGAGTCATTTTTATAATGACATGCTAAGTGTATACTGATATGTTTGCGAATTTTTGGTTCTTGGATATGCCGGTTTCTTCATGATGTGTTCTTTCACTGTTTGGAGACCGAGAGAGAGTTTTTTTTTTATTTGTTACAAACTAGTGCTTGACTACAATCCCACCTGATGGGAAGCAGTGATGCAATCGTTGGTAGTGTGGAGCACTAGTTTATTAGGAGCCTATTCACTCTAGCCTTGAAGACACCCTAATTATAATCGGACGGGAAGACCGCAGCAGGCAAATTGTTCCAGTCCTTCGATGTACACGGTATGAACGACGAGGTGAAACGCCTAGTTCGGACCGTAGATGTCTCAACAACGTAAGGGTTGATACTCGCCGTACGTCGGGTTGTCCGATGGTGGAATTGAGATAGTGGAATCAAGTCATGTAATTCCCGTGCACACTCCAAAATGCAACCTATAAAATACCGAAAGGCTGGCTACCTTACGCCTATATATAGATAGAGATGATGAAATAAATTACAAAAAATAAAGCGCCAGCCTAGGTTTGATTTGAACTCACGACCGTAACTCGTAAGTACTCATGCCAGTTACCACTGGATCACCACTGCTCATAAATAACAAGTAACATGTTTATCGCTGCCTAAATATTCCAACGATTTCCGGAATTTATAAAAGTTTCCGACACAAACTTATTTGTTTACCTGAAACTTTCCCTAACATAAGGCTGAATCCATAATACCAGCCTCCTTAGCCAAGTTACGACCGTTTCGTTTCGATTCTCATGCGTCGAACGCCTCGAGTTGATCACGCCTCTAATTCCTTTGTTCTGACGTCATCTCAACGGTCAGTCACGTGATCAGAACAAAAGAATCGGAGGCGTGGGCGACTCGAGGAGTTTGACGCAAGAGAATCGAAATGAAACGGTCGTAACTTGGCAGGTGTTCAAGATAGTGCTTGGCCCGTGTGTTTTTATTTTGATGCGGGAAATCATTCAATGACGTTTCTCGCTCTAGCTCTTTCCTTTTCTCTTTTTCTAGCTCTTTTCTCCTTAAATTGCCGTGTGCGTTCTAGGACCACACGTTTCCTTCTCAGAAAATCTTTGCGGCCCTGGTGAGTATCGGCCCTGCTGGGTTCTTAAAGTTTGCTGACACTTCTTTAAGGCGCGCATGAAACACTACGCGCTTTTAACGATTTGGGCTCGCTTATGCTCTACAATGACATTCAAAGAGTAAAAAAAAAAAATTGGGGATTCTGCAAGCGGTTTTGCCAGCGTGAAAGTCGAAAAATATGTGTATTCTTGATATTAAAAGTATCCTATAACCATTTTCAAAGGCTAAATTAATCTTTTTGCCTATAATTATAATTAGTTCAGTGGTTTCATACTCACCAAGCTCGCACACAACGCTTAAACCTCCTACCTTTGTGACTCCACCTTAAGGGTTAAAAGTTTATCCTTTTGACGAATTCCAATAGTTTATTCTTTCACAGTTTCTGTTTAACCCACGAAGTGTGTTCAGGTAATAGATACGATCTTCAAGGTTTTCTAAGCGATGAAAAAGGGTTTTCTTAAAGTAGTTTTTGTGTTTTTAGGGTTCCTCACTTCAAGAATGAAATCTGAACCCTTATAGATTACGTTGTTGTCCATCTCTCTGTCTATCTGTCAATATAGACATGTTTTATCTTGGGAACACGTAAAGGGAAATCGAAATTATATACCTAATTTTACAGTCCCTTTAACTGTGAAAAAATCAAACTTCTGAGTAAACAAAATAAAAAGATACAGCTGTTGATGTCGCAAAAACGTATATTTTAACTCTTTCAAAAGAACTATTTAAAGGGTACTTCCCGTAGACCTAGAATCCTAAAAATTAGCAGGAAGCAAGGTCTCATAACATTAGTCTAGGGCATTGTAGTCAAGTCACAAAAAAAATCGGAATTCAATTGCCGACTGTTTTCATGGGTAGCTTGTAGGGAACCCTCAGTGTTCAAGTCCGACTCGCATTTTTGGGAAGAGCATCGCCGTGTCCTCGTGGGGGCCATCGGCGGTGATCTCTCGCGCCGGGGCTTGGTTCAAGCCATGCTCCGGAGCGAGGAGGAGTGGCAGGCGGTCGCCTCCTTTTGCGAAGCAGTAATGCTAGCAAAGGAGGAGGCCGATCCCATTAGGCAAAGGCGCACACGCCGCCGCCGCCGCCGGGATTCCGATCCCGATTTCCGGCCACCGTAGGCGCGGGCTCGCGGACGGTGGGCAATGGGTAGCTCGCTGTCCGTCCGTCCGGTAACAGACCAGTCCGAGCTCAAGTCGTTTACGGCGCGCACTGTTCCCGCGCGCCTCAAGGAGTTGTCAGCAAACTGTAGGGGTCCAGCAGGGCCGAAGCCTACTGGGGCCAAAGGTTATGTGAGAATGTCACCACGGGCCCTGGGACAAAGGCAATGAATGGAAGCGTAGATTTTTAGTCACTAAGAGTCTGACACTATTTCCCGCCCCACTCAAGGGCGGAATTTGTCATTGGATGATTTTACCTACCATAAAAAAAAGTCCGACTCGCATTTGCCCGGTTTTTTGGGTCAAAGGGCATTTGCAATAGATGGCCTGTAGGATGTATATTCTCACTAAGTAGAAAACTTATTAACTTAAATTGTTGAACTACTCATATTATATCTTGCACTAATTGGACAATAATTCGTTTAAATGCCTTCCCACTCGCTTATCGTTTCGAAATAGTTTAAAAACTTGTTGCTTCTTCTAAAGTTATCCAACGCGATGTTTAGGCAACGCGAAAAAAGAGAGATAACGCCTGAAAACTCTGTTGGCATTCGGTTATTCCGTGATTTACTTGAATATTTTACAAAACTTGTTCCAGGAAATACGTGCCTTTTTAAAACTTAAAAGTTTTTGAGAAAAATTGTCATCATTTAGAAATCAGATTAATTGCGCAAGGCTTTTATAGTGGTACTTTTTTATATTTTTGGTATATGAGTACATTATGGAGGGCCAAAGTTTACGTTGAATAGCATATTTTCAGAGGAGTTTACTGGATTAGTTTTACAAAAATGATATTTATGTTTTGATTTCTATAAAAGCCTAGATAATATTCACAAAATGACTGTGTATTCAAAATATCTGAAGAAAGATGTGTAATAAAATCATAATCACGTAAGAGCTGGTTAATGAAAATGTACCTCGGGTTGGTCGCCCTTAAGTTTTTTAAACTAATATGAACAAGTTTGTTAATCCTTCAGAGTTAATGCGTGAGTCCAGTTAAAAAAATTAGACCTTTTGATTTCATTTTTTTTCAAAAACCTCCCGCTCCACCCAGAGCGGGAGAAGTCCACTCTTAAAAAAAGGGTCAGTGACTAAACGATACAGGAGGTATTTGACTACTCGTTCTTTAGTGTGCATTTTCGTCTGGATCCCATATTATTACTTCGATTGTATAATAATGTCATTTTTATCCCAAAAGAAAAGTATTATCCCATTTTCTCAGTAATAATTTACTTCATCCCAATGTGTATTTATAATATGTTTCAAGAAAGCTTTTTAAGTAGGTAACTGAAGACTTTCGGCTATAAGGATTTTCGTGGTCGTCATAAACCACACCATTATGCTTAATTGTCTATAAAAATAGTATTTATTAAGGCGATTTGTTCCGCTTTGTTGTGACAACCACGAAATATGTTTATTGTTGGAAGAAAACAGTTTTCTAAAAGAAGTACCTATTATAGAGGTTTTTTTTTTCGATGGGAAAATCATCCAATGACATCTCCGCACTCTTGTGCGGGGCGGGAGATAGTGTCAGACTTTTACTGACTAAAAACCGACTCCTGTTCCTTGTTTGTCATACTGGGGCCGAACCTTCCTGGCAGAAATCGATCCTTCGACCCTGCTGGGCCCCTACGGTTTGCTGACAGCTCCTTGAGGCACGCGTGGAACATTACGCGCCGTCGACGACTTGGGCTCGGTCTGGGCTGTTCGTGATGAGCCTGTGATTATAGAGGGTTGTGATCTTAGTCATCAAGAAGTTTATGAATTCGATTCATCATCATCATTTCAAAGACGTCATCAGTTGAAAGACATCTACTACTGGGCATATGGCTTGCCCAACTATCCCATCTGTTCTGTGAGCCATCTGCCCTACCTACTGCAACTGAAGTTTGGTGACTATGTCGGTAACCTTGTTTCTCCAGCGGATATCTTCATTCCTGATTCGATCACGCAAGGAAATTCCGAGCATAGCTCTCTGTGTTGCCTCTTTGTGACTCTAAGCCTACTGCCGAGCCTCTTTGCAAGTGACTATGTTTCAGAGCCAAAGCTCGAAGATCATTGGTAACATGCACTGGTCGTAAGTTTTATCTTGAGACATTGACAATGCCATTTACGAGCATGGCAGTTGAGAGTTTGTTATGCTCACTCAAATGTCTCGCTGATGGTGGCACGTGTAATTGGGTCATTCAGTTCCCTTCATTATGGTTGAGCTGAGTGGGGCTGGTGCACGCGTCATGCTTGTGAACGGGCGCCGTCAGTTGAGACTAGTCATCTCTTAGCTGCCAATGGCTTATTTCAATTTCTGTTTAAATTTTTGCTATTAGTATTTTCTTTCATTATTTATCTACATTGTGCTCACGAAGCGACATGAAATATGTAACCAAGAATTATCTAACTAATAATATGATTTAAAAGAGTGTCCATGGAGTGCGTAGTACATATATATCGATGCCATGGAGTTTCCTGCTCGTTCTTCTGCATAGAGATCTACGCTTTGGAACGTGCTATTTAGCTTCACTTTTTTTTTTGGACTGACCGTCATTTTGACATTTCAAAAGTGCCTGTAATTGGTGTATTTGAAATAAACGCTTCTGATTTCTGATTTCTGACATGGTATTACGAACAAAAAGAAACTGTGCAGGCGTTTCGAACGTTGCCTAGCCAGGTCGGGTTGAACGAGTGACTTCTTTCTCGAAGTTAAATTTACCTAACTGGTCCTGGACTCGATTGCTGGTTTTTTTTTAAATACCATCACCCAGCATAGGTTTCTGTTATTCCGTAATGGCCAGAGCATTACTATAACAACAGTTCAAAGAAGTTTTCAATATTTTCTAATGTCTAAGATGTAATTCAGCCGAATGACGTCCATTGTTGGATTAAGGCCTCCCCTAAGTGTTGTCACAAAGACTGGGCCTGTGCGTCTAGCATCTATCGGTTTCCCGCGGCTCTCAAGGTTATTAGTCCGCTATGTGGGAGGCCATAGAACGTTACGTCTTCAGGTACGTGATTGTCACTCCACACAGAGAGAAAGCGACTTTATGTTAAAAGAAGAACGAAATTGAATCAAAAGTTACCGCCTTTTTATCCAAGTGTGACGAAAATGTGTGACTATTGGGTAACAATGGTCACGTCTAGCTATGAAGCCAGGTTCACAACAATATTAGTAATACATTCAACGTTTACACATTTCCATCGGAATTCTCGATAAAATCTTCCAATCTATTTTCATCTAGCTCGTCGAACGAGACGCTTTCGGCTTTCAATCGTGTCACGTATCGGAGATCAGACCTCAAATCTTGGTTGATCCCGGCCTACCTTACGCGTCGATGCGTGTTTGACATGGAATTCGTGCCACGGGTTCTGATGTAGTACCCTGTTTTTTATAAATTACACCTAAGGGTCAGCTCACACAACAACGGGATGTGATGCAAGGCGGCTTGAAGAGATCAATAGTTACGCACTGCGTAGCATAGCTCCGCTGAGTGAATGCACTTACAATGAAAGTGAAACATTTGTCATGGTATGGACCATCAGTAACAGGAGAGAAAAAAAGTTAAAGAATTTATTTAGTAACACGAGACAAAAAATAAAAAAGAAACAAAAAATATTATTGTGATGGCTGCACCAAAATAGGTCCAGTTTAGCATGAATGCCAGATAACTAGTGCCTGACACTGGTTTTCAACTGAACGCATGTGGCTTAAAAGCTATAGTAAAAAAGATGAAAAGCTTGCAGTGTAGCGAGGAAATTTTTTTTTTTTCTTAACTTTGAAGTTATATACATTTTTTTATTTACTTATCGTTATCTTGATTTTAATTGGTTTGCATTTAATATTTTTTCATGGCATTTTAACTTCGGAACTAATTTCATACAAAATAAAAATTGTAATCTACATTATTATAATGTTGTCAATGACATTTCGACATTTTTGTAAGCTTCTGAGACCTCGTAAAAATCTTGCAGTGACCGAGATATAATATATAAAAAAAAAACATACAGCCGAACATAGAACCTCCTCCATTTCGAAGTCGGTTAAATACACGTATGTAAATAAGTTATGGCTATAAAATTTTACGGGTACTTATTACAGGTAAAATTTCGACGTTCAAAACAACGAAAATTTAAATATGTATCGCTTAACATGGAAAATTGTTATAACGAAGCTTAAAATGACATTGAATCCAAGTGATAAAAATATCCCATGATTAAAAATATCGAAGTTCAAAATGTTAACATTTAATAGACATAAGCTCAAAATACCTTCTCGTTAAAATATTGAAAAAAAAAATTGATTGTGATTTGAACGCGCGCGGCACCACTCGCTTTGCTCGCTCAGCTCGCGCGCGTTTGGTCACAGTTCTAACCTAACCTATTTCACCCAGTTCTAAATGACTTACATCACTCGTAAAAGTGTTTTCAGTATTGTCTAATTGTCTAGTCGCAGGCAGATTGCATGATTCACCACTTTGAAAATAAAATTTTGGTTGTTTTGAACGTCGATTTTTTATCTGTAGGTATTTTAATATTTGACATTCTAAATATGTAACCAATTTTACAGCCCGTAGGCCGTAGTTTTTTTTTTTATTTTCTTGTTAAAGTTACCTCTTTCGTATTTATGAGGTTTTCATTCCAACCTTATGTATTCGGTTTGCTCTAACGTATCGTTATTTTTTAGTGTCGAGTATGTCAGACCTTAGGGAACCGGCTTCTGAATATTTGGAGTTCTTATGTTTAATAAAAGTAGTTTTATTTAAAGCTGTCTTATATTTTCAGGAATTGGAGATTGAGAGAAAAAACGAAACCCTTATGGGATCATTTTGTTGTCTGTACGGACAGACAGACGTCAAGACACTTTATGGTGAGAACGCGTATCGAGACGAAATTAAAATAATGTAATTAGCAGGGCTATTGGCTAACTTTTTCAAAACAGTTGACAACTGGCATTTGATGTACACTAAACTTCGATGTCAACTAACAATTTCATAACTTTGGTATTACGTATGACATCAAGTGGCTAACAAACTGCAGTGGATAAGTGGTGGCTAACAAAAATTAACGGTGCTTATTGTCCCGGCTCTAGTTTTTATCGACTATTATACAGCTAAGTTAAATATCGCATCTTCAGCTTAAAGCTCACAATCACAATTTTAAAAGTATAGATACTCGTTCAATAACATCTGTCAAAACGTGTTACGGTGGATATCAAAGGCACCGATAGAGACGTCATATCAGTTGGTCACTAAAGATAGGCAATACGAAATTATCTGTTTGACAGTTATACGATGTACATTCTAGCAAGTGATCTTCACTTGAGCTGTCAACAGAGTTACGCAATAGCCCCGCAGGTCTGCGATCCCTTGAAGCTGTGAAAAAGTCACACGTCTAAGTTAAAAGAAAACAACTTTGGCGGTTTATTTCGCAAAAAACGTATATTTCGACACTCTCAAGGAAATCAAAATTGAAAGGCATAAAGCAAAGTCTTATAGTAAAGGTATAGAAACAAATCTGAAAACATCAAATTAATTGTTACGTCTCAAAATATACTTTGTTTCGATTCGGAAAAAAATTCGAGACTCCATTTTGAAATTGAACTGTTTATGGAAACCTCAGTGCGCGGGTTCCACTCGTACTTGCCCAGTGTTTTATGTCTATCTATCATAAATGAATTCTTTATATTTTCTCTTTGGGCTAGTAAACATTTAAAGTTACATTTCATTAAAATTATAGCTGAAATAATATACATTTTTAGGGTAATCGTCGTATTTTTAATTGCAGTGTTTTTTTTGTCTTGAAGATCAACACTAAGCTACTATAAGCCAGTATTCGACCGGTACGTAGGTTGTCTACTTCAAAAGTTTACAAAACTTTAACAATAAGAATGCAATACCATTATACCATCTGTTGATCGCTGAAACTTATACAGCAAATAACAATTTCACACTTTCGCCAACAAAATTTCGTTTTACTCAAACTGTTTACATAGATATAAAAAAAAAAATAGAAGCGACACTCGTGAATGTTCTTTTGAACCTACATTGGTACAGTCAGGGCTCAAAAGTGCAGTTGAACTCTACCGATACTAAAGTATGTAAATTTTATTTTTAAAAGAGGGTCAATGGATTATGTACAATTTAGTTTGTAGCATAGAATCTAAAATATTGAATAAACTAGTTGCAGAACACTGGAATTCTACTACAAAGAAATTTTAGACAGTTTAGCATTGTTAGAGTGCAACTGCACTTTTGACCCCTGACCGTACGTCGTTGTTATCACATTTTATAGCCAAGATGACTCTTGCCCATGAAATGCAAAGGGCAAGTGTTTTGAGGTGGGAAATCTTTTGACTTCTTTCGCTTTAGGGTGGAGTGGGCGTGTCAGACTTTTACTTTCTAAAACCACGCCTGCATTTTTTAGTTGCCCTTTGCCCTCTAGGACCACGGTTTCCCTTTTAGAAATTCGCCGTGGCGAGCCCCTACCGGGTATCGGCACAGTTGGGTCTCTACGATTTGCTGTCATCTTTTTGAAGCGCGTGTAGAATATGTCGTCGACGACTCAAGCTTGGTCGTTACCCGACGGATGGACGTTGAGCTACCCATCGCTCGTCGTCTGCGTGAGAAATTTGGGTACCCAATCACATTATAGTCTGTAACAGTCAAACAATATCTCTCGCTTCACCACGCCAAAAAAGGATATACGTGCGTTAACTGTCCCTTCCATACATTTTTATTCTATGCTGTTTACTGAATTAGGTGCAGTTTGTCAGCAAACTAACCGTCAGCTCTTTATATTTGCACTTCGTTCAATCAAGCACTAAATTAACAGGATCAGGTTTTATTTTGTCTGTGATATACTTTGTTTTAATTGGAGAGTGAGAGTCAGAAGGGACCAATGGCTAAGTTAAATTCACACGGGTTTTTTTGTGTTAGGTAATATTATATCCTAACCCAAAAAAAGTCAGTATGTGATGAGAACGATCATTTGTTGTGTTGTATAATATGTATATATTTTGAAATATATTAGTATGTTTATCAGTTATATAGTTCTCATATTACAAGCTCTGCTTAGTTTGAGACTAGACTAGAAATGTCAAAAACTCCTTAATAAAATATGGCGTCTTACCGGAGGTGTGCTTAAAACACTGGCGGCATTGCTACGTGTTATCGCAAATTCTTAATCTCTGACCGAGGTAAAAGCCAGTTCTTGGGTCACCCACAATGTCAAACTAGGCGTTTGGATAAATCTTTAAATAGCATTTGAGCACTCGTACGGAAAGGGTTGAAACTCTTAGGCCGGATAAATGCGCGGCCGCGGGGCTTGGCAGGTCTTAGGCCGGGAATCAAAAAGGCATTAGTTTCGAATATCAAGTTATTAACTAGTGTAAAAATATAAGGGAAATGGAAAGTAACATGATGGATTGCGATCGCATCGAATCAGGAAAACACGAAATATATTCTAAACACGTGTATCAATTTAGCAGACTCAGGGACTATGTTCACCCCTGAGCCTACATATCGCAATAATATTGTTTTCTTTCGACTGAAATGATGATGTTGATTAAACAATCATCATCATCATTTCAGTCGAAAGACGTCCACTATTAGACATAGGCCTCCCCCAAGTGTCGCTAAAATGAACGGTCTTGTGCGTCTCGCATCCATCAGATTTCCACAACCCTTATCAGGTCATCAGTCCATCTTGTCTATTCTTGTCATATTTCAACGCTATGTCTTCCGGTGCGTAGTTGCATTCCAGAATCTTTCCTCATTGCCACTTAAGTTTGGTCCTTCTTCTTTGTTGCTTAAGTACGATGACATATTAGAGGAATTATTCTCGTATTTTTAAGAAAACTGTTTGTGAAAAACACTTATTTATTTAACAACTTATGTACACACGTATAATAAAAGACAAGAAGAAGGAAACAGAAAAATAGGTACAAAGGTTATGCTTATTTCTATAGAAATCTCTTCCAGCGTACAACAACTTCAATATTATTTAATTCGCCTATATTTTGCTAAGATTCGATACAGGCATATGATATTATGACTAGAATTATTAAATTTTTTTAGATACGAAATCTAGTTTTCTGGTAAAAAAATCTAATACTTTTCGCTACATCTAAAGTGGAAGAAATTATTTAAAGATTCCCTGAGAATAAAAAAAACTTTTATTCTTATGAATATGACCACTACCACTTTTCCTAAGGCAGAACTGACGTATTAATACAATAACATAATAAGTATCAGGTTTTGAATTCCCAGGCCAATATTTATTACAAGTCAATATCTGCGTCATCATCGCATTAAAATACTTACAACATTTATATGAAAGCTGTTCTAAAAACCGTATTCATCTCTTTCGCTTTGTCTTAACGACCATTTTTCTCAGATTTACTACGATCCGTGTAACGTAGGAGTAATCCCCGAATCGTATTTACGCTGTAATTTACGGGGTTTTACTGTTTTTACAGCCCCGTTGCCTAGCAACGACATTTCATTAGGGACACCCACACTTCCACAATACCGTGTGATATAAAGCCTTGGTTATACATACGTGTACTCCAAAGTAAAGGAACCTGTGACAAGTAATAGCTCGGGTTGATTTTTAAAGTGAAACTCGCCGTGGATGGATGACCATTTGCTATAGGTATACCTAAACTCCTCTGTTCCTCGTAAAGGAGCAATTTATGGTTTTTTGTTAATATTGGACTTGTTTGACGTAAATGAGCATGGCAGTTGAGAGTTTGTCATGCTCACTCAAATGTCTCACTGATGGTGGCGCGTGTGTTGGATCATTCGGTTCCCTTCAAAATGGTTGAGCTGAGTGGTGCTGATATACGCGTCATGTCCGTGAACGGGAGCTGTCAGTTGAGACTGGTCATCTCTTAGCTGCCAGTGGTTTATTTTAATATCTATACTTAGAATGTCTTTTTTTTCTCTTTATTTTATTAACATTGTTCTCACATAATAGCAGCGATAAGAAACATGTAACCGAGATATTTGTTAAACATAAAATGATTGAAAAGACTTTTGTCATGTCATTTTGTCCATGTAGTTTCCTACACATTCTTCTCCATAGAGATCTACGCTTTGTTTAAAATCTCTTAATTGCACATTAGCATCATTTTTTTCTGACAGACTGACTCCTTGACCTTTCAAAAGTGCCTGTAAATGGTTTATTTGAAATAAATGCTTTTGAATCTTTTGAGTACGTTGAGCAGTTGATCTCGCCAGTCTCTGTCATTAGTAGATTTTTTAAAGTCGTCACGAAAGTCAGAAGCTCTTTTCTGACACTAATCTTGCTGTTTTATCCAGTCATTGGGTTGTGAAGATCAAATAGGCATTCATTATCATCATCATTTTAGCCGAAAGACGTCCAATGTTTGACTTAGGCGTCCTCAAGTGTAGCCACAACGAACGGTCTTTTTCTATGGTAGGTAAAATCATCCAATGACAAATCCCGCCCTTGGGCGGAGCGGGAAATAGTGTCAGACTCTTACTGACTAAAAATCTACCCTGTTCCTTCCCTGCCTTGAATCCAGGGCCCTGGTATGCATTTTCATACCTCCCCAGAGCCCCAGAACGAACGGTCTTGTGCGTCTCGCATCCATTGTATTCTTACGAATCTCACTAGGTCATCGGTCTACTTTGTCGGAGGCCTTCCAACGCTGCGTCTTGCAGTGCACGGTCACTACTCCAGAACCTTTTGGCCCCATCGACCATCCGTTTTGTGAAATGTAATCAGAAATGTTCCCTGCCCACTGCCACTTAAGTTTGGCGATTCTTTGGGCTATGATGGCAATGATGAATAAATAAAATAATATAATAATTATGTAGCGTGTTTGACATATTTTTTCTGGTGACTATTATATTAAACTTGACTAATGACCGGTAATTAATGAGCCCTAAATTTCAGTCTGAATCACAGTGATAATGTTAATGAGTGTTGTTTTTACTAGCGTGCATTCTGAGATTTAGGGTGTAAATTATTATGACTTTTATGGAGACACCGGAATTGCTAAATGTGTTCTTTTAATGTTGTATAAATCTGTATTTAGTACGAGTATACACACACTCAAGTCTTTTTTTTATTCTTTGTAGCCTCGTATTTAACCACGATCTCACCTATTGGTAAGTGATGGGAATACCTACTTTCCAAGTCCATGGGTACCACTTGTCTATAATCAAAACTTGTAAATTTTTGATCCACTTCCCGGTTACCGCTTGAGCTGAAATTTTGCGTGTAAGCATAAATCAGATGACATTGCAAAATTATTATGACATAGAGCTGATCTGATGATGGAAACGGAAGGTAGCCATAGGAACTCGGTAGTTAAACGACACAACCCAATCGAGTTTGGACTTATTTGATACGGTAACTAGGGTCTGAATGAAGCTGGAAGATAGCCATAGGATCTAAGTAATTAAACAATACAACCCATCGAGTTTGGGCTCGTACACACATCAAAAAAGATTGAGATCACTTTGTTAATACGTAATCGTTTTTGTTACGTTAGAATAAAACCGTGTTTTTCTTAGATTCTTCATTTAAAATCAAATCTTTTAATAACAATAGAATTTAAAATATCAATTGTTTTTCTGTATAAAAAGAGATTAAATCCTTGTTTACACTCATTCAGAAATCTGACCAACTTGATTCAAGCGTTTTTTTTGACTTTTCGAAGAAGGAGTTCATTCAAAATGATGCCGAGGGGATTATCAGTATTATGACCAAGAATTGTTACTTTGGGGGAAGAAGGACATTTTATGAGAGAAATAGCTCGCATAGTGGCTGTATCCCAATCCTGTGTCGTGAACACGTTACCGAGGTATCGCTGCGTGGATAACTTTGCTGATCGACCTTGCAGTGGTCGGCCAACTGTTTTTACTGCTGCTCAGAAGCGTTACATCAGATTGCTGACTGCCCGAGACCCAACAATCGATGCCACTAAAATAAAAGCTGAGTTGCGGGCTGCTACTGGACTAGTAATTAGCACTTAGACCATCAGGAATTGCTTCCACCAGGTTGGATTATAAGCGAGGAGATCCTGGCAAGCACTCCTGAACTCACAGCAACGGTAGCAACGCAGATTGCAGTGGGCTAGACTTCGTCAAAATGAAGAAAACGACGAGGAAAACATTTGGCGGAATTGTCTCTTCGTTGACGAGTCCAGAATTAGCACTCATCCAGACAACCGACGTCTTCGTGTCTGGAGAAGACGTGGGGACGCTGAAAGATAAAGAACTGCCACCGAAACCTTTCAACAAGGCGGGAAATCGTATTCTTTTGGGGCGGTATAATGATTGGTGCTAGAATGCCGTTGATCCCGTATCGTGGCTGGATGACTGCAGTTTTGTAGCAAACCATTGCTATTGATGGAATTGTCAGGTCATTTAGAATAAACCTCGATTCGTAATGGTTGACGATAATGCACCCACACATCGAGCTCAACGAATCAACGCTGCTCTGCGTGAATACGACATTACTAGGTTAGACTGGCTTGCCAGCTCGCCTGATTTAAACCCGATAGAGCACGCGTGGGGTGCTGTCAAGCGAGCCGTTTGGAGCCGTCAGCCACATCCTCAGACAGTACCAGAGATCAGGCCGTTATTCAAGAATGGGACAGGTTACCGCAAGAAGTGCTGGATTACTTAATTCTCAGCATGCCAAGAAGGATTGCCTCATGTGTTCGAGCCAGGGGAGGAGTTATCTTGTACTAAATAAAAACGATTTCATAATAAATGTTGGCAATATTTAGTTAAAACTCTTTATCTTTCAATTATTTATTAGTCGAAATTGCACTAAGACTTTAACTTCAATTTCAGTTAATAAAAAAATAAAAAAAAAATATTTAAAAAAAAAACGGGAATTTAAAAAACTAAAAAACCCGACTGCTTTTCTGAGTATACATGAAAAAGCCCTTAAACAAGGAATTCGTTGTACCCGATTGCACTTAACTATATAATATTTTAAATACAAGATAAATTGTAGCAGTCGGGACCCATTCTAGAAATGGAGGCTTAGTGAATTGAGGGCATATACCTATATTACATTGCAGATTACTCCAATCTACTGACTGACTTTCTAGAATATGTCTTCTTCTTCTAATTTATCTTTCTTTATTACTTCGCAGAAGGAGGCGCTGCCCACTCCTCCTCACTCCGGACCATGGTTTGTGCTAAGTCCCGACGCGAGAGAGAAGTTTTGACTTGTAGTTGTTTACGTAAACAACTTGATGTAGGAATTTATTCTTAAATGTACAGGAAGCAGACACTTTGGCGTAAGATCTTTATCTTGTTTTTCCTTATGTTTGACTATCTTGCCCTGCTTACAGTAAAATCTATAGTTTGTTATTGTTGAAAAGTAGGTACGTTAACTTTGACCCACATAAAACGAAACGAAATGTAGGGATTCGATTTTCTGATTGATTTCTTAAATTAGTCACTTTCGTCAGCGTCTTCTTTTGAGTGACACTAGACAATTATCCCAAAGCAGCATACCCTCAGCAGTTCTCTGAGCAGTGTTGGCCGAGTGGTAACGGCTCCGACTTACGAGTTCAAACCCAGCCAGGTGCATTACTTTGTGTAATGTATTTCATCACCACTGCTCTCAAAACGGTGAAGGAAAACATCGTAAGGAAACCGGCATGTCCTAGAACCAAAAATTCGAAGACATGTTACATCCACCAACCCGCACTGAGCCCACGTGGTAGATTACGGCCCATTCCCTCTCCTAGAGGCTATGAGGCTGATTGCTATGCTATACTAAGATACTCTCTGGGTAAAACACCAGGCACCGAGAGAACACCTGTAGAAAAAAAAGCTAAGAGGTTCATTTTATTTAATAATTTCATGAAAAGAGAGATGATTAACATTTTATAAGTAGAGTTGGCTTAGAATAATTCCGTGGCTGGCGTGAATATATTGACAACTCGACTTATACTATTTTTTTTTATTGGCTCTATGCATTCTACGCACTAGCAATTTGTTTGAAAAAAATTGACATGTCCATATGTATCTTAATTTTGGAGCTATTGACTGCGATTAGTATGTTGACATCTCTCATTCTGACGTGCTTTTGTTGATATATCATTTTGTCAACTTAGGCTCCGTGATACGCGTAATAATTTCCTTTTTCTGCTTATATAAATATTGACAAATTGAGTGGTCAAGTTATGGTCATCCTAAAGACATGTTTAAATAATTCTTGATAACAGCTGTGGTGAATAAATTGACAATTCGGTAACTAAGTTGATAACTCGTTGGTGAACGATTTGATATTCTATGTCTGTTATTTTCTAAACTATGAGAAATTTTGTTCATTAAAAAGATGGTTTTAAATAACCTACTGATTACGCAAAATGCTCATTTACATTTAGTCATGTCTACATATTTACGCCAGTCACGGAATTAGTAGTCAACTTCAAGCTAACGGCCAGAGCAAACGAATGACTGGAGAGCCATTACGCACTCATTCTGGGCCCTGAAGATACATAGATACTCTTCAGGGCCTAGTCGTATACACCGTTAAATTTTGATTCTTTTAATCCCATGGAAGGTTCATTCGGTACATGAAACACTATCGATTTGTAAAACTAAATCAATTCGATTTAGTTTTAGTATTTTAATTTACGCATGTACGAAATTATTTACTTTAAGTAAACGTCAGCTGGGCAAGTTCAATGACCTGTACCTAGTTAGAACGCAACGACCGACAACTATCTATAAGGTCATTGTCTCGTTTACTTAAAGAAATTAATTTATAATTGATTGGAGTTTTAGAAAAAAAGTACTTTATTTTTTTATTTTATCTTGACAATTCGATAGTGTTTCATGTATCGGATCGACCCTCCATGGAATTAAAACGATCAAAATTTAACGGTGTATTTTTTAGATATACAAACTACGATCGTATATTTCAAACAATATTATTTCAGTATTCCACACGATACTATAAAAATGGAACACTGATGAACTTTAAAACTGAAAAATGGCTCCTACAATTCACCGACGCGACGGTAGTTTAAAATCTTTTTATTGCGCTTCCCTATTTGAAGTGGTGCTTACACGTTCCTCGTGATACGCTTTGCAGTTGTTTCAACCCTGTTTTTTCAACCCTTTAATAACTTGTGTCGTAGTGGTCCAATAAGTGTTTCTGTGTCCTAGTTTCCAGCGTTGCGTGTTTGCGACTGGGTCATCATCATCATCATGAGCCTTTTTAATGTTCCCACTGCTGGGACACAGGCCTTCTCTCTAAGAGAGGTATTGGGCGACTGGTTACTCCATCTCAATTAGCTCTATGATCCCCCTAAGCTTAGATTAAATCAAAACAGTTGGAGATAGGTAGCTCGCCTCTAGCCCGTGGATCACTGAAATTGTGCGTATACGGCACGATTTCACATCGGTCGCGACGATCACACACATTTGACGGCTAACGTTATTTCACTTGTACGATAGCTCTTATCTCGGTCTTTGTCTATCAGGATTGCATCTGTGATGACACTCATAGATGTATAAGTTTCGAGTCCAGGTTTTTTTATTGCGATGTTAGCGCGTAACGTAACGTATCTTCCCTTATGATATATCAATGCTTATTAGGTGTCTGAATAGACCACGAGATGGAATATTTGGTCGTTTTGGTTTTCGTGGGGATAATCATCCAATAACATCTCCCGCCTTTGGGTGGTGCGGGAGATAGTCTCAGACTTTTACTGACTAAAAAACCAAACCAGTTCCTTCGTTGGCTTTCATACCAGGGCCGAGCCTTCCTTTCAGAAACAGACCCTTGGCCCCAGTAGGCTTCGGTTACTTCTCTGCTCCCGAGGGTCTATAAGTCTTCTTCAGTAAATGGGCTATCTGTATCCAACAATAAAATATTTAGGGTTCCGTATCTCAAAAGGAACCCTTTCCCACTTTGTTGTCCGTCTCTCTGTCTGATTGTCTGTAATGACCCTTTATCTCGAGAACGCGTGGACGTATCGAGTTGAAATTAAAACTATGTTTATAGGTCTGCGGTCCTTTGGAGCTGTAAAAAAATCAAACTTCTAAGTTAACTAAAAAAAAAAGATATGACACACTAAAGGAATCAAAATTCATAGGGTACTTTCCATTGACCCAGGATCCTGAAATTTGGTATAAAGCAAAGTCTTATAGCTCAGATATAGGAACAAATCTGAAAACAGTAAATTTTTTTACACAAAAAAAAAAACACTTCTTTTGCGACTCTGAAAAATCTTCGAGGCTCAATTCGGAAATTGAACTATTTACACAGGTATGTTTTTACGGAACCTTCAGTGCACGAGTCAGTTTTTTAATTCGAGTACTTCCTGTGGTTAGCGCATTCAAATAAACATAATATGATTCTTCTGTACGTGTGTTTGTCATCTAACCTCTTCTAAACGTTTTGATCGATTTGGATAAAAAAAATTGTGTGTATTTGAGTAATAGTGGCGCTGCAGTCAGGATCTTAATTTTAATCTAAATGCCAGCTTTCTTTTATATATTATTATTATACATAGTTAAATTTTAGTTATTTTAATCCCGCGGAGGGTCGACCCGGTACATGAAATTAAAAAATAAAGTAATTTTTTCCAAAAACTCGAATTAATATACGCAGATACCAAATTAATATCTTTAAGTAAACGAGTCAATGACCTGGTAGGTAGTTGTCGGTTGTTGCGTACTAACTACTACAGTTCATTGGCCTCGATCAGCTGACGTTTACTTAAAGAAATTAATTTCGTACATGCGTAAATTAATTCGAGTTTAAAATAAGTACTTTGTTTTTTAATTTTCTCTTTAAAAATCGATAGTATTTTATGTACCGAATCGACCCTCCACGGGATTAAAATGACCAAATTTAACGGTGTATTAGTACTTCTTATAAAATAGGGTTTCATAGGAAAACTACAGCTCCCAATTTGCAAAACACTGACTATAGTCTATAGTTTACCCTACACTTGAACCTGGATTGACGTCAGCCACATATCACTGCAACTAACGATGGCCAAATAGAACCGTCGTTGGCAAATACTACGAGTGATTTGATGTAATAAGACAGTCATTTGAGACACAAATCATGTTTATTCATATTTCAGAGGTATGGGGTATATAATAATCTAGTCGTCAAATACATTCTTGACGATGGCGTGTTTGGGACAAGTGTGTTTCAGAAATGATCGGATTTTCGAAGATCATGAATCATGACTTATGCCTTGATCACACGTACCGAGCAGCGAGAAGGAGTGGCAGGTGGTCGTCTCCTTCTGCAAAGCAGTAATGCTTGCAAAGGCGGAGGCCGCACGCGTGATGAGGCAACGGCCCTCACGCCCTAGCCGCCGCAGGGCAGATTTCCGGGCACCGTAGGCGCGGGCTTACGGATAACAGTCCGGACCGAGCCTGAGTCGTCGAAGGGGCGTATCGTTTCATAATCCTCAATGCTGAGAGTCGTGGCCTCCCTTCTTCATCACTACATCACATTATTTCAAATCGCGCCAAAGGGTTTTTTTTGGCGGTGGAAAAATTATCCAATGATATGTCCTTGCCCTTGGGTGGGGCGGGAGATAGTGTCAGACTTTTACTGATTAAAAACTCACTCCTGTTCCTTCTTTGCCTTTCATACCGGGGCCAAAATTTCCTTACAGAAAACGATCCTTGGCTCCAATAGGCTTCGACCCTGCTGGGCCCCTACGGTTTGCTGACAACTCCTTCAGGCGCGCGTGGAGCACTATACGCCGTCAACGACTTGGGCTTGGTACGGACGGTTATCAGATGGTCGGATGGCGAGCTAACAGCTTTACTCATGCTTTACTGCTTCGCAGAAGGAGGCGACCGCCTGCCACTCTTCCTCGCTTCGGACCATGGCAAGGCCAGGTGTGAGAGCACGCTGCCGTCAATCGCCCCCACGAGGATACGATGGTGCTCTGCCCAAGCAGAACACACCTCTTCCATGTGCTCCACCGTGTCCTCTAGGCGGTCCACACAGTGGTGACACCCGGGCGTCACTTCCGCACGAGTCCGGTGCAGGAACTTCCCAAACTTCGGTGAGAACCTGCGTAATGTATAATTATGGCGAGCCCATTTTTTTTTAAAGTTTCTCGCAAGTCAACCTAGAATGTTTGCGCCTGCCGGATTTTATTTTTTAACACCTACATTATATTGATGATGATATGTAATCATTGTATTTATTGCTATGAGGTTTGAGCAGGCGCTAGACAGTTATTTCAATGCAACAATAAGCAAAAATTTTAATAAGTTAAGCGTTTTGGAATAACATAATTATTGCTTCTCTCGCTTTAGAGCGAAGCGAAAGGTCGTGTCAGACTTTTACTGACTGAAACCACTCCCATGTTCCTTGAGTTACATACCATATTTAATTTTTATCTAATTTTCTTATTTTTGAAAAGTTTAGGTACACTTGACCGTATCTCACCTGATCGTGAGTGATGATGTGGGAATGTGGTCGAAAATGGAGCACTCTTCATGGTTGAAGCCTACTCTGGGGCATTAGGAAAGTGTGAAAATGTATACCAGGGACCTGGAACCAAGGTAATGAAGAAACTGGGTAGGTTTTTAGTTAGTAGTGTCAGACTCTTACTGACTAAAAACCTACCCCGTTCCTTCGTTGCCTATAGTGCCGGGGCTGAGCCTTCCTCTCAGAAAACGGCCCTTGACCCCAGCAGGCTTCGACCCTACCTGCCTGCAGTTAGCAGGCTGGGCCTCTACGGTTTGCTGACAACTCCTTGAGGCGCGCGGGAACAGAACGCGCCGTCGACGACTTGGGCTCGGTCCGGTCGGTTACCGGACGATCGGACAGCGTGCTACCCATTGCACGCCGTTCGCAAGCCCGCGCCTACGGTGGCCGGAAATCGGGATCGGAATCCCGGCGGCGGCTGGGGCGAGCGCCCCGTTGCTTCTGCCTGATGCGGTCGGCCTCCTCCTTTGCTAGCATTACTGCTTCGCAGAAGGAGACAACCGCCTGCCATCCCTCCTCACTACGGACCATGGCCTGAACCAAGGCCCGGCGAGAGAGATCGCTGCCGCCGATCGCCCACACGAGGACACGGCAATGCTCCGCTCAGGCGGGGCACACCTCTACAGTGTGCTCCACCGTGTCCTCCGGGTGTTCCGCACAGTGGCGACACCCGGGCGAATCCTCCGCACGAATCCGGAACAGGTACTTAGTGAACTTTCCGTGTTCGGTAAGCACCTGCGTCGTGCGGAAGTTAAGAGCGCCGTGAGGTCTTTCCAGCCACGCCTCAAGGATGGGCCTTATCGCCCCAATTGTGGCGCGCCCCGAATCAACAAGCTGGGTGACATGCCAATATCATTCAGTACATTGACCTACTTAGTTGTCAATATGTTACTAGCTAAATATTGATGATATTTAGCTAGGGCAAACACACAGTCACTAGAAAAATTGTTTTATAAGAATATTTATATTTTTTGTTAGTTTAAATATTAGACTGGCTCGTTGTTCTCGTGGTTGCAATTACTGGGCGTGGTGGGTTTGATTCCTGGGTCGGGAAAAAATTGCTATTAATTTTTTCATGAGCAATTATTCTGTAGATGTGTGTGATGCCCCCGTGTCTCAGGAAGCACGTAAACCCGTTAGTCCCGGTTGTCATTCGTAGATCTTTGACAGTCGTTACAGGTATAGTACGCTATAAATATGTTGAATCATTTGCTCTGATTACGCGCAGTGGTGCTATTCTCTAAGAATACGCAGCGCTGCCTCAACGACGAACACTCAAATAGGATACATTGGATTGTCAACCTAATGTACCTATACATTAGATTGTTAATTCAATCTATCCTATCTGAATGTTCGTCGTTGCGGCAGTGCTGCGTTTTCTTAGAGAATAGCACCACAGTTTCTCACTTTGATAGAAACCTGACAATCAGTTACTGCGCTTCAAAATCGACCGCCATGATGGTTATTGAATAATCATGGCGGTCGATCTTGAAGTCGATCTGAAGAGGATTATGATGAGGTCCAACTCTATAGCTGACAGTCTACAGCACAGCACAGACATGATATTTTATATACACAAATGATAACCGGTTTTAAACAGCTTGTTTTTTTTTTTAATTGATATTGGTTGCGCCAATTTGCTATGATCCGCGATTTTGTTTTTGTAATTTATTTTTTTGGCCTAGCAATCTTATCCCTTCCGTTTCCCTTCCCCCGCACGACCTCAAAAAAAAGAAATGACATTACGTGTTTGTGCGTCGATTGTGAATGTGACCGCTCCGCTAACAACGCCCGCTCGAAATTACAAGAAAATTGACTATTTCGTGATCCAACCATTCAAAGACTCAACAATAGTGCAGTGTAGTGCAATACAGGACCTGGCAGTGATTTGAATGTGCGAAGTCGGGGTTCGCCGGCCGGCGCCACGTGGAACCTTCGAGGTCAAAAGGTCAGTGTTCCTCCCTAATACATCCGTCCCATCCAGGCACAGTACCTGCATATTGTTAACAAACCTTAGATCGCTTTTCAAACATACAGTCCATTAAGCTTATTTGCGCAACCATTTACTTTTGGTCCTACGAGCAGGATCGTGAATCATTTTCTTGTAATTTCGCAATATAGTATTTGTTCCATAGGGAATAAACGCAACGCGCCTGTTTACCTAGATATAATAGTAGAAAACCCGCATCTAGGCATTTAGGCAACTAAACGTTATTTCGCTCGTATAGTTAAAGAGCCATTGATAATTACGGTACCTACGCCGTCAACCGCACCGCATAATTATAGTTAGCTACGTAAATATCAGCGTAGATATAAATCGATCGCATTCTTTTTCTTGACAAAATTCATTCGGAAGTCCTCCAAATTGCATGTAGGTAGACGCATTTCAAAAATACCCGTTCATTGTTGAGTGAATATTTGTAGGAAACGGATAAACCATAGATTATATACGCATATGAACGACGTGAATGATTTAATCGAGAAATTGGGTAATATTCACTCATTGATTCAGGTTATTCCGTTCGTTCGCCGTTCACTTTGTTGTTTACAATATTACCATATTGTTATCTGATAATTATCGCTTACTTAATAATTCGTTAAGTGTTTGTTTGAGTGTATAGTGTGAATATATCAAAACAAGATGTCTCTTAAGGGCACTAAGGTTAGTACTGATTTAAAGGTTCAGTTAAAGCTTTTATACGCTAAAAGGGACTCACAGTTTTCACGTGTTCAATCAATTTGTGATAAATCTTTGCAAACCTCGGATCTGGCGATTAGAGATGCTTTCTTGTGTTCGTTGGAAACTTTAGATAGTTTGCGCGCGGATTTTGAATCTACAATTAATAACATAAACATTTTAGAGTTGGAGTTAAATCCTGATTACTGTGTGAGTTATCAGGCATTGTCGTCCTTTGATGACTTGTATTGTCGTATCAAACGTATTGCTAGGAGTTTAGAGACTCCCCCCCCCGTGAGTGGTTTATCCAACCCTCCTCGCGAACGCCCACGATTGCCGCCAATTCAAATACCTGAATTTAATGGTGACATTCGAAATTGGAATTTATTTATAGATAGTTTCGAAAATATAATACATAGGAACACATCGCTGACAGATCACGAGAGATTGCATTATCTCGTAGAAAAATTGACCGGTAAGGCAAAGGCTGTCTGTGCTGGAATTACGTTTAGCGCTGAAAATTACACTTTAGTTTTGAACACTTTAAAAACAAAATACGAAGATAAGCGATTAGTAGCCACCGCATATTTAGATCAATTATTCGATTTGAAAAGTTTTTCCGTTTGTAACGATCATAATTTAGAGAAGTTTTTAAATATTTTCGCATCATCTGTTCGTGCAGTAAAGAACCTAAAGGTCAATGACCTCTGTGACTTTTTGTTTTTGTATATCGGTTTAAAGAAATTAGATCCTGAAACTGTTCGTCTGTTTGAAACGACTCAGCGCGGTAACGAAATACCTAAGTTCGAAGATTTAGAATCTTTTATTCGCGACCATATTAAGGTATTGCAGCGCACGTCGGCACGTCATGAAGTCACGAATAGGACAGGTTCCGATCGCCGTATAGACGCGTCATCGAAGTCAGTCAAGACTGCACATACGCTAGTTAATACCGCCTCAACACCTGACTGTTCTCTGTGTAAGGGTAGCCATACACAGCTGTACAAGTGTTCGGAATTTCAGAGATTATCGCCTAGTGATCGTTACAAGTTTGTCCGCACTAATAATTTGTGTTTTAATTGTCTAAGTGACAAACATCTGGTTACGTCATGTAACAGTGGTGTTAGCTGTCGTAAATGTCTAGCTAGACATCATACCTTCTTACATTTTGAGAGTAGTAAGCTGCTATCGCAGCCGCAGCCTGCGCAGACGCGCGACGCTTGTGACGCGCGGCCTGCTGCAAGTGCAAACGACGTAACATTGTGTTCGCTTTCCGCCGCTGGTACTCAAATCACTACCGTTTTACTTGCGACCGCGCAAGTTGTCATTGTAGATGCCTTTGGCAAACCGCACACCGTTCGAGCGCTACTAAATGGCGCTTCCCAGAGTAATTTTATTACTCGGGATTGTTGTCAACGCCTTGGTTTTAGTTTTAATAATTGGTCATCCCGCTCAGAAGTGAAAGGTTTTGGAGGTTTAAAGGCAACCATTCACGGTTCCATTAAAATAATATTTAGTTCACGTTTTAATCGTAATATTTCGTTTGAAATGGATTCGCTAGTCGCAGATAAGATTACGGAACGGTTGCCCACGGTACCGGTTGACACGTCCATGCTGACGGAGTTTAAGAACTTGCAGTTAGCCGACGGAAATTACGCTTTCCCTGGAGATATCGATCTATTGATCGGTGCTTCGATTCTCCCGCATCTCCAGTTATCACGTAAAATTCAAGGTCTTCCGATGTACCCCGCTCCGCACGCACTGGAAACAGTTCTCGGGTTTGTTATAGTTGGTTCCGCACCCACTTGTTTAGATAGTTACTCGACTGTGTCGCACTGTTGCACCGTCGAGCCGCCGCTTGAGTCTACCATCCGCAAGTTCTGGGAGATTGAAGAGGTCAATGTCCCGCCTATTCTCAGCCCTGAGGATCAGGTCACTGAGGAGATTTATACCCGCACGACTACTCGTGATAAAGATGGTCGTTATGTTGTCGCGCTCCCTTTCAAGGGTGATATTTTTTCGCTCGGTGGCTCCCGTGCCTCCGCAGAAAAACGCTTTCTATGCTTGGAACGTAAGATGCAGGCGTCTCCTAAGTTGAAGCAAGCCTATGATGATGTGCTGATCGAATATTTAGATAAAGGTTATATCTCATCAGCGCCTGCCGAGACTGAGGAGACACGTGATTACCCGTTTTACATCATCCCGCACCATGGAGTTGTTAGAGAAGACAAACTTACAACTAAACTGCGTGTGGTTATGGATGGTAGCGCTAAAACTAGTACTGGCATATCGCTTAACGATATCTTGTGTTGTGGTCAGAACCTCCAGGGTAACTTATTTGAAATAATAGTAAATTTTCGCTTGTTTGCTATTGCGCTCTCTGCTGATATTCGGCAAATGTTTCTTAGTATTGGAATCAGAGAATGTGACCGTAGATTCCAACGCTTCTTGTATAGATTTTCTCCGCAGGAACCTTTGAAGGTTTACGAATTCAATCGTGTTTGTTTTGGGCTTAAGTCTAGTCCCTTTCACGCTCTTCGCACTATCAAGCAGTTGGCCGCTGACGAGGGTGATACATACCCGAAAGCAAGGGCCACTATTGAAACCGGATTGTACATGGACGATTTTGTGTACAGTGTACCTAGTGAAGCAGAGGCTATAGAGACCGCTGCTCAAGTAATCAGCCTCATGAAGTCCGGTCAATTTGATCTGGTGAAAGGGACAAGCAACTCGCAAGCTACATTAGAGTCGATTCCACCGTCACACCGGTTGACTTCGGTAAAGGAATTCGATGATAGTGATTCGCATAAGATCCTTGGTTTAAGTTGGTCACCCGCAACTGATATGTTCAGTCTTAAAATTAGCTCGACTCCGCCAACTTGTACCAAATGCGTTATCCTAGCATGTGTAGCTCGGATATGGGATATAATGGGTTTTGTAGCTCCTGTCGTTTTGTATGCAAAGCTGCTTATAAAAGAGCTTTGGCTTTCCAACTGTGATTGGAACGACACCGCTCCTGACAGTGTTGCTAAGTTGTGGGCGCGCTATAGGAAAGAGCTTCCAATGCTCGATCAGATACAGATTCCTCGCCATGTTGGTATAGTACCAGACACTGTTGTTAATGTGGTAGGTTTCGCAGACGCCAGTGAGAGGGCTTACGGGGGAGTGGTTTACTTTCAGGTCCAAAATGGCGATAACATTTCAGTTTTCCTCATTAGCGCAAAATCAAAGGTATCTCCTCGTAAGGTTGTCTCTCTTGCTCGTCTCGAACTCTGCGCTATTCTTATGTTGGTTCAATTGATTACATCTATAGTCAAAACTTGCCGTCCTCGCATTAATATAGAGAGAATTGTAGCGTTTTCAGACTCAACCGTTGCTCTATGTTGGGCCCACTCTTCACCCCATCGATGGGGCACGTTTGTTGCAAATAGGGTGGCTAAGATTCAAGCTGAATTGTCACCGGAAAATATATTCCATGTCGCTGGAACAGAAAACCCAGCTGATTGTCTCTCACGTGGTTTGCTTCCTGCGCAAATTTTAAATCATCCGCTTTGGTTTTGTGGCCCTCCCTGGCTTCATACCACTCCTAACGAGTGGCCAAGTGCTCCGTTTAACCCCGCTACTGTTTCAGAGCCACCCGAGGAGAAGAAACATACGCTTGTAGTATCAGTTCCGCGTGAAGAGTCAGTTGTTTTGTTGTTGTCTAATCGAGTCTCGTCTTGGTCGAAACTATTACGCTGTGTAGTTTACGTCCTAAGATTTTTGAGATTATTACCATCGCGTGGTTCTATAATCGCAGCTGATTTGGATAGAGCTGAATCAGTTGTACTTCGAGAGTTGCAGAAATTTTATTTTTCAATAGAATTTCGTAGTTTAGAATCACATAAACCTTGTAGTCGCGCACTTCAACATTTGAAACCATTTTTGCAAGACGGACTCATTCGTGTCGGTGGCCGTCTGCGAAATGCTAAGTTAGAGTTTGAACAAATGCATCCAGTAGTTCTACCACGCAAGGATCACGTTTTGGATTTGTTGGTGGATTATCACCATAAGGTGAATTGTCACGCTGGTCCCGATTTATTAATGTCCATTCTTCGACAGAAGTACTGGATACTTTCCGCTCGCAATTTGATACGCGCTAGAGTGCACAGATGTGTGCCCTGCTTTAAGCTCCGCCCGCGTTTCAACGCGCCGAAAATGGCCGACCATCGTTCTTGTCGTGTTGTACAGACGGTGAAACCTTTCATACATACTGGGACGGACTATGCTGGACCGTTTAAAGTCACTATTGCCCGTGGTCGTGGTATACGTTCCACAAAGGCATACATTTGCCTATTCGTTTGTATGTCGCGTCAAAGGTGGAACACTCCTTCAGATCCAGTCACAGTCGGTACTGTGGTGATACTGAAGACTGAGAGTGCGCCTCCTCTGCACTGGCCTCTTGGTGTAGTGGAAGAAGTTTTTCCGGGTTCGAACGGAATAACGCGAGTCGTAAAGGTTAAAACCGCAACTGGATCGTACCTGCGTCCGGTTATTCGCCTCTGCCCTCTGCCTAATCAGCAGTAGTGGCATAGTTAGTTATAAGTTTTTCGCTACCTAGTATTGATAGTCTAGATATAGTAATAGGGTTTAGTTTCGCTTTTGTTTTCTCTTTTTCTTTGAAGGTAACCCTTCAAACCCGGGGGGAATGGTTGCGCCAATTTGCTATGATCCGCGATTTTGTTTTTGTAATTTATTTTTTTGGCCTAGCAATCCTATCCCTTCCGTTTCCCTTCCCCCGCACGACCTCAAAAAAAAAGAAATGACATTACGTGTTTGTGCGTCGATTGTGAATGTGACCGCTCCGCTAACAACGCCCGCTCGAAATTACAAGAAAATTGACTATTTCGTGATCCAACCATTCAAAGACTCAACAATAGTGCAGTGTAGTGCAATACAGGACCTGGCAGTGATTTGAATGTGCGAAGTCGGGGTTCGCCGGCCGGCGCCACGTGGAACCTTCGAGGTCAAAAGGTCAGTGTTCCTCCCTAATACATCCGTCCCATCCAGGCACAGTACCTGCATATTGTTAACAAACCTTAGATCGCTTTTCAAACATACAGTCCATTAAGCTTATTTGCGCAACCAGATATAAACTAGTTTTTTTTTAATTATAACTTATTACATTAACATCTATGCGTAAGTATTTTATATCTTTTTATTTTTTAATCTAATGTTTTGAGAATAAACACATTTTTAATTTCTATATATTTTTTTAATTACATACACAATTTTCAATATTAACAAACTCTAGCGTAAAGTACAGTCAGGGCTCAAAAGTGCAGTTGCACTCTACCGATACTAAAGTATGTAAATTTTCTTTTTAAAAGAGGGTCAATGGATCATAATCGATTTAGTTTGTAGCATAGAATCTAAAATATTGAATAAACTAGTTGCAGAACACTGAAATCCTACTGCAAAGAATTTTTAGACAGTTTAGCATTGTTAGAGTGCAACTGCACTTTTGACCCCGGGCCGTAAATTCAAAAACCTGAAACAGATGGTGTTTGAACTTCTGTTTCAGGTTTTTGAATGTACTTTTCAGTAATAATTCCAACACTCGTAGGTCTAGCTGATGACCTTTGATTTAATTTACTAAAATAAAAATCATGCCATAATTTTCGATTCTGCTTGAGAATCATTATTAAAACGTCCAATATTAAAGTGGTAAAATACCCCAAGAAATTAGCTGGTACCGATATTAGTCGTATGAGACTAGGCGCTATAATGCTAATTACATAACTAGATAACAATGATATATCACATAATACAAATATCAAAGTAGCTACATACAAGCGACGCCAGGAGTTAGAAGCTGTTTGTACACTAGTGATAAAACTACGAAAAAGTGAATACACAATTACAATGTATAAGATACAGTTTATTATCAAAGGCAACATTAAACAACCAGAAAGGAAATAGGTATATCCTTTAATTTGGTAAAAACGAAGAGGAAATAAAATCAAAGTATTCATTAAAGTAACACCCCAAGCAAATATGCTACTTTTAAGATATCTCCTGTTGATTTTTCCATTAAAAACTTTTACAAAATCTACGTAGAACATATGACTTATAACTAACAACCAATGGTGTCTTACTGTTGTCAAATATAATGTTACATATATGTTATAAACATTCACATATAACCTTGCTCGTAAGTTGTTGGATAGGCAGGCTTCGATAGAAGGCCATGCAATGAGTAAAAAATTTGATACAACAGAGCTGAGAAATACAAAGTTCCTGTAATTACGAAACTTTTTAATGATGCACCATGATGTCACTCCGTAAACCAACGCAAGAAAAGTCAGAACTAGCATTATATAACCAATAATAATAAACCATTGATATGCTATAATTTCCCAATTATGATTGCTTGACGCAACGCCTTGTTTGATAGTAACATTAATAGACATGGTGAACTTCACTTGCTCAGTATTGTTTGATTAACTGACAAAATATTAAAGAGCGTTTCGTAAACAGTTTGGCGTAAAGCACTTCTCTTAAACACGTGTTGATTCTATCGCTGATAGGATACTAGTTTGATAAAACCTCAAAAACATTTTAACTTTTGAATATTTATAATTTTAACCCTGTAGTGGTCTTATTAATACACAGATTAGGTTAGAAAACGGAGTGAGGGAGTGTACCCTACACTCAAAATTAGTTTGCACTACTAACTTATAAGTAAAGTGTAACAATTTAGTGTCAGATATTATTTTTATTATTTTTAAAACTATTTTTCATCGTGTTTTTAATTTTCTTTGTTTTTGACGTTCCTCTTGTTTTGAAACGAATTTTATTAGTTAAATAAATTAATTATTTTTTGTACATTCTTTCAAGTTTGTAATTTAGACTTTTTATATTTAAACGATCGACATAAAAAGATTTTAGATACTTACTGAAATATTGCAGACAGAATGTGTATTCGATTTTTTAATTGAATTAAAAAAAATGTTTTTTTTTGTGATGGGTTTAAATGTTGTTATTAAAAAAAAATACTTCACTTACGTCGTATTGTTTTAGTTAACTTAAATATATATATTATAATTATAATTTTTAATTTTTATTATATTGTAATAAATATATATACATAAAAGACTATTCTGCCTGTTAATCTCTAGAGTGTTTTAATTTTTTTATATATAATACTAAATCGTCGATAGTCACTAGCATAGATTTTTAAATATTCATAAAAAAATCCAATCACAAAATAAAGTTAACTGGAAATGAAAATTGTGTTTTTTTTTTATTCCTACAAAGGTTCAGAATTCTCGGCGAAGAAGCTTGACACACTTTTTATGCCTATGATATTTTGATTGAAATAATTATTATAAAATAATGCTATCGTATCTAAAAACTTAACAATTGTGATTGATGAATACGTTCTAGTTTTATTTAATTTTTAATATAATGTAACCACGACCATTGCAGGGTTCAATGTCATCATCTTGAGAATCAAACTTGATTTCCGAGTTCTACATCATACAGTTTTGGAATAACAAACTCAATTTTATACCAAACAAGATTCAAATTTCATTGTATTAAAATTCAAACACTACCGTTTTATATAAAATATCAACTTCGACTAGATACAACACGCTAAAGAAGATTTCTACCTAGTTGAGTAAATAGTAATAATATAGCAATATTTTTAGCGTGTGTTTGATTTTAGTAGATCTCGATTATTTTGATGTTGATGCACAGAGCGATTGTTATAAACAGTAAACAACCTAGTCCCTAACAGACATATTTTTCATATCATCAAAGAGTTCGATAAATTAAAAAACTTCACTTAGGAGCTTTTTACAAATCGGATCGGATGCCTTTATTATAGTAAGTACCATAGTACCTATATGATTTTATGACATTAACGGCTTGACCTTGCTCTTCACTGAAGTCTATAATATGTATTCTCTAAATAGGTACTCATCAATATTATATCAACACATGTACAAACCTTAAATATTAACTAAACTATTTATACTCCTCCACATCGCTCTGCATCCGGAAATATACCCAGAAGACTGGCAGCATTGCCACGTTGAAAGGCTATGCTAATTCATTGGGCGAAGAACGAGCCAGCTCTCTGGTCACTGGTAAAATTTTCCTTAAGAAGGAGACTCAGACCCCATAACCCAAACGTTTCGATCTCAAACGGCTCAAAATTGAAATTACCAATATTATGGTTATAGTATTGGGAGTCTAAGCAGCCGCAGCGGCAACGCCAGCACAACCCGCCGCACTTGGAATAATTATGTATTTGATTATAAAGATAAAAGTTTGTATGTATTTCTACGTGTTACTCTTTCGTGTTCAAACTATTGAACGGATTTGGCCGAAATTTGGCACACGGGTACATGTTTTGAAATTTACACCAGACTGGATATTTTTTACCCCGGGCGGCTGTTAGGTAATGTTTTACTTTCACGCGAATAAACCTCGTAATTATTTTACGAGATCAAGAGATAGATGAACCTAACCGGTTAATTTGCACAATCAAACTACCAGCTTTTTGTATTTTTTTTATTCTAGAAACCTGTTTTTGAAAGGTCATTGAGTACCATAGTATGACTTAGACTTATATTATTAAGCATCATTCATTAAGTAACATTAAATTTTAAGAAAGAAAGAGGCGTTTTTAGGGTTCCGTTTCTCAAAATGAAATGAAGGAACCCTTGTAGGATCACTTAATGATTCTGTCTGTTTGTCACGACCCTTTATCTCGAGAACGCGTGGAGATATCGAGTTGAAAATAAAACTATATATTCAGGTCTGCGGTCCCTTCAAGCTGTGAAAAAATCAAACTTCCGAGTTAACGAAAAAACAAGATATGGACGTTTATTTCGCAAAAAAACTTATATTTTAACACTCAGGAGAATAAAAATTCATAGGATACTTCAGGTTGATGAAATTTTGTGTTGAAAAAAATCGCGGGTCTGACCCTTATTCACGATTTCAAACGTATCTTAGACATTACTTATCGGAAATATTTGAAAATTACATAAAATAAAGTAGCTATAGCATACATGAAGCTTGTTTTTAAAAGGATCTGGCAAAAATAAAAGTCTTGAATAGCTACTATTTTTTTTTATAAAAACAAAATCGCTGTTACCGTGCCGCAAAATCGCCATAAACCCGGGCAAAGTTCATAAAAAACATTCTGTGACCGAAGCATGGAGGGATCTTGGTATGTAATGGATGGTCACCCATCTACAGCAACAACACAACCACAACTATCACACAACGCCGTCTAGTTCCAAGCTAAGCAGCGCTTGTGTTATGTGTACTAGTACAACTGTTACACTTTTATATATTTCTAAATATATACATATTATAGATAAATTTCACCCAGACACAGTACAAATGATCGTGCTCATCACACAAACATTTGTCCTGGGTAGGAATCGAACCCACGACCTCCGACATAGCAGTCAGGGCCACTTACCACTAGAACAACAGGCCAGTCAACTAACCAAAAGATAAATCCATGTGGCTTTTATTACTTAGCTACAAGCTCCTAACCACGACGGGTAAAAATAACAGCGTCTTCTTTAAGAGTCATGACGTTGTTTAGAGATTTATTGTCATCTTGACATGTCAAAGGGCCTCATTTATCATCGGCTTAAGGGCCCATTGTTTGAGCAGCATATACACACATGCATTTCCCCCACGTCCCAAGATGTACGTCCCTTAGACCGCAATGTATCATAAATCTTCTTAGAAGTTGTAGCCTTCAAACCGCAAAGGGTTCAAATTATTATGTTTATGTGATAATTGGAAAATGTGGTCGTTCTCGAAATAAACAGTTTTGCAAACTATAGTTTTGGTCTCTTTATCTGGCCTGTGTGTGTTAATCTAGTGTTGGCCCTGACCGCTATGCCAGAGGTTGCGGGTTCGATTCCCACTCTAGATATTAATGTTTGTGTGATTTTCGCGATCTATAAATATATAAGTATGTATCTCAGTTGTCTAGTACTCATAGCACAACCTCTGCTTAGTTTGGGACTAGATGGCGTAGTGTGAAAGTGGTGGCGTTTGTGGATCGCTGAGACTCGCCGATGTGGCGGCACTGGATGCGACTACACTGAGGGTGGTCGCGTCCAGGGCCTGGCATAAACTTGCGCTACTGTGCGGTACCGCTTTTTATGTACCTACTAACAACAGATTTATAAGGTTTCTTGTGTTACTAACAATATGGACTTTGTCTGAAATAAATGTCATATTATTATTATTAACCTATCAACCTACATCTATTTGTAGTTATATAATTATATAGGGAATAACAAAACATTTTCGATGTATACAGACTATAATTGCTTCCTAAAGGAACAACTCCTTATTAACGTTCTTGGATAAATACCCTATAAAAAACGGCCAATATTTTATAATGCGTTCGCTTGGTGTTTAACCGAATGGCGCGAAATCACCCACGAACAGCGTTCAGTTCGGAGTTAACTGGTTTTGTTTATCGAAACACACAGCAATTTTGAACCATTAAAAACTAAGTAATCCATGGTTTGAACGAATAAGTAGTATCTGGCTACTGAGGTGCAATTTAACGTTAAAGTGCGATTTAAATGTCAGAAGCGTAATTTTGTAGATTTTTGTTATAAGCCTATTCCTTTAGGAACTAGGCGGTAGTTTATGACGCCGTCGCTCTTTTATCGATGGTTTACTAAGTATTTACATATTTGACATTTATAATTAGTTTAGTACATTCGTCAGCATCCCTGCACACATGGGCGCGCCACAATTTTAGGCGATAAGGCCCATCCTTGAGGCGTGGCTGGAAAGACCTCACGTTCTCAACTTCCGCACGTCGCAGGTCATTACCGAACACGACAAGTTCGCATAGTTCCTGTTCCAGATTCGTGCAGAGGATTCGCCCGGGTGTCGCCACTGTGTGGAACATCCGGAGGACACGGTGGAGCATACTGTTGAAGTGTGCCCCGCCTGGGCGGAGCATCGCCGTGTCCTCGTGGGGGCGATCGGCGGCAGCGATCTCTCTCGCCGGGCCTTGGATCAGGCCATTGTCCGGAGTGAGGAGGGATGGCAGGCGGTCGCCTCCTCCTGCAAAGCAGTTATGCTAGCAAAGGAGGAGGCCGACTGCATCAGGCAAAGGCAAGCCCAGCCTGCTAGCTGCAGGCAGGCACGGTCGAAGCCTGCTGGGGTCAAGGGCCGTTTTCTGAGAGTAAGGCTCAGCCCCGGCATGATAGGCAACGAAGGAACGGGGTAGATTTTTAGTCAGTAAGAGTCTGACACTATTTCCCGCTCCGCCCAAGGGCGGGATTTGTCATTGGATGATTTTACCTACCATAAAAAAAAATCCCTGCACACACATTCTCGAGCGTTTTTTTCCTGTTGTTTGTGTTTTAATTTGCTATTATTTTGCAGACAAATTATGATAAAGATAAATACAAAATTATGACAGAAAGCGTTTACAACCAGCACCTTATCAGTTAGTGTACAATTTCTGTAAAACAATGGACTCTTTTATCCTTGCAAGTTAATACATATATAAAGCTTGAACATTTTTCCAAGAGAATATTCTGTTAAAATCTTAGTCACAATGAAGCCTATTGTTTTAGTTTTCTACGTGGTATTATTGGCTCTGGCTGTAGTATCAGGTTAGTGGCATTTTTTTTTATGTACAAAAATTTAACAGAAATGAGTAATCATTTCAAGTATTAGTTTAAAAAAGAACGTATTGCTTAATTCAAAAGAAATTTCTTCCCGTAAATAAAAAAAAAAAATATAGTAAAGAAAAAAAATTAAAAAAAAAAACGTATAAAATCTTAAATTAAATTTTCAAATAAAATATAACTCATACTTTTTTTTACAAAACTGTTCTTTGATAGATTTTGTGTTTTTTTTACATAAATACCACCTAAGGGGTGAAAAAGGGGGCAAATTTTGTATGGAGAAACCTACTTTTACGCGGACAAAGTCGCTGACAGAAGCTAGTTTATTTTTTTAAACTCAAAAACTCAAACTCAAAACTCAATTAGGACAATGCTACCGCGTCACGTTGAGTTCAAGTGAAATGCGGTTCACGTGAACTCGCGGATTATACGGATTACTTCACAACACGTAGAATGCTACATGAGAAAAGATTGCTTCTTGAATTTAAACATAGAAAAGACGATAAATTAGACTTCAACTGTAATTCCTTAACGCTCCTCACACAATTCATTCATACTTTCTTTGGACTTATTCTCCCTCTCCAACTATTATCTCTCCCCATTTATATTCATAGTAACATAAGATTCATTATTGTTTATTTAAACCGTAGCTTTTATATTAATGTCTACATACTCGTAATTTTTTTATGGTAGGTTAAATCATCCAATGACAAAACCCGCCCTTGAGCGTAGCGGGAAATATTGACAGACTTCCTTCGTAGTTCCTTCGTAGCCTATCGTGCCGGGGCCGAGCATTCCTTTCGGAAGTTAACCCACGACCCCAGTAGGCTTCGACCCTGCCTGCCTGCTGTTAGCAGGCTGGGCCTCTTCGGTGTGCTGACAGCTCCTTGAGGCGCGCGGGAACAGAACGCGCCGTCGACGACTTGGGCTCGGTCCGGTCAGGTTATCGGACGATCGGACAGCGTGCTACCCATTGCACGCCGTCCGCAATCCCGCGCCTACGGTGGATTCTATAGGGGTGCCGTTTTTCCTTTTGATGTATGAAACCCTAAAAAGAAATTAATATCCAATACACTGATAAAGAGACTTTCATTATCTACTAATTAAAGGTCTCGTATTATAATTACCTAAATCATAAATGAACAAGCGTGTTTTGAAGGTGAACAAATTCTACTGAAATTCAATAACTTGATAACAAATTACAGGTTTTTTCTTTCATCTATTTGTGGAAACAATTTACAAATGTAATTAGAAACCAGAAAAGTAATTAAACGAAAATTAATAAATTGGTGTTATTTGAGCTTTAATTTGACTCTATTGCCATTTAGAAATTTTTAATTGAGATATATAATAGATTGCTGTAGGTGGGCGTTATCTTAAAATAAATAAACTATCTAGATCTTTAAACTTACGCAGACAGACGACGTGTCACCAATGTTTTTTTTTTGTATGGGAAATCAATTCTTCAATTGCTTTTAGCGTTCTAGGGCCACGAGTATCCCTTTCAGACTTTTCCCCATGGTCCTAGCAGACATCGGCCTTGTCAGGCCTCTATGGTTTGCTAACTCTTTGAGGCGCGCGTAGAACATTAAGCACCATCGACGACTCGTCCTCGTGATTAATGTTCTTTATACACCGTTAAATTTTGGTCGTTTTAATCCCATGGAGGATCGATTCGGTACATGAAACGTCGATTTATAAAGATAAAATTAAAAAAATAAAGTACCTGCTTTTTTACTAAAACTCGAATTAATATACGCATGTACGAAATTAATTTCTTTAAGTAAACGAGTCAATAACCTTGTAGGTATTTGTCAGTCGTTGCGTACTAACTACCTACAGTTCATTGGCCTCGCTCAGGTGACGTTTACTTAAAGAAATTAATTTCGTTGTTTTGGCTGCCGGTGGTTAGGGCTCCTGAGAGAGGAACTTCCGCACAATATGCGCCGTGTCCAGGAGTACTGCCTTCTGAATCAGACCCTTGATCCAACTGCCTTACGAGAGCCTCCTCAGATATTTTATATTTTTTTTTTTTGTGGTAGGTAAAATCATCCAATGACAAATCCCGCCCTTGGGCGGAGTGGGAAGTAGTGTCAGACTCTTACTGACTAAAAACCTACCCCGTTCCTTCGTAGCCTATCGTGCCGGGGCCGAGCATTCCTTTCGGAAATAAGCCCATGACCCCAGTAGGCTTCGACCCTGCCTGCCTGCAGTTAGCAGGCTGGGCCTTTTCGGTGTGCTGACAGCTCCTTGAGGCGCGCGGGAAAAGAACGCGCCATCGACGACTTGGGCTCGGTCCGGTCGGTTACCGGACGATCGGACAGCGTGCTACCCATTGCACGCCGTCCGCAATCCCGCGCCTACGGTGGATTCTATAGGGGTACCGTTTTTCCTTTTGATGTATGAAACCCTAAAAAGCAATTAATATCCAATACACTGATAAAGAGACTTTCATTATCTACTAATTAAAGGTCTCATATTATAATTACCTAAATCATAAATGAACAAGCGTGTTTTGAAGGTGAACAAATTCTACTGAAATTCAATAACTTGATAACAAATTACAGGTTTTTTCTTTCATCTATTTGTGGAAACCATTTACAAATGTAATTAGAAACCAGAAAAGTAATTAAACGAAAAGTAATAAATTGGTGTTATTTGAGTTTTAATTTGACTCTATTGCCATTTAGAAATTTTTAATTGAGATATATAATAGATTGCTGTAGGTGGGCGTTGTTATAAAATAAATAAACTATCTTAATCTTTAAACTTGCGCAGACAGACGACATGTCAACCAATGTTATTTTTTTTTGTGTGGGAAATCAATCCATCAATTGCTTTTAGCGTTCTAGGGCCACGAGTATCCCTTTCATACTTTATCCCATGGTGCTAGCAGACATCGGCCCTGCCAGGCCCCTATGGTTTGCTAACTCTTTGAGGCGCGCGTGGAATACCGTAAGCACCATCGACGACTCGTCCTCGTGATTAGTGTTCTTTATACACCGTTAAATTTTGGTCGTTTTAATTCCATGGAGGATCGATTCGGTACATGAAACACTATCGATTTATAAAAATAAAATTAAAAAATAAAGTACCTACTTTTTTATAAAACTCGATATGATATACGCATGTACGAAATTAATTTCTTTAAGTAAACGAGTCAATAACCTTGTAGGTATTTGTCAGTCGTTGCGTACTAACTACCTACAGTTCATAGGCCCCGCTCAGTTGACGTTTACTTAAAGAAATTAATTTCGTTGTTTTGGCTGCTGGTGGTCAGGGCTCCTGAGAGAGGAACCTTCGGAGAAAACTGCGCCGTGTCCAGGAGTACTGCCTTCTGAATCAGACCCTTGATCCAACTGCCTAACGAGAGCCTCCTCAGATATTGGTCGAAAAATTATATTATTATTATTATACAATTGATACATGATGAATATTAAAATTAAGAAAACATGTTAAAGTCTTTGCCGCAATGCTGTCGAGTTGTCACGTCGCTTCTGTTTGTGGTAGCCCCATAGAATATTCATGATGAAGACGTGTCAAAATATTTTTTGGCTCTTAAGAGGTTTTGGTTAGAGAATAAAGAAAGAAAAAGTTGAAATATCAGTAAATTTTCTTGCAGATTTATATGATTTGGATCCATCTGGACATCGTAAATAATTCAACATTTGTGTGTATCTTTCGTTACTTAATTCACCATTCTATTAAGTCTAGTTATTTTCATCATCATCATCATTTCAGCCAAAAAACGTCCACTGTTGGACATAGGCCTCCTTCAAGCGTCGCCACAATGGCCGGTTCTGTGCGTCTCGCATCCATCGGACTTCAGCGACCCTGACCAGGTCATCGGTCCACCTTGTGGGAGGCCTTCCAACGCTACGTTTTTTGGTACACGGCCGCCACTCCAGAACCTTTCCAGTTATTTTACTAAACGTTTAGTTGAATAACTAGCCACATGAATCACATCCAGCTATTCAATCAAAAAGATAGATATATGACTTGGATATAAGACGTCTGTGGTTTTGCTTAACCAAGACCAAAATTCAAGGGAGATTATGAGGTTATAAATCTCTTAAAATTAATTTATATTTAGATTTGCGTTAGACGATGGTCGCAAATACAATTAATCAACGAAGCTTTGTGCAGTTCTCTAAGTAGCCTAAGAAGAAGGATATGACATCTTACAAATCCACTCGGTTCGCATCAGTGTGACCCAAGTATGGTTGCCAGACGAAAAAATCAAAAATCCGGAGAAAAGGCCTGGTTGCCATTGATAAATCCTGAGCTTTTTTAATGTTTGAGAATTTTCCATCTAACGTATATAACAATTTATAATATAAAGTCGTTATTTAATCGTTTTTGCACACAGGATCTCGCTCACGCGTTGCACGTCGCACTCAAAGTGTAGCGGGGCTTTACCAAAGAAAAAATGTTTTTTTTTTGTTTAACTTTTTATTCAGTTTTTTTATATGTTTAACTTTTACTTGCAAGCTATATTTAATTGAAAATGCAAAATTCGGCCACGATTTTGTAAAGAGTCCAAAAATCCTGATATCTCAGGCCACATCCTGAGATATGGTAACCCTCACGGATGTCATTTTCCTTTACGTAAGTAGTTAGCCATTATATGAATAGTTTAAGAATTAACCCAAGAGAAAAAAAGATCAATAAATATTGTACTTACTCGTATATTATTAATACTTACGACGTACCAAATCACGCAAGCCGTTTTAGGCTAGAATGTTAACTCTTTAACTATAGCTATCACCGTCCTTGGGACTTAAAGGGCAACTGAAGAAACACTTGTGGGTTTTATTCAATAAAAAAAACTGACACTTCCTCACGCTTCATCCATAGCAGTGGACGTTATGGGATGACTTCTCAACTGGGAAAAAAAATAATATAAATTGGTTGCAATATACCTACCTGGCCACAATAAATATACCTACACACAAAAATTTGGTCAGTAAAATTGTAACACATACTATAATATTATATCCTTAGAATGAAACATAAGCCTGCTATTGGTCTGTTCATCGTGTCTGGCATGGTAGATAACACAATACAGTATTTGAAGGTTTTTTTTTTTTTTTTTTTTTTTTTTATGGTAGGTAAAATTTGAAGGTTCAGGTTCATAATAATAGTCTTTCAGACCCTTTGCACCAGTGCTTCCCAAACTTTGTTTTACCTGGGACCAGATTTCTAAAAAAAAAAATACTATGTTACATAATCTAAAAGAATTTGATATTAGGGAGCTATACAAGCTTCTGCCAGCGGATTTATTCGCGTGAAAGTAGAAAATGTTTTATTATGCTTATGTCACTCAGTAATAAAAAGCATTCTACACGTAAGAGAATTTTTAATATCAGTTTAGTAGTTTTTGAGTTTACTTTATCATTCGTTTTCAAGCTTCCGTACTATTGACTTCACTGACATAGGTATGTATGTTGATACGTGTGATTTTCACTCGTTGCATTGAATCGTCCTTCTGTTATATTATGAGATTGTAGACATCACGTGCTGCGGTTTTGATGAATATTCACAAGACACGTCCTATTATCCAGGTGGGAGAAATGATCCGTCACTATCTATCGGGTGAGACAGTGGTTTAGCGCGAGCCTATCGACAATATAAAAAATAATTTGAGTTACATAGATGCGAGATGATTTCAATTAAAAAGTTTGGAATTAGAAGCCTTCTACGAAAAATATTTTAGCTTTTGTAGACAATTCAACTTTGAACGGTTCATTGAGTCCAAAGCCAAGGCAGCTGCTAGGAAACTCTACCATCTTGCAAAAGTCCAACGGTACTTCCCACCGGGACAGCTTCTACAACCACATATGGGATTTTGCTGCAAAATGCTACCTAGCAGCTTTGGACTCGGTGGAAAGCCGTGCGAAGAGGCTAATTGGTGGTCCAGATTTGGTTAAGTCCAAACTACAAAGCCTTGAGTAAAGGCGTAGAGTAGCCAGTCTTTCTGTATTTTACAGGAAGCATTTTGGAGAGAATGCGCGGGGCCACCATCAACGATTGTATCACTGCTTACCATCGGGGGGGATGGCAGTCAAGCGCTAATTTATATTAATAAAAAAATAAAATCTAGTGGTCCGCAGATCACAGGTTGAGAACCATTGCTTTACATGAAAAACCTTGGTCATGACGAAGCGATACAAAGGGCGCAGATTCACTGGCTCTCTGTAGGTGAGGCTTATTTTTTGTGATTCATTCAAGTCTGGTGTCCTATCGTTGCTTTTCAAGTTAGTGGAGGATTTTCCGCAGTCGTAGGCATGTTCAATGGCACTAAGGTGCCTATTATTATATCATCGTTTTAGCTAAGTATGATATCAAAATATATTTACTGGACTGTTTTATTCGTAGTACAGAAGGTGACTTGAAAATCAACTAAGTAACTAAACACTATTCAATGAGATTTCAGTAAAACCGTAAAGGCCCATTAGGGCTAAAGCCTACTGTGGCCATGGGTTCGCTTCTGAAAGGAAAAGGGGCCCCGGAATGCAAGAAAAAGAAGAAAATAGGAGTGGATTTTATCAGTAAAAGATTGACACGCCCTTACGCTCCACTCTAAAGCGAGAGAAGTCACTGGATAATTTCACTCCTAAACAAAAGCGTCAACGATACAGTGGTTTGTTTATTTTTGGTTCTCACACCAAAAAAATTCAATTACTACAAAATAGCATATTACATTTCATCGTAAAAAAATGTTTCAAGGAAAGCTGTTCTGCCCCCGATAGTAAAAAAGACGCATCTAACATTTTTTCCGGATTTGAGTTATATACATTTCCGGAATCAGAAAAAAAAGGCGCATCTGCCTGTATTTTTAATATTTTGCTACCTTTCTCCAGTGCGGTTTTAACACAACGAAATAAGGCGCTTCTGTACATTTTTTTAAACCCAATTGAAGATGAAAAGACGAGTTTATCGAAAACTTAGTTGAAAAGTCGCATTTGTGTAGATAATGTCCTTATAATCTGTAGTTTTTTCTTTAGTTCGGTAATGTAAAAGGCGCATATTTGTCCCTATTTCTAAGAGGAAGTTAATAAGACGCAAATACGCGTTAACGTTTATCGCGCTTAATAAAAACTGATTTCATATTAAGAAAAAAAGTCCACATCTGACCACTTGCGCCCTATTTACTTCGTAAAATAGTTTTCGCATAGACGCATTTGCCATAAGCGTCTTAATACCTTACGTTGAATAAAAATAATACAACTTATTACTTAATAAAAGAGGCGCAAGTGTGCATAAACGTCCGTTTTTCTTAAAATTGTGAATGTTTAGTACGGCGCCTGACCAGTTTCTACGCTAGTTGCGCTCGAGTAGTCTGTTGGAAAACGGAGGTGTCGCGGTCGCGCAAGTTTTCGCTGCGTGTACTATATTTCCTTTTATTCTTTGTATATACGTATAAATTATATTTTTAAATATTGTTTTATAGAAGGTTATACAAAAAAAAAACATTTAAAAATATAAAAAATAGTAGCCCACCGGCATCGGGAACAGGGTCCAAGCCAGCCAGGTGGTCAGGGCTCCTGAGAGAGAAACCTCCGGACAATACGCGCCGTGTCCAGGAGTACTGCCTTCTGAATCAGACCCTTGATCCAACTGCCTAACGAGAGCCTCCGCAGATGTTGGTCGAGGCTCTTGGCTATTAAGCCATTGGCCGTCACGACTATCGGCACAATGACTGCTGTGTCCACTTCCACATGTCGACAACCTCGCGAGCCAAGTCAAGATACTTAGTTTGTTTATCCTTCTCAGCTTTCACGAGGTTCTCGTCATGAGGGACCGCTATATCAATAATCATTGTGCGACGCTCTAGTCGATCTATGACCACTATATCAGGCTTATTGGCAACAATAGTCCTGTCAGTGATGATAGATCGATCCCAATACAATGAGATATTGCCATTGTCGAGAACTGGGTCGGGCACATACCTATAGTACGGTACTTCTGATTCCACAAGATTGTATTTAATAGCAAGTTGCTGGTGGATAATCCTGGCTACAAGGTTGTGCCTATGCAAATAGTCTCCGTTAGCTAGATGAGAACATCCAGAAATAATGTTATTAAAATGAGAACATCATGAAATTGATTCCCCGGGCCGGTGGCATGCCCGACAGATGTCAACCGTACCGTACCATACCGTAAAGTAGTATATTTATTATTATTTTACAAAATTTGTAGGCTATAATATGGTCAGAGCTCTGTGCAATTTTATTTTACCATAGTGTGCCAAATAATATCATCAATTGTTTATGACTTGATAGGAAAATAATAATATCAGTCTTACTGTAACTACCTAAGTTATGTACAAATTGTAGTAAAAGTATAATAACTTAAAATTTATAGTAAAAATAATAAATTAAAGTAAATAATTCATTGATATGAGTTATTTCATAAATTGACATTTTTATGAGGTACCTACTTACCTTTATCATTTCTTTGATTTTTATTCAGTTATTTTTATTGAATTGTGTGTTTTTCAGGATTATATTGCTGAAGAATTTTACCAAGTCCCTACAACTGACAGTATTTTTTCTGATAAAGTCTGCGATAATATCACCACTGCAGCTACTACCAGCAGCAGCAGCAGTTCAACACTAAGTAATTTTGATTCTGATGACTCAGTTCTTGATAAAGATTACGTTCTTCCAGAAAGAAAAGGCAAAAAAGTAGTGTTATCAACTCTGATTCAGATACTGATTTTATAGAATACTCACCACAAAACAACATTCGCGTATCCGAGTCACCTAAACAAAAAGATTTTGAGCCCGAAAACCACGCTATTCTGGCTTCTGAAAATGTAATTCAACTGACCAAGAAGGGAAGTATACGACTGATTAAGCTAAACGTTGCTCAAGTATTACACTTTTAAAGTTCTGATTTTAATTATAATTTACTGTGCCAAGAATAGCATTTTGTTTTATTATGTAGGTCAAAAGACTTTAAAATAAATATTTGATTATATCAATTGTGTTTTATTTACTAATAATACATTAGGCTATAGCTTATTATGATAACTAAGAACTTATTAATACACTTCCTTAAATAAAAGAAATATCAAATTATTTTATAAACATTCTATCTTAGTCAAGGGTTATCTATATAGTTATTAATCCTTAAGAAAAAAGGTGGAAATAACCATATGCGCTCATTTCTGTTTAAAATATGTACTAGATAAATAAACTAAATACTTAGAAGAAAAGTACAGCCAAAAGCATTTGAAAATTAAAGGACGCATCTAGCCATTTACGTCTATTCAATTAAGTATTTGATATTTTTCTTAATTTTTTATGCTAAGATGAAAATGTTTTTTTATTATTTTTACCATAAGGATTTGATAAATTCATATTATTATTAAACAAAGTTAAAGCTCATTATATTAGGCTTTATTTTCAACTTTCAATATGCAAATATTTTAATTTACTCGAAGACAGCAAACGATTTCCCGTTTCATTCATTAAAACATTTTTTTATCCATTTTTACTTTTTGTTAGATACGTCTTTTTTACTATCAGGGGCAGTGTTGTTATTTTTACTTTATTTTTGCACTAGATGAAAAGCAAATTGATACACTGACTGAGCTCTAGTTTTTAGCGGGATATTTTTAGAGTGAAGTTCACTGGCTGTTTTAATTATCCGCAAATTAAGTGTAGTGAAAATGTGTTGTAAAATTGGTGAAGTTTTGTAGCTTAAGTTTATTTTGATAAAATGGAGTTGAGAATTGCCACATCAAAGCTTGCTGAAAAGGCTGACTCGATACATTTGCCAAAATATTATAATTTGTTACATCTGCGTTTCAAATTTAATGGAACTCAAAGTAACTTAAAGAGACTGAAAATTAAATACTTTATGAAACTTGATAGTAACTAAACGCACTAACTGTGTGAAGCAAAAAAAAAAAGAACCGGGCAAGTGCGAGTCGGACTCGCACACAGAGGGTTCCGTACAAACGAAATTATTTATTTAAATAGTTCCCGAAACGAATTTCGAAGATTTTTCAGAATCTCAAAAAAAGTTTTTTTGATGACGTAACAAAAAAATTACAGTTTTCGGTATATTTCTATATTTGTGCCATAAGACCTTGCTCTATGCAAATTTCAGGATCCTAGGTCAACGGGAAGTGGATACCCTATGAATTTTGATTCTCTTGAGTGTCGAAATATGGGTTTTTTGCAACATAAAGCCCTGTATATTTTTTTTCGTTAACTTAAAAGCTTGATTTCATCACAGCTTCAAGGGACTGCAGACTTGAGTATGTGGTTTTAATTTCAACTCAATACCTCCATGCATTCCTGAGATAAAGGGTCTTGAGAGATAGACAGACGGACAACAGAGTGAACCTATAAGGGTCCCGTTTTTTCCTTTTGAGGTACGGAACCCTAATAATCTGCTATGATGAGTCACAACTGATGCCTTTTTGGAGCAAACACGAAAATATTTTGAAGCTCGTGAAATCTTTCCTGGGTTAAGTTGTTTGTGCTCGCAAAATTGGTTAAGCATACAAATGTTTATAGAATATTGAGTATATCAGTGAATCCAAGATGAGATAGAGATCCGTTTTTGCTGAAAAATTTAAAAGCAATTTTAATCTGTCCTAGCTCGAGAGGACGCCGGTGTCCTCTCACATGCACGCCACTATAGGCCTTAATTCCGATTTCAGTTTAGAGTCTACTTTTGTATGAACAAGTTTGGTAGTTGTGGATCTACATAAAAAGTTACGTCCTCATTGGATGTATTTAGGACCACTGCTCTAAAAACGGTGAAGGAAAACATTGTGAGGAGACCGGCATGTCCTAGAACCAAAAATTCGAAGATATGTGACATCCATCAACCCATACTGGGCCCACGTGGTGGATTCCATTGGCCCATTCCCTCTTCTAGAGAGGAGGCCTAAGTCCCAACAGTGGAAATATTATAAGGCTGATGCTATGCTATGCTAGGAGCTTCGGTCTTTGGATCGTTTACCGATTGATGTATATATGAAGACAATAAATTTTATACGCCGTGTAAAAAAATTAGTAGACCAAAGGTTACATTACCGTTTTTTGTTACTTTGGCCTGGCTATAAGGACAAGAGGGAAGCCACTTCAGCGAGAGAAGGTAAGCTGTGCTTTAGATACTTTCTTTGTTGAATGCGTCTCTCAAATGGGCAACTACAAAAACTCAGTTCAATACAGAATTTTTCTAATACTACAACTAACGCAACCCTATTCGAGTGTGGGTAGTCCACATATCTCATTAGTACAAACAGTCCTTTTGGGTCAAATAAATTTAAGTAATCCTTTTGGCTTTAAAACATATTATTTAGTTAGATTGGTTTCGTTAGTTCCAGCACTATCAGTCTATGTCATTGTGCTTAAAACTTGACATTTCAGAGCCTCCAATTAATATAAACTGTCCTTTCTTGCTAGCCTTAGAACTAAAATCTAACATGTGTAAATTATACCTCAATTTTAGTTATAAGATATTCTGAGTTTATAACTAGAAATTATGATGTAAATTTCTCATTTGGAAATGCGAGAATATTTTCTGATACGATGTTTAATTAAATGAATTTCGGGAACGTGATAACAAAACTTTATACTTCAGTGTTTTCGGTAATTTTTACCCGACTGCGCCAGAAGGAGGGTTATTACACAGTTTTATGTAATCCCTGATGACGCTGCTTTTAATTTTTTTGTTTCGATAAATCCATGAAACCTATAGCGTTTGCGTATTAATTCATTATTCCCCGAGAGGACGCCGGCGTCCGCACACCTATTGTCTCTCTATTGTGTCTCTAATTACAGTATTCAACAGGTAATAATTATAATAATCTTTATTTGTATAAAAAAAAAAACAGATAGCAGTACATTTTAATTTTTTTTTACAAAGTGTATTACAATTCTGTATTACATTTCTGACAATCAAGTGGGTGACGTACTGTTCTCCTTGCTAGGCTATGAAATAACCTGTATTAAGAATTAACAGTGTTTATCCCCTCGAATTGTATTACTACAATTTTATTTTATCAACTTAAATTTAAGTAACATGTTTTACAGACATGAGTGCGCGAGCGCATTATGGCGTGTATATGTGTGTGAGTGTGCGTGTGTTGGGTAAAAAAAATAAAAATTGCGTATCGAACCTATGATGCGAATTGCTGCGATGCGGTTTCCTGCGGCAAAGTAACGGTTCAGGTGACCATACAATGCGTAATGCGAATCAATTTACAAGTTTAGAAGCGTGCGAGTTTACAGATTTTAGCGAATTCAAAAATTAAAAAAATCTTTCGCTAAAATTAGCTATTTTCTGTAATTAATTTTAGACGTATATGGAACAGATTGTAAAGTCCCGCAAACCTCCGTTGAAAAGAGAAGATTCTCCGACCAGACAGATGTTTTATCTGATCCGGGCAACTACCCAACAGTTCAGAAAAAAAATGAAGACAGTGATAATCTTTGACTCTGTCTTCACTTATTTTTGATTGAATATCACAATCCTCTAGGCTGAACTTTTAAGATACAGGCTAGTCCCAGTTTAAAAAATAGAGTATTGCATCATAGGTGTTTTTTTTTTATTTATTTTTTTATGGTAGGTAAAATCATCCAATGACAAATCCCGCCCTTGGGCGGAGCGGGAAGTAGTGTCAGACTCTTACTGACTAAAAACCTACCCCGTTCCTTCGTAGCCTATCGTGCCGGGGCCGAGCATTCCTTTCGGAACTAACCCATGACCCCAGTAGGCTTCGACCCTGCCTGCCTGCAGTTAGCAGGCTGGGCCTCTCCGGTGTGCTGACAGCTCCTTGAGGCGCGCGGGAACAGAACGCACCGTCGACAACTTGGGCTCGGTCCGGTCGGTTACCGGACGATCGGACAGCGTGCTACCCATTGCACGCCGTCCGCAAGCCCGCGCCTACGGTGGCCGGAAATCGGGATCGGAATCCTGGCGGCGGCTGGGGCGAGCGCCCCGTTGCCTCTGCCTGATGCGGTCGGCCTCCTCCTTTGCTAGCATTACTGCTTCGCAGAAGGAGGCGACCGCCTGCCATCCCTCCTCACTACGGACCATGGCCTGAACCAAGGCCCGGCGAGAGAGATCGCTGCCGCCGATCGCCCTCACGAGGACACGGCGATGCTCCGCCCAGGCAGGGCACACCTCTACAGTGTGCTCCACCGTGTCCTCCGGATGTTCCGCACAGTGGCGACACCCGGGCGAATCCTCCGCACGAATCCGGAACAGGTACTTAGCGAACTTTCCGTGTTCGGTAAGCACCTGCGTCGTGCGGAAGTTGAGAACGCCGTGAGGTCTTTCCAACCACGCCCCAAGGATGGGCCTTATCGCCCCAATTGTGGCGCGCCCCGAACGAGGTTGCAATAGTCGCTGACGCCATTTCGCCATGAGATCCCGCCGGAGCTCTGACGCCATGCCTCGACTTGTCGTGGCAGCGGAATTTCGCCCCGGCGTTGCATCTCCATGCGCTTGTCGTGCATGTGTGCAAGGACTGTTGCCTCCAGATCCCACGGGGGTTGGCCAGCAAGGAGGGTCGCCGCCTCGCGGGAGATCGTTCGGTACCCTCGCACCATGCGTATTGCCATGACCCTCTGGCACGCATTCAGCTGGGCCCTCGGTTGCTGTGTCAACGTCGGTGCCCACACCGGAGCCCCGTAGAGAGCCATGGACCGAACGATTCCCGCGTAGAGCTTCCGGCAGGAGGCGTCTGGTCCCCTGAGGTTGGGCAGGAGCCGCCCGAGAGCAGCCCCAGTCCGATTCAGTTTGGGAGCCAGACGTCGGAAGTGCTCCTTGAAGTTCCACCAGCTGTCGAGGACGAGTCCCAGGTACTTCATCGTCGACCCGACGCTGATGTGAACCCCTCCTACCGTTAGCTGGGAACGCGGCGGCGGCGCACCCCGAGGGCCGTGGAAACACATGGCCTCGGACTTGTGCAGTGCCACCTCGAGTCCCAACTGCTGGATCCTGTCAACGACCATCGCAACCCCGCGTGTCGCTAATTCGACCGCCGTCCGGTACGACTCTCCCCGCGCTAGGACCAACGTGTCGTCCGCGTAGCAGACCACGCTGACCCCGTCGGGGAAGTCGCCGCGCAGCACGTAGTCGTACCCGATGTTCCACAAGGGTGGTCCTAGTACCGATCCCTGTGGAACACCGCACGACATCTCTCGACGTTTCCACTCTCCCTGGTGACCGGGGTAGATGATATACCTCTCCGATAGGTAGGCCTCGATCACACGACAGAGGTAGTCGGGCACCCGGTGGTACCGGAGTGCCGTTCCAATGCAACTCCAGGGCAGGGAGTTGAAGGCGTTGGCAATGTCCAAAGACACTGCCACGACACACCTGCCCTGGGACACCGCATCCCCCGTCGTGAGGCCTCGCACGCGCATGATGGCGTCCACCGTGGAGCGCATCCTGCGAAAACCGAACTGTCCGTCCGACAGGTCCGGCCCCACCCTTGCAAGCATCATAGGTGTTGTAAATATTATTTTCAAAGAATGTATACAGTGCAAAGTGCTATGTTTTTTGTGAAATAAATACTTTATTATTATTCGTTGATTTGGGGCCGTTCAAGTATTACGTCAGCAGATTTTTGACAAATATTAACGCTCCCTCCCCCCTCAACAGCAAAAGTAAGCAAAGCTCTAACCCCCCATACTTCCGTAAAAATTGGTACCTACATGCATTTTTCAATGTCCTCTGGTTTCTTTATTAGTTAATTTAATGAGCAAAAGTTACAAGTCTAAAATAGGATAAGAACTTTAAATAGAGAAACTAAAAAAAACAACTTTTATTTTGGCATATTAATTCAAATTATATCAGTCCATGATACACGAATCCATGACTAAGTTTTCAATGACATTGGATGTTTGCTGCTGAGTGATGTGTGTATGCTCACTTTCGTGTGATTTTGAAAAATCGACATCGTTCTCTTAAAAAAACTAAAAATATAGTAGACCGTACAGCTGATGTAATCACCATAAAGACGGCCATCTCCCATGTTATCAAAAATAAGCAAAGCAAAAGCCTTAGTTTATATGTGACGCGCTAGATTTAGCTACAAATTAATAGAAAGTTATAATCAAAATTTAGACCACTTCACCATTTTGAAGACGAAAAATAGGTCACAAAATTGACGACAATTTTCCGTCTTTACTTGTCAACTTTATTACAGTATACATGATAATATAGGAGTACATAATTAGATTTGACGGATCATTTCTCCCACCTTGATAACAAGGACCTGTCTTGTGAATATTCAACAGTACCGCAACACGTGATGTCTACAATCTCGGAATATTACAGAAGGACGATTCAATAATATAATAATAATTTGACATTTATTTCAGACAAAGTCCATATATTGTTAGTAACACAAGAAACCTTATAAATCTATTGTTAGTACATACAAAGCGGTACCGCACGGTAGCGTCAGTTTATACCAGGCCCTGGACGCGATCACCGTGTGTAGTCGCATCCAGTGCCGCCACATCGGTGAGTCCCAGTGGTTCACAACCACGCTCAGAAGGCTGTTCGAGCTGGCCCGCATGCTCTTCATCACAGACGCACAACGCTTCCGCATGATGGCGTGAAAAACATAAATAAAAATAAACCCTGATATATGCATAGTCAGCCTTTTAATGTTCCTACTACTGGGGCTGATGGTAAGCAATGATATGGAAGCCAGTGTGTGTGGGCCAGAAATTACGTATTCAATCTTAGGTTGGGTTGTAGCTATCAGGAAACAGACTCCAGCAGGGAATTCCATGCCTTAGCTGTAAGCAAAATGCATGTGTTCCCAAAACGTTTTGTGCGTATGGGAGGGTTGACCATCATGTACCGGTGGTGCATCACCGTGTCCGATGATGGAAAGGCCTTGGCGGAATTAAGTTCTGCCACTCTAAATTTTTTAACCAAGTTGTAGAAGTAAATAGGCAGTCGGTATTTGTTAGGAGATCAGCTGTTTCAGGGTAATCTAGGAGCCGGTTTTGGAACCGTCTTCAACAGGCTAAATCATAGTTTCCCAACCTTTTATGAACTATTGCCCCCCTTCATTCGAACATAATTCGAACCGCTCCTCTTTACTTATTAGTTAATTATACCAATTTTATATGTTTGTCTAATAACTAACAGTAATCACAGATTAAAAATTAATTCACCCTCTTTGTCTCTCTCCGTAACTGTATTACTCGTGGTCGTAGCTGAGAGTCATGATTATTAATTATTTTAAAATACATGCCATTTGCCTTTGGACCCGCTACCATCCCTCATGAAAGCTCCAGCGCCCACTGGGGGGCGGTACCGCCCCTGTTGGGAATCTATGGGCTAAATGCTATAATATCACGCTAGAATCCTAGGAAGCGAAGCAGTAACTAAAGACGCGAGTGAAACCATGGGTGACACCTAATACCTACTTTATATTTATGGCACTCCTGTTACTTCATCTATACAAACTGACTTGGTGCTCGATTACGGAGACGCGGCGCGTTGCACGGCGCGTTGGGCGGTCCATCGTACATTGCCAAATGTTTGTGTTTGCGAGAGCAATGACGCGGCCCGCTGATGCAATGTACGAAAAACGCCCAACGCGCATCGCAACGCGCCGCGTCTCCGTAAACACGGCCTTTGAACAATACAAATAACTTTCTATCAAATTCAAGTCGTACTTAAAATTTGCACAGCCCTTTAAAAGTATATTTTTGTTTAATTTGCCAGTATGTTAGCAAGGCACGTTTCTCAGTCGATCTCTTTCCATATCACAATACCTACGCTGGGTGTACAATGTCTACATGTTACTGTAAAAGCCCAAACTACGGTAAATCTTAAGTTTTACCAATTTATCTTAATGTTTACCGGCCATGAGTAAATGTTAGTGTTAACGCCAATATCCTATTATAAAGAGATGCATGACCTTTGTTTGTTTAGTTACCAATAAACCTCATAACCAACGGACGTATTTTATTTCGAAATCCATTTGACACAGTGTAACCAAAAGTCAACCTAATCACCCTAAACATATGGTCGATTACGAGCCGGATCGAACCTCATTGGGAATTGACGGAGCGCCCGACGTGAGAACAAAAGAACCGCATTCCATAGCGCGATAAGGGAACACCTGGTGTTGTTTTGCACGAATTTCTTAGAACTGGTCAATTAGTGTGTGTGCAAGGTGTATCGGTGTATCATTTGAACATTAATAACATAGAAAATAGACTATTCTCGATTAGACATTGAACTACGTTTTGAAGATTCTTGTGATTTACATATAAACAATGACTTCTGAAGCCGATCAAGCGTTATCTGTACTTGAAGATTTGGCGTCAATACTCAAAAAGACCCAAATAAACCTTAAAAAGTGCCCAAAAGAACGGTTATTGAAGCCTGGATATTTACGAACTCGTATTCAAACGATTGAAGATTACTGGGTATCTTTTAAGAAGGCGCACAACGACCTGTTGAAAAATACAACTCGGGAACAACGTGGAAATTTGCCGTACTACGTGAATGAAGAATTCCTTCTCCATGAAGACTTGTACCTATGCATGTTAGGAGACCTTAGAGAAATGTTGGATGCATGCACTTCGAAGACGATTGACCGTGACCAACCTTCATGCGACAATACATCGTGTGATGGAAAACCACGAGCTAAAGTGATGCTACCTAACATACAACTTCCTCCGTTTTCCGGTAACTACGAAGAATGGCCCACATTTAAAGACTTGTATGTATCATTAATTCATGAATGCCCGACGCTAAGTGAAGTTGAAAAATTACATTATTTGAAGACCAGTATCACAGGCGAAGCGGCATCTTTACTGAAACACATTCAGGTGACGGGTGCTAATTATGTTCAAGCATGGGGAACGCTTAATTACCGATACGATAACAGGCGAATCATAGTAAACGCATTAATGAAGCGGTTATTCTATCAGAAAAAATGTACCAGTCAAACGGCGGTACACCTGAAGGCTCTCCTGGATTGTACCACAGAAGTTATGAATAGTCTAGAAAATGTGGGAGTGCCTACTGATTCCTGGGATCCAGTAATTATATTTCTGGTTGTGCAGAAGTTGGACCCGGAGTCACACAAAGAATGGGAACAAACTGCCTACTCGGTGAACTCCCAAGAACTGCCTACATGGAAGGAATTGCGCGAGTTTTTAGAAGCTAAATTCCGGACGCTTGAAATGATTTCCCCGACAACCACCAGTAAACTTAGCAAAGAGCGTGTTCTACATGTTACAGCAACAGATAATGATAAACAACAAAAACCATGTGCCTTATGTAAAGAAACGCACACACTGTGTCATTGCAGCACATTCAATAAAATGACAATTAATGAGAGAAGCGAACATGTCAAAGCAAACAAATTATGTTTCAACTGCCTTGGGGCGGGACATTCGGTGTTCAAGTGCCGTATGCCAATGTCTTGCCGCACTTGTAAGAGACGACATCACACACTTTTACATCAACCCAAGAAGATTGATGAAGCAGCACAGAACGTAGAAACTAAGCAACTGACTTCATCCAGCCAAGCAGATGTAGAAGAAAAGAAGGTTCACACAATGGTTGCGTCTCATTATACCGCGGGGCAGAAGATATCACTATTGGCTACAGCAGTAGTCATTTTGAAGAGTGAGCATGGACACACTACTGTTTTAAGAGCACTGATAGATTCAGGATCTCAAGCATGTTTCATTAGCGAGAAGGTAACTCAGATCCTGAATCTAGAAAAACAACCAGTAAATCTAATCGTCTCCGGAATGGAAGCAATGAAGATGAGAGTCAAGCACGAGGTCAAGTTTCAAGTATTGTCACGGTGGGAAGACCAATTCTACTTACCTATCAAAGCCTACGTGATGTCCAAGCACTTGACTTCGAACATACCGATGAGCGCCATGAGGGGGACTGATTGGCCGCATATAGCAAACCTCCAACTAGCAGATGCAAATTATTATGAATCAGGACCCATTGATCTGTTGTTGGGCGTAAACGAATATGCAGCAATTCTCAAGCAAGGACTCATTAAGGGTCCACCAGACACACCATGTGCCCAAAACACCTATCTGGGATGGATATTAATGGGTGGAATAACAATCAAGCTGAATGCACGAGAAAAATCATTGACGGCCATGAAGCAAGAAATTAACATAGAAGATTTACTGACCACAATATGGGAAGTTGACACCGACACGAAAAGAAAACCTACCCTAACTGAACAACTATGTGAAAACATATACGAGAAGACACACAAGCGAGATAAACATGGAAAATACATAGTCAAACTACCATTAAAAATAGAACAACCAAAATCAGTTGAAGGCAACACAAGAGAAAAAGCAAAGCGAAGACTCCTTCAGCTGGAAAAAAGATTTAATCAAAATAAAGAACTTAAGCAAGAATACACAAGGGTGATCAATGAATACAAAGAATTAAAACATATAGAAGAGGTACCTAAGGATGAAATAAACAATAAATCAGTGTACTTACCCCACCATGCGGTGATCCGTAGTGACAAGGAAACGACGAAGACTCGGGTTGTGTTCGACGCCTCGTGCAAGGGCTCCAATGGAATTTCGTTGAACGATGAACTCTTGTTAGGTCCAATATTACAAGATGACTTGAGAAGCATTATCATTAGATGGAGAATGCATGCTATTTGTTATGTTTCTGACATTCACAAGATGTATAGAATGATTTGGATAAATAAAGAAGACAGCGATTATCAAAGAATTCTATGGAGAGATGATACATCGGAAAACATCAAAGACTACAGACTTTTGACTGTGACATTCGGAACAGCTTCCGCACCCTATCTCGCCGTGAAGACACTTATGCAATTGGCAGATGATGAGGGTGACAAATATCCCGAAGCAGCAAAGATATTGCGTGAGGACTTTTACGTCGATGATGTAATGTCAGGACACGATGAGCTGGAACAAGCTATACGAATTAGTCAAGATCTCAAAAAACTACTGCGTCTAGGTGGCTTCGAACTGAAAAAATGGTCTTCAAACAACCGTGATTTCATGGAGACTATCAAACCGAGTGAAAGATCATCAAATGCACATCTGGAACTAAAGATTGATGGAACTGTTAAAGCCCTGGGTATACAATGGAACTTGGGTAAAGACCAATTCGAGTATAATCTGAACTTACCAGCTACTGGCAAGGCAGTCACAAAGCGAAGCATTCTATCCGACATTCAAAAGTTATTCGATCCACTCGGATGGATTGCCCCTTGCCTTGTTATGGCAAAGATATTAATTCAACAACTCTGGCAGGAAAAAATTGATTGGGATGAAGTTTTGAACACCACACTGGCTGAAAAATGGGCTACAATACGATCCGATCTTGAAAATGCAAACGGAATCTACATAAATAGATGGATGGGAACATTGAGCTCAAGGAAAGATTCCATAGAAGTCCACGGATATTGCGATGCTTCTGTGCAAGCTTACGGTGCTGTGGCCTACTGCCGAGTCACAAACTCAGATGGCACAGTGAAAAGCACAATCATTGCTGCAAGAACGAGAGTAGCTCCTTTGAAAACCATTTCATTGCCTCGACTAGAACTGTGTGGAGCTTTGTTGTTATCCAAACTACTCAAGCAAATAAAGCAAGCAATGAGGATACCAACAACACAAATATATGCTTGGACAGACTCTTCTATTGTCATCTCCTGGCTAAATGGAGATCCGAACAGATGGAAGGCGTTTGTGGCAAACCGCGTTGTCGAAATCACAACCAATGTAAGTCCTAGTCAGTGGCATCACGTCCAATCCAACGATAATCCAGCTGATATTGCGTCAAGAGGCATGTTAGTGGCCAATTTGAAACATTGCGAGCTATGGTGGAACGGACCACAGTGGTTATCACACCAGAAGATACAGTTCACTAGACTAAACATAGCCCCAACAGACCTAGAAAGAAAGAAAAACACCTTACAAGTTCTGAAAGTAACAAAAAACGACAACGAAGAAAGTAATAAATTATCTACGCAACTCGATGGCTTTGACACACTGACTGAACTACTGCGAACTATCACCTACTGCCGAAGATTCCTGAAACAAAATAAATTAAAAGAAAGCATAGATAGTACAATCACCACTGAAGAACTCGAACTCTCCTTGCAAACCTGTATAAAATTAGAACAAGAGAAAGAATTTAAAGAAGAAATAGAAAGCTTAAAAAGAAAGAAAAGAGTAAAAAAATCAAGCAAATTAAAATCATTAAATCCTTACCTTGACGAGAATGGAGTCCTCAAGGTGGGCGGTCGGCTCAGGAACGCGGAGTTGACTGATGAATGCAAGCACCCAATAATTCTGGGTCGAAAAGGCAAACTTACCCATCTTATAATAGCAGAAGCCCACTCGAAGACGTTGCATGGAGGTATACAGTTGATGCTTACTTACCTTAGATCCAAGTATTGGATACTGCGAGTGAAAATGCTGATCAAGCAAGATAACTTCCCACCGGGGAAATGGTCCATGGGACGCATCACCGACAAGCACCCTGGCCCCGATGGTTTAACCAGGGTATATAGTGTAAAGAGTGGTGACACAATAACAAAGAGATGCGTGACAAAATTGTGTGCTCTTCCCATCGACGCAGCATCTGATGAGATAATTTTTTAATTTTTGCATGTATCATACGTCAATCATATAATTTATCGATTTCATTTTTTTTAAAGTTCATTATAGTTTTTAAAGGACTATCTGTAGTCCTTTGGTGGGCGGCCTATGTTAACGCCAATATCCTATTATAAAGAGATGCATGACCTTTGTTTGTTTAGTTACCAATAAACCTCATAACCAACGGACGTATTTTATTTCGAAATCCATTTGACACAGTGTAACCAAAAGTCAACCTAATCACCCTAAACAGTTAGTAATACTAAATAATAACAAGTTTTCATTGAAAATATTTTTATTATATTATTTGAAAATGTTATTTTTTTTTTATTTATTGACAGGTTTATTATTATTTTTGTATAGCTTCTTTTGGTAATGTGAATGTGAGAACATTGTAGACTCCGCAAATTTAAGGATTATAATTTTTATTGTGCTTTTGGGTACAAAGCTGACCGGTCTACATTGTCCTCTCATATCTATAAATACTGTAATATGGAAATATTGTAGAAACAATCACTTTTTTAAAAGAGTAACCATGGAGTTTCTTGTCGGTTCTTCTCCATAGGAAACGACCAATTGGAACCGTGCGCTAGCTTCTGCCAAATGCCCATGTAGGCCTATGTGAAATAAAAATATTTGAGTTTGAGTTTGAGTATAGGAGATTATATGCTTGTACGGAACCCTCAGTGCGCGAGTCCGACTCGCACTTGCCCGGTTTTTTTATTTACCAAGCTAATGGTAGCATTAGCTCGAATCAACATACATTTTTTTGGTTTTTTATCACAACTTTAGGTTTCATCAGTAAATTTTAGGTTATACCAGTAAGTCTTAGGATTCAAGAGAGTCCAGGCTTTTACAGTAACATTTACGTATACCCAACCTTCTCAACGATCCTGTGATACAATTCGAAAGTTAATATCTGACTTTACGAGTTAGATATTATCTTTACTCACATGTAAAATGTCTTCGCTTTATATTGGCGGGTTGTGTTGAATTTGACTTTATTATTGCTTTACCTACAGGTTCTTTGCAGCCATTTTATTCAAATCACTCTTATTGTTTGATGTCCTTTTAGAAACACACACTTTTATATTCTCGTTAATATTAATCTTACAAGCTATGGCTTAAAGATTTTGATGCTTCTTTAAAAAATGAGTAGAGCGAGATGAAGTGTCATACTTTAACTGATTATAACTCACCTGCTTCCTTTCAGTCGCCTTTTGTATTCCAGGGTCAAGATACCTCTTTTGAACATTCCTGCAGGTCTTCTCGCATATATTTTAAACGGTGCCGTCCAACTGACGACTTGCATGATATTAAGCTAATATGTCTAAAGTCTAATACAACATTTATTTATTTAGCTGATTAAAACTTAGGTTATTCGTATAATAGGGTACCTACATAATGGAACGGTAAGTGACTTTGGTTAGTCTGATAGATGACGGCTCATTCTGATAGATGACTATCTTTCGGACAATACCAAAAATATTGTGTATCCTTTGAGATTTTGTATACCATTGCTTTTTTTAAGGTGGGAAATCATCTAATGACTTCTCCCGCCCCAGGGCGGAGCAGTAGAGCGTATCAGACTTTTACTGACTAAAATTCACACGTATGTTCCTTCTTTGCCTTGCGATCCAGGACCCTGGGTTTCTCTTTCGGAAGCTAATCGGTTGCTCCACTATGTATCGGCCCTGTTGGGCTCTTAACATCTGACTCTATGATGCGCGTAGGACACTACGTGCCGTCGAAGACTTGGGCTCGGTCTGAAGGGTTACCGGATGTCAGGACGATGACCTATCCATTGCTCGTCGGCCGTAAACCTTACCCTACAGGGGCCGGGGATCAAAATGCAACTCTCGATAACCGAGGTGTCTCCTGTGGCAGCGGCTGACGATTTCCGTTCCCTCATGTTTACGGCCATTTCCTTTGCTAGCATTACTGCTTAGCAGAAGGAGCTCTCGCTCCGGATCTTGGCCAGAACCAAGGCCCGCGAGAAGTCGTCGCCACCGGTCACCTCGATAATGACACGGCAGTGCTCCACCCAAGTGGGGCACGTAATTCCGATCCAAATTTCCGGCCACCGTAGGCGCGGGCTCGCGGACGGCGGGCAATGGGTAGCTCGCTGTCGGTTTGTCCGGTGACAGACTGGACCGAGCCCAAGTCGTTTACGGCGCGCACTGTTCCCGTGCGCCTTAAGGATTTGTCAGCAAAGTGTAGGGGCACAGTAGGGTCGAGGCCTAGTCTGGGGCTCGGGGGAAGTATGAAAGTGCATACCAGGGCCCCGGATCCAAGGCAAGGAAGGAACAGGTTAGGTTTTTAGTCAGTAAGAGTCTGACACTGTTTCCCGCTCCGCCCAAGGGCAGGATTTGTCATTGGATGATTTTACCTACCAAAAAAAAAAAACCCAATGGGGCTCACCTCCACCGTATACTCCACCACGTCCTCCAGGCGGTCCACACAATGGTGATGGGCGTGTTTTCCAGTGTATAAGGATCTTATATATAAAAATGACTTTTAAACGCAAATTCGCAAGCACCTAAGGTAAAAACCACAGCACCAAATTGGTAAACGTTATGATGTGTAGGCTAAACTTTAGAAGGCGTCAAGACTGAACAAGTAGATTAATATCAATAATGCAGGTAAAACTAATAAAAACTTAAATTGCTCTAGTTATCAAAAAAAAAAACTTTTTAAAAATACAAAGAGTATTTGTTACTGCCCACATCTTTCGAATTATTAACAAGCCAGTACGATAACTCATATTTACGAGTTTTCATGAAATTTCATACAACCTCGTTACACCAACATCACAGTACCTAATTTTATTATCTTAGTGTCCTGACCCTTAATTAATTTATTGTTCCTTTTTAATGCCATCACATTCCCATGAACAGTGTGGGAAACTCCAAGTCTGTTATGCATTGTTACCAACACTTCCTGTTCCCTCAGTTATTGTTTGAGATAAATCCTATTGTTACATAGTACACTCCTGGCCATAGAGCTGTACCCAGTACGATCCCTAAGGAAACACTACTAACAGTAACTGTAGTTAGTTGATTAATTCGCAACATATTTCAGTCTCTGTGTCCTGTTATTCTTGGCCAGATAATTGTGACCTGTGGTCCACGTACTAGTGGTGGAATAGTACATTTTGATAAAAGTGGAGAATATTGTTATTGCGATCAAGGCGGAATTTTTATGGAGCGTTTAGAGAGGTACGACGTTTTTGATTACACTTATGAAAATATAAATAAACAGGGATTGACACGTTACTGTAAGGGGTAGCCTGTCTGAAATGATAGGTATACACAATAAATTGCAGCGGGGCGAGCTCACGGACTTTTCCATGTCTATGTTGCCTACAAAAAAAGAATCTAAGAAATAAAAAAAATAAACGAAACTTTATTTAAAATTTTCTTAAAGTCTCTCATTACTGTTGGGTCGAGGTAAAGTCAGGGTATGGGGTAATAAGATTCACCGGGGTAATTACAGCTGAAAAACAAAAAAAAAAAAACTATTAATATCTACATTAAATATAATACTTCTTATTCAAGTAAATAATTTTAAGGCTATTAAATTTTAATTTACTTATAATGTCCAATTAAATTATCATTTTGAAACAGTCCCAGACGAACTACGTACTACGTAGAGATGTTTCTAAATGTTACATGATACTTTGAAAGTTTCATGATATTTTTTCAGTGCAATGTTTGCTTAAGGTCCAGAATTTGGGGCAAACAAAGTAGATAAGCCATAGACTTACGATGCAGTTCATATACCTAATATGCACACAAATACTCTCATTCGCACCTTCGAGCCGTCGTCTAAATATCTAATAGTAAAGTGGAGACACTGTACTAAATCGTTGTCAACCTATTTCAATAAACGGATCTGATGCAGAATGTCTCATTCGCAGAACGTCCCATTTGCAGAACATCCCATTCACAGAACGTCCCATTCGCAGGACGTCCCATTCGCAAAACGTCCCATTTGCAGAACGTACCATTCGCAGAACGTCCTATCCGCAGAACGTTCCCTTCGCAAATTGTCCCATTCGCAGAACGTCCCATTTGCAAAACGTCCCAATCGCAGAACGTCCTATCCGCAGAACGTTCCCTTCGCAAATTGTCCCATTCGCAGAACGTCCCATTTGCAAAACGTCCCAATCGCAGAACGTCCTATCCGCAGAACGTACCATTCGCAAATAGTCCCATTCGCAGAACGTCCCATTCGCAAAACGTCCCATCATAATCGTCATAAAAAATGAAATCAGCAGTTTCATACAAAGTGTTTTACGAGTATATCTACTCAATCTGATCCATTTAACTTTGTAACTGTCACACATTTGTTACAAACTACGAACGTTAGTACAATCTCTACGCACAAATAAATAATTTTGAAAGTGATTTCGTACTTCCAAACAGGCCCTTAGGAATAAACTCAAATAAAAACACGTTCAAGAGAAACTCTTCGGGGAAATTGGTCACAAAAGCGTCCCGAACACAATGTCAGAACGCTAATTGTCTAACTTTTGAAGGAAATAGATACATTCTCGACGAAATTTTGATGAAAATGTTGGCCAGATCAAGTTGCTTTATTCACAAATAAGTTTTGTGTTGTGAATACTTACTACAAAATTACTGTTTTTAGTATACTTACTACTATTTATAGAATGGGTCCTGACTGCTACAATTTATCTTGTATTTCAAATATTATATAGCTAAGTGCAATCGGGTACAACGACTTCCTTGTTTTAGAGCTTTTTCATGAATATTCAGAAAAGCAGTCGGGTTTTTTAGTTTTTTAAATTACTGTTTTTTATTTAGTCTAGTTCTCTAAAAAAGTAAGCCTACTGGATACGTATTATGCATAATATAATAATATTTCACAACTACCACACAACGCCGTCTAGTCCCAAGCTAAGCAGAGCTTGTGTTATGAGGGCTAGACAACTGAACACAAAACAAATGATCGTGCTCATCACACAAACATTTGTCCTGGACGGGAATCGAACCCGCGACCTCCGGCATAGCAGTAAGGGCCACTAACCACAAGCCCAACAGGCCAGTCAAATGCATGTATGTGCCATGCTTATATTGCTCATGTCATACATTTATTATCTTTAATTTGTTCATAAATTGGGACCCAATCTAGTCATTCAAATTAAAAACACCCTCACATCAAAGTGAAATTAATTAACACAGTTTTCATGATACTCATTTCAGTTTCAGCCAATCACCACAAGAGGCACAGAAGCAGCAACATTAAGGCCGAAGAATATTCGACCACCTTCGACCCAAGTGAAGGCGACAACGGTGATGGAGGAGACCTCGAATGGCCTGAAATGGACCGTATCCGCAACTTCGACCTACCTAACGTTTTTGGTCCTGGAAGGGCGGAGAGTGTCCATAGTGAGGTATTGATTCTGCATTTTGAGTAACTTATTTTTTTTGTCGAAGAATCACTAAATTTAAGTGGCAGTAGGCAGCCTACATCACTCACAGAACGGATAGTTGATGGGACGAAAGGTTCACAATACTTAGGTAACACTTAGATAACACTTTGTTTTTTTGGTGAGTTAAAATTATCCAACGACATGTCCCGCCCTTGGGAGATAGTGTCAAACTTTTACTGATTAAAAACCCACCCTGTTCCTTCTCAAACCCACATACCGGGGCCGGATCTGCCTTTCAGAAATCGATCCATGGCCCCAGTAGGCTTCGACCCTGCAGGGCCCTTACAGGGTACACTTAAGTAACACTTAGGTAATACTTAGTTTTACTTAGTTGTGAAGATCAGGTAAGCAGTTGGCATGTAAAATACTTCTACTCAGCTGCGTGTGGCTAGACTGGAATGATGTCTCCAACTTGGTTGACAAAAACAATGAATTATTTCAGTTATAATTAATTTCTGTATGTTACAATAATTGTATAATTAGTTCAAGCATTTACTTTTCCACGTACTTCAATTCACATATTTATATTTTCAGGCGGTGCCAGCCAAGCATCATGATAAATCGGGGCACGAAACTCATTCACATTAAACGTCGGCTGGAATAGAAGAGCTAATAAAAAACAATATTTAGACAATGTGAGGGTAATAACAATTGTTTAATTTAAAAAAAAATGTTTTTAGGTTGACTGCATGAAACAAGCCAAGATCATTACAATGATGCACTCGTCGCTCCGAAATCTTCAGCTCGACAATCAATCGACAACTCGACTGACATTTTAACGGGTCATGGTGGGCCTCAGGTCTGCTTTTACAATAGTGTCAGAATAGTTCATTGATTTCATAATTATTAATTTTGAAAAGTTTGGTAATCTACTAATATAATGGTGTTATTATGACTTCCCAATGATCAACCACAGACACGCCATTAAAAGAAATGGCATAGAATGGTAATCTCACACATAATAACAAATGAATGTCTGACATATGCGGCAATCTGATAAAATATGCTAAAATTTTGACAGTTCCTTTGATCAGTGATCTACCGTAGGGACGTCAATGAGCAGTCATTGCTTTTGATTCATTACAAGACAACTCGTACCACAATTATGTTACAAGACCACTGACCGACCAATGATCGGCCATTATGAATTAAGAGATTACGAAATTTTTGTAAAATGACAATGGGTTCGTGTTGGAATGACGATATTATAAAAATAGCAGACTAGGTCCCCTGGTATCACAGTGACTAAACGAGCGGTATCAAAACTTCTGGTAGCGCAAGCTTATTGTTTTATATCGTCGAATGTTTTAACTGTAGTCATTGCTGAAGTAACGACACTTTGTCTAAACTCTCATATTGTTATATCGGTTAAACATTTTGTGAAATTGTAATAGTAAACAGTGCCTAATATAATCTTCAACAGCAAGCAATATCTCTTTTTATTTATTCCTACTTAACTGTTTTTGTCCTGTGAATGTTTAAATTAATTTGTATTTATTACTAATCGACAGCAGTGGTGGCCGAGTAGTAATGGCCCCGACTTACGAGTAGTAGGTCGCGGGTTCAAACCCGGCCAAGCACATTACTTTGTGTAATTTATTTCATCACCACTGCTCTCAAAACGGTGAAGGAAAACATCGTGAGGGAACCGGCATGTCCTAGAACCAAAAATTCGAAGACATGTGACATCCAACCAGTACTGGGCCCGCGTGGTGGATTACGGCCCATTCCCTCTCCTAGAGAGGAGGCCTGTGTCCCAGCAGTGGGAACATTAAAAGGCTGATGATGATATTACATAATATCGTCATCATCATTTCAGCCAAAAACCGTCCACTGTTGGACATAGGCTTCCCCCAAGTGTTACCATAACGACTGGTACTTTGCATCACGCATCCATTGGATTCCTTCACCAGGTCTTCGGTCTACCTTGTGGGAATCCTTTTGGTACGTATTCGGGTGCCCTAAAATTACATCACCTCTTTCGGTATTCTATAGAATAGGTACCTGAATTATACAGATTGCCACACCGTAATTAGAGACACAATAGAAAGACATAGGTGTACGAACGCCGGCGTTCACTTGGGGCTTGAGTAAATACATATAAAAAAGAATTAATATATTTAGTTATAATTATGTCTCTTTAACACAAGTTTTCGAAAGACGTTCAAAGTAAAAAGGATCATAAAAACATAACCACCAAGGTTTAAATTTCCTTAGCAACACAGAAATTTTCTTTAAATTAATCTCTCAAGGAGATGAAAACAATGAGAAGTAGGAACCACTTTAAAATTCTGAACATGAAACGCGTCATGTCCTGTCAAAAGTTTCAGCGCCGCGAACAAAGTTCTAACGAAGACATTTATTACGGCAGAAGATGATAAGAATAAAAAGTAAATAGGGAAACAAACAAGAAATACATTTTGATGTAAATAGGGATAAGACTAGTTTTGGTTTTTAGACTAGACATTTAGTTCCTTATGAGAATTTGTTGGTCCAACCAGTCGTTTTTTGAGGTTCCTTACCTCAAAGGAAAAAAAGGGACCCTTATAGGATTACTTTTTTGTCCGTCCATCTGTCTGTCTTTCTGTTTGTCTAACAAGATCCTTTGCCTCGGGAATGCGTGGAGGTATCGAGTTCAAATTAAAATCATATACTCAAGTCTGCGGTCCCAAAAGCTATGAAAAAATCTTTCAAAGTTAATGAAAAAAAAAAAGATACGGTCGCTTATATCGCACTCTCAAGTGAATCAAAATTCATAGGGTACTTCCCGTTGACTTAGAACTCTGATATTTGGCATTTAGCAAGGTCTTATAGCAAAAAATAGGAATAAATCTGAAAACTAAAAATTTATTTGTTTTTACGTCACAAAAAAAGCCTTTTTCTACTGGGACAAATCTTCGAGACTCAATTCGGGAATTGAACTATTTAAATAAGTTACTTTGTATGGAACGTTCAATGTGCGAGTCCGACTTGCACTTGCCCAGCTTTTTTTACTGAGGCGAGAAGTTCTCAAATGACTCTTGCCGGTCTGGGTGGAGCGAGTTTCAAACTAAATCTCGCCTTTGCGCTCCCGGACCGTGGTGTGGGCGTGGGCTGTCAAACAGTCATGCAGCCTAGTGTTAGCTACTTTACGAATATAATATCAAATGTATTGAACGGGTTCGACGCATGATTTAGTCATCGAAAGCCGTAGTACTGAGCAAGAAATTCCGTGGGTTCGATTTTTAAATTGCTTTGCCCAATTCAAAACTCGAACCTCGATTTCTTTCTGAATTTCACCATCAAGAATTCCTCAATAGCAACTCAGAGCTTGCATTTTGACTGGCCTGTTGGTCTAGTAGTTAGTGGCTCTGACTGCTATGCCGGAGGTCGTGGGTTCGATTCCCACCCGGGACAAATGTTTGTGTGATGAGCACGATTATTTGTTCTGTGTCTGGGTGTAAATTGTCTATAATATGTATGTATTTAGAAATATATAAATATGTTTATCAGTTGTCTAGTACTCATAACACAATTTAAGCTCTGCTTAGCTTGGGATTAGACGGCATTGTGTGATAGTTGTAGAATATTAAAATTCAAAATTCAAAATTCAAAAGCATTTATTTCAAATAAACCATTTACAGGCACTTTTGAAAGGTCAAGGTGTCAGTCTGTCAGAAAAAAAATGATGCTAATTGCACATTCCAAAGCGTAGATCTCTATGGAGAAGAATGTGCAAGAAACTCCATGGACACTCTTTTCAATCATTTTATGTATAACAAATATCTCTGTTACATGTTTCTTGTCGCTGCTATTATGTGAGAACAATGTCAATAAAATAAAGTAAAGACAAAAAAAGGCATTCTAAATAAAGATATTAAAATAAACCACTGGCAGCTAAGAGATGACCAGTCTCAACTGACAGCGCCCGTTCACGGACATGACGCGCATATCAGCACCACTCAGCTCAACCATTTTGAAGGGAACCGAATGATCCAACACACGCGCCACCATCAGTGAGACATTTGAGTGAGCATGACAAACTCTCAACCACCATGCTCATTTATGTCAAACAAGTCCAATATCCAAAAACCGTAAATTGCTCCATGGTACTCACATTTACAAACTTTGAAAATAAATGCTTCTACATTATACCATAATAATTTAATATTAAATAAAAAGATAAAAAAGTATTTTTCAAACTAATCAATTTGTACGCCCTGCTGGTAGTGGAGCTGGACCAGCATTAACCCAAGCATTTTTATCTTGAATATAATCATCCAAGCTATAATATGCCCGTGTACATAGTGTGCGTTTAATACAAGATTTAAATTTTGTTTCATTGAGTTCTAATATGTGAGGAGGTATTTTATTGTAACATTTTAAACAGTACCCCATGAAAGAAGACGCTACTTTAGCCAGTCTGAAACCTGGTTGAACTAAAAGGTCCCTATTCCTTGTAACATAATTATGCCTATCGCCTCTTTTACTAAAAAGGTGAAGATTCTTTCTAACGTACATGATGTTTTCATAGATATATTGACAAGGCACCGTCATGATGTTAATATCTTTAAACAGTTCCCTAAGAGAATCGCACCGGCGGAGATTGTATAGGGCTCTGATGGCTCTTTTCTGTAATATAAAAATAGAGTGGATGTCTGCAGCCCGTCCCCATAGTAAGATACCGTATGACATGATACTATGAAAATAACTAAAATAGACTAGTCTAGCGGTATCAACATCCGTAAATTGGCGGATTTTTCTAACAGCATATGCAGCTGAGCTAAGCCGTCCTGCAAGAGATGTTAAATGAGGACCCCACTGTAGCCTTGAGTCAAGCGTTATCCCCAGGAAAACCGTTTTATCGAGGAATTCTAGTTTCTCGTTGTTCAATACTATGTCACATTCACTACTCTTGACATTCGGTAAGGAAAATCTTATGCATTTAGTTTTCTTCCCATTTAAAACTAGATTATTAGCAGTGAACCAGTTTTGGACCTGCATTAGGGCGTTATTTTCGTCGTCAAGATTATTAGTCCTTCTATTTACCTTAAAAATCAAAGAAGTGTCGTCGGCAAACAACACCATATTAAGTTTATTTTGCAACAAATGGGGTAAATCATTAATGTAAACTAAAAATAAAAAAGGACCTAAAATCGAACCTTGGGGTACTCCCATTTTAACATTTAACCCCGACGAATTGACACCGTTTATCTGAACTAATTGCTGTCTATCATTCAAATAAGATTTTAATAAGTTTAACGCTGTTTTGCCTAGTCCGTAATGCTCAAGTTTCAGGAGTAATGTTTCATGAACTACACAATCAAACGCCTTAGACAGGTCGCAGAAGATGCCTATAGCATCTTGTGCCTCTTCCCACGCATTAAAAATGTGTTTTAGTAAGGAGACACCAGCGTCAGTTGTACAACGTCCTTTGGTGAAACCATACTGTTTATCGTGTAAGATGTTATTTTTGTTAAAATGATTAAGCATTTGATCTAACATCACTTTTTCAAATATTTTGCTAAAAACTGGCAACACGGACACTGGCCTATAATTATTAGAGTCTTTACTGTCCCCGGATTTAAAAAGTGGTATAACTTTACTATATTTCATTAGATCCGGAAAGACACCTTGATCTATACACAAATTAAATATTAAAGCGAAGTATGGCGCTATAGTCTCAATAATTGAGGTACAAACTTTGATAGACATACCCCAAAGATCTTCAGTTAATTTAACCTTGATTTGTTTAAATGCTTTTATTACTGTTATGGGGTTTATATGCTTAAAGTTAAATTCATTGGGGCAGGCTGCAACATTAGCCTGTAATAAACCAAAAGCATGAGATGGTGATGAATTTAGGGCTTCAGTAGTTTTTATTGGTACACTGGTAAAGAAATTTACAAATTCTTCCGCAACTACTTTGTTATCGCTAATAAGACCATGAGTCTCTAATATGTTGTAGCGACATCTATGTCGTCACAAATGAACTAATCCTGCATCGCGCAAGTAAGATTCGCGGCGCGATTGGAACATATAGAACAAACCCGAATTCATCTATCGGGCAGTAGCCCACCAGATATAACACCTGTCTGGTCGGAGGATCCTCCCTTTTCAAAGGAGGCGTGCGGGACTTTACTGTCTGTTCCATTACCCCCAAAATGTAATCATTATTATGTTTTTTGTTCCTGTTGGTTTCATTATTCATGATTTTCCAAACCGTTTTTATTTTATTGTCTGCTGTTTTAACCTTGTTGCTAATATATAAGGCCTTAGCTGCCTTACAAGTATTTTTAAACATTTTTGAATAGGTAGCAACATACTTATTAAAAGTTTCAGTGTTAATAATAGGCTTAAGGCCATACAGCTCGAAAAGTCTTTCCCTACTTATCCTGATTCCTTTAGTCGCCCAGTCACTAAATATAAACTTAGGGCAGATACTTTTAGTTTTCTTCTCAAAAGTCTTATTAAATTCGGTTTGGACTATTGAAAAAAAATCGTTATACAAAATATTACCATTGTTCACTGCAAGGTTCCAATCACCTAACTTGTTAATTAAAGTGTTGTTAAATTTATTCAGGTTACCGGATGTTATTGGTCTGGACTGTATTTGCACTTGTTGTATTGGTATAATGGATTCAAAAGTTACCAACAGGCCGCTATGATCAGAAGGCAGATAATCTACAATGGCCTTTTCTAAATAGTCACAACAACAAAAAACATTATCAATACATGTAGCAGAAGTAGTGGTAGTTCGAGTTGGTTCTATGAACACATTTGATAAATTAAATGATTTGAAAAGATTTAAAAATCTATTGCTATCTGAATTATTTTCTAAAATATTAATGTTAAAGTCTCCACAGATAACTACTAGTTTGTTACCAGTTGCAAGTTTTGCCATAACATCTTCCATGACTGACTCAAAAACAGAGTAGTTTTGATAATTAGGGGGCCTGTAAACGCACACTATGACATGCCTATCCAGCTCAACACAAGACAGTTCAATGGTATGTTCAATGGACAGTGCAACTATGTCTTTACGGGTTTTCAATTTAATACATTTTTTAATTAGTATGAGTGAACCCCCACGTAACATTGATTTTCTGTTAAAACAACTGCCCACATTATAATTATCATTATTAATTAACATTTCAAAATCCTTTAACCAATGCTCAGTAATACAAATAATATCAAACATTGTTTTTTCTAAAAATAATTCAATTTCTAATTGTTTTGAAGAAAAACCCTGAATGTTCTGAAGGAACAAAGTAAATGACTTCTGCTTAGCCCCTTTAGTTTGTATGCTAGAAGGTACTTTATTGTAAAGTTGTGCTAAATTGCCAATGGTACCTTCTGTTGTCTTCTTAGTCAGTTTAAACTATCGGAGCCAGCAGACTTATCATTAGTACTACTACTAATTGTGGGACTAATACATTGATAAAATACATTGATTACATTATATTTGTGCTTTATTGAGGTTTACTTGCATCCAGAAGTCCTACCACGAGCTCTTAATGCGATCCATTTGACGACTTAAACTGAACTGTTAAAGGCATGGAGATATATATGGTATATATCTCCCTTTATTTAACGTTTTAACACGCCACGGTAAGACCCCTGGTGGAGTTAACCAACCAGGCAACAGAAGTGCTATCCTGTAATATTTCCTAACATGGCATTCTACGTGAGTGATTTAAATCGACTGCGATTGCGAAGCGATCCGGCGCTTTTCACGAATGTAATATATCACTGCGGCTCTTTTCTACGAGCGTGCAAACTCACCGTGTTAGCCGCCGTTTATGTAAAATTAATTGTTTCATCGCAAGATTGCGTAAAAATATCAGATCAACTATTGCGGCCGCTTTGCTTCGCTCATCGCCATTCCATACCCACGTGCAGTAGGTCACGTATACCATTGCAATAAAGTATCAAATGTTTGTTTTATTCACGTCACGTCGTTTCGTGATCGTGTTCAATAACTTTCGCAGGAAGTACGTTGGGTTACACTTAACTTCTCAATTTCACCAATTTACATATTTCTCTTTTTCGATAGACGGGTACTCTACATAAATATTTGCCGTCATCACATTAGCCACCTCAACAAAAGTTCAAACGAAAAATCTTGAAACACCTATAAAAATGTTCCCAACTTTATTTATAAAATAATTCAATGCTGCAATGTTTAAAAAATATACGCGAAAAATATTTGAAAAAGTGGTTTCAGTCCAAACACTCATTCTGCGTTAAGCGTACCGAAGAGTAAAATTAAATAAAAATGCTCACGGTAGTCGTTTGGTTTCAGTTTTATTTGCCTCAAACTACAAACAGAATTTTAACGAAATATTAAAATATTTCTCTGGTTCTTAACGAAGAAGTATTCTATATTGCATGCATTTTTTACCCAAGTAGAAGATTGTTGACCGAACAAAATTCAAGTCAGTAAAACTTCAAATTAATCTTTTTAGCTTCATATTATATCATCTCTTGGGCATATCATAAATACGGTGGTAAGTTCCCTTTTTGAGGAGAGGTCAGAGAGGAAATAAATTGAAGATTATTTTTAATGGTAAGTTCGGAAGGTTTCTGCACCGAATTCAGGCGGAAGCAACGCTCAAGTTCCACTATTGATTGTGCGGTTCGCTCGGAGGATACAATAGAGCATACTATTACGAGCATAATATACGATTTATCGCATAATAAGTATTTATCGCCTGATAGGTGTTAGTCACTCCAAAGATATGTAGGTATATGCAACCTAACTACTATACCTATTGGATGTCTTTAAATTCTTTGAAAATCTTCCAGGAGTTATAAGTACTGGGATACAAGTACAACTTACAAATATGTATAATAATTTGCAAAAAAATCAAGTGTTCGCCCTTAATTTTGTCAAGTTATGCGAACATAATTATATAGATCACTTGTTTTTAGGGTTCCATAGCCAAATGGCAAAAAACGGAACCTTTATGAATTCGTCATGTCTGTCTGTCTGTCTGTCCGTATGTCACAGCCACTTTTTTTTTCGAAACTATAAGAACTATACTATTGAAACTTGGTGAGTACATAGATGTATTCTGTGAACCGCATTAAGATTTTCACACAAAAATAGAAAAATAACAATAAAATTTGGGGGATCCCCATACTTAGAACAAAAATTTTTTCTTTGTTTTCTGATCTTGCAATCAGTCATTCCAGACTATAAGCAGATGTGGTGATTTTTGTCGTTTAGGGTGCTGCTCCCATTAGAGCCAGCCCTTTACTCTAGAACTAAAATTAAAAAAAAAAAAATCATCAAACCCACACGTGTGAGGTATCTATGGATAGGTCTTCAAAAATGATATTGATCATTTTATTTCTAAACTAAATACTTTTCGTGAGAAACACTTCTAAAGTGGTAAAAGATGGGTCCGCCCCCTGTAACTCCTGTAAAATAAGACAATGACAAAACTAAAAAAAAATATATGATGCACATTACCATGCAAACTTTCACCGAGAATTGGTTGGAACGAGATCTAGTTTGTAGTTTTTTTTTTTTAATACGTTGAAAATCGTGAACCGCAATTTACCAAGTTTGTACGGAACGGAACCCTCAGTGCGCGAGTCCGACTCGCACTTGGCCGGTTTTTTTCTGAATCGTTATTGTTATCATGGTAATTAAATATAATGAGCTGAGAGACACTTTTACGTTCAAGACTGTCAACGATTTATTTATTGTATATTATTAAAAAAAAACACGGGGCTTTTTCATTAGATTTTTTCAAGTGAATTTCAGTAGGTGTTTTAATATTTCGCAAATTGATTCCTAGAAAATATTGTGTCGTTAAATTGGTGTACTATTATATCTTAAGTAAATAGACGAACTGGATAATTAATTGTGGAGGGAGAGAAATAGGCACAATTTCGGCAAAATAGAGCTAAGAATTTTGTAGTGTTATTGACTACCTCAGCAAAGCTTGCTGAGAAGGTAAACTTGAGAGATTTACTGCTACAAAAACTTTAGAATATCATGTTTACATCCACATTTGAATGGAAAACAAAGTAATTGTCCTCTCTATAAAATAAAATACTTTCTAAATTTGACACTGGCTAAATGCAAAACCCATTTGAAGAAAAAGGAAAAATAGAATTTAAAAAAAGTCAAATTTATAAAATTATTGATATTATTCAGTGACAAATAAATATATAAAAGTGTGATGTAAAAAATTTGTTTATCATTCTTTCAAATAAAACTTGTTCAGCTTTATGTGATAGAGTGATAAAAAAATTAGGTATGTAACTTTATTTGTTTTTCAAACGAAATTCATTTAACTAATACTCATAACTTAGGGGTATTACATTGCTCAATGACCTTGAAAAATTTACCTCAACACTAGTAGAGAAGAATTGACCTCTACACAGGCATTGCAGGGGGTGCTGGCGCGAGTTTTGTCTTGATTACTTATCGATATTCAATGAAATTAGAAAAAAAATCAATACAAGTTATTCAATTTATCGTAACATATATTTTGGTATAAATTCAATGTATAAATATAGAGCCGTTTTCGAGAAAATATGGAATTAATGTTCAAAAAAGGCCTATTTACCAGATTTTTTTTCTAGAGTTATGATATTTTTTTGAGAAACATAATCAATACAATTTATTAGTAATGTCCTTAAGTATCCCCTTCATTTTTTATATGGTAATCGTACATAAGGAATAATCTATAAACTTCAATTTGAACTTGGATTTGGGCGATGTAATCCCCTTATCTATATACTAATAGCTATAAGTACGGTAGCGTGGTAAAAAACTAAGAAAAATCGTTTTTTGTGAAATTGTTCGATAGTGTCACCATGACCCTGGAACGCAAAGGATAACAGAAGGAACACAGCTGGGTTTTAGTAAAAAAACCTGATATTTCTCAAACAATATAACTTGGAAACTAATATTATTACGGTAGCCTTCTAGTCAGAAAATTTCTGATATTTCTGCACTTGAGCGTGCCTAAAGCGGGCAAAGTTGTTTGATTATAGCCCAACGAGAGAAAAAAATCTATATATCACAAGTGAATCCACCAAGCATAACTAGTTCATCAGTATCATATTGCTGATCGATTAGAAGCCACTTCGTGGAATTAGCACAATAGCGCACGACATCCAATCAGGGGACAATACCCGGACAGCTTAGCACTAATCTCGCTCTCATCAGATTGAATACTGCGAGAACATTGCGTAGTTTTCCAGAACCAAATAGAGTGGTTTTTAGAGCTTCACACTACGAAACGGAAAAAAGACGGTAAAATGTGGGTCTGATGACGCGTATTCTGGGTTCCGTATCAAAAGCTGATTTTGATGACGCTTTTTTATGGTAGGTAAAATCATCCAATGACAAATCCCGCCCTTGGGCGGAGCGGGAGGTAGTGTCAGACTCTTACTGACTAAAAACCTACCCCGTTCCTTCGTAGCCTATCGTGCCGGGGCCGAGCATTCCTTTCGGAAATAAACCCATGACCCCAGTAGGCTTCGACCCTGCCTGCCTGCAGCTAGCAGGCTGGGCCTGCATAAAACGTGCGACAGCCGCGCTACAACCGCGCGTCACTTATTTACATGAAAAATCCGTCACGCGGCACTTTGTGCCTAATTTGTAGGCGCCCTTAAAAATTATTATTTTTAAAAGTCATCAAAGTTAGCTATTTAAGGTTCGTTCTATAACATAGCTACATAAATACACCGTTAAATTTTGGTCGTTTTAATCCCGCGGAGGGTCGATTCGGTACATGAAATACTATCGATTTGTAAAGAGAAAATTAAAAAATTAAGTACCTTTTTTAAACTCGAATTAATTTACGGATGTCCGAAATTAATTTCTTTAAGTAAACGTCAGCTGAGCAAGGTTAATGAACTGTAGGTAGTTAGTACGCAACAACCGACAACTGCCTACAAGGTCATTGACTCGTTTACTTAAAGAAATTTATTATTCTCGAAGCGCATAATTCGAGTTTGTGAAAAAAAGTACTTTATTTTTTCTTTACAAATCGATAGCATTTCATGTACCGAGTCGACCTTCCGCGGGATTAAAACGACTAAAATTTAACGGTATATAGTTATGAAGACTATTGCTTCAATGGCTTAATTGCTAGACCCTTGTGACAGACGGGTGAGTGAGGGATAGACGGATGTTCCTTTAGGACCTTTCGGGTATTGAACCTTAAAAAGGAACCCATATGGTGTGACATTTCCATGTTAACTGCTTCATTCAGGAATAACTACGCTATGTTGTCGACTTGGGAACAGAAATATAATAATTGTTTTTCTATTCACATTGTTTGAAACAGTTAGATAAAATCATTATGATTTTGTTCACTCAAAATCCTTACTGCCTTTGTATTTTTGGTGAATCATAAAAAAATAACACTTACAAATTTAAAAAATACCCACCGGTGGAAGGAACAGGTTCAAAACTACCGGTGTGGCAGTCAGATCTCCAGAGAAATGAATCTCTGAACAAGACTAGCCGTATCCAGGAGTAAACATCACTCTTTTAATCAAGCTGCTTTCCTCTTCTAGAGAGCAGGCCCGGGTCCCAGAAGTGGGAACTTTATAAGGCTGATGCTAATGAAGCCGTTAATCCAACCGCCTAACGAGAGGCTCCTAATATGTTGTTCGAGGCTGTGGCTAGTAAGTCATTGGAAAACACGATTATTGGTACAATGATTGCTGCGCATTATAGTCAATATTGTTATTTTTATATAAATTTGCGCACATTTCATTCAGATTCTAGAGTTATTAAAATGTCATTAAGTATTTTTGTAAAGCCTCTGATACATTAGAGGACAAAATGTCCCCCAATAGACAACGCTATCAAATTGTGCAACATCTTGTCCAGCGTCACAAAATTGCGTCATAAGTAAGTATTGGGGGGCAAGTGGCTGGTCACTGGGTAACGTTACAACGTTACGTAGATTGAGCATTGTGCATCAGGTTGGGGGACATTTTGTCCTGTATTGTATCTGTGACGTACTAATAAAGGGCAAGTGACGTATACATGTGCGCGGGTGAGTAGGGCAAGGAGGCAGTATATGTCCGACTGTCGGTGGGTACGCACGTGTCTATAGCATTTGGTAAAACCATTGGGAGTGACTTTCATTTAACCTAAACCTAGCAGTAACCCTAGAAATCATAGTACACAATTCAATAATGAAGAATCCATTAATACGCCATTATCAACTCTACTGCACCTTAGCTTAATTATACTTTTCTTTGTTTTCAACGATAACATTAAACGTCAATCATTTGTTTTTGTGGTCAATATAATTAACGTATCTAAGTCTCTAGGACAATACTATGCCTGATGTGACAAAGGTCTATATATCTTCGCGCATCCATCAGATTCCCATGACCTCACCAGGTCACCGGTCTACCTTATGGGAGGCCTTTCAACGCTGCGTCTTCCAGTACGTGGTCGTCACTCCAGAACCTTTTGTCTCCATCGACAATCCGTTCTGTGAGCAATGTATCTTATCCATTGCCATTTACTCGTAATTTTGTAACTTTGGTTTTCCTGCGTATATCTTCAATAGGCCTCATCAGAAGACTTAAAGTCACTCAAAAGGCAATGGCAAGGGCTATGCTCGGAGTTTCATTGCGTGATCATATTCATCATGCTCATATGGCAGAATTGATTTACATAAAATTTGACATACTTTTTATCCCAGATTGATGTTCCTTTGGGATAATTTTGGTTTTCATAGACGAAGATGCTGAGAAAAACTAGTGTTATTCAAAACTGATTGTATATGAAGGAGACATGTGTTAAAGTACGAAAAAAAGGGTCGATCCCAAGTAAATGTGAAATAAGGCTAGACCATATGTCACTGGTACCCTTTATAAAATTTACTTGATTCTGTGTTACCCTTGAAAATAACGACTTTGATCTTTTAATTCTAGAAAGAATATTTGCCTAGCTGCTGTCATCGGTTTCACCTGCGTGATAGTAAGAAAATCATTTCAAAGAAGCATGTACTCTCGGGATGAAAAATAGGTGTCCTGTGTTTTTTTTTTTTTTTTTTTTATGGTAGGTAAAATCATCCAATGACAAATCCCGCCCTTGGGCGGAGCGGGAAGTAGTGTCAGACTCTTACTGACTAAAAACCTACCCCGTTCCTTCGTAGCCTATAGTGCCGGGGTCGAGCACTCCTTTCGGAACTAACCCATGACCCCAGTAGGCTTCGACCCTGCCTGCCTGCAGTTAGCAGGCTGGGCCTCTTCGGTGTGCTGACAGCTCCTTGAGGCGCGCGGGAACAGAACGCGCCGTCGACGACTTGGGCTCGGTCCGGTCGGTTACCGGACGATCGGACAGCGTGCTGCCCATTGCACGCCGTCCGCAAGCCCGCGCCTACGGTGGCCGGAAATCGGGATCGGAATCCCGGCGGCGGCTGGGGCGAGCGCCCCGTTGCCTCTGCCTGATGCGGTCGGCCTCCTCCTTCGCTAGCATTACTGCTTCGCAGAAGGAGGCGACCGCCTGCCATCCCTCCTCACTACGGACCATGGCCTGAACCAAGGCCCGGCGAGAGAGATCGCTGCCGCCGATCGCCCCCACGAGGACACGGCGATGCTCCGCCCAGGCGGGGCACACCTCTACAGTGTGCTCCACCGTGTCCTCCGGATGTTCCGCACAGTGGCGACACCCGGGCGAATCCTCCGCACGAATCCGGAACAGGTACTTAGCGAACTTTCCGTGTTCGGTAAGCACCTGCGTCGTGCGGAAGTTGAGAACGCCGTGAGGTCTTTCCAGCCACGCCCCAAGGATGGGCCTTATCGCCCCAATTGTGGCGCGCCCCGAACGAGGTTGCGATAGTCGTTGACGCCATTTCGCCATGAGATCCCGCCGGAGCTCTGTCCGCCATGCCTCGACTTGTCGTGGCAGCGGAATTTCGCCCCGGCGTTGCATCTCCATGCGCTTGTCGTGCATGTGTGCAAGGACTGTTGCCTCCAGATCCCACGGCGGTTGGCCAGCAAGGAGGGTCGCCGCCTCGCGGGAGATCGTTCGGTACCCTCGCACCATGCGTATTGCCATGACCCTCTGGCACGCATTCAGCTGGGTCCTCGGTTGCTGTTGCAACGTCGGTGCCCACACCGGAGCCCCGTAGAGAGCCATGGACCGAACGATTCCCGCGTAGAGCTTCCGGCAGGAGGCGTCTGGTCCCCTGAGGTTGGGCAGGAGCCGCCCGAGAGCAGCCCCAGTCCGATTCAGTTTGGGAGCCAGACGTCGGAAGTGCTCCCTGAAGTTCCACCAGCTGTCGAGGACGAGTCCCAGGTACTTCATCGTCGACCCGACGCTGATGTGAACCCCTCCTACCGTTAGCTGGGAACGAGGTGGTGGCGCACCCCGAGGGCCGTGGAAGCACATGGCCTCGGACTTGTGCAGTGCCACCTCGAGTCCCAACTGCTGGATCCTGTCAACGACCATCGCAACCCCGCGTGTCGCTAATTCGACCGCCGTCCGGTACGACTCTCCCCGCGCTAGGACCAACGTGTCGTCCGCGTAGCAGACCACGCTGACCCCGTCGGGGAAGTCGCCGCGCAGCACGTAGTCGTACCCGATGTTCCACAAGGGTGGTCCTAGTACCGATCCCTGCGGAACACCGCACGACATCTCTCGACGTTTCCACTCTCCCTGGTGACCGGGGTAGATGATATACCTCTCCGATAGGTAGGCCTCGATCACACGACAGAGGTAGTCGGGCACCCGGTGGTACCGGAGTGCCGTTCCAATGCAACTCCAGGGCAGGGAGTTGAAGGCGTTGGCAATGTCCAAGGACACTGCCACGACACACCTGCCCTGGGACACCGCATCCCCCGTCGTAAGGGCTCGCACGCGCATGATGGCGTCCACCGTGGAGCGCATCCTGCGAAAACCGAACTGTCCGTCCGACAGGTCCGGCCCCACCCTTGCAAGGCGCGCGACGAGGCGGTTTGCAATGACTCTTTCAAAGAGCTTGCCCACCTCGTCGAGCAGCACAATGGGCCGGTACGCGGACGGAGAGTCCGCAGGGCGCCCAGGCTTCGCTATGAGGACCAGTTTCCCCGTCTTCCAGCGAAGTGGGAACTGGCCCCTCTCCAGACATGCGCTAAAGAGCCCCCTCAATCGAGGCCCGAGAGCCTCCATAGCCAGGACCCAGGCCCTCCCAGGCAGGCCGTCAGGTCCTGGGGCGGTATTCTTGGCACTCAGCCTTCGTACCGCCACTCTCATCTCTACCTCGGTCACCTCTGGAACATCGTCGTCGTCGTCGTGGTCCGCGTCAGGTACTGCCGGTGTTGGCGGAGCCATAGACGGGGGGGAGTGTACCCCCCGCGTAGGGAACAGAGTGCTGACCACACCCTCCACGAGCTCGGGCCGGAGACTCTGAGTCAGTGGGGGAGCCCATGGACGGAGTTTCTCCCGTACCATCTTGTATGGGCGTCCCCACGGGTCTGCATTCAGAGACCCCAGCCAGACGTTGCGGGCCTCCATCTTGGACCGCTTAATCTCCGCTCGGAGGGTGCGCTTCGCTACCCTGTAACCCTCGTACAGCTCCGCCTCAACAGCCTCCGCATCCGGCGGGCGGTTGCGGCGCTTGCAGTACCTGGCGTACCGGCGTCGCGCGTGATAGGTGTCCTGTGTGCTATTCCGGCCTACCAGGTTTAATAGAAATCCGTTCAAAAATTAAAGAGTGAAGAAATAATACACACAGACACATTCACTCAAAAACTTTTGCCTTCATAATACCTTCTCAAAAACCCTGACTAAAGTCAAATTCCTCCCACGTACCTATGAGGTACGTATTAGCGAGTTGTCAAAGGAATTTCGCGGCCGGGTAGCGTTGACGCTGTCAATAAAATGGCCGTGATCAGGCTTGCCTGTCGGTGCTTACCGATGGGTAGCAACCCGACTGACAGCCTTTCACGGCTGATGTAACAACATAATTAACTTGTTATACTCCGAATTTTCTGGATAGATGAGAAGCAAAGGGATGTTTTGCAAAATGTATTCCGTTGGAGTTTGTTAACTGTGCATAAGCTTCGGGTGTTTAGGTATAAGCTTGTACGACTATAAAATTAATATTTTAAAAGGCCAAAGTTTTTAATTATCATACTAATATCATGAAGATGAAAGTTTATGAGCGTGTATTTTTTTTTAATCAAACTGGCCCCAAACCAAAAAAAAAAAGAATAAAATGCGGTTACTGAGTTGCGTCTCTAAAAAAAAAAATATTAAAGAGCGGAAGCATTATAGAAAATTAAAACTATAGTTCGATTTAGTAGTGTGTTTTGTTTGTTTCAAGTCTCATAACATGTTTTACTTAACAGTAACTGTCACTCAAAGACTATTTATAATTTTTTTCAATAATCATTTCACAGGTGTAAAAAGTAGACTATCCAATACGAAAATAAAGCTGTCTTTGTGTTGGGCAGCTTGAATTCCTCACTTTTCTCAAGTTTCTATATAAATTTCCATGCATCTCTCACTGTGCTCGGGATTAAAACCTAGCAACCTTCGTTGGGTTTACAATTCAACATGTCGCCGGCGACTTTAAGACATTGCTTTATCCCCTAGTCACTTAACTTACTAGGAATTGAATTGAGTAATATACATAGATGCTAGAAAAGCATATGAAAACAAGAGACAACGCTTTTAGTTAGCTACCTTATTAAATTTCCAAAATAAAATGTTCGTTTTAAGATACTCCATACTGGTTCGACCTAATTATATTTGAGTCAATCCAGACGAAAAGAAGAACTGTGTGATAGTTTATCGTTTTTCTATTCAAATATTTTTTCATTAATCGCGTGTCTATTTGCTTGAGTAAAAAAAAAAAAATACTCGAAGTGCCATTCTATTCCAATGAATAAGGTTATTTGACTGATTCAAAAGTCCATTTATTGAAAAAAAAAATAACAGTACCTACCAAAATATCATATTATTATTATTTTTTTATAAAAGAGCAAACAATCTTAAATATAGGAAAAAAAAATATTGGCAAGCAACATACAAACGCCAATTCATAGCTATAATTTTCATAATAGTAATTATTCCGCAGGTGCTTCAGTCATAGGTGTAGTTGTAGGAATAGTAGTCAAAGCAGCCGTAGATATAGCGGTCGTAGTCAAAGGGGTCGTAGTCGAAAGGACCGTAGTCGATGTAGGCGTAGTTGAAGGCTGCGTGGTCGTTGATGGTGGTGGTGTGATAATACACGTAGGGTCAAGTCCTTTGCAGAACAAACATATCAACTGTAAAGAAAATTTTGGTAAGAAACTTGATAATGCAATTGGAAATACTTTGATTGTATAAACAGCTAAAGAGTATAATTCCCTACCACACTCTGTGTTCACGCACAGCTTCAACCTGTGAATCTTTGAGTCAATTGTTTAATATCAGTTGAGTTGTGTCATCCACCAATCAAAAACCCTGGCCCGCGTGGTGGATTACGGCTCATTCCTTCTCCTAGAGAGGAGGCCTGAGTCCCAGCAGTGGGAACATTATAAGGCCGATGCTATGCTATGCTATGATATCAATTGAGTTTGCCTTCAAATGCAAGCCTACAAGAAGTTTCAAGAAATTTAAAAAAACCTGATATGACAAATAAATGATTATGATTATGATTACGATTAAAAAAAAACATCATAGATTTGGTGCTAAATTAATGACTTCCTACAAAGTGAGCTGGTGCTCTAGTAAAGCCCGCAGGAACTGTAGAAAGTGTGGGCTACATTATCAAAAAAAAGTTTAAGGGAAAAATTTTAATCACAAGATACGAAAAGTAAAGGACCAGTCGTCAGGTAGACAATAGTCCCGAGGCCTGTAGCTAACTGGACGTTTGTCAAATGATGATGTAAAAATATGAAACTCATGGAATTTCCCTTTCTGAACATAATTTCCTTAACAAATAAGCTTGAAGGGTTAATAAGCAATTCATTGGGTCACGTCGCTAACCCCCGTCACTTCCGCGTAATGTAATTAATATTATGCGTAGTCATTATTGTTATGACATTTTATAAGATCGATCGACTTAAGTAAAAGTCCCTAAATAGAGTGACAAATCAACTTCAGACACCGGTTAAGAATTTGATTATGGTAATGCAAAGGTTTATCAGCTAATAAAGTTTGTTAAACAAAACATGATGAACATTGATATGTTCATCATATTTTCTTTAACAAAAAGTTTTGTACGTATGTGATCACGCAAAACTTTTTTTGAGCATAGAAAAAAAGCGGAATTCCCTGCCAGAGTCTGTATTTCCTGATAGCTATAAACTTGGGGTCTTTAAGTCAAGAGTGTATAGGTTACTTGTAAGCAAACGTGCTCCATCGTCTTTCACATACACACACCTGTCACCTGTTGGTAAGCGAAGCGTAAGATAGTGGTCAAACGCAAGTTGATGCATAATAAAAAGGTAATGCTTGTACAAACCTTCTGACTGCGAATGAAGTTAAATCTTTTACAGATATCACCAAAAGTTGGAGCAGCTGCCTTGAATCCTGAATAGAAAAAAAGTTCAATGGCTTGAAATAAAAATTGCTTAAGACCTTTTTTGGTGGGTTATCGTCATAAATTCTGCTCTGAGGTGGGAGGAAGCGTCAGACTATTATTAATGGAAAATGTTATTTTTCAGTTTTCACTTATGTATTCCAGGGTCTTTCAAACAATCCCACAACCCTGACAAATCTTGAAATCTTGCTCGTGGCCTGATGATCAATAATGACAAAATATAGAATATAGCAAAATTTGGGGCCGGTATTTACAAATTAATACTCACCAAAAATGTCTCCAAATCCAGAATTAGATCCATAGCTCCAGCCAGCCGATGATCCTAATGTACAAAAGGTTGATAAACTTTCATTAGAGGATCATCTGCTAAATCAAACAATAATTGAAACTGTAATAAACCAAATTTATGTTATTATTGTCTTCGAACCCTTGGATTAAAAATAACAGCCCATTAATCGGTTCGAGCTCCAAACAGGGTTGAATTACATTACAGGGAGAGTTCAAATAAAACAAAACACTGACAAGGACCTTTTGAAGTGTAGCTATTTCGAGATTTAAGTGATTGGCAATTTGAGCTTAGTCAAACACGATTGGTTAGGATAATATTGAATTCCTAATCAAACAATGAGAAATAAAATAAAAAAAAGTGCCCATTATCAAGAAAATTACTTTATGTAACCCGTCTATAACTCATGGCTGCTCCGAAAAAGGAACATTCTAGCTAGCCTTGTTACAAAAAAAGTAACTAGAAAGAGATAAGGGGGAAATATTAATACTTGATAGTGAAAAATCCAAAACCAAAGAAAAATCCGATCCGAATCCGATTTCCGGCCACCGTAGGCGCGGGCTTGCGGACGGCGTGCAATGGGTAGCACGCTGTCCGATCGTCCGGTAACCGACCGGACCGAGCCCAAGTCGTCGACGGCGCGTTCAGTTCCCACGCGCCTCAAGGAGCTGTCAGCACACCGAAGAGGCCCAGCCTGCTAACTGCAGGCAGGCAGGGTCGAAGCCTACTGGGGTCATGGGTTTATTTGCGAAAGGAATGCTCGGCCCCGGCACGATAGGCTACGAAGGAACGGGGTAGGTTTTTAGTCAGTAAGAGTCTGACACTACTCCCCGCTCCGCCCAAGGGCGGGATTTGTCATTGGATGATTTTACCTACAAAAAAAAAAAAAAAACCAAAGAAAAACTCGCACACATTCAGATACCAGGAAAACGTAATTAAAATCTACAAGAAATGGACATATATCTACTACACTAATTAGAACTCTCATCAAATAGGAAATGATAAAAGAGCAAGAAACTCAACTGCAGTTAGAACCAATGAAACAATAGACTAACCTTCAGCTCTTCCAATAGAGAGGCTATTTGATATTGAATAAAACAGAATTGTGAACAGATAAAACGATGTCACAAATGAAAATGCCATGACTGAATCTACTACTGTCGACTCGAGTAATGACAAAAAATCTAGGGACCTGTGCTTTAGATACTTATGTTGTCTAAAGTCGTTTACGCTAGAAATGTGTGGATACTACCGTACTGGATTTTTGTTAGTTTTATAGATGATGTTGCGATTTTCATGTCTATTGTGATTTAGACCAGAACAAAAGAAATTTGGACGCATATAGAAGATAGTTGTATAATTAATAATATTATGAGGATTATATAATCAACTTTTATTTTATACAATAATGTCTCGGTTTCGATACACCTACTGTTTTTCTATTCTTCTATAGAGATTTTTTTTTACTAAAAATTCCGTTCTATATCTTCGAAGTTCATCATCAGATCAAAACAATATTTCTATGGGAATAATATAAATACAAACGACAGTTCTGCTATGGTTTTTTGAAGGGTTTCGTCCCTTATCTTCGAAGTTCATCATCAGATCAAAAAGTTATTTTAATGGGATCAATTTGGAACTATAATCTTTCAATCAAAATCAAAATTTTCGAAAGTAGTCCACAATTGACCGTGATATCGGTGAACATACATAAACAAAAAAATACTTACAGCCGAAGATAGAACCTCCTCCTTTTTGAAGTCGGTTAAAAATGAACGTTAGCCCGTATCTAATCACCAGTTACAGCGACTACAAGACCTTAATTAGATATCTACAACTAATTTATAAATGTGACCTTTAATTAAAATTTATACAAAGAACAGTCACCCTAATCTGAGTAAAAATCTGGGATCGAATTCGTTGTATATATGAAAACAAAATATTCACGAAATCCAGTATTAAACAAACCCAAGACATTTCCCGTTATCTATTCGGTTTAACTCCTTAACAGGCACACCATAAATTTGATGGCTAATTTACCTGGCCCAGTAAAATCAGACCTTTTCTTCCTTAGGCTTGGTTACCGATGAGGGTTCTTGAAAACTTGGTGGAGATCTTAACGATCCAAGGCGACTGAGCCCATTGTACAACAGATTGTCACGCACTTCTGAGATTACTTGTAATTTTATTTTTATTTTATCACTTATAATGCTGGCTGGAAACTGGGTCTCGTAAATGGAAATAGCTTTAGTTGTCCTGACGTTTATTTGTTTGTTACGATATTTGTGGCTCTTTTACAGCTCAGAGTTTAAAGTGGTTGTATATATATCGTAAAATTCTTCAGTGTGGCAGAGTTTCCTGCAAAATTAGGTCTGTACAATTGTGTTCGTGCTTTTTTTTTTTTTTTTTTATGGTAGGTAAAATCATCCAATGACAAATCCCGCCCTTGGGCGGAGCGGGAAGTAGTGTCAGACTCCTACTGACTAAAAACCTACCCCGTTCCTTCGTAGCCTATCGTGCCGGGGTCGAGCATTCCTTTCGGAACTAACCCATGACCCCAGTAGGCTTCGACCCTGCCTGCCTGCAGTTAGCAGGCTGGGCCTCTTCGGTGTGCTGACAGCTCCTTGAGGCGCGCGGGAACAGAACGCGCCGTCGACGACTTGGGCTCGGTCCGGTCGGTTACCGGACGATCGGACAGCGTGCTACCCATTGCACGCCGTCCGCAAGCCCGCGCCTACGGTGGCCGGAAATCGGGATCGGAATCCCGGCGGCGGCTGGGGCGAGCGCCCCGTTGCCTCTGCCTGATGCGGTCGGCCTCCTCCTTTGCTAGCATTACTGCTTCGCAGAAGGAGGCGACCGCCTGCCATCAGGAGGCGACCGCCTGCCATCATTGTGTTCGTGCTTATTTTCTTTGTTCGCGCCAAGGGTCAGTAACACAAAATAATTTCAACAAATTCGAAGAATAATTTTAATAGCAACTAGTGCAATTAAATCTGTTAGGAAGCGCTATTCTAGTTTTATAGAATTTTTTGTGTGTTATTCTTGAACTTCGTCTTCGTTAAAGCGAAGATTTCAAATGTCTTCAACAGCGTTAGCGTTTGCCTCCTATTCTTAGTCTTTTTATGTGCAAATACTCTTTGTACCAGGTTAGTACGAGTACATTAGTTTGGATAGCATTATTTACCTACCTAACTTCTTTAGGGTGCTTTGCTCCTATGGGTTACTTGGCTCTAAATGTTATAGGTATCTGTTGTTGTATAATTTTCGGTTTAACATTTCTCAATACTGTGACACGGTGTTAAGTGGGCTCCAGAATTCACTTTCATATATCCACATTTCATATTTCATATATCATATAGAACCTTTACTACTACCGACACTTTTGCATTACAATACTTCTGTTGCCCTGGATAAACATCAACTTATACATGCCCGTCTAAAGAACCGTAAAAGTTTTAAGCTATTTACGACCTCTTCGAAAGACAGTGCAGAGACTTCAGATGTGCGATGGAAGCAGAAACACTCAACTACTTTACAGTTCAGCATCCAATCAGAATATTTTCCTCTGGCTCAAACTTCAGTAACCAATCTGGAAATTTCTAACCGATTGCATACAAGTTGGCCGCTGCCAAAAAAATCTGGCCAAATGTGGCTTCCTCAACCCATCTCACACAATGTTGACAGTGTGAAGCCATTTTCGCTGCTACTTATCTCGCACAACCACCTGCACTTTTCAGGATTTACACGAGACCAATAAAAAAAGAAAGAAAACACGTTTATTCGTGCCTCACACAATTGCAGACAGACAAAACAACAGAGCAATAACAGAGCTGCCCCCCTAGCCAAGTTACAATTGTTTCGTTTAGCGTTAACGCTTGGAGTTGGCCACGCCCCCAATTCCTTTCTTCTGACCACGTGACTGAGCATTGAGATGACGTCGGAACAAAGAAATTGGGAGCGTGGCCAAAAAAAGGGCTGCACAGATTGCCAAAATACTGGTGAGAAAAAAAAGAGCCCGTTGACACGAAAAAAAAGACTAAGAAAAATAAACCTCAATAATTGAGATGTATTATTTTAGATTTTTTATTATGTTAACCTCTATAATTGAAACTTTTTAACTTAATAGCCTCAGTAAGTAAGACAATTAATTTAATGATTTGGTTTTTTAAATATCACTCCGGATAGATTATAACTCATTGCAAACATTTGAATTTCGAGGCCTTCTTTAAATGGAACGACGCAGACATCTCTTTAACACCGGGGCATTTAAGAAAAAACGAAAAACCCGCGACAAAAAAACAAAGTCCCTTTCAGAGCTGCTGGGTATTTAGGTTTAACTGAATTAATTTGTACAATACAAAGGGAGGAGGTGATTTGTACTAAGGAGGATTATGTTGGATTGAATTTGCATCAACATTATCAGTTTTATCTTTGTGGTCTTCTTCATCAACAACTTTTTTATGTTTAGGCAGTTTTGTCATCTATACATGTCGTGTCAGTTGACCTTTTTCTTTGATTGAATTGTCAATTGAATGTTATTATAATGTTGTAATATGTTCAACTCGTCAAATAAACTCTGGTTAGGATTGTTTGTGAATTTGGGAGAAGACAGAGTGGTGCAATTAACATTATTTAGCGTTATATTACTGATTAATTTGTGTATAATATAATATTGGAATTGCTTTAAATTAGTCATCTAGGTATTAATTTAATTTTAAATAACTTTGTAGTACCTAAGTCCGAAAAAGCCATGATGAAAGTAGACCAAGATTATGAGCTGTTACAAATTTAGAAAGCACCACTTTGAATAATAATTGAAGTACTTATACAGTTTTACTAACTTTATTTACTAACACTTCAACAAACTATTAACTCCTTAGAAATGTAAATAAACCAAAGGAACTTCAAGAGAAAGTCAAACGACCCTTTGTATAGGACAGATTGCATAGGGGAATCGTTTGTGATGCAAATTAAATCCGATTTACCGAAATAGCCTTATTTTGATTCAATACTTACCCCGTTTGTCATACCTTGAAATGTCAAAGCTTAGGTCGGGTAGGTACAGACTGTTGTATCGTAACATGAAGGTATTATTGTGCTTTTGGGTACAAAGATGACCGGTCTACATTGTCCTCTTATATCTATAAATACTGTTATATGGTAAGTAAACAATCACTTTTTAAAAGACTTTTCAGTTTTTCTCCATAGGAAACGATCAATTGGGACCGTGCGCTAGCTTCTGACGTTCTGATAAGTGCCCATGTAGGCCTATGTGAAATAAATGATTTTGAGTTTGAGTTTGAAAGGAGCATTTCATAAAATTTCTTGAGGCCTTGTTTACAGAGTCGCGGCGCGTTACCGGTGCGTTGTGCGTTCGTCGTACATTGCAGCAGTGAGCCGCGTCAACGCTCGCGCAAACACAAACATAATGGCAATGTACGACGGACCGCCCAACACGCCGCGCAACGCGCCGCGTCTCCGTAATCGAGCACTAAGTGTGACTCAGATGACACAGCGCGCGTACGAACTGAGCATGTATCTACTGGCACGGTTCGCACCCGCAAGTCGTCCACACTATGGGAATTCTGTTACATTGCATGATACATTGCAACAATGCGAATGGCAATTTCTTTCATTGTGTGTTAAGGTGGTACAATATAGCATTTTCTCGAGAATTTCTACGTAATGTCACGTTCTAATGAATGGTACAATACAGGTAAATGCTCAGTTTCAAAATCATTTCTATGTGATGTAGCGTTCCTGCGAATGCTCGGCGCTCTGTTCAGCGTAATGCTAAAAAGTCAACATGTCGTTGTAAACTAAACGACCACATGCGTCATTCGTCCCTCTTCCCCACAGGGCCCCGCATAGCCCGCGATCGCGCTTAGGCTCGACGTAATTACGCTCGTTGGTTTATACAATTTACTTTGTAACAAAACGGTGAGCATAATTGACGTCTGGTTCGTGAGGATGATACACTAGGACATATAATAGAGCGGCTCATTATTCTGTTACTAGTTCTCTCACTTGTTCTAGTCTATACTCACCTTGTTCTAGTCTATACTCACCTTTACATTGCATGTTACGTTACAACAGTCTGTAGCCCGCTTAAAGTTAACGGTGACCGGCTGCAGACCCTAAATAAATTTGATTCGGGTTCAAGTATTGGTACTCGTGACAGCTTTGCTATTCAAGTTACGTTGTGAATCTTAAACGAAATTTCAGGGATGGATTAGAGATGAATTTTTTTTTTTTTTGTCATTCCGGACATTAGAATTTTTCTACCAAATACTTAAAAGTAAGAACGGAAATTGACCCTGTAGATCACTTAACACCTTGGATTAAGCTGAAATGGCATGACTTTTTATTAAAATACTAGCTGATCCGGCAAACTGCGACCGCCTACTCTACGATTTTTTTCGTGAATTTTTCCATACTTTCTTGCCGTTTAAACCTTTCCTGGAGTATCATGAATATTTCAAGACCTAAATTGGTCAAATCGGTCCAGCCATTCTCGAGTGTTAGTGTAGACTAACGAACAGCTATTCATATTTATATTTATGAAGATTTTCTGTTATAAAAAAATGGGCAAGTGTGCGTCGGACTCGCGCATTGAGAAGTCCCGAAGATTTTTCCGAATCGCAAAAAAAAGTGTTTATTTTTTGTGACTTAGACAAGCTTACTATTTTCTGATATATTCCTAAATCTGTGCTATAGGAACTTGTATACCAATTTCAGGATTTTACGTCAATGGAAAGTACAATATGAATTTTGATTCCCTTGAGAATCAAAATATACGTTCTTTGCGACAGACAGACTTGACAGACAGACAGACGTATAACAGAGAGATATAAGGGTTCTATAAGGTCCTATAATCCTATATGGGTTCCGTTTTTTATTTTGAGGTACGGAATCCTAGAAACAAAGTTTTGAAGCATTCATCGGGCCTATATTTTTCGTACCTATCTATTTTGTGTTGCTAGCTCTGCTATTGGGTGCAAATGAGTGCCTTTGATATCTATATTTTTACATTTAGTAACCGGAAAAAAAACTAATATGCAAATAAAAATATGAACTTGTAATAAAAATAGGCCAGATGAATGAGTCAAAATACCTTGGTTTCAAAAAAACGCCCCATAATGGTCTCGAATTTAATTCATATCTGGTATATTTATTTAGCAGTTGTCATGCTATAATTTTTATCTCTATATTCGGCAAGGCTGCTTTATATAAAAAATAATCTTATATGGTTATGCTTTGCCAAATCAAAGGTTTGATTCATAGAGAGATACATTTTTGTAATACAAATCTCTAAGTACATATAAAAGCGAAATACCACTCACTGATTAATCACGAAATCTCAGGAACTTATAGCACCTACAAACTTAAAATTTGGCAGGTTGATTTCTTATAGGGTGTAGACATCCGCCAAGAACGGATTCTACGAAACTCTTTAAGGGGTAAAATAGGGGTTTTTTTTTTTATGGTAGGTAAAATCATCCAATGACAAATCCCGCCCTTGGGCGGAGCGGGAAGTAGTGTCAGACTCTTACTGACTAAAAACCTACCCCGTTCCTTCGTTGCCTATAGTGCCGGGGCTGAGCCTTCCTCTCAGAAAACGGCCCTTGACCCCAGCAGGCTTCGACCCTGCCTGCCTGCAGTTAGCAGGCTGGGCCTCTTCGGTTTGCTGACAGCTCCTTGAGGCGCGCGGGAACAGAACGCGCCGTCGACGACTTGGGCTCGGTCCGGCCGGTTACCGGACGATCGGACAGCGTGCTACCCATTGCACGCCGTCCGCAAGCCCGCGCCTACGGTGGCCGGAAATCGGGATCGGAATCCCGGCGGCGGCTGGGGCGAGCGCCCCGTTGCCTCTGTCTGATGCGGTCGGCCTCCTCCTTTGCTAGCATTACTGCTTCGCAGAAGGAGGCGACCGCCTGCCATCCCTCCTCACTACGGACCATGGCCTGAACCAAGGCCCGGCGAGAGAGATCGCTGCCGCCGATGGCCCCCACGAGGACACGGCGATGCTCCGCCCAGGCGGGGCACACCTCTACAGTGTGCTCCACCGTGTCCTCCGGGTGTTCCGCACAGTGGCGACACCCGGGCGAATCCTCCGCACGAATCCGGAACAGGTACTTAGCGAACTTTCCGTGTTCGGTAAGCACCTGCGTCGTGCGGAAGTTGAGAGCGCCGTGAGGTCTTTCCAGCCACGCCTCAAAGATGGGCCTTATCGCCCCAATAGTGGCGCGCCCCGAACGAGGTTGCGATAGTCGCTGACGCCATTTCGCCATGAGATCCCGCCGGAGCTCTGTCCGCCATGCCTCGACTTGTCGTGGCAGCGGAATTTCGCCCCGGCGTTGCATCTCCATGCGCTTATCGTGCATGTGTGCAAGGACTGTTGCCTCCAGATCCCATGGCGGTTGGCCAGCAAGGAGGGTCGCCGCCTCGCGGGAAATCGTTCGGTACCCTCGCACCATGCGTATTGCCATGACCCTCTGGCACGCATTCAGCTGGGCCCTCGGTTGCTGTTGCAACGTCGGTGCCCACACCGGAGCCCCGTAAAGGGCCATGGACCGAACGATTCCCGCGTAGAGCTTCCGGCAGGAGGCGTCTGGTCCCCTGAGGTTGGGCAGGAGCCGCCCGAGAGCAGCCCCAGTCCGATTCAGTTTGGGAGCCAGACGTCGGAAGTGCTCCTTGAAGTTCCACCAGCTGTCGAGGACGAGTCCCAGGTACTTCATCGTCGACCCGACGCTGATGTGAACCCCTCCTACCGTTAGCTGGGAACCCGGTGGTGGCGCACCCCGAGGGCCGTGAAAGCACATGGCCTCGGACTTGTGCAGTGCCACCTCGAGTCCCAACTGCTGGATCCTTTCAACGACTATCGCAACAAGGGGTAAAATAGGGGTTGGAAGATTGTATGGAGAAACCGACTTTCACGCGGACGAAACCGATGGCAGAAGCGAGTACGATATAAAAGAGTGCCTATAGAGTATCTAACACATTCTGCTGCATAGAGATAATTTTTTTGGTAAGTGCAATTAGTTTCATCTGACTGAGCGATATCTTGACAATACAAAAGTGTTTCTAAATGGTTTACTTGCAATAAATGCTTAGAGTTTGAGTTAAAGAGTTTTGGCATACAATATCGTGAATTAACTAATAAATCACGCATATCAACTGTGTACAATACGCGGCATATAAGTTGAATCAAATGGCAACCGAACAGGTTTTCGGGTCTAAATCGAGTTTTGCGCGTAACAATAGCAACGACGGCCATTTTTCAGCTTATTTGCCACGTACTATACGAAACCCGGTCGACTTGGCGCGGGTCATCATCATCATTATTTCTGCTAAAAGACATCTACTATTGGACATAGGCCTTCCATAATGAAATATGTCTTAGGTTTTTTTTTATTCAAAATTCAGAATACGACACATTGTTTGACGAAAGAACCTGCATAAAAATTCCTCTTGTTTTTACGATCTTCATTCCTTATCCCTCTTTTACGGCTTGCAAACACAGGGAAGTAAGTTTTATATTCTTGCCTAAGAAGGAATTCTTTCCTGAGTGCCTGCTACAAAAGCACGAATTTTTCAAAAAGAAGAACTATTTTAAACTATTACGTATACCATCAGGTATGATTGTGGTCAACCGCGAGCCTATAATCGACTTAGCACACGAAGTTGTCGACATGTGAAATGTGGACTCAGCTGTCATTGTGCCGATTGTCGTGACCGCCATCTGGCTGATGGCCAAAAGCCTCGTCAACCATTGGTCGAAGCTAAGCTGTCTTTGCTTTAAATCAAGGGGCTGATAGAGGCAGTACTCCTAGAAATGGCTCGTATCATGAGAAGGTCCTTTTCTCTGGAGCCCAATCTACCGGCTTGGACCTTACTGCCGACATTGGTGGACTACTATTTTTTCTATATTTTTATTTTTTTTTGTATACTTTTGTATACACCGTTAAATTTTGATCGTATTAATCCCGCGGAGGGTCGATTCAGTACATGAAACAATATCAATTTGTAAAGATAAAATTAAAAAATAAAGTACCTTTTTAATAAAACTCGAATGAATGCAAGAAATACATTTAAGAAACTTATTTTATTTAATTAAACGAGTTAATGACCTTGTAGGTCGTTACGTTCTAACTACCTACAGGTCATTGGACTCGCCCAGCTGAAGTTTACTTGAAGAAATTAATTTCGTACAAGCGTAAATTAATCCGAGTTTAAAAAAGTACTTTTTTTTAATTTTATCTTTACAAATCCATATTGTTTCATGTAACGAATCGACCCTCCAAGGGATTAAAACGATCAAAATTTAACGGTGTATATGTGAACTTGAAAATAATAAAGAAATGGTGATAACAAAAAAAAAATATTATTTGTGATTAATAAAAAGCCTAAATAAAAGATGAATGAATTTTGAGTGGGAAAATGGCGTCAGTGAAAGCGTGACGGTTGAGAGGACAAAAGAAAGAAGACGTGTCACGCCGACTCTATACTTAGGATCTTACATTGGACAAAGACGTTGTGATAAGTAATGATGACTTTCGTGTTGTGTCCAATTGTATGACACGACTGCAACATATACATTTACAAAATGCTGAAAAATTGTTTCCACAAGCCTGGCTTTATTATGCAAGATTTTTGTAACACACAGCAATTTGAGACTTTCTGCCAATACTAGAATAACTGACAATAGAACTGATATAAAAAGATACTGCTCAATACACTTACTTAAAAACACGGTCCTATCCTATCCTCCTACCTACCGCTTTTAGGCACGTAATTTGCCGCTCTAGTGCAAAAAAGTGCACCCCGCCAACATTTTTTTATTAACCCCATAATTAGCGACTAGCGGGTATTGACCCGTTTATTCATTTTTTCGTAAGCTATTGTAAAACGTCGTTTGATACACGTGCAAATTTGTCACTGCAGTCAGTACTCGGTTCCATAACAAGCCCGTCGACAAAAACCTCGGTCGCAGTGACACAAAATCTCCAATTGAATATGAAACAAAATTTCAATGACATATTGCATGTCATTATTAGTTCTTAGACTGGAACACTCGTTCTCTTTTCTATGTGTTTAACAATATCGAATTGATTTTCTGACGATTGCACTGCTTACCATCAGGTAGAATTGCAGTCAAACACTAGTTTATACAAAAACCAGTTTGCCAACATAGCACGAAGAATCGCCAAACTAAAGTGGCAATGGGCAGGGCACATTGCTCGCAGAACAGATGGCCGTTGGAGCTGAAAGGTTCTGGAGTATCTACCGCGTACCGCAAGACGCAGCGTTAGAAGGCCTCCTACAAGGTGGACCAATAACCTGGTAAAAGCTGCGGGAATCCGATAGATGCGAGACGCTCAGGACCGTTCATTGTGGCGAGATTTGGGGGAGGCCTATGTCTAGCAGTGGACGTCTTTGGGCTGAAATGATGACTAGTTTATATCAAACAAGAAAAAATCTGTATTAAAAAAAAACGGGAAAAAGTCTAAATAATATGCCAGTCTCTTTTTCAAGATAATTTCATAAAGTCTGGTCGACATTTTATGTGACCAGAGGGCTGATTCATTTTTTACCTACAGAATAAGCTGCCAAACTTCTTGATACCTTTCCAGATGACAGACATTTGGAGGAGTACTTCGACGCCTAAGTGCATTTTTGTTTTTTTATACAACACTAGTTTTAGTACGAAATTCATGTTTCTTATAATATCACACACATTATCACACAACGTCGTCTAGTCCCAAGTTAAGCAAAGCTTGTGTTATGGGTACTAGACAACTGATAAACAGACTTATATATTTCTAAATACATACATATTATAGATAAATTACACCCAGACACAGAACAAATGATCGTGCTCATCACGCAAACATTAATTTGTCCTGGGTGGGAATCGAACCCACGACATCCGGCATAGCAGTCAGGGCCACTAACCACTAGACCAAGAGGCCAGTAGATATGTATTACTTTTATGTAAATGAATACAGGTATATAACTTTTATGAATCTAAGTAAAAAAATTTAAAACTGTATCATGACATGAGCTTATGTCACATGGTTGTCCGCTCAAAAACACGGTCAGCCCCGGTCACTGAATAATTACAATTTTTCAGTTTATTAGATTTAGTATACATATAATAATAGTTTTGGATATACGGCCCCGACTTACATGTCGGTCGCGGGTTTAAACCCAGTCTAGCGCATTACTTTGTGTACGAGTAATTAATTTCATCTCCGTACTGCTCTCAAAAACGGTGAAATTACATCGTGAGGAAACCGGCATACCCTAGAACCAGAAATGCGAAGACATGTGTCATTAACCAAACGGGCGCTGGGCCCGCGTGGTGGTTAATGGCCCATTCCCTCTCCTAAAGAGGAGGCCTGAGTCCCAGCAGTGGGCGGACGGCGAGCTATGGGTAGCTCGCTGTCCGACCGTCCGGTAAACATCCGGACCAAGCCTAGGTCGTCAACGGCGCGCACTGTTCCCGCGCGCCTCAAGGAGTTGTCAGCAAACCGTAGAGACCCAGCCTGCTAGCTGCAGGCAGGTAGGGTCGAAGCCTACTGGGGCCAAGGGTTTGCTTCCGAAAGGAAAGCCCGGCCCTGGTATCTAAGGCCACGAAGGAACGGGGTGGGTTTTTAGTCAGGAGTCTGACACTATCTCCCACTCCGCCAAAGGGCGGGAGATGTCATTGGATGATTTTACCCACCACCAAAAAAGAAAGTCCCAGCAGTGGAAACATTAAAAGGCTGATTATGCTATGCTTATGCTAGTATAAATATTTAGTTAATATTTAGGTTTCTCATGTATATTTTATTTATAGAAGTCAGTACTCGAACAACAAACAAATCATGTGCATATATTTTCTACCATACCTCAAAGTAGACTTATAGACTTAACCGTACTTAGTGTTAGTTACTTATGTTACAGTAATATTAGACCATAAACTTACAAGAGAACATGGGGTCCTAACGACCGCTTCGGCTGGTACCCTAATTACTACGCTTGCCAAATAGATAGGCGATTGTATCTAATATGTTAATTTATTAGGTACCTATTGTGTGATCAGGTGCTACTGGATACTCAGCCATGTACAAGCTAAAATTAGTTTCGATCCATCTAGTGAACAAATATATAGCCTGCTGTAGATTGTAGATCACCTATAAAAGCAGCTTATATTTTTTTTTTTTGGTGGATAAATATCCAATGATCCATCTTCGCCCGCCCAGGGCGGGGCGGGAGATAGTGTCAGATTTTCACTGACTAAAAACTCACTCCTGTTCTTTCGTTGTCTTTAACCGGGGCCGAATCTTCCTTTTAGAAACCGACCCTGGCTCCAGTAGGCTTCGACCCTGCTAGGTCCCTACGGTTTGCTGTTAACTCCTTGAGGCGGTTAGAAAGATATGCGCCGTCGACGAATTGGGTCCGGACGGTTACCGGAAAGTCGGACGGTGACGCAAGCCCGGTGAGCAGCCGATATGTACATGCGACCTTAGATGGAGATGGTGTAAAACTCTTGTTAATTTCATCGAGCCAGCGGAGAGCCTCTCGTATGGAGATGCTTAAGGCTGTTTCCTTAGAGAATAGCACTGCTTGTCCTACATTCCATCTTGCGTCACGTGCCCTGATACCTGTTTACGTCGGAATCTAATGACAACTTCAATGGATAACATTGCCGTGGCCATGCAAGGAATTTAACTTGAAAAAAAAAACCATTTTTGCGAACAGAAGAAGTGAATCTTTGATTAGCTGTGAATGTCATTCATCTGTTTTGTTTCCCTCTTTCACTCCAATTAATCAAAGTTTTTCATAATTTCCAATTATCATATGAGAAAGTCTCGTTATCTTTTGAAGGATAGCAGGTCACCAGCATTCGTGACTATAAAGTAATACAATGAACACCAAAGATATTAAATATGTGATGAACACTAACTACGAACTCATAATTTTAGTGCATGGCATGGCATCAGCCTTATAATGTTCCCACTACTGGGACTCAGGCCTCCTCTCTAGGAGAGGGAATGGGCCGTAATCAACCACGCGGACCCAGTGCGGATTAGTGGATGTCACATGTCTTCGAATTGTTGGTTCTCGGACATGCCGGTTTCCTCACGATGTTTTCCTTCACTGTGTTGAGAGCAGTGGTGATGAAATAAATTACACAAAGTAATGCGCCTGGCTGGGTTCGAACTCGCGACCTACAACTCGTAAGTCGGGGCCGTTACCACTCGGCAACCACAGGTCTAACTCATAATTTTAGTGATATAATTGATTTTGGAGATAGTACGGAATATAATTGGGGATGAAAATTTTCGCAAATCTAGACTTTAAACAGATAAGGGTCAAGAGATCATTGTGAGATTAGGAAGCCACTAGTTAATTGAGTTTTGACCCACGACTAAAATAATACCGGTCATGATTGCAAATCATATCTACCGATGTTAGCCGAACGTGCTCGAGTGTTCTTGTTCAAGATTTTTCTTGTTGAAGTTCAACAATTTTTGACTTGTTACTTGTTTAGTGTAGATAAATAATTAGGTGGATTTTTGTCAGAAAAGTCTTTTTGCTCGCTACATATAGAGCGGGAGGAGTCAAATTAGATGACTTACCACCAAAAAAAAACTATTCATTAGGAATACCCTTCTAGATACTTGATATATCCAAAAAAGAACCGTTCTTTTGTTTTATAGTAACCGAGGACTATTTCACAACAATCGAGACATTTTTCTAAAAAAAAATATTGCCTACTACGAGATATTGAAGCTCACTTACCATTTGAAAGAATTTACATTTTACGCGCGACTTGCAAACTCAATTAAAAACAAACAGGCAATTCCGCCTCTTCAAGACTTCCAGAAATAACAGACAAACCATTTTATCTCTTTTCAACATATCAAAGCTTCTATAAAATTGGTTTTAGAAATCGAGTCTGACAGATATTAACTTCACGTAACTCCAAGTACTGGGTTCTTATAACAATATTGAATAAAAAATAATATTACAAAAGTAACGTAATAAAAATAAAAGTAAAAATTGATGGTATATAATTAATTAAAGCAAAGACGGAGCAGTTAATAAACACAATAAGTTATCAAAAAGGCCACATGTGCAGAAGCAGTCATTGCCAAACAAGTCTCTATTGAAACATCACTAATAATAAAAATAAAGAAATGTTTATTTGATTACTGTCACATTGTTACGTCGCGCTTGTCTGAGCGCGCTTCAACTTATTGTAACAACAACGCCTGCTTTTTTTTTTTACCTAATTCTTACAACTATATAACTCACTTCATTCACTCTTTTCTATTTTTTCAAAATCGGTGCTCTTCACTATATCCACCTCGGGGGCCCTGTGTTGGTTGGTGAATCAGTAGTACTGCATTTTTCTAATAACACTCTATTATTATTGCAATAGACTGATTTCCCTGAGGATCGGGAGGCGGCAGCTATCTAGGTATATCGATAACTTTCTTTGTGATAAATGGGAGATTACTTACGTGAGGAGGAATAGAAATTAGTCTACAGTTTTTGGCTGCACTATTTATCGATGTTTGAGCCGTCTACTACTTGATATAGATTTCTAAGCGTCAGTACAAATGATCAGTCCTATACGTTTCACATCCAGCAGACTTCCATGGCCGACTGGCCGTCTCCCTCTTTGTGGTAGCACGATGGTTGGCAGGAGCAAAGAACGCCGAAAAAAGAATCTTGCTTGTATGGATTCCCTTTTAATTATTAATTTTATTTTACGGTTTATGAGCGACAGCTCGTTGAAGACAGTCAACGAGTTGTCCGTTCTGTCCAGATACAAAGACGGGTGGAAGAATAGTGGAGGCTTATTAATAGATTTCTGTTTTCCTACGGGTGTCGATCCAACCTGATACGCTAGGACTAGAACTTCCAACAAAAAAATCTTCAGTCAATTTACATTTTGACAGCTACAATGCTCTCCACGAGTGCTCTACAGAGGTACTTTATACAGTGACGTCACGCCAATTAGCCGTTATCACCAACAGACTTGTAATTGAACGACCGGCAAATTATACGGGCCCTCAACTTAAGTGGGTTTATGTTCTGTATTGTTTGATGTAGTAGCTCGAGTACGTCTTGAGAAAGCTTGATTCGTAAACAATGGGTATTTGAAGCTAAAATTACGGGTATCTGAGAATTTTGATACCTGCTTGTTCTCGTCTTGAACGTCGCTGGATTATTGCAAACACTACCATAAGATTGTTTGATGTGGATATGTCACAATATCAGTATGTCACATCCCTTCAGGCCTACAGGCCATTCACGACCTTGCCGATGTGAGCGGTATGCGGCAGCGGCGAGCGGAGGCGGCGAGCGGTGACTTGTGGCGTGCTTTAAATATTTTCACCACGCGCCGCTGCCACTCACAGCGGCAAGGTCGTGAACGGGGGTTTAGACAAATAATGTCTGCCTCTTTCGTGATCGATGCCACGAAAGAAAAAAAAAAAAAAAAGAAAAACTGTTTATTTACGCGAAATAACGCAAACATAAAACTAGCTAAAAACATAATCATTATTTATGGAAAATATGTGTCACATCCGCGCAAAATGGCCGAACGCTCAGCATAAAGCTGTGGTCTCATGCATAAACCGATAAGCTCACAGCGCTGGTTTTCAGCGAGGGCCGGTGGTGGTGTCAACATAAAGACGCCGAATGGTGCCTAATGCCAAAAGATTTAAATAAACTAAAAAAATAAAAATAGCAAATAAAAAGTACAAATAAATTATAAATAAAATAATAATAAAAACAAGGTGAGGTGGCGCCCTTAATACCATTTGTGCAACTCGTTTTTGTAGTCTCATCTCGTTTATGTAGTCTGGAGACTCTGTGTTTGGTGGCTTGGGAGTTTTCATTAACGCTGCAGTATGTCACCGATTTGATGAGATACGTCCACCGTGTTACAGAGCATCCACGCGATCTTTTGCCCTCGACTTTCCCTTGCACCACCAATCACTACATCGAGTTCTCATTACAGGTGCTATGCCCAAAGAACCTATTTATAGTGATGTCATCAGCCTAATATCAAAACTGCTACTTGATTTAATTGCAAAGCTAATCAGTGAATCAGCGTCTGATTGGACTAATTTGAAATTTATACTAGGGAAGAAAAAATTTACAGTAGTCGTAATTAAGCGATTTCCTAATGAATTGTGGGAATTCATTACAAAATCGCTTCATTACGTCTGTTTGAGTATTTCCCTTGCCTTGTTTGTTCAGGTTTGCGGTCAACCTCAAAGCGATCCTCTCATCTTGAGGTTGAAAGGGTTTAAACTAACCTAGGAAGGTCTGTAACCTCGCATAATATGTTGCCATATAACTTTTATAAAAGTTCTTATTTATGTTCGTATGTATGTCCACTTACAAATAGTATATTATGTTATTTAAACTTTATCGACATGGTTCGAACAGTGGTTGAACGATTATCTGGTGAGCTACGTGTTGCAAGTTTGATTCACACACAAAACATTTGTATGTCTTACAAATACTTAGTTGTTCCAGATATAGTTGCTTTATGTATGTGAGTTAACATTAACATATTTGTAAACGCACACAATGTGCACGGGTGGCATATTGGCAAGTTTTCAGAACGTGGGCACTATACCAGTTCTAATAAGAAGCGTTACAAGCGCGTCACTACAGGATACAACTCGGGCGCATAAGCTTTGAAAATTATTGCTGGTATACCATGTGGTCCAGTTATATACTAGCTTTATTCGCGTCTAAACAACACAGTGCTCTCAGAACTTTGTTCCACATGCAAATCACGGGCTTCCCAGTGTTGCAATGAGGCAAAATCGGTGGGGTAGCACCGCTAATATCAAGACGCAAATTATTTATGGGCGAATTTGCATCTCGCAAAGAGACCTGCTTTCTCTCTCGCCGTATGAGCCAGTGTTCCATCAGGTTTAACCAGCGGAGGCTGTGTGGGCGAACAGAAGTTCGCTTCAACCGTTTTGGCAAAGGACCAGAATGCTGTTCTACGATTTGAGTGAGGAGGGAGTTTTTTTGTTAATATGGTTAATGCGGTCGAAGGGAGCCTTCTTTCGTGCGTTTTTATAGGACTTTGCAGCATGGTTGAAGACTTTTTCTTTGAGCTCAGTTCCATGTGACAATCCCGAAGTTGCCGAACAGGCAGACACTTTATTCGTCATCATTTCCATCACGCTGAAAAAACTTTCACTGTTGGACATAGGCTTCTCTCACGTGTCACCACAACAATCAGTCCTTTGTGTCTTGCATCCATCGGATACCCGCAATCCTTTCATCAGTCAATTCCAGTTCCTAAGTCATCAGATTATCCTGTAGGTGACTTCAGAACTTTTCGGCTCTATCAACTGAACTCATAAAAACTAACTCATTAAGTTTATTAGTTTAATTAAAAACCTAAAATGGTATTTAATTTTGTCCTGCCTCAACCATTGAAATGAAAAGCAACTAAAACAAAGACTTCAGCTGTCCTGTAAAAAGGTACTAAAAATCCCCTAATAAACGTACCTTCATTTTCATTAGTAAAAACAGGAGATCACCTTAAAGTGTACACTCGAACAGCGTTTGAGAAGAACCATTTTGTTTTGATCCTTTTCTCAATCCTTGGTTTATTAGCAGAATTAATTTAATACTTATGCGTAAGTTTAAACGGAAAAGGTTTGGGTGTTTAGTTAAGAGTTGAATGGTCTGGAAATTATTTATTTAGGCATGTTTAACCTTAACCTTATTATTTTAATTAACATGAATAAGGGTCAATGTAAACTGGTCACTGGATGAAAAAGAAAATACTAACTTTATTTAAATTCAACCTTGTTATTTTTTGGTTTCATACATACTTACTTATTAAGTACTAATAAAAGTGAGATATTCTGTCAAAGTTCTACTCATTTTGAACTTTTTAATACCTTTTATATTCTGGAAATTCGCAAATATAAAAGAAAACCATGAAAAATTATTTTATAAACATTGACCAACCTACAGTTAGGCAAAAATCAAAACATGATATAAACTAGTTGGCTCGATAAAAATCGCGAATCAACTTAAGATTTCAAACGTGTAGGTCTACGAAATTACGTCACGGAAATATTTGAGAGTTACAAAAAATAAAACAGTTGCTGTTTCATTCATTGCCTTCGTCCCAGGCAATGGCTATGATAGGAATTTAAGTGTACTGGTTACCAGGAACTATACATAGACTATGACCTCTGCCTGGAAAATGTTATTAATATACGTTGATACAAAAGGCAGGGAATGACTTGCACACTCAATAAATGGACCCAGAAAACGGTCGCCAGCACAAAGTGACGTAGAAACAAGGGGTAACATATGTTACCGCTAAAACCTCAGATACATTAAGGGACAAAATGTCCCCCAACATGACTGTCAAATTGTCCAACATCTCCCACGTAACTTGCCTCGCTATATTTTTCAACGTATTATTGAAAAATATAGAGAGCCAAGTTATGGGACATTGGCAAGGTTACAACGTCAAGTAGTTTGAGCGTTGCGTTTCATGTTACATTTTGTCCCTTAAAGTATCTGTGGCTTTAGTTACCCCCTACCGATTGTGCTGATATTCGGTATACCTATATAGCTTGAATGACAATGCATTAATATGGATCCGTGGAGCTGTTCTGACGATGGTGTCGTATAAAGGCCATAGGAACTATTAAGTGCAACAAGATAAACCCGTCGTGTTTGAGCTCTTTGTAATGGTATTAATGAGTAGGTACTGCTTATATCGCGCAATATAAGCTTCTTGTGCAAAAATGGGTTTTATTGATAATACTTTTTTAATGAAACTGTCAAAAGTATCAGTCTTCAAATCCCGTAAATAAACTTACTTACGGTATGTTAGAACTTTACTAAAGTTGTAAAACATTTGGAAAAAAATTTTGTCGCTCCACATTGGACATCCAATTGCACGTCGCACTTCATGACACCAAGAACCGTCACAGATGACGAAAACGCCATTAATAAGAAGTTAATCCAGCTGGAATTTCACGAACGGTAATAAGGAATACGCATCGAAGAGGAGGAGGAAAACTATTCATAAATATTTGACCTTAAAAATAAAAGAAAATTGCTTATAAATTAATATTGTCTGATTAAATATGGCTTTCACATTTATCCATTTTCACCCACACGTAATGTAAACACTCGTGCATTAATTACGCTGTCGTTTGATAAGCGCATCAGTAGCGACGATTCAATATGTGCTATAATCATTAAGGATTGATCGATTACGTGTGGCAATGGAGATTGATTTATGTAGGCTATTGTTGAATGAGACTCAGCTGCGCAGCGTTCGGAAAAATGCGCGATATTTTCTCGTCTACCATACTTCAGTATCTCAATACTCCAAAGTAATGGGTTGCTCGCATTCCACGCACGCATCAAAGAGATGACAGCAAAACCGTAAGGGCCTAGCAGGGCTGAAGCCTACTTTGGCTATAGGCCGTCTCAAAGGGAACATAGGAGTCCTGGGATGCAAAGTAAAGAAGGAACATAGGAGTGGGTTTTAGTCAGTAGAAGGCTGACATGCCGTCCTGCTCCACCCTAGAACGATAGAACTCATTAAATGATGTCCCACCTAAATAAGTGTATCAACACTAAGGCCTATGACCAGACAGTTGTCACATATGACTCTTAGACATGTGTCGCTCACACTGTGCGTTTCTTTAGAAGGCTTAAAGGCACTCAAAAGGTAATGGAGAGGGCTATGTGAGCATGTACGTTATTCTGAGGAATTATCTTGCGTAATCGCATCAAGAATGAGGTCACTGACATAGCTTGAAGAATCGCCCAACTTAAGTGGCATAGGGCAGAGCACATTGCTCGCAGAATTGATAAGTCGATAGGGCCGAAAGGTTTTAGAGCGGCGACCATGTACCGGTAGATGCAACGTTGAAAGTCCTCCAATAAGATGGGCCAATGATCTGGTAAGGGTCGTGGCAATTCGATAGGTGCGAGACGAAAATTTCGTTGTGACGACGCTTGAAGGAGCCCTATCTCCAACGGTGGATGTCTTACGGTGGAGCACACAGTCGAGGTGTGCCCCCCGCTTTGGAAGAGCATCGCCGTGTCCTCGTGGGGGCGATCGGCGGCGGCGATCTTTCGCACCGGGGCTTGGTTCAAGCCATACTCAGCGAGGAGGAGTGGCAGGCGGTTGCCTCCTTCTGCGAAGCAGTAATGTTAGCAAAGGAGGAGGCCGACCGCATCAGGCAACGGCGCACACGCCGCCGCCGCCGCCGGGATTCCGATCCCGATTTCCGGCCACCGTAGGCGCGGGCTCGCGGACTGCGGGCAATGGGTAGCTCGCTGTCCGTCCGTCCAGTAACAGACCGGTCCGAGCTCAAGTCGTTTGCGGCGTGCACTGTTCCCGTGCCTCAAGGAGTTGTCAGCAAACTATAGGGGCCCAGCAGGGCCGAACACTACTGGGGCCAAAGGTTATGTGAAAATGTTACCCGGGGCCCTGGGACAAAGGCAAAGAATGGAGCAGGGTAGGTTTTTAGTCAGTAAGAGTCTGACACTGTTTCCCGCCCCACCCAAGGGCGGGATTTGTCATTGGATGATTTTACCTAACATATAAAAAAAAACAGTGTATGTCTTTTGGCTGAAATGATGATGATAATGATAACTCACATGAATCATATACCTATTATATGTACGTATATGTATATTGTTTCATTCCAATTGTACACAAAACTATGCATGATATCGACAAGATTGTTTAACACTTGGGTGAATCGGCACACAAGTTCTGATATTAGATAAACTTTCGTATGCATCTATCGAGGATATTGAGATTCCTAAAAACAAAGTGGTATTCTAACAGGGGGTAACATTTGCAAAGAATTCAAAATGTATGCTACTTCCATTTGAAAATAAAGTGTTTCAAAAAACACAAAATCTGACCAAAACTTTCCAAGTCCAATATTATTTACTCTTGAAAAATCATTGAATCTCTCACCCTAGGGTGGAGCGAGAGGGCGCGTAAGATTTTTACAAGTTAAAACCACACCCCTGTGTTCTTTCAGTTGCCTTTTACGTGTCCGGGCTACGGAAATGTAAAAGGTCACGGAAACTGTGACACTCCTTCTTATTTCGCTCGGAGAGAGAGGAGTATATTTGATGATTTCCAACCTCAAAAACAACCAATATTGTCATCATATTGTGTGTTTATAAATTCATCAGAATTGTTTCATTATTAAAGCACAAAACTTCAGATACATTAGGGCACAAAATATCCTCAACATGACGCGCAATGCTAAAACTTCAGATACATTAGGATACAAAATATCCCCAACAAGACGCGCAACGCTTAAACTTCAGATACATTAATTAGGGTACAAAATATCCACAATTTGAAAAATGTTTAGGGGCTAGTTGCGGGACACTTGACAACGTTGAAGTGTCACGATTGAGGATTGGGCGATGTGTGTTACGCTGGGTGATATTTTGTTCCTTATTGTATCTGTGGTTTAAATCACAAAACAGTACCAAATCATTTAAAGTGCTTCAACAACTTGCAAGTACAGTGGAAACATTTACAGAAAGACAAATTCTGGTAGATTTAACAGCTAAAACAAACATTACTGCAAGTTTTAAGTCAACTTGTGCAATTAACTGGATTCAGTGCTTTGAAACTATCTCGACCACCGTCTATTTGTTAAAACGTAACATTCCTTTCTTTCTTTCTTAGAAAGAAAGGAATGTTACGTTTTGACTTTGAAATCATAACTAGCATACGCAGTTAATTTATAATAAATGGGGTTGAGAGCAGTGGTGGCCGAGTGGTAACGACCCCGACATACAAGTTGTAGGTCGCAGGTTCAAACACATCGTGAGTAATCCCCAAAAATTCTAAGACATGTGACATCCACCAACATGCACTGGGCTCGCGTGATGGATTACAGCACATTCCCTCTCCTAAAGAGGAGGTCTATCAGACCTCTGTGCCCAGCAGTGGAAACATTATAAGGCTGATGTTAACTGAATAATTATCGAGTTTATCAAAGTAGGGTAAACATCCTAATGATATCCGTTTGTCTGTATTCCAATATGACTAGATGTCAACCAGCCAAACAGGAATCGGCAAATAAAGCCATAACTTAAATTCGTTGGTGATTTTTTTCTTTATTATTCACTGACTTCCGAAGTATAAATTATTTGTATTTTTTGCAATTTTTTTTTTTCTCTTTTTTTTGTATTTTATATTTTACTAGCCGCTGCCAGTGGCTTTGCCCACATAATACCAGAAAATTATTCCAAGAGTGCATACTCCCGAGGCAAAAAGTATAAACTCTATAAGCTATTCCGGGCCATCGTCTTTTCGTATGTTAAATTCTATTTATATCTATTTCGAGCGTGAAGAAGTAACAAACAAATATTAATGGTAAATCTGTTATACATTTTTTACTATAGATTAATTTGATTCAATAGTTTGCAATTGCTTTATTACAAACCATTTTATTCGCCTTATTTCAAGACCTGGAATTGCTATCACAACACGTAATGAAACTCTTGCTATAGTGACGTAAATAGGTTGCGTTAGTGTCACAGCCCTAATCTGAACGTGGCATTCACGACGAATGCTTTTAGGCTGTTTTCAGACAACCGCTTACTCGGAATTTTGAGGAGACCAATTAGTCTGTTCGTGTAGTGGAAGTGTACACGTAGCTTTAGTTTGAAGCTTAAACAAGAAACGTGCCTACATTTAAATTAGATGTTTTTGCTTGCACGTTTTCACACAGGTTTTTTTTTTAAGCTGGGAAATCATTATCATAGGATAATGACTTCTTTCGCTATGGGAAAGGAAGGGTGTGTCAGACTTTTACTGACTAAAACTACCCTGTAACTTTCAGTTGCGTTCTAAGATGACGAGTTTCCTTTTCAAAAAATCCCCATGGCCCCAGTGCGTTTCGGCCCTGCTGGGCCCCTACGGTTTAATGACATTTTTTAAGGTGTGCGTGGCACATTCCACGCTGTCGACGACATGGGCTCGGTCTGAACGATTACCGGACGTCCGGATGTTGAGCTACCCATTGTTCGGCGTCCGCAAGCCCGCGCCTTCTGTGGCTGGTGAGGATGTCCGTTCTCTCACGCGTGCAGCCGTCTCCTTCGCTAGCATTACTGCTCTGCAGAAAGGGACGATTGTCTGCCTTTCCTCCACGCACCAGACCATGGCTGAACCAGAGCCCAGTGTGAGTGCCGCCGCCGACCGCGTCCATACTTTACCAGACAGGTTTTTTTGGCGGGAAATCATCCTATGACTTCTCTCGTCTAGGGAAGAGCAGGCGAGCGTGTTAGACTTTTTCAGACTAAAACCTACTTCTAAGTTCCTTCTTTGCCTTGTGTCCCAGGACCCTGGGATACTCTTTTGGACAATCCATGATGTTGTCTCACTAGTAAGGTTCTCTTGGTGAAACATTGTGGCCAAATTATGCTTGGTTACCACCTTGAAACCAGAGCTGTCAACCCAAGGTACAGTTTTTATACAACCGCTCTTACGTGATTATGACGTCACATCTTTCTTCAGATATTTTGGATACACATAAATCTTGTGGATATTATCTAGGCTTCTATAGACACGAAAATATAAATTTGTGTAAAACTAATCCATTAAAGACCTCTGAAAATCTGCTATTTTACGTGAACTTTGGCCCTCCATAAGGTACACATATTTTAATAATATAAAAAGTACTTATATAAAAGCCTTGCACATTAATTAAGATTCTAAATGACGACAAATTATCCAAAACTTTTAAGGGTTTTAAAAAAACACGTATCTCCTGGAACTAGTTTTATAAAATATTCGAGTAAATCACGGAATTACCGAATGCCAATAATAGAGTTTTCAGGCGTTATCACTCTTTTTTCGCGTTGCCTCTCCATCTAAAGCAACAAGCTTTTTAACCAAGCTTGTCGTTGACGATAGACGAGTAGGAAAGGGCCACCTTAATAGGTAGATTGACGGTTTGTGAGATAAACAGAAGGATAAAGAATAAAGGCAAATAATATGGATTATAAAACAAATAATCGTCAATCTTAAATAAATATCCTATAAAAAATAACTACTTTCGCGTTCTTGAAATACGTCAATACCTACAACGAGCTTTGTTAATTTATTAGTATGGGCCTCGGGTTGTTGCGGGTTCGAGCCCAGGCAGGCACATTACTTAGTGTAATTAATTTCATTACCACGGTTCTCTTCAGCTTCAGCTCTCCGATATGTACTGGAGAAACAATCATGCAAGCATGCTGATATACGAGTATTAAGGCATCTCAAAGACTGACAGTTTGAATCAACACAAGCGGTGTCAATTATTGTATTATCTATGATTAAAAATTCAAATTCAAATATTAAAATTATATAACAAAATAAAAGAAAGCAAGAAAAACAGAAACAAAAATACATTACACGCGTACAGCTAAGGAGTGAAATTCGCTGCCAGAGTCCGTGTTTCCTGATGGCTACAACCCGGTAATCTTTAAGTCAAGAGTGAATAGGTTTATTCTAGGTAAGCGCGCTCCATCGTCGTCCGTGTCGTCGCTTTCCATCAGGTGAGATAGCGGTCAAGCGCAAACCTATCAATAATAAAAAATATATTTATAATAATAATAATATATATTATTTCATAAAAATACAGAATTACATGTTTTGCAAAGACAAATTGGACTAAATAAATAACATTAAGAATAATTACTAAATATAAATTATTATATTAGTAATGTTAGTTTTATACTACACTTCTATGTTAAGTCTACATAGCCTATTGCTTTTTGGTAGGTACGATATTTAATGTGTGACGCATAAAAGTGTTTTTCAATAAACCTACTCGTAAAACCGCTTCCACCCCCTTCTTAGACACGTAATTCAATATTTTCCACACTAGTATGGAAAAGTGCGTCAGCTCATCCCCACGAGTCACACGTTAACCCCCGTTTATTCATTACTTCGTAAGTGTATTGAAAAAAACGTCATCGTATTGAAAAAAAAAACAGGTTTATCAAAACATCTGAAAATTTGTTAATGCAGCACTTGGCTCTATAACAGCGTCGCCTGCGGCTCGGGCGAATTCTGCCTCGGTCACAATGACAAAGTTTCACCACTTGTATTAAAATTTAAAACCTCTTTGTAAATTAAAGGTTATTTATCATTAATAGATACAAAAACGCACGAGGTACAAATTATACAAAAACGCACGAGGCACAAATTATAATTCAGTGAACATCCTACTGAATTTTTTATGTGAAACGCGTGTTTCCACAAATCAGTTATCTTTATCCTTGTCTGCGCGGTAGATTACTGCACTTACAAAGATATCAATGTATGTATGTCACTGTAGTGAAAACTTCTATGTGTGTGTAACCTGCCTTTGTCCATCAAATGATTCATCCTTCTCTTGGTGTAGCGAAAATGAGACTTAAAAACCATCTGTGTTTTTTTAATTGTCCTGTGCGGTCCAAGGTCAAGGTTATTCTAGTGAACCATCCAGCAACCCTAAGAGCAGTGCCGGTCGGACCGGCAGATTTACTGTTGGCCGACTGTCGGGTGTTGCTGTTCACACTAGAAGCTGCCAACGACGCTATACTTGCCACGCCAATATTATGTCCGATTCGACAGAAATCGTGGCTAAACGTCCGGTAAAGGCGTCAGCTCCGTTAGTTTTGTCAGGTCGTCCTAATGTGAACGGTGCTGTTGAAATACATATGCCAATATGGATCTGACATATTTGTCGGTCCGATAAAACTGTCGGTCCGACCTAATGTGAAACCGCTCTGACAGGTATCGGCCTTAGAGAACTCCGTCTATTTTGATTACAGCTCTTTGAGGAATAGGATTTGTTCTTTTTAGAGTTTCGTACCTCAAAAGAAAAATCGGAACTCTTCTATGATCAATTTTTTGTCCGTCTGTCTATCTGTCAAGACTCATTATCTCGAGAACGCGTGGAGGTAGCAAGTTAAAATTAAAACCATAATATATTATACTCAAGTCTGCAGTCCCTTAAAGCTGTGAAAAAAAAAAACAAACTTATGAGAAGAAAAAAAAGATACGGCCGTTTATGTCGCAAAAACCTTATATTTCGACACTCCCAAGGGAATCAAAATTCAAAGAGTACTTCTCGTTGACCTAACCTTGAAATTTGGCATGAAGCTTATATCAGAAGTATAGAAATAAACCTAAAAACTGAAAATTTGTAAAAAGGCTTTTTTTGGATTCGGAAAAATCTTCAAGATTCGATTCGAAAATTGATATATGAATCCTCAGTGTGTGAGTCCGGCTAGCATTTGCTTAGTTTTTTTAGTCTTGTCACATTATGCATAAGACTATATGGCTTTATGCATTTTACGCAGATGTGACGTATATTTTCCCTATTATGAATAGATTAAAAGCTAGTATTAATATATTGTCACTTCGCGTGAATAAAATTAATGGTTTTCTTTCTTCTTGTCGCTGACAGACCGACACAAACACGTACGACACCCTTAGGATACGGAACTCTGAAAAGAAATCCAGTTTCCTTATCGATACTTAATACAAACACTACCTATCTACATACCCATGGTATCTCTGTGTCAGTTCCTATAATGTACCCACAGTAGCGTACTTACCGACGTGCATTATGCATAAAGTAGATAATCCTAGTTGAGGATCGATGCATGAGTGGCTTTCTGTTATAAACTCTGCTTAATTTAACTGTTGATTGAGTGTTTTTATAGTTTAAGAGTGATATCGATGATTCATTGTTTTGCTTGTTAGCATGAGTGGGTACAGTCACGAACAATATTATATACGCCGTTAAATTTTGGTCGTTTTAATTCTGTGGAGGGTCGATCCGGTGCATAAAACACTATTGATTTGTAAAAAAAAAAGAATAAAAATAGAAGAAAAAAGAGGAAGAGCAGATAAAATAAAAAATGAAGTACTTTTCAGGTACGAAATTAATTTCTTTAAGTAAACGAGTCAATGACCTTGTAGGTAGTTGTCAATCGTTGCGTACTAACTACCTACTGGCCAATTTTATTTTTGTCCATCATATTTTTTGCTGATTTTTTTCCATGGAGATTTTTTTTATGGTAGGTAAAATCATCCAATGATAAATCCCGCCCTTGGGCGGAGCGGGAAGTAGTGTCAGACTTTTACTGACTAAAAACCTACCCCGTTCCTTCGTTGCCTATCGTACCGGGGCCGGGCCTTCCTTTCGGAAGCTGACCCATGACCCAAGCAGGCTTCGACCCTGCCTGCCTGCAGCTAGCAGGCTGGGCCTCTACGGTTTGCTGACAGCTCCTTGAGGCGCGCGGGAACAGTACGCGCCGTCGATGATTTGGGCTCGGTCCGGTCGATTACTGGAAGATCGGATAGCGTGCTACCCATTGCACGCCGTCCGCAAGCCCGCGCCTACGGTGGCCGGAAATCGGGATCAGAATCCCGGCGGCGGCTGGGGCGAGCGCCCCGTTGCCTCTTCCTTTGCTAGCATTAATGCTTCGCAGAAGGAGACGACCGCCTGCCATCCCTCCTCACTCCGGACCATGGCCTGAACCAAAGCCCGGCGAGAGAGATCGCTGCCGCCGATCGCCCTCACGAGGACACGACGATGCAGGCCCAGGCGGGGCACACCTCTACAGTGTTCTCCCCCTTGTGCCACGGGTCTTCCGCACAATGACGACACCCGGGCGAACCATGCTCAGCTTGAAAATAGACGGGTCGGGAAGGGTCCTCTTAAACTTTCAAAATGTACTGACCCCACACAATTTATTCGGTTAGCGAATCGCTTTCAGATTTTACTAATATGTGAAACTCAACAACACAGAAAACAATGGCTTTACGCAAATTACCTATTGCACTTATAACTTTGCCGTTTGCGTGTAGGTGTGACAAAACTCTAAAGGGTCTATTACACCACTCGATATTCAACCGGTTTTTACGACGTCGTGTAGTGTAATAAGGGTCAGACTGTCTTACTGGGAAGTAAACTTTAAGTCTGTGCAACTTGTGCAGAATATCGAGTGGTGTAATAGACGCTTAAGAAAATATTAGATGCGTACTTATAGTACTCGTACTTATAAATCTTATATAACCACCGAAATAGGCATCGTTTTCTTTTACCCAACTGAACTTTTTTGATGTTCATTCTCATAAATTTTTCATGAATTTATCAGCTTTCTTTCCGAGTGAGAAGATCGAAAGGTAATTCTTACCTAGGGGCAATTCTAATTGAAAAATTGTTTCTCACAGCTTAGTCGTGGAATTTAGTGGGTATTTTTTTTTTTTTGTTACTAGCGAGTAGAATGAAATGTATTTTTGAATAAGGAACCATACAAACCGCGATGTGGCCCTTAGCAGTGTCATCGTTATGATTTTGTTTTTTTCTAGAGCGCTGTGATCCTGTCTGTGATTTTTGACATTAAAAATAAAAGAAGCTCATAGCATTAAAATTGGTCAAAGCGTAGCTTCGCCCCGCATTGCCTTCGGTGTGTAAAGAACTTTACAGATTCCAAATAAATACAAAATTCTATTAACACTGACCTCGTACAGTTAAGCTACAAAATAAATTAGATGCTATTTTATTTTGTGCCTTTTTGATTAATTTCACAGCTTCATTTCAAATGGTTTTTAACGGGCAAGAAAACAGGAAGGAAAACTTCCGAAAATATTAAAACAGGTATTTGATATATTAGCTACCTATTTACCAAAAACATTTCATTTCGTGTAGGTTTTTAGAAAATTATTGTAATACTAAATGGGCGAAAGTTTGTGAGTGTGTGTCTTTATTACTACGTCATGCTTAAAATGGCTGAACGGATTTCTATGAAACTTGGTACAGGGTAGACCATATCCAGGAATGGTACATAGGTTACTTTTTGGCCAGGAAGTATGTTCCCTTGCAATGATTCATTTGATACCACATGGGCAAAGCTGTTGGTAGCAGCTAGTAGGTAAAATATGCCTAATTAATACAGAACAAAAAAAAAATATTTTACGTCTAAAGGAGCCACAATTTAATGTCATATTTCAATCATTATTATGCAAAATTACATTAACTTGCATCATTATATCACATTCCAATCGTTATTACACATTACCACATAGACCCACATGGGTCATTTGCTGGGCCACATGGTTAATATATCATCATTTGAGCCCAAAGACGTCCACAGTTGGACATAGGCCTCCCCCAAATGTAGCCACAATAAACGGTCCTGTGCGTCTCGTATCCATCGGATTCCCAGCAACCTTTCCCAGGTCATAGGACCAGTTCTTCTACAATGAGGCCCTCTAACGCTGCGTCTTCGGTACGCAGTCGCCACTCCAGAACTTTCGGCCCCTACGGCCATCTCTTCTACGAGCTATGTGCCCTGTCCATTGCCACTTTAGTTTGGCGATTCTTCGTGCTATCTCGGCAACCTTGGTTCTCCTGCGGACAAGGAAAGTCCGAGTCATAGACTTTGGTCTTGCGACACTATGGTATGTTGGACGAGAAGATGCTGCGCAGCTTTCCGCGAGCTTTCTGTATGCTTACTTGTTTATAAATGCTAATTTTGGCTGACGTAGCTTGTTTTTTGGGATTGTCCAAAATGTTGGACATGGCACTGACAAATTAAAAACAAACATGGATGTTTCATAAAAAAATAAAATAAATTCATCAGTACATTGTTGACTTCAGCTTTCCGACTGATTAAATTAAGCTGTAAAAAACGGAAAGTTACGTAGTACTTACTTTTTCAATTTTTCATTTTAAAATATCGCTACAAGCTAGGAAATTCTCGTGTATTTACTTTCATTATGCGTACAGCTAAGGAGTGGAATTCCCTGCCGGAGTCTGTGTTTCTTGATGGCTACAACCCGGGAATCTTTAAGTCAAGACTGACCTGTTTTTGTTGTTTTAACTGGCCTGTTGGTCTAGTGGTTAGTGGCCCTGACTGCTATGCCGGAGGTCGTGGGTTCGATTCCCGCCCAGGACAAATGTTTGTGTGATGAGCACGATCATTTGTTCTGTGTCAGTGTTTTATTTATCTATAATATGTATGTATTTAGAAATATAAGTATGTTTATCAGCTGTCTGGTACCCACAACACAAGCTCTGCTTAGCTTGGGACTACACGGTGTTGTGTGATAGTTGTGGAAATATTATATTAAGAGTGAATAGGTTTCTTCTAGGTAAGCGGGCTCCATTGTCGACCGTATCGTCGCTTTCCATCAGGTGAGATAGCGTTCAAGCGCGAACCTAACATTAATAAAAAAAAAAATCGTGTGTTGTGGATGAATTTACAAACCTTTAAATTAAATAAACCGAGCCGGAACATCTATCTGTATGTCATACAAATATTTGTTCCGTACAGGAATCGAACCCCTAATTTTAAAGATTTCTCCCACTGCTGGGAAAAACCATCCATGCTCTCTTTCTACCTCTCTATGTCTGTCTCTCACAGACGTAGGAAAAAAGCTTGTCAGGTTAAAATGAGACTGGGCTGATCACGTCAGCCCCAAGCACTGACAACTGGGAAAGAGTCTATGGATGACGTTGTCAAGGTAAATCTGGGAAGAGGTGATGGAGGGGATTTAGACGCCTACCGCAAGAGATGGTTCAAGGTGACTCGAGAATAAAATACCTACCTGTAAATATCGCGAGGGCTATCTCCGGCTAGCCTGGACTCCGGGGTGTGAATTTTAATATAAAAGACAGGGAATCGCCGTAATAATTTTTATTTTTCTTTTAAAAATGTTACTTAATTACTCCAAAAAATACCAGACAATTCTTTTTAATTATCAATACATGCGTACATCGAAGGATTGGAACAATTTGCCTGCAGCGGTCTTCCCGTCCGATTATAATTTTGATATTTGGAGCAGTGATGGCCGAGTGGTAACGGCCCTGACTTACGAGTTGTAGGTCGCAGGTTCAAACCCAGCCAGGCGCATTACATTGTGTAATTTATTTCACCAACACTGCTCTCAAAACGGTGAAGGAAAACATTGTGAGGAGACGGGCATATCCTAGAACCAAAAATTCGAAGACATGTGACATCCACCAACCCGCACTGGGCCCGCGTGTTTGATTACAGCCCAGTCCCTCTCCTAGAGAGTATAGCTTACTCCTAGTAGTGGAAACATTATAAGGCTGATGGTATGCTATCTTCAAGGCTAGATTATTTGCTCTAGCCTTGAAGATACGTAAATTAAAATCTTGAAGACACCTGAAAAATAGGCTCTTAATAAAATATACTAAGGCGATTCGCCATTATCGATTGCATCACTGTTTACCATCAGGTGGAATCGTAGTCAAACACTAGTTATATTTTTTTTCTCTCTCTCTGATTTTTATGTTAGCTTACAATAGATTTTAGTAATGAGCCTAATTTTGAAAAAATATGTAAACACATGTTACCAGCAAACACTTTTGTTTAACTTTTCAATATAACAAAGATATTTTAGTAAAGATAAGAATGATCATAAAATTTGTGGGTCACAAGAAAGGCAAACAAAATTTTGCAATGAAAAATTTTTAGATAAAAACTTTCAATAAACTCTTATATTTCTCACAAGCAACTGAATCCATAAAAAAACAATTGGAAATGTAAATTGTGATTTCAGTATAAGATTGTTTGTAACTAAGATGAAATTTCTTCTGACCCGGATATTATAAATTATAGATGAAATCCGAGTTATCTAATTCAAGAATTGGTACTTGTACAAAAATATGTTTTTTAGTTTAAAAGTATTTTTTCAATTATGTGGCTTAGTAGCGTCGAGCTTATGACTTCTCAATGTTTTTCCTCATTAGAGCCACCCGGAACTCACTCCGCACCGCCTCGCCTCCTGCACCTAATATTCTTGTATATGGACTTGTATGGGCTCATTACATCAAGTCCACAGTGTCACCGGATCATGACCACGTGGGCCAATGGTTGACGACGCGAGGTCCACTGGTTGACCGCGTGACGTTTATTGGTGATAACGCGGCGTCCACCCGAGGACCACCTGTCGAAAGAGGCAGAAGCAGTGCGGGGTGGGTTTCGGGTGGCTTTAATGAGCGAGAGGTGACCTTTAATTTTTACAAATATTGCACAATACTAAGTTCAGTGACTTCAATACGACGCTCAATATAATTTTTTTTCAAAAACGTCTTTCATACTCTTCTAAAAAATTTTTGATGAAAACCTAACGAATGGTCGCCATTTTTCTTATGTTTAAAACTTTTACAATTTATTTTGACAGTTCGATTACATTCAAACACTAATGATGTGATCCATCACTTTGAAACGTGTTAAATGTTTTCAATGGTCATTACTGTCACCTCAGTCAACGCCCGACCATTCAAATGTTTACCTAACCTTCGAATGATTGAACCAGATTTATTATAAGTACGAGTATTTTGCAGAAAACTTTTTTTTTTCGTTGACAACCGCACGGCTAATCAGCCGCCTCGCATTACCAGAACACTGGCACAATAGAAAAGATGCATTCACGGTAAAAGCCTAGCCAGTTTTTCTTCACATTTACCCCGGATTATCTTCATCCCGAACCATGCGCATTAGTCCCATTTTGTACGGAGTACGAGTTGCTAACTCCAGTCTATTCTGTGAGACTCGGCCGCGTGGCCGCCTCTACACTGTCGCGTCAGAATGTTCGCAACTTTGAACGCAGCGTGTCTTCGCTACTTTTTTGAAAGCATCGAATGTTTTTAAATTTGAATTTGGAATATTCTATTCTCTTATTCCAAAGACAAAAAAAAAAGTTTTATTAGAAATATTTGTGTTGTGTGTGCGTGTTGTAGTGTGAGTGAAGTTTTAAAAACAAACTTTACCAAATTAAATTAGGCACAATAAAATTGTTTTAAGAATTATTTAAATCTTTGATCTCATAACTGAATATTAATAGAAAGAACTTTAATTGCTATTTTGGTTGAAGTGCGGAAAGTTTGCTGGCTTTAGATGATTTATGATGCGGACGACATCGTGGAAAATTTTAATGCTCCATAATTGACGTGACTTTCGGTAAGTAACAAAGTCAGAAAGGACTTAAAATTAATTGTTAGAATTATTAATTTGACAGGATCAGAAAAGTCTTGGATTTATACGGTAAAATAAAACCTCTTTATTGTGTTCTCATTTTGAAATTGATCTTTAGATTTATTACCTTGAAATAAACAATATATTGAAAGAAAAATACGCCAAGTAGTTTGAATCACGTTATTTTTACTCGTTTACTCATACCTTTCATCAACATATAAAATATACTATTCACAATTTATATCAAATAACTATTCCCATTGATAACTTCATAGCAATTTATTTCACAATCGTATGCATATTTCTTTTTTTAACACTAAACATACCAATATACATTTCTAAACCAGAAACCAGACGGAAATAAATAGCGGCTACTCTGCTTACTATCACCGTATTTAAAATAAAACGTTTAAGAAAATATATTTTTCTTTACGTTGTTTGAGACTTGCACTTGGCCTATTTCGCACTGGAATTGCGACGTTCAGTGAAACGTACTTGTGTTTTATGCAGAAGTATTTTTATTTTTAGTTTGAATCAAAGGAGCGCGATTGGCAAATATAATATTTGTAAGATTTAAAAATGTATGGAGGAACACACAAAATGAAAGAAAATCTGGACCTTTTCCATGTTGATTACGTATTTTATTTTTAAATAATTAATTAATCGATGTCATTTTGAGAACTGTTTCCTCTCGAGCGCCGATTGTACACGTATTACGTTTATACTCGTACAATTTGAATGACCTTGAAAAACGTTATTTGTCGTACTATACACACGGGTGTACGAAATTAATTTGGCCGAAAATTTGATTTCTATATTTTCTTTTTAAAAAAACCACTAAACGTTTTTTAAAATTTTATTTTCTAGAAATCCCGTAATTACGTAATAATAATACCCCCGGCAGCCGAGGGGTTAAAGCAGCTGTGATAGATGATTTAACGTTAATTAGTATCTAGGTATCATTATCATCTTTCATCCTGTTCCATATTATTTTCAGTCGTCGCAATACGTTTTTTTTTTATTATCATTCATTTCAAAATGTGATAGTAACTCTGTCTGCCTGTCTGTTACACTGTCACGGTTAAACTACTGAACTGATTTTGATGAAATTTAGTGCGGAGCGAGCTTGAGCCCCAAGGATGAACATGTCTACTTTTTATCTGTCCGCTTTCGCTATAACCAACATTCAGGCAGACGAAACCGCTCGCAAAAGCTAGTATTTTTATAAAGCTAAGAACTCGAGGCTAAAATAATATTAACAGCATTGGCCGATCTCTTAAGTTAAGCAACGCTTGCTGGCATGCCAAGATTCCTGTGTTACTCACGATATTAAGCTGATGATCCTAGCTGTCATTTATAGATTTTTGTGAGAAGTCTGACTGCTGTTTCGCAAAGAGGTAATAATAATAATAATGGATATTAATAACATTGTTTAGGCAGAAGCCATAATTTTAACATAGTTCCTAGTAACTCAAAACCAAAAACCATAGCCCTATTGTCTTTGTTTTCCATATGTCACAATAGTTTTCACCAACCAGGGTTGTCCTTGGATGCACTAGCATTGCGCGTAGAGGGAGAATCGTCGTTTACCATCACGTTCTATTAAAAGTATCTAAAGGGCCTCTGCGAGTTGGTTTCGGCTCCTCGTACGTCTTCCAAAGGACCAGGACTTCAGGGTCCTGTGATATAATGACACGTATACAAATAATAATATATCACACACACTATCACACAACAATGTAATGTTCTATCTACTTATTTATTGGAGGTTAGATAGGTAGTCACTCCATATCAAATACTGGTGCCTAAGTTGTCGACAGTGCATAATATTCCACGCGTGGCTCAAAAGAATGTCACGCTATCACTGACTCCATTTTCTATCATATTACTCCTCACAAAATTCATTAATTTTTTTAAATCCATCCATATGTGTATTTATAACTCTTAGTAACATTTCTTTCATCTCTGCTCTTCTCTTGATATGATTTTATGTCATGCAAAGTGATAATAGATTCAGTTTATAAGTAGGAATAAAGTCTATTAATTTAGGCTTTACCTACTTATTAACTGAACGCCATTGTGTATTTTACCGTGATCTTGGGATTATCCATACTCACCGGAAAATTGCAAACGCCGTAAGATTGTAAAATATCGCGAGATTGAAAAATATCGTTTTTCTAAATAAGACACGTTATGTTAACTGTGTATGTTAACTAACTAGTTATTTTTATATTATAAATATTTATGTATATTAGTTTTATAATTATTTTATATATTTGCTTATTTATAGTGTACTATTTGGTACTCTATTAGCAGTACACCACAGACTAACCCCTGTAATTTTTTAAGTCCTTACGATCCATCCTAAGGTTGTCTGGAAGATATCGCTATCAGCGATAAGACCGCCATTGTACCCGTAGATTTAGATTAATGTACAGTTTGTGTAACTTTTTGGTCTACAATAAAGTTTTATTCTATTCTTCTATTCTAAATTGAATTCTATTTTGAATGTGATATATCGTGTACAAAACAATTTTTTCATAATATATTGAGAAATCATAGGTAATTTAATAAAGATTTATTACAATCATACGGAGACCGCAATTTTCCAGTGACATATAAGTACAACGAGTGAGAGTCTCTAATTGCACGCTCGTGTTCATACAGACCCTAGTAGGCTCTGATCTGGTATGTCGATCTGGAAGTTTTGCGGATATTGTGCCGCCGTATGACGGCAAGGTACCCATTGCTTATCGTCCGTAAGCGAAAAAGAAATCGGGGTCGCGGTCAGGAGCGGCTGGGCCATGAGGATATCCGTTTCCTCACGCAGTCCATAGCTGTCTGCGATACCCATCCTTCCATACAAATCCTTGTATGAGAGGTCTGTACCTCAAAAAATGTTACCTAACCTAGGAGATTGACCAGTGTTAGTACGAAAAACATTCGGCCGAAAATTTTGGTTTCTTTATATTCGTTTTAAAATCCAGAAAAAGTTATTTTTTATATGATTTTCTAAAACACGCGCAATTACGTAATAGTAGTATCTCCCGGCAGTCGAGGGGATATTATTTTAGCCACAATCTCTTTGCTTTATAAAAATACTACCTTCAGCGAGCGGTTTCGTCCGCGTAAATGTTGGTTATAGCGGAAGCGTGGACGTGGATAGATAAAAAGTAGCCTATGTCCATCCTTAGAGCTTAAGCAAGCTGCGTACCAAATTTAATCAAAATTGGTTCAGTAGTTTAATAGTGACAGCGTAACAGACAGACAGAGTTACTTTTACATTTATAATATTAGTATTTCTTGTAAGTGCCAACAATAAAGTGTACAATAATAATAATAATAATAATACATATGGAAGGCTGAATTAAAAGTTTTTTTTTTAATTCTCTAATACTAGTTTAAAACTAAACACGGAGCGATCTTCTACTAACCCGCACTGGCCTCGCGTGGTGGATTACGGCACATTTCCTCTGCTAGAGAGAAGGCCTGAGTCCCAGCAGCGGGAACATTATAAGGTTGATGCTATGCTATGCTATAGAGCGATCTATTGGTAATTTAATTTGAAAATTTTCTTGAAATACTGTAATATACCAGCATTTAAATGCAAAAATGTCACTTACCACGATTAATTTAAAGGTCTTTTACCCAAAATGTCCACGACCCTTTTACATTTCTTTATAATTCTGGTATCGATGTTATATTAGGTCCTCGCCTTAAAATTGACATTTCATACAACGGGTTACTTTGAATTGTGATATCTTTAGATCGACTTGAAATTATAATTTCGAATAAACTTTATATTAAACCTATAATAGTTATATGCTTATTATAGCAACCACAATAGCAACTTATGACTAACTATTTATACTAAACCTATTTACATAAAAACTAAACTAAGAATTTACACTAGACCTAAACTTAAGTATTATTTTTTCGTGATTAGTTATTTATTGGTTTATTTCAGTATTGTGTTTTCTGTAATCAGTATGTTTGTATATCAGTATTTGTAACCATTTTTGTAAATCTAAGAGTATTCTTATTATTAAGAAATATGAGTGCTACCGTGGAAACAATACAACTCAATCGGTATGCAATATTGATGACGTATAGAGACTCAGAATTACAAATGAATGAGCTGTATATTTTTATTTGAATCGTTTTCACTTGGGAATTTTTATCTCACGAATAATATTTCTTCTTCAAACAACTACAGAACAAAATTTCTAAAACGAAAGCTAATAAACCAGAGTTTGTTATTTAGAAAAAACTCCGTAGTAGATACACGTCATTGATAGCGCTTGTCTTTTGAAACGCATATTTTCCAAGTTAGGACTCCTATTATGAAAACTTATTTTTAATTTTATTGTTTTCAACGTTATAGATACTACGAAATCAAATACAAAAGAAGCCATTAATAATAATTAATAATAATAATTATAACGCACCTTTAATATAAAGTTCATTTGAACTTATAATTCGATCCGAAAATAACACATTAACAAATTAAACTGTTTTAAATAACACCAATTTCAAAAATAAGGGCCTGTAATATCTGTAGCCAAAGATTTAGTACTTTCAAAAGCTAAATTCGAAATTTAAAAATATAATAAAGTAGATAGATGAGATCCATCCCAAATTTCCTTTTGTTTGTCTTTCAACCCGGAATCTCAGTGTTTTTCCCAGAATGCGAGGGTCGGCTACCAAAGTAACCAACCAAGGTTGGAGTATTTAATCGTTATTTGATTGTCATAATAAACATTTACATTTAGTTTAAGATAAACATTTACTAACTTCCCTGGAGGAGTAATTATAGTTTGTTAGTAAAACTGAAAACAAACAGTTTGATGAGATGAGATAGCAGTTGCTCTGTGAAATTCATCTCGTCTTAAGTTTAGCTGCATCTGGTTACATTTATAGTCAAACTAGACCGGTCAATAGGTACGTTACAAGGCTAGTGGTTACCACCTGCTTTTGTTGATCATCTGTAGTTTCTTTGAACCTGACTAATTGAACTTATTGTATGCGGCAAATATCCGATATGTATAAACATCCGATTATAATTTGGGTCTCTTCCAGGCTAGAGTAAATAGGCTCTTAATAAACTAGTGCGCTTCACCATCAACGATTGCATCACTGCTTACGATTGCATCAGCTGATATCGCAGTCAAGCACGCGTTTATCAAATAAAAAATAAGTTGGGCTAAAATGGCCGTCGTTGCCATGGTCACACGAGCAGCGCCCTCTGTGTCTCACCGCGATTGAGACCCGAAAATATATTATTACTTGAAGGTCGATCGCCATGTTCAACTTATATGCCGAGTACAATAGCATCATATTTAAAACTAGCTTTTGGCAACGATTTGCCTGCGTAAAAGAGTTTTCTGCATACAAACTTTACACCGCCGTTTCATCTCATTCTCTCTTTTATGAAAAAAGGAAGCATGAAGTAAAATTTGACATTCCTAGTCCCGATAATTTCGACTATACGTTTATACGCCAGTCAGTCAATGACTGCTTTTGTATTATATAGTAGAGTAGCTTCTGCCGGCGGCTTCGCATGCGTTAAAGTAGAGGTCTCCATACAAATTTTGGTCCACCACTTCATCCTTTTAGTAGGTCAATTTTGGAAGATCTTCTCTTAGTACTCGCCAACGTCAGAAAAGAAATTCTTGTGGGTTGTTATTAAACAATCAAATCAATCAATCAAACTCTTATTATCAAACTTTTATTTCAAATAAACCATTTACAGGCACTTTTGAATAGTCAAAATGTCTGTCTGTCAAAAAAAGTGAAGCTAAATTGCACGTTCCAAAGCGTAGATCTCTATGGAGAAGAACGTGCAAGAAAATCTTTTGAATACCGTAATTAGAGACACAATAGAAAGACAATAGGCGGCGGACGCCGGTGTCCTCTTGGTTCTTAACAGTTTAAAGAAATTAATTTCGTACTCGTATATGCGTCAATTAATTCGAGTTTAGAAAAAAATACTTTACCTTTTAATTTTATCTTTATAAATCGATAGTGTTTCATGTACCGCATCGACCCTCCACGGGATTAAAACGATCAAAATTTAAAGGTGTGTAAAAAAGAATTCGTTATCACAATATTCATAGACTAGGCAGTACGAAGTTTGCCGGGGTCAGCTAGTCTAATATATAAAAATCTTGTGACTTCAGTGCTTGATATCGAACACCTCTGAAACGGGTTGGCTGATTTTTATGAAATATTTTATTTAAGTATATTTGGTAGGTCTGAGAATAGGTCGTAGGCTGATTTTCCCTCCTACCTCCACTCCCATTTTTTTCCTTGAGGCAACTTTTGTGGCAGCACAACCTTTGCCGATCAGCTAGTATATGTATACGTAGTATAGGCAAAAATTAGACTGGCCTTCACTCTTTCAACTTAGCTCCTATGAGAATTGGTACCATCAAAGCAAAAATTTTGAGTTCACTACAGTACTTTCACCCCTGCTCAACTCTTCAGGGATAAAAGCGATATTAACGGTATGTTAATTGACTAATATCTCTATAGATAATTAGTTCTCAAGGGAAATTAGTTCGATATTTTATTTATGCGGTCGTGAAGAAAATTATGGCTTTATCGTTGGGATATCATTAAATAATCTGGGAACGTTATTTTTTTTTTTTTGTGGTAGGTAAAATCATCCAATGATAAATCCCGCCCTTGGGCGGAGCGGGAAGTAGTGTCAGACTCTTACTGACTAAAGACCTACCCCGTTCCTTCGTTGCCTATAGTGCCGGGGCTGAGCCTTCCTCTCAGAAAACGGCCCTTGACCCCAGCAGATGTTATTGACTTTGTATTTTATTTTATTTTAAATTTTAATGGTCATTATGAATGATTTTGATTTGAATAGGAATTTTAATACTGATTTTAATTTTAATTATAATTTTAATTTTGAATTCTGGTTTAATTTTAATGTTTATTCAAATTATGGTTATTTGGTAAATATAATTTTAAGTGTAATGAATTGTTTTTGACATGTATTTTGACTGTGAGTATGGATCAAGGTTATCGAATATTTTTTTTTTTTACTTTTTCTGACTAACCGACCTACCTGTGTACCTTCTGTTACCTTTAGTAGCCTACAGCCACGGTACCTCTTTTGAACAATCCTGCAGAAATGGTGGTTTAGAGAGAGCTTTTCGATGTACGGGATTTTATAGTACTTATCAGTCTACCAATAGGGTGCATTTCCACTGACGTGAAGCTGGGCGGTGCGCAAAGTAGACTAAATTGGCCAATCATAGTTCTCGAAATCTTCATTCCGCGTCAGTGGAAATAGTGTGAGTAGAGTGGAGTGAAGCTGAGCAGACTTTCAAATTAAATTAATATACTATTGTGGTCCTTGCTAGAGGATCAACATCTCACCGTCAACGACGGCTGGCGCTGATAACAGCGCTGTTGCTGTGTATTGCACACGAGCTCCAGCATTTTGCTGAGCGCTGGCCGTTTTGCGTGGATGTGACGTATGCCCTATTATATTAGCACTACTTATTATATAAAGTCATTAATGTATTTGTTTTATTTTTAAGGTATGCGCCATGTTTGGCGTGAATAAATTCTTTTTCCTTTCTTTCTGAAACAAATGTACACGCGGCCCCTAACAGGACGGAGTCGAGCAGGTTATGATGCTAAGTGGAGAGCACGATCCGGAGGATAGCCTAACTCTACTCCACACCGCTCTGCAAAAAGGAGGCGGCTGCATACGTGAGAGAACAGCCTTCCTCATGTCCCCCACCCCCATTTCCATTCATTAGCCACCATAGGCGTGGGTTTTGGGATGGTGAACAATGGATAGCTCGTCATCCGGTAACCGCCTGGACCGAGCCTGAGTCTTCGACGGACGGTTCCACACGCGTCTCAAAGATATCTCAGAAAAACCCAACAGAATCGAAGCCTTCTGGGGCCATGGGTTGTGGTTGTGGGAAAGAGAACCCCGGGGGTCTAGAATGAAGACAAAGAAGAAACATAGGAGTGGGTTTAGTAAAATTCTGAAATGCCTTTTCACTCCACCCTAGAGCAGGAGAAGGCATGGGATAATTTACCATCTACAAAAAAACCCACTATGGACTATTACCACCCACTGCATTCCATTCCGCTTCAATGCCTACCTTTACTGAATACCTTTACTGTCAATGCTGTTCTATTTTCGATCGACCTTTTGGAATTGGAAAGTTTAGTTCCAATTTACTAACAAGTTCCCTTTCATTTCGTTTGTGGTCCCTTGAGTGAAGTTTAAAGCAGAATATCACTACTGAATATTGGATTTTCTAACTAATCAAAAGGAGATTTCCAATAATTTATTTTGAAAATATTGCATTTTACATAAATGTTTTGATAATTCCATTAAAACATTTGCACCGCTTTGAAATAGCTGTTTGATTTTTGTTTTAATAGAAACACGTGATACCAATTTATTTGATTTTTGTACACAGATGTAAAATTTTGACAACGTGGGCCGGGACGCATAAAACGTTTTGGGAACATACACATTGTGCATACAGCTAAAGAGTGGAATTCCTTGCCGTAGTCTCTGTTTCTTGATAGCTATATAGGAGGCTGGGAGGTCTTTCAGTCAAGAGTGAATATTATATATGTATAAGGTAAGCGTACTCCATCGACGACCACATCATTGCTTATCATCAAGCGAGATATTAGTCAAGCGCAAACATACCAATAATAAACAAACTGGGCTAGTACTAGTCGGACTAGCACACTGAGGGTTACGTATAATTTATTTATGAAAACATTTCAATACCCGCATTGAGTTACAAATTTTTTTCCAAATCGCAATTTTTTGTGACGTAACTACAAATTTACAGTTTTCAGATTTTTTCCTATATTTGTGCTATAAGACCTTGCTTTATATCATATTTCAGGATTCTAGATCAAGGGGAAGTACCTTATGAATTTTGATTCAATTGAGAGTGTCTAAATATACTTTTTTGCGACATAAACGGCCGCATCTTTTTTTTCGTTAACTTAGAAGTTTGATATTTTCAGCTTTATGGAACTGCAGACCTGGGTTAATGTTTTTTTTGTAATTTCAACTCGATACCTCTACGTGTTTCTAAGATAAAGAGTCTTGACAGATAGACAGACAACTTAAAAGACTTTCATTTTTCCCTTTTGAGGTGCTGAACCCTAAAAAGGGGAAATAGGGTCTTGACAGACGGATAACAAAGTGATTCTATAAGGTTTCCTTTTTTTACCGACTTACAATTACGTATGTCATATACAGTAACATGTATATTGTTGACCACGACAAGTCAATACTGCCTAATTGGAATAATCATCATCATAATCAGCCTTTTTAATGTTTCCACTGCTGGGACTCAGGCCTCCTCTCTAAGAGAGGGAATGGGCCGTAATCCACCACGCGGGCCTAGTGCGGTTTGGTGAATGTCACATGTTTTCGAATTTTTGGTTCTAGGACATGCCGTTTTCCTCACGATGTTTTCCTTCACCGTTTTGAGAGTAGTGGTGATGAAATATATTACACAAAGTAATGAGCCTGGCTGGGTTTGAACCTGCGACCTACAACTCGTAAGTCGGGGTTGACTTATTTTGTTTGGAATAATAAAATTTATAAATTAACCTGACCAAAACTGTCAAATAAGAGCTTCTTATTTAAGTATTAAATAAAAAAGCTATTATTTTGTATTCCAAAAGTCAGATGTTTATTTTTTTGCCAGTAAACCCTATTTTCTTTTATTAAATTTCTTCGTTCAATTCAATTGACAGTTCTCTATAGCTTGGCTACGAAATAGTTTCAAGGTTACCGTGGGAATGAAACGCAAAGTGTAACAGAAGAAAGACGCGTGGGTTTTAGTCAGTAAAAGTTTGACACGCCTTACCACTTTACATAGAGCGGAAGAAGTTATTTTATGATTATCAACCCTCGGAAAAAAGAAAAGGGGCACTAGAATCAGCTAGATATGCGATTCATTGCATTATTCGATGTGACGATACTTACGGCCTGAAGTCCACTGCTCGACCTACCACGTTGAATGCCTTCAACATCATCAAAGACGTCCACCGTTGGCCTTCCCTATGTGTCGCCATAACGGCCAGGGGGCTTACTCTCGAGTTTAATTCCAATCGGTCGCATTGGAATTGTGACTTTAGGTACTCTTGAATTTGATGGTAGCGCCAAATTGGTTTAAAATATCGTGACCATAGGCCAAGACCTATCCCCATTTTACTTAGATTCCCAAAAAGGTCACGCAATTTGGCCCTAAAATCGATTATAGCGACTGAGTCGAATGAATTGGAAGATATTTTTTTAATTGTTATGGTTAATAGGTTCGCGCTTGACCGCTATCTCACCTTCTTATTCTTCTTTTCGGATCAATGGTAAACTCGCTATCTCACTTGATGAAAAGCGACAATGTGGTCGACGATGGAGCGCGCTTACGTAGTCAACCTCACTGTAGGCAAAGATTACCGGGTTAGCCATCAGGAAACACAGACTCTTGCAGGGAATTCCCTTACAAAACGTTTTGTCCATATAGTTGAAATGTCTACCATGTACCGGTGGCGCATCACCGTACGCCTGGTGGTCCAATGATGGAACGCGCCAGGCGGAATTAGGCTATGCAATTCCGACGCACATTTCCCGGAATGCAATCGCTAGAAAATCGACAGGCTAGCAACTCGGCGTCGATGTTCAAGACTTTGAAGCCTCGACTCGACAAGTTTTGATACTTAAAATAGAGAGTTTTAAGTTTAAAAACCAAAGTACTTATAAACCCATTATAAAAAGACAAAAAGGATTAGAAATACCTCTGTAACATTCAATAATTCAGCAATTACACTTACTGTCAGAGAGATCAACGAATCCAATCTTTTTGATTTCCCTTAGGGAAGGACCTACAGATTCTAATCGACAAAATTATATCAATCAATGTCATTTCTGGTGTTCGATCGCCGATCGACCAATCAGATTGCGTCATCGAACACGCGTAACATAATAAACTTTTTACCGCATTTTATTTGGCTTTAGTAGAGTTACGATTACGAGGGAAAAGGCAAATAAAATTGTAAATAAAGTAATTGAATTTTGATACTAAGGCTTTCTGCTGATTGCCACTGGCAACATATTACCGAAGGCCAATACTCGCGAGAGCAAATGTTTTAAATCTGATTTTCCATCACAAAATTTAATCACCGTATGTAAAAGGTATTCTGGGATTAACTAGGGTATTAACTACGGGAGTGTTCGATAGAATTACCGCGATGATGGAATGCAAAGAACCACCGAAGGTACAGGAGTAGATTTTATAAATGTAATTTTAAGTACAATTTAATTTAATGTGTAGTTTTAATTTTTTTATTCTATTGAATGTACGATTTTAATCTCATGATTTAATTTGTAATTATTTTAATTTGTGTTTTGACTTCGATTGATTTTTTTTTGTATTTACGTTTTTTTTATGTTTGACATTTATTTATTTTTTTGTTTTTCTACTTTTATTATTATTAGGTATTTGACATTTTAATGTAATTTACTTTTTCGTAATTAATTGTTGACTATAATGCAACATTGTGTTTATGACTTGAAATAATCCCTTACCAATAAATTACTATGATTACTATGACTATGACTAATTTAGTGCATGTTTTGCTTTTTCTAATAATTTTACACTATGTAATTTTTAACAGACGCTGTAATAGTAATGATTTGATTTAAAGTACATAATATATTTATTTATCCAGCGGCATTTACTGCAGGAAATCTTATGAGTTAATATGTGGATAATGCTGTTTTTTTTTAGTCCATATATATATTGTAGCTGTTTATTGACTCATAAATAAATAAAAATAAAATCTGACACTCCTTTTCGCTCCACCCAGAGCGGGAGAAGCGCCATGGCGATGTCCTCATCAGACCACCTCATCATTTGCGATAGGTACCATTTTCGCATTCAGGCAGAAGAAACGCCCGGGTTTCACTATTTGTGCGAACTACCCCGCTGAAAATGTACCCTGCTTGGACGGAGAACCACCGCGTCCTCGGGGAAGTGAACGGCGTCGGTAAGCGCTATCGTTGGGCTCTGATCCAGTCCATGGGATTGAGATGTGTTCACCTCCATCTGTGAAGCAATAATTTTAGCGAAAGGGGTCACTGCAGCCGGGAAGGATCGAACGTCCTCACGCCCTAGCCACCAAGACAGAGAACGCTCCGGGCGTCGGGAGTCTTATTTGGCATTGAGAGTTTATTACTTTTACTATAGATACTATAGATTTACTATAGATAACAACAACATACAACAATACTAGCTTTTGCCAGTAGCTTCGCCCGCGTGAAAATAGGTTTCTACATATAAACTTTAAACCCCGTTTCATCCCGTACGGGTAGAGTTTCGTAAAATCCTTTTTTTAGCAGATGTCTACACCCTATAAGGAACCTACCTGCCAAATTTAAGTTTGTAGGTGTTTTAAGTTCTGAGATTTCGTGATTAATCAGTGAATGGTATTTCGCTTTTATATATATAGATTAGCCACTTGCGCTCTTTACAGATTACCTATTTATATACATAAGTAACAAAATAACCAAGATGACGAACATAAGCTAAAAGCGGCTTTTTTTGTGGCGGCTTATTTTTGTGGCCCGTGTGCAGCGGTGGCGGCTTTTTTTGAGGCGGCCTTTTTTTGTGGCGGCGCATTTTTGAGGCCCGTATGCGGCGGTACTTAAAAATATCGTGCTGATAAAATAATCATCAAAATAGTTGAATAAAAAGAGAGAAAGAAAAATGTATACGTTCATGAAAAGTATACGTACATTCTGACAGTTTAAGTTTATGACTCTGTCAGCAGGAATCTTTTAAATTGTTTAAATTACTTCTAAACAATGTGAAAAATAAAATAAAATTACAACAACAATTTAAAAAACCGTAAAACAAAAGGTCGTTTTTAATCGGTCTAGTTATTTTGTACTTCTATTAACACCTGGGCGAGACAACTAAAAATAATCTTGTTAACCGTTTCACACAATGATCTAACAGACGTAAAGCTCAAATTAGTTTATAATGTGACGGAAATGATATAATACTATGTCGTAAATCCATTACAGTACTATCTCATGTTTCGTGAATTACAAATTTGTGGTTTATGGTCGTAATATAATAGTCAAATTAGGCTTCTGTTTCGTTGATTTATATTTAAATTAAACTTATTTATATCTTCCATATCTAATATACAACATTATTTTTAGTATTTGCGAAACCTTATACCCCGTTAAATTTTGGTCGTTTTAATCCCGTGGAGGGTCGATTCGGTACATAAAACACTATCGATTTATAAAGATAAAATTAAAAAAATAAAGTACTTTTTTTTCTAAAACTCGAATTAAAATACGCATAACAACATTAATCATCAATTTGGGTCGAATTCTAGGCTGACCGCTTATACAATATTCAACACAATACGATCTGAGGTAGGTAGTTATACTATGATACTAAGACCTGTATTTATAAACAAGTAAAACTAATTACTTGAGTAAAAGTAACTACTTAAGTAGGTTTTTTTTTTTTTTTTTTTTAACGTAGGTAAAATCATCCAATGACGAATCCCGCCCTTGGGTGGGGCGGGAAACAGTGTCAGACTTTTACTGACTAAAAACCTACCTTTCCATTCCTTGCCTTTATCCTGGGGCCTTTGGTGACAGTCTCACATAACCTTTGGCCCCAGTAGGCTTCGGCCCTGCTGGACCCCTACAGTTTGCTGACAACTCCTTGAGGCGCGCGGGAACGGTGCGCGCCGTAGACGACCTGAGCTCGGACCGGTCTGTTACCGGACGGACGGACAGCGAGCTACCCATTGCCCACCGTCCGCGAGCCCGCGCCTACGGTGGCCGGAAATTGGGATCGGAAAAGGTAACAATTCGTATTCAACAGTTATGAAAAATTTACATTTTTAATGAAGTTTTCTAACCTCAAGTAATGACTTAATAAGAAATTATTTGCAACAAGTAATTGCATCTTTATAAATACTGGTGTTAGTTATATGTCCAGCACCGTATACCGTAGCGTTGTGCGCTTCGTTTAAGGATGAAGGTAAAATATCACCTCTTGAAACACGAACGTCAATATAGTCTTGAGCATCGATGCCGAGTTGCTGGCCTGTCGGTTTTCTATCTTTTGCATTTCGGGGAGTGCGGATTGGAATTGAACAGTTTAATTCCGCCTAGTCCCTTTCATCATCGGACCACAAGACGTACGGCGTTGCGACCGACATGTTGGAGATCCCACCCATTCGTACAAAGCGTTTTAGGAACACATTCATTATGCGTACAGGTAAGGAGTGGAATTCCCTGCCGGAGTCTGTGTTTCCTGATTGCAACAACCTAGGGGTGTTTAAGTAAAGAGCGAATAGGTTATTTCTAGGCAAGCGTGCTCCATCGTCGGCCACATCACCGCTTACCATCAGGTGAGATAGTGGTCAAACGCGAGCCTATACACAATAAAAAAATTACGCCTTTGTTTTGGGTTTTTTATTTTTATTTTTTGTTTATCATAGGTAAAATCATCCAATGACAAATTCCGCCCTTGGGTGGGGCGGGAAATAGTGTCAGACTTTTACTGACTAAAAACCTACCCTTCCATTCATTGCCTTTGTTCCGGGGCCCGTGGTGACATTCTCACATAACCTTTGGCCCCAGTAGGCTTCGGCCCTGCTGGACCCCTGCAGTTTGTTTTAGGTGGAAATTTATAATCGAATGACTTTTACTACTCTACGATGGAGTGAGAGTATCAGACTTTTACTGTTCCTACACATGGCTTTTGCGTTTTAGAGCCACGGTAATTCTTTTAAACATATCTTTTTAACATTAAGTTCTTATCAGACGGCAGGACCGCTAGCTACCTATTGCTCACCTTCCGCAAACCTACGCCTAAGGTGGCCGGGAATCGCCCTGCAACTCTTGACGCCCGAAACGTCTCCTGTTTACCAAATAATGCCTATTTTTTTTTTTTAATAATACACTTTTTCAATGACCGATGTCGAGTTTGAATTTGAAATTGATAACTTGATTGATTCAAGCCTGGTTAAATTACTTGATTGATTCCAACATAAAATATATTGATTCAAAGTTGCAATAAAAGCTTGTGCAAACTTGTCCAGTAATTGAATCGATTAAAATACAATTAGGTCCAAGTAGGTTTACAGATCCTTCCAATCGTTTGTAGATGGTATAGAAATAGAGTAAGGAGTTTGACCTATTTTCAATAAATGTCGTTTCCATTAATAGGCAAACCATTCATTCTAGGTTATAAAAACCGGGCAAATGTGATGATAAAGTGGATTTATTACAGTAATTCACACATTATTGTTTTATTTACGTCAATCCATGCGCTAATTTGAGCCACAGGAATATAACCGTCTGTCAATGAAGTTATTTTTATCTGTTTGACGGATGTTTGTGTTATGCTACAAAACAGCTGAACTGATTAAGAAGTATTTTTAATTACAACAGAATGTAAATACGAGGTCTAATACGCCTCGTATGTGTTTTACTTGCTTAAGTAAAGCGTAGTCTTCTCTCCCGGAGGCCAAAGATAAAATAAAAAAATCAAATTAAAATACGCATGTACGAAATTAATTTCTTTAAGTAAACGTCAGCTGAGCGAGGCCAATGAACTGTAGATAGTTAGTACGCAACGACCGACAACTACCTACAAGGTCATTGACTCGTTTACTTAAAAAAAAAACATTTCGTACAATCGTATATTACCTCGACTTTAAAAAAAAAAAATTTACTAAACTTTACTTTTTAATTTTTTATTTACAAATCGATAGTATTTCATGTACCGAATCGACCCTACACGGGATTAATACGACCAAAATTTAACGGTGTATATGGGTGGGATGTCCAATTGTCCACCATGTACCGGTGGCGTATAGCCGTATGTCTTGTACCTATATTCATGTCATGATTATACAAGACGTACGGCTTAACTACATTTAGGTATAAAGTTGGCTGACGCCACAAATCGTTCCACGTGCGCTTCAAGGAGCTGTCAGCAAACCATAGGGGCCCAGCAGGGTCGAAGCCTACTGGGGTCATAGGTAATGTGTAAGTGTACCCCGGGGCCCTGGAACGAAGGCAAAGAAGGGTCAGAAGTGGGTTTATAGTACAGTAAAAATCTGACACTATCCCCCGCTGAGCCCAAGGGCGGGAGATGGCATTGGATGATTTTCTCACCAAAAATAAATAATAAAAATGTTTTTTTTAATTTATTTATTGTTTTTTTTTTTTGTCTCTGTGCAATTTTGATCTTTTATTTACAATCACAAAACTTATTCTACCGAGTAGGTAAAATAAATTACTCGAGTGGAAAATCCACCTGTTGAAATGATAAAATCCTTCTCGCCGAATGCTATCACATTTTCTAATTGGGATTGGGACTTGGGGAGGTACTATAAAACTGGAACAGACTGTGTTGTGGATACCCAGATGTTTCGACAGTCGGAAAGAGTTATGTTTTACTAACACATTGAATATCGACTTCGGATATACACCGTTAAATTTTGATCGTTTTAATCCCGTGGAGGGTCGATTCGGTACATGAAACCTTATCGATTAGTTAAGATAAAAAAAATAAAGTACTTTTTTTAATCTCGAATTAATTTACGCATGTACAAAATGAAATTCTGTAAGCAAACGTCAGCTGATCGAGGCCAATGAACTGTAGGTAATTAGTACTCAACGACCGACAACTCCCTACAAGGTCATTGACTCGTTTACTTAAAGATATTAATTTTGTACATGCGTATATTAATTCGAGTTTTAGAAAAAAATAACTTTATAAATCGATAGTGTTTCATGTACCAAATCGACCCCAACGACTAAAATTTAACGTTGCATATTCATATATGGTTTATAGGCAGGATTGTGTAACTTATTTCATCGTTACACTGCTGTCAAAACGAAGTAAAACGTAAAGAGACTGGCATGTTCTAGAACCAATAATTCGAAGACATGTTACTTCCATAAATATGTACTGAGCGCGCGAGTTGAAGTACGGGCTATTCCCTCTTCATCTTCTTCTTCTTAGCGTGTCGATGGCAAAACCGCCGGCAAAAATGCCGTCAACTGATGCTGTCATTAGATCCCTACGTGAACAGGTAATGGGGCACGTGATGCAGGATGGAAGGTGGGACATGGTCTCCGGAAAGACGCTGCACAAACACTGAAGGTCTTCATAAAGAGGAGGCATGTAACCCAGCGGTGGAAATATTGTACTGCTGAATGTGTAGAAAGAGCTTTGTATTGTTGAAAAAGACTCGAACTAAATTATATAATGAAATATCGTATCATGATTGCGTAGGTAGAGGGTTTGTTTTTAATAAAGTTAGTGAAGTAATTACTTGTATTTTGCCTTTCATAATAGCATTAGGTAGGTAAATCGTTATTTTTATTTTAATAATATTGGGCTAACAACGGCCTATAAACGTGTATTATTGTAAGTAATTTATTACTACGAGTACTTTGTCAGGTGGCATATCATGTCAAGTAAATAATTAATAGAACTAATTTACGGTAGCATAGTTAAAACATCCTGAGGAAACCAGCATGTCCTTGAACCAAAAACTTGAAGACATGTGACATTTTCGCACTGGGCCTGTGTGGTGGAATACGGCCCATTCCTTCTCCTAGAGAAGAGGTCTGAGTCCGAGCAGTAGGAACAATAAACGGCTGATTATGGCTGAAGTTTGGGAGTTGTTAGTGATCAGCCTACATGACGAAGGAAGTAAAGCCGTTGATGCTGCACCTGATCTCTCCTCGGTCGTGTCGGTTTTTTCTTTTTTTTATGGTAGGTAAAATCATCCAATGACAAATCCTGCCCTTGGGCGGAGCGGGAAGTAGTGTCAGACTCTTACTGACTAAGCTGTCCTATCGGACTATGAGAATAAAAGAGCAGGAAGTACATCGGTGTTTTCACACACACTTATGCACAATAATATTTCTAACGCAGCTGGTTGAACAAAATTGATCGGAAGGATTATAAAGGGTCTGAAGCACCAGAGACCCCAAACTCTGGAATTTTAATGAAAAAATAACACCCGGAGTCAATATTTTCTTTACTCGAACCAAATCCCTTCAAGCCTTGTACAAACATGACAGACAGTAGATTGCTTTTGTTCTTATTTATTTATATTGATTAAACCTTCATCGACACTTTAAAAGCGGTCAGAAGTATCTTCTACTACTGTGATCACATACACACATACACAGAAGATGGCTCATTTATTTTCTTTTTTTAAATATTCTTCTTTCTAAATTAACTAAGTAGAACATATATTAGAGATTCTAACAATAAGCTTCTTTCAAACATATATCTATCCTATAAGGATTTCGCGTTTAATTTGTTCTAAAAACGGAATAGAATTGGAAGTAAGAAAGAAATACTATTGACGCAAAATAACGCAATCTTAGCATTAGCTTACAATTTTAAGGAATCGTTCTATAGGGAAAACATGCATCAACTCCACGCAAAACGGCCGGACGCTCAGCATAAAGCCGCATAATTAGATGTGATATATCTTCTCTGTAGACAAAAGCATATAGTAACCTACGGATGGAGATTAAGACATAAATTAACTAGATAATACGTCATACATGGCCTGAAACAAAACACCGAGAGAGGCGGTAATAAGCATATCCTGAGTATTTACTTCTTAAGGAATAGACAAAGTTAACTTAAAGATATCCTTTAAGTTAACTTTGTCTATTCCTTAACATGTTAAATTTGTTTTGTTAGAGGTAATCCTTTTTAGAAATATAAGTAGTGTGGAAAAGAAGAAAAATATCGCTGAAAATTAATTAGAAGTACATTTATTCATATCATAGCAGTTTTAATAATCCCCTATAGGCGTAGGTTTGCGAATGATGAGCAATGAGCTCGCCGTTCGGCTGTCCGGCAACCGCCTGGACCGAGCACGATTCATCGACGGTTTACCATGCGCGCGTCATTTCAATGAGATGTCAGCAAAACAGTAGAGGCTTATGAGCAAAGCCAAAGTCTACTGGGGTCATGGGTAGCCTTCTGAAAGGGATACCCGTAGTCCTATAACACAAAGGGCAAAGAAACAACATTACATAGGTGTTATTTTAATCAACAGAAGTCTAACACACCTTCCTGCTCCGTGCTAGAGCCGAAGAAGTCACTAAATGATCTGGCATCGTAAAAAAAACCTTGAATAATAAGTGTAGTAGAAAATACTTCCAATAATGGCAAAAGATTAAGAGGCCGCAGCCCAAAAAGATGGGCAGATCAAGTCCGCTCTACACTGGACACCCAATTCCACGTCGCACTTCATGACGCTAAGGACTGTCACAGACGGCGAGATATTATCAGTAAAATAGTAATCCAGCGACGTCGGTATCTAGCTTTTGCCCGCGGCTTCGCTCCTGTCAACTGACTACTCTACTCTACCCCACACTACCCTACTCTACCCTACTGTGCCCTACTCTAGCTTACTGTACCCTACCCTACCCTACTCTACCCTACTCTACCCCACTCTACCCTAATCTACCCTAATCTACCCTACTCAGCCAATACCAATAAATGAGCAGATTTGGATTTTTTTATTTTATTTAACGGGATAATAATTATCCTATGTCCTGCTCCTGGTTCTACTTCTAAGCTACCTTCCCACCAATTTTCAGTCAAATCGATTCAGCCGATCTCGAGTTAACAAAACAAAAAAACAAATAAAAAAAAAACAAAATAAAAAACGAAAGAAAAAAAAAACAAAAACAAACAAAACGACAAGAACACAACAACACACACAACAACACGACAGCGCACGCGCGCACGCACGCGCACGGCGCGCGCGTCACGGCAGTGTTAGTGTAACTAACACGACTTTTTTTATATATATAGAATAGATAAATTACACCCAGACACAACAAATGATCGTGCTCACCACACAAACATTTGTCCTGTGTGGGAATTGAACCCACGATCAGCAGTCAGGGTCACGAACCACAAGACCAACAGGCCAGTCAAATTTTATATATATTTATTAGATTTATCTTATAGTTATTAAGATTTATCTATCTTAGTAATGAGCAGTACGACTCAAGGAACAGCAGAAAATATGTACTTCCGTATTTATTCGTTAACAAGGGATTGAGAAAATAATTTTCAATGAAAACATGAGGTAAGGCGAGCGGTATGCTCCAAGACATTACGTACAGTACGTTTTATGGACCACTCAGACTCCATTCACAAGAAGCTTTTCAAACAATAAAGTGTTTTCCAATATTAGAATTATAGCTACCAAACATGCTTCTGAATATTTAAATTCAACATTCTTAAAAGTTTTTGTACAAGTAGCTCTAAGATTTCAATTTTTATTCAGGCAATTCAGTTTTTGGACTAAATTAATAAATTTCTGAAGTTAACTTTTCAATTTTACTTTGTTCTGATTCTGTTTGAGCAACAACTGTCTGTTTATGTTTGTTTTACAATATCATGTCAATGTCCCTTGTAAACTTTCGTATAATTTTATCCAAAAAGAAAAAAAAAATCGGTTCAATATGCTGATCACTGTGGGAATATCTTCTAGAGATGGTAATGAGTACGTAATGAGTATTAAGAATAACTATTCCGGATCATGCAACTGGTAGGCTCTAGGTATTTAATTCACAACGAACCATGATACAGTTCCTAGACCAGGGGTGGCAAACCTATATTGGTGATCGTGCTATCGAACACAAAATAATATGATAAAGCAGTCATGAGGTGCTGCTAAAGGGACTTGTCTTGACCTTTTACTGAATAAAAAACTTAAACAGTTGCTTATTAACTGAACTCTTCATTTGCAACTCAAAATTATCTTAATCTCTCTTATATCTTAATGTGATTTCTGCTGTTGCAATGCTTGGTCTCGTTGTTAAGCTTACTTACTTGTCTTCGTCGACATAATTCGGTACTAGCGTGTTTTTGTATAATATTTTGTAGCAAACTAATTTAATAATACTAAAAATAAATCTTTTCCTGAAAACTGTTAAATGAAGAAGCAATTAGCATTTCAAATATTATAAGAAAGTGCTCCTACCGTGCCCAGTGTGGGCACGGTAGGAGCCCTTTCTCGCCTCTCTCTTTTGTACACACATAACCTTACGATAGTGACGTCACATTTCAGTACTTTTATCCTTATTCTGTTATCTGACAGTATCCCTTTCTACTATTTTTGAAAGGTTCTAAATTACTTAAAAAAAAATCTTACTAAAATCAAACCAAAATATGACGTCAAAAAACTCTTCCAAATCGCTGTCGACTGGTAATGTGACCAAAAGACTGACGGCATTGCCATGCTGTATGGCAATGCTTATCCTCTGTCCGAGGTAAAAGCTAGCACTAATTTTTTTTTACATCATATTTTAATAAAGGAGATAAAAACAAACAACTTTTCCAAAGTAAAGGTATTCCTACGATAATTATCTCCAGAGATAATACGGTCCGAAAGTAGCATTTGATCACGTGACCCAAAATCGCTCCATATAAAAGTATACCACGGCGTGACGTCACAGCGTGGAATCGACGCGTAAATGTATGGGATTTAATTTTAATATTAGCTTTATCTCCGTGGATTTAGCGTTTACATTGATACTTTCATAATGAAATATGTTTGTAAAGTGCTATAGATTCTAACATAATAGTTTTTTTCGTTATTGGAACATTTTGATTTTTTGAATTTTTTACGATTTTTAAAACCTCAAAAAACACATAAAACATGAATTTTTTAATTTTTTTTTAAATCTACGTATTAGTTTATTGCTCATCTTCATCATCATCATCATCAGTCTATGGAATTCCACTGGAGGACACAAGCCTATTGCCTACATTATCGTCAAGTTATAAATACAGGCAGATCTCATAATATGCCAGTGATCTTTGTCTTTAGAGCCAAACTAATTTATTACAGAATGGTTCCTGACAGAACTAGACCTAAAATCAGCTGTCACTACCTAACTACATGTTCCGGGAAGCGAACTTTCATAGGACATACATTACGCTCTGACAATGTTAGGATGTCCTACATAAAGTTTCGATGGACTGTTACTAGTACTTGAAACTGCAACTACTACGGTTTTACCCCCATTACAAGTATAAACCAGTAAACTACATATAAGCAGGTTTAATTGTCAATGAACTTTATAAATTATAAAGTCTTGAAGAACGCAGTAGTTTTGTGATTGACTAGCTCTTTGTAAGCGATGTCGTTGGTGAGAATGTTTTCACAAAAACTGTAACACTTCCCAAGTTGTCTCTTGAGGATAGTTTTAAATAACTAATAAAAACAGTCTTTATTATTTATTTTGGTAAGAAATTGTGTCAAGTTTCAAGTTCGTTAACTCAAGGAATAAGGTTCTCCCATATAACCTTTAACCTCCTAAATCGTTTACAGGTGTAGTTTTAAAAAACGAATAATACAAAATAAATCTTTTTTATTTACCCAATTATATACATTATATAAAACACTTACTAATTAAAACTATATATACACAACCTACTCCTAACTAAAAAATGGCGTCAAAAAACTCCTCCGCATCGCTGTCGATTGGAAGTGTGCCCAAAAGGCTGGCGGCATTTACACGTTGTATGGCAATGCTTAATCTCTGACCGAGGTATAAGTCAGCCCTTGGGTCACGCGAAGTGTCAACTAAGCGTTTGGAGAGTTTTTATTTAGTTGGGGTTACTACTTATGCTGTTTCTCGAATATGGGCCAAAGAGATAGATTTTGCATACAGTATAAACGAGTTTCCTCTTTTCTCTTAAAATGGGAAAAATCCCTATAAAATTAGAATTTTCAAAAACCCTTAATGCTCGCCTCCATTATAAAAGGAAGCCTTGTGACAATTTCATGTTCCTAGTCCCAGCAGTTTTGGCTATACTTTGATGTCAGTCAGTTAGTTTCACCTTTTATATAAATAATATTTATTTATTTTATTTTTATTATTGATAGGTTCGCGCTTGACCGCTATCTCACCTGATGGAAAGCGACGATACGGTCGACGATGGAGCGCGCTTACCTAGGAGAAACCTATTCACTCTTGACTTAAAGATATCCGGGTTGTAGCCATCAGGAAACACAGACTCCGGAAGGTAATTCCACTCCTTAGCTGTACGCATAATGAAAGTGTTCGCAATACGCTTTGTGCGTATAGGTGGGATGTCCACCATGTACCGGTGGCACAACGCCGTACGTCTGGTAGTCCGATGATTGAACGGGCTAGGCGGAATTAAGCTTTGCAATTCCGACGCACACTCCCCGAAATGTAACCGGTAGAAAACCGACAGGCTAGCCTCTCGGCGTAACTAATGATATATCTGCGTATATCACTAATGTCTACCTGGTCGCCTCCTTCAGCCTTACCTTTGGCTAATTAGGTCGAGGTAACTAGTTCAGAAGTAGGTATACAAAAAAGGTTGTAAAGACCCACATTCTTCCTTTGAAAACGAAGGATCTTCCCATTTCAATGGCAGTTAGAGGTTATGTGTAATAACATCATAATCACGCAAGATTGGTTGTATGAAAATGTACCTCTGGTTGAACGCTTACGATGTTTACGGATAGTAAGGGCCAAATTCACCAATAAACTAAACGCGATTATATAAAACAAAACGCAGTTTGAGCGTCTAATCGAGATTATAGCTTAATTTTGCGTTTCACCGCGATGAATTGAACTTAGTTTACGCTAAACTCAGTTTTATAGGGATTTTTGTTGTCGCGTATGTTTCAACACGGGTCTTTAAACTAGATTACGCTGAGCTCAGTTCAGTTGAACTAAGTTTTTACATTGAATGATGAAATCAGCTCTAAAACTGACGTTCTATAAAACCACGGTATTGAATCGTACGTCGATCACCCACTAACGAGTAAAACAGTTTTAAACGACGAGTCGAGTAGAAAATGAAGCAAACATGACGAGCGGCGAGTCAGGTTCGTATTACAATGATACACCGGCGAGCTTTACTGACGAGCCATAAGACCACGGTTTTACTCGCCCGTCGGTCACGGCCTTAAAACCGACGTGTTTTAAAACCACGGTATTGGCTCGTACGTCGATCATCCACTTTAGAGTTCCGTGCTAAAACTGTTAAAGAAAAATACATTGTTTAAGTAAAAAAGGTAATTTAAAAAACTAAAAAACCCGACTGCTTTTCTGAGTATACATGAAAAAACCCTAAAACAAGGAAGTCGTTGTACCCGATTGCACTAACTATATAATATTTTAAATACAAGATAAATTGTAGCAGTCGGGACCCATTTTAGAAATGGAGGCTTAGTGAATTGAGAGCACATACCTATATTACATTGCAGATTACTCCAATCTACTAATTTTCTAGAATGGGTCCCGACTGCTACAATTTATCTTGTATTTAAAATATTATATAGTTAAGTGCAATCGGGTACAACGACTTCCTTGTTTTAGGGCTTTTTCATGTATACTCAGAAAAGCAGTCAGGTTTTTTAGTTTTTTAAATTACCGTTTTTTATTTTAATTTTTTTAGGTTTATTTTATTACGATATCACTTTCACAGTAATTACGAATCTAACGACACCTCACAAACTAAAATCCATTGAGCCGTTCAGCCCGCAGAGCGTGCCAAACATTTGAAATTGGCGCCAAAAATCCGCCATTTTGTTTTTTTTATTTTGATATACCCAGTGACACTCTCACAGTAAATACAAATCAAACGACACCTCTCAAGCTAAAATCCATCGAGCAGTTCAAGTTGCAGAGCGTGCCAAACAATTATACATACATACATACTCTCGAAAAACCCTCCTTCTGGCGCAGTCGGGTAAAAATTAAACACCAAACAAGACCGTTTCATTTTCATTTCCAGATTGCCATGCAGATTTTAATTGCTTCACTTATAAAATTTTATTAAAACTTGAAACATTTAAAGTATTTTGAAAAGCGATTGTTTGAAGAGATGATGGTAGCATCTAAAGCAACGTTAATGGAATTTCCCAACATCGTAATTGTTTCTCGGGTATTCTTGGCAATAGACAATGTTTCCAAGTAACCCGTAGTTAAACGTTTAGTTCGCAATAATAGTTTGAATAGAACTTTCTGGGTATACATCCCGTGGAGGGTCGATTCGGTACATGAAACACTATCAATTTGTAAAAAAAAATACTTTGTTTCTAAAACTCGAATTAATATACACATGTACGAAATTAATTTCTTTAAGTAAATGAGTCAATGACCTTGTAGGTAGTTGTCGGTCGTTGCGTACTAACTACCTACAGGTCATTGAACTCGCCCAGTTGACGTTTACCTAAAAAAAATAATTTCGTACCTACATAAGTTCGAGTTACATTCAGTACGGCCGACGGATCTTGGCGCGTCTGAAGTTAGGCTGTGTGAACTTTAGTTGTGCACTCGTAAAAAAAATAAATGGTTTGAAAAAAATAAATGGTCTGTTAACAACTGTTATTAGCATTTATTTTTATAAATATTTTATTTATTGGGTGCCCATGTCGCTTCCCGCTATCTGTCCCTATATACATAGGGACAGATAGCGGGAAGCGACTCTGTATTTTGAGCGCTAAAGTTCGACGGATCTTGGCGATTTCAGGTTTTGTCCCATAGTAAAAGTGGTTTGTTATCATGACTACAATTACGTGTTTAAATATCATTCACTAATTACCAGTCACCCTATATGTTGCGGTCTAATAATAACAAAACACCAACTAGTAGTACAGCCCGACTATAGGCCGAACAGTTCTTGTCATACATGGTAGAGCAGGCATACATCATGCCCAGTTAGTGATGTGCCCCACTTGCAAAACTAAGACACGCACTAAAAATTTGGTGCTTATTTGAGCCGATCTGGTTAGTTCATATGACGACTATATAAACTATACAACGCAAATTTAACTGGCATTGTATAGTTTATATAATTTTAAATGCGTATCTTTGGCGCACGTATGGCTGGTATACCCTATTATATTCTAGCTGTCCGGACAGACGTTATTCATATGATGTAAAGATTGATTGTTATCCTTCATATTTTCAGACAGGAGCAGTTTGTCAATTTTCATTATTTTCTCTTCATAGGAGCCTACTTTCCTGAGACTTTAAAAGTATTAAAAACATTATCATCTAGATTGGTACAGTCATTTTCGAATTTTGTGCCTAGTAACACATTTATTCATGTTTATTTATTTAAATAGATACACCTTCACTGCTGGCACATGTGTGTATTCCTTAAGCAGCACCATATCATTCCATTCTACGTGCCTTCTGCTAGATTCTCTTGGCCTATTTAGATATTACTGAATACTGGCAATCTGATCAGTTTTGTTTGGGGGCAATTTAAGATGTCCGCGTAGTCGATTACGGACCATTCCGTTTCCTAGAAAGAAGGTGTAAGTCCCAACAGTAGGTTTTTTTTTTTATTGTAGGTAAAATCATCCAATGACAAGTGCCGCCCATGGGTGGAGCGGGAAGTAGTGTCAGACTCTTACTGACTAAAAATCTACCCCGTTCCTTCGTTGCCTATCATGCCGGGGCTGAGCCTACCTCTCAGAAAACGGCCCTTAACCCCAGCAGGCTTCGTCCCTGCCTGCCTGCAGCTAGCAGGCTGGGCCTCTACGGTTTGCTGACAGCTCCTTGAGGCGCGCGGGAACAGAACGCGCCGTCGACAACTTGGGCTCGGTCCGGTATGTTACCGGACGATCGGATAGCGTGCTACCCACTGCACGCCGTCCGCAAGCCCGCGCCTACGGTGGCCGGAAATCGGGATCGGGACCCCGGCGGCGGCTGGGGCGAGCGCCCCGTTGCCTCTGCCTGATGCGGTCGGCCTCCTCCTTTGCTAGCATTACTGCTTCGCAGAAGGAGGCGACCGCCTGCCATCCCTCCTCACTCCGGACCATGGCCTGAACCAAGGCCCGGCGAGAGAGATCGCTGCCACCGATTGCCCCCACGAGGACAAGGCGATGCTCCGCCCAGGCGGGGCACACCTCTACAGTATGCTCCACCGTGTCCTCCGGGTGTTCCGCACAGTGGCGACACCCGGGCGAATCCTCCGCATGAATCCGGAACAGGAACTTGGCAAACTTTCCGTGTTCCGTTAGGACCTGCGTCGTGCGGAAGTTAAGAGTGCCGTGAGGTCTTTCCAGCCACGCCTCAAGGATGGGCCTTATCGCCTCGATTGTGGCGCGCCCCGAACGAGGTTGCGATAGTCGCTGACGCCATTTCGCCATGAGATCCCGCCGGAGCTCTGTCCGCCATGCCTCGACTTGTCGTGGCAGCGGAATTTCGCCCCGGCGTTGCATCTCCATGCACTTGTCGTGCATGTGTGCAAGGACTGTTGCCTCCAGAAAGTCCCAACAGTAGGTACATTATAAGGCTGAATATGCTACTATTAATTATACAAGCCCATAACATTAGGATCTGTACTTAGGCAAGGCATAAACACAAGAAAAATCTTATCTAGTGATTAGTCTTCCCCTCACGTCCGATGGCTAAACAAAGAAATGTTTTATGGTTATAGCCAAAACTCTCCATAAACATTATTACAGTATTGTAGTGTAAGTTATTGCATTCAAGAATATGAGCATGACGCAATGGTACGATCACTATCTGCCTGCTAAGCACGGTGATTATGGAAATACGTGTAATATCGCTAGTCAATCAATCATCCAATAATTTTTGAACTATGAATATGCAAGATTTATTTAGTTAAAGAGTTAATCAGCCATTTTTTTCTATACAGAAAAATGCCTGAAATGAACAAAGATAAAATATATGTCAAATAACGACCCGCCCAGCTTCGTACGGGTTCAATGGTGATTTTAAATATATTACGCGTGTATTATACATAATAAACCTTCATCTTGAATAGCTCTGTCTACTAAAAAAAAACCGCATCAAAATCCGTTGCGTAGTTTTAAAGATCTAAGCATACATAGGGACACACAGCGGGAAGCGACTTTGTTTTATACTGTCTAATGAATTTTACTTCAAATTGTAAAAAACCCAATAACCATTAATATATTAGGTAGAAGCCAATTTTCAAACATTTCTTCAAAATCCGAGACCAACAAGCTGCGTCCTCGTTTGAGTAGATCCAACCTAAAGTGGTGTTCAAAAATGGTAAACGTGTGAAAAAAAAGTCAAAATTTATAAAAATTGTCATTTACATCTATATAATAGAGTTAGCAATACTTCATTCAAGTCGGAGACGCCAAACATTGAATCAAGTTGGTAGATAATAAAATATAATTGGTTATGTCAGTAATATAATCACACTAAAATTACAAAGGCGAGGGTACATATCCTAGGCTAGGATACTAAATAGAATATAGCATTTAATCTCGAAATAATTTACTACTTTCATGCGGGCAAAACCACTAACAAAAGCTAGAATGAAATAAAGGAGTCGAGAAGAGATTATTGACAAGGTCATGTCCGTGCTTCAGTTAATTAACTGATACAGTAAACAGGTCAGTGTGAAGCCGTTTAAATACGACGATGTTAAATAAAAAGAAATATATACGGACAGTGGTAAGCTGAGATTCATAGATGAATTAGCTTCCTGTTTAGAACTTCTTTCAAGATATTCTAAACAAGATTCTGATATACAATTCACTTAAATAATTTTCAAACACGTCAAAATTTTGTAAACGGTAATAAGATTTACGCAATGCGTCCGAAAGTTTCACTAACATATTCTTCTAACATAACTCTCTACAAGGCTGTAATAATAAATTATATTTGTCATATAACATTCTTGCCCAATAAAGATGACAATAACCACAAACTGCTACATCCAATAAAACTATAAAAATGCCTACGTGTCATAATATGTATGAAGAGATATACGACAAAATAGAGGTCGATATATGAATGAACGATGACGTATGAAAAATATAGAAGGATATATTTATTTATGAAGGTTTCCGATATCAAAAATTTATTGCCACCGTACAATCAATATCACACGAATATTATAAAGGGGATAAATTATTTGTATTTATATATTTGTTACAGTTTCACGTTACACAAGTCTAGATGATATTTGGTGCATGGTTAGACCATATTTTGGAAGAAATACTTAATATGTTATTTTTACACCAGGAGTTATTTCATACTACCTTTGAGATAATTTTAATATTTTGACGCAAGTGCAGTCACTGGTAGGAGCTGATTTGAAACTTTTGGAATTCATCAATTCGAAAACCACAGGATGCTATGCACATATGCCATATGCAAGTTCTAGAAATTATACAAAAGCAATTGTGTAACATGAAATAAAATAAATCAAATAATGACATAAATGGGGTAAATTGATTTGTGTCTCCACGTTTGAGTTTCCATTGTTCGGAGTCCAATATGTGACCACAGCAGGTCTAAAAAGGCCATTTTTGTAGAATCATAATATGAATCATATTTTATTTATACGGCCATATTTACAAGGAATATGATTCTGTTCTACAGTGAATTGAGTATGATTCGAATAATTTGTGCAACCATTTTACGAATATTAGAAGAATTGCTTATGATCTGCTAGGAATTCAGAATATGATTTGCTCTAGATGAATTGCTCATGTGACTGTTTTAGGCCCGCTGAAGTGAAACTATCAGTTTCTTACTAGAATAGGATCGATCACCATGTTGTGACGTCACGTCATACTGTCAAATCGAAGCAATTAGGTAGGGTGAGCGAAACAAGAAATTTTTAAAATTTAATTTATTTATAAATCGTAAACAAAAAAAGTTTAAGCAGAATTCAGTTCTTCAATTTTGCTCATCTCTGCGTCACTGAATGCGCCTTCGGTGGTACGGGGTCTCGGTGGTTGGGACGAGAGGACGTCTATTCCCTCATGCGTGCGGTCTTCTCCTTTGCTAGCATTACTGCTTCGCAGAAGAAGGCGACCGCCGATTAAATTTTTTAATCGGCGTATTAAATTTAACCGTGTATAGATGTAGAAATACTGGAGCTTAATCTGTCCTAGCTCAGAGGACACCGGTGTCCTCTCACATCCACGCCACTATAGGCCTTAATTCCGATGTTTAGAGTCTACTTTTGTATGAACAAGTTGGGTAGTTGTGGATCGAAGTGTTAAGTTTTGTGGTGGTGGTTTAGTGGGTTTAAGGCTGACGATGATAATGATGATGAAGTTTAGTGGTGATATTAATAACATAAAGAATACGTAGAGGAAATCAGACGAGTTCTTCAAAAATCCATCGTTATCGGCGTTATCCATGGAGAAACTAATACACTATAGTTTACTGCGAGTAACGAAGCATGTGATTAGTACGCTCCATTCGTCTCTAGTATGTTCATATGCTCGGTATTCGCATTCAACGTACACATTGGTGAGAGCGAAAGCACATGCGATTGATAGATTGATACATCGATTGATAACCTCGGCCGGATTGATTGGCGTGAATGATTTATTGGAGCTAATACCAAAACGATATTGCGTTGAAATGTTACTTTCTTGTTTCATGTGTACGGAAAATGGAGCCGTTAATTAAGCCTGTTTCGGAGGCATGTTGATGTTTTGAGTAAATGTTGAACTTTCAGAAATAGATAAACGTAGGCATAATAATAGCTAGCATCAAAACATTGCTTTAGACTTTATTTATTGTTTGAAACTTTGTGTAGCTAAAAGATACAAAGCAGATTTAATGACATAAGCATTCTCTACTAGTCCATCAAGGATGCAAAAGATAACATGGTTAATGCAAAAATAAATTAAAACAGCCTTATTCGAAAAACCATAACTAAACAAATCAATGGGTCCCTAAATCCATCCACATTCGACACAACCCATCTGGGAGGGTTGTGTAACCAATCAATGAAATATTTCATCAACGAATGTGGAAACGACAATTCTCTCTATTTCTGCGCATAACTGTAAACAATGCCACTTACAAATTTTGTTCTCATTTCTCATTTTTGTATTTGCATTTTGAGTACATTGCATTTGTACATTTTTTGCATTTTTCCTTCGATGAATCAATATCAATGTGAGTACATACACACATTGATATTTTACTCTTTTTTTTTCTACATACAAAGCCAGGCGTAGGGTAGCCCACTTTTCGTTATTTTACAGGATTAATTTTCGAGAATTTAGGTATCTTCAAAGCTAGAGTGAATAGGCTTTCAATCAAGTTGTGCGATTCACCATCAACGATTGCTTCACTGCTTACCATCAGGTGGAATTACAGTCAAGAACTAGTTTATATCAGTAATAAAAATTGTTTAATGAACTTTCCAAACGACTTGTTGACATTTCGCGTGATCCAAGGTACCATGGGTAGAGAATAAGCATTGTCATACAGCGCAACGTGGCAATATTGCCAGCCTTTTGGTTACTTTACCAATCGACAGCGATGCAGAAGATTTATGACGCCTTACTTTAGACTACTTTTCGTTAGTTAGGTCTTAATGATTCTATTTTTATTTTATGTATGTGTTTGTGTGTGTATTTATATAATCCGGTATTTTATACAATATCGAATGCGTAGCCGGTAATGTGTGTAAAAGACGAGAGCAGGGAAGGAGGTCATGTGATTTTAGGGCACTCTGACACGGACAAGTTAGGTTATGGCTATTTTTTTATCACCACCTGAAAATGAAGGTTTTATTTTAAACCGTATTCTATACATTGCCTAGGTATCGTATAGAAAACCGGATTATATAGATTGCCGGTAACATATATTATTATATATATAATCATAAAGGTAGTTAGGTGTTTTTTTTAAACAGTAAATTTAATTTCGTAATTTAAAAAATATTAATTAGTGTTCTTATTACGTACACCACCAAAAATACTCAGATATAATACCAAAACTAAACCACACAATGCCTGTGGGTTTCAATATTAACGTCGAGTTTTGCAGTAAAATGAAACTGAGAAAGAAAAATCCGGAACTAGGTCAGATACCAGGAGATTAGAAATACAGTGGAGTAGCTACTTAACTAGAATCAGTCTTATTTGAAGAGTTGAATACTGTTTTCACAATCTTCTTCAATTACTTTTGAAGGGTACTCTTCAGTCGTGAGACGGGATTAGACGAATGGCGGGACATTCAATAGTATTCGTTTTGAATGGTTTTTTTTATTTTATATTTTCTTCTTTTATAAAAAGCGTCATTTGAACCTATACATTTTACTACAATGTATGAGTGTACAGTGACACTATTGTAGTTACGACTGTATATCAGTCATTTTTTTTTTTACTTCTGATCATAATTATGTGTCACACAACTTGACACTGGTTAAATCAGTGTTACCATAAAATTGTCAATAACACGTACAATTTTACTGATGAAACATCAGTGTTAAAAATAAAATTGTAGTTTATCACCTAACAATAAAAATATAATTTTACAATTTAAAATATAATATGAATATTGTGTTCATATTGGGGTAGTTATATCTTAATATTATAAGATTTGTTTGTACTTTTATAATCACATGTGAGTGCAAAAAATAGTTTGAATTTGCTCACTTGAGGTTTAGATATTGAGACAAGTTTTGTTACAGTTTTGTGGACAGCCTAATTGGTTAGAGTTTCTAGGTTAGAACTGTTCGATTTGAGTGACACAGTAATTTGTTAGGCTAGCGGCACCGATGGGTTACCGCGCTCTGTGACCCTCTATATTGTATTTGCATGGGTACCTATATTATACCTGTTGGTATTGGCCAAGTAATTTCATTTTATTGTCCCTTTCGCGTCATTTTGTTTAACGTTTACAGTTTCCGGGAACATTTACGCGTGTAATTACTATTTATTACTCGTAGTCCATGTCAAGTTACGTGATGTTTTATTTAGCGAGATCAGATGTCGGATTTTCATAGTGAAAAATGTTTACCGTTGATTAAAAATAGTACGGGTTTAGTATCAACATAAAGTCCACCATATGTTTAGTTTTTTTTAACGTTTTAGTAGTCGTATAGATTTGAAATTAAGTCACTATGAATGATCTTAAACTATTCTATTTAATAACATTAAATGTAAAAGTCTGTATATTTGCAAAAGCTACTCCTTTATATTATTATTATTTATTATTTACACCCTAAAATAAATCATCGTCTCATTATTAAACTAGATGCTGCCAGTGGCTTTGCCCGCGGGACGGTAGACAATGGCCCCAAGGGAACATACTCTCGGATAAAAAGTATTCTATGTGTTATTATTCCAGGACATCGCCTATCTGTGTACTAAGTTTCATCGATATAAGAAGTAACAAACATACACACATACTCACACACACCCACGCTCACAAGCCTCGAATTTATAATAAGTCTAATTATAAAAATGTAAACGTCAGTGAGTTTACAAAAATTAATCCTTCATAGTTTGTATGTACCACCCGGAGGACACGGTGGAGCACACGATAGAGATGTGTCCCGCTAGGGCAGAGCACTGCCGTGTCCTTGAAGGGGTGATCGGCGGCGGCGATCTCTCGCGCCGTGGTACATGCCATAGTTCGGAGCGAGGAGGAGTGGCAGGCGGTCACCTCCTTCTGCGTAGCAGTAATGCTAGTAAAGGAGGAGGCCGACCGCATCAGGCAACGGCGCTCACGCCCCAGCCGTCGCCGGTATTCCGATAGTAACCACTGCAGGCGCGGGCTTGCGGTCCGGTAACCGATCGCACCGAGCCCAAGTCGTCCACGACGCGTACTGTTACTGAAGGCTCAGCCCTGGCATAAAGGCAAAGAAGGAACGGCGTGGGTTTTTTATTCAGTAAAAGTCTGATACTAGCTCTCGTTCCACCCAAGGGCGGGAGATGTCAGATGATTTTTACCCACCGGAAAAAAAAAATCCTTCATAGTTATTATTTATAACCTAAAATAATTCAATCGTCTTACAGGCTTGATTAAATACTGCAAGCAATTTATAAATAGAATTTTTAGTGGGTCATTACAAACATTATTTTTGTTCAAATTCCTTTGCATTAATGCAAAAAACAAAACGGAATTCAAGCATTTAATTCGCGAGTGATAGATTGTATACGTAAGACATGACAAAGATTCTCGATTTATCCCTTCTTTCTTTACAAAACAAAAGTGGGTGATTTTTCTTCAACGTTGAGCGAAATAAAACTGTTCCTGAAATATCAGATTGCTTTCTTAGAGTCCATAGCTTCTTAGTTTCAAGTTTTATTAAAGCTATCTGCCAGAACATTGAAGAGTTGACTTGTATTTTTAGGAAAACTACTGAAAATTATTAGAAGCTGGAATTGATAGGACACCGGTGTACGCACACCTATTGTCTTTCTATTATGTCTCTAATTACGGTATACAAAACGTTAACAGCTAGTAATGAAGGAGTTGTCGCGAATGTTGGTTCAAGACGTCATGATCTATCCGAAAAAAAATCAGTTAACGTAACACGAGCACGAGATCAGCTCACTATCGCCTGCAAGACGCTCCATGACACTATTGACGCGCCTGACCTACTTGCTGTGCTGGTACATTTCTTTGTCCCGGACAATTACAGCTGTGGTAAAAAGCACTGGGTGTTTGCTGTGCCGCAGTGTCGAACTGTTGACGGTGCTCAGTCTCCAATACCTCGCATTTTTGCTGCACTTGATCCCTTGGATTCCAATCTAAGTAACGAACTGTTTGCGGATGAATGGAAGACGATTTTATTGGCTTGTCAGAAGTACTGTTTTTTTTACAATTTTGTTTAGTTACTGTAATTGGTTGTTGTAATAAAATAAATAGTAAATAAATTATTATTATTTTTTCACCTTTTCATAGCAAATCCTGCGGACTTACGAGATGTATGGTGAATGTCAGTCTCTCGACACTGAGATCGTTCTTCAACGGCAGGGTGGAAAAAATACCTGTATGTAATCTGATCGATTTGTTCTGTAATTGTATGAAAGAGAAATATCAAATTCAGATAATCTTTATTTATTTATTAAAACCTTATGCACTAGTAATAAACACTGTATAAAGGAAGACTTAATGCTTTAGGCAAAATAAAAAAAAAAAACATGTAAAATCAGTATTATTTTTTATATATTTTATTACACGACACATAGAAAAGAAAATTAAAGACTGAAACACACACAATGAGCGGATTTACCGTATTTCCTGATCTCTTCCAGGCAACCTGGAATTAATGGAAACTGGAACTGTCCGAGTTATGATCAGAACATCATCATAAATTCCTACACGAGTAAATATAAAAATAAAACTTATAAATACATACATACTAACACTAAATTCATCTCAAACATAATACTGACAATATATATCTATCAATTTATTGTCAGTATGATTTAAGACCCAAGAGAATCATAAAGTAAATTCTTCAGTACTTTGGCAAATCGAACATTCAAGGATGGTCCATTTCAGTTGACCGACATTTTTTATAGTGATGTCCAATTATTTTACGATGTGTTATATTTTATTACGCATCGTAATACGCAAGATCTGTAAATATGTATCTTTGTTATCTCTCTGTTTACGATCATTGAAATACGAGTATTTTGTGCGTAACGGATGGGAAGGCAATAAATATTTTTTGTTGAAGGGTACTGTGTTAAAATATTCTTACCGATGTGAAGGGTAATTCTCCATACAATCTTCACAGTTCTTATTCTAATTGGTGTAGACTATTCCCTCGCCCACGCCGACTATTTGTAGCGCGTTCGCATCGCGCATATGTTCGCATATAGTTGCGATACTGTAGCGCGTTAGGAGCGCGTTGGCATCTTTTTTATACCGCTTGCAGATGCGACTAACGCGCGTTAGTAGCGATGCTGTCGCGCTTACGAAACGCGCGACAGTATCGCTACAAAAAGTCATCGCGGGCGAAGGAACTTAGGCTTATAATATTGCGAGCTTTTGTCTTCAGTCGCGTGAAAGTAGTTTTTTTTTCGAAGGGACCATACACCCGGAATAAAAAATCTCCTACACGCAAATGAAAAATGAAATTTCTGTGCCAAACATTAAAATTCGTTCGTTTAAAAAAGCGTGAAGCCTTAATACACACAAACTTGTTTTTAAACTCTTAATATTACTGTGACATGCAGTCTGGTAAATTATTTATTATAATTAAAAAAAAATTGTACAACAGGCAAAAAATTACAATACAAATTTTAATACACAAATTATAAACCCTGTATTAACATCTGACGTATAGAAGAAAACACCGTTTTAAAGATAGGACCAAATAGAAAAAAAATAACATTTTTGCTAACAATATTTACAGCATAAGAGATTCCTTCGTTTGTTTTAATATATTCTCTTTTCGAAAACACGTCTAGACTTAAGTTTACACATTCAAATTTTTAATTTAAATGTCCAAACTAAGTGTTTTAGTGGTTAAAACAGTGGTTTTGAAATGAAATGAGTTTATGATTCAGCAAAAATGGAGTAATCTTTTAAAAAGATTATCTCTGCCTTATAGTTTATTAAAGTCAGTTATATAATTCATCATGTCTCAGTACTAATATTTTAAATGTTTTTACTTTTTATCAGAAATATAAATAATTATAATAAATAAACTAAGTGAATGCTTAATGGAAAATTAAGTAATGAAATGATAGAATAGAATAGAATAGAATAAAACTTTATTGTACACCAAAAAGTTACACAAACTGTACATAAATCTAAATGTACGGGTAAAATGGCGGTCTTATCGCTGATAGCGATATCTTCCAAACAACCTTAGGATGGATAGTAAGGACTTAAAAATTACAGGGGGTAGTCTGTGGTGTACTGCTAATAAAGTACCAAATAATACAAATAAAAAAAAAAAAAAATGATTAAAATCTTTTGATGACAAAAAAGCGAACATTTAGAAAGAAAGAAAATATGTTTATTCTGCTCAAAACAGACGCACAAATTATTTACAAAAAAAAAAAAAACAGTTTTCCTGTCAGGCCATGTGTGAAACGAGCATAAAATTCCACCTTGTGACCATAGACAACTAAGTCGTCTAGGTTGTCTACTACATCCGCGACGCCAGCTGTCACTGGCCTCAGCAGAGACAAACATAACCAACAAACTAATAACAAAAATAAAGAAAAAGAGACATTAACAATCTATAAATACAAATTGTGCGTCGCATTCAAGCAAGAATGGGCCATTGCTCAGCGTATACCGTGAAGCTAGGCAAATCCAGCTATCAACGATGCTGATTTTCAGTAACAACCCGTTGTGACAATTTGGCGTTTCCTCCGCGAGAAAACAGTAATCCGTTTTGGCAGGTTAGTACCTAAATACACGCCTTTACGTCCTTTTTTATACATAAATACACAATTATAACAACAACACTACAAACATACATTAATACACGACAAATTACATTACCAAATCTGACATTAAATTACATAAATCTACGACAATTACACCATTATAAGTATAATGAACCAGATCACTAGTAACCATTATCTTTACAGTTGATAATGATGGCATAAACAACAGGCCAAAATTGCACCATATTGTGGGGAGGTAGCATGACGGCCGGTACCAACACAGGGAGGCATTAAATCGATGACCATCACGACTGTGGAAGACCATATCCATTTCCTGAAGTCCATGACCAAAGAGGTAAAGCTAAAAAAGAATAGTGTAATCTGATTAAAATACTCAAATTATGTGGCTTGTTGAATCTGCATGAATTTTTTTTTTAGAACTGTAATGAATTGTTTTTTTGACTTCAGGACTCTAATTGGTGGATCGAGGTTATTCCAACAGTGCGTTGCGGTATATCTGAAACTTCCCCTGAATGCTGCGGTTCTGTGATGTGGTATACAAAGAGGATATGTGGAGAAACGTGGTTCAAATTTGCTATGTCTCCACTTTAGTTTGTCAAATAGGTATTTTGGTTTCTGTGTAGTTACAACTCCAAACAATAAACCAGCCAAATGTAACTTTCTCCTCGCTGCCATTTTCATAATGTAATGCTGATTGATATAGGGAGTGACATGGCTCCTATATGGTACATTTACACAAAACCTTACACATGCATTCTGTATACGTTGAATTAATCGTTCGGTTCTGGCTAACAGGCATGGACCATAAACTGTGTCACAATAATTCAGACGAGATAAAACTAGGCTGTCTACCAGTTGTTTGCGAAGATCAACACTCAGATGGTCTCTAATTTTATATAGTAGTTTCAACCTATAAAAGCAATTACGCATGGCATTGCTGATGTGCTTCTCAAATCTAAGTTGAGGGTCCATAGTCAAACCCAGATTGCATGCCAATTCTACCCTATCTATTTTGCTCCCTTTGATGACAACTTCTGGATTAGCTGACAGTATCGCACTGATCATTTTCCTACTTCCCAAAACCATGAACTTAGACTTAAGTGGGTTTAAAACTAGTGAGTTTGCGTCCGACCATTCTACCACTCTTTTGAGATCTGCATTAATTTTATCCACTGCCTCTTTTAGATCTCCTGGCTTAAAACAAGTGTATAACTGAATGTCATCAGCATACATGTGATAACTGCAGTGTTGGAAGGACTTGACAATGTCTGCACTGTAAAGAATATACAAAAGGGGCCCCAAAATTGATCCCTGGGGCACACCACGTGACACAAGCCGCGGAGAGGATGAGCTAGTTGATCCATCCTCCCTCCCGATTTCCACGAGCTGTGACCTATTCTGTAAGTAGCTAGCGAACCACTCTATTGTTTCCGCAGTAAAACCATAGTATGCTAACTTGGAAAGTAATAGAGTAGTGTTAATTGCATCGAAGGCACGTGAAAAATCAAGAAGAGCAAGTATGGTTCCCTCCCCTCGATCACGCGCTTCCAAGATATTTCCCACCACATCTGAAAGGGCTGTGGCTGTTCCACGACCTTTCCTAAAACCAGACTGCAAGTCAGGAAGCATATTATTTGTTTCTAGATACTCCAGCATTTGGTTGTAGGCTACTCTCTCCAAGACTTTAGATAAACATGGGAGAATGCTTACAGGTCGTAGGTCTTTAACAGTGCAAGGGTTAGTGGTTTTAGGCAATGGACGCACTATAGCACATTTCCATGAGTCAGGGAAAGAGTTTGTATCAATAGACTTATTTACTATTGTTGTGATGGCATGGAGGGTGGTCGGTAATGTGAGCATTATCATATCGAGACTCAACCCATCCACTCCCTTAGCATTTGACCCCAAACTCTTAATAATTTTAGAAATTTCTACCTCACTAACATTTTGCAGCTTAAATTGAGTGTCTCCATGTCTGTTTGAGTCAAAATATGTAACTTGTGATGCTGACAACATGTTCTGACCAGGCACATCAAGAAATGCCCTGTTAATTTCATCCGGGTTGTTAAATTGACTGGGAAGCATGCCATCACTGTGATCTGAGAGCACATCGGTCTTGAGATTATTCCATAGTTTTTTTGGGTTTTTCAACTGATTATTGATGTGCCTGTCAAAGTACACCTTCTTTTCCCGCATCAATGCAGCAGAAGCTTGTTTTTTTAAGTCTAAATAATATTTTTTTTTAGTATCTTGTTTATTCTTGATATAGTTGTTTTTTGCCTCATTTCTTAACTTAATCATTAATTTAATATTGTCCGTTATCCACGGTGTGGGACGGTCTCTAACTATTTTACTTTTTAAGGGTGCATGTAAATCAAATAATTGGTTTATATGATAGTTAAAAAAATCTACCATGCTATCTACATCCGGCAGTGAGTTTATTTCCAACCATGGTATTGATTCCAAATCCGCTGCAAAGTAGTTCTCTAGGATATCTCTTAAAGGACGATATGTAACCAGCCTAGGTTTGTTCTTTACCTTCTTTACCACAGTTTCACACACAATAAATGAGTGATGACCAAGTTCACTGATATGATTGACCTGTACATTACTTACTCCTATATCAGTACAGATGATATCTATCAGGGTACTACTATCTCCTACAAAATGGGTTGGCGACATAACCACCTGATTTAGACTGGAATAATTTAGAAATTCTATTAACTCCCTAGTTTTTCCACCACTTGTGTCCAATAAGTTAACATTGAAGTCCCCCAACACTACCAAATGATCGTAAGGTGCCAGTGCGCTAATACTGTCAGTTATCCCATCCAAAAATCTAGACAGTTCGAACCATGGTGGCCTATAAGCTGTACCTATCAACAACCTTTTACCATTAAAAGTCACGCTTAACCACATCTGTTCCACATCGGAATTTTCAGAGTGCGGTCGTATGCGAGCTCTTACTCCCGTTTTAATATAAAAAGCTACACCCCCACCCCGACCCCCGCGCATAGCCGCAGGGCGTGGCACATGTTTCAACCTATACCCCGGAACCTTAGGTGCACGACCTTCTTCGCCAGGTCTCAACCATGTCTCGTTGATTGCCATGATATCCACTGAGTATTGTGACATGGCAAGCAGGAACTCATCCTGTTTAGTCGCCAGTGAGCCAGCATTGAACAAACCAAACTTAAATAATTTTGACTTAGTCATTTTATGCAATGTTTAAAAATTAATAATGTAAATATGCATATCACTGTATCAGATTTATGTTGATCCGGTCGTGAGATTATGTCAATAGATCCATGCAAATATGTCCCATATGTATCCCCAGTGAGTGTGTGTAAATAGAGTATATCTTTGTTTTGTGTATGTATGTAAATAGAGTATATTTTAGTGTGTGTAAATAGAGCATATTTTTGTGTTCCCATAACAAAATAATCACTTTCATAAGCCAACCCCCCCACATTATGACAAATATGACGCACAAACTCGTTAAACTTGAAACTTATACATAAAGAACTAAAATTAAATACTTGAATAAAAAGAACAGCACTATACAATCGATTATTTATTTGTGACTGAGCACTGTCCAAAAACCTTTTTAATGTCCTCTTCAGACGCAATCCTGTGAGTGGGGTCTCCGGGCTTGCAACGTACCAAGATGCGACCACGCTTCGACCAAACGAAGCGCCAGCCGTGCATCCCCGCAGCAGCCCTTGCATGACGAAACAACTGCTGGTTCAGCCTGGTCAGCCGCTCGTTGACAAAAAAACGGACTGGCTTCCCCGGAAGACCGAGATTCTCCGTTGTGGCGCCTCGCCGCACGCGAGCACCATTTAATAGGGCGTCACGCTGGTCACGTCGAGCAAGGCGCACCATGATAGGACGAGGGTGGGGCTCTGACGATGCAGAAGGGCTGGTCGCCCTGATATGACGGCCACCCGCACGCTCCACGCAGGCAATGTCCCGGTCCTCCAGAGTGATACCCAGCTTTGTGGCAATAAGCTGGACGAGATGCGTGGGGTTTTCACCTTGAGCCTCCGGCACGCTTGTGATGACTACATCATTAGCCATGAGCTCCTGATCCCTGTCATTCAAGTCCCTCTTTAGCTGATCTACTACGCTCCCCACAACTTCCGAATTTGCCACTGTCACACAGCCTTCACACTGCCGTTTCTCCAGAGCCTCCAACCTGGACTCGATCCCGTCCATGCGTATGTGGCACGATTCGTTGGCCGCCTTCATTTCAGCTACATCTTTCCGCAGCTCCAAGACCTCAAACCTTAAGGTGCGCAGTTCCTCCACCACCAATTTCAACGCCGAGCCCACATCCTGCGGGAACTCATGAAGTGACGCTGCAGCTGACGGAGGCGACACCGGATGACCCAGTTGTATTGTACCCACAGGGGTCACAGGCGTCGACGCTGGCATCGGTGGCGGAGTTGACAACTGTACATCCGCCGTCTCACCACCCTGCAGCTCAGCTACCAACCCCCGCACAGGTGTCTCGGCCTTATTGTCCCTGCGAACATTTCTCCTGCACTCAGGGCACTGTCCTATGGTGGCAACGGGACCTTTCGCCGGGAGGCCGACACACGTACGGTGATACACACTACCACATTTTGTGCACTTTGTGGAGTCGTTTGCCGACACAAACTTGCCGCATCCACCACACTTTGCCGGCATTGCTTAGATATAGGCCCTCAGGATCAAAACAATAGAGTAGATGTTGATGTTTTTTTTTTTTAAGTAATGAGGGTATATAAATATTTTTGGTAACGATCAGCTGTTTATTTACACCAGATTTAAACACTTTAGGAGCAAATACGGGACCTCACCACACTCTTAAGGCATGTATTATGTTGTCACACACTGTTATTAAAACTTTTGAATCGCTTTATTGTTGACTTTTTATTTTTAAAACCCTATAATGCAGGACACCAGTCTCACCAGAACAAACGTCAAAACGTCATTTCATATCATAGCTGAGTGCATTACGCTAATAAACTATTATATCTTAAGTAATAGACACAGACAAAACATAAGAGAGAATATGAAATAAAAAAATACTATTAAGAAAAGAAAAAAATCCCCATGTTTATGGGCGATGTACGACGAGCCCTCTTTTTTAAGGTTCATTCAATTACTTCTCCCGCTTTAGAGGGAACCGGGAGGACGTGTCAGACTTTTACTGACTATAACCAAACCTGTGTTCCTTCTTTGCTTTTGCGCTCCAGGTCTCTGAGTTTCTCATTCAGAAGCAAACTCATGGCCCCAGTACGCTTCGAACCTGTTGGGCCCCTACGATTTTGCTACCATCTCTTTGTGGCGCAAGTGGAACACTATGCGCCGTCAACGAATCGGGTTCGGTCTGGACGGATGTCTTATTATCACGCGCGCGGCCGCCTCCTTTGCTAGCAATACTGCTTCGCAGAAGGTGACCGTTTCCCTTTCCCTGCCGTTCCTCCTCGCTTTGAACCAGGACCTGTACCAGAGCCTGCCACGAAAGGTCGCTCGCTCCCACCGATTGCCCACGAGGACACGGCGGTGTATCCAACTGTCTTTGAAATCACAAGGTTTGAAGTCTTGCAGAAGTAGGATATAACAATTTGGTACCATAGTGGGTGATAACCAGAGCACCCATATCTGATCATATACTCATACTCGATAATATACCTTCTATATTATCGAGTATGGTCGGGAAATTCTGTTCAACTCATGATGATTCAACGCTTAGCCTAGATCGTATCAATAAAGGCTCAATAAAAATAATTTAACGCTATTAGGCAAAAAAACCTGTGTACCAGAAGCTGTAGCGATGGGAGGCCACGACAACAAGGTAGAACCATGACCTGGTGAGGGTTCCGGGAATCCAGTGGATGCGAGATGCACATGAACCTATGCCTAGCAATGGAAATTGCTAGGACATAGGTCTTTCGAATGAAAACATGACATAAATAAAAAAAGTTTGGCAGCCTAACTTGTCAGGGTCCTGCAGCAAGGTCAATCAATATAAAGATGGTACTCGCAGGTACCACCATAGGCACCATACCTACTCACTGCGTGTTTACATACCATTAAGCTCAGGTTCCTACACAATGTTTTCCTAGCCAGCGGTGTCTCATTAACTACAAAAATTCTATAGTTCTGTTAGTAGGTAATTGAAAAATCATGTTTGTTTTTGGAGTTCCGTTCCTAAATAGGAAAAAACGGAAGCTTTATCATCAGGGATCACTTTGTTGTCCGTCTGTTTGTCTGCCTGTCTCTCAGCAACACGTAGAGGTTCTATTAAAGCTGTCAAAAAATCAAACATCTAAGTTAACGTGAAAAAAAAATATACGGCCGTTTATATTGCTAAAATGATTATTTCGATATTCTGGAGGTAATCAAAATTAATTTCCCTTCGACCCAAAATTCTGAAATTTTAGTATGAAGCTTGTTTTTATAGCACATATATAGGGATAAATCTGAACAAAGTTAATTTATTGTTACATCACAAAAAACAAAAAAAAAATAACTGTTACTGAACTTATTGTTAGCAATGTTTCTACAGTGAAAGCATACTAGTGCTGCATTTTCTAGTATTTTATGGATGTGTTGTGAATTTGAGATCAATTGAATTAATTAAAATACACAAAAAAAAATACCTTCGGCAAAACTAAAGCCGATATTTACTACGGCTCTGGGAGCATTTATTTTGACGAAGAGGACCCTTGCCCACGGCGACTTTTTGTAGCGATGCTGTCGCACGTTTCGTAAACGCATGACAGCATCGCTACTAATGCGCGTTAGTCGCATTGCAACGCGCTATAGAAGCGAAGCTAACGCGATGCAGCATCGCGACTGTATCAATGCAAATAGATGCACCCAATATTGAAGCTGCTTTCGTTGCCCACGTTTCGGCTTCTTACGTAAAAGCAACATCAAACAAATACAACGTGACTAATGTTGCCTCAACGGAATCCGTCTTGCAGCTGTGGCATTTTTATTCCGTTACTGAATTGCGTTTGCATCGCAACAGAAGCGCGACAGTATCGCGTTTGCATTGCGACTGATAATCGTTGTGTGGCGAGGGCAAACAACATGTAATAGAATCGCGACTGTATCGATGCGAACGCGCGACAGCATCGCGACTGCATCACTACAAGTCACCGTGGCCTAAAATACAAAAGGTAACTGAGGGTCACAGGTTGGTTTTAGTCACTGAAAATCTCATACGTCCTCTTGCTTCACTACGCCTGCCGGTGTACCTGTACTTTATGGACTCGCTAGCCATTCAGATATTCCTCGAATTTCAGACGAATTTAAATGAAATTAATTTAATGCTGTCAAATTATACTTTCGGTGGAGGCAATTAAGAGCTGTATTTTCCGGTATGTCTGAACTTTACGGACCTCGTTATCACCAGGACGAGTCTAGAATTTCAGACGAATATTATATTATTATTAAATACCAAAAACTTTTACCTTATTACTAGTTGTATCACTTTTCCCCGAAAACTCAATATTTTGCTGGTGAGGGGATTATTTCGCATCGACGGAAATTCAAGCCCCATGAAGTATAATAATCGACAGCTTTTTAGGTCAGATTTGATTAGATAGGTATGACGAGCTGTCTGGCCTTTGTCGACTTTTATTGATTTATTTATTCATCATAGTTACTGTTTTTTTGTATGAACTTCGCTCGAGACTATGTTGACTTCGCGGCCCCAAAACAGCGGTTTTATTTTTATATAAAAAATAAACAATAACTATTCAAGATTGATTGTTTTTGCGAAGCGCTTTTAAATAACAAGTTGTTTTTTTTTTGTAACTTTCAAATATTTCCGTAAGGTAATCTCGTAGTTAAATACGTTTGAAATCGTAAATTAGGGTCAGATTCGCTATTTTTTTCATCGAGGCAACTAATATATATCATGTTTTCATTTTTGTCAAGCGCTTGGTCATATAATCAATTTTAATAAAATAAATTTTCATGGTGTTCACTTCTCTTTGATTTCCAGAGGTTTAAAAAAGTTCAAAATGAGTAGAACCTGGCCTTAATATCTTTTTTCTGTACTGTTGATAGTTGTTTAGTCAGATGCTGGAAAATCTAACCATCAGTCTACTCAAGGAGTATCGCTCAGTGTTACCTAATAATTGGGTGTGGAGGGCCGAAAGTCAGACGCTCCAGGGGTATTCAGTAGACTAGAAACCAACCTTGAGCTATTTGGGAAAAGGCCAGGGAGATGATTTTTTTTAGGTGGGAAAATCATCTAATGACATCTCCCGCCCTTGGGCGAAACGCAAAGGTGTGTCAGACTTTTACTGAAAAAAAAATCCACTCTTATACCTTCGTTACCTTCTATACCAGGGCCAAATCTTCCTTTCTGAAGCAGATCCTTGGCCTTGCAATTCAAATAATTGCAGCTGTTTAGCTATACCTTATCTAGACGTAAAGGTACATCAATATTCTTCATAAATCATTCTCTCCAGTCGATTCATCTTCGTCCCTCTCAAAATCAAACTATATTATATTTGACGTGAACGACTTCAGCTCGATAGTATTTTTTTCTGTTATCATGACAATTGAGTCAAGTATAACAGAAGATGTTGGCTAAGCTAATTTAGTAGGCAACCTATCTCACGAACCTTGAGAGCACCGAATTCACTCATAAACGCCCTGAACCAACTGAAAAGACTCATCTGCTTCTGAAGAGAGGTTGGCAACCCACCTCTCTGGTGTGAAGGCCGCCATGGCCTACACACAATGGTGTAAAAAGGACTAAGTGCGGAAATCAGACCACAATAAATAGATCGATACCCTTACCTAATTCATGAATAACGCGTTATACATGTGATGACAGAATAGCGAGGCTTGTCAAACAAACTTAGCGTGAAATGAAGGCCTGACGTCACTACCAATACGTATACGTGAACCTCCAGACATTAAAACAGTACACCCACTACTTTAGTGAGTAAATAGGTTAGTAAGGTGCATAGGCGAAGAGCTAACATCCAACGCGTCCTATTTGTCAAGCTACACGATCAATGAGAACTGACGTAAGTTGCAAATTGCTTTTTGTATGGGGCGTTGATTATTGCTTTATGGACAACGTTATGGGTCAAAGTTTTTTTTTTGTATGGTAGGCTTGTTTTTCTTTTTAACGTGCGGAATCATCCAATGACTTCTCGTGTTTTCAGATGGAGCAGAAAAGTGTGTCAGACTTATGCTGACTAAAACCAAACCTTTGTTTTTTTTTTCGGTTAGAAAATCATCCAATGTCATCTTCGCGGCCTTGAGCGGGGTGGGAGATAGTGTCAGAGTTTTACTGACTAAAAACCAAATCCTGTTCGGTCATTCGGTCGGTTCGGCTCGGTTTTTCTTTTGGATTACCCTTGACCCCCGTAGGCTTCGACCCTTCTGCAGGGTCCCTACGGTTTTGCTGACATTTCCTAGAGGCGCTTGTAGTGTGCATGCCGTCGGCGACTTGATTAACTGATGGTCAGATGGCGAGCTACCTATTGCTCGTCATCCGCAAGCCCACGCCTATGGTGGCTGAAAATCGGGGTCAGGTCCGGGCGGCTGGAGCCAGTAGAAGTTCGTTCCTTCATACTTGCGGGTACTATTACTTGTTAAATAACTTTTCAAAGATTTTTGAATAATCAATGTTATAATCGGTTATATTTAACTGTATATTTTTATTAAAAGTAAATAACATTATTATGTACATAAGCAACTAAAATATCAACTAACTATTTATACTAAACCTAATTATATAGATTTATACAAAAACTAAATTAAGTCAGGCGTCGAAGTAGTCTTCCACATCGCTGTCATACGGAAATGTGCCCAAAAAACTGGCAGTACTACCTACTATATTGAATGGCAATGTTAATTCTTTGGACAAAAAACGAGCCAGCCCTCTGGTCACGATTGACTGTTGACGATTTACATTTATGGCTTATCATTTCTCATTCTTAAAAAGGAGTCTAGAGAAATACGCTAGTAATATACCCAATTATAACCACAAAATCAATACAGGTTTACTATAGACCGTAAAATTTTGGTCGTTTTAATCCCGTGGAGGGTCGATTTGGTACATGAAACAATCGATTCGTAAAAATAAAATTAAAAAATAAAGAAAAGTACTTTATTTTTTAATTTTATTTTTACGAATCTTTTAAACTCGAATTAATGTACGCATGTATGAAATTAATTTCTTTAAGTAAACGAGCCAATGACTTTGTAGGTAGGTTATAGGTAGCTGTCGGTCGTTGCGTACTAACTACCTACAGTTATTGGCCTCGCTCAGCTTACGTTTACTTAAATAAATTCGAGTTTTAGAATTTTACCTTTACAAATCGATAGTGTTTCATGTACCGAATCGATTCTCCACGGGATTAAAACGACCAAAATTTAACGGTGTATATGGGTGGGATGTCCAATTGTCCACCATGTACCGGTGGCGTATAGCCGTATGTCTTGTACCTATATTCATATCATGATAATATAAGACGTACGGCTATACTACATTATAAACTATTTATTATCTAATTCCTTATTCATCTACCAAAAACGTAACAAAACTAAAATTGAACCCCTCAAAACTAATTAGAATAACCCAACTAATATTATCACATTGGAACAGCTTGTGTATAATGAATATTGTATAGGAAACAGTTGATGCTTCCCGTTGGAGTTTCACAATTTTGTCAAAGTTACCTCAAGTTGGTATAGTACTAATGTATGCTGGGTGTTTGCAACTAGATAAGCTGCTTCATCGCTTTACAGTGATTCAAGCGGCTAAAGGATTTTATCGGGAGTGCACCTGGTATGGAAATTGGAAAATGTTTGAGCAAACTCTTACTAAGTTGCTTTGTTTAATTTTTGACTGAGGTTTTGTCGATAATACTGCTTTCTTTTAGGGTTGTACAGTTCGTTTTGTAATTTTACTAGCTACCCGCCCCAGCTTCATACGGGTGCAATTTTATTTTTTTTTTGTTTTGGGTAGGTAAAATCATCCAATGACAAATCCCGCCCTTGGGTGGGGCGGGAAATAGTGTCAGACTTTTACTGACTAAAAGCCCTTGGGTGGGACGGGAAATAGTGTCAGACTTTTACTGACTAAAAACCTACTGCGAAGCAGTAATGCTAGCAAGGGAGGAGGCCGACCGCATTAGGCAAAGGCGCACACGCCGCCGCCGCCGCCGGGTTTCCGATCCCGATTTCCGGCCACCGTAGGCGCGGGCTCGCGGACGGTGGGCAATGGGTAGCTCGCTGTCCGTCCGTCCGGTAACAGACCGGTCCGAGCTCAGGTCGTCTACGGCGCGCACCGTTCCCGTGCGCCTCAAGGAGTTGTCAGCAAACTGTAGGGGTCCAGCAGGGCCAAAGCCTACTGGGGCCAAAGGTTATGTGAGACTGTCACCACGGGCCCCGGGATAAAGTGCAATGGGCTTCATACGGGTGCAATGGTGATATTAAACAAATTATGCATGTATTATACATAGAAACCTTCATCTATTTTTTTTCTTCCAGTCGACTGCGATGCGCAGGGAGTTTTATGACGCCATTTTTTAGTTAGGAGTAGGTTTTAGTGTTTATATAGTTTTAATTAGTGTTTTATATAATGTATATAATTGTATATTAATTTGTGAAATAAACCTTCCTCGTGAATCACTCTATCTATTAAAAAAATCGTATCAAAACTCCGTTGCGTAGTTTTAGAGATCTAAGCATACATGGAGACAGACAGCGGGAAGCGACTTTGTTTTATACTATGAAATGATGATAGCCTGTCTGAGAATATTTCAAACTGTCTTTTAAAAGAAGGCTGAAATTAATGTAACCACTGATAGTTATTTTTTCTTACACAATTTTTTTGCAGTATAAGTCCATGGAGTTTCTTTCACTTTCTTCTCCATAGTTACACACACACACACACACTTTTGACTGTGTAATCAGCTGCATTTTTCTGACTGACCGTATTCTTGATAATTCAAGTGCCTGTGCATATGCTTTATTTCAATTAAATGTTTTTAGTTTGTATTTCAGTAAATACTGGTAAAAAAATACATTAAAAACACTATTTCTTCTGCAGTTTTTTGGGCGAAAAGCTGAAGAAATGTTTCCTTAAACGTTTTTGCTATTAGCATATCATTTCCCGTTTCGTTCATTCCCAGTGTGTCCCATATCATAATAGCCATGGGGGTTTAATGTAATGACCTATTCACAAGCAGGCCCGAGCAGAGGAAAAGCAGAAATAGCATGAATCCCATACCAAATGGATACAGATATAGGTAGGTGTGTGTTCATTTAATCATGTCGTGATTGTGATAGATGTGCCCGTTTGATTTATGGCAAAATAAGCGTTTGTATCGACAACTAAGGAACGTGCTTCCTACATTAATCAATGTAGTAGTAGGTACTATATTTTGTTGAGAGGATTCAGTAATAACTTCCTTTTTATTTTACTTGCACTAAGAAACTATAACTTACTATTGTAGGTCTTTAAGCGTATGTAAGCTTGCTGCGATGTCTCTCTTTCCCGGTTTTAGGGTTCCGTACCTCAAAATGAATAAGCGCAACCCTTATAGGATCACTTTTTTATTTATCTGTCTGTTTGTCAAGACCCTTTATCTCGGAAACGCGTGGAGGTACCGAGTTGAAAGTAAAACCATATACTCAGATCTGCGCTCCCGTGGAGTCGTGAAAAAATCAAACTTCTAAGTTAACGGAACATAGAGATACGGTGGTTTATATCGCAAAAAACGTATGGACCCTCTCAAGAGAGTCAAAATTTATAGGGTCCTATTGACCTAGAATCCTGAAATTTGGCATGAACCAAGATTTCATAGCACAGGTATAGGAAAAAATCTGAAAACTGTAAATTTGTAGTTACATCACAAAGAAAAATTGCGATCCGAAAAAATCTTCGTAACTTGATTCAGGAATTGAACTATTTTCTAAGTTAGTTTGTACGGAACCCCCACTTCTCAATGTACGAGTCCGACTCGCTCTTGGCCAGTTTCTGAGTTTATCGTGAATAAACAGTCCCCATTATCGTCTATCTAGATAGATATATTCTCTCTCGCTCTCGCGCTCCTCCCTAGAGCCAGAAAAGTCGTTAAATAGCTTCCACCTTAAAAAATCCATCTGTTCATACATCTGTTTAAACATAGCGGGGGACTATGTTTTATAAAATCAAGGATTTTTTGAGGTGGAAAATTATTTAACGACTTTTCTGTCTCTAGGGAGGAGCGGGAGAGCGTAGCAGACTTTTACTGACTAAAACCACACCTATGTTCTTTCATTGCCTTGTATTCCAGGACTCCAAAGTTCTTTTTAGGAAGTTAACCCATGGCCCCAGTAGGCTTTAGCCCTGAATGAACCATATTCTGAAAACTAGGACACTGTAAACTGGATCTAATGGGTGGACCAGACGGTTGTGATATAGGTTTCCAACCAAGGTCACCTTAGTTGGAGCTTGGTTTGTGTTGCGTCTACATGGACGTAAACTACGCAACAACACGTTCGCAAATCAGTCACAGCGGTTGGGAAAACGCGCTCGCCAACCAAGGGCTTTGAAGGTCATGGTTTACAACTGCTGTCTACACGGATTGAAACTACCAAGGTCACCTCTGTTGGGACGTTGGTTTGCAACCGTCTCGTCCACTCTTTGACAAGACTTATGATTATGGTAAAAAGTATTGTGTAAATATTGTTGGCTAACTGAAAAAAAAGTAATTATAATATTATGCGTCATTTCATATTACTATAATAAATCCTTATCCTTCAAGTAATAGGGCAGGAAATAATAAAAGATAATATTAGAAGATTGTCCTAATAACGACGGTATTGTATGTGCAAAGATATTGCCATAATCTGAACGCCTGACAGACGGATTAGTGGACTCAGGATATTGTCATTATTATCACACGAAAGAAAAAAATATTTCTACAGATAACTACTTCTCTACTGATCCTAGTATTAGATCCTTCAATGGTTTCCGTTCTAGGGTGGAGTGAGAAAGAGTGTCAGATTTTTTCATATAATTTAAACTAGTGCTTAACTTTTTTTTTATGGTAGGTAAAATCATCCAATGACAAATCCCGCCCTTGGGTGGGGCGGGAAATAGTGTTAGACTCTTACTGACTAAAAACCTACCCTTCCATTCATTGCCTTTGTCCCAGGGCCCGTGGTGACATTTTCACATAACTTTTGGCCCCATTAGGCTTCGGCCCTGCTGGGCCCCTACAGTTTGCTGACAACTCCTTGAGGCGCGCGGGAACAGTGCGCGCCGTAGACGACTTGAGCTCGGACCGGTCTGTTACCGGACGGACGGACAGCGAGCTACCCATTGCCCACCGTCCGCGAGCCCAAACTAGTGCTTAACTGCGATCGGTTCTGACGATATCTCAATGCTCAGTCACGTGGTCAGAACAAAGGGATTGGGGGCATTGCCAACTCCAAGCGTTCACGCTTAACGAAACGTAACTTGTCTAGGGGATCTGTTCCGTTAGTAAGCACCTTTTTTATAAGATTATTCTTTGAAATGTACTTACCTAAATCGGTTTTTCTTTGAGCATTTGTCAAAGAAAAAAATATTTAGGTACGGTGTAGGTAAGTAATTTTGATGTTTGCTGTAGGATTATAAACATTAATAACGTACATGTTATTTAACAAGCGTACATGAATAGTTTTTTTCATTTTGGTTATAACATTCATAGAACGTAATTGGTTAGACTAACAAAGGTACTCGTACCTTAGTTACCAAGCAGATTTTATTGCGAATTTAGATTGATAATGAAATGTTTAATAATAGCAAAAATATATTTTTATTCGGAACTTATAAGGAAACTCATGGACATGTGTATCCTTCCCACCCTCACTTATGGAGCGCAAACGTGGTCATTAACGAAACGTCAAAAGTCCGCACTCAGGGTCTGCCAGCGAGCAATGGAACGATGTATTCTCGGGGTCAAAAGAACAGACCGCATAAGGAACAGTATACTTCGTTCCAAAACCCAAATTGCAGATGTAGGATACTCAGCCGCTAAACTAAATTGGGACTGAATTATGGACTGGGATTGCAGGCCACATTAGCCGCATGTCGCAACAAAATTGGGCGAAAACAACCAATGACTGGATCCCGAACAGCAGGAGCTGGCGACGCGGTTGGCCCAGAAGATGGCGTGACGATTTAGACTCCTTTCTAAAGGATTGTCCAGAAGTGGCAAAAGATATAAAAGAGTGAAAGAATGGAAGGGAGGCTTTTGCCCTGCAGTGGGACACTACCGGCTCATAATAATAATAATAATAATTCGGAACTAAGAATATAAATGACGTATACATATACATGACTTAAATATATATGTAGTATCTAAAATTGCCTTTTCTAGAGAGGAAGCCTGAGTCCCAGCAGTGGGAACATTAGAAGGCTGATTATTCTATGCTATGCACACAAAGTAGGGGCGCTGACTCCGTGGGTGCTCGGGGTTTCGAGCACCCATGAGAATTAATCAGTGGGTGCCCCTGAGAATAGACATCAAGAAACAGATTTGTAATCGCCTTTTAGGGATGGGCATTTTTACCCGACTGCGCCAGAACGAGGGTTTTTTTTTTTTTTTTTTATGGTAGGTAAAATCATCCAATGACAAATCCCGCCCTTGGGCGGAGCGGGAAGTAGTGTCAGACTCTTACTGACTAAAAACCTACCCCATTCCTTCGTAGCCTATCGTGCCGGGGTCGAGCATTCCTTTCGGAACTAACCCATGACCCCAGTAGGCTTCGACCCTGCCTGCCTGCAGTTAGCAGGCTGGGCCTCTTCGGTGTGCTGACAGCTCCTTGAGGCGCGCGGGAACAGAACGCGCCGTCGACGACTTGGGCTCGGTCCGGTCGGTTACCGGACGATCGGACAGCGTGCTACCCATTGCACGCCGTCCGCAAGCCCGCGCCTACGGTGGCCGGAAATCGGGATCGGAATCCCGGCTTCGGCTGGGGCGAGCGCCCCGTTGCCTCTGCCTGATGCGGTCGGCCTCCTCCTTTGCTAGCATTACTGCTTCGCAGAAGGAGGCGACCGCCTGCCATCCCTCCTCACTACGGACCATGGCCTGAACCAAGGCCTGGCGAGAGAGATCGCTGCCGCCGATCGCCCCCACGAGGACATGGCGATGCTCCGCCCAGGCGGGGCACACCTCTACAGTGTGCTCCACCGTGTCCTCCGGATGTTCCGCACAGTGGCGACACCCGGGCGAATCCTCCGCACGAATCCGGAACAGGTACTTAGCGAACTTTCCGTGTTCGGTAAGCACCTGCGTCGTGCGGAAGTTGAGAACGCCGTGAGGTCTTTCCAGCCACGCCTCAAGGATGGGCCTTATCGCCCCAATTGTGGCGCGCCCCGCCAGAAGGAGGGTTATGTTTTTCGAGAGTATGTATGTATGTATGTATGTTTGTATGTATGTATGTATGTATGTATAATTGTTTGGCACGCTCTGCAGCCTGAACGGCTCGATGGATTTTAGCTTGAGAGGTGTCGTTAGATTCGTATTTACTGTGAGAGTGACACTGGGTATATCAAAATAAAAAAAAAAACAAAATGGCGAATTTTTGGCGCCAAATTCAAATATTTGGCACGCTCTGTGGCCTGAACGGCTCGATGGATTTTAGTTTGCGAGGTGTCGTTAGATTTGTAATTACTGAGAAAGTGATATCGTAAAAAAGTAAAAAATAAAAAATGGTAATTTAAAAAACTAAAAAACCCGACTGCTTTTCTGAGTATTCATGAAAAAGCCCTAAAACAAGAAAGTCGTTGTAGCAGTCGGGACCCATTCTAGAAAGTCAGCCGTCTAGTCAGTAGATCTGACGGTAAGCTGATGATGTAATGGGTCCCGACTGCTACAACGACTTTCTTGTTTTAGGGCTTTTTCATGAATACTCAGAAAAGCAGTCGGGTTTTTTAGTTTTTTAAATTACCATTTTTTTCATTACCCGACGACCCGTTTAGTGCAGTGGTTGAGACGCAAGGGGTTCGATTCCTGTACCAACACAAATCTAATTATATTTTTATCAAACATAATTAGTAATTAAGTATGCATTATGTAAGTAGGAGATTTGTTTATTTGTTGGTCGATCAGTGTGCAATACTCTTCTCACACTTCGCCACTTTTTCGAGTCATCAAATGAGCATGAGCAATTGAGCACCCATAACGTTTTCTAAACGCCGACGCCCCTGACACAAAGTATGGAAGTATATTAATTTTACGGTCCTTTTAGTTACATAATTATTTATTCTCTGTGTTATTATAATGTCATCATCATTACTCATAGATCTTTACTTGGGTGTAAACAAAGTTGTAGATCATTTTGTGTAAAAGCTCCCAAAGATAGGCAAGATGCCATGGTACGATATCCATATTTTTCATTTTTTTTTTATACTGATATATTGACCGTAATTCTGGCAAGTAGTAAATGAGTAATCATTTGTTTAAAATGCTTAGGGCGGTTGAATGCCATATTTTGACAAGTTACCAGGCTAAAGTAGAGTTACCGTAGGGGCCCAGAAGAGTTGAGGCCATGGGTTATATGAAAGAGAACCTCGTGGACTTGGAAAGAAGGCAAAAAAGGAACAGGAGTGAGTGTTAGTCAGTAAAAGTCTGACACGCCCTCTCGTTCCGCCTAAGGGCGGGAGATGTCATTGGATGATTTTCCACCTAAAATAATATTGAGTTTGAGAAATACTCAGCTTCAAATGTTTGTCCGATAACCGACCGGAGCGAGCCCAAGTTGTCGACGGCGCGTATTGTTTCCGCGCACCTCAAGAAGCTGTCAGCAAACCGTAGAGGCCCAGCCTGCTAGCTGCAGGCAGGCAGGGTCGAAGCCTGCTGGGGTCACGCGTCGTTTTAATAATAATAATAATATCACACACATTGTCACACAACGTCGTCTAGTCCCAAGCTAAGCAGAGCTTGTGTTATGGGTACTAGACAACTGATAAACATACTTATATATTTCTAAATACATACATATTATAGATAAAATACACCCAGACACAGAACAAATGATCGTGCTCATCACACAAACATTTGTTCTGGGTGGGAATCGAACCCACGATCTTCGGCATAGTAGTCAGGGCCACTAACCACTAGACCAACAGGCCAGTCATAAACGAAAGTCTTCCTCTCAAAAAATAATAAGCCTATTAGGTTTTAAAAAAAAACTTTTACACGTCAATTTTTTTGCCGTCAGTTTAAACTAGATGAGACCAGTGTTTTCTAGCTGACTGCTCTGAGAAGAAACAGCGAAACAAACTCAGGGGTCAAAGTCTCTTATAAAGTCCATACAGTAAATATATATGTATTGGTCAAATCACATGTGAGTCATGTGAGTTGTGACTTAAGAAGAGTGTGTGTTTATTTGTGCATAGAGAATATATTTTGAATATAAAGAATACGAGTATATTCCCTAATCACTCGCCATAATATCCTCGCAAAAATGGATTTAGTACAGAAGAATCATCATCATCATCATGAGTCTTTTAATGTTCCCACTGCTGGGACACAGGCTTCCTCTCTAAGAGAGAAAATGGGCCGTAATTCACCACGCAGGCCCAGTGCGGGTTGGTCGCAGGCCCAGAACAGTAAGACGCTGAATCTCAAAAAGATGGATGCAACAAAAATTACTATACTTTTGTATCATTTTATGTTTTTTTTTTTTTAATTACGTCGAATATTACCTAATCAACGTCAAGTCAAATAAATGACACATTTCTATTTAAAAAAAATAAAGCTATACAAAAACATACTACACGACAAGGTTGTAACATTCAAATCTAAACGCTTACAATATAACCCGTTGATATTAACTGGCCTGTTCGCGTGACGCCGTCCATAAAATTAAAATGGCCGCTGATTGCTTCTAGTTATGAGTTGGTGGTTAAACGACCAAATATTTGTTAGCTACCATAACATTGGTACTTAATATCATACCATTTTGTATACAAACTCATTTTTAGACCTGAAATATGGGTCTAGTATTTTTGTGTAAAGAATCTATGTACAAAATTTCATATCTTTATCATAAAAAATCACAAAGATATAAGCTTGTTATGTTACTTGGTTTTCCACACAAATACATGGCCACTAGGCTATCCGGGCCACTAAGGGGTTGTTTTGATCCCGCGCCCAGCTATGCGCTGGCTTCTAATGCCCACTATGTCCTGCCGTAACCTGTGTTGTAATTAGTCACGGTTTTGTCCAACTTGTGACCTTTTTTGAATATTTGTTGGAAAAATATAACATGGAATCGATCTACGGGGCTCCGGTGTGGGCACCGACGTTGACACAGCAACCGAGGGCCCAGCTGAATGCGTGCCAGAGGGTCATGGCAATACGCATGGTGCGAGGGTACCGAACGATCTCCCGCGAGGCGGCGACCCTCCTTGCTGGCCAACCGCCGTGGGATCTGGAGGCAACAGTCCTTGCACACATGCACGACAAGCGCATGGAGATGCAACGCCGGGGCGAAATTCCGCTGCCACGACAAGTCGAGGCATGGCGGACAGAGCTCCAGCGGGATCTCATGGCGAAATGGCGTCAACGACTATCGCAACCTCGTTCGGGGCGCGCCACAATTGGGGCGATAAGGCCCATCCTTGAGGCGTGGCTGGAAAGACCTCACGGCGTTCTCAACTTCCGCACGACGCAGGTGCTTACCGAACACGGAAAGTTCGCTAAGTACCTGTTCCGGATTCGTGCGGAGGACTCGCCCGGGTGTCGCCACTGTGCGGAACATCCGGAGGACACGGTGGAGCTCACTGTAGAGGTGTGCCCCGCCTGGGCGGACCATCGCCGTGTCCTCGTGGGGGCGATCGGCGGCAGCGATCTCTCTCGCCGGGCCTTGGTTCAGGCCATGGTTCGTAGTGAGGAGGGATGGCAGGCGGTCGCCTCCTTCTGCGAAGCAATAATGCTAGCAAAGGAGGAGGCCGACCGCATCAGGCAGAGGAAACGGGGCGCTCGCCCCAGCCGCCGCCGGGATTCCGATCCCGATTTCCGGCCACCGTAGGCGCGGGCTTGCGGACGGCGTGCAATGGGTAGCACGCTGTCCGATCGTCCGGTAACCGACCGGACCGAGCCCAAGTCGTCGACGGCGCGTTCTGTTCCCGCGCGCCTCAAGGAGCTGTCAGCACACCGAAGAGGCCCAGCCTGCTAACTGCAGGCAGGCAGGGTCGAAGCCTACTGGGGTCATGGGTTAGTTCCGAAAGGAATGCTCGGCCCCGGCACGATAGGCTACGAAGGAACGGGGTAGATTTTTAGTCAGTAAGTGTCTGACACTACTTCCCGCTCCGCCCAAGGGCGGGATTTGTCATTGGATGATTTTACCAACCATAAAAAAAAAACTGAAAATTTCAACTGTGGTAAGCAGTACCTTTGTACTATTATTTATTATGTGTTGTCTTTTTTGTTATATTGTGTGTACATAAATTGTGAAATAAATAAATAAATAAATAAATCATCCAATGACAAATCCCACCCTTGGGCGGAGCGGAAAATGGTGTCAGACTCTTACTGACTAAAAACCTATCCCTTTCCTTCGTTGCCTATCATACCGGGGCTGAGCCTTCCTCTCAGAAAACGACCCTTAACCCAGCAGGCTTCGACCCTGCCTGCCTGCAGCTAGCAGGCTGGGCCTCTACGGTTCGCTGACAGCTACTTGAGGCGCGTGGGAACAGCACGCGCCGTCGACGACTTGGGCTCGGTCCGGTCGGTTACCGGACGATCGGACAGCGTGCTACCCATTGCACGCCCCCCGCAAGCCCGCGCTTAACAGCACACAGCGGCAAATTTTCACAGATGATGTATTTCTGTAAAAACAGAATAAAATAAATATTTAAGCGGGGCTCCCATACATCTAACGAGATTTTTTTCCTGTTTTTAAAATAAGAAGTCAAAACATTAAAATCGCCGTCCTGACAAATAACGGTTTTAGACATGTCACCTTATTCATGCCAGCCACGGATTATAGTGTATAATGTATAGACAATACGGTACGGAACCCTTTTAAGCGCAAGTCCGACTCCCACTTGGCCGGTTCTTTTCAACCGATTTCCCCCTTCAGTCTTGATGCTATCATTTACCCCTTTTTACTATACAATCCATCCATCTTTTCTTTGTCGGTACTCAATGTATGTAGTGCAACTGTATTTTTCAATAATTATGGGGCTTAGCTTTTATCTATAAGCATACTACGTGAACTCGACAAATGGATATGCGATTACTGCTTGTGCGACAAAACTGTACTGCGACACGCCGTAGTTCAAATGCACACTTATGCTGACTGACGCTAGTCATTACTCTAGTGCGACATGAAAAATTATCTTATTTAAGGGCACCCCGACACAGACATGGTAGGTTAGAAAGCTAAGGTGGGAGCGAAGCGGAGGTTCATCGGATTATTTTAGCAGGCAGTGAAGTGTGAAACAACTGTAATACTGCTCCAACGTGTACCGTCGATTTTTTTTTTATTCCACAGCTATCACACAACGCCGTCTAGTCCCAAGCTAAGCAGAACTTGTGTTATGAGTACGAGACAACTGATAAACATATTTATATATTTCCAAATAAAGGTAAATTACACCCAGACACAGAACAAATAATCGTGCTCATCACACAAACATTTGTCCTGGGTGGAAATCGAACCCAGGACCTCCGGCATAGCAATCAGGGTCACTAACCACAAGACCAACGGACCAGTCAAAAAAAAAAAAAATTACAGTACTCACACAGGTAGTAGTCACACAAATGTTTGTCGCAGGCCTCGCCCTGAGGCCCTGGGACTAAGGCGTACGGTAGAGCGTTTTAGTCAGTAAAAGTCTGACACGCCTTACCACCCCAGAATGGGAGATGTTATTGTACGATTACCCATTAAAAAAAAAATCGCACATTCAGTTGTCGAGTTCACGTAAACAATCCGTATCTATGTGGTTCGTGCTGATCCAGTACAAGGCGAATCGTACTATCTACAAAGAAAAGGCTATTATAGAAGTAGGTTTCAGGGTCCCGATGATAGCAAGCGCGTAGAATCGACGATCGATCTTTGCCGTTCATGGGTGGATGAGCATTTTAATACTTCGTTACCTCATCGCTACGAGAAGCACGTCCCTTGCTCACACAGTGACTATTACTATAGTCTGTTAGTCAGTATACCTGTGCTATGGTGCCAATAGGTATTGCTCCTGTTCATTGTATTCCATTTTTATATTAGTCCAATAATTACCAGTTAAGTTAGTATGTAATGTATACACCCCTATTTTTTAATTAGTGCACAAAAAATGGGGCTCTATCAGTACCCGTTACTGATCATATTTGTCTAGTCAAAAGTAAAAAAAAAAACGAAATTCCAAAATTGTCCAAGAAAATTTGTCATAATTTGGAAATTCATAATTGAATCAATCATTCATAACAACTACTACTAGAAAATACTAAGTGCAGTTTTTTTCCATTTTTATTGCCATTCTTTCATTCATTAACAATAACCTGTACAATATTTCCATAAATTGAGTGAGATTTTGGGATATAAACAAACGCTCATAACTTTGCTGTTTATGAATATTGTTTTATTAAGACTTTACTCAAATAATAACAAGACCTTTTCTAATAAGCCCTTTAAGTATGCGTACTAATTAAAAATTAGTAGTGTGTATATATATACACCGTTAAATTTTAGTCGTTTTAATCCCGCGGAGGGTCGATTCGGTACATGAAATAATATCTATTTGTAACGAAAAAATTAAAAGAATAAGGTAGTTTTTTTCAAAAAACTCGAATTAATATATGCATATACGAAATTCATTTCTTTAAGTAAACGAGACAATGACCTTGTAGGTATTTGTCGGTCGTTGCGTACTAACTACCTACAGTTCATTAGTCTCGCTCAGCTGTCGTTTACTTAAAGAAATTAATTTCGTACATGCGTAAATTAATTCGAGTTTTAAAAAAAGTACTTTATTTTTTAATTTTCTCTTTACAAATCGATAGTATTTCATGTACCGAATCGACCCTCCTTCGGATTAAAAAGACCAAAATATAACGGTGTATAGAGCACTATCATCATCATTTCAGCCGAAGGACGTTCTCTGTTGGACATAGGCCATATTTTATCTATATAAAGAAAATAAAAGGAGAAACTGACAAACTTACATATCTTTCTTTTATTTAATATAAACTATTGCTTGACTGCGATCCCACCTGATGGTAAGCAGTGATGCAATCGTTGATGGTGAGGCACACTATCAGCGCACAGCCAAAAATATGAGCTTAAGAACATTGCACAAGACTTTTATGATCTGGGTGAGCAATATGAAGAGGTTTTTAAAAATTCAACTTGAGAGTGAAAAGCGAGAAATTCGTTTGTATATAAAATACTATTTCTAACGCCGAATATCTTGAATCTTGAATTCCTTGTCATATTTCGTTGTTGAAAACTACTTCCAGAAAAAAGATATAAGGAATGATAAAGATTTTATGGAAAACCCTTTATTCCTGGGCTTAAGAAACTTATAATTTCGCAAAAATACCTACTTAAATGAGTAATGAACATGATCATTATTAGGTTTTAAAAAGAGGTTCTCACAAAAACGATTTCCTATTATAATTACTAATAGATAGTTTTACTATTATTACCCACTGACTATCGACCGCTTTTCTAAATGCACTGTCTGCACCTGCTCTTTTGTAGTATTATTAAACGACAATACAACGTTAAATTTTGATCATTTTAATCCCGTGGAGGATCGATTCGGTACATGAAGCACTATCGATTTTAGATAAAATTAAAAAATAAAGTACTTTTTTTCCAAAACTCGAATTAATGTATGCATGTACGAAATTAATTTCTTTAAGTAAACAAGTCAATGACCTTGTAGGGAGTTGTCGGTTGTTGCGTTTGGCCTCGATCAGCTGACGTTTACTTACAGAAATCAATTTCCTACGTGCGAAAATTGATTCAAACTTAAAAAAAGTACTTTATTTTTTAATTTTCTCTTTACAAATCGATAGTGTTTCATGTACCGAATCGACCCTCTGCGCGATTAAAACGTCCAAAATTTAACGGTGTCTAGTATTCCAAAATGTCTAGTACACTAAAGACATTAATTAAACCCACTGCATTTAGACGACCATCTCAGGACTCATATTAATTTTAACTGCAACATAATTCGTAATGCGACAGCCAAATCAGTGTAGTAATTAGAATAACATAGAGCAAAACTAATCAATTTGAATACAACAATTTGACAACGACAATGTATGTATTTTGATATCCTAACACGGGTTGTTGAGGTCAGACAAACGTCTCTTGTTTATGTAAATTGATGGCAGGTGCTTGAAAATTATGTAGTCAATGACAGACCACAAAAACAATCAAATAACAATATTGATTTTGTCATAATTAATTTAAAAATTCTGTCAAATACGAATCAGAGTCACGTACAATGAGTTCCGAACGAACTTTTTGAAGTGTTTACTGTATACACCGTTAAATTTTGGTCGTTTTAATCCCGCAGAGGGTCTATTACGTATATGAAACAATATCTATTTGTAAAGAGAAAATTAAAAAATAAAAGTTTTTTATTAATAGGAATTAATTTACGCATGTACGAAATTAATTTCTTTAAGTGAACGTCAGCTGAGCGAAGTCAATGAACTGTATGTAGTTAGTACGCAACAACCGACAACTACCTACAAGTTAATTGACTCGTTTACTTAAAAAAAAAATAATTTCGTACATGTGTATATTACCTCGACTTTTAGAAAAAAATACTTTATTTTTTAATTTTATCTTTACAAATCGATAGTGTTTCATGTTCCGAATCGATCCTCCATGGGATTAAAACGACCAAAATTTAACGGTGTATATATAGATGTTCAATGCTGGGGGAGGCCTAAATCTACCTGTAGATGTCTTTCGGAGAAAATGACAATGGTAATGACTCCTTTAAAAATTAATGACGCCATCTTTACTCTCATACACTCCAGCTCCAGAATGGAACAAGTGGGTGTGTGAATAAAGTGTAACTAGGATACTCACCAAATGTCCGGTTGTCCAATGATAGAAAAGAGATTAAGGAATCAATTCATGCAATTCCTGCGCACATATTCCAAAATACATCGTGTAAAATTAAATTAATGAATTTAATTTTTAATCTCGATTCCTCAGAGACGCCTCCAGTGTTGGGACTCGAAGAACAGCTATCGGCCACAACAGGCATAATTTTCCACGTTATAGACAGCGAGTCATGGGAAGCTCACCGTCCGGCCGTTCGGTAAATACCATGGTCGGGTCAACGCCGGCGCAAAGTTGTCAGAAAGATTGAAGGAGCCAGATAGGGCCGCAGCCTGTCAGACTGTGGATTGGCCGGAAGAGATACCACGGCAAAAAGAAATTCTGAGGGTTTTAGTGAGTTTTACTCTCCCTTTCGTTCCAAGCAGAGCGGGAGAAGTTATTCAATGATTCCCAATGTAAAAAAAAATTGTGGCAAACAAATACCTACAACAAAAAAAAAGTCACGTCACGTCACGTCATCAGCCTTTTAATGTTCCCACTGCTGGGACAAAGCCCTCCTCTCAAGGAGAGGGAATAGGCCGTAATCCACCACGCAGGCCCAGTGCGGGTTGGTGGATGTCACATGTCTTCAAATTTTTGGTTCTAGGACATGCCGGTTTCCTCACGATGTTTTCCTTCACCGTTTTGAGAGCAGTGGTGATGAAATAAATTACACAAAGTAATGCGCCTGGCTAGGTTTGAACCCGAGACCTACAACTCGTAACACGTTACCACTCGGCAGCTCACGATAAAATAGATAGATATTTTCTTTATTGTGTATACCATAAGAAATCACAGTAGAAGCTTAAAATTAATAGGGTGTAGCAATGGGGGGTCCTATAGCTAAAGGCGATTTTTTTACAGACAACCTATGCTAACCAAGTTCCTCCTAGTTCGATTAACTTTTACATATTACTTTTGATAGCATTTAGTTGTAAAATAAATTATTACTTTTTTGTGAAACAAAAAATAAATTATTAATTTATCTTCAGTATTTGGAGTACTTTCTTTCCAGGTGCCTTTACAAAATTCCACCCTGTATGCTTATCATACCATATATGTAACCATGAGCTCCTATATTATTGTTAAGAATGATTGTTGCAAATCTGCTACATATAATGTACTGTAACATAATTGCGACACACATCTTTCTTGCCCTAAATTATAGCCAAAACAACTAAGTCGCGTTAAAGCAATTTATTTGCCTAGATTAATTTGCCAGACTGCTCAAAATTATGCCTTGTCTTGACACACGAATTAGTTAAACTTATTAGTCTTGTTACAAATGGTGTTTAATGATTGTTGTTTCTTTGTTTCAGGGTAAGCTATGTAAATCACTTGGTTTCACTCGGAAATGTGCTAAATACTTCGTTAACGTCTTCTGTCATCCCAGCCTTCATCGAAAAAAGGTACCTTAAATTTATTTTGTGTGATAGATTCACTTGTATCTTCTATGATATTTATAGTTTTAGTTCATTACTGTGATTGGCCTGTTGGTCTATTGTAAGTGGCCCTAACTGCTATGCTGGAGCGCGTGGGACTCAAGAAAAATGTTTGTGTGATGAACACGATCATTTGTTTTAGGTCTTTATGTAATTTATCTATGATATTTATGTATTTAAAAATATGTAAGATTATTTATCAGTTATCTAGTACTCATAGCACAAGCTCAGCTTACTTTAGGACTACATGGAGTTTTGTGAAAGTTGTGAAATATTATTTTTACATTTTACTGTAAATAATCTTCCTTCTACCTGTAAAACTTTTGCTTCAATCTTCGTAACTGTATTTCAAAGTCTAGTGTCTACAAAATTGTTCTCGTTAATTCCTTAAAATGCGTCAAAGGCACGTAACCGCTCAAGTCAAGCACCGGTGACGTTAAGTTCAAAGACTGTGCCAGGTATGCATGACTTTCAGTAACCACAGAGCAACGGGTCAACGCTTTTAGGCTAGGCAATAACTTTCCATTGACTTATGATCCCCTGGTACAATGGATGGACGGAGAGAAGGTACCTTTGTTAGAGATACGAACCTCTATGGATTAATTCACTAGAGATTGATTGATGGCTTCCCGCATGATATAACTGCTGAAGGAACTATAGTAGAAGAGAATCCATCAACACAACAATACAGAATAATTTAGTTTAGTTTATTATTTTATATTAAACTAGCGACCAGCCCCAGCTTCGCACGGGTGCAATGATGATATTAAATACTTTATGCATATATTATACATATAAACCTTCCCCTTAAATCACTCTGTTTATTAAAAAAAAGAACAAGACTTTTAAAGATCTAAGCATACATAGGGACAGACAGCGGGAAGCGGCTTTGTTTTATATTATGCAGAGATTAGGTACCTACTTATTTTTTGGGGCATGCGGTGCTAACCGATAAGAAATTATAGCACTAAAGGGAAAAATAGAACGCTTATATGATCACTTTTTTATCCGTCTGTCTATCTGTCTGTCGAGACCCTTTATCACAGGAACGCGTGAAGGTATCGAGGAAAAATTTAAACCGCATACTCAGGTCTGCGGTCCTTGGGAGCTGTGAAAAAATCAAACTTCTAGGTTTACGAAGCAAAATAGATACCGCCGTTTATGACGCAAAAAACGAATATTTCGACCACTCAAAGGAATCAAAATTCATAGGGTATTTTCTGTTGACCTAGAATCCTCAAATTTGGCATAAAACAAGGTCTTATAGCACACGTTTAGGGAAAAATCTGAAAACTGTAAATTTGTAGTTACTTCAAAAGTCTTATATATTCTTATGTTCTTTATTGTACATAGACTATAGAGTTAACAATAAATAGGACAGGCGATGTACACAGGCGAGCTTAACCCATAATTGGGTTGACTTGAGGATATTGCATTACATGCACAACAAAACCTAAGAGATAAATTATATTACACTTAAAACTAAAAAAAAAAGTTTTGGTGATTCGGAAAAATCTTCGAAACTCGATTCGGGAATTGAACTATTATTTCACAGGTAGAAACCCTCAGTCTGCGAGTCCGACTCGCACTTGCCCGGTTTTTTAAACATATTACAGAGTTAACAATTATTGCTTGGCCAATATAAAAATTTCTGAAACTAAAGACTGGATTAAAAATTCATAGAACTATCAGTTTAACTGTTGTAACAATCGATTAAATTGAAAATAGTTTGTCTGATAGTTAAATATTTATAGCACCTAAAGTATTGGTTAACTACTAAAATAGGTGGCAATCGAGCTCGAAAAATGTCTGAAATAATTATGTTATGTCTAGAATTTAGAATTGGCTTTCAATACTGCTCATTACTGTTCATAATTGTGTGTAATAAATATTCTAGAACTATAACCTAATCTTAAACATATTATAGTAAGAAACACTTTAATGCTACGTTTACATGTGGGCCCAGCCTCGGCCAATCACTATTGTGTAGCCATTGTATAAACGGAGCCCCGTTAACACAATGGCGATTGGCCGAAGCTGGGCCCACACATAAACGTAGCATAACGGAATAAGAATTCAATGAAGCTGATGTATACCTACTGCTCGCCTAATAGTAAGTTTTGGCGCCGGGTGGTCGCTTCTGACATACCGCTGTTAAACCTGCGATGGTTTGTGCTGGTATGTAAATACGTAAACATGATTGTAATAAATATTGTGGTTTAATAAACGTAAAAAAAAGGATCCCGAGAACATATAAGATGCGGCAATGCGTTTTCATAAAAAAATTTGGACAAGATTTTTTAAATCAGGATGACTGGTAATTAGTGAACGATACTTAAACACGTAATTGTAGTCATGATAATAAACGACATTTACTATGGGACCAAACCTGAAATCGCGAAATAAAAATCTGCTGGTGCACATTTATCTGTTCGCCTATATGGTCAAAATGTACTAAACTTGACAGAATTTTTTCTCGATTTCTGGTTTAGGTCCATAGTAAAAGTTGTTTGTTATCATGCCTACAATCACGTGTTTAAGTATCGTTCACTAATTACCAGTCACCCTATATATATTATGAAAATGCGATTTCACAGTAGTCTATTCTGACACTCTCTCTCATTCCTTCTAAAGAGAGACGAGTCACTAGGTTAGCATAGCATCAGCCTTATAATGTTCCGTCTACTGAGACTCAGGCCTCCTCTCTAGGAAAGGGAAAGGGCCATAATCCACCACGCGGGCCCATTGCGGTTTGATGGATGTCATATGTCTTTGAATTTTTGCTTCTAGGACATGCCGGTTTCCTTACGATGTTTTCCTTCACCGTTTTGAGAGCAGTGGTGATGGAATAAATTACACAAAGTAATTCGCCTGGCTGGGTTTAGACCCACTACCTATAACGTGTAAGTCGCTGCTGTCATTAGTCTTGCTGAAAAAAAAAAAAAATTACGTATAATTTCAATTTCGGTACTCTTCGAATTATAGTCACGCTGAAAAAAAAAAAAATTACGTATAATTTCAATTCCGATACTTTTCAAATATGTGCGTCATCTTACGTGATATACACCACACACTTGTCTAGTGGAAGTAATTTCATCGAATGAATTATAACCGGAATCGATTCGACGTTGCTCGTAAAACACGACGTGTTATGTAATGTAAACATTTGTACTGAACCCTGATTGAAAATAAATCTTCCATGTTTTGTTTAGGCATTCTTCTTATTCAATGGTTAATCGTAGTTAGCATAAGAATAACGTTTTTGTTCTAATATTACGGGTGTTTACAAGGTGATTCTACAACTAGATTTTGCTACCGTCTTTGCTTTGTGGTAATACTATGATAAATGAGTCTAATGCTATATTATAGATTTAATACTATACGCTTTGCCAAGTTTCTTCCAATTTCATTCAGCTATTGTCGTATGATTGATTAAAAAACTGGTCAATTGTGAGTTGGATTTGCGCACCGAGGCTTCCGTACAAAGCTATTTCTGCGAATAGTTCCATTTATGGAGCCTTAAAGATATTTCCGAAATGCAAAAAGTCGTTATTTTGAGACGTAACTACTTATTTAAAGTTTTCATACTTTTACCTTTTTTTTCGATGGAAAAATCATCCAAAGACATTATCATCCGCATCCTTAGGCGGGGCGGGAGATAGTGTCAGACTTTTACTGACTAAAAACCCGCTTTTGTTCCTTTGTTGCCTTTCATACTGGGGCCGAAACTTCATTTCAGAAAATGATCCTTGGCCCCAGTAGGCTTCGAGCCTGCTGGTTCTCTACGGTTTGCTGATAACTCATTGAGGCACGCGTGGAATGATTCACGCCGTCGACGACTTGGGATCGGTCTGGACGGTTCCCGGACGGTCGGTTGGCGAGCTACCCATTGCTGGCCATCCGAAAGCCCGCGCCTACGGTGGCAGGAAATCGGGATCGGAACCTCGACGGCGGTTGGGGCGTGAGCGCCGTTGCCTGACGCGTGCGACCTCCACCTTTACTCACATTACTGCTTTGCAGAAGGAGGCGAGCACCTGCCACTCCTCCTCGCTTCGGACCATGGCTTGTACCAAGGCCCCGTGCTAGAGATCGCTGCCGTCCTTGCGAGTCTTAAACTAGCCGCTATTAAACGGTGTATAAACGACCTTATCTTTAGATTGTGTTGACTTAGAAGTTTAATTGGTTTACTGCTCCAACAGCTGCAAACATTCACGCGTTCTTAAGAAAAGGGTCACGACAGGCGGACAACAAAATAATCCTATAAGGGTTTTTTTTTTCTAATGGTTCCATTTTTGGCGACCAAGGAACGGAACCCTAAAAATATTTAAACAACGAGGAGGCCTGAGTCTCAGCAGTGTTACATATATAATAACAAAGACCTTATTTCTGTTTTACCGAAAAACACTTTAGAATAATGATAGGAATAGGGAAGGGATATAGAAGACGTGGACCGATAGCTGACTGACAGATAGCTAGTGTTACAAGGAGTAATTTAGGCTACTTTTCATTTTCCCGTGGAAACGAGCATCAAACTACGATCTATGTCTTTGAGACGATTGAGGGTTTGACGGGACTTTCACCGGGATGTGCTAATGCTATGATGAGTTAGTTACTTTGACTGGCCAGCTTTTTTTTTCCCCACCCAGGAAAAATGTTTTTGTGATGAGCACGATCACTTGTTCTATGTCTGAGTGTAATTTATCTATAATGTGTATTTATCATGACACAAGCTCTGCTTAGCGGGACTAGACAGCGTTGTGTGATAGTTGTGGAATATCTTATATTATATTATACTTTTTATTTTCCCGTGGAAACGGGACTTAATTCTCGGCAGGAGGAGGAAACGTATTCGAAATATATAAACAGATTTTGACGGAACTGTCACTAACAACAGCTTTGATGTGTTAACTTATGTTTTAATAACTAACTAATATTTTTTTAGCGAGGGGAAGTGTCAGACTCGTACGGACTATTATAATTTTTCCATACCTCCATTCACTGAGTGATTTAACGCCGTCCGAATATTTTTTTAAAGGCTACGTGAATAGTGGTAGGTTGCGACCAACCAAAAACGATTCCTGCCTTGGAAGCCCAACGGGCCGCCCATTGTATTTATGTGTTTTAGTTTTAATTTCCTTTTTTGTTGTGTTATTGGTGCATAATAAAGGATATAATAAATAAATAATAAAAACTCTCATTTATTCAAAAAATTGGACCCATTTCATTCATTTTTCACCAAGAGGACGCCGGCGTCCGCACACCTATATTGTCTTTCTATTGTGTCTCTAATTATGCAATTCAAAAGGTTAAGGTAGAACTACGCTGCGCACACGTGTGCCACACACGCCGTGTCGGTCTCTATACATTTTATATGGAAACTAAACTTGTAGAGCTACACTTGATCTACGATACGCGATGCCACGCGACCTCGTTTTTTGTACAAATCAGGCGTGTTACACGTGTGCGTCGGTCTAATGTAGTTCTAGCTTTATGCGACGATGTCATCCGAAATTATTCCACTAAAATGCGCAATAAATACGGAACCGCAGCAGCCTTTTGCTTGACATTATATTCCAAATACAAAACAAACAATTTGCCTGCTGCTGTCTTCCCTTCCAATTATAATTTGGGTGTCTTCAAGGCTAGAGTAAATGGCCTCTTAATAAACTAGTGCACCTCACCATAGCAGGTGGGATTGCAGTCAAGCACTAGTTTATATTAAATAAATATATCTAATTATATAAATTCTAAAAGAAAAAATAGATGATATATTATTTTATTATTTGTTTATTACTATTTTGGTGTACAACAAAAATTATTCTATTCCATACAAAATGTCATTAAATAAATTAAAAAGAAAACAATCCCTACAAATGAAAATCCATGAATATATTTAAAAATTTACAAAACAGTGAGTAGGAGTTGTGATGACATTGAGTAATAGATTAAGAAGAAAATATTTTGATTTATAGAAAAACATCCAATATCATCAATGATGACACATGATAAATGGAAGTTATCTTTAAGAAAAATATTTAAAGTTTTCTTCATCAGAATCTATTTAACAGATCTTGTGCTTGAATTTGAAAAGTTTAATCATTTATTTTGTTAACTTACAGAAGAATATGAACACAATTTAATAAAATCATTAATATATTGTTTTTTTTTTTAAGTAAGTTTTTGTCATCCAATAATATTTACGCATCATCGAAAGTTTAATTTTGTAATGATAAGAATGATACAATTTGCCTAAAAAAAAATATAATAGGAAAAAAAAATATTTAAAATACGTTCAAATTCCTGTAGCAATATTATCTTGTGTTCCATGGGTAATGTGAAAGTGTATTCACATTGTGGTAATACACTTTCACATTTAAGTGTATATGATCCTAATCTGCCTAAAGAAATCTGCAATCTGTTTGTCCCAGACAATTACTATTGTGGTAGGAACACCGTTTACTAGCTGTTCTTACTTGCCCTACTATTACACACTCCAAGTTACCTTTTCCTCGGACATTAGCCGCTATTAGTGCTCTCCTGAACTTAAACACAGGTCTTGATAATGTTTGCGGATGAATGGAATACAATAATATCAGAATGATTGATTTTTCTGAGACGGTTCCATGACTGAGCTAAATAAGTTAGAATTGGCTTCAGCCGTTCTATTTACAAAAAAAAAAAAAATCTTAACGACAATAAATCCCTAAAATAATAAAAACTTTAAGGAGTTTTTGAGCGATTGACAACTTCCCTTCAGTAAACTGTTTATGGACTCATGTAGTCTGCTTTCTATCTCGCTAGACATGAGGATATGAACATTGTCACGGTATTATGTGGGCCGATCCCGGCGGCACTGCAATGCCGGGCCGACCCGTGACGGGAGTGGAGCGAGCCCCGAACATCCCGTCAGCTTACAAAAATCAGTTTAATATACTGGTCCCTCAATGAGGGAACTTTCAGATATTAAGCTGAAAAGAACAGATACTACACTTTGATCTTAGCCAAAAGGCCGAGAAGCGATACCGTAATATCGGAACTCCGGGGTAGTCATTCACTGGCGGAGAATCTTAACACCGCGATTCAGAAACGTGACGTCAGTGCACAGCGCCATCTATCGGAAAGCAGACCAACTACAAATTATTCACCCTCTTAGGTACTCTGCGCGTATGTAACAAAATGGAGCCCATTGTAAAACTTCTTCTAACTGATGGTGTTAAAACGAATGCTTTGGACAATAATCTCTTTCTTAATTTAGTAGAAGTAGAAGCAGGAAATAAATTAATCTAGGCTGAAATAGCCTTTTTTAAATTAAACCATGATCATTAATGAAAGTTAGATACAAAATGCAGAAAGGAGAATCCAAACTTTGATTACTTTAATATTGGATATACCAGTAAATAAAAATTTAGACAAACATCAACTTAAAAAATGAAACCGTCGTAGCAAAATAATCTTAGTATAATAGCTAGCACAAATAAAATGGCACCAGACAAGAGTTTTATGTTCAAGATTAATTGTTTCGCATTCTATAAACTAAGCTCTATTTACGGCTAGCTCTTTTACAAGTGCTCTCAAATTTATGACTCATTGTGCTCTGATTTTACCGCATTTAGTATCGTTGTCATTAAATTTATCAATTTCATTTGAGATTCAAAGAATACTGTAGATATTTTCATTATTGATAAGAAACTTTTAAATGAAATTGATGACATTGTACGCTTTGAATAATGATTATTATATATTAATTGTTATACCTGAATTTTATTTTCTTGAAGATTGTGTCTCTTTTCGTCTAAGTAGCATTTGCTATGTTTCGTCTCTGCACTTATTTTATTGACGGTCGACTGGCAGAAAATACGTAAAGCCTTTGTAGTGCAAAAAGTAAAAAAAAAACCAAGTAATAAGTAAAAAAAAATCATCAGCATCAGACAGATATCTAAACTGTTGCGTCAGTCCACGCAGTTTTTGAAAAGCAATCAAACTGCGTTGAATTTTATGGTAAGCGCGTTTTAATTTTTATTGCAGTTTTATCTACGATTCAAGGTTTTGTCCAGTAAACAGGATAAATGAAGTTAATTGATATAGCCTTGGCAAAACAGTGGTTATTTTGTCTCTTAGTAAAGCTTCTTCACAAATGAATTGTGGGCTCTATTTCTTTATCAACTAAAAGAATATCTGGTTTCTCACTGTTGGCTATGAGCTTAACGCCGAAAGTCACTCTCTGAGTTCCAATATTATTTATTTGCTACCCATACGTTCATTTGGTGATGGAATTCGATTTATTTTCGCAGAGGGCTGGGCTTTTCTTTTTATAACAAATCAGCATTGCTATTCAACGTCGCTACAACAGATATTGTGAGCAATTCTTCCAGTAACAACATGACAGGTAACAGGACAGAATGGATTAAAAAAACGTGTTGCGCCAACCCCAAATAATAATGGGGCAAGGGTTGAAAGATGTTGATAATAATAAATTCTTATAGAGATAGTATTTTTTTTCATAACAAGGATTTAAATTATTGAGATTTAAATTAGTCAAAGTTGGAGCAATACAGAGAGGCTTAGAGGAAATAGAAGAAGGTTTTACCGAGCTTTTACTGGGACACAAACAAAGGTAGAGAAAAAAAATCTAGATAAAAAACTTTTTGCAGAAAAAATAGATTTATTGACGAAATTATTTTTTTTTTATATTCCACAACTATCACACAACACCGTCTAGCCCCAAGCTAAGCAGAGCTTGTGTTATGGGTACCAGACTGCTGATAAACATACTTATATATTTCTAAATACATACATACATATTATAGATAAATAACACCCAGACACAGAACAAATGATCGTGTTCATCACACAAACATTTGTCCTGGGTGGGAATCGAACCCACGACCTCCGGCATAGCAGTCAGGGCCACTAGACCAACAGGCCAGTCTTGAAGATGAAATATTAGATCTTTGTCTTAAAATAAGATGTTATTAATGATTACGATAATAATGTAAGAAGATTTAATCGCAATCATTAAAATAATAAATTTCCTAAAAACAACAGTAACTCTTTGTGCATCTTAATATTTTCAGCCCATTAATATTTAGAAAGAAACAAGAAACATTAATTTTATCCAATGTTTATTATTAAAACTGAGTGAGGTAATTATTTTAATATCTCAGACTAATTCCGTTGGATGTTTTTGAGTTTGTTACAAATATTAGGTCGTTTATTACAGTTTCTTGTTAACGAAATTGAAGCTAATCTTTTAAGCAGGGTACAAACTGCTGTCTTGTAACATGCAATGTAACCCGCATTCAGTCAATGTAAGTTCACATTGTCGCAATGTATCATGAAATGTAACAGAATTTCCATAGTGTAGACGACTTGCGCGTGCGAACCGTGCACGTTCGCGGGATCGGAGCATTTGAACTATGTAAGTAGTTAAGCTTCATGCTCAGTTCGTGTGCACGCTGCGTCTATATTTATGTTACGTTACAGCAGTCTGTATCTGGCTTTAAATTTAAGTTTGCTTATACAATAGTCGTTGACGAGATTACAATAGCTTTTGTCATGTCCTTAACAATTTTACTGTTTTAGGTAATACTGGGTAAAAGTATTTAATTTATTGAGTACCTTTAATTTAATTTTAATGTATTGTTAAAATGACAAATAAACCATGTAACAAGTCAATAAAATACAAACTTACGGTGGTTTAACTGCTATAAATCTTTCGATACGCACAGATGTATTGAAAGATTTATAGCAGTCATCAGTATTTGTTTGCTTAGCTATCCTGTTTTGTCTTTTAAACTTATATATTCTAAGAAAAATGCATTACTTTAGGTGTTTATTTGAACAACCTACATACATACATATATCCTGTTGACTTAGCTGTAGTACTCGTACTAACGCATGACGTTAATACATTGCCTCGTTACGTCACCAGCAACTAGGGTAAACACGTGTGCTTTCGTCAAAGGATCGCACAAAACTGTTTCCTACCACTATCTGTGCACCCAAGACAAGTCCGCACATCTGTTGTTTTGACTCCAGGAGCGTTCTGTCAAATGGCTCTAACTTGTTAGTAAAGCTCCTAAAGCACGATGACTCTACAAACACTAGCAAAGTTGCAAGTCATCGCCTGCCAAGTTTTCTCTACTATCATCATCATTTGGGCCAAAATACACCTTGGTGTAAACGCAACGCCAGTTGTCACGATTTCATATCGGTTGCGAAGATCGCACACATTCGGCGGCAAAAGCAATTTCGCTCGCACTACAGCGCCGTCTTTATTTCTGTCCTTGTCTGTCAGTTACAGTTAGTGTAGATGAGTGAGTTTCGAGTACAAGTTTTCTGATTGCAATGTTTGCGCGTAACTTATGTATTTTACTTTATAATATCAATGGCTCACTGCCATTAACTTAACAGCAATTCAGTGCTGGGGTCATGGGTCAGCTTGCTGGGGTCATGGGTCAGCTTCCGAAAGGAATGCCCAGCCCCGGCACTCTAAGCAACGAAGGAACGGGGTAGGTTTTTAGTCAGTAAGAGTCTGACACTACTTCCCGCTCCGCCCAAGGGCGGTATTAGTCATTGGATGATTTTACTTACCATAAAAAAAACACACACAGCGATTCAGTTTTCTTTTTTCTCAGCTATAATATCTTTTATCCCATTCGAACCGGAACATACTCGTAATACTAGTACATATTTTACATGGGGTGACAGCCCTTTCGACCGCCACAACCTACTAACTAGGTAACACGACACTATATAAGCGAGGTCACACGTCTCACTAAAAAAAACAAGCCTACATTTGCCAACAACCCTATCAACACTTCGTCTGTATCTGATTTCCGTTTTCTCTCGATTTTTCGTGTACACGTTTTTCTTTTTTCCTACTTTAAGCATATTTGTTGGCCAAATTGTTGACTTCCATAATAATATCGGCTTTCCTGTAGCCCGAACTTGTTACCATTAGGCTAGCACACACTTGGGTCACACGTTTTTGGGTCTACTATACTAATAGTCTAATATTACGTAAACAAGTTATTCAGAAGTACATTTAAAAAAAAAAAACATTTATTGATGACTATAAAAATATAAATAACACTAATTTCTTCTTTATTTATAGTCGAAATATTATAGTCACAGTTTACAAAAATATTTATTTTTAAATATCAGTGAACCAGGCAACTACCATAATTTATTTATTATAGCAATTATTTTAATTAAACCATATACTACTACTATTCCAATTACCATCACACTTCACCACTTCTTCTCTTTTCTTCTTCTTTTTCTTTTTCCCCTCTTTCCATTTTCTACTTTTTCTATTTATATTTGGTTACTTTTGACTGTCAGAATTAATTTTAGGTAATCTAAATTTTATAAGTTTATTTTTTATTTATTTATTTATGTTAATACCCCACAGCTGTAGTGCAAGCTACACTTTTGTAAAAAATATAAACATCAGAATAGATCTTTACAAATCCTCAAACCCTCAAGGGGATTTGCAACAATTGCAGTTTCGATTATAAGGATTCTCTGATCTATGTACTAACTATAAATAAGTATTCTAAAAATCGAATCTACTCGTATAACCAATCATGGCTTAGGCTATTACTTGGTTATTATTGTTTGACTATTACTCCTAAAATCTGACTGTAGTCAAACTTAATAGGGAGTAAAATAGATGTATTTATTTATAATATACTTTATTGTACTACACCTCATAATGTGGATTAGATAAAACATTTGCATAAACTAAGTTTACAATGGACATTCCTTAGGGCTGATTTCATCATTCAATATAAATCTTAGTTCAAATAAACTGAGCTCAGCGTAATCTAGTTTAAAGACCCGTGTCGTAAACATGGGTGACATGGGGACACAAAAGAATTGAAACTGAGTTTAGCGTAAACTAGGTTCAATTCATCGCGGTGAAACGCAAAATGAAGCTATAATCTCGATTAGTCGCTCAAACTGTGTTTTGTTTAAACGAATCGCGATTAGTTTATTGGTGAATTTGGCTCTTAGATGGACTGAATGAAAGAAAATAGATTTGAGGTGGTCAGAGAACAAATATAAATTAATTATAAAAAAATGGCATAAATATATTTTCAAAATATTTTCTGAATGTTCTATTTCATATAAAGGTAGTGATAAGCAAGACAAAATGAGGTACAGGAGCTGTTTACCACTTTTTCACTCCAAACGAAAAGCGGATACAAAGTAAATTTCGCAATTTCGAAGTAATCTTCTCAGGAAACCAACCGAAGATTACAAACTTGCTTTTGACATATAAATGTGTAATACTCTTACAATCTAGGAATTATGTATTTTTTTTTTTTAACTTCCTACTCGTGCCCATGTTATTTGAGATCGGCGTAAAGCGATTTTTTTTCTAGTCCTGTTAACATTTTAAAAATACTCGCGGTGTTTCTTGCCGGTTCTTTTCCGTAGGAAACAACCAATAGGAGGCAGTGAGCACTAGCATCTGACGTTTTATAAGTGATCATGGAGGCCGATGTACCAAAAACAATTTGTTTTTTTTTTAAACCGTCACTTACTCTCATTTTTTTCATCATACTGATAGATTAGCATTAGGTTACATCTAAATATTGCTTCTGGGATTAGGATTTCCTCAGAAATTGTTGTCAGTTATGCGACATGTCACGAAGCCACCATATAAGTTAAGCTTGTTTCATATAAGCGTCGTTTGTGTGTATACAAGTAGCTGTTTAAAAAGTGCAAACTAGTACGCAATATTCATATTATAAGCTTCAATCTAGGTCTAAAATTAGCTTGGCCCTCTTCAAGAATGCTTGTTTGTCTCTCTGGGGACTCGTACCTATCTGCCCATACCATACCTGTTCCCCATGCTGCAAAGATGGCTGCAGCTTCATGTCGTTGTGCAGTGTTGTTTATTACTAACATTATTTTTTAACAAGCGGTTGTTGTTTTAGACAAGCACCAGTTTATATCAATTAAAAAAAATGTTAGTAACAAAATATGGACCTCATTCGAAATAAAGTCTATTTTCAAAAATTTACAAACATCATAGACCGCTGTTATAATCAAAACAGCGGTTTGTCAATGATTGTTTTTTTTTCCTCCCCATGGCGTTATATTTTTCTTCCCTAACAATATTATTGTAAGATGTAAAAATGATTGGCGTGTCTTTATTGATATAGCGGCAATCAAAAAAGAATCAAAGACTTATCTATGCGTCAATAAACCAAGTGGTCAATATGCTATCCCCAGCTGTTTCAAATATGTTATTGACGTACGCCATTTGTAATTCTACTTAATATTTATACCTACTATACCTAGACGTAGTATAAAAAAATTGTGAGAAAGTTACACTAGAGCTAAGATAATATTTTTTTGTGAAAATATTGGTAATTCAGTATTCTAGATGGACCTTTTTTCATTATTTATTTACTTTGTGCTAAATAATCAAATGGCTGAAGGATTTTCGATACAATGTAAAAATTATACTATATACATTACACAAAAACATTAATATATACAGTAAAGGCTACTCCTAACTAAAATATGGCGTCAAAAAACTCCTCCACATCGCTGTCGACTGGAAGTGTGACCAAAAGGCTGGCGGCATTGCCATATTGTATGGCAATGCTTAATCTCTGACTGAGTTAAAAACTAGCCCTTGGGGATCGCGAAATGTCAACTAAGCGTTTGGAAAGATCTTTAAAAAGCGTATGAGCACTCGGACCCCACGGCCCAGGAGTTTCAACCCCAAACGGCTCCTTTGTGCTCACATAACAGAAGCGACATAAAATCACATCATTTCAGCCGAAAGACATCCCCTGATGGACTATATCCATCAGGGGATGTCTTGCCTCCCCAAATGTACGCCACAATGAACGGTCCTCTGCGTCTCGCATACATCGGATTCCCGCAATCCTTATCAGGTCATCGGTCAACCTTGTAGGAGGCCTTCCAGAACCTTTCGGTCCCAACGGCTATCCGTCCTGCGAGCTTGTCCTTTGTCCATTTTCACTTATACGCCAAATGTTTAGGTTATTTTCAAATTTAAAAAATGGCATAGAAGACATACAAATATTATTTAATTTAGTTAATTGCAAAATAAATACCTATAATTCATTTATTTACACAGAACCAATGCTTAGTGTAGACTTTCATCTAAAAGTTTAGTTTTTGGTACAGATTTTATTAATAAAATAAAATATTAACAACTATAATAAGGTCTTGCAGTGTTAGCCTCCAGCTACATGGACCAGCGCAGTCAAATGATAAATCAAGTCAAAAAATCGAGTGCAACGAATTTCAATTTTTATATAGGGTGACTAGTAATTAGTGAACGATACTTAAACACGTGATTGTAGTCATGATAACAAACAACTTTTACTATGGGACCAAACCTGAAATCGCGAAAAAAAAATCAGCTGGTCAGTACATTTCTGTTCGCCTATCTGGTCAAAATGTACTGACCAGCTGATTTTTTTCGCGATTTCGTGTTTGGTCCCATAGTAAAAGTTGTTGGTTGTCATGACTACAATCACGTGTTTAAGTATCGTTCACTAATTACCAGTCACCCTATATAGATAAAAATCAAGTTTAAAAAAAGTAAAATAAAAAAATATATCAAACACAAAATTATAATAATTGGTCCCATTTAACTATGAGAGGAATCAATACGGAAGGAAGTTAATACAGTCAAATGGTAAATCGTAATATCCCAGTAGTTATGTGATGTAATTTGTTCTCAAAATTATAGTAAATGTTTAAATTAATGTTACTTTTTCCTTCATTGCCTTTGTGCACTGATACCAGAGCAGAATGTATTTGATATCCAACGCAGCTTAAATCAAAGGTTAATAAGATTAAAACTGGCTAAGTGTGAGTCGGATTCGTGCACGAAGAGCTCCGTAGGTACTACAATGTTAATATGAAAAAAAAAACCCCGACAAAAAACTACTTGTGATAGCGGCAATAGAAATACACATTTTGTGAAATTTTTTACTCTCTACCTCTTATGCTTTACGAGATACAGTCTGCTGACAAAAGGATAGACGTACAGCGGAGATTTAGTAATAGGGAGCCGTGGGTTCCCTTTAGGTACGGAACTTTAGTAGTTAAGAGAAAATAAAATATTTGAACCTACTTAGCATAAAAGTACAATACGCATGCAGACAGATGAGGTTTTTTTTTATGGTAGGTAAAATCATTCAATGACAAATCCCGCCCTTAGGGGGAGCGGGAAGTAGTGTCAGACTCTTACTGACTAAAAACCTACCCCGTTCCTTCGTAGCCCATCGTGCCGGAGCCGGGCATTCCTTTCGGAAGTTAACCCATGACCCCAGTAGGCTTCGACCCTGCCTGCCTGCAGTTAGCAGGCTGGCTCTCTTCGGTGTGCTGACAGCTCCTTGAGGCGCGCGGGAACAGAACGCGCCGTCGACGATTTGGGCTCGGTCTGGTCGGTTACCGGACGATCGGACAGCGTGCTACCTATTGCACGCCGTCCGCAAGCCCGCGCCTACGGTGGCCGGAAATCGGGATCGGATTGAATTGCCGGTCTACTTCAACAATCCAGTAACTGAGTACATAGCATATCATAGCACAGCATCAGCCTTATAATGTTCCTACTACTGGGATTCAGGCCTCCTCTCTAGGAGAGGGAATGGGCCATGATCTACCATGCGGGCTCAGTGCGGGTTTGGTGAATGTCTCATGTCTTTGAATTTTTGGTTCTAGGATATGCCGGTTTTCTCACGATGTTTTCCTTCACCGTTTCGATAGGAATGGTGATGAAATAAAATACACAAAATAATGCGCCTGGCTTGATTTGAATCCGCAACATACAATTCGTAAGTCGGGGCAGTTACCACTTGGCCACCACCGCTCTCACTTTTACTGATACATATACATACACAATTGGAGAACTAGGTGTAATGAGCGCAACCTGAAAGACGCCATAATACGTCCGACAGTGAATGAAAAGGGGTGTCACAAGTACAATTACTGAGCTAATTACAAGATTGGGACTAGTGTTTGTGAAGTTTTTGTTTAAGGATTTATCAGTAGCTTCTCCGACTTTGTTATCTTGTATAATGCGTTTAATTTCTTTATGGTCGTTTTTACACCTCTTTCCATCCTCTTTCATATAAATCTACGCTTTTGAACGTACAATTGTACAGTCAGGGGTCTAAAGTGCAGTTGCACTCTACCGATAATGAAGTGTAGATTTTTTTTTTAGAATAGGATCAATGGATCATCACTCAGTTCGTTTGTACCATAGAACCTAAAGAATTAAAAAAACCAGTTGTGGACCAGTGGCCCTCTTTTACAAAGAAATTTTATACACTTTAGCATTAGTAGAATGCAACTGCACTTTTGAACCCTGACCGTACATTCAACTTCATCTTTCTGACTGAACAACTCCTAGATAGTTCTAAAGCGCTTGCAAACATTTTATAAGTCAAAGAAACGCTTTCAGTTTGTGTTATCGCTGTGCACTACAGTATTATTTGCGTTATTACTAAGCTAGTGTCTAAGTATGATCTGATTGATATTATTATGATACATTACGTATTATATCAAAATGCGATAGTAAAAGATATGGGAGCCATCTTGAAAACAGAAACATTAAAGTTACTGTCTGTACTATAAATGCAATCGATTTTATATCGAATGCTCTAACGATATACAAATTTGACGTCATGGCAATATTGAAAAGCCAAGGTCAAGATGTTGCTGCGTAGCAAAAAGGTCCTAAAATTTAAGTTTATTATCAAATATTCATTGAATAGCGTAATGGTAATGAAAGGGCTTGACAATAGCTTTATGTTTACTCATATTACTGCTAACACGGGCCTCCTGCAGCGTCCTCCCAATAAATTCTTGGGTTCGTTGCTTCAAGGCATCACTTTTTTTTATGTATTCGGTGTAATGTTATGATTGGTTATTTTTTATTCAAATTCGCCAAAGAAAAATTTCACCCTTACGTAGTATTCACTATGCTTTTAATTTATCCTCCGGTTTTTTAGTTTGAATTAATTGATTAGAAATTTCTGAAGCTAGATGTCTCTTTTTTTATAATTCGGAGAGTTAAATGTTTACAAAGAGACACATCAAATCAAACGGTTCCCAATTGGATACCTTATTTATCTTTATGCTCATATGTATGGAAATTTTCCCCATTTGCATCGACAAAATACAAACGAAATGGAATCATTTCCATTACGACAAATTTGTATTGGTCTGTCGTTTTGGTTTTGGCTGTTGGTGAATTTTGTTCTAAATTACATCAGTAATATTTTTTCTTCCTTTTACGATGTCGGCAAAATGATTTATGACCACAAATAGGCAACTCTCCATTGAATTTGCCACTTTTATTGTGAACCATTACTAGATTTTTGCTCGTTAGCTTTTGTTGGATAAAATGTACCTACTCTCTTTTGAGTAGATTTCATCAATCTATGAGCAAGTAAGCACTTAAAAGTATTATACACTCCATCTTGTTTTAACGAGGTTGCGTGTTGTTTTTTTGTGTTCAATGATTTGTGAATTTTAAATGAACTGTGTATAAACTATTGACTGGTCTGTTGATCTAGTGGTTAGTAGCCCTGACTACTATGCCGGAGGTCGTGGGTTCAATTTCTAGTCATGAAAAATATTTGTATGATGAGCACGAGCATTTGTTCTGTTAATATGTGCATGTATTTAGAAATAATGTAAGTATGTTTATCAGTTGTTTTCCACCTTAAAAAAGGCTGCATCTTATATCTTTTTTTAAATTGATATAAACTAGTGATTGAGTGCAATTCAACCTGATGGTAAGCAGTGATGTAATCGTTAATGCTGAAGCACATCTCACAGATATATACATATGTATATCAATATGTTGAATTCTTCCTTTGATTTAATAGTTCCTTGATTCAGTGCTTTTAATAATTTGTCTATCAAACAACGTAGTCTTTTAGTTTACCTTTCCGTCTAGGAATTACCTCTTTATAAGATTCTGAAAGCAAAGTAAATATTTCAAGAAGAAAATAAAATACTGCTGTTATTGCACCGCGTCCTGCATCTGCTACAAAGAAGCTTCATATTTTATTACTAACCTGGCCACGTTTCTACCTGATGAATAATACAATGAAACATAGCTTTTGTTTGTACAATAGCTTTATTAAATGATAAATGATATTTTATTTTTGCAAATAGGTTCTCAAAAACACTTTTACACGTCAATTTTTTTTTTTCGTCAATTTTAACTAGATGAGGCCGGTGTTTCCTAGCTGACTACCCTGAGAAGAAACACCGAAACAAACTCAGGGGTCAAAGTCTCTTTTAAAGTCCATACAGCAAACAAGTAATGGTCAAAACATATGAGAACCATGCAGATCAGTGTCTGGGATGGTCTTTTGAAGAAAGAACCACACAGTTCTGAGTGGACCTGTCCAGTCAGTGCAAGCATTTGTCAGTATTCGTAAAGCTCAACTCAGGACTACTAAGGAGCTCAACGACTTGACGAACAATACCAAAGAAAGGACATTTGGGTAGGCCGCAAAAAGTACTCATAACTGTCAGACATTAATTAAAATTAGAGAAAAACGAGAAAAAAAAAATCAAAAAATCTATTTTGAGTGAACAAAATAAAGTTTGTCTAAAATGGCCATTCTTTTTAAGAATTGTTACAGACAATATTTAAGCGTAATATATTATGGGCTATAGTAACAGCCCATAATACGCTTCAAAATTGCCAAAATCTTATAGCCTATGTTACGCTTACGCTGGTCAGAGTAGAAAAGGCCAAGTAGGTTTATAGGGTTAATTTTAATTTATTTTTTAAATGGTCAAAGTACTTATAATGACGAATAAAAATCCTTTGAAAACATACTCAATGAAATTAATGTATCGACAATATTATGTTAATTAGAAAAATTTGCTCAAATGTAATAATCAAATTGACCAATTTCCGATTTCAAAGACAGAAAATATACGACTATTTATTTGACACTGTACACATATTTTTTATTTATTTAATATAAACTAGTGCTTGACTGCAATCCCACCTGATGGTAAGCAGTGATGCAATCGTTACCTATTAGTGAGGCGCACGAGTTTATTAAGAGTCTATTCATAAAAAAGTGTACGAAAGTGTCTGTACTAATCGATAAAATCACGTATCTTGTGTATGGTTCCCTTTAATTTGATATTTTGTTATAGCGGCAATAAAAATACACTCTGACAAAAGTTTAATTATCTACATATTACGGGTTTGAAGTTACCCGGTGATAGACATACGGATGGCCAGAAGTACAATAGATACTTATTAATAAAGTTTCGTTGGTTACCCTTACACTAGTAAAAACCGGCTAAGCGCGAGTCGGACTCGCGCACGAAGGATTCCGTACCATCCGTAGTAAAAAAACCGGCAAAAAATCACGTTTGTTGTATGGGAGCCGCACTTCAAAATTTATTTTATTTTATTTGTAGTATATGTTGTTATAGCGGCAACAGAAATACATAATTTGTAAAAATTTCAACTGTCTAGCTATCGCGGTTTTTGAGATACAGCATGTCTGTCACCAAGACAGACGGACGGACAGAGAAACGGAGTCTTACGGGTCCTGTTTTACACTTAGGGTACACAGAACCCTAAAAAAATCTATTATCACTGCAACGCAAAAACAGGTGTATGCACGCTGTCCGATCGTCCGGTAACCGGCCGGACCGAGCCCCAGTCGTCGACGGCGCGTACTGTTCCCGCGCGCCTCAAGGAGCTGTCAGCAAACCGTAGAGGCCCAGCCTGCTAGCTGCAGGCAGGCAGGTTCGAAGCCTGCTGGAGTCATGGGTCAGTTTCTAAAAGGAAGGCCCGGCCTCGGCACGAGAGGCAACGAAGGAACGGGGTAGGTTTGTAGTCAGTAAGAGTCTGAGACTATTTCGCGCTCCGTCCAAGGGTGGGATGATTTTACCTACCATAAAAAAATGGAAGATACGTTACGAGCTAACATCGCAATCAGAAAACTTGGACTCGAAACTCGCACATCCACACTACCTGTAGTCACTGATAGACAAGGACAGAGATAAGAGCCGGCGTTGTCATGCGAGCGAAATAGCGTTAGACGCCGAATGTGTGTGATCATTGCGACCGATGTGAATCGTGGCAATTAGCACAATTTCAGTCATCTATCTTCCGCTGTTTTGATTTAACCTTTTGAATACCGTAATTAGAGACGCATCATCATCATGATCATCATTAGCCTTTTAATGTTCCCAGTGCTAGGACACAGGCCTTCTCTCTAAGAGAGGGAATGGGTCGTAATTCACCACGCGGCCTAAGTGCGGGTTGGTAGATGTCACATGTCTTCGAATTTTTGGTTCTAGGACATGCCGGTTTCCTCACGATGTTTTCTTTCACCGTTTTGAGAGCAGTGGTGATGAAACAAATTACACAAAGTAATAACAGCGCCTGGCTGGGTTTGAACCCCTAAATTAGAGACACAATATAAAGACAATAGATGTGCGGACACCAGTGTCCTCTTGAAGCATGACAATTTAAATTTAATCTAAGTATATTAAATATTGCAACTAACCCAATAACTTGCTTGAAAGAAGACAATACCAATAAAGAAGACTATTAATAAACCTAATATACAAAAGGCTTATAACTACCTATTTATTTACTCGTGCGTCAATGATTGTCATGAAAGACTTGGGAAGCTGTACAAAATCTATCAAAACCATTACTTCAAGTAAACATTCTGATTAAAAGGAAACCTTAAAACTGCTTTAAATAAACATATAGAACAAAACATAAATTAATTTGCTATTGTTATCTATACATAGTTTCTATTCTGGTCTACACTATCCTCACATACACCGTTAAATTTTGGTCGTTTTAATCCCGCGGAGGGTCGATTCGGTTTCGAAACACTATCGATTTGTAAAGAGAAAATTAAAAAATAAAGTACTTTTTTTTTAAATTCAATTTTTTTTTATGCATGTTGTACGAAATTAATTTCTTAAAGTAAACGTCAGCTGAGCCAGGCCAATGAACTGTAGTTAGTTAGTACGCAACGACCAACAACTATGAACAAGGTCATTAACTCGTTTACTTAAAGAAATAAATTTCGTACATGCATGCGTACATTAACTCGACTTTTAGAAAAAAAAGTACTTTATTTTTTAATTTTATCTTTACAAATCTATAGTGTTTCATGTACAGAATCGACCCTCCACAGAATTAAAACGACCAAAATTTAACGGTTTATATTTACACTGTAATATGGAAACTGTATAAATCAATCAATTAGTCATTTTTTTAAAAGAAACGGTAATATTTTTGCCGGTCGTTCTCTATAGGGAACGATCGATTAGAACCTTGCTTTGGCTTCGGAGCTTTTTAACCGACTTCAAAAAGGAGGAGGTTCTATGTTCGGCTGTATGCACTTTTGTTTTATGTATGTTCACCTATATCTCGATCTATTGTAAGCCGACCGATTATACTCCCAAAAGTCAGCCGTCTAGTCAATAGATTGGAGTAATCTGCAATGTAATATAGGTATGTGCTCTCAATTCTAGAATGGGTCCCGACTGCCAGATTTTAAAATATTATATAGTTAAGTGCAATCGGGTACAACGACTTTCTTATTTTAGGGCTTTTTCATGAATGCTCAGAAAAGCAGTCGGGTTTTTTAGTTTTTTAAATTACCGTTTTTGACTTTGTTACTCCTTTATTCTGAATGGATTTTGATGAAATTTGGCACACGGGATGACCATGACCTGGAACTTTGGATACTTTTTATTCTGGATTATTTTTATAGTACATTGTTACCCTAGGGCTGAAAGTAACTTATGTAGTCCCGAGAAAGAGTTTGACGTCCGAGCGTACCGAGGTCATCAATATTCGAGGAACTAAATAAGTCTTTAACCCGAGGTAAACACTGTGTAGTGCTTTTCGTTACGAATAAAAGGAAAATAAAATCCTGAGTCATCAAAGGTCATCGTACGATTTTAGGTATGTTTCAGCTGTCAGTTGAAAGTGATTCTCCCTAGGGATGAAAAGTATTACTTTCAAACCGATCCTCAGGCTACTTCAGACCTACTTTCTGAGCATAAGTAATGTTTTTTTTTTTTAATTTCATGTGAACAAAACCGCGTGCAGAAATTAGTTTAAAATTAAAGAACATTTTATTTATTTTGAACCTTTAATTCAGGTTTTATATAGTTTGTTATATTTCGCATTTTTTAAAAGGATATTTGCATTCATCGTGGCTGCACTTTGATATTTGGTCCACGTACCACATTGAAATTCTTTGACGGTAAATTTCTACGTGACGGTGTACTATGTTAAGTTTAGTTCAGGCATATCGATAAAGTGATTAAAACTATAGCATGAATATGAAAATAACGCTGAAAAAGTAATAATGATTATAATGATAAATACATATATCATCGCACCTGCATTATTTTTTCGTAAATTAAATAAGCCATAATAAATGTATAGGATATTAAATTTATACTAGTAACAATCCCAATAGGAAATTAAAAATAAAATATGATGTTATCTGACTAGGAAACATCAAAATTCAAAATTAACAATACTAAGTTAAAATGGTAATAATTATTTAATACTTTTTTTTTTTTTTTTTTTGTGGTAGGTAAAAATCATCCAATGACGAATCCCGCCCTTGGGTGGGGCGGGAAACAGTGTCAGACTTTTACTGACTAAAAAACCTACCTTTCCATTCCTTGCCTTTATCCTGGGGCCTTTGGTGACAGTCTCACATAACCTTTGGCCCCAGTAGGCTTCGGCCCTGCTGGACCCCTACAGTATGCTGACAACTCCTTGAGGCGCGCGGGAACGGTGCGCGCCGTAGACGACCTGAGCTCGGACCGGTCTGTTACCGGACGGACGGACAGCGAGCTACCCATTGCCCACCGTCCGCGAGCCCGCGCCTACGGTGGCCGGAAATTGGGATCGGAAACCCGGCGGCGGCGGCGGCGTGTCCGCCTTTGCCTAAGGCGGTCGGCCTCCTCCTTTACTAGCATTACTGCTTCGCAGAAGGAGGCGACCGCCTGCCACTCCTCCTCGCTCCGGAGCATGGCTTGAACCAAGCCCCGGCGCGAGAGATCGCCGCCGATCGCCCCCACGAGGACACGGCGCTGCTCTTCCCAAGCGGGGCACACCTCGACTGTGTGCTCCACCGTGTCCACCGGAATTATTTAATACTGTCATGGCATTACATTTGAAAAAGGATGAATAGAATTTTTTTAATTGAAAATCGATTTTATAAAGCTACAACTTTTGTCTCCCAGAACACGTAACTTATAACGTTGTGTGACATTACATAAATATTCAAAATGCAACACGCGTATCACTGAAATGGAGCTGTTTCTATTCGAGCAAATTTTTTATTGTGCGATCATTCGTTAGTGAACTGACTTATCCCTTCTCTCTGTGGTTCTCTATTTTTGCATTCACTTCTTTTGCTTACTCAATTATTATGTTTATTGGAATAAAATGTAAAGCCCCTTCTTACTCTCTTTCCTTCAGCATGTTGCAAGGGGCTTATATGGAACCTCATTACATTACGCGTGGCCTCAGACCTCGTACTTCATCGACGACATGTGCTCAGTCCGAACGGTTTGCTGTCCGCAAGCCCACGCACCTAATAAGGTATACAAGATCCTTTTCTGTACCTTTCAAAAGTATACATAATAGTTTTTTAAAACAAGCGGTAACATAACTTTGTGCATTCTAAAACTCCTAAAATCCCTGATATATATTGCATTGTTACTGGCTAAGTATGTAGTTCTTATAGTCCATCTTAAGGTTACCTGGTAGATATCACTGTCAGCGCCTGCGATAAGAACGCCATTGTACCCATAGATTCAAGTTATGAAATTGATACTATTTTGATGTACAATAAAGTTTATTCCATTCTATTCTATTTATAAAAAGAAGTGCACTGTAGTCACATTTGAAGCCTTAAGGGGATTACATGGCCCAAATCCAAAAAAAACACCTGGGTTGATTGAAGTTTATAGATTATTCCTTATGTACGATTACCATATAAAAAATAAAGGGGATACTTAAGGACATTACTAATAAATTGTATTGATTACGTTTCTCAAAAAAATACCCTAACTCTAGAAAAAAAAATCTGGTAAATAGGCCTTTTTTGAACATTAATTCCATATTTTCTCGAAAACGGCTCTATATTTAATACATTGAATTTATACCAAAATATATGTTACGTTAAATTGAATAACTTGTTTTGATTTTTTTTTTCTAATTTAATTTAATATCGATAAGTAATCAAGAAAAAATCGAATCAGTACTAACACCCCGCGCGCAGCACCCCCTGCAATGCCTGTGTAGAGGTCAATTCTTCTCTACTAGTGTAGAGGTAAATTCTTCGAGGTCATTGAGCAATGTAATACCCTTAAGTCGGTCACCCCAAGACGTTTCATTCAATAAGTCCATTTCTGCCAAACCCACAATTCAATGCACAATAGAAACTATTGCAAAGGGGTCTACACCGTTGAGCAAAGTTTAATATCTCTCTAACAGAATGTGATCATTTAGGAATTTTAATAAATTTATTTCTGGGAAAGATTGTGGTTGATGATTTATAGTTATATTTTAGATGTTGAAGCTTACTCCTACATAATATTTTTTTTTGTGTTCGTTATAAATATAATGTTGAAATAAGTTCAGTTTTATATTTCTTATTCTTGTTTATTTAATTCAAATTATTAAAAAATATTATCTACATTCGGCTTCCACTGTTTACAATTCTGAATTTTGAAACTCCTCTCGTGTATTTTCGTTGTAATACCAACAACAATGTTTTAATTTTATCACCATAATAGCATGTGCGTCACCTACATGGTGTTTAGTTACTACATTAAATAATAGATGGTGTTGTACGCTGACGTCACGTTTCTGAATCGCGGTGTTAAGATTCTCCGCGAGCAAATGACTACCCCAGAGTTCTAGTTTTACGGTATCGCTTCTCGGCCTTTTGGCTAAGATCAAAGTGTAGTATCTGTTCTTTTCAGCTTAATATCTGAAAGTTCCCTCATTGAGGGACCAGTATATTAAACTGATTTTTGTAAGCTGACGGGATGTTCGGGGCTCGCTCCACTCCCGTCACGGGTCGGCCCGGCATTGCAGTGCCGCCGGGATCGGCCCACATAATACCTTAACAATGCTCCGCTCCAAATACTGTCTCATGATGATATCGAGACATGGATCTACAGTGGCTACAACTTTGTTATAGTACGTGGCAAATAATGTGAACCCGTCGCTGCTATTGTTACCTAAAAATCGCTGACTATGTATATTCAGGGTTAACCGCTATGATGGTTCAACTTGTGTGCTGATCATACCTAATCTTTCGATCCCCTTGCTTAAGTTTTTACTAAATTGTTATAAATCTTGTAATAACTTAGTTTCATATTAGATGGGATAGTAAATTTTACATGAAAGGAACTTATTTACATTGTTATCCAGAAATGTTCCACTGTTGTCTAGTATTTTTGGCATACAAAAGAAAAATCCTTAAACCAAAGCCCTTTGTCTTATTTAACACTTCGATCCACAACTACCCAACTTGTTCATACAAAAGTAGACTCTAAACATCGGAATTAAGGCCTATAGTGGCGTGCATGTGAGAGGACACCGGTGTCCTCTGAGCTAGGACAGATTAAATATTCATTCTAGTACCAGCCTGTTTGTACATTGTTAATAATTTTCGCGTACGTAGGGTTGTATTACAGCACAGTATAATAATTCGGTCATTATTAATAGTCTGGCCATTTTTACGTGGGCGAGACTTTTGTACAATATTTTGAAGTGGAGCTTAATTAAAGGGTTTGTTTTTGATATAAATGAGAACGAGTGGGTGGTTAAATGTGTATTAATTCTATCTGTATTTCGGTAGTTTTTGTTTTTGTTAATTTATTTATTAATCCTTTATGCACACAAACAGTACAGAGGCGGACTTAATGCCTTAAGGCATTTTCTACCAGTCAACCTTTGGTTGGTTTGGGTTTTTGATTGATTATTAAATAAAACTACTTTATTTGAGTCTCTTCATGTAAATCCAGTTATGAGTTTTGTTAGTATAAAATCATAAAATATAAAGTAAAGTTAAATATATACCACTGTTCCCAAAACGGTGAAGGAAAACATTGTGAGGATACCGGCATGTCCCAGAACCAAAAATTCGAAGACATGTGACATCCACCAACCCGCTCTGGGCGTGCGTGGTGGATTACGGCCCATTCTCTCTCCTAGAGAGGAGACCTGAGTCCCAGCAGTGGGCTGATGCTATGCTATTTAATTGGGATATCTGTATTTTACTTACTTGGAACAAAACGGCCTCAAAAACTTTCTGACACAGCACAGGTAAAGTCGTGACTAGAATAACACTGAACAAAATAATGTCTAGCTATAGTGAAGGCTTTAACGATACGTTCGTGAGATATTCACCGCGTTTTATGCTTCACTCGGTCCAACTGTCGACTGACTTAACGATATCTTTTAACGCTAGCTTTTGTTCGTGTGAAAAGAGAGATTTTATGTATTAAGCATTTATACAACCTTATTATTAGTTTATGCGAAACCCGAAACACGGTATTATTAGTATTTTAACGCAAAGAATATATGTACAAAATTTCATAACTGTAGCATAAAAAATCACTAAGTTGTCAATCAGCTTGGTACTTAGTTTAAAAAAGTTCTTTTTTAAATATTTTTGAGAAAAATATAACATGGTGTAAAAATTATTGGAATCGATTCAGTTACTGATTCTGTACAAACTATATTCAGGTTTCGCATACTCGTATACTAAAATAATGTAAAGTAAATAATGTAAATAGACTTAGATTATTTGTGGCTTTTTTATGGTAGGTAAAATCGTCCAATGACAAATCCCGCCCTTGGACGGAGCGGGAAATAGTGTCAAAAACTTACTGACTAAAAACCTACCCTGTTCCTTCCTAGCCTTGGTTCCAGGGCCCTTGTATGCATTTTCATACCTCTCCAGAGCCCCAGACTAGGCCTCGACCCTACAATTTGCTGACAACTTTTTGAGACGCACGGGAACAGTGCGCGCCGTAAACGACTTGGGCTCGATCCGGTCTGTTACCGGACAAACGGACAGCGAGCTACAGATTATTTGTGGCTAAGTAATAACGAACTTCAACGCTAAGCAAGGTTCGGAGAGTGTATGTCGGAATTGCATAGCCTTATTCCGCCAGATCCGTTCCATCATCGGGCCACGAGATGTACGGCGATGCACCATCGGTACGTGGTAGATATCCCACTTATACTCACAAAACGTATTGGGAACACATTCATTGTGCGTACAGTAAAGAGCGCCCTACCCGAGGTACATCAACCGCTCTTACGTGATTATGATGCTATTACACATCTTTTTCCAGATGTTTTGGATACATTAGTATCTTGCGGATGTTATCTAGGCTTCTATAGAAATCAAAACAGAAATCTGTGTAAAACTAATACAGTAAAGACCTCAGAAAACCTCCTATTTTATGTGAACTTTGGCCCTCCATAATGTACTCTTGATAAACTAGTGCGCCTCACCATCAATGATTGCATCACTGCTTACCATCAGATGGGATCGCAGTCAAGCACTAGCAATGAAATAAAATAAAAAAGGAGAGAATAATTTTTGTCCAGAAGTGGTACGTAAGGGTCTAATTAAATTAGATTTGGCCTCGCGTATCCTTCCCTAATTGTGCAATTAGCAAGCTTTTATTTATCTTACCGTGTTTGTTTAGGTTAAATCTTGTTAGTTGGATTACATCCTCTTCCTCTTAAGTTACAAAGTTTTCGGATTTATACGTTGTAGTTCTGTTCCGACAGCAATGCATTTTATTTCACTTAAAAAATTTACGAACACACAAACATCAAAGACAAGGATAAGGAAATAGAAACAGAGGTACAAAAGTGATGCTAATTTCTATAGAAATATCTTTCCTCATAACAGAGAAACGAGAATTGGAAAATAAAAAAACTGGGCAAATGCGAGTCGGTCTCGAGGGGTTCCGTACCATTGACTAAGTAAACATTTATAGTGGCAACAGAAATACATAATTTGTGAAAGTTTCAACTGTCTAGCTATCGCGGTTCTTGAGATACAGCCTGGTGACAGATAGACGGACAGACAGATAGCGAAGTCTTGGTAATAGGGTCCCGTTTTTACCCTAAAAAGAGATGTAGACCGCATATATGAGTAATAGGAAAACCAAACATTTATCTGTCTTAAATCAATGTGTACTTCCAGATTGTGTGTGTTGTGTGTGTGTGTGAGCAGTGGTGGCCGAGTGGTAATGGCCCCGACTTACGAGTTGTAGGTCGCAGGTTCAAACCCAGCCAGGCGCATTACTTTGTGTAATTTATTTCATCACCACAAACCGGCATGTCCTAGAACCAAAAATTCGGAGACATGTGACATCCACCAATCCGCACTGGGCCCGCGTGCCCACGGCCCATTCTCTCTCTTAGAGAGGAGGCTTGTATCCCAGCAGTGGGAACATTAAAAAGGCTGATGATGATGATGATGATGTACTTCCAGAAAGAAGTTGAATAAAAATACGAAAAAAAATAATTATGAATCATTTTTACGCAATCAGCTCAGTATTCATCTATCTCTCGGGACTCACATCAGGTGCACCAACTACAAAACTTATCCTATATTATGACATGTAAAGGGGTACCTAGCACCCCAGGGAAATTAGCCTTGCAACTGGGCTTGTGAGGAAATATTTTTGCAACGGTAGTGTACACTTATTCTCTTATGGCTTATACCGATTTTAATAAAAACACTCGAAAAATCAGGTATAAGAGGGAAACTACTCGACTGGTGCAAAGAATATCTTCGTGGCCGGAGTTATCATGTTAAAATTGGTCCCAGCCTTAGCAGACCTGTATACGTGACGAAAGGCACAGCTCAGGGATCAGTGTCTGGTCCACTGCACTATTTGGCATACGTAAATGACCTAGAAAATATTATAACACACTGTTCCCTCTATCAATATGCTGATGACACATGTATACTGTCTGCAAATGAGAACCTAAATAAGGCCGCCGAATGTTTACAAAAAGATTTTACTTCTATGACTAAATGGGCACATGACATGGGACTTGTTCTGAATCCACAAAAAACTAAAGTTATACACGTACACTCTAGTCATATAAATACCTCCCATTCCTTTCAAATCATAGCCCATAGTCATGATTGCCTGCATAAAAACGTGTCAGACTGCAACTGTTCGGCTATAGAGCAAGTCCCATGTCATACCTATCTGGGACTAGTAATTGACGACCGATTCAACTAGAGTTACCAGGTGGAATCTGTATGCGGTAAGTTACGCGCAATACTCGCCAAATTCTCTATTATAAAACGTAATATACCATACAGAACCCTCATTCAAATGTATATGGCTCTTGCCGAGTCGATAATCTCCTATGGACTTACCAGCTATGGGCGTACATTTAAAACTTACCTGGATAAAATTCATAACCTGCAAACACGTATACTGAAACTCATAGTACCAAAATATGTTAAAAATAAATACCGAGACAATTACATTGGGTTATTTAAACACTGTAAAGTATTACCTGTTCAGGCGCGCGCTGAGTATCTATTTCTCATTGAACATTTTGATAATAGTGATATTCAGATACCGCTAAAATATGACGTGAACACACGGCAGGCTAAATCTAAGCTACTTCAAGTGCCACGAAAAAATAATTTTTATGGCAAACGGACAGCTTCTTACTCGATACCCAATCTAATAAACCAGATACCTGTAGATATTAGATGTTCACTTAATAACAAAAACATAAAGCGTAAGTTGAAGGAGTATTTTATTCAGTTAATTGGAAGTTTATAGCGCGTTGACCAGTAATCAGGATGTGGCACGCTGAGACAGACCCCAGGGGTCTAATTGTGTGCCTTTTTGTGAACTCTGTAAAACACCATTGTTTTTTATAAATAAATAAAATAAATAAATAAAAAATTTGGGAGATTAAAGAAGTTTTTGTTAATTTTTGTCCCTAAAAATATTGCAAACCTGGGCGCTTACTCTCGAGTTTAATTCCGATCGGTCGACATTGGAATTGTGACGTTAGGCACTCTTGAATTCAATACTAGAGCTACATTGGTGTAAAATTGCGTGACCACACGCCAAGCTCAATCCCTATTTTACTTAGTTTCCAAAAAAGGTCACGCAATTTGGCGCTAGCATCGAATTTAATAGTACCTAACGTCACAATTCCAATGTCGACAGATCGGAATTAAACTCGAAAGTAAGCTCCCTAGTTCCTTGATGGATCTAATATCAAATTAGATCAGCCCTGAATTTGGTAACCAACGGAGTCAGGGGTAAATATTTGCATAAGTGTAACTAGCCTAAATCGTTTCTGCATTTACTTGATACAGTCCTACTTTTTAATAAGAATTAATTTACATTCAGTAAGCCTTAGGTTACTGTCCACGAATGCGTTGCTTCATAGACGCGTAATCGTCATCATACGCTTTTTTTTAGGTGGGAAATAAATCCAGTGTCATCTCCAGCTCTTGGGCGGTATGGAATGGTGTGTTCAGTAGGTTTCGACCCTGCTGGGCCCTTATCTATGGTTTGCTGACATCTCCTTGAGTCGCTCGTGGAACACTACCCGCCGTCGACGACTTGGGCTTAGTCCGGGCGGCTACCCATTGCTCGCCGCGCCTGCGGTGGCCGGAAATCGGGATCGGGATCCTGTGGTGGCTGGGGCGTGAGAGTCGCTCCATTGCGTGTGCACATGCGGCCTCCCCCTAGCATTACTGCATCGCAGAAGGAGGTGACCGCTTGCCACTCCTCCTCGCTTCGGACCATGGCCTAAACCATTGCCCGATGCGAGAGATCGTTGCCGCCGATCGCCCCGATGAGGACACGGCGGTACTCTGCCCAAGCGGGGGGTCCACAGAGTGTTGACACCCGGGCGTTACTACCGCACGAATCCAGTGCAGCAACTTCCCGAACTGGCTATGTTCGGTGAGTACCTGCGTCATGCGTATGGTTCCTCACCTTCCACATGACGCAGTTTCGCCGTGAGGACTTTCTAGCCACTCCTCAAAGAGGGGACTTATCGCCAGAATTATGGTGTGTCCGGCACTGGGTTGCGACAGTTGCTGTCTCCATTTGACCATGAGATCCCACCGGAACCCTGTCCGCCCGCGAAGTTTTGCCCCGGTAAGCTTAGTTTGTTAGTCATCCCGTAGAGAATTTAAAGATACTCTAAAATTGTAAGCTATTTGCTTTAAATAAAGTTTTAATAGGTCAAAGTTATCTCTGGATTTCGTTATGTCATCTCCATCGGAGCTTTTAAGTTGAGGTTGTCCCGAAGTATTTTCTGATTGAATTTGGCGAACTTTACTTGGTTTAAAATTAATTAAAACATGCACTATTTTAAAGATCAAAATTAAATGCGTACATAATGCGAGTATATGTACATATTTAGGTAAGTGCTTTTTGTTCTGGTTTGACCAAATTACCATGTCTCATGTGTACGTACTAGATGATGTTATATTTATTGGCAAATTAAATAACTAGATGAGTTATTTACCAGTACCGCCAACATAAATCTTGAAAATTTAGGTCCTAAATTCTTAAGGAGTCAAACAGGGACGCAATATCCAAGTTGTTCACAAGCACCCTTGAAGAAGTCTTCAAGACGCTGGCTGATAAATGAGAAGAGAAAAGTATTGCTATTAGCGAAGCGAGATTGATCAATCTACGCTTCGCGGATGACATTGTTCTCTTTTCTCCCTCAGCAATTAGACAAGAACCAATGTTACGAGACCATAGTAACGCAAGCCTTCAGGTTAGACTCAAAATGGACATGTTGAAGACAGAGATTATTCATGACCAATAGTCTAAATGAAACATACAAGTAGGCGGGGAAAATATACAATATGTCCAGGAATATCTCTACTTGGGCTCAGTAGTTTCATTCCAGGCAAGGCAAGAACAGGAAATAGCACGCCGAACAGAAAATGCCTGGAAGAGCCACTGGTTGAAAAACTCTTTTTTTAATTCATCATCATAATTTCAGCCGAAAGACATCCACTGTTGGACAAAGGCCTCCCCCAAGTGTCACCACAATGAACGATCTTGAGCGTCTCGCATCCATCGGATTTTCGCAACCCTTACCACGTCATCGGTCCACCTTGTAGGAGGCCATCCAACGCTACGTCTTCCTGTACGTGGTCGCCATTCCAGAACCTTGAGGCCCCAACGGCTATCTGTTCTGCGAGCAATGTTGCTTAAGAGTAAAATTTTAGAGGAATGGAGAGGAGTGATGTGAAAGTGAAGGGAGTTAGTGATAGCGTAATAGCTGACAAGACAAAATGGTAGAAAAAAAAACGTCTTGCGCTGACCCCAAACAATATGGTACAAGGGCAGTGAAATGATGATGAAGTATAAAATTTTCTCTACTCTACTGCTTTTCCTTTGAAAAAACGCACAAGCACACTATACTGATATTTATCTTCTTAACCTTAATGCGGTTGCTGCAACGAACGAACGAAGATAAGTAGTCGGAACCACAGAATAAACAAATTACAGAGGATCAGTTCCATACAACAAGCGAAAATGCATGCACACATAGATACGCTTTACATTATAACGCGTGCAAGCGCACTCTGTTGGCATTTGTTTGCGATTTTTATAAGAGTTCCTACAAGCGATAACAATATATTTTAATGAAAAAACAAAAACAATACTAAAAAAAACTAAAAAAAAAACACTTACTGGCTAGGGACCACCCGAATCAATTTTATTATCTTATTAATGTGGACATAGTAAAATATGTTCTGTGGATATTTTAAGTTTAAATATACAATCATGTGACAGATTATTGAATGGCCAAACAGCGAAACCTTACAGCTTAAAAAAATAAATAAAAAAAAAGCTTAGCTTAAAGGATTTACTGCTAGATCGGTCCCATTTTTTTCAAAATCCAGTTCTGATGATGAGATTTATGAGGAATTGAGGGAACTCGTCAAATATTATAGTTCATCGAGAATTCAAACATCTACGGTCAAAAAGTACCTAACATTTGATGAAGTGGACTGATTATAAAAATCAGAAGTAACCAATAAAAATTCACACTTACTTAGATATTATCACTTAGTTAAGCAACTATAACAATACAAATAAATATATGGTTATGAATAGTTTTGTTCAAAAACACTTTTCACAAAAAAAATACAACCGACTTAAAAACACACTAAAAAGTGCAAAATAACTGTAATTTCGGAAGTCGTTGTTTCTATAGTAGTTTGGTCTCTTCGTTATTAAACACCGACTTCCGAAATTAAAGTTATTTTGCACTTTTTAGTGTGTTTTTGAAGTCGGTTGTATTTTTTTTTTGTGAAAAGTGTTTTATTTCACACTTTTTAGTTGTAGTATCCCTCAGTCAAACTTAAATAGATACCTTCCGTCATTCGGTTCCATCATCAAACCATCACGACAATTCTAATAATATCAAACACGGCTAGCAAATCTATACTGATTTATTACAGTATTCCTTACCTACTTACCTCCCTTCATCATCAGATCAATGCTATGTATCCCCTCCCCTTCTTCTTTCAGTCAGTTCTGCTATGATTTTTTGAAGAGTTCCGTTCAATATCTTCGAAGTTCATCATCAGATCAAAATAATATTTCTATGGTACCAACTCGGGAGTATAATCTTTCAAACAAAAATAAAAATTTTCTAAATCAGTTTACAACTGACCGAGATATCGGTGCACATACATATAAAACCGATAGTTCTGCTACGATTTTTTGAAGAGTTTTATCATATATCTTCGAAGTTCATCATCAGATCAAAACATTTTTTCTATGGGACCAATTCGGGAGTATATTCTTTAAAACAAAATAAAAAATTTCAAAATCGGTCCACAATTGACCGAGATATCGGTGAACATACATAAAAAAAAAATACATACAGCCGAACATAGAACCTCCTCCTTTTCGAAGTCGGTTAAAAATAGTATCATCGAATTGATTTGATGATGATGATGGAGCCGGTGGGCATCGGAACTAAGCAATTAATTAATGTATCCTAGCCGTGTATGGGCTTGTTTATCATAAAACTATTGATGAATAATCATTTCCACAGTATTTGTATCTCGTTGCAAAATTTATTCATATTCCGGTATGTTTTCATCTTCTAAAAGATTTCCAAGAAAATAAAAGTTGCTTCGTAGAGTTAACCTTCTGTGGTTATTCTATGGTTTGTATCGAAGTGATTTCGATCTATGCGGGTACTATTGACCTACACCGTCGACTTATAACATAGAGGCACGAGGCGTGGTTGCATAATACTCGTAGCTAGTTATCGTTCTTGGTAGTAAATACTTAGTTTCAGAACAACAAGTAACAGTTTCTTCCTTAAAAAATTTGTTTGTGAAGGAGTTGTCAGCAAACTGTAGGGGACCAGCAGGGTCGAAGCCTACTCTGGTGCCTTGGGGAAATCTTAAAGTGTACACCAGGGTCCTAGTACGAAGGCAATAAAGGAACTGGGTAGGTTTTTTAGTCAGTATAAATCTGAAACTATTTCCCGCTCCACCCAAGGGCGGGAGTTGACATTGGATAATTTTTACCCACTAAAAAAAAACCCTAAAGGGGTAAACCGACTTTCACGCGTGCGAAGCCGCTGGCCAAAGCTAGTAATGTATAAATATCAAACAAGAGCACGGACGTCATGTCTGTGGACCAATTAGTGTAAGGCAGGAGTGTGTGCACACAGGCTCATTTATGAGGCAGCCAGGGCCTCCATAAGGATTTCCCACTCCAGCCGAAAATAATAAAAAACTTCTCATAGTAAGGCCCCTGTTTATTGTATAGGCTTAAAGTTGTGTTTTAACCCTAGAAAATTACAAAAGAAAATAGAAAATATAATTATCCCATAACTGGTAACCGTCCGGACTGAGCCCAATTCGTCGACGGCGCGTATTGTTCCACGCGCGCCTCAAGGAGTTGTCAGCAAACCGTAAATGTAATTCCGAAATGTCAGGAAAACCGTTGGGGCCCAGCAGCGTCCAAGTCTACTTCCGAAAGGAATGCCTGGCCCCGGCACGATAGGCTACAAAGGAACGGGTAGGTTTTTAGTCAGTAAGAGTCTGACACTACTTCCCGCTCCGCCCAAGGGCGGGATTTGTCATTGGATGATTTTCCCATCAACAAAAAAAAAAAAACAACCCAGTAGACTTTGACCCTGCTGGGCCCCAACGGTTTTCCTGTCATTTCTTTGAGGCGCGCGTGAAACAAATCACGGTAGAAGTTTTTGAGTTTATTTATAACAAACAAATGTACGAATCTTTCCTCTTTACACTATTATTATTGAAGATAGCATTTCGCAAAACCAAACGTCAGTTTACCGACCATTATCTTTTTTTAACAAAAAATTTCTAAGCAGTAAACTTTTAAGCACTTGAGATTTACGATACACGTGCGTAACTAACGCACGCGCATCGTAAAGATCTCAAGTCTAGAATATTTTTAGACAAATCACTAACTGTGTAAACTTTTCTAAAAAGTAATAGGGATTTTTATTTTCACGGGCTAGTATTTTATTTGTACATAGAACCAAATGGTCAACCAAGTGATGGAACATTAAAGTGTCATAATCGCTTCAGAAATATTATATAATTTTTACACATTTTTTCTAATGGGAAATCATCTAACGACTTCTCCCGCTCTAGGGTAGAATGAGAGTTGCTTTTGGCACCAGCATTAATAAACATAGGAACTAAAATAAACATATCATCAACATATCCTATCTTGTTTTCAAAATAATGGATTCTTTTATTATAGACACCTGCCATATTGTCTCTCCACCACCCTAGGTTGACTGGTAGAGAATGCCTAAGGCATTAAGTCCGCCTTTGTATCTTTGGCTGCATGAAGATTAAATAAATAAAGGAATATCAATCTAATAATAATATGTTGTTTGTACCAACCCGCACTGAGCCCGCGTGGTGGATTACGGCCCATTCCCTCTCCTAGAGAGGAGGCCTGTGTCCCAATACTGGGAACATTAAAAGGCTGATGATGATGATGATGAATAATATATTCCACAGAAACATAAAGAAACAAAATTGGCAAGATATCAATACTCGATCAAGACGTATGGCGGGCTTTAAAGAAAATGAGGTACTACGAAGACAAATCGTTTAATCTACTTACGACTCATTGAGTGCCTATTACTGACACTTCATTTAATTCTCCTCTTAAAGATTAAAAGTATTCCCTTAGGGAGAATAAGTCGCCTATTCATGTGGCCAGTAAAATAGATAAGGGATGATTTTTCTACCAAGAGACGTACATTTCGAATTCTTACTACTATATTTATTGATCATTGAATGTCTTCTGTAATTTATCTATAATATGTAAGTATTGTGGTGGCCGAGTAACGGTCCAGACTTACGAGTTATAGATCATTACTTTGTGTAATTTATTTCATCACCACTGCTCTCAAAAACGGTGAAAGAAAACATCGTGAGGAAACCGGCATGTTCTAGAACCAAAAATTCGAAGACATGTGACATCCACCAATCCGCACCGGGCCCGCGTGGTGCATTACGGCCCATTCCCTCTCCTAGAGTGGAGGCCTGAGACCCAGCAGTGGGAACATTAAAAGGCTGATGCAATGCAATGTAAGTATTTAGAAGTATATAAGTATGTTTATCTGTTGTCTAGTACTCATACCACAAGCTCTGCTAGTTTGGGACTAGATGACGTTGTGCGAAAAGTTGTGGAAAAAATAAACAAAATCCGAAACCTTTTATCATGGTATGAAAGTTTTACACGCCGTTAGAACATACACAACTGCCTAAAATCAACTTTCGAGCACTTGCTTGGACCAGATATGCCAGATAGACTAATCCGTCTGTTTGGAGGATCCTACTTTTTTAAAGAAGATTTCCAAAAGTTTACACCCAGTTCTGCATGCCTCCAAACAGCCTAGCCAAGAAGTCAGCTAAAACTGTGGGAAAAATTGGCATAAGCACAGAAGGCATTTTTTTTACCTGGGAAAATCTTCCAATGACTTCCAACGCCTTTGGGTGGAGTAGGAGATAGTGTCAGATATATACTGACTAAAAACCATTTCCAGGGCCCCGGGTTTCAATTTCACATAACCCATGGCTCCACGCTTCGACCCTGCTGGGCCTACGGTTTGCTGACATCTTGAGGCGCACGACGAACAATACGCACTGTCAACGGTTTAGGTCCGTTCGGGACGGTCACCGAACGGTCTGTTAGTGAGCTACCCATTGCTCGCAATTTTAACAAAATATACTTAAAAAATCTAGAAATAAAATGGTATACGTCAACCCGCCAATCTAATATGGTTGACTGGCAACGGTAATATCTGTCGCTGTCATTACATACAATCTTGTTCAATAAGCCGAGTTTTGTCGTCTCTCCTTCGTAATGAAAAGTAATAAAATTGACATGTAAAAGGCTTGTGAAATATTGGATATACGTGCCTTACATTTTTTGTGTTAGGATTTTGAAAGAAACAGAGAGAAGAGATAAATTTCTGCTAGTGATTTGGAAGCAAAAGGGAAACCATGTCAATGAGCCTAGAAGATCATTGGCAATGGTGCACTCGTCGACTTAAAAGTCTTCATAGTAGCTAGTCTGTTGGTTTTCTACCGGTTACATTTCGGGGCATATGCATCGAAATTGCACAGCCTAATTTCGCCAAGGCCATTAGTTGACATTCCACCTATAAGCACAAAACATTTTGGGAACACATTTATTGTGCGTACAGCTTAGGAGTAGAATTTAAAGGTGATACACAGATTGGAGATATACAGACCCCGGTGGGGACCGGGGCCAGTAACTCCTGATGGCTACAACATGAGGATCTTTAAGTCTAGAGTGAATATGTTACTTCTAGGCAAGCACGTAATATCGTCGACCAGTCGATGAACAATAAAAAACTCCTTTATTAACGGTGAAATATCATAAAATGACTTGTCTCACTCTACGGTAGAGGACGTGTCAGTTTTGCTGACAAAAACCCACATATATTCCTTCATTTGTCCTTTGTTTTCAAGGGCCAACTCTTTCAAATGCTCTCGTTGCCCTAGCAGGCATTTTTTTTTGGTGGTGGTTAAAATCATTCACTAAGATCTCCCGCCCTTGGGCGGAGCGGGAGATAGTGTCAGACTCTTACTGACTAAAAACTCACCCCGTTCCTTCGTTGCCTTAAATACCAGGGCCGAGCTTTCCTTTCAGAAGCAAACCCTTGGCCCCAGTTGGCTTCGACCCTGCCTGCCTGCAGCTAAGCCCAAGCAGACATCGGGAGCCTTTAGTTTTGCTGGGGACTATGTTCCATTGTGGTATAATTTTCTTTTTATACGTGGGCGAAGCTAGTATTTTATTATTTTTCTAAGAATACTTAAGTTCCTCTTTGCGAAACTTGACGGAGCAAGATCCTTCAATACTAAAGCGGTTTACTTCCAAATTAAAAACTTCAACAAAGTAGTTCAGCATATGAATTTAGGGAAGTTTTTTATTAAAAAAAAATCGTTTGTTAGCTTACAAAGGAGAAGTTTCAAGTTGTTGTTAAACATGTTACATATTAACAGCGTAGTTTTTTATGCTCGATTAAGTAGGTAATTTTGATTTTAAAAACAATAATTATTTATGGCCAAAATAAAACTTGTGGTCTCATAATTTTTTATAATTTATGTCATGTTATATTAAAGTTAGCTCGCAGTAGCGCTTTTGTTTGAAACAAATAGTTTTTCGGATAGGTTATGGAATTTCAAAATCATGGACGTCACCCAGAAAATCGCTAGACTATCCATTACACCGTGACAGCTAAGCATTAGGACTGCCACAAGTTAGGCCAAAAGAATCACTGAATGGGTCCCACTTAACGCCATAATAATAAGGCCTCCCCCAAGTGTCGCCGCAATTAACATTGCGGCGACACTTGGGGGAGGCCTATGTCCAAAAACAGACGACCTTCGGCTCAAATTGTCTGCTGATTTTTCGATGCGAACTTGCATGTAGGCTGGAAGAATTTTTATAATTTTTTATCAACCTTTTTCTTTAGGAACACCCTTTCAAATCTCCCGGCCTTGTGTGGAGCGGGGAGTAACTGGGCAAAAAGAAACTCCTTGGATATATTGATGGTCAGACTTTCTGGCGTCTAACTACAAGTACTGGTGTCATAGATCTACGAATGATAACCGAAACCAACGGTTTTATGTATTTTTCGAAGCAGGGGGTATTATTAATGTCCTAGATAAGCTTAGAAAAGTACATACGAATTGAACAATTCACATTATTATAGTACACGGCCCGAGCACAAGTCCTTTCGGCGGGCACTGTTCCCGTGCGCCTCAAGGAGTTGTCAGCAAACTGTAGGGGCCCAGCAGGGCCGAAGCATACTGGGGCCAAAGGTTATGTGAAAATGTCACCCGGGGCCCTGGGACGAAGGCAATGAATGGAACAGGTTAGGTTTTTAGTCAGTAAGAGTCTGACACTATTTCCCGCCCCAGCCAAGGGCGGGTTTTGTCATTGGATGATTTAACCGAAAATTGGTTTGAACGGGATCTAGTAAATAGATTTTTTTAATACGTCATAAATTGTAAACCGCAATTTGTATGGAACCCTCAGTGTGCAAGTTTGACTCGCACTTGCCCGGTTTCTTGTTTTGGTTCAGTTTTTTAAAGGTACATATTTTTTTTATAAACTTTAATGATTTAGTACTCTTGACTTGCCTATTCTATCTTTTGATAGTTAGTAATATTGTATAATAATAGCCTAGAATTTATTGTACCCTAAAATAGTAACATAATTCCTTATGACTAAGTTAGTATCCAATAAGGATTGCGGGAATCCAACGGATGCGAAACGCAACGGCTTGGTTATTATGGCGACACTTGGGAGAGGCTTATGTCCAACAGTGGATGTCTTTCAGCTGAAATAATGATAATGATGATGATGGTGAAGTAAGTATATCCTACAGTATACAAATCTCTGCTACAAGCCCAACACCGAGGTAGAAAACTTTAACTAACGATTCATAAACAAACAATTAATATACAAAAACAAAACAATATCTATATATATTTTTTTCTCTATGGTAATTAATTTTATTTTTATTTGTTTTCTATTTCTATTCCATTTTTAAATTATGGTCTACATGTCTGTTTTTTTTTTTTACTGTGATTGGAACGCTGTCGTCTTTTTTCTGGAGGTGGGCGATAATAGTTACGACACAGTTACTAACTAATGTGACTATTTTCGTGGGGAATATACTTGTTAAATATGTTTTGTTCCAATAAATATATATTATTATTTCCTTTATTTATTTTTTGTAAATATTTTAAAATTTTAAATATTTTCTAAAACCAATATGAAAAACATTTAAAAATATATAAAAACAGTAGTCCGCCGGTGTCGGGAGCAGGGTCCAAGCTACCGGTGGTTAGGGCTCCAGAGACAGGAACCTCCTCACAATGCGAGCCGTATCGAGGAGTGCTGCCTTCTGTACCAGGCCCTTGATCCAACCGCGCAACGACAGCTTCGATAGATGGTCGTCGAAGCTTTTGGCTATAAGGCTATTAGCGGTCACGACGATCGGCACAATGATAGCCGAGTCCAGATTCCACATGTCGACAACCTCGTGTGATAAGTCGAGATATTTGATTTGTTTCTCTTTCTCAGCTTACACGAGATTCTCGTCATGCGGGATGGTGACATCGACTATCATTGCGCGGCGCGCTAATGGGTCTATCACAACTATACCCGGCTTATTGGCTACAATAGTCCGGTCAGTAATGATGAACCGATCCCAGTACAACGTGACGTGGTCATTTTCGAGAACTGGATCGGGCACATACCTGTAGTACGGTACCTCAGAATCCACTAGGTTGTGTTTCAAAGCAAGTTGCTGATAAATAATCCTGGCTACTTGGTTATGCCTGTGCAAGTACTCGCCGTTAGCCAGACGAGAACAACCAGAGATTATATGTCTGATGAAATCACCCGGACGATGGCATGCCCGACACACGTCAACCGTCCCGTCCTTCATAATATGTCTCCGATAGTTGTTCGTTAGGATAATTTCGTCCATAATCGCACAGACAAAACCTTCAGTTTCCCCAAAGAGGTTGCTGAAACGTAGCCAGGCCACGGACGCCGTGAAGTCAACATTATTATTATTTCCTTTATTCATTATATAAACTTATTAATTACATTTTTAAATATTTTTTAAAAAACTTACAAAAAATAAAAAATAAACATTTAAAAATATAAAAAATAGTGTCCCACCGGTATCGGGAACAGAGTCCAAGCTACCGGCGGTCAGGGCTCCAGAGAAAGGAACCTCCTAACAATACGAGCCGTGTCCAGGAGTACCGCTTTCTGAATCAAGCCCTTGATCCAGCCGCCTAACGAGAGCCTCCTAAGGTGTTGGTCGAGGCTCTTGGCTATTAAGCCATTACCCGACACGACTATCGGTACAATGATCGCCGAATCCACTTCCCACATGTCGACAACCTCGCGAGCCAAGGCGATTATTAGTTTAGTAATACAGCCGTCTACGATGTCTTAATCTACAAGTTTGAGAGCACTGTAAACTAATAATTACGGAGGAAATTACTCTATTAGCAATTCCCTGTGTGTATGATGACGTACGCAATTCATCATAGGTCTTCCTTTATATTGAGAGAGATAATTGAATTTGATGTCAAAGGACCAAATAATAGTTTTTTTTTTTTTTTTTTTTTTTTTTATGGTAGGTAAAATCATCCAATGACAAATCCCGCCCTTGGGTGGAGCGGGAAGTAGTGTCAGACTCTTACTGACTAAAAACCTACCCCGTTCCTTCGTTGCCTATCATGCCGGGGCTGAGCCTTCCTCTCAGAAAACGGCCCTTAACCCCAGCAGGCTTCGACCCTGCCTGCCTGCAGCTAGCAGGCTGGGCCTCTACGGTTTGCTGACAGCTCCTTGAGGCGCGCGGGAACAGAACGCGCCGTCGACGACTTGGGCTCGGTCCGGTATGTTACCGGACGATCGGACAGCGTGCTACCCACTGCACGCCGTCCGCAAGCCCGCGCCTACGGTGGCCGGAAATCGGGATCGGAATCCCGGCGGCGGCTGGGGCGAGCGCCCCGTTGCCTCTGCCTGATGCGGTCGGCCTCCTCCTTTGCTAGCATTACTGCTTCGCAGAAGGAGGCGACCGCCTGCCATCCCTCCTCACTCCGGACCATGGCCTGAACCAAGGCCCGGCGAGAGAGATCGCTGCCGCCGATTGCCCCCACGAGGACACGGCGATGCTCCGCCCAGGCGGGGCACACCTCTACAGTATGCTCCACCGTGTCCTCCGGGTGTTCCGCACAGTGGCGACACCCGGGCGAATCCTCCGCACGAATCCGGAACAGGAACTTGGCAAACTTTCCGTGTTCCGTTAGGACCTGCGTCGTGCGGAAGTTAAGAGTGCCGTGAGGTCTTTCCAGCCACGCCTCAAGGATGGGCCTTATCGCCTCGATTGTGGCGCGCCCCGAACGAGGTTGCGATAGTCGCTGACGCCATTTCGCCATGAGATCCCGCCGGAGCTCTGTCCGCCATGCCTCGACTTGTCGTGGCAGCGGAATTTCGCCCCGGCGTTGCATCTCCATGCGCTTGTCGTGCATGTGTGCAAGGACTGTTGCCTCCAGATCCCATGGCGGTTGGCCAGCAAGGAGGGTCGCGCCAGCAAGGAGGGTCGCACCAAATAATAGTTACTAAATTAGTTTCGAATTTATGAGTTCTTATTTACGAATGTTTAAAATCAATTCGGGTCTTTGACTATTTTGCTATTTGATTCCAAAAATGAGTTGGAGTAATGAGTTTTCAAAAGCCCCCGTCATCTCCTTCTTGTTAGGTTATTTTAAAACTTTCGAGGTGTTTTTTGAGGTGCTTGACGGGGCTTAGACAGCTAAGCTGATTATAATATTTTGTTGTTAATATTTAAGTTACCATTTTAGATGACTACCGCGAGCAGTGGTGGCCGAGTGGTAACAGCCCCGACTTACGAGTTGTAGGTCGCAGGTTCAAACCCAGCCAGGCGCATTACTTTGTGTAATTTATTTCATCACCACTGCTCTCAAAACGGTGAAGGAAAACATCGTGAGGAAACCGGCGTGTCCTACCAAAAATTCGAAGACATTCACCAACTCGCACTGGGCCCGCGTGGTGGATTATGGCCCATTCCATCTCTTAGAGAGGAGGCCTGTATCCCAGCAGTGGGAACATCAGAAGGCTGATGATGTTGATGATTACTACCGCAAGCTTGGCTGTCTTCATGATTGCAAGCTGCATGCTTGCTGTATGCATGTCTTTTAATGATTCATCATCATCATTTCAGCAGAAAGAAGTCCACTGCTGGACATAACCTTCCTCAAAACATCGCCATTCGGATTCCCGCGCACATGGTCATCGGCCGACCTTGTAGGAGAGCCTTCCAACGCTGCTTTTGGTACGCGGTCGCCACTCCAGAATCTTTCAGCCTTATTGACCATCTGTTCTGCGATAAATGTGCTCTGTCCACTGCCAACCAAATAAGTTTGGCGATTCTTCGAGCTATGTCGGTAACCTTGGTTCTCCTGCGGATATCTTCATTCCTGATGCGATTACGCAAGGAAACTCCATGCATAGCCGTATCTATTTTCAGGCAGGGTGGAAGCCTACTGGGGCCAAGGGTCTGCTTCTGAAAGGAAGGTTCGGCCCTAGTATATAAGGCAACGAAGGAACGGGGTGGGTTTTTAGTTCCCGCTCCGCCCAAGGGCGGGAGATGTCATTGGATGATTTTATCCACCACCAAAAAAAGCCCTATCTATTTTAATGGTTATCGAAACGAATTGTGTGTTTAGCATTTCTATTGCAGTAAAATTGAGATTAAAATATTCGTCTAAAAACGCATTATTATAATTGTTATTAAAAAAATGCATACAATTGAAAGTCATGAAACAAAATATTGCTATAATCTATTTAGGGTTATAAATATAAAATGTTTGGTTTGATATCAGCATTAAAGGCGTTTATATATTTTATGGCATTAGCATAGAAAATGACTCTTTTCCGCAATACTTCATGAAACACAATTTTGTGAGCATTTATCTGTTCTGGTAGGTTTTTCTTTATTGATAGTAAAATAGGTGTATTTCTGGTGGGCATTTAAAAACCATCCTGCTTAATTCACAATACTGCCAAGAGCTTAGTCGGTTACAATATCAGTCATAAAACCAAGGATATTTGAATTTAAAACAGTAAATACAAATACTATAATAAATAAAATTGTTGTCACACTCACTAGTAAGCCATGTAATGATGATACAAATAAACACTACAATTTACAATTTTCAATCGTATCACCGCTGTCTAAAGTTCAAAGTTCCTTTTAGTACGTAGTTATTATTGTCACTAAATAGTTTTCCTTAATGTAGTCACTACAGGAATACCAAAGCTCAGTATTTAACTAATATGCTCGGATTTACACGTTATTTAGATAAATGAAGTTATATTATATTTTATTACAATTAGTGTCTTAACTGGTGATAGTTCAAAGGATGTTAATTATATTTCTGCTAATAAAACTAAGGAGTTTCTAAAAAGTAAGTATTCAATTTTTTTCAAATGATTAAAGTATTCAAATGATTTAATTTGATGACGAAATAATTTTACGATACGCTCTTAGTTCACGTCCAACCCTATTTGAGTCTTAGGAAGACTATAAGTTACTATTGATTTAAATGTACATCATTGTTATTATAGACGAAAGATGGTATTAAAAGTTTTTATTATTCAAAATAACCCGAGTTAATAAATCTTTCGATATGTAAATTAAAAATCGGTAGCCATATCATTGCGATAAAATTAATGAAATATAAACTGAAAAGATGTAAAACAGCATTGGTTCCAAATTATTCGTCTTTGTTGAAAGTTTAATGTACCAAATACCACAACTAGGTTTTCCCTATATCGTCATAATTATTCTTTTAATAAGGTTAAGGAAACACGTTTCAAATTGTTTAACATGTTAAACCAAAATTGCAGTTTAGTGTAATTTATGTCATCATTCTTCAATTTCAGGTCTATTTCTAGTTGAAGGAGATATGGCCGGGCATGACTCGTACGCTTGTATTAGACGACCAGGTATCGTTGAACTGCCAATTTACTCGATTTACCTTATTGGATTTACATATTTTTTCATGATTTTAGCCATAATTGGGCTATCAGGAGCTTTATATTTAGCTAAGAAGAAGAAAACCGTACTTGAAATTGAGGACAGTAATAAACAATATGTCAGTTTTGAAGAACCAAGCAAAAACAATGGAAGCACGCTAACTGTGAATAGTGGCATAATACAGATAAGTGAGGCCAGACAGAGTGACCCAATAACACCAACCCGCGTTGAAGACTCCAAAATCATTTTTGCCAAGAAACCTCTAAAGCCTATTGGGCCGATAGTGGATAGAGGGCAAATGGACGCAATTTGTAAAGAAGTATTGAAAAAAGTGCCAAAAAGTGATTCAGCGTGTTACAGGGATTTGAATGACCTCTTAAAGTTTGAAAATAAAGAAGATAATTCCAGTATAAAAGGTGAGGATTCAAAAGAAAATAAAAAAGATAAAGAAAGAACTGAATTTGACACAGTGGCACTATTTAAGTTAAAAAATCCTGAAATGAAAAAGGTGAAAAAGGAAATTGAAACTGAAACTAAAATAGAAATCAAAGATGAAACTAAACAAGAAACTAAAAATGAATCAACAAAAAACACCGAAACTCAAACAAAGCTTGATGAAAATAAAGACGTACGGATTGAAATAAACAATATTGAAATTGACAAAAATGAAGAAGACAGCGATTCAACGACTGAATATGATACCGTTCCTAGTCTGAATAGATTTAGGCATTCCGGTCCTGATCCTGAACTGGCTATGTATGATACTGTCCCAAATCCAATGAGATTCAGGCATTCCGGTTCTGAACCTGAGCAAGCAATGTATGATACTGTCCCAAATCAAATGCGATTTAGGCATTCTGATCCTGAACCTGACCAAGGCATGTATGATACAGTTACTAGTACAAAGAAAATAAGGGATTCTGGCGCAGACACTGACAATGATATCGATGATATCCCTTTATACGACCTTCCGCCAATGCGAGACCATGGTGGTTCTAGTAAGAATGTGATACAGATGGACTTAGACTCCCAATATTTAGTGCCAATTTCTACAGATAAAACAGATTCATGTTACATTAATGCCAAGAGACCAAAATCCTAATTTGTATTGTACGCACAGACTGGCTTTTCATTCATTAGGTGCTTTTTACCCCCATGAGATGACCCAAGAATAATTTATATTGATACGAACCACTTTCTACTTTATGTATAAAGAGATTTTCGTATCTGATTCTCAGATTTTTATTCGATAAGTCTTGTATCTATTGCATTTTATTTGAAATAGGGAAAGAAAGTAACTATTATTTTCTTTTGCTATTTCATAATTGATCTCACAGCTATAATGGTTTATATTCATAAGTGCTTACATACATCCCTTCAAAGGTCGTCAATGAATTTCAAGTTCATTTGTTTTAATAGCAATACTGTAGTGATCGTATTTTATTGCATCATCTGCAATAACTGCTATATTTATCTGGTAACTAGTAATGTTACCTTAATCAGTTTGATGTGACTAGTCTTCTTCTCAGTCGGTACGCTCTTGTCAGAGTGGTAGTGGACATCACTGTGAATCACGATGAGTGATCATCTTGGTTATACGGTGCCATTTATCTCGGACTGCAGATTTCCGGGTACATCCGTAGTCCGATCACTTAGTTGGGGCCTGGATCTGGTCTGTCCATCTCATTGATGGTCTACCACGTGGCCTGGTGCCCTCAACTTTGCTCTGCACTACTAGATGCTCTATGGAGTCATTACAACGACGACGACGACGGTGTCACTAGTATGATACAGAAATACCTAATTTCATAGAATGTTGTGAATTTTGTAAATATTTTAATCTTTATTATCTTCCTGCTTTTCCGCCAAAGTATTTGGAGTCGGTGCTCCGTTTCATCTTCTACATATTTATACGTCTCTATTCACCATCATCTTAATAGTTAACTTCTTTCAAGCCATAACATTCATCTTCATACTCACAAAATCCACTCATCGAAACCATTTTAAATATTTATTTAAATGTTATAGATTAAGCTAATTAATTGTACTTAGAATATGTATTTGAATTAATAAATATAAGGAGTCAGAGATAAAGGTGCCGTAATTAATGTAAATATTTTAAGTTAATCACATTAATGTCATAAGCATGACGCTTATGACATTAGTGTATAGATATAGATAGAGTGATAAATTATGTTTATATTAAATAAAAATGTTTATTATAATCAAATTTTAATATATATATAATTGAAAATCTTACATTTGTAGATGTCATGTTATTCCAAAGTACTCATACTATTACAAACCGACACTGATTTTTAACCGAAACCGGTATTTTGAAAAGGAGGAGGTTCTATGTTCGGCTGTTTTTTTTTTTTTTTATGTATGTTCACCGATATCTCTGTCAATTGTGGACTGATTTCAATTTTTTTTTTTGATTTAATTGAAAGATTATACTTCCCAATTCCAGAGAAGAAGATATTGGACGAAACTCTTTAAAAAATCATAACAGATCTGTCGTTTGTATATGTTTGTTCGCCAGTATCTCGGTCAATTCTGGACCGATTTTGAAAATATTTGTTTTGATTGAAAAATTATACTCCCAAGTTGGTTCCATAGAAATTTTGTTTTGATCTGATGATGAATTTTGAAGATATAGAACGGAACTCTTCAAAAAATCTTAGCAGAACTGTCGTAACAAGTAGAATTGCTTTGTTTATACATGTAGTCGGTGAGTGACAGAACTGATATGATGATGAAGCCGGAAGATAGGTAAGAACCGGAATTCTGTAATAAATCCGTGTATCCTAGCCATGTTTGGTATTATTAGAATTGTCATGATGATTTGATGATGGAACCAAATGGCGGAAGGTTTCTATTTAAGTTTGACTGAGGGGTACTACAACTAAAAAGTGTGAAATAAAAAACTTTTTCCCGACTTCCGAAATTAAAGTTATTTTGCACTTTTTGGCGTTTTTTTGAAGTCGGTTGTATTTTTTTTTGTAAAAAGTTTTTTATTGGAATTGAATGTGTAATATTGTTAAGTCCAGTTGTATGTATGTCCTTATATAATGTATTAATTCCAAATAATAATTTATTAATATCCTCTTATCGCTAATGCCTAACAACAATATTTTTCCTTGTTTTTCATTTTATAATTACAGTATTATTTAGAAAGCAATAAATTATAAGAAAACTATTGAAGTAAATTGACTTTTATTAAAATAATGGTTTTTTTTTTTATGGTAGGTAAAATCATCCAATGACAAATCCCGCCCTTGGGCGGAGCGGGAAGTCTGTATTATCAACAATCCTGGTTTTTTAAAATTCCTTCCTTATTTAGCTATGATTCTAGGCCAACAGAAAGTATTCAAAATGTGCCAAAAATAATGCAATCTACAATGTATGTCTTTAAATTGTGATAACTTAGAAATTGAATTTTTACATCTCTAAAAATTAGTAGACATGAGTGATATTCATTTTATCTTTAGCAAAAGTTATATCTACGAACCTTGAGAAAAAGGGTCCTGACAGATTTTTTTTTTTTTTTTTTTTTGTGGTAGGTAAAATCATCCAATGACGAATCCCGCCCTTGGGTGGAGCGGGAAACAGTGTCAGACTTTTACTGACTAAAAACCTACCTTTCCATTCCTTGCCTTTATCCTGGGGCCTTTGGTGACAGTCTCACATAACCTTTGGCCCCAGTAGGCTTCGGCCCTGCTGGACCCCTACAGTTTGCTGACAACTCGTTGAGGCGCGCGGGAACGGTGCGCGCCGTAGACGACCTGAGCTCGGACCGGTCTGTTACCGGACGGACGGACAGCGAGCTACCCATTGCCCACCGTCCGCGAGCCCGCGCCTACGGTGGCCGGAAATTGGGATCGGAAACCCGGCGGCGGCGGCGGCGTGTCCGCCTTTGCCTAAGGCGGTCGGCCTCCTCCTTTACTAGCATTACTGCTTCGCAGAAGGAGGCGACCGCCCGCCACTCCTCCTCGCTCCGGAGCATGGCTTGAACCAAGCCCCGGCGCGAGAGATCGCCGCCGATCGCCCCCACGAGGACACGGCGCTGCTCTTCCCAAGCGGGGCACACCTCGACTGTGTGCTCCACCGTGTCCACCGGGCGGTCCGCACAGTGGCGACACCCGGGCGTCGTCTCCGCACGAATCTTGTACAGGTACGGACCGAACTTGCCATGTTCGGTCAGCACCTGCGCCAAACGGAAGGTGACGACGCCGTGGGGCCTTTCCAGCCACGCCTCAAAGAGGGGCCTTACCGCCTCGATCGTGGCGTGCCCAGCACGAGGTTGCGACAATCGCTCTCGCCATTTCACCATGAGATCCCGCCGGAGCTCTGTCCGCCATGCCGCGACTTGTCGCGGCAGCGGAGTTTCGCCCCGACGTTGCATCTCCACGCGTAAGTCATGCATGTGTGCAAGGACTGTTGCCTCCAAATCCCACGGTGGTAGGCCAGCAAGGAGGCTCGCCGCTTCGCAGGACACCGTACGGTATCCGCGGATCATCCGGATGGCCATGACCCTCTGGCAGGCGGTTAGCCGGGCCGCCACTCGCTTCCGTAGCGATGGCGCCCACACCGGCGCACCGTAAAGGGCCATGGACCGAACGATGCCTGCGTAGAGCCTCCGGCAGGAGGCGTCTGGACCCCCTAGGTTCGGCAGGAGCCGCTTGAGCGCAGCCCCAGTCGCATTCAACCTGGGAGCCAGACGTCGGAAGTGCTCCTTGAAGTTCCACCGGCTGTCGAGGACGAGTCCCAGGTACTTCATCGTCGACCCGACGCCGATGTGAACTCCTCCTACCGTTAATTGGGAGCCCGGAGGTGGCGCGCTCCGAGGGCCGTGAAAACACATGGCCTCGGACTTGTGCAATGCCACCTCGAGTCCCAACTGCTGTATCCTCTCCACGACTGTCGCAACCCCGCGCGTCGCTAGTTCGACCGCCGCCTGGTACGACCGTCCCCGCGCCAGGACCAGCGTGTCGTCTGCGTAACAGACCACGCTGACCCCGTCGGGGAGGTCGGCGCGCAGCACGTAGTCGTACCCGATGTTCCACAAGGGCGGCCCTAGTACCGATCCCTGCGGGACACCGCACGACATCTCTCGCCGTTTCAACTCCCCCTGATGACCGGGGTAGATGATGAACCTGTCCGACAGGTAGGCCTCGATCACCCGACAGAGGTAGTCGGGCACCCGGTGGTACCGGAGTGCCCTACCAATGCAACTCCAGGGCAGGGAGTTGAAGGCGTTGGCGATGTCCAGAGACACCGCCAAGACACACCTGCCCCGGGACACTGCATCCCCCGTCGTGAGGGCTCGCACGCGCATGATGGCGTCCACAGTGGAGCGCCTCCTGCGAAATCCGAACTGGCCGTCCGCAAGATCCGGCCCCTTCCGTGCCAGATGCACGACGAGGCGGTCTGCAATTACTCTTTCAAAGAGCTTGCCCACCTCGTCGAGCAGCACAATGGGCCGATACGCGGACGGAGAGTCCGCGGGGCGCCCCGGCTTCGCGATAAGGTCCTGACAGATGGACAGATAGTCAGATGGACAACATCCTATAGGGATTTTGCGGCGCTAAGTCCTCTCTTTGAGGCGTGGCTAGAGAAGCGACACGGCATCCTTGATTTTTGCGGTTACCAGACATGGCCAGTTGGGATGGTTCCGTATTAGATTTAAGCGAAAAAAAACGAGTGTCACAATAATGTGGATTGCCCAGAGGACACGGTGAAGCTTACGCGTTTTTTTTTTTTTTTGGTAGGTAAAATCATCCAATGACAAATCCCGCCCTTGGGTGGGGCGGGAAATAGTGTCAGACTTTTACTGACTAAAAACCTACCTTTCCGTTCCTTGCCGTTGTCCCGGGGCCCGTGGTGACACTCTCGCATAACCTTTGGCCCCAGTAGGCTTCGGCCCTGCTGGACCCCTACAGTTTGCTGACAACTCCTTTACGGTGGAAATCTGTCCCAATTTGGCGTAGAATCGCCGCGCCGTATTCTCCGGTCGGTTTGCAAACATGAGGCAAATTTAAAAAAAAAATCGTTTATTGTATTTTGTTTTTGCTGCAGGAATTAATTAATGTTTTTATTAAACATGTTTTAGTAGAAATATCTCAAAAAGTGAACGACGAGCCTAGTAGAAAAAAAAGTAAACACGACGAGCCGCGAGCCAGGCTCGTCGTTCGTGTCGTGATGATACACCAGCGAGGTTTACCGACGAGCCATAAGACCGCGGTTTTATTCGCCCGTCGATCAGGGCCTTTACTACAATAAAGGGGAATCGCAAAAAATGTCAGTAACAGAAGCAATCAAAGTTTTTGTTTTCTTTAATAATAAAAATTAATTTACACTGTTTAAAAATTCTCTAGAAGATGAGTAATTTCAAACTTATTTGTTTTGCGTTGCCTGTTAAGAACGCTGGAGTTGCTTCATTAATTAAAAGTGATGTACAAGAAATATTTTTTAATCTGTATTTACTTGCTACATTCTATTAGTTAGTTTTCTTACAACCCGTAAAAAGAAAATACATTTCTAAAGTCGTTGAAGTAAATCGTTGTTATATATAAGAGTGAACTTTGTATGATATTCGGTTGATTCTCTGCACTCAGAAAAAAATCGTTATTAAAAGCTGTTTTTTTCTGATTAATAGAAAGGTTACTACTACACTATTTTAAACGTTTACATTTAATTTATGGTTTTGTTCATAATATCACTGTAGATTGTGAATTTCGTAAGGTTGCCCAAGTCGTCGACGGCGCGTTCTGTTCCCGCGCGCCTCAAGGAGCTGTCAGCAAACCGTAGAGGCCCAGCCTGCTAGCTGCAGGCAGGCAGGGTCGAAGCCTACTGGGGCCAAGGGCCGCTTTCTGAAAAGAAGGCTCGGCCCCGGTATGATAGGCAACGAAGGAACGGGGTAGGTTTTTAGTCAGTAAGAGTCTGACATTATTTACTGCTTCACCCAAGGGCGGGATTTGTCATTGGATGATTTTACCTGCCATAAAAAAAAAACTCCGTAAGGTTGTAATAAACCTTGCGGAAGCGTAAAAAAACTTAAACTCTTAATAATTATCTCATATTCAAATAATTTCAAATACAATGATAATATCTTTATTCAGGTAAGTTATGTACACCCAATCATTACACAAGAAAATTAATATTGACTTACATAACCGACAATATAATTCAAAATTGCTTCAAAAGTTTCATCACTACATAGTATAAAACAAAGTCGCTTCCCGCTGTCTGTCCCTATGTATGCTTAGATCTTTGAAACTACGCAACGGATTTTGATGCGGTTTTTTTTAAAAGATAGTGATTCAAGAGGAAGGTTTGATTTGTATAAAACATGCATATTATATTTAATATCACCATTGCACCCGTTCGAAGCTTAGGCGGGTCGCTAGGTAATTAATACAACAAATCATTTAATTAGTAATACGAAAATTCAATCATCAACATAAATCAATAATTAATATTCAATTAATACATTGCACTTAAACTTTAAATTCAAAACAGTATCTAGTTATTAATTTCTGTCTCTTGTACTGCTACATGTCGGCCACTATAATGCCTTAGTCTCTGTCTATCTGTGTGGCAACCATCGCATCAAAATTTTGTAATTTTAAAGTCAAAATTTAAACTGGCTTTTTCATACACTAATAATGTTTACTTACTTGTCCAGTGACATATATTTCGCCCTTAGACTAAATCAAAATAGCGAAAGACAGGTAACTCATCGCTCTAGCACGTGAACCGCTGAAATTGTGCCTATATAGTACGATTTCACATTGGTCGCGATGATCACACACATTTGGCGGCTAACACTGTTTTGCTCAAACGACAACGACGGCTCTTATCTCTGTCATTGTCTAACAGTGACTATAGGTTAGCGACTGTGATAATACTGATCACAGATGTGTGACTGTCGTAACTTATCTTCCCTTATATCAATGATTTCGACCGACAAAAGTTACAACTTACATAGAACACGAATAAAATTGAAATACCTACTTACCTACATTATCTAACTTATTCAGTTCTTTATTAGACATAAAAAAAAAAAACATTTTTTTGCAAAAATATTTTTTCTCCTTTTCTCATCAAAAACGAAAGTTCTATTTGAATGACAATCAAAATTCATTTCGGATAATGGATCAAATTCCGTAAGTCGTGTCAGCTGAATTCCTCTTGAATCCTATTACTTTAAATTCCATGTTACATGCCTTTCCTCTCCTGAAACTAGATTTAAGAATTTAATAAACATACGACATCTCAGAAAATGAGTTTGAAATTGAAAAATTTATTTCCAGAAAATTGCGATGCGGGTTGACATTTAGTTTTAATGTGTTGCTATGTATGGCAATGCTTAATCTCTGACCGAGGTAGAAACCAGCCTTTGAAGTTTGAAGTTGGGTTGTTAGTTGGATTTATATTCGGGCAAGCGAGTCTCCAGGCATCCATTGCCTAAGCACCTCTAAAGGAATCAGTGTGGAAGTTAGAGTGTTCCTGATTAATTTATCGATTTACTTATATGCATAATTTATAGGTTTACTTATATGCATAAAGATAGTTTCTAAAGCAATCAAAACTGATATTTTAAAATTTATTATTTATTTTTTGAAAATATTCGAATAGCATTAAAAAAATATTCGAATATTTGAAAATCAAAACTATCGAATTTTTGCAATCTCTAGTTGCTATAGAGCTACAGATGTATGGAGAATGGTAAAAAATAGATATATTGAAACTATGTTTAAAAACATAGTTTCGTGCCTCTATTATCAAAAGCAGAACTCTTATAGGATCATATTGTTGTTCGTTTATCCATCGCATAAGACTAATTTCTCAAAAACGCGTGACGGTATCCTGATACTCAATGAAGTAGTGAAAAAATTGGGCAAATGCGTGTCGGATTCGCGCTCTGGTTCCGTACAAACTTACTTATGAAAACAGTTCAATTCCCGAATTTTTTGTGCGTAACAAAACAGTTTTCAAATTTTGTCAGGATTCTAGGTCAACGGGAAGTACACTATAAATTTTACTTCCCTTAAGAGCGTCGAAATGAACGTTTTTTGCGGCAGTTTTTTTTTTTTTTGTAGACTCTTAAGTTTTTTTTTTCACAGTTGAAATTAAAACCATGTGGTCTATGCATGTTTTTAATCATTTGAATACCGTAATTAGAGATACAATAGAAAGCCAATAGGTGTGCGGACGCCGGCGTTCGCTTGGGGTTTGACTAACTACTTTCAACTCGATACCTCAGCGCATTCCCTATATAAAGGGTCTTAACAGACAGATAGACGGACAATAAAGAGATCCTAGGGTTCTGTTTTTCCTTTTGAAGTACAGAACTGTAAAATGAAACTTCTAAGTCAACGCTTAAGCTCCGTCTATGGCGCATATATTTTAACGCTGGAAAGGATATCATTACCAATAGGGGACGTCTTGTTGATCTAGAATCATGAAATTTGATAAGTTCTAATACCACAAAGCACACACAGATAGGCAGTGGAACATATAGTTGGTAGTAATATCACAAACGATTATGAACTAATTGGCCTCCTAATGGCAAAGTTAACCCTGAAATCCCGACGGAGTAATGAAAAGGTTTGCTTATTTTTGATATTATTTTACTGACTATGAAATAAATACCCAATAAAAAAACGCTCAATATTTTATAATCAATACGAACGCCGGCCGATTCGCTTGGTATTTAACTGAATGGTGTAAAATCACGCGCGAACGCCAGCGTTCGCTTGGAGCTCGCGAGGTTTTTGTCCCAAGGTACTGTTTATAGGTATGTTTGAACGGAACTCTCACTGCGTGAGTCCGTGAGTTATTTATTAAGGTTAATTTGTTTAAATACGCTATCCCTTACAAATAATCTCTCCAAAGGCGCCTTCGCAATCATAAAAAAAAAACTCGCACACATATCAAACGTTGGAAATTCATCCTACGACTTCTCGGGCTTTTCACACTTTTACTGACTAAACACATGACTAACACCTGTCCTTCGCTTGTCCTTTGCGTTCTAGTGCTACGGGTTCCTTTTTAGGTAATCCTAGCGGCCCTATTGGGCATCGGCCCTGTTGGGCCCCTACGGTTTGCTGACACCTCTTTGAGGATTGCGTGGAACACTACGCGCAGTCTACGACTTAATGTGTGTTTATGGAGACGCGGCGCGTTGCTTGGCGCGTTGCTTGGCGCGTTGGGCGGTTCATCGTACATTGCCATATGTTTGAGTTTACGCGAATGACGCGGCCCGCTGCTGCAATGTACAAAGAACACCCAACGCGCCGCGCAACGTGCCGCGTCTCCATAAACAAGCCCGTAGGCTCGGTCCAGAGGATTACTGGATGGCCCGACGGCAAGAAATAGCTTGGAAAAAATAACTGTAGGTCATATAAATTTACGTTTTCCTCGATACTCATCACAGCAGTCAATCTCTGAACTCTCTCCAAGCTCCAACGGTGCCGTCATTAAACTTTGAATCGTTCCCTTACCTATATTCAAAGTCATTACTTCCACTCGACTCAATTAAATTGAAAGTTATAGCTTCTAATTTATAGACATTAATTGAGGATTTTGTTTTTCCTTTTTTATGGCCAGAGTCAATTAACGTAGAGGAAGTTAGAATAAAGAAAAAATGATCTTTTTTTTTTGGTTTGGATACTAAGTCCTTTAAGTAATGTCTTCTTATGAATAGTTCATTAGTTTATCATTAGAATACAGTGTAACATAATCTAATATTTTTGCAGTACGTGGCAGCTGATCTATTGAGTCAGCCTTCGCTGATGTAGCCAAAACTGCAATAAAATTCTTAGTTCCATTTCACCGAAATTGTGCCTGTTTCAATGATTCCATATATTGTCCAGTTGCGCAGACATTTGAGATATAAAAATACACCAATTTAACATCACAATATCTACTAGGAATCAATTTGCCAATTATTAAAACAGCCACAAAACTTCACTGAAAGAAATCCCGCCAAAAACTCAACCTTTGTTCTTTTCACGATACTCGTTTAGTTGTGTACACACACTACAGGTTTTTAATAAAAATGATTCTGATAAAAAAATAAAACCATAACACCTATTACATAAACTTTATTAAATAACTGACATGATCGTAAATAAATAAAATTCCTCTTGAATATCTTAAGTACGATTTTAAAATTAGGTTGTTTCAGTTCACACATTTGTGTTTTTAGGGTTCAGTACCTCAACAGGAAAAATCGGAACCCATAAAGGATCACTTTTTTTTTGGTGGTGGGTAAAATCTTCCAATGACATCTCCCGCCCTTGAGCGGAGCGGGGGATAGTGTCAGACTCTTACTGACTAAAAACCCACCCCGTTCTTTCGTTGCCTTTCATACCAGGGCCGAGCCTTCCTTTCAGAAGCAGACCCTTGGCTCCAGTAGGCTTCGACCCTGCCTGCCTGCAGCTTGCAGGCTGGGCCTCTACGGTTTGCTGACAACTCCTTGAGGCGCACGGGAACAGTGTGCGCCGTCGACAACCTGGGCTTGGTCCGGAACCCTTATAGGATCACTTTGATGACCGTCTGCCTATCTGTCTGTCAAGACCTTTTATCTCGGAGACGCATGGTAGTATCGCGTTGAAACTAAAACCATATATACCTACCCAGGTTTACAATCCCTCGAAGTTGAAGCAAGCTTCACTCTCAAGGGAATCAAAATTCATAGGATACTTTCCGTTAATCTAGAATCCTGAAATTTGGCAGCAAGCAAGGTCTTATAGCTCAAATATATATAGGAAAAAAATTGAAATCTGTAGATTTCTAGTTTTCATAAATCGAGTCTCAGAAAAATCTTCCGAGACTCGATTTGGAAATTGAACTATTTACATAAATAATTTCGTTTGTACGAAACCCATGATGTGCGAGCGCGACTCGCCATTGCCCGGTTTTTATGTTCTATCTCTTTCACACGGTAGTGATGATTAATACAAATGGGATAGTGTGTATGAAATGTTAGTTGATTTAAGCCGACGTAAAACTTACTATGAATAACAAAAAATTATATTTTAAGTCGTTGAGAGATGAGAGTCGTAGATGAATAATACAGATGTTTAGTTGGTTATGGCTTTTTTGCTAAGTTAAGATAGATTCGCTTAGATCGTACAGCTGAGGTAAGTTATAAAATTCACACAGAAAACATCGTGAGAAAACTGGTATGTCCTAGAACCAAAAATTCGAACACGTGACATCCATCAACCCGCACTGGTCCCGCGTGTTGGATTACGACCTATTTCCTCTCGTAGAGAGGAGGCCTGAGTCCTAGCAGCGGGAACCTTATAAGGCTGATGGTATGCTGATGCTAGCTTACTGCTTACTACTTAGCTTAGCTTAAACAGATTCGGACATGGTCTAGTAGGGGCGATGCCTTCCCCTCGGCAAGACTCACAATGAACAATCACACTCAATCACCCTCAATCACCCTCAGTGTGATTGTTAGAAAGTGTTACAATTGGCGATGAAACGCAAAAAGAAATTGAAGGAGCACTGATGAGATTTATTCAGAAAAAATTCACACTTTCACCCGCCTCGTTCCGTCCAGCCCCCTAGCTAAGTTACGGTAATCTTGGAATTGGGCTCGCCTTCTTTGTTCTGACCACCTGACTGAGCGAAGGAATTGGAGGCGTGGCCAACTCAAAGCGTTCGACGTTAACGAAACAATCCTAATTTGGGAGCTGAGCTGGATTGGATATTTGATGATTTGCACTAAAATAAGGCTAGCATATAGTGAACAGACTCACAGTAAGATTATTTGCCTCAAATAACTTAGTTTTGTTCTTGGTCTGTTACTGACCGAGGAATTACAACATGATTACAGGAAATAGGTACAATAGTTAACCGCAGTCTGAAATTTACCATAGCAACGTTGTACGTTATGACGAACGACGTTGAGGTTATGGTTCATCGGTAAAGCTCGCCGGTGTATCATTGCAATACGAACGACGACCCTGGCTCGCGGCTCGTCGAGTTTTCTTCAATCAATCAATCAAAATATTTATTTGCTAGAATGTGGTACATAAGGTGTTACAGTAAATTTGTTTCAGCATATCCTGCCATAACATGGCGTGCAAATATAGCATTACTGTCAGTGATGTCAATTACTCTAAATTGCAAATTACAGGTTATATTGACTTATGTTCTAAATAGCCCTTAACGGTTCATTTTCTACTCGGCTTGTCATCCAAAACTGTTTTACTCGCTAGTTGATCAGCACCGACGAGCCACGAGTAAAACAAAGGTTCCATAAAACCGTGGTATTGGTTCACACGTAAATCACCCACTTTAACGTGATGCATTTTACACGAGCAAGTAAAACCGCAGTCTTACGGCTCGTCGGTAATTCTCGCCGGTGTATCCTTGCAATACCTCGTGGCTCGTCGTGTTTGCTTCATTTTCTAGTTGGCTCGTCGTTCAAGACTGTTTTAAGCACCATGAACGGTTTATGATCTTCTCATAATAGATGTGAAAAGTCTAGGGATATCTTCATACCCTCGCTACACTCAGGATTCTTAACTTGATTCCCTCACTACACTTAGGATTTTTAGCTTAATACCCTCGAAACTCGCTGCTATGCTTGCATTTTAAACTTCAGAATCTTTTTTACACTCGGGTTTCATTAAGCCCGTGACATTAGGCACTGGTTTTGTCCAAGGGGACCAGTTTTGTCCCTATTCATCAAGGCGAATAGGGACAAAACAATGCCTTATGGCACGATTGTAATCTAGAAGTCAGTTCTATCGGTTCAAAAATATGGTACCTACATTCAGTATAATTACTAACTAGGAACGCGTCTGAAAATATGACACGTGGTATTGTACTCATGATCTTTTGTTTTCCCTTCGCTACGAGAACTCATCCCGGGCACATGAATATACAAACTCTATTTATAAACCCTACTATGCTCGTGAATACGTTTTGCTTTCAATGAAAAAATGTTTTATGTAGTTTTGTTCGAATTTGATTCATGTTTAAAGCGAAACTGTGGCAAATTTCGCGGCATATAGATGTTTGTTTTGAATTAAAGTTGTGTTTTTTTTTGTGTTTGACGGTGCATTGAGTATTCAATAGTTTGCTGTCACATAGAAATGTCTTATAATTGGTAACATCTAGATACGTAACTAATATATAAAAATCTCGTGTATTTGCTATCGAGCTCTTCCGGCTTGATCTATTTATATGATCTTTTTTTGTATTATATTTGGTAGGTCTTTTCTTAATTTTTAGGTGGGAAGTCATTTAATGACTACTCCTGCTCTAGGTTTTATTGATTAAATCACTCCTGTGTTCTTTCGTTGCCTTTTATTCTAGGGTTTTTCTTTCAGAAGCGAACCCATAGCCCCAGAGGCTTCAACCTTGCTGTGCCACTACGATTTCACTGACATCTTGAGGCACGCGTAGAAAACTACACGCTGTCAACGACTTGGACTCGGTCCGGACGGTTACCGGACGGCCGAACGGCAAGCTACCCATTGCTCGCCGTCCACAAGCCCGCGCGTATGGTGGATATTTAGTAAGTAGGTCTGAGAATAGGTTGGGTAGGTCTTTTCTATTATTGATAATTCATATATCATGACCACGTTTACCGTGTCAGCTAGTTAGGTACCTAATTACTATAAAGTTAAAAATATTGTTTGTTTTTTTGAACATGCTTATCTATAAAACTACTGGTTATATAACATCATTTATTTATTTATTAAATTAATCAATTTCAACGGTCTAACAACCAATTACAGTAACTAAATTAAAGATATATATATAACGAGATATAAGTCTTGGTATATTTATCATGCTTCGATATATAGCAATGGAGCAGTAACAAGTTAAAACTGGGGAGGATAGCTGGTAAATTACAAAACTATCATACTCAGCAATATACTAGGTATTGCTGAGCATGATAAGGTAAGAAGTAGCCATTATAAACATCAGTGAACTAATAAAATATAAGCCCCATAAGACTTAGTACTAATAGCAAAGCATAGCAGCCTTATAATGTTCCCACTGCTGGGACTCAGGCCTCCTCTCTAGGAGAGGGAATGGGCCGTAATCCATCACGCAGGCCCAGTGTGGGTTGGTAGATGTCACAGTCATGTCTTCGAATTTTTGGTTCTAGTACATGCCGGTTTCCTCATGATGTTTTCTTTCACCGTTTCGAGAGCTGTGGTGATGAAATAAATTACACAAAGTAATGCGCCTGGCAGCGTTTGAACCGTGACCTACAACTCGTAAGTCGATGCTGTTACCAACTGGCCATCACTGCTTCTACTAATAGTACAATATCAAAATTTTACAACAGAAAGTCGACTTTCTGTAACCTAAATTATATGCTTTCGTGAAATTTAAAATTCTTGTTTCTACGGTACATCTCTAAGTAAAGAGTGAATGTGTTACTTCCTAGCAAACGTATTCCATCGTCGACCACATTGCCGCACGAGCTCTCAACGATCCGTTTGACGACCTAAATTGAACCTTAAAGGGATGGATCTATATGTGTAGCTCCATCTCTCTTTTTTGCTCGCATGATTGATATTTTGGTAAGTCATGGTGAGGCCAAAGCCTTCCTAGCCAAGTAATGACTGCTTCATTCTGATTCTCTTACGTTGAACGCCTAAAATCGGCCACGCCTCCGATTCCTTTGTTCTGACCACGTGACTGAGCGTTCAGATGACGTCAGAAGATAAGAATTGGAAGCGTGGCCAACTGGAGGCGTTCAACGCAAGAGAATAGAAACAAAATGGTCCTAACATTCTAGGCCGGGTTGTGGTTTTTTTTATGGTAGGTAAAATTATCCAATGACAAATCCCGCCCTTGGGTGGGGCGGGAAATAGTCAGATTCTTACTGACTAAAAACCTTCACTGTTCCATTCATTGCCTTTGTCCCAGGGCCCCGGGTAACATTTTCACATAACCTTTGGCCCCAGTAGGCTTCGGCCCTGCTTGGCCCCTACAGTTTAGGTTCTTTATTGATAGGTTGGCGCTTGATCACTAAGCACGACCCTATCAATTAAGAAGAGCCTAAAAACATGTGATATAAAATGTAGTCTGCCTACATGCTAATAAAAATGTAAAGTTGTGACTAACACAGGGAAATTTATATTGGAAATAGAATTTAGTTTACCTACTCGCAGTAATGTAACATGTAACACACATAATTATTCTTCACTAAAATTCCAAATATGGCATAGTTTCCTTCATCATATTTTGTAAAATACAAAAGGCAAATAGTCTTGAAATTGATAGCTACCGTTTTCAATGTTTCTATTGAATATTGTCCGTCTTTTGTAAGTAAATGCATTGAAATTTTAAACAGTAGATATTTTTGACAAGACATTTCGTTATAGTCGTTTGATCAGTGAACCCTGGAGAGGAATACTCCTAGAACTAGGTATAGTATACACCGTCAAATTTTGGTTGTTTTAATCCCGTGGAGGTTTGATTCGGTACATAAAACACTATCGATTTATAAAGATAAAATTAAAAAATAAAGTACGGCTGAAATGATGATGATGATACTATCCCAAACAATGCCAACTATGCCGATATGTCCTATTGTCCATATCCCAGTATAGATACGACCATTTTTATTTTCGGTGGGAGAATCATACAATGGCATCTCCTGCCCTTGGGCGGAGCTAAAGATGATGTCAGACTTTTACTGACAAAAAACCAACTCTTGTTCCTTCTCTGCCTTAGTTCAAGGGCCCTGGGGTTTACTTTCGCACAACCCATGGCCTCCGTAGGCTTTGACCCTGCTGAGCCCTGAATCTGCAGCTGAATCTCTTTGAGACGCGTGTGGAACAAAATGCGCCGTCGATGACTTTGGCCCGGTCGGGACGATTATCGGTGGTGTACACAGGTCGTCATAACGACTGGCACTGTGCTTTTCTGCTCATCTATCAGATTCCTGCGGTCCTCTCCAGGTCACCGATCCACCTAAAAGTATGTGAAAATGTCAACCGGGGCCCTGGGCCGAAGGCAATGAATGGAACAGGGTAGGTTTTTAGTTAGTAAGAGTCTAACACAAATAGTGTTAGACTCTTACTAACTAAAAACCTGCCCCACCCAATGGCGGGACTTGTCATTGGATGATTTTACCTACCATATAAAAAAAAACCAATGCTGCGTCTTCCGCTAACGACCGTTCTGCGGGATAGTGTATTTTAACGAAAATCTTTTGACTCCAAAACCAATTACTATCAAACAATTAAAAAAAGCAATCAAAAGTTTCCTCATTTAAACGTGCTCTGCACACCGAAGACCGACCAGAAATAATCTAGCAGAAACTTCCTGCAAATGACAACACAAAGCAGTGTGCTGATAGTGAATTGAAGCTACACACACATACAAACATAGCTACATGTTATGTTGTAGTGTATTGTTCTCCCATCTTACTTTCCAGACCGTCTTTGTGTGCAATTTCTTTCGTTCAAGGAGTTTAGTTCTCCAACTGAGCGTTATGAAGTATTTGTTATACTGTGACGCAGAGGAATTGAATTGAAAAGTCGTGTTCTGGATAATAGTGCTAAGGGAATTATTGAAGTTGATTTCAATTAGTTTTTTATTGTTTTTTTTTTTTAATAACATATTCCACAACTATCACACGACGCGGTCTAGTCCCAAGCTAAGCAGAGCTTGTGTTATGAGTACTAGACAACTGTTATACATACTCATAAATTTCTAAATACATACATATTATAGATAAATTACACCCAGACATAGAACAAATGATCGTGCTCATCACACAAACATTTGTCCTGAGTGGGAATCGAACCCACGACCTCCGGCATAGCAGTCAGGGTCACTAACTATTAGACCAACAGGCCAGTCAATTTTACCACATATTTAAACTTAACTTTGCCTGTTACGGTCTTCCCATCCGATTACAATTTTGGTGTCTTCAAGGTTAGAGTGAATGGGTTTTTGATAAACTAGTGCGCCTAAAAATTCAACGATTGCATCACTGCTTACCATGAGGTGGAATCGCAGTCAAGCAGTAGTTTATTATGAACTAAAAGAAAACAAAACGGTAGTAACAGTTACAATTAAAATAACAATAATTGCTAAAATTAGATCGAATTGTTATTTTTTATTATGACACTAGCTGTGCCCGCAACTTCGTTCGCGTGAACGATGAAACTTATCAATGAGTTTTTTGTGTAATGTGCTATTTGTGTAAAACGTTATCTATCGAGCATACTTACCGGTATTAATACTTCTGTCTCGGCGCGGGCCTTTTGTGGCTAATTACAATAGAAACGGGTGACGTAACCTGCGACAAACTTATTATTTGCGGTTGGTACAGTAATCGGGCTTAGGGATCGAACCGCAAAATTAATTTTGTTTTTTATTGTATATACTTTTCCGGGATAAAAAGTACCCAGTGTGGTGCCCAGGATATTACAGAATAATTATAGTTTTTGCGTGATGCCTGAACAAACAGACAGACAGACAGACAAATTTTTTTTTTAATCACATTTTTGGGTTCAGTGTCGGTCTAGTAACACCCCTTGCCATTAATTTTTTTGATATTTTCAATGTACAGAATTTTTACTTCTATAGATTTATTATAAGTATAGATTAGACTAATAATAAATTTATGTTGAATAAGTGAGTGACAAATACAGTGGGTACTAAGGTCAGTTACTAAGCAAGGGTTATTGAGATAACATGTTGTTGTTTGCAATGTTGCTTCCCCATTGTTATAATAACTATGGCTACACATATCTTTTTTTTATTAATATACTTTCCCTCTGCTGGGCAAAGGCCTCCCCCAATTCCTTCCAGGTATTTTTCTCTCTTGAGAAGAGGCTCGTGTCCATTTAAAACGAAGTGAACATTAAAAGGCTGATGATGATGATTATGATTTTTGTCTCGGGCCACCACGAACCATCCTTGCGATAGGCGATTTTGGTAAAAAAAAAAAAAACAACTGTTTGGATTGTGATTACCAAAAAAAGTTCTAGTAGATTAGTGGTTTTTGTTTTAAGGCTCCACAAGTCCGCATTTGTGTTACACAATAATAACCCTTTGTACGATGAGTGTGCACAAAATATAACAGGTTGCAGTATTCTTGCTGAGTAATCATTTATATCATAATGGCAACATGCCTAAACGTATAAATGGGAAGTTACGTTACGTTCTTACATCGCAATCAGAAAACCTAGACTGGAAACTCGCTCATCTATGATCAGTGTCATCACAGTCGTAAATCTAAAGTCACTGATAGACAAGGACAGAGATAAAAGCCGGAGCTGTCGTGCGCGCAAAATCTTGTTAGCCACAATCAGGTTATGGGTCTGATTTCAGTGGTTCACGCGCTAGAGGTGAGTCACCTATCTTCCGTTGTTTTGATTTAATCGAATATATACTAGCGCTCCCGGCAGAGGTTGTCCAGCACAAAAGACTGAATAATGTAAAAAAAAATCTGAAAACTAGCGCTTCTACTGCAAGCTAGACTAGGGTTTAAATGTATTTTCCAACCAATCAGGGACCCACTCAAAAATACACTCAAAATTTCATCCAAATCGATTAAGCAGTTTAGCAAGAGCTAGGTGACAAACAATTAATAATTATTAATATTGTAAAAATATGTGTGTGTTTGTTATTCACTGTTCATTTATTAAAACTTCATGCAACACAAAAGTATAAAAGCGGGCTTAATGCCTTAAGCATTCTCTACCAGTCAACCAAGGGTGGTGAAGAGAAAGCATGGCAGGTACATAAAAAAAGGAAGATTATTGAGAAAATAAGGATACAAAAACATGTGGTTGCGTGAATTGGCTTGATGTGGACTGTAGGTTTAAAAAAGCGATCTAAGGTTTGTTAACAATATGCAGGTATTATGCCTGGCATGGGATAGGGAGGAACACTGACCTTTTGACCTCGAAGGTTCCACGTGGCGCCGGCCGGCGAACCTCGACTTCGCACATTTAACCACTGCCAGGTCCTGTTTTGCACTACACTGCACTATTGTTGAGTCTTTGAAAGGTTGGATCACGAAACAGTCAATTTTCTTGTAATTTCGGGCGGGCGATGTTAGCGGTGCGGTCACATTCACAATCGATGCACACACGTCAATGTCATTTCATTTCTAGAGGTCGTGCGGGAAGGGAAACGGATGGTATAGGATTGCTAGGCCAAAAAAATAAATTACAAAAAACAAAGTCGCGGATCATAGCAAATTGGCGCAACCATTCCCCCCGGGTTTGAAGGGTTACCTTCAAAGAAAAGAAAAAAAAAAACAAAAGCGAAACTAAACCCTATTACTAATCTAAACTATCAATACTAGGTAGCGAAACAACTTATAACTAACTATGCCACTACTGCTGATTAGGCAGAGGGCAGAGGCGAATAACCGGGCGCAGGTACGATCCAGTTGCGGTTTTAACCTTTACGACTCGCGTTATTCCGTTCGAACCCGGAAAAACTTCTTCCACTACACCAAGAGGCCAGTGCAGAGGAGGCGCACTCTCAGTCTTCAGTATCACCACAGTACCGACTGTGACTGGATCTGAAGGAGTGTTCCACTTTTGACGCGACTGCAGCGTATGCAGATAATCTGTCCTCCATCGCTTCCAAAAGGACTGAACTAAGCTATCTAGCAGAGCGTGACGCGGGTGAAGCTGCAGTTTGTCAGTCTCGACATCTAAAGCGGGCAAATATTTAAGAGGAGTCGTCGTCAAGAAGTGAGCCGGCGTCAACGCTAGTGGCTCCGATGGATCACTAGACAAAGTCCGACACAACGGACGCGTATTCATCAACGCCTCTACCTGAGCGAGTACGGTGCTCAACTCCTCGTACGAGAGAATCTGTTCGCCTATGACCCGAAACAGGTGCGACATAAGGCTTTTAATATTCGCCTCCCAATTGCCACCAAAATGACTAGCCGCTGGCGTATTAAAACACCAATCAATGCGATTCTCAGCTAAGACATGGGCGAATTCACTTTGGTAGTACTTGGAGCGTAAGAATGTATGTAATTCCGAAATATTGCGTCGCGCTCCAACATAATTTGTGCCGTTGTCGGAGTATAAGCGCTTAACGGGACCACGGCGAGATAAAAATCGTTTAAATGCAGACATAAAACCCTGCGTACTCAAATCACTGGTTAACTCTATGTGAACTGCACGAGTTGTCATACAAACGAATAGGCAAATGTATGCCTTTGTGGAACGTATACCACGACCACGGGCAATAGTGACTTTAAACGGTCCAGCATAGTCCGTCCCAGTATGTATGAAAGGTTTCACCGTCTGTACAACACGACAAGAACGATGGTCGGCCATTTCCGGCGCGTTGAAACGCGGGCGGAGCTTAAAGCAGGGCACACATCTGTGCACTCTAGCGCGTATCAAATTGCGAGCGGAAAGTATCCAGTACTTCTGTCGAAGAATGGACATTAATAAATCGGGACCAGCGTGACAATTCACCTTATGGTGATAATCCACCAACAAATCCAAAACGTGATCCTTGCGTGGTAGAACTACTGGATGCATTTGTTCAAACTCTAACTTAGCATTTCGCAGACGGCCACCGACACGAATGAGTCCGTCTTGCAAAAATGGTTTCAAATGTTGAAGTGCGGGACTACAAGGTTTATGTGATTCTAAACTACGAAATTCTATTGAAAAATAAAATTTCTGCAACTCTCGAAGTACAACTGATTCAGCTCTATCCAAATCAGCTGCGATTATAGAACCACGCGATGGTAATAATCTCAAAAATCTTAGGACGTAAACTACACAGCGTAATAGTCTCGACCAAGACGAGACTCGATTAGACAACAACAAAACAACTGACTCTTCACGCGGAACTGATACTACAAGCGTATGTTTCTTCTCCTCGGGTGGCTCTGAAACAGTAGCGGGGTTAAACGGAACACTTGGCCACTCGTTAGGAGTGGTATGAAGCCAGGGAGGGCCACAAAACCAAAGCGGATGATTTAAAATTTGCGCAGGAAGCAAACCACGTGAGAGACAATCAGCTGGGTTTTCTGTTCCAGCGACATGGAATATATTTTCCGGTGACAATTCAGCTTGAATCTTACGTTCCAAGCATAGAAAGCGTTTTTCTGCGGAGGCACGGGAGCCACCGAGCGAAAAAATATCACCCTTGAAAGGGAGCGCGACAACATAACGACCATCTTTATCACGAGTAGTCGTGCGGGTATAAATCTCCTCAGTGACCTGATCCTCAGGGCTGAGAATAGGTGGGACATTGACCTCTTCAATCTCCCAGAACTTGCGGATGGTAGACTCAAGCGGCGGCTCGACGGTGCAACAGTGCGACACAGTCGAGTAACTAACTAAACAAGCGGGTGCGGAACCAACTATAACAAACCCGAGAACTGTTTCCAGTGCGTGCGGAGCGGGGTACATCGGAAGACCTTGAATTTTACGTGATAACTGGAGATGCGGGAGAATCGAAGCACCGATCAATAGATCGATATCTCCAGGGAAAGCGTAATTTCCGTCGGCTAACTGCAAGTTCTTAAACTCCGTCAGCATGGACGTGTCAACCGGTACCGTGGGCAACCGTTCCGTAATCTTATCTGCGACTAGCGAATCCATTTCAAACGAAATATTACGATTAAAACGTGAACTAAATATTATTTTAATGGAACCGTGAATGGTTGCCTTTAAACCTCCAAAACCTTTCACTTCTGAGCGGGATGACCAATTATTAAAACTAAAACCAAGGCGTTGACAACAATCCCGAGTAATAAAATTACTCTGGGAAGCGCCATCTAGTAGCGCTCGAACGGTGTGCGGTTTGCCAAAGGCATCTACAATGACAACTTGCGCGGTCGCAAGTAAAACGGTAGTGATTTGAGTACCAGCGGCGGAAAGCGAACACAATGTTACGTCGTTTGCACTTGCAGCAGGCCGCGCGTCACAAGCGTCGCGCGTCTGCGCAGGCTGCTGCTGCGATGGCAGCTTACTACTCTCAAAATGTAAAAAGGTATGATGTCTAGCTAGACATTTACGACAGCTAACACCACTGTTACATGACGTAACCAGATGTTTGTCACTTAGACAATTAAAACACAAATTATTAGTGCGGACAAACTTGTAACGATCACTAGGCGATAATTTCTGAAATCCCGAACACTTGTACAGCTGTGTATGGCTACCCTTACACAGAGAACAGTCAGGTGTTGAGGCGGTATTAACTAGCGTATGTGCAGTCTTGACTGACTTCGATGACGCGTCTATACGGCGATCGGAACCTGTCCTATTCGTGACTTCATGACGTGCCGACGTGCGCTGCAATACCTTAATATGGTCGCGAATAAAAGATTCTAAATCTTCGAACTTAGGTATTTCTTTGCCGCGCTGAGTCGTTTCAAACAGACGAACAGTTTCAGGATCTAATTTATTTAAACCGATATACAAAAACAAAAAGTCACAGAGGTCATTGACCTTTAGGTTCTTTACTGCACGAACAGATGATGCGAAAATATTTAAAAACTTCTCTAAATTATGATCGTTACAAACGGAAGAACTTTTCAAATCGAATAATTGATCTAAATATGCGGTGGCTACTAATCGCTTATCTTCGTATTTTGTTTTTAAAGTGTTCAAAACTAAAGTGTAATTTTCAGCGCTAAACGTAATTCCAGCACAGACAGCCTTTGCCTTACCGGTCAATTTTTCTACGAGATAATGCAATCTCTCGTGATCTGTCAGCGATGTGTTCCTATGTATTATATTTTCGAAACTATCTATAAATAAATTCCAATTTCGAATATCACCATTAAATTCAGGTATTTGAATTGGCGGCAATCGTGGGCGTTCGCGAGGAGGGTTGGATAAACCACTCGCGGGGGGGGGAGTCTCTAAACTCCTAGCAATACGTTTGATACGACAATACAAGTCATCAAAGGACGACAATGCCTGATAACTCACACAGTAATCAGGATTTAACTCCAACTCTAAAATGTTTATATTATTAATTGTAGATTCAAAATCCGCGCGCAAACTATCTAAAGTTTCCAACGAACACAAGAAAGCATCTCTAATCGCCAGATCCGAGATTTGCAAAGATTTATCACAAATTGATTGAACACGTGAAAACTGTGAGTCCCTTTTAGCGTATAAAAGCTTTAACTGAACCTTTAAATCAGTACTAACCTTGGTTCCCTTAAGAGACATCTTGTTTTGATATATTCACACTATACACTCAAACAAACACTTAACGAATTATTAAGTAAGCGATAATTATCAGATAACAATATGGTAATATTGTAAACAACAAAGTGAACGGCGTCGTTCATATGCGTATATAATCTATGGTTTATCCGTTTACTACAAATATTCACTCAACAATGAACGGGTATTTTTGAAATGCGTCTACCTACATGCAATTTGTAGGACTTCCGAATGAATTTTGTCAAGAAAAAGAATGCGATCGATTTATATCTACGCTGATATTTACGTAGCTAACTATAATTATGCGGTGCGGTTGACGGCGTAGGTACCGTAATTATCAATGGCTCTTTAACTATACGAGCGAAATAACGTATAGTTGCCTAAATGCCTAGATGCGGGTTTTCTACTATTATATCTAGGTAAACAGGCGCGTTGCGTTTATTCCCTATGGAACAAATACTATATTGCGAAATTACAAGAAAATGATTCACGATCCTGCTCGTAGGACCAAAAAGTAATGGTTGCGCGAATTGGCTTGATGTGGACTGTAGGTTTAAAAAAGCGATCTAAGGTTTGTTAACAATATGCAGGTATTATGCCTGGCATGGGATAGGGAGGAACACTGACCTTTTGACCTCGAAGGTTCCACGTGGCGCCGGCCGGCGAACCTCGACTTCGCACATTTAACCACTGCCAGGTCCTGTTTTGCACTACACTGCACTATTGTTGAGTCTTTGAAAGGTTGGATCACGAAACAGTCAATTTTCTTGTAATTTCGGGCGGGCGATGTTAGCGGTGCGGTCACATTCACAATCGATGCACACACGTCAATGTCATTTCATTTCTAGAGGTCGTGCGGGAAGGGAAACGGATGGTATAGGATTGCTAGGCCAAAAAAATAAATTACAAAAAACAAAGTCGCGGATCATAGCAAATTGGCGCAACCAACATGTTAATAAAAAAAGACACATATTCATATATTAATTTAATATAAATATTAGGGGTATTCTTTTTTATTTTAATGAAAAAAAAATGAAATGAATATATGTATGCGCCATCCCATCTTCCTAGCTCATCGTGCTGTGCTGGTGCTGCCGCTGCGGCTGCAGAGAACCTGAAGCGGCGGAAATATAACAACCTCGTTGGCAGTTATATTTTTGAGCCGTTTGGGGTTGAAACTCTAAGGCCGTGGAGACCGAGTGCTCATGCGCTTTTTAAAGATCTGTCTAAACGTTTAGTTGACACTTCGCGTGACCCAAGGGCTGGCTTTTACCTCGGTCAGAGATTAAGCATTGCCATTCAACGTGGCAATGCCGCCAGCCTTTTGGGCACACTTCCAGTCGACAGCGATGCGGATGAGTTTTATGACGCCATTTTTTAGTTAGGAGTAGGTTTAAGTGTATAATTATATAGTTTTAATTTGTATTTTATATAATGTTAATAGTTTTTGAACCTTAGGAATAAATGGCTGTTAATAAGCAATCTAGGCTTCATATCTTCGAGCTCCACAATCAGACCAGCTCAATGGCACCAGATTGTAAATGAGTATTTCAAATATTATGTCATAAGTACATAATTGTTTAAAATAAAGTAAATATGTATAAATAAAGTAAAAGCAAGGAGTTTTTGAGACGACTTCACTATTTTTGCAGCAAATAATTCCGCAACATCCGCTTAAAGACATACACACTGGTAACCATATCGATGCCGAGGGGAAGCGCATTCCATAGAAGTACTGGACGTCCAGTTCAATATGAATAAAAGAAGAATGAACAAAATTAGAAGTATGAGAAGGACAGAGCAGTAGAAAATTATTAGAAGAACGCAGATTCTTACCAAGGGAAGAACGTAGACGTAGAAAATGTGAAATAAGATAAGAAAGAGGGGTGGGAGAGTTAAGCAGAGAGTAAAGTGAATTCAGAGCGCGCATACATCTTCTCTGGCGAATGGGCATCCATTTGAGCTCAGATCTGTAGTTCGAAATATGGTAATATTTCTTCGAAGTTAAATATGAATGTACTACAGTTGTTCTTGTTGCTGCTCAAACGGCTGAACAATGGTGGACCATGACCTAGAACAGCACTTATTTGCTTTTTAACCTATGAGTATTCCTATCGAATAATTTTCTACTTAAACTCCAGCAAAACCACTGGTTGAAGCTATGAGTTGAAGCTAGTATAAAATAACAAGGAAAGTTACTCCGTCATTAATCAAAGAAGGGTCTCAAATATCTTATATTGTCGTTAAAGCTCGTGTAGTTACAGTTTATGCAGCATCATTTATTTTAACTCGTGCGCTTTAAGGTTTCTCTCATGTCACTTTAAGTAATATGAGAATATCTTCGTTGGATCGATAGATAAGTTTGTATGGTTGAAACCAGGGGCCCTGCTATTTTAATAAATTCGTCATTCCAACACGATTCCATTGTCATTTTGCTAAAAGTTCGTAATCTGCAAAATTGGTTGGTCGGTGGTTTTTTAGCTGTCAAAGTCAAAGTGACATCGCTGCTTACTGTTTATTTAAAGCGGCCGCCGGCCGGCGTTTTCAGTGTTTTGTTGTTATTGTATCAGTGTTTGGTTTTTGTTATGTTTTTGTTATGATATAAGGCAGACATTCATTTGTCATTATGTAGGGTAAGTACGAGATTACCATTCTATACCATTTCTCTTACCTTCTGCTTCACTGCCTTCACCTTAAAAGTGAACCGACTGGAAACCGTCCTGCGGGCCTAAAAAGGTCACAAGAGCAATTCATCTAGAGCAAATCATATTCCGAATTCCTAGCAGATCATAAGCAATTCTTCTAATGTTCGTAAATGGTTGCACAAATTAGTCGAATCATACTCAATTCACTGAATATCAGAATCATATTTCTTGTAAATATAGCCGTATAAAAAAATATATGATTCATATTATGATTCTACAGTAAGTGGCCTTTCTAGACCTGCTGATGTTCTGATATATCATGTTTATATTAACTTTTTCCAGCTATTTCATCTACGTGAAAGTACAAAATCATCCCAAGAAAATATACTACCGTGATAAAAAGTATACCCATTATTATGCTGTTACAGGACACGGTCTACCCATTTGTTCATTCAAATTCGTTGAGACGGTGAGATGTTGGAGTGTACAAGGAAAGAGATTTAAAGAGATACTATAGAGCCATCACACACACACATCAGACATCGGGCATCAGAGGAAATGTCTTAGAAAAACTGTCATCCTATGTCATCTAGCTTTCAAGTAGTAAACATACGAAGTAAATATGTAATTTATATGCAAAAATTATTGAATTCTAATTAATTACAGAATAAATACGAAAAATATTAACGAAAATAAACTGAAGTTAGGTCCAGTTGTCCACACTAGACTGAGCTACTTACTATCTACGTAACAAGTCTCGGATTACGATTTTGTTTACTATGTCCTGTAATTTTGGTCGTTTTAATCCTGTGGAGGATCGATTCGGTGCATGAAACACTATCGATTTGTAAAGATAAAATTAGAAAATAAAGTACTTACTACTTTTTTTTTCTAAAACTGGAATTGATGTACATGTACGAAATTAATTTCTTTAAATAAACGAGTCAAAGACCTTGTAGGGAGTTGTCGGTCATAGTGTACTAATTACTTACAGTTCATTGGCCTCGATCAGCTGACGTTTACTTAAAGAAATCAATTTCGAGTTTTTTTAAAAGTGCTTTATTTTTCATTTTTATCTTTACAAATCAATAGGGTTTCATATACCGAATCGACCCTCCGCGGGATTAAAATTACCAAAATTTAATGGTGTATATTTAATGTCATTGTGTGAAAGAGTAACATACATATAACACAAATATAGCATATTTCTGAGTCATTGAGTGAGGTCATCTAGTGAAGACATATTCGTAAATTGTTCGACCTACGTTAACCTGAAATATTATCATATCGCCAACGATTCAATATTCTAATGCGATATTTTATGAAAACATTATACCGTACCGAGTGCGAGGTAGTATTAGAAAATCGATAGCTTCCTCTGACATTCCTTTGAATTAAAATGTCTGAAATCTGTGAAATGGATTTTATCTGATAGAATATTTAACATAGAGATATTAAAAGAATTTCTTTTGTGTGTCTATCATACATATTTGACTGTAGTTTTTTATAACATAGAGTGGGATAATGAAAAAAAGACTTCGACCGTACTCTACCCTACTCTACCCTACTCTACCCTACTCTACCCTACTCTACCCTACTCTACCCTACTCTACCCTACTCTACCTACTCTACCCTACTCTACCCCACCCTACCTAAGAACCTTTTCCTGACAATAACAATCACAACAAAAAAAAAAAGAATTAGCGAAATCGGTCCAGCCGTTTTCGAGATTTGCGATCATTTTTAGGGTTCCGTAGCCAAATAGCAAAAAACGGAACCCTTATAGATTCGTCATGTCTGTCTGTCTGTCTGTCAGTCCGTATGTCACAGCCACTTTTTTCCGAAACTATAAGAACTATACTGTTGAAACTTGATAAGTAGATAAATTCTGTGAACCGCATTAAGATTTTCATACAAAAATAGAAAAAAATATCGGTGGGGAACCCCACATATTTAATTTTACTTAGAACTGAAACTCAAAATATTTGTCATCAAACCCGTAGGTGGGTATCTATGGATAGGTCTTCAAAAATGATGTTTCTATCATAATTTTATTCTAAACTGAATAGTTTGCGCAAGAGACTCTTCCAAAGTGGTAAAATGTGTATAACTTTTAAAATAAGAGAATGATAAAACTAAAAAAAAAAATACATGATGTCCATTACCATGCAAACTTCCACTGAAAATTGGTTTGAACGAGATCTAGTAAGTAGTTTTTTTTAATAGGTTTTTTTTTGTGGTGGGTGATAAATCGTAAACCGCAATTTGTACGGAACCCTCAGTGTACGAGTCCGACGAGCACTTGCCCGGTTTTTTATGTTATAAATAAAAAGGTGAATCTTGAGATCTGGTGCATTTTTTTTATTATTTATTTTTTTACAAATTATATTAAGTATGCGCCAAGGTAATCAACTGTATATTCTCAATCTCAATATTCACATAAAACACGTACAGAAAATTGGTGAATGGCACACCCAACAAAAAATACACATTTTTTTTCAACACTTCAAAAGAAATTAATGAAGCGGCCTGAAATATATAATAATGTGTACACACGACCTAAGTATACGGACGGATTGTTTCATCTACCCACTTACTCGTTACCGAAAATACAGAATGTTTTTCGCCGAAATGAATGAAACAAGAACCCATATACGAAGCTTTGGTTACGTAGCACCGACGACATTGTTTAGCTGCCAAGAGAATGCACTGTGACACTTCATTACACTGCATTTGTAATGGCCGCCCTTACGCTGTGACTACGCTCTGTGAAACCCGTTTGTTCTGCCTTTCTGTCCCAGTAAATTATCTGTAGAGGACTGGAGGTATAGTTTTAATGAGGGAGATTTTGGTGGGATTTTTTCGGGTAAAGTTCAGTTTAAAATTTTCGCAAATTGATTCCATTTGTAGATATTGCTATATAAAATTGGTGTAGTTTTGTATCTCAAGTGTCTGCACAACTTGGACAATATGTGTATTTATTGAAAAAGGCCCCCTATTATTAAAAGGTTTTTTTTTATGGTAGGTAAAATCATCTAATGTCAGATCCTGCCTTTGGGCGGAGCGGGAAATTGTGTCAGACTCCTACTGACTAAAAACCTACCCCGTTCCTTCGTTGCCTATCGTATAAGGGCCGGGCCTTCCTTTCAGAATCTGACCATGACCATACCTGCAGCTAGCAGGCTAGGCCTCTACGGTTTGCTGACAGCTCCTCCCTTTCCTAGAGAGGAGGCCTGAGTCCCAGCACTGGAAACAATAATGTTGATGCTATGCTATGTTATGCTATTGAAATAGGCGCGATGTTGCTAAAATGCAGCTGCGAATTGTGACTGTCCCTTCTCAATGAGGGGATTGGTTATAGTCTACCACATGGGCCCGGTACGAATTGGTGGCAGTCAAATGTCTTGGTTCTAGGACATACCAGTTTCTTTGCCACGTCTACTGTCCGTAAACTCTAGAATCTGACAATTAGCATTTTTTTTTGTTTCTGTTTCAAACTTAACTAGCTAGCTTATTAAAAAATATTTTTGTCTTATGATTTTTAAATCCAACCTTATAGTTAATAATCATCATCATCATCATCAGCCTTTGAATGTTCCCACTGCTGGGACACAGGCCTCCTCTCTAAGAGAGGGAATGGGCCGTGTCGTTAATAATGACAAAGTTATATATAAAATAAATTTCAAATTTCCTCTAAAGTAAGTTTTTTCATTTCCGATAGTTTACCTAAGGACAGTCGATGTTTTCCTTCACCGTTTTAAGACAAGTGGTGATGAAATAAATTATACAGAGCTATGCATGCTGGGTTTGAACCTTTGAACTCGTAATTTGAGGCAGTTACCACTGGGTCACCATCGCTACTTTTAACTGCAGGCAGGCAGGGTCGAAGCCTACTGGGGTCATGGGTTTATTTCCGAAAGGAATGCTCGGCCCCGGCACGATAGGCTACGAAGGAACGGGGTAGGTTTTTAGTCAGTAAGAGTCTGACACTACTTCCCGCTCCGCCCAAGGGCGGGATTTGTCATTGGATGATTTTACCTACCATAAAAAAAAACCATCGCTTCTTTCTTTCTACTTTTAGGTATAAGATAACTTTCCGAATTTTTTTAATATAATAAAAATAAAAGATAAAGCCACCGCCACCTGGGGTTGACATAAACATCCAAAAATTCAAATGTACTCATATAAAAATAAAATATTATGCATGATATCCATTCGAGATAAAAATGGTGGCATGCAAGAGAAATGGACCGAATCAAAATAATGTTTTATCACCTAAAAAAGATTTTATACCAATTACTTTTTACGGCCTTCTAAACTTTATGATGGCATAAAGTCCGTTGTTACATTATTAATTTTAAGCTCTATTGTTAGCGCATAAGATTTGTAGACCTTTGATAACTGACAAACATACTTGTACATAAATATTTTTAAATACATACCTATTATAGTTAAAGTACCCTCAGACACAGAACAAATGATCGTGCTCACCACGCAAATATTTGTCTTGGGTGGGAATCGAACCCACGACCTTCGGCATAGCAGTCAGGCCACTAACTACCAGAGCAACAGGCCACTCACATAGTATAACTATACATAGTGTAACTATAACTTGTACTGCTGTTTGTTTTTCGTTAAGTAAATATAAAATTAAATTTTGATGAAATTGATGCAAGAACAGCGTTTGTTAAAGAATAAAATAGGTATAAAAATGTGGGATTAACTACGGCTAAAGCTGAACTTGATCCTAGAAGTTTAAATTTAGAACAGGTTTAGTTCAATGGTTTAGTTTTAGAACAAGTTAGTTCTAAAACTAAACCCCTAGGGTCAAATTTAGGCATCTGCCTCAGGGATTACTACCAAATTAGTTTATGAACTAAGACGCAAATTAATCACTTCTAAAACCAATTTGTCTCGGTCGACAGACTCAAGCATATTTTGTGCGTAATAGCCATGACGAGAACATTGAAGTATTTGTAATAAAAAACGTGTCAGGGGCGCTATTACTCATTAAAAAAGACATCTATCATGAAACATATTTTATAACGGAACGAGGAATGAAATAAGAAGAATATTGCTGTAAAAGAGAACGTGTTGGATAGGGTGTTTTATTTATTTTCTATTTTTATTAATTATCTTTTGAAACTTCGAGCCTACACAGACATTTTGTGTTATAAAAGTTATTACCAGTGGTAACAAAGCGAATAAAAGAATATCGTTAAGGAACTAACATAGACTAGTAAAGAAAAGTCGAATATATTTGGCAACTACCAACTCACGTTGTGCATAATGGATACCATCTCTTATTGATGAAGCTTGTTCTAGTAGTAGGAAAATTATTACATAGGTCATAATAGAGATTATGCTGACTTTACTAATGGTTTGCGGAAATAATTGGTTGGAACCCCAAAATCTTTATTTAAAAACCAGTGAAATTTAAGCAACAAGATAGATAAACGGCTCGAATACTTCTTTAATACAGTAGTATTAAAGAAATATTCTTGGAAGGATATTAGCAATAGGAGTTCTGGAATGGCTGCCTGTCCTAATAAGAGAAATGCGTTAGTTAATTTCTATTTAATAACATTCCTTTTGACAGCTTTAAAGACGCCCCTAAATATAATCACAAAAATTACAACAATCAGCCTTTGTATCAAGTACCAATTTTCACAAATTAACAATCATAAAATGTTATTGTAAGTACTAACAATTACCGTACACTTAACAAGTTATCGTCCCAAATAACAGTAACACAAAGTGTTAAATATTAAACTATAAATAAACAGAATCTCCAGAAGCTAATAAGAAGGTCGTACTACGGAAAACTTGGACTAACTAAGAATAACGGTAGCAATTACACAAGTTTGTAGGATCTCATTCAAATGAAGGTACTACTACAATTAAATTGTTAACGCCATTAGACATTGTCTGCAGTAATTTGAAAGATTAGATGTAAATTTAGTTGTAACTGCTTTAGAAATTGGTAATGGACTGAACTTTGGACGAGAAATTTTATTGATATAAGGTGTAGTTTCATTTATAAAATTGTTTTCTCGTTTTGAATCCTTTTTAATATTGTAGACGAGAATATAACTGTTAAAAGTGTTAACAAGTCTCTTAATTGTTTGTGGGTTTTGAAATGAAAATTGTATATAATGTAATCTAAACCACAAACAAAATTGGAATTAACATCATGTTCATCATTTCAGCCAAAAAATGTCCATAACGAGGACTGGTCTTATGCGTTTCGCATCCATCGATCTCCCGCGTCCCTTACCAGTTCATTGGTCTACTTTTTGGAAGGCCTTCCAACGCTACGTTATCTGGTACGTGGTTGCCACTCCAGAACCTTTTGGCCCCATCAGTCATCTATTTTGCGAACAATGTACATTGCCCACTGCCATTTAAGTTTTGCAATACTTCGGGCTATGTTATAATTAAGCGGAATACAATCGTAATTTATTAAAAGAAAACGAAACAAAATGAAGCGGTGCAGCAATATGCTATTGTGGTGGGGGGAAGCGTAATCAAAGACTTTTATGTTGTTATTATGTATATGTATATTATAGAAGCTGTAATTATTATTTTTCACTTCTTGACATTCTATCAATATTTTCTATCTCATTATTAACACCTATTTTTTTTAAACCATAAACCTTAAAAAGTATAAATACGGTGGCCTTTATAGACGCTACACTATCATGTGCTTATAGTTTAAGGATGTATAAGCTGTCTCTACCATCAGTTATTGTGTTTCTCATATCTAGATCTCCTGGATGGGCTTTTGATAATATCTTTCCAATTTTTCGGCTTGCTAAGCTAACTGACACAATACTGCATAGCATAGCATCACCCATATAATGTTCCCACAGCTGGGACTCAGACATCCTCTCTAGGAGAAGGAATAGGCCGTAATCCAGGCCCAGTGCGGGTTGGTGAATGTCACATGTCTTCGAATTTCTGAAAAGCTATGCGCCTGGCTGGGTTTGAACACGCGATCTACAACTCGTAAGTCGGGGCCTTTACCACTAAGCAACCAATGATCCAACAAAACACTGACTAAAGTACAACAGAAAACATTTTTCTGACTCTTCTATTTACATAACCCATTATCTTTCCCGCGATTCCGTCACAAAGTGAACGACCCAATAATTATGACATATGTACAATGAATCCGCATATCAGTTTACCCCAGGCTGTCGTTATGTTTTGGACATGTTCGCTCGTCCATAACGGTTTGTATCTACGTCAGGACAATCGTGAATATACGTAATAATATTTCTGTTTTTGACATCACTCTGTTTACGTGAATAAATCTTTTGTGAAACGAGTTTAATTGACAGTTGTGGTTTTATTGTACGTCTATTGGTTTATACAATTTATTTACGGGTATGGCGCACTGATATTTTTATTAAAGTTTTTATGTAGAAACGTTATTTATGTTACTATACGGAAATTATTTAATATCAGGACTGAAAGCTACTGCTTTTTAGTACTCATCATCCTTTAGCCGTTTTTCCATTTTATTTGCTATCGACACAGCATTATTTCAATTATAATACTTTAGCTATCATTTGTCATCATTGATATAATCAAAGGTTATCTGAAAATGAAACCCCCGGGCACCGGGACGAAGGCAATAAAAGGAGCAGGATAGGTTTTTAGTCAGTAAGAGTCTGAAACTATCTTCCGCCCCACCCAAAGGCGGAATTTGTCATTGGATGATTTTACCTACCATAAAAAAATCATTGATATAATGAAAACGGCGGAAGATAGGTGACTCGCTTCTTGTGCTTGGACCTCTGAAATCACAATAGTTTGTCCCAATTTCACTAAGTCACACACACACATCGGTCACAACAATCACACACATTTGGCGGCTAACCCTATTTCGATCGCACGACAGCGCCGGCTCTTATCTCTGTCCTTGTCTATCAGTGATAGGTAGTGTAGATGTGTAGTGATGTGTGAGTTTCGAGTCCAGGTTTTCTGATAGCGATGTTCAAAGATTCAAAGATTCAAAAGCATTTATTTCAAATAAACCATTTACAGGCACTTTTGAAAGGTCAAGGAGTCAGTCTGTCAGAAAAAAATGATGCTAATTGCACATTCCAAAGCGTAGATCTCAATGGAAAAGAATGTGCAAGAAATTCCATGGAGTTAGCGCGTACAGTACCGCCGCTCTAACTTGGCGGGTCTGAAGTTAGGGTCAGCGAACTTTGGCGCATCTGTAAAAAAATTAATGGCATAAAAAATAAATGCCATTAGCAGTTGTTCTGTGGTATTTATATTTTTAAACCCTATCTTCCCTTATATCAATGTTCATCATCTATAATTGTATTTTCATTAATGTTTTTTTTTTCTCATAGCCACTTAATAAAACGATCGAACGTATCATATGAAATCGCGAAGTGTGAACAGTTGAATATTGTAAAGACTTATTCATCAGTTTTTTTTAAATGGTTAGGTATATGGTTGATAGCCATGGCACTAAATTGACAGTACTGCGAGTTGAAAAATAAGGATACAGTCCGACTAGATTTAAAAAAGCTGTCAGGCCCAAATCTGCCTGTATTTTTTTTTAAATAAGTTATGTAAAGGAGTAATTTATTGCACCCTAACGGGTAGATGTAAGCACTTTTTATTATCTATCACTACACGCAATCAATCTAAACGCGGAAGCTAATACTGAAAAGAAATACACGATTTCACGTTAGGTCAATTATTTGGGCTTTCGAACGGCGAGTAATGGGTAGCTAACCATCCGGACCTAGCTCGAGTTTTCGGCAGCATGTAGTGATCCACATGCGCCTCACAGAGGTGACAGCAAACCGAAGGAGCACAGCAAGGTCGAAGCCTACTGGGGCCATGGGTTGTGCAAAAGAGAACGCTCCGGGGCCCTGGAACGATATTTGATGATATCCTACCTAAAATAAATTGTCAATTATTTAATCCAATTTGTTTATTACTTTCACACATCACAAATCAAAAGACTACGCTACAAATAATCTAATTAAATTAACTGAATCAAAAATCACATCACTGATTTCAAGCCTTCAGCGGCTCCCATAACAAATGAATCGTGAAAAAAGCAACCCAATTCTGATGTGGAATTACCAGCTTTACACGACGCAACGTTTAACACAATTTATACAAAGGCACAGCCTTCCAATAAAGGGTGACATTGGATTGAATTTAATTTGTCACCGCCCGAAATATTCGATTGGCTTGATTTATTTATCAAGACTAGTGGCCTTCACTTAAAATAGCCTTCGAATTTTGTTTCATTTATAGCGATATTTGAGGAGATAATAGATAGCATAGCATGGCATCAGCTTTATAATGTTCCACTGCTGGGACTTAGGCCTCCTCTCTAAGAGAGGGAATGGGCCGTAATCCACCACGCGGGCCCAGTGTGGGTTGTTGGATGTCACATGTCTTCGAATTTTTGTTTCTAGGACATGCAGGTTTCCTCACGATGTTTTCCTTCTTCGTTTTGAGAGCAGTAGTGGCCGAGTGGTAATGGCCCCGGCTTATGAGTTCAAACCCAACTTGAAGCCTTACTTTGATAAGTACTACTGTTTTTTTTTTCTTAAACATTTATAACTTACAGAGACTTTTTTAAGGTAAGAAAATATCCAATTACTTCTCCCGCTTTAGGGTAGAGCAAGAGGGTGTGTCAGATTTTTACTGACTAAGACCCACTTCAGTTCCTTGTTTGCATTTGTTCCATGGGCCCCCGGGGTTTCCTTTCGATAGCCAACCCATGGCTTCGGCCACACAGCTGGTTTTGAAAACATCTCTTTGTCTTCTTGAGGCGCGCATGGAACACTATGCGCCGTCGACGAATCAAGCTCAGTTCGGACAGTTACCGGCAAGCTACCCATTGCTTGTCGTCCGCAAGTCTATGTTTACGGTGGTGGTCGGGATCCAGGCGGCTGGGGCGTAAGGTAGTTCGTTCCCTCACAATAGTATAGAGACTAAGTTTTGTTGTGTTTGACGTACCTAACTTATTTTCACATGGATGAAACCTAAGGTTCTCAGTGGCGCCTCATGTGCTTTGAATACCTGCGTGTTTCTGGAGCTTTCCCTTGAGGGCCCTGGACGGGTTTCAGATGAGAAAAGAAACTAAAAATAAGAGTTACTTAACTTAAATTTTTATGATTTTTTTTTTATGGTAGGTAAAATCATCCAATGACAAATCCCGCCCTTGGGCAGAGCGGGAAATAGTGTCAGACTCTTACTGACTAAAAACCTACCCCGTTCCGTCGAGGCCTCATTTTTATAGAATATTATTCTAAAGTAGTATCATAAGTGTCAGACACTCTCCAAAACTTCTGTCAGACGTTCATGCCACGCTAAGATAAACACTACACTAATATCCTATAGAGATTTTATACTGATATGTACTACGACACGTTGGTAAGGCGACCATTGTTACGATTTCATAGAATTCGCGTTGCTTGTATGTGCGATAAAAGCTAACGTTTTGATTAATTTTTTAACATTCCCTTACTGCTTCTTGTGGTCTGCACAAACGACCATTTACTGTATGGCACAGCTCCAAAGATCGGTGAAAGAAACTGCCATTATCATATCTGGCAAAGCTTCCTTTATGTTGACAATCTCGCATCCGTAATCCTCAATATTACAATACTGTGTCAGTAAATATCAGTAATGTTATTATTTTCGTGCAAAGGGAAACGATTACATTTTATCTTTTACCCAATTGTAAACGATAAAGGAGCTCATAACAGCCTGAACAAACAATAACAGTTTTAAGTCGTGTATACTTTGAATGGGTATATCCAATATCGCAACTGGTGATGCTTTATATTGAATTTTACAGTAATGCGTAGGTCGGTTGCTGGTACTTTAATACTGAGACTTTATCAAATCCCAGAATAAGTTTAATCCTATAAGGGCTTTTCTTAAGGGTAGAAATCATATAAATGACTTCTCCCGATCTGGGCGGAGTGGGGCGTGTCAGAATTTAACTGACTAAAACAACCACACTTGTGTCCTTCAGTTGCCTTTTGCGTTCTATGACTACGGATTTGGTTGCACACAATGGTGGCACCCGGGCGTTTCTTCCGCTTGAATTCGATGAAGGAACCTCCCGAATTCCCTATGTCTGATGAGGACTCACATCATGCAAAAGGTGAAGACGGCGTGTTGCCGCTCCAACCACTTCTCATAGAGGGGTTTTACCGCCATTATTATGGCGTGCCCAGCACTGGGTTGCGACAATCGCTGTCGACAGTTCACCGAATCTCGCCGAAATTCTGTTCACCATGCCAAGACTTGTCTTGTCAGCAGAGTTTCACCACGGTGTTGCATCTCCATGCGATACTTCCACTCTTTAAAATTTCGGCGAAAGGACGGCGAGCAATGGGTAGTTCGCCATCCGGACCGAACCCAAGTCGTTGACAGCGCACAATGTTCCTCGGTTAGGTTATAATTAAAAGTGAATTCCGGGGCCCTGGAACGAAGGCAAAGAGGGAACAGGAGTGGGTGTTAATCAGTAAAATTCTGACATGGCCTCCCGCTCTACCCAGAGCGGGAGAAGTCATTGGATGATTTCCTACCTAAAAAAAAACCCTTTAAAATTTTACCATTGAACTATTTAGTCTCCAAGTGTGCATCCTCTCTTTTTCTTCATTTTGATCGCATATTATGTTAAGCGTTCTAGAAATATTAATACCAATTCGCTTCCTTTCTCTAATAAGAACTACGTAGCTTTAATATTCATAGTGCACGGTTTCCCTGAGGTAATCAAAGTGAATGACACCGTTGAACGCAGCTAGTAGTTATATATTTTTTAATTAAAACCACTAACATCTTTAATGTAAGTCCTGAAGAAAATGTTCTACTATCCAACAGACTCAGTCGCCGTAATATTGGAAGAAAATACTCGAAGTGTGGACGTTAATTTCATTATAGTACGCGGCAAGTTTTTTTTTTATGGTAGTAAAATCATCCAATGACAAATCCCGCCCTTGGGTGGAGCGGGAAGTAGTGACAGACTCTTACTGACTAAAAACCTACCCCGTTCCTTCGTTGCCTATAGTGCCGGAGCTGAGCCTTCCTCTCAGAAAACGGCCCTTGACCCCAGCAGGCTTCGACCCTGCCTGCCTGCAGTTAGCAGGCTGGGTCTCTTCGGTGTGCTGACAGCTCCTTGAGGCGCGCGGGGACAGAACGCGCCGTCAACGTCTTGGGCTCGGTCCGGTCGGTTACCGGACGATCGGACAGCGTGCTACCCATTGCACGCCGTCCGCAAGCCACGCGGCAAGTAAGTTGAACCCGTTATTATGGTAACACCCAGCCCCTAATCTCGATTGGGACCCGAAAATCGGTTAACACGCATTCAAGGTCGACCGCCATGATGATTCAACTTGTGTGGCAAGGATAATAAACAGCTAACTAACCCGGAAGGAGGGCACATTTCGCTGGGATTTAAACATTTAGCTATACTGAGCTTATGCCAACAAGGAATTATGGAGCTCTCTATTAGTTTTGGTGGTTTGTTTAGGATCTGTGGTGCCCCAGTTTCATCACCACTTCTCCCAAAGCGGCGAAAGAATTCATCGTTAGAAACAGGAATTTTCAGGCAACACCAGTTCTCACTGCAGTCACGTGGTGGATTACGGCCCATTCCCTGTCTTAGAGTCTCAGACAAATGATAAATGATATTTATTTTGCAAATAGGTTTTAAAAAACACTTTTACACGTCAATATTTTTTTTCGTCAGTTTAAACTACATAGATGGACTCCTTTGTAGAGGATTGGCCGGAAGTGGCAAAAGATAGAAAAGAGTGGAAGAATAGAAGGGAGGCCTTTGCCCTGCAGTGGGACACTACAGGCTCATAATAAATAAATAAATAATAAACTAGATGAGGCCGGTGTTTCCTAGCTAACTACCCTGAGAAGAAACACCGAAACAAACTCAGGGGTCTCACTTTCATTTTAAAGTCCATACAGTACATTTGTAATGGTCAAATCACATGAGAACTATGCAGATTTGTCTGAGACAGTCTTTTGAAGAAAGAACCATACAGAATTGAGTGGACCTGTCCAGTCAGTGCAAGCATTTGTCAGTATTCGTGAAGCTCAACTCAGGACTACTAAGGAGCTCAGCAACTTGACGATGACGGGGACGGGGACTTGAGGAGACGGGGGAACATTAAAAGACTGATTTTGCTATTCATGAACAAAATTCAAAATTTCTCCAGTAGTTCCGGACATTACTTCCTACAAACAAACTCACAAACTTACAAGTTGTACCTGTTCATAATATAGCTGGAAAAGCTGTCTCGACTTTGGATCGAGTTAAAAATAACTAAAGATATAAATATCGGCTGTTGAATATTGAAAAATAACCAAAACTCGGCAAGTTCATTAAAGATCTTTCTGGAACAAAAAAAAAACTGGACTTGAACTAATTTGGTATTCCGCGCCCAATGTCTTGAACCATGAAACTAACTTTTCTTTCAAGATAATCGAATACGCTCAGTACTTCACTAAAAGCAACAAGAAAAATCGAGTTTCATTTAAGTTAGAAGCGATCGGATACGAGTCTACTCAATGCATATCTAATATTGTGAGTAGGAGAGGAATTAAATTAGGCCATTAAATAGGTCAAGTCACTGACATAGAGCCCGAAGAATCACCAAATTTATGTGACAATGACCAGGGCACATTGCTTTTCAGAACAGATTATATATAGTATAATAATATAAATATATTATAATAATTCACAACTATCACACAACGCTGTCTAGTCCCAAGCTAAGCAGAGCTTGGTTTATGAGTACTAGACTACTGATAGTTATATATATCTAAATACATACATATCTATATATAAATAAAAGAAAGTCGTGTTAGTTACACTATTTATAACTCAAGAACGGCTGAACCGATTTGAAAATTGGTGGGAAGGTAGCTTATAACCAGGAGAAGGACAAAGGATTATTTTTATCCTGTTAGTAAAAAAAAAAAATCCAAGACCTGCTCATTTATTGATATAAGGTAGAATAGTGAAGAGTGGGGTAGAGTAGGGTAGGATAGAGCAGGGTAGAGTGGGAGTGAAGCCGCGGGCAAAACAACACAACCTGTGGGTCTCGCATCCATCGAATTCGCGCGACTCTGTTTTATATTTATTACCCAGTACATAAGATTCGTTACTTTTTCAATTACTTAGGACAGGTGAAGTTCTATATTTATTTTCTTCCAAACCCCATGGAAAAAGATTTAAGGTCATGTATATACCTACAGTATATTTAAAAACTACACTGCGCACACGTGTGCTACACACGCCGAACTGGGCGCGTCGGTCTCCATACATTTTATATGGAAACTAGACTTGTAGAGCTACACTTGATCTACGCTACGTGACGCCACGCGACGTTGTTCTACGTACAAATTAGGCGTGTTACACGTGTGCATTGGTCTAATTTAGTTTTAGCTTTATCCAAAAGTGGCTGCTAAAATTGCTCAACCTTTTCATTCTTCAAAATTACATGCTCATTCAATCTGTTTCGTAAAAGAACCCTTGAATGCCAAACACTTAATAATCACGAGCCCCTAACTCCATTATTACGAACGATTAAGAAGAGATTTCTTCACAATATGTCTGCTTATCAAGTGGGATTCTGGTGTTACGTCATTAGGGAACACACATAAATGTTTACCTCGTTTCTAAGGCCTCGTTTTACGACCGCCATATAAAATAATCGGAGGGATATTCGTTTTTGGATATGAATTTGTCTGTATTATGAGGTTATGCTGTAAGAGGCATAAAACTGTCTTTGTATGTCTAGCAGTTTTATAAAAAGTACACACATACACTGCACACATACACTAGCTACACACATTATACTACAAACAACGCGTCACGCAAAAACCTTTGTTTTTAAGTTAGCTTGTTTTTTATCCAATTTTTACTTTTTTATTCAGTTTTTTATGTTTCATTGTTTACAATACAGTCTCCTTGATAAATATCAACAACTATAAATTTCAATAATGATATGTCTGACACCATGATATAAATTAAAGTTCTATAACTGAAGTCCCCAAGATAGACGGTTCTACCCATTTTGGGGACCACTATTCAAAAATAACTGATTTCTAAAATAGTAACAGACAAAATTAATGATATTAAAAAAAAATACTATAAAATTTTCTTAGTGCTAAAAATATAACGCAACTCCATCAATTTAGAAGACACGAATCATTGTCACACTTAAACACAAGTGTAAGTGGTAGCGACATCTATGATCTAACATAGAAACTAAAATTCAAAAATCATTCGCGATTTTAGAGTTCTCCGCGCAATTAGAACAAAAACAACATCCGAAAATCAATTATCCAGCAGTCCTTAGAAGTATGCGGAACCGGGTGTTAAGTTCCACATACCTCCGTTGAAAAGGGCAGATGCCCGGATCAAACAAAACCCTCTTATGGTTGGCAGATCCTCCAAATCAGTTAAGGCATGACTGATTACTATAGGAAACTAAAAATCATTACCGAATGTTTATTATTGGAAATGAGTAAAAAAAAAACTGCAAATCACTAATCTGAAAATAAATAGTACATTTTGATACGAACGTGTGTTATGGAGTCAAGAATTGCAGTGACAAATTTGCACGCGTATCAAACGACGTCTTTCAATACACATACGACTCGTCGGGGTTGACCCGCGCCTCGTGGAGGTCGACGCGCGCCCAGCCTGAGATGATAAACAATTTTATTACAATAAAATTGTCGTGGGGGCGAGCACGAGCTTTTTTCCGCACTAGTGCGGAAAATAGTCCATTTCGTGCCTAAAAGCGGCGGGATATAAGCGGGTTTTCGAGTAAGTGTATTGAAAAATATCATTTTCGTTACTGAAACATATTTTGTTTATTATAAAGCTCAAAACTATTCTAAAAGTCTCAGTACAGTGCTCAGTGAGTTACTGAAACAAACGAATTAATTTGAGTCTGCTTAGTGAGTGGATGTACGTAATGTAACTAATTTAATTCTATTTCAACAACATGTCTCAAGTGAAATTGCTTCAGATGTAGGTAATGACGCAAAATGTAACTACTATGGGAATTATTTTCATCTTAATGAATAAAAAGCTTATATTATTTTATTTTTTTTACAATAAAATTATTTTTTGACTTCAGTCACAAAAATGAAAAATATATATATACAAAAAAAGGCGAAACATTCTCTGTTTGAGCAATAATTGCTTTGACTTACTATAATAATTATTTATCACGTAAATTTCATAAAAAAAATATAAATGTATTTTAAAAACATATGAAACCTTTTTTTTAGTAAGTGATGGGCATTGATAAGGGAGGATACGTTAAGCCCTAACATCGCAATCAGAAAACCTGGACTCGAAATTCACACATCTATGATCGATGTCATCACAGTCGCAAACCTATAGTCGCTGATAGACAAGAACAGAGATAAGAGCGGACGCTATCGTGCGAGTGAAATAGCAATGTGTGAGATCGTCGCGAACGATGTGAAATCGTGCCATATAGACACAATTTCTGCGGTCTACGCGCTATAGACGAGTCACCTACCTTCTACTGTTTTGATTTTATCTAAGGAGACCTCAAATATGCCTCATATTAACCCTCCTTCTTTATTTATGTTAAAAGGTGTTCAGAACCATTTTCTACAAAGACTGCCCTAATACTTTTTAAGATTTTATTTATTGATTTTTATTAAAAAGGTTGTCAATATGCTGTCGGAAGTACTCATAAAATACCATGCAACCAAGCTTTTTATCAACGTGCATAACATAAATATTTAGTCATTTCTTTATTCCAATAATATAATTTTTTTACAGATATCTTGTTCTTAGGGTTTCGTGCCCAAAAGGTAAGACTAGGCCCTATTAGTAAGACTCCGCTGTTTATCCGTCCGTCCATCTGTCCTCTCTGTCCGTCCATCTGTCACCAGGCTACATGTCATGAATCGTGATAGCTAAGCAGTTTAAATTTTTGCCTTTATTTACTACGAACGGTACGTCAGAACCCTTCGTCCGCGAGTCCGACTCGCACTTGGCTGTTTTTTTTTTTTCAGTCTACTTGAATCTGTCTAATCAACGCAAGTCTTGGCTAAGGTTATCCTTGCCATGTTTTACTTTCAAAAGCCCGGAATTTTACAATCTCCATTATTTTCAGACTATCTAATTACTTTTAAATTCTTTCACCAGTTCACCAGTTATATGTCCAACATAAATTATTTAGATCCTGGAGACTTATTATTGTTTTAAGAGAGAGAAAGCTTTCAATTCGACTGATATTAATATTTAGCGATATTTCCACCGAATATTTATCAAATATTTTTTCCTTTCGTTGAAAGAGTATTTGCTCCTGAATTTTCAAACTGATAGCAAATCTTCCGGAATTAATGAAATCGCATGACAGTTTATTATATAAACTATACTTTCGAAGGGTACGCACACGTGTAATGTTCACCCTAGCATACCCTTATTTCATCAATTATGTTCAAACTCCATGTTAATGGAACCCCCATCAAAATGGGGCATAACTTTGTTGTTATAATCTGAACTTGAAGTTTTTTTTTTGTGTTGGGAAATGTAAAATCGTGCTCGTTTTGTTTAATTTGCCAACCCCAAAGCAATGTGTAGTCATTATGGGTATCTTATCATTTCTGTAGGTTCTTTGTCAGAAAGCTTGTTGACTTTTTTAATTAAGTTATTTAGTAGTTATTAGTTTTTTTTATGTCTGCTATATTTTTACTGTTTATTATTTTTATAATGTAATAAAAAATATGGTGAACTGTCAAAACACCAAGATTTCTGAGCAATAAAATTCAAGTTATGAACACCAAAGCCAAACACTGAAGAGCGCCTATTATTATACATGTAGAATATTTTGGAGAAAGGTTAAACGTAATACGGACCGAAATATTTCTTCGTTATTTTACGGCTAAAGTAATATTTGTCACAATTTTAGTTATCAAGGGATTCAACTTGTCTCGTAAAACATCGAATTTTATGAAGATTAAGTGAATATGGTTTATATTTTTTTTGGGTTTAACACTAGTGTTTTGCTGACCTTGGTCAATTAGAAACTTGATGTTTACCTTCCTTTTGACATTTATCACTTTTATAATTACTGATTACATGTATTTTTTTTGTATGATAAAAGTAATTAATGAATTTAAACGCATTCATTTCAGTATATCTAATAAATATTGAAGAAGTAAAAAATAAACGGAAAAAAAAAATAGAATAAGAAATAGAAGCTGGTGCTTCGAATAATTCAATAAATGATTTTGTCTATGAAACTACTGAACTGATTTCGATCATTCCTTCGTCAATAGAAACTTACTTCTGAGTGACTTATTAAAGTAGTAAGTGCGATTTTTTTATTTGAATTTAGGCAAGTAGGGCAATTCAGGGCAAGTAGCTAGTCTTTTAATAAAATGCATCAACATTAAAGATACTTACGATTTTATGTGAATCATACACGATAGAGTGAATACTCACAAAGGGTTGCTTACACTTTTAATACAGTAATCAGCAATCAAAATTATTGAAAGCACGTTAAAGTAATTAAAAACCACATTGGAATCCACAACTGTTGGCTTGTCAGCATTGCCGCTACACTGGTAAAGCTGTTTGCCTTTTTTATGCTAGTTACAATCTGATGCCTACACTTTCCTACGCTTTTAAATTTTTAAGATCAAGGAAGCTTCTGTGAGAACAGTACTGGAATTACTTATGTGACGTCATTTATCCATAAAAATGACGACAGTGTTTAAGATTCTGCGGAAATGTTTGAAAGAGTCACCGAAGCCCTAGAAGGTTTATGGCAAATGAAAGAAATAGGTGGGTATTAATTACCAAAAGTCTGACACGCCCTCTGACTCTACCATAGAGCAGTAGAAGTGATTTGTTAAATTTCTAACGTCAAAGAAAAAAAAAAAATGATTTTAAAGATTCGTCTGCAAGACGCCTGCACTGGCTATGAATGCTATGATATTGTAGGTACCATTATGAAAGTTTTCAAATAACCCTGAAAAAATGTTCGAAAAGATTTTGTACTTATTTTAATGCGGCAAAAACCAGTAAGCAGATTGTAACAGTTAATATAACAATGAACGATATTAAAATAACCAAATAAAAAAAGATAAAGCTTATAAAAAAATCTTGTATTAATAGTTTCGATACATTTCAGTCATTAATATACATATTTGAAAACGGTAAAAAGTACATTTATTATGAACAGGCACTTACAATTGCGAGACACGAAAACCAAAGCAACTTTGCACCGAATTTATCTTTTTTTTCAAATCAAACGTTTATTTTTTGGAAATATCTTATTTTGAAGAATCAACAATATCCATATATAATACGATTTCCGTCAAGTAATCAATTTCTAAGTTAAGTAGAAGGGATTATTTCAGTAGTCACGTTACCTAAGTCGGTTCGAATGAGCGGTTCAGCTCTTACATCATGGAGACCACTTTGATACTATTGGTATGCCCGGAACTCAGAACTTCACATTTTCATATTTTTGATGGTTTTGTTATTCCTTTGATATTGGTAACGTGGGCGTTGTAACGTGGGCTCGAGTTCAACTCATGTTTGATGAATGAGCAAGCCTCGTTTTGTGTGGTCGTGTATTTACACTATCTTGACCCTAGCGAGTGGTGAGTTTAGTTAACGTACTACATATACCACTAGTATGTTTCTGTTAAATGATTTAAAACTATCTCACATGCAAAGCTGCAGGTAAAAGCAAGTAAAGCATAAATTTATATTTTCATTGACTATTATAACACTCTGCAGTGCTGCAGTTAAATGTTTAATCGTATAACTTCCAACTTTACAGCCTTGGCAAACATTCAACTAGTTGTCAAAACTATAATGGTTTGAAACTTCTATTTCAAACCATTTGCAATGAAATGGGCTTTATTATCACAAACCTCCGTTTTCTTCAGCTCACCTACACTACTTTGACGGAGTTTCCTACTTTAAGCCTTTGAAGTTAAAGCAGAAAACTAAGACGACTTAAAGAAAACTTTACACCTGTGTGTAAAGTTTAAAAGGGTTTTCACTTATTTCTCTATAAAAACAACCCGTCCAGTGCGTTTGCGTTAACTCGAAGCTTTTTCACAAAAGTTCAGTTACTTACTCTCATTAAAAACTTTTCGCGAGCGTTTGAATAGGTTCGCTTTCATACATTTTTTTTTTTTATTTTATTTGAATAGCAGCTCACATTTTAATCGAGAATGTTATTTTTAGTAGAAATGTATCGAGATTACATAGTAAGGGCTTGTATAATGAATCCACAACGTTTGTTAAACTGATTTACGTAAACAATAGTACGATGCCACGGTAAATATTAGTTGTGCCACAAGGCTCATACCTCGGCCCCTGTATGCGGAGCCGCCTAACAAGCTTTGCGACTCAATTTAAATGCACAATGATATTTTGTCTAGACACTTAATGTTTTGTCGTTGGTATTTTTAATTTAATTAAAGTTTCAGCTTTAGTGGTTTGCGGTCCAGTGCTCATAATATTATGATGAACTCTTGCATGCATTTTGCTGTTGTAATAATACATTGGGTTTTCTATGAGCAAAATATAGCACTGCGCGACATGTGAACGTCTAAATAAATATTTTTCAGTATAAATGCTGTCGCAATATGGTGTTGTGGCTGGTATTGGGTACTACGGACACCTTTATCAAGTCAAGGTCTTCAATAACACCGCCATTTTAGTGTTATAAATACGACCTTTAGAGTTTATATTTATCTATTAGCTAGATTGTATCTACTGTTTGTCTTGTAGTCGCAAGCAGTACACTGCTGAGCGATCTTGAGTTCGATTCCCGGGTCGAACAATTTGTTATTATAATTTTTCATCAGGGATTTCTAAACAGCAGTTAGGAATCAGAATTTGTGTCGAAAAAAAACCGACATTACTTTAAATGTAACATTTATCAGTATGCTAACCACAACATATTACTGGCAATATGTTGATATACTGTAGATAAAGTTACGTCTGCCTAACGTCTGTTAAACATCTGCCTAAAGACTGTCTATAGTTTGTCTAATGTCTGCTTATCGCCTACCAAACATCTGCTTAAAACCTGCCTAACGTCTGCCTATCATCGGGCTAATGTCTGCCTTACGTCTGCTTAACATATGTCTAACGTCTGCTTAATTCTTTGAAGAATTAAGGCGTAATGTTAATTTAATTCGTGGAAGCAAATAAAATTGCACAGTTGAATCAGAGTTTTCTTGATCTTTTGCACTTCATGGAAAAAAAAACGATTCTTTTTCTACCTTTTTGTTTTACAAAATAGTGTCGTTAATGGACTACGCCTCACTCAGTGCCATTTTACGTCCCAAATTGCCAATACCTTGTGTGAAAGACGCTTGTACTTTTTTAGCCAAGATCAAAATCACTTAGGAAAGTACTTTCGTAAGTGGTCTTCCTCTATCTGCATGAACTTTGAGCTTTCCGGGTCAAATTTGAATTTCTAATAGGATTTGGGACCTGCACAGAATGTACTTTATATTATACGTACACCAGTATAATATTCAGCAAACATCGCACCAAAATTTGGGAAGTATTAAGAAACGATGCGGCTAAAGGTTAAGTTTCAAGTGTAAATTAGGGAAAAATAATATGTCAAATTTTCGTTCATCAAACGAAATTTTGTTCCATAACTATACTGTATGTGCTACAAAATTTGTATGGAGAGAAAGAATCCACAAAATTGTCACCTAATTTTTTAAACTAGTGCTTGACTGCGAGCCGTAAAAGTGACAAATATTCTGTTTTTAATACCGATCACTAATAAAGGTTTTTAAAGTTCATAAATGATCATAGATAAATTTCCCGTTAGATAAATTTACAGAAAAAAAAACCAGTATTGGTCGTATTTTATATGTTGGGGGTTATTTGCTTGGTTACCTAAAAAAAAATGATTTAACAAAATTATGTGGTTTTTACACGACTGTATCAAAAGAAAGTTATGTTTATTTCGAGTGTATATTTCTGTTGTACATTCTAGAGACTTAACTGCTTTTTGCATTTTGGCTTGAAAGATTAATTCTATTACTCACTAAAACATAGGTAATTTCGAAACAAGTTACTTTAAGCAATCTGGTACATTTGACGGCGTGAAATCTATGATTAAAACACCAAAAATAACAGATTTTCTGGTTTATTGCAATTTTCTTCAAGCATTAAAAGCAATTACTGATTTGATTGCTGTAATATCTGAAACGGTTAAATAGGATTTTATTTTGTTCCATTGATCTATTTTTAGTCGAGTATTTAATTGGGTATTTCCCACCCATTCCATAATAAGTAGTGTATTATTATGGCAACTATCGTAATACTAATATGGTGTTTCCCCATGTTATAGGTGCACTTCGAATAACAATTTACATTATTTAATGCAATTAATAATTTTATTGTTGATTACAATAACAGTTTGAAGTTTTATTCCCCTATTTGATATCCATTTTATGGTTAAAGAGTAAGAAGTATATAGTAAAGGGTAACATGGATAGTTCCGAAGCGTTAGGACTGTATCAACTTCAGTAATTACATTATAAAGTGCTAATGTTAATTGAAAAATGATCAAAATTTTATTTGCGGATACTTTCTGAAGCATTCATGCTCTGAGATACAGGTGCTTGTGACAGCCTAAAAGTGCGCCCTACACTGCCACTACTGCAGTGTCATGCATTGTATTTATAACTATAACATTATTCTAACAAAACTTTTCTTCTTCCGCAGATCGACAATGTACACCAAACAGCCCAATACGTCGGTGCTGATATACAGCGACAATCTCACCGAAAGCGACTACACCCCTTACGAGGAACGTCTTGAGACGTACCTGGTGCCAGTCCTGTTTGCCATCATCTTCATTGTGGGGGTGCTTGGCAATGGCACTCTGGTCATTGTCTATATCAGGCACAGGGGTATGAGGAATGCACCAAATACGTAAGTATTAACAAGGTTTTTAATTTTTATATTCAAAAATTTGCTCGGAAAAAAGGAACGGCTTGTTTGATGGTGAACAGAAAAAACCAAATTCTTGATTGATTGTTATACTATGAAAGGACGGCTGCTTATCACCAATACTTTTTGTTTCTTATGGCTTCTTATAACATGTGTGTTATAGCCAGTGTCTTGTTTAAAAAAATATTTAATTTTTGATACAGAATATACAATGCAGATGTGCAATGTTTTCACAATATTTGGCAGCAAATATCTATCGGATCATTCTCTCAGCAAACTTCGCTGAGGTTGTCAATATTGCCATAAAATCAAAGATTATAAGCTTCATATTACAGAGATCGTTTCTGTTTCAATGATTGATGGAGTAATCATACTAAGAATTAGTATGACAATAATTGAAGCAGCTATATTCCACTAAAATCTATTTTTGTTATGACAGTTACTGTCAAAATTCGGGGAAATCAACATCATAAAACTTTTTAGCTCATTTTCCGCCTCCTCTATATCTTTTTCAGAAATAAATCGAATAGTTAGCATATATACTACCTACTATATATATTATTTCTGAACATTTTGATTAAAAACATACATAGTTTGTTAGACTGTCCGTAAAATAATGGACAATATATGGGTCCATTCATTTTGATGGGCACCCCCCTACCTACACATCGAAATGGATCACTGATTTCTAGGAATTTTTCGCCATTTAGTGCATTTCGTTCAGTCATTTCGATTTTGAAGTAATTTTTTAAGCCTGCTGTGTATAGGCTGACTAAATTCAATAAATCTTTCTCACCATTCTCTACATTTACAAAGTTCTACCCAACTTTCTACCTAACGAGCTTGTCCGATAACTAGTCAAGTTACGGCCCACACATACTAGTCCCATTTGTTTGAATACTTCCTCTATCGACTATGATATTAGCGAACATAACTGTTCCCGATCATTTGAGACTTTGGAGGCCGAAAGTTTTGCCTGTATCATCGCTTTTTGTTCAAATTACTTTGTCATCCTTTTCGTGATACGTCGTAAAAGCTTTTATCATTTTGACGTAAAGACAATCGTTATTATGTTATCATTATCGTCATCACCATTAATAGCAATTTTCTTAAATTTTTAATTTCTTGTCTTTGAAATTGAACGTAGATTGATCAGTGATGACATAAATGTTTTGATAATTTCATAAAAAAAACACTCAAACTCACAGCGTTTGTCGAAGTTAGTCTATTTACAGGCACTGTTGAATTGTCAAGAAAGCGAAAAGATGAAGTGCAAAAACGTAGTAACATTTAATATTGCAGGGCAATACTAAACTTTTTGAGCCTTAGACAAAGTCAATTTATTTCAGCTTCATGATTTAACGTACAACTTGCCTTATTGTTTTAAAGCAATCCCGAGACCATATTATAATATCAGCCTCTTCATGCTACCACTGCTGGGACATGGGTCTCTTCTCTAGGGGAAATAATGGATCGTAACCACATGCCCGCTGCGAGTGAATGTTGCATGTCCTTGAATTTTAGTTCTAGGATCCTCACGATTTTTTCCTCACTGTTTTGAGAGCAGTAGTGATGAAATTTTAAAAGAATACGGAACAACGTGTAAAGTTTTGCAAACCTCCATTGAAAAGGGAGAATTCTCCGACCAGACGAGTGTTGTTACTGGTCCAGCCAACTATCGGATCGTCAAATTCGGACGCTTTTATTTGTACTAATATCCATATATACTATGTGGAGACATAGATTTAGATACACAATAAATAACATAAATTAAAGCACCTATCTAGATTTTAAACCCATGATGTACTTGTAAGTCAGGGCCATTAACACAAGACCACTGGTCCATAAATCTAATCCTGACACCAATTAGGTTTATATGTCGCTTGCATATTTCAGGCAGCGTAACACTCAACTATCGGGTGTCCTATAACGGTTCATAAGTCTTCCTTTTTCCCGTACATTGCGGTCAGCTATCAGCAACAACTTACATATTTTACAAACTATGACGTAGATTTTATCGTTTATAAGTTTCCTGTTCGATGAATATTATTACTGATTGTTATATAAATTTTTGTGTCTGATTCGCGGTCAATCAATGTATGGATATGATTTTGCGTTGTTTAGTAGGTGTGTTAAGGTTAAGGGAAAATAAAAAAAAAAAAAAATCTTCTATATGAAATTACTCGTACGATTATGAAGGGTAATTTTTTGTGATGTGAAATTATTATCAATTATTTTTTTCTCTTTGAGTAATTTTTAATAATAATCTTTCTGTTTCAAGAAAAGAACAAGAATCTCGCTAGAAATAATACCACATAATATGTCTATATAGTAAAAAAAATGAGTTACTGGATTAGTCCGACTTTTACGGACAAAAACCCATCTGTGTTCCAAAACTTGTCCTTTCCGCTTCAGAGCCAAGGTATTTTAATTTTTTAATAATCCCGCATCCCATTTAAAAAATTTGTTACTCCCGAATTGACGTTCAGTTGCCTCGTCTCTATAGAGTAAAGATCATCGTTTTACACGTGTTAGTTTTGTTACAATTGAATTCTTAATAATTCAACAGTGCCCATATGTGTTTCGTTAAAATAATTGCGAAAAATTTCGCTATAATTCATTCCTTGCAGGGTCATGAAAACTAAAACCTATGCTTTACCAATTAATTTATAAATGTTTCGCCCCCAGGTACATATTTTCGCTAGCCTTAGCAGACCTGCTAGTTATCCTGATATGCGTGCCGTTCGTATCTATAATCTACACACTGGAATCCTGGCCGTGGGGGGAGGTAATATGCCGTATCTCCGAGGCTGGTAAAGATGTGAGCATCGGAGTATCGGTCTTCACACTAACTGCCTTATCAGCTGAAAGATACTGCGCAATTGTAAACCCTTTTAGAAGGCTACAGGTGAGTAAATTGAATTTTTATTCCTTACGTTGTTTTATCGATATGAAGGAAGGTGGATTTCAACCGGCTTGAAGGATCGGTTTTCTGAAAAATGGATGTTTTCTTCCGAGAAGAGCGTTTCTGTCGAACAGCTTTTGAAATTAAGTGTTATAAAATGGACCAAGTTTAAGATTTATTTCTTGCTTATATTTGGTGGATTGCTGTGTTTTATAAGATTTCGTAAGAATTTTCTTATTTTAAATATTCCAAGGGTTCATTTTTACAAGAACTAACAAAGAATTTGTTTATTTTCATGTCATTTCTGTCGAGAAGATAAGAAACAGTAAAGTAAGTCTTCAGGGACATCTTGTTTAGCTTATAAGTTGACAAGGACTTGATTAATTAAACAGACAACATTTTACTACCAATTCAACGTTGTCGTTTTGCTGCTTTTAAAATCTTAGATGTTTTTGTTGAATTTTGGCTGTAAGCTGACAAATTAATTGCTGTCTTTATTTGTTTGAGATTGATTAAAAAGTATCACCATAAAAACGTCAAAATACGAGAAATTTTAAAAATATGTTTTAGGAAATCTAAGGACTGCGACACTGGATATAATAATTCACTCCCGAGCGTTGCAAGGGAGTTAAAATTGAAGTGAGAAATTCAAATGGTCCCAAAAAAAAAAACTGTTTTGTCCCTGTGTTGTTTGTGTTGGATACTCTGCTTTTTACACCTTCTGTGAGATAATTAAAAAACAATATACTGAAAAAGCGTGCAATAAGTGCATCATATCAAAAATATTATAATTCTTATAACGCAAAAGTCATTCGTATAAAGGCAGACAAATAGACGTATAACATCGATATAGTCATGGCGATTCATTGTATTCAGTCACAGTAAAGATTGAACATTAGTTTGTATTTTCAAAGCCCATATCTGAGATACTAAAAATATTGTGTCTACTTTGACTTTATTTTGGCCTCAATTTGTCTTTTTCGTACCAGAAATTTCAAGAGTAATTGATTTATCTGCCGTGACATTATAGTGAAAACGATCAAAGTTTGAAATGATTTCAAGTAGTGAATTCCTTATATGTATTCAGAAAAGTAAAAGCCATCACTGATGGATTTCCATCTTATCTGGACTCAGTTTTGAAGTGATTGTTCGAACAACACCAATTCCATAGCAGAAGCGACGTTGATGTTAATTTGTTTTTTTTTTTTTCGCTGTTTGTGTTTTTTTTTTACTTCTGTATCGTGGGTGCCTCCTCAAACATGTAAACTCACATACACAAGACATCCAGGTGTCTAAAATACACGACATCGCTAATAAATCTAAACTCAAATGTCCCATTGTAACTACCTTACAATCTTAAGTACAAAGTGAACAAACACACGCGTAACTACTAGTTAGTTAGTAGTTTAATAGCTTATAGTCTACTAAAGTTTTGACTGACTCGGAACTTTGTTGCAGCTTCGTAAACTACCCCTGGTTTGTGCGACGTTCATATGGGCAGCTGCACTTATCTTCGCTACGCCTGCAGCGCTGTTCTCAAGCACAGTGACAATGCAGCTCAAGAATGTCACCATAGTTTTCTGCACACCATTCCCGCCTGGGTGGGAAAACTATCCGAAGTAATTTGAACCTTATTTTTTAGTTTATAAGGTTATCATGATGGTCTCTAGACAAAGTAACATACCAATTATTAGCGGCAACGATTGTAAGATTGATCACGTGTCATTTAGGTAGTGCAATACCATAATTATGTTACTTTGTCTAAAATTCAAACATAGCTGAGGTTTCTGAGGATTTTTTTTTTGTTAATTGGTAATAAACCAGATCTTCCCCTCATGATAGTAGGCAGTGATTCAATAGTTCATGATGAATTGCACTAGATTAGAGCCTTTTCACTCTAGCCTTGAAGCTAGTAAATTATAACTGGAAAGAAAGACCGCAGCACGCAATTTTTTCCAAACCTTCGATGTACGCGGTATAAACGATGAACAATATAAAGTTGGACACTCACCTTACGTCGGACTGTCCGAAGGTAGAAAAAGTCATTTGATTCCCGCGCATAATCTGCAAAATTTATCCTATAGAGTACCGAAAGGCTGGCTATCCTATACCTGTGAATTTGAGGTAGAAAATTATAAAAAGAACGCTTAATTAGATCGTATAAAAAATGGAGAAAAATCAAAGAACAAAATTATTCATGTATTTGACATTACATTAGAATATGACTGTTGATCGAATTTTAATGCAGATTTTATGCAGTGTTTGAACAAATGATGGTTCTGACTGCGCCAATTCAAACGCCTGGTGAAACTATTCATGCAATCACACTAGTTTAATGCTAATGTTATTAACATTTTTCATTTCCACGTAACATTGACTTTATTTTACATACCTACATAATGGAATACATAAAACTCTTTTGAATCAATAATCTTTTTACGTATACACCGTTAAATTTTGATCGTTTTAATCCCGTGGAGGGTCGATCCGGTACATGAAACACTATCGATTTGTAAAGATAAAATTAAAAAATAAAGTACTTTTTTTCTAAAACTCGAATTAATATACGCATGTACGGAATTAATTTCTTTAAGTAAACGTCAGCTGACTCGCGTCCAATGACCTGTAGGTAGTTAGTACGTAATGATAGTCTTAGTACAGCTAAAGAATGGAACTCCCGGCCTGAGTCGGTGTATCCTGATAGCTACAACCTGAAGGTCTAAAACGGCGCGACTTTTTTTCAGGGTGCCGTACCTCAAAAGGAAAAAGTGGTACCCTTATTGGAACACTTTGCTGTCCGTCGGTCTGTCTGTCAAGACCCTTTATCTCGGAAAGGCGTGGATGTATCGAGTTGAAATTAAAACCATATACTCAAATACGGTCCCTTGAAGCTGTGAAAAAACTCAAGTTTCTAAGTTAACGAAAAAAAAAGATACGGTCGTTTATGTCGCAAAAAAACGTATATTTCGACACTCTCGAAGGAATCAAAATTCATAGGGTATTTCCCGGCGGTAATTTGGCACGCAGCTTGATTCTGTGTATACCACAAATATAGGAAAAAATCTGAAAGTATAAATTTGTAGTTACGTAAACAAAAACCAAACTTTTTGCGATTCGGAAAAAACTTCGAGACTCGATTCGAGAATTTTAAGTTTGTGCAGAACCCTTAGTGCACGAGTCCCACTCGCACTTGCCCGGTTTCTTTTTCATTGATAATGAAACGCAGTTTATTAAGAGTCTACTCACTCTAGCCTTGAATACACCTGAATTATTTTCGAGCAGGATTTTTTTTAACGTAATAGATATCTCAGTTCATTTAGACTTTTGACAATTTTTGTCATCAATATCATAATCAGTTCAGCCGTCCACTGCTGGACATAGGATTCCCCCAAGTGTGTGGCGGCACGAACGGTTTTGTACGTCTCGCATCCATCGCATTCCCGTGACTCTCACCAGGTCATGAGTCAACCTTGTGGGAGGCCTTCCAACGCTGCGTCTTCCAGTTCCGCGGTCGCCATTCCAGAACTTTATGGGCCACGATTGTTATTGTTTTTTGGACAATGGAAAATCTTCCAATAATTTCTTCCAATTTGGGTGGTTGAGCAGTGGTGGCCGAGTGGTAACGGCTCCGACTTACGAATTGTAGGTCGCGGGTTCAAACTCTACCAGGCGCATTACTTTGTGTAATTTAATTTATCACCACTGCTCTCAAAACGGTGAAGGAAAACATCGTGAGGAAACCGGCATGTCCTAGAACCAAAAATTTTAAGACATGTGACATCTACCAATCCGCACTGGGCCCGCGTGGTAGATTACGGCCCATTCCCTCTCCTAGAGAGGAGGCCTGAGTCCCAGCAGTGGGAACATTAAAAGGCTGATGATGATGATGATGATGATGAAACCCACCTTGCGTTTCAAAGTTGCACTCTCTCTCGAACTGTCCCGTAAGTCAATTAAGCTTTATTTTTGATTGTTATATTACTATTGTTCGATTTTGTTTCTAACGCATACTTTACTGCTCATATAATGATGAAAGACATCCACTGTTAGACAAAGGCCTCTCCCAAGTGTCGCCACAATAAACGGTCTCTGCGTCTCGCATCCATCGGTTTCCCACAACCCTTACCAGCTCAAACAAAATCACTTAGCAACAAGTAATTTTGAAGACTTTCTCAACCAGATCTTTACCTATATATAATGTACTATTCCCTTTTCAATGCCCTTGTTCAGCATTATATATTCACGGGATAAGAGCCTGCATAAAATATTTACATTAGTTTGAAATGATCAATATCTAGTGCCCTGAAATTTAATGTATGCCTATAGACCTACTCAATTCCCAGCTGACTAAAACAATGAAAAGCCACAAATCAAGAGATGAAGGGTAAGTTAGTGCTCATATTGGAATTCCTAAGTAGCAGACTAATGTTTGAAACTCGTGCTTATTTTATAAACTCCAGAGTCCAGGGGACCAAGTCTGCTATTTTTGTAAATTTGACATTCCAACACAATCCCATTATCATTTTGATAAAAGTTCTTTACCTGCTAAATCATAATAGTCGATCATTGGTCGGTTATTATTGGTCTCGTAAACGAATGGTGGTAGAATGACTTTGTCGTATTCAGACAAATCTAATGGTATGTCACTAATCAAAGGAACTGATAAAATTTTAACAGAATACCCCATAAGTCAGAAATTCGTTTCTCATTATGTACGAGATTACCATTTCTTTCAATGGTGTGTTAGTGATTGACTGTTAGAAAGTCACAGTGACGCCATTATATTAGTAGATTACCAAACTTGTCAAAATCAACCATTATGAAATCAATGATAGACTATTCTGACACTATTGTAATAGCAGTTTTGAGGCTCAGGTGGTTTTCTTTGAAGAAACTGCCTCGTGCATAAAGTATAGTGATCAGTTTTGCCCAGGGTATGGCTCTAGTTTGTAAATACTATTATCTGTTCAGTATGACATTGATCACATCGGTGCAACTAGAACGTGGTCGTAAGATTTTTATTGATAACATAATGATGTACATCAATTTTTCTTAATCTGAAAAATTGTGATAATATCACCGGCAAATAAGTTGAAACCTCATTGATACCCGAAAATCGGCGACTGCGCATTCAAGGTCGACGACCGTCATGGTAGTTCAACTGTGTGACGAGGATTATAACCGATTTTCGGGTCTCAATAGGAGTGGGGGCCTGCGCGTAATGAAAAAATAATGGTCAACTTATTTGCCGCGTACTAAATCTGGTTTGATATAGCATTTCGAAAAATTGAGGGCTAAATCTAGGACAATGTGGGGTCTTGCAAATTGAGGACACATCACAACAGACCAAAGCGATTACGTCGGGACTAATTCGACACTTACAGACAAGATTGGTCCATACTTGCCCATACCCGGGAAGAATGGAACAAAGGCGTAAACCTCCTTTTCTTTATAAGCCGTATAGTGGAACAAAACGTTATTAGGCTGAATTATATTTTTACTTTTAAATAAAGCCAAATGCAATATGTAATTGAATGCGTATCTTAGTTTTGCAAGTGGGTTATGTTACCAACTGTATGTTTGCTTGGTATACGATTTGAGTTTTTTTTTATTGATATAAACTAGTGCTTAACTGCAATCCTACCTAATGGTAGGCAGTGATGCAATCGTTGATGGTGATGCGCACTTGTTTATTAAGAGCTTATTCACACTAGCCTTGAAGACACCTAAATTATAATTAGACAGGAAGACTGCAGCAGGCAAACTGTTTCCATAATCCGATATACGCGGTGTAAACGACAAAGAAAGATAATTAGTCCGGAGCGTAGAAGTTTCAATAACGTAAGGGTTGATATTCGCAGTACGGTTGTCCGATGGTAGAAATGAGATGGCGGAATCAAGTCATGCAGTTTGCGCACACTTTTTTCAAAATGCATCCTGTGAAATACCAAAAGGCTATAAAGAATTTGTAGAAGAAAAAGTACATTAGAGGAAGTTTGAAAGTGGTGCCAGTAACTGAAAAATTGAAAGGAAATCGTTTGTCTTAGCGTGATCTCTCGTCGAACCTATTGTCGTTTTTCATCAGGTGAAAGCATCAACACTAAAATAAATGGTCAAATGAAGACGAGAGATGAAACGTGTTACTGAAATAGTTACGAGTTTACATGTGAATGGCATGAAGAGGGAGACTACCGAAAAGATGGATGAATTGTGTGAGGAGTGATGTGAAAAAAAACCGGGCAAGTGCGAGTCGGACTCATACACTGAGGGTTCCTTACAAACTTGCCTATGAAAACCGTTCCATAACTAAAAAAATTACAGTTTTCAGATTATTTCCTGTGCATGTGCTATAAGACCTTGCATCATGCTAAATTTCAGGGATTTAGATCAACGGGAAAACCCATATTATTATGAATTTTGATTCCCTTAGATAGATAGATAGATAGATGTATTCTTTATTGTACACCAAAAATAAAATTACATAAAGGACTTAAAATTAATAGGGTGTCACAATGGGCGGTTTTATCACTAAAAGCCCTTAATTCATTATTCCCCGAGAGGACGCCGGCGTCTGCACACCTATTGTCTTTCTATTGTGTCTCTAATTACGGTATTCAACAGGTTAAACGGCCGAATTTTTTTTTCTGTTATATTAGTTTGATTTTATCAAATCTGCGGTCGCTTGAATTTTAAGTATAATTATGGTTTTAATTTCAACTCGATACCTGTACGCGTTCCCGAGATAAAGGGTCTTGACAGACAGACGGACAACTAAATAATCCGATAAGGGTACCGTTTTTGTTTTTGAGGTACGGAGTCCAAAAAACGAGTCAGTGATAGTGTGACGGTTAAAAGGATAGAATGGGCATAAAAAAACGTGTTCCAAGTACATGGAAAAGGGACCGGACCGAGCCAAAGTCGTTTACGGTGCACACTGTTCCCGTGCGCCTCAAGGAGTTGTCAGCAAACCGTAGGGGCCCAGTAGGGTCGAGGCCTAGTCTGGGGCTCTAAGGAGGTATGAAAATGCATACCAGGGTCCTGGAACTAAGCCAGGGAAGGAACAGGGTAGTTTTTTAGTCAGTAAGAGTCTGACACTATTTCCCGCTCCGCCCGCCCGGATTTGTCACTGGATGATTTTACCTACCATAAAAAATAAACATGAAAATGGGCAGGAAGATGATAATAATATGTGAGAGCGGACAAAGAGCCAAATAAAATGTATATATCCTGTTTTGTTAACATGACTGTATACAAATTCGGGCCCCAGATGACCCTTTCGGAAATCATATTACTTTGAATAATACAATACGGAATAGCTCTACAAAAGCTTTCGTTTCTTTAGGGGATTTTCCGAGAAATACGTAAATAAATTATTTAGCTTTGATACTGGAATATGAGAGACATTTTGTATGTTTAATATAATAAAAAGAACCGGTCAAATCTGAGTTTAAATGTCTAAACACACTATGCCGACGGTACGCGACTGAAGTTTCGCGGCTGATTTTACGTTCCAAAGTATTTGGCTTATAGTGACACACCATGATTGCTGAAATTTTGCGACAGAAATTCAGTTGGGCAACTTTGTGTGATTTTTATTATGCATTTTTTTTTATTACACATGAGTAACCTTGTAAGGGTTTTATTTGTACGTTTGGGTGTACGAAACACATTTTTTTTTAATTAGTGGCTCGATGAATTTTTAAAAATTAATCATCCATTATAAATAATGGATGATTAATTTTTGATTATGAACATCTTTTTTTTTACTTTTTTCTTTTATTAATTGCCCTCACATTTTGAACTTAATTCTAATTTGCTAAATATTTTGACATAAGGAGAAGTAGCAAAGTAAAACTCAAACTTGATTAATATCCCAAGATATTGTTATAGACCAACTTTTTGTCAGCTTCTGGGTTTCTTATTAGGTGGTGGAAGTATAAATCTAAATTAGATACTCGGATCTATGCTTATTCGTTACGTGATACAATTAGATCCTATAGTACTGTCTAAAATCCATTTAAGTAATGTTAACTTTCCTTGTGCAGAATAATTCATTCTTCTTTCTATATTTTGATGTATGCCACAAAATAAATCAATTATCATAAAATGAATCAAGTATTAACAGAAAAATAGATACGGTCAATCCGCACACAAGCCTATTATTATAATGATACCAATTTACTCGGGTTGTATAATATGGATTTCCCGACCGCAATAAATGCCAAGCTTCTATCTATCCACAGAATATGGAACGTCGCGCCGGCAGTTATTAATACTGCCTTTTTGAATTGAAAAATTATCGAATATTTCTCTCCAATCTGGATGGAGAAGGAAAAAGTGTCTTTTACTGACTAAAACACACCTGTTTTTTTCCAGTTGCCATTAACGTTACAATCTCGTAGCGCAATACGCCATTGCATTAGCGAAAAAAGCAAGCAAATTATTTCATTTAATTTTAGAAGCCTACCTAATTTTTAAAGTCGTAGTTGAAATACTGTTACCTAGAAGTAACTGATTCACCCTTAACTAAAAGTTCCTCGATTCTGCAAGCGTTCTTTGACAGTCGTTTCTCCTCTGTACTGTTCACAGACAGGACGTTTCGTTTTTGAGAGATTCGTCGATAGAACGTTTCATCTAAGCATGTCTTTGTAGCTTCGTAGGTAAATAGTGAAAAAGCCATGTGAAAACCATTGTAGACAAAACGATCTGAGAATGCGATGCGAACCATTCTGTCGGCAAAACATCCATAGGTGAAACGTTCTATCGACGAATGTCTCGTAAACGAAACGTCCTCTCGGTGAACAGTCCAAAGGAGAAACGACTGTCGGAGAACGCTTGCAAAATCAAGATTCTCAGGTAATAGATATAATGAATATGAACGTATGTACGTGCGTATAGGTGCGATGTTTTAAGCGATAAATCCGGCTACACCTGTTACGCCTTCATAAGCTCCTAATGAGGGTTTTCTAAAATAGCGATCACCAGGTGACAGTACTTAGTCGTCAGCTCTAGGCACCTGTCAAAACGCATATGTTAATGACATTAGTTCACTTGACGTCAACGTCATGTATACGTTTTCAAAACAGGAGACCTCTCAACTAAGTGTCATCAACTGGTGGTGTAATTTTTTCTGAAAACCCTCATTGTAATTTGTCATCGTGTAATCCAACTATTTGTGACTATTCTGCTAAACACAAGTATTGGCTGTCATGGTTATTACTATAGAATTCGTCTAAACATTTTTTTAAACCTTGCAACACAAATATTTATTAGTTGTTGTTCTTTTTTATGAAGACGATATCAAAATGTTTCGTTGTTTCGGTTTCGTGGCCGCGAAGGTGTTTCTGAGCTCTGTGGTCTGTGTATACACTTGATTAGGGGACACCGCATTAATAATAATGCCAATTACGACCATGTTCTTGACACTGATATATCGGTGAGGCTTCTCCAATGATGTGATGAATTCATGAGTTGTGGATACAACTCGTACTGCACATAATGTAATAGTAACTAGATATCTACGAGTTTGTTGGGAAAACTTTATAGAGTGGTTGTATGGGTTATTAACTAATAAAATTAACTATTACTACTGTAAACAATCAGATAACAGTACTCTAAAGTTAAATAAAATATTTTTTCAAATCCGTCTAAGATTAAGTAAGTTAATATTAATAAATAAAACTAAAAATAAATTCAAGAAAACTGACAAGGAACAAAAAAATGAGGCCTACAGTAAAATGTGAAGTCACCGTCGTAAGGTTACGCACGTACAAAAAAGATAGCGAATTCCTGCTTCATTTAATGACCAATTTTCATGTTGTTTAAAAAAAAAACAGATTTATTTTGAGTGTTACTTGATAAATAAAAATTAACAGAAAAAAATCCAAGCTTTACTTCAAGAGATTTATTTCATCACCACTGCTCTAAAAACGATGGAGTAAAACAATCATGAAGAAATCGGCATATTCTAGAACCAAAAGTCGAATTAAATGGCGATTAAATGTCATTATATCCTCTAAAGGTGCTATGCGAAACTCGGCTGCAGGCTGCGGATGCAGGCAGCACATGCAGCGGCTGCATGAAGCCGGTTTCAGCTGCTCAACTGGTACAGATTTATGTGAAAATAATTATGAACGCAGTCGTGGCAGCACTCGCTGCCGAGGATCAGTAGCACGACTGGTTTTCTATAGTATGGATTTTCTGTGAAAACATTCCGAACGCGGCTGCGACTGCACGTGCTGCTTCCGCATGTACTGATTGCATTCGCAGCCTGCAGCCGTAGTTCAAATGACACCTTTACCCGCACTGGGCCCGTGTGGTGTATTCCGTAATACACCACACGGGTCCAGTGTAGGTAAAGGGAATTGTCCGTCCAATTCACTTTAATCATGGCCTGAGTTCCAGCAATGGGGAACATTATAAGCCTGATTATAAATATTTTTATAACTAATACACATTGTCACATTGTATTAGGAGTGTGTGATCCAGAGCCATCCATCCTAAACCCACACATTTTTTTCAGATGGATGACATTAACAAAAGCAGTGGTGTACTATGCACTACCGCTGCTAGTGATAGCGATTTTTTACTCTCTAATGGCGCAACGGTTACTGGCCAGTACTAGAGAGATGCCAGGAGCTCTGCATGGCGGGCAGGGCGAAGCGCAGGCGCAGGCAAGGAAATCTGTTGCTTGTATGGTGCTGGTGTTTGTTATTGGTGAGTGTACTTTTAGTAGAAATTATTACGTTTTATTTTATAAGACTTTAAATTCAGAATAATTTATCTAGGTAAGCCAGCCATGTGTGCCTCATTTGCCTAACTAAGACACGAATTTAAAATTGGGAACCGCTCACTTTTTTTTTTTGCTCTGATTTCATTTTACTGAAAATTATATTATTGACCGCCATACATTTTTTATTTTATTTTATATATAAACTTCTGTACTTATGGATGGTCAGTAGTTGGTGTACAAAAAGGTACTCTATTATATATCCTATTTTTTAGCCTAAATTCTTTTTAATATTTGCTGTCATTACTTTTGGAGATGTGTATCTTTTACACAATCCTTCCATAGTTAACGTGGTTTTCGTCTACTCGCATATCACATACATAGTTACTCATTCAAAACTTTGCTGAAGACATGTTTCTTGTTCTTCATATGCCTTGAGGCCTACAGGGTGGCCAACTCCTACGTATAACTTTGTTTATGATATTTTATCTATTTTTTTTTTAATTTTATTACTTTTTTTATTATTTTAGGCTTCACTGGTTTGGTTTTGTATGAATAAACAGTAGGCTTTTCATATAATAATTCGCATATTCAATAGTGTATACTCGAGATATTTTGAATTTTGTGTTATTGACTCACTAATGTTTTTTTAAATAAACCTACTGAAAAACTCGGAATTTGTCAAATCTCTCCACCTTTTCGATCGTTTACAACATTGCAATTTATTAAAGCAAGTAAATTAAGTATATAAAAAATTAAAGTTAATTGCAAGTAAACACAATTGCAATTTATTTTAACCTCAAATTGAACAGTTTATGAAAGAAAGTTGTATACCGTCATCATAAACATATCAACATCATATACCGATAAAACGGCTTGGGATTGACCTGTTTCAGTACTCACTATATTTGTTGTTATTTCACTTTTTTATTTTCTTAATTGCCCTTTTCTTCTTTATTATTCTTTATTACTTTGTTTTATTTATTTTTTTAAATTGACGAATATTGTTGTTTTACAATTCTAACATTGTTTATTTTTTTATTATTATTTATACAATTATGACATTGTTTATTTTTACAATTTGGATTAACAATTATTTTTAGAAATTTCTTTTTTTTTTACAATTTGCAATATTAACTGTAAAATTACATTTTTATATATTTTATTGTTGTGAATTAGAGGACTACATGGATTACTTTTTACTTTTCTCTAATTTTAATTGAAGTTTGACAGTTATGAGTACTTTTTGCGGCCTACCCAAATGTCCTTTCTTTGGTATTGTTCGTCAAGTCGTTGAGCTCCTTATTAGTCCTGAGTTGAGCTATACTAATACTGACAAATGCTTGCACTAACTGGACAGTTCCACTCAGAACTGTGTGGTTCTTTCTTCAAAAGACCATCCCAGACTGATCTGCATGGTTCTCATATGTGTTGACCATTACATGTTTGCTGTATGGACTTTAAAAGAAACTTTGACCACTGAGTTTGTTTCGGTGTTTCTTCTCAGAGTGGTCGGCTAGGAAACACCGGCTTCATCTACTTAAAATTGAGGAAAAAAAAATTTTTTTTTTTACTTTTAAAAGTGTTTTTGAGAACCTATTTGCAAAATAAATATTATTTATCATTTACCAACGTTGCGCAAAGAAAAACATCGATACTTAAAATGATTAACTCACTTTGATATTATTTGATACATTCAATCTATACTTATAAAATGCTTTGTCCTGAATGACTGACGGATCAACACACAATCTAAACCACTGCTTGTAAAGATCTGAAACTTGGAGGATATGTTCTTAGTAAGTCGTATCCGATAAGAATGGATTTTCAAAAAAAAATTTTGTTTGATAAAAGGGGGTTCAAAGTTTGAATGGAAAATACTTCCATGGGGGCGAAGCCGCTGGCAGAAACTCGTTTATAATAAAAGTAACTCTCCTTAGTCATTCACTCTTGACAGAGTGGTCGTGGTTGTTAATGTCGCATTTTCGTTGGCGAGTGAGGCTCCCGCGATGCGTCTCCACTTACTCCGGTTAACAGCGTCTCGGGAACACTGGACTATGGAAGTTTGTGTTGCAGCTCTGATGAGGTCTCTACAACGCGTAGGTGAGCGTCCACGTGACCGCTTCCCTTCCACTTGTCCCGGGACAGCGATTCGCTCCATGAAGTCTTCGTTGCGAACAACGTGACCGAAATATTTAAGGAAAGTACGAATCCTTCTATATTATTGTGTGTCCCACTGCTAGGCAAAGGCTTCCCCTTTCTCCTTCCAAACTTCCCTGTCTAGGGCAATCTCTGGCCAATCTTGCCCCGCAAACATGATCAGATAAAAGTATACTTTTATTTACTTACTTTAACAAAAACGGCTATCCGCCAATTACATTAGTTAAAGATATTAACACAAAAACTCACACACTTACCTCACAGAACTCCAGACATACTGACATGATCGTCTTCCATTCATCCGCGAACACATCACAGTCAGGGTGCGTGTCCAAAAGAGTGTAGAGCGCAGAGAGAGTGCGAGGGACAGGAGACTGGGCTCGCACCACAGTGTGACTCGCAGGCACAGCAAATAACCTATGTCTCCTGACACGGCTATATTTGACTGGGGCACAAAGTTAAGACACCTCGGTATTCAGCTCTAGGGTGTCAGTTTTTCCACGAAGGATTTTCAACATAGTCAATATTTGGTCATTTTTCCTTCTGACCTCAAGTGAGTTATGCCCTACACAATCTAAAGGAAACTTAGTAAGATACATAAAGGAATGAAATCCATAGATCCGGTTATACAGATATCTAAGGTAAGCTTTTTGTACTTTCATATTCATCTGAATCCACATATCGCCACCCTATACCTAGTTATGTCGGCGTAAGCATCTTTGCGGTGTTGCGGTCACAAGGGTGGGGTGAATCTACGGGGCATTCTCAACTAGGCCTTTGAAGTAAACACCTACAATATAAAGCTGCCTTTTACCAACATAGAACCTAGCTTTGAGAAAACTAAAGTCTTGTAACACAAGATAATAATTCAATGTCTATTTTTAGGCAATATAGGGCATACAACTTTAACTATAGGAGCTAACATCGAAGTATAAAATCGAATACAAGTTTACTAATCGGCTGCTCTTTTTTAACTAGAACCAAAAAAAAAGGATAATATTCTTGAGAGTTTCTATGTAGGTACGTAGTAATTAAGGCTACATGAGTAATAATAAAATGGCGGCCGTTGATAATGAATTTTTGTGGCATAATCATGTAAGATGTGAAAATAAAGGACTCGAGAATGCAACTTACTTAAATGTAAAAAATTAATAAAAGTACTTGTAGTTATCAAAAAAAAAACTTTCAAACAAGTCACAGTTTCAAAGTATCAAGAAATCTAATGACCCGATGTACTCGTAGTTAGTTTCGACAAATGAATGAATGAACTAAAGTAAACGCCAGCAGCTTCATCAGATTTTTACAAAATCTTAAATCTATGGGCACAATAAACAGCGCAAGTTAGGTGACTCGCCCCTAGCGCGTGGACCGCTGAAATTGTGCCTGTATGGCACGATTTCACATCGGTCGCGACAATCACACACATTCGGCGGCTAACGCTATTTCACTCGCACGACAGTGCCCTATCCCTGTCCTTGTGTATCAGTGACTACAGGTAGTATAGATGTGTGAGTCCAGGTTTTCTGATTGCTATGTTAGCGCGCAACGTATCTTTAGCATCGCAATATTTACCAGACCACCTTAGGATAGACTAAAAGAACTTAAACTAAAAAAGGGGGTAGTCTGCGGTGTACTGCTAGCAAATAAAAATAAAAAATACGAGATATAGATAAAATATATATCTTTACAAAAGATATTTTTTTTCATTTTTATATTTTAGAGTTGATCATACACAGAGAGTTACTTATATTACGTGAATTAAAAACTAATCCTGTCCCAATTAGATCTAGAGATGTAGAGCAGTTCTCTTTGGAATATGAATAGATTCTAAACGTTCAGTGTGCAAAAGCTATTTCAGATAATACTTACTTAAGATTCGAATAAATATCAAAGATTATGATGAGATCTTCTGTTTAATATTAACGTCAAATGAACTACAAACTTAAACAAAGTGTTGAAAGTAAATGTTGAGGTTAAACTACACACTTAATTAAATTAAATTATGTTCTGAGGTTTTGAAACCCTATTGAACTATTTACTTTATGTTTAGTGTGATATTGAAATTATGCTAAACGTAAGGTAAATTGTTTACAGTTCAATATTGATATTAATTACTTGACATATTAATGGAACTACGGAGACGAATTTGGAAAGGTTCATGTATTTGTAATTAGTTTTACTAAAGACCAAGTGTAATAAAACACGTAAATTACATTTTTGATAACAAAATTGATTTTAGATACCAATTTAAAACTTTCAAGATTACACTTTAATTCATTTAAATCAATCGTTCCAAAAGTCTAGATGTTTCACTTCAATCAATTTGCTCTTAGTAACTTAATTTGAAATCATCAAACCCATTTGTCACATTTGATTTTAAAATCTGTATATTTAATCGTTCATTTGATTTCATATTCTTTGGATCAGCTGCAACTGAATTCATAAAAACTTTGATCAATTTATCAAAAATGGGTTTGAAATAGCCGAATTGAGTATTATAGTAATAGGTCTCAGAATCCTCTCATAAGGAGTTATTGTGTTCAGCATAAAGCCTTTTATTCGAACCACCTTTTGCTTTAGAAATTCAGTAATTATTCTTGCTCTATGAGATAACAATTTAGCAAACAGAAAATCTACAATATAGCCCAATCTCAGATAAACCTTTACTCGACGACAGCACATTGTATTGTCTTCATAAATCTTTGTAATTACCAAATTTGTCTCCATGGATTCTCAATTTAAGACAAATGTCCGTATTTGCCCAAACAGTGCCCCAACCATTTATTCAAAAAAAAAAAAAAAAAAACTGTCTTAAAGCTGACACAGAATTGACTGCCCAGGATCCAGAATGTATGCGATTAGGTAAATCAGGAGGGGCTTAGTCGGTTAATAAAACATGGTAGCGAGCCAGAATTGCCGATGGGCCCGAATTTATAGGCTTGATAGGGACACTTAATTTGTTACAAATGTATAGCTTATTGATTATTGTATCCGATACAGTCAAAATTGTAAAAAACAAGGTTAAAGTTTTTTTTTATGGTAGATAAAATCATTCAATGGCAAATCCCGCCCTTGGGCGGAGCGGGTAGTAGTGTCAGACTCTTACTGACTAAAAACCTACCCCGTTCCATCGTTGCCTATCGTGCCGAGGCCGGGTATTCCTTTCGGAAGCTGACCCATGACCTCAGTAGGCTTCGACCCTGCCTGCCTGCAGCTAGCAGGCTGGGCCTCTACGGTTTGCTGACAGCTCCTTGAGGCGCGCGGGAACAGTACGCGCCGTTGATGACTTGGGCTCGGTCCGGTCGATTACCGCACGATCGGATAGCGTGCTACGCATTGCACGCCGTCCGCAAGCCCGCGCCTACGGTGGCCGGAAATCGGGATCGGAATCCCGGCGGCGGCTGGGGCGAGCACCCCGTTGCCTCTGCCTGATGCGGTCGGCCTCCTCCTTTCCTAGCATTACTGCTTCGCAGAAGGAGGCGACCACCTGCCATCCTTCCTCACTACGTACCAGGGCCTGAATCAAGGCCCGGCGAGAGAGATCGCTGCCGCCGATCGAAAGTTAAAGTCAGTCAGATATTCTGCATTTTTGCTTTTCCCAGCTTTGGACGAGCTCCCACTTTAACCAGTATTAAATATGGTATGACTTCCAATCCTTTGATCATCTTTTCGGTCGGACTGGATTAATATTCTTCTACAATCTTACTTTAAATTAACTTTCAATTTCGCCTCTTGGCATTGAAAAATTCCAACCGTACTTTGCTAGCATCGTCAATCCACGTAGATTGATCCTTGGAATTTAATTTATTGTCGAGAAAAGCGATGAAGCAATTACTATCTTAACGCCCTAAATCTATTATAGTGATTAAAAATGAATTAGTATTACTTAACTGCATGATTTTACTTGTACTGGTGAGGGTGTATTATGTTCTGATGTGGGAATATGCTTATATAATAGGTATGGTATATATGGTAGGTTTTATTAAATACTAACTTCAGCCAGCGGCTTTGCTTGCGTCAAAGTAGAAAATTATTCCATGGAAACAAACTCTCAGGACCAAAAGTATTTATTTATTTAAAGTCATTTATGTACACTTCATATATTTTATTACTTCTTCTGATAGTTTCTGACCTTTCGGAATACAGTTTTCGGAATGATAATGAAATCTGTATGAAAATTTTATACATTATTTATTTTTATTTATTTTTCTCCCTGTCGGAAGAGCAGAGGAGGACTAGTGGTAACAGCTTCGCCTTAGGAATTGTACGTTGTGGCTTCAAATCCTAACACGCCGTTTTACTTTGCGTTACTTATTTTATCACTACTGCTTTCAAAACGAGACCGATATTCTAGAACCATTAATTCGAAGACTTATGACATCCACCAACCCGCACGGGCCTGCATGGTGGATTGTGGCCCATTCCCTTTCCTAGAGAGGAGAACTGAGTCCCAGTAGTTGGACAATTGTAAGTCTGAGTATTTTATGCTGCTAGATATTAATCTCGAAATCATAGCCCGTTCATCTTCAAACTTTGGGCTACTGCATACAAGCTATTTACAAGGTAATCCAGTTTCATAGATGTACAAGGAACTTGTAACTGGTTGGTGCAAAATTTACATAGTAATTGAGCCAAAACTGCAAGTAAGTTTGAAGAGGTTTTCAGCTTAAATTTTGAAGTCTTAGATAGTATCTTCGTAACGACTTGGTAATTTAATGCCTTTAGTTAAGATGTTTTCAAAGTTTGTCCTTCGAATCAATTAAGCGTCTAAAAGACTATTATTACTTGTCTCATATTAGCATAGCATTAGCGGTCACCGACCTACCTATCGCTAAATTGACATTCTAAATAAAATAAAAAAGTTTTCAATGTATAATATTTAAAACTGTACTAGTTTATTGTTCGAATTCTTACAAATCATTAACGCCAGGGGGTATTGCGAGGGTACCGAACGATTTCCCGCGAGGCGGCGACCCTCCTTGCTGGCCAACCGCCATGGGATCTGGAGGCAACAGTCCTTGCACACATGCACGACAAGCGCATGGAGATGCAACGCCGGGGTGAAATTCCACTGCCACGACAAGTCGAGGCATGGCGGACAGAACTCCGGCGGGATCCCATGGCGAAATGGCGTCAGCGACTATCGCAACCTCGTTCGGGGCGCGCCACAATTGGGGCGATAAGGCCCATCCTTGAGGCGTGGTTGGAAAGACCTCACGGCGTTCTCAACTTCCGCACGACGCAGGTGCTTACCGAACACGGAAAGTTCGCTAAGTACCTGTTCCGGATTCGTGCGGAGGATTCGCCCGGGTGTCGCCATTGTGCGGAACACCCGGAGGACACGGAGGAGCACACTGTAGAGGTGTGCCCCGCCTGGGCGGAGCATCGCCGTGTCCTCGTGGAGATGATCGGCGGCAGCGATCTCTCTCGCCGGGCCTTGGTTCAGGCCATGGTCCGTAGTGAGGAGGGATGGCAGGCGGTCGCCTCCTTCTGCGAAGCAGTAATGCTAGCAAAGGAGGAGGCCGACCGCATCAGGCAGAGGCAACGGGGCGCTCGCCCCAGCCGCCGCCGGGATTCCGATCCCGATTTCCGGCCACCGTAGGCGCGGGCTTGCGGACGGTGTGCAATGGGTAGCACGCTGTCCGATTGTCTGGTAACCGACCGGACCGAGCCCAAGTCGTCGACGGCGCGTTCTGTTCCCGCGCGCCTCAAGGAGCTGTCAGCACACCGAAGAGGCCCAGCCTGCTAACTGCAAGCAGGCAGGGTCGAAGCCTGCTGGGGTCAAGGGCCGTTTTCTGAGAGGAAGGCTCAGCCCCGGCACTATAGGCAACGAAGGAACGGGGTAGGTTTTTAGTCAGTAAGAGTCTGACACTACTTCCCGCTCCGCCCAAGGGCGGGATTTGTCATTGGATGATTTTACCTACCATAAAAAAAAAAAAAAAAAAAAACGCCAGGGGGTATTATTATTACGTAATAGCCCCCTTTTTAGTAAATAATACTAAAAATAAAAATAATTAAAAATGATTATTTTCAGGTTTTTTTTTTAGGAAAAATAAAGATCTAGAAACAAAAGTTGATAAAAATAATAATAATTTCGTATATTTATGTGAACAGTAAGACAATTAACGATTTTCAAGGTCATTGAAGTTATACAAACGTATGTGCAATCGGCCTTCGAGGGGTCCTTTTAAAAAATGAAATCAAGACGTGGTCCTCAATGTAATTATATCCAACGGCACTAGTTTGTTGTTAAAATCTTTACAAACTATGAAACAAAAATTTAGTCATTTCATCTTCATCTTCATCAGCCTTTTTTAATGTTCCCACTGCTGGGACAGAGGCCTCCTCTCTAAGAGAGTCAGTCATTTAATCTATTAAATTGTTTGTTCCAGTGTTTTTTATCTGCTTCCTACCGTATCACGCGTTGGAGCTGTGGTGGCACCTGTCGCCAACCGCGCTAACTGATTACAACGATTGGACGCACGCCCTAAGGATAATGGGCTTCTGTCTTAGGTACGTGATCTAATCTAACCTTAATTTTAACTAGAGTTATTTCGATTAACACTACAACTGGGAATATGTCTCTAGAATTTTGATGTGGGATATTGAATCCGTTTATAAAAGCCGAAATAGTATCAAAATATTTTTTCGACTTTCTATTCCAATCACGATTTTTGTCCCTTTTTAAAACATGGACCGATAGTATTAATTTCCATTTAAAAAATCAGAAAAAAGTGGATGATTTTAATCAGTTTTAATTGTTTAGGGTGAAAGTTCAAAATTGAGGTCGATTAAAAGAAGTTTGGAAAGTGTTTCGGAAGTAAAATTGAGTTGAGTTAGAGGTTAAGTTTTCATCAAATGAAATGTTTGTTTTCCTGATACAAATTGATTTCTGATAAAATCTTTACATCTTTATAAACGTTTCTGTTACAACTGCCTTAAGAAAAAGCCTTGGAATATAAAAAAAATATGAAAGAGAAATAGAGAAGAGTTTGCGGGGGACGAGCTATTATTTTTCCAATCTTACCGGGTACCGTTCATGGGGTTTTTCTGAAACGGAAACCTGTGGTATTAGAACGCAAGGTTGACTAAAAGAAACAGTGGTTATAGTCAGGAAAAGTCTAAGACGCCCTTCCGCTTGGCCCTAGAGCAGTTATTCGAAGACTTCTCCCGCCTTATGAAGGAAAAAAACCGGGTACCGTTGATTTCTAGTATCTTAAATGCAGCGACTGATTTTCAGACTTCTGCTACGTATTCATTTATTAGCTAACCAGTTCGATAATTAATCATAATAATAATTATAATTTTATCTAGGCTATACTGTCCCCCTGTTTGGCAAAGGCCTCCCTCCATTCCTTTCAGTGTTCTCGGCTTTGAGTCGCTTCTTACAATTGCTATTTCTTGCGACTGGCCTGTTGGTCTAGTGCTTAGTAGCCCGGACTGCTATGCCGGAGGTCGTGGGTTCGATTCCCACCCAGGACAAATTTTTGTGTGATGAGCATGATCATTTGTTCTGTATCTGGGATTTATCTATAAGTATGTTTATCAGCTGTCTGGTACCCATAACACAAGCTCTCCTTAGCTTGGGACTAGACGGTGTTGTGTGATAGTTGTAAAAAAAAAAGCCCAAGGAAGGCATCCAAGTCGTCCCATCATCTTCTTCTTGGTCTGACGTGACCGCATCGTGCGCATCTCCTTCTTGGTCTGTCGTGACCCCGTCTGCGAATATTTAATAATAATAATCTTTATTGTTCAGAAATATATTTTGAAATTAGAACGTGTAGCTTTATAGTGTAAATGTGTAGTGTAATGAGTGAGTGAGACTTATCTTGGTCTTCTTCTTCTTTGCGTGTCGATGAACTCAAACTAAATTTTTTCTGACCAATATTTCGCAACCTGTACCGCTGCGTCATTGACTCAAACTCAACTTATCTTGGTTAAGACGTAAGATAACGAAATACACAACACACTAACTAAAATTTCTTCTATCCAGTTTCCTGAACTCCTGCGTGAACCCAGTCGCCCTATACTGCGTGAGCGGTGTCTTCAGGTCCCACTTCAACCGCTACTTATGCTGCCGCCGCGGGACCCTGCATCCCACCTGCAGTTCCAGGCTATCCAGGACCGCGGTCTGTGAGACCTCCTTTAGGAGCACACATCGTCATCGGTGTAACAGGTTGGGTTAACAAGAGTTTTTGTTATTATAGATGTAGTTAGGAAGTAGTTTGACTGGTCTATTGGTCTAGTAGTTAATGGCCCTGACTGTTATACTTCGGTATGGACGGCACGACCTCCGGGCCGTTGGGGAACCAATACAAACGTTTATTATGTGATGAGCACGATCATTTATTTTGTGTCTGTTTGTAGTTTATCTTTAATATGTATTTATTTATAAATATGTAAGTATGCTTATCAGTTGTCTTGTCCTCATGACAAAAATTCTGCTTGATTTCGGACTAGATGGCGTTGTTTGAAAGTTGTGGAATATGATTATTATTATAGTTAGTGGAAAAAGATAGAACAATAAAGTAAGTAGATCTGTGTATTTTGTAGCGTAGTGATTGTAGAATGGTAGCAAAACTTATACAGTGCGAATTCGTTAACTTTCAAGTTAAGTTTGTTTAAAAGTTTTTGTTACTATTTTGGTGTACAATAAAGTTTATTCTATGCTATTCTCATCTCAGTTAGCTATATAATTTTAACCTTGATTCTACATAGAAAATTTGTCGCGTCTTTCGGCAGGTGAGACAGACATTATTTTTGTATGTAAATTTTTATGGAACAGTAGAATCTTGATCGCCAACATTTCAGAGCTCCTAGGTAAATTATTTATTTTCTGTTTTCAATTTGCGGAATATAGTGGGGTCAGTACATACTGACTCTACTCCAATTCTTTAGAATAATGAAGTACATACTGGACGTATGCATAGCTTCTAGCTTCTGCCAATGTTCAATTTTAATGCACGTCTAAAATTCATATAATCACAATATTTATCACAGTTTCATGAAATGTTTTTTTTTAGTTGAAACTCCATTTTTGTTTCTAAAATAAAAATATATAAATAAGTTACTTCTTAACCACTCTATCTATCAGTGAAAGTCCCGTCAATATGGGCCCAGCCGTTTTGGGAATCAGCTGGAACAAGCAGACTGACAGCCAGACAAAATTTAAAAAATATATATTTTTGTTATACCCAGTTATTGAATATCATATTTCATTCAGTGTAATTAAATATCATTTTTTAATATTACAATCAAACATTTCAAAGTTATTATATTATATGTTTGTATGTATAGGCTGCTTTGTAAATCACAGACTTTCTATGATATTTGTTAAATTTATGTGTACTAGTGTTTGACTGCGATCCCACCTGATGGTAAGCAGTGATGGTGAGGCTCACTAGTAGTTATTAATTGCTATTATTTCAAAGTTACAGTATATTTTATTATAGTATAGGATAATCGTCCGTAAACTCGGGAATGCATTATCTCCACATCATCATCATCATCATCATCAGCCTTTTAATGTTCCCACTGCTGGGACACAGGCCTCCTCTCTAAGAGAGGGAAAGGGCTGTAATTCACCACACGGGCCCAGTGCGGCTTGGTGAATGTCACATGTCTTCGAATTTTTGGTTCTAGGACAAGCCGGTTTCCTCACGATGTTTTCCTTCACCGTTTTGAGAGCAGTGGTGATGAAATAAATTACACAAAGTAATGCGCCTGGCTGGGTTTGAACCCGCGACCTACAACTCGTAAGTCGGGGCCGTTACCACTCGGCCACCACTGCTCTCTCCAAAAATGTTCGAATTATTCCAAACCAATTTATCTTATGTAGCATACCACCGTTTCAGTGGTTGGTGCGTAACTAAATATGATATGGTTTGTTATGAAAGTAACAGTTTTCTTGATTCATAATTATATATATATATTTTTTATCTTGGTATAAAATAAAGTATATATAATATAAATAATTTTAGGCTGCATGTTTCCATACTTGAGCGTGGGCAACGAATTTAACACTAAATTTATATAATTTATCATTGATAGCCGTAGTTTTTTCAGAGGCTTCAGTGCTTATATAATATGTTTGCAATTTATTTATCACAACGACTGCAATATTTCCAAAAGAAAACTAGCTTTGCTCTTTTATAGCTCCCATTTTTTTTCACTTTAGTATATTAGATATTCAATAAATGCCAATCTTTCTTACAATTCAAAATATATATATATTTTTTAAGAAAAATAATAATATGGTTTTTTATACTGCAAGCCGATTTTATTAAATAAAAAGGGTTCTAATTTCATTACGAAAGACTCATAGCGTGCCTAATCTTTTCAATTTTAACTCAACTTTCAAATTAGGAAACATAAAAAGTTTTATATTTTTTTGAAGTACGTTGGTTTTTTATTTACATTTTATTAGCTGTGCCGCTGTTTCACCAGCCAGTGAAATAACAAAATCAGTAAGATCTGTTCTGACATTTTCTTTCATTTTGCTCAAATCCCGTAAATTGGAGCGTCGCCATGTTATAATCTTCAGTACAAAGTTATTTACAATATCTACAACTTCAAGAAAAGGGCACTCAAAGATTTTATACAAATTATTTTTTTTTTACTTTGTCTGGCACTAGGAATTAATTACTCATGTATCGTAGGTGCGTCCACAAACATACCAACTCACATACGCAAGACTGTCTGTGTAACTGTCCGTACCGAGCCCATTTTGTCGACGGCGTATATCGTTCCACGCGCGCTTCAAGGAGTTGTCAGCAAACCGTAGGGTCTCCTTTTTATCCCGGGAATATATGTTTCTTAGGGATAATTTTCTACTATCACGTGGGCGAAGTCACTGGCACCAGCTAATCTATTTAGGGATGCATCTGATACCGATACTGATACCGATATATCGACGATACTTCGGGTTTGCCGATACATTGGTATCGGCGATATTTTTATGGCAGATTCAACGATACTTTTCAAATTTCGCGCTTAAAAATGTAATGTAAGTGCGCGTGATGTCCCATCTATTTTGTTCCAAACGAGGCACGAACTAATTTATTTTCCACCGCAGGTCTTATTCAAACAGACTTGCAAAATCGCCTTTGACCGCAAAACTTAAGAATGCTTTGTTTTTTTAATAAAAATCTTATAAATGTTAATTTTGATTACTAAAACTATTAATTGATTGTGTTTTATTTATTCTACCTTCCTTTTTGAATTCAATAAGCGTATCGGTAACGGTATCAGTGACGCCGATATTTTTATAAGAGTATCGGTACCGGTATCGTATCGGCAAAAAGGCGTATCGAGGCATCCCTAATCTATATATATATATATATAAAAGCGAAATACCACTCACTGATTAATAACGAAATCTCAGAAACTATAACACCTATAAACCTAAAATTTTGCAGGTAGGTTCCTTATAGGGTGTAGACGTCCGCTAAGAACAGATTTTACGAAACTCCACACCTAAAGGCGTAAACCGAATTTCATGCGGACGAAGCCGCTAGCAGAACCTAGTGTAATAATATAGCATTACCTCTATTTTGTTATTAATAGCATTCCCTCTAAAATAACATGCGTATTTATTTTATATGTATACCAGTTGCGTGAGACAAGCAAATTGGTACAAGATACGCTAGCATAATAGCACTTTCAGTAACAATTTGGGCTATTACCCTTTTGTTTATAGTAATAATAAAAAGGTTACACGGTCTAATTGTCTTTATTTTAATTTGGTTCTGCGATTTGGTATAATGAGAATCCTAGTAATGGTTTTCAATTAGGTACGCCATAAACAGTATAGCGATATTTTAGGGTAATTTGGCCAGAAACTGCTGATATTATGTAGCTTGAGCTTCGTGATAGCTACAACCTGGGGGTTTTTACGTAAAGAGTGAATAGATTACTTCTATTTTTTTTTTTCATTACTTGTATTCAGATATACGTATTTGGATGAAAATTTGCTACATGTAGAAACTATGACCAAGCAATTATACTTGTTACGACAGATCTGCTGTGATTTTTTGAAGAGTTCCGTTCTATATCTTCGAAATTCATCATCAGATCAAAACAATATTTCTATGGGACCAACTCGGGACTATAATCTGTCAACCCATACTTTCAAAACCGGTCTACATTGATCGAAATATTGGTGAAGCTACATCCAAAAAAAAAAGAAAATACATACAGCCGAATATAGGACCTCCTCCTTTTCGAAATCGGTTAAAAACTAGCCTATAATAAAACACGATCAAGTTACGTTCCGATTTCATTCAAGTCCGCACACGTATATCTACAGAAATGTGTGATACATAAAATTTATGTCCGTGAATATACATAGATATACGATAGGAACAGTAAACCGGAATCCGTTTGATAGTCGGCATAAAAGCCAATGATGACTATATTGCAGTTTGCAGAGCCACTGGAATCTATTCCTTTTATGCGTTCGAATACTGTGGGTTTTCATTGTTCTGTGTTCAGATAGGTTCAATTAAATGAAAACAGATACATATATCATTGTCCATATGATTGTTACTAATAGTTGTGGCAATGTTATTATTGGTGAAAAGTACCTTCAACTTTTGAATTGAAGATTTGAAATTAAGGTTGCCTCCACTCGACTATCGTCAATGTCACGTATCGTTTGTTGCTTCATTTAAAATTCTGAAGCTATCTAACGCGATGTTTGCTGAAAAGGCAAAGCAAAAAAAAGAGAGATAACGCCTGAAACTGAAAACTGTTTTTTTTTTCAATACTTGTTTTTTAAAACACTTAAATTTTTTCAGAAAAATTGTCATCATTTAGAATCTCGATTAAATGTGCAAGGCTTCTATAGAAGTACTTTTTATTAGCTTAAAAGATCCTAGTGGGTCTTTAAGCAAGCCTGTCAAGCGAATGAATAGATTGCTTCTAGTCAAGTGTGCTCCATCGTCGACCACATCGCCTTACGTTCCAGGACCATTCCAGGTTGGTCTTTCGAAAGACAACCTATAGCCCCGTAGGCTTCGGATCTTTGTTTTTCATCAGATGAGCTCGCGCTTGAACAGTAAAAAGGAACCTCCAAACAAGGAAAGTTAACATAAATTAAGCCAAAAATAGTTATCTACGAAATATCACCGTTTTGAAAGAACGGTGAAGGAAAACATCGTAAGGAAACCGGCGTGTCCTAGAACCAAAAATTCGAAGACATGTGACATCCACCAACCCGTCCCTCTCCTTGAGAGGAGGCTTGTGTCCCAGCAGTGGGAACATTAAAAGGCTGATGACGTGACGTGACGAAATATCACCGACTGGTACACTGATACAGAGACTTCTATTTAAATTCATTACAATTTTAATAAGTACCCTGTAACCAACAGTCTCGCAAATAAATCAAGGCATGCAGTGCAATATGATAGTACTAATGGAAAATTATTACCATGCTGTGTTTATAGTTGCGAACATTTTCATTTTAATGGAAGTTCCTATGGATATAAACATGACATTAAAACGAGATGTATTCATGTTTTTTTTTAGATGAGAAAATTCAATAACTTCTCCCGCTCCAGAGCGGAGTAGGAGGGCGTTCCATACTTTTACTGACTAGACCCACTCCTGTGTTTCTTCTTTGCCTTGCATTTCAATACCCTGGATTTTCTTTTCAATAACGAATATATGGCCCCAGTAGGCTTCGACCCTGTTAGGCCTCTACGGTTTTGCTAACATGTCCTTGAGGCGCACGTGGAACACTAATATGTGCAGTCGACGACACGGGCTCGGTCTGAACGGTTACCGGACGGCCGGATAGCGATCTACCCTTTGCTCACCGACGAAGGCGTGTTTATATTGTGTCTGTGATTGTTGACGCATTCGTTTTTTCCGCACTCATTTGATATTTTTTAGGAATTAAACTAATCATCTATTAAACGACGGGTAGACGTTGTGTTGGAAAGGAATAATTTATCAAAGAGCGTTATATGTGATTGTAAGTAAAAGAAAATATAAAAGCTAAAACTATTCAACAGAGGTTCTACTTGTTGGAAGTATGAACGCAGCCCTGTTAGTGAACGCATCCTTCATTTAAATTAGCTATGTTTGTCTATGCAATCGTCCCTGTACTGTTCTCCTCCATTACGTAAAAAAATATAGAACTACAAGCTCATCGTAACGCTCCATATTTTATTTTCTAATCCCTATTCAGCTCAGTAATCTGATCATATAATACACCTAAACACATAGTTTTCATTACTGCTAGAACTACTTTAGTTACAAGAACTATTTTAGTTCGAACTTAAGAACATTTATATAACTTCTAACTAAATCAAAAAACTATAAAGCTACAGTTATATTTGATATATGATAACTGTAAAAAAAATATCAGCGGATAATCACTCTACTATAATTATAGTATACAGGAAAATTTTTTAACCACTGCGTAAATTTTTTTTGGTGGCTCAGTGTAAGCAATAGAACACATTTCCATTTTTAGTTTATGACTTTTTTTTTTCTCATTTTTCCACTTTGTCCCAATTTGAAATAAGCAAGACATGGATATAATTTAATAGTAATACTATGAATGAGCATGAATGAAAACGCGAAGGCCGCCGGCCGCTGGACCACGCCCAGCGCACGAGACGGGGGTGCGGGGGCATGCGGCGCCGGCGTTTGATAAACAAAACGCATGCACATGCAGTACGTCACTTGCGGAAGTGGAGGTCGGACGTTCGCGCCCTTCGCCGTCCCTGCGCGTGTGCCGCGTACTAGACTAGCTTAGTGACAATGTCTCATTTTACTCACCGCGAGTGTTATGAAATGGTGCGAGTGTATTTGTTAAGCAATGAAAATTTACGAGCAGCACGAAGAAGATACGAAAGGGAGAGCGTACCTCGTATGCGAGCCCAAGGGATCCCCAATCCTACGGTCCCTAATGAGAGGACAATTTTAGCAGCTAACCAAAGGCTGCTTGATCACGGCCAGTTCAGAACACCGAGCCACGCACAAGGGTCTGGCAGACCTCGACAAGAGCCAGTAGGTACCTACGACGCAGAACGACGTTTTGGTGTTAGCCAAAGCGCAGTATGGAAGCTGCTAAATACAGCCGGACTCCATCCATACCACTTTCAGCCGGTACAACAACTCCATGACCCAGACCCAGCACCACGTCGAGCCTTTTAAATCACACCACATTTTTTTAAATACGCCAAAATGCAGTTGTTTCAATCTAAATTGTATCACGTCTAAATACCTATCATACCTAAATGTTTTATTTTGAATGGATTAAAACGTATTACCTACTTTCTTACTCATTATGATTTATTTTCTGCATTTTGATGGTCCTAAGCTCATGAAAGTATGAAGGATAAATTGGAATTACGTTTACAAATAACTTTACACAGTCCAAACTTAAAAAAATGTAGCTCTAAACTGGGGTCAATAATCGCACCGCGTAAGTAGGTACCGTCGCATAGAGCGAGCGCGCGTGAGTACTTCTGATACCAGCTGGCGCGTCAGGCGAGCGGTCGACGCGCGGCGTGAATCGGGCGACCAGTCGACGGACTGGCAAGCGACGTCCATAAAATAAATTTCTGAGTAAACAAGTCTCGTAAGCGTTAACTTAATTTTTTACTATTGAAACATATTAAAATAAAAAATACGTGTTTATTAAAATATATTCAAGTTTATTATGTCAAAATTTGCGCACTGGTTAAAAACTTTTCCTGTATAAATAATAATATATTTATAATAATAATAATAAGGGCTTGATTCAGAGAGCAGTACTTCTGGACACGGCTCGTATAGTCAGGAGGTGCTTTTCTCTGGAGCCCTGACCGCCGGTAGCTTGGATCCTGTTCCCGATACCGGTGGGACACTATTTTTATATTTTTAAATGTTTTTATTTAATTTAAAAAAAAAATATATTTAAAAATGTGATTTATATGTTTATACTATGAATAAAGAAAATAATAATAACAATATAATTATTTATTATAATGTTAATAGCGTGAAAGTTTGTGGTAAGTGGTATGTTCGTACCGGATGACGCAGCAATGGAAGGCCTCCCACAAAGTAGACCCACACCATAGCGAAGGTTGTGGGAATTCGATGGATACGAGACCACGGACTGTTTGTTGTGATGAAACTTGGAGGAGGCCTGTATCAAACAGTAAACATTATTCGGTTGAAATGATGATGATGATGATGATGAAAGTCTGTGAGTCGAAAGTTTGTTGCTTCATCTCGCCTGAACGGCTGAACGGATTTAGATGAAACTTTGTACACAGGTAGACCATGTCCTGAAATAGCACATAGAATATATATTATTTTTTATCCCGGAAATATGTTCTCTTTGAATAATTTTCTACTATCACGCAGGCGAAACCAGCATTCCAGCTAGTGACTTAGTAAAATACTACTGTAAACTTTAAGTGCTGAACACCCCATAAACCGCTTTGTAGCAGAATGGGAACATTGCCATTATAAGTTGGCAAACAGCTTTGAGATCACGGCATACTGCAGTAATTCTCGGTTGAAAATCTTGTAATTTATATAGAGATTAAACTTAATAAAATGCAGTAAAAACTACAGCAAATTACGCAGCATTTCATGACCTTTCTTCTTCTCGGTCATTTCACTCTTGCCAGAGAGGTCGTGGTTGTCACAAAGGTTCAATAGGCCGCCACTTGGTCTGTCCATCGTATCGGTGATCTGCCACGTGGCCTTGCCCCATCCACTTTTCCATAATACAACAAAGCGTTCGAGTTACTTCCACATCGTGAAATTGGGCCGAAGCATTTAAAAATACGAGTGCGCACCAGTAGGCAAGCTCCTTGACAACTAAGCGTCAGTCTCCTCAATAATGGAGGCGTTCGTTTGAATCTCGGCCCAAGAGACCTCGAGCATTTTACTCCGTCGTAGGTCCATGACTCAGCTGCGTATAATGTATGGGAAACATTAATGTTTTGAAGAGCCTGATCTTTATGTTAGTTTTCGGTTTCTCCATATTTTCTTGAGATAAGCTCAACCAATCAATCAATCAATCAATGCTGCACTAGGTAGAACCATTCGTTGCTTGAGAATCTGATATTTTCAACGCAGTTTCCCTAATTTGGGATTATGCCTTTTATTGTGTGGCAAAAGGAACAATATTTTCTGAGTTGTGGGTCGCGTAGATGATTTATGCTGCATTCCTTTTCATGCACGGCGCGGTGGCAAAGCAATTTGAGTTAAATGTTTCAGACGAATTTAAGTTACGCGCCTCGAAAAACGCGAATCGCAACTCAAAAAAAAATGTGTTCTTTTATATTTAAGCAAATGATAATTTTGGTAGTAACACTGAATTTTAATGTCCAGATTAAGCGTTTCACCGCGCCGTTTATACCGCGTTCATTGAGGGATTTGAACAATTTCCCTGTTGCGATCTTCCCGTCCAATTAGGTATAATTTAGGTGTCTTCAAGGTTAAAGTGAATAAGCTCATAATAAGTTTGTGCGCCTCGCCATCAATCATTGCATCACTGCTTACCATGAGATGTGATCGCAATCAAACACAATTATGAATTTAAAACAAAATATTGTCAGCTTGTATTTTTTCAATTCTGGGTTACCTGCTGCTGCTGGAAATATTCTCCACATGCCTTACAGCTGTATGGATCTAGGGCTAATTGTAAACACGTTCTGATTAATTTGTTCCACTATTATCTACCATAGATCTTAATCGTACACTTTTGTACACATTGCTTCTCTCAAAATTTCACACGAATCTGATATGGCCGGTGAGAAGTGGTGTAAAGTGTCAAGTAGGTACTGGTCATATGGCTTTATGTAATTTTTTAGGCACGGTAGTATCACAACAACATCTACACTCCGGGCAGATATGGGGTAATTTATATTGGGAAAACCCAATAGCACTTTTTGCTCTATGCCTGAGTTGTCACGCCTGCAACCAAGTACCAAATTGCCACGTTCCATGATAGTATGTAAAATGTAGGTGTAATAGATGTAACAGGTGATGACAGGGCTCTGAAACGTGGTCGCTCACAATGGGCCTTATTAGAAGACTTTACGTTGAACATAGGCCTCTGGAAGTGTCGCCACAAGTATTGGTCTTTTGTATCTGGCATCCATTGCGTCCACGCGACCATCACCAGGTCATCGGTCCTCATTGTGGGAGGCCTAACGCTGTATATTTCAGTACGTGGTCGCTACTTCAGAACCTTGCGGCCCCATCGACCATCTGTTCTAACCAGAAAGAAAGAAAGAAAGCAAGAAAAAAATGTTTATTTTGCCCAAATAGACGCACAAAATATAACAAACTGCCATCCATAACATTACTGTGTTGCACCATAGACAATAGGCAGAACACAGTTGCCTTGGTCTGAGTTGAAAGTTAACCATTGCCACTTAGGTTTTGCAGTTGTTTAGGCTATATCGTTTACTTTAGTTCTCTTGCGGATAAATCCAAGGATCCATCTCAAGGATTTTAATTTGACATTTGTTATGAATTTTTTTATTGGCATTTTTTATTAATTATCTTTGACATCTGTAACGACTTTTGCTTTTTTTTAGACATTTATAATGAATTTATTTTTGACATCTGAAGAATGTATTTTGACATTTAATTAATTTGTTTCGAGATCTACAATTTTATTGACGTTTGTATTTTTATTTCTTTTGTATAACGGGTCCAATTTTATTTTCTTTTTCTTTAATTTTAACTTTGTATATCATTTGTAATTGTAACCCCTACCTGTATGAAATTGCTGTGTCCGACAGGGTTCATGTGCACTTATATAACTACTTTTAAGATCCTATAGAACTCCATGTGATATAGCAATAAATTGAATTGAATTGAATAAATTATCTTCATTTTTGATTTGGTTACGCAAGAAAACTCCAAGCTTAGCCCTTTCTTTTATCCATTGGGTGACTTTAAGCCTTCCGATGAGCCCCATTGTGAGCAACCATGTTTCAGAGCCAAATGACCAGTTAATATAATTTGGTATTATATTGTACCTAACTAGATTAACTCATTACATCAATCACTAATGATTTCCCTACAGATCTGACCCATTCTCGGTTAGTATTATTATTGCTAATTATCTGTATTATTCAAATTAATTACCTCATTATCTTCGTCAATTACGTACTTAATAGTTCATGCTAGTTAAATTGTATATTATAGATGTTTTTTTTTTATGGTATTTAAAATCATCAAATGACAAATCCCGCTCTTGGGAGGGGCGGGAGATAGTGTCAAACTCTTACTGACTAAAAACCTACCCTGCTCCTTTCATTGCCTTCATTTCAGGGCCCGGGGTTCATTTTCATATAGCACTTGGCCCAAGTAGGTTTCGACTTTGCTGGGCCCTTACAATTTCTTAAGGCACGCGGGAACAGTGCGCGCCGTAAACGACTTGAGCTCGGACCGGTCTGTTACCGGACGAATGTACAGCGAGCTACCTATTGCCCGCCGTTCACGAGCCAGCGCCTACGGTGGCCGGAAATCGAAATCCCGGCGGTGGCGGCGTGTGCGCCGTTGCCTGATGCGGTTGGCCTCCTCCTTTGCTAGCATAACTGCTTCGCAGAAGGAGGCGACCGCCTGCCACTCCTCCTCGGTCAAGAGCATGGCCTAAAAATCATCCAATGACATCCCCCGCCTTTGGGCGGAATGGGAGGTAGTGTCAGACTCTTAATGACTAAAAACCTACTTCGTTCCTTCGTTGCCTTTCATACTGGGGCCGAGCCTTCTTTTTAGAAGACGACCCTTGGCCCCTGTAGGCTTCGACCCTGCCTGCCTGCAGCTAGCAGGCTGGGCCTTTACGGTTTGCTGATAGCTCCTTGAGGCCCGCGGGTATGTGCCGTCGACGATACAGTATGTGCCGTCGACTTGGGCTCGGTCCTGTCGGTTACCGGACGGTCGGACAGCGAGCTACCCATTGCATCCCGATATTGTACATATTTGCGTAATTTACTTTAACATTTTTTTATTTTTTACCAGTTACCACGTAGGGTATTATTATTACGTAATAGCCCCCTTTTTAGAAAATCATATAAAAAAAATAAAATATAAACTTTTTCAGGTTTTTTTCAGGAACAATAAAGGTATAGAAAAAAATATATTCAAAAAATGATTTTCGTATATTTGTGTGAACAGTAAGATAATTAACGATTTTCAAGGTTATTCAAATTGTACAAACGTATGTACGCTCGGTCTTCGAGGGGTTAAGACTTGAAAGCATTAATGAAATCTGAAAAATGACTTGTATTAAAAACCCGAACCGCAAAAAATTACAAAATATCTTCCAAATACGCCATTTTTCGAGCTTATGTAGTAATAGCATTTTATTTTAGTTCAATCATAAATATGATACCTCTAAATGATCATACCTACTGCTTGGAAATCTACTTCTTTGGAACTTTCCTATTAGTTATTTACAGTCAATAAAGTATCGGAGACTGTATTTTCTGATAGTTACAACCTTACCTTTATGTCAATAATGAATATGTTGTTTTTAGTCAAGCGTGCTCCATTGTCGACATCACATCTTTGCTTACCGTTAGGTAAAATAGCGGTCGAACGTGAACCTATCAATATAAAAAAAAAAATAGTATTTAAATTATAATAGCCATTTGCACTGCTTTTTAAGGCTGAGCAACTTTGGGTACCTGATAGAACTGGTCTCGCTGCACTCAGCACTGAGTTTACCTCTTGACATCTTGACATAACCACTATGTACTTATTATCAAATTTTACTAATGAGCTTGATGAACTAACCCGTTTTCTTTTTAACTCATGCTCCATTTTTTTTTGGACTAACAAATCCCGGACATACCACGGCGGGTCATGCAAGCCCGGAAAATCTTAACAGCGACTTTCAGAAAGATGACATCATTACACAACGCCATCTATCAATCGAATTAAAAAGTAATTAAATATACGCCACCTATGCGAAAATGTGTGAACTACATTAACATCATTGTATGGAATAAGTTATTAAAAAGTGAACAGTTACCATATTTTAATATATTATGGCGAGATTCCTTCGCTCTTAGAAAAGTACTGAAGTACTTTTTAAGCCTTTGGTCCCGACTGTCATTTTACTTAGTAGATGGTTATGAAGTTAACTACCTCGTTAGTCTTTTAGTTGCAAATTCAACTCCTGAGTGTGGAGTCCTGGGTTCAATACCACAGGCAAGCAAAAAGGGCTATTGGGTTTTTCCACTACAAATAATTCTGAAGCAGTCCGGCGTTTAGATGTTGGTGGTAATTCACGACGACAGTAGAGATCCGCTCATTCATCGAATTTTTAGTCTAACAATACATACTCGTACATGTCATTACCGCAAATATTTTTACTTTATTCTACTGAACTGTAGCGTGTTCCCAACCACAGGGACTGATTTGCGAACGTGTTGCGTGCGGTCCAACCAAGGTGACCTTGGTTGGAAAGCGATCGTGTTGCGCGTGCGCGTGGTTTACATCCATTTAGCCCCAACACAAACCAAACACACAAATGGAGACTTCAACCAAGGTTGGAACGCTAGTGTGCAAACGTCTGGCCAACCCTTAAGCCTTAATTATCACGATGTCTATATAGGCGTATGATTCAAAGATTCAAACATTCAAAGATTCAAAAGCATTTATTTCAAATAAACCAATTACAAGCACTTTTGAAAAAAAAAAAAAAAAATGATACTGATTACACATTCCAAAGCGTAGATCTCTATGGAGAAGAATGTACAAGAAACTCCATGGACACTCCTTTCAAACATGATGTTATTTAAAGAAACAAATGCCCATCTCTAAATTAGTTCCTCCTTCAGCAAATCCTGCAACTTCAACAGTGATTGTTCTATCAACTTTTACAGGAACCCGACAGAGAGTGTGGTGATATCAAACTACGATTACGGAAGTACTAAGAAAAAAAGCAACATCATCACCAGGAACAGCGCTGATGGAGTCACCATCATGACCGTTCGGGACAGCAACGATTTCCTCAATGGAGATATGGATGAAAAATGTATCACCAGATAGGAAACCAAGGTTATCGAATTGCGGTTCAAAAGACAATGAATCTTTTTTTTTTTATTTATGTTTTATATTTAAACTAGGCATCTGTATTGTAAACGCTTTACTTAGTTTTAAATATTTTGCTATTCAACGAATCATATTCTTTATAACTTTGTAGTGTATTCTTGCATTCAAATGTTGGCTGGCCAACGTTAATTTATGTAAATATAAAATAGTAAAAAGGAGGATTTGTAAATTATAACTGTTCTCTATTTCATTACTGATACAAGACAAAAAAAATGGATATTTTTACGACGGCCATTTTTAGTCCGTCAGTTTTAATTTATACATTAATAAAAAAATGTTAACATGTAATATTTTATGCTTAATCAAATCAATAAAAAATTTATAAAGATAAACAGCCTTATTTCAGGTGTGGGGGCTTGTGACGCTAGGTAAAAAGTGAAATATTTTTAATGTAACTGTGACATTACGTAAAATTTCAACAAATCATAATAAAACGGTCATTTTTTTTTTGGTTACGATACAAAAGAAAACCTAAGTGTCCAAATTCCCGATGAGTAGGTAGAATTATTATATTTTTATATTAGATTTTTTTGTTCATCTACCTTATAGCTCCATCACTTAATTCCGTAATGGACCTTTTGTATAATTCCTTTAATAGCTTAGAGTGTATGGTGAACGAAAGTATCTTTTACGGAGAAAATTGAGTACGTATAAAAGTGTGATAAAAAGGCGTGATATTTCGCGTTTTCATAGAAATGGTTCTTTCAGTACAACACATTTAGAACACTAGCTTTGAAAACAGTTTTGGTGCAATGTCATGTCATGCCTACCTCTAGAAATTATTAAGGTCGGAATCCACTCATATTCCGGTTTTAATGCATTAACACATTAGATCGAATTTCGATCATGGCAAATCTCAGCGGAGGCTAACTATTCGTGCGATAGATATTATAATGCCCAATTTCGTACAATCAAGGATGAAAAATAATGGAAAATCCTTTAAAACTTATTTCTCAATAAATAATTAGCACGATCTTTTATTTAGGTGGGAAATGATCAAATAACATCTACCACTCGACGTAGAGCGAGAGGTAGTGTCCGAATTTTACTGGCTAAAACCAACCGATGTCCTGGAGTTACCCTTGTAAATTAGCAATGACCAATAAACTACCGACGACTTTATGTTCACACCGTTAACGGCTCGCGTTGAAAACCAGCGCCGTAGAATCATCATCAGCATTTTGTGTGTAGTCATTATTATTCTGAACGTTCGGCCGTTTTGCACGGACGTGGTACATATTTTTCACAAAGTATAATTATAATTTGTTAGTCCTAAATTTGCGCCTTTTTCCGACAAATAAAATGTTTTTCTTTCTTCTGTATTTACTCGTACCATGGTAAAATAGTTGCAAACTACTTGCATTTTTTTTTTAAGTTATTGTATTGTGTATTGCGGCTATAATGGCAGCATAATGTTATGAAAAATATATAATTTGTGTTTTGTGCATTTATTAAGATGTAAATATTGCTATTTTTGTAATAATTGGAAATATGCGTGTATTATAAAGGTTGAAGCTAGTCTTAATTAAAATGCTAGTCTTAATTACAGAATGTTTTTAAACAGGCATTTCACAAAAACATTTTTTCTTTGTTTTGTATAAATCACAAGGTTAGTTGATAGACGAATTTATAAAGTTCGTGTATTTGTATGTTGAAAAATTAACGTGTTAATTGTATAGTGTTCGCACAATAATTTATTTGTAACGTATCAATCCGTATGTAAAATTCTCTTCTAAATGCTCCTTTGAATTTTATTATTAAAAGCGATATTTCTGTGAGAAATATAATTACTTTATGGAAAATTTCATTTATTGAAAATTACTATTAGTAAGAAAACAAATGTATTTTATTTATTTATGTAAACTTTATGGAAATGATTTATGTAAGCATATTATCATACGTGGACTTAATGTAAACACGGCATTCTCTACCAGTCAATCTTTGGATTAAAATAATATAATACTGTGCTGCAACAATAAATTTAATATTTATCACTTGTTTGAGGCTCTGCTTCTTAATTTTGTTATTTTAGCAAGCTTCGTCTCTACAGGAATCAGTTTCTATTTTTACTTTTACTGATTGATTCTGAATTTTTTAAATAATATCTAGTGGTCTTTCTAGGGGTAAAGGAAGGTACGGTAATTGAAAACACGTTGACTACGGGACCTATCCTGAAACCAGTTATTCCCTAAATCCGGTAACCGTCCAGACCGAGCCCAAGTCATCGACAGCGCTTACTGTTCCAAGCGCGCCTCAAGGAGTTGTCAGCAAACGGCAGGGGCCCAGCAGGGACGAAGCCTACTGGGGCTAAGGGTCGGCTTCTGAAAGGTAGATCCGGCCCCGGTATAAAAGACAACGAAGGAACAGGAGTGAGATTTTAGTTAGTAAAAGTCTGACATACCCTTTCGCTCCCCCAAGTGTGAGCGGATTCCTTTGGATGATTATCCCACCTAAAGAAAATTTTTATTTTCTAAATTTTCCTTGAGGTACGCGAAAATTTACTAAACCATTTTTTTCATATTTCGATTATTTTTTTCATCCCATTGTCAAAGTTTTTAATATTCATAAGTACTTTCACTCTGAAAGACTGCTAATGAATTAAAAATCATTCTGTATAATGTGATGTCTTTAGGAATAACTATAGCTATTATTAATTCAAAGCTAAGTGCCAGTATCACTGAACCAGAATATAACTTCAGCTTAGCCCAACTGCGCTCTCAATTGTATCTGCTGTAAGTCGGATAAGCCACCCACAGTTTATGCAATCGATGGTATACACCTCTAATAGTCACTTGAATACTGCAAACGTTTCAATATACGGTAATCTTGCAGCTACGCTTACTTTTAAAAGCCGTAAGGTGTCCCATCCCCACACGCTTATCGTCAACTTCGAGCATGGTTAAAAAGTTTGTTACTCCATCTAAAGCAAACCAACGTGATGTTTGATGAAGCGGCAACGCCAAAAAAAGAGAGATAATGCCTGAAAACTCTGTTACCATTCGGTAATTCCGTGATTTACTCGATTATTTAAATGTTAAAGTTTTTGAGAAAAATTGTCATCATTTTAGAACGTCATGTGCAAGGCTTCTATAGAAGTACTTTTTTGAATTCTATATAGAGCGCCAAAGTTCATGTAAAATAGGAGTGGTTTTTCCTGGAATAGTTTTACAAAATTTGTGTTTTGATTTCTATAGAAGCTTAGTTAATGTCCACAAGACATCAGTGAAAAACAGAAGTGTAATAACATCATAATAACGTAAGAGCAATTATATGAAAATGTACCTCGGGTTGGTCGCTCTTAAGACCAGTTTTTGGAATTAAAGTTATCCCAAAATGAATGTGACAAAATGTCAAACGCTTTAGCTGTTATGATTGGTTGAATAAATTTTCTTCAGCCAACGCATCATTTGATATGCGTTTAATTTGTAACATGCTGACAAAAAAAAAAACATGCTGAAATTTTTTTTCAGAAATGTGGAAATAATTAGGTTTACAGTGCAGACATTATTAGTGGATGGATGTAATTAATTTTACGGGGTTATGATTAAGCATTATCACTCAATGACATACATTTTTTTTCTGTCAATTTTCTTTATAATTTAAAAATGCATACGTACCAATGAAAGATTATAATATAAAAAACAAATAGTATAAATAGAAATCTTAATTAATGTAAGAAAAACATTTCAATAATTGTAAATTATACGATATTAGGTTTCAAAAGACCAAAGAACGTAATTATTTATATTATTTAAATAAAACAAGGATGTTGTAGCATAATTTGTTGTAAAATATATGTGACATGTAAATAATATTATTGTTAGATTGCTTTTGTATATGATAAGATATATTCCAAAGATTTGTACCAATTTTAAGATAAGTGAAAAAAGATGTTCTACGTATCCAATAGTAATCATACTGTGTATTATATTTTTTTGAAATAAATAGGCGTCTATACAAATTGGTTTGGTTTTATTTATATCACCTTGAAAATTACACTTAAATATAGAACTTTAGAAAAAGGCACGTCTTTTGTTATCAAATGCAGTTTATTTTATCTTCATAATCTTGCAGTCAAGCACTAGTTTATACCAATTAAAAAATAATAATAATAATAATCTGGCACACTATCTGTGATGAGAATATTTCAATAAAAAAATTAACACTTGTAAAAAAATGGGTCTTTTGATTGTACGTTAGTATAAAAGCGGTTTCACACTACGTCCGATCCGCCAAAAACCTACTCGTCACGTCGACAGTTTTCCGCACTAGTGCAGTAAAGTGCGCGTGCTCGTCCTCGCCACAATTTTATTGTAATGAGATAGTTCTACGGCTACGAAAGTATGGTCCGTAAAAATACTTTCACGGGTTTGGATCCGATTCGAATCGGTAGTGTGAAACCGCTTTAAAAGCTAATATGGCAGTACTGTTTTTACGTCTAATCTGCTGAGCAAACTATCAAACTTGGCAAATGACATAACGTTTCTTTTTTGCACTGGTAAGATAGCAGCGTATTCTTTCAAAATATTTTTTCAAGAAAACAAAGCTACGGACAAAAGTTAGTACCTACCCACAATACATGAGTACAAAATGTTCAGTTAGTTTAATATCTTTAGATGCTACTATAATAATTATTCAAAAAATTAAGCTTTAAGCCCTTATTTAAAATAAAACTATTGATCCCGTGACCCAAATTCACTTACTACTTAAAACTTAAATCAAATATATAAAGAAATGCAATTTTGACCCCTCTATTTGGGCGATGCAAGCAAAACTATTGACCAGACTGGGAACGTCTTATCACGCAGCAAGTGCAGGTCTTTGAAGAAAAAATTGGGTCAGAATAAGAAAGCGAAGATCGTGAATCTATACTTCTAATTACTGTATATACATAATAATAAACAGTACCTTTAAGAACCTTCATCGTTGTAGCGACCAGAAAACTATAAAACAAAAATACAGTCACCAAAAAAATTTATAATTCACACTAACGCTATTTTAATTTCCGTTTTCTTCTCAACCAACTCATAAAGGTAAAAACAAGAAAAAAGAAATCTAGATAAGTAAAAAAAATTAGGGTTGCTTCTTCTAAATTTATATATTGATAGCAACATAACAATTTACTGACAAAATTAAAGACCTTACTGCTGTCTTGAAGATACAACGGTAAAGTTGCCTTGCCAGGACTGCCCATCTCAAAAACGAATTCAATATGTAAAAATACATTTTAATTTGAGCAGTGGTGGCCAATTGGTAACGGCCCCGACTTACCCAGCCCGGCGCATTACTTTGTGTAATTTATTTCATCACCACAGCTCTTAAAACGGTGAAGGTAAATATCGTGAGGAAATCGGCATATCCTAGAACTAAAAATTCGAAGACATGTGACATCCAACAACCCGCACTGGGCCGCCGTGGTGGCTTGAGGCCCACTCCCTCTCCTAAAAAAGAGGAGGTTTGAGTCCCAGCAGTGAGAACATTATAAGGCTGATGCTATGCTGTGCTATGCTACATTTTGATTAGCAATTTATAAAGAATTAATAAAGACAAACAATGTAACAATCAATTTGCAATATCATTATGATTAATACAAATCCTTTAGACGTATTTGAAATTGAAATCGAAAACCCGTCAGATGCGTTCAATTACAATACATTATGATTTATACACCTGCTGTTCCTAATTAATATTTGAGTGGAAATTAATATTTTGCAGATCTGAATCTGTGTGAAATACACAGGTGATCTGAAAAGGTTCCGACTTAGCAAAAATGCAAGGCATTTTTTTTCCTTGTAACTCTACACACTTTTCCCAGCGATACCATCATCTCTCTAAGTGCTCGATTACGGAGACGCGGTGCGTTGCGCGGCGCCTCGGGCGGTCCGTCGTACATTGCCATATGTTTGTGTTTGCGCGAGCGATGACGCGGCCCGCTGTTGCAATGTACGACGAAACGCCCATAGCGCCGCGCAACGCGCCGCGTCTACGTAAACACGGCCTAACCCCTTCAAATAATAGTCGGCATTTGTCTCTGCAAAATAATTGTTCACGAAGATTATCCCCATTTGACGAAAATCTCTATCCTCCGAGCGCAATTATTAGTTACGTGAACAAAAAGAAGTCGCTTGGGGCTAGATCTATTGAGTAAGGCGGATGTTCAAGCAGTTCAAACTGATTCGAATTCCCTGAGTTTGTTTCGGTGTTTCTTCTCAGGGTGGTCAGCTAGGAAACACCGACCTCATCTAGTTTAAACTGATAAAAAAAAATTGATGTGTAAAAGTGTTTTTGAAAAACCTATTTGCAAAATAAATTTAGTTTATCATTTATATGCGAAACCCGAAACACGGGTCTAGTGTTTTTATGCAAATAAATAATCTATGTACAAAATTTCATAACTGTATCATGAAAAATCACAAAGTTATAAGCTTGTTATATCATCCACACAAACAAATGGTCACCGGGCCATGCGGGTCACTCAAGGGTTGTTTTGCTACCGCACCCAGCTTAGCCCTGGTGTCTAATGCCCACTATGACCTCCCGTGACCTACATTGTACAGTCTCGGTGATGTCCAACTTGTGACGTTTTTAATATATGTTTGGGAAAAAATATAACATGGTGTAAAAATTATTGGAATGGATTTAGTTACTGATTGTGAACAAACTACGATCAGGTTTCGCATGTACTAAAAATAATGTTGCAAAATTAAGTTACAATCAAAATTCAAATACCAAAATTATACTGAAATTACTTTAACGAGATAAATTGTAGCAGTCGGGACCCATTCTAGAAATGGAGGCTTAATGAATTGAGAGCACATACCTATATTACATTGCAGATTACTCCAATCTACTGACTAGACGGCTGACTTTCTAGAATGGGTCCCGACTGCTACAATTTATCTTGTATTTAAAATATTATATCGGGTACAATGACTTTCTTGTTTTAGGGCTTTTTCATGAATACTCAGAAAAGCAGTCTGGTTCTTTAGTTATTTATTTTTTTTAGTTTTATTTTATTACGATATCACTTTCATAGTAATTACGAATCTAACGATACCTCTCAAGCTAAAATCCATCGAGCCGTTCAGGCTGCAGAGCGTGCCAAACAATTATACATACATACATACTCCTCCTCCTCCTGGCGCAGTCGGGTAAAAATAGCTGAAATCAATTCATTAGCGGATTCTGAACATACAACTTTCAGGATGTACTATCGAAGACACTTCCGCCTAACCACCGCTAAGTTCATTTTTGCTTGCACTCGAAACGAGAACTACAAAGAGTTTGGTTTGGCGCCGCGCCGCGGGATTCAAACGCATTTTTTTTAAATGATCAGTCAGAAATGACGGTGATAGTACGTTATATATATTACATGTTATATAAATAACTCTATACATATTACTTAATCAAGAATTGGACTAGTAACTAAGCAATTCTAGCCGTCTTTAGCATAGGTTCCCTATCTTTGAATGTGGGGAATTTATGACTGACGTTGAATAACCGTCACAATGGGGAATAACTGATTTAGTTCTGAGCCAGCCTTCGGATAGAATTATGACGTAACATGTCCTATATTATTACCACCAGGAAAGTCTGTAGTGCGTCAAAGTCATTATTATAGACTTCTGATATTATTGTGTAGAATTTTCAAGGTATTTCCAGTATTACTGTCTTGTTTAGAATATTATTAGTTAATTTTTTATTAATTAGCTACATTGTGCTCAAATAATAGAAGCGACAACAAATATGTAACCAAAATTTATGTTACTCGTAGTATAATTAAAAAGAGTATCCATGGAGTTTCTTGCACGTTCTTCTCCATAGATATCTACGCTTTGGGACGTGCAATTTAGTTTTATTAGTCAGTAAGAGTTTGACACTAACCTGCTCCACCCAAGGGCGGGAGTTGTCATTGGATGATATTTACCCACCATAACCCCCCATTCACGACCTCTGTGAGCGGCAGCGGAGAGCGGTAAATTCAAATGTATGAAAATGTTTGAAGCACGCCGCGGTGCGCCGCGTGGCGAATCGTGGCGTGCTTCAAACACTCGCGCGCCGCTGCCGCTCAGAGCGGCAAGGTCGTGAATGGGCCGTAAAAAAAACCCACAATCAACTCTTTCTGACCGTTCTCAGCCATCAGTTTTAAAAACTTTGGCTTAGTCATACATGCAAAATGTAGTTTTATCAACATGAACATGTGCTAGTAGTGCCGTACCGCGTCGTGTTTAATTTCAGTTTACTAGTGTCAATCAGTTCAACCTGCTGTGTATGTGAGATTTCCAATTTCCTCTGAGGTTAGCGTTGCAACGGAATTTCCTAAAATGTTGCTTGTCTCTATGTGACAGTCATTTTCGCTCCGTTGATCTTGTTTGTAATATGTAATAGTAGATATTAAACGAATCTCATCATTGTCTTGTTAACCTCCGGCGGAAAAGAGGGATGTTATAAGTTTGACGTGTCTGTCTGTCTGTGTGTCTGTCCGTGGCATCGTAGCGCCTAAACGAATAGTCCGATTTTGATGCGGTTTTATTTATTTGAGAGCTGATTTAATCGAGATGGTTTTTAGCTACAATTAATGAAGATTTTTCAAGGTTTTCAAGGTCACCAGCTCGTTTGTTAGCTGTGGTAGGTATCGATAATGCGTATTTACTTTACTTTAAAACATTTGTGTTGAAATACTCATGTACATGATGGTGCCATTGAGTTGGTCTGATGATGGAGCTCAGGTAGAAGACGTAACCCTGGATTATTTTGTTTGTTTGGCCTCATTATACATAGATTTGTCATAAACTGTACTATACATTTCTCATGATGTCATGAAACTGGTGTCAAGTGACTGGGAGGTGGCGCATGGAACCCTGGAATGCTTACTAGTAAACCCATCGAGTTTGGGCTCGTTAGATTTGTCTTTATTAGTTTTGTTGATTTCTCATGATACGTCAGGGACTATATATTTTTTTTTATCTATTATTAATATCATTTCTTAATTTCTTCTGATTTCTCAAAATTAGTTACTAGGATACCAGCAAGAAACAAAAAAATATAAGTTTATCTGAAACTAAAACAGCCCATTGAATTAATCGTATTTCTCGGAACATATTTGAATAAAATAATTGATTAAAGAAAATAAAATTACCAAATGAGAATGAAGAAGGTACTTCGCATAATGGATGCGCTTAAAAACAGCCAAAACTGTTGTTTTTAAGCGCATCCATTATGCCTACAGCTAAGTGGATTTACCTGCCGGAGTCTATGTTTTTTGATAGCTTGTAGCTATCAAAAAACATAGACTCCGGCTAGGGATCTTTAAGTCTTGAGTGAATAGGTTAAAGATAACCACTATGTCATCTGATGGAAACCGAATAATGAAATGATTGAGAATATCTGACAGATGCTGTAATTTTTTTTTTGAGGTTTTAATAGTTATTCTGCTATTAAACAAAGACAAATCGGTCCAGCTGTTCTTGGATGATAAATAGTGTAACTAACAAACTACTGTCATTATATAAAGAGAGATACACTAAATGCTACTCCTAACTAAAATATGGCGTCAAAAAACTCCTCCGCATCACTGTAGACTGGAAGTGTTCCCAATAGGCTGGCGGAATTGTGGATTAAAAACCAAAATATAAAAAAAGAAAAATAATACAAGTAATGTTATAAAAAAAAAGTATAACTAACACGACACAACATTTGACACGACTTTGTTTTTATTCTTAAATATTAGCAGAATCTTCAGTAGCAAACACAATCAGCCTTCAGTAAATTCAGGCATTCAAAACTAAAGTGAATCAGTTAGGAATTAGCGTTCAACGTAATTTAGTTTGTTCGCAAGACGCGATGTATAGAGACAATAGACTCCTATTTGATCAAGAATAATTTCATCACGAGTTTGAATTATGTTTAAATTCTGTTGATAATAAAATAAAATTGGAGGGAGAGGCAGGGTCCCGTACAAACTAACATAACTAACAGTTCAGTTCACAAGGGTCCGCAAACTTGAGTATCTAGTTGTACCTTATAGGACGAGCAGACGGTGAGCTACCCATTGCTTCTCATTAGCAAGCCCGCATCTCCGATGATCGGATATTGCTCTGCGATTCCCGACGTTCGAAGTATTTACTGTCGCGGTGGCTTAGGTGTGAGGATGTACACTTCTTCACTCATGCGGCCGCTTCCATTGCTAGCATTACTGCTTCACAAAAGGATGCCATCACATTCAATAACCTCTCCCTGCAGACCAAGGCCTGAACCTGGTTCTTCGTAAAAGGTCACCCAAGCGGGGTAAACCTCCACCGTTTGATCCACCGTGTATTTGGGCTTGTCTGCGCAATATTTACACCGGGGCATTTCAACCACGACCGATCGCAAAGGCAACCGAAACAACGCAGGTAGGTTTTAATAAATAAAAACACTCCACTTAGATATTCTCTAAGAGTTAGAAAAAAAAAGAGAAATAGTATTTGTATAGCCTGTCATATGCCGAGTTGGACTACCATTTGGTGGAACCTGTAGGTCCACATTTCTCACTCTTTGGTTTTTCTTATCTACATCATTTTTAATAATTTTATTGTACACTTGTAATATTGACGCTTGTGGTTGTTTCTATTTTTATTTAATTGTGTTGAGTTGTTTACTTTAAAATTAAATGTACTGTTGTGTATTGTTTATTTATTTTCGTATGTGTTGCATCAAATAAATATTTTTTATCTACTTAGGTAATGGTACAAAATTTGACAGCAGAATGTCTAATTGAATTTACAACACCATTTTTTTGTTCAGCTGTGACAGTTTTTGCCGTAGTTACCGTTATAGCAGTATCATTATTTACTGTAGTATTTACCGTTACATACGGTTAAGCGTAAAAAAACATTGATGTATAAAAAATAAATTACTATTTACTACTATTTACTTACCTATAAAATTTATTACTATTTACTTACTACACTAAAAATCATACGGGGCCAAAACATCAAAATTTTTATTTTAATGTCAATCTAAAACCAGAGATCTCAAGTCACACAAAAATTCACCGTTGGCAAGGGGCCTAAGACTCGTCGTCTTAGGCCCCTTGCCAACGGTGACTTTTTGTAGCAATGCTGTCGCGCGTTTTTTAAGCACGCGACATCATCGCTACTAACGCGCGTTAGTCGCATTTGCAACGCACTATAGAGGCAAACTCACTACTAATGCGCTACAGCATCGTGACTGTATCGATGTGAACGCTCCACAGCAAAAAGTAATCGTGGGTGGCCTGAGGATGATCACCCACGAGCAACTTACCCAGCACCTCACTCACCTTCATACAAACCCATACAAGCCTGTGAGAAACAAATTAGTTAAAGTGACAAAACTTGACAAAAGTTACTCGTATAGAGAACAGAAGATTGCTAGCCCTTGTTTATGAGATATAAATGTAGGCAAGCTGGCTTTCACTGAATCGTCACCGAAAAAAAAAAAAAAAAAAAAAACTTCATATAAACCCTTATAACTTGTAAACCAGTGACCGAAAAATTCTGTTAATTCGCAACAAATTTCGACTAATTAGCGACAAAATTTTAGTGTTATCTATCAAAGTTAAAATCTGTAATGATAGCTAAGCCAGTGACGGTCATACGCGCGACTTTTAGAGTGAAGATCTATCAAAACGAAGCGTGTGATGCTTTCCAGCTAAATGTACTGAAGACCTATGGAAGGTAACTGAGACATATTTAACGCGGAAAGGGTATTGTGGCAAAGTTAATGTGAGGCCTACAGTAAATTACGTTAAGCGGAGTAAATTAACTTCCTAGTCTAATATCAAACACATAGGTTAATGTTGTCTTTGACGGTGAGTTATTAAGCCTAAATAACTCTAAATTGTAGGCAGGTAACTCTAAATTGTTAGCAGAACTTGAAGATCAACAATAGAGCCACAAGGATCAGGAGTGGTGACCGCGTACCGGAAGATGCAGAGGTGGTAGACCTCCTAGGTTAAGGGCTGATCACACTCGGAGAATAAGACGTCCGGGAGGCAACCGCCTCGATACCTAACAAGCCGAAACCCCGCTTGCATCATCCAATACAGGTGGGACTCAGAGTGGGGACTATGCTCGCCCATCGAGTAATTCCAGGGAAAACAGTGTCACAATGATCACGTGCTGCCATGCACTGTGAGGCTTATGTGAGACCGTTATAGTCTCTTCAGGGATGTGTCGTAACAGGCGTTGTACAGAGGAGGTTCCGGAGTGGTCTTTTAAGTGGTAATGACACCTCTTCTACGTGCTAATGTTGACCACCAGGGTGGTTTTAGTGATGTAATAATCCTACACTCACCGGACTTATTCCCAAAGTCTGAAGGTTTTCCTTCGACGAAAAAACGCCTCCCACTAGGTGGACCGACGTCCTGAGTGCCTAGTGCGAGTGTATACAACGTTAATGCGATTAATACGTTTATAACGATTGGCGCTCCGATTGGCTCGCTCCGCGATCTTAACCAATCAGAAAGCCAACTGCAGTAAACGTCAAAAAAACTCGCACTCACTACACTGGTGAGGGACGCGGAAATCTAATGAAAACGAGACACGTTGGACTGGTCGTTGTGGCGATACTTGGAAGAGGCCTATGTCCAACAATGAGCGTCTTTCAGCTAAAACGGTGATTTTTTAGGTGAAAAAATCATCCAATGACATCTCTCGCCCTTGGGCGGAGCAGGAGTTAGCATCGGAATTTTACTGACTAAAAACCCATTCCTGTTCATTCTTTGCCTTCATTCCAGAGGCCATGTTATGGTCCTAGTAGGCCCTGCAAGGCTCCCACGGTTGCTGACATCTCCTTGAGGCGCGCGTGAAACAATACGCGCCTTGACGACTTAGGCTCAGTCCGGAATGTTATCGGACGGCTGGACGGCGAGCTACCCAGGCTAAAATGGTGATGACGATAAACTCTAAACATGATTCTATACGAGTCTTGTACCCAAAATCTAATAATAATCTGCACATTCAATCGCTTGTAACATTGAAATGTTCGAAGTTGGAACCGAGTAGACAACTTGTTCGTAATATTACAGTTCAAGATTAGTTCAATTCTGATTCCGTACCAAGTAGAATTTAATTCAATGTTACTTTGAAGAGGGCAGTTCAATTTCTAGTAAAGCTGGCTAGATAGTATTACTGGCAAGTAGAAACTTAGGAGTGAAGTCCACAGATTTTATTATAGCATTGATAAATTGAAAAGAAATTGGTCAAGTGCGAGTTCGACGGGCGCCCTAGGTACATTATAACCTTTTTGTAGTTCCGTACCTCAAAAGGAAAAAAGAGGGATTCATATAGGATCACCTTGTTGTTCGTCTGCTTGTCTGTCAAGACCCTTTACCTCGGGAACGCATGGAGGTATCGAGTTGAAATTAAAACCGTGTACTTAAGTTCATGAAAGCTGTGAAAAATTTAAACTTTTAAGTTAATGAAAATAAAGATTTATGATCGTTTATGTCACAAAAAAAGCATATTTTGACATTCTTATGGGAATCAAAATTCATAATGTACTTCCCGTTAATCCTGAAATTTGTCAGGAAGCAAGGTATCACAGTATAAGAATATAAGAAAAAAATTGAAAGTTGTACATTTGTAATTACAAAAAAAAACTTTTTTTGCGAGAATTCCAATTGTCGTGAATCATGATAGAAAATCATGGTTCATGAGATACAACCTGGTGACAGATAAGCGGACAGTGGAGTGTTAGTAATAGGGTTTGAGTTCACGAGCAATGGGTATTACGCCGTCCGGCCGTCCGGTAACTGTCCGGATCGAAACCAAGTCGTCGACTGCACGTAGTATTTCCATGCACCTCAAGGAGATGTCAGCAAAACCGTAGTGGCCCAGCAGAGTCGAAGCCTAATGGGGCTATAAGATCGCTTCTGAAAGGAAAACTCGGGGCTCTAGAATGCAAGGCAACGAAGGAGCATAGGAGTTAGTTTTAGTCAGTAAAAGTCTGACACGCCCTCCCACTCCGCCTTAAAGCGGGAGATGTTATTAGATGATTTACCACCTAAAAAACCCTTTGAGTACAGTCAAGTTTATTGAGATTTTTCTGCGTAGACAATACTTCAAATAAAATAAAGGTCACAGCCACCTTTATAGAAATATCTAGGGATATCTAGGGACAATAAACATGTTTACAAAACCGTACGTGACATATAGAGGTCCTGTCTTTATTCATCCGTTATTCTCGTCAAACATACGAATCACGTACAAATACTACCTACGCAGTGAACTTTTAAAATGGCCGTCATAAACAAAAGACTATCACAATGGTAACCTTTATACAACTTTAGTTTTAGTATTATGTCAAATCCGAAACACGTGTCTACTTTTATGGAAAGAATCTATGTATAAAATAAAACATAACTGTACCATGTAAAATCACATGTTATTTTATCTGGTTGTCTGCACGAATACATGGTCACTGAGCCATCTGGCTGACTGAGAGGTTATTTTGTTAACGCACTCAGCCGTGTGCTGGCGTTTTTGCCCTGCCGTAATCTGTGTTATACTTAGTGTCAGTGGTGTCCTACTTGTCACCTTGTTGTTCAAAAAAAAAAAAAAAAAATGTGTTTTCTTTCTTTCTTTTCTAGTTACTGATTCTGAACAAACTATATTCAGGTTTAGCGTATATTAAAAAAACAAATACTTTCTTGATCCGAGTGTTTGAACGTCGCTTCGTAGGATCACAGATATGAATAGGATTTAGATTAGTCTATTTTTTATTACTATATGTGATGGCGGTTTTGACTTTAGCAACGATAGTCATATTTTATCACTAGATGATGTTAGTATCCCTTTATTTTATGAAATTATTGATTTTACATTTAAAGTTGTGCAGTAATTAATTTCTGTATTTCATTGTAACATTTAATCAAATGAAGAGCTTATTATATTAGAAACTTACAAATTTATAAGAATTTAAAAATTATGTTTAAACCGCGGCAGAAATAATAAACCCTTTATTGAATTTCAGACAAAGTGGCGCGCGGCCTCGTAGCTTTAAAAAAATATGTTTTTAGTGTGGTGCGCTGCTAGCTCAGAGTAGAAGTCAGTTGACAACTGTATAACAGAGCAAGTCAAGGAAATAAGAAGTGATTTGGATGAACAAAGATAAAGTAACCATCTAACTCAGATGTGACCAATTTTTCACAGTACCTACAACCAATACAAAAATATTACCAATAATTTTTCACTTACAAAAATAAAGGTCCAGTATTTTGATTACATCTGCGAACAAAACAATTATGGAGGACTAATTTTAAAATTCTAAAACTTCGTTAAAACATGTTGGACGTTGTGAATTTAAATGTGCTTGTCACATGGATCACGACCCCGTGGGCCCAAAAGTAATTAATGTCTCTTAACGCAAACCGCATTATAATTAATCTAATGAAACTTGATGTATTGTAAGTGAAATTGGTTAAAATTACATCATGTATTTTATTCTAGTCCGAGAAGAAAATTACAGTGATTGATGGAATGTTTATTTAACATGTAAATACATATCTTTTTGTAGTAAAGTATGCAAGTTAAGGCGAAGGTCCAGGGTGTCATATCCAAGGTGTAAATTATGAATTTTGTTTTTTTTTTATTATCTCATCTTAATTTTGTATGTTACTCAATAATTTATCAATAATTTTAATTTTAATTTAGTTTATTATAATTGCAATGTATTTATTTTAAGCTGTTTATTATATTATGATGTAAGAGTAATACTATTTGTTACTATGGGCTTAATGCCTGAAATAAACGATTATTATTATTATTATTATATCTCTCTGCATTGGGAGCTAGACAAGTTTCAATGAAGAACTCAATGGCAGCCTTGGTATGCATTCTTTGAGCATCCGCATATACCTGGTCCGCGCCGGACAAGTTCGTGAAGTTCTTGCAACGAATTCAGGTGGTAGAAACGCCCAGGTGTCACCATTGTGTGGACCGCACGGAGGACGCGGTGGAGCATATTGTGGAACTGTGGTTTTAGTCAGTAAAAGTCTGACATGCCTGCCCTCCTTCTTCGTTCAAAGCAGGAAAAGTCATTGGGTGATTTTCTATCTTAAAAAAAGCTTTGGTATGCATCACTATAGATACGGTATTGCAGGCGTCGAGAAATGGTTAGCTCGCCGTCCGCCTCTCCGATAACGACCGAGCTCGAGTCATCGACGGCGCATTGTATTCCACACATACTACAAAGAGATGCCCCCAGATCGTAGAAGCTCCAATCCAATATGGCTGAAGCCCACTACACGACTATCCTGGATGGTATCCTAGAGAAGGCAAAAGGAAAAGAGGTAAGTAGACCACAGAAAAGATGGGATGACGATATAAGACAAGTGGCAGGCGTCACATGGAACAGAGTGGCTCAAGAAAGACATGAGTGGAAAAGATTGGAGGAGGCCTTTGCCTACTGGCAAACAGATCTACAAAAAATAAGAAAAAATCAAATAAAAGACTAGATAATTATTAAGTTTTCTATGTATTATTTTATGTAAAATAGATCTGAATAAAGGCTATATTATTATTATTATTATAACCATGACCCTGGAAAACAAAAAGCAACTGAACTCCAACCAGAATAGTAACGGACGGCGGGCAATGGGTAGCTCGCTGTCCGTCCGTCCGGTAACATACCGGTCCGAGCTCAAGTCGTTTACGGCGCGCACTGTTCCCGCGCGCCTCAAGGAGTTGTCAGCAAACTGTAGGGGCCCAATAGGGCCGAAGCCTACTGGGGTCACAGGGTATGTGAAAATGGTACCCGGGGCCCTGGGACCAAGGCAAAGAATTGAACGGGGTAGGTTTTTAGTCAGTAAGAGTCTGACACTATTTCCCGTCCACCCAAGGGCGGGATTTGTCATTGGATGATTTTACCTACCATAAAAAAAAATACAGAATAGTAACTAACAGACTACAATCTACTAACCGGTCAACAGTCAAACGCCCGCGCGTCTGAAACGCTTAAATATCCATCCGACATTTTCATACGTGGGACACGACTTCTCCGTATTCATTAAAACGACGATATCTCAGAAAATACGGGTCCTAGCTCTGCGAACCCTACATTATTAAAATTGTTATGAAATAAGCTATTTGATTCGGCAGGGTTTTTTGTAGATTGACCTTGTAATGTATTACTAATTTAACCTTTACCTTATTTATAGTTTCGTGAACAAAAGTCGTCATATTTATAAAATAAAACCATGTTTTCTAAAACTAAAGTGTAAAAAAAAAACATTATAATATCTTACAAAAATAAACAAAATCAACTCCAGCCACGAAATAACACTAATTAACATCCGTATTATAAAGAAGCAATTATAATTATAATTATTAGTTTTTGCTAAGTAATTTTTTATTAAGTCATTATTTGAGGTAAGAAATCCTCATAATATTTTTTAAATATTCCATAACTATACAATACAAATTGTTAATTAAGTAATTACTTTTACTCAAGTAGCCCTCTATTTAAGAAGCCCTCCTAACACTCGTATTTATAAACAAGTAACACTAAATATTTGAGTAAAAGTAACTACTTAAGTAATAATATGTATTCTATAATTAAGAAAAATTTAAATTTTGAATGAAGTTTTCAAACATCAAGTAATGACTTAATAAGATTTTACTTAGTAACAAGTAATTACTTCTTTATAAATACGGGTGTAAGACTAAACAATAGGTGGCCCTTGTTCGAGTATAACAAAAATAAAGGAGATCATTCATTTTGGTCCAAATTCAAAAGTGCCGGCCAAGAAAAAAAAATATAGCAATCTGTTAGAGCTTGATCCCTTGAGCATTTTTTATTACTGCACCAAAACTGTAGGACCGTTGCCCTGGGTTTTATTTAAGTTTTAAAAAATAATTTTCCATACATTTTTGGTAACATGAATTGTAAAAACAAAGAGTTAGAGCTTGAATAGAAACTTCCAGGTAGCTGCCGTTTACTATCACACAATGTGGTGACTTCCCCTCCCCTAGCCATTGAACGCTCGCCCTACCTCGAATATCTTATCTGTCACTTTAGTGGGTACCTGAAGCAACGCGTATGATATTGTATCACTCCCGTCCCAATTGATCATGGATGGGAAGACCAAAATCTAACATATCGAATCAGTTAGATTCTATCCCCGATTTCTTGAGTCTCAGTCGCTGACACGACAGCAGCGTTCGATTCACAGGACCACGAACGATCCGTCCGGAATGATTTTTTAGGGGCGATCACAGTGACTGATGACCATCGCTTGAAACTCCTGGGCGATGTATGTGGTCTGAAAACCGAAAAGAATGCAGCTCCCGGCGAAGTAAACAAAACTCAAGCATCAGAGCAGCGTGCCGCGCGCTGGGATAAAATGTGAGCTAAAACCCGCTCACCTCGCCTTCTAGCACCTTCAGAGGAAGTAGAGGCTTCTATGTCTGTTCTTATTCGCCCCGATAAGAGTATCGCTTTCGATAACTGTGACAAAGCGATATGCTGTATTTTCTACAGTTACAATAACAGCCTACAGTTCCATTGTTTCTCTAGCCCTCAACCAATAGACAAAACTCACCTTGATATGAGAGACGCTAAAGTTGATCGTAGAGCTACCCTAGCACTCATCTAAGATCCTAATGATCCTTTGTCCCTCTTTATCTCAGAGGAGGTGGGGAATATCATCAAAAAGCTTTAGCCCCGGAATGACCTCGGCTCTGACGGTGTCATCAACAAGGTGTTTAAACTCTTCCCATCCCAACTCATAATACTAATGAGCGTCGTCTTCAATGGTACATTAAGGAATAACATGTTCCCCCAAGCGTGGAAAAAGGTCACTAATATCGGTATTCCTAAACTATGCAAGTTTGCCCGTCCAGCTACCTTTTCATCAGTCCATTCAATGTCCTCGATAAAATCTACGAGAGGCTTATTTACAAGCAGCGCAGAGATTATGCTGAAGTTAAGAGTGTTATTCCCAACGGTAGTTTGGTTTACGAATCGAACAAGTCCAGCGATTCGTTGAACACCAATGCGCTGGTTTCCATCAGAACGCGACGATGGACGTCTAGTTTTTTGACTCAACGAAAGCTTTTGACAAAGTGTAACATAATGGTTTATCTTTTAAGCTATATCAACTCGGTGTGCCAGAATGTCTAGTACTCATCTTGCGAAACTTTTTATTGAATCGTACCTTCCACTAAGGCTATTGAGCAAGCGGGATTTGTCAAGGGTAGAGGAACAAGAGAGCAGATACTAATTCTTCGACAAATAATCGAAAAGTGTAGAGAGTTTAACATCCCACTCTATATCTGCTTCGTCGACTTCCGCAAGGCCTTCGATACCGTGAAATGGCATATTCTATGGGACGTGCTTATTCAAATGGGAGTACCGCTCCACTTAGTTAGTCTCAGACGCCGACTTTATGAGGACGGAACTGCGACTGTTCGTATAGACGACGTTGACTCAAAAATCTTTTACACCCACGCTAGCGTTCGACAGGGTTGTATATTGTCTCCACTCCTGTTCAACATTTATACAGAGTATATAAAGAGAATCGTGTTGGAACAGTGGGACAAAGGGATCTCAGTGGGAGGTAGAAAGGTATCTAACTTGAGATATGTCGATGACACTACCCTTCTAGCACAATCGAGAGTTAATAATCAAACAGAGATTATCGTCGACTGTGCAAGTACGAATCCTTAAATATCTCGGTCACATTGTTCGCAACGAAGATTCCATGGAGCGACTCGTTATCCAGGGACAAGTGGAAGGGAAGCGGTCACGCGGGCGCTCACCTACGCGTTGGACAGACCTCATCAGAGCTGCAACACAAACTTCCATAGTCCAGTGTTCCCAAGACGCCGTTAGCCGGGATAAGTGGAGACACATCGCGGGAGCCTCACTCACCAACGAAAATGCAACATCGTCAACCACGACCACTCTGTCAAGAGTGAGCGACTAAGGAGGAGGACCTTCCACTATTGACTACCAGATGGTAGCGCTCCCTCTATGCGATAGTGGGGAGATCTCCTCACCTCCCATACAAGCAGGAGTTCTTCAAGGGTCTCCCTCTGATCACCACATACCTATACCAATCCGATCCCTTGGGAGAAGCACGCTCGGTGTGATCCTAGATCAGCATTTGACCTTAGCTGAGTACATAAAGCAAACTTGTACGTATGCGTGCCGCTTTCGCACAAAACAGGCTCCACTAAATTCTGCCAACCCGTAGGTATGGTCGCATTTTTAATACGCTTACTCCGTCTTTGTACATGCAAAGCCCCGACATCTCCATATAAGGCAAATATTTCAAAAGCGATTCCTAAAAATCCGCGGAGCCTATCATGTCTAAAATGAGAGTTCTTTTTGACCACAAAAGGGTATTTTTACGATCTCCCCGATCATAAAATCTCCATCATCCAGCATTTCATGAAACGCTTTCCAAGCGTTTTCTTAACACTACTATTAGACACCGCGCAGCAGTTCCAGCTGCGGATCCAGCAGCAGCTGTCCCTGCTGGAGGGCATAGTATTGCGCCCCCCACTAGCGGCCTCCGGCCAGCGAAGGGTGGCGTCCTACGCTGCCGCCGCGGCCTCGGCGGCTGCGCCCATGGCGGGCTCGTCAGGGCAGACCAGGCGCGTGGCCACGGCTGCGAACCCCGCCGGAGCGGCCCCGCAGGGCAGAAAACAGCAGCAGGTGAGGCCAACCCCTGCAGCTCCCCCCAAGAAGGGCAAGGCGGCACCGGCCACTAAGGCGGCGGGAGCCCCTGCTGCTGTGGCGGCAAGCAGGCGGCCTAGGCCGCCTCCCCAACCTGCAGATCCTCCGGCTGAAGCCGGATGGCAAGTGGCCGGAGCCAAAAAGCAGGCTGGCAAGGCGGCTCGCGCTGCCAGGAGGCGTGAGCGGCAGAAGCAGAGGAAGCGGACGGCCCTCGCGGCCAGGATTCGCACCCCGCGCTCTACGGCTGTAGTAATTACGCTGCAGCCGGAAGCGGCGAAAAAGGGTGCGACCTATGGCGAGGTCCTCCGGAAGGCGAAGCAGGCGGTGAACCTCACCGACCTCGGGATCACCGGGGGCTTCCAGATGCGGCATACCGCAACTGGTGCCCTGTTGTTGGAGGTCCCCGGAGCCAACAGCGACCCCACCGCAGACGCCCTGGCTGAAAAGATCAGGGCGATCTTCGACGTGGAGGAGGCCCGGGTGTCCAGGCCCACAAGATGCGTCGACATGCGCATTATGGGCCTGGACGATTCCGTCGAGGTCGAGGAGGTCGTGGCCGCAGTCGCCAGGACGGGTGGGTGCCCTGCCGATCAGGTCCGGGCGGGCACCATCCGTGTTGACGGCACTGGCATGGGGGCGGTTACAGTGAACTGCCCCGTGTCTGCGGCCAGGAGCATCACCGGGGACGGCAAACGGCTTCTGGTGGGCTGGGTCTCCGCGCGGGTTAAGCTGCTGGAGCCCAGACCGCTGCGCTGCTATCGCTGCCACGTGGGCCACCACGTGGGGGTCTGTTGCGCAGCGGAGGAAGATCGCAGCGACCGCTGCTTCCAGTGCGGTCAGCCCGGCCACAAGGCCGATACCTGCAGTGCAGCGCCGCACTGCTACGCATGTGCGGCGGCAGGCAGGTCGGCCGACCACCGGGCTGGGAGCAGGACCTGCGATCCCCCCGCCAAGGCCAAGGGCAAGGTCCCAAGGCCCGTCCCCGCGAAGGTGCTCACCGCCGCGGCTGCCCCGTTGGCTGCCGCCGCCATCGCCTCCGCAGACGCCGCCGCCGCTACCACCGCGGCAGGACCCTCACGGAGGGCCCGGGAGGAGACTGTAATGGACTGTCAATAACGGCTCCATTACGTCTCCTCCAGGCGAATATCAACCACTGCGCCCCCGCTCAGGATCTGTTGCTCCAGAGCATGGCGCAGTGGTCGATCAACATCGCCGTTGTCACCGAGCCGCACTTTGTCCTGCCCAGAGCCGACTGGGTTCAGGACCTGACCGGCTCGGTGACACTTATTTCGTCGGCCGCCGCCGGTACCCCGGCGCTCGAGGCCGTCAAGAAAGGTCGGGGTTGCGTGGCAGCACGGTTCGGGGACATAGTGGTGGTAGGCGTCTACCTGTCCCCGAACAGATCTCTCGCCGAATTGGATAGCTCCCTTTTGGAGCTGGATGCCGTCGTTGCTGGGTTTGACTCCAGCCTCCCCGTGGTCGTTTGCGGGGACTTCAATGCCTGGAACGAGGCTTGGGGTTCCCGGTTCACGAACCAGCGAGGTCGAAGGGTGGAGGAATGGGCCCTAGGGCAGGGCCTAGTCGTACAAAACCGGGGTTCTGTCCCCACGTGTGTGCGGATGCAGGGCGAGTCGGTGGTGGACATTACGTTCGCCAGCCCTGCACTGGCACCGCGCGTCGTCGACTGGCGCGTCATAGAGGAGGTGGAGACGTTCTCCGACCACCGGTACATCCGGTTTGACGTCTCCGCCCAGACCTCGACCGTGCCGGTCCGACAGACCCCGTGTGGTCCGCGTTGGGCGCTGAGGCAGCTGGACAGGGACCTGCTCCAGGAAGCCGCGATAGTCCAGGCCTGGGTGCAAGCACCGGACAGGCCTGTCGACATCGACGTCGAGGCGGACTGGTTCCAGGTGGCCATGTCGCAAATATGCGACGCGGCCATGCCCCGAGTCCGGCCAGGACGTGCCCGGCGCCAAGTACACTGGTGGTCGCCAGAGATTGCGGCACTGCGCGATGCGTGCAATGCTGCGCGACGCCGGTATACTAGACACCGCAGGCGCCGCACCCGTCCACCGGGTGCGGAGGCCATAGAGGCGGAGCTGTATGAGGGATACAGAGCTGCAAAGCGCACCCTCCGAGCGGAGATAAAGCGGGCCAAACTCGAGGCCCGCAACGTGTGGCTGGAGTCTCTGAACGTCGATCCGTGGGGACGCCCATACAAAATGGTGATGGAGAAACTCCGCCCATGGGCTCCCCCGCTGACTCAGAGTCTCCGGCCCCAGCTCGTGGAGGGTGTGGTGAGCGCTCTGTTCCCTACGCGAGGGGAGCATACTCCCCCGCCTATGGCTCCGCCACCAGCAGCGGTGTCCGATGCGGACCACGACGGCAACGACGGCAACAATGCTCCAGAGGTGACCGAGGTGGAGATGAGAGTGGCGGTGCGAAGGCTGAGTGCCAAGAACACCGCCCCAGGACCCGATGGCTTGCCTGGAAAAGCCTGGGTCCTGGCCATGGAGGAACTCGGGTCTCGATTGAGAGGGCTCTTCAGCGCATGCATGGAGAGGGGCCAGTTCCCGCTTCGCTGGAAGACGGGGAAACTGGTCCTTATCGCGAAGCCGGGGCGCCCCGCGGACTCTCCGTCCGCGTATCGGCCCATTGTGCTGCTCGACGAGGTGGGCAAGCTCTTTGAAAGAGTAATTGCAGACCGCCTCGTCGTGCATCTGGCACGGAAGGGGCCGGATCTTGCGGACGGCCAGTTCGGATTTCGCAGGAGGCGCTCCACTGTGGACGCCATCATGCGCGTGCGAGCCCTCACGACGGGGGATGCGGTGTCCCGGGGCAGGTGTGTCTTGGCGGTGTCTCTGGACATCGCCAACGCCTTCAACTCCCTGCCCTGGAGTTGCATTGGTAGGGCACTCCGGTACCACCGGGTGCCCGACTACCTCTGTCGGGTGATCGAGGCCTACCTGTCGGACAGGTTCATCATCTACCCCGGTCATCAGGGGGAGTTGAAACGGCGAGAGATGTCGTGCGGTGTTCCGCAGGGATCGGTACTAGGACCGCCCTTGTGGAACATCGGGTACGACTACGTGCTGCGCGCCGACCTCCCCGACGGGGTCAGCGTGGTCTGTTACGCAGACGACACGCTGGTCCTGGCGCGGGGACGGTCGTACCAGGCGGCGGTCGAACTAGCGACGCGCGGGGTTGCGACAGTCGTGGAGAGGATACAGCAGTTGGGACTCGAGGTGGCATTGCACAAGTCCGAGGCCATGTGTTTTCACGGCCCTCGGAGCGCGCCACCTCCGGGCTCCCAATTAACGGTAGGAGGAGTTCACATCGGCGTCGGGTCGACGATGAAGTACCTGGGACTCGTCCTCGACAGCCGGTGGAACTTCAAGGAGCACTTCCGACGTCTGGCCCCCAGGTTGAATGCGACTGGGGCTGCGCTCAAGCGGCTCCTGCCGAACCTAGGGGGTCCAGACGCCTCCTGCCGGAGGCTCTACGCAGGCATCGTTCGGTCCATGGCCCTTTACGGTGCGCCGGTGTGGGCGCCATCGCTACGGAAGCGAGTGGCGGCCCGGCTAACCGCCTGCCAGAGGGTCATGGCCATCCGGATGATCCGCGGATACCGTACGGTGTCCTGCGAAGCGGCGAGCCTCCTTGCTGGCCTACCACCATGGGATTTGGAGGCAACAGTCCTTGCACACATGCATGACTTACGCGTGGAGATGCAACGTCGGGGCGAAACTCCGCTGCCGCGACAAGTCGCGGCATGGCGGACAGAGCTCCGGCGGGATCTCATGGTGAAATGGCGAGAGCGATTGTCGCAACCTCGTGCTGGGCACGCCACGATCGAGGCGGTGAGGCCCCTCTTTGAGGCGTGGCTGGAAAGGCCCCACGGCGTCGTCACCTTCCGTTTGGCGCAGGTGCTGACCGAGCACGGCAAGTTCGGTCCGTACCTGTACAAGATTCGTGCGGAGACGACGCCCGGGTGTCGCCATTGTGCGGACCGCCCGGTGGACACGGTGGAGCACACAGTCGAGGTGTGCCCCGCTTGGGAAGAGCAGCGCCGTGTCCTCGTGGGGGCGATCGGCGGCGATCTCTCGCGCCGGGGCTTGGTTCAAGCCATGCTCCGGAGCGAGGAGGAGTGGCAGGCGGTCGCCTCCTTCTGCGAAGCAGTAATGCTAGTAAAGGAGGAGGCCGACCGCCTTAGGCAAAGGCGGACACGCCGCCGCCGCCGCCGGGTTTCCGATCCCAATTTCCGGCCACCGTAGGCGCGGGCTCGCGGACGGTGGGCAATGGGTAGCTCGCTGTCCGTCCGTCCGGTAACAGACCGGTCCGAGCTCAGGTCGTCTACGGCGCGCACCGTTCCCGCGCGCCTCAAGGAGTTGTCAGCATACTGTAGGGGTCCAGCAGGGCCGAAGCCTACTGGGGCCAAAGGTTATGTGAGACTGTCACCAAAGGCCCCAGGATAAAGGCAAGGAATGGAAAGGTAGGTTTTTTAGTCAGTAAAAGTCTGACACTGTTTCCCGCCCCACCCAAGGGCGGGATTCGTCATTGGATGATTTTTACCTACCACAAAAAAAAAAAAAAAAAAAACTATTAGACACCGCAACCCCACCTTCTGATATTGACCGTCCACTCATTTTTGAAATTCGCGGTCATAAGCTTTTTATTATTATGATTTTGGGTTTAGAAAATATTACTGTGGTTCTAAAAGATAACTATATGGGTACTTGTTATGACTTTTCTAAACAATTAAAGCATTGAGCATTACATATACCGGTATTTTTATTCTTTGAAAATCTCAACAAATACAATATTTTTTTTTTAAATAACGCCATAAAGATACAGCTAACAGACTGGCTGTTTTCTTTTTGTTGCATTTTTTTAAAGTATTTTTTTAAGGATATTTCATTTTTTGAGAGCAATTTTCTTTGAAAACCAATCATTTTTGAACTTAAATAATACCGAGGCTAATGCTCCCACAGCGTTCTTGCCATAATAAAAAATATTCGTAAGAACAAGTTTTAACTGAATATTGTATTTTTTTTCTTTGGCCGGTTTTAAATTTGGACCAAAAATGTATGAACCGTGGGTGATGTCCTTTATCCTACTTCAGCACTATAGTCTTTCTCTTTCTAACCAATAAATAAATATTATATTTAATGGACAGAGTCCCCTGTCACCACTTGACTGAAATTTCTAATATTATCACCGTTACGGTATCCCACTAGCCTTGCTTAGAAACACACATCTGACGTAAGATTACTGAAACACACCTTCCAGTATATTTAATATAGAAATCCTTAATATGGTCTTTACTTTAGCATCCAACTCTTAACCCTTAATTTTAATAAATCAGTGTTATGATATAATAACACTAGTCTTCTTTTTTTTGAATCCATGTTTTCTTTTTCCTCAAATTATTCGGGCTCGGTTAAGATAGCCAAGTTTATAGCAGCGTCAAAATTAAACAAGTTAAAGGTATGGTGGTATTTGCGGTTTTATACACCGTTAAATTTTGATCGTTTTAATCCCGTGGAGGGTCGATTTGGTACATGAAACACTATCGATTTGTAAAGATAAAATTTAAAAATTAAGTATTTTTTTAAACTATAATTAATTTACGCATGTACGAAATTAATTTCTTTAAGTAAACGTCAGCTGGGCGAGTTCAGTGACCTGTAGGTAGTTAGTACGCAATGACCAACAACTACTTACAGAGTCATTGACACGTTTACTTAAAGAAAATAATTTTCGTACTTGCCTATTTTAATACGAGTTTTAGAAAAAAAATGTACTTCATTTTTTTGGTTTTATCTTTACAAATCGATAGTGTTTCGTGTACCGGATCGACCCTCAATGGGATTAAAACGATCAAAATTTAACGGTGTATATGTAGAAGGTTTTCAAGAAAGCTATTATTTCCTTGATTCATCTTTAGCCACGATCGTAACCACTAGGTAAAACAAAGTGATATTTCCCATCAAAGGCGTTTGAGTCTTCGCCCAAATAACTTGCCTTTACAACATCGTTTGAGGCGTGATTTATAACAGGGTTATTATACAGTACTTAAATATAAATTTTATTAGTCAGGTATATTTTACGAGTACACCAGCGGATTTGCGCATTATCGTTACGGTTGATTTTCATGGGCACTAAATTTGAGAACATGAAAGCTATAAGGAACATTAAATATATTACAAGGAGATGTAAATAATTGGTTGCAAGTATCAAATTAGTTTACTACAGATTAACAGAGTGGATCTTAAGTCACGACATTGTTTGGTAGTTTAGTACATTACATAGAATGTTTTTAAAATTAGTTAATTTCATCAAGCATATTGCAGTTGTTAGAAACAGAAATCGAAAAATCAACTAATGATTTTTTTAAATTAACTTTTTGCCGGTTCTTTTTCATTGCAAACGGACTTATTGGACCATGCACTAGCTTATGAGCTTGAGCAGTGGTGGCCGAGTGGTAACGGCCACGACTTACGAGTTGTAGGTCACGGGTTCCAACCCAGCCAGCCGCATTACTTTGTGTAATTTATCACTATCACCACTGCTCTCAAAACGGTGAAGGAAAACATCGTGAGGAAACCGTTATGTCTTAGAACCAAAAATTCGAAGACATGTGACATTCACCAAACTCACACTGGGCCCTAGAGACGAGGCCTGAGTCCCAGCAGTGGGAATATTATAAGGCTGAAGTTCTGCTCTAGCTTATGGCGATTAATAACTGCCCATCTAGGCTAATGTGAAATAAAATTATTTTGAATTGAGTTTGAGTTAATAGGTTAACAAACCCATTACACTATTCCTAGTCAATGCAACTGCAACCTGAAATCGTTCCTCCGGTTAACTAATGAGTTTCTTACCAATTATCTATTCAATTACCTGCTCGTATATCTTTGATCAAGCAACGAAATCAGTAAAAATCAGAGGAATAAGTTGACAAAGTATACCTATACCTAAGTATTTGATTCATAAGCAGTTCTAGGATTTGTGTACCATAGCCAAAACCACATCGCATGTGGAATGTGACCACATGCGAATGGTTATGGTTTAGTTTTAAAAATACATTTTTATGAACGGAGCAAGAATAATATAATAAAGTAAGGTTATTTGATCCACCCCCACTCTTCAAGGAAGGTCAGCAGGGTCTTGGTTTTACTGACCATCTCACGGCAGATATTTGAGTTTCAGAAGTACTTCGCCCTATATTCAGTGACCACTGGCAAGCTAAGGAGTTAATGTGCTACTGCGTCTGCCACCTCCATGCAGGCTCTGCAGAGTGGGCTATTTGTTACTCCCACATGACAGCTATGTGCTTATTAAGTCACCCAAAGCCGGTTCACCAAAAACGTACCTCTTTGGTGAAGGGGAAAAGCAGACTGTCAATTTGTAGCAAAAAAATTTCGCCATCTCACGGTACACACCTTACCATTAGTTGACGGAAATTCTGTATGAAACACCATCAGATTCAGATGAATCTGATACATTTTTTGTGCTCTTAGATCTCGCTGGAACGCTTATTGAATGTCAATCTGCTCTGATATGACTTTCAGCACCATAGGTTGCTTGTCAGGTAGACCTAGACGTAATAGATTGGACATATCAAAATGAATGACATGGCGACAGATCACTGAAACAACTTGCGACTCATGGAAGTATTAAGCAAAGATAAGCATGCTAAAATGGATGAGTGAATAAGAATTGCCTAGTAGCGCAAGTTTAAAGTCAAGGTTGCGTGTGTATACAACTCTATCCGCGTTGTTCAGATTACACCGTCACACCGAACTGGAAATCAAAGCGGATCTACATAATAATCTAAACACGAAGCCTGACTAAAGACCTTCCAGTCAGTAATAAGTTTTAATGCGCGTAGGTAACGAGGTATACAAAGTAAGAAGGCGTATCTTCAGCCTGAAGCATGTACGCTGAGACAAAGAAGACTGCCATCTATATGGCGCCAAGCTTAAAACCAGTTACAGCCTTGCTGCAGAGACACATCTGCAACAAAAGTATTTTATGAGCTGTGCTGTAAGGTTATTTATCTATAGTAACAATTAGCTTACTAGCAAGATTGAACACTCCTCGTTAGCGACCGTCCCAAGACTATGGCTCTTGGATCAGACCAATAGCCATGTGTTTAACCTCCAACCACACACCTAACAAGGCCGTCGCAACCTAGAACAAAGATATGCGGATCTGGTACAGTCAGCCCCGGAGTGATCTAGCGCAATAACTCACATTGTGGACATTCGAATATAGTCACCGCAAGCAATATCCGCTGTGGTGTGTGGTGCTGAACTGCCCGTCAGGATGGGGCTATTAAATCTACGGAAACAAAATTTTTAAATGATTTTCTGTATTTGGTGATATTATCGTCTTCTCGAATACTGCAGAACAAACTGTGTACCTCATACCGATAGTTAAACACATGTTACTACTAAAGGAGTTATGGATAATACCTATTATACATTTATTACATGTAGATGGATGCACAGGATGAGGAAGGCCGAAGAAAAGATTGTGTGAGGAGTGATATGAAAAAAGACCCCAAGTAAAACGTGATAAGATCATGGATTGTGATCTCTCTTTAACACTCAATGGTTTACTGGAAGAAAACTCAACAGTGAGTTAAACTCGCCAATGTATATGAACTCTCTTATGCACATATATTGTAACTTATCTTCATGGTGTACACTAAAGAAAAAAGGGTCGGAGGATGGTTTAGGTGTCTAATATCGATAGTATAGTGGTATGGCGATGGCGCTAAGCACCAGTGCTTAACATGGACCAACTGCGTATCTGACCTTCGTAAGCCAGTAACTGGGTAACCCGATGTTTCTTGGCAAGACTGCGGTCTGAAATGAAAACCGGTCCCGACTTTCAAAGGTCTATAAGTGACAGCCATGACCATTGGCAAAACATGGTATACGACCTGGTAATAGACGACATGGTAATGGATGGTCAGTTGATCACACAACTATAGATTGATCTCGGGAAGCGTTACTTAGCCTCGGAAGATTAGCTGGTGAAGCTGTTATTATTTAGCCGCGAGCTTCTTCAATATACGAGAGTACTTTTTTGCCAGTGGCTTCGCTCACGACAAAATACCTATATACAATAGGTGTGCGGACACGGGTGTCCTCTTGGAGCTTGACAGTTCCGATTATTATCAATATGTGATATTACCAAACCCCTGTCGGTAGATAACGACATTTGCCAGTACTTATATCGCAGTTTCTACATCACACACGCAGTTTTCATAGCCACACAACTAAGGGCAAATAATAGTGAAACTGAAGCACGTTTTACGCCCTGCCTTTGCATGTATTTGTCTGATCGTGCATAAGACACAAATACACTATAGCTTAACGATAAATGAATGTGTTTCTTCGTGAATTTTGTTCAGACATTAATTTGAATAAATTCCTTTCGTCCGAGATATCAATCTATCTTAGATCTGCTTTAGTTAATTGTCAAGTATTTCATATTGTCAAGGACTACTCGTATGTTTCGATGAAGTTTCCTGTTTATAGTTGAACGTAAATTCAACTCTTTGGGGTCGTATATTATTATAAAACAACAGTGTAAGTTTTAAGATGGTAACAATACAATAGCTGAAACGGCAACCTTTTCTCTTTTTGGAAAAATCATGCAATGACATCTCCGCGCCCTTGGGCGGGGTGGGAGATAGTGCCACTCTTATTCCTTCATTGTCTTCGTTCCAGGGCCCCGGGTTTCATTTTCACATTTCCCATGACCCCAGTAGGCTTCGACCTTGCTGGGCGCCTACGGTTTGCTGACATCTCCTTGAGGCATGCGTGGAACGATACAAAGGCATCCTTTAGTGCTGAACAAATTAAACAAGTTTTTTCAACTTTAAAATGTACATATTTTATCAGCAAACAGTGAGAATTGAGCTGCTTCTAGGGTGCATAAAATTATCAAATTAATGGACCCACTAAACATGTGTGTTATTGGACTATATTTAGATTAAATTTAATTAAAGGCTGAGGCTGCTAGTACTTATATACCTAAATACCGAGTCAATTATCATTGAAAATGAAATATCAGTAATCTGCAGCAATAATAATAATGGAACGGTAAATCATAATTCGGTTTCATCAAATTTTGACTTGAATTTTTAATTTCTGATTAATTTTGATTTGATAATAAGTTTTTTTTTAAATATATTTATGTATACCTAGTATTTTGAAAATGCCAATTGTTTTGTTAGTGCTATACTGGCAATAGTTGTAGATTATATTATATTTATATTATATTTATATTATATTTATTTATTTAATATTTCAATTTCACAAATTTCTCTTAATCTATAATTTTTCACAGACAATCTTTATTTTTTTATTTTTCATAGCAAACTGTTTAAGAGATAACGTTGACGACTGTACTAGTATGAACTGTGACACAGTCGACAGCATCCTCCTCCCTATATTATAATTTAATACAATTAAATATAAATTTTATGATTTAATATAATTTGATTTAAATTTGATAAGGCAAGGCGATTGAATCCCCCTGCGCGGAACTCTTAATTCTGTAAGAATGGACTATTGATCTAATGGTTAATGGCCCTGACTGCTATGCCGGAGGTCGTGAGTTCGATTCCCGTCCAGGACAAACGTTTGAGAGATGAGCACGATCATTTGTTCTGCGTCTGGGTGTAATTTATCTATAATATGTATGTATTTAGAAAGCTAACTTGGGATTAGACGGCATTTTGTGATAGTTGTGAAATATTGTTATTATTATTGTTTGCCGGGTTTAAAATAACCGGGCTCAGGAAGCCGGGGACTGGGGAGTGACCCGCCTGAGGAAGTCTGTTTCCTCACACGTGCGGCCGCCTCCTTCACTTGCATTACTACTTTGCAAAAGGAAGTGATCGCTTGCCAATCCTCCTCGCCCTGGACTCATGGCCTTTACCAGGGCCCGGCGCGAGAGGTCATTGCCGCCGATCGCCCCTATGTACTGGCAGTACTCCGCTCAAGCGAGGTACACCTCCACCGTGTGAAAAGACACGGTGGCTCTTTCGGGCGGTCCACACAATAATGATACCCGGGTGTTTCTTTCGTACGAATCCGATACAGAAACCTCCCAAATTTACGTGTTCGGTGAGGTCATGCGTCATGCAGAAGGTGTCATCTTTCCAGCCGCTCCTCAACGCGGAGGATTACCGCCATAATTATTGTTTGGCCAAAAATATCACCCTTGAAATATTATCACATTTATACATTACCAAATTACGTCTGCTTCTCACTAACCTAAATTCACAAACTTATATTTTTTTTCTTTTGATTACTGCAACAACTAATTATAAACTAGAAAAATTGGTTTTTGAAGTGTCACCTATTAATTCATTTTTATTTTTATAATTTACTAGCAACCCGCCCCAGCTTCATACGAGTGCAATGGTGATATTAAAAAAATTATGCATGTATTATACATAGAAACCTTTCTCTTGAATCACTCTATCTATTTAAAAAAAACCGCATCAAAATCGTTGCGTAGTTTTAAAGATTTAAGCATACTTAGGGACAGACAGCGGAAAGTGACTTTGTTTTATACTATGTAGTGATTAGCGACCCACTCCTTTGTTAATCGGTCTTTCTACTAGTGATAACCTACCATATGTTGCGTGGTTAGATTAAGTGGAGACAGACTTTGTTTTGTGTTATTTAGGGAAAATAGTTACTGCACTCATTTAGAAATCTTGTTTATATTCGTAGAGAAGACGTGGTCATTTTTCCTCATTGGCTATTTTCAAGATAAATCTGATTAGTTTCCTTATTTTGTTCTGAGTCACAATATTGAATATTAGTATGCCAAACAAATACACAAAATACCAAGTTTGAGGAAGAACAAGGAATCCCCTTAACCAATATAGAATATTTTGTGACTGTAGTTATCGCGAAATGGGTTCGAATTGAAACGTGACACGAAGATTATATTTATGTTGTTTTGCAAAAATGGGTTTTTCCCGTTGCAAGAAATTATTTTCAAGTTCTCTGTATTGGTAGACGGTATCTTTTGGTTTATGTAAATGATTTTGTGGCTAACGCTTTTAGGTACACATAATATCTCAATTCTGAAAACTGCTAATAACTATATGAATTTTGTCTAATGATTTTAAATGCGTTTTATATGGCGCTAGGTAGTTTTGTTAAATAGGAGGTAACCAGATAACTTTAAGATTCAAAGTCAATTGCGATGAAATTTCAATTTATTTGGAATTGCAGTCAAAATTGTAGTCAAAAGTCAATTAGTAGTTAAATATTACTCTAACTTAGGCTGCTTTAAATTACTTAAGTTTTAGTTGGTAGTTTTCATTAATCGTTGTAGTTAGAACTACGAGAATATTCGATCCCTTCCGCTCTAAAGAACCTATAATATAATAAAGCAACGGCTTGCCGTTGCTTTGAGCATAGCCAAAGGGCTATGCTATACAAAGTTGCCTTGCGTGATCAGATGAGAAATGACCACATCCACTGGAGAACCAGGGTTACCGTTTTTAGGCGATTCTTCGTGCTATGTAGCCCAAAGTATCGCCAAACTAAAGGTGCAGTAGCAGTGGACAGGGCACATTGTTCGAAGAATTGGGTTGAATTGTGTTGAAGTGATGACAGCGCGAGGAAACTGGCATGTCTTAGAACTAATAATTCGAAGATATGTGACATCCACCAACCCCCACTGGGCCCGCGTGGTGGATTAAGGCCTATTCCTTCTCCTAGAGAGGAGGCCTGTGTCTCAGCAGTGGGAACATTAAAAGGCTGATGATGATGATGATGGTGACAGCGCAACGGAAGGCGGAAAATTGGGAGGTGTCCACGCGAGACACTGGAGGTTAATCTTCATCTTCAATAAAAGAAATGATAGCTGTTCTATCTTTGTATTTGGACAATTTTCCAATGATTTTATTTGTAAAAGAAACGCGGCTTTTAGAATAAGTGTGACACCGTTTGTAAGTAGTGCGTGCGCTAAAGCGACATCTATTCCGCTGGTGACAGGCGCAGACAGGAGGCTTTCCGCAAGGTGGACCGATGAGTCGTGAGAGTCGCCGTAATGTGATGAATGCGAGACTCATAGAACCGTTTTTGTGGTGATCATGAAAACGAAAGATTTTTTATTTGTTTGTTTAAACGCGCTAATCTCTGGAATAAGTAGTGGAATTCCCTGCCGGAGTCTGTGTTTCCTGATGGCTACAACCCGGGAATCTTTAAGTCAAGAGTGAATAGGTTTCTTCTAGGTAAGCGCGCTCCATCGTCGACCGCATCGTCGGTTTCGATGGAAAGCGGCGATGCGGTGAGATAGCGGTCAAGCGCGAACCTATCAATAATAAAAAAATACTGCCACCCTAATCAGAAATAATCTCTTTGTATGGGACAGACAGACAAAAATTCGAAACAAAAAATTATGAAACCGCGAAGGTCAGCGAGTTTCAAAAGCTTATAAAACTGACCCTCAAAAAGTTTTCAGGCCATGGTGCGGAGTGAGGAGGGATGGCAGGCGATCGCCTCCTTCTGCGAAGCAGCAATGCTAGCAAAGGAGGAGGCCGACCGCATCAGGCAGAGGCAACGGGGCGCTCGCCCCAGCCGCCGCCGGGATTCCGATCCCGATTTCCGGCCACCGTAGGCGCGGGCTTGCGGACGGCGTGCAATGGGTAGCACGCTGTCCGATCGTCCGGTAACCGACCGGACCGAGCCCAAGTCGTCGACGGCGCGTTCTGTTCCCGCGCGCCTCAAGCAAGAGCTGTCAGCAAACCATAGAGGCCCAGCCTGCTAGCTGCAGGCAGGCAGGGTCGAAGCCTGCTGGGATCAAGGGCCGTTTTCTGAGAGGAAGGCTCAGCCCCGGCATGATAGGCAACGAAGGAATGGGGTAGGTTTTTAGTCAGTAAGAGTCTGACACTATTTCCCGCTCCGCCCAAGGGCGGGATTTGTCATTGGATGATTTTACCTATCATAAAAAAATAAAACATCAAAAAGTTAATTGCTCAAAAATGGTCTTTACGCCCTTTATAGCGGATAGACTCAATATGACTCCGGGTAGACAATTCCATACTTATAATATTTTTCATCAATCGCCAACACTTACCATATATTTCTTCTCTTCTATTTCTTTATTTCTTTTACTTCAGTGACTTTCGACAACGTTTGCAAATAAGAAGCCGAAAATAAAAGACCTTTTTACACACAGATCCTTGACACCCTCTTTATTTGAGTACCTTGCGGGCAAAACAATTTGACGTGCCCTTAAGCCTACATCGTTAAGGCGACAGTGTCAGTATAGCCCGCAAAATTACAATCCTGTAGTATTGTTCTTGAAATGTTTTTTTTTTATTTGTGAAGGCACCGGCGATACAGGCGTAATACCTAAGGAGACGCAACTTTTTTTTTACAATGAATGCTCAATATTTACTCGTAGATTACATGTAATTTAAAAAATTCTCTTCTTCAAATTTTACTCAAATTTTGTCCAACTTGTCGAGAGGGGATGACGCATCCAGTGGCTTCACATTGGCACTGTATTTAGGATTGGTCAAGTATACCCTATTCGGCCATATTGTTTCTCTAGAAAATTGAAGCCGCAATCAGTTTAGAGATTTCCAGATTGATCACTGGAGTTCATGTCCAGGTAGATGTTTTATCGAAGATATATTGGTTCAGAAAAGTAAGATATCTATTCCACCACAGTTCGTGTCTCTAGTCCGTAGCGCTTTTTTTCGAAGAGGCAAGACTCAGAAAACTTTTATGACTCTTCAGGCGCAAGAAAATAAAAAAATTACAAAATTTTTAAATAATTTTGTTACAAAATTTAAATTCGCTAGCTTCTCAGGCGCTTTCGCCTTAACTACATCGTTAAGGCAACGTATTTCTCCAGGCCTTTGACGATTTGCCTTCAAAGTAAATTGTGGCTGTTTTTAGCATCGTCACTTACTTTGTATTATAGTTTACATTTATTTATTTGAAGTTGGTTTGGGGAAAACTATTTTGAAGGTATTGACACAAAATGAATTTTCAAATTAGACCTTTTGATGTAGTCGTGTCGTTTTTAGATGACGTGTTTATTTATTTATATTATTATAGGGTATTTTCCTACCTAGTGTTTTTTTTTTGTATGTTAGGTAAAATCATCCCATGACAGGTCCCGCCCTTGGGCGGAGCGGGAAGTAGTGTCAGACTCTTACTGACTAAAAACCTACTACTTTCCTTAGTTGCCTTTCGTGCCGGGGCCGGGCCCTTTCTTTCAGAAGCTGACTCATGACCCAAGCAGGCTTCGACCCTGCCTACCTGCAGCTAGCAGACTGGGCCTCTACGGTTTGCTGACAGCACCTTGAGGCGCGCGAGAACAGTACGCGCCGTTGACGACTTGGGCTCGGTTCTTTCGGTTACCGGACAATTGAACAGCGTGCTACCCATTGCACGCCGTTCGCAAGCCCGCGCCTACGGTGGCCGGAAATCGGGATCGGAATCCCGGCGGTGGATGGGGCGAGCGCCTCGTTGCCTCTGCCTGATGCGGTCGGCCTCCTCCTTTGCTAGCATTACTGCTTCGCAGAAGAAGGCGACCGCCTACCATCCCTCCTCACTCCGGACCAGGGCCTGAACCAAGGCCATGAGAAGCGTGTGGCAAGAGAGATCACTGCCGCCGATTGCCACGAGGACACGGCGATATTCTGCCCAGGCGGGGTACACCTCTACAGTGTGCTCCACCGTGTCCTCCGGGTGTTCCGCACAGTGGCGACACCCGGGCGACTCCTCTGCACGAATCCGGAACAGAAACTTACCGAACTTGCCGTGTTCGGTAAGGACCTGCGTCGTGCGGTAGTTGAGAACGCCGTGAGGTCTTTCCAGCCACGCCTCAACTATGGGCCTTATCGCCTCAATTGTCGCGCGGCCATTCCTACCTAGGGTAAGCTCTGGGTGCAAGCACCGGACAGGCCTGTCGACATTGACGCCGAGGCGGACTGGTTCGGGGAGGCCTTGTCGCAAATTTGCGACGCGGCTATGCCCCGAGTCCGACCAGGACGTGCCCAGCGCCAGGTGCACTGGTGGTCGCCGGAGATTGCGGCACTGCGTGACGCATGCACTGCCGCGCGACGCCGGTACTCCAGACACCGCAGACGCCGCATCCGTCCACCGGATGCAGAGGCCATAGAGGCGGAGCTGTATGAGGGATACAGAGCAGCAAAGCGCACCCTCCGAGCGGAGATAAAGCGGGCCAAACTCGAGGCCCGCAACGTGTGGCTGGGGACTCTCAACGTGGACCCGTGGGGTCGCCCGTACAAGGCGGTGCGGGATAAACTCCGCCCCTGGGCTCCCCCGCTGACGCAGAGTCTCCGGCCCCAGCTTGTGGAGGGTGTAGTGAACTCTCTGTTCCCTGCGCGGGGGGAACACACCCCCCCGCCCATGGCTCCGCCACCTGCGGTGTCCGACGCGGACCACAATGGCGACGACGGTGACCATATTGCTCCAGAGGTGACCGAGGTAGAGATGAGAGTGGCGGTACAAAGGCTGAATGCCAAAAATACCGCCCCGGGACCCGACGGCTTGCCTGGAAAAGCCTGGGTCCTGGCCATGGAGGCTCTCGGGCCTCGACTCAGAGGGCTCCTCAGCGCATGTATGGAGAGGGGCTAGTTCCCGCTTCGTTGGAAGACGGGGAAACTGGTCCTAATCGCGAAGCCAGGGCGACCTGCGGACTCTCCGTCCGCGTATCGGCCCATTGTGCTGCTCGACGAGGTGGGCAAGCTCTTTGAAAGAGTAGTTGCAAACCGCCTCGTCGCGCACCTAGCACGGGTCGGGCCGAACCTGTCGGATGACCAGTTCGGCTTCCGCAGGATGCGCTCAACGGTGGACGCCATCATGCGCGTGCGAGCCCTCACGACGGGGAACGCAGTGTCCCGGGGCAGGTGTGTCTTGGCGGTGTCTTTGGATATCGCCAACGCCTTCAACTCCCTGCCCTGGAGTAGCATTAGGAGCGCACTCCGGTACCACCGGGTGCCCGACTACCTCTGTCGTGTGATCGAGGCCTACCTGTCGAGCAGGTACATTATCTACCCCGGTCATCAGGGAGAATTGAATCGGCGAGAGATGTCGTGCGGTGTCCCACAGGGATCGGTACTAGGGCCGCCCTTGTGGAACATCGGGTACGACTACGTGCTGCGCGCCGACCTCCCCGACGGGGTCAGCGTGGTCTGCTACGCGGACGACACGCTGGTCCTGGCGCGGGGACGGTCGTACCAGGCGGCGGTCGAACTAGCGACGCGCGGGGTTGCGACAGTCGTGGAGAGGATCCAGCAGTTGGGACTCGAGGTGGCATTGCACAAGTCCGAGGCCATGTGCTTTCACGGCCCTCGGTACGCGCCACCACCGGGTTCCCAATTAACGGTAGGAGGAGTTCACATCGGCGTCGGGTCGACGATGAAGTACCTGGGACTCGTCCTCGACAGCCGGTGGAACTTCGAGGCGCACTCCGACGTTTGGCTCCCCAACTTAATCGGACTTCGGCTGCACTCAAGCGGCTCCTGCCGAACCTGGGGGGTCCAGACGCCTCCTGCCGGAGGCTCTACGCTGGCATCGTTCGGTCCATGGCCCTTTACGGGGCGCCTGTGTGGGCGCCGACGCTGCGAAGGCGACCGGCGGCCCTGCTGAACGCCTGCCAGAGGGTCATGGCCATACGGATGATCCGGGGATACCGCACGGTATCCCGCGAAGCGGCGAGCCTCCTTGCTGGCCTGCCACCATGGGATCTGGAGGCAACAGTCCTTGCACGCATGCACGATCTGCGCGTGGAGATGCAACGCCGGGGCGAATCCCCGCTGCCGCGACAAGTCGCGGCTTGGCGGACAGAGTTCCGGCGAGATCTCATGGTGAAATGGCGAGAACGACTGTCGCAACCCTGTGCTGGGCACGCCACGATTGAGGCGGTAAGGCCCCTCTTTGAGGCGTGGCTGGAAAGGCCTCACGGCGTCATAACCTTCCGCATGGCGCAGGTACTAACCGAACATGGCAAGTTCGGGCGGTACCTGTACAAGATCCGTGCGGAGGTGACGCCCGGGTGTCGTCACTGTGCGGAACGCCCGGTGGACACGGTGGAGCACACGGTAGAGGTGTGCCCCGCTTGGGAAGAGCATCGCCGTGTCCTCGTGGGGGCAATCGGAGGCGATCTCTCGCGCCGGGGCTTGGTTCAAGCCATGCTCCGGAGCGAGGAGGAGTGGCAGGCGGTCGCCTCCTTCTGCGAAGCAGTAATGCTAGCAAAGGAGGAGGCTGACCGTATCAGGCAACGGCGCTCACGCCGCAGCCGCCGCCGTAACTCCGATCCAAATTTCCGGCCACCGTAGACGCGGGCTTGCGGACGGCGGGCAATGGGTAGCTCGCTGTCCGTTTGTCCGGTAACAGACCGGACCGAGCCCAAGTCGTTTACGGCGCGCACTGTTCCCGTGCGCCTCAAGGAGTTGTCAGCAAACCGTAGGGGCCCAGTAGGGTCGAGGCCTAGTCTGGGGCTCTGGGAAGGTATGAAAATGCATACCAGGGCCCTGGAACCAAGGCAGGGAAGGAACAGGGTAGGATTTTAGTCAGTAAAAGTCTGACACTATTTCCCGCTCCGCCCAAGGGCGGGATTTGTCATTGGATGATTTTACCTACCGTAAAAAAAAAAAAAAAAACCTAGGGTAAGCTGTTTTTTATTTGAGTTTTCATAGTCACAAACATAATATGTTAGCATATTGGTCTAGTAATGTAATAAAAACGTTATTTTTTCGACAAAGTGCCTATAATAAAGTTATGAGGAAAAATAATGATAAATTATTTCTCGTGATAACAAATACAAATGATGACAATTGTGGTGAATGATTACAAGACTTGATTCCGCAATCACCTTTCTATCATCAGACAACCCGACGTACGGCGAGGGTCCACCCTTATTTTGTTAACACCTCTACGATCCGGACTAAGCGTTTTGCCTCGTAGTTTATACCGCGCACCTGGATTGAAGGATTGGAACAATTAACCAGCAGCGGTCGTCCCGTCCGATTACAATTTAGGTATAATATTCACTCTAGCCTTGAAGATGGCTAGAGTGAATAGGCTCTTAATAAACTAGGGCAATTCACCATCAACGATTCCATCACTGCTTACCATCAGGAGGGATCGCAGTCAGGCACTAGTTTATATCATTTAAAAAAAGTCACTTGATTACCGTGATTATATATGTTTAAAAAGATTTTTAGAATAAAAAAAAAAACAGGTTTTTCTTACTCTAGTCTAAAGTTATATGGTTAAGCTTCGTAGAATTAGAAAAAAGAATTATTCATGAGTATTATTTATTTTCAATTGGCCGACACCTTCGGAGCTACTACAAGTACCTAAAGAGTTATTTTTTACATTGGTAAGTTTTTCATTGCTTGAATATGAAGAATACCTAATCTTAAAAATAATGTATTCGATTTCATAAATTAAACTATCACAATACCGGCAAAAGCTAGTTTGCCAGCGATATTGCCCGTTTGAAAGTAATAGTACATTATGATATAAGTGTGTTATGTAGGAGGTTACCGTCGAGGCGGTATTAAGACCCGAGCCGTGGCGAGGGTCTTAAGAGAGCCAAGAACGGTTTTTTTTAAATGATATTCCACAACTATCACACAACGCCGTCTAGTCCCAAGCTAAGCAGAGCTTTTGTTATGAGTACTAGACAACTGACAAACATACTTTTATACCTCTAAATACATACATTACTGATAAATTACAACCAGACACAGAGCAAATGATTGTGCTCATCACACAAACATTTGTCCTGTGTGGGAATCGAATCCACGACCTCCAGCATAGCAGTCAAGACTAACCACTAGATCAACAGGCTAGTAAAAAAAATTCGAGATTATTCATTAGAAATATAAATATAAACAACTATAATATATACATCTTTCCTTTTTATGCTTATGAAGTGTAGATTTATTTATTACATCTACCACGGTGAAGTCTTTTCTAATCCAAAGTTTAGAAAAAATAATACCTTGTTGCATCAAGTTTACCATTTCGACTACTATGACTACATATTTCATCTGGTCTACAGCTTCTAGATTCAAAATTCCCTAAACTATAACAAGACAATCGATAAATTCAATAGCTGTCAAAATGAAGACAAAGTGAAGGTTGTATCAGGCGCAGTTGGAAACGTACCCTGGCTCATGGCCAGGTGGCTTTAGCAGGAAATTTATGATGTACGGAAAAGGTTGTTTAATAGAAAAAAACAGGCAAGTGTGAGTCGGACTCGCGCACTGAGGTTTCCGTACAAACTTGCCTATGAAAACAGATCAATTTCCGAACTGAGTTACTATGATTTTTCCGAATCGCAATTTTTTTTTGTGATGTAACTACAAAACTTCATGCTAAATTTCAGGATTCTAGGTCAATGGGAAGTACTTTATGAATTTTAAATCCTTTGAGAGTGTCGAAATATACGTTTTTTGCGATGTAAACGGCCGTATTTTTTCCGTTAATTTCAGTTTGATTTTTTTATAGACCGCAGACCTAAATATATGGTTGCAATTTCAACTCGATACCTCCACGCGTTCCCAACGTAAAAGGACTCGATGGACAGACAGATGGACAACAAAGTGGTTAATAAGGGTTCCATTTCTTCCTTTTGAGCTACGGAACCCTAATAAAAAAGGTCGTGTACCTACGTTATTTATTAACAAGCAGGCCGACAAGATTTATTGACCTACTACAACAAGTTTATCACGAAAAATCTATCATGAGAAATAGTTACTTTTTTAGCAGAGAACAAAGGAAGGAGAAAGAGAGAAGAATAAGATACAGAGAGGAAGGAAGGAGTCTAGAAGAAGAAAAAGAAAGAGTTAAGTTTCGAACAATCTCACAGGATCTATAGTAAACTACTCGTAGGTGCTTTGATAAAGTGGCTATGGATAATATGGGGCCATAGGTAGTGTGAAAGTGTAACTAGAGGCCTTAGAACGAAGACAAAGAAGAAACAAGAGTTTTTTTTTATGGTAGGTAAAATCATCCAATGACAAATCCCGCCCTTGGGCGGAGCGGGAAGTAGTGTCAGACTCTTACTGACTAAAAACCTACCCCGTTTCTTCGTAGCCTATCGTGCCAGGGCCGGGCAATCCTTTCGGAAGTTAACCAATGACCCCAGTAGGCTTCGACCCTGCCTGCGTGCAGTTAGCAGGCTGGGCCTCTTCGATGTGCTGACAGCTCCTTGAGGCGCGCGGGAACAGAACGTGCTGTCGACGACTTGAGCTCAGTCCGGTCGGTTACCGGACGATTGGACAGCGTTCTACCCATTGCACACCGTCCGCAAGCCCTCGCCTACGGTGGCCGGAAATCGGGATCGGAATCCCGGCGGCGGCTGGGGCGAGCGCCCCGTTGGCTCTGCCTGATGCGGTCGGCCTCCTCCTTTGCTAGCATTACTGCTTCGCAGAAGGAGGCGACTGCCTGCCATCCCTCCTCACCACGGAGACGGTAATTGGGTAGCTCGTCATCTGGCCAGATGGTAAGGACCGAGCCTAAGTGCCGCAAAGAGATGTCAACAAACTTCAGGGCCCAGCAGCGCCGATACCCACTAGGGTCTGGCCTTAGAACGCAAAAACGCAAAAAAACACAGTCAGCAAAAGTTTGATGCGCCCTCTCCCTCTAACCTGAGGTGGAAGAAGAGGAGAAGATGACTTCCCTCCTCATATAAAAGTAGGATGACCTAAGCTAGGCGTGGCGACGATCTTTGCAAGCAGGTGGATAACAATTGTTTGGAAGCGAGTCCAGTAGTAGATGTAGTTGAACTTATGATAATGCGATGATAGAAACTGCAAAACAGTGGATCTAGTGTCTAATATAATTTTGATTATTCTTCAAACTCGGTTCCAAACTTGAAGTTGTAGTAAAAACAAACATGTTTCCTTCAAAAATATAATAAAAAAAAAAAAAATCACTATCTAGTCAAAACCGCCAATCGAAACATGCAATTAAATGGAATTTGGATCTCCCAAAAAAAAAGACAATTATGTTTAATCATTTCAAAAGTCCAAGAGTAAAGTTCATTTTCCAACCTGTTGGGTTATCCATTGCTCTCTATGACGTAGATATTATTATTATTAGTAAGTTTAACAACAATAATAACTACGAGTACTATAAATAGAACTTTGAACTGCTTACGTCGTGTCTCTTGCAGATAAAAGATGACCTCGCACGATCTTCAAGCGTGTTTCAATTGGAAAGATATTAAATTGATTCTATTGTAGCTCAGTATATTATACCTACGTACAAAGCATTTTTTTATGATTTGGAATAATACAGATTGCAGATTTTTTTTAGAGATAGGTTCGAGCGTGCGAGTCAATTTGAGTAATACGTTTCACCAACACTGCTCTCATAACAGTGAAGGAAATATTGAGGAAACCGGCATGACTTAGCACCAAAACAATCGAAGACTTGTGACATCCAGCAAACTGGACTGGGCGCGCGTTGTTGATTACGGCGCATTCCCCCCTAAAGACAAAAATCAAAGTCTCAGCACTCGATCCATTATAATAAGACTGGTTACGTAAATGCTTACTCTATGCTACATATTTAAATTATTATATAATATCATAATTAATGTGTTTTTCTCACAATTAAACGAGTTAAATAGTTAGTAATCAGTAGATGACCTTATCAGAGATATGAACCAGGAACCTGCCAGACCAATTTAGTTAGATTTTTGTTGGGTATTTCACGAAGTACTTATGATGTGGCCAGCCCACTCCCACTACTTGTTTTTCCCCGACATCTGCACCTTAGATTATGGAGAGCAGGGTGTTGTTTCTAACGTAACCTGTTCGCTTTATATCTAATATGTTACACGTCATTCTCAGTCGATAAATCTTGAGCTTAAATTTTAATTGTAATGTAAGATTGAGCAGGATGTACTAGTACATGTCAATGGATGCATGGAGAAAGACATCGCCATCGAATTCGACTGCGGCGAAGGTGGTATGCCGATTTGATCATATTCGATCAGTCAAATTGGGTCAGAAATCGCCCAAGATCGGATCGATTGGTTTGGAAGCAAAAAGAAAGGCCTTTGCCCAGGAGTGGGATAAAATGTAGCCTATCATTTTAAAAATCAACCTTGATCTTCATTCGTTTTAAGAAATTAGTTCCTCAATTCTTTATTTAAAAAAAAAAAATAATATAATTATATGTATTGATACAGACAAAGGTGAGCTTAACCCAGCAATGAGTTTTGTCCCGGCAAACCTAGTGCGTTATGTATGCATACTTATGTAGTTTATTTTGTATCTGGGTTTTTCTGGGATTTCTCTGTAGCAGGCTACATTATTATAATTAGTCTGCAGGTGTGCGGTTTTACGTAATTTTCAGACTTTTCCTGTACACTGGGTGTGATATGTACAGAGGTAGCATACCCAGTGTACAGAAAAAGTTTGTAATCCCCTTATAGTAAATGATAGGCGAATATTCACAGCGAATATCCACCCTTACGTTGTTGAAACTTCTACGGTCCAGACTAAGCGTTTTGCTTCGTCGTTAATACCGCGTACATCAAGGGACTGGAACAGTATGCCTGCATTCCCTTCCGATTATAATTTAGGTGTCTTCAAGGCCAGAGTGAATACCTTACCATCAACGATTGCATCACTGCTTACCATCAGGTAGGATCGCAAACAAGCACTATATATATATAAATAGGCTTTTTGGCTATATTTATTGGGTATTGGGTCTGAGACTATCCAGCTTTGTATTTAACTAAGCTCTTCAATAGTCTCAACCATGACTACTATATCGTCGGCAAATATTACACTCAATATAAAAAAGCCAATTTCTTGGGTAAATTCCTATTATAATAATATTTATTAGTATTTATTCAATTATGAAAATTACGTGCAAGTTTATCCCATTATAAAAACAGGAACCACAACTTTATTAATTAAAATCAAACGCATTTCCGAGATTATGAAGCAACATTGCTTATTTATTGTCGTTTTATTAAACATAATTTATTTATAGTAATCACCATGATACCAATGTCCTGTTTGTTCTTGAACTGGTAATTATTATTTTTACAACAACAGAGGCAAAAATATTGTATTTATCTTGGCCTGATAAAACCGTAGGTAAAACGTATTTGCTGCGTTATTGTTCAAAATACGCATGGTCATGTGAAGCAAACATCAACTATACAACCTTATTTTTAGTATATGTAAAATCCGAAACAGGTGTCTAGTATTTTTATGTAAAGAATCTATGTACAAAACTTCACAACTGTATCATGAAAAATCACAAATTTATAGGCTTGTTATTTTACCTGGTTTTCCACACAAACACATGGTCTTCGGGCCATCTGGGCCACTGAGTACTATTACAATATACATAATATGTTTTTGATTTTATATCTGTATTTCTATTATTAATTCGTAATCAAAACAGTATGTTTCACTATAGCGTCATTGTGACATAAAATTGTTTACACATAATATTATTAATCAGTTTAAAATAAAAAAATTGATTGAGCAGTAAAACATCACTCAGTTATAAATAATTAGTATCGAGTAATTGTAGGTTAAAAAGACACATACATTTTTCAATACACTTAGGTACTCGAAAACTCGCTCTCACTCGCTTTTAAGCTCGCAATTAACTGTTTTCCGTACTTGTGGGAAAAACTGCGAAAACTCATCCCCACTACAATGAATTGTATTTATCGTATAAGGCTAGACGCTAAACCACCCCCACGAATCGCATAGTACCCACTTTTATTAATATCTTCGTAAGTAAATTGAAAAACGTCATTTGATACACGTGTAAATTTGTCAATGCAGCACTTGACTCCTTAACACCCTCGGCTATGGCTTGAGTGAATTCCGCCTCGGCCGTAAATGTTTTTGCACATTAGGAATATCTCTTGTATCATCAGTGTGTTTATTCATCACACACACAAAACTCATGGGTACAAAACACTCAAACCTGGAACAACTCGCGACGGTACAGGCCTGGGTGCAAGCACCGGACAGGCCTGTCGACATTGACGTCGAGGCAGAGTGGTTCCGGGAGGGCATGTCGCAAATCTGCGACGCGTCAATGCCCCGAGTCCGTCCAGGACGTGCCAAGCGCCAGGTGTACTGGTGGTCGCCGGAGATTGCGGCATTGCGCAATGCGTGCAACCACGCGCGACGCCGGTACGCCAGGTACTGCAAGCGCCGCAACCGCCCGCCGGATGCGGAGGCTGTTGAGGCGGAGCTGTACGAGGGTTACAGGGTAGCGAAGCGCACCCTCCGAGCGGAGATTAAGCGGTCCAAGATGGAGGCCCGCAACGTCTGGCTGGGGTCTCTGAATGCAGACCCGTGGGGACGCCCATACAAGATGGTACGGGAGAAACTCCGTCCATGGGCTCCCCCACTGACTCAGAGTCTCCGGCCCGAGCTCGTGGAGGGTGTGGTCAGCACTCTGTTCCCTACGCGGGGGGTACACTCCCCCCCGTCTATGGCTCCGCCAACACCGGCAGTACCTGACGCGGACCACGACGACGACGACGATGTTCCAGAGGTGACCGAGGTAGAGATGAGAGTGGCGGTACGAAGGCTGAGTGCCAAGAATACCGCCCCAGGACCTGACGGCCTGCCTGGGAGGGCCTGGGTCCTGGCTATGGAGGCTCTCGGGCCTCGATTGAGGGGGCTCTTTAGCGCATGTCTGGAGAGGGGCCAGTTCCCACTTCGCTGGAAGACGGGGAAACTGGTCCTCATAGCGAAGCCTGGGCGCCCTGCGGACTCTCCGTCCGCGTACCGGCCCATTGTGCTGCTCGACGAGGTGGGCAAGCTCTTTGAAAGAGTCATTGCAAACCGCCTCGTCGCGCGCCTTGCAAGGGTAGGGCCGGACCTGTCGGACGGACAGTTCGGTTTTCGCAGGATGCGCTCCACGGTGGACGCCATCATGCGCGTGCGAGCCCTCACGACGGGGAATGCGGTGTCCCAGGGCAGGTGTGTCGTGGCAGTGTCCTTGGACATTGCCAACGCCTTCAACTCCCTGCCCTGGAGTTGCATTGGAACGGCACTCCGGTACCACCGGGTGCCCGACTACCTCTGTCGTGTGATCGAGGCCTACCTATCGGAGAGGTATATCATCTACCCCGGTCACCAGGGAGAGTGGAAACGTCGAGAGATGTCGTGCGGTGTTCCGCAGGGATCGGTACTAGGACCACCCTTGTGGAACATCGGGTACGACTACGTGCTGCGCGGCGACTTCCCCGACGGGGTCAGCGTGGTCTGCTACGCGGACGACACGTTGGTCCTAGCGCGGGGAGAGTCGTACCGGACGGCGGTCGAATTAGCGACACGCGGGGTTGCGATGGTCGTTGACAGGATCCAGCAGTTGGGACTCGAGGTGGCACTGCACAAGTCCGAGGCCATGTGCTTCCACGGCCCTCGGGGTGCGCCACCACCGCGTTCCCAGCTAACGGTAGGAGGGGTTCACATCGGCGTCGGGTCGACGATGAAGTACCTGGGACTCGTCCTCGACAGCTGGTGGAACTTCAAGGAGCACTTCCGACGTCTGGCTCCCAAACTGAATCGGACTGGGGCTGCTCTCGGGCGGCTCCTGCCCAACCTCAGGGGACCAGACGCCTCCTGCCGGAAGCTCTACGCGGGAATCGTTCGGTCCATGGCTCTCTACGGGGCTCCGGTGTGGGCACCGACGTTGCAACAGCAACCGAGGGCCCAGCTGAATGCGTGCCGGAGGGTCATGGCAATACGCATGGTGCGAGGGTACCGAACGATCTCCCGCGAGGCGGCGATCCTCCTTGCTGGCCAACCGCCGTGGGATCTGGAGGCAACAGTCCTTGCACACATGCACGACAAGCGCATGGAGATGCAACGCCGGGGCGAAATTCCGCTGCCACGACAAGTCGAGGCATGGCGGACAGAGCTCCGGCGGGATCTCATGGCGAAATGGCGTCAACGACTATCGCAACCTCGTTCGGGGCGCGCCACAATTGGGGCGATAAGGCCCATCCTTGAGGCGTGGCTGGAAAGACCTCACGGCGTTCTCAACTTCCGCACGACGCAGGTGCTTACCGAACACGGAAAGTTCGCTAAGTACCTGTTCCGGATTCGTGCGGAGGATTCGCCCGGGTGTCGCCACTGTGCGGAACATCCGGAGGACACGGTGGAGCACACTGTAGAAGTGTGCCCCGCCTGGGCGGAGCATCGCCGTGTCCTCGTGGGGGCGATCGGCGGCAGCGATCTCTCTCGCCGGGCCTTGGTTCAGGCCATGGTCCGTAGTGAGGAGGGATGGCAGGCGGTCGCCTCCTTCTGCGAAGCAGTAATGCTAGCAAAGGAGGAGGCCGACCGCATCAGGCAGAGGCAACGGGGCGCTCGCCCCAGCCGCCGCCGGGATTCCGATCCCGATTTCCGGCCACCGTAGGCGCGGGCTTGCGGACGGCGTGCAATGGGTAGCACGCTGTCCGATCGTCCGGTAACCGACCGGACCGAGCCCAAGTCGTCGACGGCGCGTTCTGTTCCCGCGCGCCTCAAGGAGCTGTCAGCACACCGAAGAGGCCCAGCCTGCTAACTGCAGGCAGGCAGGGCCGAAGCCTACTGGGGTCATGGGTTAGTTCCGAAAGGAATGCTCGACCCCGGCACGATAGGCTACGAAGGAACGGGGTAGGTTTTTAGTCAGTAAGAGTCTGACACTACTTCCCGCTCCGCCCAAGGGCGGGATTTGTCATTGGATGATTTTACCTACCATAAAAAAAAAAAAAAAAAAAAAAAAAAAAAAAAAAAAAAAAAACCTGGAACAACTACCTGTTATGTAGGCCATACAATATTCATATTTACTAATACAAATTAATGTGAAATGGCATTTAAATGACAATATATGACTCAATAACATGAGATGCAATCTTTTTTTATATCACAATTCTATTGTGCGCCCATTTGATTGACCTTTTTACTAACCTTGGAAAAACCCATACAAATGTGTAGACTTTGTATCGGATATCAACGGACTCACGAGAAGTACGTCACAGCTTCACTGATATCGGTTGTACTTTTTGGACCATGTTATTCTCTAAGACCAATACTTATATTTTGTAGTTTTTTTTTTTAATTGATATAGATTGTTCTTGACTGCTCCCACACGATGGTAAGCAGTGATGCATTCGTTGATGGTGAGACGCACTAGTTTGTTAAGAGCATATTCACTCTGCATTGAAAAAAAAAAGACACCTGAATTGTAATCGGATGGGAAGACCGCAGCAGGTAAAATTGTTCCAGTCCTTCGATGTACGCGGTATAAACGACGAGGCAAAACGCATAGTCCGGACCAATAGGTTGATATTCGCCATAAGCCGGGTTGTCCCATGGTAGAAATAAGATGGCGGAATCAAGTTATGCAATTCCCGCGCACAATCTCCAAAATGCATCCTGTAATATACCGAAAAGCTGGCTACACTACGCCTGTGCTCAAAGCTGTGTAGTGTTTTACAAGCAAAGGCCTCTCCTTATTTTTCCAAATTCCTCTGTCTAGGACAATTTCTCACCAAGTTTACCCCGCGAACATGATCAGATCGTTACATCACCTTTGCCGTGGTCGGTGTCTTCCTCCCTCAGGCGTCCAGTGAGGGAGCAAGATTCATGGTTTATCTTCTAAAATACCAGATGAAGTTTTGATAGTCTATGTCAATCATGAGCTGCGGAATCGTTTGGTTTTTGAACTAGTAATTATTAGGTATTAGTCCAATAATAGTGGCAGAAATATTGTATTTACAGATGAAAAATATATTCTGGGTACTTATCGAAAGTATCATCACTGAAACGCTAAGAGCGATTAAAGGAACTCATATGGGTTTTAGTCAGCAAAATTCTGACACTTCTTAAGCTCTATCCAGAGCGGGAAGGCATTTGATGCCAACTGGACCTTTCACCAAACAAAGGTCCTTTAATTGTGGTAAGAATACTGTAATGTTTTAAATTTTCACTTTTTCTTACATAATTCAATCCTCGTTTATTTCTGTTGTAGTGAGTTTTAGTAGTAGTCCCGTTGGAAAGAAAGGAGGTTATATTATGCAGAATGAAAGTGTGAGAAGCAAAATTGGCAGAACTGGCTTGAAAAAGTAGTAGAGTAGTAGCAATATGCTCCAATTATGTTAGAGGTAACTGTTAAAAATAAAAACAGGACATTTCACCCAAACACAGTCCTTTCAATTGTATCACAATTCTAGAATTCCAGGACGTATTTAAATTTCACTTTTTTCTTACATAATTCATACCTCGTTCGCTTTTATTGTAAGGACGTTGGTTTTTCCAATGTTATGTCTGTTAAAACTAGGTCAGTTCACAACCGCAAATTAGCTAAACAAGCAGTCCAAAGAAAATGTCTACACCACATTAGGTGACTGAACTAACGGCTTCTGTATTATTTAACCGAAAAAACCCACTACTGGTAGGTGTGTTCGTTAAACGATGACTTGCCAAAAAAGTTTACAGATTGCCTCACGAATGACTCAAAACCCATAAAATTAATAACCAATTTAACTTAACCTGCCGATCTCCTCTTCGTGCCTTCAGAACTAGACGTCAGAGCAGTGATTGAGTGACTCAACCGAGGTCTGCCTTGATTGGTAGCTGATTGACTTGAGCGAACTCGATACGTGACGTCATTGGCCGACGAGACGAGTATTCCCGCGTAACGCATTGAATGGGGTTTTTACGTGCACTTTACAATGTTTAGAGATGGTCTGTGCAAATATTCGAATGTTATTATTGATTTAAAAAAAAAAATATTTAGATAAATTCACACGCCTGCTTTAATTAATATTTATACTCATAGGATAGATTAGCTGAATATCAAAAATTATTTTCATTATTATGTCATCAAACGTAAAATCATCATCATTTCAGCCGAAAGACGTTCACAGTTGGACATAGGCCTCCCCAAAGTGTCGCCACAATGAACGGTTTTGTGCGTCTCGTATTCATTGGATTCCCGCAACCCTTACCAGGTCATCGGTCCACCTTGTAGAAGGCCTACCAAACATATAATAAGGTTAGCTTAAAAACAATATACTGATAAGTAACAGTTGACTGGAGCATTACTAGTCTTGACTAACCCATAAAATTGCAGTTAAATAATAATTTTTTTTCTAAGCAAAAAAAGTTACATCGTAAAAGCATGTTTTCTTTTCAATAAGAAACCAAATCCCTCGAAAATCAAACCGATTTTACTATCAAACAGGTTCTATTTTCAAAATTGGTTGGCAAGTCTGTGACTTGTTAAGTCTGTGTGCAGTGATGCTCTCAATAATTCGCGAGTTCATATTTATACAGTGTTCGCTTGTATCGAGTCACAGTTCGCATCGAGATCCGAGCAAGACCGTGACCATCGCTCGTGCATTCACCTCGCATTCATTGTTTTGTAGTGTGTTAAAATTATATCAAAGGTGAATATTATTATTAATGCATTCGTTTTCTTCATCGTCTATTTTTAAATTAAGAAGTTCGAATATCAAAAAAGTGAATTTGTAGTTTTCTTTTTTATTGTTTTGAAGTTTTGAATCGGTTGTTTATGTTAGAGAATTTTGAATTGTTTGGTTCCATTCATCGATCAATGGTTTCATTACATAATTAATTATGCATATCTTAAGATATGCTAACAAGTGATATTTATTTATTAATATATAAATACAGCTAAAAAAATTCTCATAATTAAAATGACATGATAATTACATATGTAATTAAAATTTCTTGTTAAAATCTTTAACTCAATACCTTAGTGATGGGTAATAAAAAATAGAATCTCTTGTTAGCTTTTTTTGTGTTTAGTACGTTCAGAATCTTTTTCATCGCTATTGATACAAAAACGTGAGAATTTTTTACTATGTTACGTGTTCCATTATAAACAAGATTGACTAAGGAAGCTTGCATTCAAGTGCAAAAGGTAATGATGACTATAAAATTATAGTCAACATAATCTAGTGTTCTTTATAAGTATCTTACACGCAACTGGTTTGAAAAACAAATCCTCTTACAGCAAACAATTCATACTAACGTTATAAATATTAAAGTAATTCTGTCTATCTGTCTGAAACGCGTTTTTTCACGTTTAAACTAAAAAACCGATTTTGATAAATTTGGTACGAAGGAAACATGAACTCCAAGGACATAGGCTATCCGTCTTCGATTTTGTGACTACAATAACCACAAACACGCGGATAAAGCCGCTGTAAGAAGCTAGTAATCTATATTTTTATTAATTCTTGATTTCTTTGTTCACAGAAAATGTCTTCCTACAAAGTACTTCTTGCGGTTGCAGTCTTCGTCGTTGTTGTGAAGGCTCAAAGACCGTTCTACGCTGGACTAAGCCCTATCGGGTACCCAGCAGTCCAAACAGACTTCATACAGAACAGGTTTGGAGAAGAAGAAGAATATCCTATTGACGCAAGGGGCGACAGGAATCTGATCAACAGATTGGACGCGCTCCCCGTCGACAACCAACCTTTCTGGTACCTGAATTGGAAGCAGTATGAAAGTTTCAGACGCAACCCGCAGAACTACCCTCAGAGGCCAAACAGCTTCATCGGAAACAAATAAACGAAGAAATTCAAGTGTATGATTGATTTGAAATCTCAATTTTAGTATTCGATTCTTGACTGATGTATGAACGTGAATCGAAATTTGATATTGGTTGGAATCGAAAGTGGTATCGATATAAGTTCGAGATTCCTAAAAGCAGTATTATTTCATATTGAAGTGTTTTGGAAAGTTTAGAGCAAAGACTTATTTGGAGTGATTTTAAAATGTGTTTTGAGTGTAGAATTTGTGTCATTTTGCTATAATTTTCAGTCATTAAATTATTTATTTTCACCGAAACATTCTAAATTTTAATTTCATACACGACTTTTTGTACTATAAATTATTGCAATTATGTATGCCATTGTATTGCATTTACCAACTATTTTTTTGTAAAATAAACTGTTTATTTTTTATAAAATATAATTTAATTTCATGCCTTCTCCAATTACCTACGTAATTCCTACTTACAAAGATATTATAAAAAAATCCATCACTTTGTCTGTATATTATAATCCGTCGGAATAAACTCGGAAACTACAAATTTTCATGCGAACAACAATAAATACTCGTAGCACTAATTTAAGTTATTTGCAATTTCCTTTACGAAGCCAGGGCGAGTAATTAGTACTATAAAAAAACACTTAACATTTATTAAACCATTCTATGGAGAAAAAAACATAGATTAAAAACATTATGATTTTTGCACTGGCACGTGCAAGCAAAAGAAGAAGATTAATAAGATTTCACGAGTGACTGATCTGAACTATACCTTTTCCGAGAAACTTTTATTATCAGTATAAGACAGATGTAGGTCTCTACTTTTTTAGAGTTCCGTATCCAAAGGACCCTAAGGGACCCTACTAGTAAGATTTCACTGTCCGGTCGTCTGTACGTCCGTCTATCACCAGGTTCATCTCATAATCCGTTATAGTTTGGCAGTTGAAATTTTCACGGGTGATGTATTTCTGTTACCACTATCATCATCATCATCAGCCTTTTTAGTGTTCCCACTGCTGGGACACAGGCCTCCTCTCTAAGAGAGGGAATGGGTCGTAATCCACCACGCTGGCCCAGTGCGGGTTGGTAGATGTCACATGTCTTCGAATTTTTGGTTCTAGGACATGCCGGCTTCCTCACGATGTTTTCCTTCACCGATTTCAGAGCAGTGGTGATTAGAGATTGCAAACCGGGCCCGGCCGGGCCGGACCCTGCCGGGCCCGGTGCCCTTTTAGACATCCACCGGGCCCGGTGACCGGGCCCGGTAGGTACAAAAACTGCGGCACTGAAGCCCCAACTTGTAGAAAATTGGCATGGCAAGCGTTGTCATGCCAAATTTTCTTAATGAAAGTCAAATTTTAGTGAAAGTTTGATTGTTTACTCTGTATATTATTAGTAATTAAATTGAGGGCGACTTCTTAAATAATCTTACTACTTTTCAAACTTTTTCTCAAAATCCTCAAAATCCAGGCATTTCATCAGCGCTAGAAGATCATTTCTATCCTAAACTTAATTACTGAATACTAATGCTTGCTTTAACTTAATTATTAACACTAATGTTACTATTCCGTTCATAAGTGAAACTAACTAATTCTGTACTAAAAACTCGTGATTTTGAGACTGATTAAGACTGATTTTTGTTGATTTGCAGGTTTGATATAAATATTTACCGTAACCTGGAATCATTGCATTTTCCTCCATTTAAAAAAGCGAATTTTCATAAAATAATTTAAAGGTTTCATCCTAACACATCAACCCGGCCGGGCCCGACGGGCCCGGCCGGGTTGGCGGCGATTGTTACCGGACCCGGCCGGGTTGAAAAACATACCGGGTTGCAATCTCTAGTGGTGATGACATAAATTACACAAAGTAATGCGCCTGATCGGACTTGAACCCGCGACCTACTAATTGTAAGTCGGGACCGTTACCACTCGGCCACCACTGCTCTCAACACACCACTATAACAACATAAAAAACAGAATAAAATAAATATTTAAGAGGGCTCTCATACGGCAAACGTGATTAATTGCCGTTTTTTGATACGACTGGTAACGGAACCTTTCGTGCGTGAGTCCGACTAGAACTTGTCCGGTTTTTTTATTTATATAAAATAGTGCTTGAGTGCGACCCCACCTGATAGTATAGGGTCTATTACACCACGCGATATTCAGACCGGTTTTGTCGGCGTCACGTAGTGTAATAAGGGTCAGACTGTCTTACTCCGAATAAACTTTAAGACAGTCTGTGTAACTTGTACGGAATATCGAGTGGTGTAATAGACACCTAAGCGTGATATAATCCTAGACGGTGAAGCGTACTAGCTTATTAACTAGCCTATTTACTCTAGCTTTGAAGACACCTAAATTTTAATCGGACGGGTAGACCGCAGCAGGCAATTGTTCCAGTCTTTTGATGTACCTATGCGGTATTTAAACAAGGCGAAACTCCCTTTGTTTCTATACGATGTTAGATATCAATTTTCAAGTTTATTACCCCGTGCCAGTGGCGTGAATATCGAAAATTATCTCAAGGTATTATCTTTTTAGAGGAGTATGGAACAGAGAGTACCAGAGAATCCCACATATCTTCGTTGAAAAGGGAGGGTCTCCGACCAGACGGGTGTTATATCTAGTGGGTTACTGCCCGATAGATGAGTTCGGGCGATCATATCTATTCAAATCGCGCGGAGAACTTTAATTGCGCGATGCAGGATAATTCCTTTGTGACGACATAGATGTTCTTACGTCTTTATTACGGTTACCTATCATAAGTTCGAAAAACGTTTGACCGAATTTCATTTCACCTCAAACTTTTCAACTATTATCGTTTCGTTTTCTTTTTTTTTATTTCATCGAAGTCACGTCTTCTACTGTATCAGTTGACCTATCCTCAATTCGAATTTTTTCATTAAACCAACGTTTCATTTGGTCGACAAACTTTTCACCGATGTTACACTTAGCGGAACTATCATTTGTTCGAAGTATTATGTTTCCGAACCTTCATTATACCACCATGGAAGGATTTCTGTGTCTGCTCCGGCGCTGCGGGGTTTGGGTCGTCCCACGCGAACTTATCGTCGCACATAGTTTCAACACTCACCACCGCAGCTTCGGCTTGCTGGCCAGCTTCGCCGGCCAGCCTCAGCCGCGGTGGCGGACCTTCAAATCACCTGCTCCTCAGCTCGCGGGCCACCCTACCCCTTCGCGCCTACGCGGGTTTAAATTACACTCTAGGGTAGCGAGTCGTTTCTGTCACTAAATTTTGTAGCACAAAATATTGACTTTTATAACACTATTTAAATTTAATATTGAAAATGCTGCCAATTATAGTACACGGCAAATAAGTTGAACCATCCGCCACGGCTACGCGCAGCTCCCTGCCTCGACTGAGACCCAAAATCAGTTATAATCCTTGTCACAGAAGTTGAACCATCATGGCGGTCGACCTTGAATGCACACTAACCGATTTTCGTACAAACATCTAAAGAGAAGAAATTTAGAGTAGGTATTTATAATAGTTTTATCTCGAGAATACTGGCTGGTTGGTAGAACAATCATAAAATTAAAGAATAAAAGTAAGTTTCTAGAGAAAGAAATGCCAAACTCCATAAAGATACAACTTTTTTTACTACTTAATAAAATTGCGCGAGATAAGTGCTTTTTTAAAAAGAAAAAGTATGTTTTGAAGTCCAAATTGGTTAATCCAATCTGATCTCTAAGGTTCTAAATTCTCTAAAAGATTTCCAATTTACACGAACCTGTTAATATATTTTGTTTTTTAAATTAAATTGTTTATATACTTATCTTATCACATAGCCACAAAGGCTGTAATTTAATTTAGATAGAGGATTAAACGTTGTAATACAGCGTGACAATACCGCTAGTCGTTTAGGCATTCACATCACTAAATTGACAGCTATGCGGAGAAGTTTTTCGACGCCATATTTTAATCAAACCAATGCACAAAACATTTCATTAAAAAAACTGGGCAAGTGCGAGTCTGATTCGCGCACTGAGGGTTCCGCACAAACTACTTTAGAAAACAGTTCAATTCCAGAAGAGTTTTCCGAACAGCGAAATTTTTTTTTTTTTTTTGATGTAACTACAAATTTACAGATTTCAGATGTTTTTCTATACTTAGCTTTGATAAATAAAAATCAATCACTAAATTACTTTTTATCTTTTAACTAAAATAAACATCTACATAATTACTTTGCCTTGCTTCTCTTTATCGCCTACATTGTCTAAATCTGAATACTACCGATCTATTGAACGGCCGTCCTGTTTATAGACTACTCCGACAAAATGAATTCTCAAAGTGATGAAGCTCAGTGTTGTTAGTGTACTAGGTGTAGGTTAAAATTATTACAGATCACTGATTCTCTTAGACATTGAAGCTGGCGTTGCAAGGGAAAATTAAAGCTCATTAGAGTTACCCGGAACCTACTTCGCACCGCCACCACCTCCTGCAGCTAGTATTATTTTTATAGACTTGTTTGGGCATGCACTCACTACATCCACTCCGAAGCGTCACCGGATCGCCATAGTGAGTCCATAAATAGAATATTTGCCGAAGGAGGCGAGGCGATGCGGAGTGAGTTCCGGGTGGTTCTAATGAGCTGTGTTCTTAACAACTGAAAATCCTTGCTTAGCAAACAAAACTGTTATAGTAATTTTGATTAATTTTACAGTCAAGTGATTCATCATCTCCTTAACCTAACCCAACTAACTTGGGATCGGCTTCCAGGTAACCAAATGCAGCTGAATACACGTGTTTTACATAGAGCGACTGCCTATTATTAGACCTCCATAAGCAAGTTGTTGTGTAACACGATACTCTTTAGATTAACTGATGGTCAGACTTTCTGGCGTCTGACGTCTTGTGACGACTGTCAAAGTTTTACAAACGACAACAAAATCAATGGCTGTACGTACTTTTCGAGGCACGAACTGTAAGTACTAAGAAAAGAACACATTAGTACTTGTCCGGTTTAGAACCCGCATTTACTGGGCTACGACCATACAGCCCGGTCGTTGCATGCACCATAGTCTCATAATGGAGTCAACTTCAATGATTACAGGGAATGAATATACTCACGCCCCAGCCGACGAAGGAGATGCCTCGGATAGTGAGCCACAGAGCGATCCTCGGCCATCGTAGTATTTGCGTACAACGAGTATTGGATAGCTTGCCGTTAAGCCGAGCTGAAGTCGGCGACGGCATGTAAATTTCTACATGTGCCTCAGAGAGATGTCAATTAAACCATAGAGGCTCAGCGTGTCGTATTAGACCACTATCTCTCCTGATAGTAAGTTAATGATGTGGCCGACAATAGAACACGCTTGCCCATTCACTCTTGACTGAAATACCCCTATTAAGACCGGTAATAAATAAAAAAATAAACACTTACTCTTTTATTCCACAAGTCAATACAGTAAATGTTAAAGATAATATTTCTCTAAGAAACATTAGGTCTTACACTCGCCTGTCATAAAAGATATCCATAAAAAGAGATGGCTAAACGGCTGCCCCCAAAACGGTTAACATGTATAAGAACTTCACACTAACCCGTATTATTTAAATATTCATTCATGAATTATTTAGTATTTAATAATTTCATAGAACTTTCGTGAACTAATAAAAATAAAAAAGTATCTGAATTGTTTTTATGCTTTGTTTTGGTTTGACTTGACAAGATTATAGATAATCAAGGAGTAATTCAAGCTAAGGAGGAGACATATCGCATTTCCAAAATGTCAAATCGAGTTATTGAACTAACATCGATTTATAATAAGGGTTATCAAAACGATTTATTTTCTGAAACAAAATAATTGTAACTGGATAAGTGTATTACTAACACTTTGGGCACACAATCATACTACATATTTTGTGTCTGACGTGGTCAATATATTAATATTTTTTCTTTTATCCCATTCGATTATTTTATCGATTTTGTTACATTAAAAACAATTCCATCTCTACTCTATGAAAAAAAAACAAATGTCAGACGTCGTTTCAACGCTCTGCCGTTTATTTGTTTGTTGTGCTTTTTGGATTTAGTTAGATTTTGGATTTTCATTGAATTTCGTTTGTTTATTGGACTTACTGATTGCTCGCCTAACTACTGACCTCTCGCTACTCGACACGGACTTGAATTGCAATCATGCGGTGCATAAACTGTGGTGTACACACGCAGACTGCGGCGGCATTTCACCTCTTCTTTGCCTGCTCTTTTACTCATGAACCTAGCACGATGGTTAACAATAGAGGTAAGTCATCTGCGAATAATTTTAAAACTAATAAATATAAGAAACAATGATTGGTACTAAGGTAATTCAGTTTTGTTTTTTTAGGTTCCAAGGGATGCCAACATTTGTCATTCTTGTTATGAAATGCTGAATTCAGAAGCTAATGATGATCGTTTATTTGTCCATACAATGGTGTGCATAACTTGTGGTCGTTCTGTCAGAAGCGTACATCATGAAGTGGAAAGAAACAATTTGATGATGCAGGATTTACCAATATCACATCCAGCTTTCCATCAGGTAATTAATTCATTATTCCCCGAGAGTACGCCGGCGTCCGCACACCTATTGTCTTTCTATTGTGTCTCTAATTACGGTATTCAACAGGTTAAAGTGATTTTATACACAATGCATTGTTTTATTTATTTATTTATTTGATACCTAGATACTCTCTGCACTAACAGCCAAAACCAACACATGCAGAGAGTCATTATTATATTACAATATAAAAAAATAACATAAATCACCTAAAATACAAATCATTATCAATATCATTATCCAAATATTTAGTTCCTCAGCCTACAAACAGTTCATAATCATCATTTCTTTCTCTATAACAATGACATCATACCAATAACCTAAATTACCTTTTTTTTAGACCATCAACTATGTGTGTCATCCCTGTTGGATGCGGCATCAAAGGCAGACAAATCAGGACCAAAATCGGTCAAGTCTGCCGAGACCTGAACCTGTGCCACAAGCTGGCGGTTCAGGTGAACCTGAGCCACTAACTGAGTCTGTACCTGAACTACAAGCTGAACCTGAACCAATAATTGAAACTGAACCAGTACCGAGACCTGTTCCAGAGCCAGAATTAAACCTGCCAAACTATAAACGGGCTGCAAATATCACTGTGTGTTTAATGCTTGTGTTATTGAGCAAAAGTTACATGTTTACATGTTATTCCAGCATTTATAAAAAAAATGGTTATTGAAAATTATAATTTTTATATTCCCCACGATATTAGACTACATTTGAACTTGAATGTTTGGCACTTGCTACTTGAAAATAATAATATGTACTCAAGTTTTACAGCAAACCAAATTGAAAAAAAAACACTACCAACATTTAATTTATAGAGTGACATGTTTTATGGATCAGCTTAACCGTTTAGGAACCTTTGTAAAGGAAAACAATTTGAATAGGCAACAAACAAAGTTTTTAAGAGAGGATCTGCCCCAATTGGAGAGTTTTCCAATATTGGGGCATAGTGACTTAATATTGATGGCATTACGACCATATCAAGCTAAACAAGCTCGGTCATACTACGGAGAGCATATTAGAGCAAATGGTGTTTACAATATTGAAGTGTGGCCAGATCTTGAAAGAATAAATCATTTAGGTGCATCAAGACCTCAACTTCTAAAGTCGAGGCATATTGGTCATAAAATATAATATGTGTATATTTTGTATGAAACTGAACCCACAAACAATCATTTAGATGATATACTGTCATATTACTGCAGCCGTATTGTGGGTAACAGAACTCTGGGCTGTTGTCATGTCATGACAGTGGTCTGGTATCTCGGGTGGGCGAGACATTAGAACACATTATCATCTCCGGCTTCATTTTTAGATAATGTTATAATAAGACTTACCAAATAAATAAATAAATCGCATTTTTATTGTTTTATTATATATTTTTGATGTCCCTGGTTACTCAGTGCGTTAATTATCTAGTTTATGCAGAATTGTTTACAAAACTAACTCAATACAGAAATTACAAAGATTTGGCTTAGTTAATATTTAATATCTTTTTCAAATGCGTTCATCATTTCAATCTTAGTGTTATTTACATTGTCTGTGAAAAATGTCTTTATTTCAACTCGTTTGGATAAGTAGTTTAGGTTTTACAACTGAATACACTTAATATTATGATTTTTGTGGAGATAATCTATCATAGACTTATGAATTGACGTTGAATCAAGTTTTTTTAGTGTATTTACCCATTTGTAGATTTTTACTTTAAGTACCTTAGTGAAAAATCGTCAGTAAAAAACACAATCATCAATAAAAATCGTCGACGCCACATTAAAGCGCCTAGTTAAAAGTTCATAGCAATGTCATTGTTTGAAGTTTTTATACCTTTGCCGTAGGAGTTACGCGATTTATTTTCAGGATTGTGCAGATCTGAAAAGTTCCTGAACCTTTTTGATTACAAAATACTATTTTTCAGCTATTCAGCATTATATATTGCTAGGTGCCATGTTTATACATGCATTTTCGTTGTGGGGCAGTCGTCCATACTTCAATTTAGCCATCTCCTTTAATATTTGAAACACGAGGTCTTTTATCAAAATTTGGATCAGGCTTATAATGTTCCCACTGCTAGGTCTCACGTTTCCTATCTGGGAGAGGGAATGGATCTTAATTCAACACGCAGGTCCAGTGCGAGTTGGTGGATGTCACATGTCTTCAAATTTTTGGTTCTAGGACATGCCGGTTTTTTCACGATGTTTTCCTTCACCGTTTTGAGAGCAGTGGTGATGAAATAAATTACACAAAGTAATGCGCCTGACTGGGTTTGAACCCGTGACCTACGACTCGTAAGTCGAGACCGTTACCACTCGGCCAATATTGCTCTCAATCAAAATAATCTAGAACTATAAGACACATTATAATTTTCTAATAACTCTAACATTCAGGAGTATTCTATGATGCACAAGTTTGCTAATTTATCTCTAAGTACATTGTTGATTTAAATAGCGTTTAATTAGTAATAATTTGACTACACATTTTCCTTCCTAGACGAGGCGTTCTAAAGACAAGTTCGGTATATCAATTCTTTTGAACAACATTTTTTTTTTCACTCTGTTTATAAATATAAATCCTTATTTCTCTTGGTCGCGTTATTACGCGTGAACTGCTGGACCAATTTTTCAAATTCATTTTTTGTTGTATTTGTTATTGTCAGGAGGTTTTTATAAAAGGAAAAATGTGAATGTTTTGCGAAACAATAAATAAAAGTGGTTGCGCCAATTTGCTATGATCCGCGACTTTGTTTTTTGTAATTTATTTTTTTGGTCTAGCAATCCTATTCCTTCCGTTTCCATTCCCGCACGACCTCTAGAAATGAAATGAAATTGACGTTTGTGCATCGATTGTGAATGTGACCGCACCGCTAACAACGCCCGCTCGAAATTACAAGAAAATTGACTATTTCGTGATCCAACCATTCAAAACTCAACAATAGTGCAGTGTAGTGCAATACAGAAACTGGCAGTGGTTAAATGTGCGAAGTCGAGGTTCGCCGGCCGGCGCCACGTGGAACCTTCGAGGTCAAAAGGTCAGTGTTCCTTCCTAGTACATTTATCCCATTAATAAACGCTAGGCGCAGTATCTGCATATTGTTAACAAACCTTAGATCGCTTTTCAAACATACAGTCCATTAAAACATCAAGCTTATTTGCGCAACCATTACTTTTTGGTCCTACGAGCAGGATCGTGAATCATTTTCTTGTAATTTCGCAATATAGTATTTGTTCCATAGGGAATAAACGCAACGCGCCTGTTTACCTAGATATAATAGTAGAAAACCCGCATCTAGGCATTTAGGCAACTATACGTTATTTCGCTCGTATAGTTAAAGAGCCATTGATAATTACGGTACCTACGCCGTCAACCGCACCGCATAATTATAGTTAGCTACGTAAATATCAGCGTAGATATAAATCGATCGCATTCTTTTTCTTGACAAAATTCATTCGGAAGTCCTACAAATTGCATGTAGGTAGACGCATTTCAAAAATACCCGTTCATTGTTGAGTGAATATTTGTAGGAAACAGATAAACCATAGATTATATACGCATATGAACGACGTGAATGATTTAATCGAGAAATTGGGTAATATTCACTCATTGATTCAGGTTATTCCGTTCGTTCGCCGTTCGCTTTGTTGTTTACAATACTACCATATTGTTATCTGATAATTATCGCTTACTTAATAATTCGTTAAGTGTTTGTTTGAGTGTATAGTGTGAATATATCAAAACAAGATGTCTCTTAAGGGAACCAAGGTTAGTACTGATTTAAAGGTTCAGTTAAAGCTTTTATACGCTAAAAGGGACTCACAGTTTTCACGTGTTCAATCAATTTGTGATAAATCTTTGCAAACCTCGGATCTGGCGATTAGAGACGCTTTCTTGTGTTCGTTGGAAACTTTAGATAGTTTGCGCGCGGATTTTGAATCTACAATGAATAATATAAACATTTTAGAGTTGGAGTTAAATCCTGATTACTGTGTGAGTTATCAGGCATTGTCGTCCTTTGATGACTTGTATTGTCGTATCAAACGTATTGCTAGGAGTTTAGAGACTCCCCCCCCCGCGAGTGGTTTATCCAACCCTCCTCGCGAACGCCCACGATTGCCGCCAATTCAAATACCTGAATTTAATGGTGACATTCGAAATTGGAATTTATTTATAGATAGTTTCGAAAATATAATACATAGGAACACATCGCTGACAGATCACGAGAGATTGCATTATCTCGTAGAAAAATTGACCGGTAAGGCAAAGGCTGTCTGTGCTGGAATTACGTTTAGCGCTGAAAATTACACTTTAGTTTTGGACACTTTAAAAACAAAATACGAAGATAAGCGATTAGTAGCCACCGCATATTTAGATCAATTATTCGATTTGAAAAGTTTTTCCGTTTGTAACGATCATAATTTAGAGAAGTTTTTAAATATTTTCGCATCATCTGTTCGTGCAGTAAAGAACCTAAAGGTCAATGACCTCTGTGACTTTTTGTTTTTGTATATCGGTTTACAGAAATTAGATCCTGAAACTGTTCGTCTGTTTGAAACGACTCAGCGCGGTAACGAAATACCTAAGTTCAAAGATTTAGAATCTTTTATTCGCGACCATATTAAGGTATTGCAGCGCACGTCGGCACGTCATGAAGTCACGAATAGGACAGGTTCCGATCGCCGTATAGACGCGTCATCGAAGTCAGTCAAGACTGCACATACGCTAGTTAATACCGCCTCAACACCTGACTGTTCTCTGTGTAAGGGTAGCCATACACAGCTGTACAAGTGTTCGGAATTTCAGAGATTATCGCCTAGGGATCGTTACAAGTTTGTCCGCACTAATAATTTGTGTTTTAATTGTCTAAGTGACAAACATCTGGTTACGTCATGTAACAGTGGTGTTAGCTGTCGTAAATGTCTAGCTAGACATCATACCTTCTTACATTTTGAGAGTAGTAAGCTGCCATCGCAGCAGCAGCCTGCGCAGACGCGCGACGCTTGTGACGCGCGGCCTGCTGCAAGTGCAAACGACGTAACATTGTGTTCGCTTTCCGCCGCTGGTACTCAAATCACTACCGTTTTACTTGCGACCGCGCAAGTTGTCATTGTAGATGCCTTTGGCAAACCGCACACCGTTCGAGCGCTACTAGATGGCGCTTCCCAGAGTAATTTTATTACTCGGGATTGTTGTCAACGCCTTGGTTTTAGTTTTAATAATTGGTCATCCCGCTCAGAAGTGAAAGGTTTTGGAGGTTTAAAGGCAACCATTCACGGTTCCATTAAAATAATATTTAGTTCACGTTTTAATCGTAATATTTCGTTTGAAATGGATTCGCTAGTCGCAGATAAGATTACGGAACGGTTGCCCACGGTACCGGTTGACACGTCCATGCTGACGGAGTTTAAGAACTTGCAGTTAGCCGACGGAAATTACGCTTTCCCTGGAGATATCGATCTATTGATCGGTGCTTCGATTCTCCCGCATCTCCAGTTATCACGTAAAATTCAAGGTCTTCCGATGTACCCCGCTCCGCACGCACTGGAAACAGTTCTCGGGTTTGTTATAGTTGGTTCCGCACCCGCTTGTTTAAATAGTTACTCGACTGTGTCGCACTGTTGCACCGTCGAGCCGCCGCTTGAGTCTACCATCCGCAAGTTCTGGGAGATTGAAGAGGTCAATGTCCCGCCTATTCTCAGCCCTGAGGATCAGGTCACTGAGGAGATTTATACCCGCACGACTACTCGTGATAAAGATGGTCGTTATGTTGTCGCGCTCCCTTTCAAGGGTGATATTTTTTCGCTCGGTGGCTCCCGTGCCTCCGCAGAAAAACGCTTTCTATGCTTGGAACGTAAGATGCAGGCGTCTCCTAAGTTGAAGCAAGCCTATGATGATGTGCTGATCGAATATTTAGATAAAGGTTATATCTCATCAGCGCCTGCCGAGACTGAGGAGACACGTGATTACCCGTTTTACATCATCTCGCACCATGGAGTTGTTAGAGAAGACAAGCTTACAACTAAACTGCGTGTGGTTATGGATAGTAGCGCTAAAACTAGTACTGGCATATCGCTTAACGATATCTTGTATTGTGGTCAGAACCTCCAGGGTAACTTATTTGAAATAATAGTAAATTTTCGCTTGTTTGCTATTGCGCTCTCTGCCGATATTCGGCAAATGTTTCTTAGTATTGGAATCAGAGAATGTGACCGTAGATTCCAACGCTTCTTGTATAGATTTTCTCCGCAGGAACCTTTGAAGGTTTACGAATTCAATCGTGTTTGTTTTGGGCTTAAGTCTAGTCCCTTTCACGCTCTTCGCACTATCAAGCAGTTGGCCGCTGACGAGGGTGATACATACCCGAAAGCAAGGGCCACTATTGGAACCGGATTGTACATGGACGATTTTGTGTACAGTGTACCTAGTGAAGCAGAGGCTATAGAGACCGCTGCTCAAGTAATCAGCCTCATGAAGTCCGGTCAATTTGATCTGGTGAAATGGACAAGCAACTCGCAAGCTACATTAGAGTCGATTCCACCGTCACACCGGTTGACTTCGGTAAAGGAATTCGATGATAGTGATTCGCATAAGATCCTTGGTTTAAGTTGGTCACCCGCAACTGATATGTTCAGTCTTAAAATTAGCTCGACTCCGCCAACTTGTACCAAACGCGTTATCCTAGCATGTGTAGCTCGGATATGGGATATAATGGGTTTTGTAGCTCCTGTCGTTTTGTATGCAAAGCTGCTTATAAAAGAGCTTTGGCTTTCCAACTGTGATTGGGACGACACCGCTCCTGACAGTGTTGCTAAGTTGTGGGCTCGCTATAGGAAAGAGCTTCCAATGCTCGATCAGATACAGATTCCTCGCCATGTTGGTATAGTACCAGACACTGTTGTTAATGTGGTTGATTTCGCAGACGCCAGTGAGAGGGCTTACGGGGGAGTGGTTTACTTTCAGGTCCAAAATGGCGATAACATTTCAGTTTTCCTCATTAGCGCAAAATCAAAGGTATCTCCTCGTAAGGTTGTCTCTCTTGCTCGTCTCGAACTCTGCGCTATTCTTATGTTGGTTCAATTGATTACATCTATAGTCAAAACTTGTCGTCCTCGCATTAATATAGAGAGAATTGTAGCGTTTTCAGACTCAACCGTTGCTCTATGTTGGGCCCACTCTTCACCCCATCGATGGGGCACGTTTGTCGCAAATAGGGTGGCTAAGATTCAAGCTGAATTGTCACCGGAAAATATATTCCATGTCGCTGGAACAGAAAACCCAGCTGATTGTCTCTCACGTGGTTTGCTTCCTGCGCAAATTTTAAATCATCCGCTTTGGTTTTGTGGCCCTCCCTGGCTGCATACCACTCCTAACGAGTGGCCAAATGCTCCGTTTAATCCCGCTACTGTTTCAGAGCCACCCGAGGAGAAGAAACATACGCTTGTAGTATCAGTTCCGCGTGAAGAGTCAGTTGTTTTGTTGTTGTCTAATCGAGTCTCGTCTTGGTCGAGACTATTACGCTGTGTAGTTTACGTCCTAAGATTTTTGAGATTATTACCATCGCGTGGTTCTATAATCGCAGCTGATTTAGATAGAGCTGAATCAGTTGTACTTCGAGAGTTGCAGAAATTTTATTTTTCAATAGAATTTCGTAGTTTAGAATCACGTAAACCTTGTAGTCGCGCACTTCAACATTTGAAACCATTTTTGCAAGACGGACTCATTCGTGTCGGTGGCCGTCTGCGAAATGCTAAGTTAGAGTTTGAACAAATGCATCCAGTAGTTCTACCACGCAAGGATCACGTTTTGGATTTGTTGGTGGATTATCACCATAAGGTGAATTGTCACGCTGGTCCCGATTTATTAATGTCCATTCTTCGACAGAAGTACTGGATACTTTCCGCTCGCAATTTGATACGCGCTAGAGTGCACAGATGTGTGCCCTGCTTTAAGCTTCACCCGCGTCACGCTCTGCTGGATAGCTTAGTTCAGTCCTTTTGGAAACGATGGAGGACAGATTATCTGCATACGCTGCAGTCGCGTCAAAGGTGGAACACTCCTTCAGATCCAGTCACAGTCGGTACTGTGGTGATACTGAAGACTGAGAGTGCGCCTCCTCTGCACTGGCCTCTTGGTGTAGTGGAAGAAGTTTTTCCGGGTTCGAACGGAATAACGCGAGTCGTAAAGGTTAAAACCGCAACTGGATCGTACCTGCGTCCGGTTATTCGCCTCTGCCCTCTGCCTAATCAGCAGTAGTGGCATAGTTAGTTATAAGTTGTTTCGCTACCTAGTATTGATAGTTTAGATATAGTAATAGGGTTTAGTTTCGCTTTTGTTTTTTTTCTTTTCTTTGAAGGTAACCCTTCAAACCCGGGGGGAATGGTTGCGCCAATTTGCTATGATCCGCGACTTTGTTTTTTGTAATTTATTTTTTTGGTCTAGCAATCCTATTCCTTCCGTTTCCATTCCCGCACGACCTCTAGAAATGAAATGAAATTGACGTTTGTGCATCGATTGTGAATGTGACCGCACCGCTAACAACGCCCGCTCGAAATTACAAGAAAATTGACTATTTCGTGATCCAACCATTCAAAACTCAACAATAGTGCAGTGTAGTGCAATACAGAAACTGGCAGTGGTTAAATGTGCGAAGTCGAGGTTCGCCGGCCGGCGCCACGTGGAACCTTCGAGGTCAAAAGGTCAGTGTTCCTTCCTAGTACATTTATCCCATTAATAAACGCTAGGCGCAGTATCTGCATATTGTTAACAAACCTTAGATCGCTTTTCAAACATACAGTCCATTAAAACATCAAGCTTATTTGCGCAACCAAAAAGTCATAAAACTTCATGATTATTTTAATTTTCACGATCACGCATTTAAGAGTTCGCATATCTGAAAGTAAGTAATTTGCTGATAAACGACCTAGCATAGCGGTTAAGTTATAAAACACGTTCTGTGCTTCAATAAACCATTCGAATTTATTGTAATGATATAATTTCTAATAATAATTTGAACTATATTGTAATAATAATGCAATAATCTGAATTATACTGATATTTTACGCATGAAAAATATTAATTCTTTATGGCACTCCAACACGAACAGGTTAGTTTAGAAGGCTAAGGCGGGAGCGAAACGGAGCGGACCGGAGTGGAGCTCTCACCTTTACCTTCGTGGTTATTCTTTTTACAGCCACTTAGAAGTAGGAGCCACGCTGAGCAGGGCTCCATCGAACAAAAAAAAAATGCATACAGCCGAACATAGAACCTCCTTCTTTTCGAAGTCGGTTAAAAAGGAGACAAAAGTGTTTCGCTCACCGTTTTCCGCGATTTAACGATGTAGCATCCGTTAATATGCAGATTAACTACGTAAAAAGAAGATATTTGTTACTAGTATATTTTTCTTAGCCGCACTTGGGGCTTACTCTCGAGTTTAATTCCGATCGGTCGACATTGGAATGGTGATATTAGGTACTCTTGAATTCAATGCTAGGGCCAAATTGCGTGATCTTTTTGGGAATCTAAGTAAAATGGGGATTGGGCTTGGGCGTGTGGTAAGGCAATATTTAACCATTTTGGCGCTAGCATCGAATTCAAGAGTACCTAACGTCACAATTCTAATTTAGACCGATCGGAATTAAACTCGAGAGTAAGTCCCCTGGAAGGAAGGTATGAGCCGACGAGGTCATAGCATAATTGAGTAAAATCAGTCTCTTGGTCACTTCATGTTTTTTAAGTTTTCTAATAACTAATTTGTAGGAAGTTCTGACCAAAAGAAAAATTATAAAAATGTGAAATTATGAGTGCGGAAGGATTGCAGAATGCTTTTTCCTTGAGGGAAATGTCATTGGAAAAAGCTAGTCTGAAATAAAAACTTATATTATAAAATGAAAAAATATACTCACCGGTTTAGTTTCAACCAATTTGGATAACATTTAGAACGTGGTTAGATCTTGGCTGGGGACGCCCTTTAGGTTGGGAGTCCCTTGGCGATTCCCATCCGCTATAGGCGTGGGTTTGCAGACGGTGGATATGAGGAATGGATAACTTGCCGTCCAATAGGTAGGTGAGATTTGGGTTGTCAGTGCGTTGTTTTCTACGCGCGCTTCACAGGGATATTTGTCAGGGCCTTCTAGGACTGTCCATCAGCCTGCCAGTATGTAAAAGGGTGACAGCGGCCCTATGACGAAAAGTGCCGCTAAAGATGTATTGCCTACTGGGGTCAAAGGGTATGTGAAAATGGCACCCGGGGCCCTGGGACCAAGGCGAAGAATGGAACGGGGTAGGTTTTTAGTCAGTAAGAGTATGACAATACTTCCCGCTCCACCCAAAGGCGGGATTTGTCATTGGATTTTTCCTACAATAAAAAAAAAACTAAAGATGTATTAGTTTATTATTGCTTAGGATTATATTATGTATTTTATCTATTGGCCCCCCGTTGCCGGAAAATAAAATGATTACTATTATTATTCAAGTAACTCGGAAGACTCCTTGACATTTTTGCTCGCTCCAATCAGATCAAGAAAAGACGTTACCCCACCTTAAAAAAAAAAAACGGTAAGGAGTAAAAAAACAATAGCAATTTTACCTCGCCATTTGGTGTCTTTGGAGCCAATACACAAAGTTCTAAGCGACAACTGAAAGTTCATACGTAAAACTGCAAAGTTAAGAAAAGTAGTGCACGAAAAGATTTTAAGATTTTTATCTCTGGAATTAATTCAGTCGTAAAATCTGCTGGTTCGAGTAAAACCGCGGAAAATAGCTAGTAATAACAATAATTTACAAAAGTAGTCTAGTTCGAGTTTAAAAGTAGGTTTTCTTGTACTTGCCAAGGGGAATAAATGCAAGGAGAGAACGAAGTTTTGTAAAAGTATCGTCGCAAATTCACAATGCATTGACGACGTCTCGTTGCGTGTTACCGATAAATATTTTTGGTAAATATGTATAATATTTGAAATGTGAGAAATGTCAGTCTCTATTCGAATTCTTAGAATTTTTGGCTCATATAATCCTAATAATCCAGTGAAATCACACTATTTATTTATTATTTATTTTTTTGAGTAATTAGCACCTATATTGTCTATTATAATAATTTAGTGATTAATAAGATACTCAACCGATTCCTCAATACCTGCACCGGAACGGGGTGAGACGTTGAAGTCACGTGAGCGAAATCGTTTGGAGGACGGCATTGTTTTTTTTTTTAAGTCTGTACTTACCAACTTATATTTTCTGTGAAATAAAAACGCTTGTTAGGTGAATTGTTAACGTTCCTTAAAATTACGAGAATTAATCCTCTGGTATCGTTTGTATCCACTCAAATTTCGTTTTTTTTTTTAATTATATATTTAGTATTTATATATTTAGAATATGTTTAGTATTCGTACTTATTATTTTTTCTTAGTATTTGATAACATTATTTTTCCCATATATTTTTGGATTTCGAAAGAGTAAACAAAAATAATGTTTTTTTTTTTTAATAATGGTACGAATTTTATGTCCTATCGCGGTCTTATCTGCCTGGAAACTTAAAAAAAAATTGCATGTATCCTGCGGCGCGGCGCTAAACCAAACCTTTGCAGTTTTCGTTTCGAGTGCAAGCAAAAATGAACTTAGCGGTAGTCAGGTGGTAGTGTCTTTGATAGTACTTATGTAAATTGAATCAACGGTCGCTATCAGCAAGACGTAGGCATTGTAATAACATTACGCATGCAGGAATTTTTCGTGATCGTGTTTTAAACCGCCCAGATGTTATTGTTGTATAATCACTGTCATACAAAAAAATATTCAGGTTAAAAAAGGTACTGTACCGTAGAGTATTTTTGCAAGCTCGTATAAATCGATTAATATTATGTATAGCTGACCCAGGAAACATGATTTTTCCTTATTTTCTCACCGTTTAACCTTCCCTTGAGTATCACAAATATTTCAAGACAAAAAAAGGAGAAATCGCCCTAGCCGTTCTCGAGTTTTAGTGACACTAACGAACAGCTATTTATTTTTATATTTAAGAAGATTAAATCGAGTTGATTTAAATCGGCAGAGGCACTTTGGATAATAACACAAAATAATATATAAATAAAATAATAAAAGTTTATATCGATTTTATTTGGTTTTTTTACCATCTAATCGATAATATACTAGTAAATAAAAAAGTAAAAAAAAATAACCGACTTCGAAAAGGAAGAGATTCTATGTTCAGCTGTATGTATTTTTTTATGGATGTTCACCAATATCTCAGGCAATCGTGGACCGATTTAAAAAAACATTGTTTCAATTGAAAGATTATACTCCCAAATTGGTCCCATAGAAATATTGTTTTGATCTGATGATGAACTTTCAAGTTATAAAACGGAACTCCTCAAAAAATCATAGCAGAACTGTCGCGACAAGTAAAATTGCTTTGTTTATACATGTGGTTAGTGACTGACTGAAGGAAGAAGGGGAGGGGATACATAGAACTGTTCTGATGATGAAGCCGGAAGGTAGGTATTTTTTATGGTAGGTAAAATCATCCAATGACAAATCCCGCCCTTGGGTGGGGCGGGAAATAGTGTCAGACTCTTACTGACTAAAAACCTAACCTGTTCCATTCATTGCCTTTGTCCCACGGCCCTGGTAACATTTTCACATAACCTTGGCCCCAGTAGGCTTTGGCCCAGCTGGGCCCCTACAGTTTGCTGACAACCCCTTGAGGCGCGCGGGAACAGTGCGCGCCGTAGACGACTTGAGCTCGGACCGGTCTGTTACCGGACGGACGGACGGCGAGCTACCCATTGCCCACCATCCGCGAGCCCGCGCCTAAGGTGACCGGAAATCGGGATCAGAATCCCGGTGGTGGCGGCGGCGTGTGCGCCGTTGCCTGATGCGGCCGGCCTCCTCCTTTGCTAGCATTACTGCTTCGCAGAAGGAGGCGACTGCCTGCCACTCCTCCTCGGTCTGGAGCATGGCTTGAAAAAAGCCCCGGCGCGGGAGATCGCCGCCGATCGCCCTCACAAGGACACGGCGATGCTCTTCCCAAGCGGGGCACACCTCGACTGTATGCTCCACCGTGTCCTCTGGGCGGTCCGCACAGTGGCGGCACCCGGGCGTCGTCTCCGCACGAGTCTTTTACAGGTACGGCCCAAACTTGCCGTGTTCGGTTAGTACCTGCGCCAAACGGAAGGTGACCTTTCCAGCCACGCCTCAAAGAGGAGCCTTGCCGCCTCGATCGTGGCGTGCCCAGCACGGGTTTGCGACAGTCCCTCTCGCCATTTCACCATGAGATCCCGCCGGAACTCTGTCCGCCATGCCGCGATTTGTCGTGGCAGCGGAGTTTCGCCCCGGCGTTGCATCTCCACGCGTAAGTCGTGTATGTGTGCAAGGACTGTTGCCTCCAAATCCCATGGTGGTAGGACAGCAAGGAGGCTCGCCACTTCGCAGGACACCGTTTCAAATATTTGGTACCTCAATTAACAGCAAGAAAACGTGGAAAGTAGGTACCAAATAGTAGCAAAAAGGTATTTTTAAACATGTAATATCGCTAGTGATTCAGCGGTTCTAAACTTCTGACGCCTACTAACATCTGTCTGCCTATTTGTGTTGCTGAACGTTTCATGTGGTTTTCCTCAATACACCCTGATTCATGATGAATGTTTAAGTAACCTAACACACATACTTGTAATACATGCATGTTATAGTATAGAAAAGCTGTGAATTTATATGATTTTTTATACCATTGGGTGACCTGTATTAAATAAAATTATTCTTTTTCGTAGCGTGTCGATGGCAAAACTATTTAAATTCCTTGCCTGGCACAGTATTTGGCCGCGGCAATGCCATCCACTGATGCTATCATTAGGTCCCTGCGTAAACAGGTAATAAGGCACGTGATGCAGGATGGAAGGTGGGACATGGTCTGCGGAGAGACGCCGCACAAACAATGAAGATCAGTATCCCCATCTGTGGAGATTGTCTTTGCTTCGACCAACCTGGGTGCGGAGTTTGTTTAGAGTTTTCCAGGTTGGCCCTGGTAGCTTGTGTCCAGGAGAGCCGACGGCTCGATAAGAACATTAGGAGGTTTGAACTTCTCCCACCAGAGGTCACATCTCTTCGAGGTGGTGTTGCTTTGAGATGGGCTCACGCTTGCAACAAAACTTGCATATTAATGCATATTAATTTGTAATGCAAACGTGCATCCAAAAATGTGTGTGTGTATGTGCCAAAAATATCTGGTAGTACCTCCAGAAGCAAGGAGGTTACGTCCTTTAGCATTGAGGAATAGGACGCCAGCAGTGCTATTATCTAAGAAAACTGCTTTAAGCGCAGTGCTGGCCGTAGTGACGAATTCCTAATAGGTACATTGATTTAGGAACAATCCAATGTACCTATTTGGATTTCGTCGCTGCAGCCAGCGCTGTTTTCTTATAGGACTACACTGCAGGAGACTGAAGATTTATCGTGTTGTGTTAAATTAAGGAGCTAACGGAGATATGTAAGCCGTATAGCACTATCCCTTTCTCACGTAAATTCATGATGATTTTACATATGTGTGTGTGGATATGGAGCTGCTGTATACAGTCCGATAACATTAAGGAAATTTAAAAATAGTAAGTTGGTATTACATTGCCAATAAATCAATAGTCAACAATCAGTTGTTTCTGACATAACGCCTATTTAGTGTAAGTCAGTGTGTGAAATGACATGTAGTGTTTGCTGCATTCTAAAAGTGAATCAATAGGTACTATATGTGCAAATGAAATAAACCATTTCAATACATGCATTGTTCTTTCGGCGCAGAAGTATTCCCTGTCGAAGTCTGTGGTTTGTCTTTATGTAAAAGTGAATCAACAGGTGTACCATATGTGCAAGTGAAGTAAACTACATTCATTGGATTTTTGGCGCAGAAGTATTCTTTGCCGAAGTCTGTATTATCAGATAGCTAGAAGTGCTACAACCACTACAAGAGTAGATTTATTTCTAGAACAATGTGCATTATCGTCGACCACATCATCGCTTATGTACGCTTATAGTGGTCAAGTACGAAACTATCAATAACTGTTTTTGTTGAAGTATTTCACACCGAAGTTTGGGTTTCCACATAGCAACAACTAAAACAAGAATATATTGAATTCTAGACAATCGTGATTCATCTTCGACTATATGATCACTGACCATCAGATGACGGAGTGGTAAAGCATCTCATAGTAAAAAAATGTTCAATAACGATACCAGAAAAAATGGTTCAATATTGATGAAAGACGAAACTTATTGGGAATTATTAGTTACTATAGAATCCATTGTGATTGTACTATCTCTGGCGACGTTGGCTTATGGAGTCATATCATGGTGGATCATAAAGGAATTTCGTAACTATAGAAATTATGTGTTTATGAATGCTATTTTAGCAAACTTTTTGTTTTATTCGACAGAACTTAGTTTCCAAATGTATGAAAATGTAATATTAGTACCAAGGATAATATTCGTCCTGTTCTTTTATTTACTATCTGTAAAGAACCACTGGTTACTAGTTCTATGTCATATGTTTTATGTAGATTTAGTAAAAGTTTTCGGTGGTGATATTCAAAGGAGATATTTAAAGTGTGTCCTTTTTGCCTGGGTAGTGTCCTTTATATCATTTACCATTTTAATTCTTATATCTTATTATTTTATAAAACCTAATATTATTTTCTTAGATCCTGCCAATGATATTGGAGTTATAAATATAATTTGTATCTTCTATTGCGCAAGTTCACTTTTACCGCTGATAGCCAATTTTTGTTTTTACGTTATGATTGTATGTTCACTTTTTCGTAGTTTAAACACTAGCAGACATACAACTTCGAAAATCTGGCGTCGATTGTATGTAGCGACTTTAATATTTATATTGAGTGACCTCATTCTTTTGTCTGGATGTCTTTTGACTATGACATTTCCTCAAGTTCATGCGACTGGAGTTCCACCTCTTATAAAATTACTAACAAACAATTTTAATGCATTTGCGTTACCCATATTTATGGTTATTTTAAAAAGTAACCGAAAAAAATGGTACGAATTTTATTTAAAGAAATGTGAACAGTCGCAATCAGCAGGATATAGCCATAATAGTAACACACGTGAAGAAATTGTTAATGATCTGATGATCCCAGAATAGATTTTGTTGTTTAAGTGATAATAATTATAATGGGATTTGTCAGTTATAACGTAGAATTCAAGTGCCTACTCAACGTACCGTAGGCGTGGGGGTCTGGACGACGAGCAATGGCTATAACGCTTTCCAGCCGTCCGGTAACCGTCTTTCCTTTCCTCGAGCCCGAATCGTTGACTGCGCATAGGGTGGTTTAGGACCTGAAACTGTGCCACCCGTGATGTTGAATGATGTTACTCTTAACAGAGTTGATAGATTTAAATATCTAGGTCAGGTTGTGACGGCTGATCTAAAAGATGACGCTGACATTGATAGGGAACGCAGAGCGTTGACGGTGAGAGCGAATATGTTGGTCAGAAGATTTGCGACCTGCTCGAAGCAGGTTAAGATTACGCTATTTAAAGCATCCTGCCAAAACTTTTATTGCAGTAGCTTATGGATAACATATTCTTGAAAAACCCTCGACGCCTTGCGCGTCCAATACAACAACGCCTTTAGGATGTTATTGCGGCTCCCATGATTTTGCAGCGCATCTGGCATGTTCATTGAGGCGCGTACAGACGGATTCGCAGCCATTTTGCGCAAAAGTGTGGCCTCTTTATTAAGCAGGGTTCGTGCGAGCGGCAATGGCATTCTGGCGGCTGTTGCTGATAAATTTGACTGCCCTATACTAAAGCATCAAATTAGAATTCTGATGCAATAGTAGGAAATATGTTTATCAAATTTAATTAATTGGGATGTGACATTTTTAATCTTTTAAATTTACTAACACCTAGATGATAAGTATTCTACTAACCATTGGATCAATGATGTCTGAATAAATAAAATTATTATTATTATTAAAGCCGAAGCCTACCGAGGCCATGGGTTGACTTTCGAAAAAGAAACCCAAAGTGACCCATTTCAAGTATCTTGGATCAATACTGTCTGAGAACGCTAAAATATACTTAGATGTAGCTCATAGAGTCAATGCAGCATGGTTAAGATGGAGAACCCTAACAGAAGTGCTCTGCGACAACAGTATGCCAATAAAACTGACGGGCAGGGTTTACAAAACGGCTGTCAGACACGCCATACTGTATGGCACTGAATGCTGAGCAATGAAATGAAAATGTTGCGATGGTCGGCTGGTGTAACGGGGCTCGATAAGGTAAGCAATGAATACATCAGAGGTTCCTTCAAAGTTGCTCCCATAGGAGATAACTTGTCGGAGAGACTTATGCGCTGGTTCGGACATGTGATGAGAAGGGACTAGCTACGTGGTGGACAACCGTATCCAAAGACCTGGAATGAGCTCAGCTGGACACAAAGACAATCCAGGACAGACTATCCTGGCGCCTAAAGACGAGGAGAGCCGACCCCAAATGAAAGAAAAAGGCAAAGAAAAAGAAGGTCTTGGAACGCAAAGGGCAAAGAAGGAACATGGGTGTGATCAGTTGGTTATTGTTATGATTTAGTAAGCAAAGGTATGCTTTGCCCAGATTTCACGCCTTAAAAAAAAATTACTCAGTGTATTTTTGTAGGCGCAAATACTGTAACCTTGTTGGTAATTATAGTTTTGAGCCGTTTGGGATCGAAACGCTTAAGTCATGGGGTCTGAGTGCGCGTCTTCTTTTCAAGGAAATTTCACGCGGACTAATAGACACTGCGTGATCAGAGGGCTGGTTCTTTCTTCGCTCAAAGAATTTGCATTGCCATTCAACGTCTTCTGGGAACATTTCCGGATTACAGCTATGTGGAGGAGTACTTTGACGCCGAAGTGTATTTTGTGTTTTTGTACAGTACTTAGTTAGATTTAGTATAAAATTATTTTTGGTTTAGTTTATTTTTAAGTTTTCTACGTATTTTATGAGTATTATCAATAAAGACAATTATTTTTTGCAGATAAATTAAACCAATATTGGACAATGCAAAGTAGCGGTTTAATAGCTTTTTTTTCAACTGATTATCGTTCAAATACAATTAGTTTATGAAGTTTTTGACTTTATTTTATTTCATTTCCTATGACTAAGTGCCGTCTCTGCCTTGAAAAAAGGATTGCTATACAAAGCGCAACGATACCGTCAGTGGTTTGAGGCACATTAATTACTAGCACTAGTATATTCAATTACATACATATAAGTACATTAAGTACTTGTAGTCATTGTCTACAGTGATGTCAAGAAAATTTTTCAGGTCGTGGGGCTTTCTCTTCTTATTCTACAAAAAAAAATTACGATTTTGAGACCACATATAAAATAAATACAGTTTTTTTTTTTAGAACTGTACTGTAATGCTTTTTTGCTTGTGGTCCCAAAATACTACTCAAAATTTTTATTGTATTTATAGGTGGAAATTGGGACTGCGGACCATTTCCAAAATGCGCCATGACCCATTGACATTATATTTTAGTTTTTCAACTATATCACATATATTATAAAGGAGATTGTTCAAAAGCAGTCTCACAAAGTTGCATGTATGAAAAACAAATTAATATATAAATTATTTGCTTATTTTTTGCAAGCTTTTCACTTCAGGAATATTGTTTTCGTATCCGGAATTATGATTTTAAGATAAACAGTAAATTAACGATTGCTAGTTGACATTTTCGTATAAAGTCATTGTCAAGCTAGATGACAGACGGACCGGCCGATAGGGATGGCGATTATTTCTTTATTACTACTGCACAAAATCGATTTTTAAATCTATTCGAATCGATCTATTACTGAATTGATTCTTTAGACTAAGTCTAAAGAATCGATTCAGTAATAGATTTCCTAAAGAGTAAGGGAATAATCGAGTACAAAATCAATTAAATAATATTTTTGGTTGTAGAAAACAGAATAAATAATCCGATTACGTATAATACCTAGTAGTTGTATTCTGCACGTAAAAACATTGGAGCTCGTTTTCGAGTTTCTAAAATCGATGTAATTCGAATTTATTAATTGTTTAAGATCGATTTAAAAAATCAATTCACTTGACCTATAAAATCGATTTCAGTTCGCATCCCTAAATCCCTAAGCCGGGGCGGCGCCTACGGAAGCCATATTTGCTGTTTATGTGTTGATTGAGAATTTCTCCACTTAAAAGTAATAATTACAAATTCTTTGGTGTGTTTGTTTTAAACAACGTAGCGGGTTTTTATGTAACTTACGACGGGACGTTTTATATCTACTTAGTTGTGTTTTATTACGCCTGAACGTTGTGTTTCGAGTCTTACTTAATCATGTCGATGCTTGATTCTGATCACGGAATACAGAAAGAACATATTCTGATCAACCGATACTGGTGGTAATGAGAAACAGATGTGTCAATTGTATACTTTTGATACCGAGAAATCACCTGCAGCATTCCTTGGAACAAGCGTCTACGACGATGATTACTATATTGGATATCTCCTACTGAGGTAAGTTTCACTGTATATTACTTCTAGATTATCAGACATGCCAGCATCCTGTACTTATGAAAAGGTAACAACCTGTAAACTTATTGCAGTGCAACTTATAATGAGTATTTTATTATTATGGTCAAACTTCGACTGCCATTTTATTTTTTAATAACTAATCTAACAATGATCCTCTGAAACTTGGAAAACTGCATGAATATCTGTTCAGTACTATTTGAGTTTATCATAATCATAACGACCAACAGAAACAGTGAGGAATTTTGTTTTATAATATAAAGAAGAAGAAGAAGAATATGTGAGGATTGGTTTATAACCTGAATTAATATTTCAGAAAAACAGCGGCATTAAGAAATATTTTCTTTTATTTCAGCTTTCATCAGAAAGTGTTCTTTGTACAGAGTGTATGGTAATACTTCAAGATCGAGCAAACACACATTGATGGAGAAAATATCATACCATTGCCTGCTTTTGGTCACAGAAGTAAATGCTTTTTTTATGGACTATTTTATGTGCATTAAGAACACACGCTGTGAGATCTGACTGTCAAGAAAGGAACATTATACTAAGAAGGGTTCCACTGCGCTTGGTAAATATATTTTGATTTACACATATTTCTAAAATGCTGATATTTTTCCCACTAATAACAATATAATCTTAACATAGTTCCTGGTAACCATTCCACTTAAGACTTCAATAACCATAGCCCTATTATCTTTGTTTTCATATGTTGCAATAGTCTCCCACCAACCGCGGGTTGTCCTTGAGTGCAAAGCATAGCACATACAGGGATGATCGTTGGTTGGTACCATGTCCCATTAAAAGTGTCCAAAGGGCCTCTGCGTGTTGGTTCAGCTCCTCATACGCCTTCTAAAGGTTCAGAACCCAAGAGTTCTTGAGATATACTGACCCATATAATAATACTCTATTAGTGTAGTACAGTACAGATGTGAGACACACAGAACTGTTAGGTGTATCGACATTTGAAGGAGGTCAATGTCCAACAGTGGACGTCTTTCAGCTGTAACGGTAATGCTGATATTCCATATTGTTTTGTTTTGATATTGAATAGTTAGTATGTCAATTTGTTATTTTATAGGTTTCAATATTGGAAAGAGTGTGTTATTGGGTGGCAGCTTATAGACTTCTCTATGAGATATCAAAACCACCATGACATCAATCGCCCCATGCTGCCAGAAGTAGGAACAAGTGGAAAATCTAATACCTGCACCGCCACCCCTTCCGCATCATACCCCGCAACATTCCTGTGAACCTTCTCCAGCAAGATATAAAATAACATCATCAGTAGACAGATGAGCTGCGAATACAGTTAATCATTGCATATTTGTTGACTGTTTCGAATCAGAACGTCTCCTTATACCTGCTGCCATAAAGGAGCTTGTACTTTAAAATCACAGGTTTTATATACTACCAGGAGCACCAATATGTAATTATCACTTATATCATGGTCAGTGGTTAATTCCCTCACAGTTAAGAGACTTTACTGGTATACAGTTGACCAGACAGTTTGTACCGATGTATTAGGGATTTAATCACCTAACCATAGAAGATGTTGCTTCAAGAAACTACATTAAATACCTAAAGACTACCAACACTTCATAATGGGATATATTGAAATTAATAAATAATCTATCTGACTGAGGTTGTCGTTTTATTTAGATATTGTCACATCAATGTTGCAAGGCCATAAAAGCATTTATTTTACGTTTTAATTTTTAATTTGCAGCTGTTCCGTTTTGTTATTAACTAACATTCATGTTTTGTTCCTACATTAGTGATTGTGGTTATTTTAGAAATTGCGAGTAGGTTAGACATAGTTTGTAGGTTATCTCCGTTTTTGTTTAATTACTTCAAAACTCGGGTATTTGTGTGAAAATGAACACTTTTATTTAATAGTATATAAAGCGTTCTCTACAATAAATAAATATTTATTGTGTTTCAACTTGAGACGGATTTCCATACATTGTTGGTCATGATCCTTTACATATATTAATTTTTTTTTTACATAATAATTTTTTACATGATATAGTTTAAATTAGTATTTTATATAATATGAGTTCTCTTGCTGTCACATAATTACCCCAAAAAAGGTGAGTAAAACTCAGTAAACAGTTGTCGTAGGCGCGGGCTCGCGGACGGTGGGCAATGGGTAGCTCGCTGTCCGTCCGTCCCGTAACAGACCGGTCCGAGCTCAGGTCGTCTACGGCGCGCACTGTTCCCGCGCGCCTCAAGGAGTTGTCAGCAAACTGTAGGGGTCCAGCAGGGCCGAAGCCTACTGGGGCCAAAGGTTATGTGAGAATGTCACCACGGGCCCCGGGACAAAGGCAAGGAACGGAAAGGTAGGTTTTTAGTCAGTAAAAGTCTGACACTATTTCCCGCCCCACCCAAGGGCGGGGTTTGTCATTGGATGATTTTACCGACGTTAAAAAAAAAAAAGTAAACAGTTGTAATAATATATTTAAAAAAGCGTTATAAGGGGTCCAACCTCGATTGGACGCGTGGGTTTGCGGGCGACGAACAACGGGTTGCTCGCCGCCCCGCCCGGCCGTCCGGTAACCAACTGGACCGAGCTCTAGTGGTGGACGACGCGTTGTGTTTCACGGCCGCCTCAAAGCCGGGCCAAAGACTACTGGGACCATAGGTTTACTTCCAAAAAGGGAAACCCGTAGTCCAACACAAGGGCATTTTTTTTTTCCTTGTGGTCTTCGCTTTAGACTTGCGGTCCAAGTCTAAAGCGAAGACCACACAGATGTAATCCAACCGCGCTCACTTTGGTGGTAACTTTTTTTTCCCGTGAGAAAATCATCCAATGACATTTAGAAAGATCGTAAAATAATTATTATTCTGTCGTTCAAGTTCTATCAACTTTTCTGTGTTCATGTTGTCGTCAACTTATCCGCGCTCTAGGGTGGGGCGGGAGTAGTGGTGTCAGTTATAAACCAAGTCAACCATTGTGTTGATACGGATTCAAACCAATAATGTCTTCTATGACATTATTGGTTTTAATCCGTGGAACGCTGGATTGCATCCGTGTGGAATGCTCACTGAAGGAATTTCTCACGCCATATTTTAGTTAGGATTTTTTTAGTATATGTAGTTTTAATTAGTTTAGTATTTTTATTTTTGTTGTTTAAGTATTAATTTAAGTACTATTTTCTTGCATTATACACATTAGTAGAGAGGTTCAAAATGAATCAATACATAAATCTTAAAAATTAATATCTATGGATGTCACATCAAATGACAAATCCCGCCCTTGGGTAGAGCGGGAGATAATGTCAGACTCTTACTGATTAAAAACCTACCCTACTCTTTCATTGCCTTCGTTCCAGGGCCTCGGAGTTCACTTTCACCTAACCCTAGGCCCCAATAGGCTTCGACCCTGCTGGGCCCCTACAGTTTGCTGACATTTCCTTGAGGCGTGCGGGACCAGTGCGTGCCGTTGACGACTTAGGCTCGGTCCGGATTATCACTGGACGGACGGACAGCGAGCTACCCATTGAGCACCATCCAAGCCCGCGCCTACGGTGGCTGAAAATCGGGATCGGAATCCCGGTGGCGGCGGCGTGTGCGCCGTTACCTGATGCGGTCGGCCTCCTCCATTGCTAACATTAATAATAATAATAATAATCCTCATACGCCTCCCAAAGGTCCAGGACCTCAGGGTCCTGAGATAAAAAGTCATAAAAAATAATAATAAATTTTATTTGATCCAATAACATCCAATTACACACAAGAGCTAAACAATCATGGTAGTTACATGGTAGTTACATAGACTGTGAACCGAATCTTGTGTACAAAATTGTTATGTGCTTTGTAGTTAGTACATAATATATTTAGTTGAGACCATTTGGACCCCAAACTAGGCAAGAAATGCCTGTATTTTGGGATTCCATTGATTCCTCCTAAATCACAATGTCTTACTCATACTAGTTTCAAGATTATATACATAGTTTAACATTTTTTATGCTTTTAGTTAATGCTTATAGTTAATGCTTCTCAATAAATTTTCTTTAAGACCATAAAACAACGGTGAAGCTACTTGACAACAGCAAGAAGGTCTTCAGTCGTTTCATATGTCAACTCCTGTAACCACTTACTAATCCTAGTTTTTAAATGAAATTTAGTAATAATTACTAGTAAGTAAACATTACTGCTTTGCAGAAGGAGGCGTCCGCCTGCCTCGTACCAAGGCCCGGCGCGAGAGCTCACCGCCTCCAATCGCCCCCACAAGGACACTGTGATCCTCTTCCCACTATCTGTAGGTATACTTTCTTTTATACTAGCTTCGGCCAGTGGCTTTGCCCGCATGAATGTAGGTTTTGTCATACAAACTTTGGGTCCCCTTTCCACCTCAGTAGTTAGTGCTCGCCTTTGTCATAAGAGGAAACTTATGTACGTACCTAGTCTCAATAGTTCCTGCTGTCTGTTGATAAGTCAGTCAGTGACAGTGTTGGTCAGTCAGTTTCTCTTTGTATAAATATAGATAAGAACAAAAAAAAAACATTACGAACCCTAATGAGTAATTACTAAGAATAACACAAAATATTAAATTTTGCTAAACTAAGGAAAAACCAATGTTAAACCGATGATTAATAATAACTACTGAATTGTATTATTTATAAAAATATTGCTAACACTAATTACAGTTGGTTTAACATCCGTCAAACTCCAAGCGGACGCCGGCGTCCTCTCACACCCAGTCCACTATAGTCCATAATACCGATGTTTAGAGTCTACTTTTGTATGAACAAGTTTGATTATTTATGGTCTTAGATAAATTTCCTACAAATTGAACGCATAATATTTCATAATCTATGCTCAGTTTTTTTTTTTTTCGGTTTGACATTCACTGCATATTTTGTTACGCGCGAACAATTTCGGTGTGTTTGTTTTAGTGTTTTTAGCAGATTTTACTCAAGTAAGTATTATTTGTTATTATAGAGTTATTATTTTGCTTATATTGATTCTATTTAGAGTATAATTTGCATGAAATACATTGTTATAACTTATAAATAAAGCCGTTATAGTTTGTGATTATGTTTTCCGATTTCCGTGTAAATTATGATGATGTTTATCAGTAAATGTAATGAAACTATTATAAAAAGTAATTAGGATCGTTTATCCAACGATATAATAACGTTTCTATTCAATTGTAGTAAAAAATAATTTTGATAAGAAAGCACGCGTAACGGCCATTTTGGGATTCAAAATCCAACAAGCCATCTTGGTCCTTATTTGTATCACGCTAAGGACAAAGTTTATTTGGAGTTTGTTTTTATCAAGTTTTTACTAGGGAAACTGCAGTGTCGATACACGTGTCGATAAAATTTTGTAGTCATCGATAGTGATAGCGGTATTTTATAAATATTGTTTATTTATTTTTATATGATAAATTGGTTATTTCTAAAGCTCTAACATGACTTTATAATTTTTTTTTCTTCTTATTACCAAAGAAAATCAACTGAAGAGACCATAGGTTATATACTAAGGCGATATTTTTTCTCTTTTTGTTTTAAAGCATGTCGAATTGGCGTGTAAATGAGCAGCCTCCTGCAGACTTCCTGGATCTGCTTTACGACGAGGAAGATGTGGACGTTGAAGAGGAGAGCGGCGATGAACACGAAGTGTTTTCCAGCGATGAGGTTGTTATGTTTGCCTTATAATTTGTTATAATAATAATAATTTGTGAACTGTTTTTTATTGCATTTGGATGGGATTTTTTTGCATGGACATCTTCTTTGTACATTTTAGGATGAAGTTGTGCATGCTCGCTGTTCATCGCCGGTACGCATGGGGAGCCTTCCACGAGTGGTATTGCGTTTATTGTGGTTTGCGCTGATTTATTGGCTATGGGTGGCGGAGTATTTGCATGTTTTTTTTTATGTTTAGGATGAAGCATGGGAGCGTTCACCCTCACCGGAGGCTCCACCCTACTCTCCTCTCACGTCACCAGAGCGCCCTACAAGGAGGCTGCCGCAAGCGGTAATACTTCTTTATTCTGTTTGATTTGCTATATTTCGTATTTATTACAGTTGGATTTCAGTGGTTTAACGTTTCAATATTTTAGGGTGATTGGTCGCCACGTCCCTCAGCGTCCCGCGACAGGTCAAGATCCCCGATATTCCTTAATCTGCCGTCGCAGTCGTAAGTTTATATGTACTGATATTATTTATGAATAGTCATCCCCCGTATCTTACCGATATGGACGTATGTGAAGTAAATTTAGTAAAAGTATTTATTTTTACAGTGAACAGCCGCAGATTATACGGATTTTCGGGGAGGATGGCCAACCGCTGGACGCTGAGATCCAGGATACAGTCGAGGTCGAGGTGGACGTTGGCGTCTTTCTGTCCCCGGATGCCCACGCTTTGTATGTGTCCCCTGAGGAGCGTGAAGGGAATGATAGTGAAAGAAATGAAAGGGAAGCTAGTGAAAGGAGAATTAATAGGCGAAGAGGTGGACGAAGGGGTGTGCGAGGACAGAATGTGGGTGGGCGTGGGCATCCGAACCGGGGCCGCAGGGGGAACAATCAGTGGGAGGTGGGACACCCACTGAATGAAATTTGGATGAATGATGAAGACGTTCCCCCTGAATTGGTAAGTTTGGCGACGGATGTATTACGAAGACGACAGATGGGAATGCAAGTTGCTGCCAGAGCCGAGAGAGATTATGAACGAGAGGTTGATAGCGGGAGCGAAAATGGTGATGAATTCTTCGACGCTAATGATGGAGCGGATAATCTCTCAAGACTGGAAGGCCAGAACCTCCACTTTGAATGGTCGACTATGGAGTCCTTTCAAGGCCAGGAGGAAATTTTTAAACCAGAGCGTACGGGTTCTGTTCATGATTACAATTCGCCATATGATGCTTTTCGCTCCTATTGGGGCGATGACATCTTAGGCCGAATTGTGGATGAAACGAACCTGTATGCCACTAAAATATCTGCTGCTTTCCAGTCTGAATGGTACGCGACTAATATTCACGAAATTTTATGCCTTTTTTCGTTTTGGATGATGTTGGGGATCATCAAAATGCCAACTGTTGTCAGTTGCTTTTCTGTTGATCCTCTTCTGAAAACGGAAGTTTTCAGGCGCATCTTCACACGGAGAAGGTATGAAATGTTATCCAGAGCATTACATTTTGTAGATTCCGACCCCGCAGTTAATAATTATCCAAATCCCTCCAACATTAGCGCCGCTAGCAGCTCTGATCCACTATACCGTCTGAGGCCAATAATTACTCATTTAAATTCTAGTTTTCAGGCAAATTATATTTTGCGTAAAGATATTTGTATTGATGAGAGTTTAACCCTATGGAAAGGAAGATTGAAATTTAGACAGTATATTCAGAACAAAGCTGCTAAGTTTGGTATTAAGACTTTTGAACTTTGCGAAAGTACCACAGGTTATTTGTGGTCTTTCATTGTTTATGTCGGTAAACAGTGTGCAACAGACTTGGACCAGTCGCCTGGTGTACTTAAAAGTACAGCTGTTGTGAAGAAGCTCATTAGTCCCCTGCTAAACAAAGGATATAGACTATTTATGGATAATTGGTACAATTCGCCTCTGTTAGCTAGATTTCTGAAGGTCAATGGTACCGACTGCGTTGGTACCTTGAGACCTTCTCGTAGAGACGTTCCTGTTGTAGTAAATAAGGCTCCGCTTAAAAGGGGAGAGTACATAGCGAGACATTCCGGCGATGTCTCCATATTATCGTGGCAAGACAAAAAACGAGTAACCATGATCTCTACTTGTCATGGTTCAGCTACTGCCTTGCCTACAGTCCCGTCGCGTCCGTCTTATCGTCCAGCACCATTTAAACCGCAGGTGGTGCTGGATTATAATAAATTCATGGGGGGGGTGGATATGAAGGACCAAATGCTCGAGCCTTATTTAATAGAACGGAAACGTTGTGCCAAATGGTACATGAAGCTTTTTAAACGCTTGCTAAATGTTTCTATCCTTAACGCTCGCATTCTTATAGAGTCATCATCACAAAAACGTCATGATCATTTAGCTTTTCGTCTTCGTCTTGTAGATTCCATTCTCACAAATCATCTATCACATTGTCCACAGAGTCGTAAGTTTACTGTTTCCAGCAGTAGATCTACGCACCAACAGCCGCAGAGAATAATTCGTTCTACACATTGGCCCGTTCTGCTGGAACAGTCAGATTACACAGCAGCACGCAACCGGAATTTCCGGAAGCGTTGTTTTGTTTGTCTTCGAAATAAGAAGACACAAAAGACGCCGTACTGCTGTGAAACCTGCCAAGTGCCACTGTGTATAACGGATTGTTTTAAATCATATCATACATCACAGTAGTAATGCTTCCTGCTTTTTCTTCAATTCTTCCCAAATATTCACAAATAGCTATTGTGATAGGTATTTTATGCAAAACAGTGCAAGGTTTGTGTGTAGAGAATGCCTGTATGTTATGATAGGTATTTTATGAATACGGAATGCAAGGTTTTGTATGTGGAGAATATTTGTGGATTTTATAGATTTATTTAACAAAATATAGATAGTTTCACTTTAAAATTGCTGGCTGATTACGTATCTCGTTTGCTAACAATACTCGATTGAAAATATTAAAATTCTTACTTTCAAGATAGTTTTGCGATTACGCATGAAGGATTTCATAGCTTCAGTTACTAACAGAGTACTATAAAAGTAAAATCCAACTGAGAGTAATCTTCTTCAGTTCATCTACATGATTTTATTCACAGTTACATGATCAGCCTTCTGACTATATAATTTGCGTGTTTTGTGTACATATGAAAATCGAGTTGTGGAACTATTTCGATTTTATAAGAAGTATTCTATTTATCTAAATTTATAAATGTGATTTTAAATATTAGACTGGAATATATTTAAAATTGGTTTTATGAGTGGTAGCATGATGTAATTGTTGTATTATTTTTCGTGTTTTGTGTATGAAAAACTTATTTTACATTGTTTTAAATATTAAACTGTCTCAGCTTAAAAACTCTATATATTTGTGTGGATTCATAGTGTTTGCTGTATTATTTTGTGTACATATGAAAAAAACTTTTGAAACTGTTTGTATGTATCGTAATGATTGGTTCAACTTCTCTTATTGTTATTGGTCTAAAAAAATCTAAAGTTAAAATTTTGATTGTTTTTAATCCTTTTAATATTATAAAAGCGAAAGTAGTGTGTGGATGTTTGTTACTCTTTCACGCAAATTTAGGAATAGCACATAGGATACTTTTTTATCCCAGGTCTGTATTCACTTAGGTTAATTTTCTATTTTTCATAATTTTGACGCGGACGAAGCTACTGGAAGCCGCTAGTTGAAAATAAAAGAAAATGTTTCATGAGTTTGTATTTTTATTCACTTATACCAACATCCCCTGCAAAAAAAATCAACTATCGATAGTTACAAAAAAGTGAAGGAGCACCGTCCCTAGTTGTTTTTATGGTGAGTCGGGTCGAATTTCAAGTGGTGTTATTGTAAACATCTCAAGCCCTTTCGTCAAATTGTTTTCATAATTAGATAACACAGGCCCTTGTTTCTCGGTTTTTGTTTATCAATTCTTATATTTCATCGAATTTGCTCAACAGCCTGGTTTCTAAATTTTGAACTTGTACAGCAAGTATTCTGTATCGATGATCACTTGATTTTGATACCTGGTAGATAAAAAATATATCAATTAGTACAATCTCGTTTACAGAATAATGAAAGATAGTTTTATAAAACAGTTTTTAATTTTTTTCTAAAAGTATTATTTACGCCGCCATTTTGTTTATGGCGCGTAGTGCCAACACGACTTTTTGACATTTCATAACAGGTGATTGACAGGTTAAGATAATTATTCTGTTTTTTATTGAGGTGAGTACAAAATGTTTGATTCAGTAGATACTAATTATTGAAAGTTATTAGGTTATAGAGCAATGGGAACATTAAAAAGGCTGATGATGATGATGATGATTAAGATTAAACAAAGGATAGGTTTCTGAGCACATTCATCGTGTTACATGTTTTGGTGGCGTTTCGAAGGGTTTTGGGTAAGTTCCTCTATTTTTACCCAGCTACGGCAAAACCAAAGGAGGGTTATGATTTTGATACTGAACTCACGAAGCGGTTTTTTCCGCGGCCGCCACGGCAGAGGAAACGGTGATCCGTGGGGACGCCCATACAAAATGGTGATGGAGAAGCTCCGCCCATGGGCTCCCCCGCTGACTCAGAGTCTCCGGCCCCAGCTCGTGGAGGGTGTGGTGAGCGCTCTGTTCCCTACGCGAGGGGAGCATACTCCCCCGCCTATGGCTCCGCCACCAGCAGCGGTGTCCGATGCGGACCACGACGGCAACGACGGCAACAATGCTCCAGAGGTGACCGAGGTGGAGATGAGAGTGGCGGTGCGAAGGCTGAGTGCCAAGAACACCGCCCCAGGACCCGATGGCTTGCCTGGAAAAGCCTGGGTCCTGGCCATGGAGGAACTCGGGTCTCGATTGAGAGGGCTCTTCAGCGCATGCATGGAGAGGGGCCAGTTCCCGCTTCGCTGGAAGACGGGGAAACTGGTCCTTATCGCGAAGCCGGGGCGCCCCGCGGACTCTCCGTCCGCGTATCGGCCCATTGTGCTGCTCGACGAGGTGGGCAAGCTCTTTGAAAGAGTAATTGCAGACCGCCTCGTCGTGCATCTGGCACGGAAGGGGCCGGATCTTGCGGACGGCCAGTTCGGATTTCGCAGGAGGCGCTCCACTGTGGACGCTATCATGCGCGTGCGAGCCCTCACGACGGGGGATGCGGTGTCCCGGGGCAGGTGTGTCTTGGCGGTGTCTCTGGACATCGCCAACGCCTTCAACTCCCTGCCCTGGAGTTGCATTGGTGGGGCACTCCGGTACCACCGGGTGCCCGACTACCTCTGTCGGGTGATCGAGGCCTACCTGTCGGACAGGTTCATCATCTACCCCGGTCATCAGGGGGAGTTGAAACGGCGAGAGATGTCGTGCGGTGTTCCGCAGGGATCGGTACTAGGACCGCCCTTGTGGAACATCGGGTACGACTACGTGCTGCGCGCCGACCTCCCCGACGGGGTCAGCGTGGTCTGTTACGCAGACGACACGCTGGTCCTGGCGCGGGGACGGTCGTACCAGGCGGCGGTCGAACTAGCGACGCGCGGGGTTGCGACAGTCGTGGAGAGGATACAGCAGTTGGGACTCGAGGTGGCATTGCACAAGTCCGAGGCCATGTGTTTTCACGGCCCTCGGAGCGCGCCACCTCCGGGCTCCCAATTAACGGTAGGAGGAGTTCACATCGGCGTCGGGTCGACGATGAAGTACCTGGGACTCGTCCTCGACAGCCGGTGGAACTTCAAGGAGCACTTCCGACGTCTGGCTCCCAGGTTGAATGCGACTGGGGCTGCGCTCAAGCGGCTCCTGCCGAACCTAGGGGGTCCAGACGCCTCCTGCCGGAGGCTCTACGCAGGCATCGTTCGGTCCATGGCCCTTTACGGTGCGCCGGTGTGGGCGCCATCGCTACGGAAGCGAGTGGCGGCCCGGCTAACCGCCTGTCAGAGGGTCATGGCCATCCGGATGATCCGCGGATACCGTACGGTGTCCTGCGAAGCGGCGAGCCTCCTTGCTGGCCTACCACCGTGGGATTTGGAGGCAACAGTCCTTGCACACATGCACGACTTACGCGTGGAGATGCAACGTCGGGGCGAAACTCCGCTGCCGCGACAAGTCGCGGCATGGCGGACAGAGCTCCGGCGGGATCTCATGGTGAAATGGCGAGAGCGATTGTCGCAACCTCGTGCTGGGCACGCCACGATCGAGGCGGTAAGGCCCCTCTTTGAGGCGTGGCTGGAAAGGCCCCACGGCGTCGTCACCTTCCGTTTGGCGCAGGTGCTGACCGAACACGGCAAGTTCGGTCCGTACCTGTACAAGATTCGTGCGGAGACGACGCCCGGGTGTCGCCACTGTGCGGACCGCCCGGTGGACACGGTGGAGCACACAGTCGAGGTGTGCCCCGCTTGGGAAGAGCAGCGCCGTGTCCTCGTGGGGGCGATCGGCGGCGATCTCTCGCGCCGGGGCTTGGTTCAAGCCATGCTCCGGAGCGAGGAGGAGTGGCAGGCGGTCGCCTCCTTCTGCGAAGCAGTAATGCTAGTAAAGGAGGAGGCCGACCGCCTTAGGCAAAGGCGGACACGCCGCCGCCGCCGCCGGGTTTCCGATCCCAATTTCCGGCCACCGTAGGCGCGGGCTCGCGGACGGTGGGCAATGGGTAGCTCGCTGTCCGTCCGTCCGGTAACAGACCGGTCCGAGCTCAGGTCGTCTACGGCGCGCACCGTTCCCGCGCGCCTCAAGGAGTTGTCAGCAAACTGTAGGGGTCCAGCAGGGCCGAAGCCTACTGGGGCCAAAGGTCATGCGAGAGTGTCACCACGGGCCCCGGGACAAAGGCGAGGAATGGAAAGGTAGGTTTTTAGTCAGTAAAAGTCTGACACTGTTTCCCGCCCCACCCAAGGGCGGGATTCGTCATTGGATGATTTTACCTACCCAAAAAAAAAAAAAAAAAAAAACCTCAAGAAAACCTCAAGCGGCTCCCTATCCGTCTTCGCAGGAACACAAGGATTTTATGTCAAATCCCATCCACATAAATCTAGTTACTTCTCCTTTTCTTTCTCTGTCCACGCAGTAAGGTTGTGGAACTCACTTCCGCCTAGCATTCGAGATTTGAAATCAATCTCACTCTTTAAAAAAGAGTAAAAGAGCACTACCTCTCCTCTCAACCATGATAGTTATAGATATTGTATATATATTTATGTTATGTTTATGTATAGTCATATAAGTATTTTATTTTATATTTAACTACATATTATGTATTATTTGATAGCTTAGATTAAGATTTCACACTTTCTTCTTCTCTTGTTTCCTACACACTATTGTCTACATTTCTTATAATTTCTCCTTTAGCAGGTCTGCTGGAAGAAATTTCTTTAGAAATAAGCAGTACCTTTGTACTATTATTTATTATGTGTTGTCTTTTTTGTTATATTGTGTGTACATAAATTGTGAAATAAATAAATAAATACCTCTACTATGAGTTTTAAGCAATAGTATTCGTTGCTAATCGATATCGACGCCGTAAATATTTTGTATGGCAAATTTTGCAGCGGCACTAGCGGTCACTTGCAGAACCAAAATTTGCCATACAAAATATTTACGGCGTCGATATCGAGTAGCGACGAATACTATTGCTTAAAACTCATGGTAGAGGTACGGCTATTTTATTTCAAAATTCACGAGGCGGTTGATTCGCCGCCGCCGCTGCGACAGCTGAGATTTTCGACCGCAAGCCGCCAGTCGATAGGGCGTGGTCGCCGCCAAGCGACCGCAGAGCGTGCGGGTGCAAACCGCTGCGGCAGTGGCTGGCGCCCGCGGCGCCGGTCAGCGGCAGCCGCGAACAACCGCTCTCATCACAACCATAAATCGCGTCGTGAAAACTGATTTAATTTTTTACGTATATTATTTGCATTCTACAGAAGCTGCGGGCCCGCTACCGTGGCGTCAAAACCGCTACGCTTCCACCACTATCACCGTTGCGTATATTTTGTATGAATAACTAATTTATTGTTGATCTATGACTTAACAAGGAAAGTCATAAACTTAATTAAAATAAGTTACATAACTGGGTAAAACCCATTGTCCTGCAAGTCACCGTTGAGTAATTAATCAAAATTTATTAGTAAACGTATGCGTTTTAGGAAATTTGTGTCTCCATTGTTATCCTCATTTATATGTTTTTAATAATTAGTCATTTTGGTCATTAGTCAGTCATACCTTTCTACATGTTTTCAGAATTGTTAATTTAAAGTTAAGAACATTTAAGTGTGGATGGACGGAGAGGGAGAGGGAGGCCAGAGATGGATGGATTGTGTGAGGAGTGATATGAAAGAAAAGGGAGTTAGTGATAGCGTGACGAGTAACAGGAGAGAATGGAAGAAAAAAACGTGTTGCGCCGACCCCAAATAAAACGGGATAAGGGCAGGAAGATGATGAACATTTAAGTGTTCAGTAATTTTTAAAAACTTGGGATTTTAACCTTTTAACCTGATGGTTAAAACTCGTGAGTGTTTGTCGAATATATCCGACGTAGATACATACGTCGGATGTATTCGACAGTCTCGCATTCATTCCGTCAGGGTCGCACATCCACGACCAAATCCATCTCGTCAGCTCTTCAGTCACCTAAGGGGAACAAAAAAAAACGATAAACAATATGGAGCACCTACCCAGTCGGAAACGCACAAGTCTGGCGAATAGGACTCGAAAATACTCGTCGGACCATTTCGAAGTCCTGGGGCCTTACTCTGGAGTTTAATTCCGATCGGTCGACATTGGAATTGTGACGTTAGGTACTCTTGAATTCAATGCTAGCGCCATATTGGTTTAAAATTACGTGACCACACGCCAAGCCCAAAGCCCATTTTACTTAGTTTCCCAAAAAGGTCACAATTCCAATGCCGACCGATCGGAATTAAACGGGAGAGTAAGCCCCCTGGAACGCTGTATCTCAAAATGCTTGTATTCTAGAAATTAAGACTTTTTTGTAGCATACAATAAATAAATCCACCTCTTTATTTACTTATGTACAGATATAAATTACGTTCTTAAATATTTTTTTGGGTTCCGTACCCAAAGGATTAAACGGGACCCTATTACTAAAACTCTGTCCATTCGACTGTCACCAGACTGTATCTCATGAACCCTTATAGTTAGAGAATTGTCAAAAATGATGTATTTCTGTTGTCGCTGCGTTATAACAACAAATACTAAAAGAAAACAGAATAAAATGAATATTAAAGAGAGCTCCCATACAAAAACGTGCTTTTTTGCTCGTTATTGATAATAGCACCAGGTAGACTTTTTTTAATTTTAAATAATAATTAAATTAAAATAAAATTAATATCAAAGGGGGCTCGCATACAACAAACGTGATTTTTTTTTGCAGCTTTTTTCTACGTAGAGTACGGAAATCTTGAAGCGCGAGTCCGATTCGAACTTGGCCGGTTTTTTTTCTTTAACAAAAGCATTTAAATTTTATTAATATTATTAGATATAATTATTTAACTTTTACCCGGGAAATGCCTAAAAAAAATTACACCAGTTATCCCTTTACACCCATAATATTTTATCATACTGCTGCTAATCAACCTCATTTATATATTATGGTTCGATTTATATACCTAATATTTTTTTCCAACCATAAATTGGCAGTTAGTGGTTGGATTTTCCCATAGGAACATAAACGCTTGCCATTGCTTATGAATAATCAAATGACTAGCTGTTGTTTTTGCTCAGCCTATTATTAAAAAAAGCTCTGAGTAGGTACCTACGTATTGAACGATTTGTACTTGCGGACGACGAGAAATGGGTAGCTCGCCATCCTGCCGTCCGTGGGTAAATAATACTCAGGTCAAAGATACTGAATCCGCTAGATGCGAAACGAAAGATTTGCAGGGCGATTTGCAGCCACCGTAAACACGGGTTTGAACGATCAGCAATGGGTAGTTCGCCGTCTGCCCGTCCGGCAAGAAGTTGAGGAATCAAAGGAGCGTAGCGATCTACAAGCACTTCAAAAAAATGACAGCAAATCCATAGGGTCCGAGCAGGGCCGACGTCCACTGGGGCTATGAGTCGACTTCTAAAAAGGAAATCCGTGTTACCTAGACCTCAAAAAGGGCAACTGAAGGGCAAAAAGGGCAACTGACAACATAGGTGTGGTTTTTGTTAGTTAAAGTCTAACACGCCCTCTCGCTCCACCCTAAAACGAGAGACCTTAAAAAAAAACCTACTGCACGAGTTTTTTTTAATGATATAAATTAGTGCTTGACTGCAATTCCTCCTGATGGTAAGCAGTGATGCAATCGTTGATAGTGAAGCACACTAAAACTAGTGCTTAGAGTAAATATTATATTAACCTTGAAGTAACCTACCGCAGCAGGCAAACTGTTCCAGTCGCGTGTGCGCGGTGTAAACGACGAGGCATAACGCTTGGTTTGGACCGTGGAGGCGTCAAAAATGTACATGAAAGTCTTCTGTACAAAATTGTCTAAGCAAAGGTACCTATGTCCTATACATACTTAGACAATCAGCCTAAGGAGAGTAAAAATGCAGCAGCTGTGGTAACGTGATTTTTTTAAGGTAAGAAATCAATTGGACATTAATATGCTCTGGGCGGAGCGAGAGGGCTTGTCAGACTTTTACTGACTAGTACTAAAAGAGTCCTTCAGTTGCCTTTTACTTTCTAAAACCACGGGTTTCCTTTTTTTATCATTTTTTGTTACCTCTAACTTTGTTAGGGCTAGACCAATTTGAATAAAACTGGGTACACGTATAGACTAAGATCTAAAAAAGGACTTACGCCAATTTGTAACATTCACACAGGTCACCGTAGGCGCGGACTTGCGGACGGCGTGCAATGGGTAGCACGCTGTTCGATCGTCCGATAACCGACCAGACTGAGTGCAAGTCGTCGACGGCGCGTTCCGTTCCCGCACGCCTCAAGGAGCTGTCAGCACACCGAAGAGGCCCAGCCTGCTAGCTGCAGGCAGGCAGGGTCGAAGCCTAATGGGGTCATGGGTCAGCTTCCGAAAGGAACACCCGGCCTCGGCACGATAGGCAACGAAGGAACGGGGTAGGTTTTTAGCCAGTAAGAGTCTGACACTACTTCCCGCTCTGCCCAAGGGCGGGATTTGTCATTGGATGATTTTACCTACCATAAAAAAAAAACATTCACATGGGTAAAGACGCTAGCAGAAACTAGTATTATATGAATAACGATTAACCCATTTGGGCCTGAAACCAGATTGTTTAACCTCTATCTATCAAACGATGTGGTAGCCAAAAAGCCACAAGCTTTACAAGACCTGATACAATATAATTAACAACTTGTAAACTACGCAAACATAAATTATACTTTTAGTGTTGCGCGGCGCAGCACGGCTATCGATAATTCGATAGTTAGTACTAGTTATATTAGTAGATAGTTTTTTTTTTTTAAATCTTAGTTAAAGAGCTTTGTCACTAAATTGACTATGTCGCTCCATCGTAGCAAAATTTTGAATTTTAACAAATATTAAAAGTATCATAATATATTTTATATAAAATTCTAGCACTGAAATATTTTTTTTTATTATTAATTTTGATATTTTACTCAAAATAATTGATACTGATATTATTTGTTAAATTTCGAATGCCACAATTTAGGCAGAATGTACCAGGCTCAATATATTATAAATAACATCTTTATTATCCAATACAATACATACATACACTTAACTAATTATACTATCCTTACAAACAAATAAACAACTTGATAGATTTATAATATACAAACTGTAAAGTAGGTATAAACAAAAGCGTACAAAAATAATTTACTAGGCATCAAAAATTCATCCACGTCGATGACAACAGAACACTGGCATAATTGCCACTTTGAATGGCAATGGCAACCTACATTCTATGAAAATAAATTATATGATTTGATCGATACAAAACCTTGATAACCTATATTTGTGATGTTATGTGAGAGTATTTGTAAAGTCTGTTTACCTATGAATATATAGTAACTGCAACTCTGTTAGTGTTACTCAAAAGCTATTTGATTTCCAACAAGCTGTTGTTTATGTATTCAGTGTGAATACACAGCTTCCCATGTTGAACCACGCTGTAATTACATTGAGAAAAATTCATTTCAGTATCGTTCTTTACTAGAATGGTGATTAACTTATTCCAACAGTTTATCCAGTGTGCACTACTACTTAATAGCGTGCGACTGGGTAGTAGTCGATTATTATTATTTTTATGAACACACATAATAGTCTACTGTAGAAGCGTTATTGATTACCTATACATTGACACAGATATCAAGAGAGACCGAACTAGACAGACCTTTATAGTATTAGTAAGAGTAGTAATTAGAATAGAACGAGTATCAGTAGACCGTAATGTCAGCTGGGTGAGTTCAATGACCTGTAGGTAGTTAGTACGCAACGATCGATCACTACCTACAGTTATTTACGTTTACTTAAAGGAATTAATTTCGTACATGCGTATACAAATTCGAGTTTAAGAAAAAGCGTACTGTATTTTTCATTTTATCTTTACAAATCGATAATGTTTCATGTAAGGGATCCACAGGATTACAACGATCAAAATTTATTGGTATATAAATATTGAGCCATTCTGCCTAAATTGAGGCATTGAAAATTCCATTTAACAAAAAAAAAACCTTTACCTAAGCAATTTAACGGTGTATATGATAAATGTCGTCAAAACGTTTTTGCGAGTATATAAAAGTTTATTGTAAGTATGTTTGAGCTGTAATATAAATTATCTTTATTGCACCTAAATCATTAGTGTTACTAAATGTCAATGTCCAAAAACAGCATCAAAAGTGTAAGAATTTTGGAACAATACTATCGATACTTTTAATAGTGGGCGTACAACGTTGCTGTTTACATGAACATCGATGGATGGCGTGAGTTACGACTGCTTTCATATGTGCCTTTGTGACAAATTGCTAACTGGAGATAGTGGTGTTTAGTATCAATCTAAGATACATGTCAATCTAGATTGTATGTATGTTATGTATGTAGGTATCTCTAGACGGAATGTAAACTGGATAATAGTTGATTTATTGTTTTATGATTGACGCTCACAGTTCATACAAAAGTCAAATAATAAAAACACGTACAGTAAATGGTTACTAATACATTTTGTCATTGGTAGGTTGTTTAGTGCAGGTATCACTACTTGGTCATCACTGCATTCGTCAATTGAAAGTAAAATTACAAAGTATAGCGACCGATATTTTTAGAATCCTAGACTAGCGGAATTATATGTAGGTACTTTCATTTGCTTTGATCCCTCACCGAAAACTATTTTTATAGCCTTATAACGTAACTAAACATAATTAAAAAACTTAACCAACTTTTATGTACCATACCTAACACATTAAAAACAACTTCTATTTATAATTAGTGTTCATTTCATCAAGGTACAAGTACACAGTACAAGTTTAGCGTCCCGAAGTCTCGTGAGCTTGCGAACGACGAGCAATAGGTAACTCACCATCCGGCCATCCGTACCAATTCCGTGTCGACGACGGCGCGTAATGTTAATGCGAGACTCAAAGAGATGTCAGAAAACCGTAGGAGCCCAACAAGGCCGAAATCTAGTTGCTCCATGTATCGACTTCTGAAAGGTAAAGCCGTGAGCCTAAACCACCTGAACGAAAATAGGGGTGATTTCAGTCAGTAAAAGTCTGACACAAAGAGCAGGAGAAGTCATTAGATGATTTCCCTCCTTAAACAACAAACCAAAAAGTGTCTACTCAATTCAAGCTTACCAGATATGCAAGCTCATTTTTATGTTTCAGGTTCAGTTAATAAGCGAATATTTCGAGGTGTTACATCGTTCGGCCACGTTATTCTATAACAGTTCTATAAAACTTTTACGGCTTAATAACATTATCATGTTATTTTCAACGACTTCGTACGGCCAAGCGGATATTTGTCGCGTCAAGCCATGCAGTCACGAGAAGATCCATGACAGCGGTCCGTCCCACGCGTCCTGAAAAACGTCCGAAATTGTGTGCCGAAAATCTTCCGAAATTGTGTTCCGTAAATCTTCGGCAAGCACGCGGTGAAAGAATAATCGTCCCGAGGTGAACATTCGACGACAATAATAGTTGTAGAGTGGAGACGACTTGCGAAGATACACTATAATCTGTAAATCTTCGTCGTACAAATTTTCCTGAGGCAAATCTCTAAGTTTACACAACATACATATATTATGTACATTTAATTTTGGTGGATTTGAAACTTAATCAAATTACAGTTAATGCCTTTTGATGTGTGAAGTAACTTCCAGTAATTTACATAACTCTTGACATGTAATACACAGAGATTATACCATGGATGTGAGAAATGAAACAGATATGATGTACCTCTTTTCTGAACTGATTTAGGCTTGAGTTGATGGAACGTATGAATTGGTTTTCACCTTTTGTAAATTCACGACCACTGACTTGACTCTGATGAACTTTTTTTGGTAGGAAACCTGGAATTCCTATTACTTTGAATGGAGTGAGAGGAATTATCAGACGTCTACTGACTAAAACCTCCCTCTGTTCTAATAGTTAGGTAAAGAGGTAACTCTTTTTATGGCAGAATTTATTGATGGTGAGGGTGACCAATTTAGTGACTTACATTTCCATAATCTTCTCTTTATTTTAACATCCAATGCATTCTGTAATGAATGTGTCCATTATACATGATGAACACAAGAAACTGACTTCAAATACATTTTGCATTTACCTAAAGGCGGCTGGTAAATTCAGGGTAGTCAAACGAATCAAAAGCCATCAACAACCATCAGGTTACTGGCCGTGCAAAAGAAATAGACATACGTATTACATAAGTTATGTAGTCTTTTTTTTTTGATAAATATTACTTCCCACATTCCAGATCAAAGAATGAAATTTCAGGAGGAACACTACATGAAGATCAAAAAGTTGTAGATAGATGGAAGAATTCTTTAATAAAAATTAAAAAAAAATCTTTATTACATATTATGCTGGCTTAAATTGCTTGTCGAGGAGTCTTCAATTAGGCATGGAAATGCCTGTAGTTGAAGGCTCCGCTCTTCCCTTACATTATGTAGTTACAAATAGGGCAAGTAAGTGAGAAGGAGAGTGTGATGGTGTGTCTGTGGAAGTAGGTATGTGGGAGAGAAGAAGGTTTTGAGACTTTATAATTAAGTCACACGTTGCAAAAGTAACTCTGTATCATTGTAATTTAAGCTGTGTATGTGTCATATTTAATGTACACCAAAAAATAAAAAACACAACAGGAACTAAAAATTAATAGGCTGTCATAATGGGTGGTCTTATCGTTAAAAGCGATTTCTTTCAGACAACCTTTATAATTTACTAGCTTCTGCTAGCGGCTTTGCCAGCGGGAAAGTAGGTTTCTCCATACAATCTCCATATTCCTAAATGCATCTTCGAATTCGAACATTAAAGGAGAGTAAACAACTCTGCTATGCTATGTTTTTAGAATGTAGTGTGTGTGGTGTGGATTCGGAGTATAGAGACAGATTTCTGTCTGACGATGGCACGGAAGCCAGCCACGTTTGTCTTTGCGAATGTACCTCATACACAGCTAGCCGTGAGGCCGTCTGGTAACCGCCAATGGTGCGTTGTGTTCTACGCGCGCTTCAAGGAGATGACAGCAAAACCGTAGAGACCCAGCAGAGTCCAAAACTACTGGATTCATAAGTTCACTACTGAATGGAAGACCCGGGGCCCTAGAATGCAAGGTAACGAAGGAACATAGGAGTGGATTCTAGTCAGTAAAAATCTGACACACCCTTGCATTCTCTGGGGCGGAAGGAGATATCTAATGGCTTCTCAACTTAAAAAAAAAACCTGATACACTGCAGAAACGGAGCAGCCCCATCAACATCCTGAGTCTGTTATTACATAATATTGGACCCACTATTATGACAATTTTGGGCATATTGAAAATTCACTGTACGCTTTTTCTCATTTTGACATCGTTGGAACTCCTCACCAATGATATCGGGATTACACCAACTTACAGTCGAAGAGATTAAGCTAGTTTGGATTGTGAACCATAGCAAGTTCTAATTTCATGAATTTACTATACTATGTGGATGTACTGAGTAACACAATTAATGCTCATGAACGAAGAAACATAGAACACAGATATACTGGGTTGCAATGGTATCTAAATTCAATATAAGTACGAATTATATGTATAAATTTGATTTTGATTTGATGAAACTTGGTAGGTACATGGGTAGATGATGTCCTGGAATATCAGGTTTTCTTGGTATAATTTTCGACTATTACGCGAACAAAACCGCCGGCAGCAACCAGTATTTTAATAAATCCAGGAACCTCAATCTCGCATTAAAAAAAATGAAATTTACACAAAATTAATATCAATTTATGCCAAAGACGTAGGCTGCGAGTGGGAAGAGGATTACTTGCGTTAGAGTTATGAGACGTAAATCTTCTACGTCAAAATGAAATAATGAAATATTGGTAGCTTCCATATTTAATGAAATATTATTTATGGCGACGCTCGCGGGAGGTTTATATCCCGCAATGGACGTCTTTCGTTTGAAATAATAATGTCTATTTTATGGCTATGTACCGGACATCCTTTTGATCGAACCAATAGACCTGCTTAAAAATAAACATGTCTGTCAATTTCTCTGATAATATAATTACAGTTCTTAAAATTTAATGCGCTAATAATATGACATGTCAATCTTTTAAGTCAAAATTAAGAAATGAAAACTGAAAGAATGTTCCTAAAAACTTTATCTGTGATATTACACAACAAAATTTCTTTAAGATTCATTGTTTCAGCCACTATCGCTTCCTCTCTTATCTTTTCTGTGGTTTCTGTGATGGTAGTTTAGTTTTGCATTTGCGGTACAAGTAATCCTGAGTCAAATTTTAAGATACTTTTGCGAACTTAAATGTAATGCAATAACGTGAAAGAGACCCTAAATATTATTTTTGTTTTTTCTCCCACACACATCAAACGGCATCCTCGATATTCTAAACAGGTCAGTCAGCTCTGCAATATTCTGTAAAAAAAAAGTAAAATTGTTAAACATTTACCCAAAAAAAAAACCACAGACTAAATATCTTCGACCCATTAACAATTTAGAATAAGAAGGGCAAAATAGCCATGTCTATTCTAGAATTCTTTGCTGAGTAGGCTGTGGGACTGTACTTCAAAACTATGAGGAAGTTTCATCCAAGTGTTTTAAAGTAGAGAAAGAGGCTACAGTCAGGCTTTTGTAAACAGTTTGGTATTGCTACGGCTCTTTTAGATATTAAAAATACTAGTATACTGGTTACATAGCTATCCGAATAGACGACATCACATGTGTCAAAACGTTTAAATAGCCACAAATTGCTTGTTTTTTCACTCACCTTCTGTAGTACGGGAGTTCCGCAAGGCTCTATACTGGGCCCCGCGATCTTTATTCTGTATTGTGCAGACATTGTAAATTCTTTGAAGTGATTTAGTTGTAACATTTATAATGATAATTTAAAAGTTTATATCACATGACAATCACTATAGTACAGCATGTTGAGCTGAAAACAACGGTTTGGTACTAAATCCTACTATAACTTAGTACTCATGCTGTCGGGAACCAATACCAAATCAATACAATGCCGGCAACACTAGGAATTGCGGCTGAGTAGATACCAAAACGGATAGCTCTGTGCGTTCTCGCATACAGTACGTTGGACGGATCTTGGCGCGCCTGAAGTTAGGCTCCGCGAAATTTAGCGCTTGTGCACTCATAAAAAAATAAATGGTTTGAAAAAATAAATGCCAATAGCAGTTGTTATTGCTGTTAACAACTGTTATTGGCATTTATTTTTATAAATCATTTATTTGACGCGCTTAATTGAGCGTTAAAGTTTGCAGAGCCTAACTTCAGGAGCGCCAAGAAACGTCGAACGTACTGTACATAGTAGGTAACTTCTGACGTTGCATTATTTAGCCAGTTCAAGTTAATACAGATACGTTTACCTGTCAGCGCCATCGAACGACTAATAAAAGTAAAGTATTAAAAGTTTGATCGCCAGAATGTTATATCAAAAATGTGAAAATAGAAAAGCATTGCCGTCGCACAATCAGCTAACTTTGTAATGTACGAGATAAAATATTAATCAATCTCACCCAGATAGAAAAACTAATACTGTAACATTAATTATATTAAAAATGTTATCTAAGAGTAATCCTGTTAACAACTTCTGAAAAGAAGCTTCCAAAGCGTTTTTTTTTTTTTTTGGCTAGGAATTCATCAAGCGGATCGAGAAAGAGTTTTTATATACATTTTATCATAATTAAGTGTCAATATTTTTGACGTCCCAAAATGAAATATGAACAATCAAGAAGATTGATCACAAATAAACGGTATATGATGTAAATAGGCACGTCACAGCAATCAGAAACTCGAATTACAGAATAATTAAATTCTAACGAATATTTCAGTGAGTAGGTTTCTGGTTTAGGGTTATCAAAAGAATTTTCGGTTACTTCAGGTCTTGACTTTTCCACCTGCGATTACATAAAGATCCATCATAACAATATTTTGCGGTCTTAAGTAGGTATAGCTTACAAAATGTTTTCGTTTTGTGATTTCATTTTGCAATTCGGAACTTGTGGAGGTTAGGGCGCCTTTAAATTAGCCGCGATGTGCTAGGTAAAGGTAAAAACGTGCGACTGCCGCGCTATAAGCGCACTGCGGCCGCGCGTCATTTGAAAAAACAAAGCAGCGCGACTGCAGCGCTGCGGCCGCGCTGTTGTCGCGCGGCTTTTTGCGGCTATTTTGAAGACACCCTTACATTATAATAAGAACCATTCTGAGTCTTTATTATTGAAAACGTACCTATGAAGTTGCCGTTTTTTGAAACTTCACATTTTGAACTGCGGTAACTTTGGATTGATTTGGATTTCAGTGTACAAATAAAATTTTATTTAAGGCATGTCATACCTTTTCTTCCAAACATAGGTACCAAATACTAAAGACCTGTCGATTGAAGGTATGTTTCATAATCATAGGATCTCTTATCCAACCTTTGTTCTTAAAAATTAAATTAATCACTGAAGTGAAACAAATATAATTACCATCTGAGTTACCTACTTAAAATTTTAAAAGATTCATGTATATATTGTAGAGAATAGTAAGATTATAGTATAAGGTTATCTTAAAATATAATTATAATTCATTATTTTGTTATACTGTAGCAGAAGACTTGAAAAAGATTTTATAAGAATAAAAAGGTATGAGATCAAGTGTAACTATAATAGTCACAAAGAGATTTGAATTTTTATGAAATTCAAAGAAGTAATTAGCTATATAAATAACACTTCGCATTTAGGATATAGACAAGAAGAAAGTATAAAAGAGATGCTTATTTCTAAAGAAATCAGCAGACCTGCAAAAGTACAAATGGAAAAATGAAAATGGTTTGTTTTGCTTTTTTGAAAACACGTTGCTTCATATTAGGATGCTCCTGTACTTTAGGCGTGTTCACAAACCTGAAAATTCACATAAACAAGACATCACTGAAGATGGTGTAATTGTTGTAGTGATTTTTTTTAGCCTCTTTTATAATATTAATGTGAGAACATTGTAGACTCCGCAAATTCTTAGATTACTAAATTTTTTATGAATAGTTTTGTTATGCTCTTGGGTACAATATTGACTGGTCTACACTGTCCTTACATATTTTTTCTATTAATACTGCAATATGGAAATATTGTAAGAAAAACATTTTTTTAAAAGAGTAACCATGGAGTTTCTTGCTGGTCCTTCTCCATAGGAAACGACCAATTTTGAACCATGCACTGAATTTTTATAAGTGCCCATGTAGGTCTATGTGAAATAAAAATAATTTTGATTTGATTAATTGATCAGACCCGAAGTAAGTATTTATTGGCCTAACAAATATTTATACCCCAGATTGTCATTTTAGGAGTGATGAAATAAAAGGGAGTTAAGGTGATAGCATTACCAGGTGACCGGACAGAATAAAAAAAAAATAGAAATGCTGCACTGACCTCAAATAACACTGGTCAGGAGCAAAAAGATGACAAGGTTACAATCTTATCAACATTTTATAAAAAAAAAAAAAAAATGTTACAAGAAGTTTATCAGCTTTTTTTGCGTTCAATTTCTTTATGGATTGTTTACAGACCCTTCACAACCTTCACTAGGATTATTCCTATAGACTCTAAAGCTCCTAATTGCAAATTTTATGGCAACTGACAGCTTTAATCCAAATAAGATTCTAATGACCAGAGTGTTACCTCATTTGCCAACCCTGTGCTTTACGTTTACGGGTCGCATAAAATTTATAACACGTAATTACATCTTTAGATAGGTCGTTAGCAGGGTTAGGAGAGTACCTGTGCTACGATCTCAATTATAATCACGTTTTAGATTAACGCGTATAATCCCTTGAACATCTGGCCGGAGTTCAATGAACACATACTCGTACTGTCACCTGCGCCCGCACAGAGCCCCGCTGAATTTTAAACTATTTTTTTTTTTGCGGAATATTGATTGATTTGTCGTTTTAATGGACATGGACTATTCGGTACATTAAACACTATCGATTGATAAAGATAAAATTAAAAAATAGAGTATTTTTTTCTAAATATACGCATGTACGAAATTAATTTCTTTAAGTAAACGAGTCAATGACCTTGTAGGGAGTTGTCGGTCGTTACGTACTAACTACCTACAGTTGATTGGCCTCGATCAGCTGACATTTACTTAAAGAAATCAATTTCGTACATGCGTATATTAATTCGATTTTAAAAAAAGTACTTTATTTTTCATTTTTATCTTCACAAATCGATAGTGTATCATGTACATAATCAACCCTCTTCGGGATTAAAACGACCAAAATTTAACAGTGTATGCTATGAATATTCTGAAGCTAGACCAGAACCAACATCATTTTCTGTGTAAATTAATTTTTAAATATCAAAACCGTTTGAAAGAAGTAGACAAAACTAGCAAAAAAATACCATGATATATTTTTTTTGGCAAAAGTATTAGTCATACGAAAAAATCACTATTTTGGTAATGATGTGCACGAATCTATAATAAAAACATATTTATTTAAAATCTATTAACTTGGAGCAGGTTTCTGAAAGTCACTATTTTATGGCACTGCTCGGGAGCTAGGGCCTTAATATTATAATTGTAGTAAAACTCTGTCTATAGTTATATTTGAAATTTTATTAATCAATCATTTGTCAACGAATTCGGACCTCTTTTCGGATTCTTCTTCGCTATCGTGCTGCGAAGAAGATGCCCCACGCCCCAGTTGCCATTAGAGGGTCTCCTGTAACCTGCCCTGGGGCTTGCGTAGGAAATAGGAACACTGGAATGAATGCAAGTAAACCAGTAGTGCTATTCTCTAAGAAAACGCAGCGCTGCCTCAACGACGAACACCCAAATAGGATACATTGGATTGTCAAACTAACGTACCAATACATTGGATTGTTAATTCAACGTATCCTATTTGGAAGTTCGTCGTTGCGGCAGCGCTGCGTATTCTTAGACAATAGCACCACTTTACTCGGCAGAGAAACAATACAGGCTTAAAATAATAATAAAAAGGATGTGTCACGTATTATTATGACGTCATCACATAAATTAGGTAACAAGATGGTTTTATTTATGGAACGTTCGAAGGAACTGCTTGGCTGAGCTGTCATTGTCAATTACAGGCTAAGTGACAGTTGAGTAGGTCGTGGCTGCGGGTGAAAGCCTGTCTCGTAAACAAAAGACGAGGAAATATGAATAAAAACAAGAGAAAATTATGTGGGATGCTTTGTGAATAGGCTCTATACAAAGTGTCGTTAGTGACAAAATGTAAGGATGTCCCTAACATTTTGTCACTAATAATTACGTGACATTTATAAAGTTTAAGTTGAATTACGTGATATTTTTAAAGCGTTTGTCAACCATTATACACCGTTAAATTTTGATCGTTTTAATCCCGCGGAGGGTTGATTCAGTACATGAAATACTATCGAATTATAAAGAAAACATTAAAAAATAAAGTACTTTTTTTCAAAAACTCGAATTAATATAGGCATCTTCGATTAAACATGTTTCATCGAAGGTACGCATGCACGAAATTAATTTCTTTAAGTAAACGGTTCAAAGACCTTGTAGGTAGTTGTCGGTCGTTGCATACTAACTACCTACAGTTTATTGGCCTCGCCATTATACACCGTTAAATTTTGATTGCTTCGGTACATTTTTTTTTTTTTTTTGGGTAGGTAAAATCATCCAATGACAAATCCCGCCCTTGGGTGGGGCGGGAAATAGTGTCAGACTTTTACTGACTAAAAACCTACCTTTCCGTTCCTTGCCTTTATCCCGGGGCCCGTGGTGACAGTCTCACATAACTTTTGGCCCCAGTAGGCTTCGGCCCTGCTGGACCCCTACAGTTTGCTGACAACTCCTTGAGGCGCACGGGAACGGTGCGCGCCGTAGACGACCTGAGCTCGGACCGGTCTGTTACCGGACGGACGGACAGCGAGCTACCCATTGTCCACCGTCCGCGAGCCCGCGCCTACGGTGGCCGGAAATCGGGATCGGAAACCCGGCGGCGGCGGCGGCGTGTGCGCCTTTGCCTAATGCGGTCGGCCTCCTCCTTTGCTAGCATTACTGCTTCGCAGAAGGAGGCGACCGCCTGCCACTCCTCCTCGCTCCGGAGCATGGCTTGAACCAAGCCCCGGCGCGAGAGATCGCCGCCGATCGCCCCTACGAGGACACGGCGATGCTCTTCCCAAGCGGGGCACACCTCGACTGTGTGCTCCACCGTGTCCACCGGGCGGTCCGCACAGTGGCGACACCCGGGCGTCGTCTCCGCACGAATCTTGTACAGGTACGGACCGAACTTGCCGTGTTCGGTCAGCACCTGCGCCAAACGGAAGGTGACGACGCCGTGGGGCCTTTCCAGCCACGCCTCAAAGAGGGGCCTTACCGCCTCGATCGTGGCGTGCCCAGCACGAGGTTGCGACAGTCGCTCTCGCCATTTCACCATGAGATCCCGCCGGAGCTCTGTCCGCCATGCCGCGACTTGTCGCGGCAGCGGAGTTTCGCCCTTCGATTTGTGAAGATCAAATTAAAAACAAAGATTTTTAATAAATTAAGATTTACGCATGTAAGAAATTAATTTCTTTAAGTAAACGTCAGCTGAGCGAGTTCAATGATCTTTAGGTAATTAGTACGTAACGACCGACACCTACCTACAAGGTCACTGACTCGTTTACTTAAAGAAATTAATTTCGTACATGCGTACCTATATTAATTCGAGTTTTAGAAAAAAAAAAAACTTTATTTTTTATTTTATCTTTAAAAATCGATAATTTCATGTACCGGATCGACTCTCCACGAGAATAAAACGATCAAAATTTAACGGAGTATAATACGCGGGAAATAAGTTGAACTAAAATGGCTGTCATTGCTATGATTACATGCAGCCCGCGCTGTGCCTAATCGAAATGATTGAGACTTGAAAATCGGTTACTACGCATTGAAGGTCGATCGTCATTTTAGTTCAACTTATATGACAATACGCGGCATAAGTTGAACTAAAATGGCGATCAACCTACAATGCGCAGTTTTTTTTTATGGTCGGTAAAATCATCCAATGAAAAATCCCGCCCTTGGGTGGAGCGGGAAGTAGTGTCAGACTCTTACTGACTAAAAACCTACCCCGTTCCTTCGTAGCCTATCGTGCCGGGGCAGGGTATTCCTTTCGGAAGTTAACCCAGGACCCCAGTAGGCTTCGACCCTGCCTGCCTGCAGTTAACAGGCTGGGCCTCTTCGGTGTGCTGACAGCTCCTTGAGGTGCGTGGGAACAGAACGCGCCGTCGACGACTTGGGTTCGGTCCGGGTCGGTTACCGGATGATCGGACAGCGTGCTACCCATTGCACGCCGTCCGCAAGCCCGCGCCTACGGTGGCCGGAAATCGGGATCGGAATCCCGGCGGCGGCTGGGGCGAGCGCCCCGTTGCCTCTGCCTGATGCGGTCGGCCACCTCCTTTGCTAGCATTACTGCTTCGCAGAAGGAGGCGACCGCCTGCCATCCCTCCTCACTACGGACCATGCCCTGAACCAAGGCCCGGCGAGAGAGATCGCTGCCGCCGATCGCCCCCACGAAGACACGGCGACGCTCCGCCCAGGCGGGGCACACCTCTACAGTGTACTCCACCGTGTCCTCCGGGTGTTCCGCACAGTGGCGACACCCGGGCGAATCCTCCGCACGAATCCGGAACAGGTACTTAGCGAACTTTCCGTGTTCGGTAAGCACCTGCGTCGTGTGAAAGTTGAGAACGCCGTGAGGTCTTTCCAGCCACACCTTCAATGCGCAGTAACAGATTTTTGGATCTCAATAGAAGTGCAAAATCTCTTTTTCTAAAAGTTGTTATCACACCAATTGGTATTATGTGATCAACACAAATTTTTGATGTAATTCTTTTATAAACATAAACCCAAATTCAAGCTAATTCACAATTAATCCAGTTATCATCATCATTTCAGCTGGAAGACCACTGTTGGACATCGGGCGTCACCTAGCCGTGCCTCAAGGAGATGTCAGCAAACCGCAGGGGTCCAGCAGGGCCGAAGCCTACTGGGGTCAAAGGGTATGTGAAAATGGCACCCGGGGCCCTGGGACCAAGGCAAAGAATGGAACGGGGTAGGTTTTTAGTCAGTAAGAGTCTGACACTACTTCCCGCTCCACCCAAGGGCGGGATTTGTCATTGGATGATTTTACATACCATACAAAAAAATAAAAAGCAGGGCCGAAGCCTACTGGGGCTTTGGTAAAATGAAACTGAACAAACTGAGGCAAAGAAGAAACAGGAGTCGGTTTTTAGTCAGTAAAACTCTGACACTACCTCCCACTCCGCCCAAAGGCAGGAAATGTCTGGATGATTTTCACACCTAAAAAAAAGTTTCGTGCGGTCCGTGCGTTAACCCAGTGGATCTAAAGAATTATAAAAGAACCGGAATCAAAATATTTTGAAAACCTAAAGTTGAAATAATTTGATAAAACCAGTTACGAGACGATGTCATCGGCTTGGGTTTTGCCAGTCTACCTGTCAGTTGATCTGAAGCTATAATTAGAGCTGACCGGAAATTATTTTTGTTTTCACTACGTTTAGGTATGGGACAGTTATTTTTATATTAAACTAGCTTTTGCCTACGGCTTCGCTTCCGTCAACTGACTACTCTACCCTACTCTTCCCTCCTTTACCCTACTCTACCCTACTCTACCCTACTCTAACCTACTCTACCCTACTCTACCCAACTCTGCCCTACTCTTCTCTACTCTACCTTACTCTACCCTATTTTTTTTTCTTATAAATATGATATGATAAATAATACATTAGTGCAATGTTAGTGAACGCAATTTTCGTATTAAAAATTTGTTTTTAAAACAAAGAGGTTTAACAAAAAGGTTCGTACTAGTCCAAAAAGGTAATCAAAGAGTTACAGTTTGCATTAACCTAAGTGCGGTGCAATTATAGTCACTTTCTGAACAAGTGTGTTGAAAATAACATTACCAAAGACACCATGGTTGGCGCAGTGGATTTTTTTCGGTGGGAAAATTACCCAATGTGTGTCAGACTTTTACCGACTAAAAAACCCACTCCAGTTCCTACTTTGTTTCAAGTCCTCGCTTTTCAAATGACGCAGGTCCTTACCAGAAATGGTAGGAGGTTCCTGCATCAAATATGAGTGGAAGAAACTTCCGGGTGTCACTATTGTGGGGAGATGCGCCCCACTTGCCCGCCGTGTCCTCGTGGGGGCAAACGGAGGCAACGCGATGATTTTCCACCTTAAGGCCAGGTTCGGTATACTAGACACCGCAGGCGCCGCACCCGTCCACCGGGTGCGGAGGCCATAGAGGCGGAGCTGTATGAGGGATACAGGGCGGCAAAGCGCACCCTCCGAGCGGAGATAAAGCGGGCCAAACTCGAGGCCCGCAACGTGTGGCTGGAGTCTCTGAACGTCGATCCGTGGGGACGCCCATACAAAATGGTGATGGAGAAACTCCGCCCATGGGCTCCCCCGCTGACTCAGAGTCTCCGGCCCCAGCTCGTGGAGGGTGTGGTGGGCGCTCTGTTCCCTACGCGAGGGGAGCATACTCCCCCGCCTATGGCTCCGCCACCAGCAGCGGTGTCCGATGCGGACCACGACGGCAACGACGGCAACAATGCTCCAGAGGTGACCGAGGTGGAGATGAGAGTGGCGGTGCGAAGGCTGAGTGCCAAGAACACCGCCCCAGGACCCGATGGCTTGCCTGGAAAAGCCTGGGTCCTGGCCATGGAGGAACTCGGGTCTCGACTGAGAGGGCTCTTCAGCGCATGCATGGAGAGGGGCCAGTTCCCGCTTCGCTGGAAGACGGGGAAACTGGTCCTTATCGCGAAGCCGGGGCGCCCCGCGGACTCTCCGTCCGCGTATCGGCCCATTGTGCTGCTCGACGAGGTGGGCAAGCTCTTTGAAAGAGTAATTGCAGACCGCCTCGTCGTGCATCTGGCACGGAAGGGGCCGGATCTTGCGGACGGCCAGTTCAGATTTCGCAGGAGGCGCTCCACTGTGGACGCCATCATGCGCGTGCGAGCCCTCACGACGGGGGATGCGGTGTCCCGGGGCAGATGTGTCTTGGCGGTGTCTCTGGACATCGCCAACGCCTTCAACTCCCTGCCCTGGAGTTGCATTGGTAGGGCACTCCGGTACCACCGGGTGCCCGACTACCTCTGTCGGGTGATCGAGGCCTACCTGTCGGACAGGTTCATCATCTACCCCGGTCATCAGGGGGAGTTGAAACGGCGAGAGATGTCGTGCGGTGTTCGGTACTAGGGCCGCCCTTGTGGAACATCGGGTACGACTACGTGCTGCGCGCCGACCTCCCCGACGGGGTCAGCGTGGTCTGTTACGCAGACGACACGCTGGTCCTGGCGCGGGGACGGTCGTACCAGGCGGCGGTCGAACTAGCGACGCGCGGGGTTGCGACAGTCGTGGAGAGGATACAGCAGTTGGGACTCGAGGTGGCATTGCACAAGTCCGAGGCCATGTGTTTTCACGGCCCTCGGAGCGCGCCACCTCCGGGCTCCCAATTAACGGTAGGAGGAGTTCACATCGGCGTCGGGTCGACGATGAAGTACCTGGGACTCGTCCTCGACAGCCGGTGGAACTTCAAGGAGCACTTCCGACGTCTGGCTCCCAGGTTGAATGCGACTGGGGCTGCGCTCAAGCGGCTCCTGCCGAACCTAGGGGGTCCAGACGCCTCCTGCCGGAGGCTCTACGCAGGCATCGTTCGGTCCATGGCCCTTTACGGTGCGCCGGTGTGGGCGCCATCGCTACGAAAGCGAGTGGCGGCCCGGCTAACCGCCTGCCAGAGGGTCATGGCCATCCGGATGATCCGCGGATACCGTACGGTGTCCTGTGAAGCGGCGAGCCTCCTTGCTGGCCTACCACCGTGGGATTTGGAGGCAACAGTCCTTGCACACATGCATGACTTACGCGTGGAGATGCAACGTCGGGGCGAAACTCCGCTGCCGCGACAAGTCGTGGCATGGCGGACAGAGCTCCGGCGGTATCTCATGGTGAAATGGCGAGAGCGACTGTCGCAACCTCGTGCTGGGCACGCCACGATCGAGGCGGTAAGGCCCCTCTTTGAGGCGTGGCTGGAAAGGCCCCACGGCGTCGTCACCTTCCGTTTGGCGCAGGTGCTGACCGAACACGGCAAGTTCGGTCCGTACCTGTACAAGATTCGTGCGGAGACGACGCCCGGGTGTCGCCACTGTGCGGACCGCCCGGTGGACACGGTGGAGCACACAGTCGAGGTGTGCCCCGCTTGGGAAGAGCATCGCCGTGTCCTCGTGGGGGCGATCGGCGGCGATCTCTCGCGCCGGGGCTTGGTTCAAGCCATACTCCGGAGCGAGTAGGAGTGGCAGGCGGTCGCCTCCTTTTGCGAAGCAGTGATGCTAGTAAAGGAGGAGGCCGACCGCATTAGGCAAAGGCGGACACGCCGCCGCCGCCGCCGGGTTTCCGATCCCAATTTCCGGCCACCGTAGGCGCGGGCTCGCGGACGGTGGGCAATGGGTAGCTCGCTGTCCGTCCGTCCGGTAACAGACCGGTCCGAGCTCAGGTCGTCTACGGCGCGCACCGTTCCCGCGCGCCTCAAGGAGTTGTCAGCAAACTGTAGGGGTCCAGCAGGGCCGAAGCCTACTGGGGCCCTAAGGTTATGTGAGACTGTCACCACGGGCCCCAGGATAAAGGCAAGGAATGGAAAGGTAGGTTTTTAGTCAGTAAAAGTCTGACACTGTTTCCCGCCCCACCCAAGGGCGGGATTCGTCATTGGATGATTTTACCTACGTTAAAAAAAAAAAAAAAAACCTTAGGGCCAGGTTCTACTCATTTTGAACTTTTTTAAACCTCTGGAAATCCACAAATATCGAAGAGAATACCATAAACACTTATTTTATTAAAATTGTCAATATGATCAAGCGCTTGGCAAAAATGAAAATATGATAAAAATTATTTGGCTTGATAAAAAACAAAACGCGAATCTGACCCTAATTTACGATTTCAAACGTGTTTATCTACAAGATTACGTTATGGAAATATTTGAAAGTTACAAAAAAACAAATAAAAAATAAAGCTAGTTATTTAAAAGCGCTTTGCAAAAACAAAAATCTTGAATAGTTATTGTTTTTTTTATATAAAAATAAAACCGCTGTTTTAGGGCCGCGAAGTCAACATAGTCCTAAGCGAAGTTCATACAAAAAAAAAACAGTAACTACAACCAGCCCATAAAAAAGTGGTGATCAAACAAATTACACTAAGTAAAACGTCTGACTGAATCTGGACCTACAACATTCATATTGTAAAGGCCAATTTAGACGGTACGAGTTTCTCGTCTCGAACGTACGATAATCGTAAGACTATAGAAAATAGTTTCTTCGTCTAAACATTCATACCTACACGGTGTGAGTTTTTCTTTCGAACATACGATTCTCGTCACAGATATAGATATACCTAGATAACGCAAGAGCAACTACTTCGTGTGCCTAGCTTACGTACAAAAATCGTAAGTGGTAACTTTCGCGCTCAGTCTGCATAGGAGTACAGCTAAAAATGTACACAGTTAAAAATATAAAAATGGTTAATTGTGCTGTTGGTGTGGGGGTGGAGCGAGGGGGACGTCGTACGCGGCGGCGTCTTCACTAAATAGTGCTTGTGACGTCATAATAGGTAGTCAAAAAATGGCACGCTTGGTTTTCATACAGATCGTGATGCTTGCGTTTTCTATGTCTATCTATATCTGTGATTCTCGTCAGAGTGGACGAGCGAAAGGTGTGACTTACCTCTCGCTCGTTCACTCTGGTGAGAATAGTTTAGTTCGAGAAACTCACACCGTCTAATTGGGTCTTTAGTCTGGGCCACCGTTGATCACAATTTAATGGAAGTTAAAATTCAATAATAAACAATACACGTCAAGTGCCCAAGTTTCTCTTCGATAATGTAACCACTAAAATACATTGTTGTTCAAAAATTCAAGCAATTTCTTTCCACGATATGAACGAAAACTTTTAAATCTCATCTAATGAAATAATAACGAAGGTGCTTTACGAACCACATACGGACAAACTGTTTTTTAATTAGCTGAAAAAGCTTGCCTACATCCCGTAGTAATAACATGTTGTACCTACATACCGATCATTTTTAACGCGCGACGGAAAAGAGGGGTGTTATAAGTTTGTCCAGTCAGTCTCTGTGTCTGTCCGTGGCATCGTAGCGTCCAAACGAATGGACCGATTTTGTTGCGTTTTTTTTTTTGTTTGAAAGCTGGCTTAATCGAGATGGTTCTTAGTTACAATTTATGAAGATCTGTGCAGGTATTCAAGGTCATCAGCTCGTTTGTTAACTGCAGTAGGGTTTTTAAACACTTAATGGGTGTTTACTTTATTTCAAACATTTAGGTATGTGTGACCTAATATTTAAAATACTCATGTACAATCTGGTGCCATTTATTTGGTCTGATGGAGCTCGAAGATAAGAATCCTGGATTGCTTATTAACATAGTAAAACTATCGTGTTTGGGCTCATTAGATTCGCCTTAACTAGTAGGTACTATACATTTCTCATAATGACAAGGACCTGATGCTAGAACTGGGAGCTGGCTGATGGAACTTTGGAATGCCTATTAGTAAACCCATTAAGTTTGGGCTCATTAGATTCATCTTGACCAGTTCTATACATTTTTTATGATGACAAGGACCTGATGCTAGAACTGGGAGCTGGCTGATGGAACTTTGGAACGCTTACTAGTAAACCCATCGAGTCTAGACTCATTAGATTTGTCTTGACCAGTACTGAACATTTCATATTGATGACAAGGACTATCGGGGGGGTTTTTTTTTAATTTTATAATTATTAAAACCTGATATAATTTGTTTGATGTTGAGGTATTATTATTACAGGCGAGTGAACGAGCGAGAAAAAGAGATGGTACTATTATCATCATTTCTGCCGAAAGATGTCCACTGTTGGCTATAGGCGTCCTCCAAGTGTCGCCATAATGACCGATCCTGGGCATCTAGTATCCATGGGATTTCTACGACCCTCGCCATGTCATCGGTCCACCTTCTTCTGTTGTAAAACTTGAATCAAGTATATTAAGTATCTCATATAGTTCGTTCCCGTTTATAAAAATAGATTTATTTATTTTATAAAAGCCAACATTTCGAATCGTTTTCAAGTAAACAGTCTTATTGAAAATATCGTTCCTAGTTAAAGTATTCCCTTTTCTATCTGAGAGATATTATTAAAAATATTTATGAAAATATTCGTCAATGTGGTGTCGATAGCTTCGAAAGCCATTCTCAGAAATCTAGTCCGCTACTTGCCGATACCTGATAAATATTCCTTATACGACACACGGCACAATACCGGGATTCACACATACATGAAGGTATGTAGCTTTCGCAGGAGTACTCTATTCATACTACTCGTAGCTTTCTATGACGATGGTCCAACTGAAGCGAGAAGATTCTTTTACATATTTATAAGCTGTTGGATTGAATATTCTTATCTTTACATTACCTACGCTTGTTAGGTTCATCTATACTCCATCTGTTTAGGTGATTAACTAAAGTCTAAAAATGTTTACTTAAAACGATGTTAGGTAATTAACTAAATTTATATAATCTTTGTATGTCTTCTATACGATTTTTTTTTTTTAATAAAAAGACATATCAAAATTGTTTACGTTTAGTTAACTACCTAAACCGATGGAGTATAGAGTAGAATAAATGTACAATGCCGTACGTCGCCCTTACATTGTTGAAACTTTTCGGACTTAACGTCCGGACTAAGCGTTTTGCCTCGTCGCCGTCGTTTAAACCGCATAAATCAAAGGACTGAAACAATTTGATGCTTCCCATTCGATTACAATTTAATGTTAAATGTGTCTTGAAGGCTACGGTGAATAGGCTCTTAATAAACTAGTGCGTCTCACCAGCAACGATTGCATCACATCACATCAGATAGGATCCCAGTCAACTGATGCTTGACTGCGATCCTATCTGATGTGATGTTTATATTATTTAAAAAAAAAGTACAAAGTCAAAATGTAGACCACTAAAATCATAACCACCACACATGAAAATATAAATAAAGAAAAAACAAATTTAAGACATACTGTACAATCAAGTTATTTCTCCTGTCTGCCCGCTTAGTTTCTCTAAATACTCGTACAATATAATATGATTTTGATAAGTTAGAAACATGTATTTGATCCTGAAAGCGTGTGAAGCATTGAATCATTCTGCTAACTAATGTTTATTTATTTATTTATTTAATCTTTCTGCAACCAAGGGTACAAAGGCGGAATGTTCTCCTGGCAAATGCATATTTTTCTTTCAAGGAAATTTCTTGCAAATGTAACGATCTCTTTCGCTCCACCCTGTAGCGTGAGAAGTTCACCCACCTGAATAAAAATATCACTCAAAGAATTTCATTTTGTCTAAAGCACAAAAATTGTATAGACCTTGCTATTTAGTTTCACTTTTTTTTTAATGACAGAAATTTTGACAATTCAAAAGTACTTGAACGGCCTATTTGAAATTAACGTTTCTGATTTCTGATTCTGCAGTGGCGTAGTGACATGACAAAAAAAAGAAAACTGGGGCCCCTTTTTGACGTGGGAAAACATTTCATAACTTGTTTTGCTCTGGGTGGAGCCAGAGGGAGTGGCTAGACTTTTATCGACTAAAATGAGTGAGTGAGTGGCGTTGCAATCGTTGCAATTGTATTTTATATAGATTTAGAAGGTATGCGAATTTTTCGCTAGTTCAATAAGAGGTTTTTAATCAAGTTTGGATCCTCTTGAGCTTGGGGCCCAGGGGTATTATTTCGGCTAGCCCTCCGGTAAGTACGCCAGTAATAAAGAGGCGCGATGCAAGAATGTGGCATCGAAAATAACTTTAGTGGTCAAATATCTAGTTATTATACCTACTTACACAGAGAATAAAGACCTGAGAGCCGACGATGGACGACGACGAGAGGTGCATTGGCGAGGGGCCTAAACGAATATGAATTTATTTTGTTTCAAAACACTAAGGCCCCTCCCTCCCCCACAGCGACTTTTTGTAGCGATGCAGTCGCGCGTTTAGCAAGCGCGCGACAGCATCGCTACTAACACTCGTTAGTTGCATTTGCAACGCGCTCTAGAAGAGATGCCAACGTGCCACTAACGCGCTACAGCATCGCTACAAACACCGTGGGTGAGGGGCCTAAGTGACAGTCACACCCAAAAGTAAAACAAAGCAAAATAAGTAACATTCTAATTTATACTTGAAACTATATTAACAATAAAACCAAATCAACAAAACACTTATTCACGAACTAAAATAACAATTACCGTGAAACAGACTCATTTTATCAGATTGTTCCAACATTCGAATAAACTTGCTAACCTACTTTCAAAGCGAACGCCTCGAACTTATGACAGCAGTTGATTGTTGAGTCTTAGACAGCTCCCAAGACAGTGGTTTGAAATAAACTGAACAATAATATACAAATTACATGCAGTTTAAACTTAGGTTTGTGCACTTGCAGTTCAGAAGATGCATAAACTTTGAGCAATTCAAATTAAGTTTGCTTCGCTGTCCCATCATTTTCGTAAGTTTGAATGTTAAAGTTTTAGATATATTAGCGGACAAAATGTCCCCCAGCACGACATGTTGTTGGACAGCGTTGCACGTCATATTTTAAGATGTTGTCGCAAAAAACGTACACTACGGACGACGGATCTTGGCGCGTCTGAAGTTAGGCTCTACGAACTTCAGCGCTTGTGCACTCGTAAAAAAATAAATGGTTTGAAAAACAAATTTTCATTAGCAGTTTTTATTGCTGTTTACAACCGTTATTATTTCTATAAATCATTTATTTTGAGCGCTAAAATTCGCAGAGCCTAACTTCAGATGCGCCAAAATCCGTCGGCCGTACTGTATATTTTGACACTCTCAAGGGAATTAAAAGTTGACCCAGAATCCTGAAATTTGTTAAAAAGCAAGATCTTATATCACAGGTACAGGAATAGTTCTGAAAAGAGTAAATTTATAGTTAAGTCACAAAAAAAAAAATGTGATTTGGAAAATCTTCGAAACTTGATTCGGAAATTGAACATATGTGCAAACCCTTAGTGCCATCCGACTCGCAGTAGCCCGGTTTTTTTTATATCGCTTCTCACGGAATCTATTTTCTTAGGCCTCTCTGGACTGTGGTTAAAAAAATAAAAACACTATCATCCTCGGTAAATGAAAATGTTATGGCCAAAAATATCTTTCACTTGCAAGAAGCACTTATATATCTCATTTACTTCCACTTACCCAAATTACATTTAACTCCTCTCCAGCAAAACGATACATGTATAAGTTTGTACGGAACCCAGTTTTTTTTTTTTTTGAGGATGGAAGACGCTGCCTAGGCGAGGTCGATCTGGAAAGAGTTAACGGGTGACCCAGATGCCTACTTCAAGGGCTGGTTCGAAGTGGCTCAAGAAAAAATTACCTGAAAGTATTCACACACGCAATACATATTATTACGAGTATACATAGTAAAATTGTGTTTCTTTCATTTGGTATAGTTTTCTATTTTGGTATTTTTTTTTTAATTTGAGAACTCCGCTTTTTCCTCTTTCATTTAACATTCCACTCAATGCGACGTCAAAATTTAGATCCCTATTTATTAGATGTTACTTCCATCATATTCATTACAAACTTATATAAAACCAGCTGACCAGGCAAAATTCATACCGCCTAATAATCGATTTTTTTTTCGTGAAGTATTCCATATTTTCTCACCATTCAAAACTTCCCCGGACTAACACCAATATTTGAAGACCAAGATTAACCAAATCGGTCCAGCCGTTCTCGAGTTTTAGCGAGACTAACGAACAGCTGTCGATTTTTATATATACGAGTAAAAAGAAGACAAGATACCATAATTATAATAGAAAACACTAGACATGATATCAACAACATTCCAACACAACTTCTGAGACGCGTTTTCATGAATATTAGAGATCGCTTTGTAGATTACTAGAGCCCATATTTACAGTCCTTAATTTTGTAAATTAATGCGTATTTAAATATACCTATTTGTTATTTTTTTACACATCTACAAAGTTTTTTTTTTTCTGAGACACACAGTAGTTATGTTACGAATCAAGCGCCTAATGACTTTCTGAACGAAACAGACTATGCAAGGCAACTGATTGCTCATTGCGAGTGAAAAATATTTTCAGTTTACACATAGGCGCTTCTTGTAGCGAAGCTTGTTTTTTTCTTTTTAAGATTTTGTTTTCTGTATAGACTTGCTGATATAAACTGATAGACTACTGTTATACTATTTTCACTTCTTGTGACTATTTTAGTACGATTTTGTTTTAATACCTATCTGCTAAATTGGGTAGATGTTCAAAATAACGAAAATTTAAATATCGATTGTATCCTAATATCAAAAATTGTTATACCTAAGCTTAAAAGATCTATAGGTCTGTAAGTATGTCTGTAGGTATTTTAACCCTAGAAAGATAACCATATTTTGACAACCACAAAAGATAACCATGCGCTTCGGAGGCGCACGATATATTATTGTTTTTTTTTTTATGAAATACCTATTTATTGTATTTTTTAATTAATTGTTTTAATATGTCGTTAATGAACTAATAATGAAAAGCTTTTTTTAGTAAAATATTTTTTATATTTTAATTATTAAACATAAATCAAAAAAAGCTCTAGAAAAAATCAACAAAATTAGCAGTCTTCTGTTTACAAGAACATAGTGTCAAAAAATAATACCTTTTTTCATAAAACTAATTATATTATTTCTTGCCAACTAATTAGCTAAAAAAAATCAGTGAAAATTATAATCATTTGGTTTGACAGGCATTCAAAACAAACATCATTTTTATGTTCGCCGCAAACTTGCATTTGGCGCAAGTCATCTTAGACATTCTTTTTTTTTTATTATTGTAAAAGGTGCAATACCATCAATTCTTGGCTGGAGGTTCTTCTTCATTATCGGTATCGTTCTGCACAACCAGTTTCGGAAGAATATTTGCGATGTTATCTCGCACATGCTTTGGCAAAGTAGGAGCTTCCAGTCTTTCCTTCATCCACGATTCTGATAACTGAGTGCTTAACTTTTTCATATAATTCCTTCTATTTAGAGGCTTTTGATTTTGCTCAAGAATATTATGACAATATATAACATAAGAATTGACGAATGCTATGTTCAGAATGCCATAAAACATAGACACTGGCCATCTATTGGTTTTCCTCGAAAATGACATTGAGGAACACATTTGATCGAAAGTGTCCACCCCGCCTTTGGACTTATATCCTCTTCATTTTGTGAATAATTCATTTGTTGAGGCACCTCATCATCGATAAACTCGTCTTCGAAATCACTCTGTATGTCATCGTCACTCAAATGATCTTCTATCTCACTGTCACTTTCTTGTTCTCGTTCATGCTCGTTCTCTTCTTCTCCAGCGATCAACCTAGATATTGCATCATCAGTTAGTGTTCTCTGGCTCGTCATGATGACGGCAAAAAGATTTCATGCTAAAAAAAAGAAATAAACAGTTATTATAAATATTTTATGTAAGTATAAACAAATCGTTACTCTCACTAAATGTCACACAAAAGATAACCATGCGCCTTTGGAGCGCAAAATTTAGTCGTAACTGCAAAACTATGGTACTTACCGCGTTAAACCGGCCGTCCTGTGACGCTGTGCACCGTCCATTGAGCTAACTTAGAAGGACAGGTAGATAAGCGCGCTGATTAGGAAGAGACAGCGATTTCAAACCAACGCGGGCGCCTCTGAGGCGTAGGTTATCTTTCTAGGGTTAATGATATTCCTTGCTAATTTTTGCTCTATTTTGTAAAAATTCACACCACACACAGTAAGAACGCTACTTAAATTGTCACTGTAAGAAGACCTCTTAATTTGTATTTTTGTTTCAAATTTCGTTTTACCATAGCATAACATAAAGCATAGAATCAGCCTTATAATTTTCCCACTCCTGGGAGCCCAGCCCTCTCTCTAGAACATGGAAGGGGCCGTAATCCACTACGCGGGCCCAGTGCGGGTTGGTGGATGTCACATGTCTTCGAATTTTTTAGGTCCTAGGACATGTCGGTTTTCTGACGACGTTTTCCTTCGCCGTTTTAGGGAGAGTTTCGTTTTACCAATTCTATCATAATTATTATAAATAAAAATCAGACGAAAGATGTCTACTGCTAGGCAAATGCCGTCCCGAAGTATCACCATAACGACCGATCCTGTGAGTCTTCCATCCCAATGGATGGGAATCCAATGATTGTCACGACCCTCACCAGGTATGCGGCCAACTTTAGGGAGGCAATCCAACAATGCGTCTTCCAGTACGTGATCGCAACAGCAGGAACTTTCGGCCCCCACCATCTGTTCTATGGGCTATATTGCCACTTAAGTTTGACGATTTTTCGGGTTATCTCGGCTGACTTGGTTCTTCTGCAGATATCTTCATTTCTAAAATGGGTGATCGATGTACGAGCCAATACCGCGATTTTATAGAACCTCGTTGGTACTGATCGAATAGCGAGTAAAACAGTTTTGAGTGACGAGCCGAGTAGAAAATGAAGCAAGCACGACGAGCCGCGAGCCAGGCTCGTCGTTCGTATTGCAATGATAGACCGGCGAGCTTTACCGACGATCCATAAGACCGCGTTTTTACTCGATCGCCAATCAGGGTCTTAATACGATTATGCAACGAAACTCCGATCATAACTCTCCATTGCATCAACTACTTTTTCCTTATTGAACAATTTTACTACTCTCTCATGTCACTAAAATATTCGTCATTCAATTTACTACTCTCAGAGTCTGCGTAAAATATTGGTTGTCGGTTCCACACATACGATAGTGCTCAGGAACCACTTAGCCCCGTCAGTTTTGGCGGTCGCTTTGCTGAAGAGGAGTCTCTGAATGTATTATAAGTACATTTAAATGTAATTTGGGTAAGTGGAAGTAAATGGGATGTATAAGTGCTTCTTGCAAGTGAAAGATATTTGTGACTACACCGAGTTACTGCTTTTTTTTTTGTTTTCCATTGTAAACTAAAATTAGAGAAGCCAAAGAAAATATATTCTTTTAGAAATTATATAAAAAAAAGTCGGGCAAGTTTTTTTTTTTTTAATGTAGGTAAAATCATCCAATGACATCCCCCGCCCTTGGGCGGAGCGGGAGATAGTGTCAGACTCTTACTGACTAAAAACCTACTCCGTTCCTCCTTTGCCTTGGTTCCAGGGCCCTGGTATGCATTTTCATACCTCCCCAAAGCCCCAGATTAGGCTTCGACCCTACTGGGCCCCTTCAGTTTGCTGACGACTCCTTGAGGCGCGCGGGAACAGTGTGCGCCGTAAACGACTTGGGCTCGGTCCAGTCTGACGGACGGACAGCGAGCGCACCCATTGCTCGCCGTCCGCAAGTCCCCGTCTACGGTGGCCGGAAATCGGGATCGGAATTACGGCGGCGGCTGCGGCGTGAGCGCCGTTGCCTAATGCGAGTCGAACTTGCGCACTGAGGGTTCCGTAAAATAACTTTTCTATGAAAAACAGTTTAATAAAGATAATTTTTCCGAATCTTTTTTTTATGTGATGTTACTACAAATTTACAGTTTTCAGATTTATTTCTACACTTGTGCTGTAAGACCTTGCTTCATGCCAAATTTCAGGGTTCTAGATCAACGGAAAGTACTCTATGAATTTGGATTGCATTGAGAGTGTCGAAATATACTTTTTTTGCGACATAAACGGTCGTATCTTTTGTTTCCATTAATTTAGAAATTTGATTTTTTAAAGATTTAAAGGACCGCAAACTTAAGTTATCATCATCATCATCATTTCAGCCAAAAGACGTCCACTGTTGGACATAGGCCTCCCCCAAGCGTCGCCACAGTGGCCGATCCTGTGCGGCTCGCATACATCGGACTCCAGCGACCCTGACTAGGTGATGTGGTCATCATCCTTGTGGGAGGCCTTTCAACACTGCGTCTTCCGGTACGCGGCCGCCACTCCAGAACCTTAACTTTGGAATATGGTTTTAATTTTAACTTGATACCTCCACGTGTTCCCGAGGTAAAGGGACTTGACAGACTGATAGTCGGACGACAAAGTGATCCTATAAGGGTTCCGTGTTGTCCTTTCGAGATACGAAACCCAAAAAGTAACTAGTGCCCTAAATATTTTCAACAATAACGTATTCTACACATTTTAATTCTTAGTTATTTGTATTACTTTATAACAAGTAACTGACATTTAAATTAACTAACTACTTTGGTTCTGATGGCCTTGTTAGATTTAACCTTTTACAATAACCTAATGAAATTAAAACTAATTGTAAAACATGAAACTCTAAAGGTGAAAGCATTAATAACTAAATCTAACTAAAACATAATTTTCTACCTCCACAATTTTGAACTCCCACGTTGTGAAATGGTTTAAATATACATACTCTGTGAACAAAGAGGTTAAAACTATTTTGCATATTGGTCGTAGTTTATTAACTTCATGTTAAACTCTGATTAGCAGAACGCAGTTTATGTGTTAAGCCAAAAAAAAACAAACTGAAACCAAACTCTAAAATAACATTATCTACACTTATAATAAATCTGTAGAAGTAAAAATTCTGTACATTGAAAATATCAAAAAAATAAATGGTGTTACTAGACCGATACCAAACCCAAAAATGTTATTAAAAAAATTTTTGTCTGTCTGTCTGTCTGTCTTTCTGTTTGTTCGGGCATCACGCAAAAACTATCGGTTCGATTACGATGAAACTTGGTATAATTATTCTTTAATATCCTGGGCGCCACACTGGGTACTTTTTATCTCGGAAAAGTATATACAATAAAAACAAACTTAATTTTGCCGTTCGATCCCTAGACCCGATTACTGTACCAACCGCAAATAAGTAGTCGTAGGTTACATCACCCGTTTCTATTGTAATTAGCACAAAGGGCCCGCACCGGGATAGAAGTATTAATACCGGTATGCTCGATAGATAACGTTCTACACAAATAGCACTATAAACAAAAAACTCATTGATAAGTTTCGTCGTTTACGCGAACGAAGTTGCGGGAACAGCTAGTGTTAACATAATCTTAACGTTTTAGAAACACATTCATTGTGTATACAACTTAGGAGTTGAATTTCTTACACAGGAAGCACAGACTTGAGTCTGCAACACTGCAACTTATCTGTGCTGCAACTTGGGATCAGGTATATATGGGTCGGTTGTAATCACTGAATATTTTGTATGAACTCCGCACGGGTCTATGTCGACTTCGCGGCCCCGAAGGCTGAAACAGCGGTGGTTTTTATTTTTATTATTAGTTAGATTTTTGCTTTTGCGAAGCGCTTTTAAAAAACAAGCTTTATTTTTTGTGACTTTCAAATATTTCCGTAACGTAATCTCGAAGACATACACGCTTGAAATCGTAAGTAAGGGTCAGAATGTTTCGTGTTTTTTTTTTATCAAGTCTACTAATTTATATCATATTTTTTGGTTTCTGCCCGCCGCTTGGCTGTATAATCAATTTTAATAAAATATTCTTTTCATGGTGTTCTCTTTTTAACGGCCGACAGAAAAGAGCACCCCTCATTATAAGTTTGACCTGTCTGTCTGTGTGTCTGTCCGTGGCATCGTAGCGTCCAAACGTATGGACCAATTTTGATGCGTTTTTTTTTTTATTTGAAAGCTGGCTTAATCTAGGTGGTTCTTAGCTACAATTTATGAAGATCAGAAATTCAAGGTCATAAGCTCGTTTGTTTACTGCGGTAGGGTTTTTAAACACTTAATGGGTTTTTTACTATATTTTAAACAATTATGTGTGACTTAATATTTGAAATACTCGTGTAAAATCTGGTGCCATTAAGCTGGTGCCATTAAGCTGGTCTGATGATGGAGCTCGAAGGTAAGAACCCTGGATTGTTTATTAACATTGTAAACTTATCGAGCTTGGGCTCATTAGATTCGCCTTAACCAGTGCTAAACATTTCTCATGATAACAAGGACCTGATGCTAGAACTGGGGGGTGGCTGATGGAACATTGGAGTACCTATTAGTAAACACATTGAGTTTGGGTTCATTAGATTCGCTTTGACCAGTTATAAACATTTCATATTGATATCAAGGACTGTCAAGGTTTTTTTTAATATATTTGTGGATTCCCGAATGAGTAGATCCTGGCCTTAAGTCAAGACTGTGTAGTTTACTCCTAGGCAAGCGTGCTACATCGTTCGTCACTTCCATGACCGATAACTGGGACGGAGCAAACTTGATGTCTCGTAGTCAAATAGCCTTTAAGGTACTTTTAAACAGGTGGACACATTTGAGGGATGGATCAATGTATAGTCCATTTGTTTAGGTACTTAACTAAATGTATACAATTTTCAAATGTCTTTTATCTAAAAAAATTCTGAAAATTTTATTTAAAAAGTTTAAAATTAGTTATTTACCTAAACCGATGTGAGGTAATTAACTAAATTTAAAAAATCTTTGCGTGTATTTTATACGATTTTATTTTGAATAAAAGACAATATCAAGATGGTTTGCGTTAAATTAAATACCTAAACAGATGGAGTATGAGTGCATTATGTACAAATGTATTCACCTGTATTCTTTCAATTGGCCTTTACGTTCCAGAATCATATGGTAGCTCTTTCGAATATTCCCACTAACTATACCTACCTACTATCATATTATGATCCTGTTTTTATTAACTTTGGTCAAATTCAAAAACCGATTATATTCGAAAGTCGAATCTGTTTACCCTACCTCGAGAGATCAGTAATTTAAACAACATAAACGAAATCTCCCAAACTGGTGCCTAGGGAAACATCCCTAATTGGATTCGGGTTATCAAAACGAGGTAGTAGTTACATTTTTTGCAGTAGAGATGGATAGGGTTGATCAATCTGTTTCAGACACTGCATTGGTTCAATTTGAAACCACTAAAATCATCAAATGACAAATCCCGCCCTTGGGTGGGGCGGGAGATAGTATCAGACTCTTACTGACTAAAAACCTACCCTGTTCCATTCATTGCCTTCGATCCAGGGCCCCGAGGTTGATTTTCACCTAACCCTTAGCCCCTGGTTGGCTTCAGAATCACCTTTTGTTGATATTGTTATTGTTATTTGTGTCTTGTGTTATTATTATTATTTTTTGTTGGTTTTGTTCTTTATTGATTTTTCTTTTGACTCTAAACATTTTGGCAACGTAATCTTAGAAAGATTATTTTATTTTAAATCCATTTTGCGAAGCTTAATCTTTGTAACCAAATTTAAAGTTAAATTAATTGATAAAGTTTTAGACAGAACAGGAGTTCCAGTTTTTATATAATTTGACAAAATAAAATCCCAGCGGCGGTTTTGTTAGCATAACCCTTAATGATAACAACAGGAACGACGCTATCGTTGACCTAATTTGTCTGTATTGTCATACACAATGAACTTACATAAACATCGTTGACATACGTATGTGTTTACTCTCGTTTTAGAGGCTTTTGTTTGTATAGCATATGATTTCTGTGTGTGAGTGTTTACATGTTTGTGAGATCATGATTCAAAATTAATTCCTAGTATACCCCAAAGGTTATGTGAAAATGTCACCCGGGGCCCTGGGACGAAGGCAATGAATGGAACAGGGTAGGTTTTTAGTCAGTAAGAGTCGGACACTATTTCCCGCCCCACCCAAGGGCAGGATTAGTCATTGGATGATTTTACCTTCCATAAAAAAAAAATCCTAGTGTGGAGCAACGTGTTTTGTATACTATGTATAACACTTTGAATAGAGCTTCAGTTCAACATTTTTTAAATATACAAAATTAATTTTTGTATATACAAAACCCGAAACACATGTCTAGTAATTTTATGTAAAGAATCTATATTCAAAATTTCATAACTGTATCATGAAAACTCGCAAAGTTATAAGCTTGTTATGCTACCTGATTGTCCGCATAAATACGTCGTCACCGGGCCATTCGGGCGACTAAGAGGTTGTTATTGTTTTGCTCCCGCAACCAGCTGTGCGTTAGCACCTAATGCCCGCTATAACCTGCCATGACCTGTGTTTTGGTGGCATGGTGTAAAAAACATTGGAATCACTTCAGTTACTGATTCTGAACAAACTATATTGAAGTTACCCCTTTTATATAGAATGGTGGCCTTTGTACAGGGTGATCTTTAGCTAAGTTTTCCCCGTAAACATGATCAGATCGTCACACCACCTTCACCGTACCGATGGCATCGACCTCCCTCAGGCGTCCAGTGAGTCCTTGCCCATCAATCCGAGTGCATTCGTGCAACTTGATTAATCAGCCTACTCCCATTTTGGCCTAGCAGTGTTTTTACCCTAACATTTGCTATTGGAGATGTGGAGCTCAGTGTGGTATTTTTACCGCGATCTATTCTACTGCATTCCATTGCACTTGAAAATAATTTAAGAAAAAAATATCATACCTGTAAATAAGCTAGGACTAATCTTCATTGGAAGCCTAAGCAACCAAAAAATGCCTTAGATGATTTGAAAAATACTCGGTCCTGTATGATTTGATGGTAAACACTTTGTTACCAAATAAGGTACATCCATGGTGAACGCAAGTGAGGATAAGAAGCCTTATCGTTATCCCCATAAAGTTATCCCGTTATCCCTTTACCCTTTTTTACCCCCATAATGAGGATTTTATGGTTCTTGCTGACGCTTATTTCATTAACTGCAAGCCTGGTTGATCCTTCCAAATATAGCACACGATACATACACATAAATAATAGTGAAACGGAGGAAAGTATCTACAATGCGACGGAAATAAGAATAGGAACGTCAATGACCTCTATCTGTCTTTTCTTGAAAAGTACGGTTTGAAAGGATAAATTCTTTTGCTTACTTAACATTTACCCCCCCCCCCCCCCCACCTGCTATGCCAGAGGTCCTGGGTTCGATTCCCACTCAGGACAAATATTTTTGTGATAAACACAATCATTTGTTCTGTGTCTGGGTGTTATTATTTATCTATAATATGTATGTATTTAAAAATATATAAGTATGTTTATCAGTTGTCTAGTACTCATAACACAAGCTCGACTTAGCTCGGGACTGGAAGGCGTTGTGTGATAGTTGTGGATTATATTATTTTAATATACTATTTTTTTATTACCGTTTATTCTAAATAAGCTAAATATAATTATTTATGAAATAATTAATAACAAAAAAAAACTACTTTCTTTCTTATTTTCATCGTTCACAACAATTCGCTTTCTTCTTTCATTTGCCCACACTCAGACAATTCACACAGTGATGCAGAGATGAGCGGAATGAAAGAACAAGATTCTAATTAAACTTATTCGTTCATGATTCGTAAATAAATTTAATTTAAAAAATATATTGGTTTGCTCACCCTACTTAATTCGATTTTACAGCTATGACGTCACAACATGAAGCTAAACGAGTAGTTCACATGTATTGCGCACACTTGTGCCGATCTGAGAAGATAATAGTGTCAATTTTTGTCCAGGCAATTACTGTCCATTCCAGGTTGCCTGGAAGAGATCGCTGAATGCGATAAGGCCGCCCATTGTATGTATGTGATTTAGTTTTTAGTTTCCTTTTTGTATGTGTAATGGTGTACAATAAAGTGTATAATAATAATAATAGGAGGAGGCTCTCGTTAGGCGGCTGGATCAAGGGCTTGATTCAGAAAGCGGTACTCCTGGACACGGCTCGTATTGTTAGGAGGTTCCTTTCTCTGGAGCCCTGACCGCCGGTAGCTTGGACTCTGTTCCCGATACCGGTGGGACACTATTTTTTATATTTTTAAATGTTTTATTTTTTATTTTTTGTATGTTTTTTAAAAAATATTTAAAAATGTAATTAATAAGCTTATATAATGAATAAATGAAATAATAATAATAATAATAATGATAATAATAATAATAATAAATACCCTTTATATATCTTTACAAAAAGCCGCCATCTTAAATACATGTCGCATTGTCCGAAAGTTCTTGCAAATAGACGAACACGAAATAGGTCCAAATCATAACGCATCCTCCACATAATTCACCACATGCTATATTTACTTGGCTTGTCCCGTAAATGTAGTTAAACACCAGCTTAAGAGCTGAGAAAAAAGAAAAACAAAAACAAATAATAATAATAATATCTGTGGTTCGCTGTCAACATGAAGTGTCGAAAAATTTTTTCTCCAATTACTTTTAAACAATTCGTATAGAAATATTATAGCAAAATTAAGTTATCCGACAAAAAAAAGACCCAAAACTACAGTAAACCGTTTATTGTAAAATACCGGTGTACCTACATAAACTACGAGTATAATGGCCAAACGTAAAATAAATAGGCTTTATGTCATATTGAGGTCAAATTTATGACAAAGAAAATTTCCGACGACAAAACATAAATGTTGACGAGAGCCGCAGCACGCCGTGCACGCCCATCACCTCCGGCCTCGTCGCTCAGCCCCGCCTCGCCGCCGCCGGAACCCAGCCCCAACGTGAGTGCTGTGACACCGGCCGCGGCAGTTGCGTCGAGCTCCAGCGACGAGTTTTATTCTCCGCCCACGTCACCACCACCTGCGCGTCGACGGAGAGGACGCCGGCCGCCGAGCAGCTTAGGATCTCGAGGCCCACCGGTCTCTGATAGGGTCCCAGCTCCCGGCGGAAGTGTGCAGCGCATGCGATGGACGCAATCCATCAACGAGAACGTCATGCGCTCATACTACGGGGCTACAGAGGGAGGAAACAACCTGACCGCGTACCGTGTTCGGATGCTCTCTTTGTTTCAGGTGCTTGAGCCAGCCGTCAACGTTTCAACCCAACGACTGTCGGATCAGGTGCGGGTCATCCTGCGTAATCACATGTTGGATGATGCTGTACTTGATCGCCTCCGAACGGAAACGAGTAACCGTGTCATTGCCCCTCCGTCGCAGCCTTTAGTTCCACTTGTGGCACCACCGTCCAGCTGCACATCCCACCATGCTGACGAGGAGGATACTGACACGGTTGCTCACGTAAGTACCCAGTGCAATAGCGAACTGAGGAGTGCTTTGGAGTGTGCAGTTCGGGAATATCGCAACATGTCACCCGAACTTAGGCCTCGCTTACCTCGTTTGCCCATGCATAACAAGAATAGGGCGCTGGTGGCTGCTCTGGATTCGCAGTTGTCTGACTATTTTGATGACTGCGAAGATCTCACCGATACACATTCGATAATGTACTGCGCGGCCGTAGTGGCATGTCGTGTAGCTCACGTCAAATTCCCAACCAGTGACGTAGCTACACGACCGAAACCAGCTGTACCGGCCTGGCAGTGCAGGATCGAGCGTCGTATTGGTGGGGCCAGAGCACTCATCGGCAAACTAATTTGCTTCAGGGAGGGCAACACTCGCCCTAAAGTGATGCGCTTTGTGAGACGGGCATTTTCGGGGACAGACATCAGCCCCCGAGACTACATGTCCCGAGTCACAGAGCGCATCGACTTTCTGAAGCAAAAAGTGTATGCATGGGCAAACCGTATCCGCAGGTATAAGCGTCGGGTGGAGCGATACACCCAGAATCGCACATTCCGAAGCAACGAAAGGTGGGTATATAGGGCTTGGGAGCGACCGGACCAAGGTGTGACTGACGCACGCCTCCCGGATGATGACGCCATGAGTTCATTCTGGCGCAGCATCTGGTCGGTGCCTGTCAGTCACACCGAGGGTGATTGGATTCGGGAGGTGGAGCGCGCGTGCGATCCAATACCACAAATGGGGGCAATTTACATCAGCCCCCAAGATGTAGCTCGTGCAGTCCGTCCGTTGCCTAACTGGAAATCTCCAGGGCCGGATGGACTGCACAATTTCTGGATAAAGTGGTTCACAAGATCGCACGCTCGTTTGGCGTCTCAATTCCAATCTGCCCTAGAGTCAGGGTCGCTGCCCGAGTTTTTTACGACAGGAATAACCCACCTGCTCCATAAATCAGGCAGTACTGCGGAACCTAAAAATTATAGACCGATCACGTGTTTGCCGACGGTCTATAAAGTTCTTACATCCATTCTGAGAAGCAAAATTAACAACCATATTGACAAAAATTTGATAATGTCACCTTCTCAGAATGGATGTAGGAATGGGTCCCGCGGTACTAAGGAGCTGCTCCTCATTGATATGACCATTAGCCAACAGGTTCGACGTTCCCGAAAGGATCTGTCGACATGTTGGATAGATTATAAGAAGGCCTATGACTCCGTTCCTCATACATGGCTCATGAGGGTGCTAGAGTTGTATAAAATTGATACAACACTACGCACCTTCCTGATGTCGTGTATGAGGAAATGGAGTACGGTCCTTCGCTATCCAGGATGTCGACATATCCAGAGGAATAGCGAACCTGTAAGGATAGAGCGAAGTATATTCCAGGGTGATAGTTTGAGTCCGCTTTGGTTTTGCCTAGCCTTGAATCCTCTAAGCACACTACTGGAGAATTCAGGTCTAGGCTATCGGTTGAAGAGAGGTGGTCAGGTTATATCTCACCTTCTTTACATGGATGACTTGAAGCTTTTTGCCCCCAACAACCTGCAACTGATGGAGCTACTGAAGGTAACTGAAACCTTCAGTAGTGCCATCAGGATGGAGTTTGGTGTGGACAAATGTGCGGTCATGCATGTAAAGCGAGGGGAGATTGTGGAATCTGTGGGCACTCAACTCACGGATTCCATAAACCTGAGATCTCTCTCTTCAACCGAAACCTATAAGTATTTGGGTATGTCGGAAGCCCTAGGCATCAATATCACTGACATGAAGCAATCGTTGAAGGAGCGTTTCTTTGGACGCCTGAAGAAGGTTTTCAATAGCCTTCTTTCAGGCGGAAACAAGGTGCGCGCCTTCAACGGTTGGGTCATGCCGGTATTGATGTACTCTTTCGGCGTACTCAAATGGACTCAAACGGAACTTGACGCCCTGGATAGGCGGGTCCGAACATTGCTGACTGCATACCGAATGCATCACCCACGATCGTCGGTGATGAGACTGTATATCCCGCGGAAGTGTGGCGGTCGAGGTTTTTTAAATGCTAAGACCCTACACAACCGCGAGGTATGCAGTCTCAGGGAATATTTCCTGGCTGCCGACGTGGGTATGCATCGAAATGTAGTGGCAGTGGACAAGGGACTCACCCCGCTCTCCTTGGCTAATGAGAACTGGCGCAAACCGGTAGTGCTTGACACTGACGATCGCAGGGAAGTATGGCAGAGCAAGGAACTTCACGGACGCTTTTTCCGGGCCCTTCACAGGCCCGATGTAGACCAATTGGCGTCCGTAGCTTGGCTGCGTTTCGGTGACCTCTTTGGGGAAACCGAAGGTTTTATCTGTGCAATTATGGACGAAGTTATCATGACGAATAACTACCGGAGATTTATTGTGAAGGACGGCACGGTTGACATCTGTCGGGCATGTCACCGTCCGGGAGAATCAATTCGTCACATTATCTCCGGTTGTTCTCGTCTGGCTAACGGCGAGTACTTGCACAGGCACAATCTTGTAGCCAAGATTATCCATCAGCAACTTGCTTTAAAATACTCTCTTGTAGGATCAGAAGTGGCGTACTACAGGTATGAGCCCGACCCAGTTCTTGATAATGGTCATATCACTTTGTACTGGGACCGGTCCATCATCACTGACAGGACTATTGTAGCCAATAAGCCTGATATAGTGGTGGTGGACCGAAACGAGAGGCGTGCAATGATTGTTGACATATCCGTTCCGCATGACGAGAACCTTGTGAAAGCCGAGAAAGATAAACAAATTAAGTATATTGACTTGGCTCGCGAGGTTGTCGACATGTGGGAAGTGGATTCGGCGATCATTGTACCGATAGTCGTGTCGGGTAATGGCTTAATAGCCAAGAGCCTCGACCAACACCTGAGGAGGCTCTCGTTAGGCGGCTGGGTCAAGGGCTTGATTCAGAAAGCGGTACTCCTAGACACGGCTCGTATTGTTAGGAGGTTCCTTTCTCTGGAGCCCTGACCGCCGGTAGCTTGGACCCTGTTCCCGATACCGGTGGGCTACTATTTTTTATATTTTTAAATGTTTTTTTTAATGTGTTTTTTTTGTTAAGAAATATTTAAAAATGTATGAAATATGTATATAATTTAAATAAATGGTATAATAATAATGAATACATTTTTTATCAGAACTAGAATACCTACTTATATATTTTATCAAAAGTATTTTTTTTTTATACAAGGTGTCTGGTAATTAGTGAACGATACTTAAATATGAAATATATAGAACTGTTCAAGATGAATCTAATGAGCCCAAATTTGATGGCTTTACTAATAGGCGTTCCAAAGTTCCAGCCACCCCCTATTAATTTTAAGTTCTTATTGTAATTTCATCTTTGGTGTACAATAAAGAATATATCTATCTATCTATCTATCTCCTAGTTCTAGCATCAGGTCCTTGTCATCATGAGAAATGTATAGCACTGGTTAAGGCGACTCTGATGAGCCCAAACTAGATAGGTTTACTATGTTAATAAGCAATCCAGGGTTCTTACCTTCGAGCTCCTTCATCAGACCAGTTCAATGGCACCAGATTGTATACAAATATTTGAAATATCAGGTCATACATATGTTTAAAATAAAGTAAATATCCATTAATTTTGTATAAACCCTACCGCAATTAACAAACGAGTTGGTGACCTTACCAACACCTCTGGACAGATCTTCATAAATTGTAAGCTAAGAACCATCTCGATTAAGTCAGCTTTCAAACAAAAAAAAAAGGCATCGAAATCTGTCCGTTCGTTTGGGCGCTACAATGCCACGGAAAGACACACAGACAGACAGGTCAAACTTATAACTGCCGGCCTCTTTTCCGTCAAGGTTTAAAAATGATAGATTAGGGATCTAGTTTACGTAGTTTGCTTGGCGGAGCGCACTAACGACCTAGTTCGTTCGCAAACTACACAAAACCAGTATCTAAATATATGTATGTGTCGTAAATTGATGGCGCTATGGTGCGACGGACAGCGCCATCTAGCGATTGGTTTCGTAAACTAATAATATCGTCACCGGAAACGCAAGCGGCGCTTTACCGCTTGGACACATATTGTAATAACCGTTAGTAAAATAAAGTTATTGTCATTTTAAACTATCTTTCGGTCGATTACCCATGTCAGAGCCCACATCTACCAAGAACTATGTCGAATCATGATAAAGACCCGGTGTTTCGCATCTCGGCCACCCATGATGCGACATATGACATATTTTTAGCAAATTATGTTCCACTAAGGTTGCCAATATACTCCTAGCAAACGAGCTTCTACCTACGTGAAAGTCATAGTCAGTACTCCCAGCCCATTATCTCAATTCAGGAAATGATCCACCAGTGTACCAATTTTCATCTAAATCTGTTCTGTTATTAAGATGTGAGGAGATAACAAACTGGTAGAGTTTATTTCGCACTTATAATAGCAGTACCAATAAAATGGACACACAATGGCTGATGACACTAATTAGTGTCATCAGCCAATGACAATTAACTAAGCTATACCTACAGTTAAAAATATCAGCAGCACTATCATCTCGTTGCTTTTTGAATGAGGCCGGCGTTTTCTTTCTTTCTTTTTTCTTTCTATACCTGCCCAATAGTATTATAACAATATAATATAATAATATTTCACAACTATCACACAACGCCATCTATTCTCAAGCTAAGTAGAGCTTATGTTATGAGTACTAGACAACTGATAAACATACTTATATATTTCTAAATACATACATATTATAGATAAATTACACCACGACAGAACAAACGATCGTACTCATCACACAAACATTTGTCATGGGTGGGAATCGAATCCACGACCTCCAGCATAGCAGTCAGGGCCACTAACCACTAGACCAACAGGCCAGTCTGTTTATTTTTGACTTCAATTTATTTGCAAATGTCAATTCTTAATTCGTTTTTAATTTTTTCAAATCATTTTGATTTGTATTGATAATAATCTTAATGACTTTAACCTATTTAAATCTATGTTTGTGTTAATTTATTGCTCTGAAAGTATGTAACGACAAATTATATTTCTAAAGGCAGCAGTATTATTATCGTGAATGCTATGTACGCTTTAATTGTCATGTGCATTAGTCCCTATTGTTATTAAGATTTTTCCGTATAAGTAAAATGTATGTGATGTAACTGTACTAAATTAAATAATAAATAAAACGCCGGCCTTCGGCCGCTCTAAATAAGAACTGTAAGCAGTAATGTCACTGTGACATTGATTGCTAAAAGACCACTGACCAAACAATGATCGGTCATTATAAACTTAGTAGATTACGAACTTTTAGCTGCTTTTAGCAAAATGACAATGAAATCGTGTTGGAATGATGAATTTGTAAAAATAGCTGACTTGGGTTTCCAGGTCTTTAGTTCTTATGTGGCAGTACAAAAGCCGCTTCTACGAGTACATCACCGGCCACCAGTCTTCATATGGCCAGCTCACTGCCAGTGACTCCTTTTATTTTAAATTGAAGTAATCACAAGATACTAGAAGTAATAACTTTTTTGGTGTGAGAAGTCATCGGACATTTTCTCCTACTCTGAGTGCAGCAAACTCAAACTCAAAACTATTTTTTACGAAGGCCTACATGGCCACTTATAAAACGTCAGAAGCTAGCGCATGGTTACAATCGGTCATTTCCTATGAAAAAGAAACGGCAAGAAATTTCATAGTTACTCGAGCCAGAGCGAGTGTCAGATTTCTGCTGTTTCTTCAGTCGCTCTTTGGTCACCGTAACTCTTGCACACAAGGCGAGACGGGAAAAGACCTTACCGCTATGGTCTATACATACTCGTACATACAGCATGACTAATTTGTCACTTGTTTCCTTAGATTAATCAAAATCATATCTGAGCAGTGGTGGCCGAGTGGTAACGGCCCCGACTTACGAGTTGTAGGTCGCGGGTTCAAACACAGCCAGGCGCATTACTTTGTGTAATTTATTTCATCACCACTGCTCTCAAAACGGTGAAGGAAAATATTGTGAGGAAACTGGCATGTCCTACAATCAAACAACCAACAACCATTTGGATGTGTTTGTATAATAAACGACCGTACAAACACAAATGAGCTGGAACATGCTGAGATCATGAATGTTATGAAGAACAAACACGCAAACTTTAATAAGAAACCAATATTATATCTATTTGACCAAAATATTTTCTTGCCTTTGGTAGTCAGAAAACATGTTATGCTACTTTTTCCTCTACCAACATCTTATTTTGATGTAATTACGTACGTACAGCGAGTGTACACCCTTACATTGTCGCAAAATTCAGGGCCCCCAGTAGGCGTCAATCTGGCTGGGCCCCTACGGTTTTGTTGAAATTTTCTTGAGTCGGACCGTGAGCTAGGTACCCAAACCTGCACCTACAGAGCCCAGTAGCCGTCTTGCGACTGCAAAATCCGGATACATCTACGGAAGCACTTGACTATCCTACTAAATTGTACTCTATTCTATACAGGAAAAGTTTTCAACTACTGCAAGACATTTTTTTGGTGGCTCAGGGTAAGTAATAGAACACATTTCCATTTTTACTTCCAATTTTTTTTTTTTTTTTCTACCTTGTCAGAGTTTGAAATAAGCAATGCATGGACATTATTTAATCGTAATACCATATTGTGTCGCGCATTGAGTAGGTACTTACTCACGACACAGCTGATACCTACACACGTGGTACCGAACATTCGCTCGACCAGCGCGCGGCGAGTGGCCATAAAATAAGTTTCTAAGTAAACAAGTCTCGTTACCAATACCTTTATATTTTACTATTAATTTATATCTAAAAAAAAATATACTTATTTATTAAAATGAGTCCAAGTTTATCGTGTCAAAAGGGGTTGGCCAAGATACGGCCGAAACCGAGGACAATATCGTTATTTATACTCAAAAACTTTATAATTATTAGAATTAATTGTTAAAATAATATCACATCAGTTAAAGTTCGCATAAATAACACAAAATAATAATTATATTCATAAATTCAGTGTTTCCGTGGTTCCTGCAACCATTTTGTTTTTTTTTTTTAAATATTATTTCTTGAACATGGATACTAAGTCCTTTAGTCGTCATAATAGAGATTACGTAGAATTTTCAAGTTAATAATCGAACAGAACATCATTATTATATAAATATTATGCTTTTTTTTTTCATTATTAAAAATGTGTACGAAAAACAATTATTTTGCTTATAATTAAAAAAAAATTAATTGATTCGTTTTTTTTTACCATTTTATGGATGGATGTTTTTGGCTGGATTTTTCGAGTGAAGCCCAGTGACTATTTTTATTATTTCACAAATTGATTCATTGAAACGGATTCGATCTCGGCAAAATGGCGCTGGCAAATACTGCAAAAACATAATGGGTTACATCCGCATTCTAATGTAACTCAAAAAAAATATGTCTAGGCTAATATAGTTTTTATACCTTAGCCTACCCAAATGGGGCGAAGTGGCGGCAAAAAGTGTCATATTTTGCCGCGTTGCATTTGAATTGCGGTGTTTCAGTATCAGTTTCTGACTATTTTAACTATTCGCTTTCATAATGTACTCTGCATTCGCTTTTTCCGACGACCTCAGCCTGCCTATGGATTCTGAACCTGCTATGTAAGATAATGACCCCGGCCGCTCTATCTCGGACTTTGTTTCTACTTCTCGGAATAACTCCAGCACTTGACAGACGGACACCATATTTGGACTAGCAGAAGCCAACGTTATATTAATTAATTGTGCTTTATACATTCTTTGGAAGTTCCTGAAATCCGATCTGTGAAAGAAAGGATTTTATCCAAAGCAGATAAGAGCAATTTTATTTAATAATACTTAGGTAATAAAAATAAAATTATGTAAATAAAAAAACTAAACATATTGACTTTGAATGATATTTATTGAAGAATAACTAAGCTAATACTACTACAGTACTAATAGTCGCTTACATAATGTTTTTAGACTCTGTTCTAATCATAAACGACGAAGAAAATGATTAACCAAAAATTAAAAAATGTTGTTTTCTATTAGAAGTCAAATAATTACTTAACTAATTTCCTCCAACTTTTACTTAAAGAAAGTTTTCTTAATATACGACCACTATTGGCCCTGTATATATAAAAGGAGAAAATGACTGATTGACGTAATATCAAACTGCAGCCCCCGTCACATCCCTAGTTGAAAAATTAATTAATTAATTTATAATATAAATGGTGAAAAGGAATTATTCACATATCAAAGCAATGCCGAAACTATAGGGACTAGGAGCGTGAAATACACAAGGTTTATTTTTAAGACGTAGTCGAGCACTAAGGGCCGAAACATATAACCGCGTTGCGTCGCCACAACCCTAAAACCGGCGGTGCCGTCCGACGCAACGCAGAATTTTGCGGTGTACAACGCGACGTAAATTCCAGCGTTATAACGTCATACTTGGTGACAATGATGCAGTTTGTTTCTAGGCAATTATTTAAATCGCACAATTAGTTATATTTTTAGTATGAAAATAAGCTAATGTGAAATTTGAATACCGCTGGTTATTTGTACAATTTTTGAACGTGCATTGCGTCATTTTCGCGTGCTAATGTTGGCTACTATTGGACCACACTGACATCAAATATCACGCCACAATTATTAGTTGTGATATTTGTCGGGCCGTTTTCGAAAGAGTTATCTAGTACATGTTTCATCGAAGATCCACTCTAAAAAATCACGAGGAACTGGTTACCCTACAGAACGCTCTTTTTCACGGCGCCACAACGCAACGCTCAAAAACGCGTCGCGTTACCGCGCGGCGACGCAACGCGGTTATGTGTTTCGGCTCTAAGAGTGAATTTTCCAAAACTCACCAACGAAAGGGATGCAACTTAGGTTCAAAGAAATCTACTTTCCTGGTGGCGAGGCCGCTTTCAGAAGTCAATATTTTTAAAGGCAACAACGTAAATATTAAAAAAATAGTGAAAGATAGTTCTTATTATAAACGATTAACCAAATATTTACCCAATATTATTGTCAATAGTAAACATCACACTCAACAATAATAACAATATCGATAACTAATTAAGCGTTACATGCCTAAACATTGCCTTTGGGAATTTGGGAGCTGACCCAAAATAATTAAGCCCTAACGGCAAACAGAGAATAGTATTTTGCCAATATATCATAACTTGTTGACTTTGTCCCGAATTGTTTGCGCCAAGTTATTCACATGAATAAGACTTAGCTAACCAAAGATTTAACTTCAGATTATCGTAAGTGTTATTATTCTGTTTTTCTTAAGGATTTTGCCTACTACATCACATCATACTAAGATTGTGCTAGGATATTATCAAAAATCTTGCAGTTTTCAAGAAAGGAATGAAATAGAACACTGTCATTCTATTTCATCATCATTCATTTCATTAATTTCATACCTTGAGAAATTAATTTAGTACATTAATTCGAGTCTAAAAAAGAAATACTTTATTTTTCATTTTAATCTTCACAAATCGCGGGACCAAAATTTAGCGGTATATAAGTACGTTTATCAGTTGTCTAGTTCTCATAACACAAGATCTGCTTAGCTTGGGACTAGACGGCGTTGTTTGATAGTTGTGGAATATAATCGTAAATAAAAAAAATAAAAAAATGCCGTATGATACGCACGGAGCTAAGCGATACCCTCACTGTATTTCATGCGTTTCATGCAAAGACTACTTTTTGCCTGACTCGTCCCTAGTAAGATCATACTATTTGACTGCTCCGTAGGTTTCGTGGCCGCAAGGGCGACTGCTGAGAGCGGGGTCTTGGGCTCGGTTCCCGGGTCGGGGAATATATGCTATTGAGTATTTTCATTAGTAATTACTCTGTGGTTGCTCGGAGTTTGGAAGTTTGTGCTTTGATACCCCCGTGAAAAACCATCGGTCCAGTCGTGTCGGTTTGCCGTTCCATCGAACAAAAACAGAGAGTGTTTGCACACGCACTTGTGCGCTACAAAATCTTGAATACTTGGTTAATATCTGTTGAGATTGGCCACCGTGATCGAAATTTGGCCGGGACGATTTTATGGTCATGGTATGATCATGTTTTGTTATGGTGTACAGAAAATATCTTAAAGGAGTCTTTTTTTGTTTTTTTTGTTTTTTTTTTTTTTGCTCATTGTATAGAAGATCTGTTATATTTGTACCTACTTTCTGGACCGCATTACCGACTTACCAATATATATTACATATTATATTTTTGGTTTTGATCTCGATTTTCTTTGTATATGTGTACTTTTAAATGCTGTCATTATTGGTTTGAACTATATTTCTACCAGCAGCCCCGGCAAACATTATCCTGGCTAAAAGCCTAAAACCCGATAACAGCGCCACCTTCACCTTCTATTGTATATTTTATCAATGATATGGCCAAACGAGGATTGACAATCATCAAATGTTAACGTTTCTGGCCAGTTTTAGTTGGCCATATCATGAAGTGATCAGTTCTAAGATCTGGCCACGACATATATATAATTATAAAGATAACCCCGTTTCTAGTTCAATCGTCCATTGTCAATGTACTTCTCTAAATTGGCGAGGCCGTTAACATCATTCATTAAGATATGTTTTTAAAGATATAAAACGACTTTATGCATTACGAGCTACTCTATTAAAGAAACACCTAAATAAAGTAATCTAGGATTTATTGTTATTAAGATGAGGACTCAGCGATCAGAATTAATCTTACCATCACATTGGATTACATTCAAGGCAACTAGTTTATATCAATAAACACAAATTTTGAAACGTGCAATTTAGCTTCACTTTTTTGACTGACCGACATTTTGTTTGAATTATGAAATGTAAATCAATCAATATTTCGTAAATACAATGAATTTAAAGGTCATCAGGGCTCTCTCCGGGCGCAGCTGCTCGTATAATGCACACGCATTTAATTACGGTCATACTATTATCCGTGGGTCACACGTTCAAAGTATTATACGCGTTAAAATGGACATTCCGGTGCGACTCCAGCAAGTACTTCAACTTTTGACGTGGATACATGTACAATGATGTCCTCCTCCTTTGTGGTGTAATGCGGGCGAGACATGTACAGGTACACCGGTGTGTTCAGCTGAGCAAGCACGCACACTCACACTAGACGTTGCTAGTACTCTACCACAGGGATTCCGGTTGGCTTGCGTTCGGAACTTCCTAACAATGCACTGTCTATCTATTTGTTACCTAAACTGCGTTCCAATTAACGCCAAAATTGCTATGAGCGCGTCATCACACCTTTATCAAATCGTCACACACTAATAGTGATTTTGATGTGATTGGGAACGTGGAACTAGTTTTGATTATGTGACGTATCTATGTGACGTTTTAAAATTTCGTGGAATATCTGGGGGACAGACACATGCTTTGTAACACGAGAATAAAAGTTGAGGTAATCTGCAAAGTATAGCATGTAAGACAAAGACGATGGCGGAACTACTAATAAAACAAACAAAAGGAATTGACCTCTGAATTAAAACGCAGGGTTTAAAGTTTTATAACAATTAACTTACTCGGATACCTATTTGAATAATTACTTATTCAAATAAAAATCGTATAAAATAAAAATGGCAACATTGAAATAAGTAACTTGGTTTTTTATAATATTCATGTGATCACAGCACTAATAGTGCAGAAGGTCGGCTACACAATAAACGTTCACGAACGCACCTACATTTATGGACGCGTACAATGTAGGCCGCACCCGTGCGTCAGTGGGAACACTTTGACCTCAAGGTCTACGTGTAGTATAGCGAGTGCAAGCGCACTCTCAACCAGCATTTGTTTGGGTATGCTCAAGATCTCCCTACGTTAACCTCAGTGTTAATAACCAGTGTCACCTGACCTCTTATATCTTTGAAACTCCGTACCACACTAGGCCAGCTCAAGGTCAATGTGATTCTACCGACTTGCGGTTTACTGTGGTATCGTATACCACTCGATAACAGCGTTATCTTCTATTGCGGTAAGAATTTTTACAATCGGATCGGTATTCTAGGAATATAAAGAAACACAAGTTTCCTTTATGGGTATTTTATTTGTTGACATTTAGACTGCGACACACAAATGTGAAATTCTAACGTCATACTTTGAATTCATTAATAACGTTTAAATTATAGTCCACCACTTTCTGTTTAAGTTGCATAATTATACCTAATCTTATGCAAGATTGCACAAATATTATAAAACAGTCTTTGAAAAAAAAAACGCAATAAATATCAAACGTTTATTTCTAACATGTTAAAAAAAGTCTTATAAAAATTTAGCTAAGGTGCAAAATGCATACTGAGTATATTAACTACTATATCGTTGGTGCGAGCTGAGACTCTTGACAAAGTGATATTCAATCAGCAATTAACAAATCAAAAAGTATTTCATTGACGAACGCTCGAAATATCACGTAGTCAATCACAAAGAATTTGAATTTACGTTCGATAACACTGATAGAATGTCATTAGTTTTGCCTCGAGTCCAATGATATATTACACTTTGTTGTGCAATGTGGTGAGTTAAACGTCAGTGTTGCATCCAGGACTATGTGAGTCAACCTGAAAAATACCATCCCTGTAGTGTATATCTATGCTGTCGTCAAGCATATCAACCAGCTTTTCGGTGCTGTTATGTGAGATTTTGTGTGCGGGACTCTCCGGATAATCCGGTCTCTTGTCGTACTCCTCGATTTTCTGTTTATGTCGAGAAGGCAACACGAAGACACCAACGGCCATTTCTTTCTTAGTCGGTATTTCATCGACTGTCTCGTCGAGGATGTAATTCCTGCGCTGTAGATCGGTAATGTTGTGGTGGAAGAACTCCGATTTAGGTCGCTCCCGAATGAACATACAGTACGCTATCCATGCGATAACTAACACAGCCTGCGAAAAGAAAAAAAAAACTTGGATGTCATAGAATGACGCCGAATAGCTGCCATCTTGAATATCATTATCAACCGGAATCAATAATATTAGAAGTGTAAACAAAGGTTATTTTAATATGTTTATAATGACAACAGAACAAAAATTTGCTAGTTTGATAGAGAAATAAAAAATAAATATTTGTATTGAACTCACCAGAATTAGAGCGGCGACAAAACCAAGAATGTAAAGACTCATTTTATTTTAAAAGATAATGTTGTGTTTTTCTATGTCGATAGTGAGACGAGTGTAGCAAGCGAGGTTAGATTGGAACAGTCGCAACGAGTGGCCTGCCGAAGTCGCACTCAATTAATGTCAATTGGAACTCGTGGCTCTTTTAGTCTGTGATGTCATGCCACCAGGATTTATTGAAATATCACGACAATAACAGTTATCCACTACGGAAGATAAACACGTCTTGTTTGTGGAAAGGATGGAGAAAAACAGGTCCTTTTTCAACTTCAACGTCGTCAACTCGTGAGTTGTTCTGGAATTACCTAACCGATATTATTTTCCTGTAAGCGATCACAGATGACGTTTAACATAACTACGCAAATGATTCTACATAGCTTCGTTCAATGTCTTGTCATGCAGAAAAGTTTTCTGTGTATGGATAAGGTAAATTGTTACGCAAAATAATCGCGCAGACGTGTAGGCGCGCACATCAGCCCGATATAAACATAAACATACTAATATGACTATAGTTTCTGCCAGCGGCTTCACTCGCGAAGTATCACTACATAGTATAAAACAAAGTCGCTTCCCGCTGTCTGTCCCTTTGTATGCTTAGATCTTTGCAGTTTTTTTTAATAGATAGAGTGATTAAAGAGGAAGGTTTATTTATATAATACATGCATAATAGATTTAATATCACAATTGCACCCGTGCGAAGCTGGGGCGGGCTAATTAGGAAATATATAGCCTATATCACTCAGTGTACCATTTTACTGATGAAAGATTTTTTTTAAATCGTTTCAGTAGTTTTTGAGTTTATTTATTACAAACCAAAATAAATATATTTTTTTTCTATTTATAATATAGTAAAGATTAGGTGGCCGACAGGAAACGGCCCCGGTTTACAAGTTGTAGGTCGCGCGTTCAAACTCAGCAGATGTATTACTTTGTGTAACTTATTTCTTCACCACTGCTCTCAAAACGGTAAAGGAAAACATCGTGAAGGAACCGGTATGTCCAAGAACCAAAATTTGGAAGACATGTGACATTCACTAACCTGCACCGGGCCCGCGTGGTGGATTACGGCCCATTTCCTTTCCTAGAGAGGAGGCCTGAGTCCCAGCAGTGGGAACATTATAAGGGTGATGCTATGCTATGCGGGTTTTTTAGATAGATAAAGCTGAAAGTTTGTATGTAGGTATGTATATGTTTGTTACTCTTTACGATCAAACGCCTAAACGGATTCAGATGAAATTTGACGCACGGGTAGATCATGTCCTGGAATAGCACATAGTAGTAATTGTTGCCTTGTGATAATTTTTTACCTTGATCTGGGTAAAACCGCAGGTGGAAGTTAGTATAAGAAAGATTTACAAGGTAAAGGATCAGTTATTACATTACATACAGATAGATACATTTATGAGAAGGGGCTGTAAGAGTTTACTTAGCTGTTGTAGCTATTTTGGAGTGATTGTTAACTGTATTCAAAGGTGTAGTAAACTAAGTTCTGAATTGTATAAAAATGCGAAGACACAATTTAAGACCCAACCGTCGACGGCGCGTACTATTCAACGGACGCCTCAAGGAGTTGTCAGCAAACCGTATGTAGGCTTCAACCCTGCTGGGCCAGCAGGGTCGAAGCCTACTGGGGCCAAGGGTCTGTTTCTGAAAGGAAGACTCGGCTCTGGTATGAAAGGTAACGAAGGAACGGGTGGGTTTTTTTAGTCAGTAAAATTCTGACGATACGCCCTTGGGCGGAGTGGGAGAAGAAATCGGATGATTTTCCCCACCAAAAAATACCCTTTTATTTTTTAAAGATGGGACATCGAATAATTTCTCACGCTCTGGGTGGAGCGAGAGAGATTGTCAGACTTTTGATATCTAGAACTTATCTGTGTTTCTTCAGTCGCCCTCAACGTTTCAGGGCCAGGGTTACATTTTCAAGCAAAACCGCAGCTTAACAATATTCCGACCTTTAAATGTGAATTTGAGGACATCAATTCGATATTCTATAAACAGCGTAGTTAGGCGTGGGCGATATGGATCTTCGCCCACCGCTAAGCACCCAAAGGGGCCTCGCGTAAGCTCTCACTTCTTTAAGGTTTTTTATAATGAATAGCCTCTCTTTTGACTACTTTTTCTCCTGATAGAGAGCGACAATGTGGTTAACCGCTGGGTTGCGACAGTGGCTGTCACATCTCTTATTTTTATCCTCGTCTAAATTAGTCTACGTTATGCCTCTGTCTGTAAACTAACTGATGCCAGAGGCTTCACATCCATAAAATTAATGGTGTCGCGCATGCGGGATTGCTCTAGGTACATGCGCGGCTGCTGTCCGGAATCGCACCCCGCGTCCCCCATGCGTACTCCACGCAGTACAATAAATACTTGTATGAAAAGGATATTTGCGGGGGTTACGCATTCGGAGCTATTTCGCATGCGTGATGAAATCCGCATGATATTAAAAACACCCTATCTCAAGGGAACATACTGCCCGAAATAAAAAGTATTCTATGTGTTGTTTCCAAAATATGGTCTAACCATATACCTACTGGTTTCATTGAAATACCGCCATTCGAGCGTCAAGATTTAACAAACATACACTCATAAACTTTCGTCTGTGTAAAGGCGCGGGCCCACCGCGGCGCATGCTGTGCACGGGTACGCGGCTCATTTGAGCTACGTGTATTAATTTGTTTGAGAACGTGGGGCTACGTTTCTACTGTAGTACACGAAGGCCCACGACAATGTATAGCATGGCACGGTACACGGAGAGGCTACGCACGTGCCACTGCAATCAAACTGATGCTGAGATAAGTAAGCTGTGCTGAGATAAGTAAGCTGTACATAGTCGTTGGTCATATTCGTGTACTTCAATGGAAACGTAGATCTACGTCGACAACGTTGCATATAACCTCCTATTCGAGCAAGCCATGCATGTATCAATGACGTCAATTCATGCGTACCCTCTCCGTGGGTTGCAGTGGACACAACCACATACATTTTCTTACGAAGCGAAGCTATATACACGTGCGTAGCCTCTCCGTGCGCCGCAGTGGGCCCGTGCCTTCATGTTAGTGTGATACAGGTTTATGCAGCCAACAAATGGGCCAATATATTACATAAACTTGATAGTACTATACAGTATTGCGGTAGAGATCATAGAGTGTAGTGTAATAATATAGTGCAATATAGTTAATTGGACATTGGCTATTATGTGAGAAATCTTTATATAAGTATATATACTTAATACGAGAATATTACATTATATATGGGGTGAAACTGACTGACTGATATATCATGGAACAGCCAAAACTACTGGTATTATAACATTTTGGATAAGGTGACTTTTTATAACGTAAGCAACCACTAACGCCCGTAGTTACAAACAAGTAAAACTAATTACTTGAGTAAAAGTAACTACTTAAGTAACAATGTGTATTCTATAGTTAAGAAAAATTGCATTTTTTAAATTATATATGATATTTATTTTAGATTTTTTCCTATATTGACTTCTATATAACTGGCACTTTTCAGGTCGAAAGCCTCTTTTTTTTACAAATATTTGAATGTCTTCGCAAGTTTATTTGTAAATGAGTCGACGTCAAAATAAAATTGGCTATTAGGACAACAAGGTCAAAGGCAAATGTTGTAAAATTAAAAAAAAAAAATACGACGTTCATTGAGATTCTACTAACATAGATAACGTTGTCAAAATTTATTTAAAAAACGTAGTATCAAGAGCTAAGAATCGTATATATAAATATGGCAGGTCAGGGTCTAAGTAAAAAAAGAACGTTCTGAAAGTGAGTCTTACTACATTGGTTTAAGGTTCACAATAGAGAGCAGTTGTGAAAAAAAAAACAGGTTTACCTTTAGTCGAGTTATGTAAATTTATTTGAACAGCTGATTTTGGAGTTTCATTGTTAAGTTATTTAATGTTTATATTCACGAGTAATAAGCTGAATAGATTGATAAATAGGTTTTTAGCTATAGTTAGTACACCGATAAATTTTAGTCGTCTTAATCCCGCGGAGGGTCGATTTGGCACATGAAATACTATCAATTTGTAAAGAGAAAATTAAAAAATATAGTACTTTTTTTTTTAAACTCGAATTAAATTATGCATTTACGAAATTAATTTCTTCAAGTAAACGTCAGCTGAGCGAAGTCAATGAACTGTAGGTAGTTAGTACGCAACGACCGACAACTACCTAGAAGGCGTCGACTCGTTTACTTAAAGAAATTAATTTCATACATGCGTATATTAACTCGAGTTTTAGAAAAAAACTATTTTATTTTTTAACTTTATCCTTACAAATCGATAGTGTTTCTTGTACCGAATCGACCCTCCGCGGGATTAAAACGACCAAAATTTAACGGTGTATAATCCTTTTCCTAAAACATATTTTTTGAAACATATAATAGACGCTTTCAGTTTCGTGATACACACTTGTGATCATCGGAAAACCTAAAATTAAATAATTGTACGTATTCCACTTCTTTCGTTGACAAATCTTTCACGATTCAAGCTGCACGTTTGTGAAATGCACCTTCTATAGAAGTGAAGCGTCCTCAAACGCTACAAATGTTTAAGAGAATGGTGAACTTTTCTCTTCGATTTTTCTTTTCCTGACTCAATTATGTATTTGATATTTATTTGTATATTATTTGGTAAAGTATGTATGTATTAGTGTTATTGTGTCTTCCTCCTTCTTAGTCGTTCACTCTTGACAGAATGGTCGTGGTTGTCAGTGTTGTATTTTCGATGGCGAGTGAGGGTCCGTCTCCACTTATCACGGTTAACGGCGTCTCGGAAACACTGGACTATGGAGGTTTGTGTTGCAGCTCTGATGAGACTTGTGTCTTATTAGTATCATTATGTCTTAATAGTATCATTTCTGATGTTAATACACTGACAGCCCCAATTCTAACTCCTTTCGTTCAGTCCATCTAAAGGTTGTCTGTAAAAATTGCCCTGTGCGATAAGACCGCCCATTGTATACTTATTTTAATAATTTTTGTCGTGTAGTTTTTGTTTAAGCGGTGTATAATACAGAATAATAATAAATAATAACCTAAACTAAACTAAACTTATAAGGGTATTTGGCGGTATTTGTACAATGAAGTTCAATGACTGACTAAATACTCGCAAATTGATTTCTATCAAGTGGATTAATTGTGATGTAAAATTGATGATTTTTTTTTTTGCCTTAAGTGTCTACACAACCAGAAAATATGTGAAATAATTTGAAATGGCGCGATCTCAATAAAATAGAGTTTTTTTTTTGGTTGGAAAATAATCCAATAATATCTCTGTGCCCTTGGGCGGGGCGGGAGATAGTGCCAGACTTTTACTGACTATAAACCCACTTCTGTTTCTTCGTTACCTTTCACACATGGGCCGAACATTCATTTCAGAATGCGATCCTTAGCCCAGTAAAATAGAGCTGAGAATTTTATTGGAGTAATGACTACTATAGGCACAGGGAAGCTTGCCGAGCGGGCTGACTCAATCCATTTGCTGTCTAAATGCTGTAAAAACATAAGAATGTGCAATAACCGCAATTTAAAGGAAAACAAAGTGACTGAAGTACACGAATATTGACAAATTCTTGCAATGACTGGACAGGTGTACTCAAGTCTGTGGTTCTTTCCTTAAAAAACCGGGCAAGTGCGAGTCGGACTCTAAGGTATCCGTACAAACATACCTATGAAAACCGTTCAATTTCCGAATCGTGTCTCAAAGATTATTTCGAATCACAAAAAAAAAAATTGTGACGTAACTACAAATTTACAGTTTGCCCTTGACCTTGCTTCATGCTAAATTTCAGGGTTGAATGACCTAGGTTCAACGGGAAGTATCTTATAAATGACTCCCTTGAGAGTGTCGAAATGTTTCCGAATCTTTTTTTGCTATCTTAGGAGTTTGATTTTTTTACAACTTCAAGGGATCGCAGACCTGAGTATGTATTTTTTCCAACTCGACACCTTTATGCGTACCCGAGGTCTTGACAGACAGATAGACAGACAACAAAGTGATCCTATAAAGGTTTTATTTTTTCTTATTGAGGTACGAAACGATTTGACCATTACATGTTTACTGTATGAAATTAAAAAGTGAATTTAACCTCAAAGTTTTTTCAGTGTTTCTTCTCAGGACAGTAATCTAGAAAACCAGAAGAATCTAGTCTTCTAGGTTAAAATTGGAGTGTAAAAGTGTTTTTATAAAATAAATTAATATCATTTATCATATTTTACCATACTTACATTTATTTTATACAAAGTCTCCTGAGTAATACTCCTGTCAACTACTGAGTGCCTATTTTTGTAAACATCATGCCTTTTTTATTCGTTACCTGGGCAACTGTAGATGCATGAATATTGCATGAGATTAAGTCCAGGTCAACAAGGAACTTGTGAGGTTAGGTCTCATTTTAGCGGTTACTTTACTTTAACTAAAATATTTGTGGGCACTTTTTTTTTCGTTGGGTAAAAATCATCTAATGACATCCCCCGCCCTTGGGTGGAGCGGAAGATAGTGTCAGACTCTTACTGACTAAAAAATCCACCTCGTTCCATCGTTTCCTTTTATACCAGGGCCGAGCCATCATTTCAGAAGCAGATTTTTGGCCCCAGTAGGCTTCGACCCAGCCTGCCTGCTAGCAGGCTAGGCCTCTACGGTCAGTTGACAACCCCTTGAGGCGCTCGGGAACAGTATGCGCCGTCGACGACTTGGGCTCGGTCCGATCGGTTGCCAGACGGTCGGACAGCGAGCTACCCATTGCTGGCCGTCCGCAAGCCCGCGTCTACGGTGGCTGTAAATCGGGATCGGAATCCCGGCGGCGACTGGGGCGTGAGCGCCAGTAACGATATTGTGTATTGCCAGTAACGATAGTGATTTGATATGGTCGACATGACGGCACTTTCGTATATAAACTAGTTTTCAATAGATATCAGAAACCGTGCTAGATGAGTATCGATGACGTGTGTCACGTGACTGGTACACGACACTCTGATTCAACACCGAGCGCTAATGCAATATATGTCAACGACAGACGGGATGGCAGTACGATTCAAAAGAAAATTACTCTGCGTTGCAATCGGAGCCTTGGTCGGAATCGCGTGTGTTGGAAGACTACTTCAACATTACTGACTTTTTTTAAACCACCAATACATTATAACTTTACAATAATAAAGATGGAAGTCACAATTGCAGGGCTGTTACTAAATGACATAATTTTGTGGCATCATCTGCAGTTGGTCGAGACAAAATTGAATGTATTAGTCCCACATTAACTCTATTTAGATTTAATTCTCTCAAAAGTGACTCCCTCTCACTCCTATTCCGGACACAATTCATCAGCAAATGTTGCACGTCCTCAATCTGATTGCATTCTCTGCAATTCGGCGAATCAGCTTTCTAGATGACAGTTATTTAAGTTTCTTAGTTCCAAAGAGTTTCCAAAGTTAAGGTTTGAAGACATTTCAACTCCCAAGAGCTGAACGTCATTGTCATACATTCTGATGACGTACAATGATGAAGGGCTCCTTTTGGTGGTGAACAGACACACTTGTGTTTTGTCGGCGTCCCACAAGATTGACTTGATCACAGTTGGAGGCGGTCTACATTGACGCGTTTATATGCTGTACCATAGCTTCTCTTTTGGATTAGATTAACCGGAGCACTCGGCATTCAGTATCTCTCTGTAAATGTGGTGTCATCTGCATGTCCATAGATATATATATTATGTACAAATTGTATTTAAAAAACCGGTCAAGTGCGAGTCGAACTCGCTCACGAAGGGTTTTGTACCATTAACTAGGTAAACCACAGAACAACAACAAAATAGGGGGCAAATAATGGCGCCTTTTGTATGGGACCCATATAAAAAACGCCATTTTTTGCCCCCTGAACTATTTATTTTATTTTTATTGTTTATTATTAATGTAAAAACACAACTGAGTATTTTGTGAATATTTCACGTTTAAGTGCCTACTTCTTGCCATTATTGTTATCGAGTACAAAAAGGGCAAAAAAAATAACACGTTTTTTGTATGGGAGCCCCCTTAAATATTTATTTTATTTTGTTTTTAGCATTTATTGTTAAAGCCGCAACGGAAATACATAATTTGTGAAAATTTCAAATGTCTAGCCATCGCGGTTCATGAGATACAGCCTGGTGACAGACAGACAGACAGCGAAGTCTTAGTAATAGGATCCCGTTTTTACTCCAATGGTACGGAACCCTAAAAAGCATGAAAATATATCTTCAAGATTATTGTTGTTGAAATAAGAAACTTTAAAAATGCTCGTATTTGTATTGTATTGTATTTCGGGCTGATATCCGCAACTCCACGACTAAAGCGCGTATTTTGCGTACAAAAAAAAAAAAAAAAAAAATGCTCGTATGTAACGCTTTTGTCGAGGCCGCGACTCATTCTTATGCACGTTTCAGATTTGTAAAGATTTTACAGACACACAGCAATGGCGTTCATAGGATCTCATAAATGAAATAAATGTATAGTTTCAGTTTATTTTTCAATTTAAAAGGCTTTCAAGATTTTTTTTTCTTACAAAAGGTTTTTCTATTGTTTGCAGTTTTATCAGACACTCTTTGAGATTATTTTAGACAGAAAACTGTCCATCACATTATAACTCATGTGTAAAGTGTTAAATGACAAAGATTTTAGATTACTAATTTTCTAACCTTTTTTTTGAAGTGGGTTATCATTTAGGGCTGATTTCATCATTCAATATAAAAACTCAATTCGACTAAACTGAGCTCAGCGTAATCTAGTTTAAAGAGCTTTTTTGGTTTTTTAAATTACCGTTTTTTATTTTATTGTGCTCTTGGTGACAATATTGACTGGTCTACACTGTCCTTACATAATTATTAATACTGTAATTTGGAAATATTGTACAACAAATCATTTTTTTTAAAAGAGTAACCATGGAGTTTCTTGTCGGTTCTTCTCCATTGGAAACGACCAATTTGGAACCGTGCACTAGCTTCTGACGTTTTATAAGTGCCCATGTAGGCCTATATGAAATAAAAACATTTTGACTTTGACTTTGACTTTGAAGACCCTTGTCGTAAACATGGGCGACAACAATTCATACCGGTGAAACGCAAAATGACGCTATAATCTCGATTAGGCGCTCAAACTGCGTTTTGTTTTATATAATCGCGATTAGTTTATTGGTGAATTTGGCCCTTAATGACTTCTCTTCCTCTAGAGCGGAGCAAGATGTCAGACTCTTGCTGACTAAAACTATACCAATGTTCTTTTTGCGTTCCAGGACCACGGATTTCCCTTTCAGAAGTCAACCAATGGCCCCAGCAGGCTACGGCCCTGCTGGACTCCTACAGTTTTGATGACGACTCTTTGAGGTGCGCGTGGAACACAATGCGCTGGTGACGACTCAAGGTCGGTCCGGACAGTTACTGGACGCCCGGACGGTGAGCTACCCATTACTCGCCGTCTGCATTAAAATGCTTTTTATTTAAAGTGGACACGTACTGATGTACTTCTGGTGTTTAATAATATATTGCAATAAATAAAAGAACGTACACACACCAAAATGAAACGAAACAATATTCCTTCTGATCTTATTTCTAAGCCTTTTCGAAATAAAAATGCTCAAGCCTAAACCTCAGTAATTATTCTTAAAATCACTTTAAAAATCTTTTAAACCCGTCATCGCCACAACTTGTCACAAGTCGTGGCGATGACGGTTCAAAGATTTCCCATCACTACGCGAGTGAATGCAAGTCGACGTATGTTAACGTTGAACGTACCCCTTGTATGTACAACACGAAACAGCGTGACAAGTTGACAGGGCGTTGGTACGAAAAATCTATATTTATAAAATGAGAAGCTGACTGACTGACATATCAATTTACAGCTGATACTACTGGAACTAGAAGCGTGATATTTTGTTACCATACCTGGTTAGAGTCACTGCAATGCAGTGGATGCGAGACACACAGGACCGTTCGTTGTGGTGGCATTTGGGAGAGGCCTAAGTCCAACAGTGGACGTCCTTCAGTTGAAATTATATATACATATATTCCACATATATATATATTCCACAACTACCACACAACATCGTCTAGTCCCAAGCTAAGCAGAGCTTGTGTTATGGGTACCAGACAACTGATAAACATACTTATATATTTCTAAATACATACATATTATAGATAAATTACACCCAGACACAGAACAAATGATCGTGTTCATCACACAAACATTTGTCCAGCGTGGGAAACCAACCCACGACCTCCGGTATAGCAGTCAGGGTCACTAACTACTAGACCAACAGGCCAGTCAAATGATGAGCACTAAGAGCCAAATTCACCAATAAACTAATCGCGATTCGTTCAAACAAAACCCAGTTTGAGCGCCTAATCGAGATTATAGCTTCATTTTGCGTTTTACTGCGATGACTTGAACCTAGTTTACGCTAAACTCAGTTTCAATTCTTTCGTTGTCGCCCATGTTTACGACACAGGTCTTTAAACTAGATTACGCTGAGCTCAGTTTAGTTGAACTAAGTTTTTATATTATATATAGACAAAACAATTTTTGTTCAGATTTTGTTCTATACTTGTTCTAAGAGACTTTGCTTCATGCCAAATTTTCAGGATTCTAGGTCAACGGGAGTGCACTTAATTTTGATTTCCTTGAGAGTGTTGAAATATACCTACTTTTTTGCGATTTAGTCAGCAGTATCTTTTTTCCCCTATCTTAGAAGTTTAATTTTTTCACAGCTTCAAGAAACCGCAGACCTCAGTATATGGTTTTAATTTCAACTTCATAGCTCCACGCGTTCCCGAGATAAAGAGTCTTGACAGACAGGCAGACGGACAACAAAGTGATACTATAAGGGTTCCGTTTTTCCTTTTGAGGTACGGAACCCTAAAAAAGATTCCAACGTATTGAGAAACTCTCTTTTTTAAATCGGTTAAAAAGACAAAAGATAAGACACTAAGGCTCGAAGCCTTTGTTTCTTAGGCCTGCGTCTCTAAGAAAGGGAGTAGACCGCATTTCACCACGCGAGCCCAGTGCAAGTTGAAGAATGTCACATAACTTCGATTTCAATATAATATAAGTATCCTAGAAGGGTTCGTATACTACTATCGTATACTAATACACACACATACATGCAAACATCCGCCTTTATAGTGTGATGTGCTCTTCTTCTTCCTGCCCTTGTCCCATATTACTTGGGGTCGGCGCAACATGTTTTTTTCTTCCACTCTATCCTGTCAGCCGTCACACTATCACTAACTTCCTTTTCTTTCATATCACTCCTCACACAATCCATCCATCTCTTCTTCGGCCTCCCTCTTCCTCTCCATCCATGTACTTGTAAACTCAGAACTCTTTTAGTAACATGTGTTTCATCCCTCCTCTTCACATGACCATACCAAGACAAACGATTTCCTTTCAACTTTTCAGTCACTGGCGCCACTTTCAAACTTCCTCTAATATATTCATTTCTCACTTTATCCATTTTCGTCACACCACACATCCATCTCAACATTCTCATCTCCGCTACATGCAGTCTTTTTTCATCCATCTTTTTCACAGCCCAACATTCTGATCCATACAGTATGACAGGTCTTATCACGGACTTGTAAATTTTACCCTTCTATAGTGTGATGTGCTATTAAAAATAAAATAAACTTTTAATGCACTTATCAAAAGTTTCTATGACATTACTTCAGCGATTGACGAGGTAATAAAATCACAAAGCTTTTATGGACTGTGGGGAGAACATATAAGGGTGCATTCATCATCATAATCATCAGCCTTTTAATGTTCCCACTGCTGGGACACAGGCCTCCTCTCTAAGAGAGGGAAATAGGCCGTAATCCACCACGCGGGCCCAGTGCGGGTTGGTGGATGTCACATGTCTTCGAATTTTTGGTTCTAGGACATGCCGGTTTCCTCACGATGGTTTTCCTTCACCGTTTTGAGAGCAGTGGTGATGAAATAAATTACACAAAGTAATGCGCCTGGCTGGGCTTGAACCCGCGACCTACTAATCGTAAATCGAGGCCGTTACCACTCGGCCACCACTGCTTTCCTCGGCCACCACTGCTCTCGTATAAGGGTGCAATGGGTGGGGTTATCCAATGGTTTGAAACCACTATGAAATAATCACGTTGTTAGTGAACGACTATAATTAAATTAATTGAAAAAAAATTGGCTATATTAATTTCAGATTCCGATGTTTTTTTTTTGCTGGCTAATCCGAATTCAAAACTGTCTTGGGTAGGAATCATTTGGTATTTTATTTTCTTAAAAACAATTTTTCATAATTATATTTTGTTTGTTAGTTGGACAGGAATCCGAATTAAAACAAAAAAAAAATTTTTTTCGCGATTTCATGTTTGGTCCCATAGTAAAAGTTGTTTGTTATAATGACTACAATCACGTGTTTAAGTATCGTTCACTAATTACCAGTCACCCTATATAGGTTAAAACCAGCTATCTGAAGTTTTAATTCTTCCGTGATCTTAGAATTTATGTCACTTAAAGCTATGCTAATTTATTCATCTAAGACTTGGCTCCACAATAATAAACCTATAACACTAGAATTTTTTTCATATCAACCCAAGAACCTGATATAAATAATGCATTTCGCTGATTGTGGTCCAAACAATTGAAAGTCAGAGACAATTATTCAAATGGAGAGTTTGCAAAAAGAGTTCAACTTAATAAACTCCTGCAGCTTTCAAAAGAATACGAAGACTACATAACATGACATATTCATTTATTTCTCTTCCACAAAAATAATATTACATAAAAAGATTCTATGAGGATGCGTTCAAATTAATCGCAAATTGCCGCGCGACCGCAGCGCGGCTGTAGCACTGCTTCACTACATAGTATAAAACAAAGTCGCTTTCCGCTGTCTGTCCATATGTATAATAATAATATAATAATAATAATAATAAGGCGTGTCGGGTAATGGCTTAATAGCCAAGAGCCTCGACCAACACCTTTATTGATTTATTTTGATTTATTTTTAAATGTATGTTAAAAATATTTAAAAATGTCAAAAATATGTGATAAAAGAAATAAAGGTAATAATAATAATATAATATTCCACAACTATCACACAACGCCGTCTAGTCCCAAGCTAAGCAGAGCTTGTGTTATAGGTACTACTACTGATAGACATACTTATATATTTCTAAATACATACATATTATAGATAAATTACACCACTATGCTTAGATCTTTAAAACTACGCAACGGATTTTGATGCCGTTTCTTTAATAGATAGAGTGCTTCAAGAGGAAGGTTTATTTGTTTATACTCGTAATACATGCATAATATATTTAATATCACCATTGCACCCGAAGTGCGAAGCTGGGGCGGGTCGCTAGTTCCATATACATGAAAAACGCGACGGCAGCGCGACTGCCGCGCTACATCCGCGCTGCTGTAGCGCGTTTTTTATTTATGTGGAATAACAAAACAGCGCGGAGGTAACGCTACAGTCACGCTGCCGTCAAGCGGCATTTTGCGACTAATTTGAAAGCGCCCTTACTCATTTGTGGGAGACTAGCATCTGCATACACACACACACCCACAGATTAATAGGCCCTCCACAGACTATGTTTTTATTTTAAAATATGGTCGTTTGGGTAAAAAAATAATAATAAAATTAAATAAAAAAATAGAGAAGAAGGAAAAGAAAGCAATAAAAAAATAAAATGTGGTTGTTGTGTAGTGTGGAGGTCGTTATGGTGTGGTGATAGTTGTGATTTGGTATGGAGATTCCCTCTCTTTGAGAGGAGGCCTGAGTCCCAGCAGTGGGAACATTAAAAGGCTGATGATGATGATGATAGAGGTCGATATGGTTTGATGTTAAGCCTCTATAACTTATCACAAAACTGAGAAAAATTTCGAGGCTATCATAGGTGACGATATCATGTTGAAGACACCAAACTGAGGAATCACACCTGGTTGCGCGAATTTGCTTGATGTATTAATGGACTGTAGGTTTGAAAAGCGATCTTAGGTTTGTTAACAATATGCAGATACTGCGCCTGGCATGGAATAAATGTATTGGGAAGGAGCACTGACCTTTAGACTTCGTTGGTTGCACGTGGCACTTCGAAGATTGCACGTGGCACCGGCCGATCCTCGTCTTCGCACATTTAAATCACTGCCAGGTCCTGTATTGCACTAACACAGCACTATTGTGGAGTCTCTGAATGATTGGATCACGAAAATAGTCAATTTTCTTGTAATTTCGAGCGGGCGTGTTAGCGGTGCGGTCACATTCACAATCGATGCACAAAACGTCAATGTCAAATCATTTCTTCAAGAGGTCGTGCGGGAAGCGGATACGGTAGGGATAGGATTGCTAGGCCAAAAAAATAAATTACAAAAAACAAAGTCGCGGAACATAGCAAATTGGCGCAACCATTCCCCCCGGGTTTGAAGGGTTACCTTCAAAGAAAAGAAAAAAACAAAAGCGAAACTAAACCCTATTACTAATCTAAACTATCAATACTAGGTAGCGAAACAACTTATAACTAACTATGCCACTACTACTGATTAGGCAGAGGGCAGAGGCGAATAACCGGACGCAGGTACGATCCAGTTGCGGTTTTAACCTTTACGACTCGCGTTATTCCGTTCGAACCCGGAAAAACTTCTTCCACTACACCAAGAGGCCAGTGCAGAGGAGGCGCACTCTCAGTCTTCAGTATCACCACAGTACCGACTGTGACTGGATCTGAAGGAGTGTTCCACTTTGGACGCGACTGCAGCGTATGCAGATAATCTGTCCTCCAACGCTTCCAAAAGGACTGATCTAAGCTATCTAGCAGAGCGTGACGCGGGTGGAGCTGCAGTTTGTCAGTCTCGACATCTAAAGCGGGCAAATATTTAAGAGGAGTCGTCGTCAAGAAGTGAGCCGGCGTCAACGCTAGTGGCTCCGATGGATCACTAGACAAAGTCCGACACAACGGACGCGTATTCATCAACGCCTCTACCTGAGCGAGTACAGTGCTCAACTCCTCGTACGAGAGAATCTGTTCGCCTATGACCCGAAACAGGTGCGACTTAAGGCTTTTAATATTCGCCTCCCAATTGCCACCAAAATGACTAGCTGCTGGCGTATTAAAACACCAATCAATGCGATTCTCAGCTAAGACATGGGCGAATTCACTTTGGTAGTACTTGGAGCGTAAGAATGTATGTAATTCCGAAATATTGCGTCGCGCTCCAACATAATTTGTGCCGTTGTCAGAGTATAAGCGCTTAACGGGACCACGGCGAGATAAAAATCGTTTAAATGCAGACATAAAACCCTGCGTACTCAAATCACTGGTTAACTCTATGTGAACCGCACGAGTTGTCATACAAACGAATAGGCAAATGTATGCCTTTGTGGAACGTATACCACGACCACGGGCAATAGTGACTTTAAACGGTCCAGCATAGTCCGTCCCAGTATGTATGAAAGGTTTCACCGTCTGTACAACACGACAAGAACGATGGTCGGCCATTTCCGGCGCGTTGAAACGCGGGCGGAGCTTAAAGCAGGGCACACATCTGTGCACTCTAGCGCGTATCAAATTGCGAGCGGAAAGTATCCAGTACTTCTGTCGAAGAATGGACATTAATAAATCGGGACCAGCGTGACAATTCACCTTATGGTGATAGTCCACCAACAAATCCAAAACGTGATCCCTGCGTGGTAGAACTACTGGATGCATTTGTTCAAACTCTAACTTAGCATTTCGCAGACGGCCACCGACACCAATGAGTCCGTCTTGCAAAAATGGTTTCAAATGTTGAAGTGCGGGACTACAAGGTTTATGTGATTCTAAACTACGAAATTCTATTGAAAAATAAAATTTCTGCAACTCTCGAAGTACAACTGATTCAGCTCTATCCAAATCAGCTGCGATTATAGAACCACGCGATGGTAATAATCTCAAAAATCTTAGGACGTAAACTACACAGCGTAGTAGTCTCGACCAAGACGAGACTCGATTAGACAACAACAAAACAACTGACTCTTCACGCGGAACTGATACTACAAGCGTATGTTTCTTCTCCTCGGGTGGTTCTGAAACAGTAGCGGGGTTAAACGGAGCATTTGGCCACTCGTTAGGAGTGGTATGCAGCCAGGGAGGGCAACAAAACCAAAGCGGATGATTTAAAATTTGCGCGGGAAGCAAACCACGTGAGAGACAATCAGCTGGGTTTTCTGTTCCAGCGACATGGAATATATTTTCCTCTGCGGAGGCACGGGAGCCACCGAGCGAAAAAATATCACCCTTGAAAGGGAGCGCGACAACATAACGACCATCTTTATCACGAGTAGTCGTGCGGGTATAAATCTCCTCAGTGACCTGATCCTCAGGGCTGAGAATAGGCGGGACATTGACCTCTTCAATCTCCCAGAACTTGCGGATGGTAGACTCAAGCGGCGGCTCGACGGTGCAACAGTGCGACACAGTCGAGTAACTATTTAAATAAGCGGGTGCGGAACCAACTATAACAAACCCGAGAACTGTTTCCAGTGCGTGCGGAGCGGGGTACATCGGAAGACCTTGAATTTTACGTGATAACTGGAGATGCGGGAGAATCGAAGCACCGATCAATAGATCGATATCTCCAGGGAAAGCGTAATTTCCGTCGGCTAACTGCAAGTTCTTAAACTCCGTCAGCATGGACGTGTCAACCGGTACCGTGGGCAACCGTTCCGTAATCTTATCTGCGACTAGCGAATCCATTTCAAACGAAATATTACGATTAAAACGTGAACTAAATATTATTTTAATGGAACCGTGAATGGTTGCCTTTAAACCTCCAAAACCTTTCACTTCTGAGCGGGATGCCCAATTATTAAAACTAAAACCAAGGCGTTGACAACAATCCCGAGTAATAAAATTACTCTGGGAAGCGCCATCTAGTAGCGCTCGAACGGTGTGCGGTTTGCCAAAGGCATCTACAATGACAACTTGCGCGGTCGCAAGTAAAACGGTAGTGATTTGAGTACCAGCGGCGGAAAGCGAACACAATGTTACGTCGTTTGCACTCGCAGCAGGCCGCGCGTCACAAGCGTCGCGCGTCTGCGCAGGCTGCTGCTGCGATGGCAGCTTACTACTCCCAAAATGTAAGAAGGTATGATGTCTAGCTAGACATTTACGACAGCTAACACCACTGTTACATGACGTAACCAACTGTTTGTCACTTAGACAATTAAAACACAAATTATTAGTGCGGACAAACTTGTAACGATCACTAGGCGATAATCTCTGAAATTCCGAACACTTGTACAGCTGTGTATGGCTACCCTTACACAGAGAACAGTCAGGTGTTGAGGCGGTATTAACTAGCGTATGTGCAGTCTTGACTGACTTCGATGACGCGTCTATACGGCGATCGGAACCTGTCCTATTCGTGGCTTCATGACGTGCCGACGTGCGCTGCAACACCTTAATATGGTCGCGAATAAAAGATTCTAAATCTTCGAACTTAGGTATTTCTTTACCGCGCTGAGTCGTTTCAAACAGACGAACAGTTTCAGGATCTAATTTCTTTAAACCGATATACAAAAACAAAAAGTCACAGAGGTCATTGACCTTTAGGTTCTTTACTGCACGAACAGATGATGCGAAAATATTTAAAAACTTCTCTAAATTATGATCGTTACAAACGGAAAAACTTTTCAAATCGAATAATTGGTCTAAATATGCGGTGGCTACTAATCGCTTATCTTCGTATTTTGTTTTTAAAGTGTTCAAAACTAAATTGTAATTTTCAGCGCTAAACGTAATTCCAGCACAGACAGCCTTTGCCTTACCGGTCAATTTTTCTACGAGATAATGCAATCTCTCGTGATCTGTCAGCGATGTGTTCCTATGTATTATATTTTCGAAACTATCTATAAATAAATTCCAATTTCGAATGTCACCATCAAATTCAGGTATTTGAATTGGCGGCAATCGTGGGCGTTCGCGAGGAGGGTTGGATAAACCACTCGCGGGGGGGGGAGTCTCTAAACTCCTAGCAATACGTTTGATACGACAATACAAGTCATCAAAGGACGACAATGCCTGATAACTCACACAGTAATCAGGATTTAACTCCAACTCTAAAATGTTTATATTCTTAATTGTAGATTTAAAATCCGCGCGCAAACTATCTAAAGTTTCCAACGAACACAAGAAAGCATCTCTAATCATCAGATCCGAGATTTGCAAAGATTTATCACAAATTGATTGAACACGTGAAAACTGTGAGTCCCTTTCGGCGTATAAAAGCTTTAACTGAACCTTTAAATCAGTACTAACCTTGGTTCCCTTAAGAGACATCTTGTCTTGATATATTCACACTATACACTCAAACAAACACTTAACGAATTATTAAGTAAGCGATAATTATCAGATAACAATATGGTAATATTGTAAACAACAAAGTGAACGGCGAACGAACGGAATAACCTGTCTATATAATCTATGGTTTATCCGTTTCCTACAAATATTCACTCAACAATGAACGGGTATTTTTGAAATGCGTCTACCTACATGCAATTTGTAGGATGGTCGAATGAATTTTGTCAAGAAAAAGAATGCGATCGATTTATATCTACGCTGATATTTACGTAGCTAACTATAATTATGCGGTGCGGTTGACGGCGTAGGTACCGTAATTATCAATGACTCTTTAACTATACGAGCGAAATAACGTATAGTTGCCTAAATGCCTAGATGCGGGTTTTCTACTATTATATCTAGGTAAACAGGCGCGTTGCGTTTATTCCCTATGGAACAAATACTATATTGCGAAATTACAAGAAAATGATTCACGATCCTGCTCGTATGGACCAAAAAGTAATGGTTGCGCGAATTTGCTTGATGTATTAATGGACTGTAGGTTTGAAAAGCGATCTTAGGTTTGTTAACAATATGCAGATACTGCGCCTGGCATGGAATAAATGTATTGGGAAGGAGCACTGACCTTTAGACTTCGTTGGTTGCACGTGGCACTTCGAAGATTGCACGTGGCACCGGCCGATCCTCGTCTTCGCACATTTAAATCACTGCCAGGTCCTGTATTGCACTAACACAGCACTATTGTGGAGTCTCTGAATGATTGGATCACGAAAATAGTCAATTTTCTTGTAATTTCGAGCGGGCGTGTTAGCGGTGCGGTCACATTCACAATCGATGCACAAAACGTCAATGTCAAATCATTTCTTCAAGAGGTCGTGCGGGAAGCGGATACGGTAGGGATAGGATTGCTAGGCCAAAAAAATAAATTACAAAAAACAAAGTCGCGGAACATAGCAAATTGGCGCAACCAACACCAGTTAAAAAATAATGTTGTCCTATGAGTACTTAGCGTTCAGATCCTCCTTGGTGATCTCTCGTCTGTATTAAACCTCCTCTACACGTCAACAAATGCAAGTGCAAACGTAGACGTCATCTTCGGTTGCGTCCGTCGACGTATAGAGGAGGTAATTTGCGCGTATGTTGTAGGTCTCCTCCAGTGGCGTAGCTAGTCCCACAGGTGGGCCTCGCATCAAAAAAGCTGTTTTTTTTTACAAATGCTCGGTTTAGTCCACGAGACGGTTGTGGATAACATGTTGCGAATTTTTAACTACTTCGGGGATTCAGTAGCGCGGGGGCCCCGTATCATTGATGAGGCAGAAAGGACGGCTTGTACAGTACGGTCAACGGATCTTGGCGCGTCTGAAGTTAGGCTCTGCGAACTTTATCCCTAAAAATAAGCGCGCTAAATAAATTATTTATAAAAATAAATGCCAATAACAGTTGTTAACAACAATAACAACTACTATTGGCATTTATTTTTTCAAACCATTAATTTTTTACGAGTGCACAAGCGCTAAAGTTCACAGAACCTTCAGGCGCGCCAATATCCGTCTGCCGTACTGTATGTTGTAGGTCGGCTGCCTCGGATCCGATTATTGCCGGTTTCGGCGCGAACGTCCGTCCTCAGCCCACACATCTGACGAAGCATCAGGGTGTTTTTAATATCGTGCGGATTTCATCACGCATGCGGAATACTTCGCCCTATATTCTGCGTGCGTATTCTATACATTGCAATAAATACTTGCATGTAAAGGACATTTGTGTGGGCTACGCATGCGGAGCGATCCCGCATGTGTGATGAAATCCACAAGCTATTAAAACTCCCTCAGTTTGATTGCAATTGCAATTGCGAGTCCACGCGTGTTTCTTACTGCAAGAAAAAAAATAATTAATTAAACTGCGCCGCATTAACCGCATTAAACTACAAGAACGCAGCATTCGCTTGAAATGGTTTGAACAATATGAGCACTGAAGAAACTTTTTAGTTTTCTGAGCTTGAAACTTTTTAGAACTGTTTGTAGTCAACTGTTTGTACTCAAAAAATAAATACAACAAAAATAAATGCTGCTGCGGCAGCTACGGTCTCAATATCCATTTTCGTAAACGATTACGGTTTGTCGCGGTACTTACTGTTGTGCGGGTTGAATCTGTCACGAATGAACATTGACTGATCGACCTACGTACTTGTGGACGGCTCGTGGTGATCCATCTGCTGATGCATCTGTCAACGTCCGCGGACACATTTTTAGACGTGCAGAGGAGACTTCAGTCCTTGTTTTTTTTTTTTATTTTACACCCCTATTTTTTAATCAGTGCACAAAAAAATGGGGCTCAATCCGTACCCATTACTAATCATATTTGTGTAGCCAAAAGTACAAAAAACGAAATCTCAAAATTGACCACCAAAATTTGTCATTAGTGGTAAATTCATAATTCAATCATCATTCATAACACTACTACTAGAAAATACTAAGCGCAGTGTTTTTCCATTTTTATTGACCTTCTTTCATTCATAAACAATAACCTGTACAATGTTTCCATAAATTGAGTGAGATTTTGGGATATAAACAAACGCTTATAACTTTGCTGTTTATGAATATTTATTAATTGAGATTTTACTTAAATAATAACAAGACCTTTTCTGATAAGCCCTTAAAGTATTTGCACCAACTTGTGCTTTAGGAACTTGAAAGGTATATATATATACAGACTAAAAATAATAATATTTATAAATGGGTAAAAAAAGTAACTTTTTGGGCATCAAAAAATTCATCCACATTGATGTCAATGGGAAAAGTGCCCAGAACGCTGGCAGCATTGCCATGTTGGATGGCAATGCTGATTCGTTGACTGAAGTAAAGCCCAGCCACCAACGCGAATTCACGCGAAGGGTCGACTAGTGCTTGACTGCGATCCTTATACTGAAACAAGACTCCATTATTCCTATTATTCCATAATGCTATTAAATGTACTTATACGGGAAAAGTTTTAGGGCGCTTTCAATTTAGACGTTTCATGTCGAACCGCTGCCGCACGTTCAGCGTGCCGCAGCCGCAGGCTCTTTGGACCGGGACCGCGGTCCCAACTTCCACCTATACCTAAAAATATTTTTTTTTAGTTTGTTTTGGGATCATAAAAAACCCACTACAGTACCAAAAAAAACTGTATTTATATCATTCTATTTATATCACCTCTGGCCAATTAATACGCATTGACATTTCCCTCACATTTTCATAACTAATGGCGATTTATCGGCGATGCAACTGATAAGTGTGTACATACCCTTAGTTGGATGTTGGAGCTCGTAAATTGAGTGGCATTGTGTCAGGATCCTGTTAACTCGGGCTACTTAGATACTAGTCTAATTCTAGGAACAAGGCCTAGGTTTAGGCTGCTATTGTGCCCGAATAATCTAGACTGGACTCCATTATCTCTTAGAATAATTAGCTTCTATTTATACCTACATACACACTATTGTATCAAATAAAAATGGATCTTTAGGGGCAAAAGAATGAGTTTTTCTGTCAAGATAATTTCAAAAATGTATTAAGTATAAAATTTGTTGTGTTATTTTTATAAGCGGAAATGGTGACCGAGTGGTAACAGCCTCGACTTACGAGTCACGGGTTTAAAGCCTTCCAGGCGCATTACTTTGTGTTATTTATTTCATCACCACTGCTCTGAAAACGATGAAGAAAAACATCGTGATGAAACCGGCATGTCTTAGAACCAAATATTCAAAGACATTGTGACATTCACCAACCCGCTCTGGGCCGCGTGGTGGATTACGGCCTATTCCCTCTCTTAGAGAAGAGGCCTGAGTCCCAGCAGCGGGAACATTAAAAGTCTGATTATATATATTTTTAAGGTTCGGTACCTAAAGGTCTGGATCGCTGGAGTCCGATGGGTGCGAGACGCACAGGACCGACCATTGTGGCGACGCTTGAAGGAGGCCTATGTCCAACAGTGGAAGTATTTTAGCTGAAATGATGATGATGAATTGATATGTATCTAAAGGGTAAATGTCTGTCCGTCAGTCACCAGGCTATATCAAATAAACTGTGACAGTTAAAATCATCCAATGACAAAGGATGATTTTACCTACCATAAAAAAAAATAAAGTAAAGCAATTAAACATCGTCAATCATAGGGCCCCCAGAAACTACCCCGGAGGCCAAAAGAATCAACCTAATTCACAGATGATGTATTTTTGTCGCCGCTATAACAAGAAAATTAGAATAAAATAAATATTTAAGGTGCCTCCTATACATCAAACTTGATTTTTTTGATGGTAATAGTGCGAGTGGCTGGCCAACCCAACCTCCCAGAGCCAGCGGGATAAACAGCTCTGCAGGATAGCACCGAATAACCTCATGATGCATGTACTATCAAAGACATCTCCGCCTCACTACCGTTAAGTTCATTTTTGCTTGCACTAGAAACGAACACTGCGAAGGGTTTGGTTTGGCACCGCGCCGCAGGATTCAAGCGAATATTTTTTTAAGTGGTCAGGCAGAAATGACGGCGATATTATAGTATATCTGCTGAGCGTGTCCTTAATGACTGTGGCTGAATGAGCACAGGCATAATAATTTTAATTAATTTATTGACATTTTAATTTTAATTTATTTTATGACATTTTAATTTTTAATTTTACCGTATTTTTTTTTATTTAATTTTATCCTGTTTGGTTTTCAATGGACTCTTGTCTGAAAATAAATGTTATATTATTATTGTATTATTATTAGCATCAGCCAACACAGGTACAATGTTGAGTGATCGCTACAGTATGCGGCAAATAAGTTGAATTATTATTAGTAGTATTGCTTTCAAAATGATGTAAACAAGGATTTTTATTGTATGATTCTAAAATTATTCGAAGACTTTATTTTGTCTAAATTGTGGAATAAAACTTGTAGGTACTTAAATTCCAACAAAACAATATCTCGCAAGAAAGGCTTCTTTTATATTCAAATAGCATCAATTTTTAGTGCTTATTTTAAGCTGTTGGCGCCAAATAGTCTGCGTCCGCCATTATTGGCAATGTTGCCAACATGTCATAAAATATTGCCACTACATAAAAATACAAGTGTGAAAATGTTACTTTAGTAGACCGTTGTGTAGTTTGTTTCATTATAATAGATCTTAAAACGGGAAAGGAAAACATCTTGAGGAAAACGATGATATGTCCAAAAATTTAAAATTCGAATATATGCGATATCCACCAACTTGCACTGGGCCAGCGTGGCGGACAACGCTCCATTCTAAGGTGATGTCCGTCCTATTTCCTTTCCTGCAGAGGAGGGCTGAGTCTCAGAAATGGGAACGTTAAAAGGATGATAGTGCTTATGCTAGTACATTATATGAATTACTGGCTTCTGCCAGCTTTGAAGTCGATTTCTCCATACAAACTTCAAACACCGTTTAATAAAAAAACCCTTAGGGGTTGAGTTTCATAAAATTCGTTCTTAGCGGATCTCACTCTATAAGAAACCTACCTGCAAAATTTTAAGTGTGTAGATGTTATAGTTTCTGAGATTTCGTCGTTAATCAGTGAGAGATATTTCGCTTTTATACACCATTAAATTTTGATCTGCTTAAACCCGTGGAGGGTCGATCCGGTACATGAAACACTATCGATTTGAAAAGAAACAATAAAAAATAAAGTACTTTTTTTCTCCCACAATAAATTCGAAGACATGTGACATTCACCAACCCGCACTGGTCCCGCGTGGTGGATTATGGCCTATTCTCTCTCTTAGAGAGGAAGCCTGAGTCCCAGCAGTGGGAACATTAAAAGATTGATGATGATGATGATGACTTTTTTCTAAAATTTGAATTAATATGCGCATGTACGAAATCAATTTCTTTAAGTAAACGAGTCAATGACCTTGTAGGTAGTTCTCGGTCGTTGCGTACTAACTACTTATAGGTCATTGAACTCGCCCAGCTGACATTTACTTAAGGAAATTAATTTCCTACCTGCGTAAATTAATTATAATTTAAAAAAGTACTTATTTTTTTTAATTTTGTCTTTACAAATTGACAGAGTTTCATGTACCGAATCGCCCCTCCACGGGATTAAAACGATCATAATTTAACGGTGTATTTATACATTTATGGAAAACGATATTCCGTTATACTTACCATATATTTTATTATTATAACGCACTCTAAGCCGCGGGCTTAATTACTGCAAATTCTCTACCACAAAGATAAAACCTGAGGCCCAGCAGTGGGACCATTATAAGGCTGACTATACTTACACATACTCGTTATTTCTATGAAACTCGATAACAACTCGATTCTCATCAATTTTTATGAAGTAAAATAATAATTTATTATTATAGCTCCATGATTTTCCATTCTCAAAATAACCTGAAAATATCCTCCACAATGCCTGTTTATCATTGAATTCCTTCAAAGGCCTTCCATTACGGTCCATTTATGGGTATTACAATCTTTTTGGGCTTTATAACATTGGAAAAACAAACGAAATGCAGTAGTTTCACTCAAAACATATTAAATTTACGAGTATTTTAAATATTTTGTCCAAATCATTGTTCAAATATTATCGTAATCAGATGGTAGAAATCCGCATTGGGCCCGCGTAGTGGATTACGGCCCATTCCCTCTCCTAGAGTGGAGGCCTGAGTCCCAGCAGTGGGAGCATTATAAGGCTGATGCAATGCAATGCATGCAGATGGTAGATGAAGAAAAAATCTTCAGGAGTGGCGACCATGTATTGGATAATGCAGCGATGAAAGGTCTCATACAAGTTGGAGCGATGACCGGACGAGGGTCAGGAATCTAAAAGATGCGAGACGCACAGGACGGGTCTTTGTGGCGACACTTGGGATAAGCCTGTGTCCAACAGTGAATGTCTTTCAGCTCATAACGCTGCGGCGCGCCGCGAGGCAACTCTTGGCGTGCTTCAAACATTTTCATACTTTTGATTTTACCACACGCTGCGCCGCCACCGCGCGCCGCTGTCGCTCACAGCGGCAAGGTCGTGAATGCACCGTTAGTTTAGTGGTAGGTTTCTTGTTCGAAAGAATTACAGTGGCTCTCGCAAGGGGCAGCTAAAAAAACGCAGAAGAACTTTAGTTAGTAAAGATCTATCACTGCCTCTTGCTCCATTCAGAGTGAGAGAATTGATGATTTTCCATGTAAAAAAGGTTTCTTGACTTTGAAAGTACGCATACGTAAAACATTATGCCGTCTTCATTACCTTTTCATCCTTGTTTAAATTGTTGCCTCCAGTTTATATTTCTTATAAGCTGGTTGTGTGCCATTTAATGTGTTTGCTAATAGGTGATTTACCTGAGACGCACAAAAAGCAAGATCTCAGAGCTTTCAAATGTTTATTTTCACATGAACTAAATGTTTACGACGGGATATATACGTTTAAAGTATTGTTAGTTTGTACTTTGAAAGTATGCATACCTAAAGTATGAGTACAAAAGTATTGTCAGTTTCTTTAGCTTTCTTTTTGTTTTCAAAGACTTCAATATTCGCTTCTTTTTAGCAAATAACGTGCCGTTTCAATGGCCATAAAATCTAAAATCTTTAAGTGTGGTACTTCTCCATTTATCCATTGAGCGGCTTAAAAGGATGGTCTATTGTCAAATTAATGATCTCAAAATATTTGTAAACTGCACGCCCGAACACTCACAGAGTTTATCAATCAAAATAGAATCTTCTTGCGATTGAAAACCTTTTGTCAGTAAATTCACAAGGAATTAATCTACAATATACTCTTTGAAATATTAAAGCTTATAATGTATAATTGTTTATTGAATGGTCATTTTAGCATCTATCTTTTAGTTAACAGCAATGCCATAAACAGCTTGACTTCATTATCATCAACAGCCTGGCTTCAACCATAGTGTAAGCATCGCCTTCTGTTATACTGTGCCTAGCTCCATGTTCCTGTACCATCTTCAACCAGGTTTTACCAGCGGTGGATAAATAGTCCCTCCATCTTGCCGTTGGATAATTAACACGTTTATTTTTACTGTCCTGTTAGTCTAGTGGCTCCGACTGCTATGCTGGAGATCATGGGTTTAATTTCCATCCAAAGCAAATGTTTGTGTGATGAACATGATCATTTGTTCTGAATCTGAGTGTAATTTATCTATAATATGTATATGTATATTAGAGGAAGTTGGAAAGTGGCCCCAAAGCACAAGGGTCTTCTGAGGTTGGGACTAGATGACGTTGTGTGAAAGTTGTGGAATATTAATAATAGTTGCTCTACCTATGAAATTGCCGTTTCAAAAAACGGGTTATTTCAAAGTGTTATGTCTTCGGATTGTCTTGGAATTACTAGTTCAAATACACTTACTATCGAAGGTACGTTATTTTTATTTTCGAAATTAGGTATTTATTGGTTTCATTGCGTTTTATATTTTCTGTAATATCGTACTTATAACCATACAAGCACTTACAAACTTGCTCACATAAGTACACTCATTACATTTACCACTCGCACTTATTTGTTTTTTCTACACTTTATTATTCCGGTTAGTGTACAATGTATGTTATGAACAAAAGAGACCTTCCAGGGTATCCTAGTGTGGCGAATAGTGTATTTTATTTAATCATGTTAAGTTTTTTCTGGACAATAAAGGATTTTTTTTAAATATATAATTTTATATATTTCATACATACAACATACACATATATACGTAGAACTTAACGTAAAACTTAAATTTATTATTATAATGCATCAGGGAAGTATGTGGAAATATTTATTGATTGCTTGTATGCATTATTGCGTAAAAGATATTCTTCCTAGATGCTCAGGGTGGGAGGTATTTTCAACAGCATTCTAGGCATGATTGCTGACACGTTGGACTGTTTGTAGTAAATCGTTAACTAAGGCAATGATTTATTTACTTGTATTCACAAATGTAGTTAGTTATTTTTGGAGGTATATTTATTGTTATCAACGCTATACGAGTCACGTCGTTTTCGATTTAAATAATTTATCATTTCATTTATACGTTATACAGTCTGATCCGGTGCAGACAAATATGACCCCACCTTTAGTCTACGCTCGATCGTTTGCGTAATAACATAACAAACAGGAAAATAGATGAATTAAAGCTGAATCATATATAAATATACCTTTTATATATTTTTTTTTATCTGAGGAACTTTACTAGCATTTAGTATTTACACCGCAACAGTCGTGTTTATAGAGAGCTGTATGTAAAAAAAACAGCTGTGTGTAAAAAATTAAACTGTGTAAATTTTTGAACCATACAGAACTATTCCAATGAATTTCACCATGTTTGACAATGATTCCAGTGTGAATGATACTAGTGTGAGTGATGATTATAATTTCACTGAAGACGCCGTAGTTGAAGATTATATACCTGATGATTACGAGTTGCGGATGTTGGTGTACACCATTGAAGATATTATTCATTTCATTGTTCTTGCGTTGGCAGTATTTGCGCTGATATACGGAGCGACATCGTGGTACATGTTCAAAAAATTCCGTAATTACAGAAATTATGTATTCCTCAACGCTATCTTAGTTAACTTTTTGTTCTATTCTATAATCAAAGTCATGGTACATTACCAAGAGCTTGGTTTAACAGTATTATACTCTGGTGTAAATAAATGGCCATACAGAATAGTCCATAATTTGTACAAATACTTGTTATGTGTAAAAAACCACTGGCTAGTAGTTATAAGTCACATGTTTTACATAGATTTAGTTAAGGTTTTCAATGGGAATATCAAAAGGAAATATATGAAGAGTAGCCTCTTTGCATGGGGCGTAGCTTTAATAATAACTATCGTTTTTGCCTTAGTATATTATTGTTGTATGTCTGTATTTCCAAATTCAAATATATTTTCTTATGACATCATTCCAAATGAAATTTCACTCGGGACTCAAATGTTACCTTTGATTATCAACTTTTTTTTTTACATAATAACACTGTATTCACTATGTCGTAGTTTCATCACACATACAGCTACTGACAGCTGGCGTCGCTTGTATATAGCCACATTGATTTTCATATTGAGTGATGTTTTATTACTATCTGATTATGTTATGACCATAATAGGTTATATTGTCGACAATAAATGGCTGACAGCCAGGCGTTTTGTAGGAATAGCGCTAAATAATATAAACGCGTTAATATTACCGATTTTTATAGTTTTTGTGAAGTGTAACCGAGGAAATTGGTATGAATTTTGTTTGATTAAAACCGGCAAAGTACAGATTTGAATTGCACAGCTAGGATAACTGAGTGTTGAGTGCGAGTTGTTTTTACATTAACGTTAAACCTCTGGAAATCCACAAATATAGAATGAATGATTTTTTTTTTATTAAAATTGATTAGATGACCAAGCGCTTGGCAAAATACATGGCAGAAAACATGATATAAATTAGTTGGCTCGATAAAAAAAAAACGCGAAACTGACCCTAATTCAAGAATTCAAATGAGATTTATCTACGAGATTACGTTACGAAAAAATTTGAAAGTTACAAAAAAATAAATAAAGCTTGCTATTTAAAAGCGCTTCGCATAAACAAAAATCTTGAGTAGTTGTTTTTTTTATATATATATTGGTTGCGCCAATTTGCTATGATCCGCGATTTTGTTTTTTGTAATTTATTTTTTGGCCTAGCAATCCTATCCCTTCCGTTTCCCTTCCCCGCACGACCTCAAGAAAATGACATGACGTGTTTTGTGCTTCGAGTGTGAATGTGTCCGCTCCGCTAACACCGCCCGCTCGAAATTACAAGAAAATTGACTATTTCGTGATCCAACCATTCAAAGACTCAACAATAGTGCAGTGTAGTGCAATACAGGACCTGGCAGTGATTGAAAGTGCGAAGTCGGGGTTCGCCGGCCGGCGCCACGTGGAACCTTCGAGGTCAAAAGGTCAGTGTTCCTCCCTAATACATCCATCCCATGCCAGGCACAGTACCTGCATATTGTTAACAAACCTTAGATCGCTTTTTTCAAACATACAGTCCATTAAGCTTATTTGCGCAACCATTACTTTTGGTCCTTCGAGCCGGATCGTGAATCATTTTCTTGTAATTTCGCAATATAGTATTTGTTCCATAGGGAATAAACGCAACGCGCCTGTTTACCTAGATATAATAGTAGAAAACCCGCATCTAGACATTTAGGCAACTAAACGTTATTTAGCTCGTATAGTTAAAGAGCCATTGATAATTACGGTACCTACGCCGTCAACCGCACCGCATAATTATAGTTAGCTACGTAAATATCAGCGTAGATATAAATCGATCGCATTCTTTTTCTTGACAAAATTCATTCGGAAGTCCTACAAATTGCATGTAGGTAGACGCATTTCAAAAATACCCGTTCATTATTGAGTGAATATTTGTAGGAAACGGATAAACCATAGATTATATACGCATATGAACGACGTGAATGATTTAATCAAGAAATTGGGTAATATCCACTCATTGATTCAGGTTATTCCGTTCGTTCGCCGTTCACTTTGTTGTTTACAATATTACCATATTGTTATCTGATAATTATCGCTTACTTAATAATTCGTTAAGTGTTTGTTTGAGTGTATAGTGTGAATATATCAAAACAAGATGTCTCTTAAGGGAACCAAGGTTAGTACTGATTTAAAGGTTCAGTTAAAGCTTTTATACGCTGAAAGGGACTCACAGTTTTCACGTGTTCAATCAATTTGTGATAAATCTTTGCAAATCTCGGATCTGACGATTAGAGATGCTTTCTTGTGTTCGTTGGAAACTTTAGATAGTTTGCGCGCGGATTTTAAATCTACAATTAAGAATATAAACATTTTAGAGTTGGAGTTAAATCCTGATTACTGTGTGAGTTATCAGGCATTGTCGTCCTTTGATGACTTGTATTGTCGTATCAAACGTATTGCTAGGAGTTTAGAGACTCCCCCCCCCGCGAGTGGTTTATCCAACCCTCCTCGCGAACGCCCACGATTGCCGCCAATTCAAATACCTGAATTTAATGGTGACATTCGAAATTGGAATTTATTTATAGATAGTTTCGAAAATATAATACATAGGAACACATCGCTGACAGATCACGAGAGATTGCATTATCTCGTAGAAAAATTGACCGGTAAGGCAAAGGCTGTCTGTGCTGGAATTACGTTTAGCGCTGAAAATTACACTTTAGTTTTGAACACTTTAAAAACAAAATACGAAGATAAGCGATTAGTAGCCACCGCATATTTAGATCAATTATTCGATTTGAAAAGTTTTTCCGTTTGTAACGATCATAATTTAGAGAAGTTTTTAAATATTTTCGCATCATCTGTTCGTGCAGTAAAGAACCTAAAGGTCAATGACCTCTGTAACTTTTTGTTTTTGTATATCGGTTTAAAGAAATTAGATCCTGAAACTGTTCGTCTGTTTGAAACGACTCAGCGCGGTAACGAAATACCTAAGTTCGAAGATTTAGAATCTTTTATTCGCGACCATATTAAGGTATTGCAGCGCACGTCGGCACGTCATGAAGTCACGAATAGGACAGGTTCCGATCGCCGTATAGACGCGTCATCGAAGTCAGTCAAGACTGCACATACGCTAGTTAATACCGCCTCAACACCTGACTGTTCTCTGTGTAAGGGTAGCCATACACAGCTGTACAAGTGTTCAGAATTTCAGAGATTATCGCCTAGTGATCGTTACAAGTTTGTCCGCACTAATAATTTGTGTTTTAATTGTCTAAGTGACAAACATCTGGTTACGTCATGTAACAGTGGTGTTAGCTGTCGTAAATGTCTAGCTAGACATCATACCTTCTTACATTTTGAGAGTAGTAAGCTACCATCGCAGCCGCAGCCTGCGCAGACGCGCGACGCTTGTGACGCGCGGCCTGCTGCAAGTGCAAACGACGTAACATTGTGTTCGCTTTCCGCCGCTGGTACTCAAATCACTACCGTTTTACTTGCGACCGCGCAAGTTGTCATTGTAGATGCCTTTGGCAAACCGCACACCGTTCGAGCGCTACTAGATGGCGCTTCCCAGAGTAATTTTATTACTCGGGATTGTTGTCAACGCCTTGGTTTTAGTTTTAATAATTGGTCATCCCGCTCAGAAGTGAAAGGTTTTGGAGGCTTAAAGGCAACCATTCACGGTTCCATTAAAATAATATTTAGTTCACGTTTTAATCGTAATATTTCGTTTGAAATGGATTCGCTAGTCGCAGATAAGATTACGGAACGGTTGCCCACGGTACCGGTTGACACGTCCATGCTGACGGAGTTTAAGAACTTGCAGTTAGCCGACGGAAATTACGCTTTCCCTGGAGATATCGATCTATTGATCGGTGCTTCGATTCTCCCGCATCTCCAGTTATCACGTAAAATTCAAGGTCTTCCGATGTACCCCGCTCCGCACGCACTGGAAACAGTTCTCGGGTTTGTTATAGTTGGTTCCGCACCCGCTTGTTTAGATAGTTACTCGACTGTGTCGCACTGTTGCACCGTCGAGCCGCCGCTTGAGTCTACCATCCGCAAGTTCTGGGAGATTGAAGAGGTCAATGTCCCGCCTATTCTCAGCCCTGAGGATCAGGTCACTGAGGAGATTTATACCCGCACGACTACTCGTGATAAAGATGGTCGTTATGTTGTCGCGCTCCCTTTCAAGGGTGATATTTTTTCGCTCGGTGGCTCCCGTGCCTCCGCAGAAAAACGCTTTCTATGCTTGGAACGTAAGATGCAGGCGTCTCCTAAGTTGAAGCAAGCCTATGATGATGTGCTGATCGAATATTTAGATAAAGGTTATATCTCATCAGCGCCTGCCGAGACTGAGGAGACACGTGATTACCCGTTTTATATCATCCCGCACCATGGAGTTGTTAGAGAAGACAAACTTACAACTAAACTGCGTGTGGTTATGGATGGTAGCGCTAAAACTAGTACTGGCATATCGCTTAACGATATCTTGTGTTGTGGTCAGAACCTCCAGGGTAACTTATTTGAAATAATAGTAAATTTTCGCTTGTTTGCTATTGCGCTCTCTGCTGATATTCGGCAAATGTTTCTTAGTATTGGAATCAGAGAATGTGACCGTAGTTTCCAACGCTTCTTGTATAGATTTTCTCCGCAGGAACCTTTGAAGGTTTACGAATTCAATCGTGTTTGTTTTGGGCTTAAGTCTAGTCCCTTTCACGCTCTTCGCACTATCAAGCAGTTGGCCGCTGACGAGGGTGTTACATACCCGAAAGCAAGGGCCACTATTGAAACCGGATTGTACATGGACGATTTTGTGTACAGTGTACCTAGTGAAGCAGAGGCTATAGAGACCGCTGCTCAAGTAATCAGCCTCATGAAGTCCGGTCAATTTGATCTGGTGAAATGGACAAGCAACTCGCAAGCTACATTAGAGTCGATTCCACCGTCACACCGGTTGACTTCGGTAAAGGAATTCGATGATAGTGATTCGCATAAGATCCTTGGTTTAAGTTGGTCACCCGCAACTGATATGTTCAGTCTTAAAATTAGCTCGACTCCGCCAACTTGTACCAAACGCGTTATCCTAGCATGTGTAGCTCGGATATGGGATATAATGGGTTTTGTAGCTCCTGTCGTTTTGTATGCAAAGCTGCTTATAAAAGAGCTTTGGCTTTCCAACTGTGATTGGGACGACACCGCTCCTGACAGTGTTGCTAAGTTGTGGGCTCGCTATAGGAAAGAGCTTCCAATGCTCGATCAGATACAGATTCCTCGCCATGTTGGTATAGTACCAGACACTGTTGTTAATGTGGTAGGTTTCGCAGACGCCAGTGAGAGGGCTTACGGGGGAGTGGTTTACTTTCAGGTCCAAAATGGCGATAACATTTCAGTTTTCCTCATTAGCGCAAAATCAAAGGTATCTCCTCGTAAAGTTGTCTCTCTTGCTCGTCTCGAACTCTGCGCTATTCTTATGTTGGTTCAATTGATTACATCTATAGTCAAAACTTGTCGTCCTCGCATTAATATAGAGAGAATTGTAGCGTTTTCAGACTCAACCGTTGCTCTATGTTGGGCCCACTCTTCACCCCATCGATGGGGCACGTTTGTCGCAAATAGGGTGGCTAAGATTCAAGCTGAATTGTCACCGGAAAATATATTCCATGTCGCTGGAACAGAAAACCCAGCTGATTGTCTCTCACGTGGTTTGCTTCCTGCGCAAATTTTAAATCATCCGCTTTGGTTTTGTGGCCCTCCCTGGCTTCATACCACTCCTAACGAGTGGCCAAATGCTCCGTTTAACCCCGCTACTGTTTCAGAGCCACCCGAGGAGAAGAAACATACGCTTGTAGTATCAGTTCCGCGTGAAGAGTCAGTTGTTTTGTTGTTGTCTAATCGAGTCTCGTCTTGGTCGAGACTATTACGCTGTGTAGTTTACGTCCTAAGATTTTTGAGATTATTACCATCGCGTGGTTCTATAATCGCAGCTGATTTGGATAGAGCTGAATCAGTTGTACTTCGAGAGTTGCAGAAATTTTATTTTTCAATAGAATTTCGTAGTTTAGAATCACATAAACCTTGTAGTCACGCACTTCAACATTTGAAACCATTTTTGCAAGACGGACTCATTCGTGTCGGTGGCCGTCTGCGAAATGCTAAGTTAGAGTTTGAACAAATGCATCCAGTAGTTCTACCACGCAAGGATCACGTTTTGGATTTGTTGGTGGATTATCACCATAAGGTGAATTGTCACGCTGGTCCCGATTTATTAATGTCCATTCTTCGACAGAAGTACTGGATACTTTCCGCTCGCAATTTGATACGCGCTAGAGTGCACAGATGTGTGCCCTGCTTTAAGCTCCGCCCGCGTTTCAACGCGCCGGAAATGGCCGTCCATCGTTCTTGTCGTGTTTTACAGACGGTGAAACCTTTCATACATACTGGGACGGACTATGCTGGACCGTTTAAAGTCACTATTGCCCGTGGTCGTGGTATACGTTCCACAAAGGCATACATTTGCCTATTCGTTTGTATGACAACTCGTGCAGTTCACATAGAGTTAACCAGTGATTTGAGTACGCAGGGTTTTATGTCTGCATTTAAACGATTTTTATCTCGCCGTGGTCCCGTTAAGCGCTTATACTCTGACAACGGCACAAATTATGTTGGAGCGCGACGCAATATTTCGGAATTACATACATTCTTACGCTCCAAGTACTACCAAAGTGAATTCGCCCATGTCTTAGCTGAGAATCGCATTGATTGGTGTTTTAATACGCCAGCGGCTAGCCATTTTGGTGGCAATTGGGAGGCGAATATTAAAAGCCTTAAGTCGCACCTGTTTCGGGTCATAGGCGAACAGATTCTCTCGTACGAGGAGTTGAGCACCGTACTCGCTCAGGTAGAGGCGTTGATGAATACGCGTCCGTTGTGTCGGACTTTGTCTAGTGATCCATCGGAGCCACTAGCGTTGACGCCGGCTCACTTCTTGACGACGACTCCTCTTAAATATTTGCCCGCTTTAGATGTCGAGACTGACAAACTGCAGCTTCACCCGCGTCACGCTCTGCTAGATAGCTTAGTTCAGTCCTTTTGGAAGCGATGGAGGACAGATTATCTGCATACGCTGCAGTCGCGTCAAAAGTGGAACACTCCTTCAGATCCAGTCACAGTCGGTACTGTGGTGATACTGAAGACTGAGAGTGCGCCTCCTCTGCACTGGCCTCTTGGTGTAGTGGAAGAAGTTTTTCCGGGTTCGAACGGAATAACGCGAGTCGTAAAGGTTAAAACCGCAACTGGATCGTACCTGCGTCCGGTTATTCGCCTCTGCCCTCTGCCTAATCAGCAGTAGTGGCATAGTTAGTTATAAGTTGTTTCGCTACCTAGTATTGATAGTTTAGATATAGTAATAGGGTTTAGTTTCGCTTTTGTTTTCCTTTTCTTTGAAGGTAACCCTTCAAACCCGGGGGGAATGGTTGCGCCAATTTGCTATGATCCGCGATTTTGTTTTTTGTAATTTATTTTTTGGCCTAGCAATCCTATCCCTTCCGTTTCCCTTCCCCGCACGACCTCAAGAAAATGACATGACGTGTTTTGTGCTTCGAGTGTGAATGTGTCCGCTCCGCTAACACCGCCCGCTCGAAATTACAAGAAAATTGACTATTTCGTGATCCAACCATTCAAAGACTCAACAATAGTGCAGTGTAGTGCAATACAGGACCTGGCAGTGATTGAAAGTGCGAAGTCGGGGTTCGCCGGCCGGCGCCACGTGGAACCTTCGAGGTCAAAAGGTCAGTGTTCCTCCCTAATACATCCATCCCATGCCAGGCACAGTACCTGCATATTGTTAACAAACCTTAGATCGCTTTTTTCAAACATACAGTCAATTAAGCTTATTTGCGCAACCATATATATATAAATAAAACCGCTGTTTTGGGGCCGCAAAGTTGACATAATCCCGAGCAGAGTTCATACAAAATACTCAGTGACTACAACCGGCCCTAAGGGCTCGTGTACGCGATGCTGCCGCTGCACCGTTACCTCTTGAGATTTTATTTCGCTTATATATTATATAGATTCCAGGACTAAGAGACTACCTTTGGTGTTAAGCTTTATCAAAATCCTTCATCATCCATTTAAATGTGAACGAACAGACAGGCAGAGTTACTTTTAAATTTATAATATTGGTGTGGATTAAACTTTTTTTTTGTTTATAGCATCACAATTACTAAAACCGCGTATGTATATTTTCCGTGAACACTTGAACAGTATCATCTGGCTACCATTAAGGCTTATTTACACTAATTCATCTACATACTTCAGCGTTTCAAAGCTGATTCCGTCAAAAAGTTGCTTACAAAGACGTTACTTCCAAATTCGGGCTTGAAACAGTCCATGATCTAGGCCTCAAATCATCGACCATCCTTGTGATCTCCAACTCTGCGTCTTCCAGTACCCGGTCACAATTCCTTTCAGTCCCATCGACCATCTGCTACAAGCAATGTAACTTAGGACGCCTTCAAATTAGCCGCAACGTCAGCGCGGTTGCAGCGCTGCTGTGCCGCGTGACTGTCGTGCTACAACCGCGCGTCATTTATTTATCTTCTTATATATAAAAATGAATAGCTGTTCGTTAGTCTCACTAAAATTCGAGAACAACTGGACCGATTTGATTTAATTTGGTCTTGAAATATTCGTAATAGTCTAGGGAAGGTTTAAAAGGTGAGAAAAAAACATTCATCGGCTATTAGGCGGTACGAAGAAATAATAAGCCTAAAGGCTTATAATTTCATACCCTCTGAAACTTAGGTCTAGCAATTTTTTGGGCTCTCTCAATAACTTTACCATTACATACTCCTAAAATTCGGATGGGATCACAGATCGGAGTATAACCTAAAATTAAATCAAAATGTACCTACTGTCAGCGAAGCTTACATATTTTAAACTTGTATTTTTTTGTTTTTGATGTTCCTGTTGTCTGTTTTTTTGTCATATAAATACTTACTAAAAGTAAATATATAGATTTTATAAATACACCATGTTTCAATTTATTTATGTAAGTATTTTATAATTCCTTTTCTGCATAAAGCAACCATACAATGGCTTCCAGTTTGTTGAAAACTATTTTTTTTTTATTTTCCTTTCACACAGGAATAATATTTTTAAATAGGTCTTAAATTGAAACTAATTTTATTAGACAAAAAAGTGCCTTCAGACTCGCTCGAATATCGATATCATATTTAATGGTCATCTGGTGACCATATTTTTGCGGGATAGTTAAAAAATTTGACTTATATATTACGGCATGAAACAGTTGCTATGGTCACGCGCAGACCCACTGCAGTTGAGAACCGAAAATCGGTTACTAAAAACTTCGTGGAAACTAGTGTGCTAATTGGAAACTAGTGTGCTAAGTGGAAACTAGTGTGCTAATAAAAGGTAAAGAATTGGGTCCTGAAGATACTACAGTATGCTTGGGCATAACTCTTGATACTAAGCTTCAGTGGGGCTCACACATTGATAAGTTGTCAAAAAAACTTAGCACTGCAGCATACGTTGTTAGACAAATTCGAAATCTGACTGATTTGGAGACAGCCCGCTTAGTTTATTTCAGTTATTTCCATAGTGTCATGTCGTACGGTATTTTATTGTAGGGGGAATGCCACCGATATTCAAACGATTTTTGTTTTATAGAAAAGGGCTATTCGTTCAATTTATAAATTAATCTGTCCTAGCTCAGAGGACACCGGTGTCCTCTCACATCCACGCCACTATAGGCCTTAATTCCGATGTTTAGAGTCTACTTTTGTATGAACAAGTTGGGTAGTTGTGGATCGACGTGTTAAGTCGCAGATGCTCTCTTAGAGATAAATTTAAAACTATTAATATTTTGACTGTACCATCTCAGTATATCTATGAAAATATTTTGTATGCTCACAAAAATAAAAAGTTCTTAAAAATACAGTGATATTTCTGGTTAAAGATGTTTATTGCTCATAAAGAAATTTACATTTCACTTAAATGAGAATAAAGTTTATAAACTAAAGTAAGCTAATCATCATACTTCGACAATCGGACTTGCAACTTATCGTAAGTCTGTGTTACTAAATAGTTTCCACAAATAGTAAAAATTCTAACTAATGATAGGTACACAGTATTCAAATTTATTTAGTTTGTAGGTATTTCCAAAAACAATGTTGTTACAAACAAAGTCAAACTACCTCGCTTGTAGAAAAAGAATGCGGTCCCGTTGTCACAATGCAAGTAAATCATTCAGTAGTACTACTTACGCTGTTCGGTCCAAGCAACCGAACACCTGCTAACGCAGCAATTTACTACAATCGTACTTAAACATCAGTGCATTACGAGACACCGAACGGGCCGGGTGCATTCATCTAACATAACATTTTAACATAACATTTAAAATGAACACGAACGCACATTTGGTAAATCTTCTCATGAGGTGTACAGAGTTCTAGTGCGACGCGCACAGTGAGTATTTTGTTTGAGAACTCGCGAGGCGAGTGACGAGCAAAATGAGAACTCGTATCATCGTAACTGTTACATAACATTTGAAGAACTTTTAATAAACTATCCAAAAACCTATCAGTGCTTTTATATCTACTACAAACTCGCACCCCGCACATTTTGGTCCTTCGAGCCGGATCGTGCGAGTTCCGAAAAGTAATCGCGAGTGTAGCGTCAACATCAGTGTGGTGTGTGTGGACCAAAGTGGTGTTCTGGACTGGTAGGTGACTGGATTACGCTCCTGATATAAGGAGAACATCAACGGTGATATAACAGCAGACCACAAGTAAGATCTTTCCATTATTTACTACACTTTGGGAGGTTTTACGTCTTTAAACAACGTGAAAAATGGCTGAGCTTTACGACGTCCAATTGGCGCTCTCCATCAACATTGAAAAGATCGGGGTTAATTTAAAGAAGACCAGTGTCCAAAGACGAACCTTCGAATACTTGAAAAAGTGTTTGAGTAATTTAGAAGAATACTGGAAGGAGTACCAATTTAACCACGATCGCCTTACAACAGAAGTAAGTAAGACGCATGTCTACTTTACGAAACAGGAGTACGAGAAAACAAGCAAGTCGCACCAAGCTGTCAAAACGCTGATCAACCAGATGCATCAACAACTGCTGGAAGCTCCATCTAGGAGTGATGATCAAGGACTGCTTGAAGAAGGTACGTTATTTGGCAAAGAATTCGAGACTGAACAGGAGTCTACAGAGGAACAGCAGCCGGGAGAAGATGGTCAACTTTCGGAGTTAGATCAAAAAGTTCGTCGTGCTTGGATGGTAAATCAGGGTACAAACAGTAAACTGGATGAAATGCTTCGCAAGCAGGCAGCTAATTTTAAGGCTTTTCGACGAACGGTGTCTAACATTAACTTAGAACTTATTTGCGAGAAATGGGAATTTGAAGACGTTCTGAAAACACTGCAATCTAGATGGATAGCAATCGATACTCTGCACTGGGAAATTGATTCAGAATTATGCGAAGAAAATAGAGAGTATGAAACAACATTCTTGAGTCACGAAAAACAATACAACAGTCTGAAGAAGGCAATCAACACTAAAATGTGGTCCGTGGCTCACAGAGAAAAAACAACACCTACATTAGATATACCTGTATTTAGTGGTAACTATAACCAGTGGACATGCTTCAAGGATTTGTTCCAAGAAGCAATACATAACAATCCGTCGCTTTCGAATGCCCAAAAAATGCAGTTTTTAAAAGGGAAAGTTAAAGGGGAAGCAGAACGGCTCATCCAACATTTACCAATCAGCGCAGATAACTATACCATAAGCTGGGATATTCTGCACCACCGATACAACAACAAAAGAGCTATATTCACGTCTCTCATGAACACACTTCTTGGACTACCCAACATGCAACAGCAGTCCTTACAACAAATCAAAAAACTGCATGACACAACAATAGAATGTCTGAATGCTGTCCGCAATTTAGATATTGACACTACATCTTGGGGTCCTATGGTGGTACACATCTTATCCCAAAAACTAGACTCTGACACGTATTCCAATTACATAGAGTCTTTAAAAAACTCGCGGGAGCTACCAGTGCTTCAAGAATTTCTGAACTTTTTGGAGACCAAATTCATCAGTTTGGAGTCAGCTCGTCGCAAACAAGATAACCCTCAACAAAAGGGGTCTAACAACCAACATTCTTCAACAGGTTTCAAGAAATATAACAACAGTGGGAATAATGGAACCTTGAAAAAGACACTGCACGTGTCGAAGTTCAAATGTCCACATTGCAGTGGCGAACATGGCCTCTACAATTGCAAAACTTTCTTGGAACTGCCCACTGAACAAAAGCTTGCAATTACGCAAAAACTGCAGGTGTGCATCAATTGTTTATTTAGCCATAATGGTAACAAGTGTACTTCTACAAAACGATGCCGCAAATGTACAGCTAATCATAGTACGATATTACATGACGCCTTTGTCAAGACGACGGGGTCTCAAGTGTCTAAACATACCGAACCCACGGTCAAGGTCTCTAACGCGTCACAAGACGGTAATGCTGAGATTTTGCTGACAACTGCTATCGTGAAGGTTATGGCAGCTGACGGGACTTATCACAACATGCGCGCCCTTATCGACCAGGGGTCGCAGATATCTCTGATAACCGAAAAAGCCGCTCAGTTATTGAAAATAAAACGCCAAAAATGCAATGGGGTTGTCCTTGGTGTAGGCGCAAAAGAGAACAACTGCAAAGGATTGCTTTACATAACATGCAAGTCCATACATAGTGACTACTCTTTTACAACAGAAGCCATGATCATGAACAATCTACTTAAAAATCTCCCCAACCAAACATTTTCGAAGCCCTCATGGTCATTTACAGAAAATATTAACTTGGCTGATCCGGAGTACTACATTAGTCGACCAGTTGACTTGTTACTCGGAGCCGAAGTTTACGCGAACATTATTATGGAGGGAGTCATCAAGGGGATTAACACAACACAGCCTATCGCTCAGCAAACCCACTTGGGGTGGATATTGTGTGGAGGCTCCACAAAAACATTCCAATGTAATGTAGTTCTGCACAACTTAGAAGATATACATAAATTCTGGGAAACAGAAGAGATCACAGAACAGCCTAATCTATCTGTCGGAGATCAGGAATGCATTACATTTTATTTAAATACTACAACTAGGAAACAAAATGGGCACTACGAAGTCAGGCTACCTTTAAAGGACAACATCGAAAACAAATTGGGTTCCTCAAAACAAATGGCTTTAGCCCAATTTCGAAATTTGGAGCGCAAGTTTCAGAAACACGAGACGCTAGCCGTACATTACAAAACGTTCATGAATGAATATTTGCAATTAAAACATATGAAATTAGCTTTGCAAAGTAACTTGACCCTGGAATGTTACTTACCGCACCACGGTGTGTTACGAGAGGAATCTACCACAACAAAATATAGGGTTGTTTTTAACGCATCTGCGAGGACATCTTCAGGATTCAGCCTCAACGATATGATGTATAAAGGACCCAACCTTCAACAAGATCTGCAAATATTATTGCTAAAATGGAGGCAATACCAATATGCTTATACAGCAGACATCGAGAAGATGTATAGGCAGATCCAAGTACATGAACTCGATCAACCTCTACAAAAAATAATTTGGCGTAACAATGCTCAATGTCCTATACAATCTTATCAACTCACAACAGTAACATACGGAACTAAAGCGGCTCCATTTTTGGCTCTAATGACGCTGAAGAAATTAGCAGCAGACGAACAGAAAAAATATCCTGATGCGGCTCAGGTGTTAGACAAAAATTTTTACATGGATGACCTTGTACATGGGTGTCATTCTATTGACCAGGGAAAGAAACTTATATCAGATTTGATGACTTTACTACATTCAGGAGGTTTTAACTTGCGTAAATGGGCCTCCAATGAACCTACATTAATTGAAGACATACCGAGTCATCAAAATCCAGACACAAACATTGTATTCACTTCGAAATCGGAGTCAACATCGAAAACACTGGGTCTGTGTTGGAACACAAAAACAGATAATTTTTTCTTTCGTTGCGATTTATCTAAACAATCTTCAAGGCCAACAAAACGCAACTTACTATCGGAAATATCGAAATTGTTCGATCCGTTAGGGTGGTTAACGCCAATATCCACTCAACTAAAATTACTATTTCAAAAACTATGGGAAAACAATTTACAGTGGGATGAACAAGTGTCCGATGACATCTTCAACGATTGGGCCAAAATAAAAGCGGACCTAGACAACATACACAGCTGCGAGGTACCAAGGTGGTTGAAGAACAACAGTGATGACGTCATCGAAATTCACGGGTTCTGTGACGCATCCATAAAGGCTTATGCATGCGTAGTTTATGCGCGCATAAAACATCAATCGGACGTAACACTCATTGCCGCAAAATCTAAGCTCGTGCCGCATAAAAAAGCCCTTACGTTGCCAAAACTGGAACTTAGTGGAGCATACCTACTCTCTAAACTAATAAATAAAATTCAACAATCCTTAACAAATAAACTAGAAATATTTGGATGGACGGATTCGAAGGTAACACTCAGTTGGATACAGGGTGAGCCTAATCGTTGGAAGGCGTTCGTCGCAAATAGGGTCATCAAACTCACGGAAATAATGCCTCCAGACTGCTGGCGTTATGTAAAATCAACGGACAATCCAGCGGATTGTGCCAGCCGTGGAATATTAGCGTCGCAGTTGATACAACATACATTGTGGTGGCAAGGCCCTCAATGGCTAAAAACATGGACTCCGGAAGATGAAACTGAAAAGCAAATATACATCATCAACGAGGAGGTCAAAACAGTCAAAAAACAAGTCAACATAGTGCAAGATTGCCCAAATATCATTGACCACTTATTAGAAAAATACAACAGTACAAAGAAAATAGTACATATATTAGCATGGGTATATCGAGCGATCACACCTGCACGTTGCCGTAAACATTTGCCGAGCTATATCACATTACAAGAGTTACGCAAAACTAAAACAATTATTATAAAACATGTGCAAAATAAGGAATTTGCAACGGAAAAAGAAAAATTGCGCAAACACGGTAGCGTTGGATCAAAAAGTCAATTATTGAATTTAGATCCCTTCATTGATCAAAACGGGTTGTTACGTGTTGGCGGACGATTGAAGAACGCTAACATAAGTGAGGAAATGCGGCACCCGATAATCATACCACATAAGTGTCGGTTGGCGGAGATTCTCATCGACGAAGCACATCAACTAACATTTCATGGCGGACCACGTGTGACCCTCGCCAAACTACGACAATACTATTGGATAACGAGCGGGAACAATGCTACCAAGAAACATATACGAAAATGCGTAATTTGCCGAAAACAAGAATCGGGAAGACAGTATCAACTAATGGGCGATCTTCCCGAGGAGCGATGTAACCCCGCGCCACCCTTTTATCACACAGGCGTCGATTACACGGGATTTGTAGTAATCAAAACCAACAAAGGACGTGGAGTTAAAACAACCAAAGGATACGTGGCGGTTTTCATTTGCATGGTCACTAAAGCCGTGCACTTGGAGTTAGTCTCGGACTTAACAAGCTCTGCTTTCTTGGCTGCTTTGAAAAGGATGTCAAGTAGGCGAGGAGCTCCACGACATCTTTACAGCGACCAAGGAACTAATTTCGTTGGCGCCAGCAACATTTTGGAAACTGAATACCAACAATTACAACAAATTTTCAACGATAGCTTCTTGGCAGAAGTGACCGAGATGAAGATCGAATGGCACTTCAACGCACCATCATGGCCGAGTGCCGGAGGCTTGTGGGAGAGAGCAGTAAGAAGCCTTAAGTTCCACCTTAGACGCGTAATTGGTGAACAGAGACTCACATTTGAGGAATTCTCAACTATTCTTGCTCAACTTGAGGCTTGCTTGAACACTAGACCACTGTGCGCTATAACAGAAAACATAGAAGACCTTGACTTTTTAACACCGGCACACTTTTTAACAGGACGCACAGGACTAACAGTTATTAACACAGACAGGGATGCCAGAACACGTTGGCATTTAATCCAAAAGCTATCAGAAGACATTTGGAGAAAGTGGAAGTCAGAATATTTAAGCCAACTAACAGCTAGAAGTAAATGGCTGAAACCACAACAAAACTTGAAAATAGGCGATTTGGTCGTCATTCAAGAAAACAACATACCCTCTGGAAAATGGGCAATGGGAAGAGTGATTGAGGTCCATCCGGGCAAAGACGGTCTTGTACGGGTGGTATCCTTAAAAACGAAGAATGGAATCGTGAAGAGACCTATCATAAAACTTTCCCGACTACCTATTAATACACCGGAAACAAGTGAAAAAGAACATAAAACAGAAGATACACAAGAAGAGAACAGAACAAGAAAACGAGCACCGTCGGTCAGACAAAGCCATATCAATTTCATCTCTTTGGCCCTAGCATTAACATTATTTATGTCAATCGCAATCAACACTGCGCACGGCTTGATGTACAACATTACAAAATTAAGGAATAATCAGTCCTTATATTTTGATCCTGTGGCCAAAATGAATCTCATCCGTGACAAATGGACCTTAGTCGTCTATTACGATATGTCGCCTTACTGGGAGGGCACATCAGCGCTAGAAAAGTTAATAACTCATTTAGATAACACATGTACTAATATAAACAGCGGTGTTTGTAACATGATAGTGCCGCAACTACAGCACGAGTTCCTCGAACTAAAATACTACAACACGCTCTTGATGACACAACAATTCATTGCACACTCCAGACAGCGTCGTGGGCTTATCAATGGGCTAGGTTACGTAGCGAATTATCTTTTTGGCGTATTGGATGAGCGTTTCGCTGAACAATACACTAAGGACATTGAACTCATAAAGCGAAATCAAAATCCATTTGGCTAAATTATGGAAAAATCAAACATCTGTTGTAGAGTCGGAATACAACATCCTGAAACGAACTGAAAAGATTATCCACAAGCAACACAAAAATATAAATAATCATTTAAATACATTGGACAAATTAACAAATGGAGTACAACAAGTAATGACTAACATGAGTGCAGTACAAGGACAAATTGTAACTGCATTGACTGCAAATACTTTACTCCAAACATTAAGGGGTAATCAAGACACTTTACTCGACACGTTGACGGACATTCGCCATGGTCAGTTTAACATACATTTATTAACGCCTAAACAACTACAACACGAACTCAACGTCATTGCTGGGCAACTTACGGATGATCTAATGCTACCTATCGATCAAACTGATGTGAGAAAACTGTATCATTTATTGCAAATAAAAGCACGGACCACTGAAAAATATTTTATATTCCAAATATTATTCCCATTAATCAGCAGAGATAGATACAAATTATACAGAGTGATACCAATTCCCAAACAATTAGGTAAGAATATGACAAGCATTATGCCGAAATCAGAATACATTGCAGTTAATTTGCAAAAGGACACGTATATACCGACAAACAACGAAGAGCTTTCAACATGTCTCACTCAAGAAGAGACGTATATGTGCTTGCTAAAGAAGCCTGTTTACCGTCTAGGCAGTGACAACAACAATTACTGCAATTTCAATCATGAGACTAACCAATGTAAAGTTGAACAAACTTTATGTTCAAACATGTGGGTACCGTTGAACGACCCTTCAGTATATTTATACCACTGCTGTAACAACTATTCTCTTAAAATAATTTGTGGAGAGTATATCACAGTTGAACAACTCAACCAAGCAGGAGTAATATACCTCGGACTGGGTTGTGTTATCAAAGGGCAAGATTTTACCTTGCATGCAAATACAAAATTTGACAATAACTTAACGGTTCAGTCAAATATTTACGTACCCAAGATTGACCAACTAAACTACATTATCAACGTGAGCTTACCGATCGAGAAAGCTCACAACAATCAAACTGAGGAGGACGAATTAGATGACGATTTGCTCAAAATTTACAAACAAATCAAACAGCTAAGAAACAGTGACGTAGAACTAGATGAGATGTTGTCACCACATGACATCCATCATTACGTAGTAAGCTACACCCTCGTGCTGGCGGCGGTTGTGGGCACGGCCGTGCTCCTGTGGCGGTGGCGACGACGCCGCATGCGACGCGTGCTGATCTCCCCAGACATCGAGCTACGAAACGTTAACGACGCGAGTGCTAGTGCTTGTGCGCGACAATGTAACGAGGCTGACCGTCAGCCCACTCAAAGTGCAGTGCAAGTGTGCGTGGTTAAAAAACAAAATAAAGCGTGTTCACCAATCATGAACAAAAACTAGAGACATTAAGATTATCTATAAGCTTTTCTAAACGCTATAGTTTTGTAATATCTTAAGAATAACCACTAACATTAGATTACTATCATCATAACTAACATGATTGTATTCATCCCTCATCTTAACTGCATCTTTGCCGCCCCGGAATATGTTCGGTCCAAGCAACCGAACACCTGCTAACGCAGCAATTTACTACAATCGTACTTAAACATCAGTGCATTACGAGACACCGAACGGGCCGGGTGCATTCATCTAACATAACATTTTAACATAACATTTAACATAACATTTGAAGAACTTTTAATAAACTATCCAAAAACCTATCAGTGCTTTTATATCTACTACAAACTCGCACCCCGCACATACGCAAAGTTTAAGTAATTAAGTTTAAGTTTTTATTTTTTGTTTTAACTTTTGTATTATAGATAACTACTATTTGTATTGTATATAACTACTATTTAAATATTATATGCTTATGTAATGATTACATTTTCAACATTTTCAAGTTTAGGAGAGCAGTTTCGGAGGTATGAGCTTGTACAAATTTTCTAACATCTTACTGCTAATTGTAGGTATATATATTACAATATGTCCCCTTTTTAATGATTTTTTTTTTCTATTTTATTCTACTTTTTTATTTTATACTTAATTGTATGTGCTTTTTTTCCATTTTGTATGTAAAAAAAAAATGTAGTAATAATCTTTTTTTATCTCTTCTAATAATGAATATGTAATATGGTGTAAACTGTGCGTACCTATAATAGGCATGCATACCAGTGTCATGATTTTAATATTTTGTTTTAAAAAAATCCTGTATGTAATGCTGTTGGTGTGCCAATAAATAAATAAAAAATAAAATGTGTTTTTTATAACTTGAATACTAGGAACAAACACAAATTATTAGTTTCTGCAACTTGGCTCAGAAAAGTAGGAGGCTAATTTAGATGACACTGAGACACTTTTATAATAAGATTCCCAGTCCTATTCAGGAACTTAGCCTTAATAAATTCAAAAAACTTGTAAAGCAGAAACTTTGCCCGAACGAAGGCTTTATATACTGTAAAAGACTATCTCGAAAACAAAACGGCTTGGTATTGACCTGCTCCAGTACTCACTATATTTGTTGTTTTTCCACTTATTATTTTTTAAACTGGCCCTATTTAATTCTTCTTTATTATTTTGTTTATTTTTTTTATTGACTATTATTGTTATTTTTTTCTCTCTAAATGTTTAAACGTTTAGTGTGAATTAATCACGATTAGTTTCATTGATAGGCAGCCACGTATTGTATTTCCATTAGAATACAATTTAAAGAAGTTTTCAAGCCAGGCTTCTTAACTAGTTTCGCTGACAAAGTCAATACTGCAATAAAATTCTCAGCTCCATTTTATAGAGATTACGCCTATTTTATTGATCTCAAATATTGTCCCGTTCTGTAGATACTTAAGATACACATTTCTACACTATATTTTTAAATCACACTATCTTCTAAGAAATAATTTGCGAATGATTTAAACAACCATATAAATAAAATAAAATAAAAAAGCCTTTTATTCTACTACCACATCTAACAATAAGTAAACTCCTTTCAAATTCATTAATTATTTAACATTAATTGTATCACGTCATGCACTAACTAAAATAACATTGCAAATAATTATTTATTTATTTTATTTATCTAATTAATACAATTCTGTTATTATTATTTTTTTAATATAATATAAATTATTTTTTTCTTTTAACTAATTTTTTGTTACAAATGTTTTTTTTTTATTTATTTTTTATTTATTATTAAAATATGAATTAATTATTGTTACCAAATTATTAATAATAATCATATGACATACAAAACAAATAATAAAATAATCGGTACATAATAATAAAAGTAACATTTAAATAATAATAACTTTTAGGTAATAATTATTCTTAGATAATTTTTAGATAGTAGTCGCCTCTTTGGCGTAGGCCTCCCCCAATGTTTTCCACAGTTCCCTATCTCTTGCTTTCGTCATCCAATCCGGTCCAACTTTTTGTGTGAATATGTCTCTCCATCTAGTTCTTTGCCGCCCTTTATTTCTAGTTTGCTCTCTTGGTAGCCATTCTGTTACTTTTTTGTCCATCTATCGCTTTCCATTCTACAAAAACAACCATAGGACTTCACCAAAAAAAAGTCCGCCATAAATTCTCAAACAAACATGTTTCGATTAGCACGAGAAACTGGTTTGAATTTGGCTTTTGGCATTGACATTTAAAACTACCTTTAAAATGGATGATCGACGTACGAGCCTAAACCGCGGTTTTTAAGAACGTCGGTTTTACTCGCGGCTCGTTGGTGCTGATCGACAAGCGAGCGAGTAAAACAGTTTTGAACGATGAGCCAAGTAGAAAATGAAGCAAATACGACGTGCCGCGAGTCAGGTTCGTCTTTCGTGTTGCAATGAAACATCGGCGAGCTTTACCGACGAGCCATAAAACCGCGGTGATACTCGCCCATCAATCAGGGCCTTAACCATTTCTTGCACCACGTAGGGTTTAACAGACCTTAACCCAAGAAACGTAAAAAGCAACTGAAAGACTCAAGTGCAGTTTTAATGTAAAAGTCTGACATAACATATCCGTGGACATAACCCATTTCACACCAAAAAAAGTGTATGTGCCTGTGCTTGTTTAACTTTGTCAATATGGTGTATGCATTTGAAAACTCTCTGTTATATAGTTGAAGCTAGGTCAAAGAAGAGTCGACGTTTTAGATTTTGAATAAAAGAATTTGTTATTAAAATAAATAAAAAATTATACATTTCTTAGTCAAATTTTTGTATGGTTGTTAGAATCCCACATGGTTTGGGGTTAAACTTTTATGCTCTTAATTCACGGAAGGTTAAAGGTCTTATTAAAATAAATTAATTGATATTATTTTTATTATATCAGCTACCAGTACAACCGGTTATTTTTAAAACTTCATTAGCACAATCAGATAATATAATTGGATTGCGGCTACATAATATTTAATGATTGATCCTGCTTAATATTATTATATTTATGTGCACTGGGCCCCAAAAATAACGGTTCATATAGAAAAACTGCGAAGTCTACCAAAATTATGCTCAAAGATTGCTTGTAAAAATAATATTTTTATTTTAAAAATACTTTAGTCACGCTTATCTAAATCTCAATAGTAGTTTTATCAGCTAATAAAACTAAAACTAATTACAGTTCAACGTTAAAAAATAATAATTATGAAGGCATTATTTTTCGCTTTTGTTTCAAACTGAACTTTTATGGTATTACCTTTACAATAAATGATTTCTTGAATTGGTCGCACTATTAAGTGCAATATCGTACCGCTAATACCTGAAGAAATCTAATAGATGTAAGCTCAAAGCTAACATTCCTTAACGATATATATTTTAGATCCAACAATAAGCTGTATCCGTCTTAAAGTGCGTAAGTCTATTAATAACTCTCTGGATAAGTCACATCCAGAGTATTTGATATAAATGCCAAATTAAATCTCAAAATTCTGCAAATCTGACAAAAAAACCTCGTTAAAACATTATTTTAGTATTATTATCTTCCAATTACTTAAACTATTTACGATTAAGCAAAAATATTGAACATAAAACAAATTTATACATAAACAACATGCATAAAAAAGATGCTATCAGGAAAAACACACTTTTAAATAAAATTCACTAAAAGAACATACTATTGTAACCCGAGAAATACCAGCAAGATTAAACTAAGGAAACCCAAAAAAAAATATTGCCATAGAAACTATATTTGACCTGCTTAAAGATGCTTAAAGATCACAAAAATTGTGACTGATTTGGTAAATCTAAGAATTTGTTAAGAACTATATAATTATTTCGAATTATATTTTAAGAAACTTATCTGAAAGAGATTTTTGTAGATTGTAATATAAATATAAATGAGAAATATAAATTCTATAAACTAAGTGGTTGCGCCAATTTGCTATGATCCGCGATTTTGTTTTTTGTAATTTATTTTTTTGGCCTAGCAATCCTATCCCTTCCGTTTCCCTTCCCCCGCACGACCTCAAGAAATGACATGACATTGACGTTTGTGCATCGATTGTGAATGTGACCGCTCCGCTAACACCGCCCGCTCGAAATTACAAGAAAATTGACTATTTCGTGATCCAACCATTCAAAGACTCAACAATAGTGCAGTGTAGTGCAATACAGGACCTGGCAGTGGTTAAATGTGCGAAGTCGAGGTTCGCCGGCCGGCGCCACGTGGAACCTTCGAGGTCAAAAGGTCAGTGTTCCTCCCTATTACATTCATCCCATTAATAAACGCTAGGCACAGTACCTGCATATTGTTAATAAACCTTAGATCGCTTTTTCAAACATACAGTCCATTAAAACATCAAGCTTATTTACGCAACCATTACTTTTGGTCCTACGAGCAGGATCGTGAATCATTTTCTTGTAATTTCGCAATATAGTATTTGTTCCATAGGGAATAAACGCAACGCGCCTGTTTACCTAGATATAATAGTAGAAAACCCGCATCTAGGCATTTAGGCAACTAAACGTTATTTCGCTCGTATAGTTAAAGAGCCATTGATAATTACGGTACCTACGCCGTCAACCGCACCGCATAATTATAGTTAGCTACGTAAATATCAGCGTAGATATAAATCGATCGCATTCTTTTTCTTGACAAAATTCATTCGGAAGTCCTACAAATTGCATGTAGGTAGACGCATTTCAAAAATACCCGTTCATTGTTGAGTGAATATTTGTAGGAAACGGATAAACCATAGATTATATACGCATATGAACGACGTGAATGATTTAATCGAGAAATTGGGTAATATTCACTCATTGATTCAGGTTATTCCGTTCGTTCGCCGTTCACTTTGTTGTTTACAATATTACCATATTGTTATCTGATAATTATCGCTTACTTAATAATTCGTTAAGTGTTTGTTTGAGTGTATAGTGTGAATATATCAAAACAAGATGTCTCTTAAGGGCACTAAGGTTAGTACTGATTTAAAGGTTCAGTTAAAGCTTTTATACGCTAAAAGGGACTCACAGTTTTCACGTGTTCAATCAATTTGTGATAAATCTTTGCAAATCTCGGATCTGGCGATTAGAGATGCTTTCTTGTGTTCGTTGGAAACTTTAGATAGTTTGCGCGCGGATTTTGAATCTACAATTAATAATATAAACATTTTAGAGTTGGAGTTAAATCCTGATTACTGTGTGAGTTATCAGGCATTGTCGTCCTTTGATGACTTGTATTGTCGTATCAAACGTATTGCTAGGAGTTTAGAGACTCCCCCCCCCGCGAGTGGTTTATCCAACCCTCCTCGCGAACGCCCACGATTGCCGCCAATTCAAATACCTGAATTTAATGGTGACATTCGAAATTGGAATTTATTTATAGATAGTTTCGAAAATATAATACATAGGAACACATCGCTGACAGATCACGAGAGATTGCATTATCTCGTAGAAAAATTGACCGGTAAGGCAAAGGCTGTCTGTGCTGGAATTACGTTTAGCGCTGAAAATTACACTTTAGTTTTGAACACTTTAAAAACAAAATACGAAGATAAGCGATTAGTAGCCACCGCATATTTAGATCAATTATTCGATTTGAAAAGTTTTTCCGTTTGTAACGATCATAATTTAGAGAAGTTTTTAAATATTTTCGCATCATCTGTTCGTGCAGTAAAGAACCTAAAGGTCAATGACCTCTGTGACTTTTTGTTTTTGTATATCGGTTTAAATAAATTAGATCCTGAAACTGTTCGTCTGTTTGAAACGACTCAGCGCGGCAAAGAAATACCTAAGTTCAAAGATTTAGAATCTTTTATTCGCGACCATATTAAGGTATTGCAGCGCACGTCGGCACGTCATGAAGTCACGAATAGGACAGGTTCCGATCGCCGTATAGACGCGTCATCGAAGTCAGTCAAGACTGCACATACGCTAGTTAATACCGCCTCAACACCTGACTGTTCTCTGTGTAAGGGTAGCCATACACAGCTGTACAAGTGTTCGGAATTTCAGAGATTATCGCCTAGGGATCGTTACAAGTTTGTCCGCACTAATAATTTGTGTTTTAATTGTCTAAGTGACAAACATCTGGTTACGTCATGTAACAGTGGTGTTAGCTGTCGTAAATGTCTAGCTAGACATCATACCTTCTTACATTTTGAGAGTAGTAAGCTGCCATCGCAGCCGCAGCCTGCGCAGACGCGCGACGCTTGTGACGCGCGGCCTGCTGCAAGTGCAAACGACGTAACATTGTGTTCGCTTTCCGCCGCTGGTACTCAAATCACTACCGTTTTACTTGCGACCGCGCAAGTTGTCATTGTAGATGCCTTTGGCAAACCGCACACCGTTCGAGCGCTACTAGATGGCGCTTCCCAGAGTAATTTTATTACTCGGGATTGTTGTCAACGCCTTGGTTTTAGTTTTAATAATTGGTCATCCCGCTCAGAAGTGAAAGGTTTTGGAGGTTTAAAGGCAACCATTCACGGTTCCATTAAAATAATATTTAGTTCACGTTTTAATCGTAATATTTCGTTTGAAATGGATTCGCTAGTCGCAGATAAGATTACGGAACGGTTGCCCACGGTACCGGTTGACACGTCCATGCTGACGGAGTTTAAGAACTTGCAGTTAGCCGACGGAAATTACGCTTTCCCTGGAGATATCGATCTATTGATCGGTGCTTCGATTCTCCCGCATCTCCAGTTATCACGTAAAATTCAAGGTCTTCCGATGTACCCCGCTCCCCACGCACTGGAAACAGTTCTCGGGTTTGTTATAGTTGGTTCCGCACCCGCTTGTTTAGATAGTTACTCGACTGTGTCGCACTGTTGCACCGTCGAGCCGCCGCATGAGTCTACCATCCGCAAGTTCTGGGAGATTGAAGAGGTCAATGTCCCGCCTATTCTCAGCCCTGAGGATCAGGTCACTGAGGAGATTTATACCCGCACGACTACTCGTGATAAAGATGGTCGTTATGTTGTCGCGCTCCCTTTCAAGGGTGATATTTTTTCGCTCGGTGGCTCCCGTGCCTCCGCAGAAAAACGCTTTCTATGCTTGGAACGTAAGATGCAGGCGTCTCCTAAGTTGAAGCAAGCCTATGATGATGTGCTGATCGAATATTTAGATAAAGGTTATATCTCATCAGCGCCTGCCGAGACTGAGGAGACACGTGATTACCCGTTTTACATCATCCCGCACCATGGAGTTGTTAGAGAAGACAAGCTTACAACTAAACTGCGTGTGGTTATGGATGGTAGCGCTAAAACTAGTACTGGCATATCGCTTAACGATATCTTGTATTGTGGTCAGAACCTGCAGGGTAACTTATTTGAAATAATAGTAAATTTTCGCTTGTTTGCTATTGCGCTCTCTGCTGATATTCGGCAAATGTTTCTTAGTATTGGAATCAGAGAATGTGACCGTAGATTCCAACGCTTCTTGTATAGATTTTCTCCGCAGGAACCTTTGAAGGTTTACGAATTCAATCGTGTTTGTTTTGGGCTTAAGTCTAGTCCCTTTCACGCTCTTCGCACTATCAAGCAGTTGGCCGCTGACGAGGGTGATACATACCCGAAAGCAAGGGCCACTATTGAAACCGGATTGTACATGGACGATTTTGTGTACAGTGTACCTAGTGAAGCAGAGGCTATAGAGACCGCTGCTCAAGTAATCAGCCTCATGAAGTCCGGTCAATTTGATCTGGTGAAATGGACAAGCAACTCGCAAGCTACATTAGAGTCGATTCCACCGTCACACCGGTTGACTTCGGTAAAGGAATTCGATGATAGTGATTCGCATAAGATCCTTGGTTTAAGTTGGTCACCCGCAACTGATATGTTCAGTCTTAAAATTAGCTCGACTCCGCCAACTTGTACCAAACGCGTTATCCTAGCATGTGTAGCTCGGATATGGGATATAATGGGTTTTGTAGCTCCTGTCGTTTTGTATGCAAAGCTGCTTATAAAAGAGCTTTGGCTTTCCAACTGTGATTGGGACGACACCGCTCCTGACAGTGTTGCTAAGTTGTGGGCTCGCTATAGGAAGGAGCTTCCAATGCTCGATCAGATACAGATTCCTCGCCATGTTGGTATAGTACCAGACACTGTTGTTAATGTGGTAGGTTTCGCAGACGCCAGTGAGAGGGCTTACGGGGGAGTGGTTTACTTTCAGGTCCAAAATGGCGATAACATTTCAGTTTTCCTCATTAGCGCAAAATCAAAGGTATCTCCTCGTAAGGTTGTCTCTCTTGCTCGTCTCGAACTCTGCGCTATTCTTATGTTGGTTCAATTGATTACATCTATAGTCAAAACTTGTCGTCCTCGCATTAATATAGAGAGAATTGTAGCGTTTTCAGACTCAACCGTTGCTCTATGTTGGGCCCACTCTTCACCCCATCGATGGGGCACGTTTGTCGCAAATAGGGTGGCTAAGATTCAAGCTGAATTGTCACCGGAAAATATATTCCATGTCGCTGGAACAGAAAACCCAGCTGATTGTCTCTCACGTGGTTTGCTTCCTGCGCAAATTTTAAATCATCCGCTTTGGTTTTGTGGCCCTCCCTGGCTTCATACCACTCCTAACGAGTGGCCAAGTGCTCCGTTTAACCCCGCTACTGTTTCAGTGCCACCCGAGGAAAAGAAACATACGCTTGTAGTATCAGTTCCGCGTGAAGAGTCAGTTGTTTTGTTGTTGTCTAATCGAGTCTCGTCCTGGTCGAGACTATTACGCTGTGTAGTTTACGTCCTAAGATTTTTGAGATTATTACCATCGCGTGGTTCTATAATCGCAGCTGATTTGGAATGAATCAGTTGTACTTCGAGAGTTGCAGAAATTTTATTTTTCAATAGAATTTCGTAGTTTAGAATCACATAAACCTTGTAGTCACGCTCTGCTGGATAGCTTAGTTCAGTCCTTTTGGAAGCGATGGAGGACAGATTATCTGCATACGCTGCAGTCGCGTCAAAAGTGGAACACTCCTTCAGATCCAGTCACAGTCGGTACTGTGGTGATACTGAAGACTGAGAGTGCGCCTCCTCTGCACTGGCCTCTTGGTGTAGTGGAAGAAGTTTTTCCGGGTTCGAACGGAATAACGCGAGTCGTAAAGGTTAAAACCGCAACTGGATCGTACCTGCGTCCGGTTATTCGCCTCTGCCCTCTGCCTAATCAGTAGTAGTGGCATAGTTAGTTATAAGTTGTTTCGCTACCTAGTATTGATAGTTTAGATTAGTAATAGGGTTTAGTTTCGCTTTTGTTTTTTTTCTTTTCTTTGAAGGTAACCCTTCAAACCCGGGGGGAATGGTTGCGCCAATTTGCTATGATCCGCGATTTTGTTTTTTGTAATTTATTTTTTTGGCCTAGCAATCCTATCCCTTCCGTTTCCCTTCCCCCGCACGACCTCAAGAAATGACATGACATTGACGTTTGTGCATCGATTGTGAATGTGACCGCTCCGCTAACACCGCCCGCTCGAAATTACAAGAAAATTGACTATTTCGTGATCCAACCATTCAAAGACTCAACAATAGTGCAGTGTAGTGCAATACAGGACCTGGCAGTGGTTAAATGTGCGAAGTCGAGGTTCGCCGGCCGGCGCCACGTGGAACCTTCGAGGTCAAAAGGTCAGTGTTCCTCCCTATTACATTCATCCCATTAATAAACGCTAGGCACAGTACCTGCATATTGTTAACAAACCTTAGATCGCTTTTTCAAACATACAGTCCATTAAAACATCAAGCTTATTTGCGCAACCACTAAGAATATACATAATTATTACCATAGTATAAGAAGAAAAAAGTAGTACCAATGAGCACTCAAGCACAAACAACAATCAACAACAACCTACAAAAACAACATCAGAAGACCAGAAAATGGCAGGAAAAGGTTTTGATCAAAAAGATGCATAGCAGGACTGCCGTAACAAGTTGTTTTATTTATACATGTAATCAATAACTGAGTGAAGGAAGAGGAGGAGGAGATACATCGAAGTGATCTGATGTTGAAGCTGGAAGATACCTATAGATATAATACACCTAAGATAATATACCTTGCTATAGATCTTCAACACCATTTTAGTTTGGATGAGGGGTATCGCAACTAAAAAGAAAGTGCAAAATATTTTTTTTTTTTTTACAAAAAGAATAACTACAACTGACTACAATGTTAAAAACACGAAAAAGTGCAAAATAACCCTAATTTTGGAAGTCGGTGTCAATAAATAAAGAGACAAAACTATAAAAAAAAACACCTTGTATAGTTTATTTCATAAAGTATAAGAGTATATTTTATATATCGTGTTATGTATTTTCTTCTGTGTTGAGTCCACAACTGTAACAGGGATTACATTTTTTTTTTGCGATACCCCTGTAAAATACGAGTATAATATATATGTGCGAGTAGTCGTCTTATATTACTAAAAATCTGTACTATTATGATTTTGTTGAGTTACATTTAATCCAAAATTTAAACACTTCATCTTTTGTTTATATGACAAAACGATTGGAACACAACACAAAACAGCTGTTCTCCCGCTACATTTGAAAGAGCTTCTGACCTGTCGTACCGGTTTGCGAGCCCTCTAGCACAGGATCGCGATGTTCCATCAAGGAGCACAGTTCGAGAACTTTTGATCTAGAACATACTACAGTTCAGTAAGAAATCAATACATTTTTATTACCGATCCGGAATTTGTGTGGCCTAGTGTAGTTTCTAATGTAAGTCAGCCTCTCACAACAAGATATACCAAACAGGAAATTTGTGGTATAGTATGTGGACGTGTGTAATGTCCACATATCTCTAATTTTTTTTATTGTACAATGTACTACGGTTGTAGATCTATCTATATTTTTGAAACAAACTTGCCGTGGAACTTTCAACTTCGGGAGTGTTTTTTGTAAAAGTCTTCACAACTACAATTTACTTTGTACATTAATAAACAAAAACTGTGCAAGTGATATTCACCATGTTTGACAATGATACCAGCGTATATAACTCTACAGTGAGTGTCGATTACTTTGCTGATGATCATGCATATGGATCTGGTGACTATAACGATGGAGGCGATATTGATATTGAAATTTATGACGATGATGATGATGATGATGACGATAATTTGCTTGGTTTTAATGTGGAGTTAGTAGCAACTGTTAAGAATATTTATCAATACATCGTGTTGGCGCTTACATTAGCTACGTTGATATACGGAGTGGCATCGTGGTGCATTTTGAAGAAGTTTCGTAATTACAAAAACTTTGTGTTTCTAAACGGAATTTTAGTAAACTTTATAAGCGTTGCATTGCATCAGATCCAAAAAATGGAAAAAGACCATAATACGTGGTGGTATTACATTAGCTATAATCTACAAGTTTACATAAGATCAGTGGTCAACCACTGGTTGTTGGTTTTGTGTCACATATTCTACGCTGACTTAGTGAAAATTTTCAATGGGCATATTCGAAGAAGATATCTCAAAAGTTGCCTGTTTGCTTGGGGTGTACCTATACTGACAACCATAATTTTGCAGATGCTGTCATATTTAATTTGTTCCTATGATTTATGTAAAAACATTGATTACAACTATGTATTAGTTATAGTATTCGAGAAGGGAAGTTCAATTTTACCGCTAATAGCCAATTGTTGTTTTTACATCATAATTGTTTATTCATTGTACCGTAGTTTTAATACTAGTGCACATACAGCAGCTAACACCTGGCGCCGTTTGTATGTATCCACATTGATATTTATATTGAGCGATATATTTTTATTATCTAAATTTGTTATTGGTTTTTTTCACACATATAACAATACCATTGCTATTTTAATAGTATTTATAAATCACTTCAATGTAATTATATTAGATATTGTTTTGGTTTTACTAAAAAACAATCGAACAGTATGGTACGAATTTTATGTGAACAAATTTAGTAAAAGTTTGAATCTACTAAGGCTCAGGAATCATGACATCATCATGCAGGAAAGATCACTCTGAACCTGCCGATTGGCGCCTGGCAGTGCCTGACAATAATTATTTAATATTAGTCAGAGAGTACATGTTACATTTAGTAACTGCAGCAAAATATGATAATGTTGCAGTTAAATCGTAAAATTGGCAAATTAATGAAGCCATAATATGAGAATTCCAAAAAAGTAACTTGTTATTGACAATATAAGTAAACGTTCTAAGTTTGACAGTTTGTAATGATCTCCGCTTATTGATTACTAGCCCGTACTGTCACTCTCTTGGGGAAAGCCACCATTTCTTCACGTCAGTCATGATTTTGAACTTCTTCTTTCCAATTTTTAAGAAAGATATTCATTGATTTGGTCAACCCATTTGTCTCCTTTGGTGGCAGCTGAACCGTGAGGATGTCTATTCCTTCACGGTTGTGGCCCCTACGATTTCGGTTTAAAGAAATTTATTTCTCATAAGAACATACAGTCCGCTTATAATGAGATACAAAGTAACAATCATAAATACAGTAACAATACAAATTTCCTCCAGAGTATTAGCAGTTATAATGCACTTAAATGTTTCTTAAGCTTATATTTAAACATATTTACGTTATCACACTCTTTAATGTCGTCCGGTAATGCATTGAACAGATGTACACCTTCAAATAATATAGTCTTTCTACCATAATTAGTGCGTACGCTGATGACTTCAAGTTTGTTTTTATATCTATTTCTCAGGTTATGTGACATTGTTTTTTTCTTCAGTTGTATGTTAGTTTGTATTGAGTTAGAAGTTATGTTTTTAATAAGAATGCAGGTGTAATAAATGTATAGCTGTCTAATATTTAATAATTTAGTTTTTTCGTATACGGTCTTTGTTGGAGTAAGGTAATTGTAATGGAACAAGGTTTTAATTATTTTATTCTGAACTCTTTGTAGTGAATTCAAATTAGTTACTGCTGCGGAACCCCATATCTCAACTAAATATTCTAAATGCGATTTGACTAACGAGTTATAAATTAAAGTGCGTACTTTACTTGGGATACAGTTTGCTACTTTCCGTAACGCTCCCAATAATGATGTTAATTTACCCCTGAGATGGTCAATGTGTAATTTCCAAGTTAGTTTCTCGTCTACCCTCAATCCAAGATACTTTTCGTTAGTTGATCGTTTTATTATTTCATTATTTATTTTGAGAGGCGAGAAGTCTGGTATACGTTTATTTTTAGTGGTAAAAATCATGAATGAGGTTTTTGACGTGTTAATTGTAAGAAGGTTATACTTTAACCACTCGCTTAATAAATCAAGGTCATGTTGAGCGTCTTTTATAATGTTATGAATTGATTTGTCAAAGTAAAAGAGACAGGTGTCGTCTGCATATAGTGTAAGGTGTCCTATTAACCCTATTTTATTAATATTGTTTATATAAATTAGAAAAAGTAATGGACTGATTATTGAACCTTGAGGACAGCCGTATGAGATAGTTTGAACCGAGCTAGTGTGAGCATTTCCTATTTTAACAACTTGACGCCTGTTTTCTAAATACGACTTGAACATTTTATGTGCTGTACCTGTAACACCTATGTTATCTAGCTTCTGAAGTAGTTTTGGATGACTCACAGTATCGAACGCTTTTTTTAAATCAATGAATATTCCTAAGGCATAGCTCTTTTGATCTATATGAGTTTTAATTTTGGTAATTAGATCCGTTGCGGCCGAAAGAGTACTTGATTTAGAGCGAAAGCCATATTGTTCGTTTATTAGAAATTTTTTTTTTGTTAAATAGTTATTTAGGCGACTATATAATACGCGTTCGAATATTTTGGACATAACTGGTAAGACTGACACCGGTCTGTAGTTACTTGGGTCAGTCCTCTTCCCAGATTTGTAAATAGGACTGACCCTAGCCACCTTGAGAGTGTCGGGAAAAGTTCCATGTCGCAAACAGGCATTTATACAGTTGGTCAGCTGTTCAACAATTATATTTTTCAGACATTTTATTGCCTTAGTACTAATACCATCCAGACCAGTGCTAGTGTTACTATCGAGGTCGTCTATTATTCTAATTATTTCCTCTGTGGTGCACGACGTTAGTTCGTTTAGTGTTATGTCATGTGTATAGTTATGATCGTACATCAGTGTGTTGCCCGTATTTGTGTGATATGTGTCTGGTATTTGTTTTGCTAAGCCTGCGCCTATAGATGAGAAAAAAGAATTAAACAAGTCACATATTGAGTTACCCTCTGTTAGAAGTCCAGCGTTCGACATAAGTTTGGGAGGAGGGGCACTGTCTTTAATTTTATTTAAACCTAAGTTATTAATCAGGTCCCACATTTTTTTTGGTTCACTACTGCAACTTTGAAATAAATTATAGTAATAGGTCTTCTTATGCGTTTTTATTAACATCTTCACATTCTGTTGTTCTTTCTGGTACTTTTGTCGCAAATCGTCATTATCTGGGTTTAATTTAGTTTGTTGCCATAAACTATTTCGTGAATTGATTGCGTTTATAATGTTCTGATTAATCCAGTCTTGTTGGGGGGGGTTTAGAATTTTTACCTTATCTATTTTGTTCTTTTTTATCTGTTCTGAAATAAATGTCTCTAGTTGATTATAGTCGTGGTCATCATTGCTGTATTTTGCTTCTAGTGTGTTGTTGTATAAATTTTCGTAATCCAGAGCCTTATAATGTTTCTTTTTGTTATACTGAGGGGGCAAACTTCTCATTTCTAGATATATCTGCTTATGATCAGAAAGACTTGATTCAATTATCGAAACGTTGAGAGAGTGGTTGTTTATGTTAGTACATACATGGTCCAGTATTGTGTTTGTTGTGGCCGTGTCACGCGTGCTGTATGATTTGTTGATTTTATTTATTATTCTATAGCCGGCTTCTTGGACTCCATGTTGATATTTTGATACATTACTGTTTGAATTTAGTAAATCTATATTGAAATCTCCAAAAACTATTGATCGTTTTCGTCGTTCCAGTTGGGATGAATATATTTCTAAAAAATTGTTTATGTTGGTATCCCCCGGTTTGTAAATTGCTCCAATATTTAATGATAGCTTGTTTATATATATCCATAAATAGTGGTTTCCGTTTTCGCATAATTCTTCAGTTATGTCATATTTAATACTGTTGTGCACATAAATGGAAACGCCTCCGCCTTTACAATTCTGTCTATAGTTATAGATGTGAGTATAGCCAGGTAGTTGGTATAGTTTCGCATCAGCTTCTGAGTTAATCCACGTCTCAGTGAAAATCAAAAGGTGGGTAGTCCTTTTTATGGCCTTTAGAATGCATTTTATTTCATCGAACTTTCCAGGCTTGCGTATACTGCGTAAGTTTGCATAAATAAATCTTAGTGAAGACGGATGCAATGGAATGTCCTCATACTTATTAACTATATGATGGTATAGTTTCCTAGAACTATCCGTTGGTTTGGCATTTTGTGACGGGTTACTTACTGGTTTTTTTGATTTGCAGTAACTATTGTAGGTGTTCCTTTCACATATTTAATAGTGAGGTTTTCTTCACCATCCTGCGTACGCTTATTTAGTTGATCCTTAAGAGATTCTAAGTATTGTTTTTGTTTTGGGGTTTGATCAGAAAAAATCTGCATGTTTTCAGGTAGTTTTGTTCTATTTTTTAACAGATATTTAGCAGTTTCGGAATTTTCGAAGGAAACTTTTATGGGTCGATTCTTGTTTTGCACATATTTTCCTAGTCTCTGAGATTTGATCGGCTTAGGGCAATCTTCAAAAAGCATTGTAATTATCTTCATAATTTCCTGCTTATCGTGATGTTGTCTTGATTTCCAGTTTTTGTCGTTTATTTCCGATATACCCACAATAACAATATTTTTCTCACGGTCGCATCGATCCTTAAGTTCTAGGATGAGGTCTTCGTGACACTCGACGGGCGATTTTAGAGCCGAACATTTTGTGTGTTGTTCATGTTTGATTTGGTATATTTCGGTTTCTATATTTTTTATTTTGTCCTCGGTGGCAGTTGTTTTAGCTTTGATATTTGCTATTTCTGTATTTGTATGTTTCAGCTGTTGAGAAAAATTTTCAGTAGTTAATTTTATTGTCTTAATTTCGTTTCTGATATCCGATATTTGTTCTTTAATTTGGTTTAGGTTTTCGGTTTGTGTTTTGCCAAAATTTGTTAGGAAGTTCATCATTTCCATGCGGAAGTTCGTGAAATCCTTTTTATAATCACTTTCTTCTGCACGCTCCTTCCGCTTTCTTGAAGTAATGTTAGCGCGTAAGTCTTCATCGCTTAAAGTGGATAAGTTCGGAGCCGATCCGCTACCGCTCTCGCTGCCGCTTATCAGTGTCGCCTTGGGCGGCGTTCTTGCCACATTCATGTTGTTATGTTACGATTGCGTGCGAGGAGGTCGAAAAATATCGGACGCTCTCTTTTCCCCGCGGGGGTGAGCGGTGCTGCGCGCGCGCCGGTGTAGTTTCGCGTAGGGACACAAGGTCTTGAGTGATTAATCAACTACAATGTTAATTTGACTTAAGAGCCATTTCACAAAATTTGATCGCTCGAGTTTAGGTAAAAGACGGCAGCTTTGTTCATGTGTGCGTAGCTATCCACACATACACAACGCGACCAGTGTAGCACTAGTGATGAGACGGACTAAATAATCTTGAGCCGTTATAATCGTAATGCACTTTGGTTAGATTTATAAATAAGTGATTTTATTTATTCAGTCTATTAATTATTTACATATTTATTTCATGTTGTTTTTTGTTAGTACAAACAATTGTACAGTTTATGTTACAACTTGAGATCTGTATCCTACAGAGTAGGCAAAAAGAACAGTTTAATTATTTATTATAAACATGTTGCATAAACTAAATATGAACACTATTAATACTAATTGATTATGATATTAATGCGGTCTGAACTAATAAAAAAAAATTGTTATGTAAGTATTTCTAAAATATATAATAGAAATGAAGGACAGGGAAACAATCCAGAGATTCAAAGTGTTTTATTTTAAGTAAACCATTTACAGGCACTTTTAAAATTGCAAGAAGTATGTCAGTCAGAAAAAATTATGACACTTTTTGCAATCATGTTATGTATTACAAATATCTCGGTTACATGTTTCTTGTCGCTGCTATCATGTGAGAAAAATGTAAATAAAATAAAAATAAAAACAATTTTAAAATAATTTATAGATATTAAAATAAGCCACACAGGTAAGAAATGACCAGTCTTAACTGACAGCGTACGTTCACGGATACAAATAATCCAACACGCGCCACTATCAGTGAGACATTTGAGTGAGGATGACAAACTCTTTACCGCCATGCTCATTTATATCAAACAAGTCCAGTAGTAACCTAAAACCATAAATTGCTCCATGGCACTCACATTTAACTTTAAAAAAAATGCTTCTATATTATACAATTTATATTATGCAATAGTTTTCGAATTAATAAATATATTTCCAAAAGTAATCAACTTGTACGCCGTAGTGGTAGTGAAGGTTGACCAGCATGGAGCCAAGCATTTTATCTTGAATATAATCCTCCAACTTTTAAACACAAGTTTAAAATATTGTTAAATTTAATTATTAATTCAATTTGATTTCATTGAGTTTCATGATGTTTTCATAGATATATTGACCAGGCACCGTCACAGGATTAGGACAACAAATCAAAGGCTTAAACAGTTCCATTAGAGAATTGCACCAACCCAACAGAAAAAAAAAAACCTGCGGAGACTGTAAATGGCTCTGATGGCTCTTATCTGTAGTATAAAAATTGAGTAGATATCTACAGCCCATAGTAAGATACCGTATGACATGATACTATGAAAATAACTAAAATAGACAAGTCTAGTAGTATCAACATCCGTAAATTGGCGGTTTTTTTTTTAAATATCATATAAAACTGCTGAGCTAAACCGTCCTGCAAGAAATTTTGAACTAGATTATTAGCAGTGACCAAATTATTCTCTAGTTATAATAACTATCATATGTTAAATTACTGGGGCCAAAAGTTATGTGAGAATGTCACCACGGGCCCCGGGATACTGGGGCCAAAGGTTATGTGAGAATGTCACCAAGGGCCCCGGGACAAAGGCAAAATGAATGGAAGGGTAGGTTTTTAGTCAGTAAGAGTCTGACACTATTTCCCGCCCCACCCAAGGGCGGGATTTGTCATTGGATGATTTTACCTACCAAAAAAAAAACATATTTTAAATAAATACTTGTCGCAAAGGCATTGATCTTGCTTTTCTAGGGTCTATGATTTCTGGTAATATGCAGTATACAAAACATATTTACCATTGAGTCTGAAAGTTCCATTGGTTCATCAAATCAGGCCCTAATACAACAGATTCTTTATTCTATAAAATTAAAGAAATATTATTATACTACGTACTACTGAATGCGACGACCTCCCTGGCGGTGTTAGCGTGGTATATTACACAGACAAGTAGGCGTGGGCTTGCGGACGACGAGCAATGAGTAGCTCGCCGTTCGGCCATACGGTAACATCCGGACCGAGCCCAAGTCGTCGAAGATTTCAGCAAAACCGTAGGGGCCTAGCAGGGTCGAAGTCTACTGGAGTCATAAGTTGAGTGAAAGAGAACCTCGAGGCCCTGGAATGAAGGCAAAAAGGAACATAGGAATGGGTTTTAGTCAGTAAAAGTCTGACACGCCCTCCCGCTCCGCCCAAGAGAGAAGAGAAGTCATTGGGTGATTTCTCACCTAAAAATAAAAAAAAATCCTACTACTAAATAAACTTCTATTTTCAACATATAATTGTAACTAAAACATACAATTACTGTTATTAAATCTGGCTTTTTACTTGTACCCGGCAGTACTTCTCGGCTAAATGCACTATCCTCCTCTACCCGATTCGTACGATTTCTCATTCTAGAACAAATACAAAAAAATCAAGTTTCCATACTTTCCATATCTACAAAGAAATCATATTTTTACTCAATAAAATGATTATTTTAGTATTTTATTATGTGGGTACAAATTCTTAAAATTGTAATTACAGTATTAAAATCCATGTCAATGTGTAGTTAGGTGATCAATAACTGCGTATACGAATTACAAATCAAAAGAATGTCTACCTCGCTTCTGTTGCTTTCTTTAAGGCTGCAATATTTCTATTTTTTCTTTTTTTGGCACAATGGTAAACATAACCCTTCCGCCCCATTGCAAAAACTAATAAAACAAAAACATGATTATTCAACAAATTCTAAAAACTACTATAATAATACTTTGTTTAATAAATTAACGAAAATCTTTCCTTATGAAAAAAAAAATACGAATAGAATCAAAATGTTGTAGTCGTAGTATAATAATGCGTTCACGATACGCGTGCTCGATAATCGGGACGCGGGAAAAAACGGCACAGGTCCTGCGTCGGCGGGCGTTCGAGCCGTACTAATCGCTGCCCGCTTAGTCTTCGTATTATATTCTAATTTAGAGTGATTTTAAAATCGATATTATGTCTAAATATATGAACGCATTTTACTGAAATGTTGGAATTAGTTTATTATATGAACATTGTTTATATTTACATAGTTTTTTAAATGTAATTACGTTTTGTTCAAACCAAAAATCGCGATAAAACAGCGACATAGAACGTAAAAATTGACTTAATATTTTATTTTTTTACTAATTAATGTTATTAATCATCGAAATTCTGGTACATGGTTGGTTGACAAAATTATATGTCTGATGCTTTGTGTATTTTTTTCGGTCAAATTTATAAATATTAATAGTAGATATAAGAGTCTGAAATTGACTCTGCGTTGATTTTTTAGAAAAGTACTTGTGGGAGATTAATTACCACAAAGTCAACAAATTAGTTTTTGGAAATGTGTTACATAAAAGGTCAACATTAAAGACTGGTCTATTTTTTACATATATTCAACAATGCCGGAGTATTATGTAATATGGTAAATTAGGCGACTAAAATCTTAGATTTACGCGCGAAAACGTGAAATGGCTCTTAAACACTGCACTTATAAAGATCACTTTAATTTGCTAAGTTTTTATTAAAATTTTGTAATATTCTAGTACACGACTGCTTTCAACGCGCTCCGGAGGAGAAGATTATTTGCTGACTCTTTGAGACGTGGGTGGAACACTACGTGTCGTCGACGATTCGAGCTCGGTCCAAACAGTTGCCGGACGACGAGCTTGCCATTGCTCACCATCCGCAAGCCTATGCCTACGGTGGCTGGAAGTCGGGATCAGGATTCTGGCGCTAGAGCTTGAGGCCCCCCCCCCCTCATGCGTGCGGCCACCGCCTTTATTAGCATTATTGCTTCATAGAAGGAGGCGACCGCCTGCCATCCCTCCTCTCTCCGGACCACGGCCAGTATCAGGGCCCGTTGCGAGGGGTCAGAGCCGCCGATCTCCGCCCTCACGAGGACACAGTGGTGCTCCGCCCAAGTGGGGCACAGCTCTACCGTATGCTGCACCGTGTCCTCCCTTTTGACCCCTGGCTGTTCTTTTTGATTTCGTATCAATGTTATTTTTTTTTCGCATCAAGCTCTTAACAAACTGTCATGTAGATGCTTCTCCAAATAAATGATTTCTAAATCTTCAGTTGTTTCACTGACTGAATTCAAACTAATACTTTGACTGCATAAATATTGTTTTTATTAAGTGTTTTCATTTGTATTTATTTTTCTCAGAACTCTGGGGTCCAGTACCTCTTGGAAGGCGTACGGAGAAATAAGCCATTTCGCAGAGGTCCCTCCACTTTTCATGGTACAGTTAGGGCTCAAAAGTGCAGTTGCATTCTACCGACACTAAAGTCTGTAAAATTTCTTTGTAAAAGAGGGTCAATGGATCATTACCCATTTAGTTTGTAGCATAGAATCTAATATATTGAATAAACTAGTTGCAGAACACTGGAATTCTACTATAAAGAAATTTTAGATAGTTTAGCATTGTTAGAGTGCAACTGCACTTTTGACCCCTGACCGTACGTGGTCCCAAACGATGATTTTCTCTGTACGCGCTATGCTAGTGAAAGGACCACCCCCTGTTGCTGGAAAACTATTGCGAATATGGAAAACAAAAGCTATGGTTTTGGGAGGTTTAAGTGGATTCTGGTTAGTTGGTTGTGGCGCAACACAACGCCGAATATACAATCTATAGATAAATTATACCCAGACACAGAACAAATGATATTTCACACAATAGCTCGCACTAGTTTATAACAAATATAAAAAAATACTTTCTAGTCCCAAATTAAGAGTTTGTGGTATAAGAACCAAACTTAGACAACTGATAAACATACCCATCAACTGATAAACATACCCATATACCTACTTCTGAATACATATAATTCGGAAATAAATTTATACCCAGACACAAAAAAAAAATGATCGTACTCATCACGCAAATATTTGTCTTGGGTGAAAATCGAACCCACGAAATCAGGGCCACTAACTTTTAGACCAACAGACCAGTCAATGATAATATCATAGTGCTAGTAGCCGTTTTGGGGGTCCATTTATAGAATGATGCAAGTCACTCCCTGTCTTTTTATTGATGGGTATTAATAACGTTGTTCAGACAGGGTTCTTTTGAATTTGTTTTCTATATGTTACAATAGTTTTTAACCATCCGATAGTCCTTGGGTGCATTAGCATAGTGCGTACAGGTATAACCGTCGGTTGGTATCACGTTTCATGAAAAATATCCAAAGAGCCTCTGCGACTTGGTTTCGGCTCCTCATACGCCTTTCAAAGGTCCAGAACCTCAGAGTCCTGAGATAAATAAAATAATAATAATCATAATAACTTTTTATGCATTCATTTATAATGTACTTGTGACCTGCCCCAGCTTCGCACGGGTGCAATAGTAATATTATAGTACATTATGATACAAGTGTGTAATGCAAGTGGTTACCGTCGAGGCGGTATTAAGACCCGAGCCGTGGCGATGGTCTTAAGTGAGCCTAGAACGGTAACCTTCCATTACTCACGAGTTTCATACGACGTTTTTCAATACACTTGTGAATAAATAATTTAGCTAACTATTATTACAACAGTAAAACTAATAATTTTTTTCATAACATGGCGGCAAAAAATTAAACGCTTTCAGGATGCTGTTGCGGTTGCTACGGCTCACACGGATGGCTTTCACGCCATCATGCGTAAGAAAGCGGCTTCCTTACTGCAACCCTTGCGCAACACTCGTAACAGCATCCTGAAAATGATTGCTGACAGGCCGGATTGCCCCATCCAGAGACACTGGGTGGAATTAGCTATAGGTTACTAATAACACTAATATAGTATATAAGCACTTTCTGTTACTAACACAATAACAATGTATCTATGGACTATTTGGGTCTGAAATAAAGAAATTTTAATTTTTTTTATTTTTTTTTTTAAATTTGTTTACATAGGCGCGCGTGTTTTATATTAGTATGTATGACTAATTAAATTAAGAATTTTAACTGTTTCGCTATTGTTGTTTGTTGTGTTTTATAATTTGACGTTTGAGTGAAGTGTCAATCTAGCGGTTGATATTTTACTATAAAAAGAGTCTCTGCCTTTTTACTTACTCACTTTTGATCCAGCAATAAACCACTACTGACCATCAAAGTTCACGTAAGTTATTTAATATGATATGATATTTTAATGGTGTTGATTCTGTGTACGTGACATTGTGGCTTATGTTTTCTAATTATGTTATACGGTATTAGAGAATACTTATTCACATTCTTTACCCTACTATTTTGAAATGGCCTATGACATAGAACATAGAATTACTTGTAGATATTATTGTGGCAATATTGTAAGATGTATCTGTAATTACTATAATTGAAGCTACCACAGGTTTTCTTGCTTGTTCTTTCCTGTGATGACCTAGTTTTGGAACAAACAACTAGTTTTTCGATTAATTGACAAGCCTATTTGAAATAAATGCTTAGTCTTGTCTTTCTGTGCTTTTCTTCATAAAACCCTTTCCTTACACACCACAATCATAAAAACTTTGATACACAGTAAATAACCGTTACCCATCTCGACATTTTAGTATGATATATAGTTAGATATAAACATATACAAATATAGTTAACCACCTAAATTCTAACACGCGCATCTCATTTTTTTTTAATTTACCTATATCGAATGCTGTGGCTATACAGTATTTTGAACATATTGCCTAGTCACCGTTTGTTTTCTTGCGTGAAAAGTTTTTATGATAATGTCATTCGCAGTCACAATAGAATATGGATGTAACATTTTCTAATGCCTTAGTAATAGTTGATTTTTATTTAATTAATACAGCCAATGAACATTACTCTAAAAAATCACGCCAAAACCCGCGCAAAACTTAAAATGGCGGCCATAGACCACAAAGAAAAAACAATTTTTATTTTAACGAACGATTTTTATATTAATTTTTATTTTTTATTAAATAAATCGTTTTAAAAGTTGAAATGGCAAGAATTGCATGAGATAAATCAGTAAGATATTAATTTATACTATTGAACACAATAACCCAATCAAATTTTTTTTTTTCGAACAAAGAAGTTGAACAAAAAGATTATAGCTACATTATAGCACTAATGGTAATGATAATCAAAATGTCACAGTTTTATAATAACAGGTGCCATTATATACCTAAGTGTAGTGCAATAAGAGCCACTTTCTGAGCAAGTTTATTGAAAAATATATTATGCATCTATTATACATATAAACCTTCCTCTTGAATCACTCTATCTACTAAAAAAACCGCATCGACATTCGTTACGTAGCATTATATACCTAAGTGTAGTGCAATAAGAGCCACTTTCTGAGCAAGTCTATTGAAAAATATATTATGCATGTTTTATACATGACGGCTCGTTCAGGATGGTTCGAGCTCTGATCATCTACCAGGTGGGCCTACGTGGGTATCGTGCAATGAATAAAAACGGTTAGGAACTGAATACGTTTACTTCTCAATACATTTCAGTACAGTGCACTGTTATTAGGTAGGTACAAACAACAAAACGGACAGTTTCAGAACGTCTTGACTCTGCGACAGCCTGGCTGAGAGTGTCCGCTGTACTCGGTGGATTCTCCCTCTCCAAGCTCGTAGCCAAAGCGGAAACGGCTGACTCTGTCTAGGCGCGCCACCTCTATTTCTTCTAGTCGCCACTAGATGGCGTGCCTTGTTTTGTTGTCAACAAATCAACGCCGGATCCGGCATACATATAAACCTTCCTCTTGAATCACTTTATCTACTAAAAAAACCGCATCGAAATTCGTTGCGTAGTATTAAAGATCTAAGCATACATAGGGACAGACAGTTTTTTTTTTATGTGTGGCCTCTCGCAGGTCAACCTATGAGGTTGTCGGCTGCTTAACCGGACTTGCCTGTGGCGGCCTCGATTCGAGAATCAAAGCCTCCAGCCAGAGATTACTTAACTAAACTATATTGACAGACAGTAGGAAGCGAGTTTGTTTTATACTGTGAATTGATATTTGTACGGCCTATAGATAATTGTTTCGGATTTGTGTCTTGTATATCTATTGTATGACATGTTTGTTAACGCACCCACGATGAAGGAGTTATCATCATCAGCCTTTTAATGTTCCCACTGCTGGGACTCAGGCCTCCTCTCTAAGAGAGGGAATGGACTTTAATCCACCACGCGGGCCCAGTGTCCTGGATGACACATGTCTTCGAATTTTGGTTCTAGGACATACCGGTTTCCTCACGATGTTTTCCTTCACCGTTTTGAGAGCAGTGGTGATGAAATAAATTACACAAAGTAATGCGCCTGGCTGGGTTTGAACACGAGACCTACAACTCGTACGTCGGGGCTGTTATCACTCGGTCACCACTGCTCGATAAAGGAGTAGATCATTCTAAATATGGAGTGATACGGTCATAAACTTAAAAAATAATGGATTCCGAAATTAATTCTAGAGTCGTAATTGAATTTTAATCAAAATTAGTTATTAGACGCGAGATTATAAGTCGAGTCGTAACATTGTATTGATCGGCGTACAGTAATATTATTCTTCATGGAAAATGGAATGGAATATGGTTTTCTTTTTACTCATACTCTTCGCACTGAAATGTAAGGCCAGTATTTTTTTTTTTGTTTTTATTACACTCAGATGATTATATTATTTACCATCTATCTATACATGATTATTACTATCGTAAAAAAGCTAGTCAATTCAGTTTCTAATTATGACGATTTTTTACGCTACTTAAACTGGCTATTAGCGTGATTTGATAATAATTACTCGTAGCAAATCATTTCGCAAGTGTGTATCATGGTGATTATGTAGACACTTAATAATTTCATTAACAATTTCCTCATTGTTGTTCTTATATAAAAATCGATCAAGCCGTTTCGGAGGAATTTGGCAACAAACACTGTACCACGAGAATTGTAAATATTAGTTAGCATCTAAGTATCTGCTCTCAAAACGGTGAAGGAAGACATCGTGAGGAAACCGGGATGTCCTAGAACCAAAAATTCGAAGACATGTGACATACACCAATCCGTACTGGGCCGGGCTCGAGGACGGCGGGCTCGCTGTCCGTCTGTCCAGTAACAGGCCGGTCCGAGCTCAAGTCGTCTACGGCGCGCACTGTTCCCGCGCGCCTCAAGGAGTTGTCAGCAAACTGTAGGGGCAGGGCCGAAGCCTACTGGGTCCAAAGGTTATGTGAAAATGTTACCCGGGGCCCTGGGACAAAGGCAATGAATGAAACAGGGTAGGTTTTTAGTAAGTAAGAGTCTGACACTATTTCCCGCCCCACCCAAGGGTGGGATCTGTCAATGGATGATTTTACCTACCACAAAAAAAAAACCCATACTGGGCCCACGTGGTAGATTACGGCCCATTCCCTCTCCTAGAGAAGAGGCCTGAGTTCCAGCAGTAGGAACATTATAAGTCTGATGCTATCTATGCTATGCTATGCTAAGTATAGATAATAAATAAAACCAAAAAAGGACAGATACTACTACCGATACTCGTATAAAATCTATAGACATATGGATAGGTTATTTATAAGTAAGCGTGCTCCATCGTCGGCCACATCATCGCTTACCATAAGATGAGATAGCGGTCAAACGCGAGCTTATCAATATATAATAATCAAAAAAATAAGATAACATAGGGTTTAGCTTGAAACTTAATATGCTCACAGAAACAGCGTACGTGACTGACACACATTCAAAACCGACCACGTTGGTGAAATACAACAAGCTATAGGTTAAAACCAGGATAGTTGCCCCACTTTTTGAAATGACTTTATATCTCTTTGTACAAAAAGTAAGATTCATTATTTGTAAAATTGGTAGGTACTTGGTTTATTATCTTCATATTTATGAAAGGAATAAACATTATATTTGATATTTTCAGAGTATTGGCGATTTTTGCAGACCTCTAAATTTTGGGACAACTATCCCATATAGCGGATAGTTGCTTAAACCATGTAAATCACATTTCGGATAGATGCCCCGTCGAGGAAGAGGACATTTATCCCGCAAAAACTTTGATCGCGCCTAGCCGTCCCATGAAATCGCACAGAGACATGCAACACGGTTAACTTAGTTGTAATTGCAGAGTCTCTCTCTCAGAGACAAATAAAATAACATGTGTTTCATTTGCGAAACTAGAGTAATTGAAATCAAGGCAACCGGGGCGACTATCCGGGTTTTACCCTACTCAAATAATTTTGATATACCTATTTTGTTTTAGTGGTAAATGTAATAAAGATTGGGAAATGCAACTACGATCATTGTTCGCTAGAAGGACCCGTGGTGTGCGGTGTTCCTAAAAATAAATCAGAATTTAGATTGTTTAACACGGAATGTGTCTTGAAGGCTTATAGCATTTGTAATAATATTGGTAAGTATGACATATTAGTACGTACCACATTTTTTTAAAGAAATAACAATAATATAATATTTCACAACTATCACCCAACGCCATCTATTCCCAAGCTAAGCAGAACTTGTGTTATGAGGTACTAGACAGCTGATAAACATACTTATATATTTCTAAATACATACATATTATAGATAAATTACAGCCAGACACGGAACAAGTGATCATGCTCGTCATACAAACATTTGTCCTGGGTGGGAATCGAACCCACGACCTCCTCTAGCATAGCAGTCAGGACCACTAACCACTAGACCAACAGGCCCGTTAAAATATTACTCACTAAGAATAACTCTTCTAATAAGCGTTCACAAATATCACATAGACAAGTCACTCATAGCCGGGACAAGAGTTTTCATCACCTCCCTAGCATTTCCCAACTAGTTTGAGGTCGACTTCCAGGCTATGCTTCTGCTCAGTTGTGTTTTACAAGGAGCCACTGCCTACTGTTACGGGGTAGATCCACGAAAGACAACCCCGACCAACAGTTTAGTAGTCATTGGTACTTGTCCGGTTTCGAACTTACAACCTCATGCATTAGGCGGTGCCTTAACCACTGAGTCATCATGAAACACACCCGCAGCACACAGCGCAGCCAGTAGAATTAGCTGTACCATCTTTTTATAATAGTGTTCTTAATGTAGGTATATTTAGTCCTTTAACGCGAAAGTGGGCAAACGAGACGGCGACGAGCTGCGAGTGTAGCAGTTTGGATTTAGACGTCAAAACCACCAGGAACCTCTACTGGCTAGTTTTATGGAGAAGGAGGACCGAGGACTTCTACATAGTAAATTACTTGTTCAAAAATCGTGAGCATAGGAGATGGACTTGGCAAAGTCCTGACCGTGCAACTAGAACTGAGAGTGAGTTCATCCTGTCGACGAAGAAGTAATAAATATTCAATGATGTCTCTGTGATCAATGCATGGTAAGAGGCACACTGAATAGCAATATTAAGCTTGAAAGCTCTCGACTGGAGAAGTCTACGCTCCATTCAGCAAAGATTCAGATCCAAAACTCCAAGAGAATTCAGCTTGAACTCCACTATTGTTTCAAGTACCTAGGGAGCTCCGTGGACGAATATGACAATGGGTTCGTGGAAACTTTTCATACGGTTGGGTCCAAATTTTTCAAGACACCGTATAAATAAGAACAGAAGGCTCGCTGATCTGACTCTCAAGCTCGTGAAGAAGAGGCATGAGATGGTTTTGTAGTCTTCAGAGGATAAATACACATAACGGCAACTCAATAGGTGGATCTCAAGGTCTCCGCGACCATTGCCGCTTTAATACCGTGGTTGGTAATGGATGCAATTAAGCAGAATAAGGGCTCCAAAGTATTTGCACGAGATCTCTCTATTAGGCAAAGCAAACTAACAAAACTGAAGACCGATGATGGCAGAATCATATCCGCAAAATTGGGAGGATCTGGGAGAGATGGAAGCATTTTACAGACAGACAGACGTTTATCACTAAACCCGCTACAAATCTAGCAAATCACCCAAGAGCTAGATTGACTCGACACTATACCGAAGATATCCCGGACGCTTCAGTTAAAGGCTTCAGCACCGTAGAACACAGATATACACTGCGGTGAGATTTACAGAAAATCGAGGAGTATAATCAGCTTCTCCGCTTAGCGTTTGTGGACTACCAGAAAGTTTTGATTCGATCGAGATCTGGGCTGTACTGCAGTCTCTCCAACGGTGCCAGATTGATTATAGATGCTGAAGTGTTTGCAAAAACACCACCATGTCAGTCTGATTTCAGGACCAGACCTCGAAACCTATCCTCTTGCAGCGGAGTGTGTTACAGGGAAACGTCATTTCTCCGAAAGCTCCGAAGGGAATAGCGTTCTAAACAAAATATTTTTTTTTTTAATCTGAAACGTTTAATTTAAATGAAATTTAATTATTAAAGTCCATTAGTACTCGTATTTACTGTATACTTATTATTTTTAGTGGAGAATAAGATTTACGATGCACATATTAAAATATTCTTACTTTTTTTAGAATACAAGATCACCTCGTTAGACGTCTGCATGAAAGTATTAGAAGTCAAGAACGAAATATTGTACAACGAAAACTGCCCTGAGTTTTGCCCAACTTATTACGACCCAATCTGCGTGCATTCCATTTTTAACAAAACTTCTAAACTTTTTAACAACTATTGCTTATACAAAATGAACACTTGCAGGAGTGTAGAAGAAAAGGAGGGTAAAATAGCAGGTTTTTTTTTTTAGTAGTTAATTTAGCTTTTAGGCTGGTATATATAAAAGTTGATTTAGTGTTTTTATATTTGTATATTTCACGAATTTAACAGGCGCTCCCCTTTAATAATAGTACATTATGATACAAGTGTGTAATGTACATGGTTACTGTCGAGGCGGTATTAAGACCCGAGCTTTGGCGAGGGTCTTAAGAGAGCCAAGAACGGTAAGCATACATTACTCACATGTATCATACGACGTTTTTCAATACACTTGTGAAGAAAAATAATTTAGCCAACTATTATTACACCAGCAAAACTAGGAAAAAATTTCATAATATGGCGGCAACATTCATAGGCACGCATGAATTTTTTTTTTAATTGACCCATAGCTGAAGGCTATGGCTACATAGTCATTGATCAAATTGCCTAGTCGTTGTTTGTTTAATTGCGTGAAAAGATTTCACGATAATGTCATTTTTAGTGACAATAGGATATAACATTTTCTAATGTTTTTGTAGTATTTGATTTTATTTAATTAATATGGACAATTAACTTCACTCAAAAAAAAAAAACACCAAAAACCGCGCGCATTTTAAAATGGCGTAAAATGGCGACCATAAAGAAAAAACAATTTTTATTTGAACGAACGATTTATCCATTATATGTTTTGTTATTAAATAAATCGTTTTTACAAGTCAAAATGGCCGAAATTGCATGAAATATGTAAGAAAGACACTAATTTACCTATACTATTGAACGAACGCAATAACCTAACATGATTTTTTTTCGTATTCAAAATTTGATTTGCGAATAAAGAGGTTGAACAAAAAGGTTAAAGCTACATTACAGCACTAGTGCGTAATGGTAATCAAAATGTCACAGTGTGGTAACAGGTGCCATTATGTACATAAGAGTAGTGCAATAAGAGCCACTTTCTGAGCAAGTGTATTGAAAAAAGGCATTACGTTATAATAATAGTATGTCATAATAAAATTATAGTGTGTTATTCTATAGAACATTGAAAAACAGCGTTTGGTAAAATACATTGGTTCAAATACAAGAATTTGAACCAATGGCAATAAGTAATTTAATAAACAAAGTATTGAATAGAAAAGTTATAGCAAAAGTGCTTAACTCAATTTTATTGCCATGACAACGGTGCGTAACTGCGTTTTTAGAATCTTCAGCTTGAAATCAACATTACTAGAAAAAAATAAAGGAAAGAAAGAAAGAAGAAAGAAAAACATTTATTTGAGACTCGCACAGGACAAAAAATATATATATACAACAACAATACAAAAACTATAAATAGGTTTTACAACATAAAAAAAAACAATAAATAAAAGAACAAAAAAAAAAAAGATTGAAAATAAAAGACCTGCGCGAGGTCAAAAAGGCTTCTATCTCAGCATATGCTGCGATATTACCTAAAAAAAAAAGGAGGCCTTTGTCCATCTTTTGTCATCATCAGAACAGGCTTTTTTTTAACTTTATTTTTCTTTGTGAACTGGTTTTCGCAGTTGTGATTTGCGTGAGCCTTGGCGGCCTTCATTATATACTAAATACTAATAAGAAAATAATACTTCCAGATCATTTCGTCGAAATGCCTATGAAATACTGCGAAAACAATACTTCGAAGGTTTAACGCTTCTAAACAGATTTTTATGAAATATATTCTAGAGCGAAAAAATCATAAGCCGTTTTATTTAATTTTATCATAGTTAGTAAGAAATCTCCTCTTTCTTTGGGAAAAGGAGATGCGATAAAAAATAAATAGATTCATTATTTGAAAGAAAAGGGGTGTAAAAGTTGTAAAATGTTATTATAATTATCAACTATGGAAAATTAATCATCATTTCAAATAATATTTCTAAAGTAGAGGCTCAGCCCTCTGGTTTTGTGAAGAGTCGACTAGGTATTTGATAATATCCTGAACAACTCGATGGGCACTCCAACACTATGGTCCTAGTGAAAAAAAAAACCATATGGTCCTAGTGTTTGCTCCAAATAAACTGCTCCTGCACATGCAGCAGCAACCTCAACACAGACCACCGTACTTAAAATACGGGATGGCACAGATGTCGAATTTGTGGCATCCCACACCAAAGGCCTAGACCACTTTCAAGGCATGGTCATCCCGTCTGGTCACTTCTCGCCATCTCCACGTGCCACCATTGGAACTAAACTAAAACAGCTGGCACTCCGACGATGACAAGAGCTTGATAGGTAATGTCATTAACGCTGGTATACCAAATTAACCGATCAGAACTCTTACTGTAAGATGGGCCATGGTGTCCAAGATAGTCGACTACTTCACCGAATTGGTGACGATATGGAGACACTAGAAGTATTCAGACGAACCTACCTAACGCCTCTTAGGTGCTGGTAAAGGCTATAGCCAGAGGCTCAAAACTGCTGGTAGGCCGGTACGCTCTGCTCTATTGGTGGGCGTCATTATAAGGTTATTCCGTACCAACCTGCAGATTGACTTATCCCAATAATTTTGGAAAGATGAAATCTTGGACGACGCCTTATCTGGGCAAGCTACTTAGTATCGGTCAAGCTCTCACAGTTTACAGTGATGGGGATAAAATTCTTGTGGTTAACTTTTGATTACTGTAGACCGAAAACAGAAACGCCATTAGGCTTACACTAGTAATTTTGCAGAACTACCAAAGTGAACAGATAGGATGGCTTGCAGCCACGCTCAGTCATTAAAACCAGATTTAAGACGGACGTTAGCTGGGTCAATTTTGACCAAAAGATATGGCTACTTCTATAAAAGGGAAAAGCGGAAAAAATACATGAAAGTTGGTGCAAGACCGCAATACCCGCATTTGGTAAGAGTGAGAGCCAACCCAAAGTTAATTTTATTAATACGAGTACGTTGACTATTATTATTTATAATATTAAAATTAATTTTGACTGGGTATATACAGGCCTACATATAATAGTTTCCGAGAAAAAAAATCTTGATAGAAATACATAAACAACGAACTGATCTTATAAGGACCCTTTTTGCCTAAAGGATCCTAAAACTCGAAAATATAAAATCCCAGTAAAATGTTTAGTTTCGTCGATTTTTCCATTTATGTAAAAGCGAAATACCACTCACTGATTAATCACGAAATCTCAGAAACTATACCACCTATAAACTTAAAATTTGGTAGGTAGGTTCTCTATAGGGTGTAGACGTTCGCTAAGAACGGGTTTTACGAACCCCTGGAAATTTGTATGGAGAAACAGACTTTCACGGAGGCGAAGCTGCTGGCAGAAGCTAGTAATGGATATGGAAGCGAACCCATGCTCACAATACGGTGAAAGAATTTATTCCGCATATCGTACAGTAACTCAGTCACAAGCTGTTCGCCCAGTCCAGGGCCTCAAGTCTGCTATTACAATAGTTTCAAAATGGTCTATCATTGATTTCATAATTGTTGATTTTGACAAGTTTCGTAATCTACTAATATAGGTACCTAATGGCGTCATGATAACTGTATGATCTAATGATCAACCACAGACACTCCATTGAAAGAAATGACATAGAATGGTAATCTCGTACTTACCTACATAATGATAATAATATAATATATTTCACAACTATCACACAACGCTGTCTAGTCCCAAGCTAAGCAGAGCTTGTGTTATTAGACAACTGATAAACATACTTATATATTTCTAAATACATAAACATTATGGATAAATTACACTCAGACACAGAACAAATGATCGTGCTTATCACACAAACATTGGTCCTGGGTATGATAAAAACACAACACTGATAATATAACAAAAACAAAACACTGAAAACGCCAGCCGGCGCGGTCGCTCTAAATAAAAATAATAAGCAGTAATGTCACTTTGACTTTGACAGCTAAAAGACCACTGATCGAATGATCGGTCATTATGAATTTTGCAGATTACGAACTTTTATCAAAATGACAATGGAATCGTGTTCGTATGACGAATTTATTGGGCCCCTGGGGCCTTGCCTTGTTAAAATATCAAACGTGTGAGTGAGTAAGAGGGATGAGGCTATACACTCTGTATAGTTCATCCCTTTGAAAAGGTTTAAGCCATCAAATGGATCGCATCAAGAAGAAAAGAAAGTCACACAAATGTTCATACGTGATTATGACATACAATCTGTATTTTTTTTGAAAAAAATAAATAAAATTTACTCAATAAATTATATATATATTTTTTTTTTTTTGAATAATTGATGTCTAGTGCATTTTATCGAGGTTTCTATAGAGAACAAATCCTTAATTTGTGTAAGAATAATCCAGTAAAGACTTCGGAAAATCTGCTATTTTGCTTGAGTTTTGGTTTGGGCCTTCGTAATGTATTTGTAAATTAAAAATATAAAGAAACTACAATTATAGACACCTTTTGGTAATAAATAATCTGAATAATGAATATTTTTTCCAAAATTTTTAAGATTAAAAATAAAACACATTTTCTGGAACAAGTTTTCTGAAATATTCGAGTGAATGACGGAATTGTTTTTTCAGGCATTATTTCTCTTTTTTCGCGTTGCCAATTCATCAAATTTTCATTAGATGAAACAATAAGCTTTAAAATCATGCTCACTTTGACGTTTGATAAGTGGGAAAACACCTGGTGGTAAGGCCTCAGCTAAACCGTTACCGCCTTATTCCAAAACGTGAACTAAAATAGTTCCGGAACTATTACTAGTTTTAATTAGCATTAAACCTAATAATAGTCCCGGAAATACATTTAGATCGCTTTTACTTGGTATTCAATTTAGTAATAATCCCGAAAACTACATATAGCGTTTAATCTTTTGAATACTGTAATTAGAGACACAATAGAAAGACAATAGGTGTGCGGACACCGATGTCCTCTTGGTTCTTTACAGTTTAATCGGGATTAAACCTAGTAATTGTCCTGGAACTATTTTAGATCGCGTTTTGGAATAAGGTGGTTAGTTTTTGACCAGACCGTTTACCGTGAAAAGCTGCTTTAAGTTACATACAATAAGCACGAACTAAACAATACGATCGCTGCTTTCAAACGAAGTCTTGGTACAGTATTCCAAGAAACTTATAGCTTTTGTTTTAAAGTTTTGAAGGATTTTCAGCTATATTTATTGTTTGAAATATTACTGTAATGAGTATTTTATTACAGTTTATTAACGAAAATTGATTTAAAATTTAAGCTAAAGGTTAAAGTTGATCCAATTGTGATTTGAAATATTTTTAGCATAAAATTAATAATATGAAAATCTTAATTTATTTTTGCCAATAAAATATGGATTCATAATTTTCCATAATCCAGATCAAATCTTATTTGATCTCCCTCATCTTTCCATTTTCCTTAATATTTAGTATTTTTGAGATTAGTCTTTTTGATTGGTTCATCCACATGTATTATTTCTTTTATTATTGATCAGCTTGCGCTTAGCAATTTTCTCACTGATTTGCACACTACTCGTTGGTAAGCGATAAGTGAAAGTAGTATAGCAACAGTTAAGCAAATCAGCCTAAGAAGCAATAGAAAGACTGGAACAATTTGCCGGCTGCGGTCTTCCCATCCGATTATAATTTAGGTTTCTTCATTGATTATATCATTGCTTACCATCACGTGGGATCGCAGTCAAGCATTAGGTTATTATAATTAAAAAAAAACTACTGGGTGTAGCGCTGGGTCCTAAAGTCTTAATACTAATTCAAAAACTAGTACTTTTGTGACATTTAACTGTAAATCTATAACTAGATCAGTAGATTATGTGAGACTATTATTTCGAACTTCTGATATAGTCGCATTGCAAGAGACTTGGTTGCTGCCTCACGACATTCCTTTTCTGGGCAGTAAAGATACTCAGTTCGACTACGTCGGCGGGTCGGCGGTGGACACATCAGCAGGCATCCTACGAGGTCGACCATATGGTGGTGTGGCCATACTGTGGAGAAAGAGCGCCTACGAAAGTGTGACTTCTGTACAGTGCAAAAGTGTACGTCTAGTTGCTATCAAATTAGCTGTAGGCGGTAAATCCGTTTTAGTGTTTTCTGTCTATATGACGACGGAGTCGATGGATAATCTCAGTGAATTTGTAGATTGTCTTAGTGAAATTCACGCAATAATAGAGAGTAGTGGTGTGGACGCAGTCTATATTCTTGGTGACTTTAATGCTCAACCTGATGGACTATTCGGTAAAAAATTGTTGACATTTTCGTCAGAAGTGCAGTGGCGGTGTGCTGACATTTGCATGCTCGGCAGTGAATCGGATACTTATACTTGCGTAAGTGATGCACATGGTTCTACTAGTTGGCTAGATCACTGTTTGGTAACTGATGTAGCGTGGAAGACGGTTAGAGATACTAGTGTGTTATATGACGTGCCTTGGTCAGATCACTTACCTTTAGTTATTAAATGTGACCTTAACTTATTGAAGCCAAAAGTTATACCAGGCCTACCTGAGTGTAATAAAGTGTTATGGGGGGACAGAGACTTGCAGCAAACTGAATTATATAACAAATATTGTAATGATCTCTTAAAAAATGTAGACTTTCCTGTACAATTTACAGAATGCTGTAATCATAGATGTAGTATTAAGGAACACCAAAAAATTATTGATGATATATATTTTTTTTTTTTTTTTTATGGTAGGTAAAATCATCCAATGACAGATCCCGCCCTTGGGCGGAGCGGGAAATAGTGTCAGACTCGTACTGACTAAAAACCTACCCCGTTCCTTCGTTGCCTATAGTGCCGGGGCTGAGCCTTCCTCTCAGAAAACGGCCCTTGACCCCAGCAGGCTTCGACCCTGCCTGCCTGCTATATATTGATGATATATATGGTGAAATTGTGAGTATTCTATGTGTGGGGGCGAAAGTGAGTAGTAACAAAAGAATTCGGAGCAAAAACCAATACATAACAGGTTGGAATAAGTATGTAAAAGACGCGCACGGACGGGCTCGGCTTGGTTTTCAAAACTGGACGCTATTTGGTAGGCCAAAAAGTGGTTCATTGTACAATAAAATGGTAGAAAGCAGAATTTTTTTTAAGGGTAAGTTAAAATGGTGCCAAAATAATAAGGATCAGATAAAAATGAATATTATTGCGAGTCAACACGACGCTAAAAAATTTAGTTGTTTCTGGAAATCCACGAACAGTTTGAATCACAGGTCGAGCCTACCCGTGAGTGTTGAGGGAGTGAGTGACCCCAAGGAGATTGCTAACTTATTCAGCAGAGCTTTTAAGGTTGAGTCTCCGCTCTAGGTCCGTCGTCTGATGTGTCGGGAGCTGTGGGGGGGTCCGGGGACATGCCTATTAGGTTTGTTGCCAGGGAGGTGGCTGAGGTGATACGAGGCTTGAAGGGGGGCAAATCGCCTGGTCATGATAGCCTGAGCGTAGAGCATCATAGATGCGCAGGCAAGCACGTGCCACGGGTGCTAGCAATGTTCTTCAGCTTTTGTGGGAGTCACTCGTATCTGCCAGCCGACTTACTTAAAACTATTGTTGTTCCTATCATCAAGAACAAATCTGGAGATTCGAGTGACAAGAGCAACTATAGGCCTATTTCCTTGGCGAGTATTATTGCAAAGGTGCTGGATGGTTTGATTGATCGGCAGTAGAGAAGCATCTATCACTTCATGACGCCCAATTTGGGTTTAAGCCGCATTTATCCACTGAAACTGCTATCCTCTGTCTCAAGCAAACTGTTCAGTACTATACGAGTAGAAAAACGCCTGTGTATGCGTGTTTTCTGGACCTCTCCAAGGCTTTCGACCTTGTTTCTTACGACTGCCTATGGAAGAAATTATCACATGTCTCCAACCTTTCAAGTGATATCATTGCTATGCTCAAGTATTGGTATAATAACCGATACAATTATGTAATGTGGGCGGGTGTCCTGTCGGATACATACAGGTTGGAATGCGGGGTGAGGCAGGGGGGACTCAGCTCGCCCAAGCTTTTCCACCTGTATGTAAACCAGCTGATCTGTGGGCTCCACAATGCCAATATCGGGTGCTCAATTGATGGGCAATTTATTAATAACATCATGCGGATGATATGGTTTTGTTGAGTCCATCGATTAGTGCACTTAGGAAGCTTCTCCGCATCTGTGAAGACTATGCGGTGGCCCATGGTCTCAGGTATAATGCTGCCAAAAGCGAACTTTTGGTGTTTAAGGCGGGTAACAAATGTTACAATACAGTCCCACCTGTCACCTTGGGGGGCGCTCCGCTTTCTAGAGTAACGCAGTTTTAGTACCTGGGGCACTGGGTCACCGATTGTCTGTCCGACGATAGGGATATAGAGAGGGAACGCAGAGCATTGGCAGTTCGATGTAACATGCTAGCCCGTAGGTTTGCACGTTGTACAAGGGAGGTGAAAATCACACTCTTCAGGGCGTACTGCCAATCTTTGTACACGTGTGCCCTATGGGTCGGCTATGCAAAAAGCTCGTACAATGCTCTGCGAGTCCAATATAATAACGCTTTTAGGGTAATGTTGGGGCTGCCGCGCTTTTGCAGTGCATCGGGGATGTTCGCAGAAGCGGGCGTGCCTGATTTTCACGCGGTCATGCGGACACGTATAGCATCTCTGATGCGGCGGGTGCGCGATAGCTCCAACACCCTAATAGCTGTTGTGGCCGACAGGATGGAGAGCCCGATGATGTGGCATTAGATGACGACTCATCGTGCGTCATTTAAATATGTAAAATAGTTTTTCTTTTTTCGTTGAAATTTTGTATGTTGTAATTGGTTTGTGTATGTGTAATATGTTTGTATTGTGATTTGTTTTCTGTATTGTAATTTGTTTTTGTTTTTGGTATGTGTAATTTGTTTTATGTATGTGTGTTGTTATCGTTTTGTGTTGGTTTGGTATATGGACAGTAATGGTCCGAAATAAATGATTATTATTATTTATTATTATTATTAACCCAACTCCGGTTAGGATTGTATTGTATATTTTTTGTTTTTTTACTCAGATGAGCTTGCAAAATATATTATTATTCTGTATGTTGCTGGAAAGCTAGATATCAGATGTATCGACTGAACAACTGCAGTAGCAGCTTTTGAAGCAGCTTTAAAACTTAAAACTTTATAACTCCATTGTTGAAGAAGATAAGTTCTTTCATATATGTTTACGTGAGCTAAAAAATATTTCGCAAATAAAAAAATTAGGACGCAACGTGTGTCGACACCCCTGCGCTATCACATAGTCCAAGTATGGTGGGCAGTGCCAGCGCTGCCGCTGCGGCTGCTGAGATCCTTAAACGGCGCAAATACTGCAACTTTATGGGTAATTACAGTTTTGAGCCATTTTTTTTTTTTATGGTAGGTAAAATCATCCAATGACAAATCCCGCCCTTGGGCGGAGCGGGAAGTAGTGACAGACTCTTACTGACTAAAAACCTACCCCGTTCCTTCGTTGCCTATAGTGCCGGGGCTGAGCCTTCCTCTCAGGAAATGGCCCTTGACCCCAGCAGGCTTCGACCCTGCCTGCCGGCAGTTAGCAGGCTGGGCCTCTACGGTTTGCTGACAGCTCCTTGAGCCATTTGGGGTTGAAACTCTTGGGTCAAGGGGTCCGAGTGTACGTCTCCTTTTTAAGGAAATTTCACGCCGTCTGATCGACACTTTGCGTGACGAGAGGGCTGGCTCGTTCTTCACCCATAGACTTAGCATTTCCATTCAACGTGGCAATGGCAGCATTGCCACGTTGAATGGTAATGCTAAGTCTTCTGGGTACATTTCCGGATGACAGCGATGTGGAGGAGTATTTCGACGCCTGAGTATACTGTGTTTTTGTATTATATTTACATAGTGGTTGCGCGAATTTGCTGTGTGGACTGAAGGTTTAAAAAGCGATCTAAGGTTTGTTAACAATATGCAGATACTGTGCCTGGGGTTTATTAATGGGATAAATGTATTAGGAGGAACACTGACCTTTTAACCTCGAAGGTTCCACGTGACGCCGGCCGGCGGACCTCGACTTCGTACATTTAACCACTGCCAGGTCCTGTATTGCACTAACACTGCACTATTGTTGAGTTTGAATGGTTGGATCACGAAAATAGTCAATTTTCTTGTAATTTCGAGCGGGCGCGGTTAGCGGTGCGGTCACATTCACAATCGATGCACAAACGTCAATGTCAAATCATTTCTTGCGGTCGTGCGGGGAAATAAACGGAAGGGATAGGATTGCTAGGCCAAAAAAATAAATTACAAAAAACAAAATCGCGGAACATAGCAAATTGGCGCAACCATTCCCCCCGGGTTTGAAGGGTTACCTTCAAAGAAAAGAAAAAAAACAAAAGCGAAACTAAACCCTATTACTAATCTAAACTATCAATACTAGGTAGCGAAACAACTTATAACTAACTATGCCACTACTACTGATTAGGCAGAGGGCAGAGGCGAATAACCGGACGCAGGTACGATCCAGTTGCGGTTTTAACCTTTACGACTCGCGTTATTCCGTTCGAACCCGGAAAAACTTCTTCCACTACACCAAGAGGCCAGTGCAGAGGAGGCGCACTCTCAGTCTTCAGTATCACCACAGTACCGACTGTGACTGGATCTGAAGGAGTGTTTCACTTTTGACGCGACTGCAGCGTATGCAGATAATCTGTCCTCCATCGCTTCCAAAAGGACTGAACTAAGCTATCTAGCAGAGCGTGATGCGGGTGAAGCTGCAGTTTGTCAGTCTCGACATCTAAAGCGGGCAAATATTTAAGAGGAGTCGTCGTCAAGAAGTGAGCCGGCGTCAACGCTAGTGGCTCCGATGGATCACTAGACAAAGTCCGACACAACGGACGCGTATTCATCAACGCCTCTACCTGAGCGAGTACGGTGCTCAACTCCTCGTACGAGAGAATCTGTTCGCCTATGACCCGAAACAGGTGCGACTTAAGGCTTTTAATATTCGCCTCCCAATTGCCACCAAAATGACTAGCCGCTGGCGTATTAAAACACCAATCAATGCGATTCTCAGCTAAGACATGGGCGAATTCACTTTGGTAGTACTTGGAGCGTAAGAATGTATGTAATTCCGAAATATTGCGTCGCGCTCCAACATAATTTGTGCCGTTGTCAGAGTATAAGCGCTTAACGGGACCACGGCGAGATAAAAATCGTTTAAATGCAGACATAAAACCCTGCGTACTCAAATCACTGGTTAACTCTATGTGAACCGCACGAGTTGTCATACAAACGAATAGGCAAATGTATGCCTTTGTGGAACGTATACCACGACCACGGGCAATAGTGACTTTAAACGGTCCAGCATAGTCCGTCCCAGTATGTATGAAAAGTTTCACCGTCTGTACAACACGACAAGAACGATGGTCGGCCATTTCCGGCGCGTTGAAACGCGGGCGGAGCTTAAAGCAGGGCACACATCTGTGCACTCTAGCGCGTATCAAATTGCGAGCGGAAAGTATCCAGTACTTCTGTCGAAGAATGGACATTAATAAATCGGGACCAGCGTGACAATTCACCTTATGGTGATAGTCCACCAACAAATCCAAAACGTGATCCCTGCGTGGTAGAACTACTGGATGCATTTGTTCAAACTCTAACTTAGCATTTCGCAGACGGCCACCGACACGAATGAGTCCGTCTTGCAAAAATGGTTTCAAATGTTGAAGTGCGGGACTACAAGGTTTATGTGATTCTAAACTACGAAATTCTATTGAAAAATAAAATTTCTGCAACTCTCGAAGTACAACTGATTCAGCTCTATCCAAATCAGCTGCGATTATAGAACCACGCGATGGTAATAATCTCAAAAATCTTAGGACGTAAACTACACAGCGTAGTAGTCTCGACCAAGACGAGACTCGATTAGACAACAACAAAACAACTGACTCTTCACGCGGAACTGATACTACAAGCGTATGTTTCTTCTCCTCGGGTGGTTCTGAAACAGTAGCGGGGTTAAACGGAGCATTTGGCCACTCGTTAGGAGTGGTATGCAGCCAGGGAGGGCCACAAAACCAAAGCGGATGATTTAAAATTTGCGCGGGAAGCAAACCACGTGAGAGACAATCAGCTGGGTTTTCTGTTCCAGCGACATGGAACATATTTTCCGGTGACAATTCAGCTTGAATCTTAGCCACCCTATTTGCGACAAACATGCCCCATCGATGGGGTGAAGAGTGGGCCCAACATAGAGCAACGGTTGAGTCTGAAAACGCCACAATTCTCTCTATATTAATGCGAGGACGACAAGTTTTGACTATAGATGTAATCAATTGAACCAACATAAGAATAGCGCAGAGTTCGAGACGAGCAAGAGAGACAACCTTACGAGGAGATACCTTTGATTTTGCGCTAATGAGGAAAACTGAAATGTTATCGCCATTTTGGACCTGAAAGTAAACCACTCCCCCGTAAGCCCTCTCACTGGCGTCTGCGAAACCTACCACATTAACAACAGTGTCTGGTACTATACCAACATGGCGAGGAATCTGTATCTGATCGAGCATTGGAAGCTCTTTCCTATAGCGAGCCCACAACTTGGCAACACTGTCAGGAGCGGTGTCGTCCCAATCACAGTTGGAAAGCCAAAGCTCTTTTATAAGCAGCTTTGCATACAAAACGACCGGAGCTACAAAACCCATTATATCCCATATCCGAGCTACACATGCTAGGATAACGCGTTTGGTACAAGTTGGCGGAGTCGAGCTAATTTTAAGACTGAACATATCAGTTGCGGGTGACCAACTTAAACCGAGGATCTTATGCGAATCACTATCATCGAATTCCTTTACCGAAGTCAACCGGTGTGACGGTGGAATCGACTCTAATGTAGCTTGCGAGTTGCTTGTCCATTTCACCAGATCAAATTGACCGGACTTCATGAGGCTGATTACTTGAGCAGCGGTCTCTATAGCCTCTGCTTCACTAGGTACACTGTACACAAAATCGTCCATGTACAATCCGGTTTCAATAGTGGCCCTTGCTTTCGGGTATGTATCACCCTCGTCAGCGGCCAACTGCTTGATAGTGCGAAGAGCGTGAAAGGGACTAGACTTAAGCCCAAAACAAACACGATTGAATTCGTAAACCTTCAAAGGTTCCTGCGGAGAAAATCTATACAAGAAGCGTTGGAATCTACGGTCACATTCTCTGATTCCAATACTAAGAAACATCTGCCGAATATCGGCAGAGAGCGCAATAGCAAACAAGCGAAAATTTACTATTATTTCAAATAAGTTACCCTGGAGGTTCCGACCACAATACAAGATATCGTTAAGCGATATGCCAGTACTAGTTTTAGCGCTACCATCCATAACCACACGCAGTTTAGTTGTAAGCTTGTCTTCTCTAACAACTCCATGGTGCGGGATGATGTAAAACGGGTAATCACGTGTCTCCTCAGTCTCGGCAGGCGCTGATGAGATATAACCTTTATCTAAATATTCGATCAGCACATCATCATAGGCTTGCTTCAACTTAGGAGACGCCTGCATCTTACGTTCCAAGCATAGAAAGCGTTTTTCTGCGGAGGCACGGGAGCCACCGAGCGAAAAAATATCACCCTTGAAAGGGAGCGCGACAACATAACGACCATCTTTATCACGAGTAGTCGTGCGGGTATAAATCTCCTCAGTGACCTGATCCTCAGGGCTGAGAATAGGCGGGACATTGACCTCTTCAATCTCCCAGAACTTGCGGATGGTAGACTCAAGCGGCGGCTCGACGGTGCAACAGTGCGACACAGTCGAGTAACTATTTAAATAAGCGGGTGCGGAACCAACTATAACAAACCCGAGAACTGTTTCCAGTGCGTGCGGAGCGGGGTACATCGGAAGACCTTGAATTTTACGTGATAACTGGAGATGCGGGAGAATCGAAGCACCGATCAATAGATCGATATCTCCAGGGAAAGCGTAATTTCCGTCGGCTAACTGCAAGTTCTTAAACTCCGTCAGCATGGACGTGTCAACCGGTACCGTGGGCAACCGTTCCGTAATCTTATCTGCGACTAGCGAATCCATTTCAAACGAAATATTACGATTAAAACGTGAACTAAATATTATTTTAATGGAACCGTGAATGGTTGCCTTTAAACCTCCAAAACCTTTCACTTCTGAGCGGGATGACCAATTATTAAAACTAAAACCAAGGCGTTGACAACAATCCCGAGTAATAAAATTACTCTGGGAAGCGCCATCTAGTAGCGCTCGAACGGTGTGCGGTTTGCCAAAGGCATCTACAATGACAACTTGCGCGGTCGCAAGTAAAACGGTAGTGATTTGAGTACCAGCGGCGGAAAGCGAACACAATGTTACGTCGTTTGCACTTGCAGCAGGCCGCGCGTCACAAGCGTCGCGCGTCTGCGCAGGCTGCGGCTGCGATGGCAGCTTACTACTCTCAAAATGTAAGAAGGTATGATGTCTAGCTAGACATTTACGACAGCTAACACCACTGTTACATGACGTAACCAGATGTTTGTCACTTAGACAATTAAAACACAAATTATTAGTGCGGACAAACTTGTAACGATCACTAGGCGATAATCTCTGAAATTCCGAACACTTGTACAGCTGTGTATGGCTACCCTTACACAGAGAACAGTCAGGTGTTGAGGCGGTATTAACTAGCGTATGTGCAGTCTTGACTGACTTCGATGACGCGTCTATACGGCGATCGGAACCTGTCCTATTCGTGACTTCATGACGTGCCGACGTGCGCTGCAATACCTTAATATGGTCGCGAATAAAAGATTCTAAATCTTCGAACTTAGGTATTTCTTTACCGCGCTGAGTCGTTTCAAACAGACGAACAGTTTCAGGATCTAATTTCTTTAAACCGATATACAAAAACAAAAAGTCACAGAGGTAATTGACCTTTAGGTTCTTTACTGCACGAACAGATGATGCGAAAATATTTAAAAACTTCTCTAAATTATGATCGTTACAAACGGAAAAACTTTTCAAATCGAATAATTGATCTAAATATGCGGTGGCTACTAATCGCTTATCTTCGTATTTTGTTTTTAAAGTGTCCAAAACTAAAGTGTAATTTTCAGCGCTAAACGTAATTCCAGCACAGACAGCCTTTGCCTTACCGGTCAATTTTTCTACGAGATAATGCAATCTCTCGTGATCTGTCAGCGATGTGTTCCTATGTATTATATTTTCGAAACTATCTATAAATAAATTCCAATTTCGAATGTCACCATCAAATTCAGGTATTTGAATTGGCGGCAATCGTGGGCGTTCGCGAGGAGGGTTGGATAAACCACTCGCGGGGGGGGGAGTCTCTAAACTCCTAGCAATACGTTTGATACGACAATACAAGTCATCAAAGGACGACAATGCCTGATAACTCACACAGTAATCAGGATTTAACTCCAACTCTAAAATGTTTATATCCTTAATTGTAGATTTAAAATCCGCGCGCAAACTATCTAAAGTTTCCAACGAACACAAGAAAGCATCTCTAATCATCAGATCCGAGATTTGCAAAGATTTATCACAAATTGATTGAACACGTGAAAACTGTGAGTCCCTTTCAGCGTATAAAAGCTTTAACTGAACCTTTAAATCAGTACTAACCTTGGTTCCCTTAAGAGACATCTTGTTTTGATATATTCACACTATACACTCAAACAAACACTTAACGAATTATTAAGTAAGCGATAATTATCAGATAACAATATGGTAGTATTGTAAACAACAAAGTGAACGGCGAACGAACGTTCATATGCGTATATAATCTATGGTTTATCCGTTTCCTACAAATATTCACTCAACAATGAACGGGTATTTTTGAAATGCGTCTACCTACATGCAATTTGTAGGACTTCCGAATGAATTTTGTCAAGAAAAAGAATGCGATCGATTTATATCTACGCTGATATTTACGTAGCTAACTATAATTATGCGGTGCGGTTGACGGCGTAGGTACCGTAATTATCAATGGCTCTTTAACTATACGAGCGAAATAACGTATAGTTGCCTAAATGCCTAGATGCGGGTTTTCTACTATTATATCTAGGTAAACAGGCGCGTTGCGTTTATTCCCTATGGAACAAATACTATATTGCGAAATTACAAGAAAATGATTCACGATCCTGCTCGTATGGACCAAAAGTAAATGGTTGCGCGAATTTGCTGTGTGGACTGTAGGTTTAAAAAGCGATCTAAGGTTTGTTAACAATATGCAGATACTGTGCCTGGGGTTTATTAATGGGATAAATGTATTAGGAGGAACACTGACCTTTTAACCTCGAAGGTTCCACGTGACGCCGGCCGGCGGACCTCGACTTCGTACATTTAACCACTGCCAGGTCCTGTATTGCACTAACACTGCACTATTGTTGAGTTTGAATGGTTGGATCACGAAAATAGTCAATTTTCTTGTAATTTCGAGCGGGCGCGGTTAGCGGTGCGGTCACATTCACAATCGATGCACAAACGTCAATGTCAAATCATTTCTTGCGGTCGTGCGGGGAAATAAACGGAAGGGATAGGATTGCTAGGCCAAAAAAATAAATTACAAAAAACAAAATCGCGGAACATAGCAAATTGGCGCAACCACATAGGTAGGTTTTAGTATAAATAGTTTAGTTAATATTTAAGGTTTTGTACGTGTGTAAATATAATTTGAAGATTAAATAAATATAACAAAGACAAGACAAAAAAAAAACTTTAAAAAAATTGCGTTCTTATTCCCTATTAAAATAGTCTTTTGACACTTCTTTCCAAATAAAAAAAAAAAAAATCGCAATCAATCAATCAATCAATCAAATCATTTATTTGCTTAATACAGGAGGACAGATGTTACAAATAAATACAAATAAATACACCCCTATTTTTTAATTAGTGCACAAAAAAATGCAAAAATATAAGTTTCTCCATTCAAAATTTGGAACCTCGTTTCGTTCTCTTAGGGAATTAATTTCATCATCATTTCAGCCGGAAGACGTCCACTGTTGGACATAAACGTCCCCCAAGTGTCGCCACAATGAACGGTCCTGTGCATCTCGCATCCGTCGGATTCCCGCTCCCGCAACCCTTACCAGGTCATCGGTTCACCTTGTAGGAGGCAATCCAACGCTACGTCTCCTGGTACCTTTCGGCCCCATCAACCATCCTTTCTGTGAGCAATGTGCCCTGCCCATCACCACTAAAGTTTAGCGATTCTTCGTATTGTTTGTTTTGTTTTTGTTTTGTTCTTGGTTTTGTTTTTGTTTCTTCATTCTTCGTTTTGTTTCTGTTAACATATTGTCATAAATACTTTTTAGGAAGGGACAAATCCCTTTCTTCAAAATATGCAATCTATCACTAAAAAGGCTCGATAAATTCTGTTTCTTTATCTGTGTGTTATCTATTATCTACCTACCTATTTAAGGTAAAGGTGACCTACATTTTGCCTACATCTAAGAATTATTCCTTATCAATGATACATTTTCTTAACATTTTAATGGAATGTAATAAAAGTATACATAACACGCATTTCCCTTTCACATGTCCTGAGGCGGGTAACAATGAAGGATAATATTTTTTTTTAATTTATATAAACTAGTGCTTGACTGCGATCCCATCTGATGTTAAATAATGGTGCAATCGATAATGGTAAGGCGCACTAGTTTATTAAGTAATTTATTAACCCGTTGACTGCCGCAATCCTTTTTAATTTTGTCTCTAATGAGTGGCATACGAAAGGTTAACATCCGTATTTAGCGGGCTTGCGGACGGCGTGTAATGGGTAGCACGCTGTCCGATCGTCCGGTAACCGCCCGGACCGAGCCCAAGTTGTCGACGGCGCGTTCTGTTCCCGCGCGCCTCAAGGAGCTCAGCCTACTAGCTGCAGGCAGGCAGGGTCGAAGCCTGATGACTCGTCGCATTCTGCGTAGGGTCACGACATTAAGCTGAGTGCTCGGCCGTTTTGCGCGGACGTGGCGCATACTTCTCACAATATTTATGTATCATTGTTAAACCTGTTACTTGCGCCTTTATCCGGCAAATAAAAAGTTTTTATTTCTTTCTTTCTTTGATGGGGTCATGGGTCAGCTTTCGAAAGGAATACCCAGCCCCGGCACGGTAGGCAACCAAGGAACGGGGTAGGTTTTTAGTCAGTAAGAGTCTAACCCTACTTCCCGCTCCGCCCAAGGGCGGGATTTGTTATTGGATGATTTTACCTACCATAAAAAAAAACACTCGTATTTATAAAAAAGTAAAACTAAATTAAACTTGACTATTTCATCATTATACATTACATAAAAGTTAAAAAAAGTAAAATAACTAATTACTGGAGTAAAAGTTACTACACAGGTAACAATTTATATTTTACATTTAAGAAATACTGAAATTTTTCATGAAGTTTTTTAACCTTGAGTTTATAAGAAATAACTTAGCAACAAGTAATTACTTCATTATAAATACGGGTGTAAGAGTCTTATAGTACCGGTAAATTGGCCGTCGCCCCAAGCTAGCAGGTATAACATAAAACTAAATCCCAAACTTCTAGTTAATCAGAAAATAAGTAATGTCTGAGAACTGGAATCTTGCTCGTTAAAGGTATCGACCGGTTGGATAAGAGTTTTAAAATGTAAGAGATTTCTATAGAACAAATGAATGTCGATGAATAATCTACGTAAGTCTGCACTAAGTCTGTAGGAACAGTGTGAACACACCATAATGTATTTCTTAGTGGGCTGCGGAACTATTAAAAAAAGTTGCTTTGGTCCTGGTACCCAAAAGGCAATTGAAAGAAAACAGGTAGGTTTTAGTTAGTACGAGAGGTAGAGTCAGACTTTCTGATACTCTCTCTCGCTCCACTGAAAGCACGAGGAGTTATTTGATAATTTGCCATATAAAAAAAGCCATCGTGACGTATCAAAATGATTTTAGTTTCCACGCCCATCTTATTCGACCAAAAAAACGGGGTGTTATAACCAGAGGTCGGAGTAGGTAGATTGATTTAAGGTCGTTGACGTCAAACGTAGGGGATAATATGGATATGCCTCCAAAATACCGGAACTTCATATTTATTGTGATATTTGTTCTTTTATACAAAAATACCTTGGAATAGTTACCACGTATTTTGTCACTTACTGTTGAATTAGAAATGATGCTTGACAGTGTGACGGTTTATTTTATTTTAGTCCATAATTAAACATAAACTTTTTCCGGTACTTCCCGCACATTATGGATAAAATGGCATGTCCATATTATAATATCTTGACGCAAGTATATAAAATCAATCTACCTACTCCGACCTCTGGTTATAACTTTGACGTATGACTGTGTGCGTGTGAGTTTGTGTGGCAGCAGTTCTCGGATAAACCCATTTTTAACCGACTTCGAAAAGGAAGAGGTTTTATGTTCGGCTGTATGATTTTTTTTTTATGTATTTTCAACGATATCTCGATCAATTGCAGACCGATTTCGAAAATTTTAGTTTTGAGTGAAAGATTGTACTTCTAAATTGGTCCCACAGAAATTTTGTTTTAGACTGATGATGAACTTCGAAGACATAGAGCGAAGCTCTTAAAAAATCATAGCAGAACTGTCGTAACATGTAAAATTGCTTTATTTATACATATTGTAGTCGGTGACTGACTGAAGGAAGAAAGGGAGGGGATACATAGAATTGATCTGATGATGAAGCCGGAAGGTAGGTAATAACCGTAATTCTGTAATAAACCAGTATATAAGTTGGGTTGGCGAGCGGATTTGTATTCGGGCAAGCGAGTCAGGCATGTATAGCCTCCGTGAAACACAGCACGAGAGAAAAGAGAAAAAACGGGATATGCCATACCAACGTGACTAGAGTTGATAATTCTGTTTCATTATTTACTATGTATAATTAATTTACTAGGTTCAGAATGTAGTTATCAATTATCAGTATCCTGTGTTTGTCGTAAACACGTACAATAAATTATCATATTGCGTTTTTCCGGTATTTACCATGTTTATACCTACTATACAGTAGGTATATTTATAAAACTATGTATACTTGAAATGACACAGAAAGTAAGAATTATACCAAAACTTATTTAAAAAAGTATAGATTTCTAAAAATCACCGGTAAATGGTTTTTTTTATTTTTTTATTGGTAGGTAAAATCATCCAATGACGAATCCCGCCCTTGGGTGGGGCGGGAAACAGTGTCAGACTTTTACTGACTAAAAACCTACCTTTCCATTCCTCGCCTTTGTCCCGGGGCCCGTGGTGACACTCTCGCATAACCTTTGGCCCCAGTAGGCTTCGGCCCTGCTGGACCCCTACAGTTTGCTGACAACTCCTTGAGGCGCGCGGGAACGGTGCGCGCCGTAGACGACCTGAGCTCGGACCGGTCTGTTACCGGACGGACGGACAGCGAGCTACCCATTGCCCACCGTCCGCGAGCCCGCGCCTACGGTGGCCGGAAATTGGGATCGGAAGCCCGGCGGCGGCGGCGGCGTGTCCGCCTTTGCCTTATGCGGTCGGCCTCCTCCTTTACTAGCATTACTGCTTCGCAAAAGGAGGCCGCCTGCCACTCCTCCTCGCTCCGGAGCATGGCTTGAACCAAGCCCCGGCGCGAGAGATCGCCGCCGATCGCCCCCACGAGGACACGGCGATGCTCTTCCCAAGCGGGGCACACCTCGACTGTGTGCTCCACCGTGTCCACCGGGCGGTCCGCACAGTGGCGACACCCGGGCGTCACCGGTAAATGGTGGAAATCTCTCTCATACACACATTATAATATAGGGTGACTGGTAATTAGTGAACGATACTTAAACACGTGATCGTAGTCATGATAACAAACAACTTTTACTATAGGACCAAACCTGAAATCGTGAAAAAAATCTGCCAAGTTCAGTACATTTTGCCCAGTTAGACGAACATAAATGTACAGATAGGGATTGCAAACCGGGCCCGCCCGGCCGGGCCCGGTGCCCTTTTAGACATCCACCGGGCCCGACCATTTATACTGGGCCCGGTGACCGGGCCCGGTAGGTACGAAAACTGCGGCACGGAAGCCCCAACTTATAGAAAATTGGCGCAAGCGCTGCGAACCGCGATGTTGCTATAAAAGTTTGGTTGGTTACAGTTACAGTTACATTGCAGCCTAGCCAGTAGTTACAAGATTTTGCTATTTGCTCAATTATAGTTAAGTATATTAACACTTAATAGTCATAATACCTACGAGTAACAAAAGAATATTGTTATTGCTCTTAAGAATTTCTTTTGTTTTTACTAAAGCTACCAAAGTTTATCTATATACGTTGATAAGACAAGTTTAGTACATTAGACTGAGTTATTAATTTCTTATTCTAATACTATGTTTGCAAATAGTTACATTAGTATTAGTAATGAACTTTAAGCAAGCAGGTCTTTCTCTTTACTCTGTATAGTATAGTATTAGTAATTAAATTGCGGGCGACTTCTCTGACTACTTTCCAAACTTTTTCTCGAAATCCTCTAAATAAAGGCATTTCATCAGCGCGTGGAAGATCATTTCTATCCTAAATTTAATTATTGAATACTAATGCTTCCTTAAACTTAATTACGACTTTTAACACTAATATTACTATTCCGTTCATAAGTGAAATTAACTAATTCTGTATTAAAAACTCGTGATTTTGGAACAGATTAAGAATGATTATTGTTGATTTGCTGGTTTGAAATAAATATTATTCCGTAACCTTGAATCATTGTATTTTTCCTCCATTTACTTAATTACCAGTCACCCTATATATCTCATGAACACTGAACACATATTATACTGTGCATACAGCAAAGGAGCAGAGTTCCCTGCCGGAGTCTGTGTTTCACTGACGAACCCCTTTTTTATGTGGGAAAATCATTTAACGACATCTCATCGTTTGGCACTCCCTCCCGCTCCGCCCAAGGGCGGGCCTTTGGTGGAGCCAGGGGGTGTGTCAGACTTTAACTGACTAAAGCCGTTTCCTAGTTCCTCCGTTGCCTTTCATACCAGGGTTTCCCTTTCAGAAGCGAGCCCATGGCCCCAGTAGGCTTCGACCCTGCTGGGCCCCTACGGTTTGCTGACATCTCCTTAAGGGACGCGTGGAACAATACGCGCCGTCGACGACTTGGTCTCGGAACGGACAGTTACCGGACGGTCAGAAGGCGAGCTACTGACGAACCTCTAGGTTGCAGCGATCAGAGCTACAACCTAGAAGACTATCAGTAAAGTGTGAATAGGTTACTTCTAGGAAAATGTGTGAAAATCAAAACCGAATCTTTTAGGCTTTTAATATTAAAAACGTAGATAATATTGTGTCATTTTATAAACAGAACAAAGCTAAAAGGATTCACGCTACGGTAACAATAACGACCAAAGTTGTTCCTCTCTTCAACTATAGACTTCATGAAAGCACTTTTCTCTTGAAGATAGAGACTACACTAAAAAGAACAAAGACGTCCGAAATGTTTGGCTTTTATCTTTCAAAGAGCACAACCAATAATTGACTTTTACTGAGAGTGGATATTGAGTGAAACAGACAGGCCTCGGATTATAGAAGCTTTTTGACAGAATTTTAAAATTGTGTGAAGAATGAAGATTTTTAAATAAAAAATAAAAAAAAAATGATTTTTTTTTCGGCCAGTGGCTTCGCCCGCATGAACCTAGGTTTTTTACATATAAACTTTGGACGCCGTTTTATCCCCTTAAGAGGTAAATTTTGGAAAATCTTTTTAGTTCCCGCCGACGTTGTAAAAGGAAACCTTATGTTAAATTACAGGCTCTTAAGCCCTGTAGTTTCGACTGTGCGTTGATATCTGAATAAGTCATTTTCTCTATTTATATTTTAAATTAATTAATTAATTTTTCAACTAAGGATGAAACGTGACCAGAGGGCTGGCTCGTTCTTCGCCCAAAGAATTAGCATTGCCATTCAACGTGGCAATGCTGCCAGTCTTCTGGGTACATTTCCGGATGACAGAGATGTGGAGGAGTACTTAGACGCCTCAGTGTACTGTGTTTTTGTATTATATGTACATAGGTAGGTTTTAGTATAATTAGTTTAGTTAATATTTAAGGTTTTGTACATTTGTAGATATAATTTAATTAGTAATTTGTGTATTTTTATGAAAGATGATTAATTGAAAGAATAAATGCGATTTTTTTATAACTAAGGATGTTACGGAGTTTCGGGCCGAAACACAACGCGTTGCATCGCCGCTATGCTAAAATCGGCAATGACGCGCGCCGCTTTTGCACCGCCAGTATCGGGCGGCACTGCAGTAATATGTTTCGCCCCTTTAAGTCAAAGGTATATAAGGCATTGCGTACATTAGCCTTATCCTACGTGTACGGACAGGTATCTGCAGGTCGCGTAGCGAGGTTTCCTCTCTATGTACTTTTGCCTATGATAACTCTTCCAGTACCTACCATTTTTTTTCTCTTCTGCCATCACTTTTGACTCTAACTTCGATTTCAGTCTAAACCCCATGGAACGTAATTTAAAAACTCACGTTTGACTACCATCGCATCTCATTGTAAACGATAATGTGGTCGACGATGGACGGCCCTTACCTTGCCTAGACGTAACTAACAGACAGACTGAGTTACTTTCACATGATAGGTAATGTAGGTATTGTGGCGTCCAAACAGGTCATACACAGGTAAAGTGCAAACTGGTACGTTATAACAACTCTAAAGGTTTATGTTTAAAAAGAAGTTAGTATTAAAAAGGAAGTATTCGGATGAGTTTGTCATAGACTATCAATTAATGAAAAATAAGAATTTAATTTAATGTTTTTATAGTAATAATTGAGTTACTAATAACAATATAATATTTTAATAAGCATAGAAGCTCTTTGATTACGTCTCCATCCACCTCAGTATCATTCATCATAATTATCAAGTATATGGATGGTCTTCAAAAATTTTAATCTATCTAGAGAGTGAAGAAAAACTTCCATCCCTGAATGTATTTTTTACATACCTGTATAATGCACGAAATTACTTTTAGTACCCACGTAATAAAATAGTAAGTTGATAAGTACATAATTATATTGTAATTTTCTTATATTACAACTAATAAATCTACATAAGCTTCGATAATTTAAAATCACTTTATACTTCTTACTAATATTAAAAAAAAAAAATGAAACAGAAATTCTGATCAAAGAATTTCAGCTGTATTTGTGTTAATTAATTTCATTCCGTTATTAGAAGTCTGATATTACTATGTGTGACAAGTACAGAACTCAGAGAAAAATTGTAATGTTATTCGGCAGACTGAGGGTAATCTAATTAATTATAGACGAAACAACATTAAATAAATAATTACGTAAGTGTTAATTTCTTAGCCAGTAACACAAATTCATTGGAACATAAATAAAATCAAAATTAAGTCTCGAATTCATTTAAGAATATTATTTTCAGTACGAGTAGCTGAAAAAGACTAAATAGATAGTCTTTTGATTCTAGTAACATACTGACTATTCCTCATCATAAGGCTAAAGCACTATTCACACATTTCCGGGTACCCGGCCCTACCGTGTTCTGTCTGGGACGGGGAAAAAATCTGTTATGTACAATTTATACGAACTCGTTCACATAGCTCCCTGTCAGGGACATCCAGATCGTCAGAGCCCCGAGACCGCTCGGACGAACGGACACACTGATCGTGCTATCCGAGTATCTAGGTGCGGTGTAGACAAAAAGAACACAAAAATGTTGATAGAACTTGAACGACAGAATGATATACTTTGCCATCTTTTTAATCCACATTATTTTAATTATAAGAAGAAAAATATAATGTGGGATAGGATAGATATCCGCCGCTGGGATTCCGATCCCGATTTCCGGCCACCGAACCATAGAGGCCCAGCCTGCTAGCTGCAGGCAGGCAGGGTCGAAGCCTGCTGGGGTCAAGGGCCATTTTCTGAGAGGAAGGCTCAGCCCCGGAATGATAGGCAACGAAGGAACGGGGTAGGTTTTTAGTCAGAGTCTGACTCTATTTATCTTTATCTTTGGATGATCTTACCTACCATAAAAAAACGCTAGAAACAAAAAATGTTAAAATGTTGAATGTCGGATGTGTTGTGATTGATGTTTATATGTTTAGCTGTCCGGAACAGGGATGGTTATGGTTGTGATATTTGAAGAAGGCCTATGTCCAACAGTTGACGTCTTATGACTAAAATGATGATAATGATTGATTATTTTAATAACTACAATTTACACAAACTTCTAACTTAATTTAAAAACAGAATAAATTTCAAAGATTTATTATGACAATAGAATTAACATGAAGAAGTTTGGACGGGCCATTTGCATGTTTCTGGCACTTTTACGCTTGCTTTGTTAGCCATTTTATTTAAATTATAATAATTCTATGAAGTAGCCTGATTGACCTAGATGTGGAAGAGACGTTTAATTAAGATTTCAATAAACTAATTACCATTATTAAAAAGGATATGTTTTAAGAATTGTTTATCCGTATTTATGTGGTTTTTCAATGAACTGACGTTTTCAATTATGTATTGGTAGTAATTAGTATGTATCTAATTATTTAGTTAAGGATGTTATTATAAATTCTGCATTGACTAAAAAATGAATACTTATAGATATTACTGACTAATGCTAGAACTACACACACGCCGATCTGTGCGTGTCGGTCTCCATACATTTTATATGGAAACTGGACTTGTGGAGTTACACTTGATCTACGCCACGCGACGTCGTATACGTACAAATCAGGCGTGTTACACATGTGCGTCGGTCTAATGTATTTCTAGCTTAAGCAATACATTAACAATGGTAAAAGATAGAATCATCATTAAATCAAGTAATTATCCCAAAAATACATACTCCTGGAATAAAAGTACCGTAGGTTCCATTCCGCCTGTGCGAAGCTTTGAAGATGGACTTCAAAGATGACTTTGAGGATGAACCAAACATACAACATTTCTAAAGCGTCAATCTTTTTGGTCTCTGTATATCGGTTTGTACGTATGGACCCTACCATTTTTGTTGAGATTCAGACGTAAGGAGGCTTGTTTATGAGGTAATAAAATACATCAAATGACTTTTCTACCATTAGGCTATCTGTCCACCGGAGCGGAGCGGAACAAAGGAGTAATGTGGAGCGGAGTTGTGGACTGTAACTGTCCACTAAAGCGGAGCGAGGCTGCAGAGCCGAGCAAAGGAGTAATGAGGAGCGGAGTTGCTGACTGTGACTGTCCACCAGAGCGGAGCAAGGCTGTGGAGCGGAGCAAAGGAGTAATGCAGAGCGGAGTTGCGGACTGTGACTGTCCACCAGAGCGGAGTGAGGCTGCGGAGCGAAGTGAGAAAGTAATGTGGAGCGAAGTTGCAGCTTATTTTGGTTAAAGTTACAGCGCCCGCTCTCGTTTCTCCTCTCCGCTCCCCCGCTCCGCTTCCCAGTTTTGTATGAATTTTTAAACTAGTTTGCACTTCCTGTGCTATGAAGAGGAGCGGAGAGATTTTCTGCATGTCTATTGCTTAATATTTTTCCGTTTCTTTGCTCTGCAGCCTCACTCCGATCCGGTGACAATGACAAAATTCCAGTCTTCGGGTAGAACAACGTTTGACATCACCGCTAGTTTCGTATAAAATTAATAAATTAGGTTTATCAAAATAAGTACGTTTCTTGGAAGAATAGTGCTTAACATATTATTTGTGTAAAGCTAATAGCTGTGCGCCAGTGAGTTTAAATGTTGAGGTCATTGTGGTCTGGACAATTTGTAAAATAATATACGGGGCCTTGGTTTTTCCTAGTAGGTACCTACCTACTATTGTGTTGTATTGGCAAAATGTTGAGTCAAACTGCATTTTCCCTTTATGAGTGATCTTTTGTTGTTCGATTTATTTGCTTTGTCAGCGACCTCATCTGTGTAATAACTCATCATCATCATAATTTCAGCCAAAAGTCGTTCATTTTTAGACATAGGCTTCCCCCAAATGTCACTACAACGAACGATCCTATGTGTCTCATCATCATCATCATCAGCCTTTAAATGTTCCCACTGCTGGAACAAGCCTCCCCTCCCTATCATCTTGTGGGGGGCCTTATGGGGAAATATACAAAAATATCAAATTATAAAGATATATAATTACTTCACAAATATATACATATATACGAGTCGTTTACACCGCGTAAATCGAAGGGCAGGAAAAATTTACTTGCTGCGGTCTTCCCGTCAAATTATAATTTGGGTTTTCTCAAGGCAAAGAGAATGAATAAGCTCTTCATAAACGAGTGCGCCTCACTATCAACGATTGCATCACTGCTTACCATCTGGTGGGATGGCAGTCAAGCACTAGTTTATATTATTAATATAACACACACAAAATAAAATTATATTACACGATTTTCATTAATCTGTCTGCCTTAGTAAGATTGGACATTAATCTTACTGAGGCAAAATTAAAAATCTGTCATCATATGACTTACGTAATAAGTAATAATCGGCAATCCATATTAAAAATTACCATCAGCTGCCAACGACTTTGCCAGCCTTAAAGTAAAAAAAAAAATTTAGCCTCTGTAACTAAATTATATTATTATTATATCTAGCCTATACTGTCCCACTGCTGGGCAAAAGCCTCCCTCCATTCCTTCCAGTGTTCTCGGCTTTGAGCTACTTTTTACCAATTCCTATGGAAGGCATCTTAGTCGTCCCGCCATCATCACCTTGGTCTGCCGCGACCATGTCGTGTTAATCGAACATTAATTCGAATTAAAATTAAAAAAAAATAACAAGTATAAGCAGATTATTGACCAGGTAACTTATTTATAAGATGAAAAAAATATTATTTATAAGTTTTATAACCACCTGAAATTTTGTTGAAACCCTGTATATTGCAATTGAATAGAATATACGAGTACCTAATAGTAGAATCTTTATAAAGTAAAACTATTATTTTATAAGCCAGTAATGGAAAGTTGTATTAATTAAACTTTCATTATAGCACATTAGTAATTATATATTATTAGGAACACAACTTTGCGAGCTTCTGCGCTCTGCGTTGCGTTGGAAGGCCTCCTATAAGTTGGACCGACAACCTGGTAAGTGTTGCGGGAATCCGATGGATGCGAGACGTATAGGACCGGTCATTGGACACTTGGGGGAGGCCTATGTCCCGCAGTGGTTCTTTCGGCTAAAATGATGATGAGTCTGCGCAGAATAGAGATAGTAGCAAATCTCGGGGAATAAATATTTAGGCTGAATCGGAAGGGGGATAGCCACGTCACACGAATGCACCGAACAACAGTGCTACTTCCCATGAAAATCGCCTTGACCAGCGATGAAATCCAAATAGGTACATTGGAATTGTATGATTTGAATGTACCTATTTTGATTTCGTCGCAGGTCCAGCACTGCGCTCAAGGCTGTTTTCTTAGAGAATAGCACTGCAGGTGGGCGAAGATCATTACTCCTGCCTGAGAGAGGACAACGCCGTCGAGTGAGTTATGCTTGGAGTTTCCTTGCGTGGTCGCATCAGGAATGGAGATATCCACAGGAAGACCAAGTACGCCGACATAGCCCGGAGACACATTTCTCGTAGACCAAATGGTCGATGGGGCTGAAAGGTTTTGGTGTGGTGACTGCGTACCGAAACACGAAGCGTTGAAAGGTCTCCTGGTGTGATTCGCAGGACTTTGATAGATAAAGACGCACATGACCGTTCGTCATGGCGACACTTGGCGGAGACGTATGTCTAGCTATTATTTTGAACAATGGTATTTTTGGAAACGGTAGTTAAGCTAGGCACATATACTTTTAATGACCTTTCACCTTTTGATATAATGCACACATAGGTAAAGTGCTTAATTTTCTGACAAATATTGAGTGTGATTCAATCCTCCCAAATATCATGAGATTTTTTTTTGTATAAGTTGAACTATCGCACATAAATCCCGATAAAATAATGATATTTATTTTGTTAATTGGTTTTAACAAACACGTTCGTTTTTTTTTTTAAACTTCATTACGACACGGCTTCCACAAAATTGGTCTGTAAAAATGTTTGGTTATAAATTTTGTTACTTACACTTAAAAGTGTAAAAAAAAATCTTTCCACATTTACTTAAATTTGGAATGAAGCTAATTCATACAAATACATACTATTTTTTTTTTGTGTTTTTGTGTTGCTTTTTCCCGCTATTTCCAATAAATGGAAATGAAGTGAGTTATTAAAAAAAAAAAACAAATTTGCGGTGATTGCTTTGCATACACATGGGAATGAAATCAACACAATTTTTTGAAACACTGCTAATTTTACAAGCTTTTATTTAGTTTCACCTGACCGATGTATGTCTGCGATCAAATCTTGCAAATTAAATTTGATCCACTTCCCGGTTATTAATTGAGCTGAAAAATGTATGTATAAGTTGCGTGACAATGCAATATTATGATGCCATGGAGCTGATTGGATAATGAAGCTGGCCATTGGAACTCGGTCGTAAACGACTCAACCCCTTCGAGTTTGGGCTGCTTTGATTTGTATTGACGAGTATTAGGTGCTAGATGGTAACCATTTGAATCTTGAATCTTGAATCCAGGGTCTGATGATGGAACTGGAAGATGGTCATAGAAACTCGGTAATAAAGGCAATAAGATAACCACATCGTGTTTGAACTTTTTAGAGTATTGATGCGTATTAATTATATAAGTATATATATCGCGCTATAAAAGTTTGCTATGAAAAAGATTCCAACCCGCATTGGGCCCGCGTGGTGGATTACGGCCCATTCCCTCTCCTAGAGAGCAGGCCTGTGTCCCAGCAGTGGGAACATTAAAAGGCTGATGATGATGATGATGAAAAAAATATTTTCATTGAAAACTTGTTTAGTCGTATGTTCGTTAATGAAACCATAGATAAACACACCAACACTTCTTTTGTTAACGATCATAAAAGATAGTGGTGCTATTCTCTAAGAAAACGCAGCGTTACCGCAACGACGAACATCCAAATAGGATACATTAAATTAACAATCAAATGTATATGTACATTAGATTGACAATCCAATGTATCTTATGTGGGTGTTCGTCGTTGAGACAACGCTGCGTTTTCTTAGAGAATAGCACCACAGGCCGGTCGCGTGTTGTGAGGCAGTGGTTTAGTAGAAGAATACTAAATTAGAGAGAAAGAAAAATATTTTATTGGGCATAGAAACACACAATGCTGAAACACATAACGACACTTAAAAATTATAAAAAAAAAAACTGTTTTTTTTTTTTTTAATTTCACTATCACACATATGAACTATGAACATGCATTCTTATGAAGTTATGTTTTATTAGGTTCCCGCACCCCAAAAGGATAATACAGAACCCTTATAGGATTATTTTGTTGTTTGTCTGTCTGTCAAATCCCTTTATCCCAGGAACGCGTGGAAATATATTATCTTGTTGAAATAAAAACCAAATTATACTCAAATCTGCGGTTTCTTGAAGCTGTGAAAAAATCAAGCTTCTTAGTTTACGAGAAAAAATAATACCGCCGTTTATGTCGCAAAAAAACGTATATCCTGACACTCATAAGAGAATCAAAATTCATAGAGTACTTGCCTTGACCTAGAATCGTGAAATTTGGCAAGGCGCAAGTTCTTATAGCAAAAATATAGGAGAAAATCTAAAAACTAAAAATTTCTAGTCGTCACCAAAAAAAAAATTTTTGCGATTCGGAAAAATCTTCGAGACTCGATTCGGGAATTTAATTCTTTTCATAGGGAAGTTTGAGTGGAAGCCTCAGTGCTCGATTACGGAAACGCGGCGCGTTGCGCGGCGCGTCGGAAGGTTCGTCGTACATTGCCATATGTTTGTATTTGCGCAAGCGATGACACGGCCCACTGCTGCAATGTACGACGAAACGCCCAACGCGCCGCGCAACGCGCCGTGTCTCCGTAAACACGGCCTCAGTGCGCGAGTCCAACTTGCACTTGCCCGGTTTTTTTTTAATTTCTAACAGAATTTGTAGCCATACTAGATATAGAGTATACTTCCTCATTAATGTTTTAAATGCGAAAGTACTTACTTTATCTGATGGTTTGTAACAGATTTATATTTCTTGATAATAATGTAAGCATTTTCCTCTGCTCAATGGTTTCCCAAATGTATTTTCCCTTTTGTAGGTTCTTTTGGGTAAATCCCAAAACTTGGTCAAGACTTATTTGTGAACCTGTAAATAAACAACTACATTAGATACCATTTTAATCAATTAAAATAAATCGCGCGTGAAGTTATAATTAAAAGTGTTTAGTAATTATTTATTATAGAAGTAAATATACAATTAAGTATTTGGTACATATTACAAATGTCTGCCTGTTACCATTTATTGATATCGAGCAAAAATAGACAAAAAAATGGCGTTTTTTGTATTGGAGCCCCCTTAAGTATTTATTTTATTTTAATTTTATTATTAAAATAAAAATACAACTGAGTATTTTGTGAATATTTCAAGTGCCTACCTGTTGTCATTATTGATATCGAATAAAAAAAACGCGAGAAATATCGTGTTTGTTGTATGGGAGCTCTTCATAAATATTATAGTGGCAACAGAAATACATAATTTATAAAAATTTCAACTATCTAGCTGTCGCGGTTCTTGAGATACAGCCTGGTGACGGACAGACGGACAGATGGACGGACATCGAAGTCTTAGTGATAGGGTCCCGTTTTTACCTTTTGAGTACGGAACTTTAAAAAAAAAACGCAATATATTACATCCGTATTTCAATCATCATCATCATCATCAGCCTTTTTAATGTTCCCACTGCTGGGACACAGGCCTCCTCTCTAAGAGAGGGAAATGGGCCGTAATCCACCACGCGGGCTCAGTGCGGGTTGGTGAATGTCACATGTCTACGAATTTTTGGTTCTAGTACATGCCGGCTTCCTCACGATGTTTTCCTTCCCCGTTTTGAGAGCAGTGGTGATGAAAAAAATTACACAAAGTAATGCGCCTGGCTGAGTTTGTTCGTAAGTCGGCGCCTAACACCTAACTCGTAACTCGTATTTCAATATTATTATTTAATGTACCTTTATGGACTACACTTTAACTAACTATAACTATATATACACCACAAAAACTAAAATTTCTTCCCATCACTGCCGACTGAAACTGTGTCCAAAAGGCTATCGGGAAGTTGCATGACAATGCTGAATTTTTGAATGCTCTAAAAGCCAAGCTGAATCACAGTTATTGTCAACTTTGTGGTTAAATAAATAATCAATGTATGAGCACTCTGCTTCAACCCCAAACAGCTCGAAAATAGACCTATCGACGAGTTTGTTATATTTCCATCTCTTGAGATTGGACACTACCGCAGAGATAGTACCAGCAAATCACGACGATCTATGAAGATGGAATGGCAGAAAAGTATTGATATGGATAGCGTCTCACACTAATGACACTAATAACCTACTCATCTTCCACGGAAATAAAGACATACCGCCAGGTTTCTTATCATCGGCCATCGTCGCATTGCAAGTTGCAAAATAACCGGAACGATAACAAGGGCTCGTCAAATGATATCATTAATATTACATTAATTAATCACTAATATAGTTCAAAACGAAATAAATCGCTGACTCATAAAAATCTATTTCTAGAGCACCAAAGTACCTTCCCGTTTTCCGAATTTAAACATATCCAAACGTCACTCATTTCCATTAAAGAACATTATTCTTAAAAGTGCCTATAAGTTGGAAATACCCAATTAAAAGTAAAACCACGATGCACAATGCGTCATTGAGTCACAGACCGGTTGATAAAACTTACTATCTTTGTCACTCGCACGCACATCTCAATAAGCCTGTCTCTTTTACTCGGTAGAGCTATTAGTAAGAGCATTTGTTTATATATAATAAATGTTGGTGGAAGTCCTATTCATTGGTTTGTTTACGTTCGCTTAGTGAACACGGAAATTTTAATAAATCGAAATAATAATCAGTTTTGTTAAATCAATTCACATTGTTGTCTCAGTTAAGTGCGTTTTAAGTGTAAAAATAAATTAAGGTGAGTAAAATTTTTAAAATGTCAATTTAATACAGAGGTCAATACTATCTTATTATTTACTTTATTCTTACTTATTATTATAATGTGCATGATTATATGTGTACAATTATAAATATATTTAATAATAATAATATAATTTAATTCAACCAACAAAAGAATAAAAGAAATAATAAATAATTTGAAAATTCGTTAAATTAATCACGTTTAAACGACCAAATAGACTTAGATGAAATTTGCGTAGGCAATATTCTGCATTAGAATTCAGGACATAGTCTACTTAAAGTTACTACCGGGCTAAAAGGCTCCTTAGGCCTTAACTTAGGATACCATATATCCTGGTACTAAATTCTTGAGGGTTAGTTTTAGACTTACAAAGTTACAACAAGAACAAACATTCCCTTGTTATGTCTCGTCTACTAATATTATAATTACACTAGCCTTAGCCAGAGGCATCACTCGCGTGATATTAAATAATATGCCACTCAGTGATTAAGTAGCACTCTACACTGGTGAAGGAATTTTTAAAATCGTTCCATTAGATTTTGAGTTTATTCATTAGAGAAACAAATAAAAATCTGTCCTCTTAGCAATATAAATTAACTTCTGTCAGCTACTTCGCCCGAGTGATAATAAATTCTCCATAAAAATTTTAAAAACTCCGTTTCATCCCTTTAGGAGGAGATTTTTGCAAAAATCTCTTTTATTATTAAATATAATATATATAATAAATCAAAATAGAAAATCTTGTGCAAAACTCTATGCACTTAGATTCAGTAGTTTTGACTGTGCGTTGATATGTCAGTCCGTTAGTTTCTCCTTTTATTGAATACATTAGAATATATTGTATTATTATTGAATATATTGTATAGTATTATGTCCTACTAGCGAACCGGCCCAGGTTTACGCGGGTGCGATGGTCATATTAAATATATTATGCACACATTATACATATAAACCTTCCCCTTGAATCACTCTATCTATTAAAAAAAAACCACATCAAAATCCGTTGCGTAGTTTTAAAGATCTAAGCATATATAGGGACAGACAGCGGAAACGATTTTGATTTATACTATGAAGTGATGACACATTCTGAGTAATTTTTCAAAGGTTCAGTTAAAAACCAGCGTCAATCATTTGCAACGCAGTTATCAGCCGTGAGAGATAAAAAGTTATAGTTTTTTTTATCTATTTAAGTGTCTATTTCCTCTTTTATTTATTTATTTATTTATTTAAACTTCATGTACAGTAGTGGTACATAGGCGGACTTAATGCAACAAGGCATTCTCTACCAGTCAACCTTTGGGTTAAAAAAGAAAACACTGTGGTAGGTTTGCACAATAAATAAATAACAAATATTTCAAAATATAATGTGAAATAAATTAAGTAAAATGATAAAATACTTATATAAGGTAATATTATAAACTAATAAATACTATGATAAATATAAGATTATTACGAATTAGGAAAACTTAAAATATGACAATTATGACGAAGACTGAAACTAAGGTTGAGAGGACTTTAAGTAATAGTTCCGAATTTTACGTTTAAAGGAAAATTTACTCACAGCTTTTTTGATGTCAAGGGGAAGCACATTCCAGAGTTTAATGGTAGAGACAGTGTAAGAATTAGCCATAAACCCAGTACGGTGAGAAGGAATTTGAAGAAGCATATTTTTGGAAGCTCGAAGGTTGAGATCATGAGAACTGCCCAATACTTTCTTTTGTTCACTGTGTGTATATCTTTGTGTCAAATAAACATGTTTATTTTTTTCTTTCATTCAATAATATTCTCAAACAAGTTTCCGGGTCTATAATGTTTAGAGCTGTTATTTCTTGTTAGTCTTATCGCGGTCATAACTGTTACACAGAGGTCAGGTCTGTTATCTTTATGTTATATATTTATGTTTTATTGTGGTTAGAAGACCTTTCGATAACTTTGATAACAGTTAGTAAACTGACTGTGAACGCACAGACGCCAGCACGTCAATCTACCCCAATCTGTCAAATTTTACCAATCGAAAATTAACCTTCCACTATTGTGATAAGGTTGAAAATCTTTCAAAGAATTTGACAGATTGAGGTAGGTTGATGTGCTGAGTCTGTACATACAAACTCACGAAAAACATTACTCTCCTACTCTCTCTCATTCTGGGTCAGTCAAGTAAATAACTATTCAAGATTGAAAGCCAACCCAAATATATATGTTAGGAAATAGTCTGAAGTAGTTTGATTGTTATAAATAAATAATTGACTGTGTACGAGCTAGCAATAAACTCTTTATACGAATCAGTTGCCTACTCATTCAACATAACATTCAACATATATTATCATCCCGAAACACAACATCAACACAACATTTTCACTGTTGGGAGTTACGCCCCAATAGACTGTATCTCGTTTGACAAACTTAGTCTAGCAACATTTCTTTCTTTCCAGTATCCAACAATGAAGACCATCGTAGTGTTCTCAGTAGTCCTCGTCAGCTGCTTAGCCCAAAGATCACCGTATGCAGGCAGGCTGCCCATCGGATTCCCCTATGTGGAGCCTAGCACTCTCTCTCCAGATTTACTAGGAAACAGGTAATTGTCTAAAACTATTAAAATACTTTAAAATCGCTAATTATTTATAATGCATGATGATTAGTTTCAACACCATTTGATATTGCAATCTTAAGATTATCTACAAATTTTAATATCGGTATCGGCAACCTTACCAGAAAGCTGGCATTTTGTCCGAAAAAAAAACCCGCTTGCACCCAAATTGGTCAAGCCGTTTGGAGGATTTAGATAACAAACACAAGTACAGAAAAATAATATACATAAAAACATTAATAGAATAGAATAAAACTTTATTGTATACCAAAAAGTTACACAAACTGTACATAAATCTAAATCTACGGGTACAATGGCGGTCTTATCGCTAATAGCGATATCTTCCAGACAACCTTGATGGATCGTAAGGACTTAAAAAATTACAGGGAGTAGTCTGTGGTGTACTGCTAATAAAATACCATATAATAAATAAGCAAATATATAAAATAATAATATAAATATAATTATGTAATATATTTTAATGGAAGATACATTACGCGCTAATATCGCAATCAGAAAACTCGAACCTCACATCTATGATCAGTGTCATCACAGTCGCACACTTGTAGTCACTGATAGACAAGGACAGAGATAAAAGCCGGCGCTGTCGTGCGAGCGAGAAAGCGTTAGCTGCGAAATGTGGGTGACCGTCGCGACCGATATGTAATCGTGCCATATAGGCACAATTTCAGCGGTCCACACGCTAGAGACGAGTCACCTATCTTCTACTGTTTTGTCTCAAAAGCAATCTAAGCATAAAAATTACGTGTTAAGTAAGCTCTGGAGCTATGGTGACTCATTGGTAACGGTTTCGACTTACGATTTGTAGGTCACGAGTTCAAACCCAGCCAGGAACATTACTTTGTTTAATTTAAAAAGCTGTCGCTAAAAAAAATCTATAAAATTTCCAGATTCGGAGAAGGAGACGGCACAACAACTACAATCAGACTGCCCATTGAAGCCCTCGGTGATGTCGCTCTAGTCCAGAGAATAAGCAAGATGCCCATCGACCAGCAACCTTTCTGGTATGTCAACTGGAAGGCTTTGGAAGAAAACAGGAACCGACCACAGACGTACGCTCAAAGAGGCAACGGTTTTATCGATGATAGTAGTAACTCCAACTCGATTATCTTCCAGAGATAAGGATCGAAATTTAAAACTTGAATTAAGAATACATTCTAAATTTAAAAGAAAAACAATCGTTAAGACTGCTTCGAAATTTAAACAGAGAGCCTAGACTAGTGACATTCCATTTAACAATAACAGTTATTGAAACGTCAAAATGTAATAATGTAATGACGTTAAGTTTTATTGACTTAATTATGCCAATGCCGAAAAATTTAGGCTTTTTCAAATCATTATCGCTAGAATGTCACTTACCTGGAACCAAATTATAAGACATAACATTAAAATTAAATTTCAAAATATAAATATTTGTGTCATGCCCAAATGGATTTAAAACGACAGTTATTTTGTAATTACATTGTTAATTAAGTCGTCAAAAAAGTATTATTCTCTGGAATCAGTTAACATTAATCATCAAAGTCTTTACATGTTTAAAAGACTGATAGTTAGGACATATTATATTGACTAGACATTAGTCACCTACTTGTTACAAATTAACCTAATTATTATTAGTTGTAATTTTTAAAATTGTAGTCAAAATACCTGAATAAATAATAACGAAATTAATGAATGCGTGTCTTTTTTTCTTTAATATAATGCAAGAAGTATGACATTATGAATTTTGTTAGCCAACACCGGATAAACAAAACAGCATCAAAGCTACTAAGAGAGGTTTCGATCTGACAAATACCCGCTCTTACCCTACCACTTTTAGGCACGCAAATGACAGTTGCGTGTGTTCGCCCCTGCCACAATTTTATTATAATGAATTAGTAACTTTCACGTGTTTGGATCGGACGTAGTGCGAAACCACTCTAAATCTAATGTATCACTTATTTATAGTCATTATGGCCCAAAATATAATACCAGAAAACTATGGACCGTAACATTCTGGACGTAAAAGGAACAGAGTGAATACAACAAAAAACTGGCATAATGACGTGTGGGCAAAATGGGATCACTACAACTGCATGCACACTAGTCAAGAATTGCCACGCAGTGGATTCCTGCAGAGCACCGCCGAAGTCGGCGCAGAAAAAGGCGACGAGACGATTCCGACTTACGCGTGCGGGCCAATCCCGCATGCGTGATGAAATCCACACGATATTAAAAACACCCTAAAGCTATTCTGCAAATCGATTAGATAGTCGGTAGAGAAATGGATGTTTCAAAATAATGGGCCTTAGCGCTGTCGATGATTAGACCTTATTGTTTTTGAGATTTTGATGCATCGAGATTGTGAACTGCCGCGCTCATAACTTATCCATTTCAAGTACTGTCGAGGTAACGTTTTCGAGCTAAGGTCTTTTTTTTTTTTTATGGTAGGTAAAATCATCCAATGACAAATCCCGCCCTTGGGCGGAGCGGGAAGTAGTGTCAGACTCTTACTGACTAAAAACCTACCCCGTTCCTTCGTAGCCTATCGTGCCGGGGTCGAGCATTCCTTTCGGAACTAACCCATGACCCCAGTAGGCTTCGACCCTGCCTGCCTGCAGTTAGCAGGCTGGGCCTCTTCGGTGTGCTGACAGCTCCTTGAGGCGCGCGGGAACAGAACGCGCCGTCGACGACTTGGGCTCGGTCCGGTCGGTTACCGGACGATCGGACAGCGTGCTACCCATTGCACGCCGTCCGCAAGCCCGCGCCTACGGTGGCCGGAGAGCTAAGGTCTTTCGATTTCGAGTAGGGAACCCGTTTGTTTCAAAGGGCTAAATAGATTTGAGTTTTTGACGTACGGGTAGACCAAGACATTGTCTTGGTAGATCCTAAGATACGTACTTGTTATTTCTTGCCATAATTTTCCACCTTCTTTAATAAGCTAGTATTTTTCATGAATGATCAAAATAGAACTTATCTTCTTCTTAATTACTTTTATAACATTTTTATCCTTCCCTAAAATATTTACCAGACGGTTACAAACCAACGTCCCAACAGAGGTGACCTTGCTAGTTTCAATCCGTGTAGACAGCAGTTGTAAACCATGACCTTCGTGCCCTTGGTTGGCGAGCGTGTTTTCCGAACCGCAGTGACTGATCGTAGCCACTACACAAACCAAGCTCCAAGCAAGGTGACCTTGGTTGGAACGGTAGATTGCAACCGTCTGGTCCACTTTTAACTGTCTGCCGTAGTTTGACCTTCGTAGAGTGATCTTATATAAACTTTATCAATAAAAGGACCAGCCAATACTAAAGGCTCGCGTGGTGGATTATGGCCCATTTCCTCTCCTAGAGAGGAGGCCTGTGTCCCAGCAGTGGGAACATTACAAGGCTGATGCTTTGCTATGCTAAGATATCTGGCCTAAAGCCTTTTGTACACTAGACAGACTTGAAACAAAGAAGATTCTTTATTAATTTGCAAAGGATAAAAAACCCATTACGGCATTGTTTCACAACAAACCCTTCTGCAAATGATTTAATGAATTATTCACCCTATTCGCTTTAATGGTCGTTCACAATTAGTATTCAGGCCATATTTCCTGAACTTCAACATTTAAGTGCCTTATTGTTTAACAAAACAAAATTATTTTAAAATAATTAATAGGCTTAATTAATTCTGCTGCGTTTTACGTTAAATGTTTGCTACTGTTGATAATTTTAATCTATTTATATACCTACTATAGCAGTAGCAATATCTGCTTAGGCTCACCGGGCTTTTCTATGAGTGGATGATGTAGGTACAATTATGAATGTGTAAATATATATATAATTAGTGGTACAGGGAAGAGTAGAGAGCCAACGTTCTCGCGGCCCTTCACCTACCAGTTGGACAGACCTCACTAATTCATCTACGAAGTGTTCCCTCATTGAATGTACACGAAGTTCCATTAATAAATAAAAAAAATATAAATAAAAGAGATGAAGGATTCTCGCAAAAGCCGCAACCAACCTACCAGACGATCCATGGCCATGACCACTCCGCTAGGAGTACACGATGTAGAAGAAAGAAATTTATGTTTATAAAAGAGTCAATTCAGAACGGCTGTACACTGCCCTGTTTTTTGTTGTGTTCATAATTGTCAGAACTCTTCTTCATAATAATAAAAAAAATCACACCTGAGTAAAGCCGAGGTTGGCGGTGTTTTCTAGCGGAGTTTTCTATATACATAAAAGGAGAAAGTGACTAACTGACTGATATATTAACGCACAGTCGAAACCGCTAAGACGAGGAGCGTGAAATTTTGCTCAAAGCATCCTTTTATAACGTAAGTGAGCATGAGGATCTTCCAAAATTCCCCCTAAGATGACGAAAAGGAGGTCCAAAATTTGTTAAGAGAAACCTACTTTCACGTAAGCGAAGCCATTGGTAGAAGTTAGTTTGTTACATGACAGCAGAGTCAGTACAGAGATTGAACGACTGACTCCTAGGCTACGTGTCGCGGTTTTGATACTCGAACATAACAAATATTTGTCTGGCCTAGAGGATAGCTGGTTCGGGGTGAGGGTCTGGGTGTCATGTGCATGCAAGTTTGTGAATGAATGATGAGGGAGAGGGAGGCCAAAAAGAAGATGAATTGATTGTGTGAGGAGTGATATGAAAGAAAAAATTGTCGACGGCGCGTATATTGCCATGCGCGCCTCAAGGAGTTGTCAGCAAACCGTAGGAGCCCAGCAGGGTCAAAGCCTACTGAAGACCAAGAGTTTGCTTTTGAAAGAAAAACTCGACCCTGGTATGAAAGGTAACGAAGGAACAGGAGTGGGTTTTTAGTCAGTAAAAGTTTGACACTATCTTCCACCCCGCCGAAGGCCGCGTAGATGTCATTGGATGATTTTCCAACCGAACAAAAATAAGCCATTGTTGAAACAGCATCTATGCACATGGAAACTAAAAGACAAAATCCTTCATCATGGTATCCGAGTTCTACGCTCGATTAGAACTCCGTTGCCTGGACCAGACACAAAACCAATCTGATTGAAGGATCCTCCGTTTTCAATAGCAACCTCCATAGGTTAAGGCGTCTTCAAGTGATGCGCGTACTAACAAATCGCATTAAATTGTTGACCGATTTGAAAAAAGGACATGCTGTATTTTCATTTATATAGATTTTGTTACTTTTAGAATTATACATTTACGTTTTACACATAACCTTTAAATTGGTTATCAAATTTTTGATGAGTTGAAATTAAATATAGCGAGTATAACGATTTTGCTTCTATTCTTTTGATGTTGTATTACATACATTAAACAAATAAACTTCTTTGATTTTCACTGCTATACATAAAAATGCGTAATATAGGATTAGTGACGTCCCCATTCTGAAAGCAAATTGACTTCAAATAAGAGAGTATTTTGGGGTCGGAAAATATAAACACTTAGTTCCATCCCCGAGGGCAGAGGGATTTAGTACGAGTGTCCAAAGAGGGTTTGATGGAAAACTCTGATAGTGTAGTTTGATCGGTTTAATTGGGTTTCGGGTTTACGAAGAAATCTTTGAATATATTGATTAGTAGCTTCTACCAGGCGACTTTCGCCAGTATGAAAATGGAAGATATGCAACGTTAAATTTTGATCGGTTTAAATCACGTGGAGGGTCGATTCGGTGCATGAAACAATATCAATTTGTTAAGATAAAATAAAAATAAATACTTTTTTTCTAAAACTCGAATTAATATACGCAATTTGTCGCTCGTTGCGTACTAACTCACCCAGCGCGCCATTGAACTCGCCCAGCTGTCATTTACTTGAAAAAATTAATTTCGAACTTGCGTAAAGAAACTCGAGTTTAAAACCTACCGATTTCTGCATCAAGCCCTTAATCCGCCAAACAGAGGACAGACTCCTAAGGTGCTGATAAAAGCTCGAGGCTATTAATAAGCTATTAAGCCATTGGTTGACACGACTATTACTAGAATGATCGCCGAGTCTACCTACATCTCACATGTCGACAACCTCAAGAGCCAAGTCCTTAGCTTTCAAGAGGTTCTAGTCATGGAGGACGGTTATATCAAAAATTATTCTTGCACGCTTACATAAAACCATTTTATGTATGTATTTATTATTAAAATCAAGTCTAGTATAATAATAGTTATCAAATACGTATACTGTTTGAGGCGTACGTGACTCATGATGAGTCGTCGACCCGGGTTTGGTCATTATCGGACGGCGAGCTACCCATCACTTGCCGTCCGTGTGCTATGCTGCAAATATTTCGCATCTGAGATAGAAAGTAACCAACTCAGTTTACCTTTTTAATAATGTTTGTGATCGGATCAAGAGCCTTACCATAACGTGTTAAAATCACAAGCGTGAGAGCGAGAAAGAAAGATGGAGTTTTACAATATACCTCCTCCTCCTCGATTCGTATTCCTCATTACTGAGGGTCGTGAAGCTCCCGCTGGATTAACTTCTTATTGATGGTGTCTTGCCACCTGTGATGGTTCTTGGCGTCATGAAATGCGACGTTTAGTTGGGTATCCAGTGTATAGCGGACCTGATCTGCCCATCTTTTTGGACTGCGGCCCCTTGGTCCTTTGCCATCAACCATGCCAGTTATGATGAGCTATTCTAGGTTCTTAGATTAAATCAAAACAGCGGAAGATAAGTAACTTGCCTGTAGCGCGAGGACCACACACATCACATCGGTCGTGACGATCACACACATTTAGCGGCTGGCGCTATTTTTCTTGCACGACAGCGCCGGCTCTTATCTCTCTCTTATCACTGGTCATAGATGTATGAGTTTAGAATCCAGGTTTTCTGATTGAGATGTTAGCGCGTAACGTATCTTTCTTTATACCATAATATCAATGCTATACACCTTAAATAGCTCTATACCTTTAAGGATACAGTTTAGGTCTTCAAATGGATCGCAATAAGAGCTCGTGGTAGTGTCTTTGTAGGTGCTTTACTGAAATTACTCATTAAAATATTAAAAAAAAAACAGATCAATAAAAAATAATTTAATTTTTATGCTATCAAAATCCCATTTAATACTCATGATAATCTTTGTAATCATTCAAACCGCTGAAGACAACCTGTTCTTTGAAAATGTTCTTCATGAGGTGTCCCGGACAGAAACTCAAAGGCACTTCGGTGTACTCTGAAATATAGAAATAGTAAATACATTTTGATACAAGTTTTTTTTTTTTTTTATGGTAGGTAAAATCATCCAATGACAAATCCCGCCCTTGGGCGGAGCGGGAAGTAGTGTCAGACTCTTACTGACTAAAAACCTACCCCGTTCCTTCGTTGCCTATAGTGCCGGGGCTGAGCCTTCCTCTCAGAAAACGGCCCTTGACCCCAGCAGGCTTCGACCCTGCCTGCCTGCAGTTAGCAGGCTGGGCCTCTTCGGTTTGCTGACAGCTCCTTGAGGCGCGCGGGAACAGAACGCGCCGTCGACGACTTGGGCTCGGTCCGGCCGGTTACCGGACGATCGGACAGCGTGCTACCCATTGCACGCCGTCCGCAAGCCCGCGCCTACGGTGGCCGGAAATCGGGATCGGAATCCCGGCGGCGGCTGGGGCGGGCGCCCCGTTGCCTCTGTCTAATGCGGTCGGCCTCCTCCTTTGCTAGCATTACTGCTTCGCAGAAGGAGGCGACCGCCTGCCATCCCTCCTCACCCCTCCTCAATTTTGATACAAGTGGAGAAACTTTGTCATTGCGACCGAGGACGAATTCGTGGAAATGTAAAAAGGTAGTGATAAATTGCCATGTGTATCAAACGACGTTTTTCATTACACAAAACAAATAAATAAATGGGGATTGACCGGAGACTCGTGGGGATCACTAAACGCAGATAAATTCATTAAATTAAAGCGAGGATGAACTCGCTCAATTTTCTGCACTAGTGCGGAAAACATGAGTGCCTAAAAGTGATTATAAGGGCGAGTTATCGAGTGAGTGTATTGAATTTTTCTTATCCACCGACTATTGATTTCTGGGCAGCCAAGCATTTCAGAAATCCTCAAAAATAAAAAAAGCAGAAAATCTTATCCTTTCAACATAATCATGTCTGGTGCCTATTTTTAACATCATACTAATCCTTCCGGCCATTTATAACAAGATCAACACCAATTCATAACGTCACATTGCTTCTTCGATTCGTCCAGCAAAGGACGGCGAGCTACCCATTACTTGCCGTCCGCAAGCTTGCGGGTATGGTGGTTGGGAATAGCCCTGCAACTACCGACAACCGAAGCTAGGTTCAAAACTATGCTAGCGCTTTCTTTTATAGAATTCATTTTATGACTACAATAAAAAAAAAGAACAGCCAAGCTACAATCGTTTCGCTTTGCGTTAACGCTAAAAGTCGGCGAACAAACGAATTAGGGGCGTGGCCAACTCCAAGCGTTAACGCAAAACGAAACGAATTTAACTTGGTTAGGGCGGCTGATATTTTGTTTACCATTAAATTCGTCACCCCTGCAATTGATCATGTCCAAATAGCAACCATTATTGAAAGTCTTGTAGATGTACGCCCTCATCTTGTTCATCGCACAAACTGGCCTGTAGTGGTTCGGGCAAAACGTCGGGCAAGATTCACCGTACATTCTTCTCTTTATAGTTTCAACGTGCTTTAAACAGAATTTTAGGGGTGTTCTCTTGAGCTCTGAGGAAAAGAATAGTAACTATTTAATATGTCATGAAAAATGCTGTGTGAGTAATAAGGTAGGTACCACATTTCATGGTAATTACGCACTACAAAACTTTTTAGAAACACATTCATTGTGCGTACAGCTAAGGAGTGGAATTCTCTGCCGGAGTCTGTTTCCTGATGGCTACAACTTAGGAATCTTTAAGTCATAAGTGAATAGGTTACTTCTAGGTAAGCGTGATCCACCGTCGACCTTATCATCGCTTTCTATGTGGTGAGATAACGGTCAAGCACGAACATAACAGCAAAAAAAAGAAAGATATTCGTAGCTTAAACCCTGTATCAAGATTATGAAAAAAAAAGAAACATATTCGTAGTTCAAATTCTGATACGATGTCAGTATTGGTTTTGACAAAGGCAAAATAGGCATAAATAATATTCCACAACTTTTACACTACACCATCGGATTAGATGGCATAGTATGAAAGTTATACTAAACAGAGCTTGTGGAGCTTGCAGAGCGATTAAACATACTTATATATTTCTAAATAAGTATATAAATTATAGATAAATTACACCCAGACACAGAACAAATGATCATGCTCATCACACAAACATTTATCTTGGGTGGGAATCGAACCCACGACCTCCAGAATAGCAGTCAGGGCCACTGACCACTAGATCAACAGGCCATACTAAAACACTTTTTTTTTTTTTTGGAAATTGTCAACTAACCCCTTCCGCTCCTAATGAAACGAGAAGGCGTTTCACTAAGAGCGAAAGGAGTTAGTTGACAATAGTGTCAGACTTTTACCACCCCCGATTTCAGATATTTTCGTCGGAAAACCTGTCAAAATGTGTTCATTTATTTAATATTTATTCAACACAAAAGTACAAAGGTGGACTGCACAACCGACTAAGACAAGGACGACTTGTCTCACACCCGTATTTATAAGGAAGTATTTACTTGTTACTAAGTAAAATCTTATTAAGTCTTTACTTGACCTTTGAAATCTGCATTCAAAATTCAAATTTTTCTTAACTATAGAATACAAATAGTAGTTATTTTTACTCGGGTATTTAGTTTTACTTGTTTATATATACGGGTGTCAGACTTTCTCCACCAGTCTAGCACTAGTTTATAAAAATTAAAAATAAAACAACCAGTCAAACTAGAATGATGAAGAGACAATATGAAATTTAAAAAAAAAATGAAATTAAATAAATTGATTTTATCCAATCTCTGGCATTTGATTAGTGTTTAAGACGTTCTTAACCCAAAATACTCAATTCAGAAACCCGCCCACTTGCTCTTTTTATTCCAAAGTCGGTGAACGGTCGCTGTCAGTTGAAACTGGCAATCTCTTAGCTGCCATTGGTTTATTTTAATATCTTTATGAAGAACTAGCTTTTGCCCGCGGCTTCGCTCCCGCTGCACCCTACCCTACTCTACCCAACTCTACTCTACTGTACTCTACTCTGCGCTACCCTACTCTACCCTACTCTGCCCTATTCTACTCTACCCTACTCTACCCTACTCTACTCTACCCTACTCTACCCTACTCTAACAATAAATGAGCAGATTTTGATATATTTTTTTTATTTATTCAACGGGATAAAAATTAACCTATGACATTCTCCTGGTTCTAAGCTACCTTACCACCAATTTTCAGCCAAATCGGTTCAGCCGTTCCTTAGTTATAAATAGTGTAACTAACACGACTTTCTTTTATACATGTAGATTAGCTTTTCCTCTTTATTTTATTTACATTGTTCTCACGTACTAGCAACGACAACAAACATGCAACAACCGAGATATTTGTAATGCATAACATGATTGAAAAGAGTGTCCATGGAGTTTCTTGCACATTCTTCTCCATAGAGATCTACGCTTTGGAATGTGCAATCAGAATATTTTTTGTGACAGACGACTTCTTGACTTTACAAAAATGCCTGTAAATGATTTATCACTACATAGTATAAAACAAAGTCGCTTACCGCTGTCTGACCCTATGTATGCTTAAATCTTTAAAACTGCGCAATGGATTTTGATGCGGTTTTTTTTTAATAGATAGAGTGATTCTAAAGGAAGGTTTATATTGTTTAATACATGCATAATAAATTTAATATCACCATTTCACCCGTGCGAAGCTGGGGCGGGTCGCTAGTTTGAAATAAACTGCTTTGAATCTTTGAAAAGGCCACGGCAACTCTTTGAAACAATCTCGCAAACCGATATACGATAATGTACAATACTTACCAACACTGTGACAGTTGCTATACACCTGAAAGGCACATTCTGAGACAAACATTTTGTATTCTGTTTTCCTTTCGTCTAAACCGCACACCATGGTTCCTTCTGACCCGCAAGCATCGTACTGGCACTTTTCACTCATTACGACATTTGTTATCGCTTAAACAAAATGCACAATAAAATATGTTATTTAAGAACTTGTCAGGTACTAGATAAAGCCCAGTGTTACGCCTAAACTTAAAATGACATGGCGTAGCATTATCACGCCTCATCAAAATACCAGCAGGCCTAAAAACGTCACATGAGCAATTCATCTTGAGCAAATCATATTCCGAATTCCTAGCAGATCTTATGCAATTCTTGTAATGTTCGTAAAATGGTTCCAATTCCTTGTAAATATTGACGTTTAAAAAAATATGATTCCTATTATGATTCTACAAAAGTGGCCTTTTTAGACCTGCACCACATTATTTACATTTTTGTTTTAAACATCGCGGCATAATACTGAGATAGGAGCCTTGTTGCCCTCGTAGCCTCACAGGACTTTTTTTTACTTTTAAAGATTAGTGACTTCTTATTTTACTGACGTTTTTCCTGTGCGAATCATAAAATAATGGTTTTCGTTTCTTTATTTAAAACCGCCCAATACCTTTTTTCTTACCTTTTAAACCTTCTCTGGACAATTACGAATATTTCAAGACCAAAATGAACCAAATCGGTTCAGCCGTTCTCGAGTTTTAGCGAGACTAACGAACAATTCTTTTTATATATAAGATTTATACAAAGTGGTAGTCTGTCAGAAGTCTTTACTGTTAGTTTTACACAAACTTATTTTCTTTTTTTTTCAATGACCTAGGTAATAACCAGAAAATATCTGTTTCTAAAATATCTAGAGAAAACTGTGTAGCAATGCCATAATGACGTAAGAGCGGTTGTGTGTGAACTACCACCGGGCACTCAGGATATGATAACCAAGGTTGTAATAAAAACAACAACTTACTGAGACAGTAGCAATGAATACAATTTAGGTTTAAATGAGAAAGCACGAGATTCATCGCGTCGCATTATTTACTTCAGCCACAGGGTTGTGTGGAAGACAATGGAAAATGTCACATCGCTAAAGGACAATAAGAACGACCGGGCACTGTATCACGTTCATTCATTCTGTGCTTAGTTATTTTATTAACGTTCGCGTCGCTCATATGTTTGGATTTGAGTTCTAAAGAAAAATATGGCTTCACAGCCACCATCATACACAGGGACAACAATGTGGTATAGCTTAGCATCAGCCTTATAATACTGCTGAATAACTGCTGGCTTACTGCTGGGATTTAGGCCTCCTCTCTAGGAGAGGGAATGGGCTGTAATCCACCACGCAGGCCCATTGCAGGTTGGTGTAACTCACATGTCTTCGAATTTTTGGTTCTAGGACATGCCGGTTTCCTCACGATGTTTTCCTTCACCGTTTTCAGAGCAGTGGTGATGAAATAAATTACCAAAAGTAATGCGCCTGGCCACTACTGCTCACATAATCGAGGAAAAATACATTGTTGGTTGTGCAACCAACCAGATCCTAGTAGAACCACCACAAGAAGAAGGAAACCATTAATAGCGACACGCTTGAGAGAATAGACAGTCTCACGCCCCAGCTGCTGAGAATGCTGTGATAAGAGATACCCCAGGAGTCACGAGTCAAAGAGCACAGGCTTGCGGACGACAAACAATGGATAGGCAGCTCGTCGTTTGGCCGTCCGTTAACCGTCCAGACCGAGCCTAAGGCATCGATTTCGTATACTATTCCACGCGCGCCTCAAAGATATGTCAGCAATACCGCAGGGTCCCAGCAGAGTTGATACCTGCTAGGTCTAAGGGGAATTCCCGATAAGTAAGCCCGTGGCCCTAGAACGCAGAGGGCAACTAAAGGACAGATGTGATTTTAGTCAGTAAAAGTCTGACACTGGAGTGGAAGAAATCATAAGTTGATTTACCACGTCAAAAAAAAATCACCGATTGCGGGATCGTTGAATAAACTCTTGGAGCGGCTCATGAGTCGGTTTTGCGTACACCTTAACGAATTTAGAAAAAAAATAGGACTCGCTAGTTGCTGATTAAAAATACGAAATGATAGCAACTAAAAGATAATTAGATACAAGCCTTACAGTGAACCACGACGAGTAGGGATAGCAAATAAACCATTGTCAGACCAAAAACAATGTAACTACCAAAACCAATCAATACATCGTCACGTCTTGACCAACAATCTCTTGACTAATAACTAATTATGATTAAAAAAACAATTATGATTCAAAAATTTACTATGACATTACATTTACATTATTTTCAGATAACTATAAGACGTAGAAGTACCTACATCACGTTTATTTCAATGTTTTCTTTTTTACAAACGCTTGTGACTAAATAAGTTGATGGATTGAGGAAAGGCCAAAAAAGAAATTAATTATAAAAAATAAATAAGAAAAAAAAATCTTTAAAACACCTGGGGCCTTGAAAAGTTGTTTAATTTACTGAAAGTTGTACTTAGCGATCCTCCGATGCGGCAAAGCTTGTATGATTCATTCTTTTTTTAAATATTATTTAGTTTGGGCATTGAATTCCTCACCAGTGTATCTTCATTGTTTATTTCCTGCTTCGTCTTGATCACCATCAATTTACAGTGACATCAAATGAGCGCATAAACAAAAGTTGTCTGTAAATTAGTTTTTTTTAAGGTGGAACCTTATCCCATGACTTCTCTCGCTCTAGGGCGAATCAGGAGGGCGTGTCAGAATTTAACTGAATAAAACCACACCTATAGTTCTTCTTTGCCTTGTATTCCAGGACCCCGGGGTTTTCTTTTGGATCACCCAAGGGAAGGGAGTTGGGTATGGTGTAGATTTCTGCAGATGCTAGTCAAGGTTGTCGTATTCTTGCAATATCATCAAAATAACAAGGTACCGTCAACCCGAGCCTGACCCCAAGCTGCTGGCGTGTGCTTGCAGACAGCTGTCTGCAGGCCCATGCCTACGGTGGCTAGAAATCAGCCTGCACTTCTCTACACCCAGAGCATCTGGTCCTCACATTTTTTGCGACCTCCTTTGCTGGCGTTACTGGGAGTACCGATCCTGGAGGCGAGTTTAGAACCAGGTAGTCTCAACAATAGCACTTGCGACCACTAAGACAACGAGGCAGTATATTATGCGGAAAATAAGTTTAACCCATTCGCAATAGGTTACTCTTCCCCTACTTCGATTGAGACCTGAAAATCGGTGAAATTCGCATGATTTTAAGAACACCCTAATATAATAGTTTGGTCTCTTCGTTATTCAACACCGCCTTCCGAAATTGAAGTCATTTGGTGTTTTTTGAAGTCCGTTGTATTTCTTTTGTAAAGAGTTTCCCCTCAGCCAAACTTAAATAGATATAATAATAATCTCGTTGAACATACATATAAAAACGACAGTTCTGCTAAGATGTTTTGAAGAGTTTCGTTCTATATCTTCGAAGTTCGTCATTAGATCAAAAAACTATTTCAATGGGACCTATTCGGGAGCATAATCTTTCAATCAAAACAAAAATTTTCAAAATCGGTCCACAATTGACCGCGATATCGGTAAACATAGATAAAAAAAAATACATACAGCCGAACATGAACCTCCTCCTTTTCGAATTCAGTTAAAAAATAGTACCTACAGTGGAATTATTTGCAACCTAACGTGTTTAATTTATCTACTGTGCCCGGCCTATAAAACATCATTAATCAATTAATTAAGTTTAATTAATGCACCCAAATATATAATATTGTTGGAAGGCGGAGCAGATGTTACCTACAGAATTTTCAGCTCGCAAGTGATAATGAGCGAATCATTTGTAGGATTATTGAAACATCATTAAGAATGATGAGACTAATAAATACCTTTGTTCGTATTATTGATGTATTTTCGCTGTATTATTTCACTTAAATAAAACATAGTATTGAATTTATTAACCACGATAATAAATAATTTAGTTGGGCAAGTGAATTGGCAATACATTAGCACAAATCGTAGCTAACTATGTACTGTATCCTCGATGGTTAACATACCAAAATAAGGTATTGCATAATCAGTCTTTCAATGTTCCCACTACTGGGATTCAAGCCTCCTCTTTAGGAGAGGGAATGGGCCGTAATCCACCACGCGGGCCCAGTGCGGGTTGGTGAAAGTCACATGTCTTCGATTTTTTGGTTCTAGAACATGCTAGTTTTCTTACGATGTTTTCCTTGTTTTCCTTCACCGTTTTGAGAGCAGTAGTGATGAAGAAAATAACACAAAGTAATGCGCCTGGCTGGGTTTGAACCCGCAACCTACAACGCGGTACCACTTGGCCACCACTGCTCTACATGCCAGAACTCCCCTGCATAATTGAATGTAAACTGGACTTTAGAGTCACAGAAGCTCAGGGTCATTCATGTCATCAGACATTTGCACTTTGCTTTAAAATTTGATTTAAGTGGCGTTGTCTATAGCGAGGTTTGGAAGAGATCTCTTTGCGGTCTCCTCAGGGATGAGCCCTAACTGAAGTAGCCCAGAAGGGGTTTCGAAGAGGTCATTTAAGAAGGAACCCCTTCCATAAGGTTTTTTTATGGTAGGTAAAATCATCAAATGACAAATCCCACCCTTGGGTGGGGCGGGAGATGGTGTCACACTCTTACTGACTAAAAACCTACCTTATTTCATTCATTGCCTGCAATCCAGGGCTCCGGGGTTCATTTTCACCCAACCCTTGGCGTCAGTAGGCTTACATTCACTTATTGACCTTCGCGACTCGAGAGTGGTTTTTCGCTGTCATTTTGACTAAGTACAACGGAGAAGGGTGATTCTTTAAAACCGAGAGAATATCTTATTTACCTAGCTTAGTTTTCGTACCTGTTTTTTTTTTTTATGGGAGGTAAAATCATCCAGTGACATATCCCACCCTTGGGCGGAGCGGGAAGTAGTGTCAGACTCTTACTGACTAAAAGCCTACCCCGTTCCTTCGTTGCCTATCATGCCGGGGCTGAGCCTTCCTCTCAGAAAACGGCCCTTGACCCCAGCAGGCTTCGACCCTGCCTGCCGGCCAGTTTTCGTTCGTAAAGCTGTGTCAAAGAGTCAAAGAGTGAAGAAAATAGGGGAGGACGTTGATGTGCTTTTGTTTATATATATATATCAAATTGTAAAGAAAAAACTAGGCCAGACGAATGAGAAATTCTCTCGGTTTCAAAGAATCACTCGGAAGATTTTCTTCCAAGAGATTTAGAACAAAGGGTGTACCTCCTGTCCGGAAATACTTCTTTCTTTTCTTTTTTCTTCTTTCTTCTTTCTTTCTTTTTTCTTTTTTTTCTTATTTCTTTATTTTTTTTTCTTGTCTTGAATTTTTTTAAGTACTGTTTCTCTCTAATAATCGTCAAAAAAAAAATTAAAAATATCTTACACTAAATGCATTAAATTAGCGCCATATTTTTTACACCTAAAATAAAATGCCAATATTTCTCACCCAAATAAAAATATACCAATCTACTTCTACCTAATTTTGTTTCATTACGGTTCATGATGTTGTAATAAAAGGAGCCAAAAGTATTTTACCTCACTTCGATATTTTTACGGGAAACTCACAATTTTTTACGCAGCCATTGAGTAACATAAATGTCACTTCGGCAATTTTCCCCCCCTAAGTCGAAGGGTAGACATATTTTTCATAAATTGGCAGTATTTATTGATGCTTGGGTCAAGTGAAGTGATATGAATGACTTTCTGACATGAATGAAGGCTGTTTGTACGTTTAGAAGATGAGTTATAGCACGCGGCAAATAAGTTGAAGCATTTGCTATGATTAAGTAGTAGTAGTAAAGAAGTGGAGAGTCCACATCGATTGAAACCCGAAAATCGGTTATAATACTCGTCAAACAAGTTGAACTATCTTGACCCGAAGGTTATGATGGTTCCGAATCTGCATGATATTAAAAATAAAATTATCTGAAAATAACCGAACAATAATAGATTTTACGAGAACCATGTAGTTTTCTTTTGATGGTAACCAGTAAGCACCTTCAAGTATGCGTACTCCGTGGTGCTCGTGTATTTTAAATGACTGGTCCATTATACGTAATAGATATTCGATCAATTATGTTCCGACGACGTCCCATTCAACGAAATGATAATTTACTGTTAATATTTCACCATAATGTTTAATGCAACATTAATATAAATGAATTGACGCTTCATTGACAAATATCTTTAGTTCTTTACGTAGACGAGTAAGGAAAAAAAGTCGTACTAAAAACTTATTTACAAACCTACATTTATCTACCTACTGTATAAATTGGCGGCTATTTGTATTTACTTTCACTCAACAACCTTAGCAAATCCCGCTGTGTCCACCTTCAAACTAAATGATCGTTCAAAGTGCCTGTTAAAGATTTAACAACGCTATTAGGATTCTCTCAGTTCTTAAATTCGATTGGGTGTAGGCATACAAACAAACATTTTATAATCCAACATTTGTCTCTTATGGCTCTGATCGACGGGCGAGTAAAACCGCGGTCTTATGGGTCGCCGTTGTATCATTGCAATACGAACGACGAATCTGACTTGTAACTCATGATGTTTGCTTCATTTTTTACACGGATCGTCGTTCAAAACTGTTTTACTCGCTAGTCGATCAGCACCTACGAGCCGCGAGTAAAACCGACGTTCTTTAAAACCGCGGTATTGGCTCGTATGTCGATCACCAACTTTAGGACACTTATTTGTGAAAAGAGATATGCCAAACTGTCTAAAAGACTATGATAATGTGTCACACGGGTTTATTCAAATAATATACTCTAATTTAACCCTAAATATAATATATGAGAATATTTCTGGTAGCATAAATAACTAACCCTCAGTTCCGCTGACCTCAAATTTCGTGACCCATATTCCATCATTTTGGGTCAGTGATGGATAGCCAAGTGACAAAGGAAACAGAAGCCCTCTAATGTAACTACTCGTAGATCCTTAAAGGACTGAAAAAGTGTTGGTTAGATACTACAGGGATATCAAACAAAAAGGTTACATGCAGAGATCTGTAATGGACCTTTGTGCAAATGAGGAAGTTTTGTTTTGCTGAAAAGGTCTGAAGGTTTGAATTAATGCTCAAATTTGTCCCTTTTGAGGTGGGTTCTTGCAGTGAAAAAACTAATGCCACATGTCATAATGATGTCTAAGGTTTTTATTAAGTTAAGAAAAGCGTAGTGTTGTCAAAGGTGGATTAACTAATTGGCTACTTGAGAGCGCTTTCAAATTCGCCGCAAAGCGCCACGCGACAGCAGCGTGATTGCAGCGCTGCTTTGTTATTCCATAATAATACTTAACGCGACGGCAGCGCGACTGCTGCGCTGCATCCACGCTGCGGTCACGCGTGCTTTGTTTTCTGAAATAAAAAAGCAGCGCTAATTTTTTGTAGCTTTAGCGACTAATTTGAAGGTAACTTATAGTAGCGATAAGTCCAGGAGTTTCTATGATTTGATTATGAAAACTTTAACTGATGTCAAAACTTAAAGAGTGCATAAATTGAAAGTCATTAGTTCTTGCCCCTAGTTTAACTCCTCACTTAATCATTAAGTAAAAGTTTGTTTTATTTTTTAGGTTATGTATAAACTTGTTGATACAAATATTATAAAGAAGAGAATTCCGTGTTATTTTTTATTTTTTTGTAGTAAATAAAATCAAAAAGTTTAGGACTCGGCTAAAAATTCAAAAAGAGTAAGATAGCCTACATATTTTCTACTTTAGCGCAAGCAAAGCCACTGGAAGAAACTTGTAAAGAATATAACAAGTTAAACGTAAACAACCATTACAAAAAGATTGGAGAAAAAACCAGTTGTATTAGTAATACTTTTTGTGACCCGTTTTTGTCGTACATGGCCGAGAACAGATCCTCCTAATCCCCATCCAGTTTTGTCTCCTGTCTCTGTTCAGAACTACGTAAGGCCGCTCTTTGTGGCAGTTTCATCCTACATAAACATTGCTTTTGAGATAGTAATCGGCTTAGGTTAAATCTTTGAACTGTAGTGGCCTAGCAGGCGTTTGAGGGTTTTGTTACGACAGGTTCCTTACTTTACGTAATTCATAACATCAACACTGCTCTCAAAGTGGCTAAGAAAAACGTCGTGAGATAATTCGAAGAGGAGGATTTGACTTTTATGGATATATCACATAATAAAAGCCCGCTTTGGTCCAGCGTGGTAGAGTAGCGAGCCAGCTCAGCTGTGAGATATCAGAAAAAAGCAAGCAAGGTCTTATAGCACAGATATAGGAGCAACAGTAAATTTGTTTTATATGTCACACTTTTTTGCGACTCGGAAAAATCTTCGAGGCTCAATTCTGGAATTTTACATAAGTAAGTTTGTACGGTACCTCTACCATGAGTTTTAAGCAATAGTATTCGTCGCTACTCGATATCGACGCCGTAAATATTTTGTATGGCAAATTTTGGTTCTGCAAGTGACCGCTAGAGGCGCTGCAAAATTTGCCATACAAAATATTTACGGCGTCGATATCGAGTAACGACGAATACTATTGCTTAAATTTTATGGTAGAGGTACTAAACTCTCAGCGCGCGATTCCGACTCGCAATTGCCCAGTTTTTTTAAAACACCTGACCGCGATCCCGCCTTATGATAAACAGTCATGCAATCGTTGATGATGAAGCGCACTAGATATTATAATCGTACGAGAAGACCGCAATAGAAATATTGACTCTGTTATTTCTTTTTCTTTTATTTATTTATTAATACTTTATGCAACGCAAAGGTACATAGGCGGACTTAATGCCATAGGCATTCTCTACCAGTCAACCTAGGGTGGTGAAGAGGAAACATGGCAGGTGTATAAAAAAAAAAACAAAAGATTATATTATATAAGAAAACAAGGATTCAAATTTATATAAATAAAATATACATACATATATATTTAATATAATATACACCTACATATACAAATACATACATTTATATGAATTAGTTAAAGGTTCCTTGAACGAAAATTCTTACCCAATTTTGTAGTAAAAACTTATTAGTCAGAATTAAATTTAGTCAAGAATAAACAGGTGGAGTAGAAATCTGTGTACATTGCACTGAAATGTAACCACTAAACAATATAGTCTGTATTTACAAGCAGCTGTTTACGGACTTACTGCAGTGTCAGTTTGAAGGTTTTAACGATTAACTGGGTTGAAACTGAAATGTTTAGAGTATTGAAGCAACGGTAATGAACATCTCAAGACTTGACCAAATTAGGTGTCAATTTAAAAGTTGTAATGGTTATAAATAACCAATCAAGTATGAGTCGGACTTGCACACGAGGGTTAGGGTTCTATACAAACTTAGCAACAACTAATTCATAGATTTTTTTCATTTTATATACACTAGTGCTTGACTGCGATCACACCTGATGGTAAGCTGTGATTCAATCGTTGGTGGTGAGGCGCACTAGTTTATTGTTGATTGTGATGTGTTCGCGTATGAATGGAAGACGATCATGTCAGTATGTCTGGAGTTCTATGAGGCGAGTGTGTGAGTTTTTGTGTTTATGTATTTAACTAATGTAATTAGTGGATAGCCGTTTTTGTTAAAGTATAAATGAATAAATAAAATTAAGAGCCTACTCACTCTAGCCTTGAAGATACCCAAATTATAATCGGATGGGAAGATCGCAGCAAGCCAATTGTTCCAGTCCTTCGATGTACGCGGTGTAAACGACGAGGTGAAACGCGTAGATTTTATCCTTTACTTGTGCTATGAGACTTCCAATTGAATTACAAGAATCAAAAGGTAGTAGTATTAAAGTATTTATAGTTTAGTTCATATATATAGTTTAGTTTTCTACGTACTGTATTCATAATAAAATATAATCTCAGAATCAAAACAAATCAAAACCACAAACGGAACAGAAACGGTGTTATCTTTAGATTACTGACTTAGAATTTTGGGTTTTTTACAGTTCGAGATTTCAGTATTTAGTATTCATTTCAGCTTAAATGTCTTTTCTAATTCCTGAGAATGTCTTTTCTAATTCCTTTTTTTTTTAGAAACACGTAGAGGCATTAAGTCAGTAGGATCACTTTCAAAAACAACAGTTTTTCAACATTAAAATATATCATGGTGCTCGTTATTTTCTCAAAACTAAACTACAATTCCTTCCAAAACAAACAAAAAAAAAAAACAATCTTTTTGCTACACAAAATTTTCATTTAAATTTTCACTAGTTGCGAAATCATCAAAATGCCGCGTTCACAGAAAACTGCTGACGGTAGTTCATCAATATTTGTGAACACACAAACAAAAATTACAAATAGCTAGACTAAACGGCTATACGAGAGGTAGGCAAAATATTTACCATGGGGTAATGTTCCATGTAATCCACAAATATTAGGTTTGTACAAATGTATAGTGTCTACATGTTGTTGAAAGCAAATATGTCACTGTGTGGTCCACTAATTCACACGAAACTAATGTTTTGTACCACATTGTCATTACGAAGTATGACATGAATGCTGATGAAAATGAATTTATTGGAAACAATATACATAATTATTGAAATCCCCGCCCCAGCTTCGCACGGGTGCAATAGTAATATTAAATATATTATGCATGTATTTATTATACATAAAACCTTCCTCTTGAATCACTCCATCTATTAAAAAAACCGCATCAAAATCCGTTGCGGAGTTTTAAAGATCTAAGCATACATAGGGACAGACAGCGGGAAGCGATATTATGTAGTGAAGTAGCTTATGACTTTAGACGGAGCGGTCACTTTGATTTTATTTATTAGAAATCTGTTTGACCTTCATTAAAAGATAGTTTATGTTGTTGCACTCATTATTCTAAAAACTAGCTTAAACCTACTGTTTGTAAGGTTACAAGAACATTTCTCTTGTTATTATTATTTATAGAATCGCGTTTGGCTACTATTTCACCTCACAAAAACTTGTGTTTTGTTGCCGATGGTGTTGCACTTTACCCAGTAATCTATATACTTATAATAAATCTGTAGAAGTAAAAATTCTGTACATTGAAAATATCAAAAAAATAAATGGCAGGGGTATTACTAGACCGACATCGAACCCAAAAATGTGATTAAAAAAAGTTTTATCTGTCTGTCTGTCTCTCAGTCTGTCTGTCTGTTTGTTCAGGCATCACGCAAAAACTACCAGTTCGGTTACGATGAAACTTGGTATAATTATTCTTTAATATCCTGGGCACCACACTGAGTACTTTTTATCCCGAAAAAGTATATACAATAAAAAACAAACTTAATTTTGCGGTTCGATCCCTAAGCCCGATTACCGTACCAACCGCAAATAATAAGTTTGTCGCAGGTTACGTCCCCCGTTTCTATTGTAATTAACCACAAAGGGCACGCGCCGAGACAGAAGTATTAATACCGGTAAGTATGCTCGATAGATAACGTTCTACACAAATAGCACTTTCCACAAAAAACTCATTGATAAGTTTCGTCGTTCACGCGAACGAAGTTGCGGGCACAGCTAGTTTTATATAAAGTTATTACTTCATGCATATTATTTGTAGTCTCGCTATATGCCTCGCCCAATCCCTTCACTTATTTGTCTTCCGTGTCGCCGTCACAAATATTCAAGATTGACAAGATCGGTTCAAGATTAAAAATCAAGTTCAAGCACATGCTAAACACTACAGACTGTTACATTACATATTAAAAACAAAAATTTGGGAAGTAGCATCTATGTAGCGACATCTATGTCGTCACAAATTAACTAATCCTGCATCGCGCAAGTAAGATTCGCGGCGCGATTTGAACATATAGAACAAACCCGAAATCATCTATCAGGCAGTAGCCCACCAGATATAACACCTGTCTGGTCGGAGGATCCTCCCTTTTCCACGGAGGTATGTGGGACTTTACTCTCTGTCCCAAATACCTCCAAATCTACATTTTTTATTTTAAGAGCATTCTTTAATATCTACGTAAGTTCACTTTTAATAATTTACGAATTAAATTATATTACATAATAAATAATTAAAGTTACAAAATTGAAATAGATTAAATTTTTAATAAGCCTTTAAGAAAAATAAGCCCAAAAGTAATAATACTTTGAGAATATTCCCAAAGGCTTATTTTGTTAACATTCATTATATCCACTAAAATTTTTCTGGTTTGGTTTTAAAGTTATTGGCAATATGCTTCTCATTCAGGGACGAGAGACGAGACTAGTGTAAAAATTTATTAAAAGTAAAAATTAATGGTCAGAAAAAAATAAAGGCTTTATAAATGAAGGCTCAAACATACCCCAAAATATCGCAAGGAACAAATTATTTTCAATAATTTGAGGGTAATGTAAAACCTCCAGCAACAAAATTGGAAAACTCGTCACTTTGGAGTACATTTTCGACTAACATCCTTTATGCTCATATTTTGACGACTTCTGTTTGCATCTGATAATGTCCTCCATGTCTTACTCGGTGCGTTAAAGTTTATTTGACAAACTTAACATTCGATCTGAAAACTCTATTTGGAACCAGTAGAGAGTTAAATTTGAAAAGAGCTAAAAAGTAGTTTTATTTTTATTTTACGTAGGTACTCATGTTAATTTTACTAATTCTAGCAAAATGATTCTTTCATAGAAACTTCTACAAACCTGAATCAAATCAAAGACCGCAAACGGAAGGATCGGCCACACACTCCGAAGGGTTCTTGAACATAATATATAACTGAGCATAACCTAGACTGGAATCCTCAAGGAAAGAGTAAACGTGGTCGCCCTAAGCAGACCTGGCGGCGAACGGTCATCGTAGCAGCGAAGAAAATAGGGAAGACCTGGAGCGAAATGAAACATAAAGCTCAAGACCGAATGGGATGGCGGCGCACTGTGGACGCCCCCTGCCCCATCTAAGGGATAAAAAACTTAAGTTAGTAGATAGATAGATAGATATATTGCACATGTTGTCACATGTTGTCACATGTTGTATTATACATGGTGTCCGACTCTTGCTTGATCTGGTTATTAAAGAATACCCAGCCAAGCCAGAGTCGAACTCGTGCAATAGCTAGTTAGCCCATTATGTCCCACCGCTGGGCGAAGGCCTCCCTCTCCCTTTTCCACACACGTCTGTCCTCGGTCATTGCGGGCCAGTCCCTCCGGTAACTATCTAGCTCATCTTTCTAGCTTCGCCTTATTTTCGCAATAAGGGCTTTTTTTATGGTAGGTAAAATCATCCAATGACAAATCCCGCCCATGGGCGGAGCGGGAAGTAGTGTCAGACTCTTACTGACTAAAAACCTACCCCGTACCTTCGTTGCCTTCCTTTCGGTAGCTGACCCTTGACCCAAGCAGGCTTCGACCCTTCCTGCCTGCAGCTAGCAGGCTGGGCCTCTACGGTTTGCTGACAGCTCCTCATTATTTTAGGTATATCGATCCTGTATGTTCCACTACTTGGCATTCCAAATCATATTTTGATTTGCAATGATATCGGCATCACATACAAATCAACATCATATCCTGTGAATATTTCTAACTGACGAGCTCGCTTTATCGATTTGTAAATATAAAGGATCTCTCTAAAACCGACATATAAACAGACAGACTGCGAATGATATGATAGCTAAAAAATAAAGGTCCCAATGACATTTCAACGAAACCAGAAAAATATTTCTTATATTTAGAAAGGTAAGGAAAGTAGATGGGAAAATACCCCGCAGCTAGTGGCAGGAGTCCGATACATTGGTCAGACCGAATCTGTGCAACACTGGAGACCACAGTCTGCGACGCCATCCACATCGCCGAAGATAGGACAACATGGCGAAATATAGTTCACAAGAAAGTTATTCGTCGAAGTCACGACCCCCAGCATTGAGGATAAACAACACTAGAGGAGGATATAGAAAGGTGAATTATATTATTATTTATTATTCTACGATATTATTTTTTATGATTTTTTTATCTCAGGACCCTGAGGTCCTGGACCTTTGGGAGGCGTACGAGGAGCCGAAACCAACTCGCAGAGGCCCTTTAGGTACTTTTAATGGAACGTGATGCCAACCGAGGATTGTCCCTGTACGCGCAATGCTAGTGCATCCAAGGACAACCCCCGGTTGGTGAAAACTATTGTGACATATGGAAAATAAAGACAATAGGGCTATGGTTTTTGAAGTCTTAAGTGGACTGGTTTCCAAGAACTATGTGAAAACTATGGCCCCTGCCTAAACTTATTATTATTATTTATTATTCTACGTAAATTCTTAGCTTATATTGTCCATAAAAATATATTCCTCTTACGTAAACTAATAGACCCTTGAGAAAAATTCGTCCTTTGTACCCTTATAAATACAATCATACACAAAGGATGAATTTCTTCGATCTCACGCACAATGAAACTTCACAATAAATTTTTCATCAAATTCGGTTTGCCTTGTTAACTTATAAAGAGATAAATTCTTTTAGTGTTGGATAGCCCATTTATTTTGAAGAAGCCTATATAAAATCATGCTACGATTACAAGAAGCGGTACTTGGTTCCCATAATTAAATGAGTCAGATATGAATAGGAGGATTTTTTTTGTAAGAAATGACAATGAGGTGGATCTCAATTCGCTTATATATTTTTTAATTGTTACCTCAAAACTTTGTCATTTATACACACGCCAATTTGGATTTTTTATTGGAAAGGATACACCCACCACCAGATTGGTTCTATTTCTATCAAAATCTAGTTCTAATAAAGAGATGCATGAGGACTTGGAGCACTCTTGGTGGAATGGCGACAGCGACTGAAACCTAGTGATGGGCATGCCACAATTACCGTGATAAGTCTCCTCTTTGAGGGAGTGGCTGGAAAGACCTCACGGCGTTATCACCTTTCGCATGACTCTGGTTCTAACCGGTCATGGTAAGTTCGGAAGGATCCTGCTTCAGATTCGTGCGGGAGAAACGCCCGGGTGCAACCATTGTATAGACTGCCTGGAGGACACCGTGGAGCATACGGCAGCGAAGTGCCCCACTTGGGCAGAGCACCGCCGCCGCCGCCGTTTCCTCGTGAGAGCAATCGACGGTAACGACCTCTCACGCTGGGCCCTGGCCATGGTCCGGCCGAGGAAGAATGGCAGGCAATCGCCTGCTTCTGCGAAGCAGAAATGCTAGCGAAGGAGGCGACCGCACGCGCGATAGAACGGCCCTCACGCTCCTCAATGGGTAGCACACCGTCCAGTCTTTCGGTAACTGTCCAGACCGAGCCCAAGTCGTCGACGACGCGTAGTGTTCCACGTGCGCCTCAAGGAGATGTCAGCAAAGCGTCGAGGCTCAGCAGGTCGAAGCAACCTGGGGACATGGGTACGCATCTGTAAAGAAAACCCGGGGCCCTGGAATGCAAGGCAACGAAGGAATATAGGAGTGGGTTTTAATTAGTAAAAGCCTAGCACACCCTCCTGCCCTAGAGCGCGAAAGTCAAGAAGAAGAAGAATACAAGTCATATTTAACTTTCGAAAAAAATATGTATGCATACGACAATTGAAAAAAAAATTTGGTTACAAAATAGTTCATTGATGTAGTTAAAAAAGAAAACAAAATTAACATTCACTTTATATTTTATGCATAAAACTATAACAAATACAAAAATATTTATAACAAAATACTTTGACAATATCTCTAAAACATATTTATCTTAAACACGATTCGCATTCTCATTAAATGCACTTGGTCTAAGTGGATAAGTCTGTGGGTTAGCCAAGTTTGCAGCAACTTGATATCTATTCACGAAGAAGAATGGTTGATTTTCCTGTGGCAATGCATTCAGCCTGTCAGCGTATTTCCTGTCACCGTTCAACTGGGCTGGTATTGGCAAGTTCTCGAATTTGGTAAATAATCCAGAAGCTACTGGAGTGTCTGGGAAGCCTATTGGTCGGAGTCCAGCGTAGAAGGAACGCTGGCAGAAGCATGGCACGATGGCTAGAAGAAGAATGAGAGCTGTTTTCGACATAATCTGAAAATAAGAAAAATAAAAAACAAATATTAGTTTATTGAAGTCAAAAGTGCCGACGACGCGACGTCCCCATCTCTATCTCAATCTCTCTCTATAAAATCTGTATCTCAATGATCTTGCAGGTTTTTTCGGTAGAACTACTCATAGCGGAAGGCCTCAAGTGAGGAAACAGACAAAGAGGAACACACAACGGGCGAAGTTCAGGAAACTAGACTACCGTGAAGGGTTTGCCTCAGGTACATATCTGCCCAGCAGACATAACTATGATGGCAAACGAGTCTAATTAAGAGTGGGTTTGAACTGTGTCATTCATCCTGGACGTCATCTCTCTTTCTCCGAAAAACGAAGTTTCGATAAAAACTTCACTTGTTTCACGGTTGTACTTTTTTTTCAAACCGTAATTAATTTGTCCATGTACGAAATTAATTTCTTTAAGTAAACGTCAGCCGAGCGAGGCCAATGAACTGTAGGTAGTTAGTACGCAACGACCGACAGCTACCTACAAGGTCATTGACTCGTTTACTTAAAGAAGTTAATTTCGTAAATGCGACTAATTCAAGTTTTAGAAAAAAAGTACTTTATTTTTATATTATCTTTAAAAATCGATAGTGTTTCATGTACCGGATCAACCCTCCACGGGATTAAAACGACAAAAATTTAACGATGTATATTTTGTACAGATGCGCCGCACACGTGTAGCCAGTGGCCGCCACTTGCAACGGCAGTGTCCGCGACTCACCACTTGTGGTCGCTACGGGCCACACAAAACGCCAACCGCCACTGTCACACTGCTTTTGTCTTTGTGATTGTTTTTTGCATTCAAAAAAGTTGAATGCAAAAAACAATCACAAAGAAGAATTGAAGTCAAAAAGCACATTTCTTAATTCACAGTAACTTTAAATTTGCAAATCTGAAACTGGGTTTTAATCTTTGCGCTAAACTAGTCGTGTACGCTGTGTTTGATTATACTTATTAAACACACATTATAATAGTGGACCAAAAACACTGTAAAAATATTTGCCAGGTGCAAGAATTGTACCTAAAATCTGTTTTCCATACATGATAAATTTAGAAAAACGTTTAACCAAACTACTGCAAAATTTGTTTTTTCCTTGGACAAAATCTTCTTGGTGATACTTTCCAACTTTTCTTTCAGTTTTGTTTTTTAACGCAGTAACAGAAAGTTTTCTATCCAATTGACTGCGCCTTTGTAAGTAGAAATAAGTAGGTATTGTATTTAGCGAAACAGACTATCTTGTATTTCATGAACGTTTTTCACAACATTAACACCCATATTTAACAAGTAAAACTAATTACTTGAGTGAAAGTAACTACTTAAGTAACAAATTGTTTTCTAAGTTATGAAAAATTGTTTTTTTTTTTACATGTCTAACCTCAACTAATGACTTAACAAGAAATTACTTAACATCAAGTAATTACTTATTTACAAATACGGGTGTTAGATTTTATAGCGAATGAGTTACTGGACTTTTTGGCGAGATTTTTTCAGTGGTTGTTTTGATTATTCAAAGATTGATTTCTAGTGGATATTGCAATGCAAAATAAATGTATTATTAAGGTATCTCATGTGTCTACACAATTGGAAAATAATTAGGTTTACTAACCAAACATTCTGCACTAGTACAAACAAACCATTACGATAGTTAGAAAAACTTGGTGAATTTGCAAAATACTTACGTATAATTATGTATTTAAATTTTATTTATTTAATATTTATTTTAACTTCATGTACAGTAGTGGTACATAGGCATTTTCTTCCAGTCAATCTTTAACTAGAAATCTCAATATCATTTTTGAAGATACCCTACACGTATGTGTTTAAAGAAAAAATAATTTAATTTTCAGAACCCCCAAATTTTTTTGTTATTTTCTATTTTTGTGCGAAAATCTTAATGCGGTTCACAGAATACATCTAGTTACCAAGTTTCGACAGTATAGTTTTTATAGTTTCGGAAAAAAGTGGCTGTGACATACGGATGGACAGACAGACATGACGAATCCATAAGGGTTCCGTTTTATGCCATTTGGCTACGGAACCCTAAAAATGGAATGAAGTATCATTGAATTTAGGTGTTTAGAATTTTCAATTAAAAAACTCAAATGTCGAAACATGTAATTCTGAAGTTGGACGCTACTATTCCACCCTAAAGGTGAAAAGTCAGGGCTAGAGTGAATAGGTTCTTAATGAACTACATCATCAACGATTGTATCACTGCTTACCATCATGTAAAATCACAGTCAAACACTAGTTTATATCAAATAAAAGAATAATCATTATAATATGATTTCCTACTTTAAAAAAAAATATTATGTTCCTAGAGTTTTCACAATTAATTTTTTTTTTTTTCGTTTTATGTGACTCATAAGTTTTTTTATTTAATTTTAAGTGACTCACTTTTCATTATTATTTTAGCCGCGGCAAATAATTTGAACCGTTGACACCCGAAAATTGGCTATAATCCTCGTCACACAAGTTGAACCATCATGACGATCGACCTTGAATGCGCAGTAACCGATTTTCTGATCTCAATCAAAGAGAGGGGGGGTTGATCGTCACCATAGCAAATGGTTCAACTTTTTGCAACGTACTATACTCACACTGTATTTAAAATGATTGTTAAAGACACACACCTTAGTATTTTTGAACTGAATGACACAACTGAATAGGTCGGCTATCTCAACTGGAATGTTTGAACTTAAAACACACTTCAATATATAGTACTTTAATTCATGCCCTCATGCTAAGAGTGTACTTACGGAATATCCATAGAGCGAAGAATGTGATAAGCAGTTTATCTGGTACAGATTTTCCCACAGCAACAGGAAAGTTTAGACGCAGCAAAAAATCAAATTTGACTGTATAAAATTATAAAACAAATTTTAAATTATTAAAAAAAAATGTCTTATACTTAAGCTAAGTAATAAAATAAAACATGTTTATTAGCACACACTGAACAAAGAAGTATTTAAATTAATTAATTAAATTTATTCAAATTCAACAACTACAATATCTCTCCTGGCTCGGCAAGGTATCGAAGTTAATTTTATTTCGGGACAGACAGTTTAATAAGCAGTGGTGGCAGAGTGGTAACGGCCCGACTTACAAGTTGTAGGTTGCGGGTTCAAGCCCAGCCAGGCCTATTACTTTGTGTAAATAAATAATTTCATCACCACTGCTCTCAAAACGGTAAAGGAAAACATCGTGAGGAAACCGGCATGTCCTAGAACCAAAAATTCGAACACATGTGACATCTATCAATCCGCACTGGGCCCGCGTGGTGGATTAGGAACATTTAAGGCTGATGCAATGTAATACCGTAATTAGAGACACAATAGAAAGACAAATAGGTGTGCGGACGCCGGTGTCCTCGTGGGGCTTAACAGTTTAATAAATAGAAAACTTAATTAATAAATATTAGGCTAAAGAATTGATAAATTGGTTGAGTGAGAATTGTTAAAAAAACCGGACAAGTACGAGTCGGACTCGCGTTCTGAGATGTCCGTACAAACTTACCTATGAAAACAGTTCAATTCTCGAATTGAGTTAAAAAGATTTTTTTCCGAATCGCAAAAAAAAATTTTTTTTTGTTTGTGGCGTAACTACTAAAATAGTGTGTGTGTATACTTGTGCTGTGAGACCATGCTTTATGTAAAATTCTAGGTCATCGGGAATTCTCTTCGAATTTTGAATTTTTTGAGAGTGTGTTTTTGCGATATAAACGGCTGTATCTTTTTTCCGTTAACTTAGAAGTTTGATTTTTTCACAGCTTCAAGCGATCGCAGACCCTCATATATGGTTTTAATTTCAACTCGATACCTCCACGCGTTTCTGAGGTAAAGGGTCTTGACAGACACACTGACAGCGAACTACAAAGTGTTCTTAGAAGGGTTCAGTTTTTTCCTTTGGATGTACCGAACCCTAAAAATTATTGAAAATATGTGATTACACAGTATTGACCATGTGAAGCGCCTACGAGCCTACAAGCGTTCCCACTGGTGAGGCCCAGGACTCTTTTCTAGGAAAGAGAATAGCCGATGGGCTGTAATCTATAACACGGGCCCAGTGCGGATTGATGGATGTCACATTTCTTCGAATTCATGTTTTTATAACATGCTGGTTTCTTCAAGCTGTTTTCCTGCACCGTTCTTGGAAGCAGTAGTGATGAAATAAATTACACAAGGTAATGCACCTGGTTATATACATCCCGCAAGGTGATAATCTAGCTGAGCGGACGTCAGAAGAAATGTCTTAGAAAAACTGTCATCCTATGTCAGCTAGCTTTCAATAGTAAACATGCGAATTAAATTTGTAATTTATATGTTTTTACGATATTTTATAGAACTATTTGCGAAAATTATTGAAGTCTAATATTAATTGACTGGCCTGTTGGTGTAGTAGTTAGTGGTCCTGACTGCTATGCCGGAGGTTGTGGGTTCGATTCCCACCCAGGAAAAATGTTTGTGTGATGAGCACGATCATTTGTTCTGTGTCTGGGTGTTATTTATCTATAATATGTACGTATTTAGAAATATTTAAGTATGTTTATCAGCTGTCTGGTACCCATAACACAAGCTCTGCTTTGTTTAGGAGTAGGTGTTTTTTTTTTTTTTTTTTTTTTTTTTTATGGTAGGTAAAATCATCCAATGACAAATCCCACCCTTGGGCGGAGCGGAAAGTAGTGTCAGACTCTTACTGACTAAAAACCTACCCCGTTCCTTCGTAGCCTATCGTGCCGGGGTCGAGCATTCCTTTCGGAACTAACCCATGACCCCAGTAGGCTTCGACCCTGCCTGCCTGCAGTTAGCAGGCTGGGCCTCTTCGGTGTGCTGACAGCTCCTTGAGGCGCGCGGGAACAGAACGCGCCGTCGACGACTTGGGCTCGGTCCGGTCGGTTACCGGACGATCGGACAGCGTGCTACCCATTGCACGCCGTCCGCAAGCCCGCGCCTACGGTGGCCGGAAATCGGGATCGGAATCCCGGCGGCGGCTGGGGCGAGCGCCCCGTTGCCTCTGCCTGATGCGGTCGGCCTCCTCCTTTGCTAGCATTACTGCTTCGCAGAAGGAGGCGACCGCCTGCCATCCCTCCTCACTACGGACCATAGCCTGAACCAAAGCCCGGCGAGAGAGATCGCTGCCGCCGATCGCCCCCACGAGGACACGGCGATGCTCCGCCCAGGCGGGGCACACCTCTACAGTGTGCTCCACCGTGTCCTCCGGGTTAGGAGTAGGTGTTGTGTGATAGTTGTGGAGTAAATACGAAAAATATTCACGAAAATAAACTGAAGTTAGGTCCAGTTGTCCACACTATACTGAGCGACTTACATAGGTAACAAGTCTCGGATTACGATTTTTTTCGCTATGTCCTGTCTATTGGTAGTCTATATTGAATTTCTTTGAGTGGTGACGCTGTCAATTTCAAACATTTTGTTTCCTTTTTTTTTAATATTTCGAGAAAGCTGATAGAATGGCGCTCTATCTCACCTAACCTCGTTTCAGATTGCAAATACGGTTTGGGCATATGGGTTTACGTTTTTATCTTTAACAAAATTTCTAGTAGCTAACTTTTCTGACAAAGCTTTTTTTACATAGAATCTATGACGTCTACGGTGAATGGAAATAGAAAACAAAACTGTGAAATACATTTGTGTCAATCATTCCTTCATTCGGTCAATCTTTTCAAGATCCAATGTAATTCACGCGATAACACTCAAAAGAGTTCCGAGTATTGCGATTAAAATTTAATTTAGTTAAAAGATATCATTGATTGAAACAGTCAATGAATGTAGGCGGTATGAAGTTCGCCGGATCCATAAAAACATGTTCCTCTTACGTAAACTACTCGTAATAGACTCTAGTAACGAAAATCGTCTTTTGAAACACATACAAATCCAGAGACAAACAAAGGATGAATTCCTTCGAACATATCTACTTAACAAACAAACGTTCCTTTTGTTTTTTTAAGGCAAATTGATTTCGATAACGAAATAATATATCTTTATAAAGGGATATTTTTAAGTGACTATATGCTACCTAATGTAGAATAAAACACGTATAAGCTTTCGGAATTCTATAATAATAGGATTCATTTTGGAGAGTGTGTGCGGGAGAATCAATTTAATTCTGCTATCGCCTTTCTATTATCGGACAACCTGATGTACAGGCGGCCTTACATTGGTGATGAGTATAAACAACCTTATTTTTAGTATATGCAAAACCTGAAACACGTGTTTAGTATTTTTATGTAAAGAATCTTTGTAAATTTCATAACTGTATCATGAAAATCACAAAGTTATAAGCTTGTTATATTACCTGGTCATACAAACACATGGTTGCCGGGCCATCCGGAAGACGGGGTTGTTTTGCTCTCACAATCAGCTATATGCTGGCAATGACCAGCTGTGACCTGTGTTGTACTTAGTGTCGGTGTTGTACAACTTGTGACCTTCTTTAAATATTTTTGAGAAAAAATATAACATGGTGTAAAATTTTTTGGAGTCGACTCAGTTACTGATTCTGAACATACTATATTCAGGTTTCGCATATTCTAAAAATAATATTGTATATGCCTACGGGTGTGAGTGATAACTTACCGGACTTCACAGACCGCCTCGGAACAGAATCTCTTCTCCATAAGCGAATCACCTTGTGTGAGTGAATAAGCTCTTAAGGGGATTACATCGCCCAAATCCAAAAAAACACCTAGGTTGATTGAAGTTTATAGATTATTCCTTATGTACGATTACCATATAAAAAATGAAGGGGATACTTAAGGACATTACTAATAAATTGTATTGATTACGTTTCTCAAAAAAATATCCTAACTCTAGAAAAAAAATCTGGTAAATAGGCCTTTTTTGAACATTAATTCCATATTTTCTCGAAAACGGCTCTATATTTATACATTGAATTTATACCAAAATATAATTATGTTACGATAAATTGAATAACTTGTATTGATTTTTTTTCGAATTTCATTGAATATCGATAAGTAATCAAGAAAAAACTCGAATCAGTACTAACACCCCGCGCGCAGCACCCCCTGCAATGCCTGTTTAGAGGTCAATTCTTCTCTACTAGTGTAGAGGTAAATTCTTGAAGGTCATTGAGCGATGTAATACCCTTAATAAACTAGTGCCGTTCATCATCGACGATTGCATCAATGTTTACCATCAGGTGGGATCGCAGTCAAGCACTAATTTATGTCATGTAAAAAAATAAAGCTTTGGTGAAAAATCGATTTTAATGGCTACAAAATCATTATAAATTTCCAAAAAAAAAAACAATTGTATTGGTAAATAATGACCAAATTGTTTGGCAAACGACATTCTAAAATTAAACTTTTTTACAAAATGGTTAATTGAATAGGTTTAAAAATAAAACGTTTAATTTAAATATTTATATTTTAATCTTATAAATAGAACTTTATAATATAAGATAACTTTAAAATTAAAACAAGAAAACTCTCAAACACGATTCGCATTCTCATTAAACGGGCTTGGTCTTTGTGGATAAGTCTGTGGATTAGCCAAGTTTGCAGCAACTTGATCTCTATTCACAAAGAAGAATGGTTGATTTTCCTGTGGCAATGCATTCAGCATGTCAGCGTAGTTCCTGTCACCGTTTAACTGGGCTGGTATTGGTGTGTCCTGGAATCTGTTGAACAATCCAGAAGCTACTGGAGTCTCTGGGAAGCCTACTGGTCGGATTCCAGCGTAGAAGGGGCGCTGGCAGAAGCAGGGCACGATGGCTAGGAGAAGAACGAGAGCTGTCTTCGACATGGTGATCTGAAAATTATAGAATTTTTATTTGATTAGTCTTTTAAAGTCATAAACACCGATGATAGCCCGACTTGGCGGAGCAACGTCGTGTCCACGTGGGAGCGATCGGCGGTGGTGAACTCTCGCGCCGGACCCTGTTTCAAGTCATGGTCTGGAGTGAGGAGGAATAGATGGCGGTCACTTTTTCCTGCGAAGCAGTAATGAAGAAGCCAGTGAAGAAGGCGGCCGCACGCGTGAGGGGTCGGACATCCATACGATCCAGATGCCGGGACACCCCAACAGTACGATGAGCGATATGTAGCTCGCTATCCGGCCGTCTGATAACCGTCCAATGCCGACCGAGCCCGAGTCATCGACGGCGCGAAGTGTTAACCGCGTGCCTCAAAATGAAGGTCCCATGATGTTTTGTGTCTTCAATCCTTCTTTTCGATGTGTGTATGTTTTTACTGACCAAAACCAATCATGCTCCTTTAGTTGCCTTTTACGTTTCAGGGCCACAGCAACTTTTTAGAATAATCCCATAACCCTGTTTCTGATTTGAGAATTTAAATCGAGAACCCGCCAAAGTCTACTTGAACAGGAAAAAAAATCACACTTTATCCTAAGTACAGTTCAAGTACTAAGTGTTAATCAGATACTAGGTATTAATTTTCACCCTAAATTTGGCCTACGAGTGCAACCTGATGTCCGTACATTAAAAAAAAACATTAAACCAAACTATTTACCATAAATCTATTACTTTTCTCGATAAGGAAAATCTGCTTTCGGGTTTTTCCAAACTTTCCTTTCATTGAGTGCTATTCTCTAAGAAAACCCAAACAGGATACATTGAATTAACAATCCAATGTATAGTTACATTAGGTTGACAATCCAATGTATCCCATTTGGGTGTTCGTCGTTGATGCAGCGCTGCATTTCTTAGAGAATAGCACCAATGTTCCGATTTCTAACGCAGCAACAAAACACTACCTATCGGTATACTATCTCACCGGTTTCACCTTCCTGCGGTCCACCCGGAAGATACATATATTTCATATGAAGAAAAAAATATTTCATTAATATAGACCGTTTAACAATGTAATATTATATGTATAATATGTGTATTTAGAAATATATAAAAATGTTTATCAGTTGTCTAGTACTCATAACACAGGCTGTGCTTAGCTTAGGACTAGACAGCGTTGTGTGATAGTTGTAGAATATTATTATTGTAGCTTCTACAAGAGAAAATAAATTATGTCTTATTTCACTGATAAAGTAGCATTCTAGTGATGAAAGAGATTTTTTAAATCAGTTAAGTAGTTTCAGAGATTAAACCTTACATTCAAATAATGTACTGTTACTCTTCATAATATTAGAATAGAAACGCTTAAGAACTTCTAACTACATTGTCTTAAAAAATTCTGCCGTATCGCTGTCGACTGGAAAAATATGAGTGATGATAGCGCCGTGCATACAAAATGATACAGATTTAAAAATAATATCTATCTTAACTTTCTTAGAGCCGCCACGAACCTAATATCTAAGTATCACTCAAGAAGTATTTTTCCACACCAACTAAGACTCAAGTTCTAGAAAATGACACTTCGTCCAATACTAAAACATTTTCTATTCAAAAAAACATTTACTTTCTATCTAAACTTTTCACTTTCACTTTAAAGTTCGGCTTCTTGTAAGTATTTTTTATTTCATTTTAGGTGATTCACTTTTTTTTTAATTTAGTTCAAGTAGGCTCTAAATATTTACTCACTTAATATTTAAAATGGTTGTAAAAGACACACACATTTACCTTAGTATTTTTAAATTGAATGACACAAGTGAATGGAGCGGCTATCTCAATTGGAATGTTTGAGCATAAAACGCACTTCAATATATAGTACTTTAGTTCGTGCCCTCATGTTCAGAGTATAGTACCTACGGAATATCCACAGAGCAAAGAATGTGACAAACAGATTATCAGCAGGGTACAGATTTTCCCACAGCAACAGGAAAATTTTAGACTAGTTGAAACGCAGCCAAAAATCTTTAAATTTGACAGAATAAAAATTAAAAACTTGCATTTTTTATGGAGAGTAATGATTTTAAAATTGTATTTTTTTCAGAGAAACAGATGATGGCAATTAAATCCAAATAATAATAATTGGTGGATAGATTGTGTGAGGAATGATATAAACTGGGTAAATACGAGTCGGCACATATGTAAATTATTAATTATATATAATACTATTTTTATCTCGGTAACATCACCACCAAAACCCCTTTAGTTTTCGAGACGAAAATAGTTTAAAAGAAGTGTCAACCGTTGCAAATTTACTTTTGAACTTGATATATTATACATATCAAAATTAATTGATAATTTGCTTCGGTTGTTTATTGTTACGTCAAAATTGCTCTTCACATTTTATGCAGGTTCCTAAAATGTGAAAAGATATTTTGAAAAAAAAACTAAAAGAAAAATGAAAACCATTCAAAAAGTGACACATGAGAGTGACACTGTTACAATTAGTGTAACAGTGTTATGTATTATAGAAGTAGGTTACTTTTACTAATTAGTAAAGGTCTTATTTGATTTTTGCTTTAATACAATTCAAAAAAAACTGTTTAATTTATCTTTACTACCAAGCAAAGGTAAAATAAACACTTTTTGGAAAACAAAATTAAATTATGTATTTTTCTTTTATTTTTGTTCCTGGTCAATATTTTTGAACAGGTTCTAGTACTCTTTGTGATACTATTTTTAGGCAAGGCCTCCTCTACTGACGATGCATCTTTGTTTTTGCTTTATGCCAGGGGGTTGGTGACCGAAGACTGCACTTGTCTACCTATACCGGTTTTTATTCTCGTCATACAGCAGCCTCCGCTTAACAGAAAAAAATGTAACCGTTAACAAAAATATATACTAGTTTAACTAGAGTTATAACGAGCTGAGCAGATACTGCTTGGGTTTATCCCGTTTTATTTTTCTTCATTATGGTTTTTCCAGACAACTATGGAAAACTTCAGTCTCATCGGCTTAATTTAAATACTACTTAGGTTTATCAGGGGTTCCCTTTCCTCTTAATAGCCTGTAGTTGACGTGTAGTTGGTATACTGCCTTTAAGGTTTTTCCAGATAAGTATGAAAAGATTTGAACTCAAATCATTATTGAAATTTGTATATTTATAAAATTTTATACTTCTTGATCGAACAGGGTATATCGTGAGACATTTTGTAACTACGTAGGTGCTTAATCAAATCATAAATATTACAAAGAGTGATATAAGTGTACAGTGCGCCAAGTTTTTCCAATATTGGTATTCAAGCTTACATCAAATCTCAATATGCTAATTTTTAATTAAATAGACAATGGCACCATGTAAATAACTGGTATCCAGCTGCAGCTGGTAAGATTTTAAAAGGCTAAAAAATGGCTAACAAAATGGCTAGAGTAACACCACGCCAAGAGCCTAGCCCATGCCATGCCAAGCTAACGCCATCTTACGGCAATTTGAAGCCAAAGCCAAAACCAAACTGCCAGCCAAGCCAGCCAGTACCTGTTGGAGAAGCCACCTCCAACGACCAAAGAGTATATACTCAGATACCGCAGCTTAGCAGCAGCTTGGCTAGTTCTCTCTTTGCGTTGACGTATCAACTTGAAAGAGAAGAAACGCTGAAAATCTATAAAACGAGAATTTCTATAAATAATTCTGATCGGAAAATAAGCGCGTTATTTCATTCCCATTTCACTAGATAAACATTGTAGACTTATACTTTTTATACGATAATTTTTTTTACTCATAAGATACCAGTGAAACCACTGACTAAGGTTAGTTATAAAATTGTCCATCTCCATCTTCTTAAGCCTACAAAAGCTCACGATCATTGCATTACTTGAAACCGCGAATACGCACATCGTCGCCCTGTATTGGCATAATCACTGACTCATACAGGATTCTTATAAGTAACACTTTTTATCTGATCAGCAGATGTCACGATATTGTAATGATAACAACGGTTAATCTGAATTTCGCAGAATATGGATGAGTAGTGATTTTTATTCTTGTGATATTGACATTGAAACTTATATTCTGGTTTGATTTAAGTACTTGCTCTCATTTCAGAATATAAGTCTTTTAAAGATCTCCTTAAAAACTCAGCTGACTAAATTACATTTACTCAGAGGTGACTAATCATCACTTCACAAATCATCTTGACTGGCCTGTTGGTCTAATGGTTAATGGCCCTGACTGCTAAGCCGGAGGAACACTAAGATGCAAGGATGGTTAAAAAAGAACAATTTAAAAGTCAGGTAGGTAACCTACGATGTTTTCTTAGAACTGATATCTTATTTATTTAATGTGTAAAAAGTACAACAATCACGCGATTCATCATCATCTTTATCATCATTGTATCATCGTTGATCTAGTGGTTTGTGACCCTGACTGCTATGCCGGAGGTCGTAGGTTCGATGCCCACCCAAACAAATGTTTGTGTGAAGAGCACGATCATTTTGTTCTGTGTCTGGGAGTTATTTATCTATAATATGTATGTATTTAGAAATATATAAGTATGTTTATCAGCTGTCGGGTACCCATAACACAAGATCTACTGCACAAGCTAATTGGGACTAGACGGTGTGATAGTTGTGGAAATAATAATAATATTTTTCAGCCAAAATACGACCACTGCTAGACCTAGTCCTACCCTAAGTGTCGCCACAACGAGTGGTCCTATGCGTCTCGCATCCATCGCATTCCGCGACCAAATCATCAGTCCACCTTGTGGGAGGCCTTTCAACGCTGCGTCTTCCGGTACGTGGTTGCCACTCCAGAACCTTTCGACCCCATTGGCTATCTGTTCTACAAACAATATCCAAGCAATATCCCTGCCACTGCCACCTAAATTTGGTGATTCTTCGGGCTATGTCGGCGACCTTACTTTGCCTACGGATATCTTCATTCCTGATGCGATCGCGCAGGAAAAAAACACAAACGACTCCAACTCACAGAATACCTCTACTGCTCCAGTGAGAACGTATTCTTTCCTCCACTGCATGCCCCACCAGGCCCTATCAGAATACCAGCGCTGCGTTATTTTACCTTTTTTTAGGTAATATCACAGCATATGCTGAGATAGGGGCCTTTTTGACCTCGCACAGGTCTTTTATTTTCATTCTTTTTTATTTATTATTTTTTGTGTAAAAACTATTTATAGTTTTTGTATTGTTTTTGTATATATTTTTTGTCCTGTGCGAGTCTCAAATGTTTTCTTTCTTTCTTTTTTCTTTCTTTCTTTTTTTCTTTCTTTCTTTGTTTCTTTCATTCTTTCCTTCTTTATTTATTTCTTTATGCGTCTGCATTTATATGACTTCTCCTCTTTCGATGGCTGTTTGCCCATTTTTCAAATTTTCGTTTTTTTTTTGTTCCATTAATAAATGTTATATGACACTGCCGTAAGATGCTCTTAGCAAATATTAATTAGAATTCACGTTTAACTCTCGTGCTTTAATTTAGTGGTTAAAATATAATGCAAAAAAACAAATAAGCGGATATGATTAGAATTTGGATTAGATAATGGAACGAAGTAACCACTGAACACAGTTTTATTATATATTTATATAATATGATTTTATACTAGTTAATTATAAAACTAACTCAGTCATCACTTTAAAGAGTAAAAAAAAACGCTTAAAAAAATGAATCATTTGACCATAATCTCTTGATTTGGTTATTTTTGAAGGTTCATTTTTAATGCTGTTATTTTTCGAAAACATGTTTTTTATGTTAAACCTTTAAGTAGGTCAACGACCCTTGAATTTACCGTTGGGTGCACCCATAAGCACAATACTTTGAGTGCAGAGAGAGTAAAGGACACGAAAACCAGATTCTCTAACAGTAATACAACAGGTTTTTAATTCCGAATTCAGGGCAAATAAATTTGATGAATTGCAAGGAACCGCCATTTTGCACAAATGTGTTTTTTTAGAAATCATCTAATGACTACTTCTTCTTCGCACAACCCATGGACCCAGTTTGCATAAATAATTATGATGTATGTGAAACTTAGTGCCTATTTTTTTTTAATGGCGATGAAATAGGTTAGTGAAACATCATGGTGGTTAATCCCTTCTTTGAGGAGTTGCTGGAGAAGCGTCACGGCATTCTTGCCTTAGAAGCGGCCCCGGAGGACATGGTGGAGCACACAGTCGAGGTGTGCCCCGCTTGGGAAGCGCATCGCCGTGTCCTTGTGGGGGCGATCGGCGGCGGCGATCTCTCGCGCCGGGCCTTGGTTCAGGCCATGCTCCGGGGCGAGGAGGAGTGGCAGGCGGTCGCCTCTTTCTGCGTAGCAGTAATGCTAGCAAAGGAGGAGGCCGACCGCAGCAGGCAACGGCGCACACGCCGCCGCCGGGATTCCGATCCCGATTTCCGGCTACCGTAGGCGCGGGCTCGCGGACGTCGGACAATGGGTAGCTCGCTGTCCGTCCGTTCGGTAACAGACCGGTCCGAGCCCAAGTCATTTACGGCGCGCACTGTTCCCGCGCGTCTCAAGGAGTTGTCAGTAAACTGCAGGGGCCCAGCAGGGCCGAAGCCTACTGGGGCCAAAGGTTATGCGAGAGTGTCACCACGGGACCCGGGACAAAGGCAAGGAACGGAAAGGTAGGTTTTTAGTCAGTAAAAGTCTGACACTATTTCCCGCCCCACCCAAGGGTGGGATTTGTCATTGGATGATTTTACCTACGTAAAAAAAAAAAAAAAAAAATCGCCGTGTCCTTGTGGGGGCGATCGGCGGCGGCGATCTCTCGCGCCGGGCCTTGGTTCAGGCCATGCTCCGGGGCGAGGAGGAGTGGCAGGCGGTCGCCTCTTTCTGCGTAGCAGTAATGCTAGCAAAGGAGGAGGCCGACCGCATCAGGCAACGACGCACACGCCGCCGCCGCCGCCGGGATTCCGATTCTGATTTCCGGTCACCGCAGGCACGGGCTCGTGGACGGCGGGCAATGGGTAGCTCGCTGTCCGTCCGTCCGATAACAGACTGTTCCAGCAGGGCCGAAGCTTACTGGGGCCAAGGGTTATGTGAAAATGAAACCCAGGGCCATGAAATGAAGGCAGTGAAAGGAGCAGAGTAGGTTTTTAGTCAGTAAGAGTCTGACACTATCTCCCGCCCCACCCAAGGGCGGGATTTGTCATTTGATGATTTTACCTACCATAAAAAAAGCCGCTCCTCACGGGACATGGTAAAAACAGAAGGTTCTTGCACCGGATTCAGGCGGAAGAAACGTCCGAGAGTCACCATTAGACGGACCACACTAAGGACGCAGTGGAGCATACTGTGGAGACATGACCCGCTTGGGCGGAGCACTGCCGCGTCCTCGTGGGGGCGATCGGCGGCATCTAAAAAAATCTTAATGAATCGGCAGTTTGTGTGGTCTGTGTGGAGGATACTTTTCTTCTCGGGTCAGATAATTTTAGATTGACACAAGAAGTCAAGGCTTAAAATCAAAATTAGGCCGATACGGGCTGAAAAATTATGCTGGTTGTAAAAACTAGAAAACTATTATTTATGTTGTTACATCTACAATTCATCACTTTTATTTTCAGTAAAGCTACTTTGTCAACTGGAAAAACCCAATAATATAATTATGTAAAAACAACAACGAAATAAGAATCAACAATAAGAAATAGGAATCGAGTACAAGATCTACTGTGGATAAGTTTTTTAGGGTTCCGTATCGAAAGAGTAAAAATGGGACCCTACTGCTAAGATTGCGCTGTACGTCTGTCTGTCACTAGGCAAAATCTCAGGAATCGTGATATCTACCTCTTTGAAATTTTCACAAACGATGTATTCCTGTTGCTGCTATAACAACAAATACTAAAAATAAAATAAGTTCAATAAATATTGCAGTGGGGCTCTCATACAACAATCTTTTTAGACTTCACATGATCTGTGCAAGTCTAAAAAGTATTTTATCACTAAACAATTTATAGTTTTTGATAGATACAGAATAGCGTTCTCCATTCCGTACCTGCATAGTACCACAATCATTAGAATAAAACATTAGATTTAACACAATCTAATGTTTTTGCAGTATTTGGCAGCAAATTTTAATGTATCAAGCTTTGCTGAGGTGGTCAATCTATCTCTACTACTACAAAAGGAGAAACTGACTGACATATCAACGTACAGTCGAAAGAACATGAAACTTTGCACAAGGCTTTCTATTATAATGTGAGCACACATAAAGTTATCATAAATACTATCCTTAGTAAATAATCAAGGTTCATTATTGCTATTAAACCTGTTCTAATGTTGGTACAGAACAATTTACAGAGTTCTAAAGTTCGTATGGAAAACTTAGCTTGGGCACGTTGCGGTCTCGGCACTGACACTGACGCCTCGTTGACGGCTCGGTGTCAGATATGTGTGATCGAGTTCAGAGAAAATGTATGCATCGAAAGTTTTTTAAACTCCTGACGACATACATTACTGCCCCGTCAGTGGCCCGGCACAAATGTGTGGGGATAGATTAATTTATTTGTCCCCAAGTGTCGCAATAATAATGGGTCCTGTATATCTCGCATTTATCAGATTCCCGCGGTTCTTATCAGGTTATCGGTACACCAAGACTGGCAAAGATTTTTACTCTGTTGTTTTTTTTTTATTATTTTATTTTCGTTTCAATAACATACATGAGGTACAAATAAACATTTTTTCTTTCTTCGCACGAGAAACAAAAGCTAAGAAACGGCCTCGGAACCTTGACTAACTAGATAATTAAATAGGTTATCTTACTGTCGTTAACATTTTTATTGTTTCCATTGCACAATTTTCTTTACAAACTCTTCTTAGAGTCACTCTTCAATAGATAAGCGCTGTATTGTCTTAGATGAGTGAGACGTGCGATAAGGTATGGAGCAAAACAATTAGGACGTTACCGAATCGAATAGTGAAACAACAAACCAGGTTTTTTTTTTTACGGTAGGTAAAATCATCCAATGACAAATCCCGCCCTTGGGCGGAGCGGGAAATAGTGTCAGACTCTTACTGACTAAAAACCTACCCTGTTTCTTCCCTGCCTTGGTTCCAGGGCCCTGGTATGCATTTTCATACCTTCCCAGAGCCCCAGACTAGGCCTCGACCCTACTGGGCCCCTACGGTTTGCTGACAACTCCTTGAGGCGCACGGGAACAGTGCGCGCCGTAAACGACTTGGGCTCGGTCCGGTCTGTTACCGGACAAACGGACAGCGAGCTACCCATTGCCCGCCGTCCGCAAGCCCGCGCCTACGGTGGCCGAACAAACCAGGTGGCTAATAGAATTGATATTTTCTCATGTTCACTGAGCGAGTTCGCAAAGGTTACATTACACTTTTTATGTTATAATGGAAATTATAAATAATTGTATTCTATAAATAATTAAATGCCTTATATTGTATAGATTTAATTGTGTATTATATTCATTTTTGTTTTATTATTATTTTGACTAATTTATTTTAATTTTACGGAAATGCTAACTTGGATTTAATGGGCATGAAACTGTTATTGTATTTAATATTTTTGACGAAATTATCGCATTGAATTGATCTGGGGGTCTACTCTCTTTCTCCGAAACGAAACTTTCGTAAACGAACGAAATTTAAACGAAGTTTCGTCAGTGTACCTACTCTGTTTCATGTTCGGACACGCACATGAAGTTCGGATCCACAGACAATCTTCGTGATTGAATGGAATGAACAATATTGTGTGGGTCTTTTTATATGTCATTTAATATAAGTTACGGTTTTTAAACTAATTTTAATCTGGCTTTATTTTAAAATTTTGCTTTTACTATGTTGTTTATTAAATATTACTAGTAATATTTATAAATAAAATTTAAATGTATTGCTAAATACTGATTTTTGATGAAATTCATCACGACATTATAAAACATCCTTTTTTACGACCTTTGCTAACCGACTTATTTGAAGAGCACCATTTCTTGTCAATCATCGGTACTAACGTATGACAATTAAAAATATCCGTATAATCACACGTAATGTGTCAATTATAACAAATGTCAACTTCAATTTGATTTTTAGTTTGAGTTTTTGAAAAATATATCATGTTGCCAGTGCTTTTTTTACCTACTTTTCAATTGCAATACACATTTTGTATATTTATTTGTATTTTAATATATGATTTATTAAATTTTTCTTGTAATATTTATACATAGAATATAAATTGGACTCAAAAAAGTACTTATTATTGGCGGCGAGGTTGTGAGGTTTAAGACCTTAGCCTGCCCAAATGGGACGAAGAAAAACAATCTTGTAACTTGTCAAGATTGTCAACTTCAGTGTTAACAATTTAGCATTATTATGGCTAAATTTAGCAATTTTATAAGTGATTTGGCATGCATAAATTCCTCTTTAGAAGAGGGAATGGGCACAGTTTAGCATATTTTTAGCATTTTATTCGGGAAGATATTGAACTTGAATTTCCAAAAACAAAAATAAACCTGAATAACGCGGTGATGTTTCTGAACACGACCGTAGTGAACTAGTGATCAGGGGAATCCCGCTTGAATTGAACTACATAATGGTTTATTGTATAAGTCGGCGTTGTCATCGAAGGCAAATTTGTTTTGTTTGATTCGTATGTGGCTACGTGCGTTGAATAAGAGATAGAAATAGAACTAATAGAGTTAATTAATTGACAATGCCATAAAAATATCACAATTTGGGACTGGGAATTGATGTCCGATTTGAAGGAGTGGCTTCAGAGCCGGTTGGTTTTCTGCTTCGGTTGTATCTAATGAAGAGGATACAAACGAAGGTCTTCATATTTTATTTGTGTCACAAAATTAGTTCTTTCAGTGTCTCCTTGCCATTATTGTTAGGATTTTTTAATAATTGCGCGTCGTTGTTTTATTTTTACATTTTCTAGAAATTTTAGTATTTTTTTTGGCATTTTTTAAATGTAGATTTTGCAAAAAATGTTTTATAGAGTTGGCAGCACTCGTCAACTTAGGATGTTTTGTTTGATTTTTTCAAAAGATTTTTATTCCGAGTTTATTACTCAAGTGTTGTGTTAATACATCATGATACATACTTTGTGATCGTTTTACACATTCTGTAAAAACAGTTTTAAGTTAAACTGTCGATATCGCGAGATATCGCGTAACATTTTCGGCCTCCACATGCTGCTTTGTTTTGGATATAAAAAAGTAAATATGTATTTGTAAGTAAATATTAACATAAATTTACAATATTACTAGTATTTGTATTTAGTCGTAGGTAGTCTATTCTTAGAATTCTTTTATTCACAATCTTAGTTGTCCAAATTTTGTTTTCAAAAATAATAATTGATTTTATTACCAAATTTTTATGTATAAGAATTTAAAATCCATTTTAATTCCATCCATTCTTATATAATTACAATTTTTCAATGACAATTAGGTATTTAATCCGTTTTATTTTCAGATCAATGAACCAATGCCATCCACCTTCTCACCTCCTGTCAATCAAGCCAACTTCTAAACTTTTCACAGCCTGAGGTAGCTGTGAACCTAGAACCCAGTCAGGAAGATAGGCATAACCAGCCAGTCGACTACTAGTGTCGTGAAAATTCCTAAATCTTACAGGGTTCAAGTTAATAAAAATTATAAGCATTATACATGTATTTTAGTCTTTTATTAAAATCTCACTGAACAACAACAACTTAAGACAGTCCACTTTCTAGCGCTTTGCTACCCTGAATATATCACAGTAGCACTCAACTTCCTCGAGTTTTGCTACCCTGAACATATCACATTAGCACTCCACTTTCTAGTGCTTTGGTGGGAAGAAGCCGTTGGAGGTAATAAAAGCATTATTTCCTGGCACAACTCCTCAAATAATTGCCGACTGAGTCTGTCTTTTCCCACAAACTAAGACAAGAATTTGCGTAATGTTAAGCTGGTTGCGTAAGTGATGCCGGTTCCTTGTACGCTCTAAACGTCCTTCACGTAGAGCTGCTGTAATTACTCCTCCTTGCGTTGTTTTCCTCAATGCTGAGGATCGTGACCACCCTGCTTCATCACTTTTCCTTGAATGATATTTCTCCATATGATTCTATCTCTGGCGGTGTGAAGGGCATTGTATATCGTAGAGCCGCTTTGATTTAAAGCATTTTTGAGGCCATTTTAAGCAATTTTCCTACAAAATTCACACAAACGAAGATCAAAATATAACACTTTTGGTTTCGTAGGTTTGAGGTTAAAATTCCGAATAATCCATCTTCATCGGTTGCTTGTGTACTTTAAACGTTCTTCACGTGGAGCTGCTTTTATTTAGAGCATTCTAGAGGCCATTGTAATTTATTATCACACGAAATCCACAAAAACGAAAATCAAAAGGTAACGTTTTTGGTTTCGTCAATTTGACGTTAAAATTTCAAAACATTCGTGTGTCAAACTCATTTTTTTTTTCGAAACATTGCCAATTAGAGTAGGTTTAGAGAATTGAAACGTCAAACTATTTTCGTTCGTATGAAATTTCGGGAACGAAATGAACCGTGGTAGGAAACACGCGAAATTTCTTACGAAACTTCGTTTTTCGTAGAATTCTTTTTCCTATTTTTTGGTAGTGTTATGAATTGGACTCATCTAATTGACATGCAATTATTACTGTAATTTTTTTATATATATATATTTTGACTACACTATCGCATTGGGTTGCTCTGTAATGATAGCTGTATGTATGTCTAATAAAAAAAAAAAATTAAAAAATCTTTTTAAGCAATTTGTTTAGAACTATGTACCCTATAGATAACAAGCTGATTCCCTGAAGATACATACATTATCTTTTTGGTTTTTTTACTCTTGCCAGAGTGATCATCACTATTATGAAAGTAGCTCTACGGAAGCCGTTAGGGTACGCAGCATGACTCTCCGCCACTTTTGCGAGCCAGCAGTCATGCGGGCGCACTCGTTCAATGGACCGCCAATAGGCGCTTAGATCTGGTCTGTCCATCACATCGCTGATCTGCCACATTCCCCCGTCCCGTCTTCCTTTCCCTGTATAACAAGGCGTTCGATGGAATCACATATTCACATCCACGTCAACAAATATAAACAAAAATTAAAAAATACGACGACTGCGCACCAACGTAGACAAGCGCTCCATGATAAAGCTTGACATACTTGATTCAGTTCACCGTCCGGCCGTCCTGTAATCGTCCGGACCGAGCCCGATTCATCGCGAAGTTTAACACGCGTGCCCCAAGGAGATGTCAGTAAAACCGTGGGGGCCCATCAGGGTCATTGGCTCATGGGTTTGCTTCTGAAAGAAAAACCCCGGGGCACTAAAATGCAAGGCAATGAAGGAAAATTGCAGTATTTTTTTATCAGTATAAGTCTGACAAACCCTTACGCTCCACCCTAGAGAGGGAGAAGTCATTAGATGATTTCCCAACTAAAAAACCTCATTCTGATTGATCGCGAGACGTAACCTGATTCGACAAGTTCGGGTGAATTAGTTTTTTAATAAATATTTTTATAACTTTATTTTTTTTTTATCCCAAATTAGTATCTTTAGAGATAGTTTAAACTAAAGCTCGATATGACAACTAGTTTTATCTAAATATAAAAAAATATATTAATGGTAAATTCTAATTTTAACTATTTCTAGTTTTAACAAAGTTATTAAGGAAAAACTAGTTTTAACTAGTTCTAACGCAAAACGAGATTTAACTGTAACATATTGGTGACTAGTACTCATATCACTAGCTCTACTTAGTCTGGGACTAGACAGCATTGGGGAATTTTATTATATTATTACTAGCTGAAGCTAACAAGAGATGGATGGATTGTGTGAGGAGTGATATGAAAGAAAAGGAAGCTAGTGATAGTGTGCCGGGTGACAGGATAGTGAAAAAAAAAAACCTGATGCGCCGATGGGATAAGGGCAGGAAGAAGGAGGACTAGTTGAAGCTGACCCAGCAAACTTCGTACCGACTACAATTAATATTGTGATACTTTTTAGCTACACTGTCAAAGGAGCTAATTCAGTTTAAAATGAAATTTTAATTAAAGATGGCGTTGTGTTTGGATTTTTTCCGTGTTTTTTTTCTTATGTTCTCACCATTTAAACCTTCCTTGGACTATCACGAATTAGCCATATCGGTTCTCGATTTTTAGCAAAACTAACGAACAACTATTCATTTTCTAAACATAGATTATCAACCCATTTCAGATTTCGGCCCATTCCCTCTCCCCAATGACTATACAACTCTCTTTGCCTCTCTCAGAGATAAGGCCTGAGCCCCAACAGTGGGAACATAAAAAAGTTGATTATGCTTGACCCCCTAGAGGGAATGGTCGGATAAAAGCGTTTACTTATTCATCGTTCATCAAAAAGCCACATAAAACTCACCGTTTAGTAGGAAATTGCTAACTTTTTAAATATTGGATAGGGTTATTAGTACTATGCTATAAGTATTGCTGGTTTTTCTGTGTATAATATACATGCAAACTTTTTTTCAGCTCGGTCTTTCCATTTTACTTATGGCATGATATTTTTTTTATAGTAGGTAAAATCATCCAATGACATCCCCCGCCCTCGGGCGGAGCGGGAGATAGTGTCAGACTCTTACTGACTAAAAACCTACCCCGTTCCTTGTTTGCCTTGGTTCCAGGGCCTTGGTATAAATTTCCACACTATCCCAAGACCCCAAAATAGGCTTCGCCCATCTGGGTCCCTACAGTTTGCTGACAACGCCTTGAGGCGCGTGGGAACAGTGTCATAATCATGGCGTGCCCAAAGTTATGATATTAGGAATTCAGGCGGTTAACGTAATTAAAGCCATTTAATACCACCGTGAAATATTCAATTCCAAAAGTTGCTTCAGGAAGAAACTTTTCAGGCGGAAGAATTCATCTTTCGTTTAGGAAGTTTGAGTTTCGAGATTAAGTAATTGTAAAATGTATGGAATTGAAAAAGGGGGGAATGAAGGGTACTTGAAACATACCCTCTATTGTAATTTCTCTCTATCACTCAATGGTTTGCTGGAAGAAAACTCAACTTTGAGTTAAGCTCGCCTATGTACATGACCTCTATTTTTATTTTTTAAGCTGTTATAGTGTACAATAAAGAATAAGGAATAAAGAAACATTGCCTGAGGTTCATGGAGAAAAAAAAGTAATACGTGAAAGATGCTGGTTAGAGTTAAACCAAAAAACGATCCGTGGTGATAATTTTTTTTTAAATTTATATACGTTGTAGGAAGAAACTCCGAAGCTATAAAAAAACAGTTAGCTGGACATGGACGAGTAACACGAACGTAATTTTCTTATTTAAATGCCTTACAGTATTCGGCAAATAAGTTGAACCCGTTGCTATGGTTACGCACTTCGATTTAGATCCTAAATTCTGCTATTGCATTCAAGGTCGTCCACCATGATAGATCAACTTGTGTGTCGACTGGTCGTGTTAAAATGTCATTCGAGCGAGCGAGGAAAAAGGATGGAGCTTTACAGACCCTATATAGTTCCATCTCTATAATAATAAAAGTTTAGGTCTTCAAATAGATCGCGTTAAGAGCTTGTGGTGTGACCTCAGTGGTGCTATTCTCTAAGAAAATGCAGCGCTGCCTCAACGACGAACACCCAAATAGGATACATTGGATTGTCAACCTAATGTACAGTCAGCGTTCAAAAGTGCAGTTGCACTCTACCGATATTAAAGTGCCTAGAATTTTTTATAGAAGAGGACTAATGGATCATCACTCAGTTCGATTGTTTTATAGAAGGAACCTTAAGAATTAAATAACGAGTTGTGGCCCATTGGCCCTCTTTTACAAATAAATTTCATTCACTTAAGCATTGGTAGAGTGCAACTGCACTTTTGACCCCTGACCGTACCTATTCATTGGATTGTTAATTCAATGTATCCTACCTGTCGTTGCAGCAGCTTTGGTTTTCTTAGAGAATAGCACAACTGAACTTGTTAAAGGTTGACAAATTAAAAGCCACCTTATCTGTATTAGAATACTCAACTCAATACAATTGTTTACAAAAATCCATTAAATTGTATAATTCACAAAAACAAGAATAGGGAAGGATCATTAATATTACCATTATTTTCATTAAATAAGCCAGCAAACCTGACCTTTCTCAAAGCTCCCAAACTTCATAAAAGAATAATCTCGTTTCAATTCAATTAATTGTCCTTCACCTTAGCCAAGAAATTGTGATACAACGTAAAAACTGGCCAAGTTCGAGTTGAACTCGCATACAAAGGGTTCCGTGCCTTAATAGAAGTAGTGTATTTTTCTTTTTAAGTTTCTTTTGTGAAAAATCATCCAGTTACTCCTCCCGCTCTAGAGCGGAGCAAGAAGCAGACGTATACTGATTAAAACCCACTCCTAAGTTCCTTCTTTGCCTTCGTTCCAGGACCACACTCATTACAACCCATGGCCAAAATAGGCTTCGACCCTGCTGGACCGCTAGGGTTTAGCTGACATCTCTTTGAGGCACGCATGGAACACTACACGCCGTCGACGGTCGAACGGTTTTTTTTTTTTTTTTTTTTTTTAACGTAGGTAAAATCATCCAATGACGAATCCCGCCCTTGGGTGGGGCGGGAAACAGTGTCAGACTTTTACTGACTAAAAACCTACCTTTCCATTCCTTGCCTTTATCCTGGGGCCTTTGGTGACAGTCTCACATAACCTTTGGCCCCAGTAGGCTTCGGCCCTGCTGGACCCCTACAGTTTGCTGACAACTCCTTGAGGCGCGCGGGAACGGTGCGCGCCGTAGACGACCTGAGCTCGGACCGGTCTGTTACCGGACGGACGGACAGCGAGCTACCCATTGCCCACCGTCCGCGAGCCCGCGCCTACGGTGGCCGGAAATTGGGATCGGAAACCCGGCGGCGGCGGCGGCGTGTCCGCCTTTGCCTAAGGCGGTCAGCCTCCTCCTTTACTAGCATTACTGCTTCGCAAAAGGAGGCGACCGCCTGCCACTCCTCCTCGCTCCGGAGCATGGCTTGAACCAAGCCCCGGCGCGAGAGGTCGCCGCCGATCGCCCCCACGAGGACACGGCGATGCTCTTCCCAAGCGGGGCACACCTCGACTGTGTGCTCCACCGTGTCCACCGGGCGGTCCGCACAGTGGCGACACCCGGGCGTCGTCTCCGCACGAATCTTGTACAGATACGGACCGAACTTGCCGTGTTCGGTCAGCACCTGCGCCAAACGGAAGGTGACGACGCCGTGGGGACGGTCGAACGGTGAGCTTTCCATTACTCGCCATCCGCAAGCCGTGGCGTGAGGAAGTCCGTTCCCCCAAGCGTGCGACCGCCTCCATCGCATTATGAAATGTCACAATTCATATCTATACTGTCTGGTGTCTTCATGAACAAGTACCCTACCATAGCGTGACATCATAGCCGCGTGAGAATTTAGATGTAGTGTATCTGTGTACACGTGCAATATAAACCAGACTCAATAAGCAACGTCAAAATCAAAGTTCTGGTGTGGCGTTGGAAGGCCTTCTACAAGGTGGACGGATGAACTGGTGAGGGTTGCGGAAATCTGATGGATGCGAGAGGCACAGGGCCGTTCTTTGTAGCGATACTTGGAGCCTGTCTCCGACAGGCTCAGTGTACAGCTTTCGGCTGAAATGATGATGATGATGATTTGTTGTTGTAGCAGTAATACTCGTAGATATTGACATTCTTTGAAAATTAAAAATCTAACTCTTACAGTTTATGAGATACAGCCCGCTGACAGAATGTCGGACAGACAATAAGATCCCATTCGTACCCTTCGGTTCACCGTAGGCGCGAGCTTGCGAACATCGAGAAATGGATAGCTCGCTGTCTGACCGCCCAGTAACCGTCCGTATCAAGCCCAAGTCGTTGACGGCGCGTACTGTTCCCGTGCGCCTCAAGGAGTTGTCAGCAAACCGTAGGGGCCCAACTAGGTCAAAGCCCACTGGGGCCATGGCTAATGTGAAAATGAACACCAGGGTCCTGGAACTAAGGCAAAGAAGGAATGGGGTGGGTTTTTTAGTCAGTACAGTCTGACACTATCTCCCGGTCCGCCCAAGGCGTTGTCATTGGATGATTATTACCCACCAAAAAAAAAAACCCTTCGGATACGGAACTCTATAAAGTAATAAAAGATTTCCATCCCAATTTAATAGCCCAATGAAAATCTTAACAACAAATTCTTGTCACTTCTTACAAACTCCCGATCTAACTTTTGGGACTTTTTTGTATAGAATGTTTTACTATAGTGTAAAACTTTGTCGGCAAAAAGATTTAATTTGTGAGCTTGTATCAGGAAATTGTAAAGTGAAGGGGGATTTTAGTAGCGTCTTTTGTTCTGGTCTTTTACATAACTGGTTCAAGTTTCGTTGAAATAAAAGACGCAGAAATGTAATTAATAAAAATTTCTAACTCCAATTGTTTAAAAAAATAGCAATTTCAAAAGTGTGGTCTACTTTTTAAAGGCCAGTGTATGTTAAGACACTAACCGGGTGTAGTAAAAAAAAATGTAATATTAGAAATCGTCACAAAATAGTAGATACATATTAACAAGCGAATGTTGTCATTGCGACCGAGACGGGATTCGCCCGAGCCGCAAGTGCCTGTGCTGCAGTGATCACGTGTATGTGTATCTACGTTTTTCAATATTCTTATAAAGAAAGTATTGATCGGCGACTCGTGGGGGTCTCTTAACGCCCAACCCGATAAGTAAAATGTAATAAATTGTGGCGCTCGTCCTGCTGACTGTTTTTCCGTACTAATGCGGAAAGCAGTACACTGTTTAGAACGGTAGAAGTAAAAAAAGTTTTTGAGTTAAAAAAGTTTGTCAATTTGCTGACTGGCGGTATTCTCTAGAGTCTTATCTAGAAACCTTGCACCTTATATTCTGTACTTACTTATTAGATGCTTATTAGTCTTTCTTATGCACCTCCATCCATATACCTGTTATCCATAACCTGTGTCTATGATCCAAGGTTATCATCTGCAAAAATGAAGTCCCAGAAAAAGGCTGACCGCGCCAAAAATTCATAAAAGAGACCCAATATAAAGTATGATATTATTTAACGTTAAATCCGAAGTTGGGGAAAGGCTTAGTGTTTTATCGAATTATATGGAAACCTTTCTATTGTGTGTGAATTCGGATTATCAGGAAAATCATGTTTGAGCTGCTGGGGATTTTCCGCTCCTGCAGGCATAATAATATCTACTTTCTTAAAAATATTTTTCAATACACTTTCTCGAAAACCCGCTCTAAAAATCCCTGGTCTGTTCTGGCTTATTGTTAATTGTTTATTGTATCAGGCTGGGCGCGCGTCGTTCCACACGAGTCGTAAGTGTATTAAAAAACGTCGTTTGACACACTTGCAAATTTGTCACTGCAGCCCTCGGCTACATAATACACTCGCCTATGGCTTGTGCAAATTCCGCCTCGGTCGCAATAGCAAACTTTCTGCACTTGCATCAAAATGAATATAGTGCTGCTGGTTCCAGTAAGTCGGAGCGGTGCTGTGCGACGTAGGGCTTGACAGCTGTCGTCGACCAGGAGAGGATCTTCAAGGCTCTTCATGTGACTGGCAGAAGGTGCAGGTGCTTAGCCAAGGTAGGCATGCTGGTGGTCAGGATACGCTTCAGAGCCGTGAGTGCTGGCTGTATGGCTCGCTGCTCGAAAGCTTAAGGAAGTGATGATGACATCATGAAGTAGTAGCTGCACGAAGGCTGCGCTGACGTTCATTGTCGAGGGTCACCAGTTTGGAGGTATGCGGAACAGAGAGTAAAGGTCCCACATACTTCCGTTGAAAAGGGACCAGACGGGTGTTATATCTGGTGGACTGCTGCCCGATAGATGATTTCACGGGGTTCTATTTGTTTAAATCGCGTGGAGAACTTTACATGAGCGATGCAGGATTAGTTCTTATGTGGCGCCATAGGTGTCGCTACAGACATTTAAATGTCTTTGCAGTCGCGTTTGTTATATTTCATTATTACATTTTCAGAATTTTATTGTTTTCTAGAAGAAGACGGCCATATTGGCTATTTATATTCAACTATGTACTTAGATAGCTGATACTTGTATAGAGCGACACTAACAATAGATTGGAGGTTCCCAAACTTTGAACGAACAGTTACGAACTCCGAATGCTACACAGTATTACCACAAACTTAACTTTGCTAATTATTTGTTTTTACTACAAAACATCCTTGACTATCGATAGAATGTACTTTTCACATTTTTGGTCCTTTACGCTTAAAATGTCCCATTATTTGATTATATGATATTAAAGTTTTATATTTATATTTTTTTTTATCTCTTTCTTGGAACAGTTTAGCATCCTACAATGGATCCCACAGCTGGGAAAAGCACCCTCTCCCCCTTCTGTTTTCTAACTTTCCTTTTGGGCGATCTATGGTCAATTTTGCCTCGCGGATAAGATCAAATTGGCACTATACCTTTGCCGCGATCAAGCTAAACGGCGAAGGCCATTCGGCATCGAGTGCTCTTAGAAAAAAACCGGCTAAGTGCGAGTCAGACTTGCGTACCATTGGCTAGAAAAAATCACTTTTGTTGTATGAGAGCCCTCGTAAATATTTTTTAATTTTATTTTTATTATTAAAGTAAATATACAATTAAGTTTTTTTGTGAATATTTCAAGTGCCTACCTGTTACCATTTATTGATATCGAGAAAAAATAGACAAAAATTGGCGTTTTTGTATGTGAGCCGCCCTTAAATATTTATTGTATTTTAATTGTATTATTAAAGTAAAAATACAACTGAGTTTGTGAATATTTCAAGTGCTTACCTGTTGCCTTTATCGAGCAAAAAAGGGCAAAAAAAAAAAATGCGTTTGGTGTATGGGTTATAGCGGTATTTTTTGTTATAGCGGCAGCAGAAATACATAGATTTTGAAAATATCAACTGTTTACCTATCGCGGTTCTTGAGATACAGCCTGGTGACTTAGACTTAGTAATAGGGTCACGTTTTTACCCTTTGAGCACGGAACCCTAGAAACAGATCTAGCCAATCTGTTTTCCAAAGAAAACAAAATCCGATACTAAATTTAAATTATTTGTTCTTTAACATAACTTAAATTTAAATAAATAATAAATTATTTGTTCTTTAAATAAGCTGGAAATGGGACTACCAATGAGTTTACGAAGGTTCATGTGTGTTCTCCGAAAAGGTAGATTGTAAGTTTAAGGTTCCTACATTTCTAAGTTTTGACATAGGTCCATTATAATTGGGGTTGAGCTCATCGCCATTAACTAAACATACATGCAGGCTTAAGTTAAACTTAAGTGGTGATAGGGCAGGCATATTACTTGCAGAATAGATGATGTATGGGGCTTTTTTTTTTTTTTGGTGGTGGATAAAATCATCCAATGACATCTCCCGCCCTTGGGCGGAGCGGGAGATAGTGTCAGACTCTTACTGACTTAAAACCCACCCCGTTCCTTCGTGGCCTTAGATACCAGGGCCGGGCTTTCCTTTCGGAAGCAAACCCTTGGCCCCAGTAGGCTTCGACCCGGCCTGCCTGCAGCTAGCAGGCTGGGTCTCTACAGAGATGATGTATGGGGCTGAAGGTTTTAAACTGGTGACCACGTACCGGAAGACGCAGCGTAGAAAGGCTCCCACTAGATGGACCAATGACATAATAGTGTAAGGTCAATACAATCTTTTCAACAAGTCTATATCAAAATATTAAATTTTCTAAATTAAATCTCTTGTCCGCCGAAGTATTCGGCCATGGCAATGCTCCGTCCGCTAACGCTGCCATTATGATCTGCGGCAAGACGCCGTCCACCGGCTCCAGATAATCTTCATGTAGCTGAAGTATCTCCCACCAAAGACCTCTCTCAGAGGTGGTTTTACAAAAGTTTTTCAACTTTTGCACTGTGTGTGAGAGAGAGCTATGACTACGCATTATATTATATTATTATATTATATTATAATGATAGTCCTGCTTATTTCTGAGGTGGTTAAAGCCAATGTAGCACTCAAAAGCAAAACTTGTGTCACAATACAAAAAGTACGAAGACTTAGTCCAAGTGCTCTTGAAAAGTCTGCTATAACTGTATGGAAGACTTTCAGTTGTATGACGGCACATTTTATGGTCACTTTATAGCTTCATCTATGTAACTACATAGGTACTAAAAAACTACAAAATCCTGCATCGCGGTCTAAGAGTTTTCCATTTATACAACAGTCTGAAATCAACTATCGGGCAGTTTTCCCGACCCGATCAACACCTGTCTAGTCGAAGGACCCTCCTTTTCAATGTATTTATGGGGCTTTAAAACCCTTTCCACAAACCTCTAAAACTCCATCTAAGTTTACTGAATTTCAATATACAGTTGAATGAATCATCCTGAACTTATGTAACCTATGAAATATCTTATACCATTTCTTTTCAAGTTACTTTACCTGATATTACAGCCTCCGTAAAACCAATAAACTGATCGACTATACCGTTTCAAAACGGTCTGGGTCCCTCGTAATACATTCTACCGTAGGCCCATAAATTTTGTTTCGGCACAAACAAGTTACTTGGAACATGAATAACAAAGATTTATCGTTTTGCACTTTACCGACTGTTAATCTTTTTTATCAGTTTATCGAAGAAAGTAACCTGCCAAGTTTCCTGGAGTTCTGAAGAAGAAACTTTAATTTCTTGTTTTTTGCGTTATATTTTTTTTTTCTTGGCTTCACATTTTGGAGTGCGAGTTTCCTTACGTGATGACATCAGAAATGAAGATGTGCAAGAGAACTAAGGAACATAACCCGAAGAATCGCCCAACTTATGTAGCATTACACATTGGTCATAAAACAGATGGTCGATGGGGACAAAAGGTTCTGGAGTGCTGACCACGTACTGGAAGACGTAGCGTTGAATAGACCAATGGACCGATGACCTAGTGAGCTTCACATAAAATTATATAATATATATATATAATATAATAATATATAACATTTGCAAGGTAAAAAACTAGTTAAGTAGTAAACCGGCATGTCCTAGAACCAATAATTCGAAGACATGTTACATCAACAAATCCGCACCGGGCCCCCGTAGTGGATTACGGCCCATTCCCTCCCCTAGAGAGGAGGCCTGAGTCCCAGCAGTGGGAACATCAACCGGCTGATGCTATGATATGTTATGCTATCTGATGCATTCCTATGAGCAGTTTTCTGCGAGTAAAAGATTAATGTATGATTATAGCTTCATTTTCTTAACGAGTTTTGTTTAAAAAAAATAGCACAGTTTATTATTGTATTCTGAAAACATAATAATTTATTAAGACTTCGGTAATTTACATTTTAAGACGTTTGGGCGTCGAAACATTTTAATCATAGGGTTCGAGTGTGTTTTAGAAAATTTCTTTCAACTTTGCTTGAAAAGAGGGTTGGCTCGTGCATTGTCGTTCGACATGACAATACTACCAGTTTTCTGGGCAGATTCCCGGATAACAGAGGTGGATGAAAAAATAATATGGCGGAGTAATGTGAAGCCTGAGCGTGTTTTATTTTTGTATATAATAAAACATAAACCTATACTTCTATCTTCTATTCTTTACCTATGAAATTGCCGTTTTTTAAAACGGGTTGCTTTGAAGAGTTGTATTGACTTTGAATTATAAGTTCAAATAAACTTTTTTAAATGACACCTCATTTCGAAATTATTGGTTTCGTTGTATTTTCTGTAATATCGCAGAACTTATAACCATGAAAGCTAATAAAAAAATGCTTTTACATAATGAGAAAGACCTATTTTATACATATATGCAAAACAAAATATAGTATACTAAATGTAACTATGAACATTCATAGTTACGTTTAGTAATACTTTTGAATAGGATAGTTTTACAAATGGCTTGTTGATATTTAAGTTTCACATGTAGGTACATAATTACGTATATTGGGTGACTGGTAATTAGTGGGCGATACTTAAACATGTGATTGTAGTCATGATAACAAACAACATTTACTATGGGACCAAACCTGAAATCGCAAAAAATAATCTGCCAAGTTCAATACATTTATGTTCGCCTAAATGGTCAAAATGTACTACTGAGCTTGGCAGATTTTTTTCGCGATTTCAGGTTTGGTCCCATAGTAAAAGTTGTTTGTTATCATGACTACAATCACGTGTATAAGTATCGTCCACTAATTACCAGTGACCTAAAATTATTACTAATTAATTATATTCCACATTAAGCACATATTTTTCTATTCAATAACAACTCATTTTCCAAATAACAAAAATAGACTTCAACCTACCTAGAATAATAACGAAGAAAACATATTTCTGAAAATAATCCGAACAAACTCTCTCTTCAAATCTTTGCAAAGTCAAAGGCTTTAAAACGAATAATAGGGGATAATAGAGGCTATGACTTCTTACCCCCTTAAAGGGGGATTTTCGTTCAGAAACTTTGTGGATTTGAATGCAACTAAGTATCAGCTGTAGCGTAGCTTCTTCAACTTTCTTGTTATGAGAATCGTGAATGAATGTTGTTAATGAATTTAATCGGTCAATGACTTGGAAAATTTTGATTGGTACATTTCTTTCATAGCGAATCTTTGGCTAGACAAATAAAATCAGTCTGCGGAGTTGGATACAATCATTAATTCATGAGCTATTTAGGTCCGGCTTAAAAACACGTATTTCTTAGACAAATTTTGAAAAATTAATTAATGAAATTAATTTAATTTTCAGTTAGTAACGGAATACTAACAGAGCATTCAGGCTTCATCTCTCTTTTTTTTTGCGTTGCCTCTTTATCAAACATTGCGTTCGATGAAAAAACAAGCTTTTAAACCATGACCACGTTTTTTTTTTTTTTTTTTTTATGGTAGGTAAAATCATCCAATGACAAATCCCGCCCTTGGGCGGAGCGGGAAGTAGTGTCAGACTCTTACTGACTAAAAACCTACCCCGTTCCTTCGTAGCCTATCGTGCCGGGGTCGAGCATTCCTTTCGGAACTAACCCATGACCCCAGTAGGCTTCGACCCTGCCTGCCTGCAGTTAGCAGGCTGGGCCTCTTCGGTGTGCTGACAGCTCCTTGAGGCGCGCGGGAACAGAACGCGCCGTCGACGACTTGGGCTCGGTCCGGTCGGTTACCGGACGATCGGACAGCGTGCTACCCATTGCACGCCGTCCGCAAGCCCGCGCCTACGGTGGCCGGAAATCGGGATCGGAATCCCGGCGGCGGCTGGGGCGAGCGCCCCGTTGCCTCTGCCTGATGCGGTCGGCCTCCTCCTTTGCTAGCATTACTGCTTCGCAGAAAGAGGCGACCGCCTGCCATCCCTCCTCACTACGGACCATGGCCTGAACCAAGGCCCGGCGAGAGAGATCGCTGCCGCCGATCGCCCCCACGAGGACACGGCGATGCTCCGCCCAGGCGGGGCACACCTCTACAGTGTGCTCCACCGTGTCCTCCGGATGTTCCGCACAGTGGCGACACCCGGGCGAATCCTCCGCACGAAACCATGACCACGTTGACGATAGACGGTTCGGTAAGGGTTTTCTTAAGAGGGGCCAACCCGAGGTACATTTTCATACAACCGCTCTTACGTGATTATGTTGTTATTATCTTGGATACACAGATATCTTGTGGATATTATGTAGATATTTATAGAAATCAAAACATAAATTTGTTTAAATATAATCCAGTAAAGACCTATGAAAATATGCTATTTTACGTGAACTTTGGCCCTCCATACCGTACTCAAATATTAAAAGTATGAAAAGTACAGCTATAGAGGCCTTGCACGTTTAATTATGATTCTAGTTGATGTCAATTTTTCTCAAAAACTTTTAAGGGTTTAAAAAATACCACATATTTCCTGGATCAAGTTTTGTCAAATATTCGAGTAAATCACGAAATCACCAAATACCAACAGAGTTTCTAGGCGTTATTTCTCTTTTTTCGTGTTTCTCTTCATCAAACGTCGCGAAAAAAAAATCTTCGCATGCATGCGTAGCCACGAGCTCTGTTCTAAGTAAATGAAATAAAAAAATAAAATTCATTTATTTCAGATAGCGTTGATCCATATTACAATTATAATTATTACTTTTGGCTAATTATTTTTAAGGCGAATAACAACTTATAAATTAGGCGACTAACTACTTGGTTACAAAAAAAAAAACTTGGTAGAAATTAAATATTTTTAGCACACTTATATGAGCTACAAAAGGCAAGGATCTATAAAACTAAATAATGACTGCTACAATAAGATAGCAAATATATTAAACAGGGCCAATTAATTAATAGGTGAGGTATTAAAAATAATCATTTTGAACTGGGTGAAATAGGTTAGGTTAAATTATAATTGCAACCTACCTACATCTCGAAATATAACAGACCAAAGTTATTTCGATATTTTATCGAATTGCACACTAAAAAATCACTTCCAATTTAAATTTAAACAAAGCTTAGAACTCAAAATAAAGTTGCTACTTTATACTAAAAATGCTACTTCACTGTTGCTGCCAACCAATTATTTTTGCTACCCATTTTAACCTATCAGGCTATATAAGTGTACTGAATTCCGAAAAGAGGTTTAACCTCTCCGGCATAATAAAAAAAATAAAATAAAATAGTTTATTGGCATAATTAGCGTATTTTTACAAATTTGGGTTTGAAGCCTCCTTTTAGGCAAATAATGCCTGTGTTAGAAGGCTTCGCTTTTCTATAACAATAATAAGACAATATACGCGTGACGTGGAACGTGAAATGTGGTGTGTGTTGTGAAGTGAAAGTGGTGTGTGTGACGTGAAAGTGGTGTCAGTGACGTAAAGAGGTGTGTGTTTTGAGATGAATGTGAAGTATCAGTGTACTAAATATAGTACACCTCATACCAGCTAATTTAAACCTTATTACGTAATAATAAGGTTTAATCTGTCCTAGCTCAGAGGACACCGGTGTCCTCTCACATCCACGCCACTATAGGCCTTAATTCCGATGTTTAGAGTCTACTTTTGTATGAACAAGTTGGGTAGTTGTGGATCGAAGTGTTAAGTTAGTTTGTACCGAGGTGTACCGAATTCGGTACACTTATGCCTGAGAGATTAATTATTTTTTAAACCCTAAATCAGATTAGTTTGTCAGCGCATACCACTGTTGTGTGTCATTTTTACAGATGACACACAAAATAATGACTTGCGTTTTTCCAAAGATGAGTTTAATACAATAGGGGCCTTATCTACAATTTTTTAGCATTAATCGTTAAAAAAATTCCCGTATTGTCCTATGATTCAGTAGTTGAGAAGTGCGGGTAATACTTATGGAAATCGTTTAAAATCGTGACAATGATTATCATTGTTTATTTGCTTGGTATCACGACTTTATTATTAAGTTCTATTTTTAGCTGTAGACAGTGCAGTAGGTATAAAATCAAATGCTTTTAAAACTAATGCTTTATTTATTAATCAGAAAGAAGGATGATTAATTTAAGAACTTGAAGATATTGAAAATATCAGTATAGAAGTGTAATCCCCCAATCAAATAGGTTATATTAATAACGTTTAAATTAAATAATGTACATATTTGGCTATACTTTTAATGCTGGCCACACTGTGTGCCCCGCTGCATAATTTAGCTAGCATTAAACAAAATTCTAGCCAAATAATTGGGGTATTTGATTTATATGTTCTTACTCCAGCCGCGCTGTTCTTAGCCCAAACACTATATAATATATATAAAAAAAAAAAAAAAATGATGTGTGACAGAAGACGAAACAAATTAATTTAATTCGTTAGATCGTAACTATATCCTATTAATAGTGTAGATTATAGTATAAACCGTTAAATTTTGGTCATTTTAATCCCGTGGAGGATCAGTTCCGTACATGAAACAGTATCAATTTATAAAGATAAAATGAAAAAATGAAGTACTTTCTTGCTAAAACTCGAATTAATATACACATGTACGAAATTAATTTCTTTAAGTAAAAGAGTCAATGATCTTGTATGGAGTTGTCGGTCGTTGCGTTCTAACTACCTACAGTTCATTGGCCTCGATCAGCTGACGTTTACTTAAAGAAATCAATTTCGTACATGCGTAAATTACTTCGAGTTTAAAAAAAAAAGTACTTTATTTTTCATTTTTATCTTTTCAAATCGATAGGGTTTTATGTACCGAATTGACCCTACACGGGATTAAAACAACCAAAAATTTACGCTGTATGTTTTTATTTAGAGTAGGCACTTACATTTGCAGTATAGCATCTTCCGTGTACACAAAGAATACAGCTTCCGTTTCCGTACCCTTGCTATCACAAAGGCGACTAAGAAGTCACGTCAAGATGGGCAGCAGCTTCCTACAGTAAACAAACAGAATATAATATTATCACGCCAGTATTCCCCACAAGGTTAGGCAGAGGCAAGGCTTTAGAGCTTTCACATTTTGGCTGTTATGTTCTAGGTTTATATGATTTCTATATATTTAACTTTATACACAAGAAAACACTGTACAAAGGCGGACTTACACCCGTATTTATAAACAAGTGAAAATAATTACTTGAGTAAAAGTAACTACTTAGTAACAATTTGTATTCTTTAGTTAGGAAAAATTGAAATTTTGAATGAAAATTTCTAACCACAAGTAATGAATTATTAAGAAATTACTTAGCAACAAGTAATTACTTCTTTATAAATACTGCTGTAATAGCTTAGGCATTTTCTCCCAGTCGTTCTTAGGCTGGTTCAAAAACATAACGTGGTATGTGCCACTTAATAGTAAATAGGCTCTAGTCGAATCTGACCTAGTCGTAGAGTGAATAGGCTTTTAAAAAACTAGTGCGCCTCACCATCAACGATTGCATCACTACTTACCATCAGGTGGGATCGCAGTCATGCACTAGTTTACATATATTAAAAAAAAATAAGCTAATAGAAAACTAATACAATAATTACTAATATAAGAAACAAATCCAACAAATCAGCGCTGTGATGATACTACTAACTTCTTGCGAATGTGTTCACGTGCTATTACCGTAAAGAAGAATCGACTGGATACTCAGGGTCACCTGAGAGGTCCAGGACACCTGATTCTACTCCCTAAGCATAATATCGAACTGGACTAGTCTAAGCATCTAAACGAGCCAATAACCGTTACCTTTAATTGCCACAAACAATTTGCATACCAATCGCGCAGTAACAGACCATCTCAATATGCATCGATATATTCTGTAACAACCCCAGTGTCTGTTCCTAGGGAAAACAGTTTCCGTTCTAGCTGGAAGCATGAAGAAGGGTGTTAAATAGATTCTGACCAAAAAAAAGGAAGCTAGGAGCAACTACAGCGCATCTATACCGCTGTATAGCATAGCACCGCTGTGAAGCACAGCACCGCTGTATAGTATAGCACCGCTGTGTAGCACAGCACCGCTGTGTAGCATAGCACCACTGTGTAGCACAGCACCGCTGTGTAGCATAGCACCGCTGTGTAGCACAGCACCGCTGTATAATATAGCACTGCTGTATAGCATAGCACCGCTGTATAGCATAGCACCGTAGTATAGCATAGTACCACTGTATAGCATAGCACCGCTGCATAGCATAGCACCGCTGTATAGCATAGCACCGCTGTATAGCACAGCACCGCTGTATAGTACGCGGCAAATAGCCGACCTTTCCACTTTTGGCATTTAGTTCAAAAATACTAGGGTGTGTGTCTTTAACAATAATTTTAAATACAGAGTGAGTATAGCAACTGGCAAATAAGATGAACCATTTGCTATGGTTTTGCGCAGCCTCTCACTTCATTTGAGACCTAGAAATCAGTTATTGCGCCTTCAAGGTCAACTTGGACGGACGAAGATCATTTTGGCTGTTTTATTTACGACAGCAGGAATCTTCCACGCATAATCCTACTATATAGTTGTATGACGTAGATATGATATGATAATTTCACTTCCAGCAAAATGTTAGACCTGCAATTATGAGGTAAAATATCAATAATATAGTACTGAGTCATAGCCCTGATTTACATATTGGAATTGATCAGTAGCCATTTAACAATTATTTTTATTATTAGTCACTAACCTATACAATAATTGGCCAATTAACTAGGGCTTTAACTCTGGCTCACCACCGTAGGCGCGGGCTTGCGGACGAGCAATAGGTAGCTCGCTGTCCGTCCGTCCGGTAACAGTTCGGACCGAGCCCAAGTCGTCGACGGGGCGCGTGTCCCCGCACACTTCAAGGATTTGTCAGCAAACTCTAGCTGCCCAGTAGGGTCGAAACCTACTCTGGGGCTTTGGGAAAGTGTTAAAAAGCATATCAGGGCCCTGAAACCAAGGCAAAAGAGGAACGGGGTTTTTAGTCAGTAAGAGTCTGACACTATCTCTCGCTCCGCCCAAGGGCGGCAGATGTCATTGTATAATTATTTTACCTACCATAAAAAAAAATCTCTGGTTTAAGTCTCTCAAATTTAAAAATAATAATGAAAATCTATTAAAATAAAACTTTTAGTCAACTAACTCAACTAGTTTCGTAAAATCCATTCATAGTGGATGTCTACACATTAAAAGGAACCTACCTGTTTATAGGTGTCAAATTCTGAGATTTCGCTTTTATATATATCTAGAAGATTAAATCAGAAAGCACAGCGTATTCGTACACAATTATCGCTATGTCCTACCATTTTCCTAAATGTTCCCTACAAACTGAGTTTTACTATTGATGATCAAAGGAGGAGGCCGACCGCATCAGGCAACGGCGCACACGCCGCCACCACCGCCGGGATTCCGATCCCGATTTCCGGCCACCGTAGGCGCGGGCTCGCGGACGGCGGGCAATGGATAGCTCGTTGTCCGTCCGTCCGGTAACAGACCGGTCCGAGCCCAAGTCGCTTACGGCGCGCACTCCTTCCCGTGCGTCTCAAGGAGTTAAGTGAAAATGAACGCCGGGGCCCCAGATCGAAGGCAATGAATGGGACAGGGTAGGTTTTTAGTCAGTAAGAGTCTGACTTTATCTCCCTAATATTTCAGGTGTCAATTTCTGAGATTTCGTGATTAATCATTGAGTGATATTTCACTTTTATATTTAATCAGAAAGCACAGAAGGGTATTTGTACGCAATTATCACTATGTCCTACTATCTTCCTAAACGTTCCCTACAAATTGAGTTTTACTATTAGGTAGCAATCAATTCGCTGGCTCTGAGATGAAGTTTGGAATTCCTGTAGCAAATAGGGTCATGTTTTAGAAGATGTAATCTTCCCAGCCACTGATCTGAGTAATTGAATAGAAGAGGAAGTATTTGTGAGGAATACTAATATCTTGTTTTAAGTTCATTGAATGTCAATGACTTCATACTTTTTGGTCTAACGGATTTAATTAACTCAAATTACTGTACAATCTATATAATCCGGTATTCTATACAATATCTAGGCAATTTATAGAATACGGTTCAAAGTAAGGCTTTTATTTTCCGGTGGTGATAAAAAAAAACCTTAACGTAACGTGTCCGTGTCAGGGTGCTCTAAAATTACATCAACTCCTTCCATGATCTTTAAAATCATCCAATGACAAATCCCGCCCTTGGGCGGAGTGGGAAGTAGTGTCTGACTCTTACTGACCAAAAACCTACCCCATTCCTCCATTGCCTATCGTGCCGGGGCCGGGTATTCCTTTCGGAAATTAACCCATGACCCCAGCAGGCTTCGACCTTGCCTGCCTGCAGTTAGCAGGCTGGGCCTCTAAGGTTTGCTGACAGCTCCTTGAGGTGCGCGGTTACAGTACTTGCCGTCGACGACTTGGGCTCGGTCCGGTCGATTACCGGACGATCGGACAGCATGCTACCCATTGCACGCCGTCCGCAAGCCCGCGCCTACGGTTGCCGGAAAATGACTTCATACTTTTTGGTCTGACGGATTTAGGTAATGTATAAAATACGGTTTAAAGTAAGGCTTTTATTTTCAGGTGGTGATAAAAAAAATAACCCTAACCTAACGTGTCCGTGTCAGGGTGCTATAAAATTACATCACCTCCTCCTTTTATGCTTTCTTTTTTTCAAACATTACCCACTGCTCATTCGGTATTGTAAAGCACACCTGAATTATACAGATTGCTAGTAACATACATATATATGCCGTGAATTCTAAAGCATCTAAAGAGGTATTAATGAAAACATTTCTTCAGAATACATTTATTTTTATGTTCCGGTAAGTCAAGAAAGAATAAGTTACTTCTTGGCAAGCGCGTTCCATCGTAAACCACATCGCTTAACATCAACAGGCAGCCAAGTTGATAATCTACAATCGTTAACACTATTAGAGAACTAATAAAATGACATCATCTCATCAAAATTCGTTGCCAAGTTCACAACGTTCAGAATGACAGAATGAAATGTGATTGTTTCTACAATGTTCATCACTACGCTGAGGCGTTACCGATTGTAGAAAGAGATTCGACACGAAACGGTCGTAACTTGGCCTGGTCTGCAGGATTTCTTTTTCTTTTTCTGTGGGTAAAAATCATCCAGTTACAACTCCCGCCCTTGGCTGGAGCAGGAGATAGATCAGACTCTTACTGACTTAAAAAACCCACCCCATTCCTACGTTCCCTTTTATACCAGAGGCCTTCCTTTCAGAAGCGAACCCTTAGTCATAGTAGGCTTCGACCTTTCTGCTGGGTCCCTAAGGTGTCAGGTCTGCAAGTGAGATTGGTCCGGAGCGAGGAGGGATGGCAGGCGTTCGCCTCCTTCTGCGAAGCAGTAATGCTAGCAACGGAGGAGGCCGCACGCGAGAGGCAACGGCCCTCACGGCCCAGCCGCCGCGGGGGTTCCGATTCCGATCCTGATTTCCAGCCAACGTAGGCGCGGGCTTGCGGATGGCGAGCTATAGGGAGCTCGCTGTCTGACCGTTCGGTAACCATCCGGACCAAGCCCAGGTCGTCAACGGCGCGCACTGTTCCCGCGCGCCTCAAAGACTTGTCAGCAAACCGTAGAGACCCAGCCTGCTAACTGCAGGCAGGCAGGGGCGAAGCCTACTGGGCCCAAGGGTTTGCTTCCGAAAGGAAAGCCCGGCCCTGGTATCTAAGGTCACGAAGGAACGGGGTGGGTTTTCAGTCAGTAAGAGTCTGACACTATCTCCCGCTCCGCCCAAGGGCGGGAGATGTCGTTGGATGATTTTACCCACCACAAAAAAAAAGGTCTGCAAGTGAGATAATGGTCAAACGCCAGCCTATCAATAATAAAAAAGTATGTAAATTGTTAAGACTCATTTTGTAGCGAAATAAAATAAAAAAAATCACTTCCGCTACAATACGTTTAATTTTTGTTGTACAAGATTTGAAAAATTAGGAAATATAAAGGTGTTTTTTTTATTTTATCTCGCTACAAAATGGCGTCCCTCAAAGCTTTAGCTCATGATAACAAACCAAATCCTCTATTATCACCGATCGCACTGGACCCAGGGGAAATCGAATGAGTCCACACGGAAATTCATTCATTTGAATACATTCATCGTCCACTTTACTTGAAGCATACATTCCTACTGTTCAATTATTGACATTAATCTTAAATTACAGTCACACTTGACCCTCAAAAGGTTTGCCTTTCGGACCCTATGTTTGATTGATTTATTTTCTGATTAGAAGGGTCAACCCTGTTCCAGAAATTTCTGAGCACACCCGTATATACACAAGTAACATTTTAGTTAGGACAAAAAACACGACTAAAACAGGAATGGAAAGATTTGGCATTTTGCTAACCTTTTCTGAAATATTCTCGGTGTATTTATTTAGGTAATAAAAGTAAAGTAATAAGTTTCTAATTTTAAAAGGTTTGTCTAGTATTTTTTTGTGATATCTTTTTCTGCACATTCCTCGGATTGCCGTCTTCTTTGTGTGTATAAAGGTCGGTACTAAGATGAATATAAATTCATTTCTGTATAAAAATCAAATTAAAAAGAAACAAGATTTTTTCTTTGACTTGACCATGGCATTTTAAAATTAATGTTATCACAATTCGGGTTCCCAAGATACAGATTCCACTGGTTCCTAAAATGGTTACAGATAGTAAAAAAAGTGGTTTTATTTTCTAACAGTGAACAAATAAACAATATACTATTCAAAGCTACTCGGCAAGCCTGTGGGCTAACAATATACTACTCGGCAAGCCTGTGGGCTAGATATGGCTAGATATACCCAAAGGGCTTACAACGCTTTGCGCATCCAGTTTGAAAATGCCTACAAGATGTGGTTGCGTCTGTTACGTTTCTGCAGTACTTCCAGCATGTTCGCTGAAACGCGCACTTGATGCCACGTTGCGCAAGAAGACAGCATCATTACTAAGTAGACTGCGTGGCAGCAGCAACAGCATCCTTAAAATGATAGCCTGTTAGTTTGACTGCACTTTGCTGTGGACCCTTACCCGGACGACTAAGTCGCTTTTAGTAATTAATTACTAACATAGTGTTTTAAGGCCATACTAAAAAATTTATTGTAATTAATAGACCAATGAGATGTCTGATTAAATAAATTAATTAATTAATCAAATTATTCCTATGTCTACTTAACTGGATTTTTTGACGCGGCAGAAATCATAAACAATGGCGGATTGGCCTAAATACTTGTACAACTGACAAGGACATTGTCGTCGACGGCGTGTTCTGTTCCCGCGCGCCTCAAGGAGCTGTCAGCAAACCGTAGAGGCCCAGCCTGCTAGCTGCAGGCAGGCAGGGTCGAAGCCTGCTGGGGCCAAGGGCCGTTTTCTGGGAGGAAGGCTCAGCCCCGGCACTATACGCAACGAAGGAACGGGGTAGGTTTTTAGTCAGTAAGAGTCTGACACTACTTCCCGCTCCGCCCAAGGGCGAGATTTGTCATTGGATGATTTTACCTACCATAAAAAAGACCTGCATTTAAAAAGCTGAAAGTCATGAGAAGAGGCCTTTTCCCAACAATAGGATGATTCGCGTTACAAGTAATTATAGTAATATCATTAGCATTCATTCTTTAGTAACGAAGGGTTTATCCATCTTATCGAAAAACCAAAGTGGCAAAAAAAAAACCTTTTTTAGACAAACCTTCTTAATTTTTAATGTGGCCAATTTCTTTTTTTTTTAATGATCCAAATTTCGAATAGGAGACATTCTGGAATAATAATTCGTAATTTCTTATGAAGAATTGTCAAACTGAAGTGGTAAAACAGCTGAACGATGTCGTCGAATCGGAAGACGCAGAGTTGGAAGACCGCCCAAAAGGTGGGCCAATGTCCTGGTGAGGGTCGCAGGACTTTCAGGGGAAGCCTGTTGCCAACAGTGGACGCCTTTTGACTAAGATGATGAATAATTAATTATATTGATTTTTTTTTTATTGTTATGGCCTTTTTGTTTACAGAAAAAATACAGCCGCCATCAATAAAAAAAAAAAACATAAAAAAAGTGCGAAATAACTTTAATTTCGGAAGTCGAAACGGTGTTTCTATAATAGTTTTGTCTCTTCGTTATTGAACACCGACTTCCGAAATTAAAGTTATTTCTCTCTTTTTTGTGTTTTTTTTTTTTACATTGAAGTCGGTTGTATTTTTTTGTAAAAAGTTTTTTATTTCACACTTTTTAGTTGTTACTAGTCCTCAGCTTAACTTAAATAGACACCACCATTCGGTTCCATCATCAAATCATCATGACAATTCTGATAATATTCAGGATACAGTCATTAATTACAGAATTCTAGTACCTACCTTCCGGCTTCATCATCAGATCAGTTCTATGTATCCCGTCCCCTTCTTCCTTCAGTGTCACATACTTGTTACGCCAGTTCTGCTATAATTTCTGTCCTATATATTCGAAGTTCATCATCAGATCAAAACAATATTTCTATGGGACCTATTTGGAAGTACAATCTTTCAATCAAAACAAAAAATTTCCAAATCGGTCCACAATTGACCGAGATATTGGTGAACATACATAAAAAAAAAATACATACAGCCATACAGCCGAACATAAAACCTTCTACTTTTCGAAGTTGGTTAAAAGCAAATTGCATTTAAATTCACAAATTCAAATAAATTCAGGAAAACAACCCCGAATCCGATGCCAAAATAACTTTCAGAACAAACAAGGAGCGATTCTTCAAAATAAACTCACCCAAACAGTAAATTACATTCTTATCCCCCTGGCCTTTATGCTTAGTGACTGTAAAAATTAGCAAAGATTTAATTAAAATTGCTGCAACCAAAATAACTTGTAACAATAAATTTTCTTTGCTTGGAAAAAATTGCAGACATTTTTGGTGATAAAATTTAAGCTGTGTTAAGTATCCCCCGCCATGTTTGAAACTGTTAAAAGACTGGAAAAAGTAATCAAACTTATAAAATTATTACCTACATTTATTTTTGGCTTCAAATGATTTTGATAGTAATTGCGGGTTCAAAACTGGCCAAGCAACAAAATTAATTTTTCAATTCATATTGGTTTATCTAGAACATTCTCAGCCTCAGAAAGTAATATATTGGTTATCACACTAATATTCATCATATTCATCATTATCATCCTTTTAGTGTTCCCACTGCTGGGACACAGGCCTCCTCTCTAAGAGAGGGAATGGGCCGTAATCCACCACGCAGGCCTGGTACGGGTTGGTGAATGTTACATGTCTTCGAATTTTTGGTTCTAGGACATGCAGGTTGTTTTACCCAAATGGAGATTAGCTAAGACCAGCAAGTCATTTTTAGTAAACAGCATACGCTTTTATAACAAGCTGCCAAATCCGCACTAGGCCCGTGTGGTGGATTACGACCCATTCCCTCACCTAGAGAGGAGGCCTGTTTACCAGCAGTGAGAACATTAAAAGGCTGATGATGATGATGAAGAATCGTAAATACAATTACAGAGGAAATGGCATCGTCATCTACTGTAATATTAGTTTTGTTACTGTTTTCTTTTACTTCATAATTCGATTAATAAGTAATATAGTGCGACTTACTCTTTCTGAAACTAGTTGGACCTCCTACGAAGCTTATTAATGGTTGCAATATGACATCAACATTTTTGTTTCGTACAATTCAATATTTTCATCATTTAATTCTGTGTTTATTTTTGTACCCAATTTTATACTAAACAACACTAAGAACAATCTTTTGCAAAACAACATCACAATAATAGTTGGTTATTAAATGAAACAGCAATTAATATATCAAAAATAGTAAGAAGAAGAGTGAGGGCGTAGTGGGAGTATCTTGCTATCCTTTTTGTACACCCTGAACATAATGCCTGTGACGTCATAATTCAGTATATGCATCTTAATTCTGTTTCATGGCTGTTTCCCTTTGCAACAGATTTAATTTGTTTGTAACTTAATATTGAACGAATTTCAAAATTTATTTCTATTTAAGGTTTTTTAATAAAGGTACAATTTTATTCAGCGAACTACTCCATTCAGCATTGTAATCAAAGATATATTTACAAATATTATTACCATTGTGGTTTGTTTATAATTGTGATACTTCAAAAATCTTGTTTCAAACTGTGAGCCATAACTGTTACACAATCTGTAAAACTTATTTACCTCTCAGATTATGTTTTTAGGAGTATAGTGAACACCACGTTTGTTGATTTTTGCCTATTAGAGTATGTAACCATTCAGAGAATATAAGAACAAATTTATGATGAATTCACATCATAACACCAAATCCTCAATTCAAAAATTATTACTTAATAGATTTCTGAAAAATTTACTCTTAAACACGCTGCCATCTAATATTTTTCAAAAACAAATTAAAGCGAAATTTTAAACATTTATTCAAAATACAATTACGCAGGCACGTGTGAGCTATTAATGCGTATCCCGTCTCTGCCCGACTTCCAATCTCGGTTAAATTATGCGGGACCATGCGGCTTCATATTTAAGCAAATGATGGACGACATTCAACAGTAATGGCCAGTGAAATAATTATAGAAACAAAAAGGTTGGGTTTGTGTGAATCTGTAGTTGTATTCTATCTCGTTTTTTTTTTTTTTTGCTTTTCTTTAATTTTCTTTTAAAGATTTTTTTTTTTTTTTTTTGTACCTCAAAAGGAAAAAGGAAGGATCACTTTATTGTCCGTCTGTCTGTCTGCCTGTCATTTATCTCGAATACGCAAAGAGGTATCGAGTGGAAATTAAAACCATATACTCAAATCTGTGGTCCCTTGAAGCCGTGAAAAATCAAACATTTAAATTAACAAAAAAAAATTGCAGGCGTTTATGTCGTAAAAACGTATATTTCTTCACTTTCAAGGGAATCAATGAATATATAGAAAGGTCTTATAGCACAGATATAGGAATAAATCTGAAAACAATAAATTTGTGATAGGGTGTGAGCTTTTGATAGGGTGTCTGGTCAATAAAATATCAGGTGGGCTTGCGGATGGTGAGCAATTATTATAATAATAATAATAATTATTATTATTTATTTATTTCAAGTAACATTGACTCATATACACATTATTATGGTTAGTTTTCCGTCCTATAAGGAACGAGCCTGAACTGAAAAATGCAGTCAGCAAAATTGAGGGGCTCTCTAGAGCTGGTTGCAGCTGGGGTTGCAGAAAAGTTCCAAAGTATTACCAGGCCCTTAGGTAAGCAAAGAGCAACTCAAAGAACACGGTGAGTTTTAATAAGTGAAAGTCTGATACATCTCTCGCTCTGCCCAGATAAGGAGAACTTCTATGTTGATTTCTAACTTTAAATAAAGGTTGATATATCACCCTATACGTGTACCTATTATGTAGCTATATCAGATATAATCATACATAGATAAACTAAAATGTACGGATGAAACAGTGAGGCGCAGCATGTATCTTAAACAAACCATGTACCTTATTTAATTCAGTTGGCATTAAATATTTTGTGTCATTTTAACATTTATATTAGGTACCTTTAGTTATATTTTAATTTATGATATCTAAATATGAGCGTTCATAAATTTATGAATTTCGGTCTAAAAAAGAATTAAACTTCAATACCTACTTTTTTTTTATAAAAACAATGTATTAAGTTATTTACGAGTCATCATCATCTTCCTGCCCTTATCCCGTTTTATTTGGGGTCGGCGCAACACGTTTTTTCTTCCATTCTCTCCTGTCACTCGTCACGCTATCACTAACTCCCTTTTCTTTCATATCACTCCTCACACAATCCATCCATCTCTTCTTTGGCCTCCCTCTCCCTCTCTATCCATCCACATGTAAACTCATAACTCTTTTAGTAACATGCGTTTCATCCCTCCTCTTCACATGACCATACCAAGACAAACGATTTCCTTTCAACTTTTCAGTCACTGGCGCCACTTTCAAACTTCCCCTAATATACTCATTTCTCACTTTATCCATTCTCGTCACACCACACATCCATCTCAACATTCTCATCTCCGCTACGTGCAATCTTTTTTCTTCCGTCTTTTTCAAAGCCCAACATTCTGATCCATACAGTATAACAGGCCTTATCACGGACTTGTAGATTTTACCCTTCAACTTTAGGGGCATCCGTGGGTCACAAGTTGTTCCCGTGACCTGTCGCCATTTCATCCTTCCTGCGTTGATCCGATGTGTTACTTCTCGGTCTACCTCACCATCCCTTTGGATGAGCGACCCAAGGTACCGAAAGTCGGAGCAGATCGGTATGGGCGTTCCGGCGAGAGCTAAAGGCACTGGATTGGAGAGACCGCCGAAATCGCAGAACAAGTACTCCGTTTTCGTTCTACTGTTTTCGTAGTCTGTGCAACCACACCTCCAATCTGTTCTGGACCTCTAGGCCACTTTCGGCAACTAGCACAATGTCATTGGCAAACAGCATACACCAGGGAGCCTCTTCCTGAATGTTCGACGTTAGAGCGTCCATTATCATCAGAAAGAGGTAAGGGCTGAGAGCCGACCCTTGATGTTAGCCGACAGCCACATTGAAGTTACTAGTGTTGCCCACTGTAGACCGAACTTGGGTACTGCATCGATTGTACATCGCTCGGATCAACTGCACATACTTCCCAGGCACACCTTTCTCTTTAAGGGCCCACCACAGAACCTCACGAGGTACCCGGTCGTATGCCTTTTCGAGGTCAACGAATACCATGTGCAAGTTTTTATGCGCACATCTATATTTCTCGCACAGCTGGCGTATGGCAAAAATAGCATCCGCTGTACCCCGACCCGGCATAAAACCGAATTGGTTCTGTGAAATTTCACTCTCTTCTCTCAATCGTCTTTCAATAATTTTCTCCCACGCTTTCATAGTATGTGACATCAGCTTTATTCCTCTATAATTGTTGCACTCAAGCACATCACCTTTGTTCTTAAAAATGGGCACCAGAGAGCTGTTGCACCACTCATCAGGTATGATTATCCGATATGAATTTCGGTCTAAAAAAGAATTAAACTTCAATACGAGTACCTACTATATATATTTTTTTTTATAAAAACAATGGATTGAGTTATTTACGAGTATAAGTTCAAAACTCTTTTCAGATTCTGCTTACCGCGTAGAAGTCTTGAATAATTGTTTGACGCTTGAAAAACATTAACAGGGTGTCCCTAAAAAAATTTTTGAAATCATGACAATCTTGTATTGAACAGCGCTACAGATACAGACCTACGGTTTATTGGAGCACGCAAGCAACACCACGACGTCAACGTAGAGATACAGCGATGGGGATATTATTATTTATTATTTCTGTCTCTATTCATTTTTATTTACATACAAATCATAATTGTAAATTTATCTGTCCAATCGGAATCGAGAATAAGATCAAAGCTACCAGCGCCGCAGTCAGAGCTCCAGAGAAAGGCACCTCCTAGCTCTACAAGCTAAAATCCAGAAGTACCGCTTTTCAAATCATGCTCTTATTATTATTATTATTTCTTGTTGCACTCTCACATAACTGAGATCTTATAAAGTACCGCGTGCATTATCAAACTGGGGTAAGTAGGAATGAAGGAAGAGTTACATTATTTTCTTGACATAATATATTACTTTATTATGTTTGTTTATCTAAATAGGAAGTATGACACTTCGCCCCAGTTATACAAAACTCCCATTCTCGAGGAGACTGCTTAACGGTTTTGAAATCTTACGTAATAACAAAATTTAAGCAAATGAAATATAGAAATAATGTCTACTACTAGATTTACAAATTTCTACAACATCAGTTTTCAATCATGAAAACAACTTGAAGAAGGGAAAAAATTTATTAAGCTCTATATAGAACCAGCCTCGGTTGATTAGTCTTCCTATGCTCTAGTTCAAATTCAAAAAAATCAAATCCATTTATTCATTTTATAAACATAGGTGATTACAGATGTTTATTTCAATATTTTATTGTACAATCCATGTCCCACCAATAGGCATACAAAATGAGTCTTACGATGTTAATGTACCTATGTTAGAAAAGAAATGTCAAAGATACGAGCAATGCAATGCTTTTTTTTCTGCCATGCTCGACTCGTAAAATACCTACCAAAGAGTTTCGCTATGCACAAATCATATTCGCGGACAGATGAAGACAAGTTAATGGCATAAAAGCATTAGCATCAATCAGTCTTATAATATTTCCACAACTGGACTCTCTAGAAAAAATAATGTTCAGTAAACCACCATGCGGCCACAGTGCGGTTTGATGGATGTCATATCCACATATCTTTGAATTGGAGGATATTTCAGTTTCCTAACGATATTTTCTTTCACTATTTTCAAAGCAATCGTGATGAAATGAGTTACACAAAAAGCGCCTACTTAGGTATGAGTCAGAGCCCTTACCACTGGCGCACTATTACTGAAAAAGCAATACCAAGAAACCAAACATCATTAAATAAACCAATAGTAAAAAGTGAAACCACATTTTTTTTTCAACAGCCTATTCTGACTGCCAAACACTTTTTTCAATAAGAAAGGTAGGTCCTGTATATGACAGGTAAGCCAATAAAATGGCGTTCTATTTTTAAATAATGTGGGTAAAATGGCCGCATACTGATGTGATCAAAGGACGCCGTCCGTGGCCACGAACGCAATGGGGCATATAAATATATGATGGGCAGAATTGGTTTCCCTCTTGTGATGTTAGTATTAACAGTTTTCAGGTTTCGTTTCAAAATTAATAGTAGTAAGAGAACAATGATCATAACTATATTATAATAATAATAAAGCTCTTTAATTCCATAATCAAATACAAATTTCATCAAATTTTGAATATTTGTTGGTGTTTAATCTGTAGGTATAATGTAAAACAAAATCTTATATATAATTAAATTATCTTTTCTTTCTTTCAATACATTTAATACAAGATAGTCCTGCAAGTATACGTTTGTATAACCTACCAAAATACAAAAAAAAAGAATCCAAATTAATTATTTATTAATGACATAACTGTGAAACAATTCTTATCATGCAACTAATGGTACGCGTTATTTAATATATTTGTTTTGTGAAATAATCACAAAAAAAAAAAACATGGTGTAGCTTAAAATAGACAGCATTTTATTTTCATATAAAAATAGTAAAAGTATATATTATAAATAGTAATAGCAAAAGGAAGTTACATTATTATGAAAACAACTTAAATTTCAATACAGATAATTTTCAAATTGACTTCATATGATTTAATTTGGGATTTTGCATTAAAAACAAAAACTAACTTATTAACAACTGAATTTCGGTAGAACATGGTTTGATGACAGTGGCTTAATTTATTGCATTTTAATCCTAATATGACGTCCTGCAAGGTATACGTCGAGTTATCAGTAACCATAAAATATAAAAGACCCTCTAAAGAGGTGCCTACTCATAAAACTCTACAATATCGTGGTAAAAATATTAACAATATTTAAGAAGACCTAACTGGCTACCACAGCCACTCGTAAAGCCTATTTTAATACACCCCGAACCAAAATTAAATAAGAACTAATTTTATGACGTGCTCTACAAAATTTTCGTTGCCAAAATTCTTTGCAAAATGAACCTTGATAAAATGTCTGTTTTATTAAGGTGAGCCTCACTTTATATCTTCGAAGGAGAACAAAATATTTTAATAAAGCTGTCCAGGGCCATATATTTTTTGGAGAGAACAGCGACAGTGCCTTAAATGAGAATCTTTGAAATTCTTCAGATTGTGAAGTTGAGAATCTTACTTGCAGTTCATTATGGACTGGAGTGATGGACATATGGCATTTTATTTTTCTATAAAATCGTGAGATTCATGAACGATTTCACGTGAAAAACAAAAAAAAATATATATATTGTCCACACATAAAAGGTCACTCACTTTTACACCAAAGCGGAGAGGAGAGGAGACGAGAGGGGATGCTGCGAAGCTGGTAAGTTATTTCCACCCAAGAGGAGAGGAGAAGTGTAGCGGAGAGGAGATGCGAGCTTTGTGTAGCAGAGATATAAGCTGTGAGAGAAGAGGCGCGGGAAGGCAGCGGAGCGCGCAGTGCGCGAGTGCGTGCGCCGCCCGGCCGGCCGACTAGACACTTCTCCGCTCTGCCGCACCGATTGCTCGATCGCTTCGCCGCACATTCTATAGAACAATGAGACATCTCCTCTCCTCTCCGCTCTATCCATTTCCACCAAAGCTAAGCGGGGAAGAGATGTGATATTACGAAATCGGATTGGTTTATTCAAACACATCTCCTCTCCTCTCCTCTCCGCTTTGGTGGATATCGGGCCTTACAGTGTCAATAGAAAGTTTACAGTTACGTACAGTACGGCTGACGGATCTTGGCGCGTCTAAAGTTAGGCTCTGCGAACTTTAGGGCTCAAAATAAGCGCGCCATATAAATGATTTATAAAAAATAAATGTCAAAAACAGTTGTTAACAGCAATAACAACTGCTATTGGCATTTATTTTTTCAAACCATTTATTTTTTTGCGAGAGCACAAGCGCTAAAGTTCGCAGAGCCTAACTTCAGACGCGCCAAGATCCGTCGGCAGTACTGTATACCTAATTGATAAGTCACATTGTATGTCTAATTATAAGTCACATCCACCAACTCGCACTCTCTAAGGAGTAGCCCGTAATTCCTTAGAGAGGCGGCTTGAGTCCCAGCCGTGGGAACATTATAAATGTTAAAGATATTTATTTTGCAAATAGGTTTATCTCAAAACATTTTTACACGTCAATTTTTTTTTTTTTTTTTTTTATTAGTTTAAGCTAGATGATGACTACCCTGAGAAAAAATACCGAAACAAATTCAGGGGTGAACGTATCTTTTAAAGTCCATACTACAAATATGTAATGGTCAAATTATATCAGAAAAATGATCCACATAGTCCTCATATTCACAATTTTAAACGAAAATATATAAAATAAAAACATAGAAAAATGTAATATTTAACAAATTAAATACGAGTATTTATGTCAAAGATGAATTTAAAAAACAAAAAAAAAATCCATATTGTAAAATAAAAACAAATATTAATGTCAAGGAAGATTATTATTATGCTATGCCTCGAAAAATGACTTAAACATTTGCAAGACCTTTGACATCACAAGATCAATGCCTTAAAGAAGTATTAAAGCCTGGAAATAATATTATTCCACAACATTTTTAAATTCAAACATTACTTAGAAGCCTTCAAGCAACCCTTTTACGCAAAACCAATAATGATGAAAGCATGTTATTCAATTTAAGCCTTTAAAATCTTATTTGAAAACTTTGGATCCTATTATAAAGTTTTTATATCGAAGGTACCAAGTAAGGTGCAAAAGCAAAGTACTCCTGATAAAACTTTTCCTAAGTTGTAAAACACTAAGATGGAAAGTTTAAAAAAAAAAAACAATTTAAAAGTCAGGTACGTACGATGTTTTCTTAGAACTGATTTCTTATTTATTTAATGTGTAAAAAGTATACGATTCATCATCATCTTCCTGCCCTTGTCCCGTTTTATTTGGGGCCAGCGCAACATGTTTTTTTCTTCCATTCTGTCCTGTCACGCTATCACTAACTCCTCTTTCTTTCATATCACTTCTCACACAATAAAATCACGCAATTAAACTATATAAATTAATAAAAAAAACCGTGCAAGTGTGAGTCGGATTCTCGCATTGAGGGTTGCGTACAAACTTACCTATAAAATCAGTTCAATTCCCAAATTGAGTTTCGAAGATTTTCGGAATCGCAAAAAAGTTGTGACGTTGTTACATATTTAACTACAGTTATCAGATTTTTTCCTATAGTTGTGCTATATGCCCTTGCTTCATTCCAGTCTTTATTCATTTTAAGGTTCTAGGTCTACGGGAAGTACCCTATGAATTTAGATTCCTTTGAGAGTGTCGAAATTTACTTTTTTTGCAATATAATCGGCTGTATTTTTTATTTTCGTTAACGCATTCTTTTTGTTAGTGAAAACAGCATGAAAATCTGTACAGTAGTTTTTGAGTTCGCCGCTATAGAGGACTTTGTTTTATAATATCTTAATTCTATAGATATAAAAGCGAAATACCACTCACTGATTAGTCACGAAATCTCAGAAACTATAACACCTACAAACTTAAAATTTGGCAGTTAGGTTCCTTATAAGGTATAGACATCCGCTGAAGCATCTTATTACACCACTCGATATTTCTCATAAATTACACAGACTTCAGATTGTTTTTGAGTTTACTTCCGAGTAAGACAGTCTGACCCTTATTACACTACGCGACGACGAACAAACAGGTCTGAATATCGAGTGGTGTAAGAGACCCTTAAGAAAGGATTTTATGAAACTCCACCCCTAAGGGGGTAAAACGGGGGTTGGAAGTTTGTATGGAGAAATCGACTTTCATGCGAGCGAAGCCGCTGGCAGAAGCTAGTATACTATGAGTGAGGATTAGTGCAATACAGTGAAGATCATACAAAATTATAGTAAAACTCGCTCTACGAAATATTTTTGTATGGAGAAATCGACTTTCATGCGAGCGAAGCCGCTGGCAGAAGCTAGTATACTATGAGTGAGGATTAGTGCAATACAGTGAAGATCATACAAAATTATAATAAAACTCGCTCTACGAAATATTTTTGTATGGAGAAATCGACGTTCATGCGAGCGAAGCCGCTGGCAGAAGCTAGTATACTATGAGTGAGCATTAGTGCAATACAGTGAAGATCATACAAAATTATAATAAAACTCGCTCTACGAAATATTAAGACCTTTCCAGGAAGAATCCAGGAAAAAATATTGCAAGACAGCTATATCCACTTTGTATTTCTTTGTGATTCTACGGCATAAGGTAGTTATTACATTGTAAATATTATTATCTTATCTTTTGTCAAGATATTAAAAATACTCTTTTGATAAAAAAGGGATTGAACAAGACTTTTTTATGTCTGTTAGTTTAACATTAATCAAGAATATTCTTTGATTTTGCTTGAAAGACTTCATTATTATTTTACTGAGGTTTGGAAAAACGAATAAGTTAAAATAAACATAAGGCTCTTAAAATAATATGAATGGAGTTAAAGTAAGTACCAGGTCGTTTATTTAGCCCGCTGTTTTATCGTCCGGTAACCAATCGGACCGAGCCCAAGTCGTCGACGGCGCGTACTGTTCCTGCGCGCCTCAAGAAGATGTCAGCAAATCGTAGAGGCCCAGCCTGCTAGCTGCAGGCAAGAAGGGTCGAAGCCTACTGGGGCCAAGGGTTGGCTTCTGAAAGGAAGTCTCAGCCCCGGTATATAGGCAACGAAGGAACGGGGTAGGTTTTAGTAAGAGTCTGACACTATTTCCCGCTCCGCCCAAGGGCAGGATCTGTCATTGGATGATTTTACCTACCATAAAAAAACCAGGTCGTTTTTGAGGTAAGAATTTCACGCTTCTCTCGTCGGTAAGTCTTTTGAATGTTTTCCTTCAAAAAATTATCATCCAGGCCCACATGAACACTTATAAAACTTCAGAAGCTAGTGCATGGTATCAATTGGTCGTTTCCGATGGAAGAAGGCTCGGAGTTTCCTCGCGTGATCGAATCAAATATGAAGATATCCGCCAGAGAACCAGGGTTGCCGACATAGCACGTAGAATCGCCAAACTTAAGTAGCAATGGGCTAGGCACATTGCACGCAGAACAGATGGCCGTTGGGGCCGAAAGGTTCTGGGGTGGCGGCCGCCTACCGGAAGACGCAGCGTTGGAAGGCCTTCTACAAGGTGGACCGATGACCTGGTCAGGGTCACTGGAGTCCAATGGATGCGAGATGCACAGGACCGGCTATTGTGGCAACGCTTGGGGGAGGTCATGTCCAACAGTGGACGTCTTTTGGCTGAAATTATGATGATGATGATGATGGAGAACTCCACTCCACTCTAGTCTCTACTCCGCTCTTCTGCGCTCCACTCTCCTCCGCTCCGCTCCCATGTTCTCCACTCCAATCTATCTTAACCGTGAAAGCGTAAGAGATAGTATCATTCACATTTATAATATTATTACGGAATAAGGAAAACTGAAAGTAGTATCAATCCTGATAAAATCCATGCATGCCTAGCTGTTGGAGCCGCCTTCTAGTCCAACCAAATTTAACTGAAGCCACCAAATTAACGCCATTTAATTTACATAGCACAGCAAGAGCCTTATAATGTTCCTACTGCTGGTACTCAGGCCTCCTCTCTAGGAGAGGGATTGGGCCGTAATCCATCATGCGGGCCCAGTGCGGGTTGGTGGATGTCACATGTCTTCAAATTTTTGGTTTCAGGACATGCTGGTTTCCTTACGATGTTTTCCTTCACCGTTTTGAGAGTAGTGGTGATGAAATAAATTACACAAAGTAATGCGCCTGACTGGGTTTGAACCAGCGACCTACTACTTGTAAGTCGGGGCCAACACTGCTCTTAATTTACATACTCGTAATGAGGATGTTCACAAAAATTCACACCACCAGTTGGTGCCACGTAGCTGTCAGGTTTTTTCCTTTGAAAACGTATACATGATATTGACGTCTAACATTTGACATTGACGTTGATTTTTCGTTCGATCGTTTAAGTCATAAACATAAGCGTTTTAACAGGTGCCTGGATCTGACGCCTCAGGGCTACCACCTGGTGAACGTCTTTTTAGAACACCCTCATTAAACAAAGTTTTGGTCGATTTGCATTAAATAATCCAGAGTTTCGCTAACCAATTAAATTTAGCCCCGTTGAAGTCATACAATTACAAAATCATGATCTTTAAAAAACTTAGTAACTAAGGGTCAAATTCACCAATAAACTAATCGCGATTATATAAAACAAAACTCAGTTTGAGCGCCTAATCGAGATTATAGCTTCATTTTGCGTCTCACCGCAATGAATTGAACCTAGTTAACGCTAAACTCAGTTTCAATTCTTTTGTTGTCGCCCATATTTACGACACGGGTCTTTAAACTAGATTACGCTGAGCTCAGTTTAATTAAACTAAGTTTTAATATTGAATGATGAAATCGGCCCTAAGTTTCCCATTTTCATAATCTACATTTTCACTTTAATTACCTAGGAAATCTTGCTTGAGCTAGACTTCATACTGCTTCCTTTGATAACATCATCCATTTAGTTTGAAAGCAAGCTGGTAAATGTTCAAGGCATGCCGTCTTTAAATACTACTCGTCTAGTAATAGAGTTAGATTGCAATCGGTTTAACGAAAGTATAAAATAGGCTAAAGACTCTATGACATAGCCAACTAACCTCTTTTTAGGGTTCCGTACTTCAGGAGGAATAAACGGAACCCTTATAGGATCACTTAGTTTTCCGTCTGTCTATCTTGGAAACGCGTGGAGGTATCGAGTTGAAATTCAAACCATATACTCAAGTCTGCGGTCCCTTGAAGCTATGAAAATATCAAACCAAAAAAAAGATACCTACAGACGTTTAAGTCGCAAAAAACGTACATTTTGACACTCGCAAAGGAATCAAAACTTCATAGGGTACTTCCCGTTGACCTAGAATCTTGAAATTTTATATGAAACAAGGTCTCATAGCATAAGTATAATAGGAAAAAAATCTGAAAAACAATAAATTTGGATTTACGTCACAAAAAAATTGCAGTTCGGAAAAATCTTCGGAACTCAATTCGGAAATCAGAAATTTAAGTTATTTGGCACTTTTTAGTGTTTTTATGTTTTTTTTGTATTGAAAAAATCTTTAGGCCACTAAAAGATAGAAATAAACCCATAGGTACTAAAATAAAAAAATGCGAAAGTTACTATATCAGTCTGTTATGCTTTCATGGTCAAACTACAAAAACCGATGGTGATGAAATTTGTTACGGTATAAGCGTGGACCCCTAGGAAGAACATAGGCCTTTTTTTCTCTGGCTTTGAAGTCAAAACTTCGCCGTCGCAATTACCTACATTCTCGCGGACGTACCCACTGGCAGAAACTAGTTAGTAGCACAGCCAGAAGACTACTCAGTTTTAGTCAGATTTTATCCAGATAAAACTTAACTGAGAGCAGGGTGGCAGAGAAGTAACGGCCCCGACTTACGAGTTGTAGGTCGCGGGTTCTAACTAACCCAGCCAGGCGCATTCTTTGTGTAATTTATTTAATCACCACTGCTCTCAAAACGGTGAAGGAAAACATCATGACGAAACCGGCATGTTCTAGAACCAAAAATTCGAAGACATGTGACATCCACCAACCCGCAATGGCCCCGCGTGATAGATTAAGGTCCATTCCCTCTCCTATAGAGGAGGCCTGAGTCCCAGCAGTGGGAACATTATACCTAAGGCTGATGCAATACTATGCTAAAATCTAACTAAAAGAAGAAACAAAGTAGTTACTACAACACGTATTAAATTAAACGAGCTCAAAGTGAATCAACTATCATAAGAACTTGGTTGCATTTGAATTTACATAAAGAAATGAGATATACACCATCTTCAAGTATTTTATAATATTCATAATGACTCTGAAATATTTAATTTTATCGTGTTACAAAGATAAAGTTGACTAAGTAAGCACCGCTACTTTGATACAAAAGTTTTCTCATTCAGTTCTTATTATTCCTGACTCGATACTGAAAGAATTGATTCAGTGAAGACGAAGTAACGGGAGCAGAAAATTATGGCAAATATTGAAGAAACTCTAGTTTATTGAAGCTTGAAGAGTTTTGCTGATTTTGGCCAATCTTTAGTGAAATTTGTAAGTTTAAGAGTTTTCCACTCAAATAAAGAGCTTGTTTTAAATAAATATCAACAGTGCTGGCTTATTTAAGTAGGAAAATAAAGACAAAGATTTATACAAACTGTTTTCAAACAATACAAAAACAAACGAATCTATCGCTAAATCAGATTACTTAGTAAACTGGATTAAATATTTTCCCAGAAATATCTACCTAAAGACTTAAAGGAATTAATAGTAATCCGCGCAAAAAAATTAATCCAGAAGGTTGGCTCCTTAAAATTAGCGGTAGGCATGTTTCATTTCGCGTACAGTATGCTCAAAATATTAAGTTGGTCACTTTGAACTTGGCGTTCTGATCTATCGCGCATATTCGAAAAGATACGTAATAAGTCATATCTTTTTTTTTATAATCATTGATAGGCTCGCGTTTGACCACTAACTCACCTATATTATGATTCTGAAAAAAAACATTCATTCAACATTAATTCCCGAATCAAGTCTCGATGATTTTTCCGAAATAATCCAGAAGGAGCTAGGCATGTTTCATTTCACGTACAGTACGCTCAAAATATTATGTTGGTCACTTTGAACGTTACCTTTGAACGCATATTCGAATAGATACGCAATAGGCATTCGTCATTTATCATGATTCTTAAAAAAAAAAATTAATGCGTAGCCAATTTTTCGAAATTCGAAGCAGTCAAGATATTTTAGCCTTACTGTACAGTGAGAGTGTATACTCTTGTTGCGACCGGGATTCATTAGTTGGAACATTTCAAGTTCTCACGTGATGGTTGTAGCGACATCTATGACGCTATATTGGAACTAAAATTCAAAATCTTGCATCGTGGTATTAGAGTTCTACTCATAAATAGAATAAAATATGAATGCAATGTGAATTTTTCAAAAAACTTATGTACTTTTTTAAATTTATCTAAGACTTAAAACCGGTTGTTCTGGTGGACATTTAATCTTTGACAGTCGGTATGTAGTCAGAGTCAGATAGTCTGACGATAAGTCTATTCAAGGAGGATCAGGTTGGCCAGTTACTGGGTTGATAGGCAGTCGCTCCATGTAAAGTACAGGTATCATCAGTATGTAGTCGCAACAATTGGAAGTCGAACCCAAGCTAGGTGGGAAAAGGTTTGAAAGCTGATGATCTTTTAGAAGAAGCGAAATTATTGATCCTTCTGTTATTTTCCTTACTAGTTCAATGGGGACCGTAATTAATGTCATCCGTTTTCGAATACGGTGAGGGAATTTAAATAGCTCTGTGTCCTCTCTCCCCCTCTCAAAGATGGCAAACGGAACCTATCTTTACTGTAAGTGTCCAAACGTGTATGGAATGCGTAAAGGCGCATGAATCGAATTGTATTTGATATCTCCTAAGCCAGTTTCACCTTTATCTGTAAGTTACTTAATGTCACGGTAAAGGCCTATTACTTCATGAATGAATTTACATAATTATGCAAATTGCATAGGTAAGGACCTAATATATTATACTTAGTACAAATTCTAGTTGTTCCTCATCTTTAGTAATTGTTAAATAGTTGCACCAATCATGTTGACGTGCATTTTGACGGGAACCGATCATTCTTTTTTGTTCGAATTTCATTTTACAGAAAACAATTGACCGACGTCGTTTTTGCTATATAATGCTTTATTTGACATATTGTTAGATCATCAAAGTAACATGTGTCATATGTATTAACTTACCGAACTATATTTCGGCGATTTACAAAATAACTTTTTGCTATTGGCCGAAGCCTCTTTTGAGCTTTTTTTATTTGCCATATTTTCACCGCACGGAAACAAAATTTTACGAAATTTCAGTCACAAATATAATTAAATTAAAATGGTATCTTAAAAGTTCAATATTAAGTTGTTTTACAAAATTTAGTGACAGCAACAAATCGCTACAATACCGACTTCACACAGTATGGTCTGCCCTACCCCCAGAGTGTAATTCAAACGCGTAGGCGCGAAAAGGTAGGGCAGCCCGCGAGCTAAGAAGCGGGTAATTTGAAAGCCATGGCTGAGGCTGGCCGGCGAAGCTGTCCAGCATTCCGGAGCTACGGTGGTGAGCGTTAAAACCATCTGAAATGATAAGCTCGCGTAGAGCCTAACACTGCAGCGCACCAACAATGCTTGCTGCATGTTGCTTGCCTGCTTCCATGGTGCATGTCTGCTTGAAAACAGTGATATAATGAATGTTTGGAAACATAATACTTCGAAATGTTATTTCGGCTAAGTGTAATATCGGTGAAAACTTTTTCGACCAAATGAAACATCAAAGTAATGATATTAGGTCAACTGATACAATAGCAGACTTTAACAAAAAAAAAAAAACAACAAAACGATAATAGTTGAAAAGTTTTAGGTGAAATTAAATTCGGTCAAATATTTTTCGAACTTATGATAGGTAACCCAATTTGACTCTTATGGCCATGGAATAATATTGGTAACATTTAAATTCATTTTTCTATTTTGTTTTGGTCTTATTCTATTAAATTTTACTTTTACAGCGTATCATGAATGATAAAATTAATGCTATTTATCTTTATGCTAGTTTTATATTCCATCATATAATATTCATTTAAAATTGTTAATTCTAATTAATTAAATTATTCATTTTTCGTAACACCTAATATCTTAATGGGACATGCGGTGCTAACCTGTAAAAAATGTTACACTGACCTTGGGTTATGTTATATGAGTGCTTTAAAAATGTATGTAACAATTGTAAATTGCTTGGCCAATAAAGGAAAAAAAAAGAATAGACATGAAATAGATACTAAATATACCAATCTGCTAGCTGCAGGCAGGGTCGAAGCCTGCTGGGTCATGGGTCAGGTTCTGAAAGGAAGGCCCGGCCCCAGCACGATAGGCAACGAAGAAACGAGGTAAGTTTTTAGTCAGTAAGAGTCTGATACTATTTCCCGCTCCGCCCAAGGGACCACAAATTATTATTTAACGTGACAGCAGTAGACATGATGTAAAACATTATTTTAATATTTTTATTAAAATGCGAGTAAACATGGAATCCTTATAATGAATATGCAACATCACGCGTTTTTCTACACAAGGTCGCGGTCGCTAGCATTTTAATGTTGTACTCACGTTTTTGCGAAGGGATTTATCCCTAGAGATTTGGGGTTGCCGGAATTCAGTTAAACCAAAGCTTAAGTAAACGTTACTTATATACTTAGTATGCCAGTGAGAAATGAGTACATAAGAGGAAGTTTGAAAGTGGCCCCAGATACTGAAAAGAGGAAGCAGAGTCGTTTGTCTTGGTATGGTCAAAAGAGTTATGAGTATACATGTGGATGGATGGAGAAGGAGAGGAAGCATTACATTTCAGCCGAAGGACGTTCAATGTTGGACATAGGCCTCCCCCAAGTGTCACCACAACAAACGTTCCTCTCGCATCCACCGCATTCCCGCGACTCTTACCAGGTCATCGGTCCACCTTGCGGGAGGTCTTCCAACACTTTGTTCTCAGGAGCGCAGTAGAACCTGTCGGCCTCATCGACCATTCCTTCTACGAGCAATGTGCTCTGCCCACTACCACTTAGTTAGTTTAGTTTGGCGGATATTCTAATTCCTGATGCCAGCACGCAAGGAAACTCCGAGCATAGCCCTTTCCATTGCGCTTTGGGTGACTGTAAGCTTTCTGATGAGGTCTATTGTAAGTAGAGTATTAAATTATTGATATTCAAACTGATAAAGAATAGAACATATTGATACAAGTGCAGAAAGTTTGTCATTGCGACCGAGGCGGAATTCGCACGAGCCGTAGGCGAAAGCTGCAGTGACAAATTTGCACGTGTTAGTAGATCTATGTACAGATTCTACCAAGATCAACTCAATATGAAACAACTATACCTATTCGTATTTCGCCTTTGAAGTTCCCCAAGCCAATTCAATTTGATCAGCTAAGTAGTATTAAATATTTCAAAGTATATTCATACTTTTCCATCATAACCTACCCTTATCGGCATTCGAACTTTTTCGTATTACTCCTATAAAGTTCCTACGAGTATACCGATATTATTATTTATGTCTTTATATTTTACGTTTAGTGTTTGCCAACGACTTTTCTCGCGTGATACTCTAACTACTAACCTAACCTACGGAATATACTCGTGAGATAAAAGGTAGTAAAATATTTAATCCTCTGGCTCAATCTATCTTTTTAAAATACCCACTGTGTGTACAGCTAGGGAATGAAATTTGCTGCCGCAGTCTCTGTTACAACTAGGTATATCTTTAAGTTGACTATAGGTTACTTCTTACCAAGTGCTCCAGCGTCGACAACATCATCGCTTAACACCAAATATAAAAACTAGGCAAGTGCGAGTCGAACTCGCACACTGAGGGTTTCGTAAAAACTTACATACGAAAACAGTTCAATTCCCAAATTGAGTTACGAAGATATTTTAAATTGTAGTTTTTTTCCTTGCGGTAACTAAAAATTTACAGTTTTCAGATTTATTCCTATACTTGTGCTACAACGGGAAGTATCCTATGAATTTTGATTACATTGAGATTGTCGAAATGTACGTTTTTTTTTTGCGACATAAATGGCAGTATCTTTTATTGTCGTTAACTTAGAAGTTAAATTCTTTCACAGCTTCAAGGGACCGCAAACTTAAGTATTTATGATTTTAATTTTAACTCGATACCTTCACGCATTCCTGAGATTTATGGTCTTGACAGACAGACAGACGGACAACAAAGTAATCCTATAAGGTTTCCGTTTTTCCTTTTGAGGCACGGAACCCTAAAAACAGACAGAAAACCGATTTTGTATACTATATAGACATGATAAACCACAATACAGCATAAATTCTCGCCAATGCCATATATTTTGCGGTATATCTTGGCTGACTTGCCAAATTCTGCATTCAAGTTTCGCAAGAATATGGCCAATATGATTTATATTCAAGTTTTCACGGGTAGCATGAAATGTTCTAAAGTTCTGCAACGTTTGTTTAGAGAGGCAGATATTACCATGTTACTTTTACTATGTCGCTGCCCGTAATGCTACTTTTTCTACCGAATTGAAAATATTAATGAATACACTGAAGAGTCATCGTCATCACCATAATTTCAGCCGAAAGACATCCACTGTTGGAGATAGGTCTCCTCCAAGTGTCGCCACAATGAATTTTCCTGTGCGTTTCGTATCCACTGGATTCCCGCAACCGTTACCAAGTCATCGGTTATACTGGTAGGAGGCCTTCTAACGCTACGTCTTCCAGTACGTGGTCGCCATTCCAGAACCTATCGGCCCCAACGGCTATCTGTTCTGCAAGCAATGTGCCCTGCCCATTGCCTGTGCGTGACTTTAGGTCTTCTAATGAAGCCCATTGCAAGCGACTATTGAAGAGTGATTAAACGATATTTATTTTGCAAGTGGTTCATAAAAACACTTTTATACGTTATTTTTTTCTTGTCAACCAAACTAGATGAGCCCGGTGTTTCTTAGCCGACTACTCTCAGAAGAAGCAGTGAAGCAAACTCAGAAGTTTAGTAAAGATGTATTGGTCAAATCATTTGTCATCATCTTCTTCCCTCGTCCCGTTTTATTTCGGGTCGGCGCAATACGTTCTTTTCTTCCATTTTGTCCTGTCACCTCTTTCATATCACTATTCACACCATCCATCCATCTTTTCTTTGGCCTCCCTATCCCTCTCAATCCATACATTATGCTATAAATCATCATAACATCCAGTTCTATGGAAATGTCTACACTCTGACTTGAATATCTTTTTCTGTTGGATCTTAAAAATAATAAAAAGATCACTTGTCTGCACTTTGTTGAGATTTGCGAATCAAGAGTTGTTCATATTTACCTACTACGGTATTTTCACCACCGCCAAGATTACTAACCAGTTATAAGGCACCCATGTTAATGAAGGCTTTTTGAGTTTTTTGAAAATGAAGTAATTAAAAAAAAAATCTATTATCAACATTCAAACGAACAATGATGGGCCCAGTGACGAAGGATCGAACTTACTATTTGTACTTTGTGCAATTTATAACGGTGAACGAAAACATCTTTTGGAAACCGGAATGTCCACAAATCACAAATTCGAAGACATCTAACAACCATCAATCTGCACCGAACCCATTTGGTGGATTGCTGCCCATTCCTTCTCCTATAGATAAGGCCTGAGTCTCAGCGGTTTTTTTTAAGTAGTGGTGGTGGTTGATGAGATGACGTGTCTGACTTTTACTGACTAAAAGCCTGTTCCTTCTTTGCCTTTGTTCCAGGGCCTCGGAGTTCATTTTCACTTAGCTTTTGGCCCCAGTAGTCGTCGACACTACTGGGTGCCTACGATTTGCTGACACCTCCTTGAGGCACGGGTGGAGCATTACGCACCATGAGTCTTAGCGGTAGAAACATCATAACACTGATGAATTTGAGTAGAGTTGGTGAATAATAAGAGCATCCTACTAGTATTATCCGCCGAAATCTATAACTTTTGGTTTGTGACAAGTTTGTGGCAAGTTTTTCAAAGGCAATAACTATCCATCAAGCGGGACATCGCGTTGACCTGTTTATCTAATAAAATCTCCAGAAACTTAACTCATAATAATTATTTACTTCACTTTATACAAAGTTCAAAGTCATGCCATCTAATATTCAAGTTTTAACCCCGAGTTGTTTAAGTCAACATTGGAACGAGTAGAAATTTATTATATCTTCTATCTTAAAACTTCGTTGGACTTGGCCTCTGGCTTGCTTTCGCACATTTATTCCATGGTTTCACAGTTAGCTAGCGATTTGTATTCCTTCAAGAGATTTTTCTAAGACAAGGTAAATAAGGACACATGCACTAAAAATAATATTTGATCTAAATATTTTAGAATAGAGTTTTTTTGTTAAATCGAATCGGGAATAAAATTATACGCAGGAGAACCAATGTAACCGTCATAGCCCAAAGAGTCGCTAAACTGAAGTGGCAGAAGACTGGACAGGGTCGCAAGGTTCTGGAGTGGTGACCGTGTACCTAAAGCACACCCATAATACTTAGCTTAGGGTTATTATTCTGGTAAAGATCCGAACAAAAATTTGTAGGCTACATCATCAATTAAATCAGATGAAATAGTGGTCAAACGTGAGAGCCTATCAATATTAATAAAAAAATATAATTATGTACGGCTGATATTCGGTCAAGTGAAATCCGACAATCAAGACGCACTCTCGCTAACTCTAACTCTACTTTTGCTCTCAAAAACTTTTATACCTATTTATTTAGAATGGTCAATCTTCTAGCTAAAGCCAGTCTTATCTCCGATTTCTCATATAAGCATTTAAAGTTGAGTTTTTATTTATTTATTTAGGTACTTCTGCACACAAGTACATATACGGTCCTACTAGTCAACCTTTAGCAGAGAATATATACACCGTTCAATTTTGATCGTTTTAATCCCGTGGAGGGTAGATCCGGTACATGAAACACTATCGATTTCTAAAGCTAAAATAAAAAAATCAAGTATTTTTTTTCTAAAACTCGAATTAATATACGTATGTACGAAATTAATTTACAAATCGATAGTGTTTCATGTACCGTATCGACCCCCAACGGGATTAAAATGTGTGTCTTCAAACAAGAAAGAAAAATAAAATACACGAATAATGAAACAATTGGTGCAAACAAATAATAAGAAAACAAATAAGCAATATGACGATACTGTTCTTTATGAATCTGCTCGCGAACCTTTACTTTGAAGGTCAATCGGTTGCTATTTCTCAAAATATACTTCGAAAACCTTTGAGACGTTCTTAACTCAAAATACTTAATTCAGAAACCTGCCTTTAGCTATTCTAACAAAATACAAAGCTGTCAATGTGAGTGGCAGCTTTATACTCCGGACTTTGAAGACCCAAACTATTTTTCCTAACCAACATTTTTTGTATGACAAAGGAAAATTCACATTTTGCTTCGTCATTCTTTGAAAATAAAGACTATTCCCGCTTCCAGTGTGACAAACGCCGATGAAAAATTAGCTCTTTCATGTACATTTAGTCACCCCAAGTGAATTTAACTTTAAAACTGTTCCTGGCAGTTTATATTATAACTTTTTGCTGTTGAAAGAGAAGACTGTCTTTTCCGAAAAGTCACGTATTTTATTTTATATTATTATGACATTATAAAGTTAATAGGTGCTCGCTTAACACGTAGACAGTAACACTAATTTTTTATTATTTCCATTCCTGCGGTACGAGGCATTTAGGACCTCGTTTGAAAACTATCATTTTAGCGGTAAGGGGTTTATTAGTCCCCGTAACATTTAAGAAACTAAAAGCATTTTCGGTAAATTAAAAGAAAACAACAAAATTATTTCTTCAATGCGGTACAGGTTAAAGTGACCCCATATTAAATACACCATTGCTGTGTGTTTTAATAAGGTTTAATAAGCTTTTATCTGTACATTCAGCTACATAAATGTACAGTAAAGGAGTTGACTAGGTTATCAACAACCCTAGCTGTATATATATAGTGCGAGAAACCATGAGACCTAAGGCAATTGCTGACTGAAGGTGGGAAGGATGAAGGTTTATATAAAGATGTTTATATAAAGAAATTAATTTCGTACATGCGTAAATTTATTCGAGTTTAAAAAATAATACTTTATTTTTTTACCTGCTAATAAACGCACACTCACACTTCACATGCCGTACACACTCACACTTCATATGCCATACACACACCCTACTTACGCTATATACATAAATATCAATTAATAAAAAACAGATAAATAAAAATCACTTCAGCACCGTTCACTTGTTGTCCTAAATCATATTTTATTTAATTAAGGAATGAACTTGCCGAACACTGTCTCTTAGAATACCGGTTTATCCTAGTTTAAGAGGCAGGGTTATAAACTTGAATTGTACAGGTTTACCAACAACTGTTTATTTTATTTTTTTAAATGATTACGTACTATCTGTATTTTTTGTGAATAAAAGTTTATTATTATATTATTACTTTTTTCTTTACAAATCGATAGTATTTCATGTACCGAATCGACCCTCCACGGGATTAAAACGATCAAAATTTATCGGTGTATTAACGCACTTGTGTGAAACAGCTGATACATCAGCATCAGTCCAATTATTTAATAGCAAATACATAATATTGACGTCGATTTGGGTTAACCGCGGTCACTGCCCTGTTGCGTCATGTTCACATCCTCGCGTGAACAGCATCTTAGATATATAGGGTTTTTTTTTAACGTAGGTAAAATCATCCAATGACAAATCCCGCCCTTGGGTGGGGCGGGAAATAGTGTCAGACTTTTACTGACTAAAAACCTACCTTTCCGTTCCTTGCCTTTGTCCCGGGGCCTGTAGTGACATTCTCACATAACCTTTGGCCCCAGTAGGCTTCGGCCCTGCTGGACCCTTACAGTTTGCTGACAACTCCTTGAGGCGCGCGGCAACAGTGCGCGCCGTAGACGACCTGAGCTCAGACCGGTCTGTTACCGGACGGACGGACAGCGAGCTACCCATAGCCCACCGTCCGCGAGCCCGCGCCTACGGTGGCCGGAAATCGGGATCAGAAACCCGGCGGCGGCGGCGGCGTGTGCGCCTTTGCCTAATGCGGTCGGCCTCCTCCTTTGCTAGCATTACTGCTTCGCAAAAGGAGGCGACCGCCTGCCACTCCTCCTCGCTCCGGAGCATGGCTTGAACCAAGCCCTGGCGCAAGAGATCGCCGCCGATCGCCCCCACGAGGACACGGCGATGCTCTTCCCAAGCGGGGCACACCTCGACTGTGTGCTCCACCGTGTCCACCGGGCGGTCCGCACAGTGGCGACACCCGGGCGTCATCTCCGCACGAATCTTGTACAGGTACGGACCGAACTTGCCGTGTTCGGTCAGCACCTGCGCCAAACGGAAGGTGACGACGCCGTGGGGCCTTTCCAGCCACGCCTCAAAGACGGGCCTTACCGCCTCGATCGTGGCGTGCCCAGCACGGGGTTGCGACAGTCGCTCTCGCCATTTCACCATGAGATCCCGCCGGAGCTCTGTCCGCCATGCCGCGACTTGTCGCGGCAGCGGAGTTTCGCTCCGACGTTGCATCTCCACGCGTAAATCATGCATGTGTGCAAGGACTGTTGCCTCCAAATCCCACGGTGGTAGGCCAGCAAGGAGATATATAGGGTGACTGGTAATTAGTGAACGATACTTAAACTCGTGATTGTAGTCATGATAACAAACAACTTTTACTATAGGATCAAACCTGAAATCGCGAAAAAAATCTGCCAAGTTCAGTATATTTAATGTACTGAACTTTACAGGTACCTATGAGATACCCGATAAATAAATATAAATTAATTTACAAAGGCGATTTGTTTTTGTTTTTTTTTTTTTTGTCTAATGGGTTCCCGACTTAAAATTGAACGACGTTAGTTTAAATAACACTTGCTCGAAAATTTTGACTCGACCTTATAGCTTTCGAGACTTTAATGCATCATGCACGACAGTTCACTACCTCGATGCATCAAAATCTCGAAAGTATAAGGGCGCTTTCAAATTAACGTCGAGCATGGTTTAAAAGCTTGTTGCTTCATCTAACGCAATCAAACGCGATGTTTGATGAAGAGGCAACGCGAAAAAAGAGAGATAACGCCTGAAAACTCTGTTGGCATTGGGTAATTTCATAATTTGCTCGAATATTTCACAAAATTTGTTACAGGAAATACGTGTCTTTTTACCCTTGAAATTTTTTGAGGAAAATGGTCGTTATTCAAAATCTCGATTAAATGTGCAAGGCTTCTATAGATATACCTACTTTTTATATTTTTAATATATTAGTACATTAATGACAAAGTTCACGTAAAATAGCAGATTTACAGAGGTCTTTGGAGCGGAACAGAGAGTAAAGTCCCACATACCTCCTTTGAAAAGGGAGGATCATCCGACCAGACAGGTGTTTTTGTCTGGTGGTCTACTGCCCGATAGATGAGATCGGGCTGTTCTATATGTTTAAACCGCGCGGAGAATGTTAATTGCGTGATGCATGATTGGTTCATTTGTGACGACATAGATGTCGCTACAGGTCTTTACTGGATTAGTAAAACAAGATTTGTTTTGATTTCTTTAAAAGCCTAGATAATATCCACAAGATATCTGTGTATCCAAAATATCTAGGGAAGGATGAGTAATAACATCCATTATAATCATGTAAGAGCGGTTGTATGAAAATGTATCTCAGGTTGGCCGCTTAGGGCGTCTTCAAATGCCGTCTTCAAGAGCCGTGCGACGACTGCATGGTTGCAGCGCTGCTTTGTTATTCCATATAAATAAAAACGCGCGACTCCTGCGCTACAACCGCACTGCGGCCGCGCTGCCGCCGCGCGTCACGTTGCGGCTAATTTGAAGGCGCCTTTATGCCGTTGATCCCGCCGGTCATTTATAACATATAATTAGAAGTCCGGAAATCTGGGGTAAGCCTGCTGGGGTCATAGGTCAGTTTCTGAAAGGAAGGCGCGGCCTTGGCAAAAGGAACGGGGTAGGTTATTAGTCAGTAAGAGTCTGACACTATTTCCTGCTCCACCCAAGGGCGGGATCTGTCATTGGATGGAGGATTGCCAAGAGGTGTTGTGTTACTCAATTATAGATTTATGGAGATCAGATAGGTACCTATTATTTATTATTTATTTATAAATTCTTTATTGTATAAAAAATATATAGGACAAACATTGGTATAAATAAGGGTACAATGGGCGGTCTTATCGTACAGGGCAATTTTTTACAGACAAGCTTTGGATGGACTGAGTGAAAGGAAATAGATTTAGGGTTGTCGGTATACAAACATCAGAAATAATACTAATAAGACATAATAATCCTAATACATACTTGTATGTATGTCACCAAATAACATACTAATAAATATCAAAAATATATAATTGAGTTAGGAGAAGAAAAATCAAACCTATCTGATCTCCATAAAAAAATTAGTAATCATCAGAGGTCGGAGTAGGTAGATTGATTTAAGGTCGTTGACATCAAATGTAAAGAATAATATGGGTATGCCTCCAAAATACCGGACCTTCATATTTATTGTGATATTTGTTCCGGAATTTTGAAATTAGCACGAATTTGTGTTTAAGGTGAAAAACGTATTAATAATATCAATCTACGCTGCCAGTGTTAGCTAATGGTGAAAGAAATCAGTATTTTATTTTATACAATAAATACCTTGGAATAGTAACACCGTATTTTGTCCCTTACTGTTGAATTAGAAATGACGCTTGACAGTATGACGCTTTATTTTATTTTAGTCCATAATTCCAAACCCGGAACTTTTTCCGGTACTTCCCGCACATTATGGATAAAATGGCATGTCCATATTATAATATCTTGAAGCAAGTATATAAAATCAATCTACCTACTCCGACCTCTGGTAATCATACTTAGCTGAATCTCGTTAGATTGCAAGCCGACCCATGGAGCGACTGCCTACCAGACCTCCACAACTCAGTAACTGGGCAACACAGTACTCCTTGGATTGATTGAAGCTAACCTTAGCATAAAAAAAAACTAGGATGATTGAAGCTTCATATTTTTCCTTCAACTAACGGGAAGTTTGTGTATGTCAGTATACTAACCCCATCTAGTTTCATTCAAGCGAAACTTTATAGTTACTGGTTTCCTAAACAGATGTCACTACTAACCGGCTAAGCTAATAAGCCCTATTTTCTGAATTAAGGAGTTGAGTAATTTTCAAACTTTACTTACATCTTTTTAGACACTTCTCTACAGATTTTTATCTATGAAAATTTGGGCCATAAAGTAGGGTTTGACACGATCTGTACCTCAAAAGGGAAAAACAGAACCCAAAAGTATTTTTCTCACTTTGTTGTCCGTCTGTCTGTTTGTCTGTCAAGATCCTTTCTCTTTCGAACGCGGGGAGGTATCGAGTTAAAATTAAAACCATATACTCAGGTCTGCGGTCCCTTGAAGCTATGAAAAAATCATACTTCTAAGTTAACGGAACAAAAGATATGGCAGTTTAAGTCGCAAAAAACTTAAATTGTGACACTCTGAAGAGGATCAAAATTCATACTTCCCGTTGACCTAGAATCCTGAAATTTGGTACGAAGCAAAATCATATAGCACAAGTACAGGAAAAAACCTAAAACCTGTAAATTTGTAGTTATGTCACAAAAAAAAACTTTTTTACGATTCGAAAAAATATTCGCAACTCAATTCGGGAATTAAATTGTTTTCATAGCTAAGTTTGTATGGAACCCAGTGCGCGAGTCCGACTTGCACTTGCCCAGTATTTTTTTTTAAATATAGATTAAAATATTGCCCCAAACTAAGAATGACTACTGTGTCGTGAGTGCGTAAATTCATATAAACAAGACACTCAGACCCAGAACATGTATCTGTAGGCCATACAATTATTTAAATTGTTTCGAGCGGAAATCGTACCCACGACATACAACATAACAATCAATCGCTTAACCACTACGCCTAACCGAGGCGTCTAAAGGTACACTTTTATAATACTTTATTTACAAAAGCATCAGGTTATAATTCATGATGGACTGACCTAATAGAATCATTTTTGAGGTCTAAAAATCAAATAATGAAACTTCAAACAATTTTAAATCACAAAAAAATACACCAATGAAAAATTCACGCAAAAGCTCTAAAACTATTCTAAACTAAAAAAAAAAATCTTTGAAACAAGATATTACACGAAGGTTGCACTTAATAAAAGTAAAAGAAATCTATTCCTCTTTAATAAAACCAGAAAGCCCATTAATATCAATTCCTTTGTACAAGCTGACAAGATGGCGTATTTATCTTCTGGATTCAATTTATTTGAATCGCTAACTTTTCCTGCGGTCTCGTTCCCATGGCCTCTTCTACAAAATTGTATTAATAAATATCGTACAACACTAAATGATCGATCAGCTGCTATTTGGGAAGAAATTTTTGTGACCATATAAGTGTACTTCTAACAATTTAAAAAAAAAATGTGTATGTGAGATCATTGTAGAAGCTAGATTCACTGCGCACACGTGTGCCACACACGCCGATCGGGGCGCGTCGGTCGCCATATATTTTTTAATATGGAATCATGGCTTGTAGAGCTACACTTGATCCACGCCACTCGACGTCGGTCTACGTACAAATCAGGCGTGTCACACGTGTGCGTCGGTCTAATGTAGTTCTAGTTTTTTAGATTAATTTCGATTTCTTTCCTTTTTTAATCATTACTTTTTTTTGTGCTTTTGGGTACAGTATCGCCCAGTCTACATATCCTGTTCTGTCATACATGACCTATTATTTTAATATTGTAAAATGGAAATATTGTAAAATGAATAGTTTTTTTATAGAGTAACCATGGAGTTTCTTGCCGGTTCTTCTCCATAGAACACGACCAATTGGTACCGTGCCTAGCTACAAATGTTTTATAAGTGCCCATGTATGCCTCTATAAAATAAAAAATACATTTTGATATTTTACTAGCTTTTATCAGCTGCTTCGCTCACGTGAAAGTAGAAACTTATCCTAAAGGAACATATTTCCAAGATAAAAAGTATCTAATGTCCGATTTCATTACATAGTCTACCCTCTAAATTTCATTAAAATACTTTCAGCCATTACAGCATGAAGAAGTAACAAAACAGACGTACATACACCATGATATACATATATGCACATACACTTTTTGGCTTTAACAGTATTAGTAAGTATAATAACACGTACTCTTATTTAAGATTCAATTTGTCCTAAGTCTAGGTGTAATTTATCTATAATATGTATGTATTTAGAAATATATAAATATGTTTATCAGTCTGTTGTCTAGTACCCATAATACAAGCTCTGCTTAGCTTGGAACTAGATGGCGTTGTGTGATAGTTGTGGAATATTATTATTATTCATTCATTCAGCTACGGTCAGCCTATTTGAGCCAGGAAGCTCTAATGTCAACGTAAGGCATTTTCACAGACGCGCAAACAATATCTATTTTCAATTTCCTACGAATAGATCTTCCGGAAACTGTTTGAGGAAAAAAGTTTTCTTTTTACGTTAGACATGTCTATAACAGCTGAAATCGGTTCCACGCTTCAAAGAGAAGTGGCATGCTCTTGTTTACACCGCTGGTAAAAATATACATGACTAGCTGACCCCGCGGTTTCACCTGCATCTTTAGTTACTGCTCTGCTCCCGTAGGTTGGAACGTAATATATATAAGTAGCCTATAGCTACCTCGATAAATGGGCTATTTAACAAAGAAAGAATTTTTCAAATCGAACCAGTAGTCCCTGAGTTTAGCTCGTTTAACCAAACAAACTCTTCAGCTTTGTAATATTAAGTATATACTGTTAAATTTTGGTCGTTTTAATCCCGCGGAGGGTTGATTCAGTACATGAAATACTATCGATTTGTAAAGAGAAAATTAAAAAATAAAATGTTTTTTTTTTCATTCGAATTAATTTACGCAGGTGCGAAATTAATTATTAAGTATTAAAACCGGCCAAGTGCGAATCGGACTCGTGCTCGAAGGATTCCGTACCGTCCGTTAGCAAAATACTGAAAAATATCACGTTTTTTGTAGACGAGTCCCACTTAATTATTTGTTTCTGTTTTTAGTATTTGTCGTTATTGCGGCAACAGACATGTATCATCTGTAAAAATTTCAACTGTCTAGCTATCATGGTTTTTGAGATACAGCCTGGTGACAGACAGACAGACAGACGGACGAAAGTTTTAGTAACAGGGTCCCGTTTTCACCCTTTGGATACGGATTACGGAACCCAAAACCACACAAACATACTTTTGAAAAAAAAAATCACTAGCAATACTTAGTTTTGTTTTTATACGAAGAAAACTAATGTAATGATAAGGCTATTTTGTGTTTACGAAACAGTTTTCTTTTTATTTCCCTTAGTGTGAAAACAAATTAATCTTTATCCTGCCCTGATAAATAACCGTAAAATGTCTGTACAAAAATATGAAAGGGCTAAATTGAGAGTAATGTTTCCCAAGGCTGCTTTTAAATTACTTTCCTGACAGAAATGAATGTAATTTACTTACAATCTGTTATTCCTGCAGGAAGAAAGGTGAGTTTTCTCGGTAACAGTCTTGATTTCATTTCGGTTATTGATAAATATTTTTGTCATCATTATCATCAGCCTTTTAATGTTCCCACTGCTGGGACACAAGCCTCCTCTCTAAGAGAGGGAAAGGGCCGCAATCCACCACGCGGGCTCAGTCCGGGTTAGTGGATGTCACATTTCTTCGGATTTTTGGTTCTACTCGTAGGACATGCCGGTTTCCTCACGATATTTTCCTTCACCGTTTTGAGAGCATTGGTGATGATATAAATTACACAAAGTAATGCACTTGACCGGGTTTGAAACCGCGACCTACAACTCGTAAGTCGGGGCCGTTACCACTGCTCTCAACTCTTCTGGGTATACTTACCCATAACAGTATTTAATGACTTCAAATGAAAAGAGTTTGAAGTTAAAGAGTAAATTTACCTGTTTTAAAAGTATACCTCAGATTAAACCTTTTTACAGCTTTATTAAGGTTCTGGGTTAGAACAAATTGCTTCCGTTGGAGTAAAAAAAGGTTGTTTTCCAAGGAGATAGCAAATAATGTGGTTTACAAGGTAAAATTAGGCCAGATTATTTAGAGAGCTTTGCCAAAAATATCTTAAGAAAAGGTTAAATTACTTAGGAATATGACTAGCACTTTATGTTATTATGTTTAACAACGTAAAAACCAATAGTTGTACACGAATATCTACTCTTTTGTTGTCAATACCTGTATAAACTACCTACGAGTATATATTAATATATACTACTTTTTAGGGTTCAAATCAAATCAATCAAAATTATTTATATTTCACGTAGGCCTACATGGGTACTTATAAAACGTCAGAAGCTAGAGCACGGTTGGTTCCAAATTGGTAATTTCCTATTTTGAAGAACCGGCAAGAAACTCTATGGTTACTCTTTTAAAAAATATATAATTAAAATATTTCCATAATAGATTATTAATAGAAAAAATATGTAAGAACAGTGTAGAACAGTCAATATTATACGCAAAAGCACAACAAAATTATTCATAAAAAAAGTGAGTAATCAAAGAATTTGCGGAGTCTACAGTGTTCTCACATTCACATTATAAAAGAGGCTATATAAAAGCAAGAAAAAATAAATAATTATAACACTATCACTACAACCATTACACCATCATTATGCTAACAAAACAAATTACTAACGAATCCAAGGAGTTTGAGTTCCAAATAATACAAAAAAAAATGCAAAAGCAAGTGTCAAAATATAAAAAAGTCATTATATTAATTATATAATCATTACATTAAAACAAAGATGGAGCAGTTAATAGACACATTTACACAATATTGTGACGACCAAACAGGTCATATGCCTATGGGTAAAGTGAAATGATGAAAAAATAGGAAATATATAAAATTATTTTTAATAGCTTCGATTCACAATATAAAAGTTTAATAAGCATAGAAGCTGTTTGATAACGCTTCCACCTCTCACAATATTATTGAGTAACCGGGGGCCACATGTGCTGAAGCAGTCATTGCCAAACAAACGCTCCGTACTTCAAAAAGAAAAATGGAACCCTTAGTGCTAATTGAATTCATAAACTATCTCCAACTTTAAGTTAACAAATTTTAGAATAAACATAGCAGCATCTCCAGTTAAAATTGAACATGTTAATTGATGTTTATTTATAGTAACTACGTATTTCTAACTCTAGAACTAAGAAACTTGAACTAAACTGCTCCTAGAACTTACTCTAGTGTAGTATCAAGTAACTTACCAACGTGGGCTATCTTATTACTTAATTATAAGCACGTGCAGTAGTTGAGCGTTTAGCAAGTGGTAGTATCGTAGGTTCAATACTTGCCCAGAACACACACCCCTATTTTTTAGTTAGTGCACAAAAAAATGGGGCTCAATCAGTACCCGTTACTGATCACATTTGTGTAGTCAAAAGTACAAAAAACGAAATCTCAAAATTGTCCACGAAAATTTGTCAATGTAAATTCATAATTAAACCATCATTCATAACAACTACTACTATAAAATACTAAGAGCAGTGTTTTTCCATTTTTATTGACATTCTTTCATTCATAAACAATAACCTGTACAGTTTTTTCATAAGTTGAGTGAGATTTTGGGAGATAAACAAACGCTCATAACTTTGCTGTTTATGAATATTATTTATTGAGACTTTATACTTAAATAATAACAAGACCTTTTCTAAAAAGCTCTTTAAGTTTTTGCACTAATTAAAAAATAGTGGTGTATATTTGTATGACCTTCAGAAAGTTGTACCATGGCTGGATGTTTTATGCATGTTTGTGAACACACCAATGACAAAGCAGTAAGTTCGAAATCTTGGTCGCAATATGTGTACTGGTTCCAATTTCAAAAGATTACAGTGTGTTTCGAGTAGCGTTTCGCCTCGTCGTTTATACCGCGTACATCGAAGGACTGGAACAATTTGTCTGCTACGGTCTTCTCGTCCAATTATAATTTAGGTGTCTTCAAGTTTAGAGTGAATAAGCTCTTAAAAAACTAGTTCACATCACCATCAACGATCGCATCACTATTCCCATCAGTTAGATGAGATCGCAGTCAAGCACTAGGCATTTCGATGAAAAAAAAAAACAAATTGTTTAAATATTTTGGGATTATCACTTCTTGGATTATAACGACAGAGTAATTATACTAAGTGACACGTTTCATAACCATTACCAAGACCACCGCACATCTTACTACTTATTCTAAAAAAATATCATATTCAATACGACGTTTTATTTCTCAGTCAACATTAACCGGCTGAAATATTTGGTCAAATACCAAACTTACAAAGGTTAAAAGTTCATTACCCTAATGAAAAGAAAGTACCAACTGTAAAATATTAAAATTGGCATGTATTATACAGGGTGAATTAAGGTAGAACGCCGCCTAGTATAGCACGCGGCAAATAATTTGAACCAGTTGCTATAATTACGCGCAGCCCTCCACCTCGATTGAGACCCAAAAATCGGTTACTGCGCATTTAAGGTCGACCGCCATGATGGTTCAACTTATATTGATGTGATTGTAACCATGTGGACCAAACCCGAATCGTCGACTACGCGTAGTGTTCCACACGCTATTCAAAAAGATATCAGTAAAGGCGTAGGAGCCCAGCAGGGCCGAATACTACTGGGGCCATTTACTGCTGCAAGGGAAACCCTTGTTCCTGGAATACAAAGGCAAAAAGGAAAATAGTTGTCGTTTAATCAGTAAAAGTTTGACACGCTCTCCCGCCCAGTAGTCATTAATATCGGTCCCATACAAAAGTGCTCCATCCGGGTACCTGTCGCGGCAGACGCCCGTTTTGCTACGTAATAATACATTGAAGTTCTCCATCGACACGACTACATGCACACCGTTACACTAGCGACACTGCCCAGGTACTAATGCGGTTTCCGCGATGGGGACCGCCGCATACGACAGAGGCGTATAGTCACGCCACTTAGACTAGAACGCTTAATGCAGCGTCCTTAGATGGTGGAGCAATTAGACATTGTTTTCTTACAAGCCGTCCATATTCTTACAAACTATCCTTAATTTTCTTAGTAAAAATGTGTGTGTAGTAAAAATTCTTAAGAAAATTATCCTAAAGGGAACACCTTTGGGATAATTTTTACTAGCTTCTATAATATAAAAATAATGCAACAAATCGCAATATTTAGAATTAACACTTCGATCCACAACTACCCAACTTGTTCATACAAAAGTAGACTCTAAACATCGGAATTAAGGCCTATAGTGGCGTGGATGTGAGAGGACACCGGTGTCCTCTGAGCTAGGACAGATTAATATAACATGATATATATTATTTGCAGTGTCCTTACAGTGTCCTTACATGCTCCATGCTCCATGTATTACAGTTTCATACTGGGTCATAAAATTTTAATGCATTCTTGCAGTATTTTTTTTTCTTAAAATCTGTAAGAGCAGACTAGCAATTACTCAAAAAGTTAAAAATAACAGTCAATACAACTCCATTTCAAAAAGTCATCCTGTATAAGTCTTCTATGAGTACGTAGCTCAGTGCGTGTTCCCATTGCGTGATCACAGATAATCTTTTATTTGATACATTGTATTTTTATTCAAAAAACTGGAAACCCGTGAAATGAATTTTCGTACAGAAAATATTTCAGATTTATCGAAGTATTCGTTAATTGTTAAGTGATAAAAAAAATGGGAGGGTATATATATGAGGGTAATACAGGAAGATTCCTTAAAGTTTTCTTTTAGTAACCTTCTAACTATATTATGTATTTTATCCTTTAAATAATATATATTTAACGGGATATCGGGAGACCGGGCTGTTGCATCTGATTGCTGATTCGTGACTTCGTCAGCGCGGTAATCATATTGGGCGTTGAACTTCAGGAAACTTTGAAATTAATGCACTGTAATAATAATAATAATAATAATAATTTTTATTTGCTCAGTTAGTAGGTACATGATAAAGATATTCAGAAAAATTGTACAATGATCCATTACTAACTACCTTAAATTAGGCATGCAAAAACAGTTTTCTCGTCTACAAATATCTGATTACAATTATTACATTTATTACTGTTTTGATATAAATTGAAGTCTTTAATAGTTACGAAATCGATATATTATGTCAAAACTATTACAAATTGATCGCGTTAATAATTAAAAAAATAATAAAATAATAATAATAATATGTCAATATAATAAAACTGATGTCATTAAAATTACAAAAATAATGTCAAAAATTAAAATTCTATAATTGATGTCATTAATCATTTCAAAATATTATGTCAAAATAAAAATAATATTAATTTATGTCATTAATAATCAAAAATAAAATAAAAAATAATAATAATATGTCAAGGGAATAAAAAAATAACATAAATTAATTAATTAATACTCACAATTATGTCAAAATAATAACAAAACCAATTAATGCCATCAAAAATTATAAAATAGTGTGTCAAACAAATAAATTTTCATCATTTAGAAATTCGCAAATTGAATAATAACATTTTGTAATTAATAAGGCTGACAATTTCTTCTTAAAAAGTGTAATGGTTTCTTTTTTTATATCATCGGGGATTTTATTAAAAATTGTCGGGCCCATACACAAAACACTTTTTCTCAATAAGGCAGTATTATGACCACCAACACGTAGCATGTATTTGTACTGTGTTCTTATGGGCCCCTTTTTGCTTTCGGATACTGTGTTGAAAAGGTGCATATTTGTTTTCACAAAAACCGCAATTTCAAATATGTAGAGGGATGGAAAAGTAAGTACTTTTAGGGACTTAAATATAGGAACACAACTATCTATTGTTTTCAGGTTACACATTGCCCTAATGCATCGTTTTTGAGCTTTGAACACCTGTTCCCTGAGGCTACAATTTCCCCAAAAAATTATCCCAAATCTTAAAATTGATGCTACCAGGCCATGGTATGCGACCAGTCTTGTGGCCATATTCACTTTTTTAGAAAGATTAAAAAGCACGTACGCAGCTGAACTTAGTTTTTTACAAACTTCTTCTGCTTGTGGCTTCCAGGTTAGCTGACTATCTATCATTATTCCTAGAAATTTTGCCACCAGTACTTGGTCTACTTTTTGTCCATTATAGTGTAAATTTAGTGATTGTGGTAACGTACGTTGATAAAATTGCATAATATTCGTCTTTGGTATATTAATAATTAAATTGTTTTGGTCAAGCCAATGTATAATGTCAACTAAAGTATTATTTATGTCCTGTTCATATGTTTTAATGTCATTACATTTAATCAAGGCAGTGCTATCGTCAGCAAATAATACCATTGGATGGTCAATGCAGCGGGGCAGGTCATTAATATAAAGCAGAAATAATAAAGGACCCAGCACGCTGCCCTGTGGTACGCCATATCTAATAATTCTTACCTCAGACATATATTTCTTTTCGCGCCTGGTTTTTAAACATATTTTAGTTATTTCTGTGTATTGTTTACGGTTAGAGAGATAAGATTTTAGAAGATTAAGTACATTTCCTCTGATGCCTATAGTATTTAACTTGCTGATAAGCGTTTCATGATTAACACAATCAAAAGCTCTAGTCATATCTGTAAAAATTGAGCAAATTGGTATTTTTTTGTCCATATTCCTAATTATAACATTTATTAAATCATAAACGGCTGAATTTATACCTCTATTCTTTCTGAATCCTTTTTGTTCCCTACTTAGGATATTATGTTTTGTTAAGAATTTATCTATAGAGCCATAAATAATTTTTTCCATAACTTTAGAAAAAATAGGAATCAAAGCAATGGGCCTATAGTTAGCTAGATCTTCTTTTTCGTTTTTTTTCAGAAGAGGCTTGACTATGACAGTTTTTAGACTGTCCGGAAATACTCCAGAGCAGATACACAGATTGACTATGTGACTAAGGTGCGAGGCTATGTCACTCGATACATATTTCACAACCGTGGTTGATATACCGTCATATCCTGTGCTACTTTTGTTTTTCAGTGATTTTATCGCCATAATCACATCTTGAGGCAAAGTTGGTTGCATAAACATTGAATGAGGATTATTATTTATCAAGTTGGTAGTGTTGGGTGTTGAATTTGACGTCAACTTATTTTGTGTTTGGTCGATAAAGAAATTATTAAAAGCATTGGCAATTTGTGTCGGATCGGTAATAGTACAACCCTGCACTTTAATCTGGGAAATAGGCTCGGTAATGCGTATTTTATTATTTATAATCTGCCAAGATGCTTTGGATTTATTGTTTGAGCTGTTAACAAAGTAATTATTTTGCGCTTTTTGAGTCAATTTAACTATTTTCCTAAACTTGTGCGAATAATTTCTGAAGTTAATTTTATTAATTGTTGAAGGCTCGCGCCTATATTTCCATAATAAATACCTTTGCTTTCTACTGCAAACTCGAATGCCATGTGAAACCCATTTAACAGTTCTATTTGATTTAACGGTTATTAATTTGTAAGGAAAGCAAAGGTCATATAACAAACGAAAATATTCTAAAAAGTAATCATATGCCACATTAGGATCTTCAGTTTTGTAAATTTCAGAAAATGAAAGACATTTTAAATAATTTCTAAATTTCGCTAAATTTTCTTTGGATAGGTCACGTTTTTTAAGACGCCAAGAATTTATCCTACATGATTTATTAACCTTCACTTCTAATAACTGAGCAGTATGGTCTGACAAGGCAAAGTCCACTATTTCTGAACTACATCTTAATTCAGGACTGCGGGCAAAATTGTCTAAACAGGTACTGCTGGCCAGCCTGGTAGGTTGTTGGAATTCTAACCCAAGATTGTAGCCCAAAAGAAAGTTCTCAAAGTCCAAAGTTATGTTATGTCTGTAGCGATGACTGTTCACTACTTTAAGTATACAGACACCTAAATTACGTAAACAATAGACGATTACAACAATAATTAGCGATTTAGAGCCAATGGGTTTGCGAGTGCTCAAAACATGCAACGGTTGTCAACTACCCTACGTAAAATTGACATCACGTTCGCCCGTCATGACAGACGCAACTCCATTCGGTGTTACCCGCTCTTAGTTAAAATTACCAGTATCTCAAAATCAAATCGACTAATCGCTAAAAATAACAAAATAATGACCAATGATTAAAAAAGTAACAAAACCAATTACGATTCTCCAAATTAACCGATTTTCATTATTTAATAATGTTACGCGCCGTCACGGCCGTCCTGCGTCTTCACACGTCCTCGGGTGAATAGTTTATTTCTGCAGTATTTGTGGACAATCATAAAAGAGATCAAGTAAACAACTTAACGTTCGGTCATTCTGACCGTTTGAATTAAACACCTCAATATCACAAAGAGCGAGACCTCAAATCACAGTTAACGAAAAACTCCAAACACCCAGACAACACCAGATTGCCATACAGGCTGGGACTACATAGGCTATTGCCACACAGGTTAGTGCCACAGGCTACTGCCACACAGGCTATTGCCACACAGGCTAGTGCCACACAGGCTGATGCCACACAGGCTAGTGCCACACAGGCTATTGCCACACAGGCTAGTGCCACACAGGCTATTGCCACACAGGCTATTGTCAACAATTGTTAATATTAGCAAAGTCCTTCACAGTAAACAAGTAAATCTAGATGTACAACTCACCTGCGCCGTTATCGGTACATTCTGATTCTACACTATTAGTAAGTGCCTCCAAACCTACATTCAAATCCAATGGAACACAGCACTCACATGGCATAGGTCGTATGCGATCATGTGTATACTTATACGTCCGATTAGAGTTCAATGCTTTTAGTTAATACCTGTCACTATCAAGCACCTCAGCCACCTGATAAGGTCCCTTAAATTTTGGGTATTGGGGGCTTTGTTTTATTGCGTTCATGATTTTCTAATAACACATAGTCATAAACTCAGCTAATCGAATCTCAAATTGCCCTATCGTTACTCTACCCGTAGGTGTACCTTCTACAAAATAATCCGAGCTACGTTCAAGCAATGAAACTAATTGATGTTTATAATCAGTGGGTATATCAGTATTGATATTGTAAAAATTACTAATTTTTTTTCGCCTATATCATACGCTAAAACTGTTCTAATTTTCCTCAAAATATTTTGGTTTTCACAAACTTCAACCGAAAATCCCATTGACTATAGTAATTCCCTTCCAATAAAAATGGAATCAGAAATAAAATAGTCTGACACGACATGTAATAATAACTACATTGAGTATCCCTGAATAGCATTACAGTAATAGTAGTACAATTGTCAATATTTGAACATTGCACTTAACGTTTTATTGGTACCTTTCAATGTTACCGAGGTATAATGACGCTTGCCTGAGAGTCTATTTGCTAAACTTTCTTAGACTAGAGAGCACTAGGCGTCGGAATCAAAACAAAATAAAAACTTCTCACCGGATTCAACTGCTAGGTGATCAGTGGCTGGCTTCATAAGGCAGGCATTCAACCAGTGCCGCTACTAATCTGGTGTCCTTTTTCGGGCAGCGAGTGGCAATGTGACCTGGTTCGCTGCAGTGATAGCACGTAGGCGAAGATGTTTTGCTTGGTACCCTGCTGCCTTGATTCTCTTGCTGTTTATTGGTTGCTGAAAACAGAGGTTTGAGATTAGTGCTGGTATTGCGCGAGTCTTTGAAGAGGCATTCGTTTGCCATGTGGCCTAGTCTGCCATAATTATAACACTTCTTCGGTTCATTTCGCGGTTTCTTAGCGTCACTGCAAGTATTAGACTTTTCTGGCATCGCATGCCATTAGCTCTTGTTGCAATTTTATTCTAGTATCAATTTTTTTTCAGTTAATCCTAGTCTTTGCCGGCGATGTTCAATTTTCACTGCGTGAGCCAGAGTTACAGCAATTGCAATTTGTTCAATCGAAAAAGAATGCCATTGATTCATTAATGTACTCAGAAATCGAGTAGTATGAGCTGACATGCACTCTCCATCTTTTGGGCTTTCATTAAAGAGTCTATACAAGGTAGCAGCTGGAGTCTCGAAGTAGTTACCCGAGCAAGAAACCAATCCCTTAACTGAGGCCAGGTTACACCAGCGAAACTATTTTGAGCCAATCACGTGGCTGCCGCGCCACGGGTCCTCTGATCATTTGAATACCGTAATTAGAGACACAATAGAAAGACAAAAGGTGTGCGGACACCGGTGTCCGCTTGGGGGCTTGAGTAACTACGTGCTTTGCTCATGGCGATAATCAGAGTACCATTAGATAATAGTTTTTCTTGCATGCATAAGTCTACAGTATTGTACCATGACCTGGCATCGACATCTCGAGAATCAGGATTGAATTTGGGGAACGTTAGCTTTGTATCAACTGTATTTGTGTCCTTTATAGCATGATTTAATTCCATCATCCTACGTTGTTGAATTTCAAACAATATTTTCTAACGGTCAGATTCACTATTTAGGTTAAAATCAATACTCTGACCTGTTTCACGTTCCTGGGAAGTCCCTGGTAATCCCACTTCTGATAACGGGATATCGGGAGACCGGGCTGTTGCATCTGATTGCTGATTCGTGAGTTCGTCAGCGCGGTAATCATATTGGGCGTTGAACTTCAGGAAACTTTGAAATTAATGCACTGTAGCGATGACTGTTCACTACTTTAAGTATACAGACACCTAAATTACGTAAACAATAGACGATTACAACAATAATTAGCGATTTAGAGCCAATGGGTTTGCGAGTGCTCAAAACATGCAACGGTTGTCAACTACCCTACGTAAAATTGACATCACGTTCGCCCGTCATGACAGACGCAACTCCATTCGGTGTTACCCGCTCTTAGTTAAAATTACCAGTATCTCAAAATCAAATCGACTAATCGCTAAAAATAACAAAATAATGACCAATGATTAAAAAAGTAACAAAACCAATTACGATTCTCCAAATTAACCGATTTTCATTATTTAATAATGTTACGCGCCGTCATATTTATATATATGTAGGTTGTATTATATGAATTATACATGTATGTATATTTTATTTATATACATTTGTACCCTTGTTTTCTTATTAATCCTTTTTTTTTATGCACCAGCTATGTTTTCTCTTCACTTCCCTTGGTTGACTGGTAGAGAATACCTAAGGCATTAAGTCCGCCTTTGTACTTTTGTGATGCATGAAGTTTTAACATAAATAAATCCTCAGTGTTTTTGTGCTCCAGGCTTTGTAGATCGGACTTAACCAAATCTGGATCACCAATTAGCCTTTTCGCACGCCTTTCAACTGAGAGTCTTTCTATGGTTTCCCACCCTCAAAAAAGTGCTTGCTGATTGGTTAGAGTTATTAAGGAAATAGCATAAGCAGTAGTCATAGTACGCACTGATAAGCGAAAAAGAATGTGTAATATATTCCATAGATTTCCACAATGTAAAACTTTCTACCAAAGGCCATTGTAACGAGCGTTCGACTTAAAATATACGTTTCAAACAATCAGATAAAGTCCTATTGAGGCTCATGAATAACAAAATTTACCCTTGAACCAGTCCTATCGTTGGTAGCTACCGGTCACTCGCTGCCCTAAAACCAAGGTTAGATTTTGCATGATTTAAAAATACTCTGGAAAAAATACGATACACTAATTAGACTATCCGTCTCGATGTAAATGCTGGTTGATTTGCTTAAGAGCTTCCTACCTGATATACATTTTCGCACAACCGCTCTTATGTGATTATGGCATTACACATCTTTCTCTAGATATTTTGGCAACACAGATATCTTTTAAATGTGAAGTACCATGGAGCATTTTTACTTGTTTGACATAAACGAGCATCTCAGTTGAGTTTTCCATGCTCACTCAAATGTCTCGTTGATGGTGGCAGGCAAATTTTATTGGGTCATTCTGTTCCCTTCAACCATTTTGAGCTGAGTGCGGCTGATGCACGTTTCATGCTCGTGAACGCACGCTGTCAGTTGAGACGGGTCATCTTAACTGCCAGTGGCTATTTCAAATTATTATTTTTTTAATTACTTACTTTCTTTTTTTTTCATTACCTATCTACATTGTGCTCACATAATACAATCAACAAGAAATATGTAACCAGATTATATATAACTCATAATATAATTTAAAAGACTGTCTATGGAGTTTCTTACACGTTTTTCTCCATAGATAGATGTATTCTTTATTGTACACCAAAAATAAAATTACATAAAGAACTTAAAATTAATAGGGTGTCACAATGGGCGGTCTTATCGCTAAAAGCGATCTCTTACAGACAACATTTGGATGGATTACACAGAGAAGGAGAAAAAGATACTCAGATAGTTTATGGTGTACTAATTACATATATACAATACATAACTAATAAAATACGAATACTAATAATATAGAGATCTATGCTTTGGAACGTGCAATTTATCTTAATTTTTTTGTCTAACCGTCATTTTGTCTATTCAAAAGTGCCTGTAAATGGTCTATTTCAAATAAATGCTTTTGAATTTGCTGAACCAGCAAGCTTTTAACCATGCTCAGCTACCCCTCACACGGCAGGGGTATTATTATTACGTAATAGCCTCCTTTTTAGAAAATCATATAAATTAAAAAAAAAAAACTTTTTCGGGTTTTTTTTCAGGAAAAATAAAAATACAGAAACAAACATTTTCAAAAAAATGAATTTCGTATATTTGTATGAACAGTAAGATAATTAACGATTTTCAAGGTTATTCAAGTTGTACAAATGTATGTACGTACAATCTGTCTTCGAGAGGTTAACGAGTAGGGCCTTCCCCGACCCATCTGGTCGGGAAGGTCCCTGTTAAATTGCGTTTGCAGAACGCGGTACGTAGCAACGATTATAAAGCAATCTGTCCATGTGAAAGCCTTTCCTATTGTTAATAATAGGCCTCTATGAAAAGAGGTATTAGCTATGAAATATCATAGTGGAGGAAAAACGATTACTTGGCAGACGATTACTAGTTTCGCTTTTAACGTTGAATATTTCGCGGAAACGAACTTCATACAACTGGCGTAGATGAGAATATTGATGCAAAAGAGAATAGGCTTCAGTTCCAGACTTCTTGACAGTTTAGAATTATTATCAAGAAGTAATCAGGCAGAAAAATAATGTTAACTGCACATTCCAATGCGTAGATCTCTATGGAAAAGAATGTGCAAGAAAGAAAGTTATATTACAAGTATTTTGGTTACATTATATACTTTTGTCACTTCTATTACGTGAGAACAATATAAATAAATAATAATTTAAAAAATCATAAGATAAAAAATGACAAATCTCAACTGACTGCGTCCGTTCACGGACATGACGCGTAGATCTTAATAGACTATTCTGGAACCCCCTCTGTGCAACACCTTTTAGTGCACATCCTTGCTGTGCACAGTAAGCACATGATCACTGGTTCCAAATACTAAAAACGAGTATTTAAACTTTGGAGTCTAATTTTGATCAACAGCGCTAGAGGAGCTCGCAAGAAAAAAGAAATAAGATCTTAAGCAAAACAATAAGGTATTCCAATTAAAATTCAAACCATCGTAGGTGTATGGTCAATGTACGAGTAGAACTTAACATTTTCGGTACAAAGAAAATTTTTCTTAGTAATTAAATGTCAGACAAGATTATATGAAATGTTAATTCGATGTGTTTTATTACAACATTGCCCTTTGGATTTTAGAGGGCAAAAATATCATGCTCTCGAACTTTTAGCATAATTGTAACTTTGCCCTAGGGATCGCTGAATTACATTATTTATATGCCTATAAACCGTACATTTCTTATAAGTAAACTACTATTATTATATCTTGTCCCACCGCTGGGCTTCTCTCCAATCCTTCCATAATTCCCCGCCTATTCCTAAGGAAGAAATAAATTTAAATCTTCATGTCATCTCTTTCATGGTCTCCCGCGACCTTATCTTGCGATTTCATCGAGACACCAAAAACTTATATTATCCTGCCAAAGTGTGTTTCCTGATAGCAGCAACCTGGAAGTCTTTAAATCAAGAATGAATAGGTTGCTTCTAGGCAAGCGTGCTAAATTGTCGACAACATCATCCCTTTCTATCAGATAAGATAATGGTAAAGCGTGAGTCTAGCAATAGTAATAATTTTATTGTTGTACATAAATAAAATGGTTCCGGCAGGGACCATGATACAGGCTATAGTTAGTGGACTAGTTACCAACAGTTCTTCTTATATCGTAGTAGTTTCTAACTAACCGGGAGTTGTCTTTGGGTGCATTTGCATATCGCGCATAGGGGTAGTCGTCGGCTGGTACGTGTCTTGTTGTTGTGAGTCGATGATCGGCGTACAAGCCAATACCACGGTTTTAAAGAACGTCGGTTTTACTCGCGGCTCATCGGTGCTGATCGATTAACGAGTAAAACAGTTTTGAACGACAAGCTGAGTAGAAAATGAAGCAAAAACGAATAGCCGCGAGCCAGGCTCGTCGTTCGCATTGCAATGGCACACCGGCCTGCTTTACCGACGAGCCATAGACCGCGGTTTTACTCGCACGTCGATCAGGGCCTTAAGGGGCATCGTATACAAAAAAAAGAAACCATCTTATTGGTTATATTGTGGAGAAGATTTTTCCTGCATTTGTTCCCTCCTATTCTGTTTATAGTTAAAAAGTGACTTATGCATTCAACGTTAGTGTAACGGACTATCAGTGAAGGAATTTTCGTATTTGGATGGGGTTTCCAGGATTTGTTTCCTACAATTTAGCGAACTTCTTCTTTTCGAGGAAACTCACTGGCTGCTTGACACTTTGCGTGACCAAAGGGCTGGCTTGTTCTCTGCCTAAAGAATAAGCATAGCCATTCCACATGGTATTCTACAGGGTTTATTACTGGATGACAGCTCTGTGGAGGTACTTTAACCAAACAATAATGTCTCAGTTTATGATTTCACAGTTAACGTAACTTCATAAGAATAAATATTGTAAAAAATAAAATTTATTTGACGCACTAGTTTCTTAAACTGCCGACAAGTTGTTAATTTTGGCGTTTTCTCTTATGAAAAAAAAAATGACAACCAAATACAGTAAGCTCATTTAATCTCGCGCAATTAATCAATAATAAATTATTTTAATAATTACTTGATGTTCCGTAGCGTTAGAAGGTGAGTCGATGACCTAATGAGGGTTACGGCAAACCGTTGGATCGGATGCGAGATGCACAGTACCGGTCGATATGTAACAGTTCTTTCTTCTTTTTTTCTTCTTTTTCAAATTTTAAATACCTTATTTTTGAGTTACTTCTCTTAGCAAGGCGACCGATATGACATAAATTAACCGACGTGGGTGTGCACCGCGATGTGGTCGCAGTGGACAAGGGACTCACCCCGTTGTCCATGGCTAAAGAGAACTGGCGCAAACCTGTGGTACTTACCAGTGATGACCGCAAGGAAGTATGGAAAGGCAAGGAGCTCCACGGGCGTGGACCATTATGATTTAGCAGATTAACCATCATCTAAGTTAACGGGGAAAAAAAAATCGGTCGTTTATGTCGCAAAAAATGTGTTTCGACACCCGTAATAGAATCAGAATTCATAGGGTGATTCCTTTTGGCCAAGAACCCTGTTTGTCACGAAGCAAGGCCTTATAGCACAAGGGTTTATTGAGTGCCACCGATGCTGCAGTTAACGTAGCCACCTACTGGGCCCCAACAGTATAACGAGTTTATCATCGATTCGATAAGAAGAAGAAGAAGAAGATAAGTTAGTTTCCCATTTATTTTATTTGTGGAAGGTACCTAATCTCTAAAAGTACTGGTCCGATTGCTACATTTTTTTCACAGATAAAAAGCTACTTTATTCCTGAGGGACAGGCTATATTTTATGTATGTAAACTTAGTCTATGATAATAAAGGTACTTAAAACCGTCAAGGACTTCTGGTCTTTTCCCTAAAACCGAATCATAAAACCGACTATTACTTTCATACCACGATATGCGATCGCGTGGAATTGCCAACACTTAAAATATTTTAATCAATACTAATATAAAAGTCAAGCTGTCAGAGCACAAGGTCATTTCGGCCATAGCTGAAGCAGTTTTGTGTTAAAACGGCAACGTAATCGGTGATAATAATAGGGGGGTTATGCGGGTTCTGTGATTGCGGGGTAAGGTATTGGTATAGAATAGGAAAATCAAGTAGAACTGAAACTCATAAAGGTTCTTTTAGTGTCCCCGCGAACGGGCCTCAAAAAAGCCGCTTCTAGCTTCTTTATGTGGCGGCCTTTCTTTGTGACCCGTGTGCGGCGATAGCGGCTTTTTTTGAGGTGGCCTTTTTTTGTGGTGGCGCTTTTTTGAGGCCCGTATGCGGGGACACTTAAACATCGCTTTTATATCGATGGGACGGTAAACCGGTACAGAACAAAAAAATAATTGGCCTACAGAGTGTCTATTTTGAGTTTGTTTTAAGTTAACACCATCGACAGTATGTATATGATGTTCGGCGCTCCGATTGGGCCCCTTCGAGCTCTTAACCAATCAGAGAGCCAAACGCGGTAAACTTTTCCCTCGCGATAATGTAAAAACAACTCTCAGTGAGTTTACAACTTTGTAAATGCACCCATGTTACAGGGGTACATTTACAAAGTCATTATATGATTTCCCACTTAAAAAAACCTACGACACAGGGGTAATTAATAGTGTTGTTCAGCATTTTCTTCCTTTTTACTAGTTACTCGTAAAAGAACAGATACGTAACAATAAATTTTCTGTTTTTAAATTTATTCTTATACTTTTGCTATAAATCAAAATTCATAGGGTACTTGACATAAATCAAGTACCCTATGAATTTTGACTCTCATGAGAGTGAATTCTTTGTTTCAGTTAACTTCGATTATTGTTTTTTTTACATCTTCAAGGGACCACAGATTTGAGTACGTGGTTTTAATTTCAACTTAATACTTCCACGAGTTCCCGAGAAATAGGAGCTTGACAGATAAACAGACAAAGTGATTTTATATTTATGAGTTCCGTTATTTTTTTTTAATGTAAAATAAATACATTTTGTTTTCTCTTTATAATGTTAATGCAGATTAGACAATTTTCAGATATTAAAAAATTTCGCGTCTACACATTCTTGTTCTATGGTACTGCCAAGTAAATTATTTGGTTATTGGAGAATTTCCAAGCGGTTTTAGTTCGATGTAATTCCGGGGTTTATGATATAAATTCTGAATATATTATAAATTGCAGTTAGTCAAGTGCCTATAATTTGAAGAACGTTAACACTTCGATCCACAACTACCCAACTTGTTCATACAAAAGTAGACTCTAAACATCGGAATTAAGGCCTATAGTGGCGTGGATGTGAGAGGACACCGGTGTCCTCTGAGCTAGGACAGATTAAAGTTAAAGTTTTCTTAATAATCTTAAGAAAGGAGTATTTTAATTGTTATTTTATTCATATCTTTGTACTAGCATCTGTCAGCGTCTTCAGGCACGGGATAATAAAAATATCCCCGTGAGAACAGATCCCCAGGATAAAGTGGATGCACTGTGCTACTCTAGAATATAATATGGCCAAAAATTCATCCAAATCCAAAAATATTTTATCTTTTCTCATTTCATTTAATACATACATAGACGATATATCGTTTTTTTTCTATGGGTGGAAATCATCTAATGACTTCTCCCGCTTTGGGCGCGCCACGTTAGACGCGGGCTTGCGGACGTCGAGCAATGAGTAGTTTTCCGTTCGGCCGTCCGGTAAATAACCGGACCGAGCCCAGTCTCAAAGAGATGTCAGCTAAACATAGGGGCCCAGCAGGGCCACGAGGCCAGGAGACCACGGGGAATTTCTGAAAAGGAAACCCATAGTCATAGAACGCAAAGGGTAACTGAAGGACTCAGGTATGGTTTTAGCCAGTAAAAGTCTGACACATACTTGCGCCCCGTCCAAGAGCGGGAGATATCATTAGATGATCTTCTCACCAAAAAAAAGGCCCAGTTACGATTGATGTCCGCTATTGCCACGGGAACTGTCAAAAGAGACATCGTGGTCCTAGAATGTAAAGAGTAACTGATGAGTTTTAGTCAGTAAAAGTCTGACACAGGCTCTCCCTCCACCTTAGAGCGGCAATCGGTGGTCATTGGACAATTTACAACCTCAATAAATACGCCTTATTGCATACCACGCAAAGCAGTATGGATACCTGCATCACCAAGTGGAACTCATTTCTATTGGCAACCTTCATAACCCTGATTTAAAAACACATCAACCAGCTGTATTTTCACGAAAATGCGAGATTTCAATCTCTAATCCACAGGGACAAATGTGTAGCTAAACAGTTGGCATTTTCCCTATGTTTCAGCATAATATCGGTATAAACTGAAGTACAGTACGGTTGACGGATCTTGGCGCGTCTGAAGTTAGGCTCTGCGAACTTTAGCGCTTGTGCACTCGTAAAAAAAATAAGTGGTTTGAAAAAATAAATGCCAACAGCAGTTGTTATTGCTGTTAACGATTGTTATTGACATTTATTTTTATAAATCATTTATTTAGCGCGCTTATTTTGGGCGCTAAAGTTCGCAGAGCCTAACTTCAGACGCGCCAAGATCCGTCGGCCGTACTGTAATCGCGGGTATAATGTCGCGAACCTCTGTTCTACGTATTTAGGTATGTATGTACAGCTATGGTCACGTGACCGTTCGCAGTAAAATTGAACAATATTGAAAGCACGCCCTTCTCGCCGCACCGTGCGTTGTTAGTAGGATGACCATGATTTGTTGTTTGATATAAAAATATTTTGTAATGAATCATTTTAGCTCCGAGACTAAGGCCTACTGTTCACGGACGCGCAGCTTCATAACCACCTATTCGTCATTATACCACATCGTAGTGTCATCGTGTCTTATGTGTGTAAGTTGTGAGCACGTGGACACTATAATAACGACAAGCGTATAATAACGAATAGGTAGTCGCTTCATCTAAAACATGGGTATTCAGCCGCATTTGTGTAGATTGGAAACCAACCCCAAGATAAAAGTAGTTGGGAAAAGGCTAGAGGTTTTTTTTTATGGTAGGTAAAATCATCCTACCCTTGGGCGAAGCGGGAAATAGTGTCAGACTCATACTGACAAAAACCTACCCCGTTCCTTCGTTGCCTATCGTGGCGGGGCCGGGCCTTCCTTTCAGAAACTGACCCATGACCCCAGCAGGCTTCGACCTTACCTGCCTGCAGCTAGCAGGCTGGACCTCTACGGTTTGCTGACAGCTCTTTGAGGCGCGCGGGAACAATACACGCTGTCGAAGACTTGGGCTCGGTCCGGTCGGTTACCGGATAGCGTGCTACCCATTACACGCCGTCCGCAAGCCCGCGCTTACGGTGACTGGAAATCGGGATCGGAATCCCGGCGGTGGCTGGAGCGAGCGCCTCGTTGCCTTTGCCTGAAGGCTAGAGAGGTCATGGTAATGATCTCTTTTGTTTTTCGTTAGTACAATATGAGTCTGTGCTATTAAAAAAATATATAATCTTGTAGTAGGCGGTAGGCCCAGAAGGAGATGGCGTGACGATTTGGACTCCTTTCTAAAGGATTGGCCGGAAGTGGCAAAAGATAGAGAAGAGTGGAAGAATGGAAGGGAGGCCTTTGCCCTGCAGTGGGACACTACAGGCTCATAATAATAATAATAATAATAATAATCTTGTAGTTAGTTTTTGTTCCGCAATACGTCCAGTATTGACTTATAAGAATTCAAGACCTTAAAGCCAAAGGATTATGCCTAACAAATTTTCTGTCATTATGACTAGCCCTGTGTTTACGTGCTACCGTTTAAGTAGCGTCATCATCAACAAAGCCTTACAGATGTATGGTTTTGTCATGCGTTCATGCAAGGAATTCAAGAAACCTTCCACTTTTCTCTTCCTATACAAAACTCTTATCCGTTCCCAGTTAGAATACGCGGTACCCATATGGTGTCCCTTTTATGAGAAATATAAAAATGCCATAGAAATGGTACAGAAAAGGTTTCTTCGCGTCACCCACTACAAGTGTTTCCGTAACAAGATATCCTATACAGATTTGTTGAAACATTATAAGGTATTGAGCTTGGATTCTAGACGTTCATTGATCATGGTTATGATGCTATATGGTATATGCAACAACAAGTTCAACTGTATTGAACTCTCCAACGCGCTATGTTACGTAGTACCTAGAACTATTGTCCAGCGGGAGGTGCGCGTACCTCGCTTGTTCTATACTGCACGTTGTAGGACGAATGCTGGGGTGCGGGCGCCTCTCCGTCAACTAGTGGCAACCTATAACTCACATTTTATAGATTTAGACATTTTCGCCCTTTCTCAATCCAAATTTAGAAAAATGGCTTGTCAATTGCTGGCTCACTGCCCTTAAATCTGGGAATCTTATTCCCTTAGAATAATTGTAAGAGCATTTATTTATTTATTTAAATATTATCTTTGTTTGACACGCGTCCGTTATCATATTTCAAGTGTAATTTCGTGGACAATGGTGTGGGTTATACGTTTTTACTTCTATGATAAAATTACTGTAATTTAATTCTGTAATGTATAACTGTTTTTTGTCCCAAATAAATAAAATAAAAAAATAAAAAAAATCATTCACTACTATATTAATTTCGGTTTTAGATAAGTAAAATCATATCACAAGTAGGTAAATAACAACACTATAAACTCCAAAACAAAGACGAGTTTTGATAGTACCTCGTAACTTTAAATTCACCAGTTATCATTTTATGGAATGTCCAATTAATGCAAATATTCTTGGCAACCCTTACTTCATGTTCTCATACGAATATACTTTAAGCTAATAGCAGTATAAGTACCCGAATTAGCGATAGTTATATTTTTCTTTTATTATGATTGTGACCAGGTCTTTGGCATTGCAGCAATAAAACGTCTGCCTAGAATAAATAGGACACGGAAACTATTCTTTGTCATATACTCTTGACAGAGTGTAGGTGACAGCGACCTCTCGCACCGGGTTCTGGTTTAGGCCATGGCACCTAAGTGCAGGCTTGCGGATGACGAGCAATGAGAAGCTCACCATCCGCTCTTCCTATAAGGACTGAACCCGAGTCGTCGACGGCGTAGTGTTCCGCGCGTGCCTCAAAAAGATGTCAGCAAAACCGTAGCAGCTATTGCTGTTCAGGTCCAGGTTGTTTTTTATGCAAATAGTCTGTTCGTTTGTTTGTATTGGGCACTAACCATAAGTCGAATACCTAATTTAGCACAACTGACGAACTCCGACCGTCAAAAGCTGGCCTAGTAGCGGCAGCAATTTTTGGAATGACTTATCGCGACATAGGTTGATTTAAGCCAGAAAAACTCCGACATTCGCTCTCACTCCATCCAGAGCGGGAGGAGTTAATTTACGATATTCCACCGCAAAAAAAAACAAGTGCAAGTCGGACTTGCGGCCTAAAGGTTCCGTACCAACTTACATAGAATAGAATAGAATAGAATAGAATAAACTTTATTGTACACCAAAACATGTAGTAACAATTCACAAAAACTTTAATTATTAATCTGTGGGTACAATGGCGGTCTTATCGCTGACAGCAATTTCTACCAGACAACCTTAAATGGATTATAATAATATGAAAGCAGTTCAATTACCAATTGACTGACAGACAGACGGACAGACGGACAGCAAAGTAATCCTAGGTAATCAAAGTAATCAAAGGGTACCGTTTTTTCCTTTTGAATTACGGAACCCTAAAAACGGCTTAGTTTGACAATAGTACCTCCTGTTACAACCTTTTTTTTGACAGATCATACAAAAACAACACAAGGAGCGTCTTACAACTACAAAGGTCACGTAATAATCCTTCATTATTTCGAAATTATACAGGTTGACCTGAAAATGGATTGTCCGATATAATCTGCAGTGTTTGGCCACCTCGCAGCCGTGTGGGACTTGCATGATAGTGATCTATGCAAATTTTAGTTTAGATGCAAATGGGACCACTATAACATCACACGTTCCGAGCTCTATTTTGTTTGTTTTTCTATACGACAGCCATTTATTTCTAGCTTTGTCTAATTTTATTTTTGTCTGGCTTTTTATTTTTTTGAAAAATGTCTAGGCTTTTAATGTTTTAAAGGACAAACATACAAACAGATGGACAACAAAGTGATCTTATAAGGGTTCCGTTTTTTTGCTTTTGAGGTATGAAACCCTAAAAATTGTGCCAAATTGAAATTGCTTTATTTGCAAATATTTTTGCAAGTTATAATTTCATTTAATTAATTTCGCATTCTGAAGTCATTACTACCAGGGACTGTCAATACACTTGAGCTGAGGGGCTAAAGCCACTTTAGCAGATCTGCATTCGGATAATAATATGAATCATGTCAAAAATCGCAAAATGGTCACGAATTGGCAGTTCATATTGTTATACGTAAACAATGTTTATATTAGGTATGATTCTGCAATGCAATTCATCTATTTGACAGTTTTTTTGACAGACGGGTCTAAATGACAGCAAGTTTGTAAAATTTTACGAATATTAGCAGAATTGCTAAAAGATCGTAAGTATGACAGGAATCCAGGAAATGAATTGCTAAATGTGACTTTTTTAGAACCGCTGTAATATCATCATGTCACTCTGTCATTAAAATATAACCAAGTGTATGACCACTTAATTGAGTGCCATACTGAAAATATCACTCCTTGTTGACGTAAAAGTAATTAACGAATATGATTGATTGGTAATTTTAACGATTTTAATTTGAAATGAATAATTTTTGCTTGTTCGTTTTAAAGAATAAACTGGTTTTTGTGAATTGTAAGAGAAACGAACACGTGCTCATCACACGAAAATTTTTCCTGGGTGGGAATCGACCTCCGGCATAGCAGTCAAGGCCACTAACCACTTGACCAACAGGCCAGTCAAAGATATTCACTTCACAACGAGCCGTGAGACAGTCCCCGGTCTAGATGTAGTTTGCACCGCTGCCGACAGAGGAAAAGATGCCCGCGTCTCTGCGTTCGGAACTTTTCCTTGATCGGTTCGTATAAACGTCAGCCCGATTTTCGTCAAAGTGACATGTGTCACTTAGCTCGTTTTCAAGTTTCCGTATTATTTATTGACTTCACCTACATATTTATATACACTTTATTGTACACCAAGATAATAAATGCTATAATTTGAACCTTTTTAAAACACAATTGTGGCCTTATCGTATTCTGCGATCTCTTACAGCTCACCTGGATTAGATAGAAATTGCCTGGACATAAAATCGATACCTCCGACGTATAATGAGTTGACTAACATTAAAAATAATAGAAGATGACTCAATATATTTAGGAGCAAAGACATTAAAATATAGACTACCAATCATTGATATATATGTACTACGCACTAGATGAGGCGTGCCGTACAGTCACTTTACTTCACTTAATTGACCTGCAGGCCGAACACTTTTACATTGATGGCATTAGTGCAGTTTTGACGTTCATGCAGTGTCAGAGCGACGCTTATTAATACAAATTTAAATGAACTTGGACATATATAATAATTTTATAGTCAAGTAAGTAAAACCATCGGTTGTTCAAGCAATGTAATAGCTTCTACTATCGTAATAGTACGTTAGAGAAGATATTATTTTATTTAAACTCTTCCCCATTTTACAATCATAGACTAAAACATGCAGATGCTCCCTCCCACAAAAAGCTGAATTAGGTTTTTACCTACAGCTAGATTACCAAATACAGATTTCGCACGGTCTTTTATACTGTTTGAAATTTTTAAATATTTTATTTAATGCTCTTTCTTTTTTGTATAATTAATAACAATGATTTTTTTTAAATAAATTACGACGAAATGTCAGCAAATCATGAGGTATCAGTTTTCATCGGTAAGTTTTGTTGTTAAGCATGCTGTCATTCGTTAGCACTTAGGATTACCTACCTGCACGTAATATGGTATGTAAATTATTACGTACCATATTACGTGCAGGTTAATATTAAATTTGAATTAGGTTCAGTTGAACTTGTAGTCTTATTAGTGATTACTGATTTATTTATTTGTTTTACTGTTATTGACATCTCGTTTTTACATACACTATAATTACATTTTGAAATAGAGTATTATTGTAATGAAGTATTGTAGGCAAGAAACTGTGTCACTTCTGCGGCATAAAAATCTATATAGATGACATGTCATTGCACTAAGTTGAACGAAACGCGTAAGTACTAGGAAATGCATGGCGCTTTAGACCTTTTGGTCGCGAAAAAGTATACTCTATAAGCTGTCTTAGCGCTGTAAGTTTTAAAAGTTTTGTTAGACGATATAATGGCAATCTAGCGCTGCAGCGATTTTTTGTTTGAACTTTTCAGTATTTTGACAAATAGTTTATATGGACGTGCTTGTCTATCGCAAGAATATAGGTCGATGCTACCAATAAACAGGACATAGCAAACAAAATAGTGATCCGATAGTTGTTACCTAGGAGTAGTAATTCGCTCAGTCTAGTGTGGACGACTGGACCTAACTTCAGTTTATTTTCGTAAATATTTTTTGTATTTATTCTGTAATTAATTAGAATTCAATAATTTTCGCAAATAGTTTTAGAAAATAGAGTAAAAACATATAAATTACAAATTTAATTCGCATGTTTACTGTTGAAAGCTAGCTGACATAGGATGACACTTTTTCTAAGAAATTTCTTCTGATGTCCGCTCTATTTCATCTCCTTAATCTATTTGTTTAGAAGGTATCGAAATGGAGTTGACCTTGTTGCATTTCAAAACAAGTTCAACAATTAAAAAACATATTATAAATGTACATAAATACATGCATACTAAATATATATGTAAGAAATAATATATGATTGTCCTGTGTTCAGAAGGTTTACTATTTTTCTTAAAAATATTTTTTTGTGATACATTTTGTAGAGTTTTGTGTACTATGAGCGCCTCAAATCATATTTTAATATTTGCATGCCATCTCATGGCGGAATGTGTCTTTGCGCTAATAAATTATATCTGTCTATATCTATATCTGTTATACCATATTTAGTGCAAATAAATAGCCTTGACTTTGAAACAAGTGACGTCTACAATTCGTACAGCAAAAACGTATAACACATTTTGCGAGTTTTTACTTTATTTATACTATGTAGAGACTAATAGTTCATTTTTTTTGTCCTTATGTACTGTGAAATAAAACCCCTCACGGCGTGTGTCTGCCTGTGTGAGCGCGATAAACTCAAAAACTACTGAGCAAAGGCGAAATTTAAAAGATTTCTAACACTTGACTTGTGGTTGGAGAGCAGTGGTGGCCGAGTGGTAACGGCCCCGACTTACGTTTAGTAGGTCGCGAGTTCAAGCCGGGCCAGGCGCATTACTTTGTGTAATTTATTTCGTCACCACTGCTCTCAAAACGGTGAAGGAAAACATCGTGAGGAAACCGGCATGTCCTAGAACCAAAAATTCGAAGACATGTGACATCCACCAACCCGCACTGGTCCCGCGTGGTGGATTACGGCCCATTCCCTCTCTTAGAGAGGAGGCCTGTGTCCCAGCAGTAGGCACATTAAAAGGCTGATGATGATGATGATGACTTGTGGTCCGCCCCAGCTTCGCACTTGAGCTGGGGGGGACCACAAGTATTTTTATAAAAGGCGATCTCTACCTGAAAATACAGAGCTAATTATCAAGAAGTTTACAGCGATATAAAGCTATAAGTACTACGATCAAGATGTTATCCTTCAGTGTAGGCCACAGGAAGGAAACCTCAAAACTTCAAAGTCTTGAGCACAGGCGCCGAGTTGCTAGTCCGTTATTATTTATTACTATCAGAAGACAAACATTTATAAAAAAAAAAAACAATTGTACAATAGGAAATGATTTAAGGCTGTCTGTTGGTTTTGTATTGTTTACATTTCGGTGTACATCGGAGTTGCACAACTTTATTCCATCAGAAGTATGCCGTAGCGTCATCTGTTTATGGCGGACATTCCACCCATATGAACAAAATGTTTTGTGAACAACGGGGAAACAAGTTTTTCTTTTTTTTTATGCCATTTTTTTTTTTGTAAATTATTGTGCGTCTGTTTTAGGCAGAATAAACATGTTTTCTTTCTTTCTTTATTTTCTAACACATTCATTATACGTATACCTTTAGCTGTTAAAGAGTGGAACTCTAGAAGGTAGTAAGTGGAAAGGTCTTTAAATCCAAGAGCAAACAGGTTATTTCTTGGTAAGTAATGCTTTATCGTCCACCATATCGTCTCTTCCCATCAGGTGAGATAATGGTCAAAGGCGAGCCCATCAACAATATTTTTTATTATTACATATCGTATGTTTAATAGAAAAGAGGCTTAACTCAAAAAAGAAGGTATTTGAATCTTAAAAATTATGTTTCAACAATAAGGTCCAATTTTGAAATACCCTCTTTTATGAGTTAGGGCTGTTTTCTATTAAACTAACTTTACTAGCCTTTTTGTGTTCCACTGTTGAAACAAAAGGCTTTCTTTTATTCCTTTTAGTGTTCTCAGTTCTGAACCACTTCTTGCCAATTCCTAAGGATGACATCTAAGTCATCTTCATCTTGGTCTGTCACGACCCCGTCGTATATAACCGCAGAAAAAGCCAATAGGCTGAAATTTCTTTCAACCCCACCAAAGTAATGCATAAAATTTTTACAGAACACATAAAACATAACACAAATACGAAATATCGATCAATATTTAAGTCGCAATGACCCACATAGGGGGAGATGAGGCGAAAACAAGCCGACGACGGTGGCCAAATGCAATGACTCCTGGCTTGGTCGTCACGCGATCCGTCGCGTCGCAAGCTTACCGTCAGTTATTTGTTGGCATAGAGAATATTTAGACGTGGCAGTGGAATTTGAAGGAACTTTATACTTCTAGAAGATTCGGTGACTCTTCTTTTCTAGGCTTGCATACCTCACCTCTTCTTTGGAACTGATAACACAAATCCTTTACGCATGGGGTTTGTAGAAACACATAATAGTAAAACGTTAAAAAACAAAATTAAACGGGCAGCATCAGGTATGAAAAATGTTAACAATTAAGTTATATTAATATTCTTTATATAATTATAAAACTTGTTACTGAGTAATCAAACTCTAAATAGAATCATGATCAGTGCATCTGAAACCGTTATTCAAAAAAGTTAAAATTCCCACACGGAACAAACTATTCAAAACCAAATACTATAAAAGCCAATTCTAAAACAAACAAAGTTCACAATAGCAGTTCCTTCGTCGCTATAACGACGGACAACCCCACTGTTTACGAGCCGAAGTCTGCACGAGAAACAGTAACGCACCACCTTCGAGCACGAACACCCACCGATACCGGTTATACACCACCAGTAATAAAATCGAAACAAAACTAAACCGAAAACGTGACAAAAATAACCGTTAAACAAATAATAAAACATTCAAATATCGAAATGAACGTACATTTTAATGAATTCGAACATTGGTTTCGTTTTTTAAAATAAAATGCAATTCAAATTCTGCGTTGCCAGTCCTTTTAAAATAAATTGTTCTAAATAAAAATATAAAAAAAAATGATTTGGTTATTAGTGTTGCTACTGCAAATGACATTAGTTTTATCGGCGAGGGAACCGCGCCAAATAACTTTAGCGAATCAAGGGACGATTTCGGGAATGTATATTACGAGATTCCGAACGAAAAGAATAGCGGCCTACGTCGGAATACCGTACGCTCAGCCGCCAATTGAGTTCAGGAGGTTTTTGCCCCCTGAATATACGGATTTGCCTCAGTGGGAAGGAGTGAAGAATGCGACAATATATGCCCCGGACTGTATGCAAAGTGACCCAAAAAAGGAAGATGTGCAAAACCCGTTGAAGAAACATGATGATTTGTTTATGAAGCTGTTGGAGTCACAAATGGAAGACAAGAAAAAGAAAGAATATTCTGAGGATTGTCTCTTTTTGAACGTGTATGTACCAGATGGTAAGTGCCTACTATTCATATTATAGGGATTCTAGTAGTCGCACGGAATTTGAATACAATATTTGCCTTCCGCCTAAGTTTACTTATCGTGAATTGCGAGGATTTCACAAATGTTTGAGCCAAAATTTATAAGGTATGCAATCCCATTGCCAAGGTATTTCGTATGTTTCAAGTGCCTATTTGTTTCAATTTTAAGACACAACTTTATTATTAGGAAACATTGTTAGGTACAGTTATGGCATTGTCCCTCATTTCAGTTCTAGTGAAAAATGACTAAATTTATGATTTAATGAAAAAATAATTTTTGTATGAATAATGATCATTTGAATTCTATCCAGAAAGTAAACCTCACATTAAAGTTTTGTGTTGCCATCAGTAAAAATAAAACGTTTTTCTAGACAAATTCCCGTCTTCAATCTTTAGAAGAGGGGATAAGCTGTAACAAATTATATTTCATCGATCATTTCGACGTTTGCGTTCTCCCGATACGGATGTCTGTGAGACGATTTTCTCGCTAGGAAATGGCATCTCGAGCTTTGCTCATTTGAAATATCCTTGGCGTCGACAAGACTAAGTTATTTCATTTATCTTGACGCAATATATTCGAAGCAAGGCTTCGCGATGTCACGGTGGCTTAAAGGTTTATTGAACCGTGTCTTAGTACTTAGTACTAAAATATCGGTGGTTCTCTCCTGAAAAGTAGTAATGAGATTTTTTTTTTCTAAAATTTCTGTTAGAAACATGTAATGACAAAACCTAAACTAGTTAGTAATTTTCAGGTTACTAAGTCTGAAATCATTAACATTAATTATATTATTGACATTTACATTGAACAGTGACCAATATTGAACAGTGAACTTTACTTATTTAATATTTATTTAAACACGTGATTGAAGTCATGATAACCAACAAGTTTTACTATGGGATCAAACCTGAAATCGCGAAAAAAAACCTGCTGGTCAATACATTTGTGTTCGCCTAACTGGTCAAAATGTACTGAACTTGGCTGATTTTTTTCGAGATTTTAGGTTTGGTCCCATAGTAAAAGTTGTTTGTTATCATGACTATAATCACGTGTTTAAGTATCGTCCACTACTTACCAGTCACCCTATATATTAAATAAATAAAGCATAGATTACTTGGCTAATTCTTTAATTCTTTAACTATTTAATTTTATGATAAATAGCTAAAAAGTTTGTTTGATCGCCCTAATCTATCTACTACAGGCTCAAATTCAAAAATTATTATTTTAATTTCGGATAGCCCATTTATCTTTTTTTTATTTGATATAAAATAGTGCTTGACTGCGATCCCACCTGATGGTAAGCAGTAATCCAATCTTTAATGGTGATTAAAACTACAGGCTAAATAATATCACGCTACAATCCAAGGGATTGGACCAGTAAACAAAGACATGAGTGCAACCGTGGGAGAAAGCTAGTCTGTAAACAAAATTATTAATATTACAATTACTAAAAAAATAATAATACCGAAAATATAATAATTTAAGGTAAAAATGAAACGGAACCATTGCGACTTTGATAGATTTCTGAGGTATCTGAAAAAAACCTCTAAAAACCAAAGTACAAAATGTATTGTCTTAATTTATACCAAAGGAACTAACATTGTGACCGCTAAAAGGCTTATCGATAAACACAAGGCTAAGAATAACTCACGGCCTATAAATAATCGTAGGTACTCTTTAATCAAATACTTACGTATTCGTTGTTTAGATGGGCCCTTCCTTGTCCGTCTAACGTCAAAGTGAGCATGGTTGAAAAGCTTATTGTTTCATCTAACACATTTTTTGTAAAAAAAGAGATATCACCGGGGTCTCAAGTCTACTGTTACATAATTCCCAAAATAGTCTATCATTGATTTCATAATTGTTGATTTTGACAAGTTTGCTAATTCACTAATATAATGGCGTTATTATGATTTTGCAATGATCAACCACTGACACTCCATTGAAAGATATCTAAAATTTTGACAGTTCCTTTGATCAGTGACCTACCATTAGAACATCATTGTGCAGTAGGGTGGAGCGAAAAAAAATTATTTTTATTTTTAATTTCTATTCTCCTGGGTAATCAATGAATGATCCAGAGTCTAAAAACTGTTCATGCAAAGTTTCAGCTTTGTAAGTTAATAACTTCAGGTGGCGCATTGGATACGAATTCAAAGAAAAAACAAACAGCTGGCAAATGGAACTGTATCAGACAATATTACAAACTTTTTCAGAATATTATTACTTGAAATGATTATAACAACCAATAGCTACGCATAGATACTTATAATTAAAATATTTTTTTATAGTTTAGAGACCGACCGTAGATAATAAATGTATCGAAATATTGCTTTTTGATAGTTTTTCTGTTACCACGTTAGTTTCGGTTAGGATCGAAACTGAAAGAGGAGCCGAACATTCGGTTCCAGTTTCGGCTAGGGCTGCAAATCATGTTTTAATTGGTCATTAGCGCAGTTTCCCAAAAAAAAACCTTTTACTTATATGAGATCACCTATGTAGGACGACCAAGGTTACCGACATAGACCGAAGAATCATCAAAAATAAGTGGCGGTGGGCAGGGCACATTGCTCACAAAATAGATGTCCAGTAGGGCCGAAAGGTTCTGGAGTGGCAACCGCATACTGGAAAACGCAGCTTTTGAAGGCCTCCCACAAGGTATACCGATGACCTGGTCAGGGTCTCCTATTCGATGGATGCAAGATGTCCTGCGCATCATTCGTTGTGGCCACCCTTGGGGTATTCCTATTTTCAACACTGCACGTCTTTCACGCTGAAATGATGATGATTATTATGATGAGACCTACGCTCGAAATCCAAATGGACGTATAGCGTCTGTCTGGTCAATTATATAGTTCCGAATAATATACAGACGAACAATATTTTTTCGATACACTTACTCATGTTTAGGCATGCAATGGACGGTTTTTCGCACTAATGCGGAAAAGTGCAAGTGGTCGCACCCGCCTCAATTTTATTATAATAATTTTTTTTATCGTATCAGGCTGGGCACGCCTCAACCCTCACGAGGCGCGGGTCGATCTCCACGAATGTAAGTGTATTGGAAAACGTCGTTTGACATACGTGCTCCATACTTGCCTACGGCTCGTGCGAATTCCGCCTCGGTAACAATTACAAACTTTGTGAATTTGTATCAAAATGTACTATTTCATTCTTCATCCAAATTTTTCACTCACTATCTTTGACTACCAGCAATGTCGCCTTTGTATGTGACCTGCTTACATCTAAAAAACTTATTTACGAAAAAAAGGGCATAAAAAGTCCTTCATTAACCCAGTTTGGGGATCCGTTGAGTTCCCCCTACGATCTGATAAGAGTTCGTTCGAAGCCACGTGTGGTGGGCGCCATTCTGCCTTACAATTGGCTGAAATGCGATTTATTTCTTGATTTTTCCGGCCGTAAATCAAACAAAATTGTTAGTAAGGAAAGTTGTTGTACTTTTTCCTATGGATGAATATTAAGTATATATTATTAAGATATCAAACAATATTTTTGAAAGCCTCAATATTATAAGTAAGTAAGAAAACGAAAATGCAGTCAATCAATTTTGATTGCTAGCTTTTTCAGGCGTATCTGTTCCTGTGACTTACGCAATGATCATAAATTATTTTCCGGAGTAAAAAAAAACATGGGCCAGAATTTGGAATTCGACTTTAGATTCTATTTTTTAAAAGTATCTTCATAAAATAATTCGTAAAGAATTCACAAACAGATTTTTTTTTCAGAGATTACTTAGTTATGACTCACGTAACAAACAAATAAACCGTAAAGGCCCAGAAGGGCCGATGCCCGCTAGCTAGGACCGCGGGGAATTTTTAAAAAGGAAACCCGTAGTCCTAGCACGCAAAGGGCAACTGATCGACTCAGGTATGGATTTTAGTCAACAAATGTCATTGGATGATTTTACCTACCATAATAAAAAAAAACACTAATTCCCCCCAGAGCGAGAGATATCATTGGGTAATTTCCACCGTTAAACAAAAACCTACTTATCACACACATAACAAGAAATATGCATCGCTTTATGAATTAAAACTAGTTTCTGAAAGCGAAATCATTCGCATGAAAGAAGAAAATTATCACAAGGAAACATAATCCCGAAATAGAAAGATCGCTAATCGCGTACAAAATTTTAGCTATAATGGTTTAGCCGTTTGGGCGTGAGAGAGTAACAAAGATACATACACACTGCGATTGTGACAACAAAAAAAAATTAAAAAAACAAATTGATGTTTTTAAATATTATTGTCTTTAGTCAGTATTTTGCTTTTTCTTGTTCTCACTACTGGGACTCAGGCCTTCTTTCTCTCTTGGAGAAGGAATCCACCATGCGGGGCCAGTGCGGGGCAGTGGATTTAACATGTCTTCAAAGTTGTGCTTCTAGTACATACTAGTTTCCTCACGATGTTTTCCTTCACCGGTGGAAGAGCAGTAGTGATGAAATAAATTGCACAAAGTAATGGGCCTTGCTGGGCTGGGTGACCCAACTCGTAAGGCCCGGTTTACACCAAAGCGGAGAGGAGAGGAAACGAGAGGAGATGTGTTGCGAAGCTGGCAAGTTATTTCCATCAAATTGGGGAGGAGTATTGTAGCGGAGAGGAGATGTGAGCTGTAAGAAAAGTGGCGCGGGGAGAAGGCAGCGGGGTGCGGGGTGCGCGGGCCGCCCGAATAGACACTTCTGCGCCCTGCCGCATCACTTGCTCGCTCACCGCACAAAATTCTATATAGAAAAATGAGACATCTCCTCTTCTCTCCTCTTGATCCATTTCAACCAAAGCTAAGTGGAGAAGAGATGTGGAAATAACGAAATCGAATTGGCTTATTCAAACACATCTCCTCTCATCTCCTCTCCTCTCCGTTTTGGTGAATACCGGGCCTAAGTCGGGGCCGTTACCACTACGCTACCACTGCTCTAAATCACTAAAGATTTATTTTCTAAGTAACCGATGATATTACTCTTTTTTGTAACATTGAAATCTATTAAGGGTATAAAATATTAGATACTTAAGAATTTTCATTACGTTCGTCAAATTAATCGCGCTTGGTTTTTGAAAAATTATACCTACCAACGCTTTCAATAGAAATCAATCAGCTCGGAATAGTATCTTTTATAAAAATAAAATAATTTTAGCAATTTAAGTTTTTATTCAATTCACAAAAGTATTTATTATGATGTTAGGTAACCGTATTTAATTTGTAAGCAATTTTTTCCATTTCAATTAATCTGAAACAAGATATTTCAAAGTTTTTACCTGACCTTTCAGTTGTTTCAATGATCGTCGAATTACGTCTTAACTTTAAATGGTTTTAACTTTCCTCATTTTAATTTTTACTAACAAATATGAGTGGTAGTAAGATTTTTTTTGTCACAAAGACGTGTATAATAGAAATGACTAGCTGCCACTCGCGGCTCCACCTATGTTATGTTGATAATTTCCGCCTTTATAAACTATAGTCTTTGTGTTTACCCAAGATATAAACTATCCTGGTACTAAAATTCTTCCAAACCCTTTCAGGCGTTTCGAGTATGAAGGAGTGACTATACACATGTACATCTTTCGCCTATACACCGTTAAATTTTGGTCGTTTAAATCCTGTGGAGGGTCGATTCGGTACATTAATCACTATCGATTTGTAAAAATATAATTAAAAAATAAAGTAATTTTTTCTAAAACTCGAATTAATATACGCATGTACGAAATTAATTTATTTAAATAAAAGAGTCAATGACCTTGTAGGTAGCTGTCGGTCGTTGCGTACTAACTACTTACAGTTTATTGGCCACGCTCAGCTGACGTTTACTTAAAGAAATAAATTTTGTGCATGCGTGAATTAATTCGAGTTTGAAAATTTTTTCATGTTTATCTTTACAAATCGATAGTGTTTCATGTACTGAATCTACCCTCCGCGGAATTAAAACGACCAAAATCTAACGGTGCATAATATTAGTGATAATGACCACAAATATTTGGATACTTATTTCAGTGTTTACTAATCGACCACTCTATAAAGATGTGGTCGATTGACATGTCAACGGAGCGCGTGGGACACTATACGCTGTCGACGACTCGGCTCGGTCCGGACAGTTATTGTACGACCAGACGGTGAGCTGTACATTGCTCCTCGTCCGCAATCCCTCACCTACAGTGGCTGGAAATAGGGGTCGAGGTCCCGGAGCCTGTGGGTTCAGTTGGCCTCCTTCGGGTACTTAACTGTAGAAATAATCAGTTCTGAAATCTTTATTGCATACGTAGATAACTTGGTAGTTTTTATTTTTTAATTTATTTATTTAAGGAACTTTTTAACAAAATGCTATTTTGTTATATTATTTACATGACAATTACAAAGTTACTAGAAAGCAATTTGAGTAGCTTGCTGTCCAACCGTACGGTAACTGTCCGGACCAAGCCAAAGTCATTGACGGCGCGCACTGTTCTCGCGCGCCTCAAGGAATTGTCAGCAAACTAGGGGCCCAGCAGGGTTGAAGCCTACTCTGGGGCCAAGAATAAATGTGAAATTGTACACCAGGGCCCTGTGGTACAAAGACTACGAAGGAACGAGGTGTGTTTTTTAGTCAGTAAAAGACAAAACGACTCTCTCCCGCTCCGCCCAAGGGCGGGAGATATCATTGGACGATTTTTACTCACTGAAAAAAAAACTAGTTAGTAAACTAAAATGGCATTTGACGACATTAGTTTGGTAAAAATGACATTAAGTATACCTAAATCTAGTTTATTTTTATTTAATTCACTAATTAACGATTTTCTTTAAGACTCACTCCTGACACATTTCAGTAAAAGGTAATAGATATCTTCTACTTTATTAACTTGGTAGTTAGTAAGAATAAGTTTTAACCAATTTCTATCAGAGCGCAGTAACAATTAGAACTTTTATAATTAACTTGTTCCATGCCCAGGATTCCGTCAACATGATCCTTGTATTAACATAAATTAAATATCCTATAGCAATTAGCGATGGTGTTATTTACTATTAGAGAATGAATTGTTGAGAGAGATTACCTTATTTATTGGGCATTTTTTTTTTAACATAGCATGACATCAGCTTGATAATGTTCTCAAAGCTGGGGCTTAGACCTCCTCTCCAGGAGAGAGAATGGGCCGTAATCCACCACGCGGGCCCAGTGCCGGTTGGTAGATGTCACATGTCTTCGAATTTTTGGTTCTAAGACATACCGGTTTCCTCACAATGTTTTCCTTAACCGTTTTGAGAGCAATGGTGATGAAATAAATTACACAAAGTAATGTGCCTGGCTGAGTTTGAACTCGCAATCTACAACTCGTAAGTCAGGGCCGTTACCAATCGGCCACCACTGCTCTCTCTGCTAATTGATGAATTTAATATATTAGTAAAGCTAAAAGCATGACAATTTATTAAAATGATAAAATAATAGTCTTTACTGATGATCAAGAATCGAGAGAGACCTCAAGTTAGCTCATTTGCCGAAGCCTATAACTTAGGAGAGAATATCCTGGCACCGATTTGTGAGCATCAGCCTTATAATGGGAACATTAGCATAGCACATACACATACATTACATTACATTAGCTTAGGCTGATGCTATGCTATGCTATGCATCAATTAGCATGGTAGAATTACGTTAGGATAGGTAGCATACACATATCGATGAGCTTGCGCTTTAGTGACACGAAATTGTCATCCTTTATATTTCCGTCTGTAATATATCAGTATTAGTCGGTACTCCTACAAATGGAATAACAATAGTACATCTGCAAAATTTTAGATTAGATATTTATATCAGATAGGTACCAGGTACCAAGATATCTGAAAATAAATATTCAAGTTCAAGTTTAAAATATTATAAACTGAACAGTTTTTTTTTACATAAATGAAATGTGCAAAAATCTTGATGTATTCTTATAATTCTAATACCCGTTTTTACAAATATTAGCATAAGGATAATAGCTACATATAATCACCCTTATAATGTTCGCACAGCTGGGACTCAGACCTCCTCTCTAGGAGAGGGAATGGCTCATATTCTCCAACGGGGGCCCACCACGGATTGTCTTATGTCTTTGAATTTTTGATTCTAAGATATGCCGGTTTCGTTACTATAGAGCAGTGGTGATGTAAAAAAAAAATAACTGCTTAGTCGTCATCACTGGACCACCATTGTTTGGTTAATCTGTCCTAGCTCAGAGGACACCGGTGTCCTCTCACATCCACGCCACTATAGGCCTTAATTCCGATGTTTAGAGTCTACTTTTGTATGAACAAGTTGGGTAGTTGTGGATCGAAGTGTTAAGGCATATAATCCCTTGAACATCTGGGTGGAATCAAATGCATACAAACTCGTACTACTGCCTGCGCCCGCATACAGTCATGTCCGTTGACCTTGAAAACCATTTTCTTTGCGAAATATTGATTAATTTACATATGCTAGGTACTATCAAAGATCCTTCCACCTGAGCACCGCTAAGTTCATTTTTGCTTGCACTCGAAACGAAACTGCGTAAGCGTTTGGTTTGGCGACGCGCCGCAGGATTCAAGTAAGGAATATTTTTTTAAGTGATCAGGCAAAAATGACCGCGATTGTATATTCTGAAGAACAGTTAACCACCAATTCTTTTGTGTTAACATATTTCTAAAAATCAAAGCCGTTTGAAAAGAATAGAGAAAACAAGCGAAAAAATATCATGTTATGTTGATAATGTTTTACATGAATTTATAATAAACTTATAATTTTTTCTAACTTATTTACCTTGCCGTTACCGAGGAGTAGGCTTCAGAAAATCATTGTTTTATGGCACTGCTCGGGAGCCAGAGCCTTAAGAAAATTACTAAATAAAACTCCTTGCAGTAACAAATAGCTTAATTTCCTTGTACGTGACACTACTCCGGTAATGTCCGATGGTGGCGATACGGTAGTTATAATTAAGTATATATACGGTTTTTTGTTGCATTTAAAATCAGAGTAAATTACAAACTTGTACAAATGAATTAAGTCAATTTATTATTATTAAAATTGAACAGATAAAACAAAAAAATAATGATTTCATTGAATTTTCAAATTACCTGTTCCATTTTTAAAGGCAAACAATACCTATATTTTACAGATTTTTTTTTCGAAGCTGTAGCTTTTCTTCAAAATCTGAAGTTAACTTAGCTCGCACCGCTCTAGCTGAAGTAATTTTCGTACTCAAACACCAACCGCAAACTGCAAACAGATTTTATTTCATTTTTTTTTTAACTTTTTAAATTTCGAAATATTAGCCAATTGTTTACCTATAGCTTCTCAGTTGCCAGTGTTCTATTTTTTAAGCAGGCACCTTAATATGATTAATCGCAAGTGAAATTCACTCGCACAGCTGAAGTAATTTTTCATACTTGAGTGTAGACCGCAAACTGCAAAAAGTTTCTCGATTCTAATGACTTTTTTTTACTTCTTTTTAATGCTGTCTGGGGTAACTTAATTTTTTTCCTAAATTCGTCGTTAGCTTAAATCTTTAATTTTTTTTGATTAGGACCCATAAAATTAAAATTAATAAGTGATTCTGGGTGTTTTTAATATCATGTGGATTTGCTCAGCATGCAGAAAATATCAAAAGGCAGATAAAGTTGTCCCGCGTGCGTACGCACGCATTACAATGGATACCGGTATGAAAAGTACATTTACGGAGATTACGCATTCGGAGCAAACCCGCATGCGTGATGAAATCCGCACGATATTACAAATACCAAGATACACCCGTCTCTCATGCATGAGGTTGAGGGTTTAAAACCGAGTATATATCAATTCACATTCAATTCATTTAGAAAGAAAAACATTTATTTGAGACTCGCACAGGACAAAAAATATATACAACAACAATACAAAAACTATAAATAGTTATTACACATAAAAAAAAAACAATAAATAAAAGAACCAAAAAAAAATATTGAAAATAAAAGACCTGTGCGAGGTCAAAAAGGCCCCTATCTCAGCATATGCTGCGATATTGCCTAAAAAAATGTAAAATAACGCAGTGCTGGTATTTATGTACTTTTATAAGTTTATCCAGGACATTACTGACCCAGTGCCTCGGAAAGCACGTAAAGCCGTTAGTCCCGGTTGTCGTTCGTAGATCTTTGACAGTCATTACAGGTATTCAGAGACCAGAGAGTCTGACCATCAGTCTATCCATGGAGTACCGTGTTTCTCAGTAACTTGGCTGTGGAGGTCTGATCGGCAGTCGCTCCATGTGTAGCACGGGCATTCAGCCGCATCATGTTAGACTGGAAACTGACCCCAAGTTAGTTGGGAAAGGACGCAAAACATAGGAGTATAGTAATGGGTTTTAGTTAGTAAAAGTTTGACACGTCCTCCCGCTCTACCCTGGAGCGGGAGAAGTTATTGGATGATTTCAAACCTAAAAAAATAATAATTATTAGTTGGGAAACGGCTAGGGAAATGATGACAAGTGATTTTTTTTTTTGAAAAAAATTCTTTGACTTGCTTGCCTTGACTTAAATACCGAGACGTAAAATAGTAAGTAAATAAATACTCCTCCAATTCTGTCCGCCAGAGAGCAAATTTAATTCTCTTGGAAACTTGCACTGAATTTAATTAGTAGCGAAAATAGTAGGACGGAACAAAACAATGTGTAGAGCTAAAAGTTTGTTGAGAAAATATGTATGTAACGGAAAATGCTCCATACTAACTAAACATATTTTTTATTATAATACAATAGTATTTTGTAACTATCACACAACACCGTCTATTTCCAAGCTAAACAGAGCTTGTTTTATAAGTACTAGACAACTGATAAACATACTTATATATTTCTAAATACATACATATTATAGATAAATTACACCCAGACACAGAACAAACAATCATGCTCATCACACAAATATTTGTCCTGGGTAGGAATCGAACCCACGACCTCCAGCCAGTCGAATTATTATTATTGATACGCTCGCGTTTGACCACTATCTCATCGGATGGTAAGCGATGATGTGGCCGATGATGGAGCACACTTTCCTAGAAGTAACCTTTTCATTTTGACTTAAAGACCCCTTGGTCAGGAAACACAGAAAACCGCAACCGCAGGGAATTCCACTCCTTATCTACACGCGAATGAGTATATCTCTCTTCCAAACGGACAAATACATGTTATATCAAATCAAATCCAAGAAAAGCCGAAGTTCCCGAAAATGTGGTTTGTTTGAATTAAAATATTCAAATAAACCATTTTCGGGAACCTTTCTACAGTCAAGAAGTCAGTCTAAAAAAATGATGCTAGTTACACATTCCAAAACGACAAAATGATTATAAAAATTATAGTAAGCCACTGGCAGTCAAGAGATAACTCGTCTCAACTGACAGCGTCCGTTCACGGACATGACGGGGGTATCAGCACCACACCGCATAACTATTTCGATGTCGTATTAATTGTGAAAATAATATCGAAATTGGTAGAAAAGCAAACGAGATATAACAATTTTAAAGAAATAATCTGAATTAATGGTGATCACCTGGTAAAGGCTGCGAGAAACCGATGGATGCGAGATGCACAGAACCTTTCATTGTGGCGAAATTTGGGGGAGGCCTATGTCCAACAGTGGACATCTTTGGGCTGAAATGATGATAATGATGATGATGATGATGAGTATATTTATATATTAATCTGTCTCTTTCGCCAAGACCGTACGGGTGACATGTTTTTTGACGTCAAAGGCTATTGACAGTTTGGAGGTAGTGGAACAGAGAGTAAAGTCCCACATACCTCCATTGAAAAGGGAGGATCCTCCGATCAGACAGGTGTTATATCTGGTGGGCTACTGCCCGATAGATGATTTCGGGTTTGTTCTATATGTTCCAATCGCGCCGCGAATCTTACTTGTGTGATGCAGGATTAGTTCATTTGTGACGTCATAGATGTCGCTACAACAGTTTTTCATATTTGTTTACCAGAGCTAAAAAGTATTTAATTTAGCAAATAAAAAACTTACATGCATATTTCTTATTATAAAGTTCTGCATACATTTTATAATGGCAAATAGGACCATCATTTTAAAATATCGTTACACAAGAAAGCTAAAGACAAGATACATATTTCTCCATAAAATAATGACACTTCTGTGTCCCCATACTTATATGTCGCTTATCTTACACAAGGCGAAATAAATCAAAAGCATATAGCAGTCATATTTCGCACATAAATAGAAATAATTTATGCGTGGCTTATTCAAATATGTAATACAAATTTGACAGCCCTATTAGAATAAATGCCAACAAAAGTCTTAATTTATTCTGTGACTTAATTAAACACGCATATCTGGTATAAAGTAATGTGTCAAAATATCAAAGACTACTTAAGTGAATAATATAAACGTATCACTTTTACTTTTTTTTTAGATAATTGAACATTAACATATCTAAAAAAAAAAAAGTAAAAGTGAAACTGGAAAAAATGACAAATATGCATTTTATATAATTATATATATATATATGTATATATCTATATAGGGTGAGTGGTAATTAGTGAACGATACGACCAAACCTGAAATCGCAAAAAAATCTGCTGGTGGGTCAAAATGTACTGAACTTAGTTGATTTTTTATGCGATTTCAGGTTTGGCCCCATAGTAAAAGTGGTTTGTTATCATGACTACAATCACGTGTTTAAGTATCGTTTACTAATTACCAGTCACCGTATATAAAAATTAAATACCACTCACTGATTAATCATGAAATCTCAGAAACACCTACAAACTTAAAATTTGGCAGAATTTTTCGAACCAGTACAAACATACATTTTTAGTTGTCAATATTATGATGTGGTTGTCATTTCTCCCAGAGCCATCAAAAACATTTTGGTCCTTCGAGCTGCTTCGGGACCCATTCTAGAATTGAGAGCACATACCTATATTACATTGCAGATTACTCCAATCTATTGACTAGACGGCTGACTTTCTAGAATGGGTCCCGACTGCCAGTATTTAAAATATTATATAGTTAAGTGCAATCGGGTACAACGACTTTCTTGTTTTAGGGCTTTTTCATGAATGCTCAGAAAAGCAGTCGGGTTTTTTAGTTTTTTAAATTACCGTTTTTTATTTTTTTATTTTTTTAGTGTTATTTTATTACGATATCACTTTCAAAGTAAATACGAATCTAAAGACACCTCTCAAACTAAAATCCATCGAGCCGTTCAGGTCGCAGAGCGTGCCAAACATTTGAATTTGGCGCTAAAAATCCGCCATTTTGTTTTTTTTTTCTTATTTTGATATACCCAGTGTCACTCTCACAGTAAATACGAATCTAACGACACCTCTCAAGCTAAAATCCATCGAGCCGTTCAGGCTGCAGAGCGTGCCAAACAATTATACATACATACATACATACATACATACATACATACATGCATACATACATACATACATACTCTCGAAAAACATAACCCTCCTTCTGGCGCAGTCGGGTAAAAACTCGAAGACATGTGACATTCACCAACCTGCACTGGGCCCGCGTGGTGGATTACGGCCCATTCCCTCTCTTAGAGAGGAGGCCTGTGTCCCAGCAGTGGGAACATTAAAAGGCTGATGATGATGATGATGATGATGATGATGATTACTGACATCCTGCCTAAAAAAGCACGTAAATCCGTTGGTCCCGGTTGTCGTTCGTAGATCGTTGACAGTCATTACAGGCAGTCAGACGCCAGAAAGTCTGACCATCAGTCTATCCAATGAATATCGTGTTGCCCAGTAACTGGGTTGTGGAGGTCTGATAAGCAGTCGCTCCATGTAAATCACAGGTATTCAGCAGCATCCGATTCGATTAGAAGCTAACCCTAAACTAGTTGAAAAAAAAACGGGCTACAGAGATGAGAAGATGATGCATATATTTTTATATGCTTAATAATACATATGCAACATTATTTTTAATATATAATGCGAAACCTGAATACAGTTTGTTCAGAATCAGTAATTGAATCGATTCCAATAATTTTTACACCATGTTTTTTTATGGTAGGTAAAATCATCCAATGACAAATCCCGCCCTTGGGTGGAGCGGGAAATAGTGTCAGACTCTTACTGACTAAAAACCTACCCCGTTCCTTCGTTGCCTATCATGCCGGGGCTGAGCCTTCCTCTCAGAAAACGGCCCTTGACCCCAGCAGGCTTTTAGACCATGTTATATTTTTTCCCAAAAATATTTTAAAAAGGTCACAAGTTGGACACCACCGACACTAAGTACAACACAGGTCATGGTAAATTATAGCGAGCCTTAGGCACCAGCGCATAGCTGGTTGCGAGTTGGCCGGTGACTATGTATTTATGCGGACAATCAGGTAACATAGCAAGCTTATAAATTTGTGATTTTTCATGATACGGTTTTGAAATTTTGTGCATAGATTCTTTATATAAAAATACTAGACACGTGTTTCAGGTTTCGCATATTAATGTACTCGTATAAGAATTTAAAAAATATTACGAACGACGACATTATAGAACTTCAAAGCTGATCATTAGAAAGAAAAATCCGATATGTACACTGACGTCAAAGTCCATATTAGATTTCAATTTCTATCTATGAATACTCTTTGTCTGTTCAAGCGCTCAGAGAGAGCTATAATGATTGCAAAAAACCAGCCAAATGCGAGTGGGACTCGTGCACGAAGGGTTCTGTACCGTTCGTAGCAAAAACGGCCAAAAAATCACGTTTGTTGTGTGAGAGCCCCCTTAAAAATATTTAAATATAATATTTCTTGTTATATCGGCAACAGCCATACATCATGTGTGAAAATTTCGATTGTCTGACTATCACGGTTCATGAGATACAGCCTGGTGATAAACGGACGGGCAGCAGAGTCTTAGTAATAGGGTCCCGCTTTACCATTTGGGTACCGAACCCTATAAAAGTCTAAAATGTACGGGATTGGGCCGGCCATGTCCTAAAACCAAAAATTCGAAGACATGTGACATCTCACCGATTACAGCACATTCCTACTCCCCCCTAGGAGTAGGAATGGGCCGTAAAGGCCCGAGTCCCAGCTGTGGGAACATTGTAAATCTGATTAAACTATGCTATGAGAAACGCCAGCAAATTATAATGTCGTCAATTCCATACACTTCTAATTTATGCTTAGTATTGCAAATCTATTTAACAATCCCACTGCTGGGACTCAGGCTTCTCTAGGAGAGGAAATAGCCCTTAATCCACCACACGGGCCCAGTGCGGGTTGATGGATGTCATTTCATATAATATTATCTTCGATTTTTTGGGTCTAGTAAATGCTGGTTTCCTCCGATATTCTCCATTACCGTTTTGAGAGCAGTGGTGATAAAAAAAAAATTGCTTAAACTAATTCGCCTATCTGGGTTTTGAACTTACAACGTGAAACTCGTAAATTGGAGCCGTTACCACTGGGCCACATTCTAAAGGCCGGCTGCGAATACAAGCGCCGAATTTTACACAAAACGCCGTCTAGTCCCAAGCTAAGCAGAACTTGTGTTATGAGTACTAGACAACTGATAAACATACTTACATATTTCTAAAAACATACATATTATAGAAAAATTACACCCAGACACAGAACAAATGATCGTGCTCATCATACAAACATTTGACCTGGGTGGGAATCGAACCCACGACCTCTGTCATAGCAGTCAGGATCACTAACCACTAGACCTACAGACCAGTCAAATGCAGTAGTATGGATTTTCTGTGAAAAAATTCCGAACGTGGCTGCGATTGCGGGTTATGGCAGCACTCGCAGCTGAGGCTCGGTAGCGCGATTGGTTTTCTATGTATGGATAGTATAATATAATTTAATATAATATAATAATATTCCACAACTATCACACAACGCCGTCTAGTCCCAAGCTAAGCAGAGCTTGTGTTATGGGTACTAGACAACTGATAATAAATACTTATATATTTCTATATACATACATATTATAAATAAATTACACCCAGACACAGAACAAATGGTCATGCTCATCACACAAACATTTGTCCTGGGTATGAATCGAACCCACGACCTCTGGCATAGCAGTCAGGGCCACTAACCACTAGACCAACAGGCCAGTGTTTATGGATAGTCTTTATGGTTCTGTATGGATTTTCTTTGAAAACATTCCACACGTTGCTGCGGCTTCACGTCCGCCGCATGTGCAGCCTACATCCGCAGCTGCAGCCTAGGTTCGAAAGGGATCTTAGGCCGTGTTTACGGAGACGCGGCGCGTTGGACGTTTCGTCGTACATTGCAGGAGCGGGTCACGTCATCGCTCGCGCAAACAAAAACATTTGGCAATGTACGATGGACCGCCCGACGCGCCGCGCAACGCGTCGCGTCTCCGTAATCGAACACATCTAATATTATAGTAGCGAGATGAAACATGTAAACGACATACATATTTGTAGTACATGATTAAAAGAGCGTCCATGAGGTTTCTTACACTCCTCTCCATAGAGATCTACGCTTTGGAATAATAGCATCATTTTTCTGATTGACTGACTTATTGAAAGTTCTTGGTGCCTGTAAATGGTTTATCTATAAATTATAATAAAGCGAAATCACTGATTAATCACGAAATCTCAGAAATTATAACACCTACAAACTTCGGACGGCGTGCAATGGGTAACACGCTGTCCGATCGTCTGGTAACCGACCGGACCAAGCCCAAGTCGTCGACGGCGCGTTCTGTTCCCGCGCGCCTCAAGGAGCTGTCAGCAAACTGTAGAGGCCCCGCCTGCTAGCTACAGGCAGGCAGGGTTGAAGCCTGCTGGGGTCATGGGTCAGCTTCCGAAAGGAATACCTGGCCCCGGCACGATAGGCAACGAAGGAACGGGGTAGGTTTTTAATCAGTAAGAGTCTGACACTACTTCCCGCTCCGCCCAAGGGCGGGATTTATCATTGGATGATTTTTACCACACCTACAAACTTAAAATTTTGCAGGTAGCTTCTTTATAAGGTTTAGACTTCCACTAAGAACGGATTTTATAAAACTCCACCCTTAAAGGGGTAAAACGGGGGTTGGCAATTTGTATGGATCGGTTTCTCCGTACTCGTACAAACTGCCAACCCCCTTTAACCCCTTTAACTTTCACGCGGGCAAAGCCAAACGCAGAACCGAGTTTGAAATAAATGCTTTGACTTTGCCACGATTGCTGCAAGGTTTTACAGTACTATAAGATATTCTCTAGTAAATATAACGTCTTCATAAGGCTTTTTTTTTTTTTTTTTTTATGGTAGGTAAAACCATCCAATGACAAATCCCGCCCTTGGGCGGAGCGGAAAGTAGTGTCAGACTCTTACTGACTAAAAACCTACCCCGTTCCTTCGTAGCCTATCGTGCCGGGGTCGAGCATTCCTTTCGGAACTAACCCATGACCCCAGTAGGCTTCGACCCTGCCTGCCTGCAGTTAGCAGGCTGGGCCTCTTCGGTGTGCTGACAGCTCCTTGAGGCGCGCGGGAACAGAACGCGCCGTCGACGACTTGGGCTCGGTCAGGTCGGTTACCGGACGATCGGACAGCGTGCTACCCATTGCACGCCGTCCGCAAGCCCGCGCCTACGGTGGCCGGAAATCGGGATCGGAATCCCGGCGGCGGCTGGGGCGAGCGCCCCGTTGCCTCTGCCTGATGCGGTCGGCCTCCTCCTTTGCTAGTATTACTGCTTCGCAGAAGGAGGCGACCGCCTGCCATCCCTCCTCACTACGGACCATGGCCTGAACCAAGGCCCGGCGAGAGAGATCGCTGCCGCCGATCGCCCCCACGAGGACACGGCGATGCTCCGCCCAGGCGGGGCACACCTCTACAGTGTGCTCCACCGTGTCCTCGTGTCCAGTGGCAACACCCGGGCGAATCCTCCGCACGAATCCGGAACAGGTACTTAGCGAACTTTCCGTGTTCGGTAAGCACCTGCGTCATGCGGAAGTTGAGAACGCCGTGAGATCTTTCCAGCCACGCCCCAAGGATGGGCCTTATCGCCCCAATTGTGGCGCGCCCCGAACGAGGTTGCGATAGTCGTTGACGCCATTTCGCCATGAGATCCCGCCGGAGCTCTGTTCGCCATGCCTCGACTTGTCGTGGCAGCGGAATTTCGCCCCGGCGTTGCATCTCCATGCGCTTGTCGTGCATGTGTGCAAGGACTGTTGCCTCCAGATCCCACGGCGGTTGGCCAGCAAGGAGGGTCGCCGCCTCGCGGGAGATCGTTCGGTACCCTCGCACCATGCGTATTGCCATGACCCTCTGGCACGCATTCAGCTGGGCCCTCGGTTGCTGTGTCAAAGTCGGTGCCCACACCGGAGCCCCGTAGAGAGCCATGGACCGAACGATTCCCGCGTAGAGCTTCCGGCAGGAGGCGTCTGGTCCCCTGAGGTTGGGCAGGAGCCGCCCGAGGGCAGCCCCAGTCCGATTCAGTTTGGGAGCCAGACGTCGGAAGTGCTCCTTGAAGTTCCACCAGCTGTCGAGGACGAGTCCCAGGTACTTCATCGTCGACCCGACGCTGATGTGAACCCCTCCTACTTCATAAGGCTTAGAATCGCATGGCAGTCCAAAATGTACTTAAGATAACCCTTACTCTCCGCTATAACGAATTATGTGTGAATTTCTCGTTAACCGCTCATCAAATCAGTTAAGCCTTCTGTAATGAGGGTCTGAAAGTATCCTACGAGCTCGACCTTTTCATTAAATCTGAAATATTGCGTTTAAAAAGGTCTATGTTGAACTGGATTTTGGGATCAAATGACGATTATTGTATGATTTGATGAACCGTTTTAATTTAACCCTGCTCCGTTATTTTTGGGCAGATTGAAAACTGTAACGCCAATCTCAACTAATATTAATGATAAATGATATTTATTTTGCAAATAGGTTCTTAAAAACACTTTTACACGTTATTTTTTTTTCGTCAATTTTAACTAGATGAGGCCGGTGTTTCCTAGCTGACTACCCTGAGAAGAAACACCGAAACAAACTCAGGGGTCAAATTTACGAATTATTATAAAGAGAAAAGATTTTTATTAAAAAAACCGGGCAAGTGCGAATCGCACTCGCGCTATGAGGGTTCCGTACAAACATACCTATGAAAACAGTTCAATTCCCGAATTAAGGTTACGAAGATTTTTCCGCATCAATTTTTTTTTTATGACGTAACTACAAATTTACAGTTTTATATTTTTTCCCTACACTTGTGCTATAAGTGCTTGATTCATACCAAATTTCAGGGTTTTAGGTCAACGGGAAGTACCGTATGAATTTTCATTCCCTTGAGAGTATCGAAATATACGTCTTTTGCGATATAAACAGTTGTACCTTTTTTTTCGTTAACTTAGAAGTATGATGTTTTCACAGTTTCAAGGGACCGCAGACCTAAGTATTTGGTTTTAATGTCAACTCTCTAACTTCAAGCGTTCCCGTGATAAAGGGTCTTGATCGCCAGACTGACAGTCTGACAATAAAGTGATCCTAGGTTCCGTGTTTTCCTTTTGATGCACGGAACCCTAAAAAAAACGAAAGCCGTTTTTACTCCAATATTATTACTTAACACAAAAAAACAAAACAGACCAACAGTATTTCAGTCATTAAATAAAATTGCCTTCATTTTAACTCGATTGTATTCGAGCCAGTTACAACGAATTTTTATAGCAACATGCCATCGTACTTTAAACAACTCTTGTTACTACGACCAACGTATCTTGATACTTGCACTCGGACAATGTTATATGAAATAAGTAATGAAGCGTTCATAAGCTTTATATATGTCACCGTAAAATTGTAAATACCGTTAGATTACAAGCTATCTAGCGAAATTGTAAACTATCGAATGATTGTTAACCATAACAAACAGCTCACGATTGATAATTTAACGCGCGATAGATACTTTGATATAAATTACAATTTACAGAAAAATAAAGATGCCGCCGCATTACCGTTGTTTTTTTGTAAAGAAAAAAATAAAGGAAAAACATTTTATTTGCCGGAAAAGACTCATACTTAAGACTAACAAATAACAGATAACAAACATTTTGTGAAAAAAAAGTACATATGGGCCGCGTCCACGCAAAACGGCCGAACGCTCAGCATAATGCCGTTTGTCAACATTTATCACCATTGTCTATATTAGTTTTTTTTATTGAGGCGGAAAATAATGAGATGACTCCTTCTTCTCTAGAGGCTCTAAGAAAGCGTGTCAGACTCGTGCTGACTAAAACTCAGTTGTGTCCTCCAGTTGTCCTTTGCTTTTTAGAGCCACGGGCGCAATTTCCAACGCATCCAAACGCAAACCATCATTATAGTGCCTTTTATTTTATAGCAGATAAAATATACACATATTAAGAAAGCTTAACTAACATTTTATAAGCACGCTTAAAACAAAAACTCCTAAAGTTATTACTCATAGAAGAATTTATAAATAAATAATCACAGATACAGCCAGTTTATTAATACAAAATAAAAATGTACACAATAATAAATTAAAAACTAATACAATTAAAACTATGAAGTACTATGTAATTCTTTTATAAATAAACTAATATATTGTATTAGGACTAATTTATAATTTGACCTAAATATTTTACTCTTACTCAGAACTGTGTGGTTCTCTCGTTAAAAGACCTCTCTTAGACTTATGAGTCTCTCAGAATTCAATCTGCATGGTTCTCATATGTTTTGATCATTACATGTTTGCTGTATGAACTTTAAAAGAGACTTTGACCCTTGAGTTTGTTTCGATGTTTCTTCTCAGGGTAAAGCTAGGAAACACCGGCTTCATCTAGTTAAAATTTATGAAAAAAAAATTGATCTGTAAAAATGCAAAATAAATATTATCATTTATCACTATTTAAATTTAATGTATTTCATGAAAATTTGATGAAGTTAATGTATTTTTCGACACACTTGCTCAGAAAGTGGCTGTAATTGCACTGCACTTAGGTATATAATGGGGTTCATAACCAAACTGTGACATTTTGATTACCATTACGCACTAGTGCGGTAATGTAGTTAAAACCTCTTTGTTCTCAAAAATAGTTTTAATATAAAAAAAATAACATTAGGTAGTTGCGTTTAATAGCCTAAATAAGTCTTATTTATTTCACGCAATTTCGTGTTTAAATAAACTATTTTAAGTTTTAAAAATAAATCTTTCATTCAATAAATTATTATTGGTTTTTCTTTGTTTGAAAGCATTTTCTTTCATTGGACTATCTTTTTAAAGCAAGAGCTAGAGTTGCTAGTCTATGGCCGATATTTTAGAAGAAAGCGCAGAAAAAAAAAATTGAATGTGTTGTATCCGCATTCTAATGTTTTAGATACTAATGAACTATCTATTCAATCTATTCATACAAAGACATGGCTTAAAAGATTTGGTATCCAAGTCAAAAATACTAACAAAAAAAATACGTGCATAATATTTTTTTGCCGCCATAATACAAAAAGTTCAGTTTTACGGTTTCATTATTTTACATTATAAAATGTCTTCAGTTATTTTTCTTCACAAGTGTGTCGAAAAACGTCGTATGATACACGTGAGTATTGGTGATTACCGTCTTTGGCTCCCTTAAGATCCTCGCCTTCGGCTCGGATCTCAATATCACCTCAGCGGTAATCACCAACATTACACACTTGTATCATAATGTACTATTAACCATATACCAAATTAATAATAAGAATTTTGTATGCATCAATAGCAACAAATGATCAACAATAAATGCTTTGAATTTTGATTTCTTTTTGCCTTCATAATATTTTTTTTTTTTTTTTGGTGTGTGCAATCATTATGCAATCAGCATGAATGGAAGGTCATTCCTGTCAGCATATCTAACTAGCTGCAATTAAAAAATGGTCAAGTGTGAGTCAGACTCGCAGACTGAGGCTTCAGTACAAACTAACTAATGTTAATAGTTCAATTCCCGAATCGAGTTTCAAAGATTTTTCCGAATTGAAAATAGGTTTTTTTTTGTGACGTATCTCCGCGCCCTTGGGCAGGGCGGTAGATTGACAGACTTTTACTGACTAAAAACCCATTCTTGTTCCTTAGTTGCTTTTCATACCGGAGCCGAACCTTCCTTAGAAGTTTGATTTTTTCACAGCTTCAAGGGACCGCAGACTTGAGCATATGGTTTTAATTTCAACTCGATGCCTCCACGCGTTCCTGAGATAAAGGGTCTTGACAGTCAGACAAACTGACAGATGGTCATCAAAGTTATCCTAAAAGTGTTCCGTTTTCCTTTTGAGGTACGGTACCCTAAAAATGTAACTAGGTAACTATTCTATAAGCCCAAATAAAACAAAAACTCCTACCTAGGTTTATTGTTGGAGTGGGAAGTCCCAGGCTGTCAGCATGAATGGAAGGTCATTCCGGGCAGTATATCTAAGTAACTACAAATTTGAAATTTATCAAACGCTTCTACAATCTTAGATTTATTGAGTAACTTTAAACAGAAACACAATTTAGAGTATTTACGTCTTTCAATCAAACCTGTCAATATTGATAGACTGGCTGATTGCAGCACGTTGTTTTTTTTTTTCTCAGCTGGTTGACAGGTTTAGTGTGTTCGAACTTCAAATTCGAACCTTTTGAAACATTATGGCTTCATTCTGGTCTTTCAATGTGTGAGGACTACTTCAATGCGAATCGCAATTTTTTGCCCATATTTTGAGATCAGTGATTTCGATGTAACTTTTATTGTTGAAGATATTTTAAGTATCGCGGTTTTTTTTTATTGGATTACGATTTATTTAATCCATTTACATTGCTGAACCAATAGATTTAAGTCGAAAATATATGTAGACCATTATCGTATCGCTAATATTCGCTTTTGCCAGTACTTTCGTCCGCGTAAAAGAAGGAACATATCTCATGAGAATCATACACAAGGGATGAAAAGTCCAACTTCATCCAAATGACTCATTGACTCATGGCCTGTTGGTCTAGTGGGTAGTGGCCCTGACTGCTGAGCTGGAGGTTGATTCCCACCCAGGACAAATGTTTGTGTGATGAGCACGATCATTTGTTCTGTGTCTGTGTGTAACTTATCTATAAAATGTATGTATTTAGAAATATATATATATGTTTATCAGTTGTCTAGTACTCATAACACAAGCTCTGCTTAGCTTGGCACTATAATAGTTGTAGAATATTATATTATATTTTATATTATTAAATACGTTAATCCTTTTGAGCGGAAATAATAAGCATTTCCGTCCACACATACAAACTTTCGTCTCTATAATATTTGTGTGAATAGCTTCTGCCCATATTGCAATAGAATATTATTTAACTTGGAACCGTTCCACGGTTTGTCTGTTATTAAACAAGTTAAACACAACACCATCTAGTCTTAAACTAAGCAAAGCTTGTGGTACGAGTACTAGTCATGGTAGGTAAAATCATCCAATGACAAGTCCCGCCCTTGGGTGGAGCGGGAAGTAGTGTCAGACTCTTACTGACTAAAAACCTACCCCGTTCCATCGTTGCCTATCATGCCGGGGCTGAGCCTTCCTCTCAGAAAACGGCCCTTAACCCCAGCAGGCTTCGACCCTGCCTGCCTGCAGCTAGCAGGCTGGGCCTCTACGGTTTGCTGACAGCTCCTTGAGGCGCGCGGGAACAGAACGCGCCGTTGACGACTTGGGCTCGGTCCGATATGTTACCGGACGATCGGACAGCGTGCTACCCACTGCACGCCGTCCGCAAGCCCGCGCCTACGGTGGCCGGAAATCGGGATCGGAATCCCGGCGGCGGCTGGGGCGAGCGCCCCGTTGCCTCTGCCTGATGCGGTCGGCCTCCTCCTTTGACGAGTACTAGTCTGCTGATAAACATACTTGTATATTTCTAAATAGGTACGTACATAATATACACTGCTAAATTTTGGTCGTTTTAATCCGGTGGAGGGTTGATTCGGTACATGAAACACTATCGATTTATAAAGAGAAAATTAAAAAAATAAAGTACTTTATTTAACTCGAATTATTTTACGCATGTACGAAATTAATTTCTTCAAGTAACGTCAGCTGAGCGAGGCCAATGAACTGTAAGTAGTTAGACAACTACCTACAAGGTCACTACTTAAAGAAACTGGACGACGACTCGTTTACTTAAAGAAATTAATTCGAGTTTTAGAAAAAAAGTTTTTTATTTTTTAATTTTATCATTACAAATCGATAGTGTTTCATGTGCCGGATCAACCCTCCACGGGATTAAAACGCTCAAAATTTAACAATGTATAATAGAGATTTGCTAGCGGCTCCACCATGGTGAAAGTCGGTTACTCCATATAAAGTTCCAACCCCCGTTTTACCCCCTTAAGGTTTTTTTTTTTTTGTTTATGGTAGGTAAAATCATCCAATGACAAATCCCGCCGTGGGTGGAGCGGGAAGTAGTGTCAGACTCTTACTGACTAAAAACCTACCCCGTTCCATTCTTTGCCTTGTTTGATACTTAGCAGATGTCTACACCCACATTGCACCCCATAAGAAACCTACCTGCCAAATATTAAGTTTTTACGTGTTATAGTTTCTGAGATTATGTGATTAATCAGTGAGTGGCCTGTATGCCTTTTTGTTGAGATGACGTCAGAACGAAGGTATTGGGGGCGGGGCCAACTCCAAGCGTTCACGCTAAACGAAACGATTGTAACTTGGCTAGAGGGGCTGATATTTTTATAAGCAGATGCTAAATCAATCCTTAAGAAAACACAACTAGAAGCTTACTGGGGTCGAAGCCAACTGGGGCCACGGGTAATGTGAAAGTGAAACCCGGGACCCTGGAACGAAGGCAAAAAAGAAACCGAAGTGGGTATTAGTCAGTAAAAATCTGACACTATCTTCTGCTCTGCCCAAGGGCGGGAGATGTCATTGGATGATTTTAACCACTGTAAAAAAAAAATGTCATAAATTGTTTTAATTACTATCAATACCAATTATGAATTCTATATCATCTGTCTTATAGTAATGCCTCAGATTTTAAATATTTTTATATCGTGTAGGCAAGCTTTAGTTGGGCATGCATCGCGGCCTCGCGGGTGCCAATATAAAATGGCCGCGCCATGCAATGAAAGGCACACAATTATTGTAGCAGTTGATTATTTGAGCTCAGCTATGTTTGTTACGTGACTCCAAGACCTTATTTTTAAATGGAAAAAGAAACAAAGAAAAATGGAATTTGCTTTATAATTTATTCCGTGCTGATATGGCAGCTAAGGAAAAATTTACATTTTTAATTTATCATTGTTTACAGATTGCTAGTCAAGGATAGAAAATATGCTTGATGTGCTTTTGAGTATTTTTGCGCTCGTGCTGAAAAACGTTTTGTTCTTTCACAAGAAGAAATAGTACGGTTTGATACAAGTGGAGAAAGTTTTGTAATTGCAACCAAGGCGGAATTTGCCCGAGCAGCAAGTGAGGGTGTTAAGGAGCCGAATTTTGCAGTGACTTTCTACGGAGGTAAATGACGGTTGACCGGCGACTCATTGGGGTCGCTTAGCCACCAGTCTGATAGGATAAATACAAATTTTGACGTAACAATATTGATTTTGTTATTTTCATTATGAGTATTAATGACGCTACTTAATTTTTTTTCGATACCATAGTTAGAATGAGAGGGTCAGCCCTCTCAGTAAACTTAACATAACGTAATATGAGACATCCTAAAAGTTAGACGAATTTGAACCTTATGCAATTAGCAGTGGGTAGGTGTTATTCAATTCGGACCTAAATAATTAAAACAAACAAAACAAGACAGAGGGATATTTATGTTATTTTATATGTTTTAGTTATGAAGCCGGGATAACACACACATTTGCATTTACGGGCCGGTGTATCATAGATCATAAATTATATTTATTTCACAAATAGGATCTAATACACTTTTTACTAGATAAGGCTTCTAGATTATTACCATAAGAATAACCATTACGACCAACTCAGAAGACAAAATATTTTTTTAGTCTATTTACCAAACATGTAATAACTCAATCACAACTATGAGGACCATGCAGATTAGTGTCTGAAATGGTATATTCAATAAACCATACAAAATTTAACGATGTACGTTAAATTTTGGTCGTTTTAATCCCACGGAGGGTAGATTCGGTACATGAAATACTATCGATTTGTAAAGAGAAAATTTAAAAATAAAGTACTTTTTTCTAAACTCGAATTATTTTTTTTACATCTTGTAGGTAGTTGTCGGTCGTTGCGTACTAACCATCTACAGTTCATTGGCCTCGCTCAGCTGACGTTTACTTAAAAAAATTAATTTCGTACAAGCGTAATATACGCAATTCGAGTTTTTGAAAAAAAGTACTTTATTTTTTTATTTTTTCTTTACAAGTGGATTGTATTTCATGTACCGAATCGACCCTCCTCGGTATTAAAACGACTAAAATTTAACGGTGTAGATTTAAGTGAACCTGTTCAGTCAAAGCAAAACTTGTCCGATTATATTTTTGAGCTGTGTTAATAAAAAGAACATTAAAAAATAATCCAGCAGAAGTCGCAATACACTAGGATTAGTTTTCAATGAAAAACATTTCCTAAATATATTTTCTTATAGATAATAACAACGTTCCATTAATACATATCGGTTTTCCCCGAAAACTGCTTTTACGTGAAAACCTCAATGCTTTTAACATCCAAGACGAAATATTTGATATTGTGACAATATGGACCAATATTTTTTGCACGAATTATGACGAAAATGTAATAAGAACTATTTATTGTTACTTTTCTGTCTCCCATATTATTATTATATCTAGCCTATACTGTTCCACTATTGTGCAAAAGGCCTCCCTCCATTCCTTCCAGTGTTCACGGCTTTAAGCCACTTCTTGCCAATTCCCAAGGAAGGCATTCAAGTCGTCCCGCCATCTCCTCCGTCTGCCGGGACCTCGTCGTGCGATTTCAGGGAACCAACTTTATGTTGCATGCGGCAGATATGTACAGCCCAGTCCCACTTAAGTGGAACAGCCTTCTAAGCCACGTCAATGATCTGTGTTTTGGAACGCAGTATATTGTATCTTCCATAAGCAAATCAAAATTATGTTACATACAACAAAATAAATTATAGGTCGCAAAAAACAGTGTTTGAAATATTCAGGAATGCTCTCGACGGATTTTCTATCATGGTAGCCAATCTCAACGGAGATGACCTAGGTTTGCCAGAACGTGTGCGCAAAGACAGTTGCACTCTCTGTTTCTTTGGACAGCGACTGTCAGTGGTCCCAACCCAGTACTGGGCACGCCATGGTCGGGGTGGTAAGTCTATTTGAGGAGGGACTGGAGATTATGCCACCGATCCGACCCAACTTAATATTTAGATACAACATAATATTTTTGTGCAACCGAACAAGGATCATAACATTCATAACCGATTTTCGGATCTCAATTGAAGTGAGGTTCAAGTTATATGCCGCGTACAATACCAAGTTTCATCGAAATCTGTTCAGTTGTTCGAGCGTGAAGAAGTAACAAGAATACACACTCGCACAAACTTTCGCTAAATCAACGGTACCAATATTCAATAAAAAAAAGTTTTTACAAAAAATACAACCGACTTCAATATAACAAAAAATAATTTGAAATAAGAAGTGAAAAATTATAGCGTTTATTACAAAAATAACTTTAATTTCGGAAATTGGTGCAACAAAGCAGTCTCTAAAACGTACATTGAATAAAGGAATCCATAAAGAAAACAAACTTAAATAGATCACATCACTACCCACTATTCACTTCAATCAAATATTTATTGGATCATGAGAAAAGACATATGTCGGACTGCCGACATCGGTATAGCACCTTCGACTTGACGATCGATAATAGCATGTATTTATAGACTTTGTAAACCGATGCATTATATCTTCCACATAAGGGTGCTATAACACTAGAGGCGTACGAGGTGTGACGAGGTGCACGAAGAAAAGTCTACTTGCATAATGTGCGAGGAATACGAGGGACCAACCCGGCCCGTGTGGTTACGGCACATTCCCTTTCCTTTAGAGGAGGCTTGAGTCCCAGCAATGGGAACATTATAAGGCTGATGCTCTGCTATGCTATTGCGAGGGACGCGGTCATTTGTACATTTCGACGGGCACAAAGTGAGAAAACTTGTCTGCAACTTTTCGATTTTCTGATGAATGCAGTAACTTACAACTAGTTCAAATTCTTGTAATGCTCCGCCATATTTTATTATATATTTTTGAATTTATTTATCTCAGGACCCTGAGGTCCTGGACCTTTGGAAGGCGTACGAGGAGCCGAAACCAAATCGCAGAGGCCCTTTAGGAACTTTTAATGGAACGTGATGCCAACCGACGATTGTCCCTGTACGCACAATGCTAGTGCATCCAAGGACAACCCCCGGTTGGTGAAAACTATTGTGACATATGGAAAATAAAGACAATAGGGCTATGGTTTTTGGAGTCTTAAGTGGACTGGTTACCAAGAACTCTGTGAAAACTATGGCCCCTGCCTAAACAATGTTATTAATATCCATCGGTAAACAGGCAGGGGGTGACTTGCACACTCAATAAATAGGCCCCCAAAACGGCCGCTAGCACGAAGTGACGTAGCAACAAGAGGGCAACATTATTATATATATTATTAATGTTGAAAAAAAAAACTTACTAATAATGTAATTTTCCACAATATGGCAAATATTTTTTTACATGTTAAAAGTCTCAAAAATGAGGTGATAATTGTAACTTTATACAAAACTAGCTCCTGCCAGCGTAAAAGTAAATTCCTGCATGCAAACTTTTTACCCTCGTTTTATCACCATAGAAAGTGGACTTTGCTAAATCCTTTCTTATTCTTTGTATTCATCATAAAAAGAAACCTCTGTGCAAATAGCGTTCTAATAACAAGGGTTTGAGCTGGGCGTTGATGAGTCATTGAGTGAGTTAGGACTTAACACACAGATAATATGTTCAATAAGTTACCGTAATCGAAAAAACGCAGATAGCTTCTTTCACTTTGCGTTCGTCGTTTTGTATATACAATCTTATTTTTAGTATATGTGAAACCCGAAACACGTTTCTAGTACTTTTATGTAAAGAATCTATATAAAAATATTCATAACTGTATCATGAAAAATCATGCTTGATATTACCTGATTGTCCACACAAACGCATGGTCACCAGGCATTCCGGATCACTGAGGGGTTGTCATGCTCCTGCACCCAATTGTACTCTGGCACCTAATACCCGCAATGATTTAACGTGAGCTGTGTTGTACTTAGTGTTAGTAGTGTCAAATTTGTGACCTGTTTTAACTATTTTTGGAAAAAAAATATAACATGTTATAAAAATTATTGGGATCGATTCAGTTACTGATTTTGAACAAACTATATTCAGGTTTTGCATGTACTAAAAGTAATGTTGTACATAGACATCCTCGCATTACATAGCTCCACACCATTCCAAAGCGTAACACAAGACAAGACACAGCTTTAGTAAAAATAATTTCACAGCGCCGCTGCACATCTTCGCACAGCTTAACTACCTCGCACGTCTCTTGTGGGAAAACTCCCTTTGTTTTCTACGAAGAAACCTATAAATAGTTGACGTCTGACAGTTAGTAGAAATGGAAATGCTTTTCTCTATATATACAATAATAGTTTTCGGGTGTTTCGCTTAAATTTGTATAATATTTGTAGCTTACTAGCAACTGCCATTGGTTCCGTCCGCGTGATAGTAGGTTTCTTTAACCTCCTGGATGCCAATGTCATACCTATATTACATAAAGAATTGAAAATTCGTTCGAAATTTGTCTGTGAAATACTCGTGTCATATACAGAACCACTGTTGTATATATAAAACATAAGTAAAATCTATACTTATATAAAATACATTTTTTTTTTGACATTTACGGACCCCCGAAATATTAGAAAACCTAAGTTTGAAATAATATCGATTTTTTTTTCTGGAATCCAGGATGTTAAACAAACTTGGAAAAAACCTCTCCTAGTACTTGCCTACATCATAAAAGGAAATCTTATGGAAAAATTTCACGCTGTAAGCCTCGGCTTTTTTTTAGGTGGGAAATCAGCCAATTTCTCCCGCTCTGGCTGGAGCGGGAAGGCTTGTCAGACTTTTACTGACTAAAAGCCACTCTGTTTACGACCTGTTCCTTCTTTGCCTTCGTTCCAGGGGCCCGAGGCTCATTTTCACTTAGCCCATGAAGCCTTGTAGTTTCAGCTGTGCTTTGATATGCCAGTCCGTCGGTTTCTCCTTTTATATTTAAAGAAGATTAAATAAATCTTGCATATGTTTTTCATAAAAAAAAAATCACAAAAATACAATTAACTTCAATGTAAAAAAATCTTTAATTTCGCAAGTCGGTGTTAAATAACGAAGAGACCAAACTATTATAGAAACACCGACTTCCAAAATTAAAGTAATTTTGCACATTTTGTGTTTTTTTTTTACATTGAAATCGGTTGTATTTTTTTTTTGTATAAAGCTTTTTATTTCACGCTTTTTAGTTGTAGTAGGTACTTGTAGTAGGTACCCATCAGCCAAACCAAAATAAATACCTCCGCCATTCGGTTCCATCATCAAATCATCATGACAATTCTATTAATACCAAACACGGCTAGAATACGCTGATTTATTACATAATTCCGTTTCTTACCTACCTTCCGACTTCATCATCACATCAGTTCTATGTATCCCGTCCCCTTCTTCCTTCAGTCAGTCACCGACTACATGTATAAACAAAGCAATTTTACTTGTTACGACAGTTTTGCTATGATTTTTTTAAGAGTTCCATTATATTTCTTCGAAGTTCGTCATCAAATCAAAACAAAATTTCTATGAGACCAACTCGAGACTATAACCTTTCAACGAAAACAAAAATTTTCATCGGTCCACAATTGAACGAGATATCGATGAACATACATATACAAACGACAGTTCTGCTATGATTTTATGAAGAGTTTCGTTCAATATCTTCGAAGTTTATCATCAGATCAAAACGATATTTTTATGGGACCAATTCGGAAGTATAATCTTTCAATAAAAATAAAAAATTTCAAAATCGCTCCATAATTGACCGAGATATCGGTTAACATACGCGTACATAAAAAAAGTACATACAGCCGAACATAGAACCTCCTCCTTTTCGAAGTCGGTCAAAAAGGGCTAACAGTAATTACACAACCGTGAGTGACGAAAATGATCAATTAATTGCAAGATCCATCGCCACGGTCAGACTAAATTCGAAATCTAAAGTTCGATAACTTTTCATTTTATTTTAAATAAATAAATATAGCTTCATTATAATTGACTTTGGACTGGAGGTATTTGAACTTCTGCACAAAATATGATGCTATTTTTAATTTATGATAGATTTTTTAATCTCATTATATAGGGTTACTATTAGAACGATAAAGAAAAATTATATAATGTATCTTTTTATGCCATTAATCACAATTTTTAGTTACGTCAGCTTTGTCGCAAATGATCAAAATCACGAAGCGTCTAAAAAAAAAAATTAATTACGCCTATCAGTAGCTGACTACGGGATCAACGAGCGCTCGTGATGTTTCAACTTAAAAATATGTATTTAGTTTCTTTTATAGTATTGAAAACAACTAAGTCTGATTGTATTTACTCGTAGGTAATTACTATTTTATTTCGAGTTGTTATTCCACTTTTATAGATTGACATTTAATTTTATTTCTGAAAAGGAAACCCGTAATCCCAGAATACTAAGGCAACTGAAGGACACAGATGTAGTTTTAGTCAGTAATAATCTGTCACGCCCTCACGCTCCGCCCTAGATCGGGAGAAGGCATTGAATGATTACCAAAAATAAAAAAATATACCCTCTTTTACACTGTTTTTACCCTATTAATAGTTTCTTAGGCAAATGGAAAAGCTAAAATCTATCAGTCACAATCAAAATAAAATATTTGATTTTACCCTCATTTGATAAATTGTATTATTACTACCTACCTCGTCTAATATTTTCATACCGACATAAGACATTTATTTTCGTCCCCTATTACGGTCTTGGCAAACTATGTGTTTCGCAAAATATTTCCCTAAGCAAAAATCATAAAATAGTGAGGATAAAAAACATGCTTCATCATCTTCATGACGATATACAGGGTGTAAAAAACTCTGTACCTTGCAACAAGAGATAAGAATGTCCCTTAAAAAAAAATGGATCAGTGCCAGTCGGATTCGTGCAATGAGAGTTCCGTACAAATTAACCCAATGTAAATAGTTCAATTCCCGAACGGAGTCTCGATGCTTTTTCCGAAATTCAAAAAAAGTCTTTTTTGTGACGTAAGTAACGACAAAACTGTTTTTAGATGTATTCCTATACTTGTGCTTTAAGATCTTGCAATATATGTATTAAATTACAGGATTCTGGGGTGACGGGAAACAACCTATGAATTTTGATTCCCTTGATAGTATCGAAATATACGTTTTTGCGACTGCGACTTTGCGACTGCGAAAAAGATACTGCCGTTTAGGCAGTATCTTTTTTCCCGTTAACTTAGAAGGTTGCTTTTTTACAGCTGCAAGGGACTACAGACCTGAGTATATGGTTTTAATCAACTTTATACTCAACTTGATAACTCCACGCATTCCCGAGATAAATGGTCTTGACAGAAAGACCGGCAACAAAGTTATCCTATATGGGTTCCGTTTTTTCCTTTTGAGGTACAGAACCCTAAAAATTATATGGGATTTATACACCCCTATTTTTTAATTAGTGCACAGAAAAATGGGGCTCAATCAGTACCCGTTACTGATCATATTTGTGTATTCAAAAGTACAAAAAACGAAATTCCAAAATTGTCCACGAAAATTGTCATTATTGGTAAATTCATAATTGAATCATTATTCATAACAATTACTACTAGAAAATACTAAGCGCAGTGTTTTTCCATTTTTATTGTCATTTTTTCATTCATAAACAATAACCTGTACAATGTTTTCATAAATTGAGTGAGATTTTGGGATATAAACAAACGCTCATAACTTTGCTGTTTATGAATATTATGCATTGAGACTTTACTTAAATAATAACAAGACCTTTTCTAATAAGCCCTTTAAGTATTTGCCATAATTAAAAAATAGTGGTGTATATTATCCATAAATTCTATAAAAAAAAGACATTAACTGACGTACAACGCACAGCCGAAACTATAGAGCCGAGTAGAGTAAAAATTTTCAGAAGATTTTTATACGAGGCAAGCACTAAGATAGGATTAACCAAAATTGGTGAATTTTGGTTAATTCTCTCTTAGTACTTGATTGGGGGTGCCCAAGGGGATGAAACGGGAGTCCAAAAATTGTATGAAGAGACCTAATTTTACGTAAGTGAACCCGCTAACAGAAACTAAGCGTTCGATATAGTACGCGGCAAATAAATAGAACCATTTACCTACTATGGTCACGCGCAGCCCCCACTTTGATCGAGACCCGAAAATCGGTTACTGCGTATTCTAGGTCGACCGCCATCATGATTAAACTTGCGTGACAAGGATTGTAACCAATTTTCGGATATCAATCGAAGTGGGGGACTACGCGTAACCAAAACAAATGTTCAACTTATCTGCCGCGTACTGATGTGGATATTGTTGGATCGTATATCTAAAATATTTTTTTTTCTTTTTGCTTCTTTATACATCCTGTATTTTATATATCTCAACAAAGTATTGAAAAATAGTCTCTTTCAATGTTTTGTGAGAGTGTCGGATATCACAACCATTCCTCAAATAAATTGCTACAATATAAAACGAAATTGATGCTTTTGCTACATTCAGTAAACTTTAACTAGTTTTACGTTACGACTTACTCTCTTTTTTTAATACATATTTAATTAGTTCTAATACATACTTACATATTTAAGTCATCTATCTAAATTTCGTAATATACACCGTTAAATTTTGGTCGTTTTAATCCCACGGATGGTTGATTCGGTACATGAAACACTATCGATTTGTAAATGAAAATGAAAAAGTAAAGTACTTTTTTTGAACTCGAAATAATTTACGCATGTACGAAATTAATTTTTTAAAGTAAATGTCAGCTGAGCGAGGCCAATGAACTGTAGATAGTTAGTACGCAACGACGGACTCGATTTGTTTATCTTTGGATTGACTTGAGAATTATAAGTTCAAATAAACTTTATATTAAAGGTATTTTATTCTTTTTTCAAAATTGGTTATTTATTGATTTCGTTGTTTTTTGTGATATCGTGATATAGCTGTATTTATAACCATTTTTGTATGAAATTTAAAAAAAAACTTGCATTGTTTTTTAATATGAGTTCTACCGTGAAAACCATGTGTCTCAAGCGGTATACAATAAAAAAGACTATTATATAACGGGATATCGGGAGACCGGGCTGTTGCATCTGATTGCTGATTCGTGACTTCGTCAGCGCGGTAATCCATATTGGGCGTTGAACTTCAGGAAACTGAAATTAATACACTGTAGCGATGACTTTTCACTACTTTAAGTATACAGACACCTAAATTACGTAAACAATAGACAATTACAACAATAATTAGCGATTTAGAGCCAATGGGTTTGCGAGTGCTCAAAACATGCAACGGTTGTCAACTACCCTACGAAAAATTGACATCACGTTCGCCCGTCATGACAGACGCAACTCCATTCGGTGTTACCCGCTCTTAGTTAAAATTACTAGTATCTCAAAATCAAATCGACTAATCGCTAAAAATAACAAAATAATGACCAATGATTAAAAAAAGTAACAAAACCAATTACGATTCTCCAAATTAACCGATTTTCATTATTTAATAATGTCACGCGCCGTCATATATATATATATCTAATTCTTCCGTATGTATATTTGTCATCTTCAATTTAGCCGCGAACTATCAACTGTTAATTCATACAAATTGAAAAAGCGCGACTGCAGCGCGACAGCCGCGTTGCGGGCGTAGGTACTAATATATATTGATAATTTTGTCTATAATAACTTTGTACTCTTATTTTATTATTATCCTAATAAGTTGTATCTTAAGCCGTTTGGCCTAAAGCTTGTAAATAAACTTCCAATTGAAACGCCACCACAGCAGTCGGCTCTACGGCGCGGCACCGGCGCTCCTCCAAGTGATTCCACTACAACGTCACAGTGATTCACCCCACTCCGGTACTCAATCATATCTAAAACGTCATAATCACCAACATATTCAATATTTCCATCATCATCATATTCATCATTTCAGTGGGAAAACGTCCACTGCTGGATATAGGCCTCCCCCAAGTGTCGCTACAATGAACGATTCTATGCGCCTCGCTTCCATCAGATTCCCGCAACCCATGCCAGGGGGCTTACTCTCGAGTTTAATTTTAATCGGTCGACATTGGAATTGTGACGTCAGGTACTGTTGAATTCGATGCTAGCGCCAAATTGGTTTAAAATTGCGTGACCACACGCCAAGCCCAATCCCCATTTTACTTAATTTTCCAAAAAAATCACGCATTTGGCCCTAGCATCGAAGTCAAGAGGACCTAACGTCATAATTCCAATGTCGACCGATCGGAATTAAACTCGAGAGTAAGCCCCCTGGTCATCGGTCTACCCTGTAGAAGGCCTTCAAATACTGCGTTTTCCGGAATGCTTTATTGCCAATCAATCCTATTTCTTACTGCCAAAGCTAAGTCAAACAATAACTTCCTTATACTCATACGAACGATACAAGCTAATTAAAACCACAACTGTACGAGGTTTAATTAAAATATTGCCCAATCATCGTTGTATTGGTAATTAATCACTTTCCTTATTGACTTTTAATTTCAATTACGTGCGTGGGAAGTGAAACAGCTGACACTTTCGTTTTGTTTTGATTGACTTTTCAGAGTTTTCTTGTTTTTTTTATTTTTTATTTAAGAGATTGAAGTCTTAGCTACACAATTGTAATATTTGAAATATTAAGTTTTCATAGCCTCCCGAACAAGTCGGATTCTGAAAAACCTTAAGCACCGTAAACCACACATTATGTACAGTCAGGGGTCAAAAGTGCAGTTGCACTCTAACAATGCTAAACTGTCTAAAATTTCTTTGTAGTAGAAGTCCAGTGATTTACAACTAGTTAATTCAATATTTTGAATTAACTAGTTGTAAAACACTGTACTAGATTCTATGCTACAAACTAAATCGGTCATGATCCATTGACCCTATTTTACAAAAAAAAATTACATACTTTCGTATCGGTAGAGTGCAACTGCACTTTTGAGCCCTGACTGCTGTACATACGCTACGGAGGTTATACAGAAGACTGAGGAGTATAATCTGCCTCTCTACCTAGTGTTTGTGGACTGAGAAAGCCTTTGATTCGACCAACGGCGTCAGTTTGACTATCGGAACATCGATTTGCGTTTGTACGAAAACGCTCCTGTTTGTCCGATGGTATTGCAGTCAAACACTAGTTTATAACAAATAAAAAATAATACCCATTCCTATCAAGATCGGAGATACTATACTCGAAGCCGCTTGCGCGAGAGAGCGGCCCTCACGCCCCAGCCGCCGTAAGCCCGATCCCAATTTTCAGCCACCGTAGGCGCAGGCTTGCGGACGGTGAGCAATGGGTAGCTCACCGTCCGCCCGTCCGTTAATGTTATGTAAGGAGACAACTATCAAATAATTATTAAATAAGTTTAACATTCAGAAAAATTACTAACATTACAGCAACGATAAACGTGTAGAACTATCACAAACAGGTAAAATGCAAAATCGTCCTGTCATGTCAGAAAAATGGCGGTCCATTTATTAAAAGCTGCTAACTGTTTATCACCTGTCGTAAGCCAGACATAAATTATTTAAGTTATTAATAAGTTTTCTGATAAAACACCTGAACTTAAGCCGATAAGATAAACCTATTAGTTTTTGAATGCTACTTATCAATCAATGAAAAAGTCTTAAGGCCAGGTTTTACTCATTTTGAACTTTTTTAAACCTCTGGGAATCCGCAAATATAGAAGAGAACGCTATGAAAATTTATTTTATTTAAACTGATTAAATGACCAAGCGCTTGGCATAAATGAAAACATGATATAAATTAGTTGATCCAATAAAAAAAAAATCGCGAATATGACCCTAATTTACGATTTCAAACGTATTTATCTACGAGATTACGTTACGGAATTTTTTTAAAGTTACAAAAAAAAAAAACTTGTTATTGAAAAGCGCTTCGCAAAAAGAAAAATCTGGAATAGTTATTCTTTTTTTTTTATATATAAAAAAACCGCTGTTGTGGGGCCGCGAAGTCGATATAGTCCCGAGTGAAGTTCATACAAAAAAAAACAGTGACTAGAACCGGCCCTTAAGCCAAAGACGCACTGACAACCGATACTGAAAGCCTAAAGCACAAAGTGAACAAAGGTAAAACTTTTAAAGCAAGAACTACATTAGACCGACGCAAACGTGTGACACGCCTGATTTGTACGTAGAACGACGTCGCGTGGCGTGGAACAAGTGTAGCTCTACAAGTCCATTTGCCATATAACATGTATGGAGACCGACGCGCCCAGATCAGGTGTGGCACACGTGTGCGCAGTGTAGTTTTAAAGAACGTCCACTTTTAGGTGAGAGTTGGGTAAACACGGATAGCGGGTAATTACGGATAATAAAGTTTTAGTTTTTTGGAAAAAAATACTATTTAGGAATTATAAAGTTTATTACTACTATTCTTTTCATTTTCCTTTCATAAATAATATTAGGTTTTTAGAGGGTTTTAGTAGATTTCACTCGACAAATAACTTGGTAATTGTATCGATGTAATATACATTTTCCTAAAAATGTTCTTATTTATGAGGTTAAGGGGTATAATATTTGCGAACCATTACATATTCCATTAAAAATAACAAGGTCGTCATAGATATTGAAACTGTTTCAAATATTTTTTATTATTTGCTTTTCATTTATATGTAAGGTCACCAAAGTAATGCTTAATCGAAAGTAACCTTTTTTTTTGCAAATAGTTTTTCAAAACACTTTTACACGTCAATATTTTTTTTTAACTAGCTAACACCAGACGGTCTGTCATTACCCCACCAAATCCGTAATTGCCCCACGTCTTCCGTTTGTGTTTTCAAAAGTATACGATAATTTATGATGAACTATTGAAAGAGAATCTTAATTTTATTTTATTTTATTTATTGAGGGATAACAAACAGCTACAACATAGAATTAATACATATAAATAATACATTAAGTAAGTGGTAATGTTGCAGCCAACAGCATTATCCACAGATTAAACATTTATTTCTACGAGTATAATACATTATTTCTACGAGTATAATACATTGGTTGCCACTAGATATCCGATGGATGCGAGATGCATAGAACTGTTCATTGTGGCGACACTTGGGGGAAGCCTATGACGATGATACTAAAAATTATTTCCCAACATAGATCACCAATTTTCATGGTTACCTACTACCTACTTACATAGCAACTGATCTAGTTCGAAGTTGTCGCACGCTTTGCATGAAGGGCCTGTTAATGAGGAGTCGTTTTGGCAGAGCCTTATTAATTGAAACACACGAGTTCCTGCCAGCCTATATGAAAACAAATTCCGTAAATAATAGTATTTTATGTATTCGTTTAACAAAGAACAGTGGACGTCTTTCGGATGAAATGATGATGATGACACCATTTCTTAGTTTTTTTTTTTTGTGCTTTCACGCCTAAAAGCTATATGGATTGATTGGAAACGCTTGAGCTCCTTAATTGTCCCGAGTTGAGCTACACGAATACTGACAAATGCTTGCACTGACTGGACAGGTCCACTCAGAATACTATGTGGTTCTTTCTTCTAAAGACCATCTCAGACTGCAATCTGCATGATTTTACCCTTACATGTTTGTGTGTGACGTAAATTGACGGAAAAATTGACGTGCAAAAGTATTTTTTTAAATCTATTTGCAAAATAATTTCATTTATTTAGATAAAACTTGATGGCACCCGGGTAGACAATATCCTAGAACAGGACATTAGCTACTTTTATCTATTGGCCCCCTAAGGGGATGAAATGACGTCCAAAAATATGGAGAAACCTACTTTCACGAGGCAGATGAAGCCACTGGCATAAGCTAGTCTATTACAAATGCGAAATAGTTATGGTTCTTCTTAGTTACATTTTCACGCATGAAGCGCTCTGACCTTAACTTAATTAAATTTTTACTAGTCGATACACAGAGTCGATAATCGAAAAAGGACATTGGATACTTTTTATCAACATACCAAGCGGGCGTAAGAAAAATTGTGAAAGATTCCCGGAAAACGACATAATCCGAAGTAAAGCGGAAATGTTTTGTTTCATGAGTTTTTTTTTGTTATTGATAGGCTCACGTTTGACCGCTATCTCACCTAATGATAAGCGATGATAAGGTCTATAATAGTGAACGATTATCTAGAAATAGCCTATTCACTCTTAATTACACGACTACCCAAAAAAGGAGTGTTATGTTTTCAGGGTTCATTTATGTATGTGAGTTTTTCTATTCCATCACATCGTCTAAATCACTGAACTGATTTATATGTATGAGGTATTGTTAGAATCCTTGTATCGTCCAGAGTAACATAGTCTTTTGAAATCATATGGAAATGCAATGTGGTGAGAATGATTAATAAACGAACACCCATCCAATTTTTTTTTTATTATTTAATCTATTAGTGCATGTGACTATCATTTAGGATTTGACTAATACATTCTAAAAATATAAATAAGTTGCACTTTTAATCGTAACTGTCTAATAATAAAAACAAAATTATTTTTTGTGATTGGGGTTTTTTGTTTAGTTTTTCCGAATTACAAAAATGTTTTTTTTTTTGTGACGTAACTATAAATTAAATGTTTTTAGATGTATTTCTCTGCCATACTATAAGACCTTGCTTCATGCCAAATTTCAGAATTCTAGGTCAACGGGAAGTACCCTGTGAATTTTGATTCCCTTGAGAATGGCGAAATAAAAGCTTTTGCGACATAAACGACCGTATCTTTTGGTTTCATTAACTTAGAAGTTTTATGTTTTCACAGCTTTAAGGGACCGTAGACTTGAGTATAAGGTTTTAATTTGAATTCGATACCTCCACGCTTTCCCAAGATAAAGTGTCTTGATAGACAGACAGACTGACAGTCGGACAACAAAAAGATCATATAATGGTTCCGTTATCTTCTTTTGAGGTAGGAACCCTAATAATAGACCCTAAAAATCGTGAAAAAGTCGTTTCACATTAAAATAAAGTACGTCGTTAATTTCTTAGATAATGTAGGTCATTAGTATTTCGATTTCCAATTGAGATTAATTGCTTCAGTATACTCTAGTCTGAAGTGAGGCGTTTGAAGCTCTACTTCAACATTAATTAATTTTCTGTGCTTATTCGGTATCACAATTGGTTTTTGCCGTTTTGAATTTGCAATTAATTCTTGTGTTAATTGGTAATTGAATCAAGAACTTTTGAATCGACTTTTGGTTATAGTAATTAGAACCAAGAGGAACAATATCTAATTCAATAGAAGATAGAACATTGTGTTTTGTTTTAACGAATAGTTGTGAATACAAATCTCACCCGTAGTAACATTTGTAAGGCCATGGGATTGGTTCTGGAAGGGAGGCAAAAGGCAACTGAAGGAACACAGGTATGGTCCGACACGTCCTCTCGCTCCATCAAAAAACGGGAAAAGTCATAAGATGATTTTCCATCTCAAAACAAAAACCCATTATAACGTTTTGATATAATGCTTTTATACGTGGATACAATTAAGGAACACCTCGCTCATTTACGACTGGAATCACATAATGGAAAAATGGCGATTTATGACATACAATAATACAAAGTATAATATTACTGTACTGTAATTTTATAATTTGTATGCCTTTCTAGGCAAAATATGTTGAGACTTTTCTTTTTTTTTTTTTGTAATTATTCCAACCAATTTGTACACATGTTTTTGACAAATAAATTTATCTTATCTTGTATCTGATAATAAAATTACTAATCAATTGATTTCTTTCAGATAAAAATTATGTCAATTTTGCATACAAATATTCGGTTAACAGAAAATGATTATGAAGATTTATTTATTCAAACTTATAATATGCTCTTCAGTAAAATAATTATTTTTGTTACACCAACTAAGCGTGACTGTTTTTCTAAGGATATATTCCTGATATAGCGCCAAGTGCGAATGCGGCAATGTACGACGACCGCCCAACGCGCCGCTTCTCCGTAAACGGGCCCTTAGGCTGCAGGCTGTTCCAATAGAGATGTACTAAAGCTGCATAGCTATGGATTTTTGATATCCACCAACAGGATTGCTCGAGCAAACCTGTAAGTGGATGTCAAATAAAACCATTTTTTTTTTAAAGATTAGCTTAGAGTAGCTCTCTAGCCACTCCTCAAAGGGGGGCCGTTACCGCTGTGACAGTGGCGTGCCCAACGTTCGAAAATCAAGTTGTAATTACTGAAATTCATAAGAATGTACGCAAGCACGTTTATAAAACCTACCCCTTTACAACCAACCGTTTGCATTTCATTGCTAGAACAGTAAACACATTAAAATTGTGCATTATACGAGTAATACTGCCATTTCACTCCACCCATTCTTACAAGTATATTTAGTTTAATAGGCTAGAGTTATATTAACAATGCGCCACATACATTCTACATAATATCATTCACTTAAAGAAAAATGCACCATAAAAATTGCAAATGTGCATGCCATGTGCTAATAACATAGCATATAAATGGACCACCATGAAAAACTATTAGGTATTTCTTTCTGAGTCACAACTTTCTTTGCACACATTTTCTGATATTAATCATGATTACTTTAAAAAAAAATAACTATTTATAGGTATGAAACCATGTAGGTTTTTATCAGAATGGTAATTAAAACTTTTATTGTGACTTTGTGAGTAATAAATTTATTGTTTATGGTCGGGGTGACCTATTAGTCATTGTGTCATAAGGTAGCAATGATTCATCGCATTGCAAGGCTTTGTAGGTCACAAATGTTGATGGTAAAAACCATTAAAGATGTGGCAATGATAAATGATATTTATTTTGCAAATAGGGTTACAAAAACACTTTTACACGTAAATTTTTTCGTCAATTTAAACTAGATGATGCCGGTGTTTCCTAGCCGACTACCCTGAGAAGAAACACCGAAACAAACTCAGTGGTCAGAGTGTCTTTACACAAACATGACGTAATGGTTAAACTTGAGAACCATGTAGATTGGAGTCCGAGATGGTCTTTTGAAGAAAGAACCACACAGTTCTGAGTGGACCTGTCCAATCACTGCAAGCGTTTTTCAGTATTCGTGTAACTCAACTCAGGACTACTAAAGAGCTTATAACAATCAATGTATAAAACATTTGTGGTAGCAGATGGCCGTTTACGCTCCGTTTAGACGCGTAACTGTATATTTTGCCACTCATTTATTTATTTATTTATTTAAGGACAACCAACAAAGCATACACCATTATACATGTAAGGATTCAAGATCATTGTTACATTTTGTAGTATAGCCTTAATTAAAGGCTGCCACGACATGCATCAAACAGAAGGAGATTTCACTAAACAAGTATTCAAATGGTTACAAATTATAAATCCTTAAACAATTATAAATTCTACGTACTCATTAGGAAACCAAAACCTAAAGGGTACTTACCCGTACCCATTGAACTAGAATCTTGAAAATGGTATATTTAATTTATTGAATAAGTATAAGAAAAAAAAATCTAAAAACTGCTCAGTGTAATTGATTACAAATTATATATTTAGTCAGTAAACAATTATGATAACAACAATTATAACTTACTTTTCGAAAATAAATAAATTCACTACAACGCTTTTTTTTTCTTTTGACTCCCGAACAAGACAAGATTTTGGAACGCTTCAGTTTATTACTGGTCGGTGTTGCACTGAGGACCAAAATGCACTATGTCTGCATTCTGGGCAGCACTTGGTCCAACTCCCATACAAAGACTGGCAATGTTCTTTATAGTTCCGTCACAGAAAAAATATTATTTTGCAATTTGAAAAAATCTCAAGTCACGATTCGAGAATTGAACTCAGTGTGCGAGTCCGACTAGCACTTGCCCGGCTTTTTATTCCTATTTACTTTGACACTGAATAAAACTCACAGTAATCCTTCAGTGTTCTAGAGTTTTTTTTTTAAATTTGATATAATAAACTAGTGCTTGACTGCGATCCTCTTGACGGTATGCAGTTATGCAATCGTGAAACCTTCCCACAAATTTATCTGTTATGAAAACACCTTATATCCCTAATGTGTTGAAAATTACGTTAAATATTAAAAATTACGATTTGTTAGATCACAAGCAGACAAGTAATTTTGATTTCTATAAGTTCACCATCATCATCATCAGCCTTTTAATGTTCCCACTGCTGGGACTCAGGCCACCTCCCTAGGAGAGGGAATGGGCCGTAATCCACGTTGGTGGATGTCACATGTCTTCGAATGTTTTTTTCTAGGACATGCCGGTTTCCTCACGATATTTTCCTTCACCGTTTTGAGAGCAGTGGTGATGAAATAAATTACACAAAGTAATGCCCCAGGCTGGGTTTGAACCCGCGACCTACGACTCGTAAGTCGGGGCCATTACCACTCGGCCACCACTGATCTCTAAGTTAATAACGATTTATACTGCAATACGATTTATAATGCACACAAAATGATAATTTCTGATTATGTATGGCTATACCTCGCGGAAGACGTAGTGTTGGCAAACCCCACAAGGTAGACTGATAACCTGATGAGGGTTACGGCAATCCGATGGATGCGAGACGCTCCCGGTCATTGTCGCGATGCTTTGGAATGTGCAATTGGCCTCATTTTTCTAACTGACTGAATTCTTGACATTTCAAAGTGTAAATGGTTTACTTAAAATGCTTCGAATCTTTGACTTCTTGCCAGTCTATGTCCAATATTGGACGTCTTTCGGTAATGATGTTTTTTTTTTTTTTTTTTTGGTAATTAGAATCATCCAATGACAAATCCCGCCCTTGGGTGGAGCGGGAAGTAGTGTCAGACTCTTACTGACTAAAAACCTACCCCGTACCTTCGTTGCCTATATCGGTAATGATGATGATAATAGCTATACTTGATGCTGAAACAAAAAGGTTATCTTTTTAGACAAAAAAGACTTGTTTCAGCCGTTTTTTTTTTTAATGGGAAGTCATCAAATGTCTTTTCCTGCTTTGACTGGAGCAGGAGAGAATGTCAAACTTTAAGTGACTAAAACCCACAATGTTTCTTCAGTTGCCATTGATTGCGAGGGCTATAAAAAAAAAAACATTTATTTCAGGTTCATCACCCATATACAAACACAACCAAATTAAATTCTCAAAATTACAATCCTCCTCCTCCTTGCGTCGTTTATCCTCAATGCTGAGGGTCGTGACCTCGACGAATAACTTTACTATGGACTATTTTTCGCCATTTTGTCCTATCTTCGGCGATGTGGATGGCGTCGCAGACTGTGGTCTCCAGTGTAGCACGGATTTGGTCTGACCAACGTATTGGACTCCTGCCCCTGGGTCTTTTCCCGTCTACTCTCCCTGTAAGTAGCAACTTTTCCAGGTTATCACCTCTCTTTCTGGCAATGTGGCCAAAGAAATCAAAAACTCTTCTCTGGCATATGGTAGTGAGCCTCATAGGTGATTTGAGTTCGGCTATTATAGATTCGTTGGTCCGATGCTCTGTCCAGTGGATTCCGAGCATCTTTCTCCAGCACCACATCTCAAAAGCGTCAATCCGGCAACGGTCAGCTTTTTTGAGGGTCCAGGTCTCTGCACCATACAGGAAGATGGAGAAAATGAGGGTAGTGACGAGCTTTCTTTTGGTCTTACGTGAGATGTTCCTGTCGGCCCAGATGCGATCCAGCTGACACATAGCGCTCTTAGCCATCCCGATACGTCTTCTTATGTCCTGCTCACACGACCCATTGTTAGTAATAGTAGAGCCCAGATAAACAAACTCGTTTACTGTGTCCAGGTTTAGTGTGCCAGACAGAGTGAGAGACTTGCTTCGGTCCACAACCATGACTTTTGTTTTGGCCCTGTTTATATGGAGCCCCAACTCCTTGCTGATTCGCTCTAGTCTTGCCATCAGCACTGACATCTCATCTTCACTAGCCGCAAAAAGTGTGGTGTCGTCGGCATAGCGCAGGTTGGTAATTTTAACCCCACCAATCGTGATTCCACCCTCCCAGCCTTCGCAAACGCGTCTCATAATGTACTCTCCATATATGTTAAAGAGTATGGGAGATAATATACATCCTTGTCGGACTCCCTTTTTAAATTTGAAAGGACTTGAGAATGTGTTGTTGATTTTGACCTTGCCTCGGTTGTTACGGTATAGCGACTGAAGGAGAGCGGTGAGGTGCATCGGCACTCCCAGCTCCGACAAAATCTTCCACAGGCTTTGCCAGTCGACGCAATCAAAAGCCTTACTGTTAAATTACTGTAAAAATTACAATACAAAGCATTAAAAATTTTATAAAATTAAAATTCAATAAATTAAAATCCAATAAATTAAAATCCAATAAATTAAAATCCAATTAATTAAAATCCAATAAATTAAAATCCAATTAATTAAAATCCAATAAATTAAAATCCAATAAATTAAACAAAACAATAAATTGCGGGCTATAGTAACTCCATTGAAGAATCCGCTGCCCTCTCAGGCATTGACCCTCAATTTTGTTAAAATCTCGTAGAACACAGATTTGATATTTACCAGAAAGCCGGACGGAGAGCTAATCATTGCTCGACGTCAGCAAAATTATTGCAACGTAGTCTCTATGAGAAATTAGATGTTCGAGTCCACAGAACATCAACATTAACTTTTAACAACCACTTCCAGCAAACCATTTTAAGCACCCTTACAAATTAGTAGGTAGGCCAAGTCATTACGACTGGTTAGTAGGTAAAGTAGCCATTAATGCAAGTTTGCCGTGCCAATCGGCCGCCATAACCCCGTGCTAGGTTGACCTAACCTTAATCTCGTTGTTGACCCGAATAACAGTAAACTAAGAATTCTTAAGCTGTGTACATACTGCTGTTACGTAACATGCAATGCAACAAGATACCCATAATTTTTTTTAGATAACAAATCATCCAATGATATCTCCCGCCTTTGAGTGTAGTGAGAGAGCATGTCAGACTATTACTGACTAAAACTCACTCCTGTTCCTTCTTTGCCTTCATTGCAGGACCCCGGTGTTCTACAGTTTGGGCTCGGTCTGGACGGTTACCGGACGGTCCGACGGCGAGCTATGTATTGCACACCGTTCGCAAGCCCACGTGTCTGGGGCGTGAAAGCCGTTCCCACGCGCTTGCGGTCGCTTCCTTTGCTAGCATTACTGCTTCACGGAAGGAGCCAACCGCCTGCCACTTTTCTTCGCTCCGGACCATGGCCTGTACCAAGGCCCGGCGCGAGAGTTCGCTACCGCCGATCGCCCCCACGAGGACACAGCGGTGCTCTGCCAAGCACCGTATGCTCTACCGTGTCCTCCGGGCGATCCAGAAAATGGTGACACTCGGGCGTTTCTTCCGCACGAATTCGGTGTGGGAAATCTCGAACTTAAAATGTCCAGTGAGACCTTGCGTCATGGGGAAAATGAGGATGCCGTGAGATCTTTCCAGCCACTCCTCAAATTTGCCGCGTACTATAGCTTGCATGTTACATTACAGCAGTCTAGCTGTACCCGGCTTTAGAATAGAAACTTTGTTGTTTATTCGTTTTTGACTTCTATAATTTATTGTTCTTTCGAAGGATAGACGAAATTGTTTCTCGGAATTTTTGTTTTAGTGTTGTTGTTTTGCTTATTCAAACTTTCCAAATTTTTGGTGTGGAATGTGTCTATTTTGATTAGGAGATCGATTTCGAAATGTGTATACTCGTAGTTAGGCGTTTCTGTATATTTTAGCTTCAAAGCTGAGTTTTTAGAATTACGAGTAAGTATGTAGGATAAAAACACTCTATTTTTTTCAATTTTGGCTGTTAGTTTGACTACCCTTACTGCTGGAGGTCGTTGGTTCGATTCCCACCCAAGACAAATGTTTGTGTCCTGAGCACAATCATTTGTTTTGTCTGGGTGTAATTTATCTAATAATGTATGTATGTATTTAAAAATAGGTATGTAAGTATCTTTATCAATTGTCTAATTATAATCAGATGTGAATAATAATAATATTTCCAAGGTAAACAATTATTGCAAGAATAATTAAGGCTTATAAATAACTAACATGAATATACAATAATTGTACTAATGTCTTAAAGAGTTGATAGATGGCGCTATTGTGACTTTGTAAAGATGGTAAATGGATCTTGTCCTGATTAGCCGGTAGATGGCGTTTATCCTACGATACACAATAGCCGTTACGCCTAATAATAATAAGATTGATTCTGAAAGTGGTACTTCTGGATACGGCTGAGCCGTGACCGGAAGAAGCTTAATGCGGGTTTCTGAATTGAGTATTTTGAGTTAAAAACGTCTTAAACCATACTTATATGCCAAATTTCGTCAGGTTTACAGGCTAAAGTAGAGTTTAAGTAGTTCTCAACTTCAAATGCTTAAATCAGAAATCGGGGGTTAGACTCTGTTCTCGAGACCGATGAAATACTGGTTTTATTTTTAAATTTTTAAAAGTATATAAAAATGAATACAGGAATAATAACAATAAATAAATAAATAAATATACCACAACTTCCACACAACGCCATCTAGTTCCCAACTAAGCAGAGCTTGTGCTAAATACAATATACACATTGTAGATAAACAAAACAAAAGTTCGTGCTCATCACACAAACATTTGTCTTGAGTAGGAATCGAAATTTATACGGGCCCCTGTGGGACTAGCTACGCCACTGACTTAGAATTTTAAGGCCAAATAAACTTTATATTAAATATACTATTTACTTTTTTTTTAATGGTTTCTTTGCGTTTTGTATTTTCTGTAATATTGAATCTAATTGAATTCATCTTTCACAGATTTCAAAGTGGAAGGGTACCCTGTGCTCGTCTGGTTCCACGGCGGTGACTTCGTTCGCGGCAGCCCTAATAGTGTCAATCCGTTTCAACTGGTGCTAAAACAAAAGGTATTAAAACTTTTCACGTGCCCATTATTTTATTACAACTTTAATTGGGACTGACCCAGTTGAAGAAGTTTGAGGCTTGTGTGAGTAGTCACATAATGGTTGAATCTAATCAACTCGAACATAAATTTAAAAGTTCATTATTTTTCGTAGTTACGACTTACTAATAAAGTTCCACATACCAAATGTTATAATGCGACTTTCGCGTACACACACGAAAAATACATTTTTTAGTTTTGTATAGTGTAGGCAGAAGACAAGACGCCAATTGCTGCGACCCTTTTTATTGTTGATTAATAATTAATAATAATAATATAATAATAATAACAGACACATACTCCGACAAGGAATTCGATCTTTCCATCGATATAATAAAAACTTCATCTAGCTATCATTCAATCATATCAAAACTTTCATTTTCTATTTCCAGGTGATATTCGTATCAGTAGCCTATAGGCTAAATATCTTCGGATTCTTCTCAACCCTCGACAACGAAGCTTCGGGCAACTTCGGTCTTCTCGACCAGGTAGCGTCGTTGAACTGGGTGAAGAACAATATCGCAAGCTTCGGAGGAGACCCTGATAACGTGTGCATCATGGGCCATGATGCTGGAGCAGTCAGCGTCACTCTCCACCTCATATCGTCATATTCCGCTGGACTGTTTCAAAAGGCTATAGCAATGAGCGGAAACGCTCTCTCATCAGAATCAGTAAACATTGCAAGAAAGGAAATCGTAACTGTCGATAAAGTTGCAGTGGCCTTCAGCTGTTTTCGAAAACCGACCTTCCAGTTACTTGATTGTCTTAGAAGAGTCCCTGACCAAGCTCTTCTAGATATAGCGGGACCAGTCGCTGAATGGAAACCTATTGTAGATGGTGGTTTCAGCAACATAACTAGTCCGTTCTTACCTGAACTTCCAGCTAAGCTGTTCAAAGATGAGATTTTTTCACCAGTCCCTCTTTTAGCAGGATACACGAATATGGAAGACGGACTGCTGCTAGAAAAAGATGAAAGTGGAGATTCTGGTATTAGTCAAAGAGAATTCGATTCAATGAGGGAAGAAATTATCCTGTCTGATATCACTGTAGACAACAGTTCATGTTTCACAAATCAACATCACATACAAGATGCTGTCGCTTTCTTCTATAAACCGATCCCTCATACTACAAATGAAACAGTTTTGAGAAAGCTTTTTGTAGATTTCTACACAGATAAAACACATGGCGCTACTACATATCAGCTGGCCAGACATATTTGTCCGCACGCTCCAGTATTTCTTTATAGATTCGATCTGAAACCCTTTTCCGATATTGCTAATGAAGGTCTTCCAGAATGGATAGGCGTCCCTCACAATTTTGACTTGATCTATACTTTCGGGATGCCCTATTTAGCATTGCCTGAAGACCTGAGCAAATGGGACTACAGAGATAAAAGCATTTCAGAAATCATTATGCGGATGTGGTCAAACTTTGCCTGGTATTCAAATCCCACGAATTCGGGAGTAATTATAGATTGGCAATCTTACGAATTAGAGAGACCCGGGTATTTGATCATTGACAGAGCCAATTTCACAATGAGTACTCCAGCAACAGTTAATTACAAAGCCTTCGAGTTCTGGACAGACTTTTACCCAAAAGTTGTCGAAATTGGGACAAAATGTTGTAAAGAAATCTTAGATGATTCCGGTGCGAAATCCATTTTCTCATACAAAATTTTACACAGTATAATATTATTATATTCTACTTTAATTTTACTGTCATAACGAAAGAAGTAATGTCAAATCACGGTTATTTTTGTATAGTCTATTGTGAAAAATGTATTTTAAGTAAAGCAGTATTTCTTTAGTACCAAATGAAATATTTACCTTCCAGAGATATTATTCGTGCAAATAAAATTCTTTAAAATGTTGGTGTTGTTTTATCTTGTCTTGAAGATTATATTTACAAGGTCAATGTTTGAAATGAATTGTCATCTATCTATACCTATATCTTTACAGAAACTGACTGACTTATCAAATATGAACGTGAAATGCACAAGGTTTTCTTTTACGATCCAGGCAAGCACTAAGGGAGGACTTTCTAAAATTCACTCCCTAAGGAGATGAAGGAGGGTTCAAAGTGTGTATGGAAAAACTTACTTTCACGCGAGCGAAGCTAATGACAAAAGCTAGTCTAGTATATAGAAAACTACAAGGTCAAAGGTTCGTGCTTATTATTTGGATTCGTCACAGCGATGATAGCAGAAATTTTGTGGTCTGCAAGCATAAACACGCGAGATTTCATGAAACTGATTTTGTGGGACGACATTAATGCAATAATTTTTATACGTCATCACTTTATCGGTCTACTGATAAAAGACTTAGTAAGCAGCTTTAGGGTTATTTGGTATGTTCAAAATATTGAAACCAACACTTAGCTTTTGTTCGATGGAAGATCCAAAGATGAATTAGGGTTTTAGGTTTACAACGATTGATAAATACGTTAATATTAATGTTTGTGGTGTAATAAGCTTAAGAGAGCCGCTCCCGACTCGTCTATTGTCAACCAGAGCATGGTTTAAAAGCTTGTTGGTTCATCGAACGCAACCCAATATGACCCAACGCAGTGTTTGATAGAGGCAATGCGAAAAAAGTGAGCAAAACACCTGAACGCTCTGTTGGTATTAGGTGATTCCGTCATCCACTCGAATATTTCACAAAACTTTTTAGATAAGAATTTCCTCATTCAGAATCTTAATTAAATGTGCAAGGTTTGTAATGGTATATTTTCTTTTTAATTTATGAGTACGTTATAAATTTCACGGAAATCAACAGATTTTTAGAGGTATTTACAGGATTAGTCTTACACAAATTTATGATTTGAATTCAACAAAAACCTAGATAGTATCCACAAGACATGTGTGTTTTTAAAACACCTGGAGAAAGATGTGAGCAATAACGGCATAATCACGTAAGAGCGGTTGAAAAATGTACCTTGGGAAAAACACTCTTAAATAAGAATTTCAAATTCTATTCGTCATTGTTTCGTGCAAATAAGAAACGAAACTCAATTTATTCCTCGTGCATTTCATGACATAGTTTCAATGCAATAGGAAAGCGAACTAAAATTTTATTGGAAAAATAAATTGTACAAGTACATAACCTATTTCTAAACAATCGTTTTCGTGTTTAGTAACCATTAGTCACTAAACACTAAACGCTCGTAACGTTCAAACGTCAACTGGAGCGATAAACTACGTAACAGCATTTGGCTTATATTTCTGCACTCCATAAGTCTGGAAAATGTTAACCGAGAACAAATTTTTAGATTGATTGAAATACAAAAATTTCTTTGAATTTGTGTCATTATTTTCTTAAAATATAGGAACGAGAATTACAACTTTTTCTATAGGATAGAACTAATCCAGTGTAATATGCTGTTAAATATTAGATGCAGATTTATATATGACTACAGCAGCATAGTTATTTTACTTTTTTTAATTAATATCGCAGTATATGCTGAGATAAGGCCTTTTTTGACCTCGCAAAAGTCTTTTATTTTCAATCTTTTTTGTTTTCTTTTATTTTTTTATTTTTTTTATGTTTAAGATATATGAGTATTTATAGATTTGATAATTTGTTGTTTTATATATTTTATGTCCTGCGCGAGTGTCGAATAAATGTTTTACTTTCTTTTCCTTCATGGGATGACGTTAAGGAGTTATTCTTTGAGGGAACAGGTTTCCTCATGCCCCAGCTACTTCTACAGGAGAAGCCTCGGGCGTTGAGTTTCAGGGCGGTCCCCGATCACAGTAGGCGCGGGCATACGGACGACGGAAAGGGTAGCTCGCCAATATCAATGGCACCACGCGCCATTGATATTTGCGAATTGTTAATTTTAAGTTCTTTATGTAATTTTATTTTTGGTGTACAATAACGAATACTATCTATAATAATCTATCTATCTGATACATACGCGCCGCCAAAGAGTTAGTCCGAAAATGTCTAATACACTTTCTCGGTTCACCCTAGAGTTAGAGAAGCCATTGGATGATTTCTTATCTCAAAAAAAGGGCTTATTTCTACAGGTGGGTGTATATACACCCACCTGTAGAAATAAGCCCTGAACTGATATCAGTTGATAAGACGATGATGGACAATGGCGTCGGTGACCAGTTAGCCAGAAATAGGCCACCTGCTTTTGGTTTCAATGCCCAAAATGTAGATCAACTTATCGAGAATCACGTCGCAGTCTCCTCTCAAAGACGAATATATAACCAACTTTTTCAGTTAAAATCAAATACAAAGCTTGAAGAAAATATAGTATACTATGGGATATCGAAAAAGTCAAAAATATTATAAGCATCTTGCATCTAAAATCTAACAAGTAACTTCATAATCTTCTTTTAATGAAGCCATCATTGTCACAATGAGGAGGTTCCTACACGATTCGTGCGGAAGAAAATTATTAATGCTCGAGTCACCATTGCATTGTGCAGACCGTACAGATCGGCGGTGGCGACATCTGGCGCCAGACCCTGGTACAGGCCATGGTCTGGAGCGAGGGAAAATGGGTTGCCATTGCCTCCTTCTGCGAAACAGTAATGCTAGCAAAGGAGGGGGAAGCACGCGTGGGAGAACAGACGTCTTCACGGCCGTTCGTACCGAGCCCGAGTCGTCGACGGCGCGTAGTGTTTCACGCGCGTTTCAAAGAGATGTCAGTAAAAGCGTAGAGGCCCAAAAGGACTGAAGCCTACTGGGACCATGACTTCCGAAAAGGAAAAAACCGTGGTCCTGGAACGCAAGGGCAAAATAGGACCATTTTAAATATCTCTTTGCGGCGCGCATCGGTATCCGCCGTTCACGACTCGAATAAACTGAAAAATGTATGACACACAATCAAAACCAACTCGCTTTGGAGAGATAGAACAACTGTACATACTTGTATTCGCGGAGCTCTAGAAATCTATTCCACTGAATCAAATACACGTGTAATAGAAACATGGACACGATGTTTTAAAAAGAACAATGTAAAGTTTCATGACATTTTTAGGTTCGTTTTATGTTTGTTTTCGATCAAATGGATATAAAAGTGAAGTTGATGCTAATAAGCATGAATGTTAATACATTCTATTGGCAAATATACTACATCAGAATTATAACGGGATATACTTTATGAGTTTGTCTGTTGGTTACTAAAAGTAGAGGTTATTTTAATTGGTAACTACAAGTACTTAACTATAACTTTTTAGTAAGTTTTTAGTGATTGTTAAAAGGCCTACCACAAAATACACCGATGAGCTGGTGTTGGTCGCGAGATTCCGATATATGTGAGAGGCACGACCAGTCGGTGTTTCGACATTTTGGGGAGGCCTATACCTATAATAACCAATGGCGGACGTCGGTAGGAAATCCCAATGATGATGAAGTTTTTGAACTAGTTAGTAATAAAAATAAAATAAAGAAATTAACAATAACGAAGATGTCTCCAGCAGGTTGTACAGAGAATTATGAAAAAATAATGATCTATTTGAAATATCTATCTAGTATTTATTTTTTGGGCACAAATACTACAGTATTGTCTTTTTTAATCCAAAAGTTGACTGGTAGAGAATGCCTTGTTGTATTAAGTCCGCCTATCGCTGCTGTCATTACTGTACATGAAGTTTAAATAAATAAAGGAAGAAATAAGGTTCCTACCAGACCATTCTCTACGGCCACAGAACAGACAAGTCCTATGCAGAGTGTTACGACCAATTTGTGACTCACTGCATGAAAACTATCATTTTTTTCTACACAATCATCTTGGATACACTACAGCAACAGCAGTTTCAAGAGCATTTTGTAAGTAAGCGCCTTGACCAACAGAATTAGCAGTATTTCTCGAGACAACATAATTTGCTATAGTGGATAACATTTCCTTTGGACTTCCACGTAGAACTAATTCTTCTTTCTTATTATTCTTTAAAATGGTCTTACTATTTTTAAAAAACGTCTATAAAAGAAGGTGTTTCTAAAGTCTTTTCAATGTTTTACAAAACAAAAAAGATAATACCAGAAACATTGACTGCTGCAAAGTCATATTTCTTGTTATGTAGAATTAATAATAAGTTACTTTAATAAACTTCTGTGACACAGTAAGACTCAATAATAGATAGTTAACATTTATTTTCTTCATTCCATTCATCCACATCTTGCTATATTTTGCCCATGTTACTTAGCTCATACATTCTCATCTTTTATTTCATGATGTTAACCTTCACACTATCATTGCCTATAGGATACAGTGATAGTGTTTTTGCATATCGTTCTTCACACAATTCATTGTAATATTCTTTGCCCTCTCATTCTTCCTTCTTTTATTATTTTTTCTTTCTTCCAATTAACTTTTCATAAAAGAATCTGGCGAGGTAAGGCCAAGAAAATACAGATTACTCACATCATTTTTATAACCAGAATCTTATGTTTTCATAGTCTATTAACACTAAGCTATAGAGTAATGCTATATGCTATGAATTTACAAAACTACAAATCGATTTTACTAAACCGTGTATAAATATCAACTGATAGCGTAATACTTTCAAACATTCGTCATACTTCAAGTCAGTACGATAAATAGTACAGCTGGAGTAAAATGAAACTATTGCTGCTGCTATGTTTCGTGTTTGCAGTAAGTGGAATAAACGCATATGTAAGTATTTAATTTTCTACTCTAAAAACCTCCTCTTATCCCTACCACTTTCAAACCCGAAATTTACCGTTTTTCGCACTAGTGTAGAAAAGTGCGTGATCTCGCCCCACCACAATTAATTGCATTTACTATATCAGGATGGGCGCTAAGCGACCCCAACGAATCGCGCGTCAACACCCGTTTATTTATATCTTCGCAAGTGATACGTGGAAAGAACATAACACCCTCACCTACGGCTCGGGCGAATTCCGCCTCGATCGCAATGATAGACTTTCTCCACTTGTATCAAAATGTACTATTTCAGGGGCAACTGGAGACTCCCGGTCTAGATCGTTCTTGGTGCAAAGGATGGCCATCGCTATTCAGCGAGGCTATGCGGTGATTATTATGGGTACCTTTGCACCAGGAACGATCAGGCGCGGGTTGCCATTTTATGTATTTTGTGCTAGTACTGTTGCAAATGTAGTTTACTATAATAATGAGTCAGTATCAGGACCGGTCCATCTGGCAACGTTTTGGACAAGTCGACGTTCAAACGTGGACGCCATTCAGTAGAAATCACGAAAATGAATACTTAACCTGACTCAAAAAAAAACACATTGTACGTCTATAAGTATTAGTTACGAGTACAATGAAGTTCGTTCAAAGATTTTGTAATAAAAAACATTCAATCTTAACCCAGTAACTGCACTAAAAAAATTATAGAATATCATTATTTATATAAAATAACATTTTATTTTGCCTTCCAGATAGCTGAAATAACCAGCATTATAAAACTTACACAAAAAATGAATAAATACATCACAGAATGTATAGGAGAAGGAGAATTCGAACTAACTGCGGATGATATCAAAGGAGTACTTACAGACGAACGAGATATAGAAAAAGAAGGTATGGAACAAGTAACCCGTTGCTTTTTCCACAAAGCAGGCATTTTGGGACCAGATGGAAAATTGAATACAGATGCTGCAAGAACAATATTATCTTTAATAGGAGTTGAAGACGAAAACGTAGAAGAACTCATTAAAAAGTGTGCTAGTATTACTGGTTTTGATGCTAAAGATACGGCTTATGCGATCTTCAAATGTTTCGATGATGGTGCTAGAAACTGAAACGTGCTTTCTAAATTCAGGCGAATTAAAGGGTAAACGAAAGAAATACGTTTATGTTTCCCTACGAGTACATTTGAAAGCTTCCATCTTATATTATAAATGTTAACATTCACCCCCATCGTGTAACAGAAATGAGTGGTCATATTTTAGATACCGCTCCTAACTATGGAAATGAACAGCCTTGAAATTTGACTTTCCATATAAAGCTGTCATCAGCTTAGTATGGAAGGTCTAATTTCTTTTCGTCTATACTGTGACTTTCCTAGAGAATTTTTGTTGATTTCTATAGTTCTGTCTGTGGTATTTACAATATCTTAATCCATTTCCGTTACACTTTACTATTACGCACACTACTGTATTACTCGTTTCCTAGCTAAAAACTAAATGAGGAAAATTCATATTGTAATCGTCGTACTTCCAAGCAGTATTAAAATTAAAATATAAAATCTTAAAGGGTTTTTTTTGGGTCCTCTTTGGCCTGCAACTGTAGTTAAATAATCAACGTCTTCGCCCTAAATTCATTGAGGAACGTTTATTTTAATTTTTTTTTCCGTATCTCACTATAAATTAGAATCGATAAACCCAGTATTCATATTTTCTTTATTTAAATATTATTGTTAATTTTGTATGACAATTTTGGTGTACCTGTAATAAATTTATTGAAAATAATGTAAGTAACATCTATGTGTCTATCTATTCTATACACAGCCATAAAGCTATTCCTGAAGGTGATGTTCCTTATGCTCTGTTGTGAGTAACAGTTGGTTCGGTTTGGAATGTTGCCATAATTGCCATGCTTGGCAAACACTTTGATGATCAGAATCAAGAACGTGTAGCCAACATATCGTATTACCCTAACGCCAATATCCCTAGAGGGCCTATAGCGATATCTATTATGTAGCCCTTGATTTTTACATTGTTGTTAAGTTCTATGTTTGAACTCTATGTTATCGATGATAAAATTTAAATTTTGTTGCAAAAAAAAGAACCAATAATATGTTTCAGGTTTTTAATAAATAGTATTATAATAATCAACGGCTATGGATTCAAGTTATTTTGAATTAAAACTAAGTATATTTATAAAGTTATGATTCGTAATAACCTACCATACCATTATACTTTATATACCTATGTGGTACATCAAGATCTTATGACGATATTTAAGGCCCTAACTCTCGAGCAGCGCTCTAAAACAGTGGTTTTATAGCACTGCTCGGGAGTTACTAAGTTTTAGTCGAGGACTAGGCTTCAGAAAGTCACTACTTAACTGCTGGGTCAAAAGGTTTGAAAAAAAAATAGATGTTTACAGATTTATCTATAACATCATCAACATATGATTTTTTTCGTGAAACTAAAATTTTACTACTACCCTACTCTTTTCAAACGGCTTTGATCTTTAGAAATATGTTTACACAAAAAAAATCCGGTTAACTGTTCCTTATAATGTACATAGAACATGTAAATTCAATAAATATTTCGCAAATAAAATGAATTTAAAGGTCAGTGGGGCTCTGTCCGGGTGCAGCTAGCTGAATTAAATGCAGATACTTGTATGTGCATTTAATTCCAGCTTGATGTTTAAAGGACTATACGCCTTAAGTAGGTTCAAAACCAAACAATTCAAACCTACTTAAAATGTATCGATGGAAAAACCCAACGGGGCTTGACTGGAGATTAAATCCAACGAGACAGTTAAACATCTTAGTGGTAAAGTGCTACATTATCAAAAAGGGAATCAATCAAAATATTAATCCACTCTTATACGTGGATTCTTCGAAGCCTTTCAAGTAAAAAATGTCCTTAGTCCTAAAGAATAACAGGTAAAACATGTTATTTTTAAGTTATCTTAATTTGCATATTTAGAAACGTATATCTACGAAAAATTTTCCTTAAATCATATATCGAATCTACACTTAAAAATATCAAGTTTTGAAATCATAAGAAAAGGATGGAAGAATCAAGATTAATTTATGATAAGCCAATGCACGAGGGTCGAGGCAGACCGAGAAGGAGATGACGAGACGACTTGGAAGTCCCCTTGGGAATTGGCAAGAAGTGGCTCAAAGCCGAGTACACTGGAAGGAATGGAGGTAGGCCTTTGCCAACTAGTGGGACGGTATAGGCTAGGTATAATAATGATAATAACAATGCACGAGAATTGTAGATTTAGCGTGTAGCGACATCTATGACGTCAGAAATAAACTAATCCTGCATCACGCAAGTAACATTCTCCGCGCAATTTGAACATAAAGAACAGCCCGAAGTCATGTATCGAGCAATAGCCCACCAGACATAACACCCGTCTGGTCGGAGGATACTCCCTTTTCAATATAGGTGTGTGGGGTAAAGCGCAACTCTATATTTCTAGTTTTATCGTCTAGACAAGATTGCAAATTTTAAGCAAACTGATCCTGAGAATCATCATCTTTCTAGCTTGGGGTTGACTTCTAATCTAACCAGATGCGGCTGAAGACCTGTGTTTTACATGGAGCGACTGCCTATCATACCACCACAACCCACGTACTGTGCTATACTCTTTGGACAGACTGACAATACTGTTTGGTCAGACTTTCCAGTGCCTAACTACCTAAACTGACTGTCAAAGATCTACGAATGACAAGCGGGACCAATGCCTTTACGTGCTTTCCGAGGTCCAGGATGTCAGTAGGCAATAACCTAAATAAACTTAGAAAAGTGTAGACGAATTGACAATTTGATAATGGTAGTAGCCCGGTTTTGAATATGCAACCTCATACAAAAGAGGTAGGTGCCTTAACTAGGTAGCCAACAAAAATAGTTGTGAAGTCAACGATAACTGGAGTTACTAAACTAGGGTGCTTTTAAATCCTCTCAACCAAATTTCGGTCACGGTGGCCAAACTTAACAGAGATTAGCCAAGTACGCATGATATAATATATACACCGTTAAATTTTGGTCGTTTTAATCCTGTGGAGGATCGATTCGGTACATGAAACACTATCGATTTATAAAGATAAAATTAAAAAATAAAGTACTTTTTTCTAAAACTCGTATTAATATGCGCATGTATGAAAAAATATTTTTTTAAGTAAACGAGTCAATGACATTGTAGGGAGTTTTCGGTCGTTGCGTACTAACTACCTACAGTTCATTGGCCTCGATCAGCTGACGTTTACTTAAAGAAATAAATTTTGTACATGCGTAATTTAATTTGAGTATAAAAAAAGTACTTTATTTTTCATTTTTATCTTTACAAATCGATAGGGTTTCATGTACCTAATCGACCCTCCGCAGCATTAAAACGACCAAAATTTAACGGTGTATATGTTACCAGCAACCTGTATATTTCAGGTATTCTATACAATACCGACTGAGCCGTGTAAAAGACGAGATCAGGGACGGAGGTAATGCAATTTTAGGCACTCCGACACGGACAGGTTAGGTTAGAGTTATGTTTTTTATCAACATCTGAAAATAAAAGCCTTACTTTAAACAAGATTCTATACATTGCCTAGGTAACGTATAGAATACCGGAATATATAGATTGCCGATTTATACAAATATGGGTGCAAACTTAGACTTGTACTCTCTGTTCCTTTACTTATAGTCTTAGTTCCTTTGCTGTTAGTCTTCAAAGGGGCGGTAATCCAACACGACAGGAGAGAGATCAGGCGCAGAGTCAACGGCTTTCTTTAGAGTGCTTTCCTACGTACAAAAGTGTCGCACCACTAGCTTCTTAACTCCTAACTGCACTGAAAAATTCCTAATGGAAAAATTCAATAACTTTGCGTTCGACCTGAGTCTGGGCTTAACATAAATGTCATATGGGGCTTACAGCACCTCGTAACAGTTTTTATTGCATCAATACTTGATGTTAATAGTAGATTATGTGACTAGGGGATAATGCAGTGTCTTGAAATCGCGGGCGGCACGTTGAATTTCGAACGAAACGTAGGTTGCTAAGTTTTAATCCCGAACGTGAGTGAGGGATTTATACAATTAACTCCTGAGCAATGCGAGGCAGTTAATGTATAAACCTGAGTGAAGTGACGAGTTCAAGCTCTACTTTTTAAACCATCTATTAGATAATTTAATGACAATTTACTAAAACAAAGTATATTTTAGAGGAATAAGTAATATTTACAAAAGATCTTCTAAAACTCGACATTCAATAAATTCAGTATTGTAAGATTCTATAGTTTTAATTTTCTCTGACGCCCCGCTCCTTCATTAGGATCTTTTATTAGATTCGTCAGTAACCAAATTTTATTCGTATTTTTTTTGTTCGATTTTTGAATAAACTCATTTGATGCGCGTACATTTTAACACTACGCGCTGACGATGACTCGTGTTCGGTCTGGACGGTTACCGGACGGCCGGACGGCGAGCCCTATTGCTCGTCATCCGCAAGTCCACTCCTACGATCGAAATCGGGATCGGGGTTCCAGCGGTTGAGGCGTGAGGAAATCAATTGCCACACGCATGCAGCTGCCTCCTTCGCTAGAAGGAACTCGGGTGGGTTTTAGTCAATTGTTTAACACCTCTCGCTTTGCGTACAGCAAAAAGTCATTGAGGATTTCCCACAGCAAACAATAAAAAAGGTTAAAAAGGTTAGTTTTACGATGTAGACTCAAATGAGTCATTAAAGGAAAAACATCTGAAATTATTGATTGAAAGGTGACTACTGAGTCAACGAGTATAGGGTCCTAAGTACACAATAACCAATTATTCACTTCTTGGTCCAAGTACTTAGAAGAAATCCCCAGTACATAAATGTATTGTCATTTACTAAAGAACGAAATCAAAGCAGTGCTTGTATACTATTTTCCGGGTACGCTTAATCAATTATTGTATTGCTCGAACGATCTATACTCCATCTGTTTAGGTACTTAACTAAACGTAAGCAATCTTAATATTATGTCCATGATATAATATAATATAATTATAATAATTATTCCACAACTATCACACAACGCCGATATATCCGATAAGTCCTATAATTTAAAAAAAATGTATAAAAGACTTACAAAGATTATTAAAATTTATTTATTTACCTAACATCGGTTTAGGTAAGTAACTAATTGTAAACAATTTTTCGTTAAAAGACATGTCAAGATTGTTTATAATTAGTTAGGTACCTAAAAAAAATGGAGTATGTTTGTAGGGTTACATCATTGCTCGTCACTGTACGAAAAATTTCTCTATACGAATTTCTATATACGAGTAGTATAGTAAGTCTTTTACCTATTAACCTATGAGATTGACGCTTTTCAAACAACTTCAAAAAAAGGTCTCAATTCTTTTGCAATGCTTTTTATGTTTGTTACCACAAAACTCAGTCATTTATTGACCGAGTTATATTTTTTACTTTTTTTAATATAAAAGGATACGCTTTAGCAATTGAGGCAACTCTCAAAGATCGCGAGCATCTACAACCAAAAGTATAGTTTGATGAAATGGAACTGATGAAAAAGACGAGATAAGACCAATGGAACTTCATATTCACATAGATATCACAATGATGATGGTTAAGAAACCGCTAAAACTGCCATTACCTAACTTCATCGTGATATATAGAATTTATTTATTTTATTGTCATAACTATGACCAAATAAATGGTTCTAAATAAATTATACTATCAAGCTGTTACGCGGATGGAGCCGAAAGGTGAAACCGTGGAAGGTAGGCAGAGGAACTTAAGGCCCGGTTCTACTCATTTTGACCTTTTTTAAACCTATGGAAATCCACAAATATAAAAGGGAACACCATGAAAATTTATTTTATTAAAATTGACTACATGGCCAAGGGCTTGGCAAAAATGATAACACGATATAAATTAGTTGGCTTGATAAAAAAAAATCGCGAATCTGAACCTAATTTACGATTTCAAACGTATTTATCTACGAGATTACGTTACGGAACTATTTGAAAGTAACAAAAAAAAAATAAAGCTTCTTATTTAAAAGCGCTTCGCAAGAACAAAAATGTTGAATAGTTGTTGTTTTTTTTTTATATAAAAATAAAACCGCTGTTTTGGGGCCGCGAAGACGACATAATCCCGAGCGAAGTTCATACAAAAAAAACAGTGACTAGAACCGGCCCTTAATAATAAAACAAATGTATCTTTGCACTATTTGAGCTAATTAGAATTGCCTTGAGATTTAGGAACTCTGGCTATAAGGGCCGAAACACACAGGGCTTTATTTTTTAAATCGGCAGTGCTGCCAGCCACAACTCAAAAGTTTACGGTGTGCAACGCGACGCGAATACCATAGCTTTTATAAACTATGGTATAACCAGTATCTTCCTTGTCGTTTATTTAAAATAGGGTAATGTCTTCTTAATAACAAATAAGCAGCATAAGTTTATTACGATCCATGACAGAAAAACGTCTATCCACACTCAAAAATCTCTGTAAGATACAGTACGTTCGACGGTTCTTGGCGCGCCTGAAGTTATGCTCTGCGAACTTTAGCACTTGTGCACTCGTAAAAAAATAAATTTGTGAAAAAATAAATGCAAATAGCAGTTATTATTGCTGTTAACAACTGTTATTAGCATTTATTTTCATAAATCATTTATTTGACGCGCATAATTTGAGCGCTAAAGTTCGGAGAGCCTAACTTAAGGCGCGTCAAGAACCGTCAAACGTACTGTACGACAACAAACGCTAAATGCGTTGCGGCGACACGAAAAGGAGTGCCGGGCGGCACTGCCGATTTTAGCGGCGTGGCGCCGCAGAGTGGTTATGTGCTTCGGCCATATGTGTAGCAGAAGTGTAAAATAAAACTTTTTACAATAAAAAAGAATAAAACAACTGACTTGACTACAAAAAAAACACTAAAACATTTGACATCCATCAAAACGCGCCCTATGCCCGCGTCGTTGAATAGGATCCTTTCCCTCTTCTAGAGAGGAGACCTGAGTTCCAGCATTTTCATTGCTGGGAAGCACTTATAAGGCTGATCATGCCATTACCTGGCTTTATTATAGTGTCTTTTAGAGGAGGCTATCTGTGCAAAAGTGCTGATGATGATTTTACGTATTCTTAAAAATACTTATTAAAAAAAAATCGATGATTCCCGGAAATGATATGATATGATAAAATATATTCCACAACTACGCGCTTCACACAACGCCGTCTAGTCCCAAACTAAGAAAAGCTTGTGTTAAGAGTACTAGACAACTGATAAACATACTTACATATGTCTAAATACAAACATACAGATATATTACACCCAGATACAGAACGGGCTTGCGGACGGCGTGCTACCCTGTCCGATCGTCCGGTAACATACCGGACCGAGCCCAAGTCGTCGACGGCGCGTTCTGTTCCCGCGCGCCTCAAGGAGCTGTCAGCAAACCGTAGAGGCCCAGCCTGCTAGCTGCAGGCAGGCAGGGTCGAAGCCTGCTGGGGTTAAGAGCCGTTTTCTGAGAGGAAGGCTCAGCCCCGGCATGATAGGCAACGAAGGAACGTGGTAGGTTTTTAGTCAGTAAGAGTCTGACACTACTTCCCGCTCCACCCAAGGGCGGGACTTGTCATTGAATGATTTTACCTACCATAAAAAAAAAACCAGATACAGAACAAATGATCGTGCTCATCACACAAACATTTGTCCTGGGTGAGAATCGAACCCACGTCCTCTATCATAGCAGTCTGGACCAGTAACCACAAAACCAACAGGCTTTTTTCTAAGTAGTTTTTGTATGCACGTATAAATTTTAACCGAACTACTTCTGTTACGTCAGACATTTACAAATATGCCGTTTTGTTACCTCAAAAAAATACTGTTATTAGTAATACTTATTAGTAGGCCAGACGGTGTCAAACGTGATTCGCACTTCATAAAGAAAGGTTTTCTTGTTTGACCAGCCCCGATGCGTCCACACTACTAAACACCTACTAACTACTACTAGGTACTAACTACTACTAGGTACTAACTACTACTAGGTACTAACTACTACTAGGTACTAACTACTACTAGGTACTAACTACTACTAGGTACTAACTACTACTAGGTACTAACTACTACTAGGTACTAACTACTACTAGGTACTAACTACTACTAGGTACTAACTACTACTAGGTACTAACTACTACTAGGTACTAACTACTACTAGGTACTAACTACTACTAGGTACTAACTACTACTAAGTACTAACTACTACTAGGTACTAAGTACCTACATAGATTTCAATAAAAAAATGACATGTCAAAAGGAAGGCTCAGCCCCGGCACTATAGGCAACGAAGGAACGGGGTAGGTTTTTAGTCAGTAAGAGTCTGACACTACTTCCCGCTCCACCCAAGGGCGGGATTTGTCATTGGATGATTTTACCTACAATAAAAAATAAAATAAAAAAGGCCCATTCTGACACTTGTATTTTGACTAACTAGCGGCTTGTCCGGTGTAGTGTAGCTACTACTAATAATAATAAGGTGTTTAGGTGTCCGGCGTAGTAGTAGTTATTTTAGTAGTAGCAACACTACAGCGGACAAGCTGCTAGGTAGTCAAAATACAAATCGACTGTCCCAATGTAAAGTATCGAAAGTGAAAACGTTCATTTATTTTTTACGTCTACATATTTTAAGCTTAGCATAAAGGTATATTTCAATGTGCGCTGCGTACTACAAAGCTGATAATTATTAGTGCTTATTGCTTTTTTGAAACCATATTTATATACAGATGTAGTCATTAATGAAAAAGTTATCTATAGAATAAACTTCAAGTAACTCTCCTGTCTTTACAGGAGAGTTACTATATCGAAAGTAAAAAAGCTTACTTTTAAGTTTTTTACTTTCGATACTTTACTTAGGGACAGTCGAAATGTCAAAACAGGCCTTTTATTTTTTGACAACTTTAGGCTATACAAATACTTTTTCCATACCTACGGGGATTGAACCAGCATTAGCCAATCACTCAAAAACTTTTTTTTATTGATTTAATTTAGTGCTTGACTGCGATCCCACCTGATGGTAAGCAATGATACTCGTACAATCGTGTAACTGCGCCAACCGTACCATCAAAACTGTCGAAGATATACGAATGTCAGCGAGGACCAGTAGCTTAACAAGCTTTCCGAGGCTTTTTTAAGGTGCTTTATTAATTTTTATGATGGTCACCCATCCACAGTCCGACCTCGCCAAGCGCTGTTTAACCTCGAGGGACCTGCGGTTGTTAATAATTTTAGTCACATGCTTTTTTAACTTGATAAGATATTATCATAATTGGATTATTCAATATTGTAAAACTGGTTTAGAAAAAGTTATTATGACTTAATTTTTAAATGGATGAGTATCTATGTAGGTAATTAGAATTCTTGTTCACCTCGCAGTGAAGAAGTTGCTGGTTGCTGCAAAAGACTAAAGTACAAAACTCGAAACATACAGAAAAAAAAAACAGACTATAAATCGATTAAAGAAGTGTAAGAACAACTACTTAAATAAACATGCAAAAAGTGGGTAACTACTCATTAAAACGGTAAAATTAATAAAATATAATATAAACAGCACTAATTTGTATACCAACCGGTCTAAACATAACATCACAGGTACAGACATTCTAAGTTTTCCTCATTCAATTTTTTTTTGTACGCCAAATGACGGTATAGCCAGTCGCTTTTTAAACGTGGAACAGAGTGCTTGTTTTTTGAATTTGGAATCAAAAATATTAATCAGAAGAATGAAGATACTGGTGAGTTGATTCAAATCAAATTCAAATTGAGAATAGTTTGAAAAAGTGAGCCCAAGTTAGTGTTTACATGGTTAGTTGTTGAAACTGCCATTCAAGTTAACAAAGAGTTTTGAAAATACGCTGTCATTCATTATGTTAGATGTTTCATTAAAGATAACATTATGACTAAAGAACCATAATTGCAGATGTTTGTCACAGATTAATGAGACGGAATGATGAGCAAAATTTTCATTGTCTAGATGTATAAAACCCTGGTTTGAGAGACATATATACCCGAGTATAAATGCTTTGGATAATTTTATTAAGATAAATAAATCTCAGTAAGTCAATGGAATTTAATGTATATATCACTAGAAAATTGCAAACGCCGAAAATAACTTGAAGAACTGAAAACTTTTTTTTTAATAAGACTGATGTTGGTAACTAATTAATTTGCATGTGGGTGATTCTTTGAAACAGAACGTCGCATTCATCTGGCCTAGCTTTCGTACCTATCAATTTTAAATAGTATACTATATCAAATGATTTGATACATTTTGTGATGGGGGAAAACTAATATACAAATAAAAATATCAAATCGTAAAAAGAAAAAAACTAGGCCAGACGAATGAGACACCCTCTCCGTTTCAAAGAATCACCCATGTGATTTATCGTACAAAATACAAAACTATTTTTTTTTAATCTATTAAAGATTGATTACAATCAAATGAACATTTATTTATTTATTTTTTTATTTATTTAGAGCAGGTTACCTACTTATTTTTTTTACGTTTTAACGTCACTAAAAAAACCAAATTTTCAAGTGGAAAATAAAAAATTCCTGTGAAATTTATGATGAGCATATATCAAACTGGATCTTGAAGCGATTCGAGTCAAAGATACATATTAGATTTGAATAAAAAGTTGTTTTATTCATTTTATTAATTGTTCATGTCAAGAAAATGACGTAGGTGCCGTAATATTTGTAAAGGTCAACCGGTTTATACAAGCTCTGTTTATAAACATTTGAGTTGAATCAAGTGCATAGCCAGGGGCGTAGCTACCGCCGTATCTGCCGTATCAATTATACGGGGCCCCCGCCCTACAGAGGCCCCCAGATACGCAAAAAATCGCAATATGTTATCCACAACCTTCTCGTAGGATAAACCAAGCATTTGTAAAAAAAACACCTTTTTTTATATGGGGCCCCTGTGGGAATTTTGATACGGGGCCCCTATGGGAATAGCTACGCCACTGTGCATAGCTAACATCCTAAAATATTCGTTGCAACTCACCAATGTAGGTAACGAAGGAACTAGATTTTCTTGTTTTTCTTTTGTTGACGATTAGTGTCTTGATATTATCGGTCCCAAATGATTTTCTATTTATATATTGCAACCTTTTTAAAAGATAATGCGACAATGTTTTTTCGACTTGGCTAATAATAATATAATATAAACTAGCATTGCGCGTGCAGGGATAATCGTCGGTTGGCATCACGTTCCATTAAATTGTTTAAGGGGCCTCTGCGAGTTGGCTTCGGCTACCCTCGTACGCCTCCCAAAGACCCAGGACTTCAGGGTCCTGAGATATATAAAAACATATAATATGGTATCCCGTTCCTTGAAAATTGTTTAAACGGCCTCTGCGAGTTTGATTCGGCCCCTCGTACGCCTTCCAAAGGTCCAGGAACCCAGGGTCCTGAGAATAAGTAAATATAATAAGTAACTAAGTAACCACCGTGGGAGACGCGCTTAGCGTTGGGTATCGTAAGGTGATTCCCTGCCACCGTCCGCAGCGGCTCGCGGACGGCGAGCAATGGGTAGCTCGCCGTCTGACATGACCCAGGCTTGGGTCATTACTATTATACAGTATTTTTTGGATGTCAGCTTAAATGACGAGACTTGAAAACCTGTGTCCCAAGGGAGTGGCCAGCAGATAATCAATGGGGGGGCTATTGGAAGTATGAAGAATAATAAAAAAGATTTTTTTTTAATATTAATAATAAAAGTTTATTTTCTCCACAATATACCTTGGGAGACGGTGCCTAAACTAGGCTCTGAAGCTGTAAAGCAAGCCTCTATCGGGGACCGTAGCACCCCTGCCCCCCTTGGTGACGCCCTTGTGTGGTCCTAGAATACAAAGGCTAACCGACGGATACAGATGAGGAAAACATTTAATTTACGAATTAAATTATTGAGTTTGTTATTGTAGCAGTGACCAATTTCAAAAAGATGATTCTTAATTCATTATTCCCCGAGAAGACGCCGGCGTCCGCACACCTATTGTCTTTCTATTGTGTCTCTAATTACGGTATTCAACAGGCTAATGATGATTGATTTGATGATTTCTACTTATCATGAAATTAACAAACCATCTAATCCATTCTTTGCAACCAAATTTTCAGATATCAGCCCTGTTTTTGGTGACATCGTCAATCGTGGCGGGTCAACGACCTTCGTTCGCGGGCTTCAGACCCATCGGCTTTCCAGAGATGGCAAACCGAACTACGACGACACCGGATCCTCTTGGAAACCGGTAACATCTATATTTTATTCATAAATCTATTTATCTCTTAATATTTTTGGGTAGTTTCCTCATCGAAGAGTCGATATTTTGCGTTTGGAAACAATTTTTGTATTGTATAGTTCCGGCTTAAAAAAAGATGGACTGTGTGAGGAATGTAGTGAGAGAAAAGGGATTGATATGACGAAATTAAAGAAGAAAACGTGTTACGCAATTGGGACCGGTACTCCATCTGGTCCGAGCCCAAGTCGTCTAAAGCGCGCACTGTTCCCGCGCGTCTCAAGGAGGTGTCAGCAAAGTGTAGGAGCCTAGTAGGGCTGAAGCCTACTGGGGCCAAGGGTTAGGTGAAAATGAACCCCGGGGCTCTGGATCGAAGGCAATGAATGGAACAGGGTAGGTTTTTAGTCAGTGAGAATCTGACACTATCTCCCGCCCCACCCAAGAGCGGGATTTGTTATTTGATGATTTGAACTACCATAAAAAAAATACTCCATCTGTTTAGATAATTATCTAAATGTAAACAATTTTCACATGTATTTTATCTAAAAATTATCTAAAAATGTTAACTAAAAATGTTTACAATTAGCTATTTAGGTACCTAAAGCGATTTTAGGTAATTAACTAAATTTAAATAATCTTTGTCTTCTATACGATTTACCTTAACAAATGTAGTATATGGCCTTACAATGACATTGAAATGTAACTCGTCGAGAAAGAGAGATGGAGTTATACACGCTGTGTAGCTTCATCCCTTTAATAATTCAGCTTATAAAACAAATGACTTTAAATTGTGTTTGTCGCCCCATACACCGACAATAGATAATATTGCACAATAAAATTTAAGCCCGCTCAAATTTTTGTAGATCCACAACTACCAAACTTGTTCATACAAAAGTAGACTCTAAACATCGGAATTAAGGCCTATAGTGGCGTGGATGAGGGAGGACACCGGTGTCCTCTGAGCTAGGACAGATTAAATCATTGCGCAATGTTTCAATACCATCCCTACACGTTGGATATATTGTAAAATCAGATACATTGCGCAATATTATTGTAGGTGAATTGGGCGCTTTAGCTTTTCCCCCAAACGCTAAGTACAAAATTTATGGCAATGACATTACCTGTGGAGAATTCATGTGACTGGTGATGTTATTGCCATGCATTGCATACTGCTCTTCTTCCTGCCCTGATACCATTTTACTTGGGGTCGGCGCAACACGTTTTACATTGCATACGCTAACAGAAAATTCATTAGTCCAATCCTGCTGAGCAGAGAGATCCAGAAACAGTGCCACGTTGGTTTAGTGATAGCTCACACAACTACTTAGTCGAGAGTGCTATGTATAATCTCCGGTTGGGTTAGGTAAAGTTCTCTCCTGCCCCTCCAGGCGCGCCGGGCCTTGAAAAAGAGCAGACAACGCCCTCTTCCAACCACCCTAAAAAGATCCAGGGTCGACGGATTAAGGAACAGTCGGCAGCAGTACTGGAAGGCCGATAGTTTGAACTGTTGCGTACAAACAATATTTCCTACCTTTGGCGAGTACCTAGGTTTATACAAGTCCTGCAAGGATAGTTTAGTTAGTAAGTTTCTTACCATATAGTGTATCGTCCGTGTGACGAAAAAACTCTTTTGCCCTTCACTTTCGTCTTTGCGCAGGATTAGAGCCACTAGTGATGAAAGGCCAATAGTTTGCACTGTTGCGCACAGGCACTTTATAGGTATATATTCTACTTTTGGACAGTAGGTTTATACGATCTACCCTGCGAGGATAGTTCAGTTAGTGCGGCTTGAAAAGTTTCAAGACGCCTCCTTACTTACCTATAAAACCTGTGAACCATGTATCGTCAAATTTTTAAGTAAACTCATCAGTGGTCGTCCTGTAATTCGGATTCCCATATTATATATTGGCATAAGCCTTCACAGCAGCTAAAGAAGAATTGTTGACGACCGGACGAGCGACCGCTAATGAAAAGTTACGTTCAAATTTTAAATATTGAGCTCTACAAAACATGGGGTAAAATTATAATTCAGATTAGTTTTTATACTTCAGAATAACGTACTTGAGCCCAGTCAGGCAAGTTAAAACATTTATCCGTAATGAATGCGATTTGAGGGTAGTTTGCAATATGAAATCAAACCTTTTCTACGTTCACATCATTGTCCAGTTCAGTAGGGCTCGGATTATATAGAACAGAATCAGTCGGACATGCACGACTGAGTATTATTTTTAACAATAAGATCTTACAAGGACGATACTTTTTTAGCAAGCTTTCAAAAGTATCCTCTAATTTACTTAGCTTTATACAGCGGCGCTGCTCCTTTCGCCTGCGATGTCTCCTTTTACGCGCCGTCGAAGCAGAACCGCTACCAATACTCCAACCACTATATTGCGACCGAGCACGTAGGCATTGTCCATACTAACATTATTAAAATTATTCTAATGAATTCACTTTTTAACACCAACAAATAACACTAGTTAACACTATAACCTTTGAAAAAAAGTAGGACACCCTTTTTAAAAGTAACGAGCTACTTTTAAAACGCGACTACACCGTTCGAAAATCCGAACGCAAATGAGTTTCTTAGATGTCGTCATGCGCCTTGTAAACGCATCCCCACTACCTGTCAGATTGGGGCGGATATGACGCTGCTGGGGCTTCTTCACCGTAGCGGAACCGAATACGTCTATCTCAATTTACGGCTTGGAAAAAGGTATATTCCATCGGTTTTGCAGGCAGGCAAGGTCGAAGCCTGCTGGGGTCAAGGGCCGTTTTCTGAGAGGAAGGCTCAGCCCCGGCACTATAGGCAACGAAGGAACGGGGTAGGTTTTTAGTCAGTAAGAGTCTGACACTACTTCCCGCTGCACCCAAGGGCGGGATTTGTCATTGGATGATTTTACCTACCATAAAAAAAAACCATCTGTTTAGGTAGTTAACTAAACGTAAACAATATTGGTATGTCTTCTTATTTAAAAAAAAAAGCTTATAGAAGACATATAAAGATTATTTAAATTTAGTTAATTAACTAACATCGTTTTAGGTCAATAGCTAATTGTAAACATTTTTAGTATCGTGTTGCCCAGTAACTGGATTGTGGAGGTCTGATAGGCAGTCACTCCATGTAAAACATGGGTATTTAGCCTCATCCGGTTACAGTGGAGCCGATCCCAAGCTATACTCCATTTGTTTAGATACGGTCTACTAAACTAAATGTAAACAATCTTGACATGTTTTTTATCCAAAAACTACTATACTATACTACTACCCCTAAACTCCATCGGTTTTTTGCCAAGCAGTTATAATTCTCGTCATACAAGTTGAACCATTGAATCAGCCTTACAATGCTCCCACTGCTGGGATCCAGGCCTCCCCTCTAGGGGAGGGAATGGGCCGTAATCCACCACGCTGGCTGCAGTTAGGTGGATGTCACATGTCTTCGAATTTTTGGTTCTAGGACATGCCGGTTTCCTCACGAAGTTTTCCTTCGCCGTTTTTGAGAGCAGTGGTGATGAAATAAATTACATACTTACTTGTTTCTTATTAAATGCATGTCATTCAACGGTCTGTAGGTACAAAATGGCAAGGTTGATAAAACCTGTATCATTAGGTACATTCATTGTACTAAAAATCTATTTTGAGCACCTACCTATTACCTATAGGTAAGCGTAACTCGTAACAAATAAGTTGGCAAAAAAATATCGCATATTGCAATGTGTGACTGGAATAAAAGTCATTTGAGAATCTGATTAAGATTTTTTTTTATCGTTATTTTTTCGAGTTAAATTAATTCCTAGTGGCAATATCCACTAAGAATTACTTTGTGATGTGTGATGTAAAATTGGTATAATTTATTTTATTTAGTTAATTATAATCCTCGTCACATAAGTTGAACTATCATGGCGGTTGACCTTGAATGCAAAGTAGCCGATTTTCGGGTCTTAATCAAAGCGGGATGCGCGTAACCATAGCAAATGGTTCCACTTATTTGCCGCGTATTATACACATATATCTATAGGTTGATAATTAAAGATCGCTTGGCAAAAGTAAAGGGGCGTGCGATTTGAAGAATGCAGCGATTGTACACATGCGCCGATTGCCCCCACTTTTTTCATCGAGCGATCTTAAACCACCGCGCGACCTATACCAAACGGGAACAACTATCTATAGGCCATACAAATATTTGTTTGTGAAGGTATCAAACCTAAATGGCAACTCTTATAACCAGGGTTGCCAACATTTCTTCGACGAAATATAGTATTTTTCAAAATAAGCTAAAAAAACATATAGTAGGTTGTACACTACAAAAAAAATATAGTATTTTATGGAAAAGCAAAAAATATACAGTGATATCTAATATTTAGGTTTTTTTTAAACTGTATTTGTTTGCACTTTTTGCATTTTTTAACTATTTAAATTCTAAAATAAAAGTTACATGCTTAATGATGATCAATTTTTAAGTAAAACAAAAACTATATTTTTGCTAAAGGTTTATATTTTTTAAAGTCTTTTTTTGTATTTTTCTTTTTGACCATCGGTCGTAACGACGTACTTTCGTTATCGCTGCTATTTTCTATAAATAATTTATTTAGGACTTTAACTTTTCATAGAAAAGAATAATATTAAATTAAAAATAATCACCAAAATCAAAGAACATAAACATTGTAGATCAATGACATGAATGATTCATTTGAATGTGAGATAGACACATACGGTTACACGCATCAGTCAAATGTTGAAAATATTGTATTTTTGCGTACGATCTGGGGCGTAGCTACCGTCGTATCTGCCGTATCAATTATACGGGGCCCCCGCGCTACAGGGGCCCGTCGTAGACAAAAATTCGGAACATACTATCCACAACCGTCTCATAGGATAAACCAAGCATTAGTAAAAAAACACAATTTGTTTTATTCGGGGCCCCTGTGGGAATTTTGATATGAGGCCCCTGTAGGACTAGCTACGCCACTGCGTACGATATATTTTTTCAACAGTATATAGTACGCAGACCCAAAATTTAGTTCAATGCTATATATTATAGTACGGTTGGCAACCCTACTTATAACTGACAGTTACTTTCTAAAACTCTTTAATCTTTTCTTGCAGTTTCGGCGACAACGCTACAGAGAAACTCCCAATCGAAGCAAATGGCGACCGCGAACTCATCGACAGGCTCAGCAAACTACCCGTAGACAAACAACCCTTCTGGTTCATTAACTGGCAGGCCTATGAAAAACATAGGAAAGAACCGCAGACTTTCCCACAGCGACCCAGTGGCTTCGTAGACAATGTACCGATCAATGCTAATTTACCTTCAGTCAACAGTGGGTTTTCTATACCCAGCCCCGGATTAGTTGGGACAGAACCGAATGCAGTTATTAGCAGATTCGGTCCTACTCCTACCTCCAGTAGCACTAGTCAACTGAGTAGCAATTTTGGTGCTGGTAGTAATTTTAATAATAGTGGCAATTTTAATTCCGGTGGTAATAATCCCAGTGGTAATGTTTATCCCACTGCTAATCCTAATTTAAATGTTTATCCCGCATTTAATCCTAATTTAAATGTTTATCCCACGGCTAATCCTAATTTAAATGTTTATCCCACGGTTAATCCTAATTTAAATGTGTATCCCACTGCTAATCCTAATTTTAACACGTATCCCAATAGTAATTCTAATCTCAATAATTATCCAAATGGTAATACCAATAATTATACAAATGGTAATACCAACAACTATCCCACTGGTAATTTCAATAATTATCCCAGTGTCAATTCCAACACCAATGTATTTCATTCTTCAAATTTTAATACTCAGTCAAATTCCGGGACGACTAAAGACGGTGTGTCGTATTACCAAACGACACAAAATTACAAGTGGAACACCTCCTGGAAGACGACAAATGCGAGTCCCACGAATGTCAATAAGTATCCCGCAAATTACCCACGGGCAGATACCTATCCACAAAGATCTGGAGGTATATTTTAATTATTATTTAAGTACGTAAGAAAAACAAAATGTTAATTTAATAAAACATTTTTATTGACTTTTTAAATAAATAAAACTTAATTAGGTACTAAGCGTATTCTTATAACTAAAACCTCATTAGAGTGAATATAAATAAAAAATAATAGTAAAATGCAATGAATTGTTCATTTTATTTGACTCAAAAACCTTACCTTCGTATGAAGGTGTTGTTTCAAAAAAAAATATTATTATAAAAGTATAAATTATTGTACAAAAATATTATAATTAAAATATCGGAAGATATTTTTGATGGTGTTGCCTAATTTCACTTTGTATAAGATAATGACGTTACTTCTTACGTCCTAGTCTAGTTTATTTTTATGAAGGCTTTGACTGTACAGACATCAAGGCACTAAAGAGCTAAGTAAGCACAGCCCTAAATATTACTTAAGTTCAAAGCTTAACAAAATACACGGAATATTGACACAATTTCCATTCGAAAGATTTATTTTTAAAACATAATTTGGATCATTTAAAACAATGCTGAATTGATCTTCCACAAGTTAACACCCTAACTCAATAAAATTAAGAAATCAAAATTATACAAACACCGTTTCACTGCACTAAATACTGTTTGAAACCAGAGATTTATTCGTATCGGTACAATGACTCCACAAATGCCTATACATTTGAATATTAACGCTACATTCGCGTATATAATAGGAATATACATAATTATTATGTAAATGATATACTTAGCAGAGTATTTTGCCTGTTCTCATCCAGAAAACTGGAATAGATGAGCGACAAAATTATTAAAGTTTTCATTTACTATTATTAACACAGTATCGCCAAAATATTGTGACCGCTCCGAACTTCGTACAATTGGCTGCGCAGTAATTCTTTTTAAGAATCGTATTGCTAATGCGTGTTATGTACCTATCATTTCGAGTATGCACAACTTCAGAACGCCTAATTTTAGAGTGGCCAACATATTTTGACCGTACTGTACTGGCTTAAAGTACCTACAACAAGAAGTAAGCAGTTCTTTGTCTGATTGTAAATTTTATATCTACCATGATTATTTAAACACACTCAGCTGCACCTCAGCTGGGAAGAGTCTACGTAGATTGATTTTTAATAAAAATATTATTAACGACATCATCCATCAATAAAACTAAAAAGAAATTATGATCCATCCAAAATAGGATGCATCATCGTTCATTTTGACAAAATGCCTCTCAAAAAGGTTTTATTTCGGGTGTGTTTTAATTATATAGATCTACCGATCTACCTTATGCTTCAAACTGTTTTTGGTGGTAAAAAAAAAAAATAACTAAAACAACTTATCATATTTTTAAACTTCACCGGGATAAGACAACAGATTTCCATAAAACTATCAAAAATAAAAATTATACCGTTTGGTACATATTCGAGCAACATTCCTATAAGTACAATAATCACAAAAAAACATCCATCCGAAGTACCTACTTAAATTAAATACAGTTCAAAATCGTCGCACTGGCAACTAGAGACGCCATATAAAATATTTTCGGATCTTTGCAAGTGAGTCCCGCCAAAACACAGCGAATATCAGAAGATGCTGTTATAACTGCAGTCGAAATAGTTAATTTTTAGATTAAAAAAAAAAAACAGTTTGCTAGATTATCTAAAAATATTGTATAATAAAAAATGACAAAAATTAAACGCAGCAAAGGTCAAGGCTTGTTATGTCACTTCTAGAATTAGTACTTGACTGTGGGGGCGTGGTGACTCTTCCAAGACCGGAACATAAAGGGAAAAACCTACCCGCGTTCCTGCGGCTAGCAGGAACGCGGGTAGGTTTTAGTCCGTAAAAGTCTGACGCGGCCTCACTTACTTTATTTTTCTTTAATGGATATAAACTAATGCTTGACTGCGATCCCACCTGATGGTAAGCAGTGACGCAATCGTTGATGATGAGGCGCACTAGTTTATTAAGAGCCTATTCACTTTAGCCTTGAAGACACCTAAATTATAATCGGAAGGGAAGACCGCAGCAAGCAAACTGTTCCAGTCCTTCGATGTACGCGGTATAAACGACGAGGTATATCGCTTAGTCCGGACCGTAGAAGTTTCAACAACGTAAGGGTTTTTTTTATGGTAGGTAAAATCATCCAATGACAAATCCCGCCCTTGGGTGGAGCGGGAAGTAGTGTCAGACTCTTACTGACTAAAAACCTACCCCGTTCCTTCGTTGCCTATAGAACAACGTAAGGGTGGGTATTCGCCGTACACCAGGTTGTATGATTGTAGAATCGAGATGGTGGAATGGAATGGTGGTGGTGGACTTCATGAAAAAAATTTGGTTCAACCCACTCTAAGGAAAATTTAAAAAATGGCGTCTCTCAGCTATCACCGTCGAAGCGTCTCAGTACTTAGTGCTAAATTAAAAATTAAAACCGTTACACAGTTCAACGCCCTAACGATACATACATAAAAATAACTGTACATATATTCGCAAATTATGATACATAATTTGGCTGAATAAAACTATTATATTTGTCGGTCGAAAACATTTTAAAAGTAAAAAATAATAAAAAAAAAAAAAACAACGAAATCATTGGCTCAAACTGATTACGGGTACAGACGTGTGAGAAAAGGTTTCGAGGTTGAGAATAGTTGTGTTGGTATAAAAAAGTACATTTAAAAAAGCTTTGCCGTAATGCCTACCCAACAACGAAAATGCAACATTGACAACCACGACCACTAACGACTAAGAAGAAGGAATACCTACCTAAAAAGAAAAACTGTTTTTGTTATTATTTGTTGGTATAGCTTAGAACCCTGGAGTCATGGACGTTTGAAAGGCGTACGAGGGGCCAAAGGCAGGTCGCAGAGGTCCCTTAGGCACTTTTAATGGAACAAGGTACCAACCGGCGATTATCCCTAAACGCGCTATGGTAATAATACAACCCGGGGTGGTGGGAAACTATTGCTATGTATGTTGCAAACAAAGATATAGGAGCTATAGTTTTGGAAGTCTTAAGCGGACTGGTTAACTTCTGAGTTAAGTAACTATGTTAAGTCTATGGCCCCCGCATGAACAAAGTTATCCATAAAAAGTCTTATAAACCTAATTGTTACCATACGCAAAATACGCGCTTTGGACGTGGAATGTTAGGTAAATGCGATGCGTAATTGTTTGACGCATGTACACGAAATTTATTATCAAATGCCACATACAAATGGTGGCGTGAAGGCACATTGTATGATCACTTAAGGCACTTTCGATGTAGCCAAATATATCAATAACTAGATTTTTTTTCCCTTAGGGGTGAATACGGGAAAAATCATAGCTAAGTCATATAAAAGCAAGCCTTGTGCAAAATTTCATGCGCCTAGGCCCTGTAGTTTCGGCTGAGCATATATATGTCAGTCATTTTCTCCTTTTATACATCTAGAGATTACAGAGAAAGATTTTGTAGAAGCTAAATGCATTTCTAATTAGAAAACTCAACTGAAAAGATTAACACCCGTTTATAAAAAAGTAAAACTAATCACTTGAGTAAAAATGTATTCCATACTTGAAAAAAATGAAAATTTTTCATGAAGATTTCTAACCTCAAGTAATTACTTAGCATCAAGTAATTACTTCTTTATAAATACAGGTGGTAATATCGAGTTTTGAGAACGATTTATTGTCTTGAGAATTAATTAATTTTGAAGTTCAGTTAGAAAATAAAATTTTAAGATCATGAAGAAGTACAAGAAAAATAGTAATATAACTAGTACCTACAGGAAGAAAAAATAGTTTTAGCATTTGCAAAGTTAAAGAAATCTACGATTTATCATAGAAGAATTTGAAAATATTCTTTAAAACCTTTTCAAACACACATCTGTCCCTAATTTTAAAAAACATCTTCTGTATTACCGTGTAACAACCAGCATTATACATAAAGCAACCAAGGTTGCCCAACTGAATGTCCTAGTTGTTGATCCAGAGGCTTTGGTCACTGACGGTAACCTTACACTTTTGTAGTGGCAGGATTTTTCAGAAGTTTCGTTCGATATTAGTTCCGTGTAGTTCGGGTAGCTTTGTATTTGCATTGGCTGTAAAAAAAAGTAAAAGACATTGAATTTATTTGATTTATCATCATGAGTGTTTAAAATTAAAGGAAGAGTTAAAATATGTACTTGTAAAAGAACAGTTAAAATATTAAAAGTATTTTAAAGGAACAGTTAATCTACTCAAAAGTAACAGTGAAATACTTGTAAAAAAACTGTTAAAAGACTTGTAAAGGACGTCACTAGACGTACTTGTCACTGTGATAATTTTATTTTTCAGTGGTTTTCAGTTTAATCGTCACTCTCTTTTATCTAATTATACAACCCTCTCAGTCTATCTAACTCTTTTGAAGGGTTATTCAAGTTTGTGCTACTCTGGCGCCTTCTCCATAGCTGGCAATAACATTTAACATTTTATTTTTAAAACTCCCTACTTCTTGTATGAGATCTCTAATCTTTCTTTAGATTACGACAGGAGAGTAAAACAAAATGGAAACTCACCACTCCCCACGTGTCATCCCTCCTCTTACAGAATGTCATATGCATGCCTTTGTACAAAGTCTTCTCAATTTGTTCAGTCAACAGCGGTTCCGCCCACGGCATCTCATTCAGGTGGGCCATGAACGATTTGTTGCGGAATTCTGGAGGCTCCCAGATTACCAGCTCCTCTGCAAAAAGGGAAACATTGTTTTAATACACTTACTCGAAAAGCTTCTTTCATGCACGCAATTTACTGTTTTCCGCATTAGTGCAGAAAAGTGCGCCCCACCACAATTTTTTTACATTATTATCGAATCAGGCGCGCATCAACTCCTACAAGGCGTGCGTCGAAATGTATTGAAAAACGTCTTTTGATACACGTCCAAATTTGTCATTGCAGCCCTCGGTTGCAATGACAAACTTTCTGCACTTGTATTAAAGTGTACTATTTTTTAAATAAAAATAGCATTACATATTTTTTCTTGTAGCTTTTAAGCTGTGCTACAAAAATATCGAGTGCACAGGCAAACGTGCTCCATACGACGACTACATCATCGCTTAACATCAGGTGAGACAATGGTCAAATGTGAGTCAATAAACAAAAAAATGCAAAATCTAGTTGCATGAATGTTTACTGCTCAACTTCGTGGGTTGTAGCGTATTGTTATAATATCCTATACTAGATTTTTTATCCAATACAAGCTGATTTCGATCTTATAACCGATTCTAAAATACTACTTTCAGAATATACACCGTTCAATTTTGATCGTCCTGTGAAGGGTCGATCATGTACATGAAACACTATCGATTTGTAAAGATAAAATAAAAAATAAAGTACTTTTTTTTCTAAAACTCAAATTAATATACGCATGTACGAAATTGATTTCTTTAAGTAAACGAGTCAATGATCTTGTAGGTAGTTGTCGGTAGTTGTGTGCCAATTACCTACAGGTCATTGAACTCTCCTCTATCTCTGACGTTTACTTAAAGAAATTAATTTCGTACATGCGTAAATTAATTTGAATTTAAAAAAGTACTTAATTTTTTTATTTTATCTTTACAAATCAATAGGGTTTCATGTACCGAATCGACTCTCCACGGGATTAAAACGATCAGAATTTAACGGTGTATGTTTATTTTATAACATGTTGTATAGGTGATACTTACTCATCAATCCCACTCCTTGGTCATCTCCCTGCACGCCTTGCTCCTCACCAGTTTCGTTCATGATATGCTTCTGACCTTCAAGATCTGACAGCGGCAGAGGAGGCAAGTTCTCGTAGCTCCTGAAATATTTGGAATAGATTCATGAGCCATCATCGTGGTCTAACTTGTTCCCAATTACGTAAAACTTAGATTGATGGATTGTGAGGGAATCTCTGTCCATTCTAGGTTGGCTACAAGAGGATAGTGGAATGCGATAATACCGGTAACTGTTCGTTCTTTAATTAAAATGTCGGCGCATCACTACGGATGGCCGCACCAAGGAGCGCGGCACGCGGGGAACGAGCTTCGTCACTCATGCGCCACCACTCGGCTCACAGACGCGGCTCGCTATAGGCACTTCTACTTATGTTATAATCAAGGGCGTCGTCAAGGGGGGCTGGGGGGTGAACCCCCCCCCCCCCTATACCATGATTTTTAATTAGATGAACCAAAGTGACAGCAGTGGACAATGCCCAACTGTCAAACAACCATTGTTATAGCTGTCACTTTACTTCATCTAATAAAAAATCATAGTTTAGAGGCTTGCTTTACAGCTTCAGAGCCTAATTTAGGCACCAGTCTCCCACAATATAATGCCCATCTTTTATGGTACTGTATATATAAGGCTAGCAATTAGGAGTTATATTGTGGAGAAAAAATACTTTTATTATTATTTAAAAAAAACTGACCCCAAATAACATGGAACAAAGTAGGAGAATGATGATAGTGTACAATAAAGTTAAAATAAACAAGTGAACACCCGATAGAGGGCATTTAGCATAATTTTAGAGTATCTCTCGTAGTATTATAACGTTCATTCCTGATTGTCATTTAACCAAACCTTATTTTTTTTACTAAAGCAGATAGATATACTCTTTATTGTTTGTAAATAAAACGGATATAGTGCGCGGCAAATAATTTGAACCATCCGCCACGGCTACGCGCATCATAATCGGTTAAAAGCCTTGTCACACAAGTTAAATGCGCAAGAATCGATTTTCGGGACCTAATCGAAGTGGGGGCCGCGCGCAACCACAGCAAATGGTTTAACTCACTTTAAAAAGTTAATTAGAGAGTTCTTTAACTCACCCAGAAGACAGGAAAATATTCTCGACTTGCATGAAGTTCAGTCCATAAAACTCTTTGACCCCAAACGTTTCGAAGAACTCTTTGACGGGCGTCATGGAGTAGCAACCAGCTAGGGCTGTCCTTGGGTAGTATAAGATGAAGGATAAGCACATTTCCTGAAAAAAAAGTAATTTATATATTTCACAGAGTTTTGAAAATACTAGAAATTAAAAAAAAATATGAAAAAATATCTTGGTAAAATAAAAATAAAAGGAGAAATTGAGTGACTGTCATATCAACCCACAACCAAAACTACTGGACTACAACATAGTTTCCTTTTATGATGTAGGCTACCACTAACAGGATTTTTCAAAATTATTCACCCCCTGAGGGGATGATACTGGGTTCCAAAGTTATGAAGAAACCAGAAGAAACCTACTTTTACGAGAGCGAAGCCACTAGCTTCTGCTAGTGGCTAGTTTAATATAATTCATTAATTTATAACTGTTATTACCTGTTTAGCAGAATAGCCTCCTAAAATAGGTTTGTCTTTCGAAGTACTATCATAAGTACATTCTGTGATCAAAGTATCTCCTCTCAGGAATTTTCTTCCTCGGGGAACTATGCGGGATTGTTGATAATGTGAATCATAGTAGTTTTCCTGAAAAAAATACAATAATTAATTAAAGCGCTTTCTATTATTTGAAACCAAAACTAAGTTGTGAAGCAGTTTTGATAAGAATGTGACGCCATCTAGAATTATTTTTGCAAATTAATAACATAGGCGCCTTTCAAAATAGTTAACACATTGGCTAATAGATGGCGTTTAATACAAAAATATGTTTTTGAAATTGTATTTTTATTTACCTCTGATATTCTAGGTAGTTCCTGTGTGCCTCTGATATGTTTTAGAGATATCTTTCTTGCGGTTCCATGAGCGTGTAGAAGTACTGATACGATGTTGACACCGTCTTCGGGCAAAGTCTGTAAAAGGACGGTTAAAATTTGTTAGTGAACGGAGGTACAATAGTAAACATTTATTTTTGAGATAATTTTCTTTTCACAATTGAGTTAATATTATCTTGACTGTCAGGGAATGGGGGAATGGTCCAGTATTAGATAAGCACTACAGGGAAGTGGCAGATGTTTACTTTCCTTACTTTTGCAAACGAAGGGGAGGGTAACAAAAGTAAATAAATTGTGAGAAGTTACTTTTACTTGTTCTGTGGTGAGTTGAGATCAAAGAAATGGGAGTTCGTGATAGCGTGACGGGTGACAGGACAGAATGGAGGAAAAAACGTGATGCTCCAACCCTAAGTAGTGGTGCAAGAGGGCTGATTTCAACTAAACTGCATAATCTAGTTTAAAGACCCCTGTCGCAAACATGGGCGAAAACAAAAGAATTGAAACTTAGTTTAACGTAAACTAGATTCAATTCTTATCGGTGAAACGCAACATGAAGCTATAATCTCGATTACATGTTTTTTTGTTTTGTTTTAAAAACGCGATTAATTTTATTGGTGAATTTGGCCCTGTTTTAAAACCAGAGGCTATGTATTTTGCCCTGGGCACAAATTAAATAGTTTAGATTTAAAAAAATTGAAATTATAATATTAAATTAAAAAATAAATAAATAATACACATTGTAACGTGAAAGTGAACCCCGCCGCGGCGCCCTGGAACGAAGGCAAAGAAAGAACAGGAGTGGGTTTTTAGTCAGTAAAAGTCTGACACTGCTCAAGGGCGAGGAGATATCAGTGCATGATTTTCCCATCAACAAAAAAATATTCTTTTTAGTCCAATCAAAATAAAAGATTAAAAATTAAATTAAAATACCTACACAAAATTATTAAATAAAATAAAATATAATATATACACAACATAACATATTGTATCTCAGGCCGTGTTTACGGAGACGCGGCGCGTTGTGCGGCGCGTTGGGAGTTTCGTCGTACATTGCAGCAGCGGGCCGCGTCATCGCTCGCGCAAACATAAACCTTAGGCAATGTACGACGTACCGCCCGACGCGCCGCGTCTCCATTATCGAGCACTTAGTCTAAAGTATTACTTATTTTTTATTTTATAAAATAAACCGTAACATAAAATACTTGTACTAACCGCCTCAGTACACTCCGTGCTGCAAATCCCCACAGTTTTGTACGCCTTCTGCTTGGGTGGGATGACGTGTAACGCTGATACTCCAATACCAGCGCCGAGGACCGCTGCATCATGTTGTCTGAGCGAGGAGGTGTAGTGGACTCGGATGCCGGAACTGTCCAGTACTGGAGAAAAGATGGTCGTTAGAATAATGATCCTTGTGGAAAGTGGAGGGTTACAATAAGTTGGTAACAAAAACTTTTATATTGTTTTATTTAATTTAATAATTCTAATATAAAAATGTATGTAATTCTAGTTTTTGGTTGATGAATTAATAAAAAAAAAAATATCTAACGCAAAAGCTCTTTAGTGGTTATGAATGGAAAAGACAATAGGAAAAAAGGAAAAAGTAGTACTACTAGTTCGCAAAAATGAACTTTGCCATTGCGATTTCGAAAGGACATATGGACCATCATTTTTTGAGCAACTGTACCTAAATTAAAAAGTATTATAAATATTTAGGTGCATTATTGAATTAATTTTTCCACCTTACTTGATGTAAACAACAGCTGAGCGAGTCCAATGACCTGTAGGTAGTTGTCGGTCGTTGCGTACTAACTACCTACAGGTCATTGCACTCGATTCGAGATTAAAACGATCAAAATTTTGCCGTGAATTTAAAATACATTTGTAACTATTAAAATATACAGCACAAACTCACCATTATGCAGTTCCTGGTTATCATAATGAACTTCAAGCATGTAGTAAGATACTCCTCCTTTCTCACCCAAAGGAATGCCGACGTTTTCAGGAAGGAATTCACCTGAAATTATCAAGATAATTAATTAACTCCCTAATTAGATGTTTATGTAGATTTCGAGGTTCATTATTGTAAAGGATTTCGTTAGACAAGGTGTTAATTACGAAAATACGAACTTGAGACGAAACAAAGATCTGACGGATGATGTTGAAAATTGTTGTTTATTACAATTAGAAAAGGAACGGTGCTTACAATGGGGCGAGATTTTGTAATAAAACTTGCCATTATATTTTGAAGGCCTGATGATAAATATTTGACTGGCCTGCTGTTCTAGTGGTTAGTGACCTTAAGTGGTATGGCGGAGGTCATGGGTTCGATTCCCACCCAGGACAAATGTTTGTGTTTGTTTGTGAGCACGATCATTTGTTCTGTGTCTGGGTGTAATTTATCTATAATATGTATGAATTTAGAAATATCTAAGTATGTTTATCAGTTGTCTAGTACTCATAAAACAAGCTCTGCTTAGTTTGAGACTAGACAGCGTTGTGTGATAGTTGTGGAATAAAAAAAAAAAAATATTTTGCATGCAATAGGTTTTAAAAAAAATTCTACACTTCTATTTTTTTGCCAATTTAAACTAGATGAAGCCGGTGTTTCTTAGCTGACGACCATGACAAGAAACACCGAAACAATCTCAGCAGGCCTAGGCAAGCTACGACCGTTTGGTTTCGATTCTCTTACGTCGAACGCCTCGAGTCGACCACGCCTCCGATTCCTTTGTTTTGATCACGTGACTGAGCGCTGAGATGACGTCAGATCAAAGGAATCTTTTCGACGCAAGAGAATCGAAACGAAACGGTTGTAAATTGGCCAGGGGGGCAGAGTTCAGTTTCTTTTAAAGTCCATACAGCAAAGATGTTAATGGTTAATGACTGAGATTGTCTTTTGAAGAATGAACCACATAGATTTGAGTGGACCTGTCCAGTCACTGTCACTCTCCTTTAAAAAGACTTTGATCTTTAGCAACATGTTTACTTAAATTGCGGGTTAAGTGCTCTTCAAAATGTACCTAGCATATTTAGATCAATCAATATTTCGCAAAGAAAATGGGTTTAACCTATTGAATATCGTAATTAGAGACACAATAGTAAGACAATAGGTGTGCGGACGCCGGTGTCCTCTTGGGGCATCACAGTTTAAAGGTCAGCGGGGCTCTATCCGGGCATAACTCGCACCGCCTAGGCGGCAGTTCGACTATGTGTGCATTTAATTCCGGCCAGAAGTTCAAGGGACTATACGCCTTAAGTATTTCTCCAGCTCTACTTTAGCCTGAAAATCTGTCGAATATTTGGCATCTATGTAAGTAGTGTTTAGAACATTCTTCATTCAAAATACTTATCTTAGGAACTCGCTCAAAGTCCCTTAATAGTCCACACACATTAATAATAATTCAAGAATGATCTGTAGAGTTAGCATTAGTTTACAAAACAACAAAGAAAATGTTAATATCTAAGGGTGGGATCCAAGGATCGATTTCTGAAAGGACGGTTCGACCCCGGTATGAAAGGTAACGAAGGAACAGGGGTGGGTCTTAGTCAGTAAAAGTCTGACACTAATTCCCGCCCCGCGCAAGGGCGCTGAGATGTCATTTTTTGAAAAATCTCTAAGGTAGATCTTCATATTCCAATCCACTGATTTATTACTGAATTAAGGAACATTTTCTTTCAATATGACACGTAAATATGTATGTATAGGTTTTTATTTATTTATTTATTATATGTATATATTTATGTATAGTGTGCTGTACACATATCTATTTAGTTTATTTTTAGTTCTAAGTAAGTCTTAATAATAATTTATGTGATTAAGTTTGTTGTGCATGTTTGTTTAGTTATCCTCAAATATAAAGTTTATCTCTAATTTTTTTATGTATATGGTATTTTTTTTTTTTTTTTTTTGGTATGTATATGGTATGCTGTAAGAAAACCCAATTATGGTTTAAGCTCGCCTATGTAGATCAACTGTCCTATTTTTATTGTGTAAAATTGTATGTACAATAAAGAATAAAGAAACTCTCAACTTCATCAAAAACTAAACTTAAACATACCTTGAGAGCCAATAGCCCAAGCCGCGATTGGAGTGGCACACGTCGCCCAAGCACTCGGCCTGTTTGGACCAAAGTACCCGTCGCCTGCAGCCCATCCATTCCACAGATGCTTGTCATCATCCTCAGCACACTCGTACAACACCATATGATGAACGGGAGACATGCTGTTGGGTTCCTGAACTGGTACGTTGTTCCTGATCGGTCTGCTGTCTATAAGCGGTTCGTAACCTATGATATGGTGCTTCTTGGGCAGGTCGGGAACTTTGAAGATCTTACACCAGAATAATGTTGCCATTACGTAGGGGATTGTTAGCTGGAAGAAAAGAAAATATATTTAAAAATCAGTTTTGCCAGTACTCAATCCCAATAGGTAAGGTTTTAGTTTGAGAATTTTAAGTTTGAGAGCTTTAAGGTTGAGAGTTTTCATCACCTCTTAGGCCATTATACCTGCGAGCTTGCAGATGACGAGAAATAAAAAGCCTGCCGTCCGGGAAGGACCTAGTCCCGAGTCTTCTATGACGCGTAGTGTTCAACGCACGTCTCAAAGAAATGCCAACATAACCGTCCCGATACGGCCAATGCCCGGTACCGTGGTTTTAGAATGCAAAGAGCAACTAAACGACACAGATGGGTTTTAGTTACTGAAAAATGACGCGCCTTCTTGCTCCTTCCTAGAGTGTGAAAATCATTTGATGATTTCCCACTACAACAAAATTTATTATCACCGCGTTTAGCTAATCGAAGAGTCTAATCGAGAGTTTAGCTAGTCGAGTGAATGTTATTTTGAAATCCTATCCCTTTTTTGTTGGTTTGTATAAAACCCACTGGAAGAGAAGCAGTCTACACCGACTTAGCATAATAAATTAATAAGCATAATCAGCCTTATAATGTTACCACTGCTGGGACTCAGGCCTCCTCTCTTTGAGAGGGATGGGCCGTAATATACCACGCGGGCCATACGCGGGCCCAGTGCGGGTGTCCAATGTCACATGTCTTCGAATTTTTGTTTTTAGGACATGCCCGGTTCCTCACGATGTTTTCCTTCACCGTTTTGAGAGCAGTGGTGATTAAATAAATTACACAAAGTAATGCGCCTGGCTGGGTTTGACTCGGCCACCACTGCTTCCACAGCCACTTAAGTTTGACGAATCTTCATAACCCCAAATTAAAAATTCTCAAATGCTCCAAGTAGTAAACTTCCGTCGAACGTATGTCTTATATGAGATGATGAGAAGTATAAAAAAACAGTTTTTACTCACATTAGTCAGCCTAACATCCCAATGGTTGAGCGGTATAGACTCGGGTTTGGATACTGGTTGGAGAAGTCTTAACGGCCTGGCTCCACTCTTGACGTGCTTAGGTAGCTGGCCATCAGACCCTGGTGGTCCTAACGCCCAGAGAATTTGTGTGGTGTCGTCCTGTGAAAAATGGTAATAAATTATAATTGCTGTCGGAAATTAAGTGTCAAAGAAATGTTTTTCTATTTTTTCTTCTCTACATTCCGGTGGTACAGTGGTAAATACTATAGGTACCTTAGGGCACCCACAGAAAACTATTATTTTGATATTTCTGCGATACTGTGTTGTATCGCAGAAATATAAAAGCTGCTATACGAATTGCTATGTGTACAACCTGCAACGAAAATCAGATTGCATGTTCTTGCGATAAGTCGTCGTGCGAGCTCGCGATTTTCTCATTGCGATGTCGCATCGCAGTTTTGTGTTTGGGCACTTCATCTGGGAAAAACTACGTGTCGAATTTTTTGATATCTGACTACTACTGACTACTATCTGCGTAATAATTTTAAAAGATATAAAAATGACAGCCAAGCTCAACAGTACGACGTGCTTTCTGAGACTCAGATCTCAAATAATGCAAGTTTAAGAGAGGACCACACATCGCGGACCATAACAGAATACCAGCGCTGCGTTATTTATTGTTTTTAAATATGAGCTGAGCGCATTTTTGGCCCTGCACAGATTATTATGTATGTGTAATGTATGTATTGATCGTGTGAAACACAAAATTAACTTTGTTTCTTTCTTACCGTAATAACAAAGTCCTGTTTATCACATGTGTCCAATTGTCTTCGAAACTCAACAGTAGTGTGCGTTTCATTCTGGTACCCTGATATCAGCTCGTAGTTCTTCACATCGTCTGCGATCGCACGATCTTCAAATTCAGAGCCGTAACAATCCTGGAACAAGGAAAAAGGACCGTTAGTTATGAGATCGATGCGGTGTACTAACTATAAAATGGTATTTGTTTGACGGTGAAACGATAGGATATCTACACAGCTATATTAATTTTTAGTGTAATTTTTTTTTTTTTTTATATTATTGTGACTTTGATTTATTGATTTTTAATTTATTGGATTTTAATTTATTGAATTTTAATTTATTGGTTTATTATTTATTGAATTTTAATTTGTAATTTTGAGAATTTAATTTGGTTGTGTTTTTAACATGGGTGATGAACCTGAAATAAATGTTTACTTTTTTATTATTAATGTTATAAAACTGGCCAAGTGCAAGTCGGAGAACTTCCCTCCTGTCCGCAGAAAAAAAACGACAAAAAAATCGTGGGACTTAAATATTTTTTTATTCTGTTTTTAGTATTTGTTTTTATAGCGGTAGCAAAAATAAAGCAATAGTCTCTTTTTTAACCTATGGATACGGAACCCTAATAAAATAGTAAAAATTTAAGTTTGTAGGTACTATATCTATAGAGGATAATCTCTAAAACTACCCAAGTAACAAAAGCTTCTATAAGCCAGGCGTTTTATCACCAGACAGTGATACAGTAGGCCTATAATGGTAACCATTGTGACTGCTTGTACTATAACGGTTTTCAAGAGAGTGTTTTGGTTCTTTAAGATTAAAGAGCATTTAAGTTCTAAAATGTAGCTCTTAAAATGCTTATAGGACCATACAAAAGAATCTTTAAAGTATTGCACTGTAATAGATATGAAAAAAGCGATTATGGTACTATTTAGTACTATAGACGACCTCACTGACACTTTTGTGTATCTATTTTGCACTAATAATGTGTCAAAATAACTTTTACAGTACTAGTATTGTAGGAGTATCATAAACACTATTACAGCATCAATTTGTGCTATAAAAGTACCTTGCACCATCTTTACGTAATCTTTTAGCTTCTTATACGCTCCCTCAATACCGCTATGGGACTAGTTCTGTAAAAGTCATGAAAACTCTTCTATCGTACTAAATAGTACCATAGCGACACCTGGCGCAGTTTTTACGTAACTTAAATTTTAAATAGCTCTATAAATGAGTCTGTGCTTCTGCTACGAGACATAAAGTGTGACATATTCGTTTTCTATGCAAATATGGCGGCTGTATTCTGCCATGATAGCACGTTAGCAGCACGGCTGGAGTCAATGTGTACTATAGCAGCTATTGTCGGAACAAGTCCTTATTTTATTAATTAAAATTTAATTAAAACACGAAAATTATGAGGGCGCATTGTCAAATTTGAAATCAGCATAATGATTTTATCGATAAAATTATTTTCGCAAGTGCAAGCTATGGTAAAGTTACGATTTATGAATGTTTTTAGTATGTCCTTTTGCAACAATGGCAAATGAAATAAAGCATAACTTCCAATCAATATATTTTGTATTCTTGAGGAACACTCATGATGATACGATTACAACACGAACAAGTGTGATATGAAAGATCACTGGAATCGTTTATGGTGCAAAATAACACTATAAACAGGTTTTGGTTACTTTTATAGTGCAAATTTGTGACATAACTGTTGCAGACAGCAGTATTTTAGTACTAAAAAGCGATTCTCGACACTTTTACATTTCAACTACAGAGCTGATGAATCACCGTGAGAGCTTTTATATAAAGTTTATAGAATAAATCAGTGATAAAACTAGGGCTTTTTTGGGGTTTTGTAAAAGTTTACAACATCGTTATAGTACTAATCATGAATACCAATTAGCACGTCCTAAATCGTTCTCTGGGCTTTTATAGTACCAAATTTTGCTACTTGGGTAGGTACCATAAATCAATGTGTACACATTTTCGAAAAATACTATAGTTTGCTATGATTTTGGAAAATACTATGACTTTCCAAAAAAAAAAAACGGGTGGCAACCCTATTCTTTCTACACGGCGCATAGTTATGATCTATAGATTTCTATAGAATCTTATTAGTAATATAACAGTAGGTATAGAGAAATTTCGGTGTATAATCTACGTAAGCCTGTACCGTGTGGACACCCCATTAATAAAAATGGACAGGAAATAGGTAATTCGGCAATCAACCAGCCTTTTTCAAGTAGCTCAAAATCCGCCCAATTTTTTTGTTAGTCGTGACCTTCAACAGTTTTATGGCATACAATTAAGATGTAAAAGGATTTAAGTATACGCATTTACTTTTTTATTGCCCTTATTAGCTCTTCGACTATAATTAAATAAATAATAGAACCATTTTGGGCAAAATTCGGTCATTACAGCAGCCAAATTACATAAACTTTGAACTTAAAACTAATGAAAATTTAAAAAGTAGTTTAGCTAAACTACTTTTGTTAGTGTGTAATAAAGCATAAAATGTACAAACTTTTTATAACTATGTTAGTAAAAAAATTATTACCTACGTTACAAGCCTCGCTCAGTTTTATTAAAAAGTCATAGCTACTATACTACACTATACATGTATACACCGTTAAATTTTGGTCGTTTTAATCCCGCGGAGGGTCGATTCGGTACATGAAATACTATCGATTTGTAAAGAAAATATAAAAAAACTTTTTTTTTAAACTCGAAATAATTTTACGCATGTAAGAAATTAATTTCTTTAAGTAAACGTCAGCTGAGCGAGGCCAATGAACTGTAGGTAGTTAGGCAACGACCAACAACTACCTACAAGGTCATTGACTCGTTTACTTAAAGAAATTAATTTCGTACATGCGTATATTAATTCGAGGTTTTGAAAAAAAGTTAATTTTTGTTTTTTTTTTTCAATTTTTTCTTTGCTAACGCAAAGAAAAAATTGATAGTATTTCATGTACCGAATCGACCCTCCGCGGGATTAAAATGACTAAAATTTAACGGTGTCTATATTCTATGTAATCTTTTTATTACATAGTATAAATCCAAATAGCTGTATCTGTCTGTTTATCCTCCTAAACTATGCAATGGATTTTGATTCGGTTTCTTCAATCGTAATAATGTAAATAATTTGAATATTTAAATAAATGCCACGAATTTAATAATTATCAAGAACTGCTATTGAAACGAAACACTAGAAATAGAAAAATAAGTATTGAATAATTTTATGGAACATATCTATTTTTAAATGAGTTTAATAATATCTAATTACGTATGTTAATTCAAATATTAGAATTAACTAAACACTAAATTACGACTACAAGCAGGTTATCTACAAAACTTTTTTTTTTACTTATTTTTCTTTATATTTATTTATTGTTAAACTAGTAGAAAGAGTAATAAACGAGGAAAGCTTTATGTGTATGCGGGCGGGTCAACAGTATACCATAAAAGCCTTTTATAGACCACACTGTTTCAGTCTCCTATGACTATTTAGAAACAAGCATGAGACAGCTGCTTTGCCCGCATATTACTAGAACACATATACATTATAGTGGAGTACCATACATGTAGGTATAGGTACACCTATATGGTACTCCAGGATCATCATTATCAGCCTTTTAATGTTCCCGCTGCTGGGACTAAGCCCTCCTTTCTAGGAAAGGGCCGTAATCCACCACGCGGGCCCAGTGCGGGTTAGTGGAGGCCACATGTCTTCGAATTTTTGGTTCTAGGACATGCCGGTTTCCTCACGATGTTTTCCTTCAACGTTTTCAGAGCAGCGGTGATGAAATAAATTACACAAAGTAATGCATCTGGCTGGGTTTAAATACGCGACCTACAACTCGTAAATCGGAGCCGTTACCACTCGGCCACCACTGCTCTACTCCTGGATATAAGCTATCAATATACCAAATTTCATCCAAATCCGTTTAACCGTTTTATAGCAAAGGAGTAGCAAACATCAACACAAACTTTTGCCTTTATAATACTAGTTTGATCAATAACTCGAAGAATCTAAATTTGACATTTTGTTTCTATAGCACTAAAGAAATAATAAATGTTTGTATCTAATTTTTTAGTTCGTAGATTGTTGACTTGCTATATGGTGAATACTGTCATAATAGCTAGCAATTGATAAATAAAAAATAAATGAGCTATGTATTCAAACCAGCTGACAGTTGGCAACATTAAAAAAAAACGGCAAACGTTGGTCACACTACTGTAGAAACCAAGTCCAACGCTCCATCGTTTACCAAAGACAATAAAAGCATTCCATCTATGGACATCTCGGTTCCAAATTGACCGTAACCAACAGTAAATATCGCTCCCCACACTTTTACCATACTCCACCGCAAAAATGAGAAACATCTGTCCTGTTTTTTTTTTTTTTGTAACTCAAAAATATATTTCCAAAACTAGCCAGTTTTAATCCATGAAAGTAAAAGTGGGATAGCAATTGGTTAGAGTCTATTAATAACTACAGCACATGCCAGATTTTGTGTGTATTTTTTTTTTGTGGCACGAGCTTCCTGGCATCTGCCATGTTTTCGAGCTATAAAAGGGTAAGTACAAAGCTAAAATTTAAAGCATTAAATTTGGTTCTTGATGCCTATGAAAATTCGATAGGTATGTTTGTTTTTAAGTCATTGTATGACTTGAAAGACTCATTCAACTCATTCCTGACTTAGAAGTTAAAATATTAAAATTTAGGTTTCCATAATTCTCAAGGTGCAATGTCTAGCTCTGGGCAGCTTGATACAAAAGTGTTTTAAAATTCACGACGCAAAAATCAAGATAATTTGCTGAAGTTTATACGGTAATAAAAGATAATAATAACTCGGCACCTTTTCTGAGCCGTAATTCTTTTAATGAACAAAAAGGCTATGCGGTTATAACAAAAATGCCGTTTTAACAGCTGATCGGAACGACCTTAGCAAACCATGCCTTAAAAAAAAACAACCCCGCTTGGATCAGCTTGCAAAGTTCAAAGACATCTCTAATCTTAAGACACATCCTTTCTATTTCACATAGATGATAGAAAACAGATGTTTCAGGGTACAAAGGTAAGTAAATATAATGATATACTATTATACATTCTTTTTTTTTTTGCTCGGCAGATGTCGCGTGCACGTGCCATGCCTGATGTTCGAGCACCTGGCTTCGTTCGTAATGATAGGGAGACGTTACATATGCCAAATGTCAGGAATTCATCTTTTGTTTTTTTTTTTTGAAGATCAGTTTGACCTTTTGATAGAAGCTTGCTTCTTATAAAGAAAAAAAAAAGAAAAGTATACGTACGCGAGGATGAAATGAAAAATATAGAGGCGAATGACAAAGCTCCCAGATAGACGTCTTAAAATCATCATGATTTCCATGTAGGAAAGGGATAACGCTATACGGTTTCTATAGCTTCGTCCCTTTCACACATTAGAATAATTATAATTTAAAGACGTCATAAATACTTCTAGTTGGCAATAGAACTAAAAAAATCCTTGTTTAAAATGATCAAATACATCTCATGACATTGAACATAAAATATTGGTGAAATTTCTTAGTCGTTTATATAAATACAAAGACGACTAAAGGGCTAGGGGAATAAAAGAGCTTTACAAATTATATATTATGTCGTGTTAAAAGAATACAGTCAGCATATTAGAGTGAAGAAGAATAGTAATACAAGTAGAATTCAGCTTCAATCACTTTCATATAAAATATTTGTCAATAAAATAAGGAGATAGTCAGCAGAGTGGAGCAAATAGTCCAAAAGAAAGTCGGAATTCGGCCACCATTCATATAAAATATTAGTGCAGGTTTTTATAAAATTTCAAAGTCGTCTTTGTCTTTATAAATTACACAATGACATTAAGAAATGGAGCCAGTCTGCATTTCAGAGCAAAACAAATAATATAATCCAAATGAAAACCAACATTCAGCAACCATCAAGGGACTTAAATATCTGTTTTCGTAGACATTAATGACCAAGTATATTCAAAAGAGACATTCCTAACTGTTTAGGAATTGCGTGTCTGTACACGCAATTCAATTCGCAGAATATTTGGATATTTCGCTCTAGAATTCGAATATTCGGCCAAGGATCGCATAAATACTTGTGACTGTAGAATCCTAGGTCTAACTATGGAACTGCACATATATAATAGAATAAGTAACGGTATGAACTATGGTAATAGAACACGTTTAAATATTCCGTGTCGAAATGTGCGAACTCTTGGTGATATAGTGGAGGTAGTTTTAAGCTTTATGTAAGGTCATAAAGCTGTTGTTGACACTTCACATAAATAACTAGCTAGGTGTTCGGCTCCACCTGTGAGAGTGAGAGTTTAATTTTTTTCTGGTAAGTCTGAGTTCATCCACAAACCATGAAATCCGTTCACGATCAAAGCCATGTAACCTTGTTATTCTGAAAATTTCAAACTCTTGAGCATTGACACCGATTTGCTGGCCTGTCGATTTTCGAACGTTTAGATTTCGGGGAGTGTGTGTAAGAACCTGGTGAAAGAATTTTTCAAATCGGCTCAGCAGTTTTTGATTCATTGCAAACAGAAATAGAAATCTTTCCTCTTTATAATACTAGCTGACCCGATAGACGTCGTGTTGATAAAAGCGATTCTACAGTTTTCCGTATTTTTTTTCCATTTTTCTCTTCATATGAACCTTCTTGATACTTTAACAAATAGTCTAAAAAAAATCATCCAAATTGGTCCAGTAACTCGAGTTTTGCGGTTAGCAACACATTTAGCCATTCATTTTTGTTAATACAAACCCATAGACTAGCTTCTGCCTAAGTCTTCGCCTGCGTGTAATTGGGCTTTTAATACCCGTTTTCATCCTATTAGGTGGTGAATTGTGGGAAATCCTCTCTTAGTGCTTGCTTACATAATAAAAGGAAGCCTTGTGCAAAATTTCATGGTTCTTGTCTCAGAATTCTCGGCTGTGTGTTAATATGTCAGTTAGTCAGTCAGTTTCTCCTTTTATACAGGTTTAGTATAGATAATATAGATATAGCAGGATTAGCAAAGAGTTTCAACTGTCAAAACCAGAAGCTCCGCAAATCTGGAAACTAATGGCGCTTTGTATTTATACACAATTTCTGTCAACAGACTAAGCTTCAATAATATAATCTATCCAAACTAAGTTGTTATGACACAACAACACCTACAATATTCTCATGTAAAGCTATGCAATACAGTTGCATTGTGCACTGAGTCATCCAATAGTTCACGAGTTCAGAATCCTAACTGAGAAACCATGACACATTTGTTGAATGCACAATATCTGAAAGGGACTCGACAGAAGACCTTGTTGAAATTCACATTAGCACACTACAAACTTACCAAGTGTGAACTTAATATTCCTAAAGGAAGAAATATCACATTTCCGAAGGGCAATACTGTACACTAATAAATGTTGGTAAAACCTAGAATTTCCCTAAAATTGAGAGAGAAAGCCTGGCTATCATCGTATTAGGCCAAGGACATAACATAAACTCTGTCGATGATCCCATTCCCCTATGTAATACGGAGCGCCCCACAACATCTAAAGCACATTAGATCCGAGCAGATAGTACTCACCACAAAAATAAAACTTTAATAGCTATAAAAGCATCGCATAAAGCTCGCTATCCTATTTTACAACAGGTAGTGAATGTTGGAGCGAAACAGGATTTTGCATGGATTCGTCGATTCAACTCCGGCGAACGTTCCCACGGTCTGCTAAATGTACATACATATAACGTGTTTAATTGTAGAGATTTTTATTATAAGCCCGTTGGATTGTCGCTCTTACTTGGTCAGAGAAGTAATAACAGGACTGGGGAATTCGCAGCCGTGTAAAGTTACTGTTTCCAATGCAGGTGCATTCGGTATATTTTGTAATAGATTGTAACCTACTGCGTCAAGCATTTGCATAACTTGTTTTCGCCAGATGATATTCAAATAGAATCGGATTAAATGCACGCTTTGCTGTTTTTAACACTGAAATTGTGTATGTGCTCAGTGGGTTCTATCTGAGCTAGCATCACAATAAACGTGCTTACAGCGCTAACATTTTTATTATAATAGCTGTTCTTTGTAAAGCATAACAAACACCCCGCTTCCTCGAATCGTGCTTTAACCGAACAGTAAATGTGACATGTGACAACACATTGAGTCCTACAATGCAAATACAACACAAGTTACATGGACAGAAACTTAAATGAGTGAAGAAAATGATCGTCGACTATCAAATGGGTCGGCATTACGCAATAAAGTGCTATTCTATTGTGAGATTTTGTACCAAGTTCAAGCGGAAGCATTAAAATTCTTTCTACGTTCACACAAAAGAATAAGTTTTGAGAATTCTGATGTTCGCGCATGAGAATCGAAACACAATAGGAGCAGAGCAGGGTTGCCAGTTATCTGAATAACTTGTAATCATTCACTTAGATCCAGCTGTCGAGAGTAAACGACATTTCTGTTTTTGTCATCTTTGATACACAAAACTTAAGTGAAAGACGTTATTTTTTGTGGCTTTTTTGTGGAGTGAAATCATCACAGAACTCCCCCGATGTGGATGGAGCGGGAGGAAGTGTTAGACTTTTACTGACTAAAATCCACCTGTATTCCTTCAGTGGCCATTTGCGTTTCAGAGCGACGCACAGATATGTCAAACAGTAGCTAGTGTGTCCTTCTTATAGCTTTTGATTTTATGTTAGAGAAATTAGTGGGCGTAGTTTGGAGACATCGGAACTCGAATTTTGTGTTGATAACATATCTCTACTGTTTGACATATCTGTGGGGCGACGGCAACTCTTTAGTACAATCTCGCAGCTCCTACAGGGCATTGGTACAGGCCACGGTCCAAAGCGAGGAAGAGTGGCAGGCAGTCACTTTCTTCAGCGAAGCAGTAATGTTAGCATAGGAGACGGCCGCACGCATGAGGCAACGGCCCTGACGCCCCAGCCGCCGTCGGAATCCCGATCCTGATTTCCGGCTACCGTGAGCGCGGACTTGCGGACGGAGGGCAATGGGTAGCAGCCGTCTAACCGTCAAGTAACTGGACCGAGCCCAAGTTGTCGACGGCGCGTATTGTTCCACGCGCCTCAAGGCCCCTAAAGTTTGCTGACATCTCAGCAAACTGTAGGGGCCCAGGAGGGTCGAAGCCCATTGTGGCGAAGAGTCTGCTTCTGAAAAGAAGATTTGGCCCTGATATGAAAGGCAACGAAGAAACAGGAGTGGAAACGCTTTGCCCAAGAACGGGAGATGACAATAAATGAGCCCGTGGCATACAATAAATTGATTGATTTGAAGAAATATTCTTCTATCACATACATGAATGTTGTTGACATAACACATCAGACCTCTCTGAAGACATAATCTCTATGGAAAGCTTCACTTATCTTTTTTTGTATAGATTTCCTTCACTTAATGGGATAGACCCTTTTCACATGGAAATCTGTATAAAGCACTTACATCTTTTGAGAAGTTTTACTGAACGCTTTAGGGTACAGTAGAGCGGATAACAGATTCTCAGAGACGAAACACTCTATGACGTAGGTTCATGCTTTGGTATGCGTATGATCTGTTCAGGTAATCCCACATCCCTGTTTAAAATTCACATGACAACCTTATTTAAAATGTCAACGCAGAATTGAACATTCGCAAATCTCATTGTAAATCGATCCGCCACTCGATTCTCACCTTTAGTTACATGTAATAGGAGCTAAATAGTGCATCAATGAGTTAACTACCTGGTTGGAATGCTATTTTGGCGTGCCGTGATTTGCGCAATACGATAGAATTGCATCTATGACTGGTTTCGATTAGATCTTTGTGGGAAGAATTTTGCAGTACCTGTAGCTGTTTTGATTTCTAAGCATCGGTTTGGAAATTCAATATACCGGCTATTGGCTTGCTCAAAAGGGTGTATTTTACGGTCAGAAAGGTTGGCATTATTTTATCTTGAACAGCTTATCTTGCTTCGACAGCAAAACAGGCTGTACCAAGTCTTATCTGCGATAGCCACCAAGATTGGAAACAACTTTGCGCTCTTAAAGCGACAAATTTTATAGTTATTCGTGCGACCTTCTGGAATTTAGGGCATTTCCAATTTGCTGTAAGGACCAAAAATTTGGCAATCACTATTCGAGTGAAAGCCAAATTTTATTATCCGATCGAACGATGGCGAAATAAGGAGTCTCGGCTTAGTTTTAGTGTCGGAAACCGAAACTAAATTTAAGAGTTTTTATGTTGCAAATCAATTTCAAATTAATTTATTAACATTTAAATACGAGTAGTAATTGTACTATGGTTTCTCATGTTAACTGCAATATATTCTATTTAGTTTATGTATACATTCCAAAGAAATAAAAAAAGGGATGGGTATTTAATAAAAATAACATTTCAGTCATAATGTCACTGAAATTCGGCATGCCTAATGTCAACACTTAAATAATTTTATTTTGGCTAATACTCGTTATAAGTACTTGCTAGCCAGGTTCTCTTTATTTAAAAATAAATAGAGCCTGAGCCTGACTGATTAAAATTGACTTTATATTCCCCATGAACATTATGAATGTGTCAGTTTTTTTTAAATAATAATATTAACTAGTGGTGGTAAGCAGTGACACAATCGTAATTTCTTTGGAAATTTATGAAAAACAAATTTTCTGCCGAAACTTAGACCGAAGCCCAAACTCAATGTCGGTTTCGTCCGTGGAAACTAGGTACATAGTTTTGGTCGGACACTACTAAACAAACTACATCGTTGAATTCCCATATTTTGCCTTCATATATCATAAAATGAGTCCATAACAGGCAACCCGTCTGACATAAAACATTTAAGTCCAAAGTTCACATTACTAAGGCTGTTATCGTGCTCCAACTTAGTATTCTTATAAGCAGCTTTAATTCCTCTCTCGTGCGTAAACATATCGTGCAGGTGTACGTTAGCACCTTGCGAGTGCATGTGTGCCCATAAATTGTGCTTCAAAAGTAATTGCGCTGACGTCGTTAAAGGATTTAGTGTTTTGTGTACTAGAAGTGAATGGAGACCTTTATTTACTCCGATCACAAGTTTTGCATCATTAGCAGTAGTCACCGTTTCGAATTGCCACATGCTTCTGTGGTTTTCTAGTTAAATCCAGTAAAGAATCATGGTCAAAATGGGCGTAAGCCCAACAGATTTGAAATATATCTCAAATTAAAGGTTATAATTACTACTTTATTTTATACTATGGCAGCAAGTAGCTAAGTCGCCGGAGAACAGAGATAGAGCCAGTTGAAAATATACATATTTTCTGTATAAGTACTGAAGAATTGACTACATCTAACACGTTTTTTGAAAAAAACTTTGTGTTATAAACGTGGCCCATACGCAGGTAGCAATGTTTCTTCGAATTCACCACCACTACTACCTCAAGCCGCCTCTCAAGGTGTCGCTGCCTCGCGGCGCGCCCGTGTCGCAGTTCAGTTTTTACTTGTTATTTGCCTACGTTATGTTTTTTCGGTATCATAAATTGATTATAATACACGGCATATAAATAACAAACAACTACATAATAGAAATATCAACAATAAAAATAAAAAAATATATAATAAAAAAAAACGGAAGTGGTGACGTGCAATATACAGCCTATATACAGCTTTAAGTGTAAAACGCAGCTTAAAATGTCAAAAAACTCTTAAAGCTGTTTAATTAAGTTATAATACTCTGATATATAACCATAAGCATACGCGTATACCTTTATGCAGCCTAAAGCTATGTTTTACACCCTTGTACAGCCCTTATACAGCTCTAAGCTGTAAATCGGATGCTTTATTGATGTTTCATACGCTTGCGTGCTGCTTGGGTCGGACCCCACGATCCGAGAGTGTCAACCCCAAACGGTTCGAAAATACAACTTCCAACAAAGTTATTTTATTTCCGCCGCTTGAGGTTGTCCGCAGCCACAGCGGCTAGCACCAACACAACACAACGAGCTAGCAAGATGGGAAGACGCAAGAGTAGGTATTGACACTAGTAGCGTACCATACTAAGGGCCTACCCATCTTCCATGGGAATAACGACATGCCGTCTGGTTTCTTGCCATCGTCGCGTGCCAGGCCATGGGGTTCCAATACGGCTGGAACACCGACGGTGGCAAGAGCGCGTCTTATGATGTCGTTAATATTCGCGTGTCGCGCTATTCGACCCGCACTTCGACCGCATGACAGATCGTGGAGTCCGAGGCTGGTGATGACTTCACCACCGTGGCTGCGATGAGGAGAACAGCAGGGGCGCCTAGACGTAAGGATCAGCGAGGAGGAGTATTATCATCGAGCAAGGTACCTATGTTCGACAACGGTAGTGCGTGAAACCAGAGACCCGACTCCCACTCTCTCACAGCCAGCAGGGGCGCACGCTCCGCGGAAGCGATTTTCAATCAGGTTTTTCTGAATTTTCTGAATTAGCATGATGGTTCGTCGGGTGGATTAGATTTCGGGCAAACGAGTCTTCAAGCATCTAAATTGAACAAAAATGGCGATCGACCTTTAAAGCGCAGTTGTGCATAATTATGGCGGCAAGTCCCCTCTTTTAGGAGTGGCTGAAAAAGGGTTCACAGCGTTCTCACCTTCCGCATGACTCAGGTTCTCACCAGATATGGACAGTTCGGGGATTTACAGCACCGGATTCATGCGGAAGAAAAACCCGGGTGTCACCATTATGTGGACCGTCCGGAAGACACGGTAGTGCATACGATACATGTGTACTCCGCTCGGTCAGAGCACCACCGTGTCCTCGTGAGGGCGATCGATCGATTGAGGAACTTTTTTTTTTTTGGAAAATCATCCAACGATCTTTCCCAACCTTGGGTGGAGTGGGAGATAGTGTTAGACTTTTACTGACTAAAAGTCCACACCGGTTCCTTCATTATCTTCATTCCAGGGCCCCGGGTTTCACTTCCACATTACCCACGGCTTCAGTAGGTTTCGACACTCCTGGGCGGCTACGGTTTGCTAACATTTCGCGAATAATACGCGCCGTCGACGACTTGGGTCCGGTCCGGACGGTTTCCGGATGGTCGGACAGTGAGCTACCCATTTTGGCCGGAAATCAGGATCGGAATCCCTGCAGCGGCGGGGGCGTGAGGGCCGTTGACTCACGCTTGCGGCCTCCTCCTTTGCTAGCATTACTGCTTCTCAGAAGGATGCGACCGCCTGCTACTCCTTCTCGCTTCGGACCATGGCCTGTACCAAGGCCCGACGCGAGAGATCATTACCGCCGATCGCCCCCACGGCGGTACGCTTCCCAAGCGGGGCACACTTCTACCGTGTGCTCCGGGTGGTCCACACAGTGTAACTCCCCGGCGTCACTTCCGCACGAATGCAGTGCAGGAACTTCCTGAACTGACTTGCTCGGTGAGAACCTGTGTTATGCGGAAGGTGCTGGTATCTTGGTTTGAGACGACATGCGCCATTTATCGCCCCCGCACGTCATTTGTTAGATGTTGTCATAGACCGAAACGGAGTTTAGGTGTGTGTGGAATGAGTTCGGGAGTTTATTTGTATTTGATTTACTTAATACACAAGCTTTTCATTAAAAACCGTTCAAATAACATTTTATTTTTATTTAATAATGTCCATCTAGTAGTTAAACAATACGTAATTGTTAAAAGTTTCTTGATTATTTCATTTTGATAAAACAGTTTTTCAAGAAAACCCGGTGGATATGACTAGTATTATTTATATAATTTCGATTCTGGCATTAAGCCCTAAGAACTGGCACTAGTTGCACTTCTGTTGGTCTAACGCCCAGGTTTCATACAAATTTGCCCCTGATCCTTTAATTGGGTTTTTGTTTGCGACAGTATTTTTTTCTACTACCTCCTAATCTTTCATAATAAAGTTAAAGCTGAATCAATATTTTTAACAGGCTTAAGGAAAAAGACTGGAGGAAGTTTACAATTCAGCTAAATTCTTTTTTATTTGTATCTTCGTCAAATTTTGTTGTTTTTTGTGCTTTTTTTGTTTGGAAGAATTTTAAATAAGTAATAAGTCTTTTGTTATATTTACTTTTTTTTGTTAATCAAAATGAAAATTGGTGCATTTTTTATGGAGTGACTGCTAATTAGACCTCCATAACCGGATTACTAGGCAACATGATACCCCTTTGGTAAACCGCTTCAGTTCTTTAATAGCAGGTAATTCCTACGGCAAACAATTTAATGCTCATTGACTCCTGTAAATATTGATATAATAGCCATATCGTAGAACTGGTAATTTTATGATGTAGTCGACCATTTCACGTAATGGCTGGCTACAATGTGGCTGCAACATTAACTCCACTGAATTCAAGCCGTCGGCGTTCCTTACCTACCTGCCTCTCACATCAGTACCTCTACCATGAGTTTTAAGCAATAGTATTCGTCGCTACTCGATATCGACGCCGTAAATATTTTGTATGGCAAATTTTGGTTCTGCAAGTGACCGCTAGAGGCGCTGCAAAACTTGCCATAAAAAATATTTACGGCGTCGATATCGAGTAGCGATGAATACTATTGCTTAAAACTCATGGTAGAGGTACTGTGCTACGATAGTCATCTCCACACCAAATCTCACTTTTACCAATTGCTTAAATGATGTCTCATTAAAGCTAAGCTCACGATTAATCACTACCAAGCACTTCAAAGCAATGAATATTGAGAAAACGCAAACCTGCATTGAATTTAATACTTGACACCACTTACATTAGCATTGCTCAGTGCAGTCACAGCCTTTGGTCGTCTATCTAATAATTTATAGATTCTTAATGTCAGGCAGTTAATAAGCCTTAGACAGGTTATAGATAATTCTAGAATATTCCTAGTCAGATAGTAATGTATAGATACTCTATAGCCACGGTAGAAGGGGACTTAAAATGTCTCTGTTTTGCTCATCTTGCCATTTAATTGTGGTATTTCAGTTAAGATTTATTTATGACCGAGTAAAACGATGGCAAAGTTATCCCACGGGAACGTAGGACCAGAATAACTTGGTCGAAATCCAGGTCATTTCTACTTTTATGCCCGTCATATCCATTCAAGTGATATGACATGTTTAATTAACAAAAATGTAATGATTAAGACTTACATTAAAACATGATTAACCAAGCAAGATTTGCTAATATAACTAAGTTGAAACTGCCAAGGTAGCCTTAATTTCCTTAATTTTTTTCACTTTACCGACCAGTGTCATGGTATGTGTTAATTCATATACGATTACTCTAACACGTATTTATTTACGTAATTATAATCAATAAATTCATAAATACAACTCTCTTAGTTCATCTAACCCTATGGATATTTCATGAAAAGCATAAGAAAATTATTGTTATTTTTTTATGATATAAACTAGGGTTTGACTGCGATCCCCACAGGGGGCGTAGGGCGGGATTTGTCATTTGATGATTTTACCTACCATAAAAAACCCAGTGGGTTTACTCTCGAGTTTATTTCCGATCGGTCGACATTGGAATTGTGTCGTTTCGTTCTCTTAAATTCGATACTAGCGCCAAATTGGTTTAAAATTGCGTGACCACACACCAAGCCCAATCCAGATTTTACTTAGTTTCCCAAAAAGATCACGCAATTTGGCCCTAGCATCGAATTCAAGAGTACCTACCTAACGTCACAATTCCAATGTCGACCGGTCGGTATTAAACTCAAGAGTAAGTAAGCCCCCTGATGGTATGCAGTGATGCAATCGTTCATGATGAATGGCACTAGTTTATTAAAAGCCTATTCATGCTAACCTTGGCAACACCTAAATTATAATCGGACGGGAAAACCGCAGCAAGCAAATTGGTCCAATCCTTCGAGGTACGCGGGATAAACGAGGCGAATCTTTGCAATAAATAATAATAATTATATTTATTTTCCACCATAAGCCGTTCATTAGAACGTTCTTAAAAATTAACTATACAAAGGCTTATAATAATTAAGGTCATTTTTTAACGCCCTGACTCCTAAACTAGGTGTATGTCCCTGTGATTAAAAGGCAGTAAATTGAAAATACACCCAATTTTAAATCATTAATTAATACTTTGTCTTAAGCACGCCCAATTTAAAACCATTAATTAGTCCTTTGCATTAAATAAATGAGAACCAGGGTAGCCGACATAGCACGTAGAATCGCCAAACTTAGTGGCAATGAGCTGGGCCCATTGCACGCAGAACTGAAGGCCGTTGAGGCCAAAGGTTCTGGAGTGGCGACCGCGTCCCGGAAGACTCAGCGTTGGAAGGCCTCCCACAAGGTGGACCGATGACCTGGTCAGGGTCGCTGGAGTCGGATGGATGTGAGACGCACAGGACCGCTTTGGGGAGGCCTATGTCCAATAGTGGAAGTCTTTTGACTGAAATGTTGCATCATCATGATGATGAAATAAGTGGCAAATAATCATCATGGATTTGGTTAAGTAACCGTGGGTGTGAAACCGACTTTAAAAATCTCTGTAATCAGACACCTCACAGTTCAATTTACAAAATTAGTAATTAATTGCTAAGAAAGTGTGAAGCTTACGTCAGTTTAGAAAAACACTTCGAAAAAGTACATTAAATTCGAATTCAATCGACTTAATTATCACTTAAAGACGGGAAAAAGAAGTTTAAAAGATAATACTTGGAGTACACTGATCGTTTTGAAAAGATAAGTAGAGTATTTCGATAAAAACTGCTTTCTTTATCGACAAGTTAAATACTGTTTTCGTAATTATTGTAACGCCTTGAATTATAAGAGAAGCGTTTAAGGCAGTTTACATTAATTTTATTCATTTCGATTTTGTGTCCGTTCCGCACATTGGTTTTTAATGATTAGTTTACTTTTGATTGCAGTAGTTTAACTTTAACTGTGGGAGTGATTTTTCAATATAGGTTTTCTTATTAAAATACGGAGAAAAAATTTACATACATTTTATGAGTTTCAATCAACCCATGTTAACAAAACTAAGAAGCATTTTTCTTCAAAGAATCCATGACAGGGATAAAAAAATGATTTCTTATATTATATGCAATGGAAATCTTTATGATATTTTTTATTGGGAACACAATACGAATAAGGTATAATATAATAATAATACCGGGGTTTGTCCTTGAGTGCATTAGCATAGCGCGTACAGGGATAACCGTCGGTTGGTATCAAGTTCCATTAAAAGTGTCTAAAGGGCCTCTGCGAGTTGGTTTAGGCTCCTCGTATGCCTTCCAAAAGACATCAGAGAAGTCCAGGACCTCAGTGTCCTGAGATAAATAAATTCATATACCTATATATAGATATAAAAATAATAACATACTAAGTATATCAGAAGGTATTACGAAGAAAGATTCTCGCAGATTTGAGTGGATCTGTCCAGTCAGTGCATGTATTATAGTATAATATACTATCTACCTACACAAATACTATCTATATATACACTAAAGTAAACTTATAGTCTGTATTTGTGTAACTCAAACGAAGTAAAGTTGCAAGTTAACCTACACGAATATTAAAAAATAAAGACAATACTAGAAGAATACTATGTTTGAAGTTGACCAAATCTTGGATAAGATAAATAGTTTGCTTTAAGGAAAGTGGTCTCAAACAGAGAAAAAAGATATTTCTGATACAAAGAAACAGGAAATGAATAGACCGAAGGAAATAAGATACATTCGTTTAATCGAAATGGAAGGCAGATAAGCAAATAATGAAAGACAACATATTGCAAATACTGACCTGAATATAATAGAAATTTATACATTTAAATAAAATTGAGCTGTCTATAATATAAGTATCACATTTTTTTGACTAATGGTGATAGATTTGACAGTTGTGTGATATTGTAGTAGGTCTATAGCAGCTTTGGTGTACCAATTCCAGTTCGACCTGCAAGATTGACGTTATAGTGAGGAATATCAAAAAACGGTATGTAATAGTCACAGTAACGCTGTTAATGTACTTTTATGTTTTATAATAGTAATTGTGATTCTTTTACAACACTCTATATCAATAATTCATTCAATCGTTCATTCAATCTTATTCAGTCAGTGCTGTTAATGTGATTATGTGTTAGACCTATATGTCTTGTTTCATCAAATCGTTGTTAGTAAAAGTATAATATCAAGATATTTATTATGGCGACCATGCAGTAGTAAAAATACGGTATTTAGTAAATAAGATCATTTTGTACTTTGGAATAAACCCAAAAAAAAAACAAATTACAGACACATTAACACACGTACACTGCCTTAAAATACAATCACCATAAAACAGAAGAAATGCTCAAACAATTAGTACCTATAACATATTCAATGCACGTCCATACATATGTGACATCTATATTCAAAGTATCCAAAGGTGTAACATGCCTTCATTTAGAATGCTGCATCAGTAAGGGAATTTTAAGTATCTCGGTCGAAGCAGACGTGACCTGGGTGATGAAGACCGTCTTCAAATGACAGTTCGGTGTTTGGGTCACCTTAGGGACGTCTTATATGTGTGGGGTGGTACATGTGTGGACTATATACATTTGATGGTGTCTTAGGTTCGTTTTATTGGTAAATGGACTGTGATTGTGCTGACGTGTCGTAAAGGGTGACCTTTGGCGTAAAGCGATTGACATTATCTGTGGATTTGTTGAGACATAAAGTTTCATGACTAGAATTGATAAACCAATATATACTTACAAATCAATAGTGAGTGGTAATTAAATATAGGGTGGCTGGTAATTAGTGACCAATACTTAAACACGTGATTGTAGTCATGATAAAAACAATTTTTATTACGAGACCAAACTAAAAGTTGTTTGTTATCATGACTACAATCGCGTGTTTAAGTATCGGTCACTAATTACCAATCACCCTATATACGGTTATCATTCTTAGCCAGGAATCTTACAATTGTAAGGCAATTGCCTCAATCTGTCAATAACTTGAGAATTTTATTGGAGCTAACTTCTTTTTCTACTTTCTTATGAAGAAAACTAAAAAACATACTGAAAAAATCAATTACAATTCTAAACAGGGACCTGCCATCACCTTTCTACCATCAGACAACCCGACATACGGCGAGTGTTCTTTACATTATTGACACCTCCACGGTGCCGTAGGCGCCGGTTTGCGGACGGCGTGCAATGGGTAGCACGCTGTCCGATCGTCCGGTAACCGACCGGACTGAGCCCAAGTCGTCGACGGCGCGTTCTGTTCCCGCGCGCCTCAAGGAGCTGTCAGCAAACCGTAGAGGCCTAGCCTGCTAGCTGCAGGCAGGCAGGGTCGAAGCCTGCTGGGGTCATGGGTCAGCTTCCGAAAGGAATACCCGGCCCCGGCACGATAGGCAACGAAGGGACGGGGTAGGTTTTTAATCAGTAAGAGTCTGACACTACTTCCCGCTCCGCCCTAGGGCGGGATTTGTCATTGTATGATTTAACCTAACATAAAAAAAAGACACCTCCACGGTCCGGATTAAGCGTTTCGCCTCGTTGTTTATATCGCGTAGCTACTTCGAAGGACTGGAACAATTTGCTAACTGCAGTCTTCCCAGTGAATAGGCTCTTAATAAACTAGTGCGTTTCACCATGGGATAAGAAAAAGTATATAAATGTAGGTATTACACTTAATCTTATATCTTCAGACGTACATAACTTATACAATTGGATAACATCTCGAAAACATAACATTAGCAGGCAAAAGTTATCGGAGTGTGAATAACACGAATATTATGTTCAAACAGCGATAATAAGATTATTGTATTAACGCTGATGAGTATTACATAACATTTGATATAAGACGAATGTAGTGTTTCAGAGTGAAGTGTATCTTCATAATGATCTCATTCAAGTCAGAAAAGGGTTCTTAACGAATTTATCAGGATAATCCAAATAGAATAGCTGTGTATTGGATTCTTTTGTTGAATTATTAGATAAATGACATCTTGATACTTGATTGGAAATATACTTTGGTGGGTTTTTATGCCAAAAGGGCCGAGTATACGGGCACCGTTCATTATGGCGACACTTGGGGAGGCCTATGTCCAATAGTGGACGTCTTTTTGACGTGAAATGATGATGATGATGATCATGCGGGCTGTGGTGGACTACTTTAGAGGTATACGGAACTGGGTGTAACGTCCCGCAAATCTCTGTTGAAAACGGAGGATCCTTTGACCATGTTGTGTCTAATCCGGGTAACTGCCCGATAGTTACTTTCGAACTTTTGTACACCAGAAATGTGCGAAGTGGGGGAGAACACACAAATTATAGTTTCACTCTATTTTTAGTGGCCCTGACTGCTATGCCGGAGTTTGTGGGTTCGATTCCCACCCAGGACAAATGTTGGTGTGATGAGCACGATCGTTTGTTCTGTGTCTGGGTGTTATTTATCTATAAATGTATGTATTTATAAATTATAAGTATGTTTATCAGCTGTCTAGTACTCATAACACAAGCTCTGCTTGGGACTAGACGGCTTTGTTTAGTATTATATTAAGTATATATTTTCCTAGCCTGGCTTTTCGTTACTCTGGTACAACTATAGGTCGTTCCTCTGATAGGAGCGGAGCTAGATATTTGTGCATACCAACAGAAAAATATGTCCTAGAAATGTGTGCGAGAAAAGTTGAACTAAAATGTCGATCGACCTTGCATAGTAACTCATTTTCAAGCGGGGGCTGCGCGTAACCATAGCAACGATGACCATTTTAGTTCTCTTATTCGCCGCGTACAATACCCATCCTCGCACCGCCTAGCTGTCTCGCTCATCTCTGTTGAAAAGCGTCCTAAACGGGAAATTCTGACGAACATTTCTTTTGACTTTCATATATTCTCTGCGACAAAGATATACTCTTTGAGTGCACTCGAGTCTGCCTTTAATAAAACTTTGAGGGTAGTTATGCAGCTGCGAGCTGACATCATTCTTGTGACGTCATAACTGGAATATTACGTGGACGGCACAAGTTCAAGTTCTTATGAAATAGATTCGTTTATTACATATTTTCTGAGTCGCGCGGGATCGCGGGAATCCAATGGATGGTACAGGGCCGACAATTGGAGAGGCCTATTTTGAACAGAGCACATCTTTCGGCTGAAATATTGTGGAAAAATAAGTACCACATTACATTGTAGCATGTAGATACTCTGTATATACACCGTTAAATTTTGGTTGTTTTAATCCCGTGGAGGATCGATTAGGAACATGAAACTCTATCGATTTTTAAATATAAAAATGAAAAATAAAGCACTTTTTTTAAACTCGGAATTAATTGACGCGTGTACGAAATTGATTTCTTTAAGTAAATGTCAGCTGATCGAGGTCAATGAACTGTAGGTAGTTAGTACGCAAAGACCGACAGCTACCTACAAGGTCATTGACTCGACGGACCTTTAACTACAATATTCTTATTTTGAAAAAAAAATCTTATTACTTAATGGCATCCTAAGAAACTCAGTACAAAAAGTAAAAAAAAAAACGAAACAAAGTTAGTGACTTTTCTTTTAAGCTAACTTTTAGTGAAGAGCATTCATTATTGAGTAAGTGCCTCCAAGGTTTGTCTTTGAATTCTTTACGATTCTAAAAGTACTCAACTGCCTACTGATTTCCCAAATGTATTTTCTTTTGTTGAGAAAACTAAGTTTCTCAATCACTGTGAATGAAGACACTACCTTCTTAGGGCTGTCATTTTTCTGCGGAGCACGAATTATGTTCGAATTAAATGAAGTTCAGTGATTCCTAGTAAATATGTAAAATTAGTGTAGTTTTGTTCCTCAAATGTCTGTGACTCTGTCTCATATTGAAACAGGCGTGATCTCGGTAAAATAAGCTGACAATTTTATTGCAGTGTCAACTATCTCAACGAAGTTTACCGAGAAGGTTGACTTGACACATTTGCAGTCAATTACTACAAAAACTAAGTATATTCTAATGGTAAACAAATAAACTGTTCATATGAAAATATAGCACGACAAATAGCAGCTGCAGTAAACAGTTGGTATTGTAACCACTTTTATGCTTTTAATGCCATCCTTATGAAGAAGTCAAAAACGGTTGAACGGAAAAAAAATTGTTTAGATATCTAAACTTATTGCAAATGGAACAATTTGCCTGCTTCGGTTTTCCCGTCCGATTATAATTTTGGAATAGGCTCTTAATAAACTAGTGCGCCTCACCATCAACTATTGCATCACAGCTTGCCATCAGGTGGGATCACAGTCAAGCACTAGTTTATATCAAGGAAAATCCTACAGAACTCTAAAAAAGATAGGTAGATACTGCTGCCTACATAAATATATGAGAGGCTTTGACTTTTACGTAATACTGTGATATCTGTTCGTAGATATCGACCCAAGTCTACCTATCCCAGCAAAGTTGAAATGAGATTTTGAAAGTTCATGATATAAATAGTTCTATCTCCGTGTAGTGAGTACTTCGTATGTACACTAAGTCTTTTGGGATTTACTTAAACATTTTATTTACTTTATAGCGAAAGTAAATCTTGTATTGACAATTTATTATTAGTATTGTAGCTAAGGTTTCTATCTAAATGTATAAATGCGAATAAAAGCGAAATACCACTCACAGATTAATCACGAAATCTCAGAAACTATAACACCTACAAACTTAAAATTTGGCAGGAATTTTACGAAACGAATACACCACCCCTAAAGGGGTAAAAAGGGGATTGGAAGTTCGTATGGAGAAACCGACTTTCATGCAGGCAGAAACTAGTATTTTATATCCATTAGTTTTACAAAAAAGGCCCCTCGTAGAAAGGCGCGATGCAACTGTGCAACAAAGATACGACACAGCAGTGGCAAACTGATTTTTATTCTTACACTCAAAGGTTCTATTGAAAACCAAAAGTCAGGCAACTTCAGACCTATTTGGCGTAACTGGGAGCCATGCTGTTATGTTGTTGTGATTTTTTCAGTGATAGGTAAGTTTTTACATACTTGTTTGTTCATTTTGTGCCAAATAAACATGATTTTAATTAATATTTCGTTCCACTGTAGGCGCGGGCTTGCGGACGGTAATTACCCGGACGGGGCCCAAGTCGTCGACGGCGCATTTCGTTCCACGCGCACCTCAAGATGTCAGCAAACCGTAGGGGCCCAACAGGGTCGAATCCTACTGGAGCCATGGGTAGTGTGAAAGTGTACCCCGAGGCCCTAGAATGAAGGTAAGGAAAGAATAGGAGACGGATTTTAGTAAGTAAAAGTGTGAAACTATCCCTCTCTTCGCCCAAGGGCGGGAGATGTCATTGGATGTGTTTCCTAACTAAAAAAAACTTTTTTTTTTTGTTCGGATACGCGCCAATTATAAATTTTAATTAATAAAATTGGATCATAACTTCAAGATCGCGTCCAAACCAAATTAAAAAAAAAAACACATGCCAACCCTACCTTTACACCGCTATAAAACAAGCCCCTTATATTTAACCAGAGTAATAAATCTTATTTCTATGACGAATGGCAGTAAAGGAATTTCGTTAACCCATTAAATTAGATGGCTCATGATTACACCTGGAGGGTTTAAGTAAATTAAATAGATCACCAGGTATAATCACCTATAGGGCTTCGATTACCAATTGGATACACGTCCTGCTTAATGGGTCTTCAATAAGGTAATGATTGCCGAGCTTTACATAAATGTAGGCTTGAAAACAGGAAGGGCCTTTGTAGGACTTGCATACACAATAATAGTCTCACTGGTGTAGAAAGTATGTACGAAGAAGTTGAAATTTTTAATCTTATTGTATTCTAAATTCTGAAATTATATCTAAATGTTTTTGTATTCTAAATTTTGACATTATTATCACTTTAAATTCTTATAATATTAAAAAGCGTATGCCTAATGGGTAGCTTTTTGAGCTGTCATTAAATTAACCATTTTTTTTAGGTGAGAAAATCGTCCAATGACATCTCCCGCCCTCGGGCGGACCAGGAGGGTGTGTCAGACTTTTACTGACTAAAAACCCACTCCTGTTCCGTCATTGCCTTAGGATAAAACAATCTATGTGCGTATTTCAGGACATTGTTGGTGCTATCTAACCCTATTGAATGGTTATTTCATGAACAAGATATTCCATATGGTTAGCTGAACTGAGAGAGTTATATTGGTGACTTTAATGATAATAATTCCGTAAATAAATACCGTGATACGATCGTACTTGACAACTTTACAATTACCTGAGAAATGCCAAAAAAACTTAAGGAGATTTTAATTTATCGGGTTATCATGGAGCATTCCTTTTTTGGTGGGAAATCATCTAATGGCTTCTCTCTCTCTAGAGCAGAGCGGGAAGTCGTGTCTAACTGTTACTGACCTTTTAAAACCACACCTATGTTCATCCAGTTGCCCATACGTTCTAGGACCACGGGTTTCACACCCCTTAAATGTTGCATAATACCGCGATCATAAGAGGCAATGCTTGAAATGTCAACCGAACCTCTACAACGAAACCTGACCACATTGCATGGGGGAGAGATGAAAGCTTTGCTTACTTTTACGAGGGGGGAAGGGGTGCTAATATTTGCCAAAAATCTGCTTACGTAATACTTGAACGGCCCCGTCGGTACAAAATAAATTGGTTATTTTTTCATTTGGTACAAGGAGATCATGTGCTTGAGGGTTTAAAATATACCTAATTAAATGACCTATAAATTTCACAACAAAAATAAATATTCTGGAAATCCCAATGATTCACTCATTAAAAAACCAAGTAATCTGTCATGCATCACTTAAAAATATCACATTTGACGTGACTATCGTGGAAAATGTTCTGATTCACCAATTATAAGTCCTTGATTCAATTAAGACCCATTTCTGGTTCCCAAATTGGTACTTAAAATTTTTGGGTTCGAGTGGGTTTAAGACAAACGGGTTATATTGGTGCTGATTGGCTGTATTTAACTGTTTTTGAGTCTTTGTCCAGAGAAACCTTGTTCTTATAAGGGAGTGGACGTACTGGTGTAATGTTAACGTGTTGGATGCAGCACCATGTTGCATGGTAGTGAATTATATCTGGCAGAAGTAAAAGCCAGCCCTTGGGTCACCGCCCGGAGCACATGTACCCCGCTTGAGCTGAGCACAGCCGTGTTTTCGTGAAGGGAATCGGTATCGGTAACCTCTCACGCCGGGCTCTTGTTTAGACCATGGTTCGGAGTGAGACGGAATAGGATGCGGTTGCCTCCTTCTGCGAAGATTAGATACTGCTTCGCAGAAGGAAGCTGAATCAGAGATGGCTGCAACCGTGAGGTAACGAACATTCTCAAGCCCCAGCCGCCTCGACAGGAGGCGTAGGGCGATCCTCGGCCACAGTAATGGGTAGCTCGCCGTCCTTCTGTCCGGTAAGCAACGACTCGTCGTCGCGCACCTCAAAGAGATGTCAGCCAATCCGTAGGGGATCAGCAGGGCCGATACCTTCTAGGGCCTCAGAGAATTTCTGGAAGACTAAAACCTTTAGGTCACGCGAAATGTCAACTACGCGTTTGAATAAATCTTCAAATCTGCACTTGGACCCCACGGCCAAACAACCTTATTCCAATACGCGATGTAAAATAGTTCCGGGACTATTGCTAGGTTTAATACCAATTCAACGCGATCTAAATGTAGTTTTCCTGACTATTACTAGATTTAATTAATTATTTTATTTCCGACTTATTCTAAAACGCGATCTAAATGTCCCCGAAATACATTTAGATCGCGTTTTGGAATAAATTGGAAAGATTTTCAACCCCAGCTCGAAAATTTAACTGCCAACGAAAAACATAATAACTTCGATTTGTTTACCTTTCAATCAATCGTTATTTTAGCTTCTGTTCAAAACGGTTCATTAGTATTGATTAATTAAACAGATATATCTTTTAGATCGGATTAAATCATCATGATGGAATATCCAATAATCTCCTTGACGGCTCATTTAATATTTAGGGCGAAGGGAAAACATCCTTCAGGTTTGAAAACATCCATCTCAGTTTTTGATAGCCCGGTATTAATGGCAAGATAATTTCTTTACTAAGTGTAATTAAAGTTTGATTGATAAATTCGGCCATTCTTCTTCTTAATTACAAATCAATTTTTGTTCATTTAGTACGCAGCCACCAATTTTTTGACGTGGGATTTCATCAAATGACTTTTCTCGCCTATGGATGGAGCAGGTGGTAGACAGACTTTTAGGGCCAACGCTGCGGTAAGCGGGCGCACGCGCGAACGCCCGCACAGTCACCCGTTGAAGTTCCCCGTAGCAGAAACCGGACTATTATGTTCGCAGTGTCGCTAGTTCAACTTCAACCATGTAGTCGTATCGAGAGATAAATTTAATGTGTTATTATTTTGTTTATTTATTTATTTTATACTTTATTGTTCACCAATTTGATTCATAGTACAATTTGAGCCATAAACATAAAATATACAATGGGCGGACTTAGCGCTTTCTGCTGCATTATTACGTAGTAAAAGGGGTGTGCGAAGGGCGCGGTTGCCCGCGACGGGTGTCCGCGCGGCGAGCCCGGATGGAGCAATTTTGTATGAGACTGCGCGTGAGCCCGCTTAACGCAGCGTTGGCCCATACTGAATAAAACCCGCATGTGTTGCAAGAGCTTCGGAAACTGTTTCGTCAATTCCGTAGTGCCGGCATTCATTAGTTTTATCCGCCACATCAAAAAATCGCTGTAGTCCTTTAGATACAATTTTAGTGTGCAATAAAGCACATTCTATCTGTCTATATAGTAAGTATACTTCGAAATGATTTTAACTGCATTTGGAATAATAAGTTCAAATATACTATGAACTTAAATATGAAGTTTATTAAAACTTGAAGTTTCAAGTCAATTCGAAGATATTACAACTTAGTCAGAGTCACCCCTTTTATATAAAATGGCAAGTCTGCCCACAGACCTAGCCAAATTTCGACCGTTTCGTCTAGAATCTCTTTCTACAATCGGTAACGCCTCAGCGTAAGTACCATTTATACCATAAAAGTACAGGATGTAGCGATGAACATTGTAGAAACGATTACATTTCATTCTGTCATTCCGAACGATGTGAATAGCTACTAAATTTGTTGAGATGATGGCATTTCCATAAATTTGATTAGTTTTCTAATAACGATTGTAGGTTATCGTTAAGGCTAAGCCTGTATATCAAACCTTATACAAAGAAAGCCAGTTAACAATTATACCGGTGTTGAAAGGGTTCACCGGACGTACTGTAGCACTCGTGCAAGTTATTCTAATGCACCCTAAAGGCTGTCATTGATATTACAACAGTGCCCTTTACGCCTCAGATCATTATCAAACATTTCAGGAAACAACGGGCTACTACATTATACACTCATATGAATCAGGTGAGTCACTCTACGTGACTGTACTTCGTTTAAAACAGCTAATCTGTGATGCGTGCGACAGTATCCTTGTGTACATTCGCGCACGGAATCGATTTTGCATGGAATTCCCGAAATTACGATAACTGAGGCCGCTTTTATGGAATACGAATTATTTTTTTCATGTTTTTTTTTTCGTTTAGTGGTTTTTAATTCAATTTGATGACAGATCGTGCGTAATAGTGATTGAAATTTATCCGTTTTGAATAATAATAAAGTACCTTTTTATTTTGGTTACGTATAAGTAGTTCCTTTTGATTGTATAACTAGGGAATATTTTAAGTTGTTTATATAGCTTTGGATGGTTAAATCAAGATATTCAAGGTTTTATCACATGACATACGTTGAATATTCAGTGTTTTTCCTAGTAAATCGAGTTATCACAGGATTCTTTTGCGTATGGCTTAAGATGTTTTTTTAAAGGTGTTTTTATGTTTTATTTTATCTCTGAGTTCTGCGAAGACTATTCTTGCGAGGAATAGTGAAAAAATAACACCCCTTTGTAATATTTCCTTTCAACGCTTTTCCTCTTCATCTTTTCGTATTATGTTTTGAAATCTATAATGTTTATATACTTATACTGTGACAACAAACCAGAGGCGCTACTACAGTCTCTTTAATGCGATCCATTTGACGACCCAAACTGAACTGTTCAAGTAATGAGCTATATAGGGTGAATAACTACATATTCCTCATACTTACTATACTACGCGTAATTGACATTTTAATTTTAACACGTCATGTTAAGGTCTCTGTTCATGAATACATTTAGTCTATATATATTATGTTAACTGTAACCCGTGGTTTCACCCGCGCTTCTTTAGAATTTAAGATTAGTGCTTTCAAACAAACTTTTCAGCTTTATAATATTGGTAATGAAGTTGTATTCTTGTCAACTTAAAAACTGGTCGTTACGTACAACGAAATAAACATTTTACTTATTTAAAATAATACCGTGTCACCGTTGTGTGTGATTGTACAAGGACTAACTAAGCAGGGAATTGAACGCAGGAGTGCTTAACCATTTGCAATAATGTACCCAAAAAGCTCAGGGGAAGCCTGTTCGGCTGCGAAAAAACCTTGATAAAAATGTGTGTATTCAACACCAGTGCTTTTATGAGAATTAGAAAAACTCACGGTGATTATTCATTGATAATGGCTTCCGCGGCAAATGTTTTGGTTTTTTTTTTAAATTTTAATGATCCTAATATTTATATAAATAATGTTTTTACTGTACTGTTTTCTTTTATAATGTTCTTCTTGACAAGGAAGGAGTCGCGAAACAAAAATAAATACAAGATGAAAGCGCCAGACTAACCTGTAAAATTCATTTTTCAGTGTTAAGTTGTATATTGATTAAAATAGGATTAATGAATGTAACACAAATTTTTATAGGGATTTAAAATCACTAAAATCATTGATACCTTCTATCTGTAACCCTCTCAGACTCAATTCAGTGAAACTAAGAACTCAGTTTTTCACCCGCGCCCGCCGCAGTAGAGGAAACAGCTATTTTATTTCAAAGCTCACCAGGCGGCAGATTCACGCAGTTACGCAGCCGTCGCGATTGCGATTTTCGACCGCAAGCCTGGCGGCTGATTATTGCCAGCAACTGCCCGGTCGCCACACCACACACCACAGAGCATGCGGGCGTAAACCTCCAAGGCGATATGTACGTACGATATGTATCTGCATTCTATGAAGCCGTGGGCCCGCAATCGCGGCGGCCGCGGGTGAAAACCGTTTCGTGAGTTCTCTCCCTTAGCCCTATTGAATGACTTTTTCATCCAATAGCCATTCTATAAGGTTAGACTTCATCTGTTCCGTAGATTAAACGAACTGTGAGAGATGATTTTAATGGTTTGGATTCCGTCAATACATAAATACGCATTACGGCCGCAGAAACGCTGAAATATGCAAAAAAAATAAGACAATTTAAAAACATCCATCTTAAAATGAAACATTTCTCTAGTAATTACTGTCAAAGATTACAAGAATTCTGAATGTAAATAAAACAACTGATAAGCAAACAAGAAAGCCCAACATCGTTATCATCGTTGATGACAAATTCACACAAAATGTTAATTAAAGACATCTTGAAAGGCAAAGTTTCGCACACTCAATGTGGTAAACAAAACCATTTATTAATATATGTATAGGGTTTTCAGGCGTCCGGATAAATTCGAAAACAGGCTAAGAAATAGTTATGCTTAGTTATAAAGGCTAAAATGAATAGGCTCTTAATAATCAATTGCGCCGGTTTAGCCAAAAAAGCTAAAGTGGATAGCCTCTTAATAGATACCGCGCTTCATTATCAACATTCAGGTGGAATGGCAGTCAAGCACTATTCTATTTCAATTAAAAAAATACGCCTGACATAAATAGTCTAGTTTTAATTACATTTTAATTTTTATCGAGTACTGGGGCTGCCAGCAGCTTTGCCCACGTGCGTGGAGAAAATTGTCTTCATTATTAATATATAATATATACAACATAGAGATTATAACATAGGGCCTAAAGAGATTGAAAAGTTAAGCAAATACCATCTGCTTAAAACTGAGATAACGCGTTTGGAACACACCTACAGAAGTCATACCACAGAAATATTTTCTTTTATCTGTGAGTCATACCGATAGTAATAGGAGCGACAGGAATAGTAGCAAAAACCATACATAGATATTGTGATAAATTAGATTCAGGTTTTCATATAATAATACAAAAACAAGCAGCAATTCATACAGTTACCATTTTAAGTAAAGTACTGGGGGGGGGACAGAATTTATGACTAGGCTATGACTTAACAGGGGATCAAAAACTCCTTTTCTCTGAGGGTCTCAGGGTGGGAGCAAGGAAAACCCACCGGTAAAAACCTGAGTAGAAAACACCTTTCCAAAAACCATAATTATATAATATACTACCATAATTATATTTATTAGTTTGTATAAATCTGTGGTTGAATTTGTAACTACCTCACCCTCTTACTCTCGCTTTGTGGCTAGGGTGACCATTGTAATATATTATCCAGGTTAATTACAGTAATCCTTCTTTTATTTTTGCTAATAATCCATCGGATATAAACTCGTTGACCCATTTAGTTCACTTGACAACCCTAGATACGAATAATAATATCAAAAGACGCCATATACTACACGCCAATACAATAGGCATACGTGAGACAACAAAGCTTATATTTATGTAATTAATACAGATATTCTATATGACTGCTCCTTTCTGAAACAAAGGTAAAGAGGGGAAACGATTGTTCCTTGTACAAAGAACAATGGTCCTTATGGTACTGTGGTTAACTGTTGTCTGTAGTATATGACAACATCAATTGTTTTTGTTTGTCAAGAGATTATTGTCAACGGATACTTGAGGGGTGGTCTTAATATAGTTGGTTATCATGTAATTGGTAAAGGAAAATAATAGACATTATTATTTTTAGCCTCGCGCTTGACTACTTTCTCACCTGCTTACTCTCGAGTTTAATTCCGATCGGTCGACATTTAGGTACTCTTGAATTCGATGCTATCGCCAAATCGGTTTAAAATTGCGTGACCACACGCCAAGCCCAATCCCCATTTTACTTATTTTACCAAAAAGGTCACGCAATTTGGCCCTAGCATCGAATTCAAGAGTACCTAATGTCATAATTCCAATGTCGACCGATCGGAATTAAACTCGAGAGTATGCCCCCTGATGATAAGCGACAACGTGGTTGAAGATAATAATAATATTTATTTTCTCATCCAAGTGTTCAATGAATAAATACTTAGTCTAATACAATAAATGCAGACATTTTTGAGAGATTGGTGTCCGAAACAGGCATAGAATACCTTGGTGTTACGGGTTACCAGGCCCCCAAGAATTAGAGGTAGACAAATTAGATTACAAACAGCTTGTAAATGATGAATGATGAAAAAATAAAATGTATGAAAATCATTATTACTCGGCTAGAACTACACTGTGCACACGTGAGCCACACACGCCGATCTGGGCGCATCGCGGCGGTCTCCATGCATTTTATATGGCAACTAAACTTGTAGAGCTACACTTGATACACGCCACGCGACGTCGTTCTACGTACAAATCAGGCATGTTACACATGTGCGTCGGTCTAATGTAGTTCTTAACAGGACATACCTGTGTATGTATATGTGTTCGAAGTTTTGGTTATGACTATGCATGTATTTGTGTTAGTGATAATTGTAACTTTACCGGAACTGTAGCTTTACCGGACTGAAGCATGCATACCTATAAGTAATTTTACATTCACTCTTGAGTAGTCAGTAGTCCTTTGCATTCAAAGAACTAAACAGCAACATGTTAAACTAGCCAGTGATAAACATCTAGCGTAAATTCAACTTAGAATAGCGCATCTGTATGTAAATTCATGTTTGCGGTTAAGATATTGCATTGTCCCAACTAAATATAGTATGGGAAAAGTTTTGTATGCAAAGAACTTGGCATTCATGTAGACATGAAGGATTCATTACGCTTTGGTTTAGGCTTTTTTTCTAGGTGGAAAATCATCAAAAGACCTGGCCCACTTTACAGATTTTTATTGACTAAAACCTAAGATTAAATTGAAACTCGCTCAAAAAAAACTAACGCGTAGACCGCTGAAATGAGGCCCGTCACCTAATTTCGATAACGCGATTTCACTCGTACGACAGCGCCGGCTCTTATCTCTGTCCTTGTCTATCAGTGACGGTAGGTTTGCGATTGTGATAACACTGATCATAGAAGTGTGAGTGCCTCGTCCAGGTTTTCTGATTGCGATGTTAGCGCGTAACGTACCTATCGTCCCTTACATCAATGAGGTTCTTGTCTCTGTCCTTGTCTATCAGTGACTAGGTTTGCAACTGTGATGACACTGATCATAGATGTGTGAGTTTTGCGGACAGGTTTTCTGATTGCGATGTTGGCGCGTAATGTATCGTCCCTTACATCAATGAGGTTCTTATCTCTGTCCTTGTCTATCAGTGACTAGGTTTGCGAGTGTGATGACACAGATCATAGATGTGAGATGATTGCGATGTTGGCGCGTAACTTATCTTCCCTTATAATATATCAATGACTAAAACCGCTCCTATGTTCCTTCTTTGACTTGAATTCCGGGACCCCAGGTTTTCCTTTCAGCAGTGAACCCATGGCCCCATTAGAATTCGGTTCTGCTGACATCAACTTGAGGCGCGCGGGGAACACTACGCGCCGCCCGTCGCCGCGTCGACGACTCGTACTCGGTCCGCACGGTTACCGGACGGTCGGACGACAAGCTACACTGACTAAAGCACCTGTGTGCCTTCAGTTACCCTTTTGCGTTCCAGGACTGTGTTGCCTGACAGGAGCGTGTTTACTTTATTTTGGATACCAGCGGTTCCTCCCGCGTGATGATGATGATGATGCATTTCCAGGATATGGTCTACCTATGAGCCTAATAAAATCAGCAGTTTCAGCGTGTAGGAGTAACAAACAATCAGACACATTATATTAAGCGGCAAATAAGTTGAACCATTTGCTATGGTTACGCGCAGTCCCCCACTTGGATTGAGACCCGAAAATCGGTTACTGCGCATTCAAGGTTGACCGCCATCATGGTTCAACTTATGTGACGAGGATTATAACCGATTTACCAACCAACCGACCCAAAAATCGGTTATAATAGGGGTCTGCGCGTAATCATAGCAAAAAATTCAACTTATTTACCGCGTACTATACACAAACACCATCACTCCAAAAACTTTTGCTTTTATAATAATTAAGTATGATTACAGTACTACCCACTCTTATAATTATTTCTTCAGGTTGGTACCAAAACTCTTGAAGATCTTCTAACCTTTGGTTTAATTATACTGTTAAAAGTTCGCAATTTAATTATGACTTAAGAAATTATTAGAAAAGTTCCAGTTGTTTGTCTTAAAAAAGCTTTAAATAGATTTCCGAGAAATTAATTTTAGATTGATTTTAATTAGATACTAATAGACGTGTGGAATATTATTATTATTATGACTTTGTATCTCAGGACCCTGAGGTCCTGGACTTTTGGGAGGCGTACGAGGAGCCGAAACCAACTCGCAGAGGCCCTTTAGGTACTTTTAATGGAACGCGATGCCAACCGACGATTGTCCCTGTACGCGCAATGCTAGTGCATCCAAGGACAACCCCCGGTTGGTGAAAACTATTATTATTATTACAATAAATAGGTAATTTTGAAAAACCGCTACATAAGTGCCTTAATTACGTAACCAATTGGAATGAAAACGTGAATATTAATCACTCAAAAATAATTCAAAAATAGGTAAAGTCTACATTATCATCATCATTTCAGCCGAAAGACGTAAACTGTAGGACATTGGCCTCCCCCAAGTGTCGCCAGTCAAAAATAGGTAAAATCTTTATTATCATCATCATTTCAGCCGAAAGACATAAACTGTAGGACATTGGCCTCCCCCAAGTGTTGCCAGTTAAAAATAGGTAAAATCTTTATTATCATCATTTCAGCCGAAAGACGTCCACTGTAGGACATTGGCCTCCCCCAAGTGTCGCCATAAGGACCGGTCCTGAACGTTTCGCATCCACTCCCACTCCTATCAAGATACTACACTCGGAATTTGGAAGACTATGTTTACCTGAGACACACGGTGAACCGTCATCGCTGTATAAATCTAACTTTGAAAAGGAGATCAATCGTCGAATCCGACTCAATTGGGCAGAGTTCGGGAAGCTGCGCAGTATCTTCTTGTCCAATATACTTACTATAGTGTCTCAAGACGAAAGTCTGTGTTACCTACCAGTGCGTGTTGCCACTGTCGCCAGTGATGACATATGGCTCCGAAACGTGGTCGCTCACAATGGGCCTCATCAGAAAACTGAAAGTCACCCAAAGGGCAATGGAAAGGGCTATACTCGAAGTTTCCTTGCATGACCAAATCAGAAATAAAGATATCCGCATTAGTATCAAGGTTACATAGAAAGAAGAATCACCAAAACCTTCATTAATTACTCATCAATTATTTCAAACATTAAAACCAATTCTCTAACTCGTGATACCATTTTGAATTTCTCTAATAAGTATCGCATTCATTATTCAAAATCCAACCGCAAATCTAATTCCCTGGGCTAATAACGTTAAGTGAGTGAGTCCGTGCTGGCTTAAAAGCTTAAACGAAACGTGAACGTTCAAGTTTGATTTAAGGGACAGATTTCACCATATTAAAAGGTTAAAGGTGAATCTGGTGAATTCTGTCTGACCATTATTACCGTACAGATGATACTCAACGGCGCAAACGCCGCCGCTGCCGCCGGGATTCCCATCCCGATTTCCGGCCACCGTAGGCGCGGGCTCGCGGACGGCGGGCAATGGGTAGCTCGCTGTCCGTCCGTCCGGTAACAGACCGGTCCGAGCTCAAGTCGTTTACGGCGTGCACTGTTCCTGCGCGCCTCAAGGAGTTGTCAGCAAACTGTAGGGGCCCAGCAGGGCCGAAGCCTACTGGGGCCAAAGGTTATGTGAAAATGTTACCCAGGGCCCTGGGACAAAGGCAAAGAATGGAGTAGGGTAGGTTTTTAGTCAGTAAGAGTCTGACACTATTTCCCGCCCCACCCAAGGGCGGGATTTGTCATTGGATGATTAAAAAAAAAAAAACAAAAAAATATACAGATGATACTCATGGTGATCGGCAAGTAGGTATATTATTATGTATATCGTTCCAAAATTAACTGAAAATATTAGAGACTTAATTAAATTAACAACAATTAAAAGTTAAAAAAATCTCGATTGCCGACGGGTTCGCCCGCGTTATAGTAGAAAATTATTTCAAGAGAACACACGGGATAAGGGCATAAATATCCCGTGTGCTATTCCAGAACCAGGTTTAACCTGTGCATCCGAATTCGTTCAGCCGTTTGAGCGTAAAGTAATAACAAACATACACTAGATAGACAACACCTGGATAAGCTCGGGACTCGCCTTAATAAATATGATATAATTTTGATGGCAATGATTATATTACTGGGAAAAGAAAAAACAACTGTCACTACCTCTGTACCTCTACCATGAGTTTTAAGCAAAGTATTCGTCGCTACTCGATATCGACGCCGTAAATATTTTGTATGGCAAATTTTGCAGCGCCTCTAGCGGTCACTTACAGAACAAAAATTTGCCATACAAAATATTTACGGCGTCGATATCGAGTAGCGACGAATACTATTGCTTAAAACTCATGGTAGAGGTACAGTTATAGGTGGTGATAGTTTTTGTTCGATTTTTGAATATATTTTTTTTTTCGTTTTTGTCTTTAAAAAAAAAAAGAATTATGAATATTTTTTTTTTTCAATAACATCGAAAAGAAATGTTACATTTACCTACCTAAAATTTTCAGCAAAACAGCCCCTTAACCCGTGCCTATTGAATTAGCGAATCATCTCACGTTTGGTCGCTGCGAGATGGTGGTCGTCACGGTTTGGCAGTCAGGACGTTGACACGTCTATCGAAAACCGCAAACCATTGTTTCTACAGAAAAACGTTTCTAGTTTGCGTTTTGGTTTCGTGTAACGCTGCGGTAATTGTTATGGGTTTTGTGCGTGCTTTTTATAAAAATAAAAACAAATTGAAAAGTGAAGACTACACAATATTTCAGGATTTTTCACCTTTTGATCGCCACAGTCATCAATTTGCCAGCTACTGTCATCCCGTCCGAATTATAATTTAGGTGTTTTCAAGGCTAGAGTGTAGGCTCTCAATAAACTAATGCGCCTCACAATTGCATCACTGCTTACCATCAAGTAGGAAGGCAGTCAAGGACTATTTTATATTATAAAAAAAAACCACTTCGTGCCCGCCCCGCCACAGTCTGATATATAAGACAATTCAATTTGTAGGTATATCAAAATTTGCAGTTAAAGTTATAATTAAAGAAAGAAATGCAAGAGAAATGACGCAATTTTAAGACAAGCTTACAAAATGAAAAAAAAAAAAATAGAGGGACTTATTTTTTTTTTAAACGTGTCACAACACTAGGATTAACATAAAAACAACTCACACTCGGCCTACTGATAATATCTATAAAAAAACGCGTTGTTACGTCACGGCTATCTGTGGTCACCGATTCAACTCAAATTCCTGACGAACCTCAACTAATCCATTATTTGCGTGCAGATATTCAAGATGATAAATGACGATAACAAACCGTTTTCTTTGTTTAAACCACGATATTGCGTTACCACAACAGCTTGAAAATCGTTCAAAAGGTACCGTTGTACATTTAATGGAAATCAGAGTAAAATTGCCGTCTAAATTGCGCTTTAAGCGCAATTTAGACGGTACGAGTTTCTCGCCTCGAACATACGAGAATCGTAAGAGCATAGAAAAAATGTCATCGTCTAAACACATACCCAGGTCGTGCGAGTTTCTCGTCTCGAACGTACGATAATCGTAAGAACAAAAAAGCATCTCCGTCTAAACATTCATACCTAGACGGTTCGAGTTTCTCGACTCGAATTTATTTCTTACCTGTGTCTAAACACTTTGATACGATAATGTCATGGCGATTATTGCTTACGATTATTGCGTACGATTTTCTCGAACAAAACGTTCGAGAAACTCGTACCGTCTAAATTACGCTTAAAACAGTTTTCCTTGCAACACGCAACCACTACACAGTTACGTAACATAAAATATATCAGTAATACAGTAAGTGCCATAGTTATATATTGAGCAAAGTTGCCGTAACTAAAGTAGGTAATGACAGTCAGCAAACGACTATACTCCATCTGTTTAGGTACTTAACTAAATGTAAACAATCTTAATGTCTTTTTATTTTATTTAAATAGTGTAAAAGATACACAAATTTTATAATAAAATAGTTAATTACCTATCATCGGTTTAGGTAATTAGGTAAATAACTAATTGTAAACATTTTTAAAATAATATTTATAGATAAAAGACATGTAAAGATTTTTTATATTTAGTTAAGTACCTAAACACATGGAGTAAAGTAGGATAGTCTCATTTCTATAATATTCTAACTCTAGCACGTGCTATACTTCAAATTCAAATTATACGAGAACCTAGACAAAGAAAAGATGACATTAACTACATACGTACGTTGACATACAATTTGAAATATGTTTTATGTCTTATATATCGGACTATGGCGGCGCGGGCACGAAATCTATTGCATGAGGACTTATACGAAAGAAAAAGAAACCAGTGGTGGTGTTTTTTTTTTTCAATGATTTCTGCTTTACGGTGGAGATTGAGCGTGTCAAACTTTTGTTGACTAAAGCCACACCTGTGTCCTTTAGTTGCCCTTTGCGTTGGCCCACTCAGAACTGTGTGGTCCTTTCTTCGAAAGACCATCTCAGACTCCAATCTGCATGGTTCTCATGTTTGTGTATAGACTTTAAAAGAAACTTTGACCCCTGAGTTTGTTTCGGTGTTTCTTCTCAAGGTAGTCAGCTAGGAAACACCGGCCTCATCCAGTTTAAACTGACAAAAAAAAATTATGTGTAAAAGTTTTTTTTAAAACCAATTTGCAAAATAAATATCATTTTTCATACTGAACCATAACGATGAATATAATATTTTTAGCAAGTTACTGACACTTACTCGTATCAGAAATTCGTAAAATATCAAATAACTTTTTCATAGTAGGACATTGTTGGACTGAAACTAATTTGAGTTTGAACCAGTTTCCGATATTACATCTTAATATTCCCAACTAATTTCTAAGCTAAAACCAATATCTAGTTTTAAAACTAATAGTAACTTCTAGTTTTAAAACTAATAGCCCAACTAATCATAGGGAACTTCACTTACAAGTTTCTTCAGATACGAGTATAAATTAAAATAAAAAAAAAACCTCAGCATATTTAAGTACTTCGTTAAGTTTTCAGACGCATTATAAATAAATTAATTACAACATGAATTATGTATCAATTAATTACACACTGTTCAAAAAGTAGCTTATTTTAAGTAAAGAAAATTTAATATGAATTAATTAATAAAGAGCTCATACCGAAATAATTTGGCGAAGAAAATTATGAATACTAAACTTGATGACCGTGTCAAATTTATTAACATTACAAATAAGCTGTGTTCCAATTAAAGACTTTGACTGAATTAAAAATATATACACCGTTAAATTTTGGTCGTTTTAATCCCGCGGAGGGTTGATTCGGTACATGAAATACTATCTATTTTTAAAGAGAAAATTAAAAAATAAAATACTTTTTTTCGAAAACTCGAAATAATATACACATGTACGAAATTAATTTCTTTAAGTAAACGAGTCAATAACCTTGTAGGAAGTTGTCAGCCGTTGCGTACTAACTATCTACAGTTCATTGGCCTCGCTCAACTGACTTTTACTTAGAGAAATTAATTTCGTACATGCATAAATTAATTAGATTTTAAAAAAAAGTACTTTATTTTTAAATTTTCTCTTTACAAATCGATATTATTTCATGTACCGAATCGACCCTCCGCGGAATTAAAACGAGCAAAATTTAACGGTGTATATTAATGTAAGGAGAATTTTAACCTGAATACTGGTATGTATACTCCTGGAAATTAAGTAGGTTACTATTCACTAAATATTATAAGAATTAAAATTACATATGGGTAAAATAAAATTATACTCTTTCTTTTCATAATTGTTTTTCCTACAGATCAGTATGAATAAACCTCTAGATTTCACGGAAGTTGGAATTTTTGTATCTATTTATCTCAAAGATAACCATAAATGGCATTATAAACTGTAGGTTTATTAATATCAAATGATTTTTACTAACCAGTCACAAAAACCTTATCAAAATTCAATCTTCACCGCATAGTAAATTACAAATAATTAATTTTCAAACACAAAATGTCGCAATCTCAAATCGTCATCAAAACTTTTCGATTTAATTGATTCACACGCTACCGCAATATAATTTCCATGTTTAACAAACAAAACCCGCCCTGTACCGTGAGAAAGAGGCAACAGCTGTTAAATAATCTTGATTAAACTTACCAAAACTTGCGCGTTCCCATTCCTGTCATCCACCCAAGCGACTACCAAATCTGCTCCTCTCATATTCTTCGCTGAATTGAAACCCAAACCGACGTAACCAAGAGTCTTGGCCTCCAACCTGAACGTTATACTCGAATCGGTATTTACCCATCGAAGAATCACTTCTCCATTCTGGTCTAGCCTCTCCGAATGAGCCCATGTCAAACTCGATTCATACGATTTTGAATCGAATACTTCTCTCCGATGCCGCACTCGGTATTGATCAACTATTCGACTAGTCTTTTCCGTTTTTGATTGAGCTTGCAGCTGTCCAAGACCTTGTGAATGTAAAGGGTTCGCTGGTAACTCATTTGGCTGTGCCTGCGGCTTAAACCTTGGCAGTTTAGCATCACAGAGTAAAATAGCGCTTAAAGCTACGACTATTTGGAGATGCATTTTTCTTCAGTGTCGTTGGTTCATTACTTTGTAAAATCTGAAACAAAGAGAAAGAGATATTACTACTACATTCAATAACACATACAATGCAGTGTTCAAACAAAAAAATAAACAGTGATCAATATATGTATAAGGAAACAGAAAAAAAAACAAAGATGTCGTAACAAGGATGCAGCCAATAAACAGGTACGATTTCCGGTATAACAACCAATACCACTGACGTAACAAAAACCAGACCAGATAACGAGGTGGACGTCATAACTCGTTCCGGTGTTTCAAAAAGTAGTCGCGAACAAATAGTAGTGGTACCTTATTAGAATATCTACTAGTCACAGTTTGGCGCCGTCGAATGAGTCAACAGTCCCATAAAATCTAGGTAATAATAAAATAAAATTGCCCTATTAGGTGCTATTCACAAACACCTAGATTATTAATTTTTTTGTCATATTTTTTGTGAGCAGTCGATCTAGATTTGATCAATACCCAGAAATGGGAGCTTTTTCAGTAATCGATTTTACAGTTTAAGCAATTGGTAGCACGATCGTGGGCTTAGTGAAGCGTCTAGTTGTTGTGTTAATGAAGTCAATTCGATTTATAGCCAGTGTTGCGATAGGATGTTAATGAAGGATATTTTTTTTAGGAACATTTGGAGTTGGGCAACTGTTTGTTCATGGTTTTAACTTTGACCCAAAAATGTGCGTAGGAATCTGTTACGCACATATAAGCGTGGCTTAAAATTAGAAACAACTTCTGCCTTTACGCACACTAAAAAATTAAATGATTAATATTGGTGAACTTTAAAAATAAAGAACCGAATAACATGGAAGATAATTGTTTTTTGTAAGTGAAATAACATTACAAACGCCGATAGAAAAGTTTAGCGTCAAATAATTGTATAAATAGTACGCAAGTATCTAAAGAAATCTAATTAAGTGGACGACTCAGTTTTAAATGGTCGTAGAACTCGGCAAAGCACTTGCGCAATGTGGGCGTAGTATTTAGAATAAGATATTAGCAAAAGTTTGAACTTGAGAACACAGGACTTAGGTCTTAAGTACAAAAACACTCCAAGTCTTTAATGTTGGTTCCAGCAAGTAGACCAATACTAGACCTTTATAAGAGCCATGTTTCAACAAACCTCCAGTCATGTTTCCATTTGAAACAAAGGAACATCTTACTTCAATACACGAATAGAAACTGGTTATCCCACTGCAAACGGAAAAAAAGAAAGATCTAATAGAACAATAAATAAAAGATAACGAGGGCAATAACATAGGGGCAGAGAAAAAAACAATGATAAAAACCATTTCTATGCAAATCCGTCAATTAATTACGGAATATATTAATGAAACGGCGACATTGTAATCAGTTTAGTCATTATGCAAAGAGTAGGGGCCAAGGTCAGGTATTTTAAGAAACGATTCGGTAATACCATTTGTGTGCACGCACTACGGTAGTTAAAAACAAGATATGGGAGACAAAACCAATGCATTTAAACTCTTGATTTATCATATTAAAAAATTAACGGTAAAAGGCAAATAAGACCCTTTTGACACTAATTAACGATACAATAACAAAACAAAGCCACTCCCTCGCAAAAAAATAAGACGCGTAAAAAATTTAAGAAAACATAATATCGAGAGAAATACACATGCAAGCAAAAAACTCGGATATGCCATCTGTTACCCGAGGTGTCCCGAAACGCTTACGAGCAAATCTGTGAATAAATAATGGGAAGACACAATGTTCCTATGACGTATCCCAAATTGAGGATAATAAGGATCCTTGATATAATCAGTGCAAAGTGCCTGATTCTCGTCGTTGCTTTAAACGATTCGGTGAGAAGTATGATACGTTTTGTGGCAGAGACAAAGGAAAGGGTTTCAAGGAATTGACATCATCTAACAATGAAAAATTGTTCTGTATCAATATTATGTTTTTTTTAGGCAATTATGAGTAAATAGAGAGAGAGAGAGAAGACAGTGATTGTGGTCCTTGAACGCAAGGAGCTACTGAACACAGGTTGATTTGAGTTACTAAAAGTCTGACACTTCCTCTCGCTACACCCAGAGAGGGAGAAGTCATTTGATGATTTCCTACATTAAAAAAGGAGTAAATATTGTACATATAAAAAAAGCTCATCTATCAAATAAAATGTAAATAAAATAATATACCACTACTAATAAACCAAAGCAAACGACCACATATCAATTACTCGTAATACACTAATTAACAAGGTTATTTATCAATATACTTAAAGCACCGCATCTATTTACAAATTAATGTCATCCGAAACTCAGGAAGCGTTAATTGTAAACGTAGAAGATCCGGAACTCCTTATTTACTAAAAAATTCCTAATAGAAACGGGATCACGTTGTCTCCAAATCTTCCAGATTTAAGAACTGGATATAAAAGCCGCCTGGAACAGGGCCAACCATGTCTGAGACCCGTCCATTCATAAAGACAAAATAGTTGAACACTTAGAAGGTTTAAAGTCAAAACAATGGCCAAATTATACCAGAAACCTCCAAAATTATTTAGGTTGGCGCCTTTAACTGCTTACAAGGGACTCGTCGCTAGGCCGCTTTCGACAAGATGGAAAACACAAGGAAATTAACTAGAATTAGTAATGACTGGAACAGAAATGAAAAAGGGGTCGGCATTTAGAATCTCATTACAGACCGAAATGGTACCTACAGTTGGTAGGCAAAAATGTATTCAGAAAATCTTTGGTTCGCTCGTAGCATTGTCCTTTTCAGGTCATGAACTTGAATAATTTTAAAGGGTTGAGAACAAAGAAAATATAAGATGACAAAAAATGAGCTTTGAAAAAATGCGAAGAAAGTAATGTTAATAAAAAGGCAGATGCAAAAATTTCTCTGAAGAGGCGATATTGAACGCATTGAAAAACATAAAACATCGGTCAACGAACTGTAGATTTAAATGTCTCGACGCCTTCGAGATTTAATCGCAATACAAGTCATTGGCTTAATGTAACTATATCACACATTATAATAGAGATAACTCAATAGATCTATCGAATCACAAATTAAGTTTGATCATAAATGACAGCGATACATTTATAATTAAAGGAAGCAATAACTCTAGAATTAGACATGTACTAGTTTTTTATGATAATATTCAATTTGAAGCCATCAATTCTTTTACCAACATCAATCAGGAACCAATGAAAACACGACCATACCCCATCAAGCAAAAACTGGAATACCAGTTATAAAAATCTAATTTTCTATTTTTCTTGCCAACTATGAAACAGAACGGAAAGGCAACCTGGTACAAAAACTACCAATTGCGGTGTTCGAGCAAAACGAGATAACAGATCATTATCCAATTATTGGAAGGAAGTCGAAACCGCTTTGTCCATAGTCGTTATAAACAAATGGAGCGATATTTTCGTTGGTAATACCAGTAATACTTAAGAAACCGCAGCTCAAGAAGCCAGTTCGATACTTTTATCTAATCTACTTAGATGCATCCTGTTTCGAAGGTAGAAAGAGAATCTTTGTCTGAAGACTGAACAAGTTCATTCACATATTGTTTTGTATTATTTATTTTAAGAATTCATTGATCATTCTTGTTTCCTGATCTTGTATTGCATATCCGGCCAATGAATTCGATTCTAATTAGAGAACAACGGTCTCAAGTGTTTCGGTGAGAGAATTTAATTTTTATTTTATTAGCTTCTTCGAACGTATTGGGATCTCAGTTACTGTTATTATAATTTTGCATGTGGAACAGGAAATTCACCGGAACTTTTAATCGTTTCTTTTTTCGGTTCTTTATTGCGCCAATGCCTTTTTGCATACATGTATAATGAAAAAAAAGTGACTGAGGTTAAACGACGGCATCGAGGCCGACCTGGAAGAGGTGGCGAGACGATCTAAACGCCTACCGCAAGGGTTGGAAATGGCTCGACAACCTGAAAGGAATTAAGAAAAGTCTTTGCCCGACAGTGTAAGGGCAAAAAAATATTACAGAAAGAAAAGATTTCTATCTTCATATTAAATGCTGTATACGAGTATTAGCCGTATATAATACTGTACATCTATACTTTCGATCTGTTTGTCTGGCAATGTAAGAGTATAATCGTAATGCGAGAAAAAAGCCGCGATACTTAAAATATCTTCAACCAAGCGGCGCCAGTTTTTACCATAAAATCAGGTAACTTTATACCCATCAACAGAATACTGCATCGAAATCACTGATCTCAAAATATGGGCAAAAAATTGCGATTCGCATTACACACACATTGAAAGACCAGAATAAAGCCACGGAGCTAATCCTGAGAAACTCGTCCGTTCACATAATGGAGACGATAGAAAAAAGTTTCTGTATAATATATCAAAAGGTTTGACTTAAGTTCGTATGAACCAGGCAAGGTTTGTAAAAAAAATGATGTGCCAGAACGCACAAAAGTTCATCAAGATAATAAATGTATGAGCATAGCTATCAGCTGACGACACGATACAATCCGAATATGATCAGACAATGTAACTCCGTACATCTATGTACATTTAGCCTACCTTGGCCTTGGTTAGACTCCTACAGCGACTGCTTCAGTTCCTCTCGAAGTTCCAGCAACTATGTCTGCGTGAGTCCTTTATACAGCTCATTTCATTCGTACTCAAAGGTCCATAGTTTATAACAAGCAGTCAGGCAAGAGTCGTAGCGTGTGCCGGCAATGAACCATTTTGTTGCACTTCCAACATGTGAGCAAGAATTTATTGTTCCAACTTGTCCTGGCAATGTCGTGCAGATGAAAAGCCGTTGTTCAAAAGAACGTGAAGCATTTTTAATATCAGCATTGTTTTCCGTACTGGTATAAAATTTGTGTCGTATTCTGGAATTTACGTAATTTTGTTTACACAACAATGAGCAACCATTTTGTCACGATAACTTAAAAACGTGGTCCTTTGTAAACCAGGATGATATAAAAAAAAGTTCCTATGAACAGCGGTGGATGTCTTCCGGCTATCATTAAATGACTATATTGACATATAAAAAAGATTTTTGCTCCGATATTACTGACATAAGTTGTAAATTGTTCCCTCGCCGAATATTACGACGCCCTCTAGAGTATTCACTGATTTATGTCATCCCGAACTGCTGTGAAATGTTATTGAGGTTGGCGTAAATTCTGGGGACTGACAAGACAATTTGTTATGAGCTCCTAGGTGACTAAACGTTGGCTACCAGCAAGTAAATACCATCTGGTAAATCAATTTGACTGTCTTCATTGCTTGCCATACATCCTTTTTGGATTGCTCGCAGTTCAGATGGCCAATGGGGACGAAAGGTTCTGGAGTAGGGAGCACGTACCGGAAGACGCAGCATTGGAAGGTAGACAGATGACATCATTTGGTATGACGATACTTGGAGGACTAACAGTGTCCGTCTTTGGGCTGAAAAGATCACGATGATCCTTTTTTAGCGAAGAAATATATCTTTTTTTTCTAGCCATTACTTGGCAAAGGTCTCCTCCAAGCCTGTCCAGACATTATTATCCCGCGAAATCGCGCGATTATCTCGCCACTTCTTTCTAGGCCGAAAATAAATATATCCTACTAAACAAGGGCTATGGGATTGTTCGAGAGAGTTACCGTAGCCCTAGAACACAAAAGACAACTGAAGGAACACAGGTGGAGGTGGGTGGAAGTGTAACACTAGGGAGTGTACTCAAACGCACTCTACTCAGAGCGAGAGAAGATATTAGATGATTTCCCAGCTTGGAAAAAAGAACTAGTTACACTTTTACACATCCCGTTAAGAACCATGACACGAGCATCCATCTTATGTTTACTATGTAATAAAAAAACAACATTAATTCAATTTAATGCAGACATCCAGATTTACCGACTTTCATTTATCGTCGATACCCATTTCCGCTACTATTTGTAGCTTTGATAAGAAACTCAGTGGCTAAGCAACTGTTTTATTGAAAAACTTGTAGATTCATTCATGGTAAAGCTTAAAGGGAGACTTGCAAGTGATCTAGAAATCTATTTCTACAACTTTTTCCGTCGTAATTGGAGCAGTGATAGGAGGTGTGATAGTGGTGTGCGTCAATGTTACCAGTATGGCTTAAAGAACGTAAAAAAGGGACGTGTGGCTTTCAAGTTCTCTTCATTCAATTAACTTGCATATACTGAGAGTTATTTCGATGACTTCCTTGTTAGATCTTGAAAGACGAGCTTCGCAGACCTTTCACATACTTCCATAGTTCTTATATACCTAAGCCTTCAGGCTTTTGAACATGGCCCCATAATGTATTGAGATACATTAGCGAGCAAAATGTCGCCCAACATGCAATTGAGCATGTAGTCCTTGATTGCAACATGCCACTGTTACACGCACACTAACTTTAGGATCCCCGAATTCCCTCACATATGTCCTGAAAAACCTTTACTAATCAGTTTTTGAAGAGAGGTGGGCTGGTTGTAATAAGCCCACCAAAGGTTTAGGCCACCATGGCCCGTATAGGGCTAAGTGCGGAAACCATACTAAATCATAGACATAGGCATAGTCACCCAACATGACGCTCAACACTCAACTTACGTGACGCTGCAACGTTGTCTAGCGTCCCGCAAGTCGCACCTTGCCTCCCAACAATTTTCAACATATTCACGTGACGAGGGATATGATGTTCGACAATACGACATCGTTGCGCGTTGTGTTTAGGGACATTTTGTCCCCTAGTATATCTGAGACATAACTGTCTTAACAGTTATCTACCAAATTGGATTCCGAAATTGATTTAGTTCAGCTTGTTGGCACGGCAGGCGGCCTTTTAAAGAAGTAGGCTCTAAAAGTCTTGAAGGAGAAAAATGGGTCAAGCGATACCTATGAAAGGCGACATTTTTAACAATTTGACAGCGTTGCGCGCTGTGTTGAGGTACATTTTGTCCCGTATTGTATCCGAATCTTTACCTTACCAATACATAATTATATACATAGTTAAACCGTATACGGAATATTATATTATATTAGTCCCTAAATGAACAATAACTAACACAAAGTGTACCATATTAATCTCGCATAATGAACGATACGAGCGCGTACTTAATTATTCCAATTATTAGCATCCGTGTAATTAGCAGTTATCTGAGCTAATAGCCTTCTGATTAACGATAACGAATGTATTTATTGGTTCCGGTTAAATAGAGAAACAGTTGCATCTGCTAATATTTCAAAGAAGAATCAACAAAGAGCATTATAACTGTTGTTTTTGTTATGGATATTGTATTGAGTTTACAAAAACTCGATTCATTTCAAGAACATCACTAACTGTATAAAGTAAGTGATGTTCTATGTTCTACCCGTCGATATATCGACGGGTGCAAAATGGCCAATTTTTAACCACGTGTAAAGTACAAAAAATAAGGCGATAAGTATGTGAAAAAAAAAAGAATTACGCAATATTATAATAAGTTAGTGTCTGTAGTACCAGAAAACCGCAAAACTGCAGAGCTTCTTTTACTTTGCACCCATCGATATTGTCGCCTTCAAAAAAACAAAAGATATACACATAAGTTTACATATATAACTAAATTAATCACGTTTGTTCAAACAGAACAGAGAATCTGTACAGAACAGTGTGTAATCAACATTCGAGAATGCAAATGGCTACCAGATTGCTGGACATAAATTGTCTGCGTAGCGTAACTAGTACAGATTGTAATTCCAAATGGACTGTCGGTAACAATTCGTGTGAATAGAGGCAACTAAATGGCCATCATCCTCATCTTTCGCAGTCTTCCCTCAAGTGTCTCCTCAATTAACGGTCCTATTCGTCTCGTATCCATCGGAGTCCTGCGACCCTTACAATTCGGCCAAAGTAACTTGGCGAGTCTGAAGTTAGGCTCTCCGAACTTTAGTGCACAAGCGCTAAAGTTCGCAGAGCCTAACTTCAGACTGGCCAAGTTACGTCGGCTGTACTGTAAAATCATATATAAAACCATTCAAAAGTAAGTATGTAATTTAAATACGGCTAGATGATAATTCCGTAAATAAATTGGTGAGGATTTGACTTCATGGTTGTCCGCCTGAACTTTTACTTCATCGAATTTTTATCATCCGAAATTATGTGCGAAAAATATCTGAGTGCTGTTTTAATGGACGCCTCTCTCAATAAAACAACAGAGTTTTAAAGGCCATTAAGGTTTCAGAAGCCTGAGGATAATTGTAAGCAAAATACGAATTTTCGCCGAAAATGACAAAGTCAATGCTAAAGAAACTCGGAACAAAATTAACCTTGACCTCCTAAAGTAGATATTTTTTTCTGTTTATGCGAAAATGTTTATATTTCTTTTCTTCTTATCTATACTTGAATTAGTAATTCGAGTATTTAATTTAAATCCCTCGCCACTAACTAAAGTATTGTAAGTACGCGGCATATAAACAGAACTAAAATGGCGATCGTTACACGCAGCTCCCGCGTTGGCGCACTTCAATTGAGACCCGAAAATCTGTCATTACCCGTTTTGAGCATGTGGTCCTAGAACGCAGGGGCAAAGAAGGAACATGCGTGTGATTTTAATCAGTAACAGAGTCTGACACGCCCTCCCAATCCACTCTAGAGCGGGAGAAGTCATTGGGTGATTTCTTACCTTAGACAAAAAAAACCGTTTTAAACATAGGCGAATTTAAAAATGGAACGACCACTGACAATATACATAGATGGATTACGGTTTATTTGTTGGGTTAGAAATGGGGGAATATTACAAAGATCAATAAAGACTTTTTTAAATTATTATGGATAGTCTCGCGCTTGACCTCTATCTCACCTAATGGTAAGAGATGATGTGGTTGTAATCACGCTTGCCTTGAAGTAACCTATTCAATCTTGACCTCTTGAAGTTGATAGAGAGACATGTAACACAGCCTCTAAATGGCCCACTTATTAGAGTGCCCAAAGTGTCCCTACACCTGCACTTTGGAGGATCTCAAAAATGCCACTGATGCCTCTGCAAACGTGGCAACCTACTGAGCCCAAAAACTATGAGGGTAAAGAAAACCATCGATACGTTAAGAAGAAGAACCCCTAAATAACATATTGGCCTAAGAGCACGAGGATGAGGATGGTTTAAATTCAGTAGGTAACGTGGAGGAACTTTCATTTAAGGATAATAATAATACAGGATTTTATCACACACACACATTTTGTCTCATATTTTTGTTGACAAAAGGGGAAATACTCGCGGTTTTACCAGTACCACACACTTCTATCTCATATTTTTGTTGATAAAAGGGAGAATGCGCGGCATACTATGACCTTAATATGAGACAAAGATGCCGTTAACATATAGGTATATCAATCGGAACTATTAGGTACTATGATAAACAAACGGTTTACTCCAACTATTGGAGCAATTGGATTACATAAATAGTTAATTCAAATTCAAATTCAAAAGCATTTATTTCAAATAAACCATTTACAGGCACTTTTGAAAGGTCAAGGTGTCAGTCTGTCAGAAAAAAAATGATGCTAACTGCACATTCCAAAGCGTAGATCTCTATGGAGAAGAATGTGCAAGAAACTCCATGGACACTCTCTGTTACATGTTTCTTGTCACTGCTATTATGTGAGAACAATGTAATGGAGAAGGTGTTGAAAGAAATAATAGGATTATATAATAATCATTATAACTTATTTTTGATTTAATTAATTAATCTTAATTTAATCAATTTTATAAGATTTTTTTTAATGAAATTGATCAGTTTTCTTCCGTGTTATTTTTAATTTCTTTTTTTGTATATACAAATTTTAATTTTCAATAAGTTATGAAAAAATGTTATGTACATAACGCCGTTTTTCGTGCATGTGGTGTTAACCTTTAATTAATTGTTGCACACACAAATGTTACCCCAGTCATTAAGTCAGCATTGTATATTGTGTAAACAATTGTTGGTTAACCTAAATATTAAAATAAAATAAATTATGAAATAGTGACCATGGCCTAGTAGTGGCATTTTTGGTCCAAATAAATCATTTTTTAATTTATTTATTATTATTAGAACGCAAAAGGCAACTGAAGCACACAGGTAGGTTTTAGTCAGTAATAGTCTCACGCTCTTTTGCTTCACCTTAGAGCGGGAAAAGCCATTTGCAAGTTAAGCTGTTAATCGGATGTCATTTGTAGATCTTTGAAACTCGGTACGGAAAATCAGAAACCAAGAAATCTAATTATAGAAGAGTTTCATGGTAGCTCCAAAGATCTTTTTCAAAACTTCACTAAACACTTTTCCCAACAAAAGAAGAATCATCAAAAATACAAAATCGGTTAACAATTGACGAAGACGTAATTGAACAACATACAAAAAAGATAATCAGTCGAACTGACAACCTCCTCCTTTATTTGAAATTGGTAAAAAATAAAAAGACTAGCCACTTTGAGATTAGGTAGTTCTACAGAAAAAAAATCTGTTTTTAGTCATTCTAACTCTAGGCTACTTAGAAAATGTTAAAGCTAACTATATTTTTTGCTGTCATGTGTTTTTTATCCTTTGGAACCTATTAAAACTATGCGAAAAACCGGCTAAGTGTGAGTTGAACGCACACGAGGGGTTCTGTACCGTTCATGGCTAGGAGCTGTCAGCAAACCGTAGAGACCCAGCCTGCTAGCTGCAGGCAGGCAGGGTCGATGCCTGCTGGGGTCATGGGTCATGGTCAGTTTCTGAAAGGAAGGCCCAGCTGCGGTACGATAGACAACGATGGAATGGGGTAGGTTTTTAATCAGTAAGAGTTTGACACTATTTCCCGCTCCGCCCAAAGGCGGAATCTGTCATCGGATTTACCTAACATAATAAAAACCGTCCATGGCTAAACACGGCAAAAAATCACGTTTACTGTATGGGAGCGTTACTTAAGTATATTTTTAGTGTTATAGCGGCTACAGAAATAATACCTAGTAATAAAAATGTACTGTTTGCATAAATAATACAAGACCTTAAAATTATAGTTGAACATCGTCGAATTTGCAAATTAAGTTATTACTAGTAAGGAACATGTCTGAAATAGATTAAAAAATCTGTATTTCATAATTCATGCAAATACATCATCTGTGGAATTTTCAACTGTCTAGCTATCACGGTTTATGAGATACAGCCTGATGATGTTACGTACCGTCTGTATGTAGGTACAGATAAACAGTGAAGTCTTAGCCATAGAGTGCCGTTTTTACTCTTCGGGTCCTCCTCCAGTCATATTCCTCATTGCTGAGGATTGGGTGTCCAGTGTGAAGCAGACCTGGGCCTCAAGTCTGCTATATTATAGTGACAGAAGTGAAGTATAATAGTGACAGAATCGTCTATCATTGATTTCATCATGGTTGATTTTGAAAACTTTGGTAATCTACTAATAAAATGGCGTCACTATGACTTTCCAACTGTCAATCACTGACACACCATTGAAAGAAATGGTAAACTCGTACATAATGACAAATGAATTTCTGACTTATGGGGTAATCTGCTAACATTTTGTCAGTTCCTTTGATTAGTGACTTACCTTTAGATTTGTCTGAATACGACAAAGTCATTCTATCACCATTATGATTTAGCAGATTAAGAACTTTTACCAAAATGACAATGGGATTGTGTTAGAATGTCAAATTTACAAAAATAATAGACTTGGGCCCCTGATCTCTTTGGGCTTCGGCCTCTTGGTCGTTTGCTATCTACCAAGCCAGTTACGATGAGTTGTTGCAAGATTTTGGCCATTTTTGAAGGCAATGTGGCTAAAGAACTCTTGTACTCTTTTTTCTCTTCCTTTGATTGTTGTACGGGACCCTAAAAGACGTATACTTTTTCTTGACGCAAAACACAATTTACGTTATGGCCAGCCATCCGTAGCTTGCATTTTATGCAAACGGCAAACGGTCGCTTGGGAGATTAATAGCGGTAATGTTTTTTTCCTATCTTTCTAGCTCGTGGCTTTTATGTACAGCGGGGGTTAACTATTGAGTACCTATATAGTTAGAATTATTGTTAAGACTTTTTATGAAATGGTGAGTCAGTCTCATATTGGCAGCTATAGCACGAAAGGTACAATGGCACTGTGTTGTGCTGAGTTGCTAGCCGGTCTTCTACCGTTTACATTTCGGAAAGAGTGCATTAGAATTGTATAATTTAATTGCGTCAAGCCCGTTCCATCATCTGACCACTAGATGTACCTACGGCGTTGTGCCACAGGTACATAGTAGACATCCCACTCATAAGTACAAAACGGGGAACACATTACTAAGTGTGCACGTACAGTTAAGGAGTGGAACCCTCGGCAAGAGTCTGTCTTTACTGATAGCTACAACTAAGGGATCTTTAAGGCAATAGTTAATAGGTTAGTTCAAGGCAAGCGTGCTCCATCGTCGACCACATCATCGCTTACCATTAGGTGAGATAGTGGTCATACGCGAGCCTAGGCATAATAAGAAAAAAATCGGCCCTGCCCCCTGCCACTTAAGGGCGATTCTTCGGGATGTGTCGGTAATCTTGGTTAAATTATAATCATAAAAGTCTTCAGTAAAATCTTCTTAGTTTATCATCATCATTCATACGGTCTACGCTAGAGGAGCCAAGCACGAGCGGAGCACCAACCGAGCTCAAATTCGTGTAGTGTGGCCCGACTCTAGAGGTGCCGAATATGAGCAACAATACACGAATTTGATCTCGGCTTGTGCTCCGCCTATGCCTTAATCAACCCTAAAGGTTGACTGGTAAAAATACCTAAGGCAATTAAGCTAGAACTACACTGCGCACAAGTGTAGGCACGCCGATCTGGGCGCGTCGGTCTCCATACATTTTATATGGAAACTAGACTTGTAGAACTACACTTGATCCACGGAACGCGACGCCACGCGACGTCGTTCTACTTACAAATTAGGCGTGTTACACGTGTGCGTCAGTCTTACGTAGTTCTAGCTTAAGTCTGACTGTGTAATGTTTTCGTGCAAAAAAAAAAATCGTGAACGGCCACATCTGCAATTCATGCTTTCAACAGCTGATTATGACTGGCAGAAAGACTTCTAATGTCATTTCTCTCACTTCAAAAAGAAAACCCTTTAGCACATAGGCTGAAACAAAGAATTTCTCAAACAACGAAATGTTTAAACAGCTTATTTAGTTAAAAGGGTTCGTGTTAGTACAATTACTATTTGTTCTCTAGATTATTCTATCTCATACAATGTTGTGGCGACCTTTAATAAATCCAGGGCTTTGTAGAATTTATTTCGCTCTGACACAACTAATTATGTGTCTAGATAATTAATTATTGTACACATGAAAAAACACGCGACAGAACGACTTTCCTTGACATTGATGGGGATTAAAGGGCTTTTGTTTAGTGGATTAAATTTTCTATTAAACCGACTCATCCTGCTTTTCTGAATATCTTCTGCCAGCGGTTGTGTCCGCGTAACAGGAGAAAAGTATCTTAAGATTTTTTACTCCCGGAAAAAAGTATCTTGTGCTATTCCAGGATATGGTAGACCATATACGTGTTAAATTTCATCTAAATCTGTTCAACCGTTTGAGCGTAAAAGAGCAACCATCAGACATACCTACAAATTTTCACCTTTATAATAAGCGTGATGCTTCATGGCACAGAATTCACCCTATGTAGTACAGAGGCCTTACGACGAGCTCTTAATGCGATTCATTTTACGATCTAAACTGAACTCCTAAAGGGATGGAGCTATACACCGTTAAATTTTGACCGTTTTAATCCCGTGGAGGGTCGATTCGGTACATTGAGAGAAATTAATTTCGTACATACGTGCATTAATTTGACTTTTAGAAAAAAGGATTTTATTTCTTAATTTTATCTTTATACAAATTGATAGTGTTTCATGTACCGAATCGACACTCCGCGGGATTAAAACGACTAAAATTTAACGGTGTATAGGGCGTATAGCTCCATCCCGCTTTCTAGCTCGCACGACTAACATTTTAACACGTAATAAGAAGGCCCCTATTTTAGTAGAGGAATTAATGCTTATTATATTGCAACAGATCATCTTTGAGCAAACTTCATGCTACATTTACATGTGGGCCCAGCCTCGGCCAATCACCATTGTGTTGACGAAGTTTCCTCGTTTGTACAATGGCTACACAATAACGATTGGCCGAGGCTGGGCCCACATATAAACGTAGCATTAGATTTCCAAGATTCAAAACAACTGTCTTTATGTCCTACGAAGTTGTAACCCCCTTCCTGTCCCTCGTCTAAACAGAGCAACACGTTTATAAGTCGTTAGCTAAATTGCCTGTGATTCTGGCAGTTTATGCTGGAAGATATACTTTCATACACCAACCGTTTGCTAATGAGGATGCAGTATCACTAATCGCTGCTCCTAAATACCAAGGAACAACCTTATCTTAATTCCCATACTTTGTTGATCTGGCAAGATGCCAAATCGACGTTGCAACGTAAAATTTTTCTCATATAAAGGCTAGAAATGGGATGCATTTTTTTGCTATATCATTGAGTTCGCTTCTAAAGGTAATTGTTCTTCATAATAATGTAACATTCTAATAGCTATAATTTCATGAAAACAAAAAAAAAATCTGTGAACATTTTAGTCTTACAAGCGTCATTGTTTTTATATTCTAATATAAGTTTTTGATCTCAAAGCATTGTGTTGTAATGTTACTTAATTGCCAACCTAACGGGTTATTCAAGTTACAATGCATAATTAACATTCAAGTTCACAGGCTGTACATAATCGTTATTAAGTTATTACATACAATTGACATCAAGATGATGTCATGGTACGCTATAAGACGAGGGTTCTACCCTAGAAGATAGAATCCATTATTGAAGTCGTTAAGAATGGCGAAATGGGTAGTCGTTTCAACCTATATAATGAAATAACTAACTACGAAAAGAAAATGTACTCCAAAATTATATAAAAGGAGTCTCTAAAGGGATCCTGCGTAATTGATAGCTCAAACATTCTTTATTTGAATTGGCTGATGGAACTTAAAATAAATAAAAGGAAAACCTAATAGCAAATCCTAAAAAAACACTTGGAAATACCCAAAACATTAAATACCAATCTATTTCTTACGATATGATCATCAATGGTGACATTTTACTAAACCTGTACGAAACTCAAGATCTACAATAAACTCCAATTATTATCTACAAAAATAACAGAAAGAAAAATGAACAAGAAAAGATCAACGAAACAAAAACACGAACGGCCAAATAACTAGTCTAACCACAGAATGTTTACGTTGGTAACACAAAGAAAATAAACGATGGGACTTGTGAAAACATATCGGTGTTTTTGTATGATAAAAACAGTCTGTGATATTCGATATTAAGACTATATACGCGATCCGTCTTGTGAATGCGAAGCTTTATGAACGTGATGTGAAATCGATAGCAAGTATTAATTACATGTGGACGTGTGTTGTGTTGGCGGAGGTTAAAATAATGCTGAGAGAGAAACTGGGCATTAATAAGGAAGAAATAATAACGAACAGCATTTCTGCTATCAATATTAGTATCATTCTGTAACAGAATGTTTAGGTGCTTCTAGATAAACTGAATTTTCTCTATATCTCTACAATGTACACAGGTAAAGCAATTAGAATTCTAATTGTCGACTACAAACTTTTGTGACCAGAAATTAAAGACAAGTGCCGCAAATAGTTTTATAGCAGCCAATGCTGTTGCAACAAAGAATAATAATGTTGTCAAATGACTCATTCTTAAAGATATTATCAAGGCTCAAGGCTTGTGACATTGATGCCGTATAAAACACTTGAAGTTTTATGGTTAGATCATAACACCTTCATGATGACAAAACTTCTAAATAAAGTAACACAAAAAAAGTACGAAAAAAAGCAAAAATTAAAAAAAGCTCTATCTCAACGGCAAAGACCACAATTTAAGTTAAGAAATAGATGAACAAAGAAACAAAGTGCTAAGCACCTAATTCCGCCAGATTGGACCAAAAACTAAGCCATCGGGAGAAAACGGGAATGATCCTACATAAAGAACGATTGGCAAGGGAATACAAGACTATTATCCACGGAACAGATAAAACAGAAAGTCGAAATAAGAACGAATCAGACACATCGGAATACTCCTTGGTGGTTTACAATGTCGATGCAACCAGTCCATCGAGTTCCTGTAACTAAGCAAGATGAAGTCGGCTGTGCCAATGTGAATTAAGATATGGTTTTTGAAGTTTGAATTCTTCTTACTGCGAACAATGGATTTTCTGTTACTCATCCCGTGCCATTAACCCTCAACATCTTACACATAAGACAATCGATATACAATAAACACAACAGATATGATAGAAAACGGTATACAGACGGTAATAGTGCAATACACGTAAATTGCTACGGTAATGGCTTTGCTAAAATCGTTTGCAGTTACCGCAGGAAATTAGTTCGTTATACAGAAATTGTATTGTACGATATATATGCTCTGAATTAGTTGGAAATGTGACTTGGTTTTAGTGTTCGAGAAGTGAATCTAGAGCGTTTATGCTATCCCGTACATTTTGCAACTGGAAGTCTAATTAATAGCAAACTAGTATATTAGGTAATAATGGTTCTAAGAATTTTGCATGCAATGGGTCCTTGACGTCATGATGCGATGGACGCAGTATAAGCGAGCATGTATTTTTAGTTATACTTTTCAAACACAATGTGCAATTCCTGCCAACTTATAGACCATTTGACTTGAATACAGATGTCTTGGACAAACCTGGACGACACACAACTGACCAAGAGGAAAATAATTGCAAGAGAAATACCATACTAATAAAAAAACAAAGAAAATGTTAAAAAAAGAGAAGTAATAATGACTGGAAATTTCGATTGTACAGGTACTTGTTTTTATTTTAAACACGTGGCAAATGAGCTCACAAATATATACTTTGACAAATAAAGGATTACCAATGTTTACGTCATGTCATGCAAATGAATAACCAATCAATTAGCGGTTAGCACTAGATTTCTCGGGAGCATGGTAAGCTTCCTTGATTAATGTTGCGTGGGTTTCAAATAGAAATAAAGCCCTTAGATATGTTTATGTATGTGAATTTAAATCTGTAGTTGTTACTACTATGTCCTCTATAGGACGAGAGAAATGAAAGGTTTGCCATTTGAACATTCTAGACGAATTTTGGAACTGTTTATAACTTATAGGTTTTCGTACCTCAGAAGGAAATAACGGAACCTTTATAGGATTCACGTCCCAGCCGGGATTCCGATCCCGATTTCCGGTCACCATAGGCGCGGGCTTGCAGACGGCGAGCAATGGGTAGCTCGATGTCTGACCCAAGTCGTCGACGGCGCGTACTGTTCCCGCGCGCCTCAAAGAGCTGTCAGCAAACCGTAGAGGCCCAGCCTGTTAGCTGCAGGCAGGGTCGAAGCCTACTGGAGCCTTGGGCCGCTTTCTGAAAGAAGGCTCGCCCCGGTATAATAGACAACGAAGGAACGGGGTAGGTTATTAATATACTCAAGTCTGCGGTCTCTTAAAGCTCTCAAAAGTCATGGAAAAATAAGATGTCGATGTCGATGTCGTGAAAAACCCTGAAATTTGGCGTGAAGCAAGGTATTATAGCTGAAGTATAGGAATAAACTATCAATTAGTGGTAACGTCACAAAAAAAAACTTTTTGGATTCGGAAAAATCGTCGAGACTGATTCGGGAATTGAACTGTTTACATTTAAGTTAGTTTGCACGAAACCCTCAGGTGCGAGTCCAACTCACACTTGCTAATTTTTTCTTAATGATTGAATGACTCTCTCTGAAAGTACTTACTCTAGTGCTAAAAGAAACACCACTTGTTCTCAAATTAGATAAGCCCGTGAGAGAACAAACAACACGCCGTTACTTCGAATGCAATCAATATCAATATTGAAAAAAAAAATGATAAAAAAACACGCTCTCACGGACATGATAAACGGAGCTAATTTTTAATTCGAGCTGCAGATTTATTTAATAGTCACAAACGATTGTAAATTAGTTATGGTTATACAGACTCGTAAACTTCCATTTGATAGGACTATAGAGTCATAGTGTTGTCTATTATTGTTTGCTTTTTTGTGACATTTGGAATATATCAGGGGCACATGATGAAGTAGACGTCTTTTTTATTGAACGTTGTATTGTGATATAGCTTCATTGAAGCTGAAGTTACTTTATTTCAAAAGTTCTGAATTAATTTCCAATTGATATTAAGAATTTCATCAAGAATTAATTTAGTCGGAAGAAGTAGAGAATTGAAGTTAAAAGAAACTTTTCGAAGATTTATTTTGTTGTTGATCATAGACGATATGATCTTAATAGTTAAACAAAGCAAAAAGGTCTCAATACAGAAGCCCATACATGAAACATGTACTGCAGAATATGAAAATCTTAATAACAAAAGTATAAAATTCAAAATAACCGAAGTGCAGAATTTTGCATTTCGCCTTTGGAGAAATTCTTGCTACAAAGTAAAGGAACGAATCTAGCGTAAAGTCTTAAGGGCCTGAAGCAGCTGAGATGCATAAGTATGAAGTATTAGAAGAACGAGCACAGGTAATGAGGAGCTCGCATATGGAAACTTCAAAGAAGGATACTAACAACCTTATGTCTTAAAGAATTCCCTTGAGACGTTTGAAATGCATATTAAGATCGAGCTTGTATAAATTTGTTTATATTTAAAATCCCAAGTGAAGTGGTATGCTTGTGTGTAGTTTCTATTATTTTAAGACTAGCTTCTGCTAGCGGCTACGCTTGCGTGAAAGAAGAAAATAGTTTCAAGGGAATATATACTCCCGGTTTAGAAATTTGTTCAGCCGTCAGAGCGTCGAGGAGTAGTAATCTAAGTGCTCGATTACGGAGATGCGGCGCGTCGCGCGGCGTGTCGGGCGGTCCGTCGTACATTGCCTTATGTTTTTGTTTGCGTGAGCGATGACGCGGCCCGCTGTTGCAATAAGTATACGACGAAACGCCCAACGCGCCGCGTCTCCGTAAACACGGCCTAACACTTACATACGTTGTACCTACGTATGGGAACTACATAGGTATGTAAATCGTATAAGCAGCAACGTTATTTCCAATTTATAAAATAACCTTTAATAATATAAAAAGCCAACCTACAACAAAATTTTATATTGAAAGATCAAAAATAAAAATCTGTTCATTATTTTGTTATAAATAGAATCCATTGAAGACTATTTATATTCAAAATTATACTCGACGTGATTTCTTATAAACAAAATCAATCTCGAAAGCTTGAAAAGATTATAATTGCGAAGTCACTGAATGCTATGTCTGGAATATTGACTATACACGTTTATAGAGTCGACCTAGTTAGGTAATGTCAAGCCAATGAAAAGGTTGCTGTGAAAATATATTAGAAGTTCAAGTTATTTAAAATTGTTACAGTAAAATATCGGGCTATTGATTTAAGACACAATATTATTGATATCTTTTGTGTCATATTTTCTGTTTCGGAATTAACTGCAAGTGAAATATTGCAAAGATTGTAGTAGACAATCATATATACGTAACCAACTCCAATCTAGCTTAAAATACTTATGATACTAAGAAACTAGTCTTAAAAATCGTCCATTGGTTTTCTTTAACTCTTTTAATGCTTACATCATAATACACCGTTATATTTTGGTCGTTTTAATCCCGCGGAGAGTCTATTCGGTAGAGAAACACTATCGATTTGTAAAGATAAAATTAAAAAATAAAATACATTTTTTCTAAAATTCGAGTTAATATACGCATGTAAGAAATTAATTTCTTTAAGGAAACGAGTCAATGACCTCGTAGGTAGTTGTCAGTCGTTGCGTACTAACTACCTACAGTTCATTGGCCTCGCTCAGCTGAGGTTTACTTAAAGTACTTTATTTTTTAATTTTCTCTTTACAAATCGATAGTGTTTCATCTACCGAATCGACCCTCCGCGGGATTAAAACGCCTAAAATTTAACGGTGTATATTTACGAACAAATTACTCCTGACTCTTCATTTCCCATAGAAGAGAGATCTGACGAGATTAATTCTACGTAAGCGGTTAAAGGATAAAAGTGATAGGAGTATATTTGAACAATGTGTTGAATACATTGATCATATATGACAAAGCTTCTAGGGAATACAGAACCGGACAATAAATACTAAATTACACGTCACTTCTGCCGCTAACACCGCGGAAACTTAGGACACAATGGGAATTCGCTTAAAAGCTCAAGTAACAGCAACGTAATTATACACGAGAATAATGAGACGGTGAGAAAACAACGAACAATGGAAATTGCTATAGATTAGCCTTCAAAACCATTACTTTAAGGTTCAACTTCGATCGTGAATTCGTAAATAAGCCACTTCATTTTCAATTAAATAGTTAAGCACTTGCAAGCCGGCTTAGAGATTCTGGTATATCATATATAATTGATGAACAAAATTATGCTAAACTGCAATTAAGACTGACGGTTTACTATCCAGAATAATAGAGTTTTGAGTTACGATTATCCCTGTTGAAGGTCCCTTTTCATTCCGGAAATAATATAATAGGAATGTTCGTAGGAGCGTAAATATGAATGATGGTAATAGGTAAACTTCTCGCATCGACTACAGACGGTTTATAAACACTCGGTTCATTCAAGAACTTTAATAAAATTCCAAATTATATTGAATGAATCGTCGATAATGACTATCGCGAGCTCATTCTTAATCCGAGAGTCACGGGTGCGACCGAATGCCCCCGAAGTGAGCACGAGCACCGTGAAGAGAGCAACGCCCCTACACCTGCACTATCACGACCTGACATTCTTGAAGACGGTACTAACAGAAAAAAATAATTTTAAAGGATAGCGAACTCTTCGGAAACAGATTTAAAGGATACCTACAGATAGAGAATATTAACACAATAATTTGAAACGGAAATCCTAAAGGGATAAATCTTGACTTATTTCGAGCACACGCGCTAATCACATTCAACTTGTTAATTCACACTCTCGCTCTGAGCAATTTGTATGAAGATACTAAACATACACAAACAGGTGCTCCACTTTCTTCAACAAATATTTGTGAGAAAAAAGGTGCGGATCTAAAAAAGGCTGTAAGCAAAATTGGATCGGAATCAGACGATCTGACGATCAAACACGTCGACGCCGACACAAATCCATTTAACCATATCCATATAAAAACATTTGCACTAGCAGTCCCAAGACTGTTTCGAAAGAAGCCACGGACCGTGAACATTCCACCGGCCACTGAGCATAAGCAAACTGGCACAGACAAAAACATCAACGCCATAGTTTAGTCCGAGTAACAGGAATTTTAAACTCGAGGGATTGTCGAGAAAGTTGGAATATTACGGCTCGAGAGTTCAGGATGAAAGCATCACTGTTAAGCAATCTAGATAATGTAAAGGATAAAATAAACTTACAGTATCTTAGGATAAGCAACAAAATTTTTGGTCCAGATTTATTCTGACATTCAAACTCTTTAATCACTTAGACCAAGATTGAGTTCAGCACTAATTGATGACAATGAATTAGTTCATTTCACAACAATAGCGGACTACTTTGCCATTGGCTCTGTCAATAACCGATCTCTCAAAAACCTCAGTAAAAAACTAGGCTAAATTCCAACGAATTGTAAAGCGACATTTCTAATTCCCAAAGCACGTATAAGTTTCTTCAACAAAAACCCCGATTCCTAACATTGACTTCCGAATGCGCAAAAGATTAATTTGCTAAGCAATGGTCACGAGCACATTGTTAAGAAGCATGTTCCGAAGGCGATGACACTTGTAAAAAGAGGCTTTGTTGATCGGTTTTACGAAGTAAGTAGTCCGTGCGTGCGGCAGCTGCTCTGGCGCATGCTACTTCTAACTAATCCCTCTCTTCGCTCACGCCGACACCGTTAACAGCCGGCTTGAAGCCGCGGAGGTTCCGTAGCAAAACGGCCACAATGATTCCGTAATTAATACTATTCAGAGCACGCCAGTCTTCCAAGACGGCCTTGTTTTCAATTCGGCATGCTACGCTATCGTAAATCGTTTAGCGCATCACAGAAATTATTCAAAGGGTTAATGGGCAGGTGAGACTGAATGCTACACAGATTTTTTTCGGATGTAACTAGGTTTTAAAAGGTTCGAGATATTTCATTTTTAAGAGCAACAAAGTCTTATTAACGGTGAGAAGTTTTAAAGTGTATTTAGTTCTTGAATTAATTAAACTCTGGAAAAACCGGCAAAATATAAAAGGCGATGGGAATATAGAACAAAGACTAATCATAATATTTTTTCAACGAACTGTACAGAAAAAGTAGAGCTGTATCAAGACTAGTTTCATAATTTAGCTGTTTTAATTGAATTACTGATTAAATCTTGCGTCGAGTTTAAAGACATTGTTAGTTTAACGGCTGAACATCCACCCGTATTTTTGTGAATGGCACTTAAGAGCCCGGTTATAAATAATGAGGTAACAAACTACTTCAGATCACAATGACGGTTATATTTTATAACAAATACAGTGAACCCTTTCAAGTACAATAATAGCGGAAGTAGCAAGAGGTACCGGGCACATCCAAAGGCATAATTTATAACGGTGTGATATTTGCTTGAACCTAAAGGGAATTGCCTCGAAGCGGACGAAATTGTGATTGTACGGAACACACTTATTTGCTTGATCTTAAATTCTTCAGACTCCTTCCATTTAGTGAAACATCCTTAGAGACCAGATAAAATGTTCAAACGAAATTCAAAATCTAAAAAATACTATGTACCGTCTATGTCGTTTTCCATGCATTTTCAATTAAAATGTACGTCAAGAGAATTCATTAGCATTTTGTATATAATTGGTCATCTATCGTGGACGAAACTACATTGAATTATATAGTCAGACGCACAAAAAAATCATGATTTTTTGCTCTTAGCTTCTACATGTCCGTGAGACGGAGGATAACTAATTATAAGCCTAGGTACAGAAAAATATGTAGATATATATCCTATAGATGTGGAGAGGCGATGTAAGTAGGCAGACATCGTCAATCTTTTGCCGAGATCGTAAACATTGGATTGGCTGCGAGAATGTTTATACATTTTATAATAGGAAGTGCAGATTTATACAATCCCAGTCCATCTACATTCCCAGTGGGTGTCATAACATCAGTTATTTTTTATTATCTTAAAGCAGTTGCTTTTTATTTTACGGATCGATGACTGGTTTTTATTTTTGAGTCATGCAAGATTTATCTTTCGGCCACGAGGCTTCATATCCTTCCTTTTTTTGTTCGCATAACTAATGCTAATGAAGAATGCTCATCCCACGTTGATGATAGTTTCATAATTCAATGCTCTTTGCAATTTGTATTTAATACAAAAGTTGGAGATTAAAACTAATTAGTTAAAACGATTTTCACTAATATTGTAGAGGCGAAATATGTGGATATTTATGTGAATGTAACCGTGTATATGTATTTGTCACTCCTTCCATCCACTAAAACGGTTGAACAAATTTGGAGGCGTTCAGAATCACCTGAACGCCTTGATTGCTCAGGAACCTAAATTCGACATATTTTTCTAACGCACTAAAGAAATAATAAATGTTTGTATAATATCTTTTAGTTCGTAGACTTTGGCTTGCTATACGCTTTGGTGAATACTGTAAGTATAGCAAGCAATTGATAAATAAATAAATAACAATAATAATAATATAGGTTTTTTCTTATTAATCTTTCTGTTCGATTATTATGTAAATTTTTATTAAGTATTTTTTTCTTTTCTATATTACCCAATGAATGTCTATGTTAGCAGTTATTAAATAAAATAATTTATAATGGGTAAGCGTTAATTCCAAGCAGACGAAGCCGCGATTAGAAGCTAGTATACCAAAAACTTGTTCATAAGTTTCATCTTTCAAGTAGTTAATGAAGTAGCCTTGTCTATCAATTCGGCAGGTGATTGCCTCGACAGTTCATAATTAGAAATTTTCTTAAGAAATTCAGTCTAATTACCTTTCACATCCGGGGCGTCATTAAAGGTTTCATCTTATATCAAATTTGTTCGACCAAAATATACCAGAGCACTTTATCTCTACAGAATTCTTAATTTAATGTGTTTCGAATTCAAGTATCGATATAATTTATGTATCATATTGAACAGTTTCATCATTCCCTTTAGAGGTTTATAAATTATATTTATTTTACAAACACTAGGTTTTAAAAACACTTTTACACGTTTTTTTTTATGGTAGATAAAATCATCCAATGACAAATCCCGCCCTTGGGCGGAGCGGGAAGTAGTGTCAGACTCTTACTGACTAAAAACCATTTTTTTCATCAATTTAAACTAGATGAAGAGAAACACCAAAACTAACTTAAGGGTCAAAGTTTCTTATAAAGTCCATACAGCAAACATGTAATGGTCAAATCATATGAGAACCATGCAGATAAGCGTCAGGAATGGTCTTTGAGGAAAAAACCCACACAGATTTGAGTGGACCTGTCCAATCAGTGAAAGTATTTGTCAGTATTCGTCTACGTGTGTATAAACAACATTATTTTTAGTATATTATTATACGAAACCTGAATATAGTTTGTTCAGAATCAATAACTGAATCGATTCCAGGGAAAAATATTTATAAAAAGGTCTTAAGTTGGGCATCACCCACAGATACTAAGTACAACACAGGTCACGCCAGGTTATAGCGGGCATTAGACGTCAGCAGCAACAGCTGGGTGCGGGGGCAAAACAAGCCCTCAGTCGCCCGGATGGCCCGGTGAGCATGTATTTGTGCGGTCAACCAGGTAACATAACAAGCTTTTATCTTTGTGATTTTTCATGATACATTTATTAAAAAATACTAGACACGTATTTTGGGTTTCGCCTATACCTATTGAAACTAATATTGTATAATATGCTTGTATGTTTGTATCTATCAAGATAAAATGAATATGTTAAGTGGTGGATCTAACAAAGCGGCTTTTACCTTGAATCGTGAGAATTTTCCAATCACGGAAGATGTAATTAATTACCGTGTGTGAAGCATAGAAATTGATATCGTTAACGGATTTCGCCGTGAAAAACATGTATCGTTAGAAATCTTGAGATCGCTGTGCTGCTCACAGACTTAGTTCTTTTGTTTCTATTATTATTCACACTATTGCCTCTCATATAGATCGAGATAACATGCTTTCTTTTACTTGCAGTGTATTCAAGATTCGTATCTATTTCTTCGAGCATATTGACACGAAAGCGTATAACTAAACTATTTTTCACCAGCTTCTATTGTTGAAATGTTCATGTTGACGATCCCCGACTTTTAAAAATAATAATAGTAGCCAACAGAGGCATTTCATACGAATTTGATTAACCCCTTGAATAACAATAACCGGAATAAGGGCCCTGATTTAGAGAAACCCAAAACGAAATTAAAAATAACACAATTATGGAGGATACACGATACTCTCATCTTCAACATCGAAATTTAAATCCTAATTCAATCACTTAAATCTCATTTTCCGCTGACCACGAAATTTTAACCGTTGCAGTATATTGTAAGGGAAACGATCCATTCATTGTAACTCTTGTACAGCTTCACGATGGCTGCAGACGAATTTAAACTTTAAACTTACATAGATAAGACAACAGTTCCGCTGCTGTTTTATATGTCAGTAACGTCTTTGTTTGAGCAGTTTCGTACGGGAACGGACGTTGAAAAAAAAGGGGCACGACGGGAACACACCTGTCTGTGGTGTTGCCAGTTTTTGATGAGAACCAGTGAATGGCGACTATAGGTACAATGGGCAGCGGATTTTTGAATTTGGATTTGTTTTTTGAGTATCGCAGTCATTCATGTTGGATCGCGAATCTTTTTGACAGATTGTAAAGCGGTTTGTCACTTCGACCTTACCAGCTAATCCGTAATTTTAAAGCCTCAAATAGATGCATAGGAGACCAAATTTCCCACAATATGACGCGTAACCACAAAACAGCGGAGGATAGGTGACTCGCATCCAGCGCGTGGACCGCTGAAATTGTGCCTATGTGGCACGATTTCACATCTGTTCGCGACGATCACACACATTTGGCGGCTAACGCTATTTCACTCGCAAGACAATTCCGGCTCTCTCTCTGTCCTTGTCTATACCTACTGATCATAGATGTGTGAATTACGAGTCCAGGTTTTCTGACTGCGATGTTAGCTCATAAAGTCATAACGTATCTTCCCTTATGATATATCAATGCGCGTAATGCTCAATCTACGTTACGCCGTGTTGCCCAGGATCCCACAACTTGCAACCCCAACATTTTCCACCGTAGGCGTGGGCTTGCGGATGGCGTGCAATGGGTAGCACGCTGTCCGATCGTCCGGTAATCGACCGGACCGAGCCCAAGTCGTCGACGGCGCGTACTGTTCCCGCGCGCTTCAAGGAGCTGTCAGCAAACCGTAGAGGCCCAGCCTGCTAGCTGCAGGCAGGCAGGGTCGAAGCCTGCTGGGGTCATGGGTCAGCTTCCGAAAGGAATACCCGGCCTCGGCACGATAGGCAACGAAGGAACGGAGTAGGTTTTTAGTCAGTAAGAGTCTGACACTACTTCCCGCTCCGCCCAAGGGCGGGATTTGTCATTGGATGATTTTACCTACCATAAAAAAAAACCCAACATTTTACAACGCATTTATGTGACGCGGGACATGTCGGACAATTTGACAGCGTCACACGTCATGTTGGGGGACATTTTGTCCTTCAATGTATCTGTGGCTTAATTATTTTAAGAGTTACCAACAAAATTAAATTTCGAAATTAATTTGGTTCAGCTTGTTGGCACGGCAGGCGGCCTTTTAGAGAAATAGGCTCTAAAGTCTTGAAACGGAAAAATGAGTCAAGCGATACCTATTAAGGGGATTATAGTTTTCGCTCCAAAATTCAGACAATGCTTGCTACTAACATTTAAGGTTAAAGACGTTGTTTCGCTGCAATACCTGGTAAGTAAAGGAAGCAATAAAAGCATGTCATGGATGGCTGCGGGAATAAACCAAGGAGCTAACGCAGTCCTAGATCGCAGAGGGTAAGAAGAAACACAGGCTTTTAGTCGGCAAAAGTCTGACACGCTCTCCTACTCCACCCTGGAGCGAGAAAAGCCATTAGAAGATTTCCAACTTCAAGAAAAAATTATCAAAAGTGTGGATCCCAGCTCACCCGTAAAAGCTGACGTATCTATTTTTTGCATTACCTATTAGAAAACGGTTTAGGTCGGAAGTTTTTAAATTTATCTATTGTACAGTGACTATTTCAAAGAATCCTGCAGCACAAAATGTTACATCATAACTTGTCCAGTGACAGATCAGTCAACAAACTCCTGCGCAGCTAGGGTTGCTAAGGATCTGAATAGCCCTAAAACCGAAGCTAGGCTAGTTTAGACGGTAAAAAAAGTACGTATTAAATGCCGTTTGAATATGACTGCTTTATTCCAGGTTTAGTTTCTTATCAGAAGTTTAGACAACTTTGTGATAGACAAACATGAAATTCTAAATTTTAAGATATAATTTAAAATGTAATGAGTAAAGACGTCCTATTTGTTTTGTTTTATTTTTATGTGTGGTGTGAACTGTAAGTATAAGTTGGCAATAAATAAATAAAAAAAAAATTAAAAAAAATACAAATCAGTCCAGTTAAACAGCCAGAACTGTTTAGACTTCCAAACCGCACAGACCGTGCGTGGTGGATTACGACTTGATTACCAATCCATAGCCCTTACCTAGACAGGTTTTAGTCCCAGCAGTGGGAATGTTATTAGGCTGATTATATTATGTTTAAGGCGTTTGGGGTATAGGACTTGATGTGTTGACCTAGAAATAGTGGAATTCTATCAGCGAAAGGAATTATCAAAGTGCCCATTAATCACATGATATATTACGGTAGCCAATGTCAAATATCAATCCCATTAATTTTTAACTTTTTGACAATCTTTGCTGATAGTAAAAAATGTCTGTTTGTCTTAAGGCTCCGACAACCCTACTCTTGCGCACCATTCATTCGCCCACGGCCGCGTTCCTAACTCGAAAAGTGATTTAATACTTTTTGGATTATAAATTATGGATTTTAAAGAGCTAAGTTAGAGCTATTAGTTTTATAGTCCTATTAAACGTAGGTCGTTAGATTTAAAACAAGGGAACTTAAGTATTTGATAGGTTGACAAACCAAAATGGTTAAGTAAAATATAAGCACCTTTCTTTCTCCTTTTGGTGTAAAATAATGTATCTTCTATCCTTCTTAGATGACAGTTCGGCTTGCAGATGCTCGCGTTGGGGCCGTAAGGTTCTGGAGTGGCAGCCACGTACCGGAAGACAAAGCGTTGGAAGGCCTCCTGCAAGGTGGACCGATGACCTGGTGAAGGTTGCGGGGATCCGATGGATGCGAGACGCGCAAGACAGTTCATTATGGCGACATTTGGGGGAGGCCTAGATCTAACAGTATACGTCTTTGGGCTGAAATGATGATGAACTTTTTCTTTGAAAGCTGAGCCTGCCAGGAATGTGGCGAAAATGTCACCGCCGTCCTGGCACCCAAAGGGCAATTAAAGAAACACGGGGTATTGTCAATAAATGGTTAAGTCCCTCTTGCTGCTCCCAAAAAGAAAGAAGTTATTTGAAGAATTCCCACAAAAAAAAAACTGACGGGTCAAGGCGACAAGGGACACGGATTATTTAATCATTTTAAAAGAACGGAGCACAAATCCTTCTCTGCAAGCAACTCTGACGCAATACTCCTAACAAAAATAATAGTAAAATAAGCAGAAACGTTTTAAACAACACACGGACAATGCAGACAATGCGGCAATTAAGACAGATTTAACTGACTGAAATCTAAATAAAATCTCTTGAGATCAACGACCTATTTCTAGTTACCGTGAGAATGAGAAGCACCTACTTTAAATATAGAAAGACAATGTCATTATGCACGTTCTAAATGCGTACGCGATCTGTCCTTCTCCTAGGACATAACTACCACGACTAGTGTCCTTTCAAAAGCATAGTAAGTAGCACAACATGCTGTATAGAGACTGTATAAGAACTAATACAGTTCTTATACTTTTTTTTTTTTTTAAAATCATCGTAGGTAAAATCATCCAATGACGAATCCCGCCCTTGGGTGGGGCGGGAAACAGTGTCAGACTTTTACTGACTAAAAACCTACCTTTCCGTTCCTTGCCTTTATCCTGGGGCCTTTGGTGACAGTCTCACATAACCTTTGGCCCCAGTAGGCTTCGGCCCTGCTGGACCCCTACAGTTTGCTGACAACTCCTTGAGGCGCGCGGGAACTGTGCGCGCCGTAGACGACCTGAGCTCGGACCGGTCTGTTACCGGACGGACGGACAGCGAGCTACCCATTGCCCACCGTCCGCGAGCCCGCGCCTACGGTGGCCGGAAATTGGGATCGGAAACCCGGCGGCGGCGGCGGCGTGTGCGCCTTTGCCTAATGCGGTCGGCCTCCTCCTTTACTAGCATTACTGCTTCGCAAAAGGAGGCGACCGCCTGCCACTCCTCCTCGCTCCGGAGCATGGCTTGAACCAAGCCCCGGCGCGAGAGATCGCCGCCGAGCAGTTCTTATACTGCAAACTGGTCTCCAAATTATACAACTTTAAGCATAATAGCGTAAGCGTGCGTTTTAGTTAATTAGTTAAGTACAACTATAAGCTGTAAATAAGCTGATTCATTGCTGTTTTATACGCTTGCGTGCTGCTTGGGAATAAGCCTTATAATGCTTCCACTGCTGTGCGACCCAGGCCTCTTCTCCAGGAGCGGGAAAGGAACATAATCTACGATGCGGTCCCATCGCGGACCCTGGTGTCTACCGCCTAACATTAAGTATCTTTCTTTCTTTCTCTAATTCTTTCTAAGTCCTAAAATTGTTGGTTCCAGGCTTAGTTAGATTAAACCAATATAGCTGAAGATAGGTGATTCGACTCTAGCTCGTGTACCGCTGAAAATTGTGCCTCTATGGCACGATTTCACATCGGTCGCGACGATCACACACATTTGGCGGCTAACGCTATTTCGCTCGCACCACAGCGCCAGTTCTTATCTCTGTCCTTGTCTATAAATGGCTATAGGTTTGCGGCTGTGAGGACACTGATCATAGATGTGAGAGTTTCGAGTCCAGGTTTTCTGATTGCGATATTAGCGCTTAACGTATCTTCTTTTATAATCTATGAATTGTTCTAGGACATTCAAAAGCACCTTCATTCAATATCCACTACATAAATCAAATATGGCCCACTAATCACAACCAGATAAAAAATATTTCATCATACAAAGTGCCGAGATGAACCCTATTGTTATTTCATCAGTCATGCATAATCAAAATATGATGGAACAATACCCTGATATTGAACAATGAGTGTCCTAATCACATAAATAATGTCGGGATGATGTTTGGGTACACATTGATGATCGAGAATCATTGTATTTACATAAATATAATGTACCAGCTACTGCCGGTGGCTTCGCCCGCGTAATGATAAAAAAATATTGTATTACTTCAGGGATAAAATGTATCGTATGTCCGCAGGAGAACCAAGTTACTGACACAGCCCGAAGAATCGCCAAACTTACTTAAGTTGGCACTTGGCAGTGGGCAGGGATATTTTTTCTATCTCTAGGACCACCAAAAGCGAAAGCACATAACCATACTTTTTACAAAGAACATACATCTATACTCCCACGACAAACACGTGTAAAACGTATAAAAACCAACGTAGAAAATAACGTACAACATTCTCAATTACTTCCAAGTTCATAGAACTTAATACCTGGCAAGACTGCTAAATAAAAATTGATCCAAAGATCCAACTTTAATACGGCCAACCATATTCTGAATACACCACTTGGTATAATTTTATTTGCATGAAGCTTACCTTAGAAGAAGAAAGGAATCTATAATCAGTTTTCTGCCTTATTATGAGTTTAGGATTACCTACGACTTGCCTTGAATATGAATTTGATATAGCACACAATCAAGTTTGTTCAAGAGATAAAGTTTCGGTATAAGTTATTAAAGGATTTCGTATGAAACGGGTTTTTGGTGTTCAGTGAAGGTGGCAGGATTACAGAAATGTGGTGGGTTTTCTTGAAAACGGATAACGTAATCGAGTTTTTTCTGAGAAATTGGCTATCGTTATTATTAAGATAACATGTTGGAGAGAAGGTTGACTCGAGCCGGTTTGATTTGAAGGTGCACCTTTGTTTATTATGCCAGGAATTATAAAATAATTATTAAACTAGCTGACCCCCGCGGCTGCAGCCGCATCTTTAGTTACTGGTCTGCTTCCGTAGGTTACAACTTACAGTGTAGCGTTACATTACATCTAGCCCCTCTCGATAAATGGGCTATCTAACACAGAAATAATTTTTCAAATCGGACCAGTAGTCCCTGAGATTAGCACGTTCAACCAAAAAAACTCTTCAGCTTTGTAATATTAAGGCCCGGTTCTACTAATTTTGACCTTTTTTAAACCTATGGAAATCCACAAATATAAAAGAGAACACCATGAAAATTTATTTTATTAAAATTGACTATATGGCCAAGGGCTTGGCAAAAATGAAAACACGATATAAATTAGTTGGCTCGATAAAAAAAAATCGCGAATCTGACCTTAATTTACGATTTCAAACGTATTTATCTACGAGATTACGTTACGGAACTATTTGAAAGTTACAAAAAAAAATAAAGCTTGTTATTTAAAAGCGCTTCGCAAGAACAAAAATCTTGATTAGTTGTTTTTTTTTTTTATATAAAAATAAAACCGCTGTTTTGGGGCCGCGAAGACGACATAACCCCGAGCGAAGTTCATACAAAAATAACAGTGACTAGAACCAGCCCTTAATAAAGATATAGATTACTGTAAACACAATACATCGTTAATCCGGGCCTGAGGTTCTATCCACGAGCTCTTAAGGCCGTGTTTACGGAGACGCGGCACGTTGCTCGGTGCGTTGGGGAGTTTCGCCGTACATTGCAGCAGCGGGCCGCGTCATCGCTCGCTCAAACAAATATATGGCAATGTACGAGATGGAACTACATAGAGTGCATAGTTCCATCCCTTTTGCTCACTCCTTAACATTTTAGTACGTCATGGTAAGGCTCATAGAAATATAAAAAACAGGTAAGGACTCATTATGAGACAGCGAGTTACCCATTGCTCGCCCTCTAAGCCCAGACGTAGAGGTACTAGACGAAGTAATTGCATTAAAGCATTCTTTACCAGTCAACATTTGGGCAAAAAAAAAACACTTGTAGGTGTGCATAATAAAAAAAAATTAATAAAAATTTAAGAAAAACCGAGCAATGAGTCAACTAGACCCCAAGAATCAATCATCTAGTAGCATGTATCTATTTATTAAATTGAACCGATCAAAACCAAAGCGTAACTTCGATATATTGTAATAGCCCCATCCATCATTACCTACAAAGAAAGATTACACATTTCATTACAAAGTACAAAGTGTATAAAAAAATGGTCAAGTGCGAGACGGACTCGCGCACTGAGGGTTCCGTACAAACTAAGTTATGTAGATAGTTCAATTCCCGAATCGAGACTCGAAGATTTTTCCGAATCGCGATTTTTTGTGATTTAACTACAACTGTTTTCAGATTTATTCCTACATTTGTGCTCTAAAACCTTGCTCCATGCCAAATTTCAAGGTTCTAGGAAAGGGTCTTGACAGACAGACAGACGGATAACAAAGTGATCTTATAAGGTTTCTGTTTTTCCTTTTGAGGTAAGGAAACCTAAAAATCGGCCAAGTGCGAGTCGGACTCGCGCACGAATGCTTCCGTACCGTCCGCAGCAAAAAAAACGAGCAAAAAATCACGTTTGTTGTATGGGAGTCCCACTTAAATTTTTTTTTTTTCGGTTTTTAATATTTGTTGTTATAGCGGCTACAGAAATACATCATATGTCCTCAACTATTTAGCTATCATGATTCATGAAGTACAGCCTGGTGACAGACGGGCAGACAGGGCAGTATGAATAAAGGGACCTGTTTTACCCTATAGACACGGGACCCTAAAAGCTGTTCGGACAATTTGAGGCTGTTTTTTTACGCTGTCAGTTGGAAGTCGGTGTCGGAGTCCATCATTAAATGAAATCTTAGTAATCATTCATCATCAACGGTGATTTGACCAGCGGTTAACCCGCCAGGGGCTGAGCTCCCAAGGTAGTCATTGAGAGTAAAAAGAGCCTTCAAATTCTGATGCCTTTAATAAAAAGAATGGTTTGTTTGAATATTGATTTCGTAAGTTTGTTTCAGTAGGTTCTGGAGTTGAAATCTGTTTTGTAGACTTCGGGTATCAACTGAAATAAGGCTGAGATAAAGTTTTTTTTTTAAATATATTCGTGAACTGAATTTTGGCTGGTCTTTAGTAAAGTTGAAATGCTTTCCATCTCATTACCAAAATGTAGTGTAGTAGAAAAGGAAGCACCGTTTTCCTGCCCCTGCGTGCTATTCTCTAAGCAAAAACAGTCTTGAGCACAGCGTGTTTAGGTCCATTGGATTGTTAATCCAATGTACCTATTTGGATTTCGTCTCTGCGGCCAGCACTGCGTTCAAGGCTGTCTTGTTAGAGAATAGCACTGCTGGTCCATTGTTACTTAAAACGTTTTTTTCTTCCATTCCTTTCAACCGTTACATGGGAGGGCAACAAGGAGTTATTGATAAAACTCCTTTTTATATCACTTACACAACCCATCCATTTTTTCTTTTACCGCCCTCTCCCTTTCTATCCATCCACATGTATACTAATAATGTATAAACATGTATAAAACTCTTAGCAACATTAACCAATAGCTATATAAGTACTTATGTTGCATGAAGATCATTCTAAATACCTTGTTAATACTTCGTGTGGCCCAAAAGCTGGTTTTTGCCTTGGACAGAGGATACGAATTTAGCTTCACTTTTTTTTTGGACTGACCGACATTTGGACAATTCAAAAGTACCTGTAATTGGTCTATTTGAAATAAACGCTTCTGATTTCTGATTTCTGACGCATTGCACACTTTACAGCGTGGCAGTGCCGCCAGTCTTTTGAGTCCATAAATCAGTCGACAGCAATGCGGAGAAGTTTTTCAACGCCATTTTTAGTTACTTTTAATTAGTTAAAGGGCTTTTATTATTATTGTTAGTAGTAATTGTTAAATCGGCCTTATCTAGTTTTTTTTAAGGTTGGAGATCATCCGATGACTCCTCCCGCTCTGGATGGAACGTATTAGACTATACTGACTAAAACCACATCTGTGTCCTTATTAGTTGCCCTTGGGTTCTAGGACAACGGGTTTACATTTAAATTGACGTGTTAACAAAATAATTATACTCACTTTTCGCTTCCATTATTTAGGAAGCTCACGCAGACTTCCGATTTTAAATTTCGACAGCACACTCCAAACCACTCAACTTAATTCTTCCGATCCACAGCTATAACGAAAATGAGCACCACGGCTCAATTTACATAACAAATCGCCTCATTATTATAAAAATTTAACTCCTCTCGTCTTCAAACAATTTTCGGCACGCAAACATCTTTGGGCAGAAAACGAAGAAAGAAACGCTTAAACGGTAGCTGATGTTAGCAAGGATGGCCTTTTTGTTTTCTCTAAAACAGTTAAACATATGTAAAGGATATCCGTTGAAGACTCCGCAAGGGGTCATTATATGTAAAGCAATCCACATTTTTTGTTCAATTATTTATGAACATGAAGCCATTTACTCGATCTTAAAATTATCAGGTGTGTCGGAAAAGAAACCGTTGTATTACGGATGAAGCAAATTATAGTTCGATAAATTCAATATACTTGAAAATTTCAATGAGAATTTAAGCCTAACTAAAGAATGAAACAGTCACGCAGCGTCAGTGAAGCAAATATAACGGTCATTTGTAAACTAAACAAGTTATATTTTATGATTCTATTTTGAAATCTATATTTGAAACATAGACAATATAACTCTAGGAACAATCTGTCGTTCTATCAACATACATTATTTAGAACCCTGAGAATATTTAACGTCAAAAATCTAATTCCGGAATGTGTCAGTGACGGATTAGGCAAATATTTTTGCGAGATGGTTGGTACTAAAGAGAAAGGAGAAAAAGAATTTCCTTGTCTATTGCCCTTGCGAGGTAACCAGAGACAAATCGATGTCAATCTTCATGGTGATCGGAGTTGCGTCTCTAATTTATGCTTAACATAGCACATGGCGTTCCAGTTCTCAGGGAATTACGCACGTTTAGAATATTACTAACGAATGTGCTTCCACGCCATTCCTTTCCTTTCACAGGTAATAAATCTAATTCTAAATGTTGGTAGATTCATTTGTGAAAATTCGCTTAAGCGTAGGTTCAAAGGATGATTTATGGATTGTACGATTTTGAACTGCTAGTAGTTCAAAGTTTAGTATTTTAAAGAAGACGGATTGCTCCATTATTACTGACGTCATCAAATCGGGGTCACATTTTTGCGCTTAGATCAATAGCCTGACTATGACGTGTCAAAATATCAGTCGCCCGAGCCAAGTTACGATCGTTTCGTTAAATGTGAACGCTTGGAGTTGACCACGCTCCCAATTCCTTTGTTCTGACGTCATTTCATCGCTCGGTCACGTGGTCAGAACAAAGGAATTGGGGGCATGGCCAACTCCAAGCGTTCACGCCTAACGAAACGATCTTAACTTGGCTAGGGGGGCAGACGTGCGAGCGTATGATGGAGCTATACACCCGTACACTCAAAAGTTCAGTTTAGGTCGTCAAGTGGATCACTTTAAGAGCTCGCGGAAGGGATTCTCCAGTTAACATTGATGTAGACGAAAACAACAAGAGTAACAACTAACAAAATCCTCGGTTGTTGTGACCAATTTGTAAGAGAAATTAAGTTTCCAAATAACAGAATAATTTTCCGAGCCATTTGACGATTCGTGACACAAACAAGTTCAAGGCCATAGTCTAAGAAGAAAGTTTAATTTAGTTTATTTGTCCCATGAAAATAAATGTACCAAACCAGTCTGGTCCGTACACTGGTAGCAATAGGTCCAAAATCTAAAAACAAACAGCCCAAATATTTGAAGTTCATTTAGTAAAGTGATTCAGAGATAAAAACCTGTTAATCAGCAACTTCCTCGGAAAAACATTAAACACGTACAAAACAAGTAATTGGTTCGAATAATACAGAAACTGGATACATAAAAGAAACGAGATTCTTAGTGCTCGATTACGGACACGCGGCGCGTTGCGCGTCGCGTCGGGCGGTCCGTCGTACATTGCCATATGATTATGTTTGCGCGAGCAATGACGCGGCCCACTGCTGCAATGTACGACGAAACGACCAACGCTCCGCGTCTCCGTAAACACGGCCTTAGCTGTCAACGGCTGCTGATTTTAAATCAATGTTAGTAATATTTCCACGGTTTTTTTGGGAAGATTACGGTTCAGAATGTGACAAGTGTTTATCTTGATATGTGGGCGGTTTTTCAGAGCTGGGAATTGGGGCGTTTAATGTCCAAAGACGATGCCTTATTATCTGAGATAAACTAAAGAACCTAATATGTGTATAGCATAGCATAGCATAACATCAGCCTTATAGTGTTCCCACTGCTGGAACTCAGGCCTCCTCTCTAGGAGAGGGTATGGCCCGTTATCCACCACGCGGGCCCAGTGCGGGTTGGTGGATGTCACATGTCTTCTAATTTTGGATTCTAGGCCATGCCGGTTTTCTCACGATGTTTTTCTTCAAGGTTTTGAGAGCAATGGTGATGAAATAAATTACACAAAGTAATGCACCTAGTCTGTTTGAACCTGTGACCTACAACTCGTAAGTCGGGGCAGTTACCACTCGGCTACTACCGCTCTCATAATATGTGTATAGTACGCGGCAAATAAGTTAAACCATTTGCTATGGTTACGCGCAGCCCCCCACTGAGTCTCGAAAATCGGTTACTGCGCATTCAAGGTCGACTGTCATGATGGTTCAACTTGTGTGACGAGGATTATAACCGATTTTCGGATCTAAATCGAAGCCTGCGCGTAACCCATGGCAAATGGTGCAACTTATTTGCCGCGTACCGGTGGTATCGAAAAAAGGCTCCTATGTGCCGTTTCAAGACATAGTCTAAACGTTTACTCATGTTGATCTGTTCAGCTATTTGAGCGTGACGGACTAACACACACACATACAAATTTCGGTGTCTTTACTACAAGGAACTAGAGTGAAAGGCTAGTGCGACTCACTATCAACGATTGCATCACTGCTTACCGAGTTTATATGGTTTAAAAAAAAAACTCGTTTTTTACAACCCTTATATTTCCATTAATGAGCCTTTGTCCATTTTCTCAACTATTTGGCTGTATACCGTAGGCGCGGGCTTGCGGACGGCGTGCAATGGGTAGCACGCTGTCCGATCGTCCGGTAACCGACCGGACCGAGCCCAAGTCGTCGACGGCGCGTTCTGTTCCCGCGCGCCTCAAGGAGATGTCAGCACACCGAAGAGACCCAGCCTGCTAACTGCAGGCGGGCAGGGTCGAAGCCTGCTGGGGTCAAGGGCCGTTTTCTGAGAGGAAGGCTCAGCCCCGGCACTATAGGCAACGAAGGAAAGGGGTAGGTTTTTAGTCAGTAAGAGTCTGACACTACTTACCGCTCCACCCAAGGGCGGGATTTGTCATTGGATGATTTTACCTACCATAAAAAAAAAAAAACCTTGGCTGTATAAGATCCTCCTTTATTTTACTTCAAGAGCTTATGATACTCTTTATTCAAGATCGTAATCCTATCCGTCCAATTAAAGTGATTATGAACGACACAATTCACTAACATCCAACAACTAAATTCTCACACGCTCCATCATCGCGCTTCATCAATATCACTTCACACTTTTGTCAACGGTTGATTAAAGTAATTAATATAATCCTTACAATCTAATAGAGGCGACAAATGTTTAAGATAAGTCAAGTTCAAGACTTGTCGAGACAAGTCGTGACATGATTACGTTCAAGATGTTATGAAATAAACATACTCGTATGAGTCATTGACAGTAATGACGGCGCATTAGAACTGAATTTATGAGTTGTGTACGGAGATGTATGGCCGAGGCAGCAGATGCTTGCTGTATGTGAACTTAAGAGGGCGCTTCCCGGTTTGTCTACCGTCAATTTGAGCATGGCGGCACGCAATGTTTGATATAAGAAACAACGCGAAAATAGAGAGATAACGCCTGAACGCTCGGTTGGCATTCGGTTACTTTTGTCTACTAAAATATTTCACAAAACTTGTTTCAGGAAAACGTGTTTTCTTTTTTATAAAGCTTTTGAAAAAGATCTTGCAATTCAGAATCTCGAGTTAATACGGTAAAGTAAAATAAAAACAAAATATCGTAATAAACATATTTTCTTTTAGGTATTATTCTCGGATTTCCTACATTACTAAGCAAAGTGCAAAATAGCTGATTTTGAGAAGTCTTTTCTGGATAACCTTTATACGAATTAATGTTTTCTTCATAATAATCTACAAGATATCTACGAGTATCTGTGTTTACAAAACATCTACAGAAAGATGTGTAATACTAATAACGTCTTAATCAAGTAAGATTTGGTTTGATTCCAATAATATCACGTGTTGGGCGCTCTTAATAATGAATGAAACGCCTGTCTGTGTTCAAGTTATTGAATCGTCTGCAATTTAAGAAAGGTTAGGTAAAGGTGACCTGAAAGACTATTGAAGATGGGCCAGGCGTACCGCCATTATTTTAGACAAAATTCCAATTTTACTCTGAAATTGTAACAAATAATTTTGTGCACATATGTTCGAAATTTCGGTCCAACCTCACCCAAAACCAAACTCAAATAGTAGACTCTGTAATAGAACCTCGTTCTTTCTACTAATCAAAAAAAATACGACCGACTTCAATGTAAAAATAAACACAAAAAATGCAAAATAACTTTAATTTCTGAAGTCGGTGTTTCTATAATAGTTTAGTCTCTTCGTTATTTAATACTAATTTCCGAAATTAAAGTTATTTTGCTTCTTTTCGAAGTGGGTTAAAAAGATGTCTCCCGTTCTAGGATGGATTTGACTTTTACTGATTACAACCCTTTTTTTATTATGGAGCGCGTTTGACCACTATCTCACATGATGATAAACGATGATGTGGCCGACGATGGAGCACGCTTGCCTAGAAGTAACCTATTCACTTTTGACTTAAAGACCCCTAGGTTATCCCTAGGCTATCAGGAAACACACTCCGGCAAGAAATTCCACTCACCTGTAAGTATAATGAATTTGTTCCCAAAACGCTTTGTGCGTATGGGTGGGACCTATTGGTGGACTGTCTTACTTTAGTTTCTTCGTTTTTCCTTGTGTTCTAGCCTTAAGGACAAGGTAGCTATTTCAAACGTCCCTAAAGCCCTAGAAGGCTTCACTGACGGCATGTGTTTGTTTGTTATTCATTCATGTTCGAACTGCTGAACTGCTTCTTCTTGGAGTATAAATCCCTTAGCATAAAGAAGCAGGCCTAGCAGAAGGTAGTTTAAATTAAATCTACCAGTTATAATCATAAATTTTTTTAACCGGATAAGTCCGTCGTAAATGTTGTCAAAGAATGCAGAGAAAAAACATGTCGGATTTTCGACTTCAACTTTGCAAGAAGCACTGACAAGTTATTAAGTCGACACCTACCATAATGACCAGTTTCCTCAATTAACTGTATAAAGACGCCGATACGATAGTCTATAGGTATACACTATTTCTTTTACATTTCCTCAGGAAATAATTAAGAATATTTCGGTTTAAATCTCGCCAGATTTTAATCCAAAAAGATTTATCTGCCCAAAAGCAATTAGACGCGTCTCCTTTTACATTAAATACCACAACGATTATAAGAATACTGAGTAGTTAATTACAATTACAAAAACTAAGTATGTAACTGAGCTGATGGAGTAAGTACTTTTCAAAACTCTGAATTTAAATAAGTAAATATTTTAGCATGAAGATGAGGTTTTATGGCAGGACTTAAAAAGGGATTGGTTTTTACATTAAAATGGATTATAAATTAAACATCTGCATGCATCAAAAGATGTGACACAAAACAGTTATTTATTAAAATAATATCACACTTAACACAATTACCTACATATAAAAGCGAAAGTTTGTAAGTGTGTATGTCACTTCTTCACGCTCGAAAAGCTGAACGGATTACGATGAAATTGGCACACGGGTAGACCATGTCCTAGAATTTCACATATGATACTTTATATCCCAGGAATATTATGTCTTGAAACCATTTTCTACCTTCACGCGGGCAAAACAGCTGGCAGCAGTTAGTTTAAAAACAGAAAACTATCAAAAACTCATTATAAGAACAGCGTTTAAATTTCGAACTACAAAATTACAAATTTAGATTACAAAATTACACATTCGGATTTCAAAAACAGACATGCTGGCCAGAAAAAACTGAGCACACGTACCAAAGTTACTTACGCGGGTTCTCCTAATACCGGGGCTCGTGTCAGCGTTTACCGAAATAAGTAAGTAGGTACCTCAAGTCTCTTAAATGTTGAAGAACCCTCTAAACCCCTCATTTCAGACATTAACGTCTGGCTTTTTCTAAGCTTCCAATTTAGGGAGCCACACTTAACTGGGGGAGACTGAAATTGCAACCGTTCTCCCCATTTTGACCTCGTCTGGTTCGGTATTAAATTTACAATTTATGTGTATGATATTTAAACGGCTGTATTAGGTACCTATTGGTTCAATAGTCACTTGGTACTAAAGTAGGAATGGAAACGTTCTAAGGAACTTAGAGAAGTTGAAATTGTATTGGATGCAAAACAAAACTGCTTTTTCGTACATAAGTCGACAAAAACGGAACCCATTTAGGAAGTCCACCGTAGGCGCGGACTTGCGGACGGCGAGCAATAGGTAGCTCGCTGTACGACCATCCAATAACCGTCCGGATCGAGCCCAAGTCGTCGAGGGCACGCACTGTTCCCGCGCGCCTCAAAGAGTTGTCAGCAAACCGTAGGGACCCAGCCTGCCAGCGGGCAGGGTCGAAGCCTACTGATGCCAAGGGTCTGCTTCTGAAAGGAAGGCTCGGTCCTAGTATGAAAGGCAACGAAGTAAAAGGTGGGTTTTTTAGTCAGTAAAAGTCTGAAACTATCTCCCGCTCCGCCCAAGGACGGGAGATGTCATTGGTTGATTTTTGCCCACCGAAAAAAAAACCCTTGTAGGAAGATTCTTTTTCTCAGGAACGCATAAAGGTATAAAGCTGACATTAATATAACATATTCAGGTCTGTTACCCGAAGCAGCTATAAAAAATCAGTGGTGCTATTTTCTTAGAAAACGCAGCGCTGCCTAAAGACGAACATCCAAATAGGATACATTGGATTGTCAACCTAATATACCTATACCTTAGACTTAATCAAATATTTTAGCTACTTTAAACCTTCGCCAGATCAACTTATTGGGGACTTAATCAAAGCATGTGACAACACCCGCCCATCGCAGCATCTTCATCTCCGCAACATTATAAAGTCTAATACAGGCGCGGGATTGCGGACGGCGTGCAATGGGTAGCACGCTGTCCGATTGTCTGGTAACCGACCGGACCAAGCCCAAGTCATCGACGGCGCGTTCTGTTCCCGCGCGCCTCAAGGAGCTGTCAGCACACCGAAGAAGCCCAACCTGCTAACTGCAGGTAGGCAGGGTTGAAGCCTGGGGTCAAGGGCCGTTTTCTGAGAGGAAGGCTCAGCCCCGGCACTATAGGCAACGAAGGAACGGGGTAGGTTTTCAGTCAGTAAGAGTCTGACACTACTTCCCGCTCCACCCAAGGGCGGATTTGTCATTGGATGATTTTACCTACCATAAAAAAGTCTAATATTATTTATTCATATAAAAATGAAAATGACAAAATGTATCATCCTCCATAAAACACGCACAAGGTACATTCAACTGTCCAACTCATTCAAAAGCCATTCAAAAATATTCACGTCCTCCAAATATTCTCAAAACTGGTCCTCACAAGTTCATTCATAAGTTTGGGCGTAGTAAAAGGGTCAGTACGAACCTCATCCTTGTTATCATTAGCACCTCGGTCCTCGGCACTCCCACGTTACCAAATATGTATGGGAAATGTTATGTTTGATCTACTTCGGCCACATGACATGTGTTAGTGATGTAGAGAATTATACTGAGGCGGATAATTATATGATTTTTGATGATTTTAAATCCAACATCACGTCTAAACGGATAGTCCGTAAGTTTTGAAAAAAATATATGTTTAATTTGTGGAATTTTTTTTTCATAGAACCTGGGGGCTTACTCTCGAGTTTAATTCCAATCGGTCGCATTGGAATTGTGACTTTAGGTATTTTGAATTTGATGGTAGCGCCAAATTGGTTTAAAATTGCGTGACCACAGGCCAAGACCTATCCCCATTTTAGTTATTTTCCCAAAAAGGTCACGCAATTTGGCCCTAAAATCGAATTCAAGAGTACCTAAAGTCACAATTCCAATGCGATCGATTGAAATTAAACTCGAGAGTAAGCCCCTTGGTGTGATTTAATTTCAAAGTTATGTCTAACACAGACAAAGACGAAGATCAGGCAAAAACCATCCGGTGTAGTTTGATGAAACTTTCACAACTAAAAGATAATATTATTACCAATCTTTTAACATATAGTTTTTATTCATATTGTGTTTAATAAATGAAGGACATATTATTAAGCGACAACTACACTGCGCGGACGCACCCAGGTTTGATCGACGTGTGTGGCGGACGTCCGCGCAATGTAGTTCTACCTTTATTCGAATAATCTTCATGCGCCTTAAGTTATTGGGAACTCGTTGCTAAAGTGAATAAAGTTTCCAAAATGAGACATGAATCCGCAATAGACTAGGGGCCATGACGTGTTAAAATGTCAAGCGTACGAAGGAGAAAGAGGGATGAAGCCATACGCCCTATAGCTCAATCCTTTATAGGTACTGTTCAGTTTAGGTTGTCAAATCGATCGCTTTAAGAGCTCGTCGTTGGGCCTCTGCTTAGAATGAAGATGCCTCATGCATGGCTTGGTTTTTTGTCTTATGTAGGTATAAGTTTTGGAATGATGATAATAGGATGAAAAATATTCATTGGCATTTAATCTTAATTAACTTTTTGCTACCGAATTCCTAGTAAGAAGCTGGGTCGTTAAGGTTAGCATCTTTTTATACTATCGATTAATTCGATCTCGAATTAGGTCTCGTTTTAAAAGTGCCGCTTTGGAAGCGCCCTCTTGCATCACAAATAAATCAGCACAGCCTTTCCCAAACTACAAGAATATTAGTATCTTCCAGTGTCATGGAATACAGCTGAATATAGTAGCTACCTATGCGGCAAATAAGTTGAACCATTTGCTGCTTACGTGCAGCCACCCACTTTGATTGAGACCCGAAAATCGGGTACTGCGCATTCAAGGTCAACCACCATTATAGTTCAACTTGTGTGACGATGATTAAGCTAGAACTACATTAGACCGACGCACGTGTAACACGCCTGATTTGTACGTAGAACGACGTCACGTGGCGTCGCGTGGCGTGGATCAAGTGCAGCTCTACAAGTCTAGTTTCCATATAAAATGTAGGGAGACCGCCGCGCCCAGACCGGCGTGTGTAGCACCCGTGTGCGCAGTGTAGTTCTAATATTATACTAGCGACTACCTATCTGAGTGCGAGTTTGTTTTACACGTTTATGATATTCGGCGCTCCGGATTGGCCCGCTCCAACCTCTCAACCAATCAGAGATCCAAACGCGGTAAACGTTTCGATTACGTTGACGTTAAAACAACTCGCACTAAGGCATTTGATCAACACAATCCAGTTTTTGTGACCAGCTTTAAATTTTTAAACATCTGGCTATTTTAAATTTTACCACAAATCATCTTAACGCTGAACGCTAAATCGTTGCTAAAAATAAAGTAAAATCATTGTTCTAATTATTCATAACAGAATGACGTTCCAAATTCGTTAAATTTTTTAAATGCATAATGTTGTCTGGGGCTCAATAATTTTGAATTGAAACTTTATAATGCTACTAAATCGTTCCAGTTCAAACAAAACGCTCCATTGACACAAGCAAAACAAAGTCGATGCGGGCTTTGAAAATATTTTATTGTTCGTACAATCATGTATGTAAATAACAAACTTCTCAATCCGAATGTCAAAGAATCAAGGACAAAGAAATTACGAACTTCAGGAGAGTTTAGGGTACTTACACAAAAGAACAGCTGTTGTTGCTATTTTTGGTCCCAATACAACGTACTCGTAAGTTTGAGAAAGAAAGGACTAAAATAACTTCATTCAATATTAAAGTCAATTAAAAATTACTGAGAGCAGTGGTGGCCGAGTGGTAACGGCCCCGACTTAAGAGTTGTAGGTCGTGGGTTCAAACCCAGCCAGGCACATTACTTTGTGTAATTTATTTCATCACCACTGCTCTCAAACATAGTGAAAACATCGTGAAAACAACCAAAAATTCGAAGACATGACATTCACCAAGCCGCACTGGGCCCGCGTGGTGGATTACGACCCATTCCCTCTCTTAGAGAGGAGGCCTGTGTCCCATCAGTGGGAACATTAAAAGGTTGATGATGATGAAAAATTACTAGCTTCAGTCACTGGATTCGCCCACGTTAAAATAGAAAATATATAGCCTATATCATTCACTGACAAAGTAGCATTACAAAGATAAAAGAGAATTTAAAATCGGTGGTCATTTTTGAGTATATTCATTACAAAACAATAATAAAAAATATGGATAAATAATGATTTTTTTTATAGTATAGTAAAGAAGTGAAGATTAGACTAGCTTTTTTCCACTGCTTCGCCCGCGTAAAAAGAGAACTTACTAACAGGATTTGAAGTACTTATTCTTAGAAATACTTACTAATTAAGGTTGCCATCTGTACTACATAATATTTTGTACATTATATTATGGAAACCAACCCGCACTGGGCCCGTGTCACAGTATAAATATATTGAATTCCTTATTTAAATACTGTGCCCGCGTGGTGGATTACGGCCCATTCCCTCTTCTAGAAAGGAGGTCTGAATCCCAGCAGTGGGAACATTATAAGGCTGATGCTATTATGGAAAAATAAAAACATAATCAAATATTGATTTGTTTGATTCATGTATTTACCACAACTAAGCTCTAAGGTAACCTAGTACTCTAATTCTCGAGCTCGCTCCGCTTGCAGGGTAGCAAAATGACTACAGGATTAGTCTTATATATTTTTGTTAAATTTTCCAATAATATTATTATTATTTGCCAAGATATATAAAAAATCTATATTTCTCTCCAAAACAGGTGGCAAGTGTGGCAACCCTAGTCATAACCCAGGTTATACAGAGTGTAACGGAAACGGGTGATTAGATACTGCTTCTGCGTATGGAACCGAGTGCTTAGTGCGAGTTTCTTTTACGCAAGCGCAATCGAAACGTTTACCAGGACAGACACGCTGATTGGTTAAGAGCTTGGAGCGGACCAATCGGAGCATCGAACGTCATAAGTGTCTATTGCGTTAACGTAAAAACAACTCTCACTAAGGGCTCTGAAAAATTGGACTTTCTGTATATTTTTTTTAACTTTAGTTAACATCATCAGCTGAATAAAATTATGAGTTTTTTTTTCTGTATAACCTATGACTTTTTTGAAGATACTCGTTCTTCTATAAATAATATGTCCACCCATTTTTGTTAGACCCTGTAGATTAATATCAGAGTACCATGTTTCATCAAAATCCGTTCAATAGTTTAAACATGACAGACATACACACAAATAGACAGTCACTTTCGCATTTACAGTATTATTAGTTAGAAATATTATGAATATTATAGTTATTAATACCTATTAATAACACATACCTATGTGAGACGGCAAAAATGAATATGGAAATGATATATTTAGCATTCTGTAGGTACTCATTGATTTAGACTCGGAAATGGCGCTTAACATAATTTTAATTTATAATCAATTAATTGCTTATGTACCTTTTGGATGACCATGTGAGATGCATACAAATTCTCATAATTAACATAGTTTCTTATATTAATCCAAACTGTTGAATAATTATTCAAAATCACTCAGAATTTTTTTCCAAAGTTTTTGAACAACGACTTAGTAGCCATGTTAAAAAAAAAGTTATTATGTAAATCTTTTTCTAATACTGTCGCTACTACATATCACCGAAAAAGGAAGCGCTTAAAACTAATTAACTTGTGTCATATAACAATTTTTCTACTAATAAAATATTCTTTGAAACGTCCGCCAGACAAAGCAAATCAATTCATTAGGGTGACTATATTTAATAACCATAAAAACAGGACACCGTTTCGTTTAAACCAAATACTTACCAAATATGGCTGTATCAATACAAAAACCACTTAATTTTGATATGATGACTCAAGCTAATAAAATTAATGTTGCCGACCGACCTACTTGCTAAATACTAGACGGACTAAGCTGACGCACGTAAAATGATTTTATAACTTATAGTGATAGGTAAAAGGTTGCTTTTACACTGTAAGTTTACAGTTATTTTAAGAACTTTAAAATTACAATTTAGTTAGTTTTAACAGCGGAAACGGTGCTGTCGGAAGGCAACCCTTGCGCAGGCGCAGCTGACCGCTACGCTGGGGTTAATTTAAAAATAAACCTGTTTATTTCTTTTTTTTAAGCCGTATTTAGTGACTGTGGAGTAGGTTTACATTTTTTGTTTATAAAAAGTTAAATAAGGAAGTTGATGTATGTGTGTATCGTGTCATGGTTCTTTTTTGTGTAACCTGAGCCCTGAAGATTATAAAATCGATGTATTTTAAGGCACAAGCGCTGTATGTGTAGGTCTTCGCGATTATACTGCATGGTTGGGTAGGTAGACATTTAAAAACCCGCAAGACAAAAAAAAATGATCTATAGAAATTCCTTTAAGTCACTGAAGTGAAACAAAAGTAGCTAATTATCCATCCCCTTTACTGTCACTACAATAAATACTGCAAATATATTACGTATCAGTAATTGCTTCTAATCTTTATTGCTATCTAAGCAATAACACACTATACCTAAGCAATTAGAGCATAGAGAATTAATACTTAGGTTTTACACGTAGCTACTCAGATATTATTAACTAACATCTGCCAGCGATATAAGTCGCGTAAAAGCAGCTTTCTCTATACTTGGACCCAAGTTTCGTCTCTTTGGAGAAATTTTGAAAAATCTTCTCTAACTGCTCGCCTACGTAAAAAAACGAAACCTTGTGCAAAAAGGAGTCATTTACTCGTTATATTAATATAGATAAAATCTTTATCTACCTGTATCTCCAGTAATTGGAAATTACCGAGCAGTCGATATAGCCATTCTTCTGAGAAATAAATTTATGCATCAGAACAGGAACAACGCCCATTCGTAATTGATTCACAGATCATTGATAGAGCATAATGCATTTGTAAGTACTTAGAGCCTATATTTAAAATTTATGTTCTCATCGCTTCCTGTGGGTGTTGTAAGAGTACAATCAAAGATTTATCTAGAGGAGCATACAAATATTTAGGAATAATTACGATGCATCGAACGATAGTAGGTAATTTTTTAAATAAGACGGGAACGTTGCGATCTTTTTTTTCTTTTGATGGCCCGGTACTAGGTCTCGATCCAACAAGTGAGAAACTGTGAATCTATGTTTCAAATAGTCGTTTGCCTTGCAGTCATTACCTTTTTTTTTAACTCTACATCGGTGACTACTTTTTAGAATAAGCAAACATAATCGAAGTTTCAGTTGAAAATCACCGTCAGGCAATTGTTAAGTAGTTGTCTGGCATGCTGAACCACCAACCCGCACTGGGCTTGCGTGGTGGATTACGGACCATTCCCTCTTCTAGAGAGGAAGCCTGAGTCCCAGCAGAGGGAACATTATAAGGCTGAAGTGAACCTATTTAGCGAAGACGTGAGGCAAACAATGTTGTTGTTTTTGCCTAATTTAAGTTTCTACACACATTTCTTCAATGTACATTTCTTTCTTTTTTTTTCTAAGCCGACGAAGTACATAGGGTCGTAGCCGAGTGATGTTCTGTAGTTTATCTCTTGCTCCCTTGGGAAAAAGCTTAAATTTATATAGTATTTGTTAGAAAGGTTTGCTACAATTAAGTTCAGTCAACGTATTGATCTGTTTATCACAGATTTCCGTCGTCAAATGTGGACATTTCCGGGCGATAAAACGTGAAGACACAATGGCACCGCCAGGTTATTGACTGAATTCTGTTTATGAATTGATCGAGAAAATACAGTTGATAAACACATGATTTCATGTTTGTATCACGACTATGTTGCAAGGGTCAACTGATGAAAGGTCACTGGGATGTTTGGTCCATCTTCGATAAGTTCACTGTTAATTTTAACATTGGGAAAGTATAGGCAATGAAACACAAGAATAGAAACAAAAGTTATTTATGCCTAACGCAGGAACTTATCAAAACTAAAGACATCAAAATATTATAAAGGCGAAAGTTTGTAAGTGTGTGTGTGTATTTTTGTTATTTTTTCACGGTCAAACGGTTCAACGGTTTTTCTACCATCACGCTGGTATCATCAGTCACTGGTAGCATCTAGAATTAAATAAAAAAACTATGCGATGCAAAAAGCACTAACTCAGCATACCTCGTTTGCGATAGGTATATGCTGCGATATTTAAAAACAATAAGTAATGCAGTGCTGGTAATTTACTACGATCAGCTGTGTTGCCATGGACACGCTCATGGCAGCAGTAGGTAAGACTGGTCACCTTGCACAATTCATTAACAAGTGAAACAGGTAAGGAATCAAGAAATAATAATATGTTACCAAAAATTAAACCTGTTGGATTTATTTCGTTCAACACGTTTTGCCAATAAATAAGCAAGGAACTAAGGACCGTCGCAACAAATGACATACACACGACTTACAAATGATACAAGAATGTTTTCTGTTTGCACTCAAATTCTTTGATCCGCGCCGTCTTACAGCGGAAATACGTTTTAGTTGGTACAAAATGAAAACAGTACGATTCGGATCTTTATGTTATACGAATATTTACTTGGATGTTTAAAGAGAAGTATGTTCTTGTAATTTTGCGGATTTACTTTCACTCTATCTACATTTTTTATTTCATTTTTCATATAAAACTAAATGACATTACCGTTCTCTTTTTTACCCGGGCCATTCGTTTAAAAACATACCTAACGTAAAACATTAATATTTTCACTAACCAATTGGTAAACATAGGCTTGTAATACTTGTCTATTTTTTCAGCAAACCATGACCAAATCTAGCTATTTCATTGCGAAAAATTCACAACGTTATATTGTCCACTGATTAATACCAACTTTAATATAAGAAATTCTAACCTTTTATTACACGATATATCATAGTCCTAATCGCCAACCACTTGACTCTAGGCCGTTAACACGTAAATTTTCCGCACACAATAAAAACAAACGCCTACTGAGTCACGACTCACGTTTTGTTAGGTATGCAATGAAAACTAAAAATACTGCGTTTGAGAGTCGCAGGGTCGAGGACGGGACTCGAGTCAACGCCACTGCGCTATTATCACCAGCTTGACCTGCAAAGTTGGGACTAGTCCGTGCAGAACCGCAAACCATAGTCGTCTAGTATACAGAGAGTTTATTTCTATATATAGTGTAATACGCATCTCGGTCTCAAAAAATCACCAATAAAATTTTGGCTGACATTCACTATCTTTTTTTTTTTAAATAAATCTAAAATTTTTTTCTTTGACAAAAGTACTACTTTATAAATAATTCCTATGTACAATGATCATGTACACAAAAAATTTGGAGCTGAGGCCGAAATAGAAGGAACCAGTATTTCGGCTTGTGACGCCTCATTGAGATTTGATTGCGAATAGATTTTTAACGTTCCTGAAATGCAGGATTCCGCGTTCTATTTGGATCTGTTATTGTCGTAATTTAATAATTATAATATAGTAGCCGAAACCACAAACGTTACCTACACACTAAACATGGACTCGGACGCAAGCGTTCGGCCTAGTCTAAAAAATTACTTTGAATCTTGATAAGGATAGCTTGTGACATTAGTTAGTATTACCACCCACACTCTATTAAACACTATTTAACAAAAGTTGATTTAAATATTTGTATAAGTTTTAAGTCTTCTTTTTTTGGTAAGTTGTAATTAAATTACGTATTCCAAAAACCGTTCTCACGTTAACACTGGTCATAAAACAAAATCAGTATTCAAAGTCCAAAATAAAAATATCCTCAGGCTAATTCATCTAGACATGCTTGTCACACGTCATGTCTTAGCCGTCTTCATAAGTCGTAACTAAGTCAGTCACGTGATGTGAATCGGCAAATTGACACGACGACAGTACATGTCAAACGTCTATACTGCCATATAAGCTTTTACACCTGTAGTCACGGATGAAAGGAATGTCAAATACGACCAATAAATTAACTTTTATCTGCATTGCTTGCAAAGCAGTTGAAAGACTGCAGTGTAATGAAATTAAGTATGTAGGTAGAGGTCAAAATTCAATAACAGGAAATCAAGAGTTCAGAATTTGCATACAGGTTGCTGCCCGCTCAGCGTTAGCATAACTTACTTCCCGCACTTACGCGCTTAAATAATTACGTATTTTAAAAATAATTAATGTTATTATTAATATTAACTTCATACATAATTATGGTTAAGGTATTTTCTACGAATTAATTAAAGAAAAAAATATTTAAATGTAATGGTTTTTGAAATTTTTAAACCATAAAAATTTCGTATACAAAACAAGATAGAACGTAACATAATTTTAATTCGTGACATCGTCATAAAAAGTAATGGTAGACAGTCCCACATAATTAGTAGATATGGTTACTCTAGCATGCAGGAAGTCACTGTTTAGCTTATCTGGATGGCTCGTCGAGTACCAAGGCTCGTTTACCTGCCTTAACAGTTTTGTTAGGCGCAAACTTTAATTATTATCATATCGCGTGGTCACTCTATGGTCGGTTTTTACCTCATAAGGAAGGATGTTACTTTACGAAATTAATTTTGTGGTAGAATATTTTAATAGGTAAAGGAGACTAGCCATTTTACAATAATTGTGCGATAATGCTAACTGGATATTTCAATAGGAAAATGTGTCACAATAAATTAAGTAAATATCAACTTAATGGTACCTTATGTTCACTGTACTTAACATAAGTAAGAACCTAATGAGAATATTCTGCGTAAAATTACTTACAAAACAAGCGGTTTTAAATTTGAAATCTTTCAGAAAGTGGAATTATTCACGAACATCAACATTATTTACTATAAACCATACCTCAAATTGTGAGAAAAAAGAAAGCTGTAGCGTTCTAATTCGGAACAGCTTTGATCCTTATCCTTACATATTATAAAACAAAACCTCCGAATACGTCTGTCTGACTGTCTTTTCGCGATAAACTCAAAACTACAGAACGGATATTCATGCGGCTTTCATCAATAGACAGACTGATAAATTACGCAGGTTTAGGTGTAGAATACATGCTTATTATAATGGATAAAATCTTTTTAACCCACGTATAAAGTTAACTTGACAATTAAAATTATCTACCAACATGAAACATCGAAGAACACACAAGGGATACGAAAAACACATCACAAAATGACATCACTACTACACTCCTTAACAATTTAAACTTCGCAGACCGATACCATTATCTACCTACTTATTTCCACCCCACTATGTAAACATCTTTAAGTATATTAGGCCTAAGAACTAATACAAATAAATTGTCATCTCATCAGCTGTGTTCTATCTTTGGCAGCAGTTCAAGAAACCAATGCGATTTCAGTAATGAGCCGAGACGGAGCAAATAGGTACTGCTTACCTAGAAATCTAGAATTGGATTGAGCGGCCATTCGGTTAGCTGTAATGAGATTAGCAGTAAATTAACTTTAAGACTATATCACGCGTCATTCTTTCATGGTATTGCAAAACTTCTGCCATCAGTACCTCTTTAGAAGGTTTAGAACTGGCACATGTAACTAATACAGAAAAAAAAGAAAGAAGTGATCTCTGGATCTGACCTGTACCTCTACCATGAGTTTTAAGCAATAGTATTCGTCGCTACTCGATATCGACGCCGTAAATATTTTGTATGGCAAATTTTGCAGCGCCTCTAGCGGTCAGTTGCAGAACCAAAATTTGCCATACAAAATATTTACGGCGTCGATATCGAGTAGCGACTAATACTATTGCTTAAAACTCATGGTAGAGGTACTGAACCAATTTTGAAAATACTTTCACCAGACAAAAGCTACTTTGCGCCAATAATTTTTGATGCCCAATAAAATGGGCACGGGTACGGAACACTAATCTAAGGACTTCACGGTATCTAGGATATAAGGATTATTATCAGTTGCACTACAAAACTGTAGTAAAACTTGCACTACAAAATCGCCCTTACTACTGCGAAATAAAGGTGCTATCAATGTCAAATGGTCACTGGTATTACGAGGTGTGACTGTAGTCATGTATTTATTAAGTGACGAGTATGTTTGTACTATAAAACTGAATAAGTGCCATCTAGTGTCAATAATAGAGAAACTTCTTTATTCCATAAGATTTAATATATATGTTGATGTACCATGTACGTTTATGTTAACGCTATTGAATACGTTAATTAATTCGCACTAAGGCCAGATCGTGGGGCTCTTTGGGCCGGGACCGCGGTCCCAACTTCCTACAAAAAAAAATATTAGTAGTAGTTTTGGGACCACAAGTAAAATAATTATACAGTAGCTGTACACTATTCCCTTTATCCTTGTGATCCCAAAATACAATGTGAAAAAAAAAGACAAATTAGTAGAAGTTGGGACCGCAATCCCGGTACAAAGAGCCCCACGACCTCTAAGGCCTCAGTATCTCAGTAAGTACTCTGCAATAACCCTGTAGGGTTGTGGCTGTGTAGGTAGCTACTTCTCCCGTCTGGATGAACTTGCAATTTCGCCAGTTTATTGTGATTGGGTCGTCCTGACCCGATCTTATTGCATGGTCACTCTATCTGCATCGTGGACAATCGGGGAAAATTAATGGTTGAAGAAAAACTAACTAGAACGTCAGTCATGGCCAAGCTCCATGTCAATCGATGATTCAAAAATTAAAACGTTATATGCTATTTTATGACTACATAATTTGAAGCAACATGTTACTAAAATATCATAGCCCCCTAGCTATGCAACTTCTCCCGTTTGACTTTAGTGTCTTGCAATTTTGAATTAGCAATTTCGCCAGCTATTATAATAATGGTGATTGGGTCGTCCTGACCCGACCTTATTGCATGGTCACTCTATTTGCATCGTGGACAGTCGGGGAAAGTTAATGTTTGAAAGAGGACGAATTAGGACGTCAGTCTAAGCTCCATATCGATCGGATTTTGATGCGGGTTTTTTTAATAGATCAGATAAGAGTAATTCAAGAGGAATAATACATGCATAATATATTTAAAATCACCATTGCACCCGTGCGAAATTGGGGTGGGTCGCTAGTTATGCAATAAAGTTCACAACTGTCCCTTCAGAAATTTGAAACATGGCGATCAACGACCGTGGCAGATGTAACGTAATTTTTTTTTTTTTTATGTTTCCCTCTAAAGACCTTAACACACGGCAACATTTAACCGCGAAACGATACGGTCGTTAATTTTCAAATAAATCTTTAAGAACATGCAATGACTCAGTTATTCAGTACTAAATGCTCATAGGTGTTCGAGAGTATTTTTCATACTGTTGAACCGTGCACAGTCACACTTAGTTAATTTGCGTTATTTCCTTTAAGCACGCGATTGAATCAGCCAAGATTAGCTGGAGATGGACGTGACTACTTGCAGGTGACTCACGTAGGTATTTAATTAAGTGTCAATCAAAAATACCCAGGTAGATACCATCGCGGTCATTTCTGCATGATCACTTTTAAAAAAATCGCTTAAGTCCTGCGGCGTGGCGCCAACCCTTTGAATTTTTCGTTTCGAGTGCAAGCAAAATTGAACTTAGTGGTGGTCAGGCGGAAGTGTCTTTGATAATACCTACATCATACCCGTAAGTATAGTTTTTCAATAGGTATCGTGGGTGCGTTCAAAAACATGCAAATATCAAGACATCAAGACCCGAAGCACCTTAGGCCATACAAACATTTGTTCCGTGCGGGAATCGGACCCACGACATGCAGCGCTACAGTCACTCGCTCAACCACTGCGACAATCGTGTAGTAATTTAGGATGCGCGATTATAGCGGAGACATGGTTTTGCCCTAAATTTTATTATAGTTCACCCAAAATGTCCTCAAATGTACAAAAAAAAAGTTGAATCCGTTGCTATGGTTACCCCTCACCTCGAATTAGATCCCAAAATCTGCGCATACAAGGTCGATCGCCATTCTGGTTCAACGTATATTTCGCGTACCTATTACATTTATTTACCCAGACAGGTATGTAGGTACCTACCTAGTAGGTACATTCAATTAGCACCTACAAAAACAATAATATTTATAACAATAAACAACAATTACACCTCTAATACGTAGGTGGGTAGGTATATTTTAGTACAGCATTGTTGGGAGAAGAGTATGTAGGTACCTATATTTATAATGAAATCCCGATGATACGTTTTAAAATTATTGCAACTGGCTAATCAGAAAACCATTAAGTAAATCGAAATTTGAAATGAGAAGTTTTATATTATTATTGCAAGGTCCAAAAATTCACGGTTTATCGTCAGAATATCCTGGTAATAAAGTTGCCAGCACAAACTGATAATAAAATAAAATCTTCGTGTATTTTTACCTACCTACTTACCTGATTGTATGAAATACCTAAACACAAGTTATAAAATGTACGCAATAATGTTAATATTAAACTCATAATGTTGGTACCTATTCTTTAATGAGATAGGTCAATGACCTTTGCGTTGGTCGGTAGGTAGGTATTTAATTTGTTCACAAGAGGAATTACAGAAAAATGCTGATAGACAGGCGTCGAGTACACATTGGAAATTTCTTATGTAGGTTGGTTTTATACATTACGCACGAGTTAATTAGGTACATACCTACTTGGATTAATTTATTAAAAAAGAATGAAATTAGGCGGAAAGGTTGTAAACCAACCTTGACTACATTTATGTAGAATATTTTCCTACTTCGAATTACGTGCCTCAGGTGTATGTGCACTTCAATATTAGTGTACAAACTGGACATTTAAATAAGTAAATAGAACTTCAAACGAGAACATCTCATCTTTTCTCGTAATGAACACGGATATCAATAAAGACAAAAGTAATGAAACAATAACATCCCACGGTTACAATCCATACTGCAACTACTCTTCTGTTGCAGATCATAATCAACAGTAAGAATTTATACAATTCCTACTGGATAAAATCAGTGCCGGTTGCCGGCTCCAAACGGGCATGCGAAAAAAAACAAAAAGAATACTCACTCGCAAATTCGTTGCACAATATCTCACAATAAATTGTCACTATCAATAAGTCCGTGTAAATATTTTAATACAATAACGTACGGGTTTGGCACAAATTAATTTTCACTTGTTTATTTACGTTCGTTCGAATTTTGACAATCGTAAAGGTTATCACGCATGCGCAGTACGACACTCCCTCCTTCGGTTGCCGGCGCAAACTGACTGATGAACGAACGAAATCCGAACGTTTTCTCGACTCGAAGAGACAGAGAAGGGAATATCAGAAAGAATTAGTGTGCGAGCGAGAGAGCGTCATTGACTAGACAGACGAAAGCATAATACGGATAAGGTGGAGTAGAATGCGTTTGGGAAGATTGTCTCAGAAGATGCATGAGATTAGATTTGAGGACATAACGTCGATGTCGGGTTCTTCCGTTTTGTACTAAAAATCAATCGCGCAAATTACAAATGAGGATCCTTGTTTTATTTGAATTGTTTTACTTTAATATGTAGGTATATTTATTACACAAAAAGAAAATTAAGTATTGTAAAACAATATTTATTATGTAGTATATTATGTAGTAATTTATTTTATTTATAAAAAGAAGTATTTTCATACGCGTCCATAAACTTCTGTTTGATTACACTAGATAGTTATACTTAGTTATTTTTATAAAATAAGTTGGTACAAGAATTTGATCAAAAATCAAAACTAGGTGTTTAGTTTTGATTTTTGATCCCGCTCCGCCTAAGGGCGGGAGATGTCATTGGATGATTTTACCTACCATAAAAAACACCTAAGTTTTAAAACTAATGGAGCATTAGGAAATTGTTCACTAAATTTGCGAATATCAAACGAAAACGCATGCAAAACGCATTAGAAGCCAGCAAAAGGAAATAACTTCTCATTAAAAATAATAGCTTTGCGCTACCAAATGAAAAATAAAATTTCAAGTATAAGTTCAAAACGCATAGTTAGCACAAAGCGATGGCAATTTGGGAGCGGCTGCTCACGCACACATTTACACACAGACGTTTTGCTCGACATTTAAACCCTTTAGAGAGCTTAATTCTATTTTCAACCTTACGCCTTGGAGTTAATTGTCAAAGTCCTTTTTGACTTCAGACTCATGTGTTGCAAAGGTGTGAGGGTAGCTCTTTTATTTTTTAAACAGGATATCCTGGCTAGGGCGTCCTGGCCGTTTCCGAGCATACGGTTCATTAGGGAGTGACGGATCTATAAAAAAAAACCAGCACGTGTAGCCAGACAAGTGGGGTTGAAAAACAAAAACAGCTGTGTGTATGATGCATAAAATGAACTAAGAGGAGTTTTTGAAGTTTAGTAGCTTCTTTTTTCCTGCAAGTGCTTTAGCTTTGTTCGTTTGCGGAACTCTCTATCCCGTCTCTCGTCTTCATTGTTAACAGAAAATAAAGAGTGCTTTGTAATCTTTTTTTTGTCACGCTGTTACTGATATTGTCAAAAATAGACCATCTGGTTATAGAAATACATAACCTTAACTATTATTCTCTTCGATTTATTTATAAATAAATTGCCGCTGTTTTCCATTTTATAAAGCGGTATATTATTATCTATATCTATACTTATAATAAATCTGTAGAAGTAAAAATTCTGTACATTGAAAATATCAAAAAAATAAATGGCAGGGGGTGTGACTAGACCGACACCGAACCTGTCTGTCTGTCTGTTTGTTCAGGCATCACGCAAAAACTACCGGTTAGGTTACCGGCGGATTACGATGAAACTTGGTATAATTATTCTTTAAAATCCTGGGCACCACACTGGGTACTTTTTATCCCGGAAAAGTATATACAATAAAAAACAAACTTAATTTTGCGGTTCGATCCCTAAGCCCGATTACTGTACCAACTGCAAATAATAAGTTTGTCGTAGGTTACGTCCCCCGTTTCTATTGTAATTAGCCACAAAAGGCCCGCGCCGAGACATGCTCGATAGATAACGTTCTACTTACACAAATAGCACTTTACACAAAAAAACTCATTGATAAGTTTCGTCGTTCACGCGAACGAAGTTGCGGGCACAGCTAGTTTATAAATAAAAATCAAGTCCAATAAGTTCAATCTCTGAAAGGTAAATGTCATCTCGTTCCCGAAGGACACGGACACGGTAGAGCAAAACACAGTATGGAGAATGAACACGGGTGGGTTTTAAAACTCAGTAAAAAAGTCTTCAGTTCAGTATACTTCTTCGATTCTTGACAATATCCTACTTCAGAAAAAGGTCAGCTCGTTAAACGAAAATCTGAAGTAAAAATATGTTTTCTATCCGCAAGTGACAAATCACACAGAATACCACTCCAATCACAAACGAATCGTCCCTCTTCGAAAATGCCTCTTATCTCACAAGTGCGTAAAAAAAGAGCTCCTACACCCACTCAAAATTGTTTCACAAAAAAAAGGCCCAAGGGTTGCCTTCTTCTACTTGAAACGCAATTATTGGTTCTCTAATGGGATTTATGTGTTTACTTTTGTAGAGCTACTGAGTAAAGTATCGAAATAACAAGGTAGGGTTTTGCGAGTTCAGTTTAAAAAAATCGCAATAAATATGTATTTTGGTATAAAATAGAAGATTAGGCTAGTAAATGAAGACCTTGTTTTAAAATTATATTACGTCTTATTATTTTTTCACTATCTAATTATAATTGCTACACAATTTGGCAAGGGCCTATGTTTATTTTTATTTAATATTTTGCACTAAACACCATAAAACACAAAAAAAAAAGTTTCTGATATCCACATAAGAATTGGCAATAAAAAAGTAGCAATTTTTATTGCCAATTCTTTACAGTTTCCCCTTTCATCTACCTTCTTATTTTTTAAAGGATTTTAAACATTCTACGCAGAAATTTGCGATTTAGGATAAAGTTATTAACTTAGGAGGAGTCATCCTGAAGATTAACATAAAAAATGCTTTCAATTCGGTTAATAGGGAGTATAGGGACACCTTGCCGGCAGAATCTAAAAAAGAAGTACCCCAAATTTTAGCTACACACCCTATTTTTCGACAGTTAAATTCCGAATTAAACGTTTGGCATCTCGATGACCAAACCCTAGGAGACGATGCAGACAAACTTTTAAATGATTTACATTAATAAAAATCAAACCCACTCAAGAGGACTTCATCTCAATTTATCTAAATGTGAGTTACTCTTATCAGGCAGTACTGAGAGACAATTGATTCTTTTCAAATTTAATACAATAGCCAACCAAAATTATGGCAAAAAGCTCTCTTCATCTCCTCGGGTCTCCTATTTTCCAAGATTCCTTTCCCAATGTTTTTGATGAGGAAAATTTTTTGGAAGATTGCTAGAAATGCCTTCATTCGGACATCACCATGGCCTGTCATGCAATTGACGCGCGGGACGCATAGCGAAGCACGCAAAAATTAACGACTTTAACCGATGAACCCTTGTCACCATCGGCGTCCCAGCTGTTTTGTAACATGGCTTGGCACGCGACGATGGTAAGAGACCGCACGGTATGTCTTTATTTCCATGGAAGATAGGTAGACCTTTAGTGTGAAACACTACCTGTGTCAACAGTTCAACACTCTTGCGCCATCCCATCTTCCTAGCTCGTCGTGTTGTGCTGGTGCTGCCGCTGCGGCTGCGGGGGACCTCAACAATAAGTACTTATCTACAACCTCGTCGGCAGTTATATTTTTGAGCCGTTTGGAGTTGACACTCTTGGGCCGTGGGGTCCGAGTGCTCTGAATACACATTTTAAAGAAATATCCAAAAGCTTAGTTGACACTTCGTGTGACCCAAGAGCTGCTAGCTTTTACCTCGGTCAGAGATTAAGCATTGCCTTACAACATAGCAAAGCCGCCAGCCTTTTGGGCAAACTACCAGCCGACAGCGATGCGGAGGAGTTTTATGATGCCATATTTTAGTTAGGAGTAATTGTCTTTAGTGCATATATAGTTTTAATTAGTTAAGTGTTTTTGTGTAATGAATATAATTGAACCACCAATTGTAAGAAGGGAATAAATCCAAAAAACAAGAATGGAGATAATTAAAAAAAACTTTATAAATTTTTTACTTTCGACATAAAGGTTCATGTGATATCAATGATATTGAAGAAAATATAAATTCTGATTTATTTACTAATAGATCTGGTAGAAATATATAATATTATTGTATATATGTAAATGTAAATATCATGGATTTATTCCCTTCTTCCAATTTGTCATTTACTATGCACAAAATAATTTAAAATAATACACAATATAATGACAAAACCTCTATTATTCATCTACTTCTTCACTTTCGGATCTTGTAGTTGTCCAGCTCAGAATAACATCGTAAAAATCTTTGAATTCGTTAGGAATATATTGGATTACTTTTTTGTATGTCGTTCATTTTTTTCTCTTTATGGGTATTTTAGTAACATAACTCGTATTTTCGGGTTTGTAGAAGGTTTTTGGAGCAAAAATGTAGCTTTAACGAAACCATCGATAAATTCGGAACATGTCAAGTAACCTTTATGACTTGCACTGTACTCAAAGCTTCTATATTGCGAAATCTTGAATGTTGTTGCCTTATAATAATAATAATAATAATAATAATTTGTTTATTTGTTAACATAGGTGAAATATACAGATCTTATGTTTAATAACAGAGCGCTATGTTGTGCCTGGCGGCGTACAAATATGATGTGCGAAAAAATTTTAACAGCTAATTTCTAATTAAAATTTACAAGCTAAAAAAAGGCATGCGGAAAAAAAATATTAAACAGTTACAAATTCCATCTGTATTTTTGTCCAAACTATATGATGAATTATTAAAATGTCATTATCTATATCGAGTAATAAAAATTTGTAAAAAGATATTAAATGTTTACAATTAAAATATCAAAATAATTAGATAGTCCAAATAATTAATATGTCAAAATGAATACAATTTCAAAATGAATACAATGTCAAAATGAATACAATGTCAAAATGAATACAATGTCAAAATGAATACAATGTCAAAATAATTAAAACGTCAAAACAATTAAAATTCTAAACTAATTAAAATGTAAATATGTCATAAAGTAATATAATATAAACAGCATTAATTAATTCAATCAACAGAAACTTTTATCATCAAGAAAATCTTTAAGAGAGTAATAACATTTATCCAATAACAGTTTTGCTAACTGTTTTTTAAATAATTTAATGGGTAATTCTTTCAAATTTATTGGTAGTCTATTATATATAAGTGGACCCATAGAAAATATATTTTTTTTAATTAAGGACGTTTTGTAACCACCTGTATAGAGTTGGCTTTTATATTGAGATCTCATAGGTACTTTGCGAATTCTCATATCCACTATTGAGGTGAATAATTGTCTATTCATCTTAACGAATAGGGCAACTTCAAGTATGTACAAGGAAGGTAATGTTAAAATCTTAAGTGATTTAAAAATAGGTTTACAGCTTTCAGTGGGTTTCAGACCTGTCATTGATCGAAGGCAACGTTTTTGGGCCTTAAATATTCTCTCTCTGTCACTACAGTTTCCCCAAAATATGACACCGAACCTTAGTAATGAAGCAACTAAACCGTGATATGCTGTCACTAATGTATTCATATTTAACTTTTTTGAGAGATTATGGAGAATATATGCAGTTTTGCTTAATTTTTGGCACACTATTTCAGCATGATGTTTCCATGTCAATTTATCATCAATATATACTCCTAAAAACTTTGTAACTGAAGTGGTATCTACTATTTCGTTTTTATATTTAGTTATAATATTTTTTGGTATTAACCGTTGGAAGAAATGCATTACTTTGGTTTTTTGTAAATTTAAAACAAGATTATTTTTATTAAGCCAGTCTATTATTTTTTCAAGTGTATTATTTATATCTCTTTCGTATTGAGCTTCATTTGTACATTCAATTATGGCTGTGCTGTCATCAGCAAATAGAGTCATTGGATGATGTATTTGACGAGGTAGATCGTTAATATAAAGTAAAAATAACAAAGGCCCAAGTACACTACCTTGCGGAACTCCAAACTTAGTTATTCTACCACCCGATAGATATTTCAATTCACGTTTAGTTTTAGGACATATTTGCGATATTTCTGTGAATTGTTTTCGATCCGTGAGGTAAGACTTTATTAAATTTAGGACGTTGCCCCTTATACCATAGTGACTAAGTTTATTTAAAAGGATGTCATGTTTTACATAATCGAATGCCCTTGTCATGTCTGTGAATATGGCACATACAGGATTTTTTTTATCCACATTACTCATAATTACTTTTAAAAGATCAAATATGGCCATGTTGATATTTTTGTTTTTTCGAAAACCCTTTTGCTCTTCGCATAAAATATTGTGTTTAGTTACAAATGAATAAATAGATTCATAAATTATTTTCTCGAATATTTTAGAAAACACAGAAATTAAAGCCACTGGTCTATAATTCGACATGTCTTCCTTATTGTTTTTTTTATGTAAAGGTTTTATTACCACAGTTTTTAATTTATCAGGGAATATACCTGAGCTTATGCATGCATTTATTATATGAGATAGTGGTTTAGCTATTATATCCGATACAAATTTAACCACCGTGGTAGAAATTTCGTCGTATCCAAAACTCTTTTTATTTTTCAACTGTTTTATTACACGTAAAATATCATGAGGTATTACTGGGGGCATGAATAAAGAATTGGTTATATGAGGATTACCGCTTGTATTTTCTGGATATTGACTATGTACATTATGTGCCTGGTCAACGAATAAATCATTAAATGAATCAGCAATTTGCTCAGGGTTTGTGATTAATTTATCATCCTTATAAATTTGTAAAATTGGTTCTTTCGACAGACTGTTATTATTAATTATTTGCCATGATGTCTTAGCTTTATTTTGTGAGCAATTAATAAGGTAGTTATTCTGAGCTTTTTGCGTGAGATTGATAATTTTTTTAAATCTTCGGGAGTAATTTTTAAATGTCTTTTTATTTTCACTTGAAGGTGTTTTTCTGTATTTCCAAAGTAGGTTCCTTTGTTTTCTGCTGCAAATTTTTATTCCCCGTGAAATCCATTTTACTTTCATATTTGGTTTTATATTAATTGATTGATTTGGAAAACATAAATTATAAAATAATTGAAACAGTTCAATAAACTTATCGTACGCCTCATTAGGGTTATCCGTATTGAATACTTCTGAAAAAGACAGGCATTGAAGGTGTTTTTTGAATAAAATTAAATTTTCTTTAGACAAATTACGTTTTTGGATGTGCCAAGAATTTATTACACATGTTTTATTAACTTTTATTTTTAAAATTTGAGCAGTATGGTCTGATAATGCGAAATCAATTATTTTACTCTCACATTTTTGTTTAGAATTATGAGCAAAGTTATCTAAACAAGTGCCGCTTTTTGGTCTAGTTGGTTCATTTAATTCCAATTTGAGATCATAAGAAAGTAGTACATTTTCGAAGTCTAATGTGAAGTTATTTCTTTTCAGTCTGTTAATATTAAAGTCCCCACACAAGACAATTTTTTTATTGGGTTTTATACATATTTTCTTGAGTAGGGTATCTAAATTATCTAAAAATAAATTTATACAGGACAAATTCGGGGGTCTATAAATGCAAACAATTATTATTCCTTGTTGACATAACTCTATTGCACAATATTCAAATATACCCGTAATAGACGAGTTGGGAAGTTCCTTGTATTTGTACCCATTTCTGATAAGAATACAGGATCCCCCGCGCTTCTGTTGATTTCTTGAATAACACGCTGCCTTGTCTAATGACTTACAGCTTTTCTTGAAACATCGCTGCCATGAGTTTTTAAAATCAAGTATGTCATTAGAAGTAACGGGTTTAACTAAAAAACCCCTGACTTTTGCTGCCGAAATAAGATTATTATATTCATTTGGAACGTAAATTCTGTCCTTTCTCCTAATGAGTCTTTTAGCGGTCCCAAAATTTCTGTCACACTGTAAAAACGAATGGCCACGCACAGGAAAGTACTGATATATTTTTTCGACGATTCGTTGCAACAAGAGTGAGAAAGAATCTTATGAGGGAGTTGTTTCACTATAATTTAAGAAACACTATTTCTATAGTCGTACAGTTGATAGTTGGAAGAAGGGAATAAAGGAAGGATTTGTTTCCTTCTTCCAACTAACTATTTTTACGGCCGCTTGAATCTATACGAAGCGAATGGTTTTTGTTCCTTACTTCGAACTCACAAATACGTCTACGATACGTCTACGTACCCTACGTCTAAAGAATGTAAAAGTGTAGAAAACTGAATATGTCAAAATATGGCGTTTATTCCCTTCTTCCAATTGGTGGTTCAATTGTGTAAACATACATTAAACATAACCGTTTGTCTGATAAAGAATACCAAAAAAAGTATCAAGTTACTTCTTAATATAAATATAATTTTAAAAATTATAATCGTCTATCCAATTAAGGCCCTTATTGCTTCTATTTACACGTGGATTTACCTAGTAGAAAATTAAGGCAATGGCGTTAGAAAGGAGGACCCAGTCCTAGTGTAACATGTAAAATCAATTAGCTAGAATTATGGAGGTAGTAAGCTTTATGTATAAGGGAAACTGTTTTGCATTATTAAATCGAGTCTTACGACACACACCGGGTGCAAGATCATGAGAGCAGCTGATCCTGGATACCACATTTTTTCTGCGTGCACCTTTAACACTTCATACTTTTTTTACTCCGTTCTTAGGGGCCATCCATAAATAACATCACACAATGTGTGACAAGGGGTGGGAGGAGATATAAGTTTAGTGACGTCACATTTCAAAATCTAAAGGTACTTATCTAAGTACTAAAACAAAATTTTGCCTATTAACAAAAATCTTATAAATATGTTTCCAACCCAAGGGTTGTTGTTGCCAATTTTTTCAAACATTTAATTTTATTTTATGTCACATCACGCTATTTCATAAAGGCAAAAGTTTGCGAGTGTGTTCGTTACTTTTACACGATTTTACGGTTGAACGTATTTGGATGAAATTGGCACACAAGTAGACGAACCACGTGTACAAAATATTAATTTGTGAGGTAAAAATCATGCGATTCGTGTGACATAATTTACGATTGCCTCATCCTTATTAAAGAGACGTGCCGTAAAATATTAGAGAATATTCGCCATTAAAACGAAGTAATCGTTAAAGTTTTCCACTTTATCTAGCTATTATGAGGTCCGTGGGCGCTGCTATAAAAGTTTCACCCCTTATGGAGAGAAATGGTAACATTATCTCATTAATGCTGTCATCGGCCGGTTTGTGAGTAACATTTCGGGTCGATCTTCAAGGTTAAGCTACATTTACTGAGAGCCTTCTATAGTGCTTTCTCTCTTTGTATGCCTCTCGACTTCCCGAGGTACCTCGGGAGGCATGTTAAACCCTTGGTCCCGGGCTGTGGAATCGTTCAAAAGAGTTACTGTTGCCCTGGGAGACTATGGACAATTAAAGGCACACGGGTCGGTTTTAGTCAAGAAATGTGCATACACAAACCATCACACATAATAATATACATACAATTTTTTAATGGGAGAACCGGAGAAGCACTAAAACCACGCAAGGACAATCAATCGTTACGAGAGGTCAGAATCCAAAAAAAAATTGACACCACTCATACCAAAGGCTAATGAATTTATCCAGTTATTAGGTTAGTCCATTTAGCCTAGACAGAATGAGTATCATCAGCCAGTTCATACTGTAAACAAATAAGCAAATGACCTTGTCAAGGCTACCCAAATGACTGTACCACTACCGCTTTGTCGTGAATTATTCAAATTAATAAAATAGACAATTAGGCTTACGGGTGAATGGCATTTTACACATATAGCGACTACGAGAATATACTAACAAATTGAAATTAATGTTTCATCCAGTGTTCACAATATGTCTGAAATGACTATGAGTAGTTTCATACAAGCTAGTGCCCGTGACTTCGTCTGCGTAGAATAATTCTCCGCAATATTGTTAGTAAAACTACCTATTTATTATCCATGCCAATCTACCTTTAAGGTAGAACTACACTGCGCACACGTATGCCACACATGCCGATCTGGGCGCCTCGGACTCCACACATCTTATATGGCAACTAGACTTGTAGCTACACTTGATCCACGTCACGCGACGTCGTTCTACGCACAGGATCAGAAATCAGGCGTATCACACGTGTGCGTCGGTCTCATGTAGTTCTAGCTTTCATACCAAAATTCATCACAAATGGTTTAGGCTTAGGCGTCAAAACTAGACCAACCGAGAAACTGACAACTCATCCTATAAAAAATTATAAGTCAAATCAAATCAAATCATAAATCGTAAATAAACCAATGTCGTTAATTATTCTTTTTATCGGTGACACTTGACAGTCGCATCAATATCCGTTGTGTGGTTTAGAAGGAGATAGCAGATAAATACACAAACGTGTAATAGGACTTCGTTTTAATAACTAAAGATGGATACATGGCCCTTCGTAAAACATTAATTGTTTGTTAACATTATTTGCAAAATTTTTGTAAACAATATATAAAAGGGAGTTGCATTATACTTAGTTACAATATTATTATCCACGGCTGTTTGTTCGCGATAAAGCCAAAAACGACTACTTCCTAAATTCATACAGTTTTCATTAATAGACGAAGTGATTTATAAATAAGAGTTAGGTGTGTAATACATGCATACTTGTATGGTAAAGAAAAATTGGGTAAGTGCGAGTCAGACTGGTACACTGAGGGTTCCGTTCAAAGTAACTTATGCAAATGGTTCAATTCCCGAATCGGTCCACGAAAATTTTACCGAAACCAAAAAAAGTTTTTTTTGAGTAGTTGTAGTCCCGTAACTACAAATTTGCTAGATACTTGTGCTATAAGACCTTACTTCATGCTAAATTTTAGGATTCTAGGTTTACGGGAAGTACCCTATGAATTTTGATTCTCTTGGGAGTGTCGAAATATAAGTTTTGCGGCTTAAACGTCCGTATCTTTTTTCCCTATTGTTTTAAAAGTTTTATTTTTTCATAGCTTCAAGGGACCGCAGACTTGAGCATGTATATGGTATATGGTATATGTAATTTCAACTAGATACCTCCACGCGTTCTCAAGATAATGGGTCTTGACAGACAGACGGACATCAAGCTAATCCGTTTTTTCCTTATTTATTTATTTTACCATTTATGTACACATGTAAAAGAAAAGAAGAAGGAAACAAAAATAGGTACAAAGGTGATACAAAACTCTAAAATTGCGAATGTCAAAGTTTTGTACAATTCATGTGAAGCTAGGGTTGTTCACTAATCTAGTTATTATTATAGAAGGAAAATTATTCAAAAGATATGATATTATTTTGTGTTGTGGTGAGACGTTCTAGCTGTTTCGTAATTTTCCATATTTAATTGCTAATTTATAAAGTCTACCGACTTACCAAGCGTAGGTATTCATTTGAGCAATACAGCGACTGAATTGTTAATTACACACCCTAAATAAGTAATAAATATGTATTATGTAGAGATAACAGAGCAAGATTTCAAGAAATTATTACTAAACAATTTGTTTACGGATCTTAATCAAAGTTTCTATAGCAATATGGAACTTAATAGAGAACCTTTCATGAGGTAAAATAATTAGTTATTATCACTATTCTGATCGTTTGTACTTGTATACCGTAATTGTTGCGAGGAAAATACCTCTCATTACTACAAAATGTGTCATTTGATATATGATATTTATACATACTTTGCCACTGAAAAATAAAAACTATATGATGATAGGGCAGCAACGGCTAGTCAGCAGAAAATTACGGTAGTTACTCAAGCCCCAAGCGAATGCCGGCGTTCGCACACCATTGTCTTCCTATAATGTCTCTAATTACGGTATTCAAAAGATTAAAAGACTGTCCATGATTTTTTGGAAATTAATTCTATAACATTTGAAATTCAATCAAAATGTATTGAGAAGTTTTTTGTGATTTATGACCCGAAATACTTTTTCGATCCTAATTAGATACAGGATCAAAATAACGTCATCAATTTTTTTTTTTTAACACTTTAAACATCCAAACTTCTCAAAAATTGATGGGCAGTCTCCTAAAATCTTTCTCTGTTATGTAGCTATTACAATATTTAAGAGATCTGCTCTTGCTGTCCCATCTCAAAAATCCGTTCTGTATATTAATCAAAGAAAAAGTCAATTTACTTACTACGTAATACGTTTCCTTCCAGCCAAAGGCACATCCACAATATTCTTTTAAACTAGTTTTTTCTTCAATCAAAAACCTTTCCCTTCGAAGAGCGTTTAGCAAGATTTTTTCGAGTGACGTTTGTTTAGTGGCTGTTTTAATTATTCACACATTGATTCCTAGTAGATATGGTGTACACTGGACAATATTTCGGTATGTAGAATCGTTAAAACAAGATCTCGGTAAAATTCTCAGGGAAGCTAACCGATAAGGCAGACCATTCCTGCCTAGTAGGTAAGTACAGTACGGCCGACGGATCTTGACGCGTGTGAAGTTCGGCTTTGCGAACTTTAGCGCTCAAAATAAGCGCGCCAAATAAATGATTTATAAAATTTAATGCCAGTAACAATTGTTAACAGCAATAACAACTGCTATTGGCATTTATTTTTTCAAACCATTATTTTTTACGAGTGTACAAGCGCTTAAGTAGTAGTAGTAGTCAGAGCCCAACTTCAGACGGGCCAAGATCCGTCGGCCGTACTGTACCTACCTAGGTACTGCAAAAACTGGCAAAAACATAAGAATGTGTTAAATCCGCATTCTATCTTATTTTGCATCAAAAATAAAATAGGTACCTACGTTCTAAACTTGACGCTAGCTAAATACAAAAAACGTGAGTAACCAAAAGAAAAAAATAATTAAAACCTTGTTGCGTTCCCTGTTTCCTGTTGCTTGCCTTCACGCGCATAGCGTTCTCCTTGTAAAAAGTAGACGAAAGCCCTTCACTTTTTGTCGGCAAAATATTCGGATCACTGAATAACAAAGATTCAATTAAGAAAAGAACTCATTGCGCGATGGTATCCCTGCCATTGTAGAAGTATTTACCTGGCCCGTCGCCGCGGCCATCTTAGATTCGCACCCTTCATTCACAAATTCCTTGACGGGAGGTCAGGCGAGAATTTCTTGGAAGTTTCCCTTCATATTCTCTCCTCGATTGAAATTGTTGGGTGTATTGTGTAATGGTGATCTATCATGTTGGATGTAGGGTAGGTAAGTACACCTACGCCAGCGATTCATTTCTTTTTTTTTTTTGGATATAAGGGCTTCGGGGACCGTTATCGCAGATGCGATATTTTCGGCCACCAACTTACGAGCTTAATAAAATAAATTTATTTCAAGGAATGTGTTGACAACATCAACTTATGTCGCAGATCCCTGATTAGATACTAGACCTGTAGGTAGGTATGTAAAATACATACCTTATTTTATACACCGTTAAATTTTAGTCGTTTTAATCCCGCGGAGGGTCGATTCGATACATGAAATACTATCGATTTATAAAGATAAAAAAAAATAAAGTACTTTTTTTCAAAAACTCGAATTAATATACGCATATTATACGAAATTAATTTCTTTAAGTAAACGAGTCAATAACCTTGTAGGTAGTTTTCGGTTGTTGCGTACTAACTACCTACAGTTCATTGACCTCGCTCAGCTGATGTTTATTTAAAGAAATTAAAGTAAATTAATTCGAGTTTAAAAAAAAACTTTATGTTTTAAATTTCTCTTTACAAATCGATAGTATTTCATGTACCGAATCGACCCTCCGCGGGATTAAAACAACCAAAATTTAATGGTGTTTACGACCTCGACGGCTCTTTTATATTATATTAAAGGTAAGTACTAAATTAGTAGGTACTATTAAGTTGAGACTTTGTAGGTATGTTTGTGTGTATGTTTGTCACTCTTTCACGCTTAAACGGCTGAACGGAATTTGATGAAACTCGGCACACGGGTATATCATGTCCTGGAATAGCCTATAGGACTTTTAACGCGGGCGAATCTGCTGGCAGTGCCTAGTATCTGTTTTATAAGCGCAATTAAGAAAAGACAGAAACTAGAGGTGTGATCACGAAGGTTTTTTAAATGGAAACCGTATCGATGTTTGTTTCCCTAGCATTCAACACAAACTTTTCCACCCTTGAATTTAAATCTATGATCAATCATTTAATCAGTGAGTGGTATTTCGCTTTTATACACCGTTAAATTTTAGTCGTTTTAATCCCTTGGAGGGTCGATTTGGTACATAAAAGATGAAACCCTATACATTTATTTATACCGATTTGTAAACATAAAATTAAAAAATAAAGGCGTTTTTTAACTGTAGGTAGATAGTAAGCAACCGACAACTACCTACAAGGTTATTTACTCGTTTACATAAAGAAATTAATTTCGTACATGCGGTTAATTTGGGTTTTCAAATAAAGTACTTTATTTTTTTATTTAATCTTTACAAATCGATGGTGTTTCATGTGCCGGATCGACCTTCCCAAGGATAAAAACGATCAAAATTTAACGGTATACATAAAAGCGAAATAAAATCTCAGAAACTATAACATCTACAAACTTAAAATTTGGCAGGTAGGTTCCTTATAGTTACCTATAGGGTGTAGACTGACGTCCTCTAAGAACGGATTTTACGAAACTCCATGCCTAAAGGAGTAATCCTACTGAGGACAAGGGTTGTGTGAAAGTGAATCCCGGGGCCCTGGAACGAAGGCAATGAAGGAACAGTGTAATTTTTAGTGAGTAAGAGTCTGACACCATCTCCCTCCCCGCCCAACGGCGGGATTTGTCATTAGACCTACCATACCTTTTTACCTACCATAAAAAACCCCTAAGGGGGTAAACCGACTTGCAAGCAGGCGAAGCTGCTTCTAGAAGCTAGTACATAATGTAGGCAGGTGCCTTTGATACAATAGTAGGCGCATATCTGCGCACAAATTAACGGAAACTCCCAAAGAGATTTGTATGATGGTGGCAGAGGCGGGGCCAGGAAGTAAGCGCCTGCTTCAATATTACTCAGCTGAACTCGGTAGAGATGTGCTGACTATGACTTTGGTCGACTAACCAATTAGTCGGTTGTAAAAAGCTGACTAATCTTTGTTTACTTCGCACACCGCTCTGACCTTGTTTTCCATTGCAAAAGTAAAAGTGCTTCTTTTGGACAAGTAGACAATAGGTATTTACTGTTATTGTTCAATAAAGTGAAAGAGTTGAGGAAGAATATCAAAAAGAAAGTCTGAATAGATTTTTTTTTACCAATTATAGATACCCAATGAATGATTCCTATGAAGTCAAGATTAACCAGTACTTAATGATGATTTCTTGTGGTGGACAGGGAAACAGCAAATACTACGAGTATGGACAACCACACCAAATATCAAAATCCAACCCTACTTCATTTAGGTTCTATAATCATGAATTTGGTCTAGTATACTTTTTATTGGAGTTGGCCACGCCCCCAATTTATTTGTTCTGACGTCATCTCAAGGCTCAGTCACGTGATCAGAACAAAGGAATTGGGGCCGTGGCCAACTCCAAGCGTTCATGGTTAACGAAACGATCGTAACTTGGCTAGGGGGCTGGTTGCTTCTATAATGCGGAACTGACGAGTGACGGGACTCATAATGATGACTCAACGCTGGTCATCATTCCACGAATGAACTTCAACAAGCACTTTACGAAACGTGCGTCTGTTATTATGTAGCCATGACTTTCTGAAACAGATTTGTTTTCTTTACACTTTTACCAATTACTACGACAATTAAGATAAACATCTTTGCGCACTATTACCCATATAGGTGAGAAGCTCTCTACAATATGCGTCTCTTTATATTGCATATTTAAAGTAGGCATAAGAATGAATTATATCAGCCTTATAATATTCCACTGATGGAACTTATGCTACCTTTCTAAGATAGGAATAGGCCGTAATCCAACACGCAAGCCTCGGCGAGCAATGGGTAGCTCGCTGTCCAACTGTCCGGTAACCGGGGTCCAAGTCGTCGACGGCGCGTACTGTTCCATGCTCGCCTCAAGGAGTTGTCAGCAAACCGTAGGGGTCCCTCAGAGTCGAAGCCTACTGGAGCCAAGGGTCTGTTTCAGAAAGGATGGCTTGGCCCTGGTATGAAAGGCAACGAAGGAACGGGGTGGGTTTTTTAGTCAGTAAGATTTCAAACAAACTACAACTCATTTCAATATATATGTTACTGGCAATCTGTATAATTCAGGTATTCTACAAAATACCGAAAGCGAAGCGTGTGTAAAAGATGAGATCAGAGAAGGAGTTGATGTAATTTTAGGGCACCCCGACACGGACAGGTTAGGTTAGGGTTATTTTTTTTATCACCACCTGAAAATAAAAGCCTTACTTTAAACCGTATTCCATACATTGCCTAGGTATCGTATAGAATACCGGATTATATACATTGCCGGTAACAGAAACACAATCATTCGATGGTCAGTACCTCTACCATGAGTTTTAAGCAATAGTATTCGTCGATACTCGATATCGACGCCGTAAATATTTTGTATGGCAAATTTTGGTTCTGCAAGTGACCGCTAGAGGCGCTGCAAAATTTGCCATACAAAATATTTACGGCGTCGATATCGAGTAGCGACGAATACTATTGCTTAAAACTCATGGTAGAGGTACTGTTTTACAAATGGTTTTCTACTACTCGTAAAACCGTAACATTATTCAATTGTGGTTTCCCGTGAACGTTACGCATAAGATTGCTTAGTTCATTCATGATTGCATGACGCTTACAAATGACGTAGCAGACATTGTTGGTTACTACGAACTTAACTTTACATTAGTTATCAAGGTTTGTACATATTTCTGCGTAAAAGGAAGGAAATACCCGTTGTCGTAGGTGCCTACTGAAGTAGTAACAGTGCTACACGTATATCAGCCCCCCTAGCCAAGTTACAATCGTTTCTTTTCTCGAGAACGCTTGGAGTTGGCCACGCCCCCAATTCCTTTCTTCTGATGTCATCTCAATGCTCAATCACGAGATCAGAACAAAGGAATTAGGGCGTGGCCAACTCCAGGCGTTTACGCTTAACGAATCTTGTTTAAGAATTAAACTAAGTAAGTACCCAATTCAATTCCAGATATACAATTCTACATACAAACAAAATTGAAGTGTCTGTTTGTTTGTAATACCTATCTTAACATTTTTTTACTAATTGCCTACATATGATTATGAAAGCACATCTAAATGATACCTATAAAAATGGCAATTTTAAAATTTTCTAATTGTTTGTTTATCGGTCGGTCAATCTGTCTGTTTGTTCCAGCTTATCTCCGAAACGGCGGGACCAATTTTTTCTAGACTTTCACCTTACGATAACTGATGTTTAGAAAGTAAGATGCAGATGGTTTTAGTTTAGAAAAAGAATTAGGGAGCCGTGTCTACAAAAGCAAAGCAATAGATAGGTGGATTATAAAGATAAAGGAGAAGAAGATTCGCGTATTTCGTGGCCATACTCCAAGGATTACAGGCCGAATAACAACTATAACATTCGCGAAGTGCTTTAAGTTTCACGTAAACTATTCACGAACTGAAAATGTATTCATATAAGGATATTTAGTGGCAGCTTAGGCGCAGATAAAGTGGGATATACATTTTGCATGATGGTAACATCTGTCGGTTTTATCTGCAGTAAACCGTGTTGTCTAGTACTCTAGACTAAGGGAGAGACCTCACGAAGCGGTTCTCTCCCGCTGCCGCCACGGTAGCGGGCCCGCAGCTTTTGTAGAATGCAAATATACACCGTTAAATTTTGATCGCTTTAATCCCGGGTCGATTCGGTAGGTACATGAAACACTATCGATTTATAAACTTAAATTAAAAAACAAAGTTCTTTATTTCATAAACTCGAATTAATATACGCATGTACGAAATTTATTTCTTTGATCTTGTTGAAAACATTGCCAAGCGGTTAAATGACTCTTTTCGTGACCGAAGAATTGAGATTCAACGTAGCAGGCCCAGCAGAGTCGAAGCCTACTGGGACCAATGGATCGCTTCTGCCTGGGCCCTGGAACGGAACGCAATGAAGGAACATAGGAGTCGGTTTTAGTCAATAAAAGTCTAATACCGTCCTGCTTATTCACCTTTTTCCTAAAAAAATAAACAAAAATATTGTTAGTATCGTGAACTTTTCCTGTTGTCAGCAATGTAGAAGAATTTTTCGATACCTTATGCTACGTTTACATGTGGGCCCAGTCCACAATACATGGTAGCACATATCGCAACGAACCAGCTTGTAGCAACATCTATGACGCGACATAAGAATTAAAATTCAAAATCCTATACAGAATGTGCTATGGTTACGTGCAGCCCTTCGCTTTGATTGAGACCCGAAAATCGGTGACTGCGCACTCAAAGTCGACCGCCATGATGGTTCAACTTGTGTGCTGAGGATTGTATATGAGAGCTCTCGTAGCGATTATAGGTACCATAAAACAGTCCGAAATCAACAAATGGGCCGCAGTCCGGCAGCCCCGACACAACACCTGTCTGGTCTCAGGATCCCTTTTCAACAGAGGTATGTGGGATGTTATACTTTGTTCCACTCTAACAGCCTATCTTGATAAAGTAGCCTATCCTTATTTTGATACAAGTGCAGAAAGTTTTTCATTGTGACCGAGGCGGAATTCGTTCGAGCCGTAGGCGAGTTTGTTATGGAACCAAGGGCTGCAATGACTTTGCACGCATATCAAACGATGTTTTTCAATATACTTACGACTCGTGAGGGTTGAACCGCCATAAACCACTACGAATACCATAGTTTCGTTAAGCGTGAACGCTTGGAGTTGGCTACGCCCCCCATTCCTTTGTTCTGCCCACGTAAAGAAAAAAAAAGGAATTGGGGGCGTGGCCAACTCCAAGCGTTCACGCTTAACGAAGCGCTCGTAACTTGGCTAGGGGGGCTGTTCTGTGTAACATGTGTCTACGTCCTTCCTAAACTTTAGTAACGGTTACCGGGGCAGCAAAACTTCAAAGGTATACAACGCATGACTGAAGCTACACATTTACCAAAGACCGCAATCCGATCCACTCGTAGGAATGTACCTACCTACCTACTTACATACATCTTCCAAGGGGATCAGAAATTGAAATCACAGTCGTTTTCATAATCTACGATGATAATAAAAATCATAATCAGGCGCCTTACCATGATGTCTTAAAAATGTCAAGCGTGCGAGCGAGAAAAAGGTATGGAGCTACACACCCTATGTAGCTTTAGCTCGTCAAATGGATTGCGTTTAGGGTTACCATATATGTATCTCAGGATTTGTCCTGAGATGTCAGGATTTTTGGACACTTCTCTGGATTGCGGCCAGATTTTGCAAATCTCATGAAATCTCAGGATTTTTAGACTTTTCAATAAAATATAGCTTGCAGTTAAAACTTAAACAAATTAATTTAAAAAAAAGTTACACAAACTAACTACTAAGGTGGAAAGACATCTAATAACTTCTCCCGCTCTGGGAGAGACCAGTGGTGGCAGAGTGGTAACGACCCCGACTTATGAGTTGTAGGCTCGTTACTTTGTGTAATGTATTTCATCACCACTGCCCTTGCCCAAAACGGTGAAGAAAAACATCGTGAGGAAACCGGTATGTTCTAGAACCAAAAATTCGAAGACATGTGACATCCACCAACCCACACCGGGCCCGCGTGGTGGATTATGGCCCATTCCTTCTCCTAAAGAGGAGGCCTGAGACCCAACAGTAGGAACATTATTAGGCTGATACTATGCTATGCTATCCTTCTGTTGGCCTTTGCGTTCCAGGGTCACAGTTATTCTTACGAAACACCCCGGAAACATCAATCAAACTTGGAAAATGGATCGAGGATTGTAGATCAAACTAGATTGTACACCTATTATAGGATCACGGATACCTATTGCCGTGATCTTATATGATAGGTACCCCAAACATCTATCACCTGTCAGATCCTAGGTGTCGTAAGCTAGTACAGTTGCGTAATACAAATCAGCCATACCTCACACGCTCTCAGCGCCTAAAATCCTCTCATACAAGAACACAAATTTTGTTAATTTTGCGGAAGACTGAATCGGCTTCAGCCGTTCTATATAAATAAAAAAAAAAACCACGAAAGTACAATTTAAAAATTGTGGACTACACATAGTGAAGAACATTTGAAACAAAATATTTTGCTCCAAATCATATTTCTTGAACAAAAGCCGTATTTCTAAGACAAGGGCGGGTCAACCCCTGGGAATTAAGTGAAGATGGCGACGCAAGATTTAAGGCTCGACATACGAGCGTAGGGGGACAAACAGAAATGATAGCTTATAATGTACTATAGTTCAGTAAAAGGCTGTTAAAGATATACACCGTTACATTTTGGTCGTTTAAATCCGGCGGAGGATCGATTCGGTACATTTCACTATCGATTTGTAAAGAGAAAATTATGAAATAAACTCCTTTTTTTTTAAACTTTAATTAATTTACGCATGTAAGAAAATAATTTTCTTTAAGTAAACGTCAGCTGAGCGAGGCCAATGAACTGTACGCATTGACCGACAACTACCTACAAGGTCATTGACTCGTTTACTTAAAAAAAATAATTTCGTAAGTACATGTGTATATTACCTCGACTTTTAGAAAAAAAGTCTCTAGAATCTGGAGTGGCGAACGTGGCGCTCAAGAAGACCGCAGGTATCCACTGAATACGAGACGCACAGGCGGAACCAGGCAGGCACAATACCCATGGAATAATTGGAGGAGATTTCTCAAAACGGTGAAGGACAACATCGTGAGGAAACCGGCATTTCCTAGAACCAAAAATTAGAAGACATGTGGCTGAGAGGCATTTAAGTGACCAACGGCCTGCGTGGTGGATTACGGCCCATTCAAAGTCTTAGAGAGGAGGCCTGTGTCTCAGCAGTGGGAACATTAAAAGTCTGATGATGATGATGATGCATTGGAGGAGGCCTATGTCCAGGAATGGTCTTTCATATCAATATAAAACCAAATGGTGTTCCTCTACCTTCATTAATTCATGAGTTAACAGGTAATCAAATTCAAATATATTTCTTCTATTTGAAGAGGTGCTTTTATTCAAATGTTTTTGCAAAAAGCTGAAACACTTTAAGTTGAGGTCAAAACTAAAATCCACAACACTCCAAACTTGACCACTACAAGTACCTTAAAAAGCACCACTTATTCACAAAAATTACCACTAGAACAACAAAGAACTAATTCGATTCAAGTTTTAAGTACCATTGAGACAAAACTGGGTACTCCAGTGAAATAGTAATTTATGACCGGCCCACAATCTAATACAAGGACGCCCAACTAACATTGAAGGTGGGCCGTAATATTAACTTCGAGGGAGCTGGTGGACAATCTAGCTAATTAAATTTAAAAAAAGTAAGTCAATGAGACCTTTGAAGAGGGTTTTTGCTAACAATGACTAGCCGATTTAGAAAGAAAAAAAAAATAGGTTTAATAGCACACTGACACACACAATGAAGAAAAAGTACATAAAAACTTAAATAAAACAAGAAAATTGTATGTCTCACAGCTGTGCCAAATAGGTCCAGTTCAGCATAATGCTAGCAACCACGTAGAAGTGTTGCCTGAAGCTGTTTTTCAACTGAACCTTCCATAGCAAGTCAAAAATTGGATTGGATTGACTAAAAGTGGTAATAAATATTTGTTTGTTATATTATAATGGTGGTAGTTGTAGTAGACATTAAATTTTGGGGAATTAAAAACAACAGAAAAAAATCTCTTAAAAAAACTTCTCCTCACAGAATTTTATCAAAAGACTAAAACTGTGTGTGCATGTGCATGTCACCAAATGGCTTCAAAACGGTTTCTTTTTTTTTAATGGGAACATCACCAAAATCTACAGTGATCCCACTATGGGTAGAGCAAGCCCAAAACTCCTTCTGTTGGGCTTGAATTGACTAAAACACACCTGTATTTCTTCAATTGTCCTTGGCTTTCCAGGGCTACAATAACTCTTTCGAACAGTCCTGCAGTCTTGGCAGGCATCAGCCCTAACGGGCCCCGTGAATTTTGCTGACAGCTCTTTAAGAGACCCGCGGGCCTCGATTTGGGCGTTCTTCATCTTATTGTGCAGTTTGGCATATTGTGTTTGACGCCATTTTAAATGCACTGTAGCTAAATTGGTGCAACCCGTATTTTGCTTAACTAGAGATTTGATGGCTGATGAGGCATTGGCCGCAGAACCGCATCACTAGCAGCGTCATCCAGTCCGATTATAGTACACGGCCAATAAATTGAATCATCTGCTATGCACTCCAATTGAGACCCGAAAGTCGGTTATAATCCTCGTCACTCCTCAATAAACTAGTGCAAATTATCATCAACGATTGTACCACTGCTTGCCATCAGTTGAACCCACCTGATGGTAAGCAGTGCTGCAATCACAGGTGCAATCGTTGCAATCGTTAGTGGCGCAGTCTAATAGTAGTATTTGGTAGTTTATATCATTAAAAAAAAAAATAACTTATCCAATCGCTAGTCATAATTAAGGGGATTACATCGCCCAAATCCAAAAAAACACCCAGGTTGATTGAAGTTTCCTTATGTACGATTACCATATAAAAAATGAAGGGGATACTTAAGGACATTACTAATAAATTGTATTGATTACGTTTCCCAAAAAAATACCCTATCTCTAGAAAAAAAATCTGGTAAATAGGCCTTTTTTGAACATTAATTCCATATTTTCTCGAAAACGGCTCTATATTTATACATTGAATTTATACCAAAATATATGTTACGATAAATTAAATAACTTGTATTGATTTTTTTTTCGAATTTCATTGAATATCGATAAGTAATCAAGAAAAAACTCGAATCAGTACTAACGCCCCGCGCGTAGCACCCCCTGCAATGCCTGTTTAGAGGTCAAATCTTCTCTACTAGTGTAGAGGTAAATTCTTGAAGGTCATTGAGCGATGTAATACCCTTAAAAATAACTTTCAAACTTATTTAGAACATCGCACCTCAAGAAGACTTCAAGCATTTCTCTGTACATTCTTTTTCAAACAAAAATAACGCGGAAACACTGCGGGATACCGGATGGCGGATTTCTTTGGGTTCCTTTGCGTCTTTTCGAACCATTGTCCGAACGCACAAAGAGTCAAAGATACTCATTACAAGTACATATAACAATACGTACTTGTTTCTGTTTTTTTTTTTTTAATTTATTTTTGTCAGAGAGATGGGTAAGAGGTGGCGATCATTATCGGGGGATTGCCTTTGGTATACTCTTGTTTTTTTTTTATTTGTCTTTGTTCGGTTTATCCATTTAGCTAGTGTCAAAGTTAGTTTTGGTATTGTCGCTTGGTTTCCTATTAGGTAAATACGTTTATTGTAGACGAGTTGACCTGGCAGACTTCGTACCACCTAATAGTCTATGAATATCCATATGTTTTCACCGTTTAAACCTTCCCTGGAGTATCACGAATATTTCAAGACCAAAATGAACCGAATCGGTCTAGCCGTTTTGTTATTTTTATATAAAAGACTAGCTGACTCGGCAAATTTCGTACCGCGTAATGATGATAACGCCATCTACGGGTTTTAGCAGAACTAGCAGAATTCTTTTCAAAATGACATTTTAATAAGAGATGGCGTTATATTCGAATTTTTTTTTCGTGAATTTTTCCATCTTTTCTCGCCGTTTAAACCTTCCCTGGACTGTTACGAATATTTCAAGACCAAAATTAGACAAATCGGTCCAGCAGGTCTTGAGTTTTAGCGAGACTAACGAACAGCTAATCATTTTTATATATAAGAAGATTATAAGATAAGATACCTAAGATGTAACTCATTCTAATGTCTTTCCAGTATTTGACTGTAAATGTATCGTCAGCCTTCTCGGGAAGTTTCGCATAATGGAGCTGAGAATATTACCTACTGTAGTAGAACTTTAAGCTCAGCTCCATTATGTCAAGATCGCTTCTGTTTCAATGATTCTACGTACTGTCCAGGGGGCTTACCATTTTGAGAAAGTAAGTGAAATCGGAACTGGGCTTGGCTAGTGGTCACACAATTTTAAACCAATTTGGCGCTAACATCGAATTCAAGAGTACGAAACGTCACAATTCCAATGTCGACCGATCGCAATTAAACTCAAGAGTAAGCCCCCTGTTGTGTGAAACCTGATACACAAAACCAATTTAATACCGCAATGTCCAGTAAGTAATAGGTATCAATTTTTTTTTAAGTAGTAATTCATAAAAGCTCTAGGGTAGATGACAGACTTTTACTCAATAAAAGTCATCTGTTTTCTTTCATTTGTTCTTTGCGTTTTAGGGGAATAGTAACTCTTTCAAACAATTCCGTAGACATTTAAATGAATCACTGAGACCTCAACCCCGACTACCAGCCACCTTAGGCTTGCTGACGACGAGCAATTGTTAGATTGCCGTCCGACCGTCCGGTTACCGTCCAGACCGAGCCTGAGTCGTAAACAGCCAGTAGTGTTCTACGCACACTTCAAATATTTGTCAATAAAACCAAAGGGCAAGTTAGAAGCCATGAGTCGACTTTTGAAAGAAAAACTCATAGTCCTAGAACGCAAAGGCAACCGAAGGAACAAATGTGTGATTTTAGCTTACGCACACGCTCTCTCTTTCCACTATAAAACGGTAGAAGTCATTAAATGATAGGCAAACACATAAATCCTACATATCTATTCGTCGCCATTTCATAAAGTAAAGAGTATCTCCAGATACTCTTCTTAGCATAATCTATCAATCGGTTTTCTTCTCAGAGTTGGTTAATATAAATTACCCAAGTAAGTACCTATTAAGATATCGGAAAACTATAGGAGGAACATTTGCGAAGAAGCAAAACAATACAGATTCGATAAAAAGATACCTAGTGCTATTACTTTCATCCTTACGCATTAATATAGTCTGGGTTAAGATAATGTTCGAAAGAGTTACGTGGCCCAGGAACGTAAATGGTAACTGAAGAACACAAGTGGGTTTTCGTCTGTAAATGCTGACACTCACTCGACCGTAGAGCAGAGGGAGCTATTTTTCTTCGCCACACTATACATATTTGATGATTTTTCACCTCAACAAAAACATAACCTCAACAAGTTTTCCCCCATGTCACGCGCCATCAGATTGCTGAATATTATTTCTACTGAAATAAATGTGTTTGACTGCAGCCTGCTGAAGTTCACTCAAGTAGCACTTAAATGCATTGAGAATATGCAGAGCAATTTATTTTATTTATGTTCCACTGACCCTAAATATGTGTGTCTTTTTGATTTTTATTTGTTTTAATTTATACTAATTTTGTGTAAGCGTAATTATTAATATAGGCATGTACGTAATAGCATCGCATTGGCGTTAGCTGATAAGGTGTTCTTAATGAAATTTTATAAAAAAAAGAAAGAAAAAATGTTTATTTTGCCCAAATAGACGCACAAAATCTAACAAACTGCTAGCCATGTGTGAACCGGACATTACTGTGTTGCACCATAGACAATAGGCAGAACACAGTTGCCTTGGTCTGAGTTAAAAGGTCTATGGTATATAAATAATAATAATAAGTATAGTCTACATGTATAATAAAACTTAGTGAAATGGGGTTTATCTCTGGCTTTAAGCTCTATTTAGAAACTAGCGAGCCCAACTGACGTTGTCCTGTCCGAAAGCTGTCTTATCTTCAGAAATAAGATTGAGGACCCAATTTTACCTACATAGTCCAATAAAATCGAACCGTTCATGGACCTATTCAAATATTAACACAAAGCTCGATTCAAACCGTTTAGAAAGAGTTAGGTGACGAACAAACATACAGAAGAAATACATAACAATATATATACCTAAATACTCGCACAAGCGCGCCCGGCAGACGTTCTGCCCGAAGGTTGGTATTCGTCAAGAAAAAAAATGAGATCTCGATTGCAACGCCACCTACCGGGTTCAATTATATTTTCAATGCACTTACTCGAAAATCCTTATCTCACCGCTTTTAGGCACGCAATGGACTGTTTTCCGCACTAGTGTGGAAAAAAAGAGCGTGTTCTCCCCGCCACAATTTTATTGTAATACGCGTACAATTGTTTATCGTATCAGGCTGGGCGCGCATCGACACCCACGAGGCGCGCATTAACCACGACGAGTCGTAAGTGTATTGAAAAACTTCGTTTGATACACGTGCAAAGCCACACGTGTAGCCCTCGGCTTCATAAAACCTTCGCCTATGGCTCGTGCGAATTTCGCCTCAGTCGCAATGACAAACTTTCTGCACTTGTATCAAAATGTGCTATTTTAAACCATCCAGGAACCCACTCCAACATACACACAAAATTTCCACCACATCGATGAATCGAAGCCTACTGGGGTCATGGGTTAATTTCCCAAAGGAATGCCCGGCCCCGGCACGATAGGCTACGAAGGAACGGGGTAGGGTTTTTAGTCAGTAAGAGTCTGACACTACATCCCGCTCCGCCCAAGGGCGGGATTTGTCATTGGATGATTTTACCTACCACAAAAAAAAAAAAACCACTTCGATGAAGTCTAACAAACATAATTACGTACCTACAGAAGAAATTTATACGTAGTGATAAGCAGCGTCTTCGTGCTTTTCTACCTTTATTTTATCGCTTTTAAGTGAAAACTTTCTTCAGAATAAGTCAGACAAAATACATTTTTTGGCTAGCTTGACTGCACAATTGCACATTAGCCTTCTTTGACAATATTACTAAGTGCATTTAGGGCCTTTATATCAATCCCCATATATCTGCTCTTCTTGTGTTTGAGTGCTTCATAATAGAATATGATTGTATTTATTTTATATTCCTATCTCTTTACTTTATAACTGTAGGTAAATGAATCAAATGGCCTACGTGTGTGTCACTCGTGATATGAATAATTTTAATGAGTCATTCGCGTAAAAGTCTGCAGTGCTGTGCAAATTGTGTAAATTAGGTTATAATTGTGATAATATTATTGCCACATGAACATTAAGTATTATTCCATTAGAGACTGAATCTTACTCAGACGGTGAGTTACGGGAATATTTGAAAGAACTACCTTTTTTTTGAGGTGACAAAGTACAATCATGAATTCTCCCGCTCTAGGATGGAGTTAGAGGGTGTGTAAGAGTTTTATTACCTACTACTTGTACGTCTTCCTAAAGTCCGCGCCTGGTGGTCGGGGATTGCTCTGCGACCCGTCACCTGGGGCCTAAGAACTATAAAGAGATACTATAGAGAGGACATCAGAAGACATGTCTTAGAAAAACTGTCATCCTATGTCATCTAGATTTCAATAGTAAACTTGCGAATAAAATTTGTAATTTACATGTTTTTACGCTATTTTCTACAAATATTTGCGAAAATTATTAAGTTCTAATTATTGACAGAGTAAATACGAAAAATATTTACGAAAATAAACTGAAATTAGGTCCAGTCATCCACACTAGACTGAGAGACTTACTACCTAGGTAACAAGTCTCGGATTACGATTTTGTTCCTGTCTATTGGTAGTATATATTTAATGTCTTTGCCTGGGGCATCTTCTTCGACGGCTGAGCCGTGGGAATGTACATTCCTTTACAATGCGGCCAGCTCCTTTGCTCGCATTACTGCTTCGCTGAAGGAAGCGGCCGCCTCCCATTCCCTCTCGCGTCGGAGGATGACCTGAACCAACGACAGACGTCAGAAGTCACCGCCGCCGACCACTTCCACCAAAGATAATTAAACCACCATTGGCTTCCACTAAGTCACAGCGCCGGCGATAATATGCGCCCAAGCGGGGCAGACTACCACCGTGTGGGTCACTGGGCCCTTTAATGCCTCCGGGCGATGCACACGCAAACGTTTATTCGAACTTTTGAATTCGAAAGAAGAACCTCCCAAACTGACCATGTACAGTGATGAATTGCGTCAGGCCGAAATTGAGGACGTTACATCGTGACAAAGAGAATTTAGTAGGTAGTTGTATAGTCATTGTGTCGTGGCGACTCTTTGGCCAATCTTCAAAGAGGGGATTTACCGCCGCGATTGAAACATGCCCAAAAGAGTTACCATAAATCTGGAACGCAAAAGGTAACTGAAGAAAAACGATTGGGTTTCGATCAGTTAAAGGCGACGGCCCATTTGCCTCACCCAGAGCGAGAAAAGTTATTTCATGATTTCTCAATTCTCCTCAATATAATATTCCACAACTATCGCATAACGCTATCTATAAATAATCTCTAACTAAATAGAGCTCGTGCTATTAGTGCTAGATATTTAGACAACTTATAAACATACTCATATTTTTCTAAATAATAATAATTGTAGATATACTCAGACACAGAAAAAAATGATCGTGCTCATCATACAATCATTTGTCTTGGGTGGGAATCAAACCTACGATCTCCGGTATAGCAGTCAGGGCCACTAACCACTAGACCAACAGGCCAGTCATAATTGAAAATTGGAAGGGCTTATAATGCCAGTCATCATTTTCATAGCCTTTTCCTACATTAAATTACAAAGGGCCAAACTGCCTAACCAGATGTTGTCGGACATAAATGGGTACTTGCAAAGTTGCAATAAAATTCACGTTTTCATGAAAACCAATATCTTGATAAATAAACTTAGATAGGTACCTGTCATTCTAAAATTCAATTATACTTACTCATTTCTCAAGAACAGAACTGAACTTTACTTAATTTTGTGTCGTTTCACTCTCAAACTAATTTCAGATTATGCTCATTTTGCTAAAGAACCAAACAACGGTGAGGAAATTGTTGATGAAATTATTAAGTGTTTTGTTTTTTATTTATGGTAGGTAAAATCATCCAGTGACAGATCCCGCCCTTGGGCGGAGCGTGAAATAGTGTCAGACTCTTACTGGCTAAAAATCTAACCCGTTCCTTCGTTGCCTATCGTGCCGGGGCCGGGCTTTCCTTTCAGAAACTGACCCATGACCCCAGCAGGCTTCGACCCTGCCTGCCTGCAGCTAGCAGGCTGGGCCTCAACGGTTTGCTGACAGCTCCTTGAGGCGCGCGGGAACAGTACGCGCTGTCGACGGAAATTATTAAGTGTTTACATAATAATATGTCCTTGATATAGGTATACAGCTGAAATACTTTACTAAGTTTTATGAAATAAAGCTAATAACCAGTAAGTTACCCAAAAAAAAATGTCATAATTGGAAATTGAATTGACTAGATTTTATACGATAATAAATAATCATGGCTTAATTTTTGGAATATCTTTAATACGAGAATTGTATTAATAGTAATGACTAAACAAAATTGTATGGTTTTTTAATATTTTTCACCACTTGACGCTAAAAAAGTATGCCAGCAAAATTTTGTTCGAAAATCTGGCATCGTTCTTTGTTAATAACATGCTAACATATCAAATTGGAATTACAATAACTATTACCTATTAATATTATTCGTCATAAGTCTTACTTTTGCTTGATCTAGTAATAAATGTCATGTTTTGAATTTGATATATCATCATAATCATCATTTCAGTCGTGACACGTTTTTTAATGTGAGAAATGATTCAATAACTTCTCCCGCTCTGGGTGGAGCGTGAGGTCGTGTCACACTTTTACGAACTAAAACCTCACCTGTGTCCTTCAGTCGCTATTTTAATGTAAGCTAGAACTACATTAGACCGACGCACACGTGTAACACGCCTGATTTGTACGTAGAACGACGTGGCGTGACGTGGATTAAGTGTAGCTTTACAAGTTTAGTTTCCATATAAAATGTATGGAGACCGACGCGCCCAGATCGTCATGTGTGGCACACCTGTGCGCAGTGTAGTTCTACCTTAGAAGTAGAAAATACACTTTATAATAATATGGAAACTAGACTTGTAGAGCTACTCTTGATCGACGCCATGCGACGTCGTCCTACGTACAAACAAGCGTGTCACACTTATGCGTCGCGTCGGTCTAATATAGTTCTAGCTTTAGACTACGGGTTTTCTTTTCAGGAAAAAGCTACCGCCCTAGTGGGTATCGGCTCTGCTGGGCCCCTACGGTTTGCTGACATCTTTTTATGGAGCGCGAAGACATGTAACGTCTACATATACTACAGCGCTGCCGCAACGTCGAACATCCAAATAGGATACATTGAATTAACAATCCAATGTATAGGCACATTAGGTTGACAATCCAATGTATCCTGTTTGGGTGTTCGTCGTTGAGGCAGCGCTGCGTTTTCTTAGAGGATAGCACCACTGGTCTGCGAAGAGGATTACGGCCCATTGCTTATTCTCGAAAAGAGGCCTGAGTCCGAGCAGATTCCAGATCCCATTACAAGATTGATTTTTCTTATTAGATAAAATTAATATCAAACCAACCAATAAAAGGAAGCATAATTTTAATAGCAAAATCTTAGCGAGACCATTTATCAACCGTTATAAATTATTTTGCTAGTTTCAACACTAATTTAGCACGTTTACATAACTAGTACTTAGCAATTAAGGATCTAATCATGTTCTTCTAGAAGGTCTTATAAATTAAACACGTGCTAAGTTCACTGAATTTCTAATTATTATTATCCTCGAATTTCATAATTACTGAGAAAATCCTGAAATCCTACCTACGTGCCTTGAGATCACAAAATGGCGTAGATATTTTGGTACCTATTTAAACTGCTGTTCAAACAAAATGGGCACATCTCGCCTTTTCAGTTACAGTTCGTGGACCATTGAACTTCTACTTTGAAGAGATTTGAGACACTTTCGCATTGGTTGAGTCAGTTGAGTGCTACTGCACTTTTGGCCCTTGACTGTTATACACTAGCAGACGGTCTAGTTTCATTGAACAATGTCTTAAAATTTTTCTTCACTTTCTTTTTTTACTTCTATTCTGTAGACATAAGGATGATATTAAAAGCAATGAAGTGGTTACAATAACAAGTATTTACTGCAGTTGCCATTTTTTTATGCTTAAAAAGCAATTATAATCAACATTGGTTGGATGGACAGTAAAAAAGGTGCCAGGTCCAGAAGCCCAAGATGAAAAAAATGCAAAGGTTGATGAGAAAATGCAAAGGTTGATGAGAAAATGCAAAGGGCAACTGAAGCTATAAAGGTATTAGTCAGTAAAAGTCTGACTCTATCTCTCATTTCATCCGGAGAAGAAGAAATCATTTTATAATTTCGTTCTCAAAAAAAAAACTTTCACGTTTTTTTTTTATTGATATAAACTAGTGCTTGACTGTGATGGGATCACAGTCAAGCCTGGTAAGTAGTGATTCAATTGTTGAATGTGAATTGCACTAGTTTATTAGCAGCCTATTCACTCTAGCTTTGAAGACACCTAAATTATAATCGGACGGGAAAACCGCAGCACGCAAGTCATTCCAGTCCCTCGATGTACGCAGTATAAATGACGAGGCGAAACGTTTGGTCCGGACCGTAAAGGTTTCAACAACGTTAGGGTTTTTTTTATGGTAGGTAAAATAATCCAATGACAAATCCCGCCCTTGGGTGGGGCGGGAAATAGTGTCAGACTCTTACTGACTAAAAACCTACCCTTCCATTCATTGCCTTTGTCCCGGGGCCCGAACGTTAGGGTGGATACTCGCCGTTCGTCAGAAATGAGATGATGGAATCAAGTCATGCAATCCCCTCGCACACTGTCCAAAATGCTTTCTGTAAAATACCGAAAGCCTGGCGACCCTATGCCTGTGCTCAAGGCTTTGTAGAATTTGATTTAGCTATTTTCTCAGTTTTCTGTTTTGATCAGGTGCGCCATTTTCCTTATGGCGGCAGAGTTACCTACTGGTGGGTAAAGACGTTACATAGTGTGAAAGTATTAAAAATAATAAATTTAACTAGTGGCTAATTTAGAGGGATTCATGTGGGTAGGTATTAGAGGTGCTGTGTTATCTATCTGAGTTCACATGAAAAACGTACCTTTTTTTTTTGCTTCGAGGGAAAACCTTTAAAAGGCGTTCGGATTTTGAGGATAAGACCGAGAAGTGTGATCACACAATAAGGGCACTATTACCCCTGTAAATACCTTCTCTGGAACCCACTCAGTGCAACTCTGAAAATCTGCTATCTTACGTGAACTTTAGCCCTCCATAATGTAATCATTTATAAAAAAAATAAAAATGTACTTCTATACAACAAGCCTAGCACATTTAATCGAGATTCTAAATGATGACAATTTTTCTCAAAAATTTTAAGGGTTTAAAAAAGCACGTGTTGCCTGGAACAAGTTTTGTGAAATATTCGTTTAAATCACGAAATTACCGAATGTCAACAGAGTTTTCAGGCGTTATTTTTCTTTTTTCGCGTTGCCTCTCTATCTAACATCGCGTTAGATAGCTTTAGATTAAGCAACAAACTTTTATACCTTACGGAAGGGCCACCTTAAAATAAAAAAAATAGCTCCTGTCACCCACTCTTTCACAGTATTTTTAGCCGCATCAGTTCTAAAGTAGATCGACCCAGCCACATTATCAGAAAGACATATTGGATGAGCTTATCCAAAGCTAAAATAAGATTTTCAAGAATGGATTTGAAAGTGTGAATGTGACCTCTGTAATATCAGCACCACACATAGGCACCACACAATTTTTCACTGAGAAAAACCTACGCTATTATCAAATGCCGTAGGATGTTTACTGTCGACAAATTCGCGGGCAAAAATCTGGTTTTTATACAAAAGAAAAGTTAGATGGTAGTGATTTTTCTTCGGGCATCGTACAGTTTAAAGCTAGGATAAATGATATTGGTTAGATTGAAAAACGATAAAATCGTGGCAACAGCAATTTATTGCTTGTATTACTCGTACTCACTACTTCTACTCTTTTCGCAAGAAAAGAGTAGAAGTTCTAATAACAAAGCTTTATGTCCACATAAACTAACCACCTTTAAGTTAAAATTTCGACTCCGGGAAAAGGTAACTATCGAAGATATGCAAAAACGAAATATTCAAAAAAATATTTGTTGGCGCCTACAAAAATTTTTAGAGCAAAAATGCTTCGAACGCTTTTGCTTACTTTTAAACTGTAGGAAAATTCCTGACATTTTTCCGTAATAATATTTCAGGGCTTATTTTTGCTTCATTATAGTTTTATACTATATATACAAGGACCTACTTTGCTATGCTTTGGTAGCTTATATGTATGTGTCTCCTTTAGGGAATTTCTTTTTAACATTAAACAAATAGTCTGCTTTCGTCGTTAGAAATTAATGTTTGAAGTACTGTATTTATTCACTTAGAATGAAACATAAAAATACCAAGATTCTTTTTATTTTATCTTCTTCACTAATCAATGGATTAAAATTAAAATCATTAATGATAATCTGCTGTTCTGTACATTTATGTTCGCCTAACTGGTCAATATATTCTGAACTTGGTGATTTTTTCGCGATTTCAAGTATGGTCCCATAGTAAAAGTTGTTTGTTACCATGATTACAATCACGTGTATAAGTATCGGTCTCTTATTGCCAGTCACCCTATATAGTATGTTTATAAGTTGTTTAGTACTCATAACACAAACTCTGCTTAGCTTGGGAATAGACAGCGTTGTGTGATAGTTGTGGAATATTATATTTAAATAGAAGCTTCATTATGAACCAATAATAGTACCTAATCATCGATATTAAGTTAATTAGGCCTACAGTTCGATAAATGTGGGCGTTCTGTGGATTAGGCCCGAAACGCTGCGTCGGTCCGACGGTTTTAGAATACCGACGAGACAAGCGTGGCTAGATCGATAGTGTACGCTCAATTACATCTGTACCTCTACCATGAGTTTTAAGCAATAGTATTCGTCGCTACTCGATATCGACACCGTAAATATTTTGTATGGCAAATTTTGGTTCTGCAAGTGACCGCTAGAGGCGCTGCAAAATTTGCCATACAAAATATTTACGGCGTCGATATCGAGCAGCGACGAATACTATTGCTTAAAACTCATGGTAGAGGTACTGGTGTTCGTACTTTGTAGGCTGTGCGTCTAGCTTGGGTTTGTGTGCGACATGTTTTTCTGTCTACTTTTTTGTTTTGATGTGGGAATTTATCTTGGTATAGCCGTATGAAGAGGAGGGATGAAACGTATTACTAAAAGAGTTATTTTTGTTTTAGGCGGGGTATCGTCCAATGACTTCTCCCACGTTTAGACGGAGCGGAGGCTTTGCTTTTATTTCACTGACTAAAAATCCACTCCTGTTCCTTATTTGCCTTCATTCCATGGGCTTCAAACCTGCTGGGCCCCTACGGTTTAGCTGACATCTCTTTGACACGCGCGTGGAACAATACACGCCGTCGACGTCTCAAGCTCGGTCCAGACGGTTGCCGGACGACCAGACGGCGAAATTCGTATTGCTCGCCGACCGCGAGCCCGCGCCTGTGGTGGCCGGAAATTGAGATCGAGATCCCGGGAACGCTATGCGCAACTGAAGGAACATGAGTGAACTTTAGTCTGTAAAAGTCTGACACTCTTTTGCTCCATCAGCGTTGCCAGATTTTTTATTTTGGCAAGTCGGGATTTTAAAACTTTTTAGTGATAAAATCGGGATTTTTTCGTCGAAAGCGGGGCATAGTAAAAAGACGTACATTATCGTATATTATCGTAAGTTTTTAAATATTATTTTTTGTCTAAATTTTAATTTACGTGTTACATTATATAGCAAAAGTTACTATAGAAAATTTATTTGAATAAAAATATGATAAGTATTTTAAATCAGATTTACTATATCGTCGGGCGGCCAGTTCATATTTTCTTTGCCACCAGGCCGTGCCTCCTCAGCGCGCTGCATGTAGGTACGGTCAAGCTATCCTCGAAAAGCGGGACTAAGCGTGTCCCGCAAGGGATATTTAATTTTGATTCAAAAATCGGGACGTCCCGCCAAAATCGGGACGTCTGGCATCGCTGTGCTCCATCCAGGGCGTGTGAAAATATTTGATGATTTCACACCCTCAAAAAAAAAGACCTTAGTCATAATGTGTGCATATAAAATGTATCTAGCAAAAACTAACTTTGACGAGTTAATTGAACCCTGTACAGAAAACACAGAAAGGCATTGAAAACGTCACACTGCCGTTTAATATTTCACAAGAAATACCATTCCCGGTTTTAATATAATAAAATGGAAATATTATTTCAGGTATGGAAACTAATTAAAAATAAATATGCCCGCAGGACCGGCATAATCACTTTATGGGTAGAAGAAAATATACGTAAGTACCTACCGACTTAGGCAAATATTGGTACCTGTGGATGGCTAGAATAAAAAAAAAACCAGCCAAGTGCGAGTCGGGTTCGCGCACGAAGGGTTCCGTACCGTCATAGCAAAAAGTGGTAAAATAAATCACGTTAGTTGTATGGAGCCACACTTAAATATATACACCGTTAAATTTTGGTCGTTTTAATCCCGTGGAGGGTCGATTCGGTACTTGAAACACTATCAATTTGTAAAGATAAAATTAAAAAATAAAGTTCTTTTTTTTTAAACTCGAATTAATTTACGCATGTACGAAATTGATTTCTTTCAGTAAACGTCAGCTGATCAAAGCCAATGAACTGTAGGTAGTTAGTACGCAACGACCAACATATCCATACAAGGTCATTGACTCGTTTACTTAAAGAAATTAATTTCGCACATACGTATATTATTAATTTGAGTTTAAAAAAACAAAGTACTTTATTTTTTAATTTTATCTTTATAAATCGATAGTGTTTCATGTACCGAATCGATCCTCTACGGGATTACAACGAACAAAATTTAACGGTGTATAGATTCTGTTTTTAGTTTATAGCGGTAGCAAAAATATATCATCTGTGAAAATGCCAACAGTCTAGTTATCACGGTTCATGAGGTACTGTCTGTAGTCAGACATCATCATTTCAGTCGAAATCGCTACTCTTGGACATAGGCCTCCCCCAAGTATCGCTACAATGACGGGTCCTGTACGTCTCGCATCCCACTACCCTTACCAGACCTTGCAGACGGCGTGCAATGGGTAGCACGCTGTCCAATCGTCCGGTAACCGGCCGGACCGAGCCCAAGTCGTCGACGGCGCGTTCTGTTCCCGCACACCTCAAGGAGCTCTCAGCAAATCGTAGAGGCCCAGCCTGCTAACTGCAGGCAGGCAGGGTCGAAGCCTGCTGGGGTCAAGGGCCGTTTTCTGAGAGGAAGGCTCAGCCCCGGCACTATAGGCAACGAAGGAACGGGGTAGGTTTTTAGTCAGTAAGAGTCTGACACTACTTCCCGCTCCACCCAAGGGCGGGATTTGTCATCGGATGATTTTACCTACCATAAAAAAAACCCTTACCAGACCTTACCAGGTCTTCGGTCTACCTTGCGGGAGGCTATCCAATGCTGCGTTTTTCGGTATGTAGTCGTTAGCATTACGGTTCCGTTTATTAAATACCCTTTGGTTACGGAATCCTAACAACGTTGTATTATATTCAGAGTTTCGAAAAGCTCTTAACTGCAAGCTCTAAAACTAAGCTAAGCATATACTAAAGCTAATCCAGCGAACAATTTAAATTCAAAAGGGGATTCCTTTAAAAGTTAAATCCATCAAATATTTGAAAAGTTTTGGGGTTGTTTACTCTGATACGCTCGCGTTCACCGTTTGCTGGTTTTACACATATTGGGATTCCAAAGTTTGGTAACATGGGATGCTTTTCTTGCAAAATTATGTTTTCAAATTCGGGGATGTAGCACGAGCCATTACAGATGATGGGCGTATTATGCGCGTGTGAACTTGATTTTTATATTACGAAAAATACAGAAGACAAAGTATCTAATAAATACCTAATTTCGAAAAAAGAATAACGTACCTTTAATATAAAGTTTCATCATCATCATCAGCCTTTTAATGTTACCACTGCTGGGATACTGGCTGATTTCTCACATTTTTAAAAAGCTTGCAGACTAATACTGCCGTCGTAATTAAAAAAGACACAACTAACATTTTTTTAAAGACATTAATTTACATACATATTTGGGATCAGAAAAAAACACTGATTCCCAATATTTATTTAAAAAAAAACAAAAAGAAATGTTACTTGGGCCCTTTTTAATTACGACGGCAGAATAGTATTATAACTACACGAATAAATAACTAAATTCCTAATTATAAACTTTCACAGATAGTGACAAAATTGTCGCTTCCAGTAGCTCGAAGTTGGAACAATACCTAAAACTATTAATCATCACTACATAGTATAAAACAAAGTCGCTTCCTGCTGTTTGTCCATATGTATGCTTATATCTTTAAAACTATTGTTGTGTTTTTTTTTTAGATAGAGTGATTTAAGAGGAAGGTTTATATGTATAATACATGCATAATATATTTAATATCACCATTGCACCCGCGCGAAGCTGGGGCGAGTCACTAGTTTTAAATAAACGTTAACATTATACGGATCAAATGCATAAGTTAAATAATAATTGGGGTGTATAAGTTTATTTATACCAATTAAATGTTGTCATAGTAAATATATGAAACTTTTATAGAACAAATATGTAGGTTGTGACATTTAAGCAAAGCGGTGAAGCCAAGTGAAGCTTTACTTCTAATTAACCTTTCCGACCTTTCTATACTTAGTGGTTTGCGGAAATTTGTATATGAAAATAGATGCATATTACTCGTATTATTCGCCTTACCTGGAAAATTAATTTAACAAGATGAAAGGATCTAGTGTATACATCCTGTTTTATTGTAGGTACCTATTACATTATTTTAAATATAATTATTATTTTCAAAATTATTTTCTTTTATTAAATAATAGCTTTTGCGCGCGGCTTCGCTCCCGCTCTTACCCTACCCTATTCTAACCCAGTCTACCCTACTCTACCCTACTCTACTCTATTCTAACCTACTCTACCCTACTCTACCCCACTCTACCCAACTCTACCCTACTCGACACTATACTAGTAAATGAGCAGATTTCGGATTAACTATTTAATGGGATAAAAATTTCCCGTTAAATAATAAAAAAAAATCTTACGTCCGTCTCCTGGTTTTAAGCTACATTACCACCAATTTTCAGCCAAATCGGTTCAGCCGTTCTTGAGTTAAAAATGTGTAACTAACACGACCTTCTTTTATTTATATATATATAACGGGAAATCGGGAGACCGGGTCAATGCGGTAATCCATATTGGGGTTGAACTTCAGGAAACTTTGAAATTAATACACTGTAGCGATGACTGTTCACTACTTTAAGTATACAGACACCTAAATTACGTAAACAATAGACGATTACTACAATAATTAGCGATTTAGAGCCAATGGGTTTGCGAGTGCTCACAAAACATGCAACGGTTGTCAACTACCCTACGAAAAATTGACATCACGTTCGCCCGTCATGACAGACGCAACTCCATTCGGTGTTACCCGCTCTTAATTAAAATTACCAGTATCTCAAAATCAAAATTAATTTCGTTCATGCGTATATTAATATAAATATTCTATTGTCCGTCCGTTCAGTGGGCTGTATCTCACAAACCGTAAGTGTATATTGCCGCTACAACGAAAAGAAAGTTTATCATATCATGATAGCACTTCTATTTAATCTTAGTCTTATACCGCAGTAACGTACATCAATTCGGACAGTATCTGATAATAAAATATTGAAAACCATTTTTTTTTTAAAGAATTACCATAGAGTTTCTTGCTAGTTCTTCTCCATAGGAATCGACCAATTTGGAACCGAGCACTAGCTTCTGACGTTTTATAAGTGCCCATGTAGAGGCCTACATGGCAACTTTTAAAACATTAAAAAATCAATTATTTTTATTTTACATAAGTAGGCTTGTAAAATAAAAATAATTTTGATTTTTGATTTTATTTTATTGTGTGTTCAGGTTTTGTAGGTTTCCATCTAGTCTTCGACGTATTTTTCGTGAGTAAGTTATCAGTCTTGGCAAAAGATTTTTCGGCTAGGTAAGACGATATTTCAAGAAGTCAATATTTATAAAGGACTGATGATGGGCGATAAACTCTGGCAAACCAGCTGGTACTCAGTCTTGGAGGTTGTAGACTAAATTATATTCCGACCATCATAGCGATTACCGAAAAGTTAAAATGTGTTGATAAGATTGACGTTTGTCAGGGACGAAACTGGTTGAAAGAGGTGAAGCTTTGTAACACAAAGGACAGCTGAAGAAACGAGGGTAGATAACACTCTCTCGCTTCACCCAGAGCCGGAAGAAGTTAATTTTTGATTACCCATATTATGAGCCAGTTGTAGTCAGCGAGTATTTTGTATGAACTCCGCCCGGATCTATGTCGACTTCGTGGCCCCGAAGCAGCGGTTTTATTTTAAAAAAAAAAAAACTACTACCTATTCAAGATTTTTTTTTTTTGCGAGGCCTTTTTAAAGTACAAGCTTTATTATTTTTTTGGAATCTATACTTATAATAAATCTGTAGAAGTAAAAATTCTGTACATTGAAAATATCAAAAAAATAAATGGCAGGGGGTGTTACTAGACCGACACCGGGCCCAAAAATGTGATTAAAAATTTTTTTGTCGTCTGTCTGTCTGTCTGTTTGTTCAGGCATCACGCAATAACTACCGGTTCGATTACGATGAAACTTGGTATAATTATTCTTTAATATCCTGGGCACCACACTGGGTACTTTTTATCCCGGAAAAGTATATACAATAAAAAACAAACTTAATTTTATGGTTCGATCCCTAAGCCCGATTACTGCACCAACCGCAAATAATAAGTTTGTCGCAGGTTACGTCACCCGTTTCTATTGTAATTAACCACAAAAGGCCCGCGCCGAGACAGAAGTAACGGTAAGTATGCTCGATAGATAACGTTCTACACAAATAGCACTTTACACAAAAAACTCACTGATAAGTTTCGTCGTTCACTCGAACGAAGTTGCGGGCACAGCTAGTTTTCAAATATTTCTGTGACGTAATGTCGTAGTCGTACTCGTTTGAAATCGTAAGTTAGGATCAGAATCGCGATTTTTTTTTTTATCGAGCCTACTAATTTATTTGGCAGTTGGTCGTGTAGTCAATTTTAATAAAATAATTTATGATGGTGTTCGCTTTTATATTTGTGGATTTCCAGAGATTTAAAAAAGTAAGTACAAAATGAGTAGTGACCTTAAAACGACGTAACTACAAATATACAGTTTTCAGATATTTTCCTATACTTATGTTATGATATCTTGGTTTATGTAGGTCAACGGGAAGTACTCAACTTTGATTCCCATGAGAGTGTCGATATACGTTTTTAGCGACCTAAACGACCATAATATGGTCGTTTAGGTCGCAATCTCTTTTCTCTCTTTTTTCGCTAACTTAGAAGTTTGTTTTTGTCACAGCTTCAAGGGACCGCATACCTGACTATATAGTTTTAATTTCAACTCGATACCTCCACGCGTTCCCGAGATAAACGGTCTTGACAGACAGACAGACAGACGGACAACAATGATCCTATACGGGATCCGTTTTTTAATTTTGAGGTACAGAACCCTAAAAAAATATAATTTAACCACATAAAACGGTAGAGCTTGTCCAATCGTTATGATTGAGAAAATATCGCTTTATCCACAAGGCCTTAAGGTCGTATATTCAACGTCATCCCCTTTTAAAATGCTGCCAGTGCAATGCAATTTTATTAGGGTAGCTATGCGCAACCATCGTTTATTTGGGCTAAAGTTAGTCGGGACTCCAATGCAACCGCACCACTATTTTTAGTTAAAAACAGAGCTTTGTTTCAACCAGGCCATTTGCGTATTAAAACGCGTAATATGTGTTTTTTAAAGTTGAGTCTTATAATGTTTTGTGTGATAAAAATTGGAATAAAATGGGTAATATTTGTATGTAAACATTTATATACGGCTACATAGTTCTGGAAGCCGACTTGGGGTCGGCTAGTTGGAAGAAGGTATAAAAGAAAGAAAGAAAGAAAAATATTTTATTTGGCACACATCGATATACAACACACACACTGCATGTTATTATACAGCGTGTCCGGACATCGACTAGCGATATTTTAAACACTTAAATATAAGCTATTTTAAAGTACAATTACATTCTAAGCTTGGGTCCAAATCACTTCCCTGCTTTGTGGCAGCCATTTTGTTTTTTTTTTGTTGAAATTTTCCATATGAACGTATAAAAAAAAACATATCTCTCTAAGTTTTTGTCATACTGAGATAAAAATAGGCTTATTTAAAAGGCAATAATATTGTCTACCGTTAGCATTACAAAACAATTTTTTCCCAGTTCCATAACTTTTGAAAAACAATGCGAAAGTCGAAAAATTAAACAAAAAATTACGCAATTCTACCAATAATAGTTAATTACTACAAAAACACCTCCGACAACTTTTTTATTTTTTTGCTAGATCGACAGATTTTGAGATAAGCTACAATATGACATAACATTCACAACTGTATGTCTATCACTTTAAGATATTTAAGTGTTTAAAATATCGCTAGTCGATGTCCGGACACGCCAAAGATATTCGTAAATCGCGGATAAAATTGGTAGTGTTATGTTTATATTATTATAAGTTGGTATAATAACTTCTCTCTAAATTTTGATCGTTTTAATCAAAATTAATTTACGCAAGTACGAAATTAATTTATTTAAGTAAACGTCAGCTAAGCGAGTCCAATGACCTGTTGGTAGTTAGAAGGAAAGGACCGACATTTATCTACAAGGTCATTGACTCGTTTTCTCAAAGAAATTAATTTCGTACATGCGTAGGTATGTCAATTCGAGTTTTAAAAAAAAAATACTTTATTTTTATTTTAGCTTTACAAATCGATAGTGTTTCATATACCGAATCGACCTTCCACGGGATTAAAACGATCAAAATTTTGTCGTGTATAGTGGTTGCAGGAAAAACTCAATATCAAGCGATATTTCAGTAGAAACGTTAGTAGATAGAAGACAGAGCGTCTAGCTTCGGTTGCATTTATAAATATCGGTTTTCTATAAAACACATCAGACGGTAGAATTACTAAAGGCTCACACTACTCCGCTTGAAATATCTAGCCAGGGCTGCCAGGGAATATCACCAGAGGATCATATATGTGTGCTCATTTACGTCATCATCAACTTTGAGCTACTTTACACTGGGAGCAACAATTTTGTCACTATCTGTGGAAGCTTATAATTAGCAATTTAGTTATTTATTAGTGTAGTTATAATGTTATTAGTCTGTAAGCTTTCTTAAAATGTAAGAAAAATAAATAAAAATAAAATAAATATCATGTTAAAGAGTTTTACATTACTGTTTACTTCAATGCGAGTGCTACAATATACCACGGATAATTTAAAAAGAATCATTGTCCATTACAGGCGACCACGTTATCTTGTCATGAAAAAATTATTACAAAATTAAAATTTTTATAGATATTTTTTTTTCGATCTGTAGGTATATCAGATTTTTTTTACGTTTTTTTTTTAAATTGTTTGAAAAAGTATATCAAAGAGCCAAATCGAATTCGTTGTCTTTTAAACCATTAGAGTTTTGAGTATATTAAAATTATAAAGAAAGGAAAGAAAGAAAGCAAAAAAGTTTTTTTTTTTGCGCTATTCTCATAATAAAAAGTGTTGCGGTTACCGTTGAGACATGTCAGTAGGCTTAGCCAAGTTGATAATTATCTACAATCGTTAACGCTATTAGAAAACTAATCAAACGGGAATGACATCATCTCAACAAAATTCATAGCCTAGTTCACATCGTTCAAAATGTCAGAATGAAATGTGATTGTTTCTACAACTTGCGTAGTACATATTTATCGATGTTCTACAACAACCTGTAGTTTTGTGGTATAAATGATACTTTCGTTTCATTTGCGTTTCGATTGTAGAAAGAGACTTGACACGAAACGGTCGTAACTTGGTTAGGTCTACAGTACCTCTACCATGAGTTTTAAGCAATAGTATTCGTCGCTGCTCGATATCGACGCCGTAAATTTTTTGTATGGCAAATTTTGCAGCGCCTCTAGCGGTCACTTGCAGAACCAAAATCGGTAGTATGAGTCATCAAGTACAAAACCTATCGAATAGGAACTCGCTAGCGACTAAAGTTTTTAGCAATTTCTTATAGAAAATTGTACCATGAGTTACAAATTTGACAGGTGCTATCGAAACAAACCGTTACTACAGTAGTAAAGTAACTCACTTGCATATTGAAGGGTGAAAGTATTGTGAAAAGTGTCGCGTAAAACAATATTTTATTTGTCTGTGCATAAAATGTCCGATAAAACTTATTTAACGTGGAATATGTTAGGCACGGCTTCATATAAAGACGAATGACGTGACAAAGGAAAATCCCAAACTACTATACGAAAGGTCTTTGCTATATTAGTGAATACTTACATATATTAGTACAAATAATTTCACCAAAGAATATAGGTAGACTCAATAAAGAAGCTTTCGAACATTTATGTGGTAGGTCTAAAGGATTCGAAATCTACAATATGAGCAACACTTGAATCGAAGATAAATTAGAAGTATGATAGAAAAACTGTAAACTTACTTGTACACACATTTCATAAGATAAATAAACACTTTTTACGTTTTATGTGCACTTTAATTCCAATTTTTTCCATTTAAAATTCACAACAACACTGAACCATCAAAATATTTGTACAATAATTACATTTTCAATAGGCCGGGTTATAGAGAGAATCGGTGTTTCAAATTGGTAGGGTTTAAGGTCTATCTACCTTACTCTGTCTTTTACTGTAGCTAGAAAGAGAGCAAACTTAAGTGTGAAGTTAGCTACGGTGCGGTTTTACCGTATAGACAATCGAGTTGTCGCTAGCGAGTCCGTACGACTCATGGTACGAGTTTTAATAGTAAACTATTCGATGCGCGTTTATTCGATATCGACTGCGGTAAGATGGTGTCGTTTTTCGATAGTAACTCATGGTAAGGGTACAGGTGTTGGAAACTGGTGTAGTAACGTTTAAGTAGGTTATCGGATTTATGACACAATCAATTTTGCGGACATTGTTTAAGTTCTTATAGAGCAACTTAAAGAGACGTATAAAACGAAATTGCCAAACGTAGATGTCCCGGCATCCAGGTTGATAATGTACGACTTAGATTGACGGGTTGATGCATTTGATCACAAAATATCTACATATTTTGAAATTCGGATTGCGATCTGCTGACCGTGATCAAGACTGATCGTGTAAGCGCAAGTTCGCGACAGTACACGCTGTGCGCAGTTGAAGATTCATCTTGAATGAGTGGACAATTCTCTTTTGAGTAACCACAGTTTAACCCAGCACTTTTTTCAAATCCTTGTCTTCAACGTTAGCGTTCACACTTTATGTCAATCCATGACAAGAGGTGTTCTACTCTGGGTCACGGGAGGTATGAAAGTGCATACCAGATCCTTGGAACCAAGGCAAAGAAGGAACGGGGTAGGTTTTTAGTCAGTAAGAGTCTGGCAGTATCTCCAGCTCCGCCAAAGGGCGAAAATCATTCGATGATTTTACCGACCATAAAAAAAAAAATGACAAGAGGTTTTAACACGGCTGTTATGATACACGGATTGAAGAAATCAAGATTTATAATAATATTGTGGCGAGATCCTGTGATCGGATCATAGTTTAACGATCACAATGGAAATTGACTGTGTACAGTACGGCCGACGGATCTTGGCACGTCTGAAGTTAGGCTCTGCAAACTTTAGCGCTCAAAATAAGCGCATCAAATAAATGATTTATAAAAATAAATATCAATAACAACTGCTATTGGCATTTATTTTTTCGAATCATTTAATTTTTTACGCGAGCACAAGCGCTAAAGTTCGCAGAGCCTAACTTCAGACGCGCCAAGATCCGTCGACCGTACTGTACGGGCCGCCTGCGTCTACCTTCAGTCCGCTACGACCTGTCGTACGCGCTTTTGAGTTTCGGATACCTCGTTTTGTAAAGACTATTGTTACCGTGTTTATTGTGTGTTCAGGATTTTCTGACTGTGTGTATTGTGACTGTATCGTCTACACTCCTTGTTTCCGTGTTCGTTTTTGTTTCGTGATTTTGAACATTGTTTTATCGGAGTAAACTGTGAGTACTCGTGCCTAATAAGACTTATTGAAACTACCCGCACTCACTCTGAATATCACATTCTGACGAACTAAACAGTAAACATTCGTGGTTAAATCATAATTATGGAAACCATGCAGATTGTTGTCTCAGATTGACTTTTGAGGATGGCACTACACAAATTTGAGTGAACCTGTATGTCTAGTCAGAGCAAACTTACTTTGTCTGTATACATATAGCTCAACTCAGGACTACTAGGGAGTTCAACGACTTGACGAACAATACGAAAGAAAGGACCATTGGGTAGACCGCATTAAGTTCTCAAAACTGCTATAATCCAGATGCGCAATAATAAAATAAAATTTAAAAAAATGTAACACTTTTTAAAGTAAATATTGCAAATTCTAAAATATAAATAATCATCTATGTCAAATGGTAAAATAAAATAAAAAACCGATCAAATATGAGTAGGACTTGCGCAAGAAATTTGAATTTTTTTGCCCTTTTTATACTACGGAACCCGTAGTAAAAAAACGGGCAAATAAATGAAAATTTTACTATTCTTTAGATACAGGCTGTATGCTGGTGACAGACGGACAGAAAGACATGATGGACAGTGAAGTCTTAATTATAGGGTACCGTTTTACCGTTTGGGTGAGGTTCATAAACTGCACAATATGTTTTCTGAAGGAGATTTTCAAATTGATCGGCATCCTGTACCGACATACAAATCTCCAAAACGCTTTCACATAGAAATTTGATTATTATCTACACGGTCGCAATACAAAATCCCACCGTATGCAAGGAGTGCCTAATTAATAAAGTTGATAACTTCCTAAGTAATTTCGGAGTTCCGCATAAAACAATTTCACAGAAGAAGGGTGGAACTTGTTTACAAGAGAAACGAACATTTCTGTATTAATATTAAAAGTTGATTATGATGATTACTGGGTAAAGTGATTCTGTACTTTTGATTAACTATGAAAGGAATCCCAAATCGGGAACCATTTCTCGAAGTTTTGTGGTGGGTTAGAATATATTATTTGGTTTCATGTTCTAATTTTTGAAGAAAATTGAATGGGATTGAATAAAGGAATTAATGGGAATTAGGAAGGATCAGGAAGCCTTAAGGCGAACAATTTGCTCGCCGTTGTTGCGAGCCAATTGTTGATAAAATAATTAATAAGTGTCTAGATATGTCACCATGGATAATATGGATCTATTCATCGTATTTTTATTTTTGTTTATTTGAGTTATATTTGCTAATAGTTCACTCTTTCGTCGACGGCGAGTACTGTTCCCGCGCGCCTCAAGGAGCTGTCAGCAAACCGTAGAGGCCCAGCCTGCTAGCTGCAGGCAGGGTCGAATCCTGCTGGGGTCATGGGTCTGCTTCCGAAAGGAATACCTGGCCTCGGCATGATAGGCAACGAAGGAACGGGGTAGGTTTTTAGTCAGTAAGAGTCTGACACTGCTTCCCGCTCCGCTCATGGGCGGGATTTGTCATTGGATGATTTTACGTACCATAAAAAAACCCTTTTTAGTTTAAGTTGTTATAATCCATCCTAAGGTTGTCTGGTAGATTTGTCTGTCAGCGATAAGACCGCCATTGTACCCATAGATTTAAGTTCCTATGAATTGTTACTATTTCGGTGTACAATAAAGTTTATTCTATTCTATTCTTGGTATACACCGTTAAATTTTGGTCGTTTTAATCCCGTGGAGGATTGATTTGGTACATGAAACACTATCGATTTATAAAGATAAAATTAAAAAATAAAGTACTTTTTTTCTAAAACTCGTATGATTAATATACGCATGTCCGAAATTGTCGAATGTCTTTGGTGTTCCTTATAAATAAATAAATAAATTTCTTTAAGAAAACGAGTCAATGACCTTGTAGGGAGTTGTCGGTCGTTGCGTACTAACTGCCTACAGTTCGTTGACCTCGATCAGCTGACGTTTACTCAAAGAAATCAACTTCGTACATGCCTAAATTAATTCGAGTTTAAAAAAAAGTGCTTTATTTTTCTTTTTTATATTTATAAATCGATAGGGTTTCATGTACCGAATCGACCCTCCTCGGGATTAAAACGACTAAAATTTAATGGTGTATACTGGCGAAATAATTTACTGAGTTTTATCAAATCAAGCTAATTTCCAATTTGTTTCGCAAAAAATCGCCGTAATTGGAAATTAAATTGACTAGATTTTCTTACGATTATAACGACCAAGTAACTTTGTTAGCATTCGGTAATTTCGTGATTTTCTTGAATATTTCACAATACTTGTTCCAGGAAATACGCGTTTTTTTAAAACTCTTCAAAGTTTTTAAGACAAATTGTCGTAATTCAGAATCTCGATTAAATGTGCAAGGCTTCTATTGATGTACTTTTTTATATTTTTAATATGTGTGTACATTATGGAGGGCCAAAGTCCACGTAAAATAACAGATTTTCAGAGGTCTTTAATCTATATTTGTGTAAAATTATATTAATTAGTTTTGATTTCTATATAAGCCTAGATAATGTCTAAAAGATCTGTGTATCCAAAATATCTGGAGAAAGATGTGTAATAACATCATAATTACGTAAGAGCGGTGATATGAAAATGTACCTCGGGTTGGCCATTCTTTACTCAAGCCCCAAGCGGACACAGGTGTCCACACACCAAGGACATTAAATATAGACTACCAATAGACAGGACATAGCGAACAAAATCGTGATCCGATAGTTGTTACCTAGGAGTAGTAAGTCGCTCAGTCTTGTGTGGACGACTGGACCTAAGTTCAGTTTATTAAGAATCTTGAATCTTTAAGTCAAGAGTGAATAGGTTTCTTCTAGGTAAGCGCGATCCATCGTCGACCGTATCGTCGCTTTCCATCAGGTGAGATAGCGGTCAAGCGCGAACCTATCAATAATAATAATAAAAAAAAACGTAAATATTTTTCGTATTTATTCTGAAATTAATTAGAATTCAATAATTTTCGCAAATGGTTCTAGAAAATTAAAAATATATAAATTACAAATTTAATTCGCACGTTTACTATTGAAAGCTAGATGACACGGGATGACAATTTTCCAAAGACATTTCTTCTGATGTCCGCTCTATAGTATATTTTTAATTTCTTTGCCGCACACCTATTGTCTTTCTATTGTGTCTGATTACGGTATTCAAAGGGTTAAATATTTTATCGGGGAGTGGTGGCCCAGTGGTTTTTTTTTTATTTTTTTTTTATGGTGGGTAAAATCATCCAATGACAAATCCCGCCCTTGGGCGGAGCGGGAAGTAGTGTCAGACTCTTACTGACTAAAAACCTACCCCGTTCCTTCGTAGCCTATCGTGCCGGGGTCGAGCATTCCTTTCGGAACTAACCCATGACCCCAGTAGGCTTCGACCCTGCCTGCCTGCAGTTAGCAGGCTGGGCCTCTTCGGTGTGCTGACAGCTCCTTGAGGCGCGCGGGAACAGAACGCGCCGTCGACGACTTGGGCTCGGTCCGGTCGGTTACCGGACGATCGGACAGCGTGCTACCCATTGCACGCCGTCCGCAAGCCCGCGCCTACGGTGGCCGGAAATCGGGATCGGAATCCCGGCGGCGGCTGGGGCGAGCGCCCCGTTGAGTGGTGGCCCAGTGGTGACAGCCCCGTCTTACGGGTGATAAATTGAGAGATAATCCTTCCGTGTTACCTCACCACTACCCTTAGTTGACTAGTACAGAATGCCCAAGGTATTAAGTCTGCCTTTGTATATTTGTGTTGCATGAAGTTTTAATGAATAAATAAATATATCGTGGGTTAAAAAAAACGTGGTAAAGTTAAAAAGGAGGATCCTCTGATCAGACGGGATGTTGTGTCAGGTCAGGTGCAGGCAATTGCCCGATAGTTGATTGCGGACGGTTGTATACAACATTATTTTTAGTAGATAAGTATATGCGAAACCCGCAATACGTGTCTTGTATTTTTATATAAAGAAACTATGTAAAAAATTTCATAACTATATCATGATCACAAAAGGCTTGTTATATTCCTGACTGTCCGCACAAATATATGGTCACCGGGCTATCTGGGCCTGCCTTGTCTATCAGTGACTGTAGGTTTGCGACTGTTGTAAGACTGATCATAGATGTGTGAGTATCGAGTTTCTGATTGCGATGTTAGTGCGTAAGGTATCTTCCATAATAATAAATTTATTTATTCTAAACCTATGTACATAAAAACTAAACTAAGAATGTAAACTAGACATAACTATGTACAAATATAATACAAAAACACCAAATACACTCAGGCGTCGAAGTACTCCTCCACATCGCTGTCATCCGGAAACGTACCCAGAAGACTGGCAGCATTGCCACGTTGAATGGCAATGCTGATTCTTTTGGCAAAGAATGAGCCAGCCCTCTGGTCACGCAAAGTGTCGATTAAGCGACGTGAAATTTCCTTAAAAAGGATACGCGCACTCGGACCCCATGATAAAGGTTAGGTTTAGGTTTAGTATAAATACTTAGTAAATATTTAAGTTTATTTTGTTAAAAATAAATTCTATGGATGAGTGTAATTTATTTATTTATTTAACATTTTGTGCACAAAAATACAGAGGGGGGCTTAATGCCTTAGGCATTTTCTACCAATGGCCTTAACAGTAAAAGTCCTATCCCTTCACTCACAAGATCTAGCACCCACTCCCAATACGTTATCCATTCCTACATCCACATAAAAGCAATCTTCACTAAACAAACAGTACAAAGCTTTAAGGTATCCAATAAAATGGAATACCAAAACGTCAAACTTTGCCTTAGGTATTCCAACTGTCTATTAAGGACGAAATGGGCTGGAGATATTTTAGGGTACCCTCTATAGCAATACAGTACATTTCCTATTGTGCCTTTAAGGTCCATTTTTCATTTGGTCCGAAGCCTTGAATATCTCACAATCCAATATAACCGTTTTGATGAGAATGTCGCAGGAAAATGTGGTTTCAGTAAGGTTGTACTGAATGAGATAAAAAAGTAATGTCATTGGATTTATGATTCCTTTTTTGAAGTGTCGTCTGATATACATATCCTTTTGTGATTTTGATACTTTGTCGTTGGATTAAATAAAAAATGTTCGTTTTTTAAAAAAAATTCTAACTTTAATTTATTTAATTAATTACAACGGTCTTACAACCAATTATAGTAACAATACAAAAACAAAAAAAAAAAGAAACAAAAATATAACAAAATACAAAAATGTAACGAGATATAAGTCTTGTTATACTCATACATCAATCCCTCTCACAGTACTTCTGACATGCCACTAAAATTATCTTTTTCCATTCGTCCGCAAACAGATCGCTAGTTGGATTGGAATCCAAGGAACCATTTAGTGCAACCAAAGTGCGAGGTATTGTTGACTGAGCACGGGCAACAGTGCGACACCGAGGCACAGAAAAGATCCTGTGCTTTTTACCGCGGCAGAAATTGTCTGGGACAAAGAAACGTGCCAGCACAGCAAGTAGGTCAGGCGCGTCAATAGCCCCACGGAGCGTCTTGCAGGCTATAGTGAGCTGATCTCGTGCTCGTCTTACCTCTAGCGAGTTATATCTGAGGCAACCCAGTAGAAATTTTTTCGGATAGAGGTATGGCTGCCATGCATCCGCTTGTACAGGAACCTAAGCCAATAATAAAATTGTTTTGTTGGTAACGGCCCCAACTTACGAGTAGCAATATAGAGGTCATTTGCTTGACCACTTAAAAAAAAATCGCTTAAATCCTGTAGCGAAGCGCCAAACGAAATCGAAACGTAAACTTCACAGGGCTTGGCCCCTTTGAAGTTATCGTTTTGAGTGCAAGCAAAAATGAACTTAGCAGCAGATTTTTTTTTTTTCTTTTTTTGGGTAGGTAAAATCATCCAATGACAAATCCTGCCCTTGGGTGGGGCGGGAAATAGTGTCAGACTTTTACTGACTAAAAACCTACCTTTCCGTTCCTTGCCTTAATCCTGGGGCCCGTGGTGACAGTCTCACATAACCTTTGGCCCCAGTAGGCTTCGGCCCTGCTGGACCCCTACAGTTTGCTGACAACTCCTTGAGGCGCGCGGGAACGGTGCGCGCCGTAGACGACCTGAGCTCGGACCGGTCTGTTACCGGACGGACGGACAGCGAGCTACCCATTGCCCACCGTCCGCGAGCCCGCGCCTACGGTGGCCGGAAATTGGGATCGGAAACCCGGTGGCGGCGGCGGCGTGTGCGCCTTTGCCTAATGCGGTCGGCCTCCTCCTTTGCTAGCATTACTGCTTTGCAAAAGGAGGCGACCGCCTGCCACTCCTCCTCGCCCTGGAGCATGGCTTGAACCAAGCCCCGGCGCGAGAGATCGCCGTCGATCGCCCCCACGAGGACACGGCGATGCTCTTCCCAAGCGGGGCACACCTCGACTGTGTGCTCCACCGTGTCCACCGGGCGGTCCGCACAGTGGCGACACCCGGGCGTCGTCTCCGCACGAATCTTGTACAGGTACGGACCGAACTTGCCGTGTTCGGTCAGCACCTGCGCCAAACGGAAGGTGACGACGCCGTGGGGCCAACTTAGCAGCAGGTGGAAGTGTCTTTGATGGTACGTCGTGGGACAAACCTAGGCAATCGCTTTACTTTATGTAATTTATGTCATCACTACTTAACTGCTCTTCTTATTCTTCCTGCCCTTATCCCATATTACTACAACACGTTCTATTTTTCAATCTGTCCTGTCAGCATTCATACTATCATAAACTTCCTTTTCTTCCATATCACTCCTCACACGATCCATCTATTTCTTCTTTGGCCTCCCTCTTCCCCTGCATCCATCTACGTGATCCACGTGTAAACTCAGAACTCTTTTAGTAACACGCATTTCATCCCTCCTCTTCACATGACCATATCAAGACAAACGATTTCCTTTCAACTTTTCAGTCACGGGCGCCACTTTCAAACTTCTTCTAATATACTAATTTCTTACTTTATCCATTCTCACTTTATCATCACTGCTGCTACAAAACTACAAAAAAAAAAATCGTGAGAAAACCAGTATGTCTTAGAACTAAAACTTTCTGAGAAATTGGGCCCACCGACTGAGTACCAGCAGTGGAAATATTACAAGACTGATGCTACAGATACGCTAATAAAGATATAAAACATTAAGGAAAATACATTTCTATACTGACGGACATAAATATACTTCATACATCATCTAAATTCGCAACGTAGCAACACAATGGATTTATCTCGCTCTAATTAACAATTCGTCGCGTAAGAATGAAAAGCTCGGGAATTTAATATTATAATTTTTCTTATACAGTATGTATTCGTCATATGGACAATAAATGAAATCACGAGCAATACTCGTCTACAGAAGTATAACTAAATTGATTATTAAATAAAAAAATAACAAACTATAAATATCAAATAAATTCAGTAAAAGTCAAACACTCTGTTTAGAATACGTAGGTACAATACCTACTTAATTTCACAAAATTAACTTCAAATTAAAACTCAATATTTTGTTTCTTTGTGTACCTATCTTTCATTTTTTGCATATCATTAGTAAACGCTAAAACAAGCATGTGATTTCATTTATTGCCCATATGTCGTATACATACTGTATTGCATTTTTAGAAATAATGTGTAGGAACTTTCTAATTCTACCCAAAATTGTTGAGTAACCTGAGACATCATCAACTACGGTTTATAAGAATTTCGTCAAATATCTCAAGTTTTTTACGAAAATATAGCAACTACCATTCTTTTTTTATGGTAGGTAAAATCATCCAATGACAGATCCCGCCCTTGGGCGGAACGGGAAATAGTGTCAGACTCTTACTGACTAAAAATCTACCCCGTTCCTTCGTTGCCTATACCGGGGCTGGGCCTTCTTTTCAGAAAGCGGCCTTTGACCCCGGTAGGCTTCGACCCTGCCTGCCTGCAGCTAGCAGGCTGGGCCGCTACGGTTTGCTTATAGCTCCTTGAGGCGCGCAGGAACAGTACGCGCCATCGACGACTTAGGCTCGGTCCGGTCGGTTACCGGACGATCGGACAGTGAGCTACCCATTGCTCACCGTCCGCAAGCCCGCGCCTACGGTGGCCGGAAATCGGGATCGGAATCCCGGCGGCGGCTCGAGCGTGTGCCCCGTTGCCTTTGCCTGGTGCGGTCGGCCTCCTCCTTTGCTAGCACTACTAAGCAACTACCATTTGATTTTTTACATGAAATATAGTATATAACGAAGAATCACCAACTTAAGTGTCAGTAGGCAGGGCACATTGCTCGCAGAACAGGTGAATCAAACAAAAGAAATAGTACATTTTGATACAAGTGGGGAAAGTCTGTCATTGTAGTCGAGGCGAAATTGACCCGAGCCGTACAGGCGAGGGTGTTATGGAGCCGAGTGCTGCAGTAATATTCCGATTAAAATCGGAAAATTACGACACACTTTGTACTGAAGAAAATTTTTCAAAGTTACCTTACAATTTAGTTTTGATTTTATGGCAGCAGGCTATTGCAAGTATTTTTTTTTTTACCTCAATCACATAGCAGGCGGTCGCCTCCTTCTGCGAAGCAGTAATGCTAGCAAAGGAGGAGGCCGACTGCATCAGGCAGAGGCAACGGGGCGCTCGCTCCAGCCGCCGCCGGGATTCCCGATTCCGGCCACCGTAGGCGCGGGCTTGCGGACGGCGTGCAATGGGTAGCACGCTGTCCGATTGTCCGGTAACCGACCGGACCGAGCCCAAGTCGTCAACGGCGCGTTCTGTTCCCGCGCGCCTCAAGGAGCTGTCAGCACACCGAAGAGACCCAGCCTGCTAACTGCAGGCAGGCAGGGTCGAAGCCTGCTGGGGTTAAGGGCCGTTTTTTGAGAGGAAGGCTCAGCTCCGGCACTATAGGCAAGAAGGAACGGGGTAGGTTTTTAGTCAGTAAGAGCCTGACACTACTTCCCGCTCCGCCAAGGGCGGGTTTTGTCATTGGATGATTTTACCTACCATAAAAAAACCTCAATCACATAATCTGGCGGCGAAGCATATAAAGGATTCTCTTCAAATCTTTTTCACAACTATCACAAATTAATAAGTTAGTTAATATTAGGTTTATTTTTTTTCCCGCGCATAACCTTTGCAGGTTGAAGGAGAAGCAAAGGTATCGCAAAAGGCGCTTATATCCTCATATTAAGTTCAAATATTTTTGAATTTAGAACACAGATAATTGTTAATTTGTTGGTATTAACAAATTATTGTTTACGTAATTATATCTATTTATTATATTCTGTTCTAATACACAATTTAAATTTTCATTAAATATTAAAAACCTTAAAAATACCCGCCTCTTTGCTTTAAAAAAATAATAATAATCACCCTTGACCGTGATGAAATAGGAATGAAAAAGCCCTTGTTTTGATAAATTCAAAAAAGCAAGCGCGTGATAATCATGCATGTATTGAAAATAATATTTCGCTACAATTATTATTACTGATTACTCATGTATTTCAATATGGTTATGGTTATTTATCTTTATGTACATTTACGAGTATGTTACTTCTGTATGTGTGTTTGTCACCTGACTAAACGTCTTCACCGATTGATTTTAATACAAAAGTCTTTAATACAACCTGGTGGATGGCATCTCTATCAGGTTCTCAATGTTTGTGCGATGTAAAGCCAGCTTTTGAGCAAGATAACGTCTGCCGAGAGTGCTAATAAAGTTCTAACTTTCATAAAATGCAAAACAATCAAATAAATCGATGAATACATATACTCGTAACATACATAGACGAAAGAGTCAGTCAGATTTTAGGTGTCTATCACAAATGTTAGCTCAAAGATACTACAAGAGTTTCATCGAACCGAATATTCGGCTCTATTTTTGGCCGAAACTGAAACCAATCCTTCCGATGGTATCTAAATACAAATATAACTTGAATGCATCTGATAACGTTATAAAAGTGTATCTAATAAACTTTTACAGGATTTTTTATTTGTTTTCGTCCTTCTGTAGTTACCTCTTTCATATTTATGAGGTTTTCATTGTGAGATGACGAATCGTAACATTCTCCTTGGCCTAAACATGTAGGAAGTAAAATTTATTATATATCGATGTAAATTATAATTCAATTAATATTTAAAATTGCAAAAAAGAGCAGGATAAGTCAGATGATTTCCAACCTTAAAAGGAAAATTACGAAAATTATTACACGCACACACCCGTATTTATAAAGAAGTAATTACTTGTTACTAAGTAAAATCTTATTAAGTCATTACTTGAAGTTTGAAATCTGCATTCAAAATTTAAAGTTTTCTTAACTATAGAATACAAATTATAACTTATGTACTTACTTTTACTCAAGTATTTAGTTTTATTTGTTTATAAATACGGGTGTTAGTGCCATAGACATAGAGTTGTGACTGATATATTAGTATTCGCTAAAATATTAGTGATATTCAATAGATTCATGTATTAGTAATCCGAATAACTCTGATATGCTAATATTTATTATTCACATAATATGTAAGGACCATTCAACACAGGTCACACGTGTCGAATATTATAGTGAAAAAGTACTCTGTGAATATAATATCACTCGGGATTCATTCGATTACCGCAGATCATATTCACTCATTACTATAGCAATATCAAATAGTATCCAGATACTATCTCAAAAGTAATATCTGTTTATTTAATACAAATACAGCAGTGATCTCTATGTATTCCATCATAATCAGATATCACATATTACTAACACTCAAATATTAGTTTAAATATTACGATATTACTAGACGAATATATTCAAATTTTAGCTGACAAATATCGGTATTAACCCATCTTTACATAGACAACATTTTGTTCTGAAGATATCTACTGTTCCTGTAAGACCGACCAGGGTAAGAGAAATCATGGGAAAAATTAATAACGCATATCAACATTGTTTTTAGAATAGGCGAAACCTGGATAAAGTTTGTTTTTGTTCAGAATCAGTCACTGAATCCATTCCAATATTTTTTACCAATTTTTTTTAACACTTCGATCCACAACTACCCAACTTGTTCATACAAAAGTAGACTCTAAACATCGGAATTAAGGCCTATAGTGGCGTGGATGTGAGAGGACACCGGTGTCCTCTGAGCTAGGACAGATTAAAGAAGATCACAGGTTGGAAACAACCGACACCAAGTACAATACAGGTTACGGTAGGCAGGCATGCGAGGGCACAATAAACCATGCAGATGGGTGTCTGAAATAATCTTTTTAACGCTATTAATATTTAAATATATTATCAAAACGAATTATTATTTATTGTTATACAAGTTGCTCCAAATCGCAAAAGTTTCATATGCATAGCCTTGTACTTATATAAAAGGCAAGCTTTGTAAGCTTACTCTAGCGAAAGCCGTAAAATATGCCGTACTTTTCAGATTCCAATACTATTTCAATAAAAGGTAACTAGAATAATCCTTAATCTTATACACCCCAATTAGATAAGTCAATGAAAATCATTGGTATTTTACTTTTTCTTTTCGCCAGAAATGAAACTTAGGTTATATGTTAAAGGACAATACGAGAAATCAATAGGTAGGTGAGTAATCGAGTCAATGGCCTTGTAGGTAGTTGTCGGTCGTTGCGTACTAACTACCTACAATTCATTGGCCTCGCTCAGCTGACGTTTACTTGAAGAAATTAATTTCGTACATGCGTTAATTAATTCGAGTTTTAAAAAAGTATTTAATTTTATAATTTTCTCTTTACAAATCAATAGTGTTTCATGTACCGAAGCGACCCTCCGCGGGATTAAAACGACTAAAATTTAGTGGTGTATAATTTTAAGAAGAAAATTAACTTAAAATGGGTCAATAAATACGTTTATATATATAAAAAAAATCGAAATCTACTATTGTTATCCAATCAGAATCCACAGGCTTAAAACGCTGAAAATGCAAATAAAAGCGATCGGAAAAATCGTTTTCAGAACCCATTCTATTTGGCAAATAAATGAATATTGGTTGCACTCCAATTTATCTGGCTCCAGTACTGTGAAATGTCCCAAACTCAGCGTTCCAATTACATAATTTTTCAGTACGTCTTCTCAATACTGCTGTCAAATTTAATGTGAGAAGAAAAGCTTACAAATAACATGTATTATGACGCGAATTTAATTTTAAACGCTACATCAAAATAAAATATGGACAATAATGAATTTCGGTGTACATTTTCATAAAAGTCAAAGCTAATTCTGTCATCCAAACGCTCTAAAAGGTTAAGCGAGAATAAAACCAAAAACATACCTCGTCATGGGTGATCGCCAGTGCCCATATTTAACTTGCACCCCTTTGATGTACTAATTAACCTTAGCAAAAATGTTCACGGTACACGATTACGCAATTAATTTGCTATTTTTGTTTTTGTTCACAGAAGAGGACCGGGGCAGATATCGCCCGGGACTGTAGTCATGGAAACGGGGGTGCGAGCGGCGCGCGCCGCGGCAGAGCGGCAGAAGTGACCTCGCGTTTGCCGCGTTCGCCACGTCGCGCCGCCGTCCGAAAAACGTTTTTTTCACGAAACGGGAATACACCGTGCGTAATGACATACGCCTTTGACGACTAACGTAATTTACTGTGCTGTTTACAACCACTAGTGCTGTCCCACGTGTGTTGTCAGTGTGTGTGTGTGTGCGATGCATTAGTTGGCGTGCAATGTTCAGGGGTGGTGGGAGTCTGTGACCGGGGCAACTGCACGGGAGGGGCGATTTTCACGCTTGATCATGCCTTTCGAATTGAGATCAGGTGAGCTTTTCAGGAATTTTATGCGCAAACAGCTATTCCATAAGGACGATTTTCCATTGTGCGTTACACAAGCTTTAGAGCTTTCGGGCATGTGCAATGTAGTCGAAACGTTCGATGTAAGTGAAAATGAAAGTTCTACTGCATGGTTTGACTTTATTAAAGTATGTCGGCCGTGAAAATGTACTGAATTCCTTTGGATATGTCACAGGACCACGTGGTAATCAATAACTGCAGTTTTTGTTACTGATAAGCGCTTTGACATTTCTTTTGTCAATGCGACCGTATGCGTCAGCATGATATTGGAGGCTACAAGACAAAATCTTGACGGATCATTTATTCAGCTGGTAATTGTTTACCCACAACACGAAGAGGTATCTAAAACAATAGTCATTTCTTATTCAAATGTTACCAAATTAACAATCATCTAATCAAGGATGACCCAGTTTCACAAAACCAACTGTTTTCAGTATTAAACTACTTAAATAACGTTATGTAATTCTCTCGTGGTTTGCAACCTTGAATGTACGAGTATATAGCAGAGGATTCTTTAGGGATATCTTTAGGGATTTTCAGGGTTTCCGAGCCCTTGTCCCCATTTTGTATTCTGTACAGGTTTATTGTTGGATTTAAAAGGAAACTACAGCAGGTATTTGTCATATTTTAACATTAAAAGCATTTGGTCCGATGCTCACTTTTAACTAAATAGTATGCAAATATTCTTTCTCCATATTTTTGTGTAATCGACCCATTTGTACTTTAAGGAGTCAAAAAAGTTATTAATGTACAAATGGCGGGTATCCACAGTAATTATAGATATATGGATATGGTATAGAGTTGAGGCCCTACCATGACATGACATACAACATTATGTTTTAGTATATGCGAAACCTGAACATTTTGTTTGTTCAGAATCAGTAACTGAATCGATTCCAATATTTTTTACAGCAACTTTATATTCTTTCACAAAAATAATTAAAAAAAGGCACAAGTTAGACACCACCGAGACTAAGTACAATACAGGGCACGGCAGGTCATAGCGGGCATTAGACACTAGCGCACCGCTGAGTGCATGAGCAAAACAACCGCTCAGTAGTCCAGGTGACCCGTTGACCATGTGTTTGTGTGGACAACCAGCTAACATTTCAAGCTTATAACTTTGTGATTTTTCATGATACAGTTATGATTTTTTTACATAGATTCTATACATAAAAATAGTAGTCCCTAAAATGAGGTTGTATATGTATAGCTTCGTCCCTCTTTCTCGCCGCACGCTTGACTTTTAATACGTCATGTCAAGGTTCCTGAACATCATTTAGAACTTTATGGTCTTAAGAAAAACAAAGATAACACCTTTATTGCTGTGATATATTGGACTTATGTTATGATCAGTTCTAAAAGTATAGTAATTTGTGGGTCTTGTTCTAACAGTTTTCTCTTTGCTTCGTAAACGGTGTATCCATTAAGAGTCATATATAAACAACAGTCTTTTGGTTCGAGAGAGATATTTTACAGAAAAAACAAAGCACTATGATTATCACTAAATCAAAACGAGACAAAACATAAACAAGCGACCACGCCCGCCTCCTGCACTGTCACCACACTTTTACGTTATTATTATTTATGGCTAGTTGAAGAAATGTCAAATCGTGAGACCCAAACCAATAATAGGTAACCGTCTGAGCTTATTCAAGCAACTGGTCAACTCCTGGCTACGATCACTCTTTAACAGAAGAAATAAGGCATACGGGTGTGTGACTTACGGGCGAGACTTACGGGCTGGTGCTGCAAAATGCTGCCTGGCAGCTTTGGAGTCGGTAGAAAGGCGTGTGAAGAGACTAATTGGTGATCCAAATTGGTTAAGTCCAATCTTCAAAGCCTTGAGCACAGGCGTAGAGCAGCCAGCCTTTCGGTATTTTACAGGATGCATTTTGGTGTGTGCGCGGGAATTGCATGACTTGATTCCAATTGCAGTCCAGACTAAGTGTTTTGCCTCGTCGTTTAAATAGCGTACAAAGAACTGGAACAGTTTGCCTGCTGCGGTCTTCCCGTCCGATTATGATTTCGGTGTCTTTAAGGCTAGAGTGAATATGCTCTTAATAAACTAGTGCGCCTCACCATCAACAATTGCATCACTGCTTACCATCAGGTGGGATTGCAGTCAAGCACGAGTATACATTAATTTAAAAGTGACGATGAGGTAACTTGGGTTTTTTTTTATGGTATGTAAAATTATCCAATGACATCTCCCGCCCTTGAGCGGAGCGGGAGAGAGTAAAGATACCTAATACAATAATACGCTAACGCAGTATTGATAACACCTGATTGCTATTATTCATGATAAACCAAGTTGCAAATGGACGTCATCGGACCAAACGGTTTTGTTGTCCATATTATCTAATTTAAATCCTTTGCCACCAAAAGTTCGTAGTAATTTTTCAGGGGTATTTGTCTTTTTAGTGTGAATTTAACCTACATTTTGGGTGCTGAAAGGGTTGTTTTACTAGAGTGTTTGGAAATTGTGCCTTCTATCCATCGATTTAGAGTCGAATTTCCAGGATCGAATGTAGCTCTAGTGTTTATTCAAGATTAACAGCCACTACTTTTAATTTGAATTGTTAATTTTGTTTGTGTTTTCCTATTTAGTTTAGGTTTCTAGTAAACAGGAATGCAGAAAGTCTCATCTACATTACAAAAAGAAAGATTTGTATCCTGTGCTATAAACTGCCGTATCTTTTTATTTCGCTAACTTACAAGTTTGATTTTTTTACAGCTTCAAAGGAACGCAGACTTGAGTATATTGGTTTTAATTTCAGGTCGATACATCCACGCGTTCTCGAGATAAAGGGTCTTGACAGACAGACGGACAACAAAGTGATCCTATTAGGATTGCGTTTTTCCTTTTGAGGTACGGAACCATAAAAATTAAAAAATACATACGATTGGCGGCCTTATCGCACTCGGCGATTTGGACATATATTATTGTCCACATTTATGTGGACGAAGCCGCTGGGACAAGCTAGTATATTACACGAGTAAGCGGGAGTAGGACCTTCAAGGACGTTTCCTTTGAAAGCTTAGCAAATGATCTAATGCTACTTACAGATCATTATCGTATAAGCTTTACGTGTGAATAAAATATCAATAGCTCCGCCGCTCACTTGCGGAAGAAGGATTGCTTTGCTCCTCAAAGAAAGAAAATAGATCTGCTGGTCAGGTCTATAATCAATACTTTGATCTGTTTGTAGAGGGAGATTTGAGAGGTTAAGACAAGAATTTGTGTTTTTTATAGGTGGAAAAACGACACCTCTCATCCTTGGGCGGAGAGTGAGGGTATGTCAGAATTTACTGACAAAAAGCCTACTCCCGATCCTTCGTTGCCTTTCGTACCAGGGCCGAATCTTCCTTTCAGTAACAGACCCTTGGCCCCAGTAGGCTTCGACCCTGCTGGCCCTCTTCAGTTTGCGATCTCCTTGAGGCGCGCGTGGAACAATACACGCTGTCGATAACTTGGGTTCGGTCCGGACGGTTACCGGACGGTCGGACGGTGAGCTATCCAATTCGGATTATTTTTTCTTGGAATCTCATAATTTATTCCCGTATTAAAAACCATCGTAGAGGCTATTCCAGAATATGGTCTACCAGTGTGACAAATGTCATGCAAATCCGTTCAGCCGTGTTTTTAATATTGTGCAGATTTCATTATGCATGCGGAAATGTTCAACATGCGGGACTGCTGCCCGATATCACGCCTTGAATCTCGCGTGTGTATACCACGCTTTATTAAACTTGTATGAAAAGGACATTTGCGGGGGCTACGCATACGGAGCAATCCCGCATGCGTGATGAAATCAGCACGATATTAAAAACACCCTTAAGCGTGAAAGAGTAACAAACATACACACACTAACATATATATATATATAAACTTTCGCCTTTGTAATATTAGTATGAAAACAGATTTTGTAAGTGACTAAAATATTGTACACCTTATGTATGTGTTACAGCGATACTTCGTCTCATTTTTTATTTTTTAATATGGGATAATTCTTTATTTAATATCCTTTTACACAAATACACAAATATACACTACATAAAAACACCTAACTAATAAACACCAAAGGCTAAGCCTTAACAAGCTAAGCTATAACTAATACATATATAGGTACTTATGTCTCATAATTATATTATAAGAACTGAAATTCCACCTTTGACAAACCATAAATTTATTTTATTTGAACTGAATTCAATTAGGTCATTTCACTAGTTCGATTGAGGAATTTCTTCTTGTGATCCCACAGTACCCTCTAGCATTTTTCTAGTAGTAGGAATACAATGTTATCTACCGAATTTCACGTCAACCATTCACAAAGTGGACCGTATCATCTTTGTGTGACACTCGATTTCATTCTCATATTTGAACTGAAAATTTTTCGATTTTGATTCGAGGCTTTTGAAAAATGGTGATTTTTGAGTATTCTTTTAAGATTTTGGTTAAAATAAAGTATTGGTTTCTTCGAATTAAAACACACTTGTTTTCTCTCACTAGAACATCATCCGTCAGCCAAAAGACGTCCACTGTTAGACACAAGCCTCCCCCAACACAAGGACTGGCCCCCTATCGTTTCGTTAACGTCAAACGCTTTGAGTTGGCCACGCCTCCAATTCCTTGGTTCTGACCACGTGATTGAGCGTTGAGATGACGTCAGAACAAAGGAATTGGAGGCGTGGCCAACTCAAAGCGTTCGACGTTACTTGGCCAGGGGGGCTGGTCTTGTGCGTCTCGCATCTATAAGATTCTCATGGCACTCACCTTGAGGGAGATCTACCAACGCATCCTACAGTACCTTATACATGATATATCGATTTCCACACGGGACAAGTATTTCTTTATTGCTGTACTTATGCTTCCAGCAAGTGACATCGGATTCCCAAAGTCCTCGCTAGGTCATCGGTCAACCTTGTGGGAGGCCTTCCAACGCTGTCTTTACGTTTATGTATATGATTGCCACTCCAGAACCTTTCCTCCCCATCGGCCACCTGTTCTGCGAATAATGTGCCCACAACATAACATACTTCACACACACACGCGCGCTGTACACACTCGCACGTTTAAAATAAAAAATAGAAGTAACTCAAAAGAGACAGTATTTGAAAATTGAACCTTATTTCTGAAACATACGTCTTCAGATTCAAATAACATTTTTTGTGAGTTAGGTCTCTTTATGATTAAGTATGTTCTCATCTAGAACATAATTGAATCAGATTTCTTGATTAAATTCTAACACGATTGCAAGTAATAAAATATTGGAAAATCGATCATTCTCTTACAAAGGACTTTTAACAAACCATAAGATAAGATCTTAGTTTTGAAACTAGGTTAAACGGTAGCAGACGATCATTACTTGCTTTAATGCAATTTTTAAATCCTCTGGTATTATTGATGGTGCAGCTCTATTTTTATAGAGGGGTAATTGATGGTCGGGCGGAGATTAGTCGTATTGTAACTGATTGAGATTTAGTTGTAATGGTCAGATAATTTGTTGATTTGTTTTTGTATGATTCAGGCATTGATATATCGTCGTTGCGACTTTAAGATCTCTTATTTGTAACTTTTGGCAAAACCACTATTTTACACCTACATTTTTTAAATTTTGAAGCTCTATTTAATGCAAAAACTCATGTTTATAGGATGATGACGTTTAAATAATCCTATATATATGAAAAATTTTCTAGGCTATATCGACAGTAGACTATGGTTCAGATATTTCAGTGGTTTATCTATTTCGAATAAAATATTGAAAATATTTTGCAGAAATTATTAAACAAACAAAATGGATACACAAGCAATATATAAACGAATTTATGTTGATGACATAAATTGCAGACACTTTAGACGAAGACACGATCCCGGTATTACAAACTTGTAATGTTTGAAAAGCGATTACGCTCCCTTACAGCCAAAGTTACAGGATCCAACTTTCTACTTACCATGTTTGAAGACGTATGCAAATGTCGATGGCTCGAGTTTGAGGGAATATTTGCGAATGCATAATGCAGTCAGCGACATGGTCGGACGTAGTGGCTAGGGGCACATAGCATTAGGTGTGTTTGGACCAATGACGATGTTGGGAATAACGAAATTTGTGTTAAGTAATGAGTTACATCTGAGTGGTGACGACACATCGGCTGATGGGCTGATACGTGTGGTGAATTTAGGCTAGGAGACGACCATTTAAATTGTACGAGAGGTGAATATCAATTTAGTATTGAAAAGGTCACGGATATACTCAGTATGGCCATAAATTCGATTACAAATAAAAAAAAGAAACATAATTTAATGAAAACGAATGTATATTGTACATGTGGTAGAGAATATAAACAAGGAATTAATATACAACTACTACTTCTAATGAAAATTAGCCCTCAGCCTCGCTTTTATTGTTTTATGCACTATGCTCATCGGGAAAATGTCTACTACTACTCGCAAAGACTTTTTTAACTATTTTAAATCATTGTGATCATCATCATCATTTCAACCGAAAGGCGACCATTTTTGGACACAAGCCTCCTCCAAGTGTCGCCATAAAGACCTATCCTGTGCGTCTCGGATATCTTGGATTCCTGCGTCAGTACGTGGTCGCCATTCCAGAAAGTTTCGTACCTACTCATCGTCCATCTGCCCCCTAGCCAAGTTACAATCGTTTCGTTTAGCGTGAGCGCTTAAAGTTGGCCACGCCCCCAATTCCTTTGTTCAGACCACGTGATTGAGCGTTAAGATGACGTTAGAACAAAGGAATTGAGGGCGTGGCCTTGTTCTGCGTTCAGTAAAGAAAGGAGAGAGAAGAACTTGTTCTTAACAACGATTTCAGAATACACTATTGTCACAGACTAGGATATAAACAATTGCAATTGCTAGAATACTTTACACTGATCTTTCTGTAAGAACGAAAAGCTTAAACTACTATGTAATTCACTACACAAACATAGCTTTGTACAAATCCACAAACGCCTGAGTCTTACTGTGTACACAACTACACATATACTGAATAGATCTCAACTCTATGCATATTGCAGTAGGCTTCAGGTTTGCTTGTGCCTTTAGGTAGGTATGAATTTAAGTTATTAATCATTGCAGATAATAGGGAGGATTAAATAAGATTTATAATACCTAGTACAGATTGATGTACTCATTTCAATGTATTAAAGTGAAACTTAGAATGTAAATGTTGGTTCATAAATCAATATTAAATTTTTATAATGGGGTCTTTTTTTTTTGGTTCCGTACCTCAAAAGAAAAAAAAACGGAACCCTTATAGAATCACTCTGTTGTCCGTCAGTCTGTCTGTCTGTCAAGATTTCAGATCAAAACAAAAATTTTCAAAATCGGTCCACAATTGACCCAGATATCGGTGAACATAAAAAAATACATACAGCCGAACATAGAAACTCCTCCTTTTCGAAGTCGGTTAAAAACAGACACGAGCCAGCAACCTCTTGTTCCCCTACAAAGGACGAAGGCAATAACAAACGCAAGAGTTGAAGCCAAAAACTTACTTTAAATACATGGAACCTTAGAACAATAATCCGATTATTTGTTCGGTCAACGATTTCTGAAACTTGGCCGAGTGTTAATCAGATTTTTTATGAGCAATTAACTAATAAACTTTACAAAGAGGCACTTGGTTGGCGCCCAAGAAACTTGTTCAATAAGGACTTTCCCTAGCTGTTAAGGAACCCCTCATATTTATGGGAGTGAAATATATTATGCTTTTGCTCATTTTACTTCGGTTCTTTATATACGTATATACTTACTTCCTCTCCTAGAGAGGAGGTCTGAGTCCCAGTAGTGGGAACATTAAAAGGCTTATGATGATGATACTTACTTATCCCTTTATGTACGGTATGGGGTCAAAAGTGCAGTTGCACTCTAACAATGCTAAACTGTCTAAAATTTCTTTGTAGTAGAAGACCAGTGTTCTACAACTAGTTTATTCAATATTTTAGATTATATGCTGCAAACTAAATCGGTCATGATCTATAGACCCTCTTTTACAAAGAAATTTTACATACTTTAGTGTCGGTAGAGTGCAACTGCACTTTTCAGCCCTGACTGTACCCTATCAAGTTTCTTTTAGATTGTATACGGTATAATTCTCTTTTATATTAATGATAGGCTCGCTCTTGACCACTATCTCACATGGAAAGCAATGATGTGGTCGATGGTGGAGCGTGTTTCCCCAGAATTAACCTATTCACTCTTGACTTAAAGACCCCTAATATCTAAAATAAAATCTTTCATGGAAAAACTGATATTCCTGAGCTGCATGTCAAACAGTCTCAACTCTATGGCCACTATATTATATTGATATAATATGCCTGCAGGAAGAGACAGCTTATTTACTGTGTGATGTTCCTGAGCTGCATGCCGAGTTGTCTACATTTTATGCCTCAGTTAAATATAGCCGCACTAGTGAACCGTAACCGAAAATCGATTATAAACCTCGTCACACAAGTTGAACCATCATGGCGGTCGACCTTGAAGAGTGAGTGAGTGAGTAGGCAACTGATTTTCGGGTCTTAATCGAAGTGGGGGGCGTAACTATAGCAAATGGTCCAATTTATTTGCCGCGTACTTTACTAGAGTGTCACAATGGGCGGTCTTATCGCTAAAAGCTAACTTGATACTAGGTGTTAAATTTTCAAAATATAGCAACATGTATATAAAAAGTTAGCAAAGCTCAGTAAACGACATCTAAAAAGCGCTATATTAAATTTGCGGGACGCTACAAAAAGCGAAAGCCATGTATCTCAGCAGTGTAATGGTTTTCCCTAAATGACTCGTCAGAATTATGACGACTGAGTTCACGCATCTATGACGTCATCTGTTTTTATCACAGACATCGACTAGAGAGTAAAAACATCGCTACAGGAATATACATAAAAATGTTTGGTTACGTTTTGTCTATAAGCTTTGCCAGCAACTTCGCCTGCGTGAAATAAAAAGTATCTTAAGGTCCCAAACCCCTTGCCCAGTTGCCTATTGTCAACATCGAGCATGGTTTAAAAGCGTGTTGCTTCATCTACCGCAATCCAAAGCGATGTTTGATGAAGAGGCTACGCGAAAAAAGAGAGAAAGCCTGAAAACTCTTTTGGCATTTGGTAATTCCGTGATTTATCCGAATATTTTACAAAACTTGTTCCAGGAAATGCGTGTTTTTTTAAACCCTTTTTTGAGAAAAAAATGACGTCATTCAGAATCTCGATTAAATTTACAAGGCGAATTTTTTTATGTCGAATAAATGTACTTTTTTATATTTTTAATTTAATTATGAATACATTCTGGAGGGTCAAAGTTCACGTAAAATAGTAAATTTTCTGAGGTCTTTACTGGATTACTTTTACACAAATTTATGTTTTGATTTCTATGGAAGCCACACACATACACACACACACACACACACACACACACACACACACACACACACACACACACACACACAGCACACGCACACACACAGCACACGCACATATATATTTTGTGGATAATATCTACAAAATATATCTGTGTATCCATAATATCTGGAGAAAGTTGTGTAATAACATCATGATCACGTTAGAGCGGTTGTATGAAAATGTACCTTGGGTTGGCCACTCTTAAATACAACGTAAGAAACATAAGACAGTTATTTTTTCTTGAACATAATCTTTCGAAGCTAATGCTTGGAAAATTACATTGTAGACAATGTAGACATATTTATTTTGATTGAATAAACTTGTATAATAACATTTTCTACTCCCAAGAGAGAGAGATGTAAGTAGTTTTTTCTTTCCAATTTTTACTTTTTCTATATATTTTATTCATAGTGAAATGTTATCTTATGATGATTGTATTTTATTTTACATTTAGGACTGAGCACATTTCTTAGGGCCCTCGCTCAAGGCGATTTTTTGCGATGCTGTCGCGCTTTTCGTAAACGCGAGCATCGCGACTATATTGAAGCAAACGCGCGACCGTGTTGGGCGACATCGGGGACCGTTCTCTCCCCGATGTCGCCCAACACGGTCAATAGGGAGGGTAGTGAACAACAGTCTGGCGAACCTCCTTTACAAAAAACAACGATCTATGAAACAGACGTCCTTTTTATTGGCTCCTATTTTGTCAAATTTCAGAAGAACACTGAGAACTTTGGGGCTATATTGGTCTATGACTCTTCGAAATATAAGTTGTTGAACATTACATCGACCGCTATTTTGACCACAGAACACTAATTAATATGCTAGAGACAGAAGCGCGACAGTATCGCGACTGTATCGATGCAAACGCGCGACAGAATAGCTACAAAAAGGCGCCGTGGGCAAGGACCCTAACTGAGATCATTTTTAAAGATAGAAAAATACCATTAGTGTTGCCATACTTGGCGTAGTGATTGACCGAGTCGTAGGTTCGATTCGCACTTGGAACAAGTATTTCAATAATGCTGAACGAATACTTCCACCAAGCGACCTGCACGTCCAGCATCCATTGGACTGCGTTATCGTTCCACTTTGTGGTAGGCCTTCCAACAGCGTCTTCTGGTACGCGATCATCACTTCGGAACCTTTCGGCTCCATGAACAATTTTTTCTTCGAGCAGTGTCCCTTGCCCACTGCTACTTAAGTTTGGCAATTCTTCGGTTTATAATATGTTGATAACTTGATTTTCCTGCGGATATCTTCGGAAACTCCGAGCGTAGCCCTCTCCATTGCTCAGATAACAATAAACTCTTTGAATATGAACGCCTTATTAAAGTCCCTAAGCACTTATGCTCCAATTATTTATTCAGCACATAAATTAATACAAAGTTATCCAGTTCTACATTAAATACTATTGCTGTGAGATAGTGGAGTATTAAGATCATATAACAACATTTTAAGCTGTTTTAATTATGAGTTAGCATACTAAAATTGCTTATGAAAACCATTTACTGTATTTAATGTAAGAAGTTGTACTTATATAACTGTGTTTATGATCTATATTAATATAAAAATATCTAAAAGTACTTACTGTCATAAACAATTTTAGTAATGAAGAAGTTTGTTACAAGAACACCGAAAAAATAATTTTTCGGTCACAAAAAAAAAACAAATCTCTTACTTTTTATTTCTTTAAAAGAAAAAAAAACAGCCAATAAGGATGGAAGAAAATATGAATGAAAAGAGTGTCCATGGAGTTTCTTGCACATTCTTCTCCATAGAGATCTAGCTTTTGAATATGCAATTAGCATAATTTTTCTGATTGACTGACTTCTTGACATTTCAAAAGTGCCTGTAAATATTTGAAACTAGCTGGAGCCAGTGACTTCGTCCACGTAAAACTAAGTTTCTCCAAACAAACTTTTTAACCCCACTTTTTTTTCCTAAGGGGGAGAATTTTGGGAAATTCTCTCTTACTACTCGCCTACGTCATAAAAGGACGCTTTGCACAAAATTTTACGTTCCTAATCTCAGTAATTTCGGATGGAACTGACTGACTGACATATTAAATGTCAGTCAGTCAGTTTCTCCTTTATGTATATAGATAAAATTCAGATAAAAACGCTGTGAATAAGTTTAAATGACAGCCTTGACATAAAAAAGCTGGAATTAAATCTTGCCTTGAAGCGTAATATTCGGAATAACTACTTGAAGTCCTCTTTAGTTTTGGGTACGCCTTAATTATGGCGGTAAGGCCCCTCTTTGAGGCGTGGCTGGAAAGACCTCACGGCGTCCTAACCTTCCGCATGACCCAGGTTCTCACCGGACACGGTAAGATCGGGAGATTCCTATTCCGGATTCGTGCAGAACCGACGTCCGGGTGCCACCACTGCGTGGACTGTCCGGAGGACACGGTGGAGCACACGGTCGAAGTGTGCCCCGCTTGGGCAGAGCATCGCCGTGTTCTCGTGAGGGCGATCGGCAGCGGCGATCTCTCGCGCCAGGCCTTGGTACGGGCCATGGTCCGGAGCAAGGAGGGATGGCAGGCGGTCGCCTCCTTCTGCGAAGCAGTAATGCTAGCAAAGGAGGAGGCCGCACGCGAGAGGCAACGGCCCTCACGGCCCAGCCGCCGCGGAGGTTCCGATTCCGATCCTGATTTCCAGCCAACGTAGGCGCGAGTTTGCGGACGGCGAGCTATGGGTAGCTCGCTGTCCGACCGTCCGGTAACCATCCGGACCAAGTCCTGGTCGTCAATGGCGCGCACTGTTCCCGCGCGCCTCAAGGAGTTGTCAGCAAACCGTAGAGACCGTCGAAGCCTACTGGGGCCAAGGGTTTGCTTCCGAAAGGAAAGCCCGGCCCTGGTATCTAAGGCCACGAAGGAACGGGGTGGGTTTTTAGTCAGTAAGAGCCTGACACTATCTCCCGCTCCGCCCAAGGGCGGGAGATGTCATTGGATGATTTTACCCACCACCAAAACAAAAAAGAAAGTCCTATTTAGTTTCGGTTTTTGTCATAATTGTCATATTTTAAGTTCTCTTAATTATAATGCAGATTATTGCCTATAGGCATTTTTTTTCCGCTATAGCGGGCAGCAAAACTGGTACTACGTTTCTTGTGTTATGATTCAGGCGTAACTTCAGCATTATTTTATCAGAACAGTAACAAAAGACTTCATCAGGTATCAGATTTAATCAAAATATAACACTAAAGTACACGCAAAAATTCCTTTGCGGCGGCACACCCCGGCAATATTCCAAGAAAAAATCCTTAGAATCATAATAATTTTTGCCGTTCCAAACGGTTCCCCTTTGCGAACTCCGCTTCGAGAGATGGGAAATATAAATTGAAAGATTCGATATTTTATCAAATCTTTCCCACGGAATGTGACCTTCAGAAGCTCCGATAGAGGCCGCTATTGGGGGAGTGTAATGGAATGTGGAAGGAGATATATTTTGAGATAGTTTAATGGAGGATTGTGGTTTGAGGTCAAATGGTGGTCGAATGAGTAGTTGGGGGGCATTGGCAACGGTCCTCACTAACGGGTTGTAAGTTTGAGACCTATTTTTTGTAGGGGGCGTGGGGGTCAAATCATCATATAATTCTTCCAACTCTGGGTGGACTTTTACTGATTAAAACCCACCAGTTTTTGGTAATGAGTTCCACCTATTAATTTTTTGTATGTTTTTTTTTTAATTGTTGGTAAAATCATCCAATGAAAAATCCCGCCCTTGGGTGGAGCAGGAAGTAGTGTCAGACTCTTACTGACTAAAAACCTACCCCGTTCCTTCGTTGCCTATAGTGCCAGTGCCCGGTATTCCTTTCGGAAGCTGACCCATGACCCCAGCAGGCTTCGACCCTGCCTGCCTGCAGCTAGCAGATTGGGCTTCTACGGTTTGCTGACAGCTCCTTAAGGCGCGCAGGAACAGAACGCGCCGTCGACGACATGGGCTCGGTCCGGTCAGTTACCAGACGATCGGACAGCGTGCTACCCATTGCACGCCGTCCGCAAGCCCGCGCCTACGGTAATTTATTTCTTCACCAATTTCCTTTTTTTAATTGAGGTGGAAATCATTAAATAGCTCTTCGCGCTCTAGGTGGAGTGAGGAGTGAGTATCAGTTTTTTTTTTACTGACTAAACCCCACTTTTGTTTCTTCAGCTGTCCTTTGCATTCTAGGGTTGCTCTCAGGGTAACTCTTTTGGAAAATCCCGCATCCCTTTCATTACTCAAAATAGTGAAGGACAATATCGTGAAGAAACTGACATTTCCTAGAATAAGGGTGGCCAACCGGTCGATCTCGATCAACTGATCGATCTTGGTTGTTAATCCAGTCGATCTCGGCAAGCAGTAGATTATTTAATTTTAGGCCACGAGGATAATGACGCGGTGGCAGGTTATTACTTTTAATTCTATTATCTTGTCGCCCCATAAGTTCTTGTTTGTAATTTTTGGAGTACCTAAGTACCATTTTTGGAGTACCTAAGTAGTAGTTTTTGAAATCCCTTGAGATTTTTTTATTTGTTAAGAAAGTTCAACATAATTAGAAGTTCAATATAATTAGAAGTTCAACATAATTAGAACGAAGAGTTATGCTAAAATATGCTGAAATGGATTAATTAGTCTTTCAGCGTAATTGACGATAATGATGAGTGGAATACAGCCCTCTCTCCTGCTAAGACTATGTTCCCCAGCAGTAGGAACGTTACGATCTGATTTTGATGGTCCATTGTCAGCCAATTTCGTCCACTCTGCGATTTCTAACTTCAATCCCAAACTTAATTTTCTGGTTTTACTTTTACTAACAGGATCTACCCACGCGCCATGGAATTAGGTCACAGCGAAATCCGTTAAAAAGGCTGGTTGTATTTCAAGTAAATGTTGTTTGACCGTACCGAATAATTCACTGAAATAATCAAGTAATTTTCGTATTTTAGGTCGTTATTTAAGTAGGAGCCAAGTTGTTTAAAAATGAAGGGTTTTTTATTTAAAGTAGAAGTTTATTCTCTCGAATAATAATTAACAAAATTATCAAGGTATTTTTCATTTTTAATATCAACCGCTTGATAAATATTGTTCTTACACATACAATTCGACAGTTAAATTTTACTCGACTCGAGAAATGAACCGACGATCGCATTTGAAGCATTAGCGCTCGCGACTAGCAAGCTAGCCTATAGCAAGCTAGCGCTAGCAAGCTAGCCTATTCCTGGATGTAAGTGGAAATGGGAAGCGATTCTTCTGCGAAGCAATAATGCGAGTGAAGGAGGTGACTGAAACTGTGAGCGGGGGACATCCTCCGGCCCCAGCTGCGGATTACAAGCAATTGGTAGTTCATCGTCCAGCCGTCCAGTCAGGACTAAGCGCGACTCGACGAAAACGCGTTGTTTCCCGCGCATTTCAAAGAGATGGAAGTAAAACTGTAAGGACAGAGCCGATGCCCGCTAAGGTTTTTTATTTCGGGCTTTGGGCGAGGCGGGAGATAGTGTCAGACTGTTACTGATTAAAAACCCACCCCTGATCCTTCGTTGCCTTTTATACCGGGGCCGAATCTTCCTTTAAAAAACTGACCCTGGCCCCACTAGGCTTCGACCCTGCTGGGCCCCTACGTTTTGCAAACAACTCCTTGAGTATACAACGCGTTGTCGACAACTTCGGCTAGGTTCCGACGGTTATCAGACGATCGGACGGCGAGCTATCCATTGCTCGCCGCCCGCAAGCCTGCGCCTACGGTGGCTTGAAATCGGGATCGGAATCCCAGCAGTGGCTTGGGCGTGAGCGCCATTGCCTCTCGCGCGCAGCCTCCTCCTTTAGTATTATTACTGCTTCGCGGAAGGCGGTGACCGCCTGCCCCTCCTCCTCGCTTCGGACCATGGCCTGTACCAAGGCCCGCAAGAGATCGTTGACTCCGATCGCCCCCACATGGTGGTGCTCTGCCCAAGCGGGGCATACCTGCTAGGGCTGTGGGAATATTCGAAAGGTACCGTGGTGACCCTGGAACGCAAAAGACAACTGAAAGTACTCAGGTGGGTATTACTCAGTAAAAATCTGACACGTCCTTTTGCTCCATACGGAGCGGGAGAAATAACTTGATGATTCTCTACATAAAAAAGGCTAGGCTGTTCCTAATTCAAATCACTCAGAATATCAATTGTACACTCAAAATACTTATTGTACAGGTACACTAAGAATACTGAAATGATTATTTCAGTATTCTGAATGTACAAATAAGGTTTTATTAATATAATTTACCTTTTTGAAAAAGAAATATCAGTTCTCTTATGAAAGCTCTGAAAAAAGTAGTCGTAGCCTATTCTTTGGGGATCACGTAAATAATATGAAAATATGATGTATGGATGTAATACAGTCTCATCCCCTTTTAGTAGCTACAATTTAGGTATAAGTCAGGTATCTTATACTGATATAATAAAACGGTAGTTATGGAACAAAAATAAATTTGGTTCCGAAACGTAAACGAAATTCTTTTTTTGTAAATAAACTAGCGACGGCCTTCGGCTTTGCAGTGGACTAATTTAATTTACTGTGGATTTCAAAAAGTTTTTTTTTTACATAGCTTGTATTGACAATTATGAAAAGATTTAAAAAGATAAAAAACATATAAATGACTATATTAGTACATATTACGTTATTTTGAAGTTTTATTTTTTCAGATTAAAATAATCAAGATAATCTGCAAAAATACCGATCGGGGACAAACTATTTAGTTGGATTCAGTGAACTGTAGTATTGCTAACCTGTGACAATATTTTAGTGTGTCTGATCACAAATGACATAAACAAAATATATAGTTATATCACAAAAGTCCTTTATTGTCAGCTATAAGCTGTCTTTAAATCTAAGTGTGATATTTTCAAGTAAAGTCACTATTTCTATCTAAGAGAATTCACTTAAAAAGATCTTCGTTTAAAAAAAGAATGTTTAGACGTGTTATAAGGCTTTTATTAATTAATAAGCTTATTTTTGGCCATTATCCTACTTGATGGTAAGCGATGACGTGACCGACTCTTGACTAAAAGACTCCTAGGTTGTAGCTGTTAAGAAACTCCACTACTAAGCTGTACTTACGTGCGAAAATATGGGTATTATAAAAACAAATGGAATATTAAATAAAATAATGAATATGCACAAATAAGTTCTACGTAACTTTCACACAACGCCATCTAGTCCTAAACTAAGTAGAGTTTGTGGAATAAGTACTAGATAACTGATAGACATATTTATTTATTTATATTAATATAAATACATTACTGTATACCAAGATTACAATTTATAAAAGGAAACCTTATAATAAAAAAAAAATAAAAATAAAACTATTTGCGGCCTTATCGCACTCGGTGATTTCTTCCAGGCAACATACATAAATATTTCTAAATACAGGTTGAAATAGAAGCGACGGTGTCCAACAAAAAGATCTCAAAAGTAAACGAAGCAGGGGCGAGTCACTAGTATAATAATAAAGTATAGCTACTTAGCTATAAAAATGATTTTCTTGTAAAAACCTCTCTGGCTTAATACCCTTTCTTTTCTGATGCATTAAAAGCGCGTCAGGCTGAAAATGGCAGCCGGCCAGCCCAGTGGGGTGGCGGAGCGTAGCTACGTTTTTCTTTGTGACCTCTGTGACCCCATACACTTTTATGAGATAAAGTAAAAGTGGGGTTTCTTTGAAACTTAAATATGACTTGCTGACTGTCTCTTTTTTGTAATATCGAACCATTTTGTAAAGGTTGAATCTAGAATTCATTTATAATTCAGTTGTTGGTGTATCTTAATTGATGCCTTCGCCTGCTCTGGGTGGAGCAGGAGGGCGTGTCAGACTTTTACTGACTAAAACTCAGTCCTGTTCCTTCTTTGCCTTTGTTCCAGCGGTTCCATTTTCACATAACCCATGGCCCCAGTAGGCTTCGACCCTGCTGGGGCTGCTGGGGTAAGAGGAAGATCTTTGTCCAGCTCTAGGACAATACGTCTTCATCTCCCTAACCTTTATAATAATAATAATCCACAACTATCACACAACGTGGTCTAGTCCCAAGCTAAGCAGAGCTTGTGTTATGGGTACTAGACAACTGATACTCGTAAACATACTTATATATTTCTAAATACATACATATTATAGATAAATATCACCCAGACACAGAACAAATGATCATGCTCATCACACAAACATTTGTCCTGGACAACATTTGACATTTATCCAACTAGCTTGGGGTTGGCTCCCAGTGTTACTAGATGCGGTTGAATATAAGACGGGGTTTTACATGAAGAGTCTGCCTATCAGACCTTCACAACCCAGTTACAATGCAACACGATACTCCTTAGATATTCTGATTGTCAGACTTTCTGGCGTCTGACTACCTGTAACGACTGTCGAAGATCTATGAATGATAACCGGGACCAATGACCGGCTTTACATACTTTCTGAGAACTTAGGAAAAGACCTATGAAATGAAAAATTTACATTGGTACTTGCCTGGTTTGGAAAACGCTGCGTCATGCATGATACGCGGAACTGTGAGACCATACATATTAGCCAAGAAAACGATATATTTTTAACAACAATATATTTTTTTTTTATTATTGAAATAAACTAGTGCTTGACTGCTACTGCCCACCTGAAGGTAAGCAGTGTTGCAATTGTTGATGGTGAAGCGCACTAGTTTATTAAGAGCCTATTCACTCTAAAAATGAAAAATTATAAATGGAAAGTTGTTAATTCAGTGTTGTCGTAAAAAAATTAAACATAAAAGACCTTCATCGAAGATATTTTTTGTATGATTTATCTTCATTTATTTTCCAGAACATCCTCTCATTTTTTAACAAACCACATTACATAGAATCATCCTATTATTCCACAGAAACACGGATCCAACTTCACATATCGTTGGCCATCCTTTTTGGCGCGTAAAAGTAGTCAAGCCGCCATTTTTGTGACGTAAAGCAAGATCCAAGCTCAACGCCTTTTGCTAGATAGCTCCTAGTTTATTGATAAAACTAGCAGAGGATTTGTGTTCGGAATTTGTTTTTTCACATGTCCTACTAAATCTCTTTCATCTTAAATGGGACATATTTATGGAGACAGCTGGCTAAATGGTTGAAGGACGCATGTGTTATCGTTGTAGGATTGAAATAGCAAAGTGTAATCCATATTTTCACAAGGTTAGTGTTTGACACAAAAATAGCGAACTGTACGTATAGTCTTTGTTTATTTAACACTGAATAATCAGTCTTATAATGTTCCCACTGTTGTTGGAGCATCCTCTCTAGGAGAGAGAACGGGACGTAATCCACCACACGGGCTCTATGCGGATTGGTGGATCTCAAATTGATTATTTATTCACTACTAAGGCAAATTGTTTATTTTTGAATTTGTAATACAACATATTGTTAATTTGTTAGTATTAACAAATTATTTTGTAAATAATCATATTTATATAAGTATGATATTCGGTTTATAAACACGATTTTAGTTTTTATTAATAATAATCATTTATTCATTCCGAAAATAATACAGACCTTTAAATATTATATTAAATATTAATACCTTAAAAACATCTACCTCTGCTTAAAAAATAAATAAAATAACCGTTGACCGTGACGAAATAGGAATCATAAAAGCCCAGGGGCAGGACAGTTTTGGTGGGTTTTTTTGATCGAATTTTTGTTCATAAATTGGTGCGGTTTTGAATCTCAGAGGTCTACAAAACTGGATTAAATAATATAATCATTGAATCAGACGCGATATCGGTAAAAAGGAGCTCAGACTTTTAGTATAGTATTGACTACTTCAGTAAAACTGCCGTGAAGGCTGACTTGATATGTTTTGCCAAATACTGGAAAAACAATAGAATGATATGTTGAATCAGCATTCATAAAGAAAAAAAGTGACCGTATTCTGTATTAAAAACTAATATACTCTTGACACTGGTTAAATAATAAATGTATAAACCGTGGGAAGTCAAAAGAAAAAGTAATAACACTAGTACGGATTGATTATTATCAAGTTAAAGCAATGCGTGTCGACGTCGGTTCATGAAAAGACGACCATCCATTTACCGAGACTCGTCCGTATCTCGGAAGGCACGTGAAGCCATTGACGACCAATGGCTTGTCATTTATATAATCTTTGATAGTTGTTACAATAATCTGATGTTAAAAAATTGGACACCAATGTGTACAAAGGTTGTTTCCGGCCAGGAGTGTAGAGTCAGAGTCAATAGATATTATATGTCACTAAAAGAATCTTATTTTGCAATAGGTATTTCCTTATTATTTACCTATTTATTTATTGATTAAGTACATCATTCACTGGCTCATCGATGTAAGTAAATGTATTATCACTTTGAAAAATACACACTTTCAAAGTGAAAGCCATAACGCTTCAACATCATTGTTGCATTTATGCTAATTAGCAAGCGAGGCACGTTTAGTTTTAGAAGTAGATTAACGTAGCTTTAAAAGTAAATTAAATGAAGTCTAAAATTGACGATTAGACTGCAAGTACTTGCACGTAGCTGCACTCGCAGTGAACTCCACATTTATAGCGTGATTCATTTTGCCCTTATAGCAGAAGCTTTGAAAATATCCTGATCGTTTTCTCTATTACTAGTGCTTATAATTTTGATATGAGAAAAAAAATATACGGGTGGGATTAGCCCCAGAGACAAGCCGCATACCTATTACTTTACTGAGTGATTTTGCAGTCAAAGTCACTCAGTAAAGTAATCAGTCGTTAGAAGAGCGGCTTGTCCATATGTTTTTAGGATTCCGTACCTCAACAAAAATAGTACCCTTATAGGATGTCTTTATTGTCCATCTGTTAATAACCTTTTTCTCAGTAACTGAAGTAATAAACTAAAATTAATTTCAAATTCTCAAGTCAGGTTTTTAAAAATCTTTTCAATACACTTACTCGAAAACCCGCTCCATAAACCATCGCTTTTAGACACGCAATGGACTGTTTTCCATGAAAGAAAAAGTGCGCATGCTCTCCCCACAACAATTTTATTGTATCGCATCTGCAATAAAATTGTTATCGCATCTGCCCTCGGCTCCATAACACACTTGCTTACGGTTCGTGTGAATTTCGCCTCGGTCGCAATAACAAACTTTCTGCACTTGTATCAAAATGTACTATTCTTTTCATTCTAGAGCTATATAGTAATATAGTAGTCATGAAGTCATTTCAGACCTAAAAAAAACCATAGATGTAAAAATGCTAGGTTTATTGAGATTGCTTCAGTGTGATCTATGGAAGTGAACGTACAAAATACTACTGCTGTTTTGTGCGTTCGTTCATCTCTCATTTTCTTGAATAAGGTTTTATTTACTGCTTCTTTTACGTGCTTTGTATTGAGCGTGGGGTGAATACTGATTCAAGTGAGTAGTAATACGATATTCTTCGGTAAGTAGGTACCTACATCAGAAGTTTAGGAGGATCTTTGGGATAAGGAAAAATTGTTTGAATGGATTAGGACTTTATTTTGGGAATGTTGGTTGTGAGAAACGCGTAATGCCTATTGCTTCATCTTGATTTTTCGTGATGTATGAACCTTAATTACTTTAAGAACTATAGCGTGGGTTCCAGCCCTTACAATCTTATTTTAAGGTGGGTATTTGGGTAATCATCAAATGCCTTATTCTGCTAGTAGGGGCTAGTTATCCTATAAAATAAAAAATACTGTTTGTTTGCTGTTTGCTTTTAATAGGAAGTTTTTCATTTTGATACAAGTGGAGATAATTTGACTACCGCTTTTAGGCCCACAATTTACTGTTTACTGAACCAGTCCAGAAAAGTGTGCAAGCTCGGCCCCGCCACAATTTTTTGAATTTATCGTGTCAGGCTGAGTGCTAAGTGACTACGAGTCGTGCGTCAACCCAAAAGTGTAGTGCGTTGTTTGATTCACGTGGAAAGTCACTGCAGCTCTCGGCCCCAATACGGCCTTCACCTACGGCTCGGGAGAATCCCGCCTCGAACGCAACGACAAACTTTCTCCATTTGTGTCAAAATGTAACTGATCTCTTTAGATCTCAATTATTACTAAGAACCTGTTTTATATTTATACTTGCATAAAAATGTTACTTATGATAAAACTATCTTGCCATTGTCTATCTGAGAGCCAATGGTATGGAAGCATCGTTTCGTAATCTCAAAGCGAAATAATTGACTATTTAATCACAAGTAATGACATTCCATTAAAGTCAAAAACTTATACAAACAATGTTGTCAGCTTACCGTTATTAAACGAATATTTATCTTAATTTGAAAGTAACAAGTTCCACATTCGAATTAAGTACTCCCATATGCGACTCGTGAAGATTGCGCGACGAAATTTCCATGTTACGAACGAAAAGTGAAATGTACGTCATAAAGGAGTATGCCGCATTTATGTGTGACCTACTAAACTTGGCTGGGTTATAATATTAGGTAAGGAGGATAATATCGTTACGCCGACGTAGCCTGAAGTTGGGCGCGTGTTGCGTTCAGTTTTTGAATAAACATAAATTGATTTATTTTTAATGTTTTTAATTTCAGAGCAAAAATTAGACTTATAAAAAATAGCTGAGCAGATTAAACTATATTTTATTTTAATACATTATCATCAATGTAGCTTTATGAAAAAAAAACATTGGGTTCATTCATAAAATAACTCAAATAAAATGTGTTCATTCAGCAGAACTAGTTCAGTAATCCATGTTTGAACACGTGGCATTTGACACGACTGTGATACTTCAAATTAGTATTCATAAACAACATGACCGATGTAATATCAGCCATCAATTATTTTTAAAATACAGGTAGGTACTAACTGAGGTCTGATAAATAGCTCAAACTGTTTTTATTCCAGTTCTATTTGATTTGCCACACTGAAACTCAATCATGCCACAAAAATATTTTGACAGTTTTAATCATCGTACCGAAGATCGTACCGTTATAAATATCAATGGCCGCTAACAAAACGAAAAAGGTCACACGATATTTCATGAAACCGATCAAAAATTCGAATTCAAAAAAAGAACGTTCGAATAACGTTCAGAATGAGTCTATCATTTCTTTATTGGCTATTCCTAGTAGAAATAATGTAATAGATGTAAAATTACCTGCATATTTGAATTCAGAATTACATTCTGGAACCAATACTCTACATCATTCAAGATAAAGTTCAAATTCCATCTTTTTGGGCCTGTTTAATACAGTTTATAGTGGTCACTTAAAATTGATCTTAAAATACTATTTGCTAAAGTCGAAATTAAATCGAATTACCAATTCAAACTTGGCGTGGCTAACGGTCAGGCTGTTTGAGTTCGTGTTGCACCAATTTAATCTAGCCAAGTCCTTAATTAATGGAATATCGTTGCTCGTAACCTCAAAGACTCGAAATAGTCTGGTTTCTATAGAAACTGTCTGAGAAAGAATATCGGTACAAATAAAGGACGATTGAAAGGTACCTAATGAACCTTCTTGTCTTGGATTTCAGTTTTCTATTGGTTTTTTTATTAGCTATTTGCTAAAAAAAATAGACGAAACTCAGAGAGAGAGAGAGTTATTGAATATTGGACCTTATTGTTGAATCAAATTTGGTTTGGACCTTATTATTGAAACACGTGTAGAAAAGTTGGGTCCGAAAGGTTCTGGAGTGAAGGAAGATGCAACGTTGAGTAGCCTCCTACAAGGTGGACCAACGATTTGGTGAGGAGGGTCAAGGGAATTCGATGGATACGATAAAAGATATTGATGAAATAATCAATAAAACTAAAAATAAATCTTTTTCTGAAAACAGTATCATAATAGGTTATTTAATGAAACAGCAATTAGAATTTCAAAAATTGGTACTAGGAAGAGCGGTACTATCTCTTTTGCACACACGTATTCTAATGGTGGTGACGTCATATTTCAATTTGAGTCATCTTTATTCTGTTACTTGACAGTTTCTCCTTCCACTGAATTTGAAAGGTTTCTATCATACCTATATTTTTTTTGGTGGAAAATCTTTGGGCGGAACGTGTCAGACTTTTACTGACTAAACTGACTCCTAACTGTTCCTTCTTTGCCTTTGTTCCTGGGCCACGGGGTTATCTTTAGGTACTATCTCCTAGAATATAACAATCACAAACAGAGCGTCGGGAGTACTAATTTGCGCGCCACTTATTCAGTCAAGTTCCCATTTCTTTGCTAACATGAAAAGATAAAAAAAGTACTTGGAAATGAGTACAATGCTAATGCGTTTTACATATTTTTGTATCTTTTTCTTTCTGTGCCTTATTTTTTGGAAGTTCCTTGTTAGTCTAGCCTTGTTTTCTTGGATATGGCTTTGTGGGTAAAACTCATCCAATGACAACTCCCGCCCTTGAGCGGAGCGGGAGATAGTGTCAGATTTTTACTGACTAAAAAACCCACTACGTTCCCTCATTGCCTTCGTACCAGGGCCCAGGTGTACACTTCCACATTTACCTAAGGCCTTAGAGTAGGCTTCGACCCTGCTGGGCCCTTACAGTTTGCTGACAACTCCATGAGGCGCGCCGTCGACGACTTTGGCTCGGTCTGGACAGTAACCGGACGGTCGGACAGCGAGCTACCCATTGCTCGCCGTCCGCAAGCCCGCGCCTAGGGTGGCCGGAAATCGGGATCGGAATCATTTTAATGTTTTTGTACGAGTAGTATTCGGCTGTATCAAGTTAAGCATCTCTTCCCGGCAACTTTCGCAGAGGTAGTCAACGCTACAATAAAATCGTCAGCTCCATTTTACCGAGATCGCGCCTGTTTCAATAATTCCACATATTGTGCAATTGTGCAGACACTTGGGATACAAAACTACACCCATTTTCAACCGAGTTCGAAAAGGAGGAGGTTGTATGTCGGCTGTATGCATTTTTTTTATATATGTTAACCGATATCTCGGTCAATTGTGGACCTATTTTGAAAAAAATTGTTTTGTTTGAAAGATTGTACTACCGGGTTGGTCTTATAGAAATATAGTTTTGATCTAATGATGGAATTCGAAGATATAGAACGGAACTCTTCAAAAAATAATAGCAGAACTGTCGTAACTAGTAAAATTGCTTTGTTTATACCATCGGCGACTGACTGAAGGAAAAAGGGGAGGGAATACATACTGGTCTGATAATGAAGCCGGAAAGTAGGTAAGACCTATAATAAATCAGTGTATACTAGCCGTGTTTGGTATTATTAGAATTGTCATGATAATTTGATGATGGAAGGTATCTATTTAAGTCTGGCTGAGGAGTGCTACAAATTAACAAGTGGGAATTAAAATCGCCACTGAGATTCACTCGAAAAAATCCCAGCAAAAACTATAATATTTATCTTATTTGTCTTTAATTCTGTAATTAACATTCTTCTCCTCAAACCAAGACAATTCGACAAAAGATTGAGGATGAGCTAATATTTATAAATACGTTAAAAAGCAGGGAAAAATTGCCAAAATTAAGAAGTGAAGTAACGATGTGTGCCTAAGGTAAGCATCACGGTAAATTTATTAAATTTTCTCAAACACAGATCAAATATGTACGGAACGTGAATTTATTCTGTTTACCTGCATATCTATCAATATGAATTACCAGTATATTACTCGTAGATTGTAAGGAAGCTGTGGTTATATCTTGCTCATTGTATTAATTTTATATAACAGCTTTATTATTGTCATTCCTGAGATAATATTGAATGTGTATAAAGCAGGGGAAATACAATATTGAACCACCCACACTCAAAAGAATTACCGTGAAACGCTAAGGGCAACTTAATGAACATGTGTGGGTTTTAGTCAATAAAAGTACTTTTCGCTTCAACCACAGTAGGAAGGTTCATATTTGATGATTCTACATGTCAAAACAAAGCTGTTACTGTCAACAGTTTTTTTTTGTAGGTGTTATAGTTTCTGACATTTCGTGATTAATCAGTGAGTGGTATTTTGATTTTAAAGAATATAGATTTATCAAAATAGGTTTTTTTTAAATCCTCAATAAATCGTAATTTGAAATAAAGAACCTGTTTTAAAGATAGCTGATTTTTTTGCTTTAAAAATAGCTGATGCCTTGAAGACACCCAAATTATAATCGGACGGGAAGACCGCAGCAGGCAAACTATTCCAGTCCTTCGATGTACGCGGTATTAACGACGATGCAACGCTTAGTCCGGGCCGTAGAAGTTTCAACAACGTAAGGGTTTTTTATGGTAGGTAAAATCATCCAATAACAAATCCCGCCCTTGGGCGGAGCGGGAAGTAGTGTTCTCTCTTCTGCTTCAGCTCTTACTAAAAACCTACCCCGTTCCTACGTTGCCTATCATGTCGGGGCTGAGCCTTCCTCTCAGAAAACGGCCCTTGAACCCAGCAGGCTTCGACCCTGCCTGCCTACAGCTAGCAGGCTGGGCCTCTACGGGTTGCTGACAGCTCCTTGAGGCACGCGGTAACAGTACGCGCCGTCGACGACTTGGGCTCGGTCCGGTCAGTTACCGGACGATCGGACAGCGTGCTACCCATTGCACGCCGTCCGCAAGCCCGCGCTTACGGTGGAACAACGTAAGGGTGGATATTCGCCGTTTAGTTCGATATTCACCTCGCTGATGTGGTCAAATAGTCGACTTATTTGTCGATTCTGCTCGTACCACTTTTAGTATATGCGTTTATAATAATTACTTGTTGTATACTGGGTATGAAGACCCACAAATTCAGTGAACTTTAGTATTTTATTATACTTAGCCACATAGTAGGTATCGCCTATATTTCCACGTTGGATATTCACATCTGTCTTTCTACAAACATTGTGAGGCTGTCCCTTCTGCTCATAAAACCTTTCGAAATGGCCTTTCTGGTGAGTGCTGGGCCGAATATTTTAGGCTTCGGTTTACCTTACCTAGCTCTAAATGTGATCTGATGTAGGATGGCAACCAGCCAAGAGTACCATGTGTGTCATCGCAATCTGTTTGGAAGACTAATTTCTATTTAATTTTATTGCCTTACTTTCCTTTTTCATGTAATTTTGTCTAGTATCTTTAGGTTTTTTTTTTGGTGGGTATAAATCATCCCCGGTCTTGGGCGTAGCGGAAGATATTGTCAGACTTTTACTAACTAAAAAACCTACCCCGTTCCTTCGGTGCCTTCATATCGGAGCCCTGGTGTGCACTTTCACATTTATCCATGGCCCCAGTAGTCTTGCCCCTACAGTTTGTTGGCGACTCCTTGAGGCGCGCGTGAACAGTGCGCGACGTCGTCGACTTGGGCTCGGTCAGGTCGGTTACCGGATGTTCGGACAGCGAGCAACCCATTGCTCGACGTTCGCAAGCCCGCGCCTAGGGTGGCGTTTACGGTGGCCGGAAATCGAGAGCGGGAGCGTGAGCGCCGTTGCCTTTGCCTGATGCGGACGGTCTCCTCCTTTGCTAGCATTACTGCTTCGCATTAGGCAACCGCCTGCCACTCCTCCTCGCTCCGGACCATGACTTGTACCAAGTTCCGGCGCGAGAGAGTGTATCTTTGGGTCAAATTTTGCAACTGTTATAGTGCGCGGCATCGGTTGTAACACAAGTTGAACTATCATGGCGGTCCACCTTGAATACGCAGTAAGCGATTTTCGGGTCTCAATCGAAGTGAAGGGCTGCGCGTAACTATAGCAAATGGTTCAACTTATTTGCTGCGTACTTCAGTTCAGTTTGAATCAGTGGCATAGTAAGGCGATCAATGGACCTGGAGCAAAAAAAAAGTAGCCCCTCTTTTTAGACTAAGTATATTTCAAAGCTGAAAAAATTTGTCAAACAAGTTTGCAAGCTTGGGGCCCGAACAGTGCCAGTTCTATGCCCGCCCGTTCTGGGGCGGTATTTTTATGCACCCCTCATGGTATGGATATCAACTAACACTTTCACGTGAGAAACGATTCAAAACGTCGTGATATAATTATGAAATGGTGCATCGTCATATTGATAGCATCTAGATTTCATATTTATTTCAACATCTTTGGGTATCTATTTTATGGATAATCTCCTATGGTGCATCTATACAACCTTATTTTTAGTATATGCGAAACCAGAAACACGTGTCTGGTATTTTTACCTAACTACGGCAAAGCCAAAAGAGGGTTATGATTTTTTATAATTTATTTACAATTATTACAACAGAATGAAAACTTCATTTAAAGTCCAAAACATGAAAAAAAATTGGGTATTAAAATTTAACCTAAAAAAAATTCGGTACTAAGTGAATATAAATGAAAATAGGACTCCATCACACTTTTTTGTTTTATCGGTATTTCTGTCAGTAAAAAAGAAAAACGTCCCAAGAACCTTAGCAATAATCCTTAGACCGATTTATTAGATTTCACGCATGGTACATAGATCTTCGCTCTTGAACCATTTCGCTGAATCATGTACATGAAAAATGAAAAGCAAAAATGAGGAGGGTACCTCTATGTGTATAATATATCACAATAAATGGACGTTACCGAATATAGGTGCTATTATTCACAATTCCCAGATAGAATAAGAAAAACTGAAATGTGTCATAAAATATTTTCAGCAAAAAGTCTAGAATAGATATCACATAATATTGTAAAGCTGAAAGTTTCTCTTTTCTATGTTCTTCACATGTAAGTATTATTCTTCACACACGCAAAGAATCTGCGTTCTTCCAGAAATCTGCAACTGATTTAATATTTCCACAACTATCACACAACATCGTCTAGTCCCAAGCTAAGCAGAGCTTGTGTTATGGGTAACAGACAGCTGATAAACATACTTATACATTTCTAAATTCATACATATTATAGATAAACAACACCCAAACACAGAACAAATGATCGTGCTCATCACACAAATATTTGTCCTGGGTGGGAATCGAACCCACGACCTCCGGCACAGCAGTCAGGGCCACTAACCACTAGACCAACAAGTCAGTCAGATTTTTCCTTCTCATACTTCTGGTTTTATCCATTCTTCCTTCTATATACAGTCCCTCCTTCTGTGGAATGCGCTTCCTCTCGATGTCATGACGACCGAAAGTGGGTATGCATTTAAGCGGAAGTTGCAAACTTCATTCCTTTATAAATATTACATTAAATATATAATTATGTATGTTAATTTTAACTATATGTATACTTTTTGCCCTTGTTTTCTAAATAACCTTATTGTGTCTTCACCACCCTAGGTTGACTGGTAGAAAATATAATGCCTAAAGCATTAAGCCCGCCTTTGTACTTTGTATTGTAAAGTTTCTATGTATGTGTATATTACTCCTTCAAGCTCAAACGGTTGAATGGATTGTATGAAATGTGGCACGTGAATAGATCACATCATTGAATAATATTAACACTAAGGCTAAGAATTCACAAAGCGGTTTCCAACGTCCGCTGCGGTAGGGAAAACCGCTGCTTTATTTCTAAATTTCCGAGACCGTATTTTACTGCGGCTACATAGCCGTCGCAGGTGCGATTTTCGCCCGCAAACTTGGCGGGTGATTATTGCAAGACATTTAGTTGCAAGACGGGCCGCTGGTGCAACGGGATCCGCGAACAACCGTGAACACCGCGTGCGTAAGTGCTTGATTACAGAGTCGCACATTGCCATATGTTTGTGTTTGCGCGAGTCATGACGCAGCCCGCTGCTGCAATGTACGACGAAACGCCCAACGCGCCGCGTCTGCGTAAACACGGTCTTAAACGCGTCGTGAAATGTGCTTATATTTTACACATTATTTGCATGCTACAGAAGCTGCGGGCTCGCAACCGCGGCGGCCGCGGGTGGAAATCGCTTCATGAGTTCTTAGCCTTATTATCCAGGGAAAAAGATCTAGAAACAAGGACCGAGAAAAATAAACTTCCCTATGGATAATTTTCTACTACTACGCGGGCAAAGCCACTTTCAGAAGCTAGTCATATATACATACTCCTGAGAGAAATATTATTAAGCTACGATTTTCTAGGTACCAATGTTTTTCTTTGTGCTTCGGCAAAGGACAAAGGCTCACGTCCATTTACTTTGGACTTCGGTAAACATTTTTCAGGAAGAGCATTCTTTAGTTAGGTTCTCTGTTAGTTCCTCTTTGTTCGCACAGATGTCGCTTTGTGGGTGTTAACTTACATTTGTTTTTGTTTGGTTCGTGGAAGTGTAGGTAAGCTGCTGAAAACTGTGAATTCAATGAGTTTGTTTGATACTAACAAAATATTTGCTTTAATTACTAAAGTAATTTAGTGGTTGTAAGTGCGTTACAAAGAATGGAGGTCTTGGATTCAATTTCCGGGGCAGGCAAAGTGGGTGGTGGTTTTGCCGTTTAGAAATTCTAGTCTCTAGTCTAGATTTTTACCAGCCTTGCTCTCGATTACTCGAATATCAGTTCCCACTGCTGGGAATATCAGTTCCCAGTCCCAGCTGTGGGAACATTATAAAGTGATTATGATTTATGCTAGAGTCACAAAGAATATTAGGCTTCCTATAGCTCTTACGTGTTCTTTTCTACGACCAGAAGATGCAATGTATGTCTCTAAATAGTTACGCAAACACAAGTCTGTTTGCGTTTGAAAATCTAACGCAATTCGATGCGATGCGGCGGCGGCAGCGAGCGTAGAAACGTGCATTCCTTTTAGTTGAATGTTTGCTTGCTTTGTAAAAATGTTTACAGATTTATGTCAACTGTAAACAGTTTTCTTGGTCTATATTTATTATTATTTATTTATTTATTCATTTATGTACACACAAACACACACACAACACACACACACACACACATCACATGAAAAAAAACCTTTTAAATGCAAAGTTTCTTTACGTAAACAGTAAGATTTGTCATTGGATGACTTTACCTACCATAAAAAAAAAAGCCGGTAATGTGTGTAAAAGACGAGAGCAGGGAAGGAGGTGATAGAATAGAATAGAATAAACTTTATTGTACCTACACCAAAATTAGTAAAAAAAAACACAGAAATTTATATCTATGGGTACAATGGCGGTCTTATCGCTGACAGCGATTTCTACCAGACAACCTTAGGATGGACTATAGGAACTTAGAATTTTAGGGCACCCCGACACGGACTGGTTAGGTAAGGGTTATTTTTTTTTATTACTACCTGAAAATAAAAAGCCTTACTTTAAACCGTATTGTATACATAAGGTAAGTATTGTATAGAATACCGGATTATATAGATTGCCGATAACATATATTATGTTTCATCGTCTTTCTGCCCTTGTTCCATTATATTTGGCATCGGTGGTTTAACGTATTTTTTGACCCTGGCTAACTTCCTTTTCTTTCATATCACTCCTCACACAATCCATCCATCTTTCTTAGGTTTTGATATCTTAAGGGCGGGTCCAAAAGCAAATTAGTTGCCCAGCATCATCGATATATATGTATGTACCTACTACGCACTAGATTAGGCATACAATGACTTTGCTTGACTTACGTGTACTGTATGCCGAACACCTTGACTTGATGACATTAGTGCAGTTTTGCAGTATTTAAGCGCTGTAACCTTAATATTTTTGTTAGACGTCTTAATGACAATTTAGCGCTGCAGCGAACTTTTGTTTTAACGTTTCGGTATTGTGACAAATAGTTTTTATGAACGAGCTTGACTATAACTTAGAATGTAATTCGAAGCCCAGCATCTTTCCTCTGTCGTATTTTCATGCAAGCGCGTAACTCGATGTGAGAAACAAATCAGCTGTGGGAACAAAAGTTGCTCCTGAGCGCAATGGGTAAAACAACGTTTAAATAACAACTTTAGAAATGCTACATTACGCGATGCATCGGCCGTTCGAACTTTGAAAAATATTTTTTTGTTTTTATTATTGATAGGCTCGCATTTGACCGCTATCTCACCTGATGGTAAGTGATGAAGTAGTCGACAATGTAACACGCTTGCCTAGGTAGTAACCTATTCAGTTTTGACTAAAATGTATTGAAAGAATGAAATTTTGTGAAAATTGTTATTATGGGAAACAGATGTTCTCACGCCCCAGCTGCTGGGACCCCTACCCCGTTGGCGTGGGCTTGCGAACGACGAGCAATGGGTAGCTCGCTATATGGTGGTCCGGTGACCATCCGGGACAATCCCGGGCGCGTAGTTTTGCACGCGTGCCTCAAAGAGATGTCAGTAAAACCGGTGGAAAAAGGGCGAGGCAACATACGTGTGGTTTTAGACAGATAGAGTCTGACACGCCCTCTCGCTCTGCCCTAAAGCTTGAGATGTCATTATATGAATTAAAAAAATCATTATTTTTTTTTACATCAGTATTTAAACTTTTTTTACCCTATAACATTGTTTTCACTACCTGAACCAATTTTATCACCATGTAATTTCGCCACAAATGCGCAACGCGACATTCCACAACTTTTGAATTATTCTCTCCGTCCTAAGTACACGAAAAAACAATTTCAGAGTTAGTTTACCTAACTATGCATACAGGGCGGGTTCTCACTATTCAAGTGCCACGTGTATTCAGCCCTGAAAAGATCTGAAGAATGCTCGGCCGCAAGAATTCTCCCCTTCTGGCTTTTGATGCAAAAAGTTATTTTATATACCGTACCTTGAGTGTGTTATGTATTTTTTTTGCTGTATAATTTTTTGATAATAATATAATAATCATATTCTACAACTATCACACAACGCCATCTAGTCCCAAGCTAAGCAGAGCTTGTGTTATGGGTACTAGACAACTGATAAATATACTTATATATATTTCTGAATACATATATATTATAGATAAGTTTCCTTGCGTGATCGAATCAGGAATGAAGATATCCGCAAGAGAACCAGGGTTGCCAACATAGCACGTAGAATCGCCAAACTTAAGTGGCAATGGGCTGGGCACATTGCACGCAGAACAGATGGACGTTGGGGCCGAAATGTTCTGGAGTGGCTGCCGCGTACCGGAAGACGCAGCGTTGGAAAGCCTCCCACAAGGTGGACCGATGACCTGGTCCGGGTCGCTGGAGTCCGATGGATGCGAGACGCACAGGACCAGCCATTGTCGGGGGAGGCCTATGTCCAACAGAACGTCTTTAGGCTAAAATGATGATGATGATAGATAGATAAATTACACCCATACACAGAACAAATGATTATGCTCATCACACAAACATTTGTCCTGGGTGGGATTCGAATCCACGACCTCCGGCATAGCAGTCAGGGCTGCTTACCACTAGACCAACAGGCCAGTCAATGATTATGGTACTGAAGTATGATTTTATGCGATGAATAGTGTATGAAGTTACAAATTAGGCGAAAGTCCTTGAGAGCGTTGAGAGCAGAGGTGGCCGAGTGGTAACGGCCCCGACTCACAAGTTGTAGGTTGTGGGTTCAAACCTAGGTAGGCGCTTTACTTTGTATAATTTATTTCATTACCACTGCTCTAAAAATGGTGAAGGAAAACATCGTGAGGAAACCGGCATGTCCTAGAACCATAAATTCGAAGATATGTGACATCCACCAACCCGCACTGGGCCTGCGTGGTGGATTACGGCCAATTCCCTCCTAAAGAGGAGGTCTACGTCCCAGCAGTGAGAACATTATAAGGCTGATGTTAAACTAAGGTATGCCTTAAACGCGCTTACATAACACAGATAAGCGCGCCAAAGTAATTTTTCGACGGTACCGTTGCGCAGTGGTTAAGCGATTGGCTACTGCGCTGCCTGTTGTGGGTTCGATTCCAGCATGGAACAAATATTTGTTTGAACTAAAGGTAGTTGTTCTGGGTCTGGGGGTCTTTTGAGTTTACGTGTATGTGAACGAACCGTCGAAACTGGATTAATTATTTTCTAGAGTGGGGTAAAGTATAAAAAAATATCCAATGGACTCCCTGAGTCTTCACCAGGACATCTGTCCACGCAGCTACTTCTAAGCTTACAAACACTGCGTGTACCATCGACTTACATTCTAAGTGATAGACAAGCTCGTTCATGGAAACTATTTGTCACAATACTGAAACCTTAAAACAAAAGTTCGCTGCAGCGCTAAATTGTCATTATGACGTCTAACAAATTTTTAAAACTTCAGCGCTTTTAAACTGCAAAACTACACTAATGTCATCAATTCAAGTTGTACGGCATGCAATACATGTAAGTCTAGCAAAGTGATTGTACGGCATGCCTAATCTATTGCGTATTACATATATATCGTGGCGTGTACTGATATGCCGTGACCAATTCTCCATATCAGCCCCTCCTAGCCAAGTTACAATTGTTTCGTTTTGCGTTAACGCCTGGAGTTGGCCACGCCCCTAATTCGTTTATTTGAACAAAGGAGCAGATTTTTTTTGACGTCAAAGTTCATCACTATAATACGGGCGCCATAGAAAACGACGCTTTTGTTTTTCTACTATTTTTCATATGTTTTTCACTCTTAACACTTCGATCCACAACTACCCAACTTGTTCATACAAAAGTAGACTCTAAACATCGGAATTAAGGCCTATAGTGGCGTGGATGTGAGAGGACACCGGTGTCCTCTGAGCTAGGACAGATTAATATCCTATTTTTGTGGATAAAGAGGTTAGATTACAAATATTTTTTTCATGCATATTCCCTTTTGTTATTATCTGTTAGAAAAAAATCTTTAAGATTTATATCTAACTGGGCCATAACTGGGATTTGGATTCGTGCCCGATAAAACGATAGGCCCCAAGCAGATTGAGATCTAATACCCTCAGATGCAGAACTGTACTATGGGTTAACGATAATATTTCTGTGCTTACCTCCTCGACATTTATATGAGCATATTTTATATTTTATTACACATAATATACAAATTCTCCGCGAGAGAGCCGTGGTGGCTGAGTGGTAACTTACGAGTTGTAGGTTTAAACCCAGCCAGGCCCATTAATTTGTGTAATTTATTTTATCACAACTGCTCTCAAAAACGGTGAAGGAAAACATTATGAGGAAACCGACATGTCTTAGAACTAAAAATTCGAAGACATGTGACATCAAACAATTCATCAATCCACATCCACCAATAATAACATAACAAGTAAAGCTACTGATTATACAATATATTATAATAATTAGAATAAAGAAGCGTTTTATTGTAGCTGTGCCCACCACAAATGGTGGAGGCGCCGGGTACAATAAAATACTTCAGAAGTTTTGATAATATACAGCGTTAAATTTTGGTCGTTTTAATCCCGTGGAGGGTCGATTCGATACATGAAACACTATCGATTTGTAAAGATAAAATAAAGAAATAAAGTACTTTTTTTCTAAAACTCGAGTTAATATACGCATGTACGAAATTAATTTCTTTGAGTAAACGAGTCAATCACCTTGTAAGTAGATGTCGGACGTTGCGTACTAACTACCTACAGTTCATTGGCCTTGATCAGCTGAAGTTTACTTAAAAAAATAAATTTCGTACATGCATAAATTAATCCTTGTTTTAAAAAAAACTACTTTATATTTCAATTCTATCTTTACGAATCGATAGGGTTTCATGAACCGAATCGACCCTCCGCGGGATTAAAACGCCCAAAATTTAACGGTGTATAGCGCATGCCTATATAGGACTGTTCGAAAAAATTATTATTGCCCTGGAACGCAAAGTTCTACAAAATAAATACCCACCGGCATTTCTAATTTGATGATTTCCCACTGGTAAAACAAGGTTTCTATTTCTTTTTTCATAGCAGGTAAAATCATCAAATGACAAATCCCGCCCTTGGGTGGGGCGGGAGGTAGTGTCAGACTCTTACTGACTAAAAACCTACCCTGTTACTCGTACAGTCATTGCCTTCGATCCAGGGCCCCGGGGTTCATTTTCACCTAATCCTTATACGGTTTTTATAATGATTCGACGATACGTTGGCTATCTTTTTAACAAGGTCTTATAAACGTGTCTATTTACAACTGATTATCAAAACCGCCTTTCTGAGATATATAGGGTGACTGGTAATTAGTGAACAATACGTAAACACGTGATTATACTCATGATAACAAACAACTTTTACTATACTTGCATTGCATTGCATCAGCCTTATAATGTTCCCACTGCAGGGACTCAGGCCTCCTCTCTAGGAGAGGGAATGGACCGTAATCCACCACGCGGGCTCAATGCGGATTGGTGGATGTCACATGTCTTCGAATGTTTGGTTCTAGGACATGCCGGTTTCCTCACGATGTTTTCCTTCACCGTTTTTGAGAGCAGTGGTGATGAAATAAATTACACAAAGTAATGCGCTTGGCTGGGTTTGAACCCGCAACCTATAACTCGTAAGTCGGGGCCGTTACCACTCGGCCACCACTGCTCTACTATACTACTATACTTACTATACTACCAAATCTGAAATCGCGAAAAAAATCAGCCAAGTTCAGCAAATTTTGACCAGTTAGGCGAACACAAAATGTACTGATCAACAGATATTTTTTCGCTATTTCAGGTTGGTCCCATAGTAAAAGTTGTTTGTTATCATGACTACAATCACGTGTTTAAGTATCGTTCACTAATTAACAGTCACCCTATAGAAATTGAGCTCGTCCCATCTTTTGCAGAATTAAGGTTATGATTTCTAAGGGTTTCCACAAGCTGTAGTGTCAAGGCCGCGGCAGTTATGTCCTATGAATTACTGGTATTAAACCACATCTGTTCCGAGTTTAGATCCAAGTATTTTACGAGCAGAAAATGGGTTGGGACTGGGACTCAAGCATTCATTTTAGTTGAGGAATGGGCTGTAATCCACCACGCAGGCTCAGTGCAAGTTGTCATTTGTCTTCTAATTCCTTTGTTCTAGGACATGCTCGTTTCCTAATGATGTTTTTCTTCACTGTCTTTAAAGCAGTGGTGATAATATAAATTACACAAAGTAAAGTGGTTTGATCCCGCGATTTACCACTCATCTCACAAGGCAACGCTGGAACGGGGTGGGTTTTTTTTAGCCAGTAAAAGTCTGAAACTATCTCCCGCTCCACCCAAGGGCGGGAGTTGCCATTAGGTGATTTATGCCCATCGAAAAAAAAACCACTCCTCTCACAAAACTCACATCATTCATCATCATCATCACTTCAGCCGAAAGACGTTCAATGTTAGATATAGGCCTCCTTAAGTGTCGCCATAACAACCGGTCCTGTGCTTTTCGCATCCATAAAAATCCATATAAAATTAAATTGAGTAAAGTTTTTTTCTTGCTGGAAATATGTCAAGTGTACAATTAATTTTCTTGACAGCTTCCTTTCACCGAAATTCGAATTTTAACATTCTATACGACCAAAATCTCTCGACCAAATATGACTCGATAATATTCAAGCCTAGTTTACATGTAACTAATCGTCTATTTGGCACTGATCCAATGTCGTGTTTCTGACAAGGTTGTCCCAAGGTTGTTCTAGGTCAATTTGGACGTATGGACAGATTTATTAAATTGTTATATCGATAATTGTGATTCTGATTTTCTTGTACAGCTGGTGAAAGGTTAAAAGAGCGCTTGTGTTTTGTTTTTTTTATTTGTGACGATAGATTTTTGTTTGAATGACCAGTTATGCTCTATCGGAGTGTGTTCGTGTGGGGGTCCAAAGACGGAGAAAGAAAAAGAGGGCTTCTATAATATTATTCTAGCCTCAACTTTAAGAGATGAGGCTAGAATGCTTTATCGTATTATTATTATATATATAAGGTTGCGGGTAGACTAGTGAATATGTATTTAAAATATTTGTATTAGATCATCGGGGTGACATATTCTGTATAGAAAAAAATCCGCAAATAAAATGAGATTACAAAAAATAATAATAATATTCTTTTCGACTGAAGAGCAATCGTGGTGTGTGAACTCAATGGAGGTTAACTGGGTACTAAGGCTTTCAGTCTCGATACATTTTCAAGGCCCAGGTTTAAAAATAGGGAATTCTGAGGCCCAAGGTTCCCGGGAAAATCGAGACTTTCTAGACTGATTGAAAAGTAAAAGATTTATGTTCATATATGTACTAGGCATTTAGGCAATCAATAAAAGATAATGGTAAAGCACTGTATAAATTTGATTTATTAAAATTTATTGTTACTCACACCCGTATTTATAATCAAGTAAAACTAATTACTTGAAAAGTAACTACTTAAGTAACAATTTGTATTCTATAGTTAAGAAAAATTTAAATTTTGACTGAAGGTTTCGAAAGTCAAGTAATGACTTAGTAAGCAATTTACTTAGCAACGAGTGATTACTTCTTTATAAATACGAGAGTTAAATATTAACTAAGTATTTATACTAAACCTAAGCACCTACATAAAAACTAAACTAAGAATGTAAACTAGACCTAACTATGTACAAATATAATACAAAAATACCAAATACACTCAGGCGTCGAAGTACTCCTCCACATCGCTGGTATCCGGATCATGTCATTCAATTTTGTTTGTCTTCTGCAGTGGTATTACAATCGAGTAAAATAACAATGGCGAGTTATTTTTTTGTTTTTTTTTTTTTTTTTTTAAAGTAAGTAAGAAATAATCATGAAACACCTATTTAAGAATGGTAGGACCTGTTATTTTATTACAAAATTAACCTGCGTCAGAAAAAGCCCTTTCTGCTTCCACGCTGCTACAATGGCTTAAAAATTTGAAATCTATTTCAAATTCTGGAAAACATGGTCTGTAAGTCATACTTATTATCTTTTAATATAACTATTATGTCACGTTGCGGTATAAATAATATTCGTTTGACGTTACGAGCTTGGCAGTTGAGAGTTTGTCATGCTCACTCAAATGTTTCGCTGATGGTGGCACGTGTTATTGGGTCATTCGGTTCCCTTCAAAATGGTTGAGCTGAGTGGGGCTGAGGCACGCGTCATGCTCGTGAACGGGCGCCGTCAGTTGGGACTGGTCATCTCTTAGCTGCCAGTGGCTTAATTCAATTACTATTTTTTTATTAGTTTATTATATTTTTTCATTATTTGTGGTTTCATTGCTTTTTAATTATTTTTTTCTTCGTTGTGCTCACATAATAGAAGCGACAATATATTTGTAACCAAGATTATGTAACTTATAATATGATTTCAAAGAGTGTCCATGGAGTTTCTTGCACGTTCTTGTCCATAGAGATCTACGCTTTAGAACGTGCAATTTAGCTTCACTTTTTTTGGACTGACCGACATTTTAACAATTCAAAAGTGCCTGTAATTGGTCTATTTGAAATAAACTATTCTGATTCTGATTTTTGGTTAAAAAAACAGAGTAAATAATCTGATTACGTATCAAAACCTAACACAAAGCTGTTTCAATATTAATCGACGGAATTTCCCGGTCCCTTTGATTATGATCTCCAGTCTTGTTCTCAGTAAGCAACATATACTACAATAAGTACATAGTATACAATCGATTATCACATTATGCTATTATCACTATCCAAAAACAACGGTGCCCACACCTGAGATGATCCCCTATCACCTCTAACGAAACCCTCTCAAAGGTTTAGCCCACATAAATAGCCTATTTACTTGGACCCAAGATCTCGTTTAGATTGTGGTCTCCGATACCATAAGCCTTGGACCACAACATAGATAGGTACACAGAAGGTTGGGTCTTAGAAAACGTCAATGAGCAATATTGCACGTACACATAGACACGCTTCATATACTGTGTTTGTTTTATACCTAGGCTTTTTTTGAGGTAAGAAGCCCTATAATGATTTTTTCTACGCTAGAGTGGAGTGTGAGAGCGATAGGCTTTTACTTACGGCAAAGGAAAATTCTTTGCCACAGGTTATCTTTTCAGAAGTCATTCTATGATCCTAGTGGGCACTGACCCTGCTAGGCCTCTACGATTTTATTGACATATCTTTGAGGCACGCGTGGAACACTGCGCATCATCGACGACTCGGGCTCGGTCCGGTCACTTACCAGACGGTGAGCTACTCATTGCTCGTCGTCCACAAACCTGCACACTGTAGAGGATCTTCCACTAGTTCGTGTTCAGAGGACTTAGAATTAATATCACAACTTTCCGTAGCATAAAACGAAATCGACTTCCATTTCTGTTTATCGGCTAACTGCGATTCCTACAATACAAATTTATGCTTTTTTTTTGGGTGTGGCCTCTCGCAGGTCAATCTATGAGGTTGTCGGCTGCTTAACCGGACTTGAAACAAATCTATGCCTACAGAGCTGACCTTTTATACCTATCTCTTTTGTGCCAAAAGGCACATCCATCCTCACAATAAGGCGTTTTGTCTCTTTCCCTCGCACATTAAAATTTGCCATCTTTTTCTTGCACTGTACTTATTTCATTAGTACAGCGAAATTTACTTTCGTCCCTTTCTAAGAGGTCCTTTATTAGTTTTAAGGTGTTGACTCAGAACCCTCTTCACCTTGAAATAGGGAGGTTATAGACTGAGGAGTATCCTTTTTTTTTGTGAAGTGTTTTTTCTTTTGAAGTGCGAAATCATCTGATTGCATCTTTCGCTCAAGGGCGGAGCAGGATGGCGAGTCAGCCTTTAGATAGAAAGCGACAATATGATCGATGATGAAGCACGGTTGCCTAGAAGTAACCCATCCACTCTAGACTTAAAGATTTCCGATTAGTAGCAATCAGGAAACACACGACTCTGGCAGGGAATTCCACTCTAGCTTAACGCACAATGAATGTGTTCTTAAAAAGTTTTGTGCGTTTGGGTAGATGTCCAGCATGTTCTGGTAGCGCATAGACGAACGTCTGAAAGTGACTCAAAAACTCACCCAATGTTCCTAGCTGCCCTTTCCGTTCCAGGACCACGACAGTTCTTTCGACACTGAATCAGTATTTCTTTAAACTTCATGTAAAGCAGTGGTATTTTTTTCAATAGACCTTACTGTCCCACTTCTAGGGCAAAGGCCTCTCCCAACTCCTCCCAAACATTCTTCTCCCATGCCCTCTCAAACCAGTCATCGCGGTACGCGTCCAGTGGTGCTATTCTCTAAGAAAACGCAGCGCTGCCGCGAGGACGAACATTCAAATAGGATACATTGAATTAACAATCCAATGTTTAGGAGAATTAGGTTGATAATCCAATGTATCCTATTTGGGAGTTAAATTAAATTGCTTATAAAAATAAAATACGTATATACACCGTTAAATTTTGGTTTTAATCCCGCGGAGGGATTAAAACGACGAAGATATAAAAAACATAAAGTACATTTTTTCAAAAACCCGTATTTAATATACGCATATACGAAATTAATTTCTTTAAGTAAACGAGAGTATTTGTCGGTGGTTGCGTACTAACTACCTAGAGTTCATTGGCCTCGCTCAGTTGACGTTTATTTAAAGAAATAAATTTCGTACATGCGTAAATTAATTCGAGTTTAAAAAAAGTATTTTATTTTTTAATTTTCTCTTTACAAATCGATAGTATTTCATGTACCGAATCGACCCTCCGCGGGATTAAAACGACCAAAATTTAACGGTGTATACTAATATAGTGAACTAATGAATACTATATAATGAGAACTTAAAATATAAAAATTAAGACTAACTAAGGTTGAGAGGACTGTGTCCTATTTTAATCAAGGCCTTTTATATCAGATCTGTTTTAATGTTTGTTTCATATAAATAGTATTTTAATTAAAGTTACGAGGTGTCTACAATACTGTACACAACGGCAGTTAAAAGCTTGGAACAATCCAATTTTATTGGCTGTAAACTTAGCTATAAAACCTCCTTGTTTATTGAAATTCAGTTACTTACTGATGATTGTTTTTTTTTTTATTTGTTGTCATGAATAGGTAGAGATTGATCTGTGCAGTGGCACTTTCGAAAATGTGATTTTGATGTGATTTTTGTTTCAGTAGTTTCAATAAAAAAAAAAAAACTGAAAAAATCACTTTTATGAAAAAACAAAATATAATAAAAAAATCATACAAAAAATACTAAATCAGTCTGTATTACTAAAACGAAACGAGATGCTATTGGCCCAATATGACAATGTAATCAATAGTGGCAGGGCGAGAAAGCGCACTTTTCCATACTAGACGGGAAAATAATAAACTGAGTGCCTAAAAGTGTTAGGAATAAGAGCGTGTTTTCGAGCAAGTGTATTGAAAACGTCTTTATAATATTAGTGGGATGACGGATGATAGGGAATGTAATATATGTTACGAGGATTTGAAGTAAGTATGATACCTAAGTTTGTAGTAAAATAAATTGTGTGTTGTGATTTTTTATCTATATGAAAAAGCAAAATACCACTCACTAATTAATTACCAAATCTCAGAAACTAGAACACTTACAAATATAAAATTTGGCAAGTAGGTTCCTTATAGGGTGTAGACATCTGCTAAGAGTTTACAAAACTCCAACTCTAAGTTTTTTTTTAAAGTGGTTAAAAGGGGAGTTGGAAGTTTGTATGGAGAAACCGACTTTCACGCGGGCGAAGTTGCTAGCAAAAGCTTGTTTAAACAACGTCTAATATTTTTATGTAAAAAATATATGTACAAAATTTCATAACTGTATCATAAAAAATCACAAAGTTATAAGCTTGTTGTGTTACTTGGTTGTTCACACAAACACATGGTCACCGGGCCATCCGGATGACTGAGGGGTTGTTTTACTCCCACCACCAGCTGTGCGCTCCTAATGCCCGCAATCGCCTGCCGTAACCTGTTTTGTACGTAGTCCAAATTGTGACGTTTTTTAAATATTTTTGGGAAAAATATAACATGGTTTACAAGTTATTGGAACCGATTCAGTGACTGATTATGAACAAACTAAGAATATTCAGTTTCACATATACTAAAAATAATAGTGTATACACCCCTATTTTTTAATTCATTATTTCCCAAGAGGACGCCGGCGTCCGCACACCTATTGTCTTTCTATTGTGTCTCTAATTACGAGATTCAACATGTTAATTAGTGTACAACAAATAGGGCTCAATCAGTACCCGTTACTGATCATATTTGTGTAGTCAAAAGTATAAAAAACGAAATTCCAAAATTGGCTATGAAAATTTGTCATTATTGTTAAATTCATAATTGAACTATCATTCATAACAACTACTACTAGAAAATACTAAGCACAGTGGTTTTCTATTTTTATTGACATTCTTTTATTGATAAACAATAACCTGTACAATGTTTCCATAAATTGAGTGAGATTTTGGGATATAAACAAACGCTCATAACTTTGCTGTTTATGAATATTATATATTGAGACTTTATTTAAATAATAACAAGACCTTTTCTAATAAGCCCTTTAAGTATTTGCACTAATTAAAAAATAGTGGTGTATATAGGTTTAAAAATAATTAAAAAAAAAAAAGTTCTTTAATACGGAATCCTAAAAGCAGAGGATCTGGTAAATGGGATACGAGCTTATGTCATGAGGTCTGATGTTTGGCCATTTTGAACTTGGGGTCGCTAAGCCCGCCGCCATTTTTATCCCCGAGAGGTACTCGGATTTAAGAAAAATGTTTGTAAAACTAATTAATTAAGTTAAACACAGACGTGGAACGCTTAAATACGGCCATGTTTTGACTTAGGACTTATAAAAATGAGTTACGTTTTTTACCTTATTAAAGAAATAAAATAATTTTGTACTCTTTTCTAATCTGGGGTCGTTGGTATTTGAACTGGTGAGGGTATTGCTCTTTACTTTGGTCACATATTGTTTTTCGTTTATTTATTTTATGAAAAATATATATATATAATATAATATGATATTCCACAACTATCACACAACGCAATCTAGTCCCAACCTAAGCAGAGCTTTTGTTATGGGTGCTAGACAACTGATAAATATACTTAATATTTCTAAATACATACATATTATAGATAGATTACACCCAGACACAGAACAAATTATCGTGCTCATCACACACACATTTGTCCTGGGTGGGAATCGAACCCACGACCTCCAGCATAGCTGACTGCTGGACCAATAGTCAAATATATATTTAATGTTATAAACCAGTGCTTGACTGCAATCCTACCTGATGTTGAGCAGTTATACAATCGTTGATGCTGAATCGCGCTAGTTTATTAACACCCGTTTTTATAAACAAGTAAAACTAATTACTTGAGTAAAGGTAACTACTTAAGTGGCTATTTGTATGCTATAGTTAAGAAAAAAATAAATTTTTAATGAAGATTTCTAGCATAAAGTAATGACTTAATCAAAAATTACTTACCGGCAAGTAGTTACTTCGTTACTAATACGGGTGTAAGAGCCTTTTCACTATAGCCTTGAATATACCTAAATTATAATCGGCCGGGAAGACCACTGCATGCACATTACACCCTATTAATCAAGTGTTGTTGTCATGAAAGTTGTAGAATATATTATTATATATAGGGCGACTGGTAATTAGTGACCGATATTTAAACGCCTGATTGTTGTCATGATAACAAACAACTTTCACTATGGGACCAAACCTGAAATTGCGAAAAAAATATGAAAAAAGAAAGCCTGAGCCCCAGCAGTGGGAACAATATAGGGCTGATGCTAGGCTATGCCATATACAGAAAATTAAAAAGGATTTTTTTGTTTAAAAAATTTGCCCTACGTTAGTAAATACTTCTGCTCGCGGATGCGTTCGCAAACATTAAAACTCACGTATACAAGACACCCAGAACTGCAACAAATATTTTTTACGAGCGAGAATCGAACCTGCAACACGCAACGCATTAATCAATCGCTCAACCACTGCGCTAACTGTATAATATGTACAATATGGTCCGGAATAAGTTGCCCTAATTTGAATATTTATGTTAATCATACTTTTATTTAGAACCTTTTTTCATATTTACCTAAAGGTTTACCGTACACGAGCCACCAGCCACAGGCACAAAACGTTGCCGGCAACATATATTATAATTCTGCAGTTTTTTACATTTTATATTGAAAGACCGAGGGATATGGTGTTAACAGCCAGTTACGAGTGTGTAATTTATTTCATCACCACTGCTCTCAAAAACGGTGAAGGAAAACATCGTGAGGAAACTGGCATGTTCTAGAACCAAAAATTCGAAGACATGTTACATCCACCAATCCACACCGGGCCCGCGTGGTTGATTACAGCCCATTCTCAGCATTGGGAACATTATAAGACTGATGCAATGCCATGCATTAAGAAAGAAAGAAAATCTAATTGTTTGCGGGAAATGAGGCAATTTTAGATTGCCTCATGTCCCGCAAACCATTTGACTAGCTTACAAAGTATATGGCGCATATTTTTCCTATTATTAATATTCTATAGGAAAATTATGCGCCACGTAAGTTTTCTACATAGGCACCGTCACCGGACGGTATCGACACAAAGACGTCGAAAAGGATTTTGTGCTAATAGATTTCACTCGCCGCACACGGTTGACACCGGTGGCCGTCACACGCAACCAATTGTCACTTCTTGTGGCTCGACGCGGCCACTAAACGTCGACATAATACGCCGCCACGTGCCATTAGTGCGATTCTTTTATGTTTTATACATACTAGATATTAAGGCAATTATATTAATATATAGGTAAGAACAAGAGAAAGGGAAGAAGCAGTGCAATGAAGCCTTCTGCGTCGAGAGTCCATTACGATAATAGCATTTCGGTTAAAAAACCGGCCAAGTGCGACTCGGTCTCGTGCACGAATTATTTCGTACTACTTATGGCAAAAATCCACTTAAATATTTACTTTATTCTGTTTTTGTATTTGTTGTTATACCGGCAATAGAAAAATATCATCTATGATTTTACCAGGGCCCTGGAACCAAGGCAAAGAAGGAACGAGGTAGGTTTTTAGTCAGTAAGTGTCTGACACTATCTCCCGTTCCGCCCAAGGGCGAGGGATGTCACTGGATGATTTTAACTACCATTAAAAAAAACATTTGATTTCAACTGTCTAGCTGTCACGGTCCATAAGATACAGCCTGGTGATAGACAGATGGACAGAGGCAGTCTTAGCAATAGGGTCCCGTTATTGTTCTTTGGGTACGTAATCCTAAAATAGTAGCAGCCACCGACCTCAAGTATGGACCGCCGGCCACAAGTGGCTGTCGCACATTTCAGCTACCTTTGTGAACGCTTGTAGCTTCTCATGGCGACGTTAGTGGCTCTCGCGTGTAGCCCGTGTGCGACGAACCTAAGTATTGAATAATAACAAGCGCCCGTAAGGAATAAGTTAAGTAGGTAGTGTATTGAATTCTTTTGTATTGGAGATTGGTATAGGTTTAGAATTCATGTTGTCTATTTGAACGTAAAGGTTTCTTTTTATGATATTGGTAAAGGAATAGGCTAAAAGCACATATCCTTTGAGTTTTTATTTGAGTTTTTATTAATGATCTTATTAAAATAATTCTGAAAGGTACGTTTGTACAAAAGTATTTGACGTATTAATTCTCGAATCCCAAAGATTTTTAAACGTCTTTATGTGAGTTTACATCTATACTAATATGGTAAAGAGGAAGGATTTGTACTTTTCTTTGTAATGAATAATTTCAAAAACTACTGGTTTAATTTAAAAAAATCTATCGCTCAGTGGTGCTATTCTCTAAGAAAACGCAGCGCTGCCTCAACGACGAACACACAAATAGGATACATGGGATTGTCTTATCCGTCCAATATATAAGTGACGTTAGGTTTAACGTACCTATATATTGGATTGTTAATTCAATGTAGGGTGTTCGTCGTTGCGGCAGCGCTGAGTTTTTTATAGAGAATAGCACCACAGGTCACGCAGTGAAAAATTAGCACGTATTTTTTACTTTCACGCAGTAAAAGCCGGTAGCAGAAGCTAGTTATAAAAAGACTAAAAAACTTTATAGTTTTTCAGGAAAAGAACGAATGAACTTGTTTTACAAACTTTCTGTGCTTTCGACGTCTTTATTGAAAGGATCACATACATTTTATTATGTTTTAAAATGCAAAAATGTTTTAGTTTTATTCGATACTTCAATCATTCAATTTAATCAATAACAATTCAATTTTATCAAGGTTTTTTGCCGTTTCAGAATACTAGCGCTGCGTTTTGTACTTTTTATTTTGTATATCGCAGCATATTTCTTTTTTATCTTTTTAATGTTGTATTTTCATTGTATTTTAAGTTAAGTGTAGTATTAGTTACCTTTTATTTTATTATTTTTTTGTCCTGTGCGAGTCACAAAAACAAATATTTTTCTTTCTTATATTTTGTTATATATGTTAAAAACAACATTGATTCTGAAAAAATAGTACACAGGCGAGCTTAACCCGCCATCGGGTTTTCTTTCTTTTCTTGTTTTATTAATTTTTTATTTTATTGAAAGATGTCTGACACACCTTATTGCTCCATCCAGAGCCTGCTTAATAGTTTTAAAGATTATTTTGTTGTTGTAAAAATTATTAACTATCCAAAAAAATGGTATACGTATACTTTTTAATGAGAGTTTGTTTGGATGAACGCGGCAACCTCGGGTACTACTGGTCTGAATAAAAAAAATATTCAAGTCTTAGATAGCCCATTTATTGAGAAAGTCTATAAGTAATATTATATCTCGCTATGACTAATAAGAGCGAAGCAGTAGCCAAAGATGCCGTGGATAAATAGTTATTTGTTAAAATTACAGCATAATCTTTCCATTTTTTCTTTTTAAAGTCAACATCATCATCAGCCTTATAATGTTCACACTGCTGGGACTCAGGCTTCCTCTCTCGGTAAGGGAATGGGCCGTAATCCACCACGCGGGCCCAGTGTGGGTTGGTGGATGTCACATATCTTCGAATTTTTGGTTCTAGGACATGCCGGTTTCCTCATGATGTTTTCCTTCACCGTTTTGAGCAGTGGCGATGAAATAAATTACACAAAGTAATGCCTGGCTGGGTTCGAACCCACGACCTACAACTCGTAAGTCGGGTCCGTTACCACTCGGCCACCACTGCTCTCTTATTTTGCGTTCATAAACATGTAAACTCACATACAAAAGTACCCAGACCTGGAGCAACTGTCTGTAGGATAAACCAACATTTGTTCCATACGGGAATTATACTAACCGTGCCATCAAACTGACTAATATAATTAAGGGCTGATTTCATCATTCAATATAAAAACTTAGTTCAACTAAACTGAGCTCAGCGTAATCTAGTTTAAAGACCCGTGTCGTAAACATGGGCGACCACAAAAGAATTGAAACCGAGTTTAGCGTAAACTAGGTTCAATTCATCGCGGTAAAACGCAAAATGAAGCTATAATCTTGATTAACCGCTCAAACTGCGTTTTGTTTGAACGAATCGCGATTAGTTTATTGGTGAATTTGGCTCTAAGTTTATCGTTTAATATTGATTTCTCCGTTGTCATGGTGACTGTGTCTCAAAGAAGGTCTATCGAACTGATTTGCAACATAGACCTTATTTCAAGCTACCCACATTCACCCATACACACTTATTCATTCCCACCCAACTTGATTAATATCATTAAGTATATCATTTAATGATATTAATCAAATGATTTCTCCATTGTCATGGTGACTGAGTCTCAAAGAAGGTCTATCCAACTGACTTGCAACATGGGCCTTATTTCAAGCTACCCGCATTTACACATACTTATTCCTTCCTTCCCTAACCATCGTGCGTCAATGCCACGAATCCACGATACACGCTCGACCATTTATTAGAGTACGGTGGAACTGCCATGATTAAGGATTTTCCCGTGTAAATGAACGCACTTGACTTGCATTAGGTCCGATGTTTCCGCAAAATGGATGAAAAAGTCACTTTTATACACAGGACTTTGTTCCGTTTCGTTTTGTGCGACAGTGACGTGAAACTGTGTGGATAAATACGACGGTTTTTCTTTTTTCTTACTCTTCCCTTTGTTGTTGTTGGAAGTTGCTTGGTTCATGTTTGTTTTTGGAAATAGTTAAAGTTCATTTTTATTTTGATTTGTTTTAGGGGTTTGTTGTTTTTAAATCTTGTTCGGCGTGTAAGATTTCGCTGTCTTTTTTGTGTTATGTAGTTACAAGTTAATTTAGTAATCAAAACCTACAAAAATAAATAATAATAAGTAAAACCCTTTCATTCAGATTGCTTAGATCCATAAGAGCGTAAAAAAATACAAAACAGGACCGAATTATTATTAAAAAACAAAAACATATGTTGAAAAATCAAAACAAGAAATTAAAAACTTAATTAAATTAATAAGACAAGATTTACGCCGTATGTACGCATTTCAAGAAAATTAATGATTGTTTCTATTGAAGATTTGTTCCGACCGAGTAGAAATTTTGCGATCTATCTTTAAAGATAAACATATTTTCAAATTATGTTTTCAAATTTTTCCTGATATTCAAGGAGTATTTTTAAGGGGGGAGTAATTTAGCGATTAATTTAATATACGAGTATGTATTTTCAAATTAAACTGGCCTAGTGGTTAGTGGCCCTGTCTGCTATACTGGAGGTCGTGGGTTTCCCACTCATATCATAGGCTTGTGTGATGAGCACGATCATTTGATCTGTAAGTATCTAAGTGTAATTTACCTATAATATGTATGTATTTAGAAATATATAAGTATGTTTATCAGTTGTCTAGTACTCATAACACAAGCTCTGCTTAGCTTGGGACTAGACGGCGTTGTGTGATAGTTGTGGAATATTATTATTAACATTAACTAACTAAATTATCTTCTCAAAATTTTCTTCATATTCGGGAAGTATTTTTTACCCAATAGAAATTAAGTAATTTACCTTTAAAGACAGCTCAACTAAAGTGTAGATGAACGGGTCATTTATACTGTGAAGTACCCAAGAAAAGTGGAACACGACTATTACTGACTGTTCATCATCAGCCTTTTAATGTTCCCACTGCTGGGACACAGGCCTCCTCTCTAAGAGAGGACCCAGATTCTGGGTCGGTGGATTACTGACTGTTACCATAGAGATAATATAAGGAAAAGAGGAAGGCACGGGAAAGTATAGGAAAACGAGTTAAAATAAACAGCGGGTCCGGGCTTGGGTTGCTAGAGATAAAAAAAGTGGTCAAGACCGTTCTGCTTCTTCTCAAATTTTATGATTTTAGGCCAACGGGAAGTCCCCTATAGATTTGGTTCCAGTTTCACTTGAGTCAAACAACATGTATTTGAATAATTTCATGAATATCATTGTGTATTTTGTCGTCTTCCACGTATCATTTTTTTTTTTTTACTATATATTAGGTACGTATTTTTGTTCATCGTCATCTACTAGTCATAAGTTTCCTCGAAAGTGTCACCACAATAATCGGTGCTGTGTGTCTTGTATCCATCGGATTCTTGCGACCCTCGCTAGGTCATCGTTCCAGCTTGTACCGGAACACGCAGCGTTAGAAGGCATCCCGCTTTCCAAAGCTGCGTGTTTCCGTACGTGGTCTCCACTCTAAAACCTTTCGGCCCCATCGATATTTTCTGCGAGAAATGTGCCCTGCCCACTACTAAATTTTTTTTTTTTTTTTTTTACTAATTTTGGCGATTGTTAGGGCTACAGATTAACAGATAAACATATTTATTTGTAAAATTTACATTTACAAGTCACAATTGTTTTATAATTAAATGAAATCTGAGTTGCGTATACAATTTCTACAATTAAAATTAATTCATTAAATAAATAAAATACTTTATCAATAATATAAAATTACAAGAATTGAGTTTTCGAAATTAATTATGTTTTGGAAACAAAAGAAACTCCTTTCTTGTTTACAAACTTTAATTAAATTGAAAGAAGTTACAAATATAATCGGTTCGTTCTTATTTGGACGGAGCGGACTGACCAACAGTCACGTATAATCGCGACACAGCGCTCGCTACGGCGGATATTTTTCGACTGGCTGCGGCGGCCGCGCTGCTTGCGTCCGCGTCTTTTCCCCTCGCGTGCTCCGTACCCCTCGCGGCTCGTAGTGACGGGGGCATGTCCGCCCGGCATAGAGAATTAGTGTTGGCGTGAACATCCTCCCGGGCTGGCGCACTACTGGTGCGACTGTGGAATTATACACATTTTGTTTACGGCTCTTCGGAGCGTGCCCTTAGTTGTGTTTACATCGGCGACTCTGCTGACGCCATCAGTTCCGGGATAAAGCTTAGCAACACGGGCAAACTTCCATTGGAGCGGGGCCAGATTTTCCTCCTTAAGGATGACAAGGTCCCCGACACGAAGCTCTTGTTGCCTCGTTTTCCACTTGGTGCGTTGTTGCAGCTCCGCTACGAACTCCCGTCTCCATCTTTGCCAGAAGTCTTGTCTGATTTTCTCTATAAGCTGGTAACGATTTGGACTCTTCGTATTAATAGGTGCTGATGGTAAGGATGTAAGAGGTCGCCCGACAAGAAAGTGCCCTGGGGTAAGTGGTGTAGGATCGGTAGGATCGGAAGAGAGGGGAGTCAGAGGACGGGAATTAAGTATGGCCTCGACTTGTGCTAATAACGTAGCCAACTCCTCGTACGTTAAGGAAGCTTTACCGGCCGTGCGTTTTAAATGAAATTTAGCCGACTTGACTCCGGCTTCCCATATACCTCCAAAGTGGGGCGAGTATGCTGGGCTGAACACGAATTTAATGCCGTTATCATTCGCGAAACCATCAGTACACTTACGATTGGACCTGAGCACTCTACACATTTCGTTGTGTGCGCCCCTGAAATTAGTGCCATTATCACAATAGATGACACTAGGTTTGCCTCTTCTTGACACAAACCTTTTTAAAGCTAATATAAATGCATCAGAGCTCAAACTGCTTACTAATTCTAAATGAATAGCCTTAGTCGAAAGGCATACAAATAAACATAAATAACATTTTGAGGATTGACTTCCTCTACCTTTGCGACTGGAAATAGTGAAAGGACCAGCGAAATCTACACCACATGTATAAAAGGGAAACATTGAGTAGGTTCTTTCCGATGGTAAATTACCCATTATCGGTTGACATGTTTGTCCACGAAAGCGAGTACAGAGTAGGCACTTCTTAGTTGTACTGCGAGCTAAATTTCTACCTCCTATGGCCCAAAATCGCTCTCTGATAGACGCTAGCAGGTGTTGAGGTCCTGCATGAAACAAACGTTCGTGTTCTTGTCGGAATAATAACTGAGTGAACTGATGTTTTGCATCTAAAATCATGGGGTGCTTCTTATCATATTCAAATTCAGAATTTTGAAGTCTACCACCAACTCTCAATATATTGCTGTCATCTATGAATGGGTTTAACGACAGTAATTTAGACTTACGATTAAGAGATTTATTATTGCTTATTAATCTAATTTCGTCAGAGTAACTATCTGACTGACTTAACCTAACTAAAGTTAATAATGACTTATCTAATTCCTCAACATCTAATGGTCCACTCATTTTGCAATTTTTATTTAAACAATTGTGTACAAAACGTTGTATGTATGCGGTAATCCTAACAAGTTTATTAAAATCGGAATATTTGTCAAATTCAATTATTTTATTTACTATTGTGACGTGACATTCAATGTTGCGTGGGATTTTAAGTTCAGGTAAAATAGGGACTTGTTGTTGTGTAGGCCAATAAGTAGGGTCGTTAGCGAGGAACGAAGGCCCTTCCCACCAAAGGCTGGAAGCTTTTAACTGCTTGGGAGACACACCTCTAGAACCCATGTCTGCGGGGTTTTGATCAGTTGGTACATATCTAAAGTCGAATCCCGGCGTTAGCTGATTTATTTCGTTCACTCTATTACATACGAACACCTTAAGATCCCTGGGTGGAGTTTGCACCCATCCCAACACAACCATCGAATCAGACCATAGAACTTTTCGAGATATATTACATTGTAAGGAATCTAATACCTTTGAACACAGACGAGCCCCTAGGAGAGCGCCACACAACTCCAACCTCGGTATGGTGGTAGGATTCATTGGGGCGACTCGTGCTTTAGCACACAACAACCTAACTGTAACTTTTCCATTACAGTCTTCAGAGCGCAAGTAGATACATGCCGCGTAGGCTTGTTGTGAGGCATCGACAAAACAATGTAGTTCTATAGTTTTAGGGTTGTCACATAAAACCCAACGATCTATATTAATTTCAGATAAGTATGAAAATTCCTTTAAGAGGTTAGACCAATTCTTACAAAATTCAAGTGGCACTGGGTCATCCCAGTCCAGTTTAGCAGACCATAATTGTTGTAATAAAATTTTAGGTACTATAATACATGGACTCAATAGTCCTAAAGGATCAAATACCTTGGCAGTCGTAGAAATGACTGACCGTTTGGTTATTTGAGCAGCAGGCTGTAAATCCGTAGAAAACAGTAATTTGTCAGAGTTAGGACTCCAAATAAGACCCAAAACACTAGATTCCTTATTAAAGTCTACAAATTTTGATGTGTCATCATCATTTTCAAATAAGTGAGGACAATTTGTTCTGAATTTTCTTAAAGGCAAAAGTGCTGAATTAAGAGTAGCAACAACCTTACGGTAAACATACTTTAAACCATCTACAGTATCGGATCCAGTATTTAAATCGTCAGCATAAAAATCATTTTCAATGACGCGTGCTATAGACTTATCTTCGCATTCCTTTGCTAACTGTAGCAGACATCGAGTGCTGAGAAATGGCGCGGAAGCAGTGCCATATGTTACTGTGTTCAGCTGTAAGATATCTATCGGCTTTGTTTCGTCATCGCGCCACAATATGAGTTGAAGATGGCGCTGCGGTTCCTTAATTTCAATCTGCCGAAACATCTTCTCAATATCTGCTGTGAGAACATATTTATGTTTACGAAAGCGAAGTAAAATTGAAATTAAATCACTCTGTATAACTGGGCCGATCATTTGTATGTCATTAAGCGATTTTCCAGAACTAGTTTTACAAGAAGCATTGAATACTACACGCAATTTAGTAGTTTCACTTTTTTCCCGTATTACTGCGTGATGGGGCATATAGTATCCACACTCAGGTTTATGTTTTAATACAGATAAATGTCCTAAATTGGCATACTCATCTATAAAATCCTTGTATTTAGTTTTAAGACTAGGATGCTTAACGAATTTTTTCTCTAGGTTTAAAAAACACATTTTTGCTATATAATGTGAGTTCCCAAGAGCTTTCTCAGGTGACTCTTTAAAAGGCATTGCCACAGCAAACCTACCATTTGGTAATCTAGAAAAATTCTCCATAAAGTGGTTTTCACAATGTTGCTCCTCTACAGAACATGTTTTAGTAACTGGAAGGTCATCTATTGTCCAAAACTTTTCTAATGATTCTTTAATTTCTTGTGTGAAATTGCAATAGATTTGTGAGGTAGGCTGTTGTGTAATTATGGGGCCACTAACAAGCCACCCAAACTTGGACTCCTGTAAAACAGGATTTTTATGGCCTAACTTAATTAAGTTAGAGCCTACTATGTCCCAGTAGACATCTGCCCCTAAGAGGATATCTACCTCAGAAGGAAAAAAGAAATTTGGATCAGCTAACTCAATGTTACTTGGCAATTTCAAGTATTCTGTATTTATTAAAGAATTTGGTAAAATTCCAGTTATTCTAGGAACAACCAAGCACTTTACTTTAATTTCAAAAGGATTACACCTAGATTTTATATTTAAATTACAACTTTGATTAATATTACAATTAGAATTGTTAATGCCACAAACATTAACTGACCCTCCCGGGTTAATCTCTAAACCTAATTTTTCCTTTAGACTATCTGTAATGAAGGATGATTGGCTGCCTGTATCTAACAGGGCCCTGGCTGTGTATAATTTGTTATTTTTCACAATCTGAATAAGTGCTGTGCTTAATAATACCTGGTCGCTGCTAACTATAGATAGCGATACAGGTAAAGATGATGTTGAACTTTGCTCACCATTCTCTTTTGGTGTGATATGCACTAGTGTATTATGCCTTTTCTTGCAAGTACGACACATCGCCTTTAATTTACACTGATGTGCATTATGACCGCTTCGAAAACAATTCTTACATAATCGAAGTTTAGTGACCTCACCTAATCGATCTTCTACAGACATATTTTTAAATCTGTCACATAAATAAAGAGGATGATCTTCCTTACATATAACACAATTAGTATAACTTACTTTCTTATCTACCGCTACAACTAAACTTTTAGAATATGTGTTACTTTTGGGTTTGTGGTCAGTTACCTTGTCTGAATGACTATTATTAAAATATGCAGTCTCGAGTATATCAGCCCGGTTACGTAGAAAATCAAAGAAATCACTCAACAGCACTAGTTCACTAAACTTGCTCTTATGTTCTTGCCACTTTCTACTAGTATGTAAATCTAGCTTAGATGAAATCATAAATATAATGAGAACATCCCACATATTGGTAGGCAATCCTAATGTCTCAAGCGCTCTAAGGTGTTTCATAACATGGTCAACAATAAACCTTAAAGACTTATAGGATTCCCGCTTTAATGGCTCAATATTAAATAAAGCTGTTAAATGATTATTTACTAAAATATCTTTGTTTTCAAACCGTTGACATAATAAATCCCAAGCAACCTTATAATTTTTTGCGCTGAACTCTATAGACTTTATAACTACAGCTGCACTTCCTTCAAGCGCAGACCTCAGGTAATGAAACTTATTAATATGTGGAATTTCTAAGTTACTATCTACTACAGATAGGAATGTGTCCTTAAATTCCAACCACTTCAAGTAGTTGCCATCAAAAGTAGGAAGTTTTATAGTCGGCAATTTAATTCCACTGTGTTTATGAGAACAACTAGTATTTGAATAATTATCATTATGAATATCTTGATCACTCGTCCCTTTTTTTACACCACAAGAGTCTATTATATCTTGACTACTTGCAATTAAACCAATGAACTGATTTTCTAAAAAATCTCTTTCTTTAATTTGCTCCTCAGAGTCGGAGTGTAATATATCAATTTTCTTTTGAATTTCCTCAAATTCACTCATTAATGATTGTATTTTACTTAATTTTAACTCTAATTCTTTACATTTTACAGTAGAAATATCTTTTAAACTTTTAAATTCAGTCACATAATGTTCAAATCGCGTTAAACGACCCTTAATAATACCACGCTGTTTAACTAATGTAGATAATTCCATTTTGAGCTCTGATTCACTCATATTTTATAGAACTTGTCACTAATCACGAACGCAAACAACGATTATAATAATATAAAATTATTATGTACACTCAAACCGATTTCGGGAGGTAGAGAAGCTCTGGTCCAGTCGCACGCGCTGGTGCCGGTGCCGTAGCTCACGCCGAGCTGACAGCTTGGCCAACACCTCGCCTCATAGCGGCGCACCGATGAACCCGATGAGCATGACGCCTCAACCCAGCAGACACGTGAGGTGGCGGGATCGCTGGAAATAGTCGGCAAATAAAATTGAAAAAACGGTTCAAGTATTGAAAGGTCTCTGACTTTATATAGGTACTTAGGTATATACCTTTAATTAAAAAGTATTAGCACGTGCTTAGCGTCGTGAGTGCCATGGAATAAGCGTGAAATGTATTTGAAAATAATGAATAGTTGCGACAATTAGGTACGTGCAACGTGCGTGTTTTACAGCTAAGCTATCACTCATATAAGCTAGAAAACTTTATAGAGCTGACGCCATAATGGCGTCACGCGCACATGCTTAAACGTAATGTAATGCAACACATTTCAAGGTAAATAATAGAGTCGAAGCGCTGTCTTTATAGACACGTGCAAAACCTGTCACCAGGAGCTAGATTAGGGATATAAATACCTAACGCTCGAGTCGCGAGCGTCCGTTACGCACAATCGGGAACACACAAAGGATTTATGAACAGAGATTAGAGGAACTGGGCTTACTCTCCTTGTGGGCTAGACCTCCGATGGCTCCAGTAGGCTCCCGAGCAGCTCAGATGTCCTTCTCCTTTTTCACTACTTGCCTCGTGTGCGGCGTCGGGTTTGGTACGTGATGATGGCGTCGGGTGTTTTCTGGTTTTCTTATATATCTTGGTGTCCTGTCACGGTCGCCACTTTGTTTTGGAAACAAAAGAAACTCCTTTCTTGTTTACAAACTTTAATTAAATTGAAAGAAGTTACAAATATAATCGGTTCGTTCTTATTTGGACGGAGCGGACTGACCAACAGTCACGTATAATCGCGACACAGCGCTCGCTACGGCGGATATTTTTCGACTGGCTGCGGCGGCCGCGCTGCTTGCGTCCGCGTCTCTTCCCCTCGCGTGCTCCGTACCCCTCGCGGCTCGTAGTGACGGGGGCATGTCCGCCCGGCATAGAGAATTAGTGTTGGCGTGAACAAATTATTTCATTAACATTCATTAAATAATAGTAAAAATATAAATATTTATTGTCATTGGATTATATTTGATAAAAAATTAAATTAAAATTGAAATTAATTCGTTAAAATTGATCATTCATTATTATTAGTTAATAATTAATTATCTAACATCTCCTCAGCTGAATAAAACGCTTTCTGAGTAAGCCAACATTTAAGTTTGTTCTTAAAGCTAGATCTCGTCGTGGCCGAGGCTACTGACGACGGAAGTTTATTATAAATTTTAGGGCCTAATGTGTGTAAGCTTACTAGACTTTGAGAGTCTAGTCTTAGTTTGTCTAGTCTTTGAGCTACCTATATCCATAATCTACGTTCTCCTGCAGATTTCTTTTTTTCGGATATCTTTATGTGTTGTGTGCTTGCACATATTTATGTATTTTATTTATAGTTGTAAGTATAATTTATCTCTTAAGTTTTGTCGTGCATATAATGCAATATCCTCAAGTTTTACAATTTCTTTATATACATTTTTCGAGGTTTGCTGTAAGAAAACCCAATTATGGGTTATTATTGTTAACTCTATAGTCTATGTACAATAAAGAATATAAGAATATAAACTCCGTGCATAGCCCTCTCCATTGCTTTTTGGATGATTTTAAGTTACAGATAACTTACTAAACATGTGGGTCTTATGGAATTAATATTAAACAACCAAAATAAAGCAAAAAAGCAGATTTCAGCCAAATATTATTCCTGTGCTACTTTCAGTAAATTACTATCCATAAGAAAACACGAACAGGTACTCGTATACGTAATTATGCATATGTTTATATTATGCTAGTATTATAAGCGTATCTGCGCATTATACAGTGAGGTCACACCTAATGAGGATTACCGTTCTAAACGAAAACCCTGATCTGGGTATTTTTAAATTACCAGGATCTTTTTGGGTTATAGTGGGAAATTCCAAGCAGATATGGTCGTTTGAAAAGAACAGAAACGCGTGTTACTAAAAGAGTTGTGAGTAGGTACGTGTAGTTCGATGGAGAGGAAGAGGCAGGCCAAAGAAAAGATGGATGGATTGTGTGAAGAGTCATCATCATTATTTCAGCCGAAAGACGTCCACTTTCGGACACAGGCCTCCCCCAAGCGTCGCCACATTGACCGGTTCTGTGCGTCTCGTCTCGCCAACGGACTAAAGCGACCCTGACCAGGTCTTCGGTTCACCTTGTGGGAGGCCTTCCAACGCTGCGTCTTCCAGTACGCGGTTGCCACTCCAGAACCTATCGGCCCCAACGGCCACCTGTTCTGCGTGCAATGTGCCCTGCCCATTGCCACTTACCTCATGAGCTGTGGCGACTGTTTTAGATGAAAGTGTGAGGAGTGATATGAAAGAAAAGTCGTTCGACTTAATAATATTAGTGTTATGTTGTATTAGTGTTGTGTGGTGTGGTTATAATATTAGTGTGTGTGTGGTGTGTGTGTTATTGAATCGTGCTTCACACAATCGATAACTCTAATGCATATTTGATTGTTTTTGATCGCGTTAAAGAAGACATTAAAAAATAAAAAACTGAATTAGTGCCGTCTAGTGCCAATAACAAAAAACCTCTATCGTTCCATTCGTTTTGTGATAAACATAAGTGTATGTTAATTTGATTGAGTACGTTAGAAACACACAAAAGGCCCTCAATCATCATCATCATCATTATCAATTCCGCTGAAAGACCTCCACTGTTGGACATAGGCCTCCCCCAATTATTTCGTTAGAAATAAGCAGTACATTTGTACTCTTCTGTCTATATTTGTTCTTTTCTTTTTTAAGTATTTGTCTGTACATAAATAAATAAATAAACAACTAGCTACTTAAAACATTAAATTTTTTCAATTATTACATTTTCGGAAAATTGCAAACGTGTGGGTAGTTCATTTAGGGGTGAAAGTGAAATCCAATTTAGACTACATCCTACCTTTATAAACCCACGCTCTTATAAAGACATGAAATACTTTACGTAACCTTTGAAATATTGGTGGGTGTGTAAGAGAGAATACAATACAGATATGATTAGAATATTTCCAGTTATCCAGTATTCAACAATACCGTTTAATTTAATTGGAGAAAAAAAAGAAAAAAAAATGGACTAAACATTTTATCATTCGTCGATACTACTACTACAAGCATTGATATATTGCTTAAGAAAAGTTACGCGCTAACATCACAATCAGAAAACCTGGACTCGACTCACACATATGAGTCACACAATGAGTCTATGTTCAGTGTCATCACAGTCGCAAAGCTACAGTCACTGATAGACATGGACAGAGATAAGAGCTGGCGCTGTCGTGCGAGCGAAATCGCGTTAGCAGCAATTAGGTGACGGGCCTGATTTCTGCGGTTCACGCACTAGAAGCGGGTCGCTTATCTTCCGCTGTTTTAGTTTAATCTAAGGTATTAACGTTTGATTTGATTTCCTTCATTCGGTTCACCGTTTGAGTTTATTCTAAAACTAGCTTCTGCCCGCGACTTCGTCCGCGGATAATGTAATAAATGTTTTCGTAAGGATAAAATTCGTAAGCAAGCAAGAATTAATATTTCGTTGCTCAAATAATCAACCAAACGTAAGTATGCCGAAAAATACTTTTTTAATGCAAATAAAGAAGTATAAAAGATAACATATAAAAGATAGAAATATGGTAACGCGGACTTTTTTGTAGATATAATTAAGACGAATCAGGTTGCCATACATTGTTTTTAATTTTAAGCAACTCTCTAGGCAGCGCACGCAAATAATTCTGTTTTACGAGGTATTTTTTTCCGACTTGCAAGATAAAAATTGTGATCGCTCGGTTAATATACATGTAATAAAAATAATTTATAGCCTACAGCACTCAGGAATAATGTAGCTTTCTACCAGTGTAAAAAAATTTAGAATTGGATCATGAGTTCCAGAGATTAACCCCTACATACAAACTTACAAATTTTACCTCTTTATAATATTAGTATAGATACAACTCGAGGGGATAGGTACTGTTACTTCTTAATACAGGCTATTTTATAGCCTAGCAAGGAGAACTGTACGTCACCCAATTGATTGTCATAAATGTAATACTACCCACTTTGTGAAAAAATTAAAAATGTGCTGCAATCTGTTTTTTTTTTATATTAATAAAGATCATATTATATTATTATAATTCTGAATAAACCACTTTTAGGATTTATGCATTTACATTTTACACGTGGTAGATGTGTGACCAACATTTTAGTCCCTCACATTTCGAACACAGTTAAACGACAAGCCGTCAGCCATTTTTCCTCAATATCCGAAGATGAAAAAGGAAATATTTTCGTCCACTATTATTTGATCGGACCAAGATTCTCAAAATTAAAAGGGAGTTTGGATTGACAGGTCGAATGGCATACGCTTGGTATCTGGACACTTTCAGACAAGGGTCTAAGTTTCCACCGACAGGATTCACACAATCCATGTGAAGCCAACTGAGTAATTGAAGGATTAGAAAAGGAAAGCTTTGGAGCTTTTAAAAGTAAATAGTTTTGGTTCTTTGCTATTGCTATTGGAACTTTAATAAATTGGTTGTGAACGTGCGACCTGTTTTTAGGGAGGGCATGTCAGACTTTTACTGACTTAATCCACACCTGTGTCCTATATCTCGAGAGACACGGTGGAGCACACGGTAGAAGTAGTGTGCACCGCCTGGGCAAAGCATCGCCGTGTCCTTGTGGGAGCGATCGGCGGCGGCAAACTCTCGCGCCGAGCCTTGGTAGAGGCAATGGTCCAGAGCGAGGAGAAGTAGCAGGCGGCCACCACCTTCTGTGAAGCAGTGATGCTAGCAAAGGAGGCTTACCGCATCGGGCAAGGGCAAAGGCAACGGTGCTCACGCCCCAGCCGCCGTTAGGATCCCAATCCCGATTTCCGGACCCCGTAGGCGCGGGTTTGCGGAAGGCGAGCAATGGGTAGCTCGCTATCCGAACTTCCGATAACCGATCGGACCGAGCCCAAGTCGTTGACGCGACAGTGCGTACTGTTCCCGCGCGCCTCAAGGTGTTGTCAGCAAACCTTAGAGGCCCAGCCGGCTAGCAGGGTCAAAACCTACTGGGGCGAAGGGTCTGCTTCTGAAAAGAAGACTCGGCCCTAGTATAAAAGGCAACGAAGGAACAAGGTGGGTTTTTGAGTCAGTAAAACTCTGACAAACCATTTTTGGAAACGACCAATTTCGAACCGTGCACTAGCTTCTGACGTTTTATAAGTGCCCATGTAGGCCTATAGGAAATAAAAATATTTTGAATTTTTTGAATTTGAATTTTGAATTCTGACTATCTCCCGCTCTACCAAAGGGCTGATGATTTTTACGCACCGAAAAAAAAACCTGTTTCCTATATTGATTGCCTTTTGTATTATAAGACCACGAGTTTCCTTTTTATTAAAAATCAATCAGGCCCTAGCGGGCATCGGTCCTCCAATTTTATTATTTGAACCTTAGTAACTAATTATATAACAGTTACCACTAAGAATTACTGATGCGCCATTTTCTCGAAAGCCCTAGCGGTAGCACAATATCCGCAGATTCTAAAAATGAAGATAAAGCTCGAGATTGCAACTCCATTAACTTTAACCACAAGCTGCAGCTGCAATTGCCTTTGTGTTAAGAAATATTTTCATCTGCATTTTTGCTGTGTACTTATCGGTTATGCATGTTAAATATTCAACGTTTTATTATGTTTTGCTTTCAACGATATCTTCTTCTTTGTCGGTATCACTCTTAATAGAGTGGTTGTGGTCATCACTTCAGGTGTTGGTGGCTAGCTTCACAACACGTCACCACTCCGCTCTGATGGCCGCCATCCTTGTGCATTCATGCAGTGATGATGAGCCATTTACTGCCGCTTTTATCTGGTCAGTCCATCTCACAGGCGATTTTCCTCGTGGCCTGGTACCCTCAACTTTCTCCTGGACCACAAGTCGCTCAATAGCCACCTACCCTCGACGGCATATGTGATCAAAAAATATAAAGATACGAGATTGTGCCAAAGACGATAAACGCTGCTTCATGCCGAGTTCTCGAAGTATAGACTCGTTGTTCAACGTTATAAGTCATTGGAATTCTATTCGTTTGTGTCATTATAAAAATGGTAATCTTCCCCGCATGCGTGGCCCGAACTACGGGTGAGATAATATCGTGTGGTTTTATCACGCATACAGGATTGCCTTCCACGCGTAAACTTGTATGAAAAGGACATTTGGGGGGGCCCAAATGTCCTTTTCATACAAGTATTTATTGCAATGCGTGGAATACACACGCGGGATCTGGGGCGTGATCCCGGTGTTTGTGTCTCACGCTGCGTGAATTATTCTGAATACGGGGCAATCCCACATGCGTGATGAATTCCGCATGATATTATACCACCCTACTACTGGTTACAATTATTTATTTGATAATTTCCTTTCTTAAAACAAAACTGCATAAGGCAATGAATACCTTAGTAAATAGCTGACCCTACGGGCACAATATGAGCCCAGCAGGGCCGATATCTGCTAAAGCAGCGGGAATTTTCTGAAAAGGAATCTTGTGGTCCTAGGACGCAAAGGGTAACTGAAGGACCAGGTATGGTTTTAGTCAGTAAAAATCTGACACGCCCTTGTGCCATCTCACGAGCCATGAGTAGCTCACGGTCCGGTCGCCCTGAAGGACCGAGACCGAGTAGTCGACGGTGCGTAGATTTCAACGCGCGCCTCAAAGTGATGTCATCAAACCGCAGGGGCCTAGCAGGGTCGATGCCTGCTAGGGCCATGGGGAAAATAATGAAAGGGATACTCGTGGTCCTAGAACGCAAAAGGCAACTGAAGGAACATATGTGTGGTTTTAATCAATAAAAGTCTGGAACGCCCTCCCATTCTACCTGGGAGAAGTTCAAAATAAAAACGTTTTAAATGTATAAAATTCGGACTCGCGCAATCAGGGTTCCGCACCTACCTATGAAAATAATTCAATTTTCGAATCGAGTCTCGAAAATTCGCAAAAAAGGTTTTTTTTTTTGTGACGTAACTCATACGTAAACTCATATTTTTACCCTTTATTTATTATTTACTTTATTGCTCTATATTTCTGCTATAAGATCTTGCTTCATGACCAAATTTCAGGATTCTAGGTCAATGGGAAGTACCCTATGAATTTGGATTCACTTGAGAGTGTCTTTTTGAGTGTTTTTTGCGACTTATGCGGCCATATCTTTATTTTCATTAACTTGGAAGTTTGATTTTTTTACAGCTTCAAGGGATTTTTTAATTTCAACGTGATACCTCCACGTGTTCCCAAGATAAAGGGTCTTGACAGACAGACAGACGAACAACAAAGAAAGTTATCCTATAAGGGTTTCGTATGTTCCTTTTGAGGTACAGAACCCTATAAATAAATGTGTCATAAAAACCACTCTAACTAATATTAGTACAATCTTGTCAAATAAAATAACAATTGCTTAACTGTCACTTTGAGACAGATATTCCGATTGGTTGCTGGATGTCAACACGGGACCGCAGCAGAAAATGTTTGAGTGTACTTATCGACTGCTTCTTTAGCTGTCAAGTTTATTGAAGACCGACACTGACATATTTGCCAATAAGTGTCAGAGAACTTTTATTGAAAGGTGGATTTACTTGTTTCAATATAATATAAAAATTCATTTATTTTCAGATGACACACAATAAAATAATGAAGTAACTTATTGTTTTTCTTTTATCGGCCCTGACTGTGGAGCTGTGGTGGCTGAGTGGTAACGGCTCTGACTTACGAGTTGTAGGTAGTTTCAAACGCAGTCAGGCGCATTACTTTGTGTAATTTATTTCATCACACATTACGATAAATAAATTAGTGTAAAAAAAAAACACTTTTACGCGTCAATTTTTTTTTTGGTAGTTTAAACTAGATGAGGCCGGAGCTGACTACCCTAAGAACTAACACCGAAACAAACTCAGGGGTCAAAATCTCTTTTAAAGTCCATACAGTAAACATGTAATGGTCAAATTATATGAGAACCATGCAGATTAGTGTCTCAGATGGTTTTTTGAAGAAAGAACCGCACAAATTTGAGTGGACCTGTCCAGTCCGTGCAAGCATTTGTCAGTATTCGTGTAGCTCAAACTTAGGTCTACTAAGGAGCTCAATGATTTGAAGAAAGAACATTTGGGTGGGCCACTTAAAATACTCAAAACTGCCAGACATCAGGCTCAATGTGCACTTATTATTGCTCGATTACGGAGACGCGGCGCGTTGCGCGGCGCGTCGGGCGGTCCGTCGTACATTGCCACATGTTTGTGTTTGCGCGAGCGATGACGCGGCCCGCTGCTGCAATGTACGACGAAGCGCCCAACGCGCCGCGCAACGCACCGCGTCTGCGTAAACACGGCCTTAGAGCGGTTTCGAACTACGTCCAATCCGAACCCGTGAAAGTATGGTCCGTAGTAGCCGTAGAACTATTTCAAACTATTTCTATTAGAATAAAATTGTAGTGGGGCGAGTACGCCCATATTTCTGCACTAGTGCCGAAAACTGTCAGTTGCGTGTCTAAAAGCGGTAGTATAAGAGCGGGTTTTTGTCGGTTCGTAATTAGATCGGACGTAGTGCGAAACTGCTCTTAGAAAGCGATTCAATCCTGACTATGGACGAACGACGGACGACTAGTAAGTGGGTCATTACCACTAGCCACAACTATACTATTATCGCTATAGGATGATGCAGGTGACAGCTGTCGGATTCATACAATGTAGTTACCTATCCTTATTAACGAGTTCGAAAAGGAGGAGGTATAGAACCTCCTTTCGGCTGTATGTATTTTTTTAAACGTATGTTCACCGATATCACGGTCAATTGTAGACCGATTTTGATTTTTTTTTTATTTTGCTTGAAAGACTATATTTTCGAGTTGGTCCCATAGAAATATTGTTTTGATCTGATGATGAACTTTGAAGATTTAGTACGGAACTCTTAAAAAAATCATAGCAGAATAAGTAAAATTGCTTTGTTTATACATGTAGTCGATGACTGACTGAAGAAGAAGAGGGGATACATAGAACTGATCTGATGTTGAAGCCGGAAAGTAGGTGCCGGAATTCTGTAATAAATCAATATATCCTAGCCGTGTTTGATATTATTAGAATTGTTATGAGGACTTGATGATGAAACCGAATGGCGGAAGGTAATTATTTAAGTTTGGCTGTGGGTACTACAAATAAAAATTAATTTAACAATAAAAATACAACCGACTTCAATGTAAAAAAAACAAAAATAAGTTTTATGTAACTTTTATTTCGGAAGTCGGTGTTAAATAACAAAGAGACCAAACTATTTATAGAAATACACATGCTATGTAAAAACATCTTAACTGCTCTTAAATGCTGATGCTATGCTTGTTCTTAACTCTCTTAAAAAATACGAGTACAATTAAATTACAAAGGGAATTTTATGTTTTACGGTCCAAAATATTTTAAGTACAATTATGTATTTCATACACGTTAAAAGAAAATCAACATCATATTATATCCTGAAAGAGCATAATAAACATTGCAACAAAATAATTTCACTCACGTAGGCTTTTCATTTTAATTTACCATATATAATATGCTATCCAACCTTTTAATTTTTGCATCAGTTATGTTTCAAAAAGTAAACTCATCTCGATATTTTAACACAAAAAACTGTCGGCATGTCTGTCACACGCGACTTTCACATAACCTGTGACGTTTAATACACACGTGTCATAGTCACGGCGAGATATGTCGCTCAATGTCAATGAGGTGGACGGTCGTCAAGAGATACAGTCACCCATGTTTATGTATATTATTTGGGTGGTAAAGTTGGGGTATTAAGTACTCGTATATAATGTGGATGTTTGTTAATGTAAATAATCTCAATGCTTGCCTTGAATGCGTCGTCGACTAGTCGGGCACTGTCCTTACCGAACCCAAAGCTCGTTATCCGCAAGCTCGCGCTTACGTTGGCCGGAGTCAGCCTGCGATTTCTGGCGCTCGGGGCATCTTCTCTAGGGGTAGCCGGGGTGAGAAGGCGTCAGTTCCCTTCTTTTACCAACTTACAAATAAGTATATTCCACAAGTCCACAACTTTTACTTAACGTCATCTAGTTCAAAACTAAGCATAGCTTGTGCTAAGGTATGGTGGTATAAATATTGGCATACTGGATGAAAGACTGGCATATTATATAAAACACCATGTCCATTTTATTTAAAGGATTTTTCTTTTCCTCCCATGTCTCCTGTATCAGATTTTTAAGGTTAAGTTCTGTAATACAGACAACAGTGTATAGAGGCCTTAGAAAATGAACCTAGCTTTGGACAAGCACATGGGAAGGTTAAGGAAGTTTAGCTGCCTACTGTGCTAAAGCAATTTGTATGTAAACTGTAGAAGATTGAACAGAAACATTTCTGCAGCCTATGCACACATTCTCAGAGGTAAGTTTCTGATGCGTACACAGAAAACAGTGGTCTAAGATACTGTGGCTAGCCTTAGAAATACACAGGTAGGAATTCACTGGTTCAGAGCAAGTTGTGTGTGTACTAAAGGAATACATTCCAGTGGTCTCTGACATACGCTCGCTGAAGTGTATCACGTTTATTAAGTGATCTGAGAAATACAGGAATTCAGGGAAGTTTGCAGATCATCTAGACATTCTGACGCCTCAGCCATTGAAGAAGACGATTCGGGCGTCGGAAGTGGTAGGGCAATCCACGGTCAATGTACTCTCTAAACAATCTTTCTTCGTTTTGTCATAAACGTAAAAAAAGTGTCAAATATAAAGGATAAAATAGATAAAGATTACAGTTAGGATGTGTTGTTGTCAATATATTTGACACAACACATTTGCATTGACAGCTAGGAACAGTTTGAATTTAAGAATTTAACATCGACCTATATTAGAAAATACGGAACTCTTATAGGATCACTTTGTTGTCTGTCTGTCTGTCAAAACCTTTTATCTCGGGAACGCGTGGAGGTATCGAGTTGAAATTAAAACTATATACTCAAGTCTCCCTTGAAGCTGTAAAAAAAATCTAAGTTAGTTATGTCGCAAAAATACTTATATTTCGCCAATCTCAAGGGAATCAAAATTCATAGGGTACTTCCCGTTGACCTAGAATCCTGAAATTTGGCATGAAGCAAGCCAAAATTGAAATGTGTGATGATAAATTTCAAAAATAGCTGAAATTGATTTAGCAGTCACACTGCTTTGATTTGCGTTTATTATAAATATGTTACATGTTGTATAAGATACCTAAATTATATTAACTGTGATTCCCAAAAAAGCACTCATTATTTTTTATTGGTCCAGACGTCCTTGAAAAACTCTAAATGACCTCAATTTCCCAGGCAATGTTGTATAAAATTATTATATTCCGCATAGTCTGGTTACATGACCTAGATACTTGGAAAAGGGTTGGCACATGATGACATGCAAATGTTTTATGACCCGTTTTGAAAGTCACGTACATATGTTTTCTACTTCAGTTATATAAGTTTCAACTGCGAATTTTGTTTGCTCCTTTCCTTTCCCATGAGTTGTAGCGTTTTTTTTTGGAGCTAAATCATCTCATGCTTTCTCCTGTTTTAGGGCGAGAGCACGCAGGGTGTGTCAGACTTGCTCATTGAAACCTACTCCTAAGTTTCTTCTTTTTCTTTGCCTTGCGTTCCAGGATCCCGGGTTTTCCTTTCTGAAGCGAACCCAGGATCACCTTAAGGCGCGCGTGGAAAATTACGAGCCGTTAATGACTCAGGTTCGGTCCGGACGGCGGACCCATTGCCCATCGTCTGCAGGCCCACGTCTATGGTAGCTATAAATCAAGTGTGTGGCCGCCTCCTTCGTTAGAATAACTGCTTCGCAAAAGGAGGCAACCGCCTGCCATTCTTTTTCATTTCGGTCCATAGTCTGTACCCTGGTATAGACCATTTTTTTTTTTTTTTTTTTGGTAGGTAAAATCATCCAATGACGAATCCCGCCCTTGGGTGGGGCGGGAAACAGTGTCAGACTTTTACTGACTAAAAACCTACCTTTCCATTCCTCGCCTTTGTCCCGGGGCCCGTGGTGACACTCTCGCATAACCTTTGGGCCCTGGTATAGACCATGGCTCTGACGCAGTGTGAGAGGACGTTACCGCCGATTGCCCCCACGAAAATATGGCCGTGCTCTGCCCAAGGGGCACGCATCCACCGTATGCTCCACCTTGTACTCCGGGCAGTCCACACAATGGTGCCACCCGGGTGTTTCTTTCGCACGAATCCGGTGCAGAAACTTCCATGTCCGGTGAGAACCTGCGTCATGCGGAAGGTGAATACACCGTGACTTCTTTCCATCTGGGCATCCTTTTGCTTAACTTAGGAGATTAGCCTCTTTTCCTTATTAGCTATCTGTGCATCCTTTAGCTTAACCTAAGAGATTGGCCTCTTTTCCTTATTAGCTATCTATGCATCCTTTAGCTTAATCTAAGAGATTGGCCTCTTTTCCTTATTAGCTATCTGTGCATCCTTTAGCTTAACCTAAGAGATTGGTCTCTTTTCCTTATTAGGTATCTGTGCATCCTTTAGCTTAACCTAAGAGATTGGTCTCTTTTCCTTATTAGCTATCTGTGCAACCTTTAGCTTAACCTAAGAGATTGGTCTCTTTTCCTTATTAGGTATCTGTGCATTCTTTAGCTTAACCTAAGAGATTGGTCTCTTTTCCTTATTAGCTATCTGTGCATCATTTAGCTTAACCTAAGAGATTGGCCTCTTTTCCTTATTAGCTATCTGTGCATCCTTTAGCTTAACCTAAGAGATTGGTCTCTTTTCTTTATTAGCTATCTGTGCATCCTTTAGCTTAACCTAAGAGATTGGCCTCTTTTCCTTGCTGTCTATTTGTGCATCTTTCTTCTTAATCTAAGAGATTGGCCTCTTTCCCTTGTTGGCTATCTGTACATTCTTTAAAGACTTACCTACTAATTACTTATGGTTCTCGTGTGTGAACATTTTCTGGCGTGAAAAGTGGGACAATTTCCGCTCTGTATAGGGTGGAAAGTGTCGCCTACTATGTCTATCTGAGCGTAAAGTCGCATCGACCCTGTAGTTACTGCCTATCCTCGTGGAAAGAAGGATATGCGTTATGTTTACTCGTATATCATGTAAGTAGGGTTGCCAAAAAGTATTTTTAGAAAAAATAACAGTATTTTATTTATTATACACTTTATTGCAGTTACTAAAAATGCAAAAAAAAACTCTGTTGCTATTCTCACGCAGCTATGCATTCATTAATGAAAAAAACTGTTTCAATGTAAATGCTGGAACAGAAAGTTGATATGAGACAGTTTTAGTAATATTTTTAAATTTTTCTAAGGTAATAAATGGCTCCACTTTTAGCCAGTACTCATTTCAAGAAAACACACATTTGTTCTGACTGATTCGTTCTGAAACTCCATTATTATGATTAAAAAAAAAATATTGTGAGTGTTTCAGTCTAACACTTATAGTTTAAGCATTTTGATGCTGAAAACAGTATTTTGTATACTTTATTTTTGTTCAACAGCAAAAAACAGTATAATACTGTTTTAAATAGTATAGTTAGTATTTTGTATAAGTAGTTTATTTTTGTTCAACAGTAAAAAACAGTATAATACTGTTTTTAACAGTATAGTTAGTAACCCTACATGTAAGTCGCATCGATCAATAGCTCTGTGTTAAAAAGATATAAACAAAAGAATGAGCGAACACCATTGATATATTTTATAAGGATACATACGTTACGCGCTGACATCGCAATCCGAAAACTTGGACTCGAAACTCACACATCTACATTTCCTGTAGTCACTGATAGACAAGGATAGAGATAAGAGAAGAGAGAGAGAAATAATAATAATAATAATAATATAATAATATTTCCACAACTATCACACAACACTGTCTAGTCCCAAGCTAAGCAGAGCTTGTGTTATGGGTACCAGACAGCTGATAAACATACTTATATATTTCTAAATACATACATATTATAGATAAATAACACCCAGACACAGAACAAATGATCGTGCTCATCACACAATCATTTGTCCTGGGTGGGAATCGAACCCACGACCTCCGGCATAGCAGTCAGGGCCACTAACCACTAGACCAACAGGCCAGTCAATAGCGTTCGCCCGTGTGAATGATTGTCGTGACTGATGTGAAATCATAACAATTGGCACAATTTCAGCGATCCACGCGCTACAGGCTAGTCGCCTATCTTCCGCTATTATGATTTAATCGAAGGCGAACACAGGGTTTTTTTTATGTAGGTAAAATCATCCAATGACAAATCCCGCCCTTGGGCGGAGCGGGAAGTAGTGTAAGACTCTTACTGACTAAAAACCTACTCCGTTCTTTCGTTGCCTATCGTGCCGGGGCTGGGTATTCCTTTCGGAAACTGACCCATGACCCCAGCAGGCTTCGGCCCTGCCTGCCTGCAGCAAGCAGGCTGGGCCTCTTCGGTTTGCTGACAGCTCCTTGAGGCGCGCAGGAACAGAACACGCCGTCGACGACTTGAGCTCAGTCCGGCCGGTTACTGGACGATCGGACAGCGTGCTACCCATTGCACGCCGTCCGCAAGCCCGCGCCTACGGTGGCCGGAAACCGGGATCAGAATCGCGGTGGCAAGGCGAACACAGGGTAATTTTTTTACTGCTTTTTTCCAACGATGCGTTCACAAACATGAAAACTCACATACACAAGATACCTAGACCCGGAACAATGATCTACAGGCTTTACATATAAATATTTGTTCCGTGCGCGAATTGAATCCGCAACACAGCTCAATCTATCTAATCAATGCCAATCGCTAAACCATTGCGCCAAACGTGCCGTCAATTTTATTAGTGGGGTTTAGATAGATAGATGTACAACTTCAGAACAGTAGGAAAAAAACAGACATACTAATACACTGAAAGCTTGATTCATTCTATCTTCAGTTCATTGACTACCCACCAAATCGAATCAAATCTCTAAATAGCTGATCCAGATTCATCAATTTCAATATATATTATGTACAACTACCGACCCACCCCAGATTCATATGGGTGTAAATTCTATCTTAGTAATTCTCGGCGTTTCTCTTCTATAATTAAAGTGTTCTCTTTTTAAACCCAAAGGTTGACTGTTAGAGAATGCCGAGTTACATTAAGTCCGCCTATCTACCACTACTGTACATGAAGTTTAAATAAATAAACAAATAATATACAAATACTACATATTTTATACTTTCTTCGTGAGTCACTTTACCCTAGTGATGAAAACTGCACGATAATCCGTCACGTAGTTTTTAGGTTTTTTTTCGTCCAACATACCACAGTGTCTCAAGACGAAAATTTACGATCAGTGCGTGTTACCAGTAATGACATTATAACTCTGAATCGTGGTCGCTCTCAATGAGCCTTATCAGAAAGCTTAAAGTTACCCAAAGGGTAATGGAAAGGGTTATGTTCGAAGTTTCCTTGAGTCATTTTATTTTTTATACAGTACACTCTCTCTCTGTGTGAACACGAGTGTCTCTAATTGCATACTCGTGTTCATACAGAGACACTCGATGTATACACTGAGTGTACCGTATAAAGTGTTGTAGTCTATTCGTAAGTTTACAGGAATGATATCCGCAGGACAACCAATGTTACCGGCATAGCCCAAAGAATTACCAGGCTTTAGTGGCAGTGGACAGGGCACATTGCTCGCAGAACAGAAGGTAAGAGGCGTAGTGTTCCACGTGTGCTTCTCTTAGACATGTAGGGGTGTCACTCCCGCCTACGGGACGAGGACCGTGATTGGTGAGCCATTACTAGTCTAAGGCAGCAGAAGTCACATTGTACCGACAGCCCCCGAAATAAGTGTAAGAAAGAACACTTGGACGGTTTTAGTTAATAAGAGAATAACAGATCCCGACGCTTGCTTCAGGTCGAAGAAAATCTATATGGACTTCAATCTAGAATAAAAATCGAGCGTCAACACAGGTTGCGTCCTACACCGGAGGCATTGCAACCTTACATACCACCAACGTCATGTCATTAATTTATGCTTTCATTAGTAGCTAATTTTACATTCAAATTCGTATATTTACACACTCGGCCAATAATAGAGTAATAGCAAGTTTATAATTTAAGCCCCAGTAAAAAATGTTTGTAACCTCTATTTGAGACATCCGCAATATACACCACACAACCAAAAAAATATAGATGACTTCTACTTCAGCCATTTCCGAATCACCCTAAATCACGCTAAAAAATTTGCTCATGACATCATTTTAAGCCATTCCAAAATCACACCACGCAACCAAAAAAATGTTCATGACCTCTGTTTGAGACATACCCATATCAAACCACACAAGTAAAAAATGTTCATGAACTCTATTTGAGACGTCCCCATATCAAACCACACAAGTAAAAAATGTTCATGACCTCTATTTGAGACGTCCAAATTTAAACCACACTTGAACTAAAAAAATGTTCATGACCTTTGGGACGACCCACCACATGTTTTCATTCATACGATGTTTTATACCCCTGTTTTGAAAGTCATGTCCCCAGCCAACTTCCTCCGATTGTCCAATCATAATGAAGGGTCCGAGTGACCTTGTCGACTACTTGATTTTATTATATTTTCCCCTACCCTAACTTCGAGCCGTTAACTTTTATTACCCACCATAGTTTTTATGGGGATTCCAGAGAATCTTATTTTTCTTATAATCGTTCCTTCTTTTCTTGAGTATGGCCGTTATTGCTGTTTTCTTGTGTATTGCCTTTTTATGTTTTGGGTATTTTTTTTTATGTTCGATTTATTTTAAGGATAGTCTTTTTTTAGGGTTCCGCACTTCGAAAGGAAAATACGGAACCCTTATAAGATCACTTTGTTGTCCGTCTCACCGTCTGTCTGTCAAAACCTTTATCTCAACAATACATGGAGGTATCGAGTTGAAATTAAAACCATAAACTAAGGTCTGTGATCCCTTCAAGCTGTAAAAAAAAAATCTTCTAAATTATAGGAAAAAATGATACGGTCGTTTATTGTCGCAAAAAACCTATATTTCGACACTGTAAAGGGAATCAAAATTCACAGGGTACTCTCGTTGACATAGAACCGTGAAATTTGGAAGGAAGCTAGGTCTCATAGCACAAGTATAGGATATTTTTTTTCGATTTGAAAATATCTTCGAAACTCGATTCGGGATTTGAACTACTTACATATGTTAGTTTTTACTGAACCCTCAATGTGCGAGTCCGACTCGCTGCGAGTTGCCGTTTGTATTACAGCCTTCCTAGCCAAGTTATAACCGTTTCGTTTCAATTCCCTTGCATCGAACGCTTCGAGTCGGCGACGCCTCCGATTTCTTATTTCTGACCATGTTACTGAGGGTTGAGATGACGCCAGAACAAAGGAATTGGAGGCGTGACCAATTCGAGGCGTTCGAGAGTATCGAAACGAAACGGTCGCAACTTGGCTAAGATTACAGGAGTTACGCAGGGTAACTCTTTCGAACAACCCCACAACAATATGGTTATTCTGAATTGTAGTTTACTTATCAGTTTAATCTACGTCGTCTAATAGGGTTTTGTAAACATAGATTGAGTGTCAAATATCAAAGACATGATTGGCAGTCGATATGATATCGGATATAGCTCTTTAGCAAATATCATACCACAATAATCAATCATAGCAGGTATTTGAGCATGTCGTCAATAATCGTGGTCTTTAATATACACCGTTAAACTTTGATCGTTTTAATCCCGTGGAAGGTGGATCTGGTGCATAAATATTATCGATTTGGGAAGATAAAATAAAAAAAAATTAAGTACTTTTTTTCTAAAACTCAAATTAATATAGGTACGCATGTAAGAAATTAATTTCTTTAAGTAAACGAGTCAATGACCTTGTAGGTAGTTGACCGTCGTTACTAACTATCTACAGGTCACTTATCTCACCCAGCTGACGTTTACTTAAAGAAATTAATTTCGTGCATGTGTAAATTAATTCGAGTTTAAAAAAAAGTACTTTTTTTCTCTTTACAAATCGATAGTATTTCATGTACCCTCGACCCTCCACGGGATTAAAACGATCAAAATTTAACGTTGTATAATTATAGCAAACAGGAATGTGCGTACACATAATGTAAATCATCACACCTTTCTTATTCTAAATAACCCTACTTTGGGTCTGCCGTAATCTAGTAAAAAACTTGAGCTGAGTAGATTTTTTTTTTTTTTTACGGTAGAAAATTATTGCATAAGTCCTCCGCCTTTAGAAGGGGCGAGAGATAGTTTTTCTTAGATGGGAAATCACACAGTGACTTCTCTTGCTCTAGGGTGGAGCGAAAAGGCTTGTCAGACTTTAAGGGCCGAAACAAAACCGCGTTGCGGAGCCGCGCTGCCGATTTTAGCGGGCCGACGCCGCAAAACTTTTATGTGTTTCGGCCCTTACTGACCAAAATCCACTCCTATATTTCTTCTTTGCCTTGTGTTCTAGGACCCCGGGTTTTTCTTCCAGAAATGTACACATAGCCCCAGTAATCTTCGGCCCTGCTGGTCCTCAACGGCTCTTTGGTGACATTTCCTTGAGGCGCACGTGCACTAGGTACTCGCTGTTGACGGCTCGACTTCAGTCAAAACTGCTTTCGCGTTCTCTCGTGTTAGCTTTATTATGCAAATACACATAAACTAACAGGTTTTTTTTTTAAATAAATGTAAATAACTTTAAAAGTATCTCTAACTGGTTAAAAGTACTTCTGACCAATTCATGTTCATGTTCGATTGCTACATATTTATACACTTTGTTTTAAAAAATATTTAAAAATAAATATACTTTGTTTTTGTTTTTTATACACTTTGTTTTCGCTTCCTTTCGCGAAGCAGTAATGCTGGCAAGGGACGCCGCACGCGTGAGGCAACGGCTCTCACGCTCCAGCCGGCCACAGTAGGCGCGGGCTTGCAGACGGCAAGCTACGGGTAACTCGCCGTCCGACCGTCCGGTCACCGTCCGGACCGACCCCAAGTCTTCGACAGCGCGTATAGTTCCACGTATGCTTCAAGAAGTTGTTAGTAAACCGTAGGTGCCCAGCAGGGTCGAAGCCTATTGGGGCCAAGGATCGATTTCTGAAAGGAAAGTACGGCCCCGTTATAAAAGGCAACGAAGGAACAGGAGTGGGTTTTTAGTCAGTAAAAGTCTGACACTATCTCCAGCATCGCTCAAGGGCGCGGAGATGTTATTGAATGAATTTCGCGACGAAATTATGTTTATGTTTTATATATATGTTTTGTAGAAATTCGACCACAAGTTATTCAATTACACTAATATCTACAAACAAGCTACGTCCTTGAGTTGTGACTGTAACTAGAAACCCGTTTGTTTGTCAACCAATTAACTGAGTGCTCCACTAGTATATAAATACCTACGTTTCAGGGATATAGGATTACTAAATAGAGTTACTGTAGCCCTGGAACACAAAGGAACGCAACTGACGGAATACAAGTAGGTTTTAGTTGGTAAAAGTCTGACATTCCCACTGGCCACACCCGGATCGGATCTCTTTTAAAAAAATCATCGTCATCATCATCATTTCAGCCCAAAGACGTCCACTGTTGGAGATAGGCCTTTCCCAAATGTCGCCAAAATGAATCTCTCGTCTCGCATCCATCGAATTCCCGCAACCTAAATAAAATTTAAAAATGATAATAATAAATGACTTGTTTCGTATCATGTTGTATAAATAATAATACGCCGAGTTGTCAGTCTGTCGGTTTTCTATCGTTTACAATTCGGGAAGTTCACATTGGAGTTGCATAATTCAATTCCACCAAGTCCGTTCCATCATCAGACAGGTAAAATCATCCAATGACAAATCCCACCCTTGGGCGGAGCGGCAAATAGTGTCAGACTCTTACTGACTAAAACCTACCCTGTTCCTTCCCTGCCTTGGTTCCAGGGCACTGGTATGCATTTTCATACCTCCCCAGAGCCCCAGACACCGGTACCTAAATGGTAGCGATAAGACCGCCTTTGTACCCATAGATTTAAGTTCCTGTAAATTGTTACTACATATTTTGGTGTACAATAAAGTTTATTGTATTGTATTGTATTGTGTACAAAGGGTTTTGGGAACACATCATTGTGCGTACGGCTAAGGAGTGGAGTTCCCTGCCAGAGTCTGTGTTTCCTGATAGCGTAGGCGTGGGCCTGCGAAATTAGGGGTCTTTAAGTCAAGAGTGAATAGGTTACTTCTAATCAAGCGTGCTCCATCGTCGACCACATCATCGCTTACCATCCGGTGAGTTAGTGGTCAAACGGGAGCCTATATTTATGTATAATAAAAAAAACATAGCCTTTATTCAATAATCTTAAAATATCTACACAACATACGTCATGTTTTTATATGCTCAGTTTTATTAGTTCACACCAGATTTACAAAGATTGTAAAGCAAAGCCCAGCATTTCAGCAGATTTAGGGAGGCCCCTAAAGCTTGCCGCAGAGCTCGCTCAGGTGCGGTGTTCCTCCAAGTAATGCCCGCGATATTTTTGATACCATACTCCCATTTACAACGTTGGCTCCCTTTTTTTTTCTTATATTGTCTTGAACACCAGTTGGTTAAGTTCTTAGCCCATTTACCTTTTATGTTTCTCATCATGTGGAAAAAAGGTGGATAAGCTTTTTTGTTGGGAAAATCATCCAACGACTTGGAGGGTGAGTGTCAGACTTTTATTGACTAAAAAACCCACCCCATTCCTTCGTTACCTTTCATACCAGGGCCGGTGGCTTGTCCATCTTCATTTTAGTTTCTAATGTGAAACGTTATACTCTTAATTCCAATATACTTTTTTTAGGTGGCAAAAACATCCAATGACATCTCCCGTCCTTGGGCTGAGCGGAAGGTTGTGTCAGACTTTTACTGACTTAAAAGACATCCCTGTTCCTTCTTTGCCTTCGTTCCAGGGCCCCAGGTTTCATTTTCGCACAACCTCTGGCCCCAAACCGCGCTTACACTCGCCGGAATTCGGGATCGGGATCCCGGCGGCGGCTGGGGCGTGAGGGTCGTTGCTTAACGCGTGCAAACAAACTCCAATATTGTTTAAGAATTATTTCTAATTTTATATGTACCATGTTTTTCTAGCCATTGCACACTACACAGTTACACATTATATCTTAAATAAACAAATAACTGTTTTGCTATATCGAACTAAAACTTTTGATTTTTTTTAAGATTTGAAGTCAAATAAAGCGAAATCATAAATTTATAAGTCAAATCACTCTTGTTGTTGTAAATTCAAACTTGTATAAATAACGAAAGATGAAATGCCAACGTTAGCATATAAATCAATCATTTTCCTCCATACAATAAAATTGGAAATGACAAACGAACCGCCGATACAAACCAATTTCGAATCCGATACAAAATGTTCCCTGAGGAAGCAATTATGCGCTACATCATATAACATACATATTTCATGTCTAAAATCCCCAGAAACTGGGAACGGCTCCCAAGACAATACCACAAACATTTCTACTGATTAATTAACTTACTCAGACATTTTCAACCATTTTCTTGTTTTGTTTTAGACAGCTAAAATTAGAATTTCCACGTATGTACTTGCAGCTTTGTAAGACAAAGAAAATTGGTGCAGAAGGTTGACTATAAAGCAAACCAATTGGGTACTTGTCTCAATTATTTTTATTGTTTGTATCAAGAATTAACTTTATCCAAAATCGCAAATAGTTCAAGAAATTTTCAAATTCGTTAATTAGAAACCATGCAAATCTGTTGGAAGAGGAAACTGTCAAATAACAGTATAAGGATGCACATATTGTAATGTGACGTCATCGCCATTAGGTTATGTGTGCTCAAATGAGATAGCAAGATGTTCCCACCACGCACCCACTATTCCTTATACCAATATTTGGAATGCTTATTGCTGCTTCATTAAATACCTAATTTTGACGCTGTTTTCAGAAAAAGATTTCTTTTAGTATTATTTGTTGTTAAGTCCAAAATATTATACAAAAATAAACACAAGTAAATACCTAATTCCTGCTTGGGTATAGAGCCGGTCTTCCAGACGAATATAGCTGCGGTCACGACCTGTCGGACCTGGCTACTATTGATCTGTTTATAGCGACTGTCACATAATATTCAGATATACAGCAGACCTATAATAAACCTGACCTGAAGGGCTTTCCTGATGACATGCCTGCACGCATGCATACATGTCAAACAAGTTTTCAATGAAAATATAGCGCGCTTTACACTTTCATAATTGATACTCATCGAGACCACTCCAAAAATTACAAACACGATGTAGATAACTTATTACGTTTATTATCGAGTTTTTATAGCTAACTTCCAGTTCCATCATCAGACCCTGGTTACCATCTAGCACCTAAATACTCGTCAATACAAATCAAACGAGCCCAAACACGAAGGGGTTGTGTCGTTTACGACCGAGTTTCTATGGCCACCTGCCAGCTCCATCATTAGATCAGCTCTATTGCATTGTCACGCGATTTACACATGCATACAAAACAGGTCAATCGGTAACCGGGAAGTGGATCAAATTTAATTTGCAATATGATAACAGACAAACATTGGTCAGGTGAAACTAATATAAAGCTTGTAAAAATACTTGCCTAGTCCAGACAGGCTGTGGCATATCATACAATTAATTTATGATTTGCATTCAACCGGCATTGTATCGACGGCGGTCACAAGAAATATAGGGCTCTTATTTTTGTCCACTGGGTGTAAAAGAGCCTAACATGAAGAAGATGACGGGGTCCTACTTTTCGCGCTTACTCTAACCTTCAACTTCTACTCCACCGTGTTTCTTTAATTGTTCTCTGTGTTTCGTTTCTTTCACACAATCCTGCTTTCCTGTCAGGCATTAACCCTATCGAACCCATGTTAAGAAAGAAAGAAAATAACATAACAATAAATCTATCCAAGGCCAAAAAGGCCCCTAACAGCATATGCTGCGATATTTAAAACGATAAATAACGTAGCGCTGGTATTCTGTTAGTTAAGCGAGTTTGCGTTCTCGTTCGTTGTTTGAAACTAAACTTCTGTATATATGTTTTTGTTCTGTCATTGTACTTTACTTGAGAATTTCTCGAGACGATATGATATTTTGTGTCAAAAATAAAGATATTCGTGTGCTTTAGAAGCTTTAGTGGTGGAGAAGTAAATGAAACTGTTGGAGTGTGATGTTTTAGACATTTTACTTTGATGAATTTTGTTTTTATTAGTTTATGGAAAGTGTTTTTACAATATTAATAACAGTAGTCGGAAAACAAAAAAAGTCGGTCATTTTGGATTCTGTTAAAAAAATTATCCTCCATCTTGACGGGTATTGTTCTGAACAATAGTTGATTTAGAACTTTTATATATGTTGTAACCGCGCGAAGTACTTGGCTATTGCGATGCAGGATTTTTAATTTTAAGTTGCTACTTGTCGACCTAGATGTCGCTACACCACTATGTACCTAAATGGTATTCAAATCGATCGCAGAATTTTTAGGGTTCCGTACCTCAAAAGGAAAAAACGGAAGCCTTACAGAATCACTTTGTTTTCCGTCTATCTGTCTGTCTGTCTTTCATGACTCTTTATCTCGGAAACGCGTGAAGGTATCGAGTTGAAATTAAAACCATTTACTCAGGTCTGCGGTCCCTTGAAGCTGTGAAAATCAAACTTCTAAATCAACGGAAAAAAAGATACGGCCGTTTATATTGCAAATAAAAAATGGTAATTTAAAAAACTAAAAAACCCGACTGCTTTTCTGAGTATTCATGAAAAAGCCCTAAAACAAGAAAGTCGTTGTAGCAGTCGGGACCCATTACATCATAGATCTACTGACTAGACGGCTGACTTTCTAGAATGGGTCCCGACTGCTACAACGACTTTCTTGTTTTAGGGCTTTTTCATGAATACTCAGAAAAGCAGTCGGGTTTTTTAGTTTTTTAAATTACCATTTTTTATTTTTTACTTTTTTAGTTTTATTTTTTTACGATATCACTTTCACAGTAATTACAAATCTAACGACACCTCGCAAACTAAAATCCATCGAGCCGTTCAGGCCACAGAGCGTGCCAAATATTTGAATTTGGCGCCAAAAATTCCCCATTTTGCATTTTTTTTTATTTTGATATACCCAGTGTCACTCTCACAGTAAATACGAATCTAACGACACCTCTCAAGCTAAAATCCATCGAGCCGTACAGGCTGCAGAGCGTACCAAACAATTATACATACATACATACATACAAACATACATACATACTCTCGAAAAACATAACCCTCCTTCTGGCGCAGTCGGGTAAAAACGTACATTTCGCCACTTTCAAGGGAATTAAAATTCATAGGGTACTTCCCGTTAACCTAAAAACCTGAAATTTGACATGAAGCAAGGTCTCATAGCATAAGTGTAGGAAAAAATCTGAAAACTATAACAAAAGCCTCATGCAACACAAAGGTACAAATTACAGGTATTTACAGCATTCTCTACCAGTCGATCGAGGGTGGGGTATAAAAACATGATATATGCACAAAGACATTAAATATAGACTACAAAAGACAGAACATAGCGAACAAAATCGGAGTAGTAAATCGCTCAGTATAGTGTGGACGACTGAACCTATCTTCAGTTTATTTTCGTAATTTTTTTTCGTATTTACTCTGTAATTAATTAGTATTCAATAATTTTCGCAAATAGTTCTACAAAATAGCGTAAAAGCATATAAATTACAAATTTAGTTAGAAAGAAAGAAAAAAACAGCTTATTTACACGGAATGACGCAACTAAAAACTAGACAAAAATCATTTTATAGGAAAGATATGTGTCACATCCGTGCAAAACGGCCCAACGCTCAGCGCTGTGCCCTCATGCACAATGCAATGAGCGCTGGTTTTCGGCGTTGGCCGATTCGCATGCATTCGCATGTTTAATATTAAAAGGTAGCTGACATAGGACGACAGTTTTTCTAAGACATTTCTTCTGATGTCCGCTCTATTGTATCTCTTTAATCTCTTTGCATATGCATAAAAAAATAATCGTTTTCTCATTACATTTCCCGCAGCTTCAGAAACTGCTGCTTTAGCATTATTGGTTAGAAAATGATCATTGTTTTATTACCATGTGTTATACCTTGATACGGGCCCTGTTTTTCTCAGCTAGTGGATACAATAATAAACCTTTCACTCAGAACATTTTACGACTCACACAGAATGAGCAGCTGCTCAGTTTTTATGTTTTTCTTGCTTGAGGGAATAAATTTCTAAATAACCATCTACTAAAGGCTTCTAGGATAGTGTTTTGTTTAGAATTTACTACCGTTTGGACGTCCCATTCGATAATTGTGCTCGCAGAACAATTAAGGGGCAGATACATATATGATTTTTGATGATTTTAAATCCTCACGTACACTAAAAACATCACGTCTAAACTGCAAGCCCGTATGTTTTGAAAAATGCACATTATGTTAAACTAGATTATTTGCCTAATAAATTTGTTATACGAATAATCATATTTTTTTCTTAGAATTGGGTATACTTAATTTTTTTTCAAAATTATGTCTAACACAGACAAAAAAGCGAATATCACGCAAAAACCATGTATTTTTATGAAGCTTTCACAAACTAAAAGATAGTTTAATTATCTTTCTTTAATTATGTTTCGTATCTTTCGATATACGGTTTTTATTTATATTATGTTTAATAAATGAAGGACATATTATTATTCGAATAATCATTGATGCACTAACTTTTTTTTTGTGTTGTAGTGACAAGAAAAATAAATATCCTGCAAATATTTCAACTCTCCACCTTTTACGGTTTATAAGATACAGCCCGCTGACAAATGAACCAACAGACAGACTGACGGATAGACAGCGGAGTTCTAATAATAGAGTCACGTTAGCACCCTTCGACTACGGAACCCTAAGAAGATGACATTACTGTCGTAAGCCGCGCCGAATTTGAAAATAATTTTAGTAAATCATGCTAACTAAATTCTGATTTTCTTAATTTAACTTCAATCTGGTTCTGGTTACGCGAAGTCTACAAACCATTTAGCGACCATCTTTAATATTTTTTTATGACAAATATAAATTCTGTAAAGACAAAGATATGCGTGACTGAGGGCTGGCTCGTTCTTTGCTCAAAGAATCAGCATTGCCATTCAACGTGGCAATGCTGCCAGTCTTCTGAGTACGTTTCCGGATGACAGCGATGTGGAGGAGTACTTCGACACCTGAGTGTATTTTGTGTTTTTGTATTATATGTACATAAGTTAGATTTTGTATAAATACTTAGTTTTGTATGTATTTTATGAATTTTATATTTTACTACCTATTCGCAGCCGCTCTACCCTACTGTACCCTATTCTACTCTACCCTATTCTACCAATAAATGAGCAGAATTTAGGATTCTTTTATTTATTTAAAGAATTAAAATTATCCTATGTCCGTTACTACGTTGTAAGCTACATTCCCATTAATTTACAGCCAAATCGGTCCAGAAGGGGCTTGAGTTATAAATAATGTAACTAACACGACTTTCTTTTATATATAGATGTGTTATAATAAATAAACCCCGTATTAAATAAATATACTTGCCTACTTTGCTCCATTCAATATTATTATAAATAATAAGTTTATTAAAAAATTCAGGACTAGATTAGTTACATTGTTGGGTTATATTGTCCCATATATACTTAGTCTAGTTAGTGGGTGCAATACTGTTCTTCTAACTAGGTCACGAGGTACCTGTGTTTAAAAGAGATAGTTGCGATCCTCTGTCAACCTATGACAGGGGATATTACACAGGGGATAACCTGTTGGTTGACTTATACCTAGTTCGTGTATTTAGTCACGAGTATATTAAGATTATGTAAAAATCAGTGGCGTAGCTAGACCCACAGGAGCCCCGTCTCAAAAGTCCCACACCCCTGTGGGACTTTTGAAACGGGGACTTTTTTTATAGAAGTATAAAAAAAGGTGCTTTTTTACAAATGCTTGGTTTACCCTACGAGACGGTTTCGAATTTTTGCTTACGTCGGGGCCCCTGTAGCGCGGAGGCCCCGTGTAATTGATACAGCAGATACGGTAGTAGCTACGCCCCTGGTAAAAAAAAGACAATTAAAAAAACCGGCCAAGTGCGAGTCGGACCTGCGCACGAAGAGTTCCGTATCATCAGTAGCAAAAAACTCACGTCAGTTGTATAGGAGCTTAAATATTTATTATAATCTGTTGTAGTATTTCTTGTTATAGCGGCAACAGAAATATCAACTGTCTAGCTGACATGGTTTATGTGATACAGCCTGGGGACAGACGGACTGACAGTAGAGTCATAGTGAGTTTGTTGTCGATTATACTAACATAGGTTAAGTAATACTAACGATTTTATGGGTAATCTGCCTCATCATCATCTTCATCTGCCTTTTAATGTTCCCACTGCTGGGACACTGGCGTCCTCTCTAAAAGAGGAAATGGGCCGTAATCCACCACGCGGGCCCAGTGCGGGTGGCTGAATGTCACATGTCTTCGAATTTTTGGTTCTAGGACATGCCGGTTTCCTCACGATGTTTTCCTTCACCGTTTTGAGAGCAGTGGTGATTAAATAAATTACACAAAGTAATGCGCGTGGCCGAGTTTGAACCCGCGACCTACAACTCGTAAGTCGGGGCCCCTATCACTCGGCTACCACAGCTCTAATCTGCCCGACTTAAAGATAAATAAATAAATAAATAGTAATAGGATCCCGTTTTACCAAAGAGTATTTTTATTCAAAGGGTTACGGATCCCTAAAAATTAAATCAAACTATAAACTAAAATTAAAGTAAGAGCTTTGGTAAGTAGATTTGCTGTCGTATATTTAGTGTAAGTATAAATCACTCAGTACTAAGTGTAATTCATAGCAATTTGATTGATAACTTTGATAATTGGGCGTAATAAGTTGATTAAAGTGCTTATTATATCATTAAAGTGGTTTGATAATGAATGTATGATTAAGATAACTCTAAATGGAGAGGAGATCAATGTTACTGGCGTGTTTGTTGTGCATATTTTTTATTTCGTTAGTTTTTTTTTTTTTTTTTATTGTTAAGGCTCTAACTCCCAAGCCGTGCTATAAAAACCGTAGAGGCCCAGCCTGCTAGCTGCAGGCAGGCAGGGTCGAAGCCTGCCGGGGCCAAGGGCCGTTTTCTGAGAGGAAGGCTCAGCCCCGGCACTATAGGCAACGAAGGAACGGGGTAGGATTTTAGTCAGTAAGAGTCTGACACTACTTCCCGCTCCGCCCAAGGGCGGGATTTGTCATTGGATGATTTTACCTACCAAAAAAAAAAAAAAAAAAAGCCGTGCTATAAAACGGTGACTTTAGCCTAAAAGAAGCCATTAGCTTGAATCATTTTAATTCCAATAAAATTTTACATAGTCGTCAGTTTGGCTTCACAAAAGGAAGGTCAACGACGGATGCAAGAGAAACTTATCAGTCACATTTTGGAATCTTGGGAGAAATCCCAGGATGCAATTGGCATATTCTGTGACCTCTCAAAAGCATTTGACTGCGTTGACCATAACACTCTCATCTGTAAATTATATAATTACGGAGAAACTGTATTTTTAGGTATAACTATAGATTCAAAATTGCAATGGGGCTCTCATATTATGTAGAACTCTCTCCGGTAGATTAAGCTCAGCTGCGTATGCAGCAAGAAAAATAAGGTAATTGACAGATGTAGCCACAGCTAGGTTAGTTTATTATGTTTATTGCCACAGTATTATGTCATATGGCATTTTTGATGTAGAATCAATTTCCGGGCTATTTACAAAATGGGTCCTCGCGAGTCTCTTAGAAATATATTAAAAGAAATCGGTATACTGACTCTGCCTTCACTTCACTATCTTAGAAAGTATTTTGTATGTTCGTAAAAACTTAGGACTTTTTAAAATCAGAAGTGCTTTGACCTTTAGAAATATGTTTACACAAAAAAATTGCTGGTTAAGTGTTCTTTAGAATGTACATAACAAATTAATCAATATTTTGCAAAGAAAATGGATTTAAAGGTCAGTGGGGTTCTATCCGGGCGCATCTGACCGGCATTAATTGCCGACCAGCTGCGTTGTGTCGACCTCGCAGTGGAACACGACGCCGTCACTTCGGGTACAATAGTTTAGTAGTTTCTTTTATTATGTATTAATTTATTATTTTGTAAGATTATTTTATTTATAGGTTGCCTGATAATAAAGGATTTATTATTATTATTAAATATACAGATACTCGTACTGCAGCGTAGGCGGTAGTACGAATAAGTGTGCATATAATTTTGGCCAAATGTTCAAGGGACTATACGCCTTGTTCCTTGATATTTAGGGTCAAAGTAACGTGTTTTTTTCATCCACTTTAACCTTCCACCCGTCATTTCATCACAGACTCCCTTTTCTTTCAGATCACTCTTCACACAATCCTTCCATCTTTTTTTTGGCTTCCCTCTCCCTCTTCATATGCATATTCATAACTCTTTTAGTAAAATGCGTTTGTGTTAATGATTAGTTAAATTATGATTATTTTGTTGTTCGTTCTGTGTAAGTCACAAATAAACGAATATTTTTTTCACTATTTTAGCCTAGCTAAAACATAAAAAAAAAATCCAATTTTTTTTCCAAAATGCCCACCTTTTCACATCCTTACTGGATGTGAAAGGGTGGGCGTTTTGGAAAATTTTCTAGTGTGGTGTAATTTTTGACGGCCACAAGAATTTCGTTATTCTTGTAGCCGTTAGATGTATCTTTACATGGAATTCAAAGTTTTTTTGCACTTATTTTTCCTATTACAAATGTTGCCTACATCTTTCTCATCATGTAACTCTTCTTTTGCAGGTACGTTGGGAGAGTTTCTTCAAAAACAAGCGTCATCTTTGTATGTATTATTGTATTTATTTTTTGTCGTCTGTGTGTAAATCAATCGTTAAAAAACCGGGCAAGTGCGATTCTGACTCACGCACTGTGGGTTCCCTACAAACATACCTATGAAAAGAGTTCGATTCACGAATCGAGTCTCGAAGATTTTTCCGAATCGCAAAAAAGTTTTTTTAGTGACGTAACTACAAATTTACAGTTTTCAGATTTTTTCCTATACATGTGCTGAGACAATACTTCATGCCTTTCAGAATTCTAGGTCAATGGGAATTACTCTATGGATTTTCGATTCCCTTGAGAGTGTCGCAATGTACGTTTTTCGCGACGTATACGGCCGTATCTTTTTTTTTGTTAACTTAGAAGTTTGATTTTTTCGCAGTTTCAAGGGACTGCAGACCTGATTATACGGTTTTAATTTCAACTCGATACCTCCACGCGTTCCTGAGATAAAGGGTCTTGACAGACAGACAGACAGACGGACCAAAAAGTGATCCTATAAGGGCTCCGCTTTTTCCTTTTGAGGTAGGAACCCTAAAAAAATAGATAGTCGGGTATATCCGAAACCCTAAAAATATATGGGTATAACTATTATTTATTGTACGGCGAATTCTAGTATTATTATTTGGTATAGTGTACTCACACTATACCAAATAATAATACTAGAATTCTCTTTCGCACTAAGTGAATTTGATAGGGTTATTTGGTGATATTAGAAGCTTTGATCTTAACATACCTTTGAACTAAGATTAAGCTTAGTATTAAATTATTGTGTGGTGAGTATTAACTTCAGCTTCATGTCCAGAACTGTACGGTTCACGTACAGGTAAATCGCTAACGCTGCGACCTACTTTCACCATTTACTTTATTTACTTTTAAACACATTATTATAATAATTTTAGTTGACCAATAGCTGCCGTAGCGCTATAACCGCGGATTAGCATCCTACTTAACTTTGTGTAACTTTTACCAATATACTCAATTATTGTGAATTCTGTGGTTTTCGTCAACTCACTTCCAAAACCCAACTGTAAGTAACTAGCTACCTCTGAGCCATACATAAAAGTGGTCCTTCGAGCCGGATATAACAGGTGCGTATTGTCTCTATTAACGTTAGCGAATCGGTCTAGCTGGTGTCACAGAACAGCGGATCGCGTTACTGAGGTATCGTCGCACTTAATATCCAAACCCCGCGGAAACTTCGCAACTTTGGTGAACTAGTACCTGCGGTGATACACCTCTACTCTACCAACGGTCAAACCAATAACTAATAACAATGGTTCAGAGCGTAACGGAATTGATAAGCCGTCAAGAAGCTGTCTTCAAGGACTTGAAGCTTATTTGCACCAACTACAAGAAAGATAGTCCTACTAGGAAGAACTTGGCATATCTGGAGGAGCGTCTTTCTAAGCTGAACAAGAACTGGGAGAAGTTTGTTCACAACCATCAACTACTGGAAGAGTCTGGAGCAACAGACCTTCAATATTTCAACGACGACGTTTTCAACAGTACGAAGAAGATGTACGAAGAAGTGCTGCAAGACATGTTGAAACGTAAATCGGAATTGCCGTCTGCACCCACTAGTAAGGCCGAGCAGCCACCTGCGACGCCTAAGCAAGGTATGGGACAATCTCAATTTACTTTCGACGACATCAAATTTCACGTACCCCCTCGGGAAACAAGCGAGTCGACGGAAAAGCAACAAGATCTTTTGCGTCAACAATACTGCAACTTTAGGGCGTTTGAACGCGCTGTGGAGAAGATCAGCATAGCATTGGCGGCACCCATGGAAAAATGGGAATTAGAAGACAACTTGAGCACCCTGAAAACTAAATGGGAGCATATCGAAAAGGTAAATTGGGAACTAGACTATATACTACAAGATGAGGACTCAGTTTATCAACAGAAATACAATGCAGCAGAAAACTTTTATGATGACCTGAAAAGGAAACTACAACACAGTATCTGGAATAATGTTCATTACGAAAAGTCTACGCCAAAAATTCTAATACCGGATTTTCATGGAAACTATAACCAGTGGTTGACTTTTAGAGACCTCTACCTCGAAAGCGTACACAACAACCCGACACTTTCGAAAGCGCAAAAAATGCAACACTTGAAAACAAAGCTGAAGGGTGAAGCGGAGAAACTAGTGCAGCATCTTGGAATCAGTGCTGAGAACTACGCGTCTTGCTGGGAGATGCTGACCCACCGCTACGACAGCAAACGGTTGTTATTCACGTCATACATGAACACGCTCCTGAATCAACCCACTATTCAGCAACCAACTGCTGCAAGCATACGGACGCTTCACGACGTCATGATGGAGTGCTTGAACGGGCTCAAAAACATCGGGCTAGACACCACCAATTGGGATGCAATCGTCGTTCACCTATTGGTTCAAAAACTTGATAGTGTTACATATAATGAATATATAAAGGAGATCAAACATCCTAGGGAGTTTCCTGACCTAGAAGAGTTCGCCGGGTTCTTGGAGTCCAAATTCATGTCACTGGAAGCTCTGCAGGGAAATAGTCAAAAGATATCGTCCTCAAACAAACCATGGAAATCTGAAAAGCAAAACCATAAGGGATCAGAAAACCGAAATAACTACAAAAATAAAACACAGGGGTCATCGTACTTTAACAAGTCCCAAAACTCGCCAAAAACCTTCTTCACGACAGCAAAAATATGCCCAATTTGCAAAACTAACCACGTTCTGATGAATTGCGAACAATTCTTGGCTATGAACATGAACAAACGGAATGACGCAATTCGCAACTTGCATATTTGTAAAAACTGCCTATTCAGCCACGGAGAAAAACAATGCAAATCACAAAAGACGTGCAAATTGTGTTCCAATTCACATCACACACTTATGCATGAAGCTGAAACTGAACTATCTAGTAACAAACAGGCGAAAAGGCAGGAAAATACATCGTCAACCTCATCGACACCCTATGGGGTCAACAACGTAACGAACGAAGAAAAAGAAGTTTTGTTGACAACTGTACTTCTAAAAGTCAAAACAATTGATGGAAACTTCATCAACTTAAGAGGTCTGCTTGATCAAGGCTCCCAAGTGAGCCTGATCACGGAAAACGCGGCACAGCGTCTCCGATTACAGCGACGTAAAGTGAGCGCTGTTGTATCGGGTGTAGGAACCCTTAGCGGAAACTGCAAAGGGGCAATGAACTTAGAATGTCAGTCAATACATTCAGATTACAAATTTAACTTTGATGCATTAATTATGAAGAAACTCATAAGCAATTTACCAACAGCATCCTTTTCAGTCAGCAACTGGGACTATCTGGAAAACTTAAAACTAGCAGATCCGCAGTTCAACCTGTCAGGCCCGATTGATCTGCTCCTGGGCGCAGACATCTATTCAGAACTTATATTAAATGGCGTTATCAGGAGTGATAAGAGATACCCAGTAGCACAACAAACCAAAGTGGGCTGGATTCTATGCGGAAATGTAAAGACATTCAACTGCTTAGTGACACTCAACGATTTCGAAAATATGGCAAGATTTTGGGAGACCGAGGAAATCCCAGACAAGTCATCAACAACTAGTGAAGAACAACACTGTGAAGAATATTACAACGCAACCACCATAAGATTGGCCAACGGACAATATGTGGTACAAATGCCAATGAAGCCCAATTTCGAAGCAAACTTGAAAAATGCAAGGTCACAAGCTTTAGCACAGTTCCTTCAACTGGAAAGGAAAATGCTAAAAAACGAAGATCTCGGTAACGAGTACAAGCGTTTCATGAACGAATACATCGCTATGGGACACATGAAACCTGTCACAGCAGAAGGTAGGGGCCAAGTCTACCTACCACACCATGGCGTATTGAGAGCCGAGTCCACTACAACAAAACTAAGAGTAGTGTTCAACGCATCATACAAGACAAAAGGAGACAACAGTCTCAACGATAATATGTACTGCGGTCCGAACTTGCAAAAGGATATACTGACACTACTAATCAATTGGAGAACGTACAGATACGTCTTTACAGCGGATGTGGAAAAACTTTATCGGTTTATCTGGCTGAACGAAAATCAACAACATCTACAAACTATTTTCTGGAGATCTTCCCCTAACGAACCTTTACAAGATTGGCAGTTGGGCACAGTAACTTATGGAACGAAGAGCGCACCTTATCTAGCAATGCGCACTCTACATAAACTCGCAGAAGATGAAAAAGATACCTATCCGGAAGCTGGAAACGTCCTGAAAAACTATTTCTACATGGGGGACTTGGTTTACGGGCAGGACACTATCGAAGCATCGAAAATACTGGTCACACAGCTAATTGAGTTGCTGGAAAAAGGAGGATTTAATTTGAGGAAATGGAAATCAAATGAACCGACTATCTTGGAAGACTTACGAGATGACCAAAAGAGCCGCAGTACGAGTATCAACTTTAGCCCAGAACAAACAACAAACTCAAAAATGTTGGGCATGAGGTGGAATCAAGATGAAGATAGCTTCACGTATCAGTGGGATCTACCAATCAAGAAAAATCTGACAAAACGTGTACTACTGAGCGAAATAAGCAAGCTGTATGACCCTCTTGGATTGCTTTCTCCACTTATAATAAAAACAAAACTTCTATTCCAAAAAATCTGGATTAGCAAAATCAACTGGGATGAACGTTTGCCCGACGATATCGCTACGGAATGGGAAACTATGCGAAAAAATATGCAGATGCTTAACAAACTTTCCATACCACGATGGTTACAATGCCAAGAAAACAACCTCGAGATACATGGGTTCTGCGACGCAAGCGAAAAAGCTTACGCGTGCGTGATTTATAGCCGAGTGAAAAATCAAGCCGGCGAATACCAAACAACACTCATTACGGCAAAAACAAAGGTTGCACCAATCAGCAATAGGATAACTGTACCAAGAATGGAACTTTGCGGGGCCCTTCTCCTAGCCAAACTGCTAGAGAAGGTTCAAAACACTCTCGGCAATAAAAATCTACATCTAAGGTGCTGGAGCGACTCCAAGGTCGTTTTAGCTTGGCTACAAGGCGATATAAACCGATGGGAGAAATATGTAGCGAATAGAGTCAAACAAATAAATAACATTATCTCGGCAAACTGCTGGAACTATGTGAAGTCAGAAGAAAACCCTGCAGACTGTGCAACTCGAGGGCTCACACCTTCTCAACTGCTAGATTTTCAGCTATGGTGGAATGGACCAGATTGGTTAGCAACAATCAAGCCAGAAATCTATCAAGAAAATCACCTGACCTACACAACAAACTCTGAGTTGCAAGAAAAAAATTGCTGCGCAGTCACTTATAAGAGTTGTGAAATAATTAATGCATTACTTAATAAACACAGTAATTATAAACGTGTAATACGAGTGCTTGGATGGATTCTACGACTGAACAACGTTCGTAAGCAAAAACGCACGCTAAACTTAAATAATAAGTTAGCCGACTGTGGTAACAAAAAGGAGGTTATGTTTTTGACACCACAAGAAATTATGGGAGCAACAGAATTGGTCATCAAGAACGTCCAAAATGAAAACTATGGCGATGAAATTGAATGTTTAAAGAAAAATCGACCAATATCAACAAAAAGCAACTTGCTGAAGTTAACTCCATTTCTCGACGACAGTGGTATACTGCGCGTGAAGGGGCGAATAGGCTACTCAACTTTATCTCCCGAAGCTAAACATCCTATTATAATTCCGGGCACAGGAAGATTAACGGAGCTTATTATTCAAGAGGCTCATCACGACACTCTCCACGGGGGCGCACGGCTCACTTTGGCCAATGTACGTCAAAAATTTTGGGTCATTGGAGGTAGCAGAACAGTCAAGAAGGAGATTCGGCAGTGCGTCCGATGTCATCGTTTCAAACCAAACCGAAATGTCCAACTGATGGCAGACTTGCCAAAGGAGCGTGTAACTCCATCAAGACCGTTCACAAACACGGGAGTCGACTATACCGGCCATGTTGATGTGAAAATCAACAAAGGAAGAGGAGTCAAAACTTGCAAAGCTTACATAGCAATTTTCATATGCATGGTGACCAAAGCTGTGCATTTGGAATTGGTGTCGGACCTGACCACGCAAACGTTTCTTGCCGCATTCAAAAGGATGTGTGCCCGCAGAGGTACACCCCGACACGTATTCTCCGACAATGGGACGAATTTTGTGGGCGCAGCAAAAGTACTTCAACAGGAATTTGAACAACACAGGACGTTTAAGACTTCTGAATTCTTCGATGAGATGAGCCACTTACAAATTGAGTGGCATTTCAACGCACCTCTTTGGCCAACAGCTGGGGGCTTATGGGAGGCTGCCGTCAAATCCATGAAATATCACCTACATCGAGTACTTGGGGAACAGAAGCTTACGTTTGAACAATTCACTACGTTACTGAATCAAATTGAAGCCTGTCTTAACTCACGTCCGCTGTGCCCACTGACAGAAGATGTCGAAGACTTGGAATACCTAACTCCCGGTCATTTCCTCATCGGCGGTCCCCTACTGTCACTACCGCAAGAAGAGCAAGATTTTGCTGAGCACGATCTAAGAAACAGATGGAGACTTGTTGAACAAATGAACATTCACATCTGGAAGCGTTGGTCGAACGAATATCTACACCAGCTACAAATCCGAAGCAAGTGGCAACAAACAAAAGAAAACCTGAAACAAGGAAGCCTAGTATTAGTAAAAGATGAACACTTACCTCCTGGCCGTTGGGCTATAGGAAGAGTCCAGGAACTTCATCCAGGCGCCGATGGAAAAGTACGGGTTGTTACCTTAAAAACCAGGAAAGGGTCACTTAAACGACCAATAACGAAGCTGTCACCATTACCGCTGAAACTTGAGGAACCAAGAGTGAACGAAGAAGAGGAGGAGAAAAGGACACCTACGCCGGAAACAAAAAAACGGGGCACAACAAAACATAATAACAATTGGCTGTCACTTCTTCTTTTATCTATATTAGCAATGACGGCAACTGTTCAGTCAGCAGCAACGACTAATAGCTTGAAGGTTACAGCTATACCGAGCAATCATCCGATCTACTTCGATGAAGCAGGGAAAATACAACTAATACATGACGAATGGACTCTTTTGGTTTACTACAACTTGACATCATACTGGCAAGCCACTGATCGGATCAATGATTACGTCAACCAAATAGATAAACTATGCCAAAGGATATCACATGAGTACGCGCCTTGCGAAACAATTGTCAACCACCTTCGTCATGAACTGAGTCACCTATCTGACTATAACTCTATGCTGCTCACCCAACACTCAAGACCAAAACGAGGATACTTTGATGGAGTTGGAAAGTTAGCAAGAACTCTTTTCGGAGTGCTCGACGCAGATTTTGCTGAAAAGTACGAAAGAGACATACAGAATCTACAATCAAATGATGACTACCTACTACAACTTATGAAAAACCAAACATTAATCGTAGAGGCTGAAAACAATATAATAAAAAGAAACACTGCATTTATGGAGAAACAATTCAAGACATTGAGCGTTTATATGAACCAAACTTGTAGCGAAATCACAAAAATAGTGAACAGGGCGCAAATGTTATTCACGATAAATGACATAAATTCCGCTGCCGTGACGTCAACCTTGATTTTAAGTGATTTAAATCGAATATTGGAAATGTTGATAAATGCTCTCGCCAACATTTACAGAGGACATTTAGACACCCATTTATTCCCGGCCAACCAATTGATCGAGCAACTTAACATCATATCCGGAAGGTTACCACAGGGATTGTCATTACCTGTAAAGGATATACAAAGGGATTTGAAAAACATTTATGACCTCATCCATGTGAAAGCTCGAATAACCAACAACTATATGCTATTCGAAATACACATCCCGTTACTGAGCGATGAAGACTACACAATTTATCGAGTCATTCCGATACCGTTCCTTAGACAAGGACATTTAAAACTTATGCAATCAACTTCAAGTTTCATCGCAATCAACTTCAGAAAAAACTCTTACATTACAATGGAAGATCAAGACATGCGCCAATGTACTTCATACGGAGAAGATGAATTTATCTGTGTCTCACATAACCCCGTGTACAACATGCACGCCAAAGACGCCCCATGTGAGGCCCAAGTCTTCAATCAACAAGAGTCTTTATCATGCGTCCTCAGTGATGTAACATGCAAGGAAACCTGGACAAAGCTACACAAAACAAACATGTGGCTATTCTCATTATGCGGAAAACAGCTGATTCGCGTCATATGTCACGATCAAGTTACGCCAGCGGTCATTGACGGGACTGGAGTGATTTCCTTGCAATCAAAGTGCTTACTACAGAAAAAGGACGCCACAATATTTACACAAAATCAGCTGGGAAGTAGCTTTAATATGGAACCAGACGTAGACATACCAACGATAAATTCGACAATAAATAACATCTTTAACCTCGGCTGGAAGAATGCAAAATTAAATATAACGGAACAAGAAACTCTAACTGCTGTAGAGATACGAAAAATAGACCAGCAGTTGGAATTCCAGAAAAGCAGAGAAATACTACCAAAGGGGTCTGACTTGTCAAGTCACGACATCTATCTCTACTCCATTACTTCTTTGTTGTTGGGAGGAATCGCTGTGCTTGTCTTCTATGTTATTCTTAAACGATGGTGGAAAACAAAGAAAGGCGCCAAAACAGGAAGGACGCCTAGAGGACGGAATAACTTGGGAGAGGACATCGAGCTACGTGAAATACATTCGTCAGCAGCGGAGCCAGTTTACAGCGAAGCAAGACAGCCGAAGAAAGCATTTCACTTTGACGATTTAAATTGAGTGACAACTATACTTTTATCCTTATACTTTTTACTATTGTTTACTATTTACTTTACACTTTTTTATATTAGGTATTATTTGCTTTGTACTGGATGCTCATCCCACTTTTCCCTCGGGAGCATGTACGGTTCACGTACAGGTAAATCGCTAACGCTGCGACCTACTTTCACCATTTACTTTATTTACTTTTAAACACATTATTATAATAATTTTAGTTGACCAATAGCTGCCGTAGCGCTATAACCGCGGATTAGCATCCTACTTAACTTTGTGTAACTTTTACCAATATACTCAATTATTGTGAATTCTGTGGTTTTCGTCAACTCACTTCCAAAACCCAACTGTAAGTAACTAGCTACCTCTGAGCCATACAAGAACAAAGTTTGATACTAACTTGAAAGTTACAGGCATGCACTTGGCATGTTTCAAGTTTCAACCGCATACATTTGCCTTTAACTACACGTGCTCTATTGGTTCAAACTATTTGAATCGCCACTCATGAGCTGCATTTGTATCCCCACAAGTGGCGATAACTGTTTATGTAAGTGAGATGTTGGCCACAAACCGCATAGAAAGACGCAGAAGGAAGGCTTGTTACGCGGTTTCTACGTCAAAAGGCCTCCTTTTCACACACAATTGATTGGCCTGTTTGTCTAGTGGTTAGTGGCCTTGACTGCTATGCCGGAGGTCGTGGTTTCGATTCCCACCCAGGACAAATGTTTGTGTGATGATCACGATCATTCGTTCTGTGTCTGGGTGTTATTTATCTATAATAAGTATGTAATTAGAAATTTATAAGTATGTTTATCAGCTGTCATGACATATGCTGAACTGAACCTTTTTGGCGCAGCCGTGCAACGTATTATTGTTGTTAATTTTTATTTCTTTATATTTCTACTTTTTTTTTGTGTTTAATTAAAATTTGCAATCACTTTTGTTTATAATCATGGTGTGCCAAATAAACATGTTTTCTTTCTTTCTTTCTGTCTGGTACTCATAACACAAGCTCTGCTTAGCTTGGGACTAGACGGTGTTGTGGGATAGTTGTGGAAATATTATTATTATTATAATTTAAAGACCTAGACAAGCGTTTTTCCAAGCGTTATCGCATCATGAATGGAGATATCCGCAGGAAAACCATGATTACTGATATAGCCTGAAAAATCGTGGTAGTGGGCAAGGCACAATGCTCACAGGACCAATGGTGCACAAGTCCGAGGCCATGTGTTTCCACGGCCCTCGGGGTGCGCCACCACCGCGTTCCCAGCTAACGGTAGGAGGGGTTCACATCAGCGTCGGGTCGACGATGAAGTGCCTGGGACTCGTCCTCGACAGCTGGTGGAACTTCAAGGAGCACTTCCGACGTCTGGCTCCCAAACTGAATCGGACTGGGGCTGCTCTCGGGCGGCTCCTGCCCAACCTCAGGGGACCAGACGCCTCCTGCCGGAAGCTCTACGCGGGAATCGTTCGGTCCATGGCTCTCTACGGGGCTCCGGTGTGGGCACCGACGTTGACACAGCAACCGAGGGCCCAGCTGAATGCGTGCCAGAGGGTCATGGCAATACGCATGGTGCGAGGGTACCGAACGATCTCCCGCGAGGCGGCGACCCTCCTTGCTGGCCAATCGCCGTGGGATCTGGAGGCAACAGTCCTTGCACACATGCACGACAAGCGCATGGAGATGCAACGCCGGGGCGAAATTCCGCTGCCACGACAAGTCGAGGCATGGCGGACAGAGCTCCGGCGGGATCTCATGGCGAAATGGCGTCAACGACTATCGCAACCTCGTTCGGGGCGCGCCACAATTGGGGCGATAAGGCACATCTTTGAGGCGTGGCTGGAAAGACCTCACGGCGTTCTCAACTTCCGCACGACGCAGGTGCTTACCGAACACGGAAAGTTCGCTAAGTACCTGTTCCGGATTCGTGCGGAGGATTCGCCCGGGTGTCACCACTGTGCGGAACATCCGGAGGACACGGTGGAGCACACTGTAGAGGTGTGCCCCGCCTGGGCGGAGCATCGCCGTGTCCTCGTGGGGGCGATCGGCGGCAGCGATCTCTCTCGCCGGGCCTTGGTTCAGGCCATGGTCCGTAGTGAGGAGGGATGGCAGGCGGTCGCCTCCTTCTGCGAAGCAGTAATGCTAGCAAAGGAGGAGGCCGACCGCATCAGGCAGAGGCAACGGGGCGCTCGCCCCAGCCGCCGCCGGGATTCCGATCCCGATTTCCGGCCACCGTAGGCGCGGGCTTGCGGACGGCGTGCAATGGGTAGCACGCTGTCCGATCGTCCGGTAACCGACCGGACCGAGCCCAAGTCGTCGACGGCGCGTTCTGTTCCCGCGCGCCTCAAGGAGCTGTCAGCACACCGAAGAGGCCCAGCCTGCTGACTGAAGGCAGGCAGGGTCGAAGCCTACTGGGGTCATGGGTTAGTTCCGAAAGGAATGTTCGGCCCCGGCACGATAGGCTACGAAGGAACGGGGTAGGTTTTTAGTCAGTAAGAGTCTGACACTACTTCCCGCTCCGCCCAAGGGCGGGATTTGTCATTGGATGATTTTACCTACCATAAAAAAAAAAAAAAACAGGACCAATGGTCAATGGGGCCGAAAGGTTCTAGAGTGGCAATCATTTACCAGAAGAAGCAGCGTTGGAAGGCTCCCAACAAGAGGCATCAATGATCTGGTGAGAATTGCAGGAATCCAATAGATGCGAGACGCTCAGTACCTCTACCATGAGTTTTAAGCAATAGTATTCGTCGCTACTCGATATCGACGCCGTAAATATTTTGTATGGCAAATTTTGGTTCTGCAAGTGACCGCTAGAGGCGCTGCAAAATTTGCGATACAAAATATTTACGGCGTCGATATCGAGTAGCGACGAATACTATTGCTTAAAACTCATGGTAGAGGTACTGGACCGGTCGTTATGGAGACAAAATTATTTTTAGTATAATGGGAAACCTGAATATAGTTTGTTCAGAATCAGGGACAGTGGTGCTATTCTCTAGAAAACGCAGCGCTGCCGCAACGACGAACATCCAAATAGGATACATTGAATTAACAATCCAATGTATACAGTGGCGGATTAAGCCAATGCGGGGCCTGTAGCAATTCGATAAGGCCCCCCTAGGTAGACTTTTTTTTATTAAGATAGATTAAATAAAATATTTTATGTGTAATCAGCTGTATTTAGATTTCATGTAGTGTAGATACATTAACTAATTTTTGTAACGATCAGGAGGCGCGGGGCCCGAAGGCGCGGCGCCCCAAAGGCGCGGGGCCCCCGAATGTGCGGGGCCCGTAGCATTTGCTACTTTTGCTATATAGCTAATCCGCCACTAATTGTATTATGTAGATTAGGTTGAAAATCCAATGTATCCTATTTGGGTGTTCTTCGTTGAGGCAGCGCTGCGTTTTCTTAGAGAATAGCACCACTGAAGCAATTCCAATATTTTTTACACCATGTTAGATGTTTTTCCAAAAATATTTAAAAAATCACAAGTTAATCACCACCGACACTAAGTGCAAGACAGGTCACGGCAGGTCATAGCGGGCATTATGTGCCAGCACACAATAAAGCGCGGTAGAAAAACAATTCCTCAGTCACCCGGATGGCCGTGTCCATGTGTTTTTGTGGACAACCAGGTAACATACAAGCTTTTGTGATTTTTCATGATACAGTTATACAATTTTGGACATAGGATTCTTTGCATAAAATACTAGACATGTGTTTCAGGTTTCGCATATAGTAAAAATAAGGTTATATAAAATTAAAAAAAAAAATACGAAGGCGTAAAACTTCGCACTGTCAACTGGGCCTTATTTACGAGTGAAAATCATCAAATGACCCCTCTCGCTCTGGTTCTGAATAATATTAGTGAAAGCCGGGAAGCCGACATCTATACACCGTTAAATTTTAGTCGTTTTAATCCCGCGGAGGGTCGATTCGGTACATGAAAAACTATCGATTTGTAAAGAAAAAACTGAAAAATAAAGTACTTTTTTTCAAAAACTCGAATTAATAGATGTCGGTTATTGCGAACTAACTACCTACAGTTCATTGGCCTCGCTCAGCTGACGTTTACTTAAAAAAAATAATTTCGCCGCAATTTAGCACCGACTGTACTCCTCAACATTGCTTAATGCCAAGAATAGTCAACTTTAAATAAAAACCTTCCCTAGAGAAGGTGTTTTGAATCTCATAAGTTACAGTAAATGTTACAGACACTCTTGAAGTCAAGAAACAAGATGTTCAACGTTCATTCCAAGTTGTATATGGCAGCGTATTCCCTTAATTAATGAAGCTTCGCGAATGGCCTACACTCCAGAGGGGAAGGAGGGGAGGAAACAATTATATAAGGAGAACTCAGTGACATAACTATTAGGTCTGCAATACTTCAAGGATTAGATTGCTGTGTTCTGTTTTTAACTGATCTCGAAAAGGAGGAGATTCTATGTTCGACTGTATGTATTTTTTTTTTGTATATTCACCGATATCTGGGTCAATTATGGACCAATTTCGAAAATTTTTGTTTTGATTGAAAGATTAATTCTTCCGACTAAGTCCTATAAGTATATCGTTTTGATCTGATGATGAACTTCGAAGATATAGAACGAAACTCTTCAAAAAATCAAAGCAGGACTGTCATTTATATATGCCAAGACCTCAGGATTCGAAGCCAAACGGCTTACAGGACCTACACGGCAAATAAGTTGAACCATTTGCTATAGTTATGCACAGTCTCCCACTTCGATTGAGACCCGAAGATCGGACACAGCGCATTCAAGATCTTGTATGACGAGTATTATAACCGACTAGCTTCTGCCTGCGGCTTCGCCCGCGAGTAAGTAGATTTCTACATACAAACTTCCAACACCCGTTTTACCCCCCTAGGGGTAGAGTTTCGTAAAATCCGGATGTCCACACCCTATAAGAACCTGCCAAATTTTAAGTTTCTGAGTGTTATAGTTTCTGAGATTTCGTTATTAATCAGTGAATGGTATTTCGGCGCAAAAAATTGCGCATAACCATAGCAATTCATCATTATCATCAGCCTTTTAATGTTCCCACTGCTGGGACACAGGCCTCCTCTCTAAGAGAGGGAATGGGCCGTAATCCACCACGCGGGCCCAGTGAGGGTTGGTAGCAATTAGTTTAACTTATTTGCCGCGTACTGTACTAGGCAGTTCAACCGCATTTTAGTCGCTAACTCAGCTACCGCGCTTCTTCCAAATGCGGTCGAAAATCGTGTAAATTTTAACGTCCCTAATTCACCAGTTCCACTAATTAGAAAGCCTGCAAACATTACACTGTGAAACTAATTTCTCGCCTCCGAGACTACGATACAGCGCGATGACGGGACTTGTAATTTGATTATAGAGGGCGCTGTCGTGCGAAACTTTGCCGTGTTTATAATTATGTTTGTCAAACGAAAGTGGGCACCAAAAATTTTAAACAAGTCTAAATATTAATGCGATGTGTATTCAGGTTTGTTTGAAACAAATTGTTTCGGAATTTTTTGTGTGACCTTTAGCGTGTTGTTTGAGTGAATTGCGTATTACGAGGTCGTGGAAATAGGTACATATATTGTGTAATGGTTTTATTATGTGATCAAACGAATTTCCCTGAGAAATTCTATCATTGTTAGGATGAGTTACTTGTAGACGTCCTCTGTTGGACCTGGCCTCCCCCAAATGTCGCCTAAATGAACGGTCCTGTGCGTCTCGCATCCATCAGCTTCCCGCAGCCTTTACCAGGTCATCGGTCCACCTTGTAGGAGGCCTTCTAAAGCTACCTGAAATAAACTAGTACTTGACTGCGATACCATCTTGTGGTAAGTAGTGATGTAATCATTGATGCTGAATTGCAGTAGTTTTTTACGAGCATAATTCACGCTAGTCTTGAAAACACCTAAATTATAATCGGACGGGAAGGCCGCTGCAGGCAAATTGTTCCAATCCATCAATGTACGGGGTATAAAACGAAGAGGCAACGTAGGGTGGACACTTACCATACGTCAGGTTTTCCGATAGAAGAAAGGTGATGGCGAATGAAATCATGTAATTCTTGCACACACTTTCCAAAATCCATCCTGTAAAATATTCTTCAGATATGATTATAATAACGTAGTTTATTTATTTATTTTGCAACTTCACTGCATTTGTTTAGGCACAGAACAAATGATCGTGCTCATCGCACAAACATTTTGTCTTGGTTCGGAATCGAAACCACGGCTTCTGGCGTTGCAGTCAGTCAACCACCAAACCAACAGGCCAGTCAAACAAAAATACCGGTACATGCAACTACCCTCAATTAACTATCGGGCAATTGCTCGGACCAGACACAACTCAAATCTGATTGGAGGATCCCACTATTCAATGGAGGTTTGCGGACTTAATACTGTGTTCCGTATACGTTTTAAAGTCTATGGTATGATGTGACAACTACCTTTTACTTGCTTCATTCATTGTTTAAAAAAAACAGAGGCCTTACCACGAGCTCTTAACTTGATCCATTTTAAGACCTAAACTGAACTGTTAAAGGGATGGCGCTATGTGGGGTGTATATCCTTCTTTGTCACTCGTACGCCTGACATTTAAACATTTAGCGACATCTATTGCGTCACAAAGGAACTATCAGGCATCGCGCAATTAAAATTCTCCGCGCGATTTAAATAGATTCAAGCGCCTAAAATCATCTATTGGGCCCCAAAAAAGCGACACGGTAAAGCTTCTGATCAAAGACAATGATCAGAATGCCTAAAGATAGAAAATGTAGAAAGAAAAAGGAGGAAAGGGAGGTAAATCGTTGCTCAATTACTGAAACAAAATGTATGGAAATTATTTCTATCGTGTTTTTACAAGTTCCGTCGAGCTTCCGTCGTACATACTGTGATGCGATTTGTTATTTCATCAAATTCTTCTGTATAACAACGTTGATTTATATAAGGCCGGAAAAATGCGTCAGATATTTCATGTGACTAAAATACTGATGAATATCTAATAATAATGAAAGAATTGGTCAACCATCAAGATGACACATCAAAGTTTTTCTGTATTTTTCAATTTAAAACATTTTCCTTTGAAAAACTCATTAAAAAAGCTTTAAGATTTCAAAAATGTGTTCGCTATAAAATTTGGTATATATGTGGAATCCTGGACGAGTGCTGGCCTAATGATGCGTAAGCGAGCGTACGTGTCCCCAGGCCGGTCCTTTGATGAAATACTAATTGTGCTCCATTGGTGGAATTGCTGTAAGGTGTTCCGATGTGAAGATAAACAAATAAACACGTAAATAAATTATTTTTCCTTTCATTGTAGGTTTATCGAAACATTATTATTTTTATAAATAAAACAAAGTTTCTACCTGTATGAGCGCGATATTTTCTCACGCAGTTTTCACCAATAGACACAATGATTAATGAGAAAGTTTAAGTTTATAATACATCCATATTATGGAAGAGGAAAGCCAAGGATTTCAAAGATCTCTAATATCCGTGCTAAACTGTAGCTCTGGGGCTATTTTATAAAATGTGTTCAATACACTAACTCGAAAACCGACTCTTATGCTTACCATCTATAAGCACGCAAATCACTATTTTCCGCTCTAGTGCGGAAAAGTGTGCGAAGTCACCGCTGCCACTTTTTATCGTATTTATCCTCTCAGGCTGGGTGCTAAGCGACCATGAGTCATCATAGTATTGAAAAACGCTGTTTGATACTCGTGATTTCCCACTTTCTCTACTTGTGTTAAAATGTGTGGCAGCCATGCTAAAGCCACGCGCTGCGACCGCGCCTAATCTATTTATATGAAACATATAACAAAGCAGCACGACGGCAGCGCTGGAGTCACGCTGCCGTCGCGCGCCACTTTGAGACTAATTTGAAGGCGTTAGTGTTTTATAAAACGGGTCACTTTAACCTGTCATAACTTTGGATCGACTTGGAAGTATAAGATTTGGTCTTAATATTATTATTGCTTTTTACAAGCTTTTATTTAATTTTACCTGACCGATGTTTCAACTTGGGGGAGGCCTATGTTTAACAGTGGACATCTTTCAGCTGACATGATGATGATGATGACCGATGTTTGTCTGGATGGATCAAATCTTGCAAATTAAATTTGATCCACTTCCCGGTTACCGATTGAGCTGAAATTTTGTATGCATTTGTAAATCGCGTGACAATGCAATATTATGAAGACACGGAGTTCATCTGATGATGGAGCTGGAAGGTGACCATAGGAACTAGGTCGTAAACGACACAAAATTCGAATTTGGGCTCGTTTGATTTGTATTGACTAGTATTTAGGTGCTAGATGGTAACCAGGGCCTGATGATGGAACTGGTAAATGGCTTTAGAAACTCGGTAATAAGCGCAATAAGATAACCACATCGTGTTTGAAATTTTCGAAGCGATCTTGATGAGTATTAATTAAATAAGTTTTCAATACACTTGCTCAGAAAGTGGCTCTTATTGCACTACACTTAGGTACTGTGGCATTTTTATTACCATTACGCACTAGTGCTGTAATGTAGCTATAACCTTTTTGTTCAACCTCTTTGTTCGCAAATCAAATTTTGATTACGAAAAAATTCATGTTAGGTTATTGCGTTCGGTCAATAGTATAGGTAAATTAGTGTCTTACTTACTTATTTCACGCAATTTCGGCCATTTTAACTTGTAAAAACGATTTATTTAATAATTAAACATATATGTTCTTTCAAATAAAAATTGTTTTTTTCTTTGTGGTTTATGGTCGCCATTTTAAGCGCCATTTTAAAATGCGCGCGGTTTTTGGTGTGATTTTTTCGAGTGAAGTTCATTGTCTATATTAATTAAATACGATACTTACTACAATTAAAACAAAAACATTAAAGAAATACTACAAAAACATTAGAAAATGTTACATCCTATTTTCACTAAAAATGACATTATCGTGAAACCTTTTCATGGAAGAAAACAAACAACTACTAGGCAATTTGATCAAAAGACTATGTAGCCATAGCCTTCAGCTATGGGTCAATTAAAAAAAATATTGATGCGTGCCTATGAATCTTACCGTCATATTATGAATTTTTTTCCTAGTTTTGCTGTTGTAATAAGAGTTAACTAAATTATTTTTCTTCACAAGTGTATTGAAAAACGTCGTATGATACACGTGAGTAATGTATGGTTACCGTTCTGGGGTCTCTTAAGACCCTCGCCAAGGCTCGGGTCTTAATACCGCCTCGACGGTAACCATGGACATTACACACTTGTATCATAATGTACTAATAATTATATCGCGTTATAAAAGCTTGCTATGAAAAAAATATTATCATTGCAACCTTGTTCGAAATTCAGTCCTAATATTAATTTATCGCAAACTAATGCTTATCGATTTCATAAACCGCATGACAATTCTTTACCAAATTGACAATCATACCAATCATCCGACAATAATCTTTGATTTTCTCACGAGTTTATTTACAAACAGAAGCTTTAGGCGATCTCATAAAATCAACCGATGAAATACAAACAAGAAATGAGTGAAAGAAAAAAGATATACCTAAAGGCAAGAAAGATATGAACGATTGTATCGGGAATCTTTTGAGGGATTACTTCCTTTCTGGTTAATGTTTGTGGAACCAACCCCGATATTGTGACAGAGATTTTGATCAACGAGAAATATATAGTCCTTATGGCAAAATATTTATAGGGCAGACAATTATTTTTGAATGAGCATTAAATTCAAAATTGGTAGATAGGAGGAAAGTTATGAATTAGTATTAATTTAAATATTTTATTTAAGACTAGCGATCCGTCCCAGCTTCGCACGGGTGTAATGGTGATATTAAATATATTATACATGTATTATACATATAAACCTTCCTTTCCAATCACTCCACCTATTAAAAAAAAACATGTTAAAATCCGTTGCGCAGTTTAAAGATCTAAGCATACATAGGGACAGATAGCAGGAAGCCCATATTATTCACAAATATTAACGAAATATAATAGAGAGTGTTATGACATGTGGAAGGAATATTTCAATTAAAAATCATTGGAAAAAGGCAAATGGTATAAAACTAACCAATCTGAGCCTCCTCGTATACCTTGGTTCCCATATAGCCAGTAAATAGAAGACTGACATTTTTAGCACATATAATTATTAGAACTACACATTCCATCACATAAATTTGCCTTTTTAATGGTAAGCGATGATGTGATCGATGATGGAGCACGCTCACCTAGAAGTACCTATTCACTCTTGACTTAAAAACCTCAGGTTGTAGCTATCAGTAAACACAGACTCTGGCAGGGAATTCCACTCCTTAGCTGTACGTATAATGTGTCAATAGTTTTATTTAGTTTAATATAGTTCAGCAAAGATAAATGATGAGTGATGTAACACTACAGACCAAGTTTCATTTCATAATCAGACTTCGATCAAGAAACGGAGCAGAAAACTTTCGTAAGTGGAGCAATATCGTCACTAGTGTGTCTTTGAACGCAAGCACAAGATGGACACTCAACCTAGAGCCCTCTTTGATCAAGCTCGCCCTCCATATGTCGTTCTGTTTAATGTTGAGAGTAGTATCTTGTGTAGGGTGACTTTTAATACGTTGGCTGTCCTTTGTTTTATGGTATTCATCAGACTAGATATAGATTGTTATAATTTACCTACTATTGTTTTTTATTTAACATTTTATCTAATGGATCTGATTAAGATTAAATTATATGACAAGTGCATGTTGCCAGTAATGACATATGGCTCTAAAAAATCAGGTAAGATAGAGGTCAAACGCGAGCCTATCAATAATATTTAAAAAAAAAAACGTGGTTGGCTTACGGTGGCCGGAGATCACTCTGCAATTCTCAACGCCCGGGGCGTCTTCTGTTCCGGCTGCTGTGCATTTCTTCACTAAGAAGGACTTGACTACATCTCATTCCCTGGCTCCGGACCATGGCTTGAACCAGGGCCAAGCGCGAGAGGTCACCATCGCCCATCTCCTCCACTAGGACACGGCGCCGGCGGTGCTGCGCTCAAGCGGGACACACCTCCATTGTATGCTCTACCGTGTCCTCCGGGCGGTCCGCATAATGGTGGCACTCGGGTGTTTCTTCCTCCTGAATCCGGAACAAGTATCTCCCGAACTTTCTATGTCCAATGAGGACCTGATGACCTGATTTGCTGTTTAAAAATCAACATTATTGTAAATACTTTTGGTAAGGATTATAGGTATTGCATTTGTATTTTAATTTCCATTTACATTAATTTTTGTTCAAAAAGAAATGACTCTAGAAAAAGATAAAACAATATTTCAAATAAGTTAGTCTAATGAAACTAGAACTGCTTTTTTAAATCAACATTTGTGTCCAAAGAAAATTTCGTATTATGAGGAATTGTTCTTTGAAGAACTTTAATGTAAACTAATTTCTGTTCTATTATATAAATGTCTCATAAATTATCGTTTGAATGTCGCCAGAAATTGGACCTGACTGCCTTTTAGTCAATAATGAGGAAATATTTAACATAAAATCCCTTGTTTTTGATTTATAAAATTTTTACTGTTTCATTTTGTTATGACAATTGTATTTTATTATTTTTTTTATACAAAAATGTTGCTTCACTCTATGAATTATCTGCATCGTGGATGCATTCAGAAATAAGTATATATATCTTACACTCAAAACTCATAACCAGTCAAAACCACTTTTGCCTGCAAAAATTAGGCAAAAGTACTTTTGACCGATGCCCTTAGTTAAAAACATTTTTGACTGATTTTCGTAGTCAAAAGTGTTTTTAACTATGGACGTTGTTCAAAAGTACTTTTAACTGCAAAATATTGCAAAATAGTAAAGTGGATGAGTGAGTGAGTGGATAAAAAAGTGGTTTTGACTGTAACATGTACATACTCAAAACACCCAGAACACCTACCTGTATGCCATACAAATATATTTGATCAGTGCGGGAACCGAACCCGCCACATGCAGCCACGCAGCGTAACGACAATAAAATAGAAACAAAAATTCGACCTAGCAGCAACAAATAAAAACTAAAAGAAAACCTATAACGAAAGGGTTACCATCATCAAAACTAGCCCTATAATGTTGGTACGGTTGGGACTCAGGCCTCCTTTCTAGGAGAGGGAATGGGCCGTAATCCACCATTTGGGCCCAGTTGTCAGGGTTAGTGGGTGCCGATTTCCTGATCATATTTTTTATTTTCCACCGCTTTTTGAGCAGTGCAACAAACTGTAGGAAAAAAAAAACGGCTTGACGTACGACTTTTAAGTCGAGCCCACAGTTAATTTGTTACGATTGGTTTTATTGCCTGCGTCCCAGCAGTAGGAATATTAAAAAAGCTGATGATGATGATGAGTTTTATTGATGTTAGTGGTGGCCCAGTGGCAAAAAATCCAATGAGATGAAACGGCAGATACGTATTCGAGACTGTTGTTCAATGGATTACATTACTATTGCTATATACATATGTATATACCGAATTACCTTTGCGGTGTGAATACAATTAATGGCCACCTAGTGCCCTATATTCATTGCGGCAACCCCCAAATATATACGCGTGTGTGCGAGTGATTAATTTTCTACTCATCCTCACATTTCCAACGCTTTTGCCAGATTTAATTGTCGTTTCAGGTTTGTGATAATATCAGTTTACTGGTTTATAGTTATTTAATTTTAAAATGGACATACCGAAAATTACACAAGTGACACAAACAAAATTTTTAGGAGTAGTAATTGACGAATACTTAGACTGGAAAGCACAAGTTGATGCTGTATGCAATAAAATAAATAAATTTGTGTATGCTCTGAGACAAATAAAAAAACTACCAATATAACAACGCCTGTGATGACTTACCGCGCATATGTCGAGTCCTCACTACGATATGGACTAATTATGTGGGGAAATAGTACTGACAACAATAGAGCATTTATTGCCCAAAAGAAATGTTTAAGAGCTATATACGAGATTCCATCTGACGAATCATGTCAGCCAACATTTAAGGAACTTGGTTTGCTACCGTTACCTTCATTATATATATATGAAGCATGCATGTTTGTTCGAAAGCACTTACAATTATTTAAAACAGCAGAGGAACTATTTAAACGCTCTCGAAGTCGGCGCGACCAACACAGGCTTGTGCTGGAAGAGCTATCTAGATCAGTAAAATATAATAAAAATTCCTTGGCTATGTGTATACGACTTTATAATAAATTACCAAATATGCTTAAAACATTGAATTGTAAATTATTTAAAATGCAATTGTACAAATGGCTCCACAACAATAATTACAGTATTAATGATTTTTTAAAATAAAATGAATTTCAATGTAATGTAATGTAATTTAATTTTATAATTTAAATATAGTTAATAAGTTTGCATGCTTTAATTTTAAGCAAAACATGTTCGATCTATATATTTTAAATAACACCTTTTATACCATGTTTTATGCAAATAAAATATCTTTATCTTTGGTAAAAAAAAAAAAACTTTAGGCCTAAGTAGGTTGCTTTGCACTCTTGTCTAGAAGCCACAACCAGTTACTACAATTACTGGGTCGTAGGATATAGGGTTTGCGTCCCGGTACGTCTCGTGTCTCGATGTCCTGGGACTTTTCGTAATTTTAGTTTTCTTGAGTACCGGGCCTTTCGGGTCGAGAATCAAAAAGAGACAAGATTGTCGAACTTGTCTTAAAAGTTTCGTAGTTCCGGAAATTCCCTGGAAATTGATTGTAGGGAATTCCCAAACCCTAGTTGTAAATGTCATATAGGCAGTTACTTCATATCACATACTGGTAATAGGCTGCGTGCAAGTAAAGGGCAATGGAAAGGGCTATGCTCGCAGTTTCCTTGCGTGATCGAATCAGGAATGAAGATATCCGCAAGAGAACCAGGGTTGCCGATATTAGAACGTAGAATCGCCAAACTTAAGTGGCAATGGTCTAGGACATTGAACGCAGAACAGATGGCCGTTGGGGCCGAAAGGTTCTGGAGTGGCGACCGCGTACCAGAAGACGCAGCGTTGGAAGGCCTCCCACAAGGTGGACCGATGACCTGGTCAGGGTAGCTGGAGTTCGATGGATGCGAGACGCACAGGACGCAAAGGCTATTGTGGCGACGCTTGGGGGAGGCTTATATCCAACAGTGGACGTCTTTTGGCTAAAATGATGGAAAGGCTGAGTTGTTTAGATTAGAACCTAAGTAGGGATCAAGCTCATGCACAAATCACGGAAAAGTGTAAGTAGATTGATAGCTTCTTTTGTATCAACTACAAAAGTTTTTCAATCAGTAAAGGGCAAATTTTTGAGCTTTCTCAAATCATTTTAATTAGAATTTCGAAACCTTACCTTAACACGTTCCCTGCGCCATCACTTTCAAAAAACTTTCAGCTGGTGCTTAGGAGACCTAAAAGGTCTCCAAACTAACCTACCATTTGGTGCGTTTGAGACCTAATCGGTCTCCTAAAGATACAGTTTACAAAATAGTTTATATCTTCCAAAAAAATAATCAAATATATTTTGAAGTTTTTGTGGGTGAAAGATAGCCTATTGCTTAATATTTTGCTAAGTTCGCACGCAGTTATGACATTTGAATAAACTACAAATAACAAAAAAAAAAATGATATCGATTGTATCTCGTACCGCAACGGAAGATAGTTCAATATGTGTAGTAAGTAGTGATGGGAATAAAATAATATCTCAGTTGTCGATTGAAAAAGTTTTATTAATTATGGAAAGTGTTTTTCATTAAAACATGGTAAGCACATTGATTGCTTGCATTGCGCGCAAATGGTAACAATTCGTTTAGTTTTTTTAGAAGCGTCAGTGCTGTTTAATGTGCGTCGTAATTTTTCATAACAACCCACACAACGTCTTTTTTTGTCGCCACGTTGGAAAACATGATCAGTACATCTTCCTTCGGGTAATTCTGTAATAAAGTGCATTGTATAAATAAACAGCATGCAACTATGTCAGTGAAGTAAATGCGATGGAATCTAATTTTATTAGTTTTGTTATTCGAGTGTCTTATGTATATTTTTGTACTTAGGCTGTTGTTGCTTTAAAAAAATATACGAAGGTATTAAATAAAAGCTGGATGTCACAGGTCTCTTGTAAGTTTACTATAACAACGTTTTTGTTTTAATAACCGAAATTTAGGCTACCAGAAACTTACCAGAGAGTGATGTGAACCCCCCCCCTTCCCCCTGTGTAGTATAATGCTTACATAATTAAAACACTCTAGCATTAGAGATAAGTAGCAAAGCCCACCAGAAATGCTACTAAGCTAAGACAATCTCAAAAACAACCAAAAATTTTCAGGCAATCAACAGAAGAAGTAGGTACATAACGCGTTTCAAACACAAAAAAATAAAAACCACGTAATATCGAAAAAAAGGCAGGCAGATGTTAGTTGGAAATAAAGTCTCCCCTCTTTAATTTATGTTATTTGAATTGTATCCAAGAAGATTTTTGTTCAGTAAACTCGAATGATTAAAGTGCATAATATGCTCAGTTTCATGCAAAGCGTGCTGCAGTTAGTTGACGATGCTAAGCTTACGCGTTGTCTGGAACCATTACCTAAGTTTCTGGAGAGATTTTAGCTACCTTTATGAGTAAGAACAGTTTGTTTTCGAAGAACTGTTAGGTATGTTGACCACGGCAATCTTCTGACACCACCACGCTCGCCATCGGATTTATCAGCATACCCTTGAACCTAAACGGTTATGTTTAGAACAAATCAAGATGTGTTTCCTCAAAAAAATGTACTACAACATGACATCTACTCTGCAAAAATGGTGAGAAAAACGCAGTAGGTAAGTACACAAGTATGTATCTAGTATTTTGAGCGCTCTTAGGCAAGAGGGATGGCCTAGTGTATCTGCTTTACATTAGATATCATGTCACAAGAAACCTGCAGGTTTTATATACACGCTTGTTGTCACACGAGTTGTATTAAAAATAATATTTTGTGCAATAATAAGTTAATCATACCTGTTCCAGAAATTTTTCGGCCTCCGAATGTTTCGATTATTGATTCTGTGAATTCTTTTTTTGACATTTTCTTGTCTGTATTTGCATTGTATATTATCCATGCGTTTATGAGTGCAGTACCAAATAAAAATTCCATCATCACTTTCCGATACCACTTTAGACCTCGTCGTAAAGTAGTATAGTATGCCGACATTTGATCTGAGTAGTCTATCCCTTTTTTATTATCATTATAAGTTAAAATGCACAGTGGCTTTCTGATCATTTCATTAGTTCTCTTATGTATCTTACCTGTATCTACTAGAGACGCTTTATGTGCTTTACAGGAAGTTATCATTGAAACTTGGCGCTTATCGTGCCATTTAATAACTTTTACACCACTAGGCAGCATTATCCCTTCAACTTCGCCTTTCTTCAATTTTTTAGACATAAATTGCTTGGGAAGTCCTCTTCGGTTTGATCTTAGCGTGCCACAGTAAAATGTTTTCTTTTCTAAGAGTTCCTCTACTAAATCAAGAGAAGAATAAAAGTTATCGGCTACTAAAACTCGTCCTTCATTTTCTAGACCCTCTATGAGCTTCATAACTACATTTTTTCCATGGTTCACTTCTCTGCGATTTCCTTCTTTACCTGTATATACTATGGTTTTAAAAGTGTACCCCTCAGGAGTACATAGTTTATATAATTTAACTCCATATTTATGCGATTTATTTTTGATATATTGGCGAAAAATAAGTCTCCCGCGCCAGGGAATCATTGATTCGTCTATCACGATAAATTTTCCTGGAGTTAAAATATCTTTAAAACGATTATTTAACATATTAAGTATTTGTCGAATTTTGTAGAGTCTATCTTCAGTATCATTCCTTTCATCGCTGAAATGCCAAAACTTTAGAAGCAAGATAAATCTATCTCTTCCCATGAGAGAGCATATATATTCATTTCTGTAAATGGATTTCTTTGACCAATAATCGTGAAAATGTGGAACCTTATTTAAGCCCATCGTGAGTATGACACTGAAAAACTGACGCATTTCATTTGCATTTGTAGGTTTCCAAGCTTTAAAGCGTGATTTTGCTGTAATTTCTTTTTCTAATAAATATTTATCTGCGTATTTATTAGTTTCTTCTACTATTTTATCAATAATATCGTCAGTGAGAAACAAACTATAAATATCGACGGGCAATTTATTACGAATAGGTACATTTGTCACGCTATCAAGTATGCTCTCATCGAAGCTCAATACGTCATTGTCGGGAATGTCAATCCAATCTTTATCACCCTCAAGCTCTCCACCCTCACTTTCTGATATATTTTCAGACATATTATCTTCATCTTCACTTATTATATCAGATGAGAGATTTTTACTTGTATCATCATCACTTCCATTTGAAACGATTTCTTCTATTTCAGTATTGGTTGCTTCATCAGTCTGCGTCTCCAGAGCGTCTTCTTGTGTTTTTTCGTTTTCTATGTCCTGATCTAGTTCTTCCACTTTTTCATTCTGTATTTCTAGACTTCTATTTTGCTTATTCTGATCTTTTTCTTGTCCTATTATATTATTTTCTTGTTGCTTTTCAGTGTTTCTCTCTTCTAAATGTTTTTGTGAATTATTGTTCAAGTTGCATTTAGTCGTTTTTCTTTCTGCTTTTTCGTCATAAGTGAGCGCATCATCCTCAAAAGTATACTCAAAAGAAAATGGACTATTGTTTGTATTACCCGTGGTTCTTCTTTCCTTTATAGTTGTTTTAATCAATTTTTGCATACTGCTTTCATTAAATTCTAAAGGTAATAAGTTCGAACATGAAATATTATTTAAAGACGAGCACCTACTTGATGTACATAAAGCATTCAATGAGATAGGAGAAGCTCTAGCATTTATGTTGGATGTTTCTGTAAGCATTTGAGTGCACGAGCTAGGAGTAGATAAACCACTATGGTTACGAGAAACAGTACCACAAAATCTACGAGTAGGTGTCATAGGATCAGTAGGTATAGTCGTTGTAGTATTCGTCATCAATAATGTGGTATTATTATGACTACTTTTTGGACTGGATATCGTATTCTGAAGCACACTAAATCGTTTTCCAGTACATGGGCTGATATATATATTATTTTCATTACTTAGCTGCGTGTGCTCCAACGTAGAAAGGTTCATCATTTTCTTTTTAGGTGCGTCAAATATTTCATAATCAGAATCACTGTCATTATTAGCCAATGGAGGGCAAATTTGAACATTTTCCAAAATTTTTATTTGCGATGTAGCAGTATAATCCGGCGTTGATTTTTTGTTGGTAATCTCACCAAAATGAATAGATTTTTTACACTTTTTTCTTTTATAAGCACTCATTGTATAACAAAAATGATAATCAACACGTAATACGTAATATACGCGAGTGTTATTTTGCAAACGTGCGCGCGACCTCCCACGTCGATGCTAGGACAACACTAAAACGAGTCACGCAGCGCCCGCGCCGCCCACCTTCCCTCTCTTGCGTCTACGAGGCGTACGATTCCACGAGTACCGACATATCTCCTAACGCAAGGAATGAAAATAATTACAGTACTGTGCGTTAGGGACCTAATCCATCTCTAATTTCTTTTTTAATGTCCTTGAATTCATCTTTAAGTGAGAAGCAAATATGTATATTTGTCCTACTCATACCTAAAGAACTTTACATGTTAGATCCTCCCGCAAGGAGTGAAACAACACGATTATGTTCAACGCACAATACAAAAGTCCTGCAAGAGATCTGATAGATCTCATAATGCAACGAACGTGTTAAGCTCACAAAAACATTGAAAATTTCAAAGAAAACCGTAGTTCCCCGAAGTAAACAATCAACCGAAATGAAACTCAGAGTGACTGTCGCAAAACCTCTTGATTTACTCTGCGTCAGCAATTTAAACTAAGTAAAATGCGATGTAACTCAAATGAAAAAGCTTTGTCTTTATAAATCAAGTCTTTTTGGGTACAGCGAATAAGTAGAAGATGAAAAAATAAAGGGCCAATTTATACTCATGCATAAGATTTTATTTGAACAGGCGGACGCCCCAAAATGTGTCAACGAGGATAATCAAATAAAAATCAGCGTTATATATTGATGTGGAGAAAAAGTTGCGGGTAAATGGAAGGCCTTTCTGTTTCTAAATGGGAAATGCTTTGAAAAATGCTTGTACTGGCGATGATTACTGCAAGACTGGGTTGTCTTTTCATCCAGTATTGTTCTACCAGACATGTTCCGTAACTAGAGGAAGTTAATCTTAATTTATTTTATTTGAATTGATTATTTAATTAAGAGCAGTGGTGGCCGAGTGGGACGACGCGACCTACAACTCGTAAGTAGGTCGCAGGTTTAAACATAGCTAGGCGCATTACTTTGTGCAATTTATGTAATTTATTTTTTATTTTCATCACTGCTCTTAAAACGGTGAAGGAAAACATCGTAAGGAAACCGCCATGTCCTAGAACCACAAATTCGAAGACATGTGACATCCACCAACCCGCACTAGACCCACGTGGTTTTTTTTTTTGGTGGTGGGTAAAATCATCCAATGACATCTTCCGCCCTTGGGCGGAGCGGGAGATAGTGTCAGACTCCTACTGACTAAAAACCCACGCGGGAACAGTGCGCGCCGTTGACGACCTGGGCTTGGTCCGGATGGTTACCGGACGGTCAGATAGCGAACTACCCATAGCTCGCCGTCCGTAAGCCCGCGCCTACGTTGGCTGGAAATCAGCCTCTTGGAATCGGAACCCCCGCGGCGGCTGGGCCGTGAGGGCCGTTGCCTCTCGCGTGCGGCCTCCTCCTTTGCTAGCATTACTGCTTCGCAGAAGGAGGCAACCGCCTGCCATCCCTCCTCGCTTCGGACCATGGCCCGTACCAGGGCCTGGCGCGAGAGATCGCCGCTGCCGATCGCTCTCACGAGAACAAGGCGATGCTCTGCCCAAGCGGGGCACACTTCGACCGTGTGCTCCACCACGGTCTCCGGGCAGTCCACGCAGTGGTGGCACCCGGGCGTCGGTTCCGCACGAATCCGGAACAGGAACTTCCCGAACTTACCGTGTCCGGTGAGAACCTGGGACTAGACCCACGTGGTGGATTACCCGCCCGATCCCTTTTCTAGAGAGGAGGCTTGCCTTGCTTGATTACACAAAGTGGTGCGCCTGGCAGGGTTTGAACCTGCGACCTACTACTCGTAAGTCGGGGCCATTACCACTCGGCCACCGCTGATCTCAGTCGGTAGAAGCAACATAATATTCACTCTTAACTAAAAGAACAAAAAAGAAGCCTATGTTCCTTAGCTGAACGCACACCGCCCACAGGGTACGGTACGGCCACTGTAGGCACGAGCTTGTGGACGGCGAGCAATGGGTAGCTCGCCGTCCGACTGTCCACTTACCGTTCAGACCGGGCCCAAGTCGTCGACAGCGCGTATTATTCCATGCGCCTCAAGATATCAGCAAACTGTAGGGGCCCAGCGGGGTCGAAGCTTACTGGGGCCAAGGGTCTGCTTCTCAAAGGAAGCTTCGGCCCTGGTATGAAAGGCAACTAAGGAACAGGAGTAGGTTTTTATCTCCCGCTCCACCCAAAAGCGTGAGATGTCTTTGAATCATTTTCTCACCTAGCAGAAGCTGTACGAACAATGAATGTGTCCCAGAAACTTTAAGTGCATATAGGTTGGTAGGTAAAATCATCAAATGACAAATCGTGCCCTTGGGTGGGGCGGGAGACAGTGTCAGACTCTAAGTGAGAAAAAACCTACCCTGTTCCATTCATTGCCTTTGATCCAGGGCCCCGGGGTTTATTTTCACCTAACCCTTGGCATTAGTGCATATAGGTGGGATATCCACAATGTACTAACTACTACTTACTTGTTGCTAGAAATGTTAATTATTATTAAAACCTATAGACAAAACCATAACCAACCCTTTCCTGTATTCAGAAAAAATATCTGTGAAGGTCTTAGTATATACGGAACAGCCAAAGTCACTCTATCTCATAAACCGTGTGAGGAAAATGTGTTGTTATTTTCACTTCTTGTCGTATAAAGACCATCAAAGAATTCTCCCTAAATAATGAGATCAATTCTGATACGGAAGCGAAGTATACGAGCGTATAAGTATGTATATTAAGTACCAGAGTCTCCAATAAATTATCTTCTCGTATGAAACATTTGGGTATGCATGATGAAGATAGGTTTTTATTATCGATTCATTCAACTTAATAATGACAGTTTGGGGGTAATGGAACAGAGAGTAAAGTCCCACATACCTCCGTTGAAAAGGGAGGATCCTCCGACCAGACAGGTGTTATATCTGGTGGGCTACTGCCCGATAGATGATTTCGGGTTTATTCTTTATGTTCCAATCGCGCCACGAATCTTACTTGCGCGATACAGGATTAGTTCATTTGTGACGACATAGATGTCGCTACATCAGTCCCCTCCGGAGATCGGAGATCGATGGTTCTTGATGCTTCTTGATGCGTCGTGTGATGCGTGCCAGGCCAATGGAGGTTGGTTCCAGAGAGTCGGAACCTTTCTTTTTAGGGTTCAGTACCTTAAAAGGAAAAAAAATGAAACCCTTATAGGGTCACTTTGTTGTCTGTCTATCTGTCAGGACTTTTTATCTCGGGAACGCGTAGAGGTATCGATTTGAATTTAAAACCATATACTATGGTTCCTTAAAGCTGTTAAAAAATCAAATTTCTAAGTTAACAAAGAAAAAATACGGGCGTTAATGTCTCATAAAACGCATATTTCGACACTCTCATTGGATTCATACTTACCCGTTGACCTAAAAGTAAAGAAAGAAAAGAAAGAAAGAAAAAGAATTTATTTGGTACAGCCTAAGGCATGAACACAACAATTAGGTAACACAAAAAATAATAAATTAACAAAAACAAAAAAAAAAAAAAAATTGTGTGCCTCATGGCTGCAACAAAATAGGTCCAGTTCAGCATGAATGCCAGACAACTAGTGCCTGACGCTGGTTTTCAACTGACCTGTTGTTGTGACACAACGGACGTAAAACCGTTTTGGAATCTGTGTATACTATGTATAGTACTAAAATAATACAGACCTACAAAATAGGGTTTTAATAATTTACGAAAAATGTTAACTGAACTAAATATAGGTAGTAGTAGTGTCTCTCATGCGCGAGGTTGCGGGTTAAAAACCAGACAAGTACCAATGAGATTTTTTTAATCCATATGTACTATTCTAAGGTTATCTAGGACAAATGACTGACACCCGTGCCTCGAAAAGCACGTAAAACTATTATTCTCTTTTATAATTCGTAGATCTTTGACAGTGATTACAGGTAATCAGACGCCAAAAAGTCTGATCATCAGTCTGTCCAAGGAGTGTCGTGTTGTAACTGGGTTGAGAAGGTCTGATAGGCTGTCACTAGGTACATGTAAAACATGACTATTCAGCTGCATCCGAATAGACTGGAAGCCAAGCCCAAGCAAGGAAAATAAAAATGAATGGAAATGCGTACGAAACGCAAGTATTTTGCTTATATTAAGTTTTTTTTTAAATATTAAATAGCAGCACAACGTTTTTTAAACGCGCCATTGACGCGCGTTTGTTCGCAACATGTGTTGACGGCGCACTTTTATCCTATTAAAGGTCTACAGGTTGCGTCTGACTCGCGTGCGTATCGGGTCTGTATCGCTACTAGCGCGAGTCCAAGGCGCGTTTAAAAACGTGGTGTGCATAGGTCCTAAGTGTTGTTCAATATTGGTTGTGGACACTATACTTTATGTGGTGCAATATCTTTTTAACAATTAATTCTATGAATTATTAGGATTCTAGGAATGATTAGGATCTACAATGAATAATGCATTGTAGAACCATGTCCTGATAATTTCCCGTTACTCATCATTTTCTACAAACTAAAATTTTTAGGTTTTGTCACTATCATTCTCAAACAGTATTTTGCGAATGATTGCAAGAGACAAAATTTATTTTTCGAGAAGTTTCTTACGCAGAGCTAAAAAGTTGAAGTTAGCTTAAAAGTTACAACTCAGGTTCTCATAACTTTAAAATTTTCACAGCGGGAATTTTAACAAGTTGTACGCTTCAGAGCAGCCAACCCGAGAAACATTTCCATACAGCCGCTTTTGCGTTTATGATTTTATCACACAGACTGACGTACTGGTAGACTGGCCTGTTGGTCTAGTGGTTAGTGGCCCTGACTGCTACGCCGGAGGTCGTGGTTTCGATTCCCACCCAGGACAAATGATGAGCACGATCATTTGTTCTGTGTCTGGGTGTTATTTATCTATTATATGTATGCATTTAGAAATATATAAGTATGTTTATCAGCTGTCTGGTACAACACAAGCTCTGCTTAACTTGGGACTAGACGGTGTTGTGTAATAGTTGTGAAAATATTATATTATTACATCTTTATATGCCTTCAATGTGATAAAATAGCATTCCATAGGTGAAAAAAAATTAAAATCGGTCCACTAATAATATTACTATAGATACGCATTTATAGCGTAATCAGTCTTGTAGAGGGAATGGTCTGTAATCCACTACCAACCAGACCAGAGTGTATAGTCACGAAGTTTTGTCGGTTCTTCTCCATCGAAAACGACCAATTGGAACCGTAGGCCTTTGTGAAATAAAAATACTTTTGAATTTGGAATACAACTTTGTATCGTATATTATTAAAAACATTATTGCCTCTTATTTTTTCCTAAATATCATATTTCTTTGTAAAGTAAATACAGTCACGATTTGGTCTAATAAAGTCAGAATTTTACGAGCGATCCAGAGATAAATCCCCGGATTCACTGTGCTGTATTATATTTGGCATAAAAAGCTTTATTTATTGATAAAAGAAAATTCTGCCATCTTGTGCTTCATTCCCAGGGGGAGAATGATAAGGAAGACACATCAGAGCGCATTTTACTTTACATTGATATATTTTTTTGTCAATCTACGAAAAAATATGTCCTACTGTTGAGCAAAGGTATTCCTTTTGTTCTTCCAAGCCTTTCGGTCTTGAGTTTTATTCAGATATAACTCAAGACTGAAAGGTCGCAACTAATCGAAAAAAATCGTAACATGGTCAGCCATGTTGCGATTTTTTCAATAGCTTATGTTAGCTGTGTTTAATATTAGCTGTTGAAAGAGTCTTCACTCGCTTGAAAGAAGAAAATTGTCTCAAGGAAACATACTGCCGAGATAAAAAGTATCCTATTTATTATTATTATCTCTATGTTTCTCTTATTCACATATAATTTATATTTTTAAATATTTCATTTCGAAATATTAAAAAAAATCAGTAGTCCGCCGGGGGATAGCGCTCCAGAGACAGGAACCTCTCCAAAATGCGAGCCGTATTGAGGAGTACTACCTTCTGTATCAAGCCCTTGATTCAACCGCGCAACGACAGCTTCGATAGATGGTCGTCGAAGTTTTGACTTTAAGGTCATTGGCGGTCACGACAATCGGCGCAATAATTCCACATCCCACATCACAACTTCGTGTGCTAAGTCGAGAAATTTGATTTTTATGCCATTAAAATAGATTTTAAACATGAGTATTTCGTGATGTGGGAAATCGAGGTGTTAAGGAAACGACGTAATGTGTACTACTCCAAAGGTCAACTGCATGATCCTCCTTTTATTGGTGACATTATAAACTGTTAAATTTTAGTACTTTTAATCCCGCGGAGGGTCGATTCGGTACATGAAACACTATCGATTTGTAAACAGAAAATTAAAAAATAAAGTATTTTTTTTAAACTCGAATTAATTTACGCATGTACGAAATTAATTGGTTCAAGTAAACGTCAGCTGAGGCCAATGAACTGTTGGTAGTAAGTATGCAACGACTGACAACTACCTACAAGGTCATTGACTCGTTTACTTAAAGAAATTAATTACGTAGAAGTTTTAGAAAAAAAGTACTTAATTTTTTAATTTTATCTTTAAGACATGCAAACTTTCACCTTTATTATATCAGTGTGAATGGTAGGACAGGGTTGAAAGTAGGATTAAAATTTAATATGCCATTTTTCTAAGTGATTTATGAGAGCCTCTGTAACACCACTCGTATTTCGATTGACATGAAAACCAATACAATTAATTAACGACATAAAACCAGAAAAAGCTTTTCAAATGGCCCATACATGTCATCTTTCACATACGAAAAAAGGCCAAAAAAGGAACTTCACTCGCAAAATACACGTGAAAGCTTCTAAAAATAAACTCGTGAATTAGAAACTGGGCTTTGAAAACTCTGGAGTAATCTCATTAAAGCCATTATAGAGTTGTGCGTCAACTTTTAAAAAGTTATGACGTCATCTACTGCAATGGTCCGGCGACCATTCACGCTGTGCCTAGGGTGGTTGGCGAACCGGAAATTATTACATCATCAATTTCGCGCTCTCTGCGTCTGCATAATCCGTATCGATTAAAAAAAAACGAATAGAAGGTTGGGATTGTAGGCCTTTAAACTGTGATCAAACTATTGTCAAAATGAAAAGGGTTTTATTTATGTATGTTAGAATATAATAATATAATATATAATATAATATTCCACAACTATCACACAACGCCTTCTAATCCCAAGCTAAGCAGAGCTTGTTTTATGGGTACTAGACAACTGATAAACATACTTATATATTTCTAAATACATACATATTATAGATAAATCACACCCAGACACAGAACAAATGATCGTGCTCATCACACAAACATTTGTCCTGGGTGGGAATCGAACCCACGACCTCCGGCATAGCAGTCAGGGCCACTAACCACTAGAACAAGAGGTCAATCATAGCCAGGAATGTCGAGTTGCTGTCCGTAAATCCACGACCAAACCACGATCTTTTGTACGGATGGGATAGTGTGTCAATTGATCCACCCCAGCTCCTCAATGAAAGTCAGTACAGAACACTTGCTGTCACTGATCATTTCACGGAGGACCCATCTGGGTTTCCGAAGTCATTTCCTCACGCAGCGACCACGGTGGCATTGAAGAAGATGAACTGAAGTTTCGTTATCTTCTGTACAGGCTGAGCAGGATGGGTTGCTTGTAACCTCTATGACAGAGAGGTGCTTATTAAAGGACCTCTAGCTCCCTCTAGCTACCTCTAGCTGTAACTGTCGTGAATTTTTCCGTAGGGTAACGTCAAATGTTTAATTTTGGTTCGTGACTTCTTTCATCAACACACCTCTTTGTAATAAAATATATTTTAGTATCTTAACTGAGGGCTATATACAGTAAATAAAAAATAGTATTCTAGCAATGGTACGTCTGTGTTTGCGCCAAGTTTCGAACTTCCATTCTTCAGGAACTGGGCGTCAAGGAGCGTTTGTCTACGCTGGTGCGCGCAGTGTTATTTTTTAAAACTTTGCCATATTTCTCAACGTGGAGTGACTCCATCGAACGCTTTGTTATACGAGGAAAATTGGACAGGATGAGGCCACGTGGCAGATCACCGATGCGATGGATAGGCCAGGTAAAGCGTCTGTTGGCGGCCCAATGAACAAGTGCGCCCAGATGACTGCCAGCCATTGATATATTATAAGGGAGGATAAGTTACGTGCTAACATCGCAATCAGAAAACCTGGACTTGAAACTCGCAGATCTATGATCAGTGTCATCACAGTCGCAAACCTACAGTCACTGATAGACAAGGACAGAGATAAGAGCCGGCGCGGAGCAGTTAATCCGGAAATAATGAAATTGTAGCGATAGGGACAAATTGCGAATGTAGCCGACAGCTGTTCGTCGCTAGGCACCGAAACACCAGATGCCCGTTCGTGCAGCCTCGGGAATTATCACAAGGTCCTGTCAGTGATTCCGAGTGTTAAAGGTGTTGAGGGACCTGTATCGCCAAGCGCTCAGACGTGGAGTTACCTACGTATTTTAGCAAAATAACTACCCTACTAAAATTTTAATCGGTCTTTTAAGAAAGTATTCTTTCCCAAAAGAACCGGTTGGTACCCGATAATCAATATTTATTATATTGGAAATACCCTTCATAACTCAAAAGGAAGAGAAACGGGGCCAATGACAGTACGTTATGCCTACGACAATTTATATAATATTTAGGCTAATCAAAATGGAAGCCATTTTATAAATGTGCGGCTTTTTTTCCAAGCGTGTGTGGGTTACATTATTACCTCAAACCCTGCAATATAATACCTTCAGAGGGCTTAATTAGACAACCTTTTGCGGTATCTCTCTAATGGCGAAATGGGGATATATCTGCGAAATTATTAAAGCCATGCGAATGTAAAACATTTAATTATTTTCTGCGTTGAAATTAAAATTGTAAGCGGCTTATGAGAGCCTTTGAATTATTTCATTGAATTTATGGTTTAGATAAGTGTTGGGATACAATTGAATTGTTTAGGGCTGTACCTTAACCCGCGGTTGCCGCAAATTGGTTTGGGATAATAACCGTTTTGACCGAAGGAATTATCAGAATTATCATTTCCCGGTATTCTTGTCTTAATAATTGATCTCTCGTGTTTCAACTGTTATTAAGTTATCGAGTATCGTACGTTGCGTTATTACACTAATATTAGGAAGCGATAGTTTGTGTTATGTATGTCTGTAACTTCTTCACGCTCAAAACCTGAAAGGATTTGGATGAAATTTGGCACACGGGTAGACCATGTTCTGAAATTAGAACGCCTTTTTAGGAACTCCTCATAAGGAAAATACGGAATCCTTGTAGGATCACTTTGTTGTCCGTCAGTCTGTCAAGGTCAAGACCTTTCGGTTCTCGTCTTTGGGATGGGTCTGTCAAATACCAGCTTGATGCACTAGAGTCGATCGAGAAGCAAGCCAAGAAGATTGCTTGTCAAGTCAAAACTCCAAAGTCTTGAGCATCGATGCCGAGTTGCTAGCCTGTCAGTTTTCTATCGTTTACATTTCGGGGAGTGTTCTTTGGAATTGCACAATTTAATTCCGCCACATCGTCGGCCACATCATTGCTTACCATCAGGTGAGATAGCGGTCATATATGACCCTATCTATAATCAATCGCTGGCAGCGATCTCTCTCGCCGGGCCTTGGTTCAGGCCATGGTCCGTAGTGAGGAGGGATGGCAGGCGGTCGCCTCCTTCTGCGAAGCAGTAATGCTAGCAAAGGAGGAGGCCGACCGAATCAGGTAGAGGCAACGGGGCGCTCGCCCCAGCCGCCGCCGGGATTCCGATCCCGATTTCCGGCCACCGTAGACGCGGGCTTGCGGACGGCGTGCAATAGGTAGCACGCTGTCCGATCGTCCGGTAAACGACCGGACCGAGCCCAAGTTGTCGACGGCAAGTTCTATTCCCGCGCTCCTCAAGGAGCTGTCAGCACACCGAAGAGGCCCAGCCTGCTAACTGCAGGCAGGCAGGGTCGAAGCCTACTGGGGTCATGGGTTAACTTCCGAAAAGAATACCCAGCCCCGGTACGATAGGCTACGAAGGAACGGGGTAGGTTTTTAGTCAGTAAGAGTCTGACACTACTTCCCGCTCCGCCCAAGGGCGGGATTTGTCATTGGATGATTTTACCTACCATAAAAAAACCCTATCTATAATAAAGCCAAAACAGAACACCCCAAAACAGAATCTCAGTCTAACAACACATGATTAACCTAATTTCTGTAACGAAACTATATCAGTTAATCCAATGTACATACTAACACGTGTGGCCGTGTCTGGAGCTTAGTTTGATTGACACTGCGAAGTGTGAATATGACTTTGATTTGGTTAAATTAGCTGGCAGCTAAGGGTGTGTTTATGGAACAGTGTGTTGCGGTGTCGTGAACTAGCTTTTGTCACCGGCTTTGCTGCCTGCATGAGAGTTGGAAGGCAACCCATCCCACAAAAAGTATCCTATTTTCTTCACCAAAGTCCAATTTATACAGAGAATTCCTGAAAGGAAAACGCGGTCTCACAACGCAAAAGACAACTCAAGGACGGAGATGAGTTTTAAGTTAGTAGACATTGTTGCACCTTCTCGCTTACTTGAATTCAAAATGAATGACCACCAGCTCCATAACCAAGTTACGATCGTTTCGTTAAGCGTGAACGCTTGGAGTTGGCCACGCCTCCAATTCCTTTGTTCTGAGCGTGACTGAGCATTGTGATGACATCAGAACAAAGGGATCGAAGGCGTGGCCATGAAGGAATCCCAGCATACCGTAATATAATTTATTTAGCTACAGTCTTATTATGTTTCCACTGCTGGGACTTAAGCCTTCTCTCTAGGAAAGGAAATGGGTCGTAATAGACCTCGTGAGCTCAATTCGGGTTGGTGGATGTCGCATGTCTTCGAATACTTGTTACTTCTAGGACATGCCGGTTTCCTCACGATGTTATCTTTCAACATATCCAGTATCACGTGACTGCAATGAAAAGGATTTTCTGATCTAAGATATTCTGGTTTTCTCACGATGTTTTACTCCACCGTTTTGAGAACAGTGGCGATGAAATAAATTACACAAAGTAAAGCGTCTGCGTAGATTCAAACCCTCGTAAGTCTAAGCGAGTCAATTAGTTATAAGCCTTAAGTCTTATTTACTAACAATAAATTCTAATTTAATTTGTACTTACACACCGTTAAATTTTAATCGTTTTAATCCCGTGGAGGGTCGATTCGGTACATGAAACCCTATCGATTTGTAAAGATAAAAATGAAAAATAAAGTACTTTTTTTTAAACTCGAATTAATTTACGCTTGTACGAAATTGATTTTTTGAAGTAAACGTCAGCTGATCGAGGCCAATTAACTGTAGGTAGTTAGTACGCAACGACCGACCACTTCCTGTAAGGTCATTGACTCGTTTACGTATATTAATTCGAATTTTTGAAAAAAAGAACTTTATTTTTTATTTGTTTTCTTTACAAATCGATAGTATTTTATGTACCAAATCGACCCTCCGCGGGATTAAAACGACAAAAATTTACGGTGTATATTCAGCATTCACTTATGCTAAAAATAATGTTGTATATATTAGTCTGTGAGGTATGTTATTTATTTAGCATCAAACAACGGATTTAAAAAAAATATACTCTACTCCACCAACTAGTGTTAGGCCATTTAAAGAAATAGCTTCGTTATAGTCGGCCCTGCCTGTTAGTATTTATGAGGCGTTACATTCTTACTGTTATTCGCACTCGTTAGGTGCAAGGTGTTATTGTGTGTGTTGGAAATGTGCCAATTGGTTACAACTTCATACTTTTTTGTTCTAGTTTCAGTAATAGTGGCCCAGGTTTAAGTATTTTCCGCAGGAGACGCCCTAGTTGTCGAAAGTCGCAGAATAAATCCTGGCCACCGTAGCTTTCGGATGGCGAGCACTGAATATAATAGAATAGAAAGACTTTTATTCGTGACAGACCCACCACAACGGTTACAAACACAAACAACATTATAGAATAAAACACTGGACATAAACAGTTAACCAGTGTTACTGGTTAACTCGCCGTCTCGTAAGGACCAAGACTGAGTCGACGAAACGTTGCGTTCGACGCGTGCCTTACAGAGTTAATAAATATAAATAATAATAAAATAAAATTTATTGGTCCATTGCTACAAATTGTTCCTTAATACTTAACTTATGGTAGTTATACAGTAACAGGTAAAATTAACATAGGCATTAAGACAGTGGTCCCCAAACTAGGCAGTGCCTGTATCTTGGAGGCCAGAGTTGCGTTACTTACATTTTTCGAAGACATGTTTGCAGTATAATAATATTAAATACAGAATTTTGAAGATGGACATATAACTCATGCAGGCGTAGCAAACAGCCTACCGAGATAATAATGCAAAAAAAATAGAACTAAGGTAATACAAAACATAGCAGAAAAAATAAAAATAAAATAATAATAATTCTAAATATTGTGTTACATAGTGTGAGTTTGGTGAATTGTGGTTTGTCAGTGTGAGTGTGTGTGATGTGTGTGTTAGTGTGTGATGGTGTAAGTGTGTAATGGTGTGTTTGTGTGTATGTGTGTAATGGGTGGAAGCTTACAGAGTAGAGGCGCTATATGTAGAAGTGTTTTGGACTTAAAATTTCCTCCGTTTCACTGTATGGTAGGGATAGAAGCCAGTCTTTTAACATTCTTTTACATGAGTGTGTGCTAAGGTCTTTAATGTTACAACTCTTGCTAATGTTATTGTAGATCAGAGTATGTAAGTAAGAGGGGCATCGTCTAGCCAGAAGACTGTTTGCGTTAGAAGCTGAAGAGCCACCATATTTTGATATTTACTCCGTGCGAGAATCCAACCCACGACACGGGTTGCAGCAGCCAATGGCTCACGCACTGTACCAACCTTAGATTAAATCAAAACAGCGCAAGATAGGGGATTCGTCTCTAGCGCGTTGACTGCTGAAATTGTGCCTATATTGCACGAGTTCACATCGGTCGCGACGATTACACACATTCGCCGGCTAACGCTATTTCACTCGCACGACAGCATCGGCTCTTATCTCTGTCCTTGTCTATCAGTGACTACAGGTAGTGTGCGATATGCGAGTTTCGAGTCCAGGTTTTCTCATTGCGATGTTAGCGCGTAATATATTTTCCTTATCAATTCTACCAACGGTAAAGCTTATGCAGTAAAAAATATACGTGTATAAGCGTTTACTATCTCTCTTCCTAAGTCCTAGTTAATCTGCCCTATTCAATATAGGTAATCTCCTGTCAAATCACTAGTGGCCTGATACGATTGGTTGACCAGTAATTTATACCAACAACTGATCCTATACGTTGACAGGAGAATTAGTAACTGAGTTAATTGATTCGTGGAAATAAATGAAGCATTTGTATGTAATTGTAAGGTAGTATAGCAGATATTCCCATAATCCAACACGGAAATAATAATAATATTTTTACGTTCAAGTGCTTGGGAGAAGTCGTGATAGCCCAATGGTTAAGACACCCGCCTCTCATACTTGGGGCTGATGGTTTTTTTTTTCTACTCATATGTACCGTTTAATAATAATAATATAACATTTATTTTCAGACAAGAGGCCATAGTCAGTACATAAAACAATAGTGTCTCGTTAAAAACAAAACAAGATAAAATTAAATAAATATAAATTCAGTTAAATCATAAATCAAAATTAAAATTCACATTAACAAATATCAAATATAAAATCACAAAATAATCTATATATATATAAAGAAAAGTTGTGTTAGTTACACTAGATATTTATAACTCAAGAACGGCTGAACCGATTTGACTGAAAATTGGTGGGAAGGTAGCTTAGAACCACGGGACGAACATAATTTTTGTAAATAAAATATTATATAAATAATTTTTATCCCATTAAATAAATAATAAAAATCAAAACCTGCTTGCTCATTTACTGGAATAGGGTCTACCCTATACCAACAAATGAGCAGGTTTTGAATTTTTTTAGAATAAATTTTGTAGGGTACAGTAGGGAAGAGCGGAAGCGAAGCCACGGACAAAAGCTAGTTATAAATAAATTTAAATTAAAATGTCAATAAGTAAATTAAAACTATTCAAAATGAAAAGCTAATGTCAAGGTATTTTATAATGTAATAATAAAATAATAAAATGAAATTCATTCTATCTTGGACATTACTGACAACCTGTACCTCTAAAAGTACGTAAAGCCCACGTACAGCCGTTGGTCTCAGTCATTCGTAGATCTTTGACAGTTTATTGCCCAGTAAGTGGGTTGTATTAGTTTTGTGGAATGACAGCCCGAACTCTGTGTCCTTTCGTTCAGTCCATCCAAAGGTTGTCTGTAAGAGAATTTTTTTTATGGTAGGTAAAATCATCCAATGATAAATCCCGCCCTAGGGCGGAGCGGGAAATAGTGTCAGACTTTTGCTGACTAAAAACCTACCCCGTTCCTTCGTTGTCTATCAACCGGGGCTGAGCCAGGGCTGAGCCGGGGCTGAGCCTTCCTCTCAGAAAACGGCCCTTGACCCCAGCAGGCTTCGACCCTGCATGCCTGCAGCTAGCATGCTGGGCCTCTACGGTTCGCTGACTGTAGAGGCCCAGCCTGCTAGCTGCAGGCAGGCAGGGTCGAAACCTGCTGGGGACATGGGTCAGCTTCCGAAAGGAATACCCGGCCCCGGCACGATTGGCAACGAAGGAACGGGGTAGGTTTTTAGTCAGTAAGAGTCTGATACTACTTCCCACTCCGCCCAAAGGCGAGATTTGTCATTGGATGATTTTACCTACCATAAAATATAAAAAAAATGTAACCCACGATTTTAAAACATTGCTTTTTCCGCTAGTCAAAATATCTACTATTTATGGGACACTTCAAAACACTATCCGAATTCCCTATAGGTACAATTTCCCCTGTAGGTACCATTTACATTGCTGCAAACAAATCTCCCATGCACAAACAACCAATCAGGGTATACCAATCGGTTCATCAAAGTAGAAAGAATACACATGGAATACAAATAAAACCTGTGACAAACACACAAACATTAGGTACAGTAGCTAATCTAGCTGCAGTTCTAACGAGCAGCGAGTTAAGCTTCGGTTGCCATGGCAACCGTACTAATTGCGTATCGACTTTGTGCGCAGCGTCAAAGGGTTCGGGGAACTGGAGTAAGGTTTTTGTTTATGGCAACATTTATTTGAATATATTTCTTTTTGAGAGGATATATGTTCTACTAAAATATACTGTAGGTGTGCATAAAAAAAAACAGTAAAAAAATGGATAATAGTAGTGGGAGGGGTTTTTTTTTTTTTTTTTTTTTTTTTATGGTAGGTAAAATCATCCAATGACAAATCCCGCCCTTGGGCGGAGCGGGAAGTAGTGTCAGACTCTTACTGACTAAAAACCTACCCCGTTCCTACGTAGCCTATCGTGCCGGGGCCGAGCATTCCTTTCGGAACTAACCCATGACCCCAGTAGGCTTCGACCCTGCCTGCCTGCAGTTAGCAGGCTGGGCCTCTTCGGTGTGCTGACAGCTCCTTGAGGCGCGCGGGAACAGAACGCGCCGTCGACGACTTGGGCTCGGTCCGGTCGGTTACCGGACGATCGGACAGCGTGCTACCCATTGCACGCCGTTCGCAAGCCCGCGCCTACGGTGGCCGGAAATCGGGATCGGAATCCCGGCGGCGGCTGGGGCGAGCGCCCCGTTGCCTCTGCCTGATGCGGTCGGCCTCCTCCTTTGCTAGCATTACTGCTTCGCAGAAGGAGGCGACCGCCTGCCATCCCTCCTCACTACGGACCATGGCCTGAACCAAGGCCCGGCGAGAGAGATCGCTGCCGCCGATCGCCCCCACGAGGACACGGCGATGCTCCGCCCAGGCGGGGCACACCTCTACAGTGTGCTCCACCGTGTCCTCCGGATGTTCCGCACAGTGGCGACACCCGGGCGAATCCTCCGCACGAATCCGGAACAGGTACTTAGCGAACTTTCCGTGTTCGGTAAGCACCTGCGTCGTGCGGAAGTTGAGAACGCCGTGAGGTCTTTCCAGCCACGCCTCAAGGATGGGCCTTATCGCCCCAATTGTGGCGCGCCCCGAACGAGGTTGCGATAGTCGTTGACGCCATTTCGCCATGAGATCCCGCCGGAGCTCTGTCCGCCATGCCTCGACTTGTCGTGGCAGCGGAATTTCGCCCCGGCGTTGCATCTCCATGCGCTTGTCGTGCATGTGTGCAAGGACTGTTGCCTCCAGATCCCACGGCGGTTGGCCAGCAAGGAGGGTCGCCGCCTCGCGGGAGATCGTTCGGTACCCTCGCACCATGCGTATTGCCATGACCCTCTGGCACGCATTCAGCTGGGCCCTCGGTTGCTGTGTCAACGTCGGTGCCCACACCGGAGCCCCGTAGAGAGCCATGGACCGAACGATTCCCGCGTAGAGCTTCCGGCAGGAGGCGTCTGGTCCCCTGAGGTTGGGCAGGAGCCGCCCGAGAGCAGCCCCAGTCCGATTCAGTTTGGGAGCCAGACGTCGGAAGTGCTCCTTGAAGTTCCACCAGCTGTCGAGGACGAGTCCCAGGTACTTCATCGTCGACCCGACGCTGATGTGAACCCCTCCTACCGTTAGCTGGGAACGCGGTGGTGGCGCACCCCGAGGGCCGTGGAAGCACATGGCCTCGGACTTGTGCAGTGCCACCTCGAGTCCCAACTGCTGGATCCTGTCAACGACCATCGCAACCCCGCGTGTCGCTAATTCGACCGCCGTCCGGTACGACTCTCCCCGCGCTAGGACCAACGTGTCGTCCGCGTAGCAGACCACGCTGACCCCGTCGGGGAAGTCGCCGCGCAGCACGTAGTCGTACCCGATGTTCCACAAGGGTGGTCCTAGTACCGATCCCTGCGGAACACCGCACGACATCTCTCGACGTTTCCACTCTCCCTGGTGACCAGGGTAGATGATATACCTCTCCGATAGGTAGGCCTCGATCACACGACAGAGGTAGTCGGGCACCCGGTGGTACCGGAGTGCCGTTCCAATGCAACTCCAGGGCAGGGAGTTGAAGGCGTTGGCAATGTCCAAGGACACTGCCACGACACACCTGCCCTGGGACACCGCATCCCCCGTCGTGAGGGCTCGCACGCGCATGATGGCGTCCACCGTGGAGCGCATCCTGCGAAAGCCGAACTGTCCGTCCGACAGGTCCGGCCCCACCCTTGCAAGGCGCGCGACGAGGCGGTTTGCAATGACAGTAGTGGGAGGGGTAGGGATATGGAATCACCACAGAGAATTAATTATTTTCCAATATGTACTATCAAAGACACTTCCGCCTGACCGCCGTTAAGTTCATTTTTGCTTGCACTCGAAACGAAAACTTGAAAGGTTTGGTTTGGTGCCGCGCCGCAGTAGGTAGCTATTATTGTGGGTGTCCTTTAATGACCGAGCCCTAGTCAGCCACGGTACTTAATGTTCCATGCGCGTCTCAAAGAACTATCAGCAAAACCGTAGGGACCCAGCAGGGCCAATGCCTGCTACGGCCAAGTAAAATTTCTGAAAAGGGTACCCGTGGTCCTAGACCGAGAAGGACAATTTTGATGTAACTGAAGGAAGACTCAAAAAAAGAAATAATCTAAAACTTGTTTCACTTCTAAGAAAGCATCATTATAGAAAGAAAGAAAGAAAGAAAAACTTTTTATTTGCCGGATAAAGGCGCAAGTTACCGGTTTACAAGGAAAAAATAATATTGTGAGAAGTATGCGCCACGTCCACGCAAAACGGCCGAGCACTCAGCTTAATGCCGTGACAACACGCAGAAAGCGACGAGTCTACGACGCTGGTTTTCAGTGCGGGCCGGCGAAGATGTAGACATATAGACGTCGATTATACGAGTATATAGAGACATATATATATATAAGAGACATTATACGAGTATATTACATGAGAGGACTTTTCAGTGATTTTCTTTGAAATAATTATGATTACTGGAAAAAATTTTAAGGTTCCGTAACTCAAAAGGAAAAAACGGAACCCTTATAGCATCACTTTGTTGTCCGTCTGTCTGTCTGTCAAGACCTCTATCTCGGGAACGCGTGGAAGTATCGAGTTGAAATTTGAACCAGGTCTGCGGTTTCTTGAAGCTGTGAAAAAATCAAAATTCTAAGTTAACTGTAAAAAAGATACGGCCGTTTATATTGCAAAAAAAAAACATAATTATATTTCAACACTCAATAGAATCAAAATTCATAGGATATTTTCCGTTGACCTAGAATCCTGAAATTTGCTATGAAGCAAGGTCTTATACAAAAAAAAACTGAAATCTGTTTTGGGTCACAAAAAAAAAATGCGATTCGAAAAAACCTTCGTAACTCAATTTGGTAATTGAACTTTTCATAGGTAACTTCGGACGAAACCCTCAGTGCGCGAGTCCGAATCGCACTTACCCGGCTTTTTTAAATTTAATTTCTATTTCTCGTTTCAAAGAAACATTAATTAAATCGTTGTGAGGTCTTGTGTTTCTGAGAAGAAATCGTTCTAGAAAATATACTCGTCGCAAGGATCAAAATGGAAAATGGTGGATTTAAATATATGGACCTTGCCTCGTGTTTTGAAGGTGTGGCCTTACACGTGGCGGCTGATACGCAACAAAAAAACATTATTTTGTGGGATAAAGTGACAGGTTGTGTAGATGATAAAAAGGTTTGTTTTGTTGAGGTGGAAAATCATAAAATAATTTGGTCCGCTCTAAAGTTCAGTAGAATATTCCCTTTTTATTCTTTCAGTTACCTTTTGCGATCCAGGGCCTAGCTTGTACCTTGTTCCCGATACCGGTGGGATACTATTTTTGTTATTTTTAAATATTTTATTTATTTTTGATTGAAATACCTATTTAAAAATGTAATTGTACGTAATATTAATAAAAAATCTACATAATATAAGAGGTAAAGCCTGTTTTTTTGTTTGTAGGAAGTATTCTCTGAAATTACCTGTCCGATTGCAATTTTTTTTTCACCGTTAGAAAGTGGTTTTATTCCTGAATGACATAAGCTATATTTTATGTACGCGGGAAAAGCCGTGGGCAAAAGCTAGCATCTAAATTAACTTGTTTCGTGTCGAGGTGTCCTAAAATTTTGGGCTTGTTTAGCTTAATTGATTTATGAAACCATCAACTATCTTAAAAAAAAAGTAATAAAAAAGGGGATCAGATATTAATTTTGTAGTATGTTTGAAAATTTATTTTACCTAGAATGCAGTTAATTTGTAATTTACCCATAAATCAACTATTAAAATTATGCAATAATTAATGCAAAAGTTAAACATGAGAAAATGTATCATTTATTAAAAAAATCTCATTAACAAAATTTCAATTAGATTTTGCAGGATCAAATTATATTTTTCTCTTATAAGTTCCTATTGCAGGCGAGGGACATGCACATCTTTGGTCAGAATAGACATGCAAGATAAAAAAAACTTTGACGCCATTCCCATTTTAACCATCTAGAAGTAATACCGTGTATAAACATAACAGTAACAGTAACTAAAATATTAATTTTGTAGTATGTTTGATAAATTTGATAATTTATATTACCTAGTAGAATGCAGTTAATTTGTAATTTGTCCGTAATTCAACCGTAGTACAGACGCAATAATTAATGCAAACATCAAACATGAGAAAATACACCATTTATTTTAAAAAGTTTTCGTTGGCAAAATATCAATTACATTTTAGAGCATCAAATTATATTGTTCTCTTATAATTTCCCATTGCTGGCGAGGGACACGCACATCTTTGGTCAGAATCGACATACAAAGATAAAAAATCTTTGACGCCATTCCCAATTTCACCATCTAGAAGTAATACCGTGTATAAACATAATAGTTAACTGCCGCCGTCTTTTCGCAACGATTGTACATAAAAGTGACAAGCCGTTAATTTCCTCGGGAAAGCCTGCCATTGAAGTTATTAGCATAGAGAAGGGTGCTTGGTATAAACTTTATACCCTTTTTTTTACGATAAAGCGGAGTTGAAAAAATCTAGAAAAATACTTTCCCCACTTACTTACTTACCAGTACTGAATTGGTAATCATGTTACTTTTAGGCTCAACACACACTAGCTTAGAGTGGAAGCAGCCGACAGTTTTTCAAATACATCGCGTGGTGACGCGATAACGCTCGCATTAGCGCACCCGGATCACAGTGCAGCCCCCCCTAGCCAAGTTATATGGATTTGGCCAAGCCCCCAATTCATTAGTTCGAAATTGGGGGCATGGCCAACTCCAAGCGTTAACGCAAAACGAAAAGATTGTAACTTGGCTAGGGGTGCTGTTCAGAGACTATTATTATTCGTGAATGGCGCTCATACTCGACAGCTTTCGCGTCACTACACGTGATTTTTTTTTTGTTTAGACCCTGTCTCACACTAGAAATTACGCCAGTATCGTAGGTGCGCTCAAAACATGTAAACACACATACACAAGACATTTAGACCCAGAACACTTATCTGTAGGCTGTACAAATATTTATTCCATGCGGGGATCGATCTGCAACCCGCAGCGCTGCAGCCAATCTGTCGTACACTACGCCAACCGTGCCGTAAAGCACGGCGGCGCATAACGACATGCGAAATATTCTGACCCTAACGCGGTGTCCCACGTAAGCGTATTCTACGTGATAGCGGTTGTGAAGCAATCCAATGCGGTTCACGCGGTGCGGTAAGCGTAAAGTTGTTGTGCCTTATGTAAAAAAAGTCACTGCATCAAAAGAGTTCGCGCGAAAATATCGAACCAACTGATTGCGTCCGCATCTCTTCACTCGTCACCGCACCGCACGAACGTGTGGTTGATTACATAGGACACTGCAATAAAGTAAATTTTTGTGTGTACCTTAATAATGGGTAAATAGAGATGAATATACTTTAGGCGAAAAACATAACGCGTCACAACTTCGACTCTGCGCTAGTGTGAGTTGACCCTTAAGGAGTGTGGGTTGGGTACATTCATTATTTTTAGTGCTCTTTTTTTAATCATTTTCTAGTTACTTTTAAATTTTTATTTCCTGTATAAGCTTTTATGTATTTTCTGAAAGCAATGCGAGAAAAGTATTCAATTGTAACTTGATACAAAGAAAGTGTTTTTGATTTTACATATTCGAGTCCTGCACAATATGGGCTGTTGTGGAAAAACCATGGAAAAGGAAGTAGCGAGTATCACACAGCCTATTAAAACTAAAATACACACAAAACAAAATAATTTATGTGACGTTAAATAAGCGCCTATCTCAGCATATGCTGGGATGGGCTCGCGGACGGTGGGCAATGGGTAGCTCGCCGTCCGTCCGTCCGGTAACAGACCGGTCCGAGCTCAGGTCGTCTACGGCGCGCACCGTTCCCGCGCGCCTCAAGGAGTTGTCAGCAAACTGTAGGGGTCCAGCAGGGCCGAAGCCTACTGGGGCCAAAGGTTATGTGAGACTGTCACCACGGGCCCCGGGATAAAGGCAAGGAATGGAAAGGTAGGTTTTTAGTCAGTAAAAGTCTGACACTATTTCCCGCCCCACCCAAGGGCGGGATTTGAAGAAGCATATGCTGGGATATTTAAAAACAATAAATAACGCAATGCTGGTATTTTGCTAGGTTCCGCTGTGATACCATGGACACACTGACTATAATGTGATGTGAACTATAGAGGCTAATCTTTCAATCGACTATCGAAATCTCTTAATCGACTGCAGATCCAAGTTGGCCGCACAAACAATCTGGACAAATTAGGGCTTCTACAACCCATCCCAAATATAATGGCAGTGTGGAGTAGAGATTGCAACCCGGTATGTTTTTCAACCCGGGTTGATGAGTTAGGATGAAACCTTTAAATTATTTCATGAAAATTCGCTTTAAGTAAATGGAGGAAAAATGCAATGATTCAAGGTTACGGTAAATACTTATTTCAAACGTGCAAATCAACAATAATCGGTCTTAATCAGTCTCAAAATCACGAGTTTTTAATAAAGAATTCGTTAGTTTCACTTATGAACGGAATAGTGACATTAGTGTTACTAATTAAGTTAAAGCAAGCATTAGTATTCAGTAATTAAGTTTAGGATAGAAATGATCTTCTAGCGCTGATGAAATGCCTGGATTTAGAGGATTTCGAGAAAAAAATTTAAAAGTAGTCAGATTATTTAAGAAGACCTGTTGCTTAAAGTTAATTACTAATACTAATGTAACTATTTGAAAACATAGTATTATAATAAGAAACTAATAACGCAGCCTAATGTACTAAACTTGTCTTATCAACTTAGATAGATAAACTTTGGTAGCTTTAGTAAAAAAACAAATTCTTAAGAGCAATAACAATATTCTTTTGATAATAACAATATTCTTTTGATAATAACAATATTCTTTTGATAATAACAATATTCTTTTGATAATAACAATAACTTTAGGTATTATGACTATTAAGTCTATAATTGAGCAAATAGCAAAATCTTATAACTACTGGCTGGGCTGCAATGTAACTGTAAACAATCAAACTTTTATAGCAACATCGTGGTCGCGTAGAAAATTGGTATGGCAACGCTTGCCATGCCAATTTTCTACAAGTTGGGGCTTCCGTGCTGCAGTTTTTGTACCTACCGGGCCCGGTCACCGGGCCCGGTATGAATGGCTGGGCCCGGTGGATGTCTAAAAGGGCACCGGGCCCGGCCGGGTCCGGCCCGGCCGGGCCCGGTTTGCAATCTCTAGTGTGGAGCCGCTTCACAGGATATAAGGCAACTCCTACGCTGCCCGTTTTGCACAACCAATTGTACTTAGATTTATATGTGGTCAATAACAGTGTTGTACTGGTTTCCAAATACTGGTAAGAAAAAAATATTGGAGTCCATAATATGAAAAAATTGCTGAATCGTTTGACTACCCCCTTGACCATTCCTTAAAAGCTTTCATACTCATATTATCGAATAAGTAGTCCGGGTGACTTTTTGTCCGTACTTAGACCATAACTAATAACTTCTGAACAACTAAAGGCACTCTGATTTAAGTGCGTAGTTTCTTCGTATGTTTTTATGGCTATCCCTCCAGAAAATTTCATTATAATCGTAAAAGTTTTATAGTGTTCTCTTTAAGACTCGTAGTAATGTATAATCAGTGTGCAAGTATAGTACATGACCATATTAATGTGGGAACTGTGAAGTGATAGGCAAGCCTTGGTTTTTGGGATGAGTTCTCGAAGATCGAAGAAGATCGAAGAAGAAGACGAGAACTAAACGTCGTAATAAAATTTATATCAATTTATTTCCATATGTCAGAATAGATTTTCATCAATCGGGGTGCGCGTATAGGGATAATCGTCGGTTGCTACCATGTTCCTTGAAAATTGTCTAAAGGGCCTCTGCGGGTTGGCTTTGTCCCCTCGTACACAGTCTTACAGACGGTTTTCCGAATTTACGTTTGTGAATGTACCCAAAATACAGAAATAATTTGTAGAGTGACTGTAATGTTGAAAAGAGAAGCAATATTAATTTCACTCAAAAAGTAAACAGAAATATATAAAATTCTGACTCGTTCGGAAATTATCTCTTTTATGCTATCGTATATTATGTTGTACATAAATAAAAAACTAAAGTTCCCCGTAATGATTTGTAGTTTAATCAGAATTTCAACGAAAACCTACAAAATTTACCCTTTGTACCGAGTGATAATTATAAATTCTGTGAACTGTCTGTATTTACCATTCAGAATGGTCAATAATTTTGAATAGTAAATATAAAATTGTAGATGGAACGAGAATTAATAATTTCAGCGAAACAGTTCAATAGGATTCATGAAATATTGTACGTATTTTGTTACCTACTAATTTTTTTCTGAAAACAAAAATGCATGAAGATAATATTTTGCTATCCAATAGTTTGAATTGTTAAATAAAAAAAAAATATGATTCAACATAACGATTGATTAAATAAAAAAAAAAAACAAAAAATGGGCAAGTGCGAGTCTCACTCGCGCACTGCGGGTTCCTCTCAAACTTACCTATGTAAATAATTCGATTTCCGAATTGAATCTCGAAGATTTTTCCAAGTGCAAAAAAAAGTGTTTTTTTTTTCGTGACATAACATTAAATTTACTGTTTTCAGATTGATTCTTATATCTGTGCTATACAATCTTACTTTATACCAAATTTCAGGATATTGGTTTTGGTCAACGGTAAATGCCCTATGAATTTTGATTCCATAAGACTATAGAAATATACGTTTTTTGCGACATAAACGGCCATATATTGTTTTTCGTTTATTTAGAAGTTTAAGTTTTGTACAGATTTAAGGGACTGCAAACCTGAATATAATTATAATTATATGGTTCTAATTTCAACTCGATACGTCCACGTGTTCCCGAGATAAAGGGTCTTGACAGACAGACATACGGACAACAAAGTGTTTAATTATAAATATAAGGGTTTAATTTTTTCTTTTTGAACGGAACCTTAGAATACGTTTATAGGTTAAGATAAAATATACCGAATTATTTATTTATTCGGTATTGTTCGAAAGAATCACTAAGACCCTTGAACACAATGGGCAACTAAAGGAATATGGGTGACTTTTAGTCGGAAAAACTCTGACACACGATCTTGCTCTACCCTAAAGCGGGAGAAGTCATTTGATGATTTTCTATCTCCAATTAAAAAAGGGTAGTACAACGTGGCGGTTAGCAGCCATCGGCCCTATATAACCCAGCCTACGGTTCTGCTGATATCTGTTTGGTTTTTTTTTTGGTAGGTAAAATCATCCAATGACAAATCGCGCCCTTGAGCGGAGCGGGAAATATTGTCAGACTTTTACTGACTAAAACCCTCGTTCCAGGGCCCTGGTATGCATTTCCATACTTTCCCAGAACCCCAGACTAGGCCTCGACCCAACTGGGCCCCTACAGTTTTCTGACAACTCCTTGAGGCGAATGGGAACATTGCGCGCCGCAAACGACTTTGGCTCGGTCCGGTCTGTGACCGGACAAACGGACAGCGAGCTACCCATTGCCCGCCATCCGCAAGCCCGCGCTTGTGGTGGCCGGAAATTTGGATCGGAATTACGGCGGCGGCTGCGACGTGAGCGTATCTTTTTGGGGTGCTCGTGGAACAGTACGCGCCGTCGACGACTCGGGCTCGTTCCTGACCGAACGGCTGAATCTGAACCACCGCCACCGATCACCTCCACGAGGATAAGGCGGTGCTATGCCCAAGCGGGGCACACCTCTACCGAATACTTCATTACTTTTTCTGGCCCTGGTGAGGGTCACAGGAATCTGATGGATGCGAGACTCACAGAATTACTCATTGCAGCGAAACATCGTACGGCGAGTGACCTTTACGTTGTTTAAACTTCTACGGTCCGGACTAAGCGTTTCGCCTCGTCGTTTACACCACGAAGGACTGGAACAATTTGCCTGCTGCGGTCTTCCCATTCGATTATAATTAGGGTGTCTTCAAGGCTAGGGTGAATAGGCTCTTAATAAACTAGTGCGCCTCACCATCAACGATCGCGTTACTGCTTACCATCAGTAGTGATTGCAGTCAAGCATTAGTTTATATAAAATAAAAAAATAAAACATGGGGGAGGTCTTTGAGCTGAAATGATGATGATGATGATGAAAAACCTGAAAATCTGACCACCAATCTCGTTAGTATTTCTGAGTGTGATCGTCAGATTTGACAGGCAGTCCCCTCGTGTAAAAAACTAGTGTCCAGCTACATTCAGATAAAGTGAAAGCCAAACGTTACATATTAAGGAAAAAGCTAGGCAGATTGAGTATTACAAAAATAATGTAATTATTGTACTTGCTCCTCTATTACATCGCTTTTTAGTGTCAAAATAGCGTGTACTGCTTAAATATTTATAGAAGAGCTACATTTGTTTTCAGAAAAGACGTTGCGTGTTTTGATGGCACATCAAAGTCGCCCAGTGTGTCATCCGCTTGACACCTTTTCTAACTTTAAAAGGCAAAAGTTAGGGACAGGAATACCACTTTTTTTTTAAGCTGGGAATGTGCTAGTCGGACTCATACACTGAGGGGTCCGTACAAACTAACTTATGTTAATAGTTTAATTTCCGAATCGAGTCTTGAAGATTTTTCGAATAGAAAAAAGTATTTTTGTGACGTCACTACAAATTTACAGTGAACTTGTGCTATAAGACCTTGCTTCATGCCTAATTTCAAGGTTTTCGATCAACGAGAAGTAAGTACCCTATGAATGTAGATTCCCTTGAAAGTTGCGAAATATACATTTTTTGCGACATAAACGGCCATTATTTTTTTCTTTACCCTAAAAGTTTGATTTTTTCACAGTTTCAGACTTCATTATATGGTTTTAATTTCAATTTGATACCTTCATGCGTTCTTGAGATAAAGGGTTTTGATAGACAGACAGACAGATAGACGGACAACAAAGTAATCCTGTAAGGGTTCAGGTTCCTTTTGAGTTACGGAACCCTAAAAAAGTAACAGTATTTAAAAAAAGTATCCACAAAATTTTTAGCTATTAAACGTCTCTTTATTTTCGTTACGATTGGCTTGACAGATATATTTTCAAAAGCTTTTTCTCGTATGACTTCATATTTTTGTAGGTTTTATAACTCTGTATCGGAATTCTGTTGCTGAAATTTTTGTTTAGCTCGGTGTTATTCGGGTTTTGAAATTTTTGTTTACCTCAGTGTTATTCCTTACGATTTTACGAAACTTCTGACAACAATTTGCCTATTTATGTATTCCATACTTATTCCTACATTGATAAATTCAAAATTTTGGTATATTAGCGTTTTGAAATATTGTTCTGCCCAAAGCTTTTACTTACTTATTTATTTATATATTTACTCTCTGCACTAAGTCAAAACCAATATGTAGTCATTATGATCCTCTATACACGGTGTGTTTGACATCGACACTAACGAACACCATGGATCCAGTACATGATTCTGGAAATCCCAGTGGTGCAATTTTTCGTCGGATTTTTTTTTTAAATAATACAACGCAGTATTACTAGATCGCAGCGCAAGTTAAGCATCAAATGAAATTTAAAAGGATTTTATTTCACATAAGTCTACATGAACACTTATAAAACGTCATCGCGTCAGAAGCTAGCACACGGTTCCAATCCATCATTTCCTATGGAGAAGAACCGACAAGAAAATCAAGGTTAATCTTTCAAAATATTTCTATATACGATACGCCACTAACTCCCCTTTCAAACTTTTAAACACCTATAACAATTTCCACTAACTTCAACAATAGATCGTTGTGAAAATCTATTTCAAAAAAACGGTAATTACAAACTAAAAAACCCGACTGCTTTTCTGAGCATTCATGAAAAAGCCCTAAAACAAGAAAATCTGGCAGTCGGGACCCATTCTAGAATTGAGAGCACATACCTATATTACATTGCAGATTACTCCAATCTATTGACTAGACGGCTGACTTTCTAGAATGGGTCCCGACTGCCAGATTTTCTTGTTTTAGGGCTTTTTCATGAATGCTCAGAAAAGCAGTCGGGTTTTTTAGTTTTTTAAATTACCGTTTTTTATTCTTTATTTTTTTTTTAGTTTTATTTTATTACGATATCACTTTCAAAGTAATTACGAATCTAAAGACACCTCTCAAACTAAAATCCATCGAGCCGTTCAGGTCGCAGAGCGTGCCAAACATTTGAATTTGGTGCTACAAATCCGCCATTTTGTTTTTTTTTTTATTTTTATATACCCAGTGTCACTCTCACAGTAAATACGAATCTAACGACACCTCTCAAGCTAAAATCCATCGAGCCGTTCAGGCTGCAGAGCGTGCCAAACAATTATACATACATACATACATACATACTTACATACATACATACATACATACTCTCGAAAAACATAACCCTCCTTCTGGCACAGTCGGGTAAAAACACACTCAACTTTTGATGTCTACAGAGCATGGTGCTGCTGAGCTGTTTCTCAGTTTCTTTATCATAAACGTGAAGGCAACTTAGTAACTCCGACAGTTTGTAGTTATTTAGCTGAAAGCTATTTTATCGCTCCACGTCACAGGCTATAAATACTTACCCCACTTTTATTGCAAGTTTCAGTCAATCAAGTGTCGTCACAGACAGTTCTTGTTAAATGGATTGACGATAGTTACGAGCAGGAATAGATATAGAATGGATTGGATATTAAATTTTACGTTTTTTTTATAAATAATGGCTATAGGGTTCTTTCTTCAAAAGACCGTCACAGACTCCAATCTGCATGGTTCTCTTATGTTTTGACCATTACATGTTTGCTGTACGGACTTTAAAAGAGACTTTGACCCCTGAGTTTGTTTCGGTGTTCGTTCACAGGGTAGTCATTTAAGAAACACCAGCCGTAAGCCTGGTGTAAGTGTTTTTAAAAACCTATTTACAAAATAAATATCATTTATACATAGAAAGAAAGAAAGAAAGTTTTCACTATTTTATTAGTTAAATAGTGACGTGCTATGCTGCAAAATCACACAAAGTATGTAGATCTGAACGGAAAAACTTAAAAAATATATAGTCTGTTTTTAGTGAGGTTTTTTATTTAACGTTTGCTGTACATGTACAGCAGCAATAAGACACGAACTATACGAGCATAAGATTTTCGCAGACTTGATTGAAATCATAAGTTTTTTTTTTTTTTTTGGTAGGTAAAATCATCCAATGACAAATCCCGCCCTTGGGCGGAGCGGGAAGTAGTGTGACTAAAAACCTACCCCGTTCCTTCGTAGCCTATAGTGCCGGGGCTGAGCCTTCCTCTCAGAAAACGGCCCTTGACCCGAGCAGGCTTCGACCCTGCCTGCCTGCAGTTAGCAGGCTGGGCCTCTTCGGTGTGCTGACAGCTCCATGAGGCGCGCGGGAACAGAACGCGCCGTTGACGACTTGGGCTCGGTCCGGTCGGTTACCGGACGATCGGACAGCGTGCTACCCATTGCACGCCGTCCGCAAGCCCGCGCCTACGGTGGCCGGAAATTGGGATCGGAATCCCGGCGGCGGCTGGGGCGAGCGCCCCGTTGCCTCTGCCTGATGCGGTCGGCCTTCTCCTTTGCTAGCATTACTGCTTCGCAGAAGGAGGCGACCGCCTGCCATCCCTCCTCACTCCGGACCATGGCCTGAGCCAAGGTCCGGCGAGAGAGATCGCTGCCGCCGATTGCCCCCACGAGGACACGGCGATGCTCCGCCCAGGCGGGGCACACCTCTACAGTATGCTCCACCGTGTCCTCCGGGTGTTCCGCACAGTGGTGACACCCGGGCGAATCCTCCTCACGAATCCGGAACAGGTACTTAGCGAACTTGCCGTGTTCGGTAAGCACCTGCGTCGTGCGGAAGTTGAGAGCGCCGTGAGGTCTTTCCAGCCACATTGATATCATACGTGATCATATACAACCTTATTTTTAGTATATGCAAAACCTGAAACACGGGCCTATTATTTTTATATAAAGAATCTATGTACAAAATTCATAACTGTAACATGAAAAATCACAAAGTTATATGCTTGTTATGTTACGTGGTTGTCCACACAAACTCATGGTCACCGGGCCATCCGGGTGACTAAGGGGTTGTTTTGCTCCCGCACCCAACTATGCGCTGGCAACTAATACCACTGTCCGTGACCTGTGTTGCACTTAGTGTCGGTGGTGTCCAACATATGACTTTTTTATATATTTAAAAAAAAATATAACATAGTGCACAAATTATTGGGATCGATTCAGTTACTGATGATTCTTAACAAACTATATTCAGGTTTCGCATGTACTAAAAATATTGTTTTTAGAATGTGTATGGTACGTTTCTACGTATTTTGGGATTAACATAATCGAAAGGATAGCATGAAGTCCCCTCAGTTACTCTATCTGATCAAAGAACATAGAATCTGAAACAGTGGTCCAAGCTACAAACATGAGTTGATCAGCTACAATTCCAGCATTTATGTAACCACTTTGTTAGTTCACACGTTCTTACTTTAATGTAGGAATGAAAACTTATGTGCTTTGGTAACATTTACATTTGCCAACTTTAACTGCAGTAAAGGAGGAGGCCGACCGCCTTAGGCAAAGGCGGACACGCCGCCGCCGTCGCCGGGTTTCCGATCCCAATTTCCGGCCACCGTAGGCGCGGGCTCGCGGACGGTGGGCAATGGGTAGCTCGCTGTCCGTCCGTCCGGTAACAGACCGGTCCGAGCTCAGGTCGTCTACGGCGCGCACCGTTCCCGCGCGCCTCAAGGAGTTGTCAGCATACTGTAGGGGTCCAGCAGGGCCGAAGCCTACTGGGGCCAAAGGTTATGTGAGACTGTCACCAAAGGCCCCAGGATAAAGGCAAGGAATGGAAAGGTAGGTTTTTTTAGTCAGTAAAAGTCTGACACTGTTTCCCGCCCCACCCAAGGGCGGGATTCGTCATTGGATGATTTTTACCTACCACAAAAAAAAAAAAAAAAAAAAAAAAAAAACTTTAACTGCAGTTTATCTTGTTGACCGGTCAGTGCCTTCACTTTGCGAGATTTCAACTTACGTAATTAGGTCTTAGCTTAAAATTCTTTGCTTTTCTGCAGTCGAATATAGTCTGTATTTTTGCTAAGAATTTTATAAACCCGTCTCATATCATGTTTGTATTATGGTGTTCCTTAAACAGGCTTCTTCTTTTTGAGCAGTAGGTATTGCTCCGGTATCGTTGCTTTTTCCACTCCTGTCGCGGCCGCTGGAGCGTGAAAATAGAATAAATTAATAAATTTATTTTACAACAAAATAGTAACAAAACTTTAAGAATGTCTGTTGGTCTACTTGTCAGTGGCCCTGACTGCTATGCTGGTAGTCGTGGGTCCGATTTACATCCAGGACAAATGTTTGTGTGATGAGCATGATCATTTGTTCTGTGTCTGGGTGTAATTTAACTATAGTATGTATGTTTTTAGAAATCAGTTGTCTAGTACTCATAGCAGAAGCTCTGCTTAGCTTGGGACTAGATGGCGTTGTGTGATAGTTGTGAAATATTATTACATTACATATTTATTATTATAATGTACGTTCCATCACGCGTGCGGCCGCTTCCTTCGCTAGTAGCACTGCTTCATAAAAGGAGGTGACTGCAATCCATTCCTTCTCGTTCCGGACTATGGAGAGAGGTCACTGTTTCCGATAGCCTCCACGATGACATGGCGGTAATCCATCCAAGCGGGGCCCACTTCCACCGTATACTCCGCAGTGTCCTCTGGGCGGTCCGCACAATGGTAATGATAACACCCCTGCGTCCTTATTTATTATTTAACAATTCATGTTCACCCAATAATAAAAGAAAGGAAGACGTAAACAGAAAAGTAAGTATATCCGCACTCCTGTATCGTGGGTGCGTTCATAAACATATAAACTAATTGTACTTGGTATAGTCTCACATACACAAGACCCAAACCCGAAAACCACAATCTGTAGGTCATGCAAATATTTTTTCCAGGCAGGAATCGAATCCACAACCCTCAGAACAACAACCAATCATTAAAGCACGGTGCTAATCGTACCGTAAATTTTATTTAAGTTTTGGTAACATGATGCATTAAAAATTAAAGCCGGTCAGTGAACATATTGAAAGCTGCGTCAATGATGTTCATTAGGTTCTTAAAAGTGGAAATATAGCCACTTGATAGGGGCAACGTAATCCAATTGGAATATTTGGACGGGTGCACAATACCTAATTTTATTTATTTGGCGTAGGAACATATTTTCTCAATTTTTTATTTTATATCTAAAATTATAATTTGACACTTACAGTGCAGTACGAGGTCTAATAGGCCTCGTATGTGTCTTCCTTGTGGTGCAGCCATCGATATAATCAAAACAGGGGAAGATAGGTAACTCGTCTCCAGCGCGTAGACCGCTGAAATCAGGATTTTTTGTCTTAATTTCGCCCATTAGCAATCAGCGAGTGACATAAAATAAACGAAGCTGTTCCATAAAAATATTATTTTTTTTTGTTTTAAGTGGGCTAAAGATTATCAAAATACCTACATGTGCTTTTATGCATTGTAAAAATTTTTCAAATAAAAAAACAAATCACATGGAATCACACTTCACTCTTAGGTACGAGTACATGAAAACTCACAATTTCTTATGATATTTCTAATTTCGCTTATTGTTTTGTGTCGTCATTTTGCGGCATTCGGCGGCTAACGCGATTTCACTCGCATGACAGCGCCGGCTCTTATCTCTGTCCTTATCTATCAGTGAATGTACGTTTACGACTGTGATGACACTGATGTGTGAGTTTTGAGAACAGGTTTTCTGTTTGCTATGTTAGCATGTAAAGTATCTTCCCTGATAAACTATCAATGGGTGCAGCTAAGAAAAACATAGTCTTCCCTACTGTGAAGAGGCCGCAACTTCAATTAGGCTTAGTTTAGGAAAGAGATGATCAGATGAAAATATCCAAGATGCCATATTAAAACAAAATGCAACGATGACCCTGAAATACGGGGTCATTTTGACCTCGTACCGCACATAGCTAAAAAGAAGCTTTCATTAACATCGTTCGTTCCATTAACATTACAGGGTCTAATAAGCCCCTTACTAGCATAATCATTGGTTTCGTGGTCTTTTACGCCTCGTAATGCAGGAATGGAAATAATACAAAAATTAGTGCGAGTCAACGTTATTAACCTTTAATTTTACGTTGCGGAAGCATTTTCAAATATAATCTCAAAAAATACTGTTTCTTTCTCTCAAGATCTTATTACCATTCCACTTTATTTCCTCCAACTGCAAGAAATTTCAACATCATGAAAAATAATTACATTCTTGTTGACGAATAATAAAAGAAACTGAAACATTGCCGGGTAGCAATTTCAGGGAAATCACCGTTCCTTCCTTTTGTATGTACCCGAGTGGGTCCTCCATTCTTTGTTATATTTTTCTTTTTTTTTGTCGTAATATCTTAGATCGAGGCGAAAAAAAAAATTTGATTGGGAGTGTAAATGGCACGGCTGAGTGAGTTTTCCTTAGTTGTGATTGGTTTTTAGCCGACTCCGAAAAAGAGGAGGTTCTATGTTCGGCTATGTATTTTTTTTTATGCTAACGGTTTGTTGAAAAAGATACTTTTTACAATGTACCATCATTATCAGAAATGATAATGATGACTAAACAGTAGACTGTTTGACATAGGCCTCCCCCACGTGTCGCCACAACGAACGGTCTTTTGCATCTTCCGTTCACTGCACTCCCGTGACTCTCACTAGGTCATCGGTCCACCTTGTAGGACTGCGCGGTCGGTACTATAGGACCTTTCGGCCCCATCGAGCATCCGTTCTAAGGGCAATGTACCCACACAGTGTACTTTTGTGTATTTTTGTTTCTCACATACTGTGATAGAGAACAAAATATGATAAAGGTGGATTATTTACGGTGGAAAATCATTTAATAATTTCTCTCGGTCTAAGATGGAGCAGGAGGCATGTCAGACTTTTATTCACTTTTAGTCAGTGTGCCAAACCTGTGCCCTTCACTTGCCCTTCGTGTTTTAGAATCACACTTCCTTTTCGAAAATTCCCCGCGGCCAAATGAAATCGAAATAATGGATATGATGTAGTTGAATTTGATCACACTGCATCCTACGTGATTGATCCAAACAATATGCCTTCAATGTTTCAGTTCACCTTATATTTTGTTGTAACGGTAACATTGAAAGGGAACATCTCTGTATGGGTTTTAATGTCCCACATCGTAATCCTATATCTTTATTATGTCAATAAAGCTAGCAGTAAATACAGTGCACGTTGTAACACTGAAGATGTGACTTTGTATGGGGTAAAATTTAAGCTGAACTCAATTCTTTTAGTTTTGTTCCAACACAGAATTGCCCGATAAGGTACCTATTCTTCCAAAGCCGGTGGGATGTGCCACTTCACAGTATAATAAGTAATATCTTAATTAGCATGACATCAAGTACCTTTGAGCTTGTGCGTTGGTTGGCTATGGGAGAATCGGAGTCAGGTTTGTGGCTCTATGCATTCCTTTTATCCACTTAAGGCACTATGATGTAATGTCAGCAAAATCGTAGAGACCCAGCAGGACCGAAACCTACTGGGGTCATGGGTTGAAAAAAAAACCCAGCCCTAGAATGGAAGGCAATGAAGAAACATAGGAGGGCGTTTTAGTCTGTAAAAGTCTGACACGCCTTCCCTCCACCTTAGAACAGAAGAAGTCATTGGATGATGGATGACGCTCGTTTTACAACCTGCCTAAGCTTAAGCGCATCTTGTGTTGTTCCACATCGTAGCTACTGCGATGAAAGCTGTCGTCAGGCTCTCGGACATCATGGCCTGTCTTGCTGCAGGAGCACGAAACGCATAGTACGGCACGTAGGCATCAATGACGTTATTCGTCGAGCTCTTGCTACCACCAGCGTACTTAGTATTAGAACCTAGCTTGGTACATGACGATGGGAAGAGACCAGGGGCCGTACAATGACATGTTGAAATGTCAGATGTACAAGCAAAAAAGAGGGATGGAGCACCCATATAGCAGGCATGGAGTAGCCTTTAACAGTTCAGTTTAGGCCTTGAAATGGATCGCAATAAGAGCTCATGGTAGGCCGTCAGTTAGCATTACATTGGTGCCGTGAGTAGACATCTAGCGTGGAATGCAACTCTCAAATGCATGTTGCATTACATTGCAGGCTACCGAGGTTTAAAATGATCAATAACTCGTTCGTGTTCCGTAATGTATCCCCGCGTGTACACTCAGCCTTGTTCGGCAGGGAATTGAGCAGGGAAGTGGGCAGCGCGAGTACGTAAATAGGTCACTTGCGCTGTCACTTCTCATGCCGCTGCCACTGCCGGTTCCCTTGATAAAAAAGGCTGAGTGTGAACATTCACTCGCGACGATACTGTCGCAGAGGTATTTAGGGCAATATTTCCGGGAGCGGAGAAGCAGTAGCAGGGGCTGAGTGTAAATGCGGCATAACATAAACTTGCATGTGGGTTGCTTGCAGGTGGAAGCGCGTAGTATGATCTGTCAAAAGATCGCTATTCTTGCTCTCAGTATTAAGTATAGTGACGTGCACAGAATAAAGTTTCTTTAAAATAAGTTAATGTTTAAGTTATCTTGCCTGATATTTGTTTTCTCTTTGATGGTTCGGGTAAAATATTGCGTCGCAGGAGTCAACTCCAAGCGTTCATGCTTAACGAAACGATTGCAACTTGGCTAGGGAGGCTAATATTATATTACAAAATAAACAGAATGAAACAGGAATTCTCACTAATTACCGCAAAATGTTGTCACATAACGACACGGGAATTCAATTTCACTATAAATTGCCATCAATATTTACTTTATAATTAATCGTTTATTCAGTAGGACAGTGCTAATAAACGACTAATTACAGCTTTGCGATAACCACTATTCACAAACATACATTGTACATACAACACTTATGTATGTTTACATAATGTTGATATAATATGTATGTAGTCTCTGTCAGAGAGTGTGGTCCGTAATCCATCACGGGGGCCCAATTCTAGTCGGTGGATGTTTTTAGGGTTCCATATCTAAAGGGTAAAACGGGACCCTATTATTAAGACTCGCTGTCCGTCCGTCTGTCTGTCCGTCTGTCACCAGGCTGTATCTCATGAACTGTGATAGCTAGACAGTTTAAATTTTCATAGTAATGCATTTCTGTTGCCGCTATAACAATGAATACTAAATGAAAACAGTTAAATTAAAATTAAATTAAACAGTTAAATTACCGAATGGAGTTGCGAAGATTTTTCCGAATTACAAAAATTGTTTTTTTTTTTTATACAAATTTACAGTTTTTAGATTTTTTCTTATACTTATGCTATGACACCTTGCTCCATATCAAACAGGATTCTAGGCCAACGGGAAGTACCCTATGAATTTTGATTCCTATAAAAGTGGCGAAATACACTTTTTTGCGATATAAACCGCCGTATCTTTATTTTTCGTTAACTTAGAAATTGGTTTTTCACAGCTTCAAGGGACCGCACACCTGAGTATATGGTTTTAATTTCGTCTCGTTATCTCCACACGTTTCCGAGATAAATGATATTGACAGACAGACAGACCGACGGACAAATAAACGGACAACAAAGCGATCCTCGGGTTTGGTATTTTTCTTTTTAGGTACGGAACCCCAAAAATAATCTAAATCGACATTTTATTTTCCAAAAGATTTGATGATAAATTAAGTACATCAATATTTATTATACCTGTGTTTTACGTGGAGCGACTGCTGCGAGTGCTTTCTGAGGCACTGGGTGTCAGTAAGGTCCTAGATAAAATTAGAAAGGTAGATATGAATTGAAAAATCCAAATTAGTACTTGCCCGGCCATCTAACTCGCCATCTCATGCAGATTGTCAATTTGAAATTAATTAATGTTCTACATATTTTGACTGGCCTGTTGGTCTAGTAGTTAGTAATCCTAACTGCTATGCCAGAGGTCGTGGGTTCGATTCCCACCCAGGATAAATGTTTGTGTGATGAACACAATAATTTGTTCTGTGTCTGGGTGTAATTTATCTATAATATGTATGAATCTATTTAGAAATATATATGTAAATATGTTTATCAGTTGTCTTGTACCTCATAACACAAGCTCTGCTTAGCTTGGGACTAGACGGGCGTTGTGTAATAGTTATGGAATACTATTATTATTATATTATAATCCGAAAACCTTTAAGAATACTTCTTAAAACAATTTTGATAAACAACCGTGTTTATTACCACAACTTACTATCTCGCCTCACTCTCAATGGAATAAACAGATCATGACGTAAATTCACAACATATAATACAAAATGGTTTTGTGTGTCCAGACGGTAGATCGTATGTTACAAATTGCAGTCATCAGCGATTCGTAGCAGCGTAGCAATCACCGTAGCAATCGTAGCAGCGTAGCAACTGTGGCGCCGTAGCACCAGCATAGCGAGCTACGCGCAATACAATGATAAATGCATGCTCGTTTTCTAGATGTCTATAAATTAATTTGAACGGGCTTATAAGGTTAGAGGGAAATAATTAATTCTAACTTTGTAGTAAAGAGTTTATTCCAAGGATTTTGTTAGAGATTGAAAATATGTATTAAGTGTATTGTTTGAACAATCAATGAAGAACATGCCTTTCCTATCGATTTTTCTCTTCAACGTTTTGAGAGCGATGGCGAAGAAATAAATTAAACAAATTGGGTAATACGTCTGGCTAGGTTTTAATTCGCGACCAATAATACTCGAAAGTCGAGACCGTTACCACCAGGCCACTAATGATCTAAAAAAAAAGAAAAGAAAATAGACGCAAAAATTATTTGCTGAAAAACAGTTTCCCCAACAGGCCATGTGTGGATCGGGCATAACAGTATTTATCTATTCTTTAGGTTGCCCAAAACCAAAAAAAAAAATACGGGAAAAGAAACACAATTTTAATCTCTCTTTACTTGTACCCAAATTGTAGCATATAATTGGGGGGCCAAACACAAAACTGCGATGCGACCTCGCATCGTAAAAATCTGCGAGCTCGCACGATGAATCGCAAGAACTTACGAATTAATTTGACAATTTGCATCGCATATTGTATGGTCACATGAACCGATGCTTTGCCGCACGAGATCGCATCGCATTTTTCTACGATCGGAATCGTGTTGCATCGCATGACAGTTTTGCGAGCCCATAAATTGAAAGAGTGACTGGTTTTTGAAACTTAGGCACTAGCTCCCTTAGGGCTTTAAATTAGCCGCAAAGTGCCGCGCGGTGGCAACGGCAACGCGGCTGTAGCGCTGCCACAGCGCTGCTTTTTGTTCCATATATATCAAAAACGCGGACGGCAAGTAATGGGTAGCGTCCGGTAACCGTCCGGACCGAGCCTAAGTCGTCGACGGCGCGAATTGTTCCACGCGCGCCTCAAGTAGTTAGCAAACCTTAGGGGCCTAGCAGGGTCGAAGCCTATTGGGGCCATGGGTAATGTTAAACTGTTCCTGGAACGAACACAAAGAAGGAACAGGACTGGGTTATTAGTCAATAAAAGTTTGACACTATCTCCCGCTCCACCCAAGGGCGGGAGATGTCATTGGATGATTTTCCCATCTAAAAAAAACAAAACAACCGCGGTGTGGCCGCGCATCAATTCATCGGTTGACTAGTGACGATGCGCGGTACTTTGCTGCTAATTTGAAGGTTCCCTTATTCCTTGGTTTCACTTATTTGTTTACTAGTATTGTGTAATTTGCTGCAATGAGTTCTCTCCCAGCAAACTTTTGAGTTACAGGAAAATGTCATATTCGACAGTGGCGATAGAAGGTTTTATTATTATTTTAACTAAAAACCAGTTCCAATGCAGTTCTAATAAGCACTTGAACTTTAATTACCTTTCGTTATTTTCACAAAAACGTTTCAAATGAACACCAACCAACCCTCGTTTCCCAGCCGCTTCGTCACTGTCAATCGTAAAACGAAGTGGCCGCACATGAAACCGGAAACCCGGTTTTTTCACCGGCCCCGAGTCCGTGGAACCGGATGACCGGTTTTTGCTGCCACCGAATGTGTGCCTACACATGACGAAGCGTTTCATGGATAACGTTTGGATATCCGTGAAATCGTGTTGCGTGTGTTGCTCTTTTATGATGAAGTATTCGAAGCAAGAATAATAAAACATAATTGAGTCAATTGAAATAATGTTTAATTAGTCCATAATTGATCATTGATTTACTTTTTAAGATTCCGTTTTTTTTCTTTTGAGGGACGGAACCCTTATAGGGTCACTTTGTTGTCCGTCTGTCTGTCTATTAAGATCTTTTATTTGGGGAACACGTGAAGGTATCGAGTTGAAATTAAAATTATATACTTAGATTTGCGGTGCCTTGAAGCTAGAAAAAAAAAAATCAAACTTCTAAGTTAACGAGTAAAAAAAGATACAAATAAAAGATTTTGTGCGAGTTTCAAAATAATAAATGTTTTTTTCTTTTCTTTCTATCTTTCTCCTGTTCCTTCTTTGCCTTTTTCCAGGGCCCCAGGTTTCACTTTCATTTAACCCATGGCCCCAGTAGGCTTCGATCTTGCTAAGCCGTTACGATTTGCTGACATTCTTAGGCATCCATGGCTTAACATGCTTTCTGACGTACGTAGCGCTAGCGCTGTTTAATCTCGAATATCAAGCCGTGTGGCTTTAATTACGAAAGCACGCGCTCCTTTGTGGAACTGTAGTTATGGAATTAGATGGACGCTACGTGTACCCCATGTATGTATGAAACTACGAAGCATATGCTAACGATACGGGGCATATAAGTTAAACCAAAATAGTAACAGATTTTGGGGATTAGTTTTTTTTTTTGGTGGGTAAAATCATCCAATGACAACTCCCGCCCTTGGGTCGAGCGGGAAATATTGTCAGACTTTTACTAACTGAAAAACCCACCCTGTTCCTTCTTAGCTTTAGTTCCAGGGTCCTGGTGTTCGCTTTCACATTAGTCATGGCCCCAGTAGGCTTCGACTCGGTTGGGCTCCTACGGTTTGCTGACAACTCCTTGAGGCGCGCGGGAACAGTACGCGCCGTCGACGACTTGAGCTCAGTCCGGACGGTCGGACAGCAAGCTAACCATTGCTCGCTGTCATTGTACTATATCTGAATAGAGTATTAATCAAGTAATTACTACCTACATACAAGCAATAGTAAGGAAGGAATTGATGGAATGGGATTACATGTGTTATATAAGCTTGCAACTACGAAACACAAGCTAACCTGAATGGAATTTGATTCTATTATTCTAGAAATTACTACCTACATGCAATAATGGTAAGTAAGGAATTAGATGATATGCTACATGTATTCTATGTATTACTTGTATGAAACTACGAAACATAAGCTGACCTGAACAGGATTCAACAGTTTAATTCTAGTAATGTTTATCTATTATACACCGTTAAATTTTGAACGTTTTAGTCCCGTGGAGGGTCGATTCGGTACGTGACACACTATCGATATGTAAAGATAAAATTAAAAAATAAAGTTTTTTTTTTAATTCGAATTAATTTACGAAATCATTTTCTTTAAGTAAACGTCAGCTGGGCGAGTCAAACGACCTGTACGTATTCAGTACGCAACGGCCTACAACGACCTACAGGTTATCGAACTCGCGAGGCTAGAGTCAATGGGCTTTTAATAAACTAGTGCGCCTCACCATCAACGATTGCATCACTGCTTACCATCAGGTGGGATTGCAGTCAAGCACTAGTTTATATCAATTAAAAAAAAAAACAAAGACTAAGTAGCATGTAATTACATACAAACAAGACCTATATGTTTCCCGCTACGGCCGTGGGAATCTTTAAAAGAAAGAACGCAAAGGGCAATTGTAGGACTCGGGTAAATTTTAGACAGTAAAAGTCTGAAATTTTTGATGATTTTCAATATCATTTTTTTTACTGATTTACTTTATTTTTAAGGTGGGAAATCATCTAATGATTTCTTCCACTCTAAGATCACAGCTCATTTAAGCCACCCCACGCCGCTTCGACACATAGCGTTCACTCGTTCTCGACAGGCGGTCCATGGGTGGACGCCGCGTTATCCAACTACCAATAACCGTCCTGGGTGGTGCATCGCCGTGTCCTCGTGGGGGCGATCGGCGGCAGCGATCTCTCTCGCCGGGCCTTGGTTCAGGCCATGGTCCGTAGTCCGTAATCCTCCTTCTACGAAGCAGTAATGCTAGCAAAGGAGGAGGCCGACCGCATCAGGCATAGGCAACGGAGCGCTCGCCCCAGCCGTCGCCGGGATTCCGATCCCAATTTCCGGCCACCGTAGGCGCGGGCTTGCGGACGGCGTGCAATGGGTAGCACGCTATCCGATCGGCCCCGGTAATCGACCGGACCGAGCCCAAGTCGTCGACGGCGCGTTCTGTTCCCGCGCGCCGCAAGGAGCTGTCAGCACACCGAAGAGGCCCAGCCTGCTAACTGCAGGCAGGCAGGGTCGAAGCCTGGGGTCATGGGTTAACTTCCGAAAGGAATACCCGGCCCCGGCACGATAGGCTACGAAGGAACGGGGAAGGTTTTTAGTCAGTAAGAGTCTGACACTACTTCCCGCTCCGCCCAAGGGTGGGATTTGTCATTGGATGATTTTACCTACCATAAAAAAGAAACTGCCAATAAACGTCGCGCGGTCAATCAGTGGACCTCGCGTTTCGTAATGTCAAATTTTAGAATATCGTCAAGTATCATCCTGACGTGAATCATTCGCGGGCAGCGCGTGGTCTGCTCGAGACCCGCGCCCGGGTGGCTCTAATGAGCTATGACTGACTGACCGACTTTAAGATGGAAAGGAAAGGCGTGTCAGGCTTTTAATGACTCTTGTCGTTATATTTTTTTTTTTTTGTGTGGATTCTGTTTTTTTTGGGCAAAAAGTGTTATTGGGGTTTTCTAGTACCTAAGAATTACTCAGTAGCAGTCCGGAGTTTCAAAGTTGGTGTTCTGGTAACCCCTTGTCTCAGAAAGTACGTAAAGCTATCTTGCCTCAGATCTCTCTCAGATCGTATCATGAGAGTAATGGAACAGAGTGCACCTGTATATATGCATACATTTGTGTACTGTTTTGTCTCCTGTGTACTCGGTTTATCTCTGATGAGATTGACTACATTATCGAAATGCGGTCGGGAAGATTATAGCTTAACCTATAGTTAGTTATATTTGTCATGATTTAATATTATTATTGAAGCCGTTGCTGATATATTGAGGGTATTAATTGAATCTGGGTACCTAAATCTACAAGCGGTATAGATATAGCTGGTACTCCCTCTAGCCAAGTTACGTTTTGTTAAGCGTGAACGCTTGGAGTTGGCCACGCCCCAACTCCTTTTTTTTTCCTTCAGAACAAAGGAACTGGGGGCGTAGCTAACTCCAAGCGTTCACGATTCTGCGCTAGGACAATCTTTTCTGGGTTGTAGGTTTTACCAATTAGGCTTTCCCTAACATATATGATATGTAAACTTCTTTATTTTTGTTTTTTTTTTTTTATTAAAATACATATCAAAATCTACTGCGTGGTGTTAAGAGAGAGTTAACGGATTAAGTAACAACGCAAAAAGCGACTTTGTTTTATATCATGCTAAGATAAATCAATAAATACTTACACTAGAATAGAAAAGCAATCAAACAAAAACAAGGAATGAACAAATACTTCACAATTCGTAAACTCTGAACGGCCCAAATATCAATCGAACCATGAATTCCCAAATATCGGTTTGACCTAGATTAAATGCCAATATCTAGGATTTATTTGCATAGCTGTGTTTATTTAGGTAACGTCGTGATTTCTCTCATAAACTGTGTTGAGTTTACGATCTCAGCTTGCCTGTAGTTTTTGGACCATTTGATTTTATCTATATTCCTTTTTTTAAGAAGTAGTGTATCTTACCAACGAGGTACCATCATTGTCTTTCAGCCAAAAGACCGTCCCTTGCTAAATATGCATTGCATTGCATTGCATCAGCCTTATAATGTTCCCACTGCTGGAACTCAGGCCTCCTCTCTAGGAGAGGGAATGGGCCGTAATCCACTACGCGGGCCCAGTGCGGATTGGAGTGAAGGATGTCACATATCTTCGAATTTTTGGTTCTAGGACATGTCGGTTTCCTCACGATGTTATCCTTCACCGTTATTACTTTACACAAAGTAATGCGCCTGGCTGGGTTTGAACACGCGACCTACAACTCGTAAGTCGGGGCCGTTACCACTCGGCCACCACTGCTCTCTAAATAAATATATAATATAATATGCTTTCTATATAATATTGCTAAATATACCCCTAAGTATTGCCAAAAAAATAGTCCTGTACGTCTCACATACATCGGATTCCCGCAATTTTCACTAGATCATCGACTTAAGTTGTAAGAGGCCTTCACTGCCATCTTTTTATCCGACTACAGCAAAGCCAAAGGAGGGTTATGATTTTGACAGGCTATGTATGTGAGTATGTTCATCTGTTCCCTTATAGCTCCTAATCTACTTATCGGAACTTGACATATGAGGTATTTTTAGAACCGTCTTAATTGTCCGCTGAACATAAGCTACGTGACGTATCACAAAACTCTATATAGCGCCGTCTAGCGGATAAAAAGTAATGTTTTAAAAAATAAAAATGAGATAAATACGCCGTATTTGGTATCATTTTAATGGGATTCACTTGTACAATTCCAAAATATTGTTCTAATTTAAAGTTACGCCCTCTAGCGGACCAAAAATAATATGTTAAAAAAAATGTTGACATAAATACGTCGTGTTTAGTATCATGCTACAGAACTCTAAATGTTCTGCAAGCAATGTGCCCAACAAGGAGTAGCTGTCAACTGCCAACACGCGAACAAACGCTGTCGAAAGTTAATGTGATACTGTGCATAAAACTTTGATTTAGTGTATAGCATTGTTACTAAAGTGAACTTTAAACATTGAAATCCGTGTATAATTATTTGTGGCTTATAATAATTAGTGATTCACGACAAAAACAGTGATTTAAACACAAGAGTGACACCTAGATTTTAAAAGTTTTCTTCACCCACCCTCAACTTTTTGAACTTTTTGTGTCAAATGCCAAAATGTCATTTGACATTTGGAAAAGTGTTGTCATAAAAATAAATTAGTTACTACCACCATGAGTTGCAAAAATGTGAATAACCCAACTAGAGTGGGAAACCAGGCCCACAGTCTTATAAACGATACTGATGAATATCAAAAGAACAAATCCTCCCCTAAGAAACTCGTTCAGCAAATCTTTCACCCAGCTCTCTTCAATAAACAAAGATCTAATTCATTAAGTGAATTGACACCTAATCAACAGGGTCCTTCTAACAATACGACCTTATATACCTATGAAATAGACTCTGATGAGGCTCCAGAACCAGTAGCAACGCAGCAATTACAAGATAAAACACAACCTCCACCATGGCAAAGAGTTCCTACATCAAAGAAAAGAAAAATATGTGATCAGTCGCCTCCACCAATTCAGTCCGAAAATCAGTTCTCAAGCCTGCCTGTTGACCAGACAGAAGATATAGACACTGTACCAAAACCACCAAACAAGCCTCCTCCAATTGTTCTGTATGGAATTGAGGACCTTAATGAACTAACCAAACTAATTGAGTCTGTCATTAGTCCTGAAGAGTTTAGATACAAAATAATAAATAAAAACCTCCTTCGCTTAATGGTTAATAATACTGACAATTATAAGCAAGTCATAGACCTGATACGGAAGAAAGGGTTAATCGGACATACTTTTTCCCGTAAAGATACAACATGCTATAGAATAGTAATTAAAGACCTCCATCATACTACTCCACACATTGCCATAACACAGGAACTGGAGAAATCTGGTAACAAGGTTAGAGGAGAAATAATTAACCATCGCTATGGACCAGACAAGAGACCTACTTCAACATTTTTTGTTAACTTGGAACCTGGTCCAAATAACAAATTAGTTAAAAACATTGAGTATATCCATCACCAACGCATCAAAATTGAAGAACCACGCAGAACCAAGACTATCGTGCAATGCCAAAGATGCCAACAATATGGTCACAGCAAAAACAACTGCATGCGGCCGTACAGGTGCGTCAAATGTGGGGATGGCCATAAAACGTCTGAGTGTCCCAAAAAAGATAGGAATTCACCTGCTAAATGTGCCCTTTGCTCCTGTGATCACCCGGCCAACTACAAAGGTTGTCAAGTATATCAAGAAATACTATCCAGAAAAATGAATCCAAGAAAGATTACACCCAATAATTCTAATATTCCTACAGAGTTAGCCTCTACTAAAACCAGTTTAGAAGGACTCACGCAAACACGAGGAAACTCTTACCGCAGATCAGAACACACATACTCAGACATCGCCTCTGGACGTTCTAGAAACCCAGTACGAGCCGATCCCTCAAGTCATAGTAAAGAAAGCACCCAACAGAATGTAAACATTATAGAACAACTTTTTAATAAACAAAATGAAAAAATCGATTTACTCCTGCAACAAATCAGTACCCTGTTGGGATTGCTGACTACAGTCATTGCCAAACTTGCACCATAAATGACTTCGCTGCGTATTGCAATCTGGAACATCAATGGATTGGGTCCGAATATCCAAGAGTTAGAAACTTTAATGAAAACCAACAATCTGGACGCAATATTAATCTCTGAATCGCACGCTACGTCTAGAAGTTCATTCCGTATTAAAGGCTACAATATCTACCACACCCCCCATCCTGATGGTGGAGCTCATGCTGGTACAGCCCTAGCAATTCGAGCGAACCTACGCCACTCATTGATAGAACCGTATTCGACGGCGCATTTACAAGCAACTTCTGTTAGACTAGAAGACCGAGCCGGTCCAATAGTTCTCTCCTCCATTTACTGTCCACCAAAGCATAAAATAACTACAGAGATGTTCAAAGACTATTTCAGTACTCTGGGACCCAGATTCATTGCGGGTGGCGACTGGAATGCAAAACACACGTTTTGGGGATCGCGCTGCATCACCACTCGAGGACGTGATTTGAAACGCTGTGTTGACGACATTCGTTTAAAGCCAATATCCACAGGTGAACCTACCTATTGGCCCAGTGACCCAAAGAAACTGCCGGATCTTCTGGATTTCTTTGTAAATAAAGGTATAGATGGCTTACATACCACTATTGCATCCAGTCTAGATGGATCGTCGGATCATACACCAGCAATTCTGACTGTTAGCACTAGCCAGCTTACTCGTGAATCAACTGAATCTCTGACAAACACTCGGACAGACTGGGACGGTTTCAAGGCCTACCTAAATAAAAATCTCACTTCTAATATGCCGCTAAAAAATCAAAGTGACGTGGATGACGCCTGCAGATACGTTACTAATGCCATTCAAGTAGCTGCTTGGATCAACACACCTTCTCGACCCAGAAGTCAAACCATCGAGTTGCATCCACCAAACATTAGGCAGAAGATCCTAGAAAAACGGCGACTTAGAAGAATCTGGCATCAATCCCGTCACCCATTTGATAAACTCGTTTATAACAAGGCAGCTAAGGAACTAAAGACCATAGTCCGTGAGTCTACCAACTCAACCTTGACAGCACACCTACAGATGTTGTCACCTAAAGAAGCCGGGGTAAACTCGCTCTGGAAGGCAACAAAAAACTTGGATAAGCCTCAACAATCATACCCTCCAATTAGATCACAAGACTCCTGGGCAAGAACAGACTTGGAAAAAGCTGAAACATTTGCAAAGCACCTTTATGCTGTCTTTAAACCCAATGAAAGCATCGATGACGAGCATGATATTGACATGATACTAAAACAAGACCTGCAGATGTGTTTACCCATTAAACCAACATCACCAAAAGAGATAGCAAGAGAAATCAGACTTCTGGATTGTAGAAAAGCCCCAGGATTTGACCTGATAACACCGACTGTACTTAAGAATCTTCCTAGAAAATGCGTTGCTTTCTTAGCATGTTTGTTTAACGCAATCTTCCGAACATCTCACTTTCCTGATCTTTGGAAAATATCTCAAATTGTCATGATCCACAAATTAGGTAAACCCGAACATGAAGCGTCGTCCTATCGCCCTATAAGCTTAACGCCTGTACTCTCCAAACTGTGGGAAAGGATATTTCTACATCGGCTGAAACCGTGCATAGACAATAATGATGTTGTCCCAGCTCACCAATTTGGCTTTCGGAAATCACACTCAACAACGGAACAGGTTCATCGCGTATACCAAACAGGCAGACAAGCTCTTGAATGCAAAAAGTATTGCTCAGGGGCATTCCTTGATGTACAGCAAGCTTTTGACCGTGTCTGGCACAAAGGATTACTAAGTAAAGTAAAGGAAAAACTTCCCCACTCTATGTTTTTACTCATCCAGTCATACTTAGCTGATCGTTTCTTTCAAGTGAAACAGGGCGAAGCACGATCAAGATTCTTTGAAGTGGAAGCTGGAGTACCACAGGGATCAGTTCTTGGCCCAGTTTTGTATAATATATTTACATCGGATCTGCCCACAATCGATGGTATAACTGTAGCAACTTACGCTGACGATATAGCATACTTATCTGTTGACCACAACCCTGAAGTAGCTAGTAAAAGACTACAGATACAGCTTGATGAGACGCACAAATGGCTATGTAAGTGGCGGATACGCGCCAGTGCCACAAAGTCTAAACACATCACGTTTACGCTTAGACAAGGAAACACCCCTCCTGTGAGACTGGGATCAGAAACCCTTCCACACACAGATTGTGTGAAATATCTTGGCTTCCATTTAGATAGGCGGCTAACATGGAAGCAGCACATTAAAAATAAAAGAGATGAGATAAACCACAAGTTTCGTAACCTATATTGGCTAATGGGAAGAAACTCTGTACTCTCTGTGGACAATAAACTACTTATCTACAACTCAGTTCTGAAGCCAATATGGACATACGGGATCCAGCTGTGGGGTGTAGCAAGTAAATCCAACATACTCTGCTTGCAAAGAGTTCAAAATAGCATCTTAAGAGCAATAGTAAATGCGCCTTGGTTTGCTAGGAACGACGAAATTCAGGACTATTTAAATATGCCATCAGTTACCTCTGAAATTGAGCGATACAAAACGCAACACAAGGAACGTCTAACCTTGCATCCGAATCCACTGGTTGCTGAACTGTTAGACCCGACTGCGGTGGTGAAAAGGCTGAAGAGAAACCACCTTCTATAAGTGGGAGGAGCAGCACAGGCAGCTCCACCACAACGCCACTTATCTCTAAAAACTAATTCGCTTATGGTCTGACGACCGATTGCAAATGGAAGGAGGATTAAAAAAAAAAAAAAAAAAAAAAAAAAATGTGCCCAACATACTGCCACTCAAGTTTTGCGATTCTTCGGGCTATGTCGTCTATCGTCTATCGGGCTATCTTCGTTACTGTACCCCTAGACCAGTTATGATCGTTTCGTTAAGTGTGAACGCTTAGAGTTAGCCACGCCCCCAATTCCTTTGTTCTGACGTCATCTCAACGCTCAGTCACGTGGTCAGAACAAAGGAATTGGGGGCGTGGCCAACTCTACGCGTTCACGCTTAACGAAACGATCATAACTTGGCTAGGCGGGCAGGTTTGATCATATGTACCAAGTATCAGTGCATTAATGCCTTGAACCTCCATTACCACACTATTCTGTTTTTGTTTCTACGGAGCAAACCGATAAAAGTGGGGTGTATTTACCTTGGAATAGATAGAAATCAGTTTTTGTTCTTTGCTATTTTTTTTTATTTATTCCTTTCATACATTTTAAAATAAGCTTAACATATTTTTAACTCGCCAAACTTTATAGTTTGATGGCGAGAAACGCTCGTTATACAATCACTTCTATGACATCACAAAACCGTAAACGAGGATGGTGTACAACATATCATGTAAAGTTAATACGTAATTTATAATAATATATATTTAAGTTAGCTATATTTTTAATACCTTTTTATTTTATTTATTTATTTCTCTTTGAGGAATCTATTTCTCGACCACGGAAAACATTGACCGGATCATTCTAGTTCGAAACTCATTACTTATGTAGTAAGCAATGATTCTCCAGCCAAAACACCCGGCAGTACCGCCGCCCTCGAGTAACAAATCCTTTAGTCTCGACTTAATTACACCTTTACTCAACTTAGGTTATTTCTTAGACAGTCTATTATATTAAAAACTCGTGACACTAAATACTTGAACGTTCTTCTTCCATAGTAATTTGTTACCTTTGGCTGAATAAGTTTAATTTCCTACAACTAAAATTAACCTGTTGAATTTGGACAATAATACCGACAAAGAAATAGTAACATTCTAAGCTTATTTCAGTTACAACTATAACATTTACTTATACATTTCATTATTACCGTTACATTACATTTACTTATTTTCCTATTCCATTCTATGTATTTGCCAAATAGAATTTTGGCACACCTCATTCTCCCCACAACATTAGAAATCACATGCTTAATTTTCCGTAAGAAATACCTACGTCTGTATAATTCGGTGCTTTTCCAGGGATTTTCCTAAATGATATCGAACATTAAAGGGTTTGAGATATCCTCATTGTCTCCTTGAAAGGGACCGGTTTGCCGCAGATGGTGATACGCAGGGCCTATCAGTTGCTCGGATTTGGGCACTTAGCGCGGTCAGTTGGAACCTTTTATGTGGCAACGTATAGCGTTGGCCTTTTTGCACGCTTGTTCCAGATTTTGTCCGGTTTATTTCTGAGTGGTGAGGCATGTAATCGATTTTTGTTCTGGGAATTGTTTGGTCAAGGTCCTTTTCATAACTGGTTTGTGTATTGGTGCGCAGCAATGACTTTTGGTAGCTATTTATTTGATACAGTTTTTGCGCCAGTTGACGCTAATTGTATACCTGCAGTCATCAACAACATCCAATCCTGTCCATCCAGTCCTGGCAATTTCAATCCATACTAGGTTGTCTGGATGAATTCGCCGAATGCGATAAGGCTGCCGATTGTATGTTTTCTATTTAATAAGGTTTCCTTTTATAATATATATTGTAATCTTGGTGTACAATAGTGTAAATAAATAAAATGCCATTGAGTTTGTTTTAATAAATCAGCTAGTTACATAAGTTTAATTTTGAAAAACCGGTCAAGTGTCAGTTGGACTCGTGCATGGAGGGTTTCGTACAAAATTACCCGTGCAAATTGTTCAATTTCCGAATCAACTCTCGAGAATTATTCAGAACTGCAAAAAGTAATTACTTTGTGATGTAACTGCAAATCTGCGGCTTTTGACATGTCATTGCTTATTATTAAACATGGCTTAAGTTCAATGGGAAGTCCACTGCAGTTTTTCTTTGTGAACGTCTAAAAAAAGCGCCATAAACGGAGCATTAACAGCCTTATCTTTAGATTGCGTTGACTTAGAAATTTGTTTTCACTGTTCCAAGGGATAACAGATCTGTGTATATGATATTAATTTAAGCTTGATACCTCCACATGGTCCTGAGAAAAAGGGTCCTGACAGACAGACAACAAAATGGAAGACTACTTTGTTGTCCATCTATCAGGGTTTTCCTCAGTCGACAGAAAAAGGACCCTTATTCCTAAAAGACCCATAATTCAAAAGTCGATAAAATGGTACCCTTGTAAGAATAAAGCTCCTGTTTTTGTCGACTGCGATACGGAACCCTAAAAAGACGCTCTACTTCCATTAAATATCCTACATATCCACTGATTTTTTACGATATAATAAATCTTACCCAGTCTGGTAGTTTCCAAAGATATAAATCTTAACCTTTAGTTTTAGTTCAAACTAAGGCATTAATATGTTCAAAGGTTTTCGACTTTTTGTGTTACTAGCTCTACTAGTGCCTTCGCCTGCTTAATTTTAGTAGCATAGCATAGCATAGCATCAGCCTTATAATATTCCCACTGCCGGGACTAAGGCTTCCTTTATAGGAGAGGAAATTGACCGTAATCCACCACGCGGGCCGAGTGCGGGTTTGTGGATGTCACATGCCTTCGAATTTTTGGTACTAAGACATGCCGGTTACTTTTCTTGCATAGTCTACAGTTAGATGATCCGGGATTGAGTTTCATGTGTATAGTAATTGGCAAATAGGTTGAACGCGTTGCTATAGTTACGCGCAGCCCCCAGCTCGATTGAGACCCGAAAATCGGTTACTGTGCATTTAAGGTCGACCGCCATGATGTTTCAACTTGTGTGTCGAGGATTATAAGTGTATTTACATTTTTATGAACTCACCCACAATGTAGGGGTAATACCTAGACAAGTCAAAAAAAAAAAGAAAATCCCGTCGATGTATTTCTTGAAAAGGTCCGGTAAATGCAAACACATAGCACACACATACAAACTTTACATTCAGTCTTTGTAATATTAGTGTGATTTCTTACAATCCGCCTTTCTCTATCCAACTCAATAGCTATCAAAAGAATTTCAGATAACGATTCAGGGTTACAAACGTATTTTTCCGTATTTATTTGGATTATCCAGATAACAAAAAAGGGTCAACTCACAAACAATCCGACCTTTTTTTAGTGCGTATAAAAAATAAAATATAAAATAAAATAAAGTTATTACAATTGGTACTGTATTGTAATTTGTTTTACGCTTCATCCTTTCTGTTCCCAGTTTTGGTTTTATAGCGTTTTTTTTTTAATTTGTTTATGTTATGTGCGTTGACATGGAATTTTTTTTATAGCGGATTGAAAAGAGTTAATGTAATTTATACGAGGCGTAATAAGCGTTTATTTTGGTAGACTGTGATTATGGAATGAAACATGTAGTATACAAGAAAATTTAAATACGTACGTCATAAATATGTGACGATAGAATGTATACAGTATGATACATCAAGTCTTGTGACCATAGCCAAGATACATTTTAGATATTTCTAGCGTTAATAGAATAAAATAAACTACAAAAATTAAAAAAAAAACAAACAAAAAAAAATACAAAAAAGAACCATAAAAACAAAAACAATTTAAAAAATAGTAATAGATAGAGAAACAGAGAGGAGAGAGAAGGAGAGGAGGAGGGGAGAGTAGTAGTTGCAGTGTGTTGTAGTGTGTGGTTGTAATATACATACCATAATCAGCTTTATTATGTTGTCTTTGTTGGGACTCAACAATCATCTCTAGGAGAGAGAATGGGCCGTGACTCAGCATGCAGGTTCAGTGCAGATTGGTCCACCATGCGGGCCAAGTGATGTAGTAATAAATAAAAGTGTAATAAAAAGTTTTCTTTTTGTTTCAGGTAAATCAGTCGAAGGTTCCAAACAAGTCAGTTGCAGAATAAAGTTAAGTAAGGTTAATTTTAATTAAACAGACATAAATGTGAACGACGAATTAAGTACCTAATGTATAGCGATATCTATGTCACGTAGGAATTAAACTTCAAAATTATTAATTGTGCCAATTGCGTAGACCAAGGTGGTTTATTTGTTAGAAACAAAGAATGAAAGTAAAAATTACACTTATTTGAAACGCTATACAACCTTATTTTTAGTATAAGCGAAACCCAAAATACGTGTCTAGTATTTTTATGTAAATAATGTATTTACAAAAATTCATAACCGTATCTTGAAAAATCACAAAGTTTTAAGCTTGTTATGTTACCTGGTTGTTCATATAAACACATGGTCACCAGGCCATCCGGGTGACTGAGGGGTTGTTTTGCTCTCGTACCCAGCTGTGCAATGGCATCTAAAGCAAGCTATGACCTGCCGTGATCTGTATTGTACTTAGTGTCGGTTGTGTCTAACTTGTGACCTTCTTTAAATAGTTTTTGGGAATAAATATAACAATTTAGAAGTTACTGGACTCAATTCAGTTACTGATTCTGAACAAACCATGTTGAGGTTTCGCATAAAACTTATGTTGTATGTGACTCTTAAGTATGGTTATAAGCTTCAAACATCTATTAGTTGACGTCAAAATCAAGATTATTTTTTGCATCCTAGTTCGTGTTCTATTGCGAGTCAAAGACCTCCCCTTTCTCCTTCTGAACCTTTTCCATAAATTAAAATGCAAATAATATTTTAGTACTCTGTTTTATTTCCATCCTAAAAGTATACAAACCCTTCTCAACTCAACGTCTAAAATAACTTTGAACCCTAACGTTATTTCTAGTGCATCGCACTTCTGCGGTCAGCGACTTTTAAATCTAATATTAATAAAGAGATACATCAGACGAGTGGTCTCGACTGTACATGAACTAGTAAATAATAGTTTTAAGTAAATTAAAACAAAAATTAAATTATATAAAACCGATGGTTTTTTGCCATCATCATCATCAGCCTTTTAATGTTCCCACTGCTGGGACACAGGCTTCCTCTCTAAGAGAGGGTAGTTTTGTGCCAAAACTAATGAAATAATTTCTTTTGAAATAACTTCTCTGCCTCAGGAGGAATCAGTCTTTTGCCGACTCAAACCCACAGAGTTCCTATAGCTGCCCCTTTTTTGCTGTAACTGCTTCGAATCATCCGAAATTTCAGCAGGCCCCAATTGGCTCCATTAATTTTACTGACATCTTTTTGAGGCGCATGTGAAACACAATGCGCCATCGACCCATACTTGGACTTTATCGGACGACTGGACGGCGACCTATCCATGGCTCGCTGTCCGTAAACCCACGCCTACGATGGCTGATAGTTGTTCTGCGACTTCCGACGCCAGGGGCGTCTTCAACTTCTTTTGCTGTCTGCCTTGAATAGGTGACGTTTAGGGAAAAAGTTTGGGTTTTATTGTTTAATCATGCAGGACCTGGAAAATGAGTTTTATGTTATAAACCATTAAATCAGCGATTGTGATTGTCAAAAAGTCTTAAATAATTATGTCACGTCACCAGTTCATTACATTTTGACTTTTATTTTGTCGTCATCACCGATATACAGAGACAAGACAAACAAACTGATATAAAGCTAGTTCTGCTATTAAACTGACCAGCAAACGATTAACGACGATCACTATTAATACTTTGTAAAACATTCATGACGACAGTGTGCGCACAGACTAATAAAAGGCTGTACTTGTATTAACAATTTTGTTAAGAACATGTTGGTTTTCTCTAAAGGGAGTCGTTAAAATACGAGTAGAAATTAATTTGTCTGGAGCGCCTTTACTGAGGCCAGACGGTCGCTTCATGTAAGACTAGAAATTCTCGGAATTTTAGGGTCAGAAATTAGTTTCGTGTCTGGTAATAAAAGACAAGTCTATTTTCAAAGCAGACTGGATCAGTTCTTTGTTTTAAAATGTTTAAGTTCGGTTATAAAGTAAAAATGTAGGAAACTTACAAAATAACGCCATCGATCCTTCGAGCCGGATAAGTTGTATTTTATTTGAGTTTTACAATTAAGTGTATTGGCTTTTTTACCATCAGAAAAGTAAATTCGCTGACAATATACGGTATTTCAATAATACGCTAAAATGTGAATAAACTTTTATACGAGTATAAGACACAAAAAATAATATACTATGATTTTTTATTAGATTTAGTAAAGTGACAGCTATAACAATGGTTATTTGACAGTTGGGCATTGTTATTTGACAGTTGGGCTTTGTCCACTGCTGTCACTTTACTTCGTCTAATTAAAAATCATAGTATAGGTATTATTGATCACAGTCGCTAAGTTTTTTCATGCACTAAGCATGAACAAAATTGTTGAAAACCAAAAAATTATAAATCGATTTTACAATGATTCTAAAAAGAAAGTATAATAGAATGAAGGATGACGATAAATGGAGTAAAAACAAATTATGTTTCTGAAGTGCAATAACAATAAATTATGTTCACGTCATTAACTGTCCTAAGTCGATCCCTTAAGATTGATTGTTTATTGCCAAAAGCCACGACTTGTTATTTATTAGAGCAAATATCAATAAATACTTGGAGCCAGTTATAAGCACTGTCAAGGTTGGCCAAAGTCTGAATGTAAATATTTAAGACTAATCAGCTTACTGAAAATTGGGATAACTGATTTTATTTATTTATTAGAACCTTTATGTGCTAGTAAATAACAATGTACAAAGGCAGACTTAATGCCCTAAGCATTTTTTATCAATCGATCTTAGGGTGGCGCAGAAACATAACATGGGAGCAACTTAATATAGAAACATAGGGAAAAGAAATAAGTTAGATACGTACATGTAAATGTGCACTGTTATTACTCGTAAGAAAAACCAATCAATGCTGTGCTGGTTCTACCAACTTTTTGCGAATGTATTTACACGGTGTAGGACATTAAAGGAAAACCGGCTGGTCACCATCCTTCAGAGAGAGCGCATTCCAAAGAGATATCGCCTGAACAGAAAAGGAGGAGTGGATAAACCCAGAGCGGTGTGAGGAACATCGTAGAAGACGATTATTTCTGTATTGATTTCTTTTCGACTCAAATACTCCCAAAAATGGAGCAAACTTTTTCTTTATTATAGATAGGTTCGCTTGACCACTCTCTTATCTGATGGTAAGCCATGATTTGGCCGCTGATGGAAAACGCTTGCTTAGAAGTTACCTATCTACAACTAAAACAGCTACAATTGCCAGAAAACATTACCAAACTAACTTCCAAGATCTCAAGCAAGAAATCCATGATTACCAGCGGTATACCTACGGAAGTGCTATATTTCAAGTTCTTGTGGCTTACGACAGAAGTTCTTAGTAACTTTTCGCGGCCGCCTTTAGGATCCTTTTTGTTTATTAGCTGTTCGTGGCTTGCAAGTAATCACGTAAGTTGACTAAGTTGAGATTGTGTAGAAAATTAGCAGGTTTTGATCAAAAAGTAGGTGACACGTAAATAATATTTTATTTTTCGTTTATTATTGTTGCTCAAGTAGGGCAGTGGTGGACCTGAGCTAAAGGTAACCCAACTTACGAGTAGTAAGATCGTGGTATCAAACTCAGGTGATCGGATTATTTTGTGTAATTTATCTCATTACCATTGCTTACAAAAGCGGTAAAGGAAAATATCGTGAGGAAACAGGCAAGTCGTAGAACTAATATTTGAAAATATCCAGCAGCCGAGCGTCCACACCCGGCACCTTGCCCACGTGGTGGATAACAGTCCATTCCCTAGAGAGGAGGTTTAAGTCCTAGCAGTAGAAACATTATAAAGCAGATTGTTATTTCTGCATACCTCAAAAAGCTAGTGTTGTCATTTGATTTATTATCAGTCTCAAATACGGCTTGTAAAATACACCATTAAATTTTAGTCGTTATAATCCCGCGGAGGGTCGATTCGGTTTATGAAATACTATCGATTTGTACAGAAAAAAAATAAAGTACTAAAAAAAAAACTCGAATTGATAAAAGCATATCGTCGGTCGTTGCATACTAAATACCTACAGATCATTGACCTCGCTCAGCTGACGTTTACTTAAAGAAATTAATTTCGTACATGCGTATATTAAATCGAGTTTTAGAAAAAAACTACATTATTTTTTTATTTTATCTTTGTAAATCGATAGTGTTTCATGTACCGAATCGACCCTCCGCGAGATTTAAACGACCAAAATTTAACGGTGTATATAAGTCCATCTACAGAATACGTCATCGTTCATCGTGATACAGGATTTTACAAGTTTAAAGGACTGCAAATATCTTATTAATGTTGACTAATTACACATTACCGAATACAATTACAAAACTGAGGTAACCTTTTTAATCGCTTTGCTAAAACAAAATTATTACTTATTTATCTTCTCCCCCATATTTACTGACATACTGAATTGAAATGAAAATTAGTAAGTTGCTCTAGTGTTTTCTTTTTATGTAATATTATTAATAGTTCCATGCTTATATAGGAAAAATAGGGAGTAGGAGGTCAAATAAAAATGAATGAATTGTGTGAAGTGATGACATAATACTCGTAATTTAGTTTCTGTCAATTGAGTTAATTCATTTAATAGAAACTAAATTATTATGTCAACAGAAAAGACGAATTTTTACGATAAACACTCGCAGAAGAAATGAGGCTAGCAAGTCTGTTTGAAAAAGGAACATTGTACCTTTTCGAAGTTCAAACAGAACCCACTAGATGGCGGTAGTAAATAAGTCATGTGTCGGACGCAGACTAATTAAGTTTGGGAACGGAATATGAAAAAACCCGTGAAATGAGTTCGTCTTGCATGTCTTGTTTGAGCACGACTTTTTTCTTTCTTTTTTTTTATATTTGACCCACAGGATTGCTTGTTACTGTTTAACGTTAGTATTCATGTATGTAGGTAACGTTTCTATGTTTTTATTTGATTTAAAAATTTGTTTCCATGGGTAAATTCTTCGTTTTATAGGGTGTAGATAATAACTTTTCTTTGGTTAGTTAGCGTCCTGAAAAATTAATAAACTGAAAAAAAAAAACTGTTATATTTACATTAATAAAAACGACAGTGTTGCTGCTATTATCTTCTATATAAAAAAAAAACTCTTCTAATTTGGCCTGTTTCTATTTAATTATTTTTTTTTAAAGAAAAAGATGTCAGACTTTTACAGAATAAAACCAACCTGTGTTTTTTTCAGTTGGCCGAAGTATTCCAGAACTGCATTGGCTCTTTCAAACGTCCTCTAGCTACGATCATCATCATTATTCAGCCGAAAGACATCCGCCGTTGGACATAGGCCTCTCCCAAGCGTGATCACAAGATGGGTCCTGCGTCTCACATCCATCGGATTCCCGTGACCCTCGCCAGGTCATCAGTCCATCTTGTGGGAGGCCTTCCAACGCTGCGTTTTCCAGTACGCGGTAACCACTCTGGAACATTTCGGCCACATCAAGTATCTGTTCTACGAGCAAAGTGCCCGAAGAGTCGCCTAACTTAAGTGGCGGTACTTAAGTTTGGCGATTTTTCGGGCTATCCATCTATCTTATTCTATTTGAACATGGTTTCCGCACTTAGTCCTATGCAGACCATTGTACGTGGGCCATAGCGGCCATAATATTTGGTGGGCTTATTCCAACCAGCTCACCTCTCTCCAAAAACTGATTAATCCTCTCATGTTTCTCAGGACGTCAATAAGGGAGTTCGGAGATCCTAAGGTTCTTCGGGCTATCTTGGTAACCTTGGTTCTTCTGCGGATATTTTCACTTCTGATGCGAGGAAACTCCGAGCATAGCCCTTTCCATTGACTTTAAAGTCATCATCATCATCATCACCAGCCTTTTTAATGTTCCCACTGCTGGGACACAATCCTCCTCTCTAAGAGAGGGAATGGGCCGTAATCCACCACGCGGGCCTAGTGCGGGTTGGTGAATGTCACATGTCTTCGAATTTTCGGTTCTAGGACATGCCGGTTTCCTCACCATGTTTTCCTTCACCATCTTGAGAGCAGTGGTGATGAAAATAAATTACAAAAAGTAATGCCTGGCTGGGTTTGAACCCGTGACCTATAACTCGTAAGTCGGGGCCGTTACCACTCGGCCACTACTGCTGACTTTAAAGTCACCTAGTCAGATTAACCTTAAAATATGTTTCAGTTTTAATTAGCTTAGCAAACATTACAGTGTATTAACAGATTTACAGTAACCAAAGCCAGACTAATTGCATGTTTATTTAATTAGGTCGCCCGCTGCAGGCTTCCCCAGTAAATCAGTTCAATTAAAATAACATTGTGGCTTGTACAGATTTCAATAACCACAATACCGCATTTCGGGGAAATAAACAATTGGTGGGAATAAAATCCAATGACATCAATTGACGGGAGATAGTGTCAGACTTTTACTGACTATAAACCCACCCCTGTTACTTCGTTACCTTTCATACCGGGGCCAAATCTTCCTTTCAGATACCGACTCTGGCCCTAGTAGGTTTCAACCATGCTGGGCCGCTACGGTTTGCTGTCAACTCCTTGAGACGCGCGTGGAACGCGCCGTCGCTCGACGACTTGGGTTCGGTCCAGATGGTTACCGGACGGTTGGACAGCGAGCTACCTATTGCTCGCCGTCCGTAAACCCGCACCTGCGATGGCCATTGGTCTGAATAATTGGTAGTCAGTTGTTTTTAGGATTAGTCTGAATAATTGCACTTTAAATTACCCGTATGTTTTGTTAGCGATCCATCGTTATTAAAAAGTTGAAGAATGTTTAATTTGAAAACCGGGTATAAAGAGACCCTATTACTAAGATTTCGCATTTTTTCCGTCTGTCTGTCTGTCACCAGGCTGTATCTCATGAACCATGATAGCTAGACAGTGGAAATTATCACAGATTATGTATTTCTGTTGCCGCTACAACAAAAAATACTAAAAACAGAATAAAATAAATATTTAAGTGGCCCATACAACAAACGTGATTTTCTTTGCCATGTTTTTTTTTTGCTACAGACTCTACGAAACCTTTTGTGCGCAAGTCCGGCTCGCACTTAGCCAGTTTTTTTTTGTTATTTATTTGTTTTAAGTAGAAGATACTTTATGATAAACCTCATTTAATAACATAGGTCAAACATTTGTTACATAAAAACATGTTTAAGATTTGCTTATATCTACTTATCGCACAGGGCAATCTCTAATTGGGTATATCAAATGTCGTATCAAATTAAACAAGAGGAAAATTCGGAATAAATCAACCCCAAAACATCACAAAAACATCACATAAAAACAAACAAAAGAAAGCTTGTGAGTGTGTGTGTAAGTTTGTTACTTTTTCACGCTCGAATGGCTGAATGTATTTCAATGTAACTTGGTACACAGAGAGACCATGTCCTTAAACAGCACATATTTTATTTGTGAATGTAAAGTACCATGGAGTATTTTTATTTTATTAGGTTACAATTTGTTTGACATTAAAAGCATGGCAGTTGAGAGTTTGTCATGCTCACTCAAATGTCTCGCTGATGGTGGCACGTGTTATTGGGTCATTCAGTTCCATTCAAAATGGTTGAGCTGAGTGGGGCTGAGGCACGCGTCATGCTCGTGAACGGGCGCCGTCAGTAGGGACTGGTCATCTCTTAGCTGCCAGCAGCTCAATTCAATTTCTATTTTTTTAATTAGTTCATTTTTTTTTATTACTTATCTGCATTGTGCTCACATAATAGAAGCAACAAGAAAAATGTAACCAAGATTTATGTAACTCATAATATGATTTTAAAAGAGTGTCCATGGAGTTTCTTGCACGTTCTTCTCCATAGAGATCTACGCTTTGGAACGTGCAATTTAGCTTCACTTTTTTTTGGACTGACCGAAATTTTGACAATTCAAAAGTGCCTGTAATTGGTCTAAGTATTTGAAATAAACTATTCTGATTCTGATTCATAGAATACATTTATTCTGGGAATATGTGTTCTTGGGCTAGTTTTCTACTTTTACGCGGATATAGCAACGGAAGCCGTTTGCAGAAGCTATATAAGAATCTATAGCATTAGGTAACTTTTTGTAGCATACTGTTGCGCGTTTGCATCGATACAGTTGCGATGCTGTAGCGCGTTGCAAAAGCGACTGACATGCGTTAGTAGCGATCGTGTCGAGCGCTCACGAAACGCCCGACGTCATCGCTACAAAAAGTTGCCCTGTGCGAGGGGCCTTAAAGCTGTTTGAGCGTAAAGGAGTAAAAAACACATACACACACATCATCATTTCAGCCAGTGGACGTCCATTGTTGAACACAGGCCTCCCCAATTTTCGTTATAACGACCGGTCCTATGCATCTCGTATCCATCGGGTTCCTGTAACCCTCCCTACGCCATTGATCTACCTTGTAGGAGGCCTTTAACACTGCGTTTTCCGCTGCACTATCATATCGCCACTCAAGAACCAGCCTCAACGACCACATGTTCTGCGACATACATACTCGCCTTTATAATATTAATGTAGATTGGCTTGCTAGTGACTGGTGGCCCAGACTGCTATGCCGGAGGTCGTAGGTTCAATTCCCACCCAGGACAAATGTTTGTGTCATGAGTACGATCATTTGTTCTGTATCTAAGTGTAATTTATCTACAATATCTATGTATTTAGAGATATATAAGTATGTTTATCAGTTGTCTAGTACACATAACACAAACTCGGTGTTGTGTGATAGTTGTGGAAAAAAAAACCAAATTGGTTGCATGTGTGTGTATTATTATATGACAAAAATAATAAAATAATAAATAAAAATAAAATAAAAATAAAATAAAAAGCCTTTTATTTCTTGCTAGATATTAACAATGATAACAAAATAGTATCTGCATGCAATCGTAATTTAATAATTAATTGATTATATAAAAATAAATTTATTACTAGAACTAATTTTTAAAAACAACAAACCATTAAATTTATTTATCGCGTTTTAATTATTATAAATATTTATCATAAAAAGTTATTTATTATATTTTTATTATAAGTTATTTAATTTATTTACCGTTATTTACGTTATACATTGTGTTTTAAACGATATGTCCAAATAGCAAGAACCCCTCTTAGTCGAAGGTGAAGGCCTCCTCCAGAGACGACCATCGGTCTCTATCTTTGGCTGTATACATCCACCGAGTGCCGGCGACTTTAACGATGTCATCGACCCATCGAGTTAGTGGCCTACCTCTTTTTCTTTGGCCAGACGGACCTGGCCATGACGTCACTCTTGTAGTCCAGCGGCCGTCACTGAGTCTAGCTACATGTCCAGCCCATCGCCATTTTTGCCTTAGCGCATAGTTGAGAGCATCTATGACCTTTGTTTTGAGTCTTATCTGGGAATGGGGAATCTTTTGGATTTTTCGTATTTTCATGCTGCTCCTTTCCATGCTTCTTTGGCATGATTTTATTTTACTTTTCAGTCGACGGGTAAGTTTCCATGTCTGGCAAGCATATGTTAGTGAGGGTAGCAGGCAGGTGTCCATAACTCTCTTCTTGTTTTTTGTAGGCATATCACTTTTTAGTATTTCTTTAAGACTCCAAAACTTTTTCCATGTGTTTTTTATTCTTCTATCTATTTCCATTTCGTTATTCAGTCTGTCAAATGAAATCTGTTTCCCAAGGTAAATGTAATTATTGACATATAACAATGGTGTGTTTTCAACATATATAGGTGTTTCGATGTGATTAGTCATGATGTTTGTCTTGCTAAGGTTTATTTCCAAGCCCGCGTTTTTACTTTCTTCATGTAGTGAGTTTATCATAGATTGAAGTTGCATTGTATTTTCGGAAAATAAAACTATGTCGTCCGCGAATCTCAAATGGTTTATATACTTGCCATTTATATTTAAACCGCATTTGCTCCAGTCTAGTTTGCTAATGATTGACTCTAGCACGGCTATAAAGATTGTCGGAGATATAGGGTCCCCTTGTCTGACCCCTCTTTTTATGCGTATAGGTGGTCCTATGGCTTCCAGTTTTATTCTACTCGTGGTTTTATCATAAAGGTTTTTCAGAACTCTAATGTACTCAGTCTCTACTTGCTGTGAGTGTAGAGCTTTCCATATTGATGAGTGAAGAATCGTGTCAAATGCTTTCTGATAGTCAATGAAAACTATGTATAACGGTCTTTGGAATTCTTGATACTTCTCGATCAGCATTTCAAGTGTATGGATGTGGTCCACAGTAGAGAAACCTCTACGAAAACCCGCCTGTTCAATAGGTTGGTGGTTCTCAATGGATTTTCTTATCCTTTTTTCAAGTAGGGATGAGAATAATTTATATATTGATGGCAGCAGGCTGATAGGTCTGTAGTTGCTTATGTTGTTGGGGTCGCCTTTTTTGTATAACAGGATTATGTTTGACTCCGACCATTGCTGGGGGGTTTTAGCTGAATTTAATACCATGTTAAACAGTCGTGTTAGTGGAGCTACTAGATGAGTGCGTCCTAACTTTAAGGCTTCATTTGTGATCCCGTCAGGGCCGGGGCTTTTCTCTTCCTTCAATGAATCAATTATTCTGATAACTTCCATTTCGTTCATTGCATTGATCTCATCGCCATCCATTGGTACATGTATATTGGGAGGGTTGCACACTTGGTCTGGAGAGTTGTACAGGTTTTTGTAGAAGGCTGTTGCAATACGTAGTATTTCTGACCTGTTATGTGTTACATTTGTTGACCCTTGAAGCCCTTCGATCCATATTTTGTGTGATCTTAACTCTTTATAAGCTCTCTTAACGCTGCCACTGATATTCAAATGTTTTTCAATAATTTGTGTGCGATGATTCTTATAATCGTTTTTAATATATTTGCTTACAAGTTTATATAGAGCTTTTAGTTCGTTTTTCATAGATCTTGTTTTGGGTTTTGTTGATTGTAGTTGCTGTTTACGATGTATTAGCCTTTTCGTCTGTACTGACAGTATATTTCTTTTCTCTGTGTATGTATGTGGTGTACGAGCTTTCTTCAGGCTACTGTCTATAGCGCTTAGTATTTTATCGTAATATTCTTGAACAGTGTCGTTTTTTTGCCAATTGTTTACCAGGCTCTTTGAGCAGGTTTTTAATGACTCTTTGTACCTTAAAATATCATCTTCATGTTTCAGTACATCCCCTGAAAAGTTGCCAAAGCTTTTTCGACTTTTTTTACTTGACTGCAGTATCAGTGTGGCCCTAACAACTCTATGGTCTGAAGAGAAAGGTACATTTAAAACCTCTATGTTTTGGATGCTTCCGTGTTTATTTGTTAGAATATAATCTATTTCATTTTTCGTTGAGCCATCTGGAGATCTCCAAGTCCATCTTTGGTTATTTTTCTTTTTGAAAAAAGTGTTCATTATAGCTAAATTGTTAGTGTGAGCAAATTCTATGAGTTTTTCACCTCTACTGTTTCTAATTCCATAGCCGTAACTTCTAGTGACTAGTGTTTCATTTGGTTTAGGTTGGCCAATTTTTGCATTAAAATCGCCCATAACTATTATATTTGTTCCTGCTAGTTGTATAGCTCTATCGACCATGTTGTAGAAAAGTTCCAGTTCTTCGTCACTTGCAGCCTCTGTAGGAGAGTAGACTTGAATTATGCTTGTTTCGAAATTGTTGACTTTTACATTTAGTAATGCTACTCTCTCAGATAATCCTATGAAACTTTCAATATTATTCTTCAGGTGTTTTTTGACTATATATCCTACGCCGTACATACCCGGTGTTTCACCTATGTAGTAAAGGATGAAGTCGTCGTGTTCTTCAATTGAGTTTCCAAGTCTTCTGATTTCAGAGAGACCCATAATATCATATTTTACGTTTTCTAGTGATTCCATCAGCTCTATTAAACGGCTGTATGTCGACAAAGTTCTGACATTAAACGTAGCTACATATAAAACATTATTTTCTCTAATTATATAGTTGTTTGTGAGGGGAACTTTCTTCTCTGGAGGGTTATGGTCTACAACTCCCGCGGGGACCGGCCGTATTGGGAGCGAAGAGGGGTGGGTGGTTAGTTGCTATTTGGAATTGTTTTTAGAGTAATTCACTTCGTTGTTTATGCTATTACTGGTATTTGTTGGCCTTGTAAAGAAATTCGATATGTCAGCTGTTTTGTTTTTCTTTATTGGGTTTGTTTTTGTTTCAGTAGAGACAGTGGCTCTATTATTTTCCGGGGATTCTGAGATGTTCCTTTTTCTATTTATGATATCGTCTTGTTTTTTTTTAAAGGTTTTCTTATATTGATTTCCTTCCACAATAATTAATTTGTCGTATTTTAATATAGCTTTTTTTCCATTTTCTCTTGCTATTTTAAGTTCTTCCTGTAATTCTTTGCGTTTGTGGAGTACATCTTGAGGGAAATCCTCTTTGTAGTAATAGGATTTTCCTTCTATTGATTTTTTGTTTCTAAGCAGTTGTATTTTCTTTTTTAGAGTGGAGAAAGTTACCAGGACAGGTCTCACTTTTTCTCCCTTTTTACCCAGTCGTCTGGCGGATTCTATATTATTTGTATCACAAGTAATCTTCAAATCTTTATTGATTAGTTCGATAATATTTTCTATTATGTTTTCCTCTCCTTCTATTTCTTCTGGAATGCCAAAGAAAATTAAATTCTTCTCCCGTGCGTATCTCTCTAAATTGTTTATTTTCCTTTGTTGTTCTACAATTTTTTCTTCTAAAACTGATTGTTTTATTTCGATACTTTCTAGTCTATCATTAATTTTAGTGTTTATTGTGTTCGTTATTTCTTCTTGCATAAGTATCATCTGACTTTTTTGTTGTTTTATGTCTTCTTGGATGTTTTTTAGCATTTCCATAATTTCTTCCATTTTGATTTATGAGCAATTTCAGTGAATGATTACAAGTTCTTTGTTGTCGATATAGAAAAACAAAAAAGTTTTTAGCTATCGGACAATAGATGGCGTTGTTAGGTTTAAACGTCGATATCGGTTTGTGATGATACCGCTATTACTCAATAGATGGCGTTGCTAGTACCTGTGATGAGCTGTCTATTTTTTTTATGCTGTGTAATGTTTATTTTTGTAGGTTAGGAATTTGAAACTTCACTCTTTTAGCTTTATTACTCACAGTTTTTGCTGTAATATCCTTATAGGGAGTTCAAGTTTTATGTTTAACAGCTGTCCAACAGGTAATTTTTGTTTTTCTAGCGGTATCTCACTTGTTTTCTTTTTAAGCCACTGCTCGATTTTTATCGTTTATTTCTTCGACTTCTCGTAATAAAACAGTCACTTTTCATAATGTACTGCGCACATTGATTATATTTATAACTTTTAAGACGATTAGCACTATAAAATTGATACTTTGGATATTTTTAAATACATAAAATTTACGGAGCGATTTCAAAACAGCTGTTAACGGCACAACGGTGGCGCCCTCACACAAATACATTCACGTTATTTGCCTACCTTCCATTAACTGTAGCCCAACTTAAAGGCGTTTCACACCCTCTAAACATAAAAACAAATAACATACTACACTAGTTTTCCCCTCAGTATTCGTGACGGCATGCAGGTCAATCACATTACACCCTGTTACTGAACGTGTTCTGAGACTGGCCAATTGACCTATTTACCAATAAGTCTCACGTTGAATGGGTAGCTTTATCAACGTGTTAAATGTATCTATGTGTTTACATTTACAAAGTTATAGAACGGCCAATTCGAGGTACATTGTCATACAACGTCTCTTACGTGATTATGACGTTATTACTGACACATCTTTCTTCAGATATTTTGTATACACAGATTTTTCTTAGAGTTACAGTTTTCAGGCGTTATCTCTCTTTTTTCGCGCTGCCTCTTCATTGATCGCTTTAGATTGCTTTAGATGAAGCAAAAAACTTTTACCATGCTCGACGTTGACGATAGGCGAGTGGGGATGTTTGTGGTAATTATTTTACCTAGTGAGGGTCCTGGGTTTACGATAAATATCTATGCCCAACAGTGACCATCTTTCGGCTGAAATGATGATGATGATGAATTATCAAGTTATTTCTCGTCGTACTCAAATATTATTTTGATACTACAAATAGATAAAACACGTGGCATATAAGTTGAACCAAAATAGCGATCGACCTACAATGCACAGTAATAGATTTTTAGGTCTCAATCGAAGCCCCGATGGCCATTTTAGTTCCACTTATTTGCAGATTCAATTTTATTTAAATGTAGTTGTAAATTTCGTAAATAATACCTTAACAGAGTGATACTCGTACATTAATGCAATGCGACATTACCTACCTACTAACTGTAGGGGCCCAACAGGGCCGAAGCCTACTGGGGTCAAAGGGTATGTGAAATCGGTATGGCATCCGGGGCCCTGGGACCAAGGCAAAGAATGGAACGGGGTTTTTTTTTTTTTTTTTTTTTTTTTTTTTTTTACGGTAGGTAATATCATCTAATGACAAATCCCGCCCTTGGGTGGAGCGGGAAGTAGTGTCAGACTCTTACTGACTAAAAACCTACCCCGTTCCATTCTTCGCCTTGGTCCCAGGGCCCCGGGTGCCATTTTCACATACCCTTTGACCCCAGTAGGCTTCGGGTGTATATACGTTTTCAACACAATTTAGTGTAGTGAACCTAAGTGAACCTCAGCAAGCTGCTGCAGTGAAATAGTCTATCTTAGTAGCAATAATATTCAAGTGTTCAGAATACAACGCGTGACTAGGAGAGAAGTCATATTAGAAGATGGAAAAGAATATAACTCGATTTTAAGACAAAACTATGTTAAACTTTAAACTTAAGTCTTACAATTTACCCCTGCCATTTCATACTTCGATTTTCCGCAACACTAATCTTTATTATACGATTATGAAGCCAACGGTACCCCTTTCTAATTACAAGGACAGTCAGCATCGAAAATGCGGGATTTTCGGCATCCCACGCGAATCAGATCTGAATCCCGGAAAGTAGGGATGTCCGATGAAAATTGGGGCCGTTAGGATTAACTAGCTTAACGTGCTTTTAGAGGACGAAAGGTATTATGGAGGTCATAGTTTGGGAGTCTGGCTGGATGTGTATGTACTTGTACAATGTGACCTATACGAGAATTCGGGTCAATGTAATGAGGGGTTCGTTGGAGCTTAGTTGAGCTTACCTAATTTCATTGATGATTGTTTCTCAAGTTCTATTTGGTAGCACGTTGGTGGTAACACTTTGATCTTTAGCTGGCATTTTAAAAGAATAACAGGACACCCTAAATTGGTTGTGTAATGTAGTTGTTGGTGAAATAGTGTTTCATTAAGCGTGTACACTTTGAGTTGGCCATGACTACAATTCCTTTGTTCTGACCACTTGTCTGAGCGTTGGGATGACGTCAGAAAAAGGAATTGGGGGCGTGGCCAACTCCAAGCGTTCGCGCTTAACGAAACTATCGTAACTTGGCTAAGGGGTAGTAGTTTATCAGATAGGAATCAGTTGTAAGATGTATGTTTGTTTGAAGAATATTTTACGCATTTGATATTATTTGATTTCTAATTTATTCTAAATATCGATTTAAAAAGTTTTATTTTTAATAAAAATTACCAAAGGTTCTGTTCAAACTTATCTATGTAAATAGTTCGATTCCTAAATTGAGTCTTGAAGTTTATTTCGTGCCACAAAAATCTACCTAATTTATTCTGTGATTACTTACTTTAAGTTTGCAGTTACATCACAGAATAACTTGATTTTCAGACGTTTTCCTTTACTCTTTACTCGTGCTTTAAGACCCTGGTTGTTGGCAAATTTCAAGATTCTAGGTCAACGGCAAATAACTAAAAGGTTTCGATTTCCTTGCGAGTGTCAAAATATGTGCCATAAGCGGAGAAGGGGCCTTATCTTTCAATTGACTTTGAAGTTAGATTTTTTTATATTGGAGCCGGACCCAGTCGAAGATGTCGACGGCATGTATCGTTCCACGCGCGCCTCAAGGAGTTGTCAACAAGCTGTAGGGGCCCAGCAGGGTCGAAGCCTACTGGGGCCAGGGTCGGCAAACCCCCTAAAGGGGTAAACCGACTTTCACGCGAGCGAAGCCGCTGGCAGAATCTAGTTATGTCATATGTGTTAAAGTTCTGACATATCGAACGTATCGCGTCTGGATTTGCCTATGGGAATTTCAGTATTACTTATTCACACTATTCAAACAGTAACTTCCTATGAACATAGCAGAGTAAATCCGTCAACTTAACCCGTAGGTACTTAAAGTAAATACCACCTTTTAAAGTCAATATAACTTGTGTGAAGTTCGTCCCTATTGGCATGGCTTGCCAAATAGTGACGGTTAAAACTTTAATAGGGTAAACTAATGCCACTAGGTAGGCAGGCGAACGAAGGTCAAGTCATAAAGCTCCAAAGGCAAAGACCTACGTGACAATGTGGCAATGGTGCAGATGAGTCCTTTTCTTATATTTTGATTTTAAGGAACACTAATTTCTGCCAACGGCTTCGGCCGTATGAAAGTGGAAAATTATCCCAAGGGAAAATTATCCGTACGTGCACGCGTGAGGAAGCCGCCGTCACGCCCCAGCCGCCGGGATCCTGATCCCAATTTCCAGCCACCGTAGGCGCGGGCTAGCGGACGGGCAACGGGTCCGTCCGGTAACCGTCTGGACCGAGTCCAAGCCTACTCCCCAGTAGGCTTCAACCCTGCTGGGCCCCTACAGTAGGGGTCTGGGGTCTAAGGCCTGCTTCTGAAAACTCGGCTCTAGTATGAAAGGCAACGAAGACACAGGAGTGGGTTTTTGTCAGTAAAAGTCTGACACACCCTCGCGCTCCACTTAAAAGCGAGAGATGTCATTGGATGATTTCATGGGAAAATAATTATTTCCAGGATAAAAGGTATAGTTTGTCATATCCCACAGCATGGTCAGCTTTCTGTTCATTGTGCGTTTTGAGAGCTGTATTACAATTGAATGTGTAATGATTGAGCGCGCTTACCTAGAAGTAACCTATTATGGTTACAAATTCCTTGTCGCTACGCGTTTTATCATTTTTTATACGTCATCGCTACGCCTTTCATTATAATCATCTTGATCTTGTCTTCTATTACTTCATTAACACGTCTTTCTCATTAATTGTATCCTAACAGCAGTCAAGCTATGATAGATGCCAATTAAATGCATTGTATGCTTATCTTAATTACATAATGGTACTTTTTGAGAAACCAAATCTCATTTTTTTTTTTTAACCAGCCATTACTTGTTCCACTGCCGGGCAAAGGCTTCCACCAAGTCCTTCCAAACATTATTCTTCCGTGCAATCTCGAAACAGTCCTTATGGTATGCTTCCAGACTATCTCGGCATCTCTTTCTAGACCGGTCTAGACGGCGCTTACCCTTTGCAGGAACCCACTGCGTGGCGACGCTTGCCCAGCGTTCACTACTTAAGCGGCCAGCGTGGCCCGCCAAATCCCATTTGAGCCTAGCAGTCTTTTTTACCCGACTGCGCCAGAAGGAGGGTTATGTTTTTCGAGAGTATACATACATACTGTATGTATGTATATATGTATGTATGTATGTATGTATAATTGTTTGGCACGCTCTGCAGCCTGAACGGCTCGATGGATTTTAGCTTGAGAGGTATCCTTAGATTCGTATTTACTGTGAGAGTGACACTGGGTATATCAAAATAAAAAAAAACAAAATGGCGGGTTTTTGGCGCCAAATTCAAATGTTTGGCACGCTCTGCGGCCTGAACGGCTCGATGGATTTTAGTTTGCGAGGTGTCGTTAGATTCGTAATTACTGTGAAAGTGATATCGTAATAAAATAAAACTAAAAAAATAAAAAATGGTAATTTAAAAAACTAAAAAACCCGACTGCTTTCATCTCAGTCGGAACCCATTACATCATAGATCTACTGACTAGACGGCTGACTTTCTAGAATGGGTCCCGACTGCTACAACGACTTTCTTGTTTTAGGGCTTTTTCATGAATACTCAGAAAAGCAGTCGGGTTTTTTAGTTTTTTAAATTACCATTTTTTATTCCCCACGTCTATTACGCCCGTTTTGGAGAGCAGTATATCATTCCGTATTCGGTATGTTCTTCAGCATCTGCCATAGTCACTATACTCTACACTACACTAGGTAGACTAGTAGAGAATGCCTAAGGTATTAAGTCCACTTTTGTACTTTTGGTTACATGAGAACTAAAAATAAAAACATCTTGCGCCATATTATTGTCTAAAACGAACTCCAAAATTAAACAACAGTCCTTTATTCAACACAAAAGTAATAAAAAACAGTCACATTTCAACTCGACTAGGGAGTTGACAGTGTCAACTGTTCATTCCAAAACTCCTATTTTATGAGACAGTGTAAAGTGCTCGGGATTCCCCAGACAGCACTAACTCATTACGATTTAGGACACATCGGGACTCTGAATGGGTATAACGTTGGGTAAACGTTCGCTGAAATGGAAACTTGTTAACGTATTTAGGGTTCAACGTCCATATTTAATGTGATTTGTGTGTTTAATGTATTAATGTTGAATTTGAACTAAAAAATCGCTAATGTCGGACAAATCCGCTTTGGTTGGGTTAGCTTTAAAAAAATGTTCTATGAAGCTACCCTGAAACCCAAGAAGTAACTGAAGAAACACAGGTGGGCTATAGTCATTAAAAATCGGCTTCTTCTTCTAGCTTCACCCAGAGAAATAATTTAAAAGTCGTCCAAAAAACCTACCTTTTTTGGAAATAAATAAGCAACGCATCAGAAATTAAACGCAATTATTATTTTTGATGTATAAAAATTTTAAAATTATTATAAATTTTCAAGAAGTCACTGAGATGATGGACCGTATATCTGTACCTACATCGCACCGCCGACAAAAATTCAAAATATTATTTTTAAATTGGTAATAATGCAACCCAGTAAAAATTTTATATTATTCTCTGTAAAATAAAATAAACTAGAGCGTCTTACCATCAACGAGTACATCACTGCTTACCGTCAGGTTTTTTTTTTATGGTAGGTAAAATCATCCAATGACAAACCCCGCCCTTGGATGGGGCGGGAAATAGTGTTAAACTCTTACTGACTAAAAACCATCAGGTGGAATCACAATTAACCACTAGTTTATATCAATAAAAAAAGATATTTCAAATTACTGGTCCATAATCTCCAAAGAATTTCACAAAAAAATCCTTCATTTATTTTTAACAGCTTTATTTTATAATTAAAAAATATAATAGACCTTAGAGACAAACCTAAAAGAGATCCTAAGAGAATTAGCGTCAGTAAAACATTCAACGCTTTACATAAAACCAGATTTCAAATCAAGTATTGAACTTGAGTAACTGCTCGTAAATAGGGCGTCTGAAATGACCTTACTTGACCTGTAAGGGTAGATAGGGCATACAATGCTAGCCCAATCTAAATTTTTTAATATGGCTAGCATCTGCAGGGTTAATGACATGATAGCTTTTACGAAGGTCTTGTTAAGTTTTCTTTTACACTATTAATTTATTTATTTTAGACGTGATAACTTGACGCTTACTAAAAAAATAGATATTGTTTTGTATTTTACTTGTAAGCATTAGATTTTGATTAAATTCTTGACAATATTTCAGTTTTTCTTTTTCATCGTATCGCTAGTGCAACAATAATCGGCCAATATAGTCCCGTCTATATTTTTCAACGATATTTTATACTAAACGACAAATAAAACTAAAAATTTATTTGTTTCTAAAAAAAAAGCAACAAAATTGGTTATTAAATGAAACAGCACTTAATAAAGGAACGAAAGAAGGAAGAAGAGGCATCAACATTTTTAAATATTTTTTTACAGAAGGTAATACAAAAAAAAATTATTATTTCCTTTATTTATTCTCATCACATATTGTTTTATATTTCTAAATATTTCTTATTACAAATATATATATATTAAAAAAAAAAACATTTAAAAATATAAAAAATAGTAGTCCGCCGGTGTCGGGAGCAGAGTCCAAGCTACCGGTGATTAGGGCTCCAGAGACAGGAAATTATTATTATTATTATTTTAATATTTCAAATGTTTGTTTGTTCCCACCAAACCCTGTCTTCCTCAAGAATGGGGGCTTAGTAGGATCAACTTACTATATCTTTTGTATACACGTAACCTAATGGCAGTGACGTCATTTGTCAGTGTATGCATCTTTTTTCTGTTCTTTGAAATTTCTATGGAACCTAGAAATTTATGTAAAGATAAAAAGAAAATAACTTTATTTCCACCAAATTTGGTGGCAAGCAAAAACAAAACGTGACACAAATAAGGAAAGTCTTATGCGTTACACTCACGCCAAATGGACCTCGTTCATTATGTTATAAAGAACGCTGGGTCTTGTGTTTGAAACTGAGTCATCTTTACTGAAGACTTAGATCTCTCTGCTTAAATTACACCCAGACACAGAACAAATGATCGTGCTCTTCACACAAACATTTGTCCTGGGTGTGAATTGAACCCAGGACCTCTGGCATAAAAGTTAAGGCCACCAACCCCTAGACTAACAGGCCAGTCGAATATTCCCTAGACAACAAGTCTAGAGAACTTTACTGCGACGAATCTTAGCGCGAAATTAAATCATACTTTGAATAGGCTAAATAAATCTTAAGCTCAAAATTATTCTGAAATGAAATTTCGAGATGAAAATTTGTTTACGTCTATGTCTCTTGATATTGTTTCGCATAAATATTTTGCCTACCGAAAATTTAAATTGTTTCATTTTAATAATAGTATTACTTGAATTGTGTTTAAATATTTATAGAGAATTAGTGGTCTCGACTAAGAAATTATTTTCAGGTAAGTAACGGTTTCGTGATTATAAAAGAAAGTGGATAAAACATTTTCATCTCGTGTAGAATATTATCGCATACCCTGGTGGTACCAGGAGGCGCGGGCTTGCGGACGGCGAACAATGGGTAGCTCGCCATCTGATCGTCCGGTAACCAACTGGACTGAGCTCAAGTCGTCGACGGCGCGTATTGTTCCACGCTCTCCTCATGGAGATGTCAGCAAACGTTGCCGGGCCCAGCTGGGGCGAAACCTGCTGCGCCCTGGTATGAAAGACAAAAAAGGAACAGGAGTGGGTTTTTAGTCAGTAAAAGTCTGATTATCTAGCGCACCACCCAAGGGCGGGAGCTGTCATTGGATGATTTTCCCACTCATAAAAAACAACCCTGGTGATCACAGCACATAGACGAGGCGCCGTTAATTCTTAAAAGACTATTCCGAAACCTCCTCTGTGCAACGCCTGTTACGGCACATTCCTGAGGAGACTGTACAACGGTCTCCCCTGAGCTTCATTGTGTATGGCAGCACGTGTTCGCTGTGGCACCGTCTTTCTTGGAATCACTTGACAGGCAGACAGAGTCCCCACTCTGAACGCCCTTAGTTCCAATTAGCTACATGTACAGTCAGTATCAAAAGTTGATGACTACATTTAGATTTTCAAAATCGCTGTACACCGTATTATACCTAAATCGCTCAACATGACAAGCGCCAGAAATGAATGATTATCATAAAAGGGCATAAGTAGGTGACCATTACTTTTCAAAAGTCGCTAAACAAAGTTATAGTAAAAAAAGCATAACATTCTTCGTCTCTAAAGTTTCTGAACGAATTTTAGACAAAAATAGCATACCATCGTTTATCTCTAAAGTCCCTGAACAAAATGCCATTTCATTTTGTTCAGGGACTTTAGAGATAAACGATTTTGGGTTTAATATGTGTGTGTATTTTTTTCGGCAGGTATGTGTGTTTGGTATATATATTAAGTAGACACATGCACATGTAAATCACCACCCTTTTATTTATCATGGCGGACAGAGCTCCGGCGGGATCTCATGGCGAAATGGCGTCAACGACTATCGCAACCTCGTTCGGGGCGCGCCACAATTGGAGCGATAAGGCCCATCCTTGGGGCGTGGCTGGAAAGACCTCACGGCGTTCTCAACTTCCGCACGACGCAGGTGCTTACCGAACACGGAAAGTTCGCTAAGTACCTGTTCCGGATTCGTGCGGAGGATTCGCCCGGGTGTCGCCACTGTGCGGAACATCCGGAGGACACGGTGGAGCACACTGTAGAGGTGTGCCCCGCCTGGGCGGAGCATCGCCGTGTCCTCGTGAGGGCGATCGGCGGCAGCGATCTCTCTCGCCGGGCCTTGGTTCAGGCCATGGTCCGTAGTGAGGAGGGATGGCAGGCGGTCGCCTCCTTCTGCGAAGCAGTAATGCTAGCAAAGGAGGAGGCCGACCGCATCAGGCAGAGGCAACGGGGCGCTCGCCCCAGCCGCCGCCGGGATTCCGATCCCGATTTCCGGCCACCGTAGGCGCGGGCTTGCGGACGGCGTGCAATGGGTAGCACGCTGTCCGATCGTCCGGTAACCGACCGGACCGAGCCCAAGTCGTCGACGGCGCGTTCTGTTCCCGCGCGCCTCAAGGAGCTGTCAGCACACCGAAGAGGCCCAGCCTGCTAACTGCAGGCAGGCAGGGTCGAAGCCTACTGGGGTCATGGGTTAGTTCCGAAAGGAATGCTCGACCCCGGCACGATAGGCTACGAAGGAACGGGGTAGGTTTTTAGTCAGTAAGAGTCTGACACTACTTCCCGCTCCGCCCAAGGGCGGGATTTGTCATTGGATGATTTTACCTACCATAAAAAAAAAAAAAAAACCCTTTTATTTATTATCAACAAAATTAAATTAAATGGTTCGATAAATCAATACAGATAATTATTATTTGTTTTATTTTTTAATTACAACTCAATACAATCATCTATACTATATACTATAATATTATAAAGAGGAAAACTTTGTTTGTTTGTAATGAATAGGCTCAAAAACTACTGGGCTGATTTTTAAAACTCTTTCACAAAATCAAATCAATGTTTTATAAACAAAAACAAGGTATGATTTTTTATCAATTACAATTATGATTAGACTTAAACTACTTAGAATTAAAACCTAGTGTGTCCCCCATTAGCATCGATGACATTTTGGAGACGTTCTCGCATGGAGTTTACCATATTTGCACAAGTATCTCGTCCTCTAAAATCTTCCCAGATTTCTATGGCGTGATTAAGTAAATTTTCCCTTGTTCGAGGAGTGCTTTCATCCCAAGCTTGGACCATAAGCCCCCATAAATTTTCGATGGGGTTAAGGTCTGGGCTCTTTGGTGGGAATGGAATTTCGACAATGTGATCAGCGTTATCCCGGAACCAAGCTCTGCACACTCGGGCCATGTGGATTGAACAGTTGTCATGTATGAAATGTATTGGGGCCATATCAGGTAACACTATTTGTGCTGTGGGCAGTAAAACATCTTGCAAGATGTCTTTGTAGCCTTCGGCATTTAGCCGACCACCAATTTCTATCAGTTCCCCTGGTCCACTTTTATTCATCCACCCCCAAAGACCCACAGAAATCCTTCCACTGGATCTATTTTCTAATAAGTGCTCCTCTTGATAACGGGTATTATTAATTCTCCATAACGTAATTCGACCGTGTTCAGAAGATGTGAAGGTCTTTTCATCAGCAAATATTACATTGGAAAAATCAAAATTTAAATATCGTTCTGCAAACTGAAGTCTTTGCAACTTATGTCGAGCAGTCAATTTTAACTTACGGGCTGGTTTTCGGCAATGTATACCACCTTCGTGGAGACGTCGGCGAACGGTGGTTAAAGAAATATTGTTAGCTATAGCTACATTTCTGGTTTGAAGGAACGGAGTCTCTCTGAATTGACGAATGATATTTACGTCCTGTGTTCTTGAAGTTTTTCTTGGTCTACCGGTCTTCTTAATTTCATCAACGTTTCCTTCATTATCCCATCGTCTTATCCACAAGTACACGGTATTACGCTACAAAAAAAACATGCATTAGAACCTAACACCTTATTGATCGGAACCTATACCTATATATATTTTATAAGTTTGAATTGTATTCTATATTTCAGAATGACTAATAATGATTACTTTGTAATTAAACTTCACTGATATTATTGCGTTATGAGATATATTTCCGTCAATATTTTATAGTCATAGTCATAGTAGTCATTGTTGTGTTTGTTAGATATTTTCATACATTTAAATGAGGCACAGAGGATACGATTTACTGAGTGATCGGCCCGCCCGCGGCTTAACGTTGTATTCGTCGCCGTCAACAAGTTATTCCCACTGCTGGGATACGGACTCTTTCTAGAAAACCGTATTTCAATGAATATTCAGATAGGTTACTTAAAATAATATAATTATCAGCCTTTTTTTTTAATGTTCCCACTGCTGGGATGCAGGCCTCTTCTCTTGGAGAGGGATGGGGCCGTAATCTATAACAGGGGCCCAGTGTGGGTTGATTTATTTAAAAAATACAGAACCAATCGATTCATACATAAAATACGGTATCAAATGGTATTATACCGTTTAATACGGTATTTTTCGTTTAATACGTAATAAACGAAATTGTATTATACCGCACTTACATCTCTAATCCTGTATAATCTCAAAATACATAAAATAAAATAACTTACAGCAACTCCCATTTCTCTAGCTATTTCGGCAACAGAAAGTCCTTCTTCTCGCAATATCACTATTTTGTGACTTTCATGTGCAGTAATATGAACATTAAATGACATTATAATGTTTATTTGTTACTAAAGCGCAATTGATAACTAATACAATAAATAGATGAAAAATAATTGCAACCGCAATGGTCTACATCCGATACAAAGTGATAATTAAGTAGAAATATTCTTTTTACATTCAAGGGTAAACAATTTTTCAAATACCCACAATTATGTTTCCCTAAGAATTGAATTAAAACGGAATTTGTGTTAATTTTGAAAATGACTCTTATATGTATACAGATTAGGTTCTAATTCAATCGTAACTATAAAAATCATAAACTAAATCGACGGTATGAATTTGAACAGAATCTGTGTGATTTTTGAAAATGAGTCTTATTGTTTTACGAATAAGGTTACAATTCAATCGAACTAAAAAAATAATTAATTACGTGATGGTATAAATTCAAGCAGAATCTGCGTGATTTTTGATAGTCAAATATGGTTACTATTCAATCGTAATACAGCAACATCGTCAACGTTTTTAGTTTGCAGTTCAGCTACTTTTGATAGTATAAGTTTACACGCTACGAATCCGAAACAAAGTAATGTTCAGTAACTTTTGCTATCAATGATTTTAAGTTATTTTTGGACGTCGTGATTACACTAGATAACCAAAACAAGCATTTTATATTGTTCAGTGATTTTTGTAAAACTTATTGATATGATGTTTTCGGATATTATAACGATCAGCGATTTTTGACAAAATGGTGTTCAGTGACCTTTGAAGAGTAGTGTTCAGTTAATTTTGAACTTAAATGATGTTCATTCAATACTGGCGCCCTCTCTTGTTAAGCGATTTATGGGTGATATAATGTACAGTGATTTTGAAAATTTGAATGTGGTTATCGACTTTTGATGCTGACTGTACTTGAAACATTTTCCACACCGGTACGTACTTACATAACGTACATTTACTACCAAAGTAATTGTAAGACGTGTACTTTTATACCCCACAAAATCCTAAACCATTACTCTTGATTTTATAAGCTATAACATTGTTTCAAAGCCTCATATTGTTTAAATGGAAGATATAAGTAGATTAACATCTTTGGGTACGTTCTCAAATTTTTAGAGGGTTATGAAAACTTTATTTTAATTGTTAAAACAATTTGTAATTACAGATTAAAGTACGATGTAATTAAATCAATTTTTACAAGATAAGAAGCTTTTTTAAGAGCGTCCAACCCGAGATACAGTTCTATACAACCAATCGCTTTTAAAGTCATTACGACGTTATTACACATCTTTCTCTAAATATTTTGGAAACACATATATCTTGTGGATGTTATCCAGGTTTTTATTGTAATCAAAACATAAAGTGTAAAACTGTTTTACTGGAAGCACTCTGATAATTTGTTATTTTGTGTGAACATTGGCCCTGCATAATGTACTCATAAATAAAAAAATAAAGAATATTTACATATATAATATAGAAATATAATATACAAAAACTTTTAAAGTGAAAAAAACCACGTACACGTGTTCTATCGTTATCTTTATTTTTTTGCGTTGTCTCTTGATCAAACATTGTGTTAGATTGCGTTGGATGAAACAACAAGCTTTTCAAACATGCTCACGCCGTTGACGATAGACGAATGAGGAACGGCCCTCTTAAGCTTTAATAAGGTAAGTAGTTCAATATGCGTTCTATTTTTGGTAAATAGATTTAATTTGGCTTCAAAACGAGTTTTCATCAATGCAAAACGGATTTTGATTTCAAGTTACATAAAATAGACTGTAACAAGAATCCATATAATTTACCAAAGTTTGTAAAGCGCTACCTATTTGAAACTAACGTCAAAGGAAGTTTTCAGTACAGTGTGTTCAAGCACTTCAAATAGTTAAACATCTAAATTACTGTAATTGTAGTGAACATACGCAAAGTATTATCAGCCTTATAATATTTCCATTAGAAGACACAAGCCGCTTCTTTGGAGAGAGAATGGGCCGTAATCCACCACGCGGGCCCAGTGTGGTGCAGTGTATGTTACATGACAAGTAAAAGCAATAAAGTTCTACAAAAAATACGTGTTTAATGGAGCTTTGTCATATATGACATAACTTACAGATATCTATTTACTACATTTTTTTTTTTACGGATTACCAACCGAAATATTTGCTTTATCTCCTTTCAAATCTTCTGCACGAGTATAAATGAGAATCACTCGAGAAAATTACCTAAATTCATTTGTTAAACTAAACGTTGATCTCTGAATTGATGCTCTTAGATCAACAATGAGTCTTAAGGGGCCCTCAGACGTTGCTTTAAGCCTCTTTTATGGTGCGTGATAAAACATTGGTGCTTCGAAGTGAGCATACTTAGAAGATTTTAAGGCGTTTCGTACCAACGTACAAAACTCCACAGTTTATGCGAGGGCTTCATTAAGTAGATCATTTCAAACTTATATATTGTGGAGTCGTTTCCTGTCGTTTGTTTTATGGCTTTCAATTAGGTAGTAAATTTAGTTTTACAGTTTCAATGATTATTGATTATAGTTTAACATGTTTAAAGCAAAGCATAAAATATTTTTCATTTCTAGTCGAGAACTTATTTCGTTTGGACGGGTCGGTTGGCGCAATTGTTGGCAGATTAACTGCTGTACTTCGTGTCGTGGATTCAATTTTCTCGTAAAACAAATATTTTCATAGCCTACAGTTAATTGTTCAATGTCTTTAAATGTTGTGTAGGTATGTGAGTTTACAAGATTGTGAACAAGTTTCTGATGTGGGGCAAGGTTTTAATTATTATTTTATTTATTTATTAGTCTGTTTTGTCCCACTCCTGGACAAAGACTCTACTACTTCTCTCTTTTGCAGGCCCGCCTTTCCTCTTGCCAGTTCTGGTGAAATCTGATTTTGAAATAGTCATGTTTGCCTTTACAGTTTTGAGAAAAGTGGCGATTTGAAGTAGTGCGGTTGGTTACAATTGTTAAGGGCATCTACTCGCGTTATTCAGGCCATTAGAATGAATTTTGGTATCTAAATCTTGTTCACCGCGTTTGCCAGCCAGGTTTGCTAATGATACTGCGTCCCTTTTTCAACTTTCCACCGGAGACATAATATTCCATGCAGAGAAAATGCTATTTCTAGGAATTGAGACGGACAGCTTTGCAGAGGAATTGAAGATACTAAGAGCCTCACAACCAGTGCGTAAAAGTAGCATAATGAAGCAGATGAATGAAGAAACTACAAAATAAAGAGTGTTGTAGTTGTGGTTTCAAATCCATGCTATTTAACCTAAGTACCTACACATTATCAAACAATGTAAAGCGATAAAACAACATTTCTAAAATGAAATTGAACTTCGTAATCGAATTCACATTTACACAAATATTGTTTCAGTAAATACTAAAAGGTATAAGTTCGGTTTCAAACTATAAGCTATGTAGCTAATACGTTTCAAAGTCTATAAATTCATTTAACACTACCAAACAATAAATTAAACAATTCTAACAATAGATTACTTTAACAAAATGTAATTTGCATTTTAACCAGAGCAAATGGATTGCGTATTTTGATTTGCGATAAAATTCTGTTTGGAAATAAATGTAATTCAGTTCTGCATGAACAGCGACAGAGCTGTAATATTTCATGTTTTGATTAATGAGTTGATTTGTTCAGCGATGCATATTTAATAGTAGCAGTTTTTTTTATTTCTTTTTAACATTGCTCTACGCTACAATTTACTCATGTAACGGTGTATTCACGAACATGTAATCCCTGTCTCATATTACTTGGGGTCGATGTAACACGTCTTTTTCTTCCACTCTGTCCTGTCATAATCATAACTCTTTTAGTAACATGCGTTTCATTCCTCCTATTCACACGACCTTTCAACTTTTCAGTAGGTAACTGGCGCCACTTTTAAATTTCCTCTAATATACTAATTTTTTAAGTTATCCATTCTCGTCACACCACACTTCAAAAGTTTCATCTCTCTAATCTAAAATTATTTCCGTTCGGATTAGTATTCTAAAAAAAAATTGTAAATCCCAGGCCTAAGATACTTCATGGTGAAATGGCGACTGCGACTGTCGCAACCCAGTGCTGGGCACGCCTTAATTATGGCGGTAAGGCCCCTCTTTGAGGTGTGGCTGGAAAGACCTCACGGCGTCCTAACCTTCCGCATGACACAGGTTCTCACTGGACACTGTAAGTTCGGGAGGTTCCTGTTCCGGATTCGTGCGGAACCGACGCCCGGGTGCCACCACTGCGTGGACTGCCCGGAGGACTCGGTGGAGCACACGGTTGAAGTGTGCCCCGCTTGGGCAGAGCATCGCCGTGTCCTTGTGGGGGCGATCGGCAGCGGCGATCTCTCGCGCCAGGCCCTGGTACGGGCCATGGTCCGGAGTGAGGAGGGATGGCAGGCCGTCGCCTCCTTCTGCGAAGCAGTAATGCTAGCAAAGGAGGAGGCCGCACGCGAGAGGCAACGGCCCTCACGGCCCAGCCGCCGCGGGTATTCCGATTCCGATCCTGATTTCCAGCCAACGTAGGTACGGGCTTGCGGACGGCGAGCTATGGGTAGCTCGCTGTCCGACTGTCCGGTAACCATCCGGACCAAGCCCAGGTTGTCAACGGCGCGCACTGTTCCCGCGCGCCTCAAGGAGTTGTTAGCAAACTGTAGAGACCCAGCCTGCTAGCTGCAGGCAGGCCGGGTCAAAGCCTACTGGGGCCAAGGGTTTGCTTCCGAAAGGAAAGCCCGGCCCTGGTATGGGCCCTGGCCCTGGGCCACGAAGGAACGGGGTGGGTTTTTAGTCAGTAAGAGTCTGACACTATCTCCCGCTCTGCCCAAGGGCGGGAGATGTCATTGGATGATTTTACCCACCACCAAAAAAAAAGGCCTAAGATACTAATTTGAACTAAAGTAATAATAATCAAAAACCAAAATAATTAGTGAATCAATGAACAAAAAGCGACCAACAAACAGAAACACAATACAAACACTGAATCTTCACGATGTAATCAGTCTTAAAGGTCGCAAGGTAAATTAACTCTACTAATTTGGACCAGAGTGAAAAGTATTTTTGTTTCAAACAAACACAAATACTTTTGTAAAGTAGTCTCCTTAACTTAAGTCTGTTCATTTGTAATTTAGAAATTGTTTGTAATTCGACTGATGGTTTCTTGGATTTTGTTTGTTGAATAAATGTTTGTTTAATGGGTACCTTTTTGTTTATTGTTATTCAACGAGTACCTTTTGTCTATAATAATAATAATAATAGCGGCGAGTATTTGCACAGACATAACCAAGTAGCCAGGATTATTCACCAGCAACTTGCTTTGAAGTACAACCTAGTGGATTCTGAGGTACCGTATTACAGGTATGTGCCCGACCCAGTTCTCGAAAATGACCATGCCACGTTGTACTGGGATCGGTCTATCATCACTGACCGGACTATTGTAGCCAATAAGCCGGATATAGTGGTGGTAGACCGATTAGCGCGCCGCGCAATGATAGTCGATGTCACCATCCCACATGACGAGAATCTCGTGAAAGCTGAGAAAGAGAAACAAATCAAATATCTCGACTTAGCACACGAGGTTGTCGACATGTGGAATGTGGACACGGCTGTCATTGTGCCGATTGTCGTGACTGCCAACGGCCTTATAGCCAAAAGCTTCGACGACCATCTGTCGAAGCTATCGTTGCGTGGTTGGATCAAGGGCCTGATACAGAAGGCAGTACTCCTCGATACGGCTCGCATTGTGAGGAGGTTCCTGTCTCTGGAGCCCTAACCACCGGTAGCTTGGACCCTGCTCCCGACACCGGCGGACTACTGTTTTTTTATATTTTTAAATGTTTTTTTATACGTTTTTTAGGAAATATTTAAAAATTATAAAAGACATGTATAAATAAATAATAATAATAATAGGTTTTCAATAGCCTTCTTTCAGGCGGAAACAAGGTGCGCGCCTTCAACGGTTGGGTCATGCCGGTATTGATGTACTCTTTCGGCGTACTCAAATGGACGCAAACGGAACTTGACGCCCTGGATAGGCGGGTCCGAACACTGCTGACTGCATACCGAATGCATCACCCACGATCGTCGGTGATGAGACTGTATATCCCGCGGAAGTGTGGCGGTCGAGGTTTTTTAAATGCCAAGACCCTTCACAACCGCGAGGTATGCAGTCTCAGGGAGTATTTCCTAGCTGCCGACGTGGGTATGCATCGAGATGTAGTGGCAGTGGACAAGGGACTCACCCCGCTCTCCTTGGCTAACGAGAACTGGCGCAAACCTGTAGTGCTTGACACTGATGATCGCAGGGAAGTATGGCAGAGCAAGGAACTTCACGGACGCTTTTTTCGGGCCCTTCACAGGCCCGATGTAGACCAATTGGCGTCCGTAGCTTGGCTGCGTTTCGGTGACCTCTTTGGGGAAACCGAAGGTTTTATCTGTGCAATTATGGACGAAGTTATCATGACGAATAACTACCGGAGATTTATTGTGAAGGACGGCACGGTTGACATCTGTCGGGCATGTCACCGACCGGGAGAATCAATTCGTCACATTATCTCCGGTTGTTCTCGTCTGGCTAACGGCGAGTATTTGCATAGGCACAACCTTGTAGCCATGATTATCCATCAGCAACTTGCTTTGAAATACTCTCTTTTGGGATCAGAAGTGCCGTACTACAGGTATGAGCCCAACCCAGTTCTTGATAATGGTCATATCACGTTGTACTGGGATCGGTCCATCATCACTGACAGGACTATTGTAGCCAATAAGCCTGATATAGTGGTGGTGGACCGAAACGAGAGGCGTGCAATGATTGTTGACATATCCGTTCCACATGACGAGAACCTCGTGAAAGCCGAGAAAGATAAACAAATCAAGTATATTGACTTGGCTCGCGAGGTTGTCGACATGTGGGAAGTGGATTCGGCGATCATTGTACCGATAGTCGTGTCGGGTAATGGCTTAATTGCCAAGAGCCTCGACCAACACCTTAGGAGGCTCTCGTTAGGCGGCTGGATCAAGGGCTTGATTCAGAAAGCGGTACTCCTGGACACGGCTCGTGTTGTTAGGAGGTTCCTTTCTCTGGAGCCCTGACCGCCGGTAGCTTGGACCCTGTTCCCGATACCGGTGGGACACTATTTTTTATATTTTTAAATGTTTTTTTTTAATGTGTTTTTTTTAAGAAATATTTAAAAATATATTTAATATGTAAATTGAGTTAATAAAGAGAATAATAATAATAATAATTTATTTCAGATTTCTCCATATATTGTTAGTAACACAAAAATACTTAAGAGCTAATGTTAGTAAACAAAACAAAACACATGACTTAAAATAAAAACACAGATTTTAGGATACAATCCGACACCAGAAACGTACGCTATTTGACTGCGTGCAGTCGTATCCAGCGCTCAAGCATCGGAGAATCCCACCGGTCCGTCAATACGCTCAAGATGCTGTTGGAACTAGCTCGCATCTATCTCATTCGTTACGTTCGTTGTTCGTTTCGTTTCGTTCGTTCGTTGTGTGTGTGTGTGTGTGTGTGTGTTCGTTGTGTTCGTGTCTCGTTCGTTATTCGTCGTCGTTTATATCGTTATATGTCTATGTAATGAGCGTGAAGTATATAGATGAGATTGATTTCTGTGCCTATTTTGTGGCACTGCTTTGCCGCGTCGATTAATCAATTGATCGATCTCAGATCGCTATCCCTAGCCTATGCCTGCTTGGGCTTGGGCTATGTTCACATGAAGTACCGTAACCCTAAAAAGCAAAAGAAACACGGGTTGGTTTTATTCAGAAAAAATCTGACACGCCCTCCACTTCACCTAAAGCTAAAAAGTCATTAGATGATAATCCAGCATCAAAAATGAAGGACCCCACGATCAACAGTCGTGTTTGCGACCACAATACTAATAAATACACTTTAAACATACACTAGTTAATCAAACACACACAATTCAAATACCTTGCTCAAACACACAAGTCCAAGTAGAATCTAGTTAGACGTAGTGACATGCGGTTTCAATAGAATGCTTGAGGCTACGTTATACATACTGAGATTGTGATGTCACCAGTCGAAGCATAGCTTCATGCCGAGTAATTTAGAGGTCAGGCAGGGTGCTTCGTCCCTGCTTCTTTACAAATTCCGCCATATACTACTTATACACCGTTAAATTTTGATCGTTTTAATCCCACGGAGGGTTGTTTCGGTACATGAAACACTATTGATTTGTGAAGATATAATTAAAAAATAAAGTACTTTTTGAAACTCGAATTAATTTACGCATGTACGAAATTATTTTCTTTAGCTCAACGTCAGCTGGGCGAGTTCAATGACCTGTAAGTAGTTAGTACGCAACGACCGACTTTCAAGGTCATTGACTCGTTTATGGTTTCTCGTATTTGCTCCGCAAGCTGAAAATTTCAAAAGGCAAAAAACGCGTCCCACGTGCATATTGCACGCATTGCAATAATACTTGTACTTGTACGAAAAGGAAATTTATGGGGGTTACGCATGCGGAATAAGTCCGCATAAGTGTTGAAATCCGCACGATATTAAAAACACCCTTAGCCATCTGATGCAGTTAGAAAATTTTATTTTTAACCGACTTCAAAAGGAAGGAGGTTTCTCAATTCGATGCTTTTAATTGTATCTATATATAATAATAATATAAGCCTTTATTACTGTTTCACATATAGTACAATATTTATAACAAAATAACTGTATGTCAAAATGGAATAGAGAGAAGTGTACTTGGAGTAAAAAGGAAAGACAAAATAAAACTAAATAAAATAAAAAACGAAACCAATTTTAAAGATGTGGAAAAAGTATGTAAAACATTAAAATGGAAATGGACAGGTCATATGCTGAGAGAGAAAAATGAGAAATGGACTAAAATAATTTCAGAGTGGTACCTCAGGGATGGCAAGAGAAGTAAAGGTCGACAAATAAAACGTTGGGAAGATGACATCAAAAAAGTTGCCGGTCCAGAATGGATCAGAATTGCAAGAGATAGAGATAGGTGGAAATCTTTGGAGGAGGCCTTTGTCGAAGGACAAGCTGTTTCTGAAAACCGATCGTCAGCAACAAATTAAATTTTATCTATATGTCTATGTATAAAATAAGAATGTGACTGACTTACATATTATTAACGCACAGCCAAAACTATTGGGAGAGGAGCGTAAAATTGTGCACAAGTTGTCCTTTTATGAGGTAATCGAGCACTAAGAGAGCATTTTCCAAAATTCGCCCCCTAAGGGGATGAAACGTGGTTCCGAAAACAATTTTTATGCGGGCGAAGCTACTGGTAAAACCTAGTCATAGATATGACGCCATACTGAAAAAAGTAGGAATCGCCAGGTTTCGTTTTAAAAATATTTTCTTTCACAAATAAGATAAGAAAAGGAAAAAAAAACGTCAGAATCAAAATATCATCGCAAACTTTAAACACGTATCCAACTTATAACTTCCCAAAAGAATGGGAAATAAATAACTTAGGAAAAATATCCAATCACCATAACTTTGGCAAACCTTTCGATTTCAAATATTCAAGCACTTTATTTTCCTGGTCAGGCAATAAATATAGAAAATGTTCTTTTTTTTTTTGTCGTGAAATATTACAAAGACTGTTGCTGATTTGCTTTGCCGTCTGTCGAATTCAGCTGGCTGAAATCACGAAGCTGTTTTCTCCAGCTGCCGCCGCGGTTGCGGGCCCGCAGATTCTGTAGAATGCAAATATATATATATGTATAAAATTAAAGCAATTTTCACGATGCGGCTTACGGCTGCGGTATGCACGGTTGTTCGCCGCTGCCACATGCCGGCGCCGCGGTCGCCCGCCGCCACCTCGGCGGTTTGCTCCCGAACGCTCTGCGGTCGGTTAGCGGCGACCGCGCCCTATTGGTCGCCAGGCTTGCGGTCGAAAATCGCAACCGTCGCGGCAACGTCGGTGGCGGCGGCGGTGAATCTACCGTCTCGTGAGTTTTGAAATAAAATAGTCGTTACCTCTGTTGCGGCGGCCGCGGGAGAAAACCGCTTCGTGAGTTCAGTGCCTTAGCTAGAATAATATAGAAATTAATTTAAAATTTTATTTGATGCGGGAATCATAATTTTAGGTTAAATGACGTTATTTCTTAGACAATTTATTTACGTTAACAAATGAATTTTAATATTATGTTCTTACAATTTTGCAAAAAAGACAAATCCTTGGAAATTTAACCGTTTTGTTGCTTTAGTATTAATATTAAAGCGAGCAGTTAATGTCATTTTGATACCATATATTCCTTTTTATGCTAAAACCCTACATTTAAATGAAAACAAAAGAACAATATTTGCCAAACAATGTATGTATTTGGTTCTGTACATAAAAGGGTTTAGTTACGGTCCTGACCCTTTCTAAGCGGACTAGGTACACAAAAAATCCGAATAAACGAAAATTTGTGGCTCAAATTTGCCTTTTGGGCTTTGTAAAGTGAACCAAAATAGGTATTTGGAAAATAAATGCGATATAATAACGTATAGTAAATAAAATACTATGTTGTAATAAACTTGCTAGTTATTACAATTGTTTAAATTAAGTAAAAGGGGCGGAATCATAGCGACTAACCTTAATTTGATATGTGGCAATCGATAGATGGCGTTGGGGTCAAATTAGAAATCCCTATGGTTTCGTTACCTGCCAACCTATGCAGGCGGTCGCCTCCTTCTGCGAAACAGTAATGCTTGCAAAGGAGGAGGCCGACCGCATCAGGCAACGGCGCACACACCGCCGCTGCCGCCGGGATTCCGATCCCAATTTCCGGCCACCGTAGGTGCGGGCTCGCGGACGGAAGACAATGTGTAGCTCGCTGTCCGTCCATCCGGTAACAGACCGGTCCGAGCTCAAGTCAGGGCTAAAGTCAGGGCTCAAGTCAAGTCAAGGTTATGTGAAAATGTCACCTGGGCCCTGGGACGAAGGCGAATGGAACAGGGTAGGTTTTTATTCAGCAAGAGTCTGAAAATATTTCCCGCTCCGCCCAAGGGCGGGATCTGTCATTGGATGATTTTACCTACCATAAAAAAACCCTTGTAGTACGAGTTTGAGACAAATGTTATGAAAGGGGAAAGTTTGTCAGCGTGTGTTTGTTTGTATGTCTGTTACTCCTTCATGCTGAAACTGTTGAAGGGATTTGTATGCAATTTGGCACATGGGAGCCAAATGGCACATTTTTATTCCGGAAGTATGTTCCTTTGGGATAATAAATATATATTAAAGAAAGTTTGAATGTGGTGCTAGTGACTGCAAACTTGAAAGGAAATCGTTTATCTTGGTATAGCCATGTGAAGAAGAGAGATGAAACGCACATTACTAAAAGGGTTATGAGTAGACATGTGGATGGATGGAGACGAAGAGAGAGGCCAAAGAAAAGATGGATGGTGTGAGAAGTAACATGATAGAAAAGGGAGTTAGTGATATCTGACGGGTGATAGGGCAGAATGGAAGAAAAAGACGTGTTGCGCCGATTTCAAATAAAATAGGACAAGGTCAGGAAGATGATGATTTTCCTTTGAGATAATTTTCTAATTTTATGCAGGAAAAGCCAAGTCGCTAGCAGAAGCAAGTACTATATAACGATAAAGATAACACTAAGTGCTTCAAGCTATATTGATCACAATCAGTATAATTATACTTATCACAAACACCATAAATATAAAAAATAATGCTTCAAAATGTAACTGAAAAGCATTTTTTCCCCTCTTCACCTTTATTGGCCTTCCACACACCAAATATATTGTTAAAAAAGAAAACCTTTTACCACAAAAATTTAAAAATCTTACCGCGTTGAACATAAAAGTCATTTTTTATTATTACAGCAGACATACGAAGAAATAAAAAGGCATGCAGAATAATGGTGGACATTAGCAAGATGATGCTTAATGGCGCTTTTAAGGCGTATGGCGTACGTGACTCAGAATTACAAGCGTGCATATTTATATCGACTTTTATCTTTATCATCTTTTACATAACGGTTGGGAGCGTGATGGTTTTTGAAAGGAAAAATGTTGATATGATTTGAAATGAAAAGTTAGAAGTCAGATGAACGAAATTGTTCAGTATTTGATTCAATTAGTCTTTTGTAAAGGTCTGTAAATTGGAGTTGATGGATTGTTCAGAAGTGTCACTGTGACCTTGAAACACACGCACAGCGGATGGCGTGCATGCTGTCTGATCGTCAGGTAACTGACCAGACCGAGCCCAAGTCGTCGACGGCGTGTTCTGTTCCCGCGCGCCCCAAGGAGCTGTCAGCAAACCGTAGAGGCCCAGCCTGCTAGCTGCAGGCAGGTAGGGTCGAAGCCTGCTGGGGTCATGGGTCAGCTTCTGAAAGGAATACCCGGCCCCGGCACGATAGGCAACGAAGGAACGGGGTAGGTTTTTAGTCAGTAAGAGTCTGACACTATCTCCCGCTCCGCCCAAGGGCGGGAGATTTAACCTACCATAAAATAAAAAAAAAAATGTTGCCCCACACTAGGAATCACTTCTGTATCATTCATCAATGTGTATACTCATATACGCAAGACACCCAGACCCGCAACACCTATCTGTAAGTCCAGAAGGGAATCGAAACCGCAGCTGCAGCAAACGCTTAACCAGTTCGTTAACAGTGCAGTCAAAAACAAATAATACTAGTAGGTTTTAGTCGGTAAACGTCTAACACTCCATCTGGCTCCACCCAGAGAAGAAGGAGTAGTTATTTGATGGTTCTTTGGGTCGAAGCCTACTGGGGTCATGGGTTAACTTCCGAAAGGAATGCCCGGCTCCGGCACGATATGCTACGAAGGAACGGGGTAGGTTTTTAGTCAGTAAGAGTCTGACACTACTTCCCGCTCCGCCCAAGGGCGGGATTTGTCATTGGATGATTTTACCTACCATAACACCCCCCCCCCAAAAAAAAAAACAATAGAAGAATGGAGACTCGGTCGAATTCCGGTCGTGAGTTAACTCGCACTCCTTGAAAGCAAAGGCAAACCTTGTTTTTCTGTTAACGATTGAAAAAAAATCCGGCCAACTGCCAATCGGAATCGTTTTTAGATGGGACTTAAATATTTATTTTATTCTGTTTTTTGATTATGTAGCTCCAAAGAAATACATAATCTGTGAAAAGATATGTTAACGCCACAATGTTCAGTTTATTTACGGTTAACAAAAACAGACTAAAATATATCACAACTCCAACAAAAATAACTTAATATATCAAACAATAAAGTAACACAGCTGCTTAGATTACCCAGTTTCCATTTAACTGTCATCTAAATAGGGATCTAAATCTGGTCTAGACTAAAAACAATGAATATTTCACGGCTCCAACAATGATAAGAAACTTAAATAATGACAAAGTGTCGCTTGGTTTATTTATCTTAGCTGCTTTCACTTGGGTATATAAATTTTGGGACCAAGATAATGCTAGTGTTTCCTAAGGGACCCAGTTTTTTTGAGACTATGAACAAGATAAAGTGGGTAGGGATCGATGGTAGCACTTGGGGTTGTTTTGGCAATGTAAATAATAATACTTATTTTTGAGATGGGCAATCATCATTTAATGACTTCGGGAGGGCGTCTCAGACTTTTACTGGCTAATACAACACCTATGTTTCTTCATAGCATAGCATAGCATAATCAGCTTTTTAATATACCCACTGCTGGGACTCGTGCCTCTCCTCTAGGAGAGGGAATGGGCCGTAATCCACCACGCGGGCCCAGTGCGGGTTGGTGGATGTCACATTTCTTCGAATTTTTGGTTCTTGGACATGCCGGTTTCGTCACGATGTTTTCCTTTACCATTTTGAGAACAGTGGTGATGAAATAAATTACACAAAGTAATGTCACTGGCTGGGTTTATACCCGCGTCGTACAACTCATAATTCGGGGCCTACATCACTCGGCTACCACTGCTCTATGTTCCTTTAGTTATTTTATATTCGATATCTATCACACAACGCCGTCAAGTCTAAGCTAAACAGAGCTTATGTTATGAGTACAAGACAACTGGTAAACTTACTAATATATTTCTAAATATATACATGTTATAGATAAATATTACACACAGACACTGAACAAATGATCGTGTTAATCACACAAACATTTGTCCTGGGTGAAGAATTACAGATATACACACATACGCATACACATACCTTCATACAATTTTGGTCCTTCGAGCCGGATGATGTTTAACACCAAAACAAAGTCAAAGTTGAGCTATGAACAGGAAGAAAAGGAATTGCTTCAGATCTGATACAGATTCCTAAATCCTAACTATAGAATATCAATATCAAAAGGTCTCAAAAATGTATCGATAATACCACAAGTGACATGCTCGAAGTTGAGGAAACGGTAACATTAAAAATAAAAATACATTTCTTTCTATACTAACCAACAAGAAATCTTTAGCATTCATCGTCATCATTCTATAAAAAAATACCTATATTATGGCATTCTATTGGAGTTTTCTCTTTCATATTTCATGATAATATAGAGGGCGGGTTCTCGTGGCATGATGTATTATCGATATAAATTGCTTTCGTTTATCTTCGGAATTCTGAGACTGTTAGTTATTGCGTCTGGTGTATTTACTGTTCAATAGTTGGGCTAATTTCAATGTCAAGGGTTTCAGGGCTTATTGGGTAGATAATTATTATCTTATGTCAGCGGCTACGCCCGTGTGATAGTAGGTTTCTCCATACAAATTTTAAACTCCCTTTCATCCTCTTAGGGGTAGAATTTTGGAATCCTCTCTGAATGCTTGCCTAAGTCACAAAAGAAAGCTTCGTACATAATTTCACGCTGTGTGCATTGATTTGTCATTCACTACATTTCTCCTTTTATATATATATTTGATATTATAATAAGTGGCATACACGAGTCAACATGACTCTTTCTTTCTTGTAATTTCCCCTGAGTTTATTTCGTTATTTCATGTCAGGGTAGTCAGCGAGTTCGCATTAAAGAAAGTCTTGACTTAAAAATGTTTTTGAAAACCTATTGCAAAATAAATATCATTTGAGTTTAAAACCGACCGCCACAAAATCAAGATTGAAATTTTATGTTACATAAGCTTATATGGGCAATTATAAAACGTCAAACAAATGATATAAAAGAACTGGCACGAAACTCCAAGGTAAACGTACTTTTTTTAAATTGATGATTATTCAAATATGAATAAATATGAGATCTTATGCTGTGTCATAGATATCTGGCGTAGACAGAGAGGTATAATTTACAGTGAAACTGGAATAAAGCTAATAAAAAACATTTGGTGAGTCGGTCCTAACTGGGCGACCGGACGGTGAGCTACCCATTGCTCGTCGTCTACTGGGGCGTTGCATCTTGCATCTATCTATTTCACTCGCATAACTGCTTCACAGAAGGTGGTGACTGCTTTACATTTTCTCTCGTCCAAGAGGTTGCCTCCGTCAAGAAGACAAACCAATGATACTTTGGTTTGTGTTATGTTATATCAGAATTACACTATTTTTAGACCATAAAATACCGCAGTCAAATCTTAAGTAGACGTGAATTTATCCATTGGGGTTACATCTCAAAATACTCGAGAGGAAGCCTATTGCTTCAAACATTTTAATAACGACCTCATTTCGGCTGCTTTTTGAATATAAAAGGTAACTAAGTATCTTATAAAAAGTAACTTCTTCAAGAGAATTCATTTGTTTTTTTAATGTGTTTATTTTGATTTTTTTTTTACAAGAGTTTCTTTATTAAGAAAGAAAACCCTACTGAGTAAAAAGATAAGCATGTTATGCAGTACCGATATTATTAGAATTTCGATTCGTGCTTCGACGACAGTTTGAAATTGATGATTTCGATTTTTGTAATATTTTTGTCAGTCAAGACATAGTCTACTCACGTCCCAAATTTCATCCAAATCTGTAAAGCAATTTAAATTTGAATCACTAACAAACTTACACACATACATGGGCACGCTATGATCATGGAAGCAAGTCTCCTCTTTGAGGAGTGACTGGAGAGGCATCATGGCGTCCTCACATTCCGTATGACGCAGGTCTTCATCGACGTACGGGAGGTTTTTGCATCGGATTCAGGTGGAAGAAAAACCTAGGTGTCATCATGTGTGGACCGTCCGGAGGACACGGTGGAGCACACGGTAGAGATGTGCCCCGCTTGGGTGTAACACCGCCGTGTCTTCATGGAGGCAGTCAGTGGCAGCAACCTCTCGCGCCGGGCTTTGGTTCAGGCTAATGGTTCAGAGGAATGGCAAGCGGTCGCCTCCTTCTGCGAAGCAGAAATGCTAACGAAAGAGGAGGCCGCACGCGTGGAGGAACGAACATCCTCACGCTCCAGCCGCCAAAACCCCGACCTCGACTAATAGAACAGCCACGATAGACGTAAGTTTGCGGATCTTGGGCAGTCCGGTAATCGACTGGACTGAGGCCCAGCCGTAGACAGCGCGAAGTGATCCACGCGTTCCTCATAGAGATGCCAGCAAAACATTCTTATCTTTTTGGGCTGATACCTGCTAGGACCGCAAGGATTTTCTAAAAAGGAAACTTGTGGCAACTGAAGGGCACAGGTGAGGTTTTGTCAGTAAAAGCCTGACCCACCCTCACGCTCAACCTTAGAACAGGAGAAGTCATTGGACTATTTTTGTCCTCAAAAAACTGTCTGCCTCATTTTTTTATGGTAGGTAAAATCATTTAATGACAAATCCTACCCTTGGGTGGGGCAGGAGATAGTGTCAGACTCTTACTGACTAAAAACCTACCTTTTTCCGTAATTGTGTTTGTTCCAGGGCCCCGGGGTTCACTTTCGCCTAACCATAAGTCTACCTGACTTATGGTTAGGCGAAAGTGAAAACCAAATTCTAAACATTCATTTTTCACTTCTTACTACCAAAATCAATTTGAAGTTCTACCTGCGAACATTCGCTACCTTCGTGCACCGTGACCTAGTTAGACCGGTCTATTGCTACTGACAGGCTAATATTAGGATAAGTAAGTAAACGTTTAACTCGTTCGTCTACTACTTGCTTATTGAATTTTAGAGTGGGTTGCCATGTTCAAATATCAGCTTGAGACTTATTAAAAAACAAACACATTTAAAACTGACTAATTTTGCTTAAGTGCTCGATTACGGAGATGCGGCGCGTTGCGCGGCGCGTCGGGCGCTCCGTCGTACATTGCCATATGTTTGTGTTTGCGCGAGCGATGACGCTGCCCGCTGCTACAATGTACGACGAAACGCCCAACGTGCCGCGCAACGCACCGCGTCTCCGTGAACACGGCCTAAGTATCTACCCTTACATTGCTGAAACTTCTACGGTCCGGTTTAAACGTTTCACGGTTTCACCTTGTCGCTTATACCGCGTACATCAAAGGGCTGGAACAGTTTTCCTGCTGCGGTCTTCCCATCCGTTTATAAGTTAGGTGTCTTAAAGGCTAGAGTGAATAGGCTCTTAATAAACTAGTGGGCCTTACCATCAATGATATCATCACTCCTCACCATCGTAGGATTGCAGTCACGCACTAGTTTTTATCAATAAAAAAAAAAGATGTGAGACGCACAGGACCGGTCATTATGGCGATACTTTAGAGTAGCTACGCCACTTGTACAAACATTTAAGAGCTGTAACAAATCGTTCTAGGTCTAGGCAAATTTAAATACGGTAAGGATACATTGTATTGTAAGGAAGTTCCCGGCCTTTCGATTTCATCATCAGATCAGTTCATTGAGGTACCTTTTTCAACAGTACTCTTATTTAAACTTGCTTTGTCATAGTTGCTTGATTGTCTTTATCGATATATATCTTTCTTCTACTTATTTCATGGTATACGTAATTATTGTGGAGTTCCGTAAGTTCCGTTAGCAATAGATGTAGTAGGACTGTTGAATAGGACTCTTCATCAGTTCAAATAAAAAAAAGTTCCAAATTGGTTTATACACCGTTAAATTTTGGTCGTTTTAATCCCGCGGAGGGTCGATTCGATACATGAAAAATTAAAAACAAACACTATTGATTACATATCGATTATCATGATTGTAAAGATAAGTTGTCGGTCGTTGCGTACTAACTACCTATACTATGATTTTTTATTAGACGAAGTAAAGTGACAGTTATAACAATGGTTGTTTGACAGTTGGGCATTGTTATTTGGCAGTTGGGCATTGTCCACTGCTGTCACTTTACTTCATCTAATAAAAAATCATAGTATACAGTTCATTGGCCTTGCTCAGCTGACGTTTACTTAAAGAAATTAATTTCGTACATGCGTATATTGATTCGAGTTTAAAAAAAAGAACATTATTTTTTAATTTTCTGTTTACAAATCGATAGCGTTTCATGAAACGAATCGACCCTCCGCGGGATTAAAACGACTAAAATTTAACAATGTATGTATGTATACGGCAGAAACCTGAGGTAACAAACAAAAAAATATAAGCGAATTGAGGACCTTTTTGAAGTAGGTAAATGTGCTACGCCGACCCTAAGTAACACGGTATAAGGGCAGGAAGGATTATATTCTGATCATTGAACTGATCTATCTCTTGTCGTGTCTCCTTATTGGTCAAAACGTTAGCATGGTTACTGAGCAATGAGCATGGTTCCCCTTTTTGATATACAGCTTGGGTAATGTTTATTTTTTGTTTTTAGGGTTACGTACCTTAAAAGGAAAATACGGAACCCTTATAAGGTTACTTTGTTGTACGTGTCTGTCTGTCTGTCAAGACCCTTTATCTCGGGAACGCGTGGAGGCATCGAGTTGAAATTAAAACCATATACCTACTCAGGTCTGCGGTACCTCGAAGCTGTGAAAAATGAAACTTCTAAGTTAAAAAAAAAAGATACGGCCATCTATGTCATAAAAAACATATATTTTGATACTCTCAAGGGAATCAAAATTCGTAGGGTATGTATTTTCAGTATAAAATTTACATATAGTACCTAACAGAAAATCATGAGACATAAAATATTATTACCAAGATATTGCTTATTTTAAAGGAATTTTTTCCAACATAACATAGGATCAGCCTTATAATGTTCCTACTGCTGGGACCCATAGGCCTCCTGTCTAGGAGAGGAAATGGGCCGTAATTCACCAGGCAGGCCCCGCGCAGTTTGATGAATGTCACTCACACTCACACTAACTCACTGGCCCTAATTCTGTGAACACTACTCCAACCCTGTGTACTACTGCAACCCTGTGGGAATAATATATATAGCTCTGAAAGGCAAAGTAAATGTTATACGCTGGACGTTTTAGTGTTGTTCTCGAATCGTTGCAAGTGACAAGTCAGAATTTATGTGTGCAGTGTCTTCGTAGTACAGCGCCATCAACTGTCCTAAATTCTAAGCCTGTTGAATATGGATGTTATTTCTGAATATTTCTTGTGGCTTTGTCAATATTTTCTGGCGAAAATTGAAGTTGCAAGAACCTGAGTTAGCAGTGCATAGATTATGATCAAAGACATTGAATATATACTAACAGTAGACAGGACATAGCGAACAAAATCGTGATCCGATAGTTGTTACCCAGGAGTAGTAAGTCGCTCAGTATAGTGTGGACGACTGGGTCTAACTTCATGTTATTTTCGTAAATATTTTTCGTATTTACTCTGTAATTACTTAGAATTTAATAATTTTCGCAAATAGATCTAGAAAATAGCGTAAAAACATATAAATTACAAATTTAATTCGCATGTTTACTATTGAAAGCTAGATGACATAGGATGACAGATTTTCTAAGACATTTCTACTGATGTCTGCTCTATAGTATCTCTTTGATTATGATGAAATTTGAATGCCTCGTTGAACTTGTGATCACAAGCGCGACTGCTGAGCGTCAGGTCTTGGGTTCGGTTCCCAGGTCGGGCAAAAAGTAGTATTGTGATTTTCCACTAGGAATTGACACCTTCATTTCCTTATTCCTTATTCTTTATTGTACATACAATTTTACTCATTCAAAAATAGGACAGTTGATGTACATAGGCGAGCTTAACCCATAATTGGGTTTTCTTACAGCAAACCATACGTGAAAAAAAATTTATTAGAGATAACTTTTATATATGAGGATAACTAAACAAACATGCACAACAAAACATAATCACATAAATCATTATTAAGACTAACTTAAAACTAAAAAATAAACTAAATAGATATGTGTACAGCACACTATACATAAATATATAAATATAATAAATAAATAAATAAAAACCTATACATAAGTACATATTTCCGTGTCATATTGAAAGAAAATGTTCCTTTATTCTCCGCTTGAAAACTTCCAACGAAGGGCTAGCTCTCAATGTGTGTGGAAGAGAATTCCAGAGGCGCACAGCATGAACAGTAAAAGATCCACTGTAACGACTTGAAGAGTGGGAAGGAACACGAAGGAGAAGAGAGGATGATGAGCGACAAGGTTTTCCTCTCTGAACAAGATACTCAAAGCGTTCCCGAAGATACAAGGGGGAGTTGGGATTATGAAGAACAGAGAATAGAAAAGAAAGAGTATGGCAATCCCGACGTTGCCGAATAGGCAGCCACTTCAACTGCCTACGAAATTCCGACACATGGTCATACTTTCGAAGGCCAAAAATGAAGCGGATACACAAATTCTGCAGACGTTCTAGTTTTTCAAGGAGATCCTCAGTTGCATCAAGGAAGCAGACATCAGCGTAGTCAAGAAGAGGTAAAAGAAGAGACTGAGCAAGAGTGCCGTGTCGGATTGCCGTCCCATCTGATTATGAGAGTGAAGGAACAGAGAGCGCACCTGTGTTTGCGCACACACTTGTGCATTATAATATCCCCTGCGTACTTTGCTAATCTGTGACACACACAGTAAGTTCTCAGTGTGGTCTTTTTTAACCTAAAGGTTGACTGGTAGAGAATGCCATGTTGCATTAAGTCCGCCTATATACCACTACTGTGCATGAAGTTTAAATAAATAAATTATTATCTTATATTTGTGACTTCACCATAAAATAAAATACTTTTGCAAGAGGATTTACCCATATGAGGGTAAAAATTATCGTAAGGAGGTAATTATCATGGGTGAGAGATTAGTCAATGAAACTTCCTCTTGAATCACTATCTATTAAAAAAAAAATACCGCATCAAAATCCGTTGCGTAGTTTTAAAGATTTAAGCATACATAGCGACAGACAGCGGGAAGCGACTTTGTTTTATAAAATGTAGTGATAGAAAATTGGTTAAAATAATAAAGTAGGTAATCATAATGTAAACAGCAGCAGATAAAAAATAACCAACATTAATAAAAACACAAAGAAATTGAGTCTTTAAGAGTTTGTACGCGAAAAAGACGTTTAAGTTCATTGAAATGAAAAAGAAGCCATCTTCAAATTCACGTCGGCGGTAAAAGATCATATTACAACTTGTTGTGACAAACATAAATTTTAGGAAACTCACTTTTTCCGACAAAAGGCAAATTCTTCAAGTGGAAAGACACCCTTTCTTTCCCTCTTATCTCTGTTTTGCACTTAAAGATTTAACAAAGAAGTTATTCGACTTTCAGCTTTCATTCATTTCAAGCAAATTCAGATTTGAATGAAAAATTTGTTCTAAATAATTGTTTGAATAAAAAAAATCTTATAAGTATATCCTGGAGAAAACCTTTTAAATTCTTTTTATTGAAGGTAAAAAGCTCAAAGGGATAAAAAGATTCGATTACTTTTATTTATCTTTGTGGCCCTTTGTTGGTAAAAGTGGGGTAGTTTGAATAATAATGGGGGCGCTTTGTGGGTACAGAACAGGTATCAGTTTTTTGTTGGGCATTTTTATATTTTATTACAAGAACTAAGACAAGATAAGGGGTTTTCTAGGGGTAAAGCAAGAACCTACACAGTTTTCCTGTATATAAAAGGTCTGTAAGTAGGTACTGCGATATTATATAAAATACAAAGTAAGTACCAATAAATACATAATTTCAAAAAAAGAATAACGTACCTTTTATACAAAGTTTATTTGAACTAAAGAGCAACGGGTTGCCAACCCATTGTTGTTGAAGTTTTATATCACTTTGGAAAACGGCAATTTCATAGGTTTCATCTATTATAAAAACCCTAGACGAAATGTAAGTAGCCATCATTGACTATTATTTATGATGAAAGCTGATGGTAGCTTATGGCAAACAAACTTATATCCGCGTGAAGTTATTATAATTTTTTCTCTTCTGAAGGTAAATCGACACAAACTCATAGATATACCCATGGGAATGTCTTTGTGAAACACTGTCCTTTAAGACACAGGATAAACTAGTTTAAGGGACAGAGTCTAAGGGCTGATTTCATCATTCAAAATAAAAACTTAGTTCAACTAAACTGAGCTCAGCGTAATCTAGTTTAAAGACCCGTGTCGTAAACATGGGCGACAACAAAAGAATTGAAACTGAGTTTAGCGTAAACTAGGTTCAAGTCATCGCAGTGAAATGCAAAATGAAGCTATAATCTCGATTAGGCGCTCAAACTGCGTTTTGTTTGAACGAATCGCGATTAGTTTATTGGTGAATTTGGCTCTAACCTGTTGTGTAAAGATTAACTATTTATTTATTAAAACTTTATGCAACATAAAATTACAAAGTCGAAATTAATGCCTTAGGCATTCTCTACCAGTCAACCTAGGGTGGTGAAGGGAAAGCATGGCAGGTGCATAAAAAAATAATAATAAGCAAATAAGGGTACAAAAATATGTTAATAAAAAATAAACATAGTATACTCGTATACAAAAAAAAAAAATAATTAAAAAATTGTATATTATCTGTATTTTTAGGAAATAAAGAAATAAAAAGAAGTAGAAAATTATTCCAAGGGATAAATACTCCCCAGATGCCAGGACCGGCAGGAAGATTCCCGGTTGCCATAGACGCGAACTTACAGACGGCGAGCAATCGGTAGCTGACGGACTAATACAGGGTCGATGGCGCGGTGTGTTTCACACGCGCCTTAAAGGGCTGTCAGCATATTTAAGACGGCCACTAGGATCGATGCCTGCCAGAGCAGCGGAACTGTACGACAAAAATATCATGGTCTATAGGAAACATACTCCTGGGGTAAAAGGATCCCCACTATCCTTTTCTATGACATGGCCTAACCGTGTACTGAATCCGTTGTGTTTCACGCGCACCTTAAAAGGCTATTAGATTAATTGAGAGGGCCACTAGGACCGATGCCTGCTAAGGCTGCGGAACCTTACGAAAAAAATATCATGGTCAAAAGGAAACATACTCCTGGACTCAAAAAGATCCCCACTGTCCTCTTCTATGACAGGGTCTAACCGTGTACCGAATCCGTTCAATACGTTTGAGCGTGAAGTAGTAATTAACATACACACATAAACAAATAAGCTTGGTTCTGCTTTTATTATATTAGTGTGAAAAATACGTCATACTACAAACAAGATTTCATACTATAACGAATGAACTGATTCTACTCCGCGACGTGCTGAATTTCACTTTATATGTAAAGCTTTTTAGGATTTCATATAGTTTCATAATATAAAAGCCACAAAACCAAAGAGACAGTAGTTCAACATTAAACAGAGCTCGATAAAACCTACAATCACGTCAAAATAAGTTGAACCATCATGGCGGTCGACCTTAAATGCGCTGTAACCAATTTTCGGGTCTCAATCGAGGTTGGGGGACGTGTGTAATGATAGAAACTGGTTCAACTTATTTGCCGCGTACTATACTTTATATTATTATATACTAGCTTCTACCAGCGGCTTCGCCTGAATGAAAGTAGGGGATTGTCTCAAGGGACCATACTCCTGCGAAAAACAGTCCCGCTCAACCGAACACATACACACACACATACCATCACACATACACTGATAAACTTACCCCTTTATATTATTGGTGTATTGTTATGTATAAATAAGATTGAAATTCTAGAAATGCTAACTATTAATTCAAAAGTATCATCAACGGCACCCCCCCACGGCGTCGTCACCTTCCGTTTGGCGCAGATGCTGACCGAACAGGGCAAGTTCGGTCCGTACCTGTACAAGATTCGTGCGGAGACGACGCCCGGGTGTCGCCACTGTGCGGACCGCCCGGTGGACACGGTGGAGCACACAGTCGAGGTGTGCCCCGCTTGGGAAGAGCATCGCCGTGTCCTCGTGGGGGCGATCGGCGACGATCTCTCGCGCCGGGGCTTGGTTCAAGCCATGCTCCGGAGCGAGGAGGAGTGGCAGGCGGTCGCCTCCTTTTGCGAAGCAGTAATGCTAGCAAAGGAGGAGGCCGACCGCATTAGACAAAGGCGCACACGCCGCCGCCGCCGCCGGGTTTCCGATCCCGATTTCCGGCCACCGTAGGCGCGGGCTCGCGGACGGTGGGCAATGGGTAGCTCGCTGTCCGTCCGTCCGGTAACAGACCGGTCCGAGCTCAGGTCGTCTACGGCGCGCACTGTTCCCGCGTGCCTCAAGAAGTTGTCAGCAAACTGTAGGGGTCCAGCAGGGCCGAAGCCTACCGGGGCCAAAGATTATGTGAGAATGTCACCACGGGCCCCGGGACAAAGGCAAGAAATGGAAAGGTAGGTTTTTAGTCAGTAAAAGTCTGACACTATTTCCCGCCCCACCCAAGGGCGGGATTTGTCATTAGATGATTTTACCTGCGTTAAAAAAAAAAAAAAACAACGGCACCCCATCTTTAATTTAACTTTTTGACCTTGCTACGAAGGAGGAACTTCTATGTGTACAAAAAATAGCGTGTAGTATAAAAAATTCTAAATTGCCGTTGGCGTCTATTGTTATCATCATCATCATCATTTCAGCCGATACATTTCCATTGATGTCCCCTAAGTGTTATTAAGGCCCTAACGGCCAGTCTTATGCATCTCTATCGGATTTCTGCGAACTTCACCAGATCAGTCTACCTTGTGAGAGGCCTTCTAGCGCTGCGTTTTCCGGTACGTAGTAGCTATTCCAGAAACTTTGGTCCTACCGACCATCTGATCTGCAAGAAATGTGCCCGTCTATACTGAAGCGATGATGTACCAAGCGCGACGTGACGAAGCAACGCTAACGAATCATCGGTATACCCCGAAGTATAGCATATCAACCTTATGTTGCCACTGCTGGGACTCAGGCCTCTTCTCTAAGAGAGGGAATAGGCTGTAATCCACCACGCAGGCCCAGTGCGGGTTGGTGGATGTCACATGTCTTCGAATTTATGGTTCTAAGGCATGCCGGTTTCTTCACGATGTTTCCCTTCACCGTTTTGAGAGCAGTGGTAAGGAAATATATTACACGAGCGCCTTACTGAGTTTCAACCCACTACTCGTAATTCAGGGCCGTTACCACTCTGCCACCACTGCTCTAACCCCGAAAGAACAAATATAATTAGAAATTGCGATGCACTGTGACTGTGACCGCAATCGCATTATTGCGAAAACTGTAAACCTTCTGATCTCATACTTTGCGAGTAAAGTTAAATCCTGGGGCCCTACTATGGCGTCTTAATTTCAATGCGAAAGAGAGAGCTTTACCAGACGAAAGGCACCATCTCTTGAGGGTATTTGTTGTTCTCATAACGCTTCACCGCTAGTTGAGAATTTTCTTAGATGAATTTTGCACTGGATGAAAAGTGGCTGGCTCATTTTATTTTGATCTCACGCCTAAAATATATGCCAAGATCAATATTTTGGTAAAAACATTACAGCAGAATAAATATGAGGAATTTCAATACGCTAATCAGAATATCAAATGTTGATTGCTTAAATGTGAAAGAGATTATCTTTTGAAGCATCTTTTGAGAAGATGCTCTTATCTTTATATCAATGTATAGGCGAAAGTTTGTAAGTGTGTACATTTGTTACATCTTCACACTCAAACGGCTGATTGGAATTCGATGAAACTTGGTACACGGGTAGACCATATCCTGGAATAGCACTTAGGGTACTTTTAATCCCAGTTGAAACTTCCCTTGTTTTAATTTTCTACTATCTCATGGGCAAAGCCGTAGGCAGCAGATAGTCTGAAATACTATATTTCGGGTTTCCCCGAAATACACCCGAAATGGGTTTCAAGTTACAAGCACATTACGTGGCAAAGGTGGCACTTATAATCAGCTTAGACGAAAAAGCTAACATCCAAACTTGTAAACCTACGAAAAATAAAACCGATAACCATCTCTTGACAGAACAGTTTCCGAGAAAACATACAGAAAATAAAATTCTCTAGCTGCCAATGCTGCTAACAAAGGAGATTCTACTATTCAGTCTGTTTCTTCATACGGAGCACGTCACGTTTGTCCGTATAACTGTGAACGGAACTGTCTTGGAGCTTGGAAGATAATAAGACATTTTGAAAAAATAATACCGGGGCACTCAGTACCTAAACCAATAATGGAAATAATAGGACGTTTCACGGAGTTAAAAGTGTATTTCTACACACAAATACTAAAAATATAAAACAAAACTGTTACCATGATAATTTTAAATTTTGGACAGTAATGTGTAAAGTGTGTGGGGTCTTTAAGGCCTTGGTACAGGGCATGGTCCGAAGCGAAGAGGAGTGACAGGCGGTCGCCTCCTTCTGCGAAGCAGTAATGCTAGCAAAGGATGAGGCCGCACGCGTGAGGCAACGGCTCTAATACCCACCCACCGCCGGGATTCTAATCCCGTTTTCCGGCCACCACAGGCGCGGGCTTGTGGACGGCAGGCAATGGGTAACTCGCTGTCTGATCGTCCGGTAACCGTCCGGACCAGACCAAGTCCAAGTCGTCGTCAGTGCGTATCATTCCACGTGCGTCTCAAGGAGGTCGAAGCCTACTGGGGCCAAGAATCGGTTTCAAGGATCCATGAAAGGCAACGAAGAAATAGGAGTGGGTTGTTAGTTAGTAAAAGTCTGTCACTATCTCCTGCCCCGCCCAAGGGCGCGAGGATGTCATTGGATAATTTTCCACAGACAAAAAAAAAATGTTTTTAAGTTAAGAGTGAATAGGTTATTTCTAGGCAAGCGTGCTTTATCGTCGGCCACATCATCCCTTACCATTAGGTGAGATAGTGGTAAAAAAAAATATGCGACTTCTAAATAACCAAGATAGGCAATGTACTTAGCAGTTGAGGCAAACACTGTTCTGAGAATTTAGCACTAATCGATGTATTCGCCTTTGCTAGAAACTAAGGAACCACCACATTGAAACGTAAAGGGCAATTGAAGGAACATAAATGGATTTTATTCAGTAAAAGTGTGCCACTCCCTCCCGCAACAATTAGAGTAAAAGAAGATATTAGTTGATTTTCCATAAAAAATGACCTTGAAAAGATTTAACAAAGTATACTTCATGAGCTAAGGAGGAGGCTTACACATTTTTACATAGAAACTAGCCAACGGATGACAAGCAATGGGTAGATCGCAGTCCAGTCATCCGGTAAGGAGTAAGCTCGAGTCATCGACAACGTGTGAACATAAGCTCGTCGCTAGAAGATGTCAGCAAACCGTAGGGGCCCAGCAGGGTCGAAGCTTACTGGGGCCTGCGGTTCGTTTTTTAAAGGAAAACCCGACCCTGGAATGCAAGGCAACGAAGGAACCAGGGGTGGGTTTCAGTCAGTAAAAATCTGAAACATCCTTTCGCTCCACCCTAGAGTAAGAAAAATCATTGAATGATTTCCCAGATCAAAAATGACATTTATGTGTTTATGCGAAAATTTATTTTACAAAACAAAAACATCAATTCTTTATCAAATTAATAGTTCTTTGTATAAAATTTAAATTCTGCTTTAAATACCTATGTTCAAATAAATTAAGACCAGTTAACAAGTGTATGCACATTTTGCGCATATTGCGTCTTTGCCCCATCCGTTGCTTCTAGCATCTCTGATGTCCGGGTAGCGATGTTCAGAATTCGCCAGACTGCTGACGTCACTATTCATTGATCCGTCTGATGCCGATGGCCAGAGAATGGCCTCTAGATGCTTGTCGGATCTCTTCTTATTTTGCAAAATGTTGGCACAGCTTTCCAGTGATATGTTTTTAAAGTTACTGAAAATTCCATCTTTTATTTTTACCCTTTTATACATGCTTAGTAGTTTTAAAATAGAAATGGATTCTATTCATTAATAAATTGCACATAATATTAAAATATTTATTGATTACGAGTATAAAAGAGCTATACCTACTCTAATATAATTTCATCTTTTTCATTATATAATTTAATCATATAGGTGTACATTTTATTTCCAGAGCCATGTTTTCTTTTTCTAAAATGGGAAATCATCTATTGATTTCTCCCGCTTTAGGGAGGCGCAGGAGAGTGTGTCAGACTTTTACTGACTAAAACCATACCTGTGTCTTTCAAATTGCCCTTAGCGTCCCAGGACCACGGGACCCTTTCAGAAGTCGACCCATGGCCCTACTAGGCTATGGCCCTGCGTACTAAATGGATAAGAAGAGTAACTAATGTAATTGATACTTGCCTATCAGTACAGTGCAAGCACGTACAAATTTAAAATCATTGTGTAAGCACTTTACTTGCTACGCGTGGTCTATACTTTAGTATACAAATATCTTTTTTTTTTCTAATTTTCACACCTGATGGTAAGTAGTGATGTAATCGTTGATGGCGAGGAGCACTAGTTTATTAAGACACACCTAAATTATATCATTCAAATCGCGTGCACTCATTATTTAGTTAATATCATAATTTATCAGTCAATAAACGTTATTATTACGTACTTTATTGTCTATCATTCAAACTATCATCATTAAAATGTGTAGAGAGGTGTAGAAACGACCATTCTAATATTCGAAATAGTCTGAATATTAAATAATATTTGAAATCAATCATTCTAGTCGAATAACTTTATATTTATGTGCAGAGGGCGCCGATAACACAAAATGGAGACTAAATTAATAAAGGATTGAAGATCGTTTTGAAGGACTTTAAGTCGTCTACTGTCTGGGTCACTCAAAATTAAATGATAGCAGTAATTCATTCAACCTTTTACTTGATTTGCTAAACAAAGTTTATTACTACTAAAAAAAAACTGCACATTTTATAGAAGAAAATTTCATTACAGCCTATTTAAATAAATCCTCATGGAGGCTATCGGTGGCAACGACGTTTCCCATCGAGGCCTAGTTCAGGCTTGGTCCGGTACGAGGAGAAATGGCAATCGGTCGCCTTTCGATACATATCGACGATGAAGTGACAAGAACTATTAACTGTCATTTTTGCGATTTTGCTTTTTTTATGTAGATAGACTTTAAATAATCGTTTCACTAATCGGCAAAAGCAGGTCGCCATTGTACCCATAGATTTAAGTTTAGTATTGATTAATTAACTTTCTTGGTGTACAATAAAGTTATATTCTATTCTATTCTATTCTATTCACAGTGGTGCTATTCTCTAAGAAAACGCAGCGCTGCCTCAATGACGAACACCCAAATAGGATACATTGGATTGTCAACTTAATACACCTATACATTGGATTATTAATTCAATGTATCCTATTTGGATGTTCGTCGTTGCGGCAGCGCTGGTTTTCTTAGAGAATAGCACCACTATTAAGATTTAGAGTTAGCTGCTTTTGCCGATTAGTTAAACGATCATTTAAAGTCTATATACGTAAAAAAAAGAAAAATCGCAAAAATGTCAGTTAGGAGTTCTTGTCACTTCATCATCGATAAATAGGGTGACTGGTAATAAGCGAACGATACGTAAACACGTGATTGTAGTCATGATAACAAACAACTTTTACTATGGCACCAAACCTGAAATCGCAAAAAAAATCTGCCAAGTTCAGTACATTTATGCTCGCCTAACTGGTCAAAAGAGAGTATACCTCATAGTTCTGCTAAAACTATGCCACTATTTAATATTTCACTGTCCTCTAAACATACTAAGATGAATTTTTTATATTTGAATCATCGTTTCAGCCGAAAGACGTCCACTGTTGAACATAGACCTCCCCCAAGTGTCGCCAAAACGAAGGGTACCGTTTATTATTATCGTTGTCTTGTGGGAGGTCTTCCAATGCTGCGTCTTAGCAGAATCGTTCAGCCCCATCGACCGTCTGCGTCTGTTCTACACGCAATGTGCCCTGCCTATTTAAGTTTGAAAATTTTTGGGCTACGTCTGCGACCTTGGTTCTCCTATGAATATTTTCATTCCTGATAAGATCAGGCAAGGAAACTCCGAGTATAGCCCTTTGGGTGACTTTAAACCTTCTGAAGAGTTCCATTGTAAGCGACTACGTTTCCGTGCCATGTCTTCACTGGCAACACGCACTGGTCATAGACTGTCATCTTGAGATATTGTGGTATGTTAGACGAGAAGATAACGCGCAGCTTCCTAAATCTATACTTATAAAATGCTTTGTCCTTTATGACTGACTGTCGAATCAACACACAGCCTAGACTACTGATTGTCAAGACCTGAAACTTGGAGGGTATGTTCTTTGTATGACGTTAGCATCCAAAAAGAAAGGATTTTTTGAAATTCCAACCCAAAGGGGGTAAAAAAGGAGGCAAAATTTGTATGGAACATCGTGATTCCTTGATACAATCTACTTCTATGAACATTTTTGATGGAAGACGAGTTACGTATTTTATTGAAATACGGGGTTAAAAAAGGGTAGAATATTATTTTATTTTTGGAATTAATAATCCTATTACAACCATTTTCGACTTCTACGCAGACGAAGTCACCGTTAAAAGCTAGTGACTATAAAAATCTTTATTGAAGACAGCACATTACCCATTATCTATCTCTCAAATACAAAATAATAAACTTCGCTTTCAACTTTACAGAAGCTATCTTCAAGCAATTTATATACATGTCAATTGCATCTGATATTTCGCTCAGGCGTTCAATTGCTTCAATGCTCCTTTGTAGTGTCTAACAGATACACTTGTGAGGCACAATGGTATATGGCTTCGCATATTAGTTTACGACGATCTAATTAGTGAGTTTGAAAGCAATTAGGTTGTCTTATTAAGCTTAATTTGACTGGAGAATGGAAGGTTAGAGGTAGAATTTGAAGATTAGTTTTGAAGATATTTTTACTTCATATACAGTGGTGCATAGGCATACTTAATGCAACATGGTATTCTCTGGGGTCAAAAAGACTACTCTTTGGTAGGTGTGCACGACAAATAACTACTACATATTTAAAAACAATATATTTTTATTTTACCAAAATATATTTTTATTTTACCCACTTAGATATTGTTTACATTTTTTTTTTTAAATCGGAGTATTTTTTGTGCAGATGTCTATGTTTTAATGTAACGTACAAATAGTTTGATAAAATAATCATTTATTTGTGCTATAACCTATGTGAAAACTTAAAATTGAGCTTGACCTCGACTGACGAGTTCAAACCCAGCTAGGCGTTTTACTTTATGTAATTTCATCGATGGTAGAGAAAGCCATGTTGCATTAAGTCCGCCTATGTACCCCTACTGTAAATTAAGTTTAAATAAATAAATAAATAATTTAGTTTTATTACCACTGTTCTCAAAACGGTGAAGGAACACACGAGAGAAAACCGACACACCCGGATACCTGTCCTAGAACCAAAACTTCAAAGACATGTATTTTCCACCAATCCGCATTGGGCCCGCATGGTAGACAGCACTTTTCTTCTAAATTCAAAATATTTTTATTTCATATAGGTCTACATGGGCACTTATAAAACGTCAGAAGCTAGTACACGGTTCGAAATTGGTCGTTTCCTATGGAGAAGAACCGACAAGAAACTCCATGGTTACTCTTTTAAAAAATGGTTTGCCTTACAATATTTCCATATTACAGTATTCATAATTATGTATTGTAAGGACAGACTTCTACTAGAGAGAAAGCTCGAGTCCCAGCAGTAGCAACATTGTAAGGTTGATTATGCTTTTTATAACCCTGACCTTTCCGAAAAGTGAGCAAGTCTTAAGATATTAAAAACAAAAGGTTACGAAAACAATATAACAACGAAATAAAAACGAGAATACCGTTATTGCTATCATCAATCAACAAAACGTTGAATTCATTGATAAATTGATGGCACAATCGTTTAAAGATTAATTCTAAGAATACTTAGTATAAATATAAGGTATTATTATTGTATTAGGTATCTTTGATCACTTCAAAATTATAAAAGATTGGGATGACGTAGGATATGTTTTTATTTCGGGTTATTATGTTCTTTTCGGATAATTGTCTACTTATAGCTTAAGGCATTGGCAGAAGAAAGTATAACATAGATATAACCTTATTAATAGGGGCTTTTACGGGGCTAGTATTTTTGTGTAAAGAATCTACATATGTACAAAATTTCATTACTGTATCATGAAACATCACAAAGTTATATTCTTTTTATGTTACTTGATTGTCCATACAAACACATGGTCATGGCCATGGCCATCCAGACCACTGAGGGGTTGTTTTGCTCCCGCACCCAGTTGTGCGCTAGCACTTAATGCCTGCTATGTCCTACCGTGACCTGTATTGTTATTATCTCAGTAGTGTCCATCTTGTTACTGATTCTGAATTAACTATATTCAGGTTTCGTATATACTAAAAATAATGTTTATCATTAATATGATTCACAATTAATTTTGTTTGAATTTAGTTAATTTGAACTGTAGTAATTTCTGACAACCTTGATTTGCGTGATAATAAGTTTATCATGCATAAACAGAAAACCACAAAATTAAATTGTTTCTTCATAACAAATAACTCATTGATTTAATATAATATTTTCCTACCACATATCGGTTATAACAATAACACAATTATGAGGTGCCACTGGATATTGTGTCAGTTACCTGATTGAACCCTATTTAATCAACCCTCAAGTTTAATAAAGGTCAGGTCGGGGTGTCCATGTATCTATATGGGTCACAAAATAAGTGTGTCTGTGTGTGTCTGTGTGTGTGAGGATAACGTTGTGCTTTCGACAAGCTTAAGAGTTAAAGGTTTTTTTTATTATCATTATTTTAAGTGAATCGTTGAGCACAAGTTGGTTGAGATGGACTGATAGATTTGAGACTGACACTTTTTGATTTTTTATTAAGTTTTGATACTGGGAAACGTTCAACGATTCTCCTTTGATAACATATAATGTTAATGGTTTCAAAAAATCTTATCAGCTAAAAAAATATGGCACCAAAAAGGATGCCAAGAAGATAGCCCAGCTGTCATATTCATTTCATTAATATAAAGTAACTTTTAGGATTCCGAACCTTAACAGGAAAAATCGAAACTCTTATAGGATTACTTTGTTGTCTGTCCGTCTGTCAAGACCCTTTAAATTTGAAATTGGAGGTATCGAGTTGAAATTAACTCGTACGCAAAGGTCAGCAGTCCCTTGAAGCTGCGAAAAAATCAAATTTCTAAGTTAACGCAAAAAAAAAACGGCTGTTTATGTCACAAAACACGTTTATTTGGACACTCTTAAGATACTAATTAAAACTATATTTAAACCTACTCCTAACTAAAAATGGCGTCATAAAACTCATCCGCATCGCTGTCGACTGGAAGTGTGCCCAAAAGGCTGGCGGCATTGCCACGTTGAATGGTAATGCTTAATCTCTGACTGAGGTAAAAGCCAGCCCTTGGGTCACGCGAAGTGTCAACTAAACACTTTTAAGGAAATCAAAATACATAGGGTACTTCTCGTTGACCTAGAATCCTGAAATTTGGCATGGAGCAAGGTCTAATTGCACAAATACAGGATAAAATCTGAAAACTGTAAATTTATACGTGTTTTTTTTTTTCGTAAGATTTTACGTTACAATAAAACTAAACTTTTTTGCGTTTCTGAAAAATCTTTTAAACTTGATTCGGGAATTGAATGTTTTCATGGGTAAGTTTATGCGAAACCGTCGGTGCTCGAGTCCGCCTCGCACTTGCCTGGTTGTATTAAATTATAAGTCGTTTAAACCTTTCCTGGAGTATCCAGAATATTTCAAGACCAAAATTAGCCAAATCGGTCCGGCCGTTCTCGAGCTTTAGCTAGACTAACGAACAGCTATTCATTTTTATAATATAAGACTAGCTGACCCGGCAAACTTAGTACCGTCTAATAGGCAGTTTTTTTTTTCGTGAAATTTTCCATATTTTCTTTCCGTTTAACCTTCTCTGGAGTATCACGACTATTTCAAGACTAAAATTATCCAAATCGGTCCAGTTGTTCTCGAGTTTTGGCGAGACTAACGAACAGCTATTCATTTTTATATACAAAAAGATATTCGATAATAAACTCGACTCTACTTGAAATTTTTATGAAAAGCATAGTTTATTTACTTTGTAAAATAAATTTATGTTCCACAATTGTAACTTTGTTTGCAACGAACTATATTTTTACTATATTGCTCACCAATAATCCAATATACTGGAAGTTGTAGAGAGTAAAGTTGTCTACGAGGGTGTCTATAAAATTGAAAAGATGTTCAAACAGTGCAACGTGTTCTATTTAGTGTTTGTAGAATGCTATCTGGTTGTTTCTGGTAAAACTTTATTATATCATTACAAAAAGAAAGAGACAAAATCCTTGACATAAACTAAATAAATTTCTGATTAAAAATAAAATTAATTTAAATATAAATTGATAGCGGTCAAGCGCGAACCTGTCAACAATAAATAAAATAAAATTGGAAATCAGCAAATGTAAGACATAGCACTGAGCGCTCTCAAAGTAATTAGTGATTATATAATATAATATTTAACAACTATCACACAACGCCATCTACAAAACTGTAATTCTCATAAAAAAGCGAATGAAGTTTAGAAACTCTCTGGTTTGTATAACAATGACACGATAAAATAAAATGCTTTTTGAGAGAATCATTATCTCTAATTACAAGACTTAACATTATACTAATAAATGTTCTAATATTTTGATGACAATAACATGATAGTGAATAATTAATTCGTCGCTAGTGTGGGCTACACACATGATACTGCTAATTTGCGTACAGTTTAGATAAAGTATATTTTTTACTCGGCTCCATAACACCCTCGCCTAAGGCTCGGGCAAATGCCACCTCAGTCGCAATGACAAACTTTTTCCATTTGTATCAAACGACGTTCCAATATACTTATAAAGACATAAATAAACGAAGGTTGACGCGCGACTCCCGGGCGCTCCAATCCAGATACGATAAGTGTTATAAAATAAATTGTGGTGGGGGCGAGCACATGCACTTTTCCGCACTCGCACTAGTGCGGAAAACAGTAAATTGCGTACCTAAAAGTGGTAGGGATAACAGCGTATTTCGAGTAAGAGTATTGATAAAACCTTTGAGATGCAAGTGCTAGTGGTACACGTGGTTGCTATATTTGCTACGCGGCTACGAATTCGCTACGCGGTCGGCTACTAATGCGCTACGCGGTCGGCTACGGACATGCTACGCCCGTAGCGGTACTATATTTCATTAGTCTTATAACACGCAATAGTTTTACTGTCTTAAAAAATAAGGTGATTTTTAATCTGGTTGTATTTTTTATTTGAAGGGACAGGTTGGTCCCATCTTTATCAAAGTCTAGTTCTCAAATATTAAAGATACAGTACCTTTAATATCTGGAAAGTGCAGGCGTGATTAAGGCTATTTATTACACTATTCCCTCTCCTAGAGAGGAGGGCCGATAAATACGATAAGGTTAAGGCTGATTCCGCTGTGCTATTTATTATGCCAATCGTTTTGGTGACTTGATAGCTAGGAAATTGAATACAAAGCTTGCTTATGATTTATTTGTTTCAATAATATTCAAGTGGATTCAATTATTTTGTGTTATGATTTGAACTGATACACCTACGCGGTAATGGATCTCGCACGTGTAATGAATACTCGTATGTTACCAAATATTATATTATATTCTTAATCAAGAGCAAACACGATACAATATTAAAGTATTTTTATAAGGAAGAGCTATAAGAACCGGCTTGATATAATTATATTATAATTTCATTAGCCCGTTCTATCATTAGTCCACTAGACTAGTTTAGTTTTACTCTATTGGTATACACCGTTAAATTTTGGTCGTTTTAATCCCGTGGAGGATCGATTAGGTACATGAAACACTATCGATTTATAAAGATATAATTAAAAAATAAAGTCCTTTTTTTCTAAAACTCGTATTAATATGTACTATGTACGAAATTAATTTCTTTATGTAAACGTCAGCTAATCGAGGCCAATCTCCGTAAACACGGCCTCAGGACTAGAATTCCCTATCAAGAGTGAATGGGTTACTTTTAAGTAAGCGTGTTCTTTCACTAACCTTCTTTTACCCTTCTTTAACCTTCTTTTACCTTTTTTTAGGTAATATCGCAGCATATGCTGAGATAGAGGCCTTTTTGACCTCGCACAGGTCTTTTATTTTCAATCTTTTTTTTTGTGTTCTTGTATTTATTGTTTTTTTATGTTGTAAAACCTATTTATAGTTTTTGTATTGTTGTTGTATATACATATATTTTTTGTCCTGTGCGAGTCTCAAATAAATGTTTTTCTTTCTTCTTTCTTTCTTTCTAACCACCTCATCGCTTACCATTCGCGAGAAAGCCAAACAATAACAAAAAAAAAAAACTAGTAAGTAACAACCAACTAACCACCACTTGTAACTAACCTAACTACTAACTAGTAGGTACCAATTTAACTAAGTGTTCTTGTTTTTTTTTTTTATATAAATTACTAGCTTCTGTCAGCGGCTTCACTCGCGTGAAAGTGGGGTTTCTCCATATAATCTTTGGACCTCTGTTTTATCCCTTTCAGGGGATTTTTTTTTTTAAATCTTCTCTATTTATTTATTCTTTATACACATAAAAAGCACAGAGGTGGATTATATGCCATAAGGCATTTTCAGCTAGCCAAAATTTTGGGTGATACGGAGGCAAATTATATTACTACGTGGTCGTCTACGACATAAAAGGAAACTTTATGCAAAATTTCACACTCCTAGTCCCAGCCTTGCGGACGGCCAGTAATGGGTAGCTCGCTGTCCGACCGTCCAGTAACCGACCGAATCAAGCCCAAGTCGTCGACGGCGCGTATTGTTCCCGCGCGCCTCAAGGAGCTGTCAGCAAACTGTAGAGGCCCAGCCTGCTAGCTGCTGGCAGGCAGGGTCGAAGCCTACTGGGGTCAAGGGCCGTTTTATGAAAAGAAGGCACAGCCCCGGTATGATAGGCTTGTTACTTCTCGCTGAACCCAAGGGTGGGATTTGTCATTGGATGATTTTACCTACCAAAAAAAAAAAAACTGCCAGTAATTTTGCGAGTGCGTTGATATATCAGTTAGTCAGTTTCTCCTTTAATATAAATAGATTACTCCAAAACTAAACCGATGTCAATATTTCCTTGAAAGTAAAAATTGTTCACACTTACGCAAGCATAAATATTAAACTTTAATTAAAACCTTAACAAAGAAATTAGTTCCCCTCACTGCAGACCCTAAACTTCAATTGAATTCTAAAATTAATCATGTATAAAGTCTTCACTGTGTCAGCACAACGAATTAAAATTGTGGAGTTACACGAGTGAGCGAGAGAGTACTTACAAGTTGGAAAGAGATGGAAATAGTATAACAGCGTTATAGCAGTTTCGAACACCAATTTAGTCTTCAAGGTATTTTCAGTGAACAGTTGTATAAAAGCTAGTACGGTCAACCACGCGTGGGCAGTAAATTATTGAACTACGAACTCACCTTACTATTGTGTAACAAAAGTGTAGCAAAATGTACATGATGTTGATTGGAAGATCATCAAATAGAAAACCCATATGGGCGGATGTTTCCAAACTCACACTCAAAAATATTTATTTCACATAGACCTACACGGCCACTTATAAAATGTTAGAAGTTAACGCTCGGTTCCAAACGTGTATCCTATAGAGAATTACTTCTTATGTCTAAACATTAATTTCTTATTAATTACCAATTTATAATTATAATTTTGAATATGAGGATAATTATGTGGATATTTTTTTTTCAGTTATTTTGACGTATTTCGGGCAATTTGAGTATTTCTGCGGCCTACCCAAATATCACAACATACAAACTGTTCCCTTAGATAATTTTCTACTGTTATGCAGGTAAAGCTGCTGGCAGCAGCTAGTATAAGTATTGATGAGAAAATAAAAACATAAGAAAGTAAACTTTGTCATATATCTTTGTTACACCTTCACATTGAAACGTCTAAACGGCTTAGGGTGAAATTTGACACATGGGTAGACCATTTCCTTGAATATTCCATAAAATACTTTTGATCCCGAGAGTACGATTCCTTGAAATAATTTTCCATTTTCTGGCAAGTGAAACCGAGGGCGTTTCTGGTATCCCAGAAACTGGTTGACAATATTTGTAACAGTAATAAATACTGTTATCTAATTACTTTAGTTTTAGCCATTAATAAGAGATAGAGTAATATAAACTTTGACGTCGCGTGATAGATGATGTTAATCGGTTGATGGAGTGTGTCCGGTCTCAATTTGATAATTAGTAAATGATATTTATTTTGCAAATCGGTTTTTTAAAAACACACGTCACTTTTTTCGTCAGTTTAAACTATATGAGGCCTATATAAGAATGGCCTATATAGGAATACCCTGAAAAGAAACATCGAAACAGACTCAGGGGACAAAGTCTCATTTGAAAGTCGATACGGCAAATATATAATGACCAAATCATACGAGAACCATGCAGACTTGTGTCTGAGATGGTCTTTTGAGGAAAGAACCACGCAGATTTAAGTGGACCTGTCCAGTCAGTTCAAGCATTTGTCAGTATTCGTATAGCTCAACTTTACTACTAAGAAACAAAGAGTTGTCGAACAATACCAATGAAAAGATACTATATGCTATTCTGGGACACGATCCAGTCGTGTACTAGTTTCCTCGAAATCTGAATTTCCTGATACATACTTTTTTTTTTTTTTTTTTTTTTTAACGTAGGTAAAATCATCCAATGACGAATCCCGCCCTTGGGTGGGGCGGGAAACAGTGTCAGACTTTTACTGACTAAAAACCTACCTTTCCATTCCTTGCCTTTATCCTGGGGCCTTTGGTGACAGTCTCACATAACCTTTGGCCCCAGTAGGCTTCGGCCCTGCTGGACCCCTACAGTTTGCTGACAACTCCTTGAGGCGCGCGGGAACGGTGCGCGCCGTAGACGACCTGAGCTCGGACCGGTCTGTTACCGGACGGACGGACAGCGAGCTACCCATTGCCCACCGTCCGCGAGCCCGCGCCTACGGTGGCCGGAAATTGGGATCGGAAACCCGGCGGCGGCGGCGGCGTGTGCGCCTTTGCCTAATGCGGTCGGCCTCCTCCTTTACTAGCATTACTGCTTCGCAAAAGGAGGCGACCGCCTGCCACTCCTCTTCGCTCCGGAGCATGGCTTGAACCAAGCCCCGGCGCGAGAGATCGCCGCCGATCGCCCCCACGAGGACACGGCGATGCTCTTCCCAAGCGGGGCACACCTCGACTGTGTGCTCCACCGTGTCCACCGGGCGGTCCGCACAGTGGCGACACCCGGGCGTCGTCTCCGCACGAATCTTGTACAGGTACGGACCGAACTTGCCGTGTTCGGTCAGCACCTGCGCCAAACGGAAGGTGACGACGCCGTGGGGCCTTTCCAGCCACGCCTCAAAGAGGGGCCTTACCGCCTCGATCGTGGCGTGCCCAGCACGAGGTTGCGACAATCGCTCTCGCCATTTCACCATGAGATCCCGCCGAAGCTCTGTCCGCCATGCCGCGACTTGTCGCGGCAGCGGAGTTTCGCCCCGACGTTGCATCTCCACGCGTAAGTCATGCATGTGTGCAAGGACTGTTGCCTCCAAATCCCACGGTGGTAGGCCAGCAAGGAGGCTCGCCGCTTCGCAGGACACCGTACGGTATCCGCGGATCATCCGGATGGCCATGACCCTCTGGCAGGCGGTTAGCCGGGCCGCCACTCGCTTCCGTAGCGATGGCGCCCACACCGGCGCACCGTAAAGGGCCATGGACCGAACGATGCCTGCGTAGAGCCTCCGGCAGGAGGCGTCTGGACCCCCTAGGTTCGGCAGGAGCCGCTTGAGCGCAGCCCCAGTCGCATTCAACCTGGGAGCCAGACGTCGGAAGTGCTTCTTGAAGTTCCACCGGCTGTCGAGGACGAGTCCCAGGTACTTCATCGTCGACCCGACGCCGATGTGAACTCCTCCTACCGTTAATTGGGAGCCCGGAGGTGGCGCGCTCCGAGGGCCGTGAAAACATATGGCCTCGGACTTGTGCAATGCCACCTCGAGTCCCAACTGCTGTATCCTCTCCACGACTGTCGCAACCCCGCGCGTCGCTAGTTCGACCGCCGCCTGGTACGACCGTCCCCGCGCCAGGACCAGCGTGTCGTCTGCGTAACAGACCACGCTGACCCCGTCGGGGAGGTCGGCGCGCAGCACGTAGTCGTACCCGATGTTCCACAAGGGCGGCCCTAGTACCGATCACCGCACGACATCTCTCGCCGTTTCAACTCCCCCTGATGACCGGGGTAGATGATGAACCTGTCCGACAGGTAGGCCTCGATCACCCGACAGAGGTAGTCGGGCACCCGGTGGTACCGGAGTGCCCTACCAATGCAACTCCAGGGCAGGGAGTTGAAGGCGTTGGCGATGTCCAGAGACACCGCCAAGACACACCTGCCCCGGGACACCGCATCCCCCGTCGTGTCCTGATACATACTGGGGTTTTTAAGTTGAATAGGTTACTTCTAGGAAAGCGTGCTCCATCGTCGGCCACATCATCGCTTAACATTAGCAGGATTAGCCAAGTTGATAATGTGCAGTCGTTAACGCTAGTAGAAAACTAATCAATAGTATGGGAATGACTTACCTTAACAAAATTCGTAGCTAAGTTCAAATGGTACAGAATGAACTATAATCATTTCTACAAAAATCATCGCTTTTGCGACAATAAAACTATAGAATGTTTTCTGTAGTTCTAATTGTATAAATAATATTTACGCTGAGGCCTTTTTTGGCGTTTCGATTGCAGAAAGAAACTCGACACGAAACGGCCGCAACTTGAATAGGCTTTTTTTTTATGGTAGGTAAAATCATCCAATGACAAATCCCGCCCTTGGGCGGAGCGGGAAGTAGTGTCAGACTCTTACTGACTAAAAACCTACCCCGTTCCTTCGTAGCCTATCGTGCCGGGGCCGAGCATTCCTTTCGGAACTAACCCATGACCCCAGTAGTAGGCTTCGACCCTGCCTGCCTGCAGATGAGGTAGTAAAACGCAAACCAAACCATATTTAAAAAAATTAAGTCCATCCGTTTGAACGTGAAGAAGTAACAAACATACCCAGCTACAATTTGCTTATATAACTTTGGTGTGATTTCCCACAAAAAAAAAAAAACGATTATCTTTACAACTGCCCATTAGCCAGTCAGTTAAATTATAGCATTATTTTTTATGGGTTATAGCGATACGACCGACCATTGTGACACCCTATTAGTTTTAAGTTCCAATTGTGATTTTATCAACGTTTTTTCCAGTGAACTTTATACCGCCTAATAGTAAAGGAATGCTGTGATACCGTTCAGCTAAACTGTCAAAGGATAACGCCATCTACAGGAATTACCAGAACCAGCATAATTCATTTCAAATTTATGTTTTAATTAGAGATGGCGTTGTATTTATTATTTTTTTTCAGATTTTCTCACCGTTCAAAGCTTTCCTGGACTATCACAAATATTTCAAGACCAAAATGAACGAAATCGGTCCAGCCATTCTCGAGTTTTAACGAAACTAACGAACAGCTATTTATTTTATACACCGTTAAATTTTGGTAGTTTTAATCCCGCGTAGGGTCGATTCGGTACATGAAATACTATCGATTTGTAAAGATAAAATTAAAAAATAAAGTACTTTTTTTTAAACTCGAATTAATATATGTACGCATGTACGAAATTAATTTCTTTAAGTAAACGAGTCAATGACCTTGTAGGTAGTTGTCGGTCGTTGCGTAGGTACTAATAATTCATTGGCCTCACTCAGCTGACGTTTACTTGAAGAAATTACTTTCGTAAATGCGTATATTTAATTCGAGTTTAAAAACAAGTACTTTATTTTTTAATTTTCTCTTTACAAATCAATAGGGTTTCATGTACCGAATTGACTAAAATTTAACGGTGTATACGAGTAAGTAATTAAGTATATAGATGATTTAGGCCCTAATCAATTAGCACGTTACAGGAAATATCGTAACATATTTGCACCAAGTTAGCCAAACAAAATTTTAATAAAATTTTCCTTTAAAATTCTCATTCAAAACTATTCATGAAATTCAAACTTCAAAACATTCTCGTCAACAACCCTCATTACTTCAAAATTAACATGAAAGCACATGAAATTTCAAATTTCTCGCTAGGCTACTAGGGGCATATAATTACGCAGTGCGGTACCAAACCGCAGGGCCAGTGGACGTCCACGGATGCGGTCAGCCTTGGTTTTAAGGGACAACATAACCGGGAAACGACCTCGTATACTCTGTATGTCACACACGAAGCCTATAATTTATTCCCATCGAAGATTATGGGGATCATAAAGTGAAGTGTTTTATGTAAAGTGGTGGTTATCAATATCGTTTTGGGATGATGGGAATTTTGGAAGGGGTTATTTTTGAATATACGATTTTCGTGTTTCCTGTTATAAAAAAAATGTTGGTTGTTGTCAAATTTGTTACGAATGTTAATTTGAACTGGGCCTTTTAAAAACTAGTTGTCGCCCGTAGTTTCACCCTCGTCTTTGGTTCCTGCTCCAATATTTGATAATTATAGCCTTCCTTGATAAATGAATTACCCAAAACAATATATATAAAGAACTTTAGAAAAATCAAAATAAAACTGATGACCTTCATGATGATATTCACTGTTCCAACCTATTTGGTGTTCTAATCTGTTTCTTTTTTAAGGTAATTATATAGATGGATGATCATTTACATTTAACATACAACTACAAAACTTACTAAAAGACTCTGCCTCTATTCTTTACAACACCACAAATGTTTGAACTACAGTCCATAAAGTAACGAACTTAAAGTAAGTACTCTCTCCATTTATCCTCACAGCTGCACATGCAATATTCAAAGGAGGATATACTCCTGATTTTCAACGCCCGCACTTACCGCAACATTTCATGTTCACTACACGCCATTTTGAATTTGAGCTGCATTCCAAATTTAAATCTGTTTATGGCGAACTCGAAAGGTGCTGTCAAAAGATACTGGCAATTTGAAAGGTGAAAATTCGGTTTAAAATTGGAATAGGCGAATCGGACAATCTGAGAGACAAATCTTGTCAAACTTATTACACACGAAGTAAAGGCGTCGTGTTTCGCTGTGAGGTTGGTATTTTTCCACTAAATTATCGGTACCCTTTGGCCAAATCTCTCCTTTGAGGAAGGTTTCCAAATGATGTGTCAGTACCCGCACCACAAATGACTTAAAGTTTGTATTATGGCATGACTGCATGGCTCTCACAGTCCTGTTTGTCTTGACACGCTCATACTCCACAATCTCTTAAGCCTTTGCGGTGTGATGCTTGACACGTCCAGCATGTTGGGTCTTGCCAGGGCAGTAACCTTTTGGTTCCCACAAGAAGGCTTATTCCTCTTCTTCTCCTCTTTGGTGAAACAGTAAAAAAAAACGTCAGAAAAAGTCATTGGATGATTGTTAATCTCAAAAAAAAAAAATCATTCATTTAATCAGTCGATATAAAAGTTAAGTATAAAGTTGAGTGAGTCCCTCATTATTGATGTTTAATTAAAACGTCAAGTGAAATAAAATACAATAATTTGTGTTCTTTGTTTATAACGTTTTATTGTTCGCATTGTTCAAAGGTCTCTTATCTTTTAGGTATCTTATCTTTTCAACCGTAATGTTAGTCACAGACGTTTAACTTGATAGGTTTGGAACAAAATATATGTTTTGTAGAAAATGAATATAAAAGGAGAAAATATTTTTTTCAATCAACCATGACCAATGTGTGAGAGGTGTATTTCGATAACTTTGTTATGCAATAAAAAAAAGTAAATATCACTATTATTTTCATACAATTTAGAGTTCTTGAGTAACAATCGGAAACATTTCGTTTAATTTTACTTAAAGTGCCAGAATTATTTTATGCACCACTTTAAATTAATGTAAAATCAATATTTAACAAAAATAAATGAATCGTAAAAATACCAAACCAAAGCTTTCTATTGATAAAACACTACAGTGATTTCTAACCTCAAAATAACCGCCATACCGTGGCCTTTGAACGCAAAAAGGCAAGTAAAGGAACACGGAAGGGCTTTAGTCGGTAAAAGTTTGACACAACTTTTACCAAGTAAAGCCCACCCGTGTTTCTTTACTTGGCACTCGGCAGCAAATGGCCGATCAATCGAGAATCCGATCCAAGGCTCGGCCCTGGTATCTAAGGCAACGAAGGAACGGGGTAGGTTTTTAGTCAGTAAGAGTCTGACACTATGTCCCGCTCCGCCCAAGGGCAGGAGATGTCATTGGATGATTTTACCCACCACCACATTTTACAAAAAAAAAAGAATCTGGTCCAAACAATGAGATTCCAACAGATAATATAATTGAAGACATGAGTGGATGAAGGGGATATGTAACGTTTTTAAAAAATATATGTTTTTTTTGCATCGAATGAAGTTTGTTTGTTTGTTTATAGCACATAACACCTTCATTCGACCCAAAAATTTTTTTTTTTTAAAACTTTACATTTCCCCTTCATCCACTCATGTCTTCAATTATTATACATACTTTAAAATACTTCTTCTTAAAAATATCGCTAGTATCATGGCAGCCTCATATACACGTACAAAAAAACACTAGAGCGGTTTTGCACTACGTCCGATACGAACTCGTGAAAGTATGGTCAGTAGTACTCGTAGAACTATTTCATTACAATAAAATTGTGGCGGTTGTGGAACTAGTGCGGAAAACTGTCAATAGCGTGCCTAAAAGAGGTGAGATAAGAGCGGGTTTTTGTCGGATCGGATTTGGATCGGACGACGCGACGTGCGAAACCGCTCTTCTAAATCGTGCAGAACTATTTTTATAATTCAGTCTCTTCTTCTTCTTATCGTATCGATGGTTTTCTTTTCCATCAGAGTTTTTGGGCCCAGTAGGTTGCCCAATTCAGTCTCTTAATTAAATATATGTTTTTTTTTTATTTTTTTACATAAAAAAAGCTCACAGACAGATAACATTATAACTACACTAATAAATAACTAAGTGAACTGCTAATTATAAGCTTCCACAGATAGTGACAAAATTGTTGCTCCCAGTGTAAAGTAACTCAAAGTTGGAACAATAGCTAAAAATGTTAATCATTTTAATAAAAAGTAACAATAATGACATATTGATTTAGTGCAGGTAGGTGCTTTTTGAGCTAGACGGATTCCTCCAGAACTGGCAAGAGGAAGCGCAGGCCCGCGAGAGGTGGAAGGCGTGGAGGGAGGCCTTTTGCCCAGGAGTGGGACAGAACAGGCTAATAAAAAAAAAGGTGCTTTTTATACAAAGAATGACTTTGCGAAACACTTTCTAACTGTGCTGGTATTGGTGCAAATTAGAAAATCGTTATGGTCGTTATGGTTGGTAAAATCATCCAATGACAAATCCCACCCTTGGGCGGAGTGGGTAGTAGTGTCAGACTCTTACTGACTAAAAACCTACCCCGTTCCTTAGTTGCCTATCGGGTATTCCTTTCGGAAGCTGACCCATGACCCAAGCAGGTGACCCGTTACCCCAGTAGGAATTAAATGTGTGTTTATAAATGAGACCAGAGTGCCCAAATCCTCCTCAAATACATTACTGAGAACAGAAAATACGACCATATTTAACGCTCTTCTACACAGCAAACATACAAAGCAATTCAAACGCTACGACTAATCCAAACAAGGCTCAATTTGGACATTCTTTAAAAAAGCATTTACGATCATTTTGTTGGATAGGATAGCACAGTGTATTGGCTGTTCACTTGACTCAAAACTTGGGCCATTTGCAGTATTTTGTTCCAAGCTCGTTGGCTCGGATAAATGCAGCTGTTACTGAAAGGTACCTGAGTGTTACAACCGTCGAGAATTTCATGTGATCGTGAAAAGGTGGAATTAAAGTGTCGATAGCTTGAAATTTATTGAAAAACTGTCTGATCGCTAGCCTATAAAGGATAACACATTTCATCTAGAGGATTTTGTAAGATATAATAGGGTTTCTAGTTCACTTCATTTTAAAATTGTCTGATACTGGATGAAGAGCGTATAAGGTATTTACATAATTATGCAAAGGAATAATTTTGAAATAACTACAAGTTCTTCAATAAGATTTTTTTTCCTCAACTATCACACAATGCCGTCTAGTCCCAAGCTTAGCTGATCTTGTGTTGTGAGTACTATACAGCTAATAAACATACATATGTATTTCTAAATACATACATATTTTAGATAAATTACACACAGACACAGAACAAAATATGATCGACCACGACCTCTGGTATAGCAGTCAGGGTCACTAACCACTAGACCATTAAATTATTTAATTAAAATCGTTATTTTATTAATTTTTTCACAGACGTTGCTTTGTCTTAGGTATGATCATCGTTGACCTTTTTTTTTATGGTAGGTAAAATCAACCAATGACAAGTCCCGCCCTTGGGTGGAGCGGGAAGTAGTGTCAGACTCTTACTGACTAAAAACCTACCCCGTTCCTTCGTTGCCTATCATGCTGAGCCTTCCTCTCAGAAAACGGCCCTTTACCCCAGCAGGCTTCGACCCTGCCTGCCTGCAGCTAGCAGGCTGGGCCTCTACGGTTTGCTGACAGCTCCTTGAGGCACGCGGGAACAGAACGCGCCGTCGACGACTTGGGCTCGGTCCGGTATGTTACTGGACGATCGGACAGCGTGCTAACATCGTTGACCTGTCAAACGCGCGATCTATAAGTCGTTCTCAAGATGGTGTGCCTCACCAGGACCCTGGTACGAAGGCAACGAAGGAACGGGGTGGATTTTTTAGTAAGCAAAAGTCCGACGCCATCTCTTGCTCCGCCCAAGGTTGGGAGATCTCATTGGATGATTTTAACCCACCGAAAAAAAAAGGTAGTGTGACTAGAGGAAATAGAGATTCATTTTTAAACATACTAAATAGTAATCTTTCCATGTGTAAATTTATTAACGTAAAAATATAATCACTAACAAAAAAAGTAAATATATAAAAAAACAAATACGCTATCTTCAATATCCGTATTCAAAAAACTTCTAGAACAGCAAAACAAGTCCTCAGATCAAACAAAATTATAACAACAAAGTGAATACAAACTGCCACATCTCCATATCCACAGGGATTTAAGGATCTATTCGGTCGGGACCCGAATTGCCCATTTTGAGTGCCTTCTGCTATATCTAGGACGGGTTAACGATTTCACACGCTCACTGGGTCACCTGTGAAGCTTTGAACACCAAATAGGTAAGGTACAGAAGATTAGTTTCATAAGACGAGCATAAACAACACGACGAGTACACAATATTGACACAATTCAGTTTCAGAGACCTGTAAACTCTCCAGAAAGTTTTTTAAACTTCTGGGTGGAGTTATGTTGGTTATTTTATCCAGAACCGCTCACGCGCAACGAACTGAATATGAAAATTTGAAAATGGAATTAATACAGCGCTCGAAGCGACGTTGGAGTCGCAAGAATTGTTTAACTTCGGGTCAGCAACGCCAAGATAGGCCGTGGTAGATTTAGCTTGCTTCGGCAAGGTCCCAGATATACATGGATGTCGTAGATGGATGGTGAGGAAGAGGGAGGCCAAAGAAGAAATGGATTGTGTGAAGAGTGATATGAAGGAAAAGGGAGAGTGATAGTGTGACGGATGATAGGACAGAGTTTTTTTTTTTTTTTTTTTTCCATGATAGGACAGAGTGGAAAAAAAGCGTATTGCGCCGACCCCAAGTAATATGGCACAAGAGCAGAAAGAAAAAGAAGAAACAAGATCACAGATATCAATAGCAGCCTAGACTTACATAGATTTTACGGGTGGTTAAAAGTTCGAAATTTGACATCCTGTCCAAAATTCTTAATTCCAAAATTTAAATTCAGATGTCTCAAATGATACGCTAAGGCGCCGTACTCATGGTCCGTATTGCTGTACGTAAGCAAAAAACGGCTTCACGTACGTCTATAATATTATTACGAGTATCTTTTGTTATTGACGTAGAAATCTAGCCTATGCACTGTGGTTTTCATGTATCGTGCCTGCGCTTGACAGGACGTATGGTACGTGGCAAATAAGTTGAACCATTTGCTATGGTTACGCGTAGCCCCCAGAAAATTGGTTATAATCACTTCGTCACACAATATGAACCATCGTGGCGGTCGACCTTAAATGCACAGGCCGGTAACCGATTTTCGGGTCTCAATCGAAGTGGGGGGCTGCGCGTAGCAAGCAAGATAGATGGTGAGTACGCCGCTATAGCGTACAAGGAAAGCAAGCTGACTCACGACTGTATTTCACCTGAGATTTCCTAGTCATCATCATCATCATCATCAGCCTTTTAATGTTACCACTGCTGGGACTCAGGCCTCCTCTCTAGGAGAGGGAATGGGCCGTAATCCACCACGAGGGTCCAGTGCGGATTGGTGGATGTCACATGTCTTCGAATTTTTGGTTCTAGGACATGCCGGTTTCATCACGATGTTTTCCTTCACCGTTTTGAGAGCAGTGGTGATAAATTAAATTACATAAAGTAATGCGCCTGGCTGGGTTTGAACCCGTGACCTACAATTCGTAAGTCGGGGACATTACCACTCGGCCACCACTGCTCGATTTATAGATTTCCTAGTATGTACCTACAATTTAAGTCCCTGTTTTCCCTCGTTGTATAAGTAGGTTCTAAGTTGACTGGTAGAAAATACCTAAGGCATTAAAGTCCGCCTTTGTACTTTGTGTTGCATAAAGATTAAATAAATAAATAAATAAGTACAGTTAACCTTCTGAACAAAATAGTTGTACTATTTTACAAGTTTGCATTTTGTGACGTTATATACTTCGGTTATGTAGTAAAGAAGCTTTTCTTATCGCAAAATGGACGTTGCTTTTGTAGCGTAAATGATTTTAGAATGAAAATCGGACTTCTTTTGTTTGCTTATTTTGTATTAAATGAAATAAAAATTGTACGAAGAAGTAAAAAATATAGACGTGACAAGCAACGTTCAATATAATGCAATTTTAGGGGAATTTATTTTAAAGTCTTCGAGTTTATAACTGGAATCGGCTGAAACTTTTCAGGAAAATCAATTTCTTCTTATAAGTGTATTTATTTGATCTCTGTGTATCGTATAATTTTTTGGCTTAAAATCGAGAGAGACCTCGTTAACCTATTTTCAAAAGCTGACAATCCAGGATAGAATATCCTGGCACTGATTATGAGGAGCTTCGACCCCAAATAATAGTAATAGGAGGAAACAAAGAAGACGAAGAAGGAGGTATACTACAAAACAATAAATGTGTTTCTCTGCACATATTAAGAGCCGTGTGTCACAGGGCCGCTATGGTGGCGTAGCCAAGGCCCTTTCGTAGACGGAACTTGACTGGTTTCTCTTACAGCTCATATCTCCGCTACACAAAACTCACATCTCCTGTCCGGTTTGGTGGAAATAACCTGCCAGCGTCGCAGTACATCTCCTCTCATCTCCTATCCTCCGCGCTTTGGTGGATACCGGACCTAAGCGATCCTTTGCTACGCTGCAGGTCATGATTTGATTCCTTGACAAATTTGTATGGCCTACAGATAGTTGTTCCGTGTCTGTATGTGAGTTTACATGTTTGTGAACGCAGCCACGATACAGGAGTATCTCCTAGTGTGGGGAAAGTAAAAAAAATATATGAGGGCCACAAAATAAAATTTTATTAAAAAGAAAATATTAAAAACTTGCCATATATGTTATTAAGGCGTTATTGTTATTTATTTTATAAGCAAACTTCTAATGATATTTTATTTTGTTTCAGGTAAAAACGCAAGTAGTAGAAGCTTTACGCAGAATCATACCCGTAAGTTTAATAAAATGCTTATTTACTGTGGGTTGTCGTATAAATTTAATTTCAATCAAAACAAAGAAGTTTATACGATTGTAGTATTTAGATACTTATTCCATGCAAAAATAAAATGTAAACGCATTTATATAAAGAAAGTTGACTGTGTCCAAAAAATCTACCTCAAAAAACGACTGAAAAGTTCAAAAAGGTCACTTCAAGCACTCTGAATCAGTTAAAAGAATTTATTTTAGCTGCATCAGACTGCTAAAGTAACTTGTTTCGAACTTTTGTGTCTGTTTTTGCGATCGGCTTCTTTGACACTGTCAATTTTTTTTTTATTTCTTACATTTTAGTGAGTTGAAATTGTCTCCTCAAGACTTTTATTCTGATATCCCATATACGAGTAACTATGTATTACTATAAGATTTTTTCATGCAGGAAAGTATTTTTATAATTAAAAAACAAAATTTAATAGGCATATATACAAATTAAAACTTGTGTATGTACAAACAGGTAGAAAAAGAACTTCTTGGGCATAAAAAATTCATCCACATCGATATCAATGGGAAAAGTGCCCAAAACGCTGGCAGCATTGCCAGAAAATTTTTGAAAACTATAATTGTAATTTGATATCAAAAAGCCAGTTTTTTATTTATCTTCCTTCCTGGTGTAGTTGGGCAAAAACATACCTAACCTTGTTCTGGCGCAGTCTAATAAAGTATAAAAAGTAAAAGTAAAATAATAACCTTCCATATACTAAAAGTCTGGCACGCCTTCCTGTTACGCCTTGGAGCGGGAGAAATCATAAACAGTCGGGTTATCGGGTAAAAATATAATCCGAAGTCGGGCCATACAAATGAAAGCGAAAAAACCGGGCAAGTGTGAGTCAGACTCGCGCACTGCTGGTTCCTACCGATTCACAAAAAAAAACACGTTTTGTTTTTTTGTGACGTAACTACAAATTCGCAGTTTTTCGTTTTTTCCTATACTTTGCTATGAGACCTTGCTTCATGCCAAATTTTAGGATTCTAGGTCAACAAGAAGTACCTTATAAATTTTGATTCCCGTGGAAACATTCAAATAGGCGCGATCTCAGTAAAATGGAGCTGATAATTTTATTGTAATGTTGACTACCTCAGCGAAGTTTGCCGAGAAGATTGACTTGATGTTGCCAAATACTACAAAGACATTACATTGTGTCCATCCATATTCTAATGATAAACAACACTATTCACACGAAGACATGGTTTAAAGAACTTAGGGTTTTTTTGAAACATAAACGGCCGTATCTTTTTTTTTTAGTTAACTCAGAAGTTTGATTTTTTCAGAGCTTCAAGGGAGCGCAGACCTAAGTATATGGTTTTAATTTCAACTCGATACCTCCATGCATTCTCAAGATATAGGGTCTTGAAAGACAGACAGACAGACAGACAACAAAGTGATCCTATGGTTTTTAAAGGTTTTTTCCTTTTAAGGTACGAAACCCTAAAAACCGTAACAAAACGTTAGCAAATTGATCTTTTCGAGTCATAAAAAAACTAGTGTTATCACAATTCGTTTAAGCAGCACTAGAAAATGCTTTAAAAAGACACGGTCCTTTGAGTGTCAACAAAAGACTTCTATGCCATTCTGTTCCGCTACTCCGTCTCGACTGCATTTACACAATCAAGATTCGTTACCTATTCTTATTTGAAGTAGTTCTACATTTCAAGAGGTCAGTACCTCTACCATGAGTTTTAAGCAATAGTATTCGTCGCTACTCGATATCGACGCCGTAAATATTTTGTATGGCAAATTTTGGTTCTGCAAGTGACCGCTAGAGGCGCTGCAAAATTTGCCTTACAAAATATTTACGGCGTCGATATCGAGTAGCGACGAATACTATTGCTTAAAACTCATGGTAGAGGTACTGATTGTTGAGAAAGACGGTTTTCTTTGTATTAAGTTTTATATATATTGGAGGAAATTATATTACCTATTTGCTGGTGTAATGTGCTTTGAATTACAGAAGTGGATAAATCAATCAGAGTGCAGATTAACTAGTTCATCTGCAGATTATCTGATTGAGTCTGTTACAGTGGGAAAAAATATTTAAGAGCAGCCAATCCGAGGTACATTTTCATACAAACGCTCTTACGTGATTATGATGTTACTAAACATTTTCTTCAGATATTTTGAATACACAGATATCTTGTGGATATTATATAGAAATTAACACATGTGTAAAACTAATCCAGTAAAGACCTCTGACAATCTGCTATTTTACGTGAACTTTGGACCTCCATAATGTACTCATTTATTAAAAATATAAAAAAGTACTTTTATAGAAGCCATGCACTTTAAATCGAGATTCTAAATGATGGATTTTTTTTTTTTAAAAACTTTGTTGTGTTTTTAATAAGTGCGTATTTCCTGGAACAAGTTTTGTGAAATATTCGAATAAATCACGTAATTACCACCGAATGCCAACAGAGTTTTCACGCGTTATCTCTCTTTTTTCGCGTTGCCACTCCATCAAACAGCGTTGTATTGCTTTAGATGAAGCAACCAACTTTTAAACTATGCTCGACGTTGACGATAGACGACTGGGAATGGGCCATCTTAAGTTCTTATATTAACTAGCTAATCTGCAGATTTAAAAAAAAATGAAATTAACTCGTGCTTGACTGCGATCTTAAATATTATATCCCATGCGATAATTAGTGGGTAATCAGCAAACTAACGGCCAAGCATACGGTAAAGTTATAAAACTGGTTCTTTGTTTGACTAAAACATACGAATTCATTATAATTATTACTAATAATAATCTAAAGTTTGATGACATATTTATTTTAGGGCACCCCGACACGGACAGGTTAGGTTAGAAGCTTGAATTGCCCTATCTTCAGCGGTCCACTTCTTTCAGTTGAAATAAAATATGATACCTATTATTTTGCTAATAGGTTTAAAAACACTTTTACACTTTCTTCAATTGAAATTAGATGAAGCTGATGAAGAAGCCTTTTGTCACTATACTTTCCTTTTTTGAATTTTAATGTCAATTATTTGGGCGTATGTATTTAAAAATGACCGGTTCTATATAAATATAATTGGTAAATTCAATTTAAAAAAACAGGAGTCGGAAGGTAAAAATGAAAAGAATCTTTGCATAAAAGAAAACCAAAATAAATAAACTGGTAAATCGTCCAATTAACGTCCAGCATTACTAAAAGCATTTCTCAACAAAATTTCCTCGAAACCGTTATACAAAATTCAAATCATCTTCTACTCATTAACATTGTTCAAACACTTTCTTATTTAATGAAATAAAAATAAAAACTTCTAGACAATTTATTTTGTTCCTTTGTCGGAAGGGAAAGTTAAGGAAATCGGCAAAGTGTGAGACAGGCCGCACTAAAAGTTCCGTAAAACAAAAACAATAATTCTATCTTTTTATATTATTTATCATGACTTAATGGGTTGTATTTATACTGGCGTCCTGTCATGATTAAAATATATGGCTATGTTAGAGACAGATGGTTTTCCACTACATTTATTTGTATTTTGACATTATCCATACTTAATATTATTAGTCTGCTTGTCTGTTACGCTTACACGGTTAAACTACAGAACCGGATTTTGATGAAATTTGGCTCGGAGAAAGCTTAAATATCAAGCACGGCCTGTTCAGTCGCCGTCGGCTATCTTCGTCAGTCGTCGGGCTGCATCGCGGGCGACGGCGCGCGAGCAAGCAGGGCCGCGCGCCCACCACAATTCACTAGTAAGAACCACCGACGACGCACGCGCGCCTTATAAATTCTTCCAGTAATTTACTTTGGATATACGTAGTCAGTTTTACAGTCCACTGCCTTTTATTTTTAAGTCCAAGTCTAGACCCAAACAACGGCTAAAAGCTACTTTATATTCGTCTTCAACTTCGACATTGCTTCTGCAATAAAAAATATTCATGCGGTCGAAGGAGAATGTATAAGCTAGTAACATTATACATCGGTTTATTTGTTAGGATTTCATTGATCATATTCTCCAGTCTTATATCAATATAATTAATTAAAGCTATTGTTATTTTGCGTGAATTTAATTTTTGAAAGAGAACATACGCTTACAGATGTGGTCCACTGAGCACTGACTGACTGAATCGAAAACGGGACCCCATTTCGAAGAATTTTCTCTTTTCTCAGAATTAAGTGTATTTCCTTCATATTTATTTTTGGCCAGCCAACTCTCTGCCAGCATAAGTGTATCCGCCAGTTATCAAAGCAAGAGACTTTACTGTGAACAGCCATTTTCTAAGATCGCTTGCCCATAATTATGGCGGTAAGTCCCCGCTTTGAGGAATGACTGCAAAGATGTCACGGCGTTTTCACCTTTTGCATGACGGGGGTCCTCACCGGACATGGTAAGAAACGCCCGGACATCACCATTATGTGAACCGCCCGGAGGGCACGGTCGAGTGTACGATGAAGGTGTGCTCCACTTGAGCAGAAAACCACCGTGTCTTTGTGAGGGCAATCGGCAGCAACCACCTCTCACGTTGAGCTACAAGTCATGGCTTGGAGCGAGGAGGAATGGCAGGCGGTCGTCTCCTTCTGCGAAGCTGTAATGTTAGCGAAAGAGGTGGCCGAATGCGTGATGGAACTAACATCCTCGCGCCCCAGCCGCTGGGATCCCGGAGGATGTCAGCAATACCGTAGAGGCCCAGGAAGACCGATCCTACTGGGGCCATGGGTTCACTTCTCAAAGGAGACCCCAGAGTCCTGAAACGTAAGGCAAAAAAGGAACATAGAAGTGGCATTTGATCACTAAAAGTCTGACAAACCCTCTTGCTCTGCCTTTGCAGGAAAAGTCATGTAAAAGATAAGACACAAAAGAACCCTAAAAACAAGAAAAAGTGAACTCGTAATTTATTCTTGACCTTTCGTTCACGATTGCTTGTGAACGTGCTCGAAAGACGCACATGTGTTTGGTAATACGGGAACCGTTTAGGAAAAAGGGAAGGGTGGAAACTATCTTAAGGGTCTGTTTTTTGTGTGTGGAATAAAAAACCTCACATGTATACACTCCTTTTTTTGGGCAGTCGTGTAAATATTATACACGTGTTTTAGTTTTCGCCTAAACTAAAAATAATGTTGTATATTGTTCTTAGCTTATACGTTAGCTTAATTGAATGCGGTTGCAATGCAGTTGCACCTTCATAGCATAGTGTTTAGCAAGTTGAGTGGTTATTTGGTTAGCGTCGTATTTGGACTTAGATATTTGAGTATTTGGCCAGTGTAATAGTTTAAAGTATATTGTGATTTAATTAACTAGGTATTTTTTAGCCATGAGGAAATGGAAAAATTAATTATAGTGACATTATAATAAAGTAAAAAAGATATATTAAGATTGTTTACGTTTAGTTAAGTACCTAAACAAATGAAGTGTAGAACGAATCAACCGATAAAGAGACATACATGGAACTTTATTTTATATTAACTTGAGAAGAGAAGATAAATTCTAAATAACATTTACCAGCAACTAAAGGATCAAAATAGATTTACAACCGCCTAAGACAACTTAAATGACATTAATTTTGGTTTAGACCGTAAAGCTCGTGAATGGTCTAAAGTTTTGATATGTACCACTTATAGTAATGACTTCAGTCCCTATTGATGTAGTTGCTGAACTAAAAGATTAGCTAAACGATTTATCGTTTTGATGTCAAAGCAATTTATTTGCAATAAATGCGGTACAAGAGATGGTAACATTACATAATTTTTAGAGCAGACACACATTTCGCCATGATAAATGATATTTTTTTTGCAAATAGGTTTAAAAAAAAACACTTTTACACGTTAATTTCTTTTTCGTCAATTAATTAGACCGGTGTTTCCTAGCAAACACCAAAACAAACTCAGGAGTCAAAGTCTCTTTTAAAGTCCATACAGTAAACGATGGTCAAATCATTATGAGAACCATGCAGATTAGTGGTTATTAATGGTCTATTGGAGAAAGTACCACGCAGACCTGTCCAGTCAGTGCAAGCGTTTGTCAGTATTCGTGTAGTTCAAACTTAGGACGAGAACCATGAATATTAGTGTCTCAGATGGTCTTTTGAAGAAAGAACCACATAGATTTAAGTGGACTTGTCCAGTCAGTGCAAGCGTTTGTCATTATTCGTGTAGTTTAAACTTAGGAGTACTTTTTAGCAGTCCTAAATTTAATTGTCTTATCGTTCGTGAGTCGTTGAGCTAAGGAACTCACGACTTGACGAACAATATCAGAGAAAGGACATTTGGGTAGGCTTGATGCGGCCTACCCAAATGTCCTTTCTCAATTTGTCATCATGTAAAAATTACATGAATTGGCATCTAAATAATTAAATTTAAAATACCTACAAGAATCTCATCGTAACGGCTTGACTGATTTTTATGTTTTTTTTTTTTGCAAGTTTCGTAGGTTTTGGAAAAAGAGATTTAAAGAGATACTATAGAGCGGACATCAGAAGAAATGTCTTAGAAAAACTGTCATCCTACGTCATCTAGCTTTCAATAGTAAACATGCGAATTAAATTTGTAATTTAATGTTTTTACGCTATTTTCTAAAACTATTTGCGAAAATTATTGAATACTAATTAATTACATAGTAAATACGAAAAATATTTACGAAAATAAACTAAAGTTAGGTCCAGTCATCCACACTAAACTGAGCGACTTACTACCCCTATGTAACAAACGATTTTGTTTGCTATGTCCTATTTATTGGTAGTATATATTTAACGTCTTTGGTTTGAGAACAGGTTGTAGGTTTTTCTTTGATGATTTTTTATAGCCAAATGTGCCGAGCCAGCTAGTATTATATATATATATATTAAGATATTGTTACTTACATAAAAAAAGTAAAATCTATAAACAAATTAGCAAAATTAGTTTTTTTAACCAATATAAAGTTTTAACAATCAAAACTTTTTGTATGTACAGTCAGGGGTAAAAAGTGCAGTTGCAGTCTACCGATAATAAAGTATCTAGAATTTTTTTATAGAAGAGGATCAATGGATCACCACTCAGTTCGTTTGTACCGTAGAACCTAAAGAATTAAATAAACCAGTTGCGGTCAGGGCCAGGGATCAAAAGTGCAGTTGCACTCTACTAATTAGAGTGCAACTGCACTTTTGACCCCTGACCGTACCTTCGATGTTGTTATTAGGAGCTTATTGACCACTGCCAAAAAGGTTCTAAATAAATTATCTTCCAATAAAACCTTAACAGGCCTCACTAGGCTGGGGGGTTCTATTAGAAGACTCTCAAATCGACAGGAGTGGAGGTAAAGATTCCTAATGATACTTGGGATGATTTGGGTTAGGTCCGTGTAAGGTGACCGAGACATTTGTACACATATTGATAATAAAACTGAATTGAATGTTTTTGTAAATAGAAGGAAAAATGTATAAGTTTTTTTTATTTACTTCGTTAATTCAAAATTTCTATTGTATGTTTTTTTTTTTTCGGTGCGAAAATCATCCAATGTCATCTCCGTGTCACGGGCGGGGCGGGATAGTGTCAGATTTTTACTGACTAAAAACCTACACCTGTTCCTACGTTGCCTTTCATACCAGGGTCAAGTTTTCCTTTCAGAAGCAAACCCTTGGCTCCAGTAGGCTTCGACCCTGCTGGGCCCCTACGGTTTGCTGAAAACTCCTTGAGGCGCGCGTGTAAAACAACGCGCCGTCGATGACTTGGGCTTGGTCCGGACGGTTACCAGATCGGACGCCGAGCTACCTATTGCTCGCCGTCCGGAAGCCTGCATCTACGGTAGCCGGAAATCGGGCGTACTGCCTCTTGCCTTGCCTTTACTAGCATTATTGCTTTGCAGAAAGAGGCGACCGCCTGCCACTCCTCCTCGTTCCGGACTATGACCTGTACATCAATTCTGCTAAATCGTAAAACAGTTTATCGGCATTTGTTTTTGATTTGCATTTTAACAAATTTTATTAAGGCGTACCAAATTACCAATAAACTTATGCTAAGTTAACAACATGAAATAACTAATGTACGAAATCAAACAATCCCACATTCGACGAGATATTTGTTTCGTGTTAGAGTCGAACCTGTGATAGGTAGCACAGCAGACAATTGGTAATGCATCAACTGTGTCATCAAGGTCATTTTTCAGTAACTCATAGATAACTAAGTCATAATTTAGATGGATTTTGCAATAAATACACAAACACTAAAGAAATCTCCTCTTTTGAGACTTATGTTGTTACGAAGCAAAACAATTTATATTCTATAGTTCGTACGTGATTGTAATAATCATAGCATGTAGTGCTGCTCGTCTTGTTACTGTAGGGTGGCAATGTTGCATTATAAAAAAGGTGGATCAGTATCTTTAAATGGAGAAAAATTTCGGCATTGTTGGTGCAGTGTCTGAGGAATTAATTTATGTTCACACTGGATGTCGAAGGTTATGTTAGCAAAGAGGAAAAGTAGTAGTATATTAAAAGGAGATTAAAAAAAAAATATTTCAGACAGCCCTGCTCCATAATATTATAGCCAAAATGTCAATATTTTATAGTAAAAAGTAAAAATAAATTTAAATTGAAATTCATTGTGCGTACAGCTAAAGCGTGGAAGTCTGTGTTTGTGATCTTTAAGTCAAGAGTGGATATGTTACGTCTAGGAAACCGTGATCCATCATCGTTTTCTATTAGGTAAGATAGGAGGCAAACTATCATGAGTAAAAATAAGATTTTGTGTGAGATTTTCACATTTTATGTTTTACAGAGAGTTTTTTAGACAAGGTATCAAGGTAAAGTAAGCTAATGCAAGGATACCCATAATATTCGGAAATCCACAATGGTAATTTGTAATTACCATTGTGGATTTCCAAAAACCAAGAGATTACATAAAAATAGCATATACACAAGTGTCAAATCTAATATAAACCTAACTGACGAAATATCTAGCATTCTTTGTGGCATTCAAAATGTATGTATAATACCTACCTGCAAAATACGCGCTTAAGTCGTGGAGTTGCGGATACTAGCCCGAAATACAAATATACCCAGCCACCTATATCAAAACTCTCAAATACTGCATGATACCGTTTATAAGGAAAACTACCCGAAATGTACTGTCACTTGCTATAAATACATTCAAATGATATTAAATTAGACCAATAACCATATTAACATAATGCAGTTTACTAAACAAACTCAAGGATACTACAATGTGGACCGAGGACCGACGCCTTTGTGTCGATGTCGAATTTATTTCATATAATACGTGCGCGGACCTCCGTCAATCGTACCCCAGCTTTTTTTGGATCAGTTCTTCATAATGTTTAGTCACCCTATAGAATTTATCACTATCACAATTTGGCTGAAAGTGAGGTAGCCGCATTACATTACAGCGACGCACTTCAGTCCAGCATGCCAACTTATAATACGGCGTATTATACGATACCAGCTCATGCTAAAAACCAGCGCTGTGGTCGTCGTATTATGAATGCTGTCGTGGCATTATGCTGAGCGTTCATCGGTTTTGTGTGGATGTGACGCATATGTTCTATAGGGAATGATTACAATTAAGTTAGTCTTAAGATAGCATCGCAATCCCCTGGACTAAATTACAGTGGCCAATATGGAAATCTCTTAACTGACTACGGACCCAGGTTGGCCGATGTAAAAACAATCTGGTTAAATGGTGCTTCCTCGACCCAATTCTGACAGAGTAACAGTGTGAAGCTGCCTAGAACAAGCATCACCTGCTAAGCTGCTTTCTTGAACAACCACCTACACTTTCTAGGATTTATACGAGGCCAATAACAGTATTTAGTTTGGGTATAAGAAGGAGAAGATTCATTGCTCTTTTTCTTTTCTTTCTATCCGAATTTTTCTTCTCATTTTGCTGACTACAAACATAAAGTCCCGACTTTTTATAACAATATGTGGTAACCGTACCCGCAAGGTTTTATCTTGGGTTCGTTCTTCATACGCTTGGTGACCTACATACCCAAGATTTTTCTTATATCACGGTTGCCTCACAGATAAGGCTGAAGCAATTACGTTTCCGCGATTCAATACGGTTGTAACAGTATGGGCTTCGATTTTGTAGCGTAGGTTAGTTTTTTATTTGTAGTTGGATATTCCTACTAGACCTTGATACAGTTTTTAGTGTTATTTTAACACAAACATATCTTCTTCTTTTGAAATCGATGGTAAACTCGTTAAAATTTTTGGGCTCAGTAGGTGGCTACGCTAACTGCAGCATCGGTGTCACTCATTAAATCTTGCAAAATGCAGGGGTACTCGGGGAACTCTAACGTGTAGTTCGGTGTATAGGCACTTGGGACACACTAACTTGTAGTTCATGTTTTGTACAGGAGGACTGCATTCACATTGGGTATCCGATGGGTCTCCCCATTTCGCCAAGTTGTGTTCGCAGCACCTACTATTTTTTTGTCGAGGGGACACCTTCAAAGGGCGCCCGGACTTTAGAGATAAGTCCGGGGAGTGTGGGATTTTTACCTCACTAAAACCATACCGCTGATCACCATCAGCACGTAGAAAGGACTCTGTTACCTCTTAAAAGAACATTCCGGAACGCCCTCTACTCAACATCTGTTACGGCACATCTCTACAAACTGTATAACGGTCTCCCTTAAGCCTCACTGTGCATGGCAGTACATGATCACTGTGCCACCGTCTTCCCTGGAATCACTCGATGGGCGAGCAGAGTCCACACTCTGAGCGCCCGTGGTTCCAAAGTCCCACTTATATTAGATGATGCACGCGGGGTTTTTGGATGCGCGACCGATTTATTGCTTTCCATATATACCGCTGCAATTCATGTACAGGTGGGCGATAGAACATCTCCGAGGGATATAAGAACACAAAGATACAACTAGGTACTATAATAAAGATTGTTTTATTAGCTTTATTATACAGGGTGGATTTCTGAGACAGAACAGTAAGGGCCGTTAACTCTTATAGTTTCAGGAAAACGTTCTTAGAAAACCATCCATAACTTTTAAGATATTCTGCACAGCATTTACAACTGTCTTTTGAACTGCAATACAACTTGAAGCTCTCTCCACTTTAGTTTGATCTTCGTCATAGTCATATATTTTGAGTTGTCTGAATTATAATGTCTTGGTATTTATCTTAGTATTATAAAATAATAATTTTATAATTTTAGCATGATATCCATGGTAAACCAAGCGTAAGTGACTTAGGGCTGATTTCACCATTCATTATAAAAACTTAGTTCAACTAAACTGAGCTCAGCGTAATCTAGTTTTAAAACCCGTGTCGTAAACATGGGCGACAACAAAAGAATTGAAACTGAGTTTAGCGTAAACTAGGTTTAATTCATCGCGGTGAAACGCAAAATGAAGCTATAATCTCGATTAGGCGCTCAAACTGCGTTTTGTTTGAATGAATCGCGATTAGTTTATTGGTGAATTTGGCTCTTAGTTGCAAAACTAAGACAAGCATTTAAAATTACATAAACTTAACAACGCAAGTTAAACTTGCTTTTATAGTTTACATAGCCGTCACATTTATAACTAACAAGGTCAAATATTTTTAGCATATTATACTTAAAAATAATTTTGTTTTTCTTTTAGTATATTATCCTAAAAATAGTTTTGTATTTGCACTTTACTGGCAAAAATAAGAATTGGTGTTTATGTGAGCCGACTTTGTTAGTTATAAGTATACCTTAGCAACCTTGTTAGTATTCAGGGTTTGGGTATTATGCGAAACTTGAATATAGTTTGTATAGAATCAGTAAATGAATTGATTTCAATAATTTTTACGCCGTGATATATTTTTTGCCAAAAATGTTTAATAAACCTCACAAGTTTGACATCACCGACACTAAGTACAACACAGGTCACGGCAGCTTATAGCGGGCATTAGGCGCTAGCGCACAGCTGAGTGTGCGGAAGCAAATTACTCGTACCTACAATAATTACCTACATAAAAATATACAATATGCCTGCTGGGGTCAAGGGTCATTTTCTGAGAGGAAGGCTCGGCCCGGGCATGATAGGCAACGAAGGAACGGGGTAGGTTTTTAGTCAGTAAGAGTCTGACACTATTTAACGCTCCGCCCAAGGGCGGGATTTGTCATTGGATGATTTTACCTACCATAAAAAAACCTTCATAAAAATGTACACACGTGTTTTGGGTTTCGCATAAACTAAAACTAACGTTGTATTTATTTTATTTATTATAAGCAAGTAATTTTAATGACACTTCATTCTATTTGAAATATTTACACACCTACCAGAGTGTAGTCTTTTTTAACCCAAAGGTTGACTGGTAGAGAATGTCTTGTTGCATAAGTTCGCTTATGTATCACTACTGTAAATGCTGTTTAAATAAATATATAATAAAAGCCTACGCATTTGCTTTTGCGTTAAAAAGAAACAAATACATATTAAATAGGCTGATAATAAATACATTATCACTCTTTTATATCACACAGTCGGGTATTGTAACACCTTTGTTAAAGTTATTTGTAACTTGTTCAAAAAATAAAGATCTTAGCTAAAAGTATTCGTTACCTTTCAGTTTATTTTTCGCCCCAAAAAGTATTAAAACTTATAAAATTGTGAATATTTTGAACCCTTCTCAGGAAGTTTCTAATTAAGTGATCAATGAAGCTTATAGGGTGAAGGTAATGTTTTCAGTGATCTTCAAAACGGTCACGATTTGCATTCAAATAGATGTTTAGGTTTCGCCAAACTTAAGTGGCAATGGGCTGGGCACATTGCACGAAGAACAGATGGCCGTTGGGGCCGAAAGGTTCTCGAGTGGTGGCCGCGTACCGGAAGACGCAGTGTTGGAAGACCTCCCACAAGGTGGACCGATGACCTGGTCAGGGTCGCTGAAGTCCGATGGATGCGAGACGCACAGGACCGGTCATTGTGGCGACGCTTGGGGGAGGCCTATGTCCAACAGTGGACGTCTTTTGATTGAAATGATGATGATGATGAGATGTTTAGGATCGTTAACAAGTAATTATAATATTACTTACTTCATAATTATAATCAGCTTTATAATATTCCTAATACTTTTTTTCTTGGTGGTGGGTAAAATCATCCAATGACATCCCGCCCTTGGGCGAGCGGGAGATAGTGTCAGACTCTTACTGACTAAAAACCCACCCCGTTCCTTCGTTACCTTTAATACTAGGGTCGAGCCTTCCTTTCAGAAGCAGACCCTTGGCCCCGATAGGCTTTGACCCTGCCTGCCTGCTGCTAGCAGGCTAATATTCCTACTGCTGGGACACAGGCCATTTGCTTAGGAGAGGAAATAGGCCGTAATCCGCCACGTGGTCCCAGTGCGGATCGGTGGATGTCACATATCTTCAAATATTTATGCAATTTGCCTCACGACGTTTTGCCTCACCGTTTTAATTGGACAGTAATAATAAAAACATTCAATTCCAAGAAAACAAAATAAATCCATCAGATACTTAAAAACCTTTTTTATCGCTTTTTCAATAAATCCCGTAAAGATGATAAAAAACGAAAATGCCCAAGAGATTTCATCGTCTAAAGAAAAAGTTAAATAAGTCGTTTTGATACGAAAACGCAAAATGAAAATGAATGAAATCCAACTTACTTCAGAAGTTTGAAAGCCGCTTAGGTACAAGGAGTGAGTAATTATTAGATTAAAACAGTATGAATTAACGGCAGGCTACCTTCCATCTGGTTTGTTTCACTACAGTTTTTAATTAAAACAGGTTAGATTTTATAAAATGCTACGTTAACGGTGCTGAGTTTCAAGACGTACCTACACCTTGGTTTTTCTCGAAGATTTTCTCATTCAGCTTAACGATTTCTTTTTTTCAGTGGGAAAATCATCCTATGACATCTCCGTGCCCTTGGGTCGGGCGGGAGATAGTGTCAGACTTTTACTGACTAAAAACTTTCTCCTGTTTATTATTTATTTATTTATTTAAACTTCATGTACAGTAGTGGTACATAGGCGGACTTAATGCAACAAGGCATTCTCTACCAGTCAACCTTTGGGATAAAAAAGAAAATACTGTGGTAGGTTTGCACAATAAATAAATAACAAATATTTCAAAATATAATGTGAAATAAATTAAGTAAGTACCATATAATAATAAAATACTTATATAAGGTAATATTATAAACTAATAAATACTATGATAAATATAAAATTATTACGATTAAGAAAACTTAAAATATGATAATTATGACGAAGACTGAAGCTAAGGTTGAGAGGACTTTAAGTAGTAGTTCCGAATTTTACGCTTAAAGGAAAATTTACTCACAGATTTCACAGATTTTCAGATTTCAGAGTTCCTTCGTTGGCTTTCATACCGAATATTCCTTTCAGAAACCGACCCTGGCCCCAGTAGGCTTTGACCCTGCTGGACCCTTACGGTTTGCTGCTGATAACTCTTTGAGGCACGCGTGGCACTATTCGCGCGGTCAGTCCGGACGGTTACCGGATGATCGAACGGCGACCTAGCCATTGCTCACCATCCGTAAGCTCGCGTCTATGGTGGCGGGAAATCGACATCGGAATTACGGTAGAGGCTGGGGCGTGAGGGCCGTTGCCTGATGCGGTCGGCCTCCTCCTTTGCTAGTATTACGCCTTAGCAGAAGGAGAAGACTGCCTGCCACTCCTCTTTTTCTCTCGAGAACACGGCGTTGCATGCAGCTTAACGATACAATAATATTATTTTATCTAATGCATTTTTTCTCACAGTTTGCGCCTGTGTCGTTTAAAATACTAAAGAAAGAAAATAACTTTATTTGTGCCTCGCGCATTCATATAAATTAAAAATACATATTCGTATGTATGGAAAAATGAAATTAAAAATCTGGTACTGACAATGTCAAAAATCTGACTGCAAAAAACGACTAAAAAGTTTGAAACAATACATTTAAAGCAGTCTAATGCATTTGATGCCTTCAAGTCTATAACTGAAGTAATTACTACAAACTCTATAACAAAAAAAACAGTTAAATATTTTTTTAGACAAAAGTATTAATTGCACGAAAAAGTCATAAATATGTTGGACATGAATCTATGATAAACATATATATTTTTGTCAAATCTATTAACCCAGCTATTACGGAGGAGTAAGCTTCAGAAAGTTACTGTGTTCTAGGGCCTTATATGAGGGTACAAAAGTATTCGGGACTTCAACACTAACACCTTGAAATTACCGTTACGTTGCGACTCTAGCAGTTGTATCCTTAGTGCTAACTTCGTCTTTTGACTCACGTACTCCGCAGTGTTTTACATCCTTGTCTTTTCTTTCTAACTTCTACATCGTTAAATTTTGATCGTTTTAATCCCGTGGAGTGTCGATTCAGTACATGAAACCCTATCGATTTGTAAAGATAAAAATGAAAAATAAAGTACTTTTTTTATTTCGAATTAATTGTGGCATGTACGAAATTAATTTCTTTAAGTAAACGTCAGCTGATCGAGGCCAATGAACTGTAGGTAGTCAGTACGCAACGACCGACAACTCCCTACAAGGTCATTGACTCGTTTACTTAAAGAAATTAATTTCGCACATGCGTATATTAACTCGAATTTTAGAAAACAAGTACCTAGTGTTATATTAATGAACGTATGTAAATCAACTTGTTTCAGAAGCTCGGTATATCCTGTTAGCGTATAAAATTCACGCTTAAACTGTACAAAGTCAATCTACGCTTTGACACGGCGTCTCCTTATTATGAACGTGTCAGATTCCCGACAGGCTACAGCGTTTAGCGTTTTAAATAAATTATACACGTTTGTTTTAGCTAAAATCGTTGTAACGTGGTATATCTTGTTTCTATCTATTAATCCGTACCTTATAGTACAGGCTGGAGTTTATTATGCTGTACTTATAAGTTTATAATATAGCGTCATCGTTTTTTTTGCCTCTGTCCCATGTTACTTGGACTCACTGCTACACTAACAATACATATTTTTCAACACACTCAAAAACACCCTATTGCCGTTTTTGGGCACGTAATTTGCTGTTTCTCGCACTAGTGCGGAAAAGAGCGCCTGCTTGCTCCCGCCTCAAGTTATCAGGCAGATCACCGAGCAGCCCCCACGAGACGCCATTAAACCCTCATTTATTTATTTCGTCGTAAGTAAAATGGCCTTTTATACAAATGGAAATTTGTCGCTGCAGTACTAGGTTCCATAACACTTTCGCTTGCGGCTCGGGTGAATTTCCCCTCGATCATAATTATGTAATATTCCTACTATTCTATTCGGTTATGTTATCACTGAATCCCTTTTGTTTCATGTTAGTTCTCGCACAACCCATCCATACTTTGTTTTGGCTCCCTTCTCCATTCAACCATTCTGTCTGTCGTGGCTAAGAGGAAATTGAAACGATGAGCGATATTAGACCCTTAAGGGCTAAAATACGCCATTCATTTGCTCCAAATAAATAAGTATCAAACAGAAACTGCCTGCTATTTTAAATAATGACAGCAAACCGTGGTACAGTTAGGAAAATACAAACTATAAAAAATCATTCACTTAAAATGAATTACGAGTTAAAATTATATAGTTTTTAAAGACCAATAGGTAGGTCGCGTGTTTAAGCCCAGTCAGGCGCATTACTTTGTGTAATTTATTTCATCACCACTGCTCTCAAAACGGCGAAGGTAAACATCATGAGGGCAGGACAAATCGGAACCAAAAATTCGAAGACATGTGACATCCACCAACCCGCACCGGGCCCGCGTGGTGGATTACGGCCCATTTCTTAGAGTGGAGGCCTGAGTCTCAGCAGTGGGATCATTATAAGGCTGACGCTATGCTAAAGGACCAATGTTTCCAGGATTGCGGGTTTTTTTTTCAAAATTTAACACAGTCTGGAATACAAAGGAAAATTTACTCAGTAAAAGTCTGCCACTCTCGTTTGTTGGTTATTTGAAAATTTCCCAAAAAAAAAACAAGAAAAAAGGCCGTTATTCCTGCATAATATAATCTCAAAGCAATACTCTTTTGTGAACTTTAATTATCTATCAAAAGTATGAAAACAAAACTGCAAAGAAGATTTAAAAACTTTGCTATTTTGGAATAAAAACAATATTCAAGTTTTGACTGATAAAAAATATGGCTTTCACTGGTTAGCATTTGGTCTAAACTAAAGATTAAATTGTTATCTATTAATCTGTCATACTTTTGTCTCACTTTGTTGAAGTCCTAAGTTCTTCCAGTCTATCTAGATCAAGCAAAAGATCTGTAATTTTAAAGCAGTACTACGCTTTACTATAATTATAAATTGATTTATTGTAATCGTTTTTTTATTTAGTCTGATTTAATATAATGATATAATTTGATTTAGTTTAATTTAATGTTATGATTTAACTTAATTTAGTTTAATTTAATGTAATAATTATTTAATTTGATTTTATTATATTACTAGCTTTTGCTTGTTTGGCCGCGGATTCGCCCACGCTCCACGCTACCTTACCGTAATCTACCCTATACCAATAAATGAGCTGGTTTTGGTTTGGTTTTTATTTAACAGGATAAAAATTATTCTATGTCCTTCCTGATTCTTAGCCAACTTCCCACCAATTTTCAACCAAATCGGTTCAGCCGTTCTTGAGTTATAAATAGTATAACTAACACGACTTTCTTTTATATATCTAGATGTTGTAACGTAATTTCATTTATTGTTTTGAAATTGTTTATGGAAATTATGATAATTATCAATATTGAATCGAGTTACTGCCCGTATTTCGTGATTTACAAATGGCTGCTCAAAACAATGCGGTTTTGGCTTAATATGATTTCTGAGACCTTCCACAGAAACCTACTAAGCCCATGTAGACACTAAGTTGACTACAGCTTAGTATCCACGTGCCTCCCCTAAGCCTTTTTCGTGGAAGAGATCTCAATATGTCATGGATGGTGACCTTTCCACGGACCAATCTCTATATGCGTTGTTTAACCTTAAAAATCGACCCACGCAGTTATTATTCGGCTACCAACCCTTTAAAATCAAAACTGAACACATACAAAAACATTGAAAATACACATAAACAAGCCAACTAAGCACTTGATATGTGTTTCGTTTTTAGAAGAGAAATGGTTCTCATCTATCACGAGAGACGTAAACTACATGGCGTTTGTAATCCATCGTAGATCGTTTAGATGTATCGACCCGACCGTTAATTCCGACACATGAATAAAATATCCGATATTAGGCTAGCAGAGAGGGTATCTAAAAGCACTTATGTTGTTAAATGATTCTGTATATCCCTTCCTGCTATTTTCTTTATGTAGTCTTTTGTAATGGTAGATTATACACCGTTAAATTTTAGTCGTTTTAATTCCGCGGAGGGACGATTCGGTACACGAAATACTATCTATTTGTAAAGATAAAATTAAAAAAGGCTTAAAAAATTAAAAAACAAAAAATAATAAAAATATTATTTTTTGTTTTTTGAACATATTACTTCAATAAATTTTTTGCATGAAATAGTTAACTTTAGGTATGGTAAATACCGCTTAAGAGAGCCTTAACTCTACATTTGAACACCTATTTTTAGTATATTGGGTCGTTATGTTCATCGACCTAAATTTTGGTTGAGCCTTACAATATTAATGTAAAGTATAGAAGCCAGAAGACAGAAGGACAAAGCACTTATGATATCAAAACTAAATCAAGGTCGATTTCTAACAATAAACGTCACTCAACTAGTGATAATGATGATAGATTCACTTCAAAAACTAAACCCAATCTTTCCACGCAACATGAGCTCAGAATACATAATTGCGTTACCGAGCTTATAATACCAGAGTAAAACATTAACTCAATACTCGAGGCTGACGTGGACGTCCCAACTTTTAATGATGAGGGTCGAACAAGGAATAATTTTGAGACATGCTCCGCCGTTGATTCCAACCTTGGTGGAAGATAAGAACTTTTAGCGGAAGAGCGTAAATGAAAAAGGACTTCTGAAAGTTTAATTAAGGAGGTTTTTTTGGGAAATCATGACTTGAAGTTTGATGCTGATATTTTTTTTTAAGGTGGGTAGCCATCCAATAATTTTGAATTGAATTCCACTTGATTTTTTTTCACTCTAAAGTGGAGAGGGGAGGGTGCGTTTGACTTACTGACTAAAACCCATATCTGTGTTTTTCGCTTATCTTTTGCGTTCTAGGACCACAAGTTTTCTTTTCAGAAGTTCCTTAGTGGGTATAGGCCCTAGAGGCCCCTTACGATTTTGCTGATATTTCTTTACAGGGTGCTAGAAGCTGTCGACTACTGGGGCTTGGTTTAACAAGCGGACTGTGGGCTATCTAATGGTTGTTGCGCAAAACCGTAGGTACGGGTTTTGCGGTGACTAGGGATCACTTTGTTACTCCTCAGTGATTAAAATTTGTAAAGTTTAATCGGTAATAATAATAATCTGTTATACATAAAAATTAATAGCTGTTCGTTAGTCTCGCAAAAACTCGAGAATGGCTGGACCGATTTGGCCAATTTTTACGTTTAAATATTCGTGATACTCCAGGGCAGGATTAAACGGTAAGAAAATATGGGAAAATCTATTAGGCGGTACGAAGTTTGAGGGTTCACGATATAATTGGGTGTAATCGTGAATTATTCGTGTGTTTACATCAGTATTCAACATCATTGATAATAATATGTATTTTATCGTAGGCAGAAAGTAAGCACTTCGATACTGCGTTTGGTAGCTTTGAAGTTTTAAAATAGACCATCTATCTATAACCGCTACTGCTTATGCCTTGTACTCGACAAAATATTAACAAAATTATGATGAATATCTAAAATAATTTGTTCAGTCACGAATTTGTCCTAAACTTTCACTTTTGTGTTCACACTCCTGTTTTCCAGTGAATTCACATTTATCAAATTGTCTTTTTTTGGAATATTATCATTATTTTTAAAGCTAAGTAAAAATGGTTCTTGTATTTTAAGAATTGTATTTTAAATCGCTTTTAGCGATAATAACGTCCAATGTTACACCCTATTAATTTTTAGCTTTTACTGACTTTTTATGGTGTACAATAAATACTATATCTCTAGAGGACACCGCCTGGTTGGGAAAAGCATCGCCGTGTCCTTGTGGGGGCAATCGGTTACGGTGATCTTCATGCCGGGCCTTGGTACAGGCTATGGTCCGGAGTGAAGAGGAGTGGCAGGCGGTCGCCTCCTTCTGCGAAGCAGTAATGCTAGCAAAGGAGGAGGCCGAACAACGTCGCACACGCCGCCGCCGCCGCCGGGATCCCAATTCCGATTTCCGGCCACCATAGGCGCGGGCTGGCGGACGGCGGGCTTTGGGTAGCTCGCTCTCCGTCCGTCCGGTGACAATCCGGATCATGCCCAAGTCGTCGACTGTAAGGGCCCGGCAGGGTCGAAGACTATTCTAGGGCTCTGGGGATGTATGAAAATGCATACCAGGGCCCTGGAACCAAGGCGATGAAAGAACGGGGTAGGTTTTTAGTTAGTAAGAGTCTGATACTATCTCCCACTCCGCCCAAGGGCGGGAGATGTTGGATGATTCTACATACTTTAAAAAAAAAAAAAAACTTTACAAAAACCCTTCGTGTCTAGACACTTTTGTTATGAGTTGCATAGCATAGCATCAGCCTCATAATGTTCCCACTGCCTGGCCTCCTTGCCAGGAGAGGGAAAGGGCCGTAATCCATTACGCAGGCCCAGTGCGGGTTGGTGGATGTCACATGTCTTCGAATTTTTAGTTCTAGGACATGCTGGTTTCCTCACAATGTTTTCTTTCAGCGTTTTGGGAGCAGTAGTGATGAAATAAATTACACAAAGTAATGTGCCTGGCTGGGTGGCACTTTTTTACCAGTTGGAAAATCATTAACTAATTCGTCATGCTTTTGAGTAGAGCCAGTGGGAGTGTCAGAGACTTACTGACTAAAACAGAACTATGTTTCTTCAGTTGGCTTTTGCAATAACTCAACCAATATCACACTTGACACTTGATTTGTTGTATTCGTTTCTTCATAATATTATTCTTTATTTGTATGTATGTATCTAAGTATATGTTTATTATTGTTCTTTTGTCCTTTCTGTCTGTCTTCTTTTAAGTTGCACCTGCCATGTTATGTCTCTTCACCACCCTAAGGTCGACTGGTAGAAAATGCCTAAGGCATTAAGTCCGCCTTTGCACACTGTATATTAGTGCATAAAGTTTAAAATAAATAAATCACAGTCTGTCCGATTCGCACTTGGACGGTTTATTTTCTATACAACAACAAGCTAAGTAACCTAAAGAGTAAGTAGCAGGTAGAGATCCTCTATGTGCAACGAAACAAGTGATTGGTCGTGTCCGCTCTAATGAGCTCGTTAGTAGAAACATGTCTCATTGCGTGCTAGCTTCGAGCACTAACATATTTTGAGATGTTTTTACCAGAGGTTATACTAGACGTCTATGGTTTTGAGCCATTACAATTTAGTTTGGGGTTATCTTAAGTCAAAAAAAAATCAGTCTATTGAGAATCGAATTTGCATACCGAGGGTTCCGTACTTAAGTAGGTATAAAAATACCTACTTAAGTAAATAGTTTAATTACTGAATCGAGTTTTGAAGATTTTTCCGATTCGCAAATAAGATAAAGTGTGCTCGATGCGTAAAAATGGCCCCGTGGGTAAAATTTGCAAGATATCAGTTCAATCATATGGGATGAATGCATTAATATCTCCCGCTCCGCCCAAGGGTGGGGGATGTCATTGGACGAATTTACCTACCATAAAAAAACCTACACACATATGTATAATAAAGCACTCAAAACTACTGAACGAATTTTCATTTACGATCATTACGCAAACATAGTCATGCGCAAAGGCTTGTAATTTGTAAATAACAATATTCTAGATGAATTGTTGTTAATGAAATTCTCCACATTTGCAAATAAATTGAATTGAACATCATTTTGCGCATATTTCATTCATTGCCAGATACAAAATATTTCCGGACTATCTTTTATTTACACATTGGTTTTTGTTTTTGTTGTTCCAAAACAAAATGGACTCACCCACAGACATGTACTTTCGTAAGTAATTCCAATATTAATGTATTAAAGTGATTTAATCGTAGGCACCGTAGGTGCGGAAAAAACATACAGGAGTCTCTATTCGAACCGCCCGAAGGACATAGTGGAGCATACGATAAAGTGTGACCCGCTTGGGCGGAACACCGCCGTATCTTTGTGGGACGATCGGCGGCAGCGACCTTTCGCAGTGGTCCCTGGTACAGACTATAGTCTCAGCGAGAAGGTATGGCAGGTGGTCGCCTCTTTCTATGAAGGAGGCAGCCATCCATCGATAGGTTAAAATACTATAAGCTGGCTTCTTAATCTATAAAAAAACTCATATTATAGTCCAGCTCAACGTCAAAGTGGTACTTCCAACGTGCAGCCTATTGTGCGTACAGCTACCTAAAAAAACAGATTAAAAAAAAAAAACAAAATGTACAAACATACATGAAACTAGCTAGGGAAGGGTAGGATTAAGTTAGTTCCGTCAAAATCGGATTTATAGCGATTTTTGAAGAGTTAATCCGATTTCCTTTTTCCCTTGTTTGTTTTTCCAATGTATTATTTAAAATAGATCTGACGTTGAATGTTAACGTATCGCTTCAAAACATTTTAGCTATGGTGCTTTCAATACTGATAATAAAACATACGTGCCTATCCATTTGTACGCATATTTCATTTTAAAATAACAAAAGAAGGAGGTTGTTTTTATTTGTTTAACTTTATAGAGGTAAAATTATTTTGTAAATTATATGTGACGCAAATTCCTATTTTTCTCTCATTGCTTGTTAATTTTCACTTTTTATTTTCGATGGGAAAATCATCTAATGACATCTCCTCGCCTTTGGGCTGGACGGGAGATAGTTTCAGACCTTTCCTGATTAAAAACCCACTCCTGTTCCTTCTTTGCCTTCGTTCCAGGGCCCGAGGGTACACCTTCACATTACCCATGGTCCCGGTAGGCTTCGGCCCTGCTGGGCCCCTACAGTTTGCTGATATTTCCTTGAGGCACGCGTCGAACGATACGAGCCAAATGAATTTTCACCTGAGAATCAATTTTGTTGAAACTTGACACAGATGTATGGTTTCATGATACTACAACATAATAAACGCCAGAGTTTGATTAAAAGACGGAACGAAGACGATACACAAAAGACAGTCTAGAGTAGTTATCTTGTTTGCACTAGCACACAAGATAGCTGCTCTAGACAGTCAGTAGCTGCCGAGACAGTGGTCTCTTTCTCAAAGGTCAAAACTCATTAGAGCCACCCGGCGCCACTCCGCACCACCTCGCCTCCAGTGGGTATGTGCTCACTAACTTGTATGGGTATGTGCTCACTACACCAACTCCGGGTGGCTTCAATGAGCTGTGACGTTACCACTGTTGTTTATCGGGTCCGTCTGTATTGTCTTCTATCACATTTTAAAAACAAATTTGATATATTTACACGTGATGTAAAGTAATTCCAAGTTTAACACAATTTTTCCTAACTCATTTAATAGTCCAACACTACCCAGCTCTCCCACCACCACATAAAATAGTTAAAAATTTAAAAACCCGCAACATTGTACGGTTTTTAACTCATTACTCATTCATGAAATTCCTGAGGTAACTCATATTCATATTACAACAATGGTGTCTGAAAATATGTAGTACGAATCCGACAGTATTATTCCATGACTTACAGTCTTGGATTCAGCAAAATTTTGATATGTTTTTGCATATGAAAATCTCGAGGCCGGGCCTTTTGAAATTTTAGCTTGAATTGGGACATGCCTACTCAAAACGTACTTACTTATAATTAAGGAAAGAGTATTCATTTGATGCAGAATTTTCGTGAGAGTTGGCAGGGTGAATGCTTGTTAAGAGATGAATGATTTTTTTTTTTAAATAGGCTGTAGAATTTATTTCTAGTAGCTTTATAAGTATGAGTTTAGAGTATCTATTACCATCAATCTATATAATCTAGTAAGTCTATACAATACCTAGGTTATTAGAATACGGTTTAAAAAAAAAGCTTTTATTTTCAGGTGGTAATAAAAAAAAATAAACCTAACCTAATTTATCCGTGTCGGGGTGCCTTAAAATTTACATCACCTCCTTCCTTGCTCTCATCTTTTACACACATTACGGGCTGTGCATTCGGTATTGTATAATAAAATACCTGAATTGTACAGATTTCCGGTAACATATCCAATATTTAGCTTCTAGGCGCACACACACGGGCTAACATATCTGAATACAAAATGTGAATGTAATCGCACCAAGTCATTTTGTTCTTTTTCTCAGGTGTGAGATCATCTAATGACTTCTCTCGCTTTAAGGAGGAGTGGGAAAGCATGTCAAACTTTTACTTTCCATAAAAAAGGTTAACCTTGTTGCCCTTTCGTTTTTTTTTTTTGTTTTCACACTCCCCGAATTTTAATCGGTAGAAAATCGGCTACCAAATCAACCAGTGATTTAATAAAATCATAATATTATTGATTCAGCACTTGTATTGTTGTTTATAATGAATGAACCCAAAAACTACTGAACCGATTTAAAAAATTCGAATGTCATACATACAGCGCGGGTGAAGCTGCATGAACAAGCTAAATAATTTTCAAATAAATCATAGCAGTGTACGTGTAATAGTTTTATTATTAAACATTGCGACATAATAGATTGAAACGCTATTGTGATTAGTGGAACATAATGGGCTACCAATTATAAATATTACCACACATATTACAATCATAATAACTGGGTTAGACTGAATGTTAACAACCTTAAAACATTACATGTCACTAAATGTTTAATGTTAGTAAATAATCATTAAATGCGTATAAAAATAGTTTCTAAGTAACATTAAAGAAACTCCAAAAATGAGAGCCTACTGTCCATTAAACTAGGAATCCTGTATCTTATAGAAAGTATGATTTAGTCAGTAAAAGTCTGACACTATCTCTTGCTCCGGCCAAGGGCGAGAGATGTCATTGGATGATATTTACATCTAAAATAATAATAAAAAAAATATATAATAATGTTTTTTTTTCTGTATAAGTATATTATATGTGTGTACATAAACTATTAAATAAATAAATAAATAAAAAAGATTTATTTATTTTAAGTGGACGCAGTTATGTAATAAATAATAGTATGTTAACTAACACATCTGCGGTTTTAAGATCATTTTGTGAAGTTTTTTTATCTCTTTCTTTTATGTTATGAAATATTGTCGGTAAAACAATAGCCCAGTGGTATCTAACCCGATTTACGAGTTATACGTTCAAACTTAAGCAGGTACTGCCCGCCTAGCCAAGTTCACAATCTGCGATCGTTACGCTAGTCGAAAGCGAAAAAATGTATGGGAATGACGTCATCTCAACGTTAAAAGAACCAACGAATAGAAAATTCGTAGCCAAGTTACAATGGATGTTTCAACAAACGTTCCGAATTGCGTCAAAAGCGATTATTACGCGAATCTGACCAAAATTTACCTTTTGAATACCGTAATTAGAGACACAATAGAAAGACAATAGGTGTGCGGACACCGGTGTCCTCTTAGGGCATAGCCACAAAATATAAGGGCTGTTAAGTAATAATTATGACGTTGCGCGTTGGTTGGATTTGCGCTATAATCACTTTGACGCAATTCGGAACGAGTGGGAAGCTAACGTTAACGTTAGTATTTTGACAGCTCCGAATTCACGAATAATGACTTTCCAATAAAAAAGTGTAGTGTTTTAAATGGCTTTCTTTACGTAATTAGTGTATATAGAACGACTAGCTATAACATATTGTGTTGAACATAATTCCTTTATAAAAAAAACTTTGAAACAAAGAAGAGATCAACTTCCGAAGATACGTTTTATGAACAAACCATTTCTATGAATGAAAACGGGTATAGGCAAACATGCTGCAATGGATTTGATAACGGTTTTATAGTCGGCCGCCCGCCTGACACCCTTGGAAATGCTATTGTTGGTGATTTACGCACCACCATGCAGTGACAAAATAAAGTAAAGTAAAAAATGAGTTTAAGCATCCCATACCATCGATTAGTGCTATGTTATCGTCACTGATGTAGCAGCATTTTTCTTTGATAGTGTGATAAGTGAATGATTTCATCTTATCAGTGACATTATATTTGTAGTTTGTGTATAAGCCCTACTATTCAGATTAAATGATTTTTTTAATAACTGACAGCTGTGTTTGTTGTTTCTTCTTCACAGCCAAAACCAAAGGGTATATAAAGTTCCAAATGTGGGTGTTTTATAGGTGCTGCACTTAACTTATGTAATATGACCAAAGTAAAACCATAAATTCATATAATAAACCTTTAATTAAAAGTACTAATATTTACATACTTTCTAATAAACAATTTAGGTAAATTGAATCAGTAAAAACAAAACACTATTTTAAGTACAATCATTAAATCAGAGTCCAAAAATATTTGCAATGTTTTGTAGCAGTAACAAAAAAATTTGTTAATGTAATCCACCACACGGCTTTGATCCTTATGAGTTGAAGAGCGGTGCTAGCGCAGTACTCCAATGGACGCAGGTGCTGAAATATAAAATATATATATATGTAAATTTGAATCTGCATTTGACCAAACTAGTGCCAAACTGAGTTGTTACATAGAAAGTCAATAAAATAATACTGGTGTAATATGGTGTAGACAAATGTGATAAGTGTCAGTCAAAAACATTTCAATGTTACACACTTATGTTGAGAGGTGTGACTGATGGTTGACTTATTCATTTATTTGGATCTCCAACAAGGTCTATAGTGTTATTACATAATTTACAATATACAATTGATTCCTTGTCTGCTCCTTCAGTTTAGAAAAAATAAAAATATATTAACATTCATAATCAAATTGAATTTGATTTACTGTAACGTTGTATATATCATTTATTTCTCAAAGATTAAATACATAATCACTTGACGAGAAACAATGTTTTTAACTTATACTAATAGAAAGTGCCGAGTGCATACGCTTAAAATCTAATACTATAAGTGGGTACATTGCAAAAAATAACTCAAGCGCGCTGTCGTTGTACACATCAAGCTCGAAGTTATTATCAAGGACTGTTATATCTGTTGTAAAGAACCGTGCACACTATAAAGGACACTACAGCTTTATCCATTTCCTACAATGCCCACTATTTCTTTATACAATTTATATTTATCTTATTTATTTATTTAATTAATACCTATTTTATATTTATTATATACCTACCTATTACATAACTTTATTTTATTTATCCGACACAATTTATATCACCTAAAATTTTATTTATATATTATATTTTACATTTATTAAGATTTTATTTATATATAATTATTATTACATTTTATAGTTGTTTATTAATTTATGTTGGGGCTGTCAAAGATGTGTTTCTTTAATAATATTTTGAATTTTAGGTTGTTTTTAGTTTCTTTTATGTTTTGTTGGTAGGGAATTGTAAAGTTGTACTCCTTCATATTTAATATTTTTCTTTCCATGGTTTGTCCTGGGATTTCGCAACAGTACCAGGTCATTTGCTCTACGTGACGATCGTGTTTGTACATCGCTGTTCCTTTTAAATGTCATCTCCGTGTGTATTTCTCCTGTAATGATCTTTCTTATCAGTATGCAAGTGTTATATTGATATATTTTTGTGATGTTCAGTAACTTAATGTCATTATAAATTTTACTTGTAGGTGTTAGGTAGTGATATTGAAATAGGGCTTTAATTACTTTATTTTGGGCTACTTGGAGATTTCGAAAGTTTAAATTAGTAGTATATCCCCAGACCTCTATTAAATATTCAATATGTGGTTTTACTAGCGAATTGTACACAGCGTACTGGACTTTAAGGGGCAGACATTTGGCTATTCTGCGTAGTGCACCCGTAAGACTTGACAACTTGGAACAGATCTTTTTAACGTGTGGTTGCCAGGTCAAGTAGCTATCTAGTGTTAGGCCCAAGTACTTTTCCAAGACGATCTAGTCTAAAACAATAAAATAATTAATACTTCGAAAAAGTAAAATTGCCAGCCGCAGTTTTGTCCATCAATCACCTCCACTAACCTATTCATCAAGACAGCCATCCTTGCAAGAGGTCTGTGATCCCACCGCTAGTGAGAGAGTGCCTCATAAAAGCTGAGGATGGTGCACCTTGCTTCCATAGATCAAATTTCTTCTTAACCTTAAAAAAGTATTATATTGAATTATCTTCGCAGTCTTATCCATTGTTATTGGCTTCTCTGAGAGAATTTAATGAGGTTACCAAGCTTGTCCATTTCCTCTTTGTATCTTATTTGGCTGAAGTTGTCCGAAGTATACCTTAAAATCTAGGTTTTTGCTTCAGGAATTCCACCAAACCTCCGTAATTGTACGTAATTAGTGCGTTTTGTCATGATAACTGAAATTAATAAACTTTTATTACACAAAACAATAATTTACATAAAACTGACCAAAAAAATACTACAAAGGTGAGCAATAAAAACAAAATTTCGCTGATTATATTCAAAAAACAACAAAAACATTGTTATAAACTAGCATTTTAGTATGATTGTTTATTTACTTACCAATTGTACTATATAAAACTTTAATGTATTATTAATTTATGTAACTGGTCGAGTAATAATTATTTCTGACTAATAATATGGAACTTAATACCATTAATATTTTAATTTTAAACTATCCTAAATATTTGTGTAACTAACTCGTTTGTTTGACAGCGGAGATGTTGGATAGAGATTGACAATATGAAAACACAATCGACCGTTTATCGAATCAAATATCGTAATCGATTTGGAATTTATTAATTTTAGTTTTTAGGAGATATTAACCGAAATAGATATGCAAATATAATGAATTACCTTGTTATTAAACAAAATTGTAACTTTATTAATAAAAAAGCTAATGCAATTTTATTTTCTTAGTTAAAATACATGATAAATTAAATGTCAGTTACCTTTAAGCAACTACTAAAATAACGACTGATTAAGAATATTTTAAACCTCCTTATAATATTGAATATAAATATATTTTTATAACTTAATTTCAATCGATTTGGACAATCGATTAAACAACACCCTCAGAAACGCGTATTGGACATCCCTTTTTGGTTATATCATACAGCATCGTGAATATTCGGAAATGCTCGGTACAATAATGTGTTCTCTGTCACACTTCAGCATTCCTGTCGGCTGTCTCTGTCTTATTGTTCATGTTGATAATTGTTTAGTTACCCGACTGCGCCCGAAGGAGGGTTATGTTTTTCAAGAGTATGTATGTATGTATAATTGTTTGGCACGTTCTGCAGCCTGAACGGCTCGATGGATTTTAGCTTGAGAGGTGCCGTTAGATTCGTATTTACTGTGAGAGTGACACTGGGTATATCAAAATAAAAATAAAAAAACAAAATGGCGGATTTATAGCGCCAAATTCAAATGTTTGGCACGCTCTGCGACCTGAACGGCTCAATGGATTTTAGTTTGAGAGGTGTCTTTAGATTCGTAAGTCAGAAATAATTATTACTCGACCAGTTACATAAATTAATAATACATTAAAGTTTTATATAGTACAAGTGGTAAGTAAATAAACAATCATACTAAAATGCTAGTTTATAACAATGTTTTTGTTGTTTTTTGAATATAATCAGCGAAATTTTGTTTTTATTGCTCACCTTTGTAGTATTTTTTTGGTCAGTTTTATGTAAATTATTGTTTTGTGTAATAAAAGTTTATTAATTTCAGTTATCATGACAAAACGCACTAATTACGTACAATTACGGAGGTTTGGTGGAATTTCTGAAGCAAAAAACCCAGATTTTAAGGTATACTTCGGACAACTTCAGCCAAATAAGATACAAAGAGGAAATGGACAAGCTTGGTAACCTCATTAAATTCTCTCAGAGAAGCCAATAACAATGGATAAGACTGCGAAGATAATTCAATATAATACTTTTTTAAGGTTAAGAAGAAATTTGATCTATGGAAGCAGGGTGCACCATCCTCAGCTTTTATGAGGCACTCTCTCACTAGCGGTGGGATCACAGACCTCTTGCAAGGATGGCTGTCTTGATGAATAGGTTAGTGGAGGTGATTGATGGACAAAACTGCGGCTGGCAATTTTACTTTTTCGAAGTATTAATTATTTTATTGTTTTAGACTAGATCGTCAACTTACAAATTGTTTTAGAGGAGTCACGCACAGTTACAGAAAACCCAGAAATGCATTTTGACCATACCATACATGTTTTCCCTATTTCTGGCACATAATAGAATGACACAATACCAGCATCATCCAAACTATTATATTACAGTAAATCAAATTCAATTTGATTATGAATGTTAATATATTTTTATTTTTTCTAAACTGAAGGAGCAGACAAGGAATCAATTGTATATTGGTAATTATGTAATAACACTATAGACCTTGTTGGAGATCCAAATAAATGAATAAGTCAACCATCAGTCATACCTCTCAACATAAGTGTGTAACATTGAAATGTTTTTGACTGACACTTATCACATTTGTCTACACCATATTACACCAGTATTATTTTATTGACTTTCTATGTAACAACTCAGTTTGGCACTAGTTTGGTCAAATGCAGATTCAAATTTACATATATATATATTTTATATTTCAGCACCTGCGTCCATTGGAGTACTGCGCTAGCACCGCTCTTCAACTCATAAGGATCAAAGCCGTGTGGTGGATTACATTAACAATTTTTTTTGTTACTGTTACAAAACATTGCAAATATTTTTGGACTCTGATTTAATGATTGTACTTAAAATAGTGTTTTGTTTTTACTGATTCAATTTACCTAAATTGTTTATTAGAAAGTATGTAAATATTAGTACTTTTAATTAAAGGTTTATTATATGAATTTATGGTTTTACTTTGGTCATATTACATAAGTTAAGTGCAGCACCTATAAAACACCCACATTTGGAACTTTATATTCTATTCTATTTTTTGTTAATGGCAAATGAGCCGATGTCGACTATTCTGCCAATGTCGGAAGTAAATTGGAGAAGCAAGTAGTGGAACTTTATATACCCTTTGGTTTTGGCTGTGAAGAAGAAACAACAAACACAGCTGTCAGTTATTAAAAAAATCATTTAATCTGAATAGTAGGGCTTATACACAAACTACAAATATAATGTCACTGATAAGATGAAATCATTCACTTATCACACTATCAAAGAAAAATGCTGCTACATCAGTGACGATAACATAGCACTAATCGATGGTATGGGATGCTTAAACTCATTTTTTACTTTACTTTATTTTGTCACTGCATGGTGGTGCGTAAATCACCAACAATAGCATTTCCAAGGGTGTCAGGCGGGCGGCCGACTATAAAACCGTTATCAAATCCATTGCAGCATGTTTGCCTATACCCGTTTTCATTCATAGAAATGGTTTGTTCATAAAACGTATCTTCGGAAGTTGATCTCTTCTTTGTTTCAAAGTTTTTTTTATAAAGGAATTATGTTCAACACAATATGTTATAGCTAGTCGTTCTATATACACTAATTACGTAAAGAAAGCCATTTAAAACACTACACTTTTTTATTGGAAAGTCATTATTCGTGAATTCGGAGCTGTCAAAATACTAACGTTAACGTTAGCTTCCCACTCGTTCCGAATTGCGTCAAAGTGATTATAGCGCAAATCCAACCAACGCGCAACGTCATAATTATTACTTAACAGCCCTTATATTTTGTGGCTATGCCCTAAGAGGACACCGGTGTCCGCACACCTATTGTCTTTCTATTGTGTCTCTAATTACGGTATTCAAAAGGTAAATTTTGGTCAGATTCGCGTAATAATCGCTTTTGACGCAATTCGGAACGTTTGTTGAAACATCCATTGTAACTTGGCTACGAATTTTCTATTCGTTGGTTCTTTTAACGTTGAGATGACGTCATTCCCATACATTTTTTCGCTTTCGACTAGCGTAACGATCGCAGATTGTGAACTTGGCTAGGCGGGCAGTACTTTATGTAACACTAGGGACCCGCCCCAGCTTTGTACGGGTACAATGGTGATATTAAATGTACTATGTATATAGTATACATATAAACATAATTTCATCACCACTGCTGTACAACGTGAGGAAACTGGCTTGTCCTAGAAACCAATTTAAAGACATGTGACATACATAGCATCAAGTGTTAGGAGTCAAATGCGAACCTATAAAAAAAACCACGCAAGTGCGAGTCAGCTTCGCGCACTGAGGGTTCCGTACAGACATACTGATGAATACAGATTCCGGATTGAATTACGTAGATTTTTCCGAATTGAAAGAAGAAAAAAATATTGTGACGTAAATGCAAATTTACAGTTTTCAGTTTTTTTTGCATTCTTCTGCTAAGAGACCTTGCTTCATGCCAAACTTTAGGATTCTAGATCAATGGGAACGGGTCGCTATGAATACTGATTCCCTTGAGAGTGTCGTTTTTTGCGACATACATTTTTTAGACATAGCTGAAACCATCAAATGTCTTAGAAAGAAAATAAGAAAAAAAAAACAGTTTATTTACACGGAATGACGCAACTAAAAACTAGACAAACGTATAATTTTAAAGGAAAGATATGCGCCACATCCATGCAAAACGGCCGAACGCTCAGCATAAAGCTGTGCCCTCATGCACATTTTTTTTTATACATCCAATGACAAATCCCGCCCTTGGGTGGAGCGGGAAGTAGTGTCAGACTCTTACTGACTAAAAACCTACCCCGTTCCATTCTTTGCCTTGGTCCGGGAATGCAATGAGCACACAGCGCTGGTTTTCAGCGTTGGCCAGTGCTGACAGAAAGTCTTCTGCCGCTCTAGTAGACCGAGCATCACAGTTTCCATCCCACCTGTACTTCTTCAGTTGCCTTTTAGGTTTTCAGTTGCCGCAGTAACACTTTCAAACTCCGTAACCCAGCTAATAGACCCGCTAAAGGGGTAGGTACTGAACGTGTCAAAAGTTTACCTGATCGACATTTTATCGTAGCAGAGCGGTAATAATGTAGCAGCGTCATTAAAAGTTCCTGCTACTTTATACGAGTATGTATATCGGATGAGGAGTCCGATCACAGTGGCAATCCTTTACTGAGATCCTATTTTGTGATGACTATGGGTAACGAGCAATATTTATTTTTTTACAACTATCACACAACGCCATCTACTCCCAAGCTAAGCAGAGCTTGTGTTATGATACCAGACAACTGATAAACATACTTGTATATTTCTAAATACATATATATATTATAGATAAATTACATCCAGACACAGAACAAATGATCGTGCTCATCAGATACATCGTGCACTCAAAGGAAGGTTCAGTTGAAAACCAGCGTTAAGCTACTGCTTCATATTTGGCTGGCATTATGCTGAACAGAAACTTTTTAATGAAGCCGTAAGACACACAATGTTGTTGTTGTTGCTTTTTTTAAATTTTATAATTTTTATTCACGTTTGTATGTACTTGTTTTTTTAAGTTTCTATGTATTTGTTTCTTCATTGTGTGTGTCTGTGTGCTAAATAAATGTGTTTTCATTCTTTTCAAACATTCATTCTGGGTGGGAATCGAACCCACCCACTAATCACAAGACCAACAGGCCAGTCAATAAACAAGCTATTCCAGATCATATAACTGATTTATTATGATGCAAGCAAAGTATTCACTTTACAACGAGCCGTGAGCCCGTGAAACAGTTCCCGAACTAGATGTTGTTCACACGACGGCCAACAGCGAAAAGACCCCGCTCCTCTACGGTCGGAACTTTTATCTCTTCGGTTCGTTCAAACGTCAGCCCGGATTCTGTCAAAGTGACATGTGTCACTTAGCTCGTTCATTTATTCGTTCTCAAGTTTCCGTACTATTGACTTCACCGACATGTACGTAATCCCTTCTCTCTTTTGTAGTTCTACGTGCGGTCACTACTCCACAACCTTTCGGGAGCGTCAATCATCTGCTCTGTGAGCATTGTGCCCTACGTACTGCCACTTAAGTTTGGTAATTCTTCGTATGTTGATAACCTTGGATCTCCTGCGGATAAATTCATTCCTGATATGATCACTGCTAATTCTCTTCTTCTTCGCACTCCTTTCCACACTTCTAGCCGTTACGATGGCTCCTTCTCTGTCACTGCAGCGCGTCTGTGGAACTCCCTTCCACACTCCCTACTTTTTTTTTTTTTTTTTTTTTTTTTTTTGTGGTTGGTAAAATCATCCAATGACGAATCCCGCCCTTGGGTGGGGCGGGAAACAGTGTCAGACTTTTACTGACTAAAAACCTGCCTTTCCATTCCTCGCCTTTGTCCCGGGGCCCGTGGTGACACTCTCGCATAACCTTTGGACGTGACATTCTTTGGAGCATTTCCTTTCACAATGAAATAGTATATATATATGTATATAAGCTTATTTGTATTTATGTATGTAGGTATATTTATGTATTAGTTTATTCGTATTACTTGTAATTTTAAAATTGTACACTGGATTCTACCCTCTATTGTATTCTCTCTCTCTCTATCACTCAATGGTTTGCTGGAAGAAATCTCAACTTTGAGTTAAGCTCGCCTTTGTACATGACCTTTGTTATCCATTTGTTGTATTAGTTGTTATGGTGTACAATAAAGAATTAAAGATTAAAGAAGATGACGTAAGGAAACTTCGAGCCTAGCCATTTCTATTGCCTTTTAGGTGACTTTAAGTCTTCTGATGAGGCTCATTGTTACTTTCTAGTAGTTGTGTGGGTTATTCTGATCAACGTCGCAAAAAAAGCTTCATAAATTTTGGAAGAACGGGATAAAATATGATGAGCTATAAACAGTGGTTCAACATTTATTTATGTATTTTGCTTTTGTGTTATACTGTGTTAAATCTGAAGCGTGCTCCAACATTTCTTAACATATGTACTCAATTTATCCCCAGCTTCAAATGGTGAAGAAAAATATATTATTGTGAGAAAATTCTCTTGTTCACGTTCTGAGGAGCTGTTTGAAGCATTGCAAATGTCTGTTTGAGGTTTAACTTGACTTATCCCGTTCTTGGGCGGAGTGGAAGGGCGTGTCAGACTTTTTTAGACTAAAACCCACTCTTGTTCCTTCTTTGGCTTCGTTTTAGGGCCTCGGAGTTCTATTTCACAAAACCACAAGACCCCGCTGACATCTCCTTGAGGCGTGCGTGGACCACTATGCGTCTTCGAAGGCTCGGGCTCGGTACGGATGTTTACCGGACGCAAACTACCCATTGCTCGTCGTCCACAAACCCACGGCTATGTTTGCTGGATATCGGGATTGGAATCCCGGCAGCTGTGTGCTGGGGAGGATGTCTGTAGGAGGTACAATCTACTGCTTAAATAGCCTAACTTAACCTTTGAGAATATTCTGTTTTTGTCAGAAAGAAAGAAAGAAATTAAAAAGAAAATTCAATCATTCTTCGATTCCTTAGTGGCGGATAATTTTGTAGATGGCTTTAGTAGATAGGTATTGTGGCTGTTACTGGGAAAACTAATCAATTAGATCAACATAGAGATTCGTAGAACGGTTTCCTCATCTTTCACTAACACGTATATAATGTTACGTTTTTTTTTTAATTTCTAATAACTTATAAGAAATTTATTTCTAAGCTGAAATAAAGCTATATTACTATAATTTATACTTATATTATAAATTTGAAAGTAACTCTGTCCAACTGTTAAAATAGTTGTCCTAAAATAAGTAGGTCATGGGATACTTTTTATCCCGTGTATTTTTTATTTAGCCTATGCTTTCCCACTGCTGGGCAAAGGCCTCCCCCAATTCTTCCAGGTATTCTTTTCTTGTGTCACGCGGGTCACAAAACGAAAAAAAATCTAGACTTATCTGTTGTATAATATTATTAATAGGAAAGACTGGGATTTTCGTTTCTAACGAATAAATTCAAAAACTCTTGTAGCGATTGAACCCTTGAAGATACAGAACTTTATTTTAAACCCCTCAAGGCATAACATGAGGTAAATATGACTCACAACCGATTTCATTGAGATTTATCCATTCAAGTTCATTGGCCTTACTCAGCTGACGTTTACTTAAAGAAACTAATTTCGTACATGCCTATCATATTAATTGAGTTTTTGAAAATAAGTACTTCATTTTTTATTTTTTTCTTTACAAATAGATAGTGTTTCATGTACCGAATCGACCCTCCGCAGGATTAACCTTTTGAGTACCGTAATTAGAGACACAATAGTAAGACAATAGGTGTGCGGACACCGGTGTTCTCTTGTTGCTTAACAGTTTAAAACGACTAAAATTTAACGCTGTATAATTGGATTTAATTTATGAAAAAGCATATTTAATTAATAAATATATTTAATTAATCTGTACTACTACTAATATAATAAAGAGAAAAGATTTTTTTTTTATATAAGTAAACTCAAACTACTGGACGCATTTTAAAAATACATTCACCTTGTTAGAATATGACTTTATCACAGAATTACAAGGCGATATATTTTTACTTTGACGCAGGTGAAACCACAGACAAAAGCTAGTTTGAAATAAAATATCTTAGAGGAACATTACCTTTTCAACCTTCATGCAGCTTTATCGGAGCAGTGGTGGTCCAGTAGTCCCGGTCCCGGGTTCAAACCCTAGCCAGGCGCATTACTTTGTGTAATTTATTTTATCACCACTGCACTCAAAACGGTAAATGAACACATCGTTAGGAAACCGGCATGTCCTAGAACCCAAAATTCGAAGACATGTGACATCCACCAACCCGGACTGGGCCTGCGTGGTGGATCCCAGCAGTGGGAACATTATAAGGCTAATGCTATGTTAACCTTCATGCAGGCAAAGCTACAAGCAAAAACCAGTATACACCTTTATAAACCGGTGTGTAGTTTCAATAAAAATGTATTCTGAGTATTATGGATTCAGATTAAAACGTAGGTACGTATTTATAATGAAAAGCATTTTGTAAGATTTTCTTTAAGTATAAAGGTCAAGCATTATTATCTAAACATCAAAGAACTTATTCTAAAAAACATCGACTCGTCGACTTTATTCATAAGTTCTACCCAAAATAGAATTGCAGGATACCTAGGTATACCAGGTTTTTAGGGTGCCGTAAGCAAAGTGTAATAAGGGACCTTATTACTAAGACTTTACTGTCTGTCCGTCTGTTTGTCACCAGGCTGTATCTCAAGAACTAGGATAGCTAGACAGTTGAAATTTTCATAGATGATGTATTTCTATTGCTGCTATAACTACAAATACAAAAAACAGAAAAAAAAAAATATTTAAGTGGGATTCCCCTACAACAAACGTCTTTTGTTGCCGTTGTTTCCACTCGCACTTTGCCGGTTTTTATTTTAATCACACTAAGAGGCGAAAGTTTTATAATTATATATTTATATGTATGTGTCTATGTATTTGTAAATGTGCATTACTTACTTCTTCACCTTCATGGTGTTTTTAATATCATGCAAATTTTATCCCGCATGCGGATTGATTGATGCTCTGCATGCAGAAAATTTCAAAAGGCAAAAAATAATGCGTCCGGCGTGCGTATGAACGCATTACAATAAATCGTCATCATCATCATCAGCCTATTTTTTAATGTTCCCTCTGCTGGGACTCAGGCCGCCTCTCTAGAAAAGGGAATGGGCCGTAATCCACCGCGCGGGCCCAGTGCGGGTTGGTGGATGTCACATATCTTCGAATTTTGGTTCTAGGACATGCCGGTTTCCTCACGATATTTTCCTTCACCGTTTTGAGAGCAGTGGTGATGAAATAAATTACACAAAGTAATGCGCCAGGCAGGGTTTGAACCCGCGACCTACGACTCGTAAGTCGGGGCCGTTACCATTCGGCCACCACTGCTCTTACAATAAATACTTGTATGAAAAGGTAATTTGCGGAGGTTACGCATGCGGAGCAAATCCGCATGCCTAATGAAATTCGCACGATATTTAAAACACCCTGAAACGGCTGAACAGATTTGCATTAAAGGTACTAGAATATCTTATATACACAGAAATTGTAAAAGCAAAGCCACTATCAGAAAATATTACATCCATACTTACAGTATCTATTCTGTTCTGTATCCATTTGTTTAACTATCTTTTTTTGCTACCTTCTCACGTCCTAATAATTATAGTTGGATTTTTTTTTATGGTAGGTAAAATCATCTAATGACAAATCCTGCCCTTAGGTGGGGCGGGAAATAGTGTCAGGCTCTTACTGACTAAAAACCTATCCTGTTCTATTCATTGCATTTGTCTCGGGTGACATTTTCACATAACCTTTGGCCCCAGTAGTCCTGATAGTTGGATGGATTTATAAGACACACATACAGACATAAGATACTTTTTATCTCCTGGCAGCCTGTTCCTTTATGATAATTTCAGGCTACCAGGCGGGCTGAGTTACAGGTGAAAGCTAGTAAATTGTAAAAGAGATAAAGCATGCATGCGTGCATTAAGTCCGCCTTTGTACAGTTTTTTTTTAATTGTGCAAGAAGTTTAATAAAATAAATAAATAAATAAATAATACCTATCGTTCTTAAAATCCATCACCCCAAAGATCCTTCTGAGATTTATTTAAAGTTATAAATCACTTAAATAACAAATGACGTCATCGCGATGAACCGTACAAAAACAATGCCCCATTTGAGTCATTAAAACCTCCAGTAGAATCACTCTACGTCTCGAGCCGGAATGAAAATGGGGCTATTCTAAAATTGCAGGCCTTTGTTCAGGAGCGTCGTTGATCATTTTGTTCCGACGACCCGTCTTTTGTCTTTGGAGATGTCCATAAATCCAATAAGAAGTAGGAACACTTTATACCATTAGATTAGTATTCTGTTAAGTTATAGTTTTAGTTTATGTACCTATAGGATTTATGTACCCAAGTAGCACTTGATTGAGCAATTTTGGCAAGGAAACTATAGAAAAAAAAAGTTTATTTATAACTCGTACACGATAATCTATCACCGTAGGCGTGGGCTTGCGGGCGAGAAGCAATGGGTAGCTCGCCTTCTGGTAAACATCCGGACAGAGTCCGAGTCGTTAACGGCGCGTAGTTATAGTAAGAGCACAGCAGGGCCAAAGCCTACTGGGGCCATGGGTTCGCTTCCGAATGGGAAACTCGTGGTCTTGGAATACCAGGCAAAGACGCAATACAGGTGTTGTTTTAGTTAGTAAAAATTTGACATGCCCTCACGCTCCGCCCTAGAGCGCGAAAAGGCATTAGATGATTTCCCACCTTAAAAAAAAAATCAGTAATATGCTGATAAATTAATATATTAAATTACCTATGTGCCTACATTTGGGTTCGGAAAGCACTAGTTGAATGAGCTATTTTTGCAAAGAAACAATTGAAGAAAGAAAAAAAATTAAAATTTTTATTTCGCACACGAAATACAACAGAATAAAATAGAAATATCAGTTAGTCACATAAACTGACTAATATCATCATGTCTCTAGCCTTCCTAAGTTGGGAAGGCCCTAAGTTAGTTAGGAATCCTAACTAACTTAGGGCCGGCTTCCAGTTTATTCGGGTGCGGCTGAATATCTTTGTTTTACATGCTCTGACAATTGGGTAACCCAGTAAAAACTGGGCAAAACGATTTTCCTTGGATAAATTGATTTTCAGACTTACAGACTTTTTTTTATGGTAGGTAACATCATCCAAAGGGAAATCCCGCCCTTGGGCGGAGCAGGAAGTAGTGTCAGACTCTTATTGACTAAAAACCTACCCCGTTCCTTCGTTGCCGTGCCGAGGCCGGGTATTCCTTTCGGAAGCTGACTCATGACCCCAGCAGGCTTCGACTCTGCCTGCCTGCAGCTAGCAGGCTGGGAGACTTACTGACGTCAGACTACCTATAACGACTGTCAAAGATCTACGAATGATAATTAGTATCAACTGCTTGTTGTGCTTTCCGAGACATGAGGTGTCAGTAATATCCTTGATATTAATATAAAATTTCGGCACCCAAGCTATTCTTCTTTCCGCACCAATAGGTATGTAAGCTTGGTGCTGAGTCTGGAAAAAACATACCAAAGATAGCTATTGATGCCGAAAGAGAAATAGCTTGGGTGCCGAAACTTTTGTTGCCGAAAAAATCGGTGCCGAAACAGGACACTTCAAAAATTCATGTGTAAATTGAAAAATAACATTCGTACTTACCCCGTTTTAAACCCGCAACAGACCCGCAGGGGAGATGCCTTAACCCTTGGTCTATCACGACAAAAAGTGACTAATATAAAAACAACAATTTTAATCTAATACTAAGATAAATAACACAAAGTATTCATTCGTAACAACTACCAATACTATCTGATACCAATGTAACAACAGTAATAACTCACAAAACCGTAAATACTGTGACCAAAGCTACACAAAACGCAAAATCTTCATGCCTGAAGCCTGAAGCGCTATGCGAACGCGTGTGTATAAAATAAAACTCCATAACCTGATTTCAGCTAGATAACGCTCAGTTTATGAATCGCAATTTTCTTTCCAAGGGAAACGGTTTTTTCTTTTACAATTCTCACTAATTTGAAGCAACCCAGTTTCCCGTTTCGAGTTGCAACGTGTGTATCTATAGTGCAACAGTAGGCAGTTCTCGACCATTGTCGAGTGTCGAGAGATGACAGCGTTAGTCGCTCGGCGACCGCGGTACGGACCTGTCGTCTCGGGGTTATATCGAAATCGGAACGCGAGTTTATCGAATTTCATAAATTCAAAAAAGGAATAGTGATTTTATAAAATAGTTTTTTGTTACGTGTATAAAATAAAATGATTTATTGCCACTTTTCTGAAAATTAATCTTATGTAAATATAGTTGGTGTTTTCTAGTTTTAATATAGTGTTAAATATTCCGAAACTTTGTATTGAGTAAGCTGTTCGTGTTTTTGGTAGAATATTTTAGTGTAAATTTAACAAACTTTCAAGTATTTGAATAAACTTCGTCTGTGTAAATAAATTATTTACTCAGGGAATTAAAATACCAAGGTAAGTTAATTAACTTTATTTAATATAAACTTCTAACTTAAATAAATAAAACAAATTGATAAATGAATTTAATTTACAGCTATAACTGAAAAAAAAGTATTGTGTTACTCGTATATTTTTTTAAACGTAATTTTTTGTTGATTTTAGACATGCGCTCACAAAAGTAATATTTCTTTACAACACATTTGTAAAAAATAAAACAATCAATACCTACATACTACTCTTGTCCAATAAAATAATTTTAAAGTTAAAAAAAAAAAATATTGTCCAATACAATTGCTTCAGATAAATAACCACACAAATACCAAATTACTGAAAACTTCAAGCTCTTAAAAAACATTCAGCCATCAATATTAATAAAATAAAAAAGACAATAAATAAATATGTTTATAAACTAAAACTACTCCTACTCCTACTATGTATAAAAGTAGGTGCTAGCAACTAAAACTGCTATAAAAATCGGTAGGTAGGTAAAGACAATAAATGAATAAGCTTTTTTTACTTGTCAATGAACGTCCAATAAGTCTAAATAGGATGGTGCTACCTTCTGGTTGCATCATCAGTTCAGCTCCATAATATCAACTATTGTTTTATCTCTGAAATATCAACATCTAAAGTTGAAGTTACTCGATCGCCAGAAAGTGTTTAAAAACTATTTAATGTGTAGTCGAATAGATATACGAATGCAGCAAAGTCGAAATAAAGCAAAAAAAAAAACAGTAAAAAACTGTAAGTTAGTAAAAATAAACACATTTATATACCTTGGTACACGCTCAATTTTATTATATTACTAACTGACTCGGCAAATGTTGTTCTACCATATAAAATAAGAACGAACAAAATTGAGGGTGAGAACGAGGATAACAAATAACCTACTTACGATCTCTTCTCATTCTCAGACCTACCAAAAACCAAAAAGAAAACATAATAAGTTTTCAATAAAAATCACTTTTAACCGACTTCGAAAAGGAGGAGGTTCTATGTTCAGCTGTATGATTTTTTTAATGTAAATCCACAATTCAATTGAGACCAATTTTGAAAATTGTTGTTTTGATTGAAAGATTATACTCCCAAGTTGGTCCCATAGAAATATCGTTTTGATCTGATGAATAATACTAAACGCTGTGATACGATTTCTATAATAATATTTATCAACGTTGCCATAAAAATGAAGCGTCAAACTCCAACAAAGCTATAAACATTCGCACCATTATCTTCACAACACATTGGAGTCCCAATAGAAATTTCATCTAACGCTCATTGTGCCACAAGCTTCCGACTAGAAATACCAGAGAACGTACATGAATGGACTACATGTACAATGTACTGGACTGACAGGTCCACCTGGCTTTTGTATGGGCCAACAAGGCCTATTGTAGGCCTTTGTGGTTTCTACAAACATGTGTATTAAATTTATGACTCCGCAATTATATGAAAAATTACCTACCACTCTGCATTGTTGCGTTCTTGGTTGTCAGTAATGTGTTTTTCTATACGAGTAATTAAATTCAGCTTTTAAATTAATTTTAGTACTGGTACAGCAGGAAAATACAGAGATACCATTTTGATATTAATTCCTTTTTATGAGAGGAAGTAATTGCTGTTCTTTGTAAAATTTATGAGCTACGTATTTAAATGTGTATTTGTGTGGTGTATAAATGTTTCCTTTTCAAGGGAATTTTCGACTTTGGGATACCGATTGCTTTTAATTTGGATATTATGAATGTTTAAATGCATACCTAAAGGTTTTATGTAAATTAATTTTGCTTGAAATTGAAAAAAATACAAAACTTAATTTTACGGTTAACCACTTTGAGGAATTGGAAAAAAAAAGATTATATCAAATTCATATTTAATTTTAGCCTAAAAATCGTTCACAATTACGTCCATAAATTAAAAAATCTCAACTTAGTAATCTGTTCTAATTACTAGGTACCTACTTACTCGTACATATAGGTGAGATGGTGAACCAATTAAAAATTAACCTGTTGAAAACCGTAATTAGAGACACAATAGAAAGACAATAGGTGTGCGGACGCCGGCGTCCTCTCGGGGAATAATGAATTAAAAGAAAATTTCACCGGCGGCAATTTTTTGAAACAATAAAAAATCAGCAAACAATAATTTTGAGGGAATTTTCACGATAATTAATAATTTTACAACTTATTTATTCATTTATTGTAACAAAAAAATGGTGCTTTGAAATCTTCTTCTATCTATATAAACGGAGAAACAAATTTACTGACATATCAAGATCAACGCACAGCCGAAATTACAGGGCCTAGAATCATGAAATTTTGCATAAGGTTTTCTTTTATGACGTAGGCGAACACTTACACCCTTATATACTTACATATAAAGAAGTAGTCACTCGTTGCTAAGTAATTTCATATTAAATCATCACTTGACGTTCGAAATCTTCATTCAAAATTTAAATTTTTCTTAACTGTAGAATACAAATTGTTACTTAAGTAGTTACTTTTACTCAAGTTATTAGTTTTACTTGTTTATAAATACGGGTGTTAGAAAGGATTTTCTAACATTCGCCCTGTAAGTGTATGAAATTGGGGTCCAAAAATTGTGTGGAGAAATTTATTTTCAAACGGGCGAAGTCGTCCGTATACCAAAGTAAAAATCCTAATCAAAGTTTCGTTGCTATTCACCCTGCGTTCCTTTCCACCCCTTTTTGGCGCTACCAACATATCTGTGATTTTACTCATACGCCTTATCGAAAGCTATTTTCTTTGTCCCTTGAAGTTCTCCATTACACTCACGGACATAGCGAATGGGCTATTTGACTACGCTATTGCAATTTACCTGACCTCAAACTATGGTAATTTGGGATATTACCCTGCCTTTATACGCTGGTACTCCAGCGTCAACAAATTAAATCCAGCGCAAAATTTCTAATCACTTAAATATACTTCCATGTGAGCAGAGCGGTTAATGCTCTACAAATTAATCGATTTTTTTATTATGTGTAGTCTCACGTTTGACCACTATCTCAACTCATGGTGTGGTCGACGATGAAGCTCGTTTGCTTAGAAGTAAGTAACTTATTCACTCTTGACTTAAAGAAGATGTTATATGTTTCATAGGCGCAAAAAATTTGCTTTAACAGACTCTAAATGTGCCTGTTATACAAACTACCATCTGAAAAATATTGAACCATGAACGAAAATAATGTTGATACATTCTTTTCTACAGTTTTTCGCTCATTGGCAGATTAATATCTTCATGAGTATAATTACTCAAGCCAAAAGCGAACGCCGGTGTCCGCACACCTATTGTCTATCTAATGCGTCTCTAATTACGGTATTCAAATGATTAAACATAGATAAATGATAAATGATATTTTATTTAGCAAATAGGTTCTCAAAAACACTTTTACACGTCAATTTTTTTTTTCGTCAATTTTAACTAGATGAGGCCGGTGTTTCCTAGCTGACTACCCTGAGAAGAAACACCGAAACAAACTCAGGGGTCAAAGTCTCTTTTAAAGTCCATACAGCAAACATGTAATGGTCAAAACATATGAGAACCATGCAGATTAGTGTCTGGGATGGTCTTTTGAAGAAAGAACCACACAGTTCTGAGTGGACCTGTCCAGTCAGTGCAAGCATTTGTCAGTATTCGTAAAGCTCAACTCAGGACTACTAAGGAGCTCAACGACTTGACGAACAATACCAAAGAAAGGACATTTGGGTAGGCCGCAAAAAATACTCATAACTGTCAGACATTAATTTAAATTAGAGAAAATCAGAAAAAAAAATCCACATAGTCCCCAAATTCACAATAATAAAATATACAAAAATGTAATTTTACAGAGTTAATATTGCAAATTAAAAAAAAAAAAAATAGAATCGGTAAGAATCCTGGTAACAGTTTTGACATTGCTCATACTAGCAAATATTAAAAATGATATCCCATATATTGACCAGTATTACCTACATTTAATAAAATATGGATTACACTTAAACTGGATTACCAAAAAAATACAACTTTAAGCCTTAAAAAAAGCCCGGTTCACATTAATTCAGTTAAGTAATCCAGAAAGTCAATCCAGTACAGTATTAAACTTGATCATACTGTCTAAATCATTTCAATTTTTCAAAGGTTGAATAGGTAACACTACAGTGAATATGATTAAGAGAAAAAAAGAGGACGATTTTTTTTTTAAACTGAATACTGATTTCGGTTACAAATTGGATGAACAAAATGTATACAAAAGGAGGCTCACCAATTTACTTACGTGTGATCTGACATCCCACAAACACAATTGTTCTCTATTTAAAGAAACAAACTAAAGTGTTTAGTATTCAGTCATCTACATTGTTAAGAAGTTATAGAACTACAACATTGTTTGTTTCCAAAAAAAAACAATGCGTGTACACTGTTTAACGTTCAACCCAGCACTGGATTGGCCGTCCGTCTATTTCAGTAGCGCTGAAATGAAAAAGTATATCGGTAGACCAGTTAATGGACTGGATTGCCGGTCATAGCGCACGTGGCATTCGAGTACTTGAATCGTTCGCTGGACTGGAACGCTATTGGTATAATGCGAACCGGGCGATGTAGAAAGTACACATTTATTTCATTTTGTAGCGAACGTAGCGTTTCGTTCAGTCTACACCCAAGCGAACGCCCGCGCCGCGTTCTTGCGTGGTTTTCCGCCATTTCGTTAAACACCAAGCGAACGCGTTCGCGTAGATTAAAAAATATTACGCATTCTGTTGTAGGAAATTTATCCAAGAACGTTATTAATCAAATTTCTCCAAGTAGTCCGTAAATATCGAATTTAAGGTCTCTAAGACGTTGGAGGTATCGCACACGCCGCAAAATAGGTATATATAGTATACTAGCGACGCGTCCCGGCTTCGCACGGGTGCAATGGTGATTTCAAATATAATAAGCATGTGTTACACATATAAACCTTCCTTTTAAATCACTCTATCTATTAAAAAAAACCGCATCAAAATCCATAGCGTAGTTTTGAAGATCTAAGCATACATAGGGACAGACAGCGGGAAGCCATTTTGTTTTCTACTATGTATTGAAAGTGATAAAGGATAATTTTATTTATTTAAACAAGGACTTAGTGCCAATTACATTGATATGACACGAATTATGTAAATAACAAAGTACGCCATATTCTAAATAAACCAAATCCAAGAAATATCGTGGAAATTACACAATAAGCTTTGTATATAAATTGACATTAATTTGATCCAAATTATTATATTTCCTTTGCCATAACCAAGAAAATGTCAAAACAATACTGTCGTTAACCAATAAATATTTATTACTGGTCTTATAATGTAAATGAAGATTTTCGCATAAGTACATTGTAATGATGACAAGAAAATTGGAGAATTAATGACTGTGTCATAATTTGAATAAACAATTGAATATAAAGGAGGCTTTAAGAGCCGAAACTCATAACCGAGTTGCATCGCCGCGAAAAAAAGCGTTCTGTAGGGTGACCAATTCCTCGTGATTTTTTAGGGTTGATCTTCGATGGAACATGCACTAGATTACTGTTTCAAAAACAGCCCGACAAATATCACAACAAATAATTGTGAAGTGATATTTGAAGTCAGTTTGGTCCAATAGTAGCCAACTTTAGCAAGCGAAAATGGCGCACTGCGCGTTCAAAGAACCAGCGCAATATTCAAATTTCGGAAGGAATATCTTTTTTCGGTAATTTTATGCTAACATTTGCTTATTTTCATAGTAAAAATATAACTAATTGTGCGATTTAAATAATTGCCTAGAAACAAAACTGCATCATTGTCACCAAGTATGACGTCATAACGCTGGAATTTGTGTCGCGTTGCATATCGCAAAGTTCTGCGTTGCGTCGAGCTGCACCGCCGATTTTAGCGTTGTGGCGACGCAACGCAGTTATGTAATTCGGTCCTTACACCCGTATTTATAAAAAAGTAAAACTAATTACTTGAGTAAATGTAAATACTTAAGTAACAATTTATATTCCACTTATAGTTTAGAAAAATTGAAATTTGAATTTGAATTTTTGAAGATTTCTAACCTCAAGTAATGACTTAATAAGAAATTACTTAGCAACAACTAGGTAATTACTTCATTATAAATGAGTGTTAATTTAAAGGTGGGAAACCATCGAATGATTTCTCCTGCACTAGGGTGGGCAGACTTTTATCGACTAAAATCACATAAATATGTTCCTTTTCTTTGCCTTGCGTTCCAGGACACCCGGTTTCCTTTTCAGAAGTCAGCCCTTGGCCCCAGTAGGCTTCGGCCCTGCTGGGCCTCTACGATTTGCTGACATCTCTTTGAGGCGTATGTGACACACTACGTGCTGTTGACGACTCAAGCTCGGTTCTTATAGGAGGAGCGTACGGCGAGCTACCCTTTGCTCGTCGTCCGCTAGCCTGCGTCTACGGTGGCCAGAGATCGCTTTGCGATTTCCGACTGACCTGTTAATCTACTAGTCAGTAGCCCTGTCTGCTATGCTAGAGGTCGTGGGTTCAATTCCCACCCAGGAAAAATGTTTGTGTGATGAGCATGATCATTTGTTCGGTGTCTGGGTGTAATTTATTTATGATAAGTGTGTATTTAAGAAATATATAAGTATGTTTATCAGTTATCTAGTACTCATACCACAAGCTTTGCTTAGTTTGGGACTAGATGGCGTTGTGCGAAAGTTGTGAAATATTATTATTATATAGAGAGGCTGATTCGTTTTTACGACCATCATTAAAGAGTTCTATACACTATTTGTGAATTTCGATGTTATCCTTCGGTGTAAATTATTCTCTGTTCATTGTGTTATTAATCTTCTGTCCTAGTATTTAGGCCGCGACACTGTTTTCAACGCTAAATAATGGGCATCCTTATTTCTTTACTGACCTTCATTAGTTTTCATTGTGTAACAGTTTTTGGGTTAGAAAATTAAAATAGAGTGTCTTTACTTTATTTTCTGTAAATATGTATGATGCGGCTTGTTATTATGGGTATGCGCGTGTAGAAAATTGTCCCAAGGGTCCATAAAAATATCTTGATAATTTAAACCTTAGCCATACATTAGGAAAACTTAAAACACGTTTAAACCATGGTTCATACATGTACAAAACTTCATTGAATCTGTTCAGCCATTTGAGCGTAAAGAAGTAACAAATATATGCACACAAATTCTAAGTTTAATATTAGTGTGGTTTACTACTAACTCAAGTATATAGGGTGACTGGTAATTAATGACCAATACTTAAACACGTGATTGTAGTCGTTATAACAAACAACTTTTATTATTGGACTAAACGTGAAATCGCGAAAAAAATATACTGGTAAGTACATTTATGTCCGCCTAACTGGTCAAAATGTACTGAAGTTTTTTTCATGAATTCAGTTTTGGTCTCACAGTAAAAGTTGCTTTTTAACATGACTAATCACGTGTTCAAGTATCGGTCACTGATTACTAGTCACCCTATATTATAAACCTTATAATATTCCCACTGCTAGGACACATGCCTTTTATCTAGGAGAGAACATGGGAATAAACCACCACGGTACGGATTGGTGGATGTCACATGCCATCGATTCATTTTTATTCTACAATAATTATACTGGTTTAATCACAATGTTTCCTTCAACGTTTTGAGAGCAGTAGTGATGAAATAAATCACACAAAGTAATGCGCACATTGGGTTGAGACTTACTACTCTTAAGTCGGGACCATTAAGATTGGGCCACTATTGCTCTTCCACATTCCTGGGGCCCAAGTCTGCTATTTTTGTAAATTCGACATTCCAATTTGCTAAAAGTTCTTAATCTTGGTTGATCATTGGTCAGTTATTGGTCTCATAAACGATTGGTGGTAGAATGAATTTGTCGTATTCAAAAAAATCGAATGGTAACTAACTAATCAAAGGAACTGGCAAAATTTTAGCAGATTACCCCATACGTCAGAAATTCATTTGTTCGAGATTACCATTTTTTTCAATGGTGTGTCAATGATTGACTATTGGAAAGTCATAATGATGCCATTGTATTAGTAGATTACCAAACTTAACAAAATCAACAATTATGAAACCAATGATAGACGATTCTGACACTGTTGTAATAGCAAACTTGAGACCCTGATCAATAAAATTGTTTGTAACTTACTGAACTTAATCATAATAATGTTATTTCTCAAAAACGTTCCATCCTAAATGTTCTGTAGAGATAGCCGTGAACGATAAGATCGTCTGAACGTCCCTTATTTTTATTTCATAAAACGCAGTGGGTACTCTTTTTTTGTTGCCTATACTAAAGTTTTATCAGGTCAAATTTTCCTCAAGAGAATTGAGGCCCTGTGATATTGGTTCCCCAATGTAAAGAAAAACTTGCGACAAAAATATACAGGTCAAATTTCCGGGTTTGATTTTTTAATGCCTTGTAGTGAAAAAAAAAGCAACGACCAACAACTTTGTATGGCCAGCATTGTAACTGATCGACAGCAGGGAAATTGCATTTGTGTCAGGAACACAAGTCTGCTTTACTGTTCTTAGAAAGTACCTGGAATTCTAAAGCTAGCTTAGGTATACGGTTTTATTTTTAGCTTCTTGATACTTTCATGATTTTCTGGAAACAATAGCCGTTTCTACACATAACAAGTAACCAGACATATGTGACGCGACAATGATGTGATAATATGACAATAATGTGACAATGCGACAATAATATGACAAGGCGATTATGATGCAACATTGCGACAATACAATTTCATATAAATTGGTCAAGCTGTGAAGCTAAATAAAACACTTTATCATTAACTGTATAATTAATTATTGCGCCTCAAGGAGCTGTCAGCAAACCGTAGAGGCCCAGCCTGCTAACCGGGGTCAAGGGCCGTTTTCTGAGAGGAAGGCTCAGCCTTGGCACTATAGGCAACGAAGGAACGGGGTAGGTTTTTAGTCAGTAAGAGTCTGACACTACTTCCCGCTCCGCCCAAGGGCGGGATTTGTCATTGAATGATTTTACCTACCATAAAAAAAAAAAACTGTATAATTAATTATTATCATGGAGATTTTATCCAACAAGAGTATCAGAAAGCATGTGAAGTGATTTACAAAAAAAAAAAAAATAGTCGAAGCTCATCTTATTCTTTCGATTTTTCAATTCTCTATAAGATAAAAAGAACCTAGTGCGCCTCACCATCAATGATTGCATCACTGCTTACCATCAGGTGGGATCGCAGTCAAGCACCAGATTATATCAAATTTAAAAAAAAAAACCTATTTCTCATGACACTACTGCATATAAACTGTCAAACTTCAGAGTCTAATGGGGCGACATGGTACCAAAAGGTACCAACTTTCCCCTTATCACTAACGAGCACCGTAGCAATTAATTCCCGTCAGTGACATTAGAAACCATACCGTAGCTATGTTGAAAAGGTTAAAAATATTATGGGTTTTTTTTTTAACTTGAGCGTCCTACATTTTACTTAATGATGGATACAGTCATTAGGGAGTTCACGATGAATTTTAAATAACATTTCACCGAATCCTTACGTAAATTAATTAAATAAAACAAAGTCCCCCTAAAAACTACTGAAAGGATTACTATTACTAGGAGTTGGATTATTATTACTTGTTAAAATTATTTTTATTATTACTTTATTAATTTTATTTATAATTCATCTGCACTTTTTATTTATTTATTTTATTTAAATCTTTTGGCACTCTGCACTGTTTCGGCGTCTTTATGTCTACACTACCACGGGCCCATACTGAAAACCACCCAGCGTTATAGCGCAGTTTGACTGGCCTGTCGGTCTAGTGGTTAAAGGCCCTGGCCGCTATGTCATTTGTTTCGATTTTCACCCAAGACAAATGTTTGCGTGATGAGCACGATATTAGGAAATATTTAGGAATATATAAGTATGTTTATCAGTTGTCTAGTACTCATAACACAAGCTCTATTTAGCTTGAGACTAGACGGCGTTGTGTGATAGTTGTCGAATATTAGTTATAAGTGTTTACACCGGGCATATAAAAGGCGAGTTATGGCACTGATAATACTCTCTTCATTTCCACTGAATTTCTGCGTAGCAGCATATTTGGAGTTATTTGTATGACATATGCCTCGGAAAGTAAATAAAGTTATTAGTTCTGCGTCTAATCTCTCTCTTATAGTGTCATGACATACGAGTATATGCCTAAGAAACACTAAAGCTCTTGGTCTTGCATCTGATCTTTCTCCAATAGTGTCTAATTGCCGTTCTTTCGGAATATAAGAGTAAAGAAATATTATATTATGTGCCTTTGTTGGCGCGCAAATTGTACACTATAATACCTAATTTGCGTAGAACTTGGCACCGTGATCATATAATAATAATAGTATCTTTTTTTCGGGTGGCATAGACCCATAGAAACCTTAACCTAGTACAAATTTTATTTTATTTATCCCACTTATTTGCCATGACGAGCCACACCTAGACAAGACAAGACCCACTTATTTTGAAAGGGAAAGTCAAAACGTTCAGCTATTACGCTAAGAATGCTGTTTTTGCTACTCCGCGTACGTGCCAGCAGGGAAGCTGCTTTTTTGCGCATGATAGCCTGGAAACCATCAGTGCGCGCTTCAGCAAACATCCCAGAGGCGCTGCACCGCCACGGCATACCCAACAACATCCTAAACGCTTTATTGTATATAATCAATATAATCCAAAAATATAATAATCTTCTACGGAACGATTACTGTCCAAATCTGGTAAAAAAAATCGTCATATACATGCATTCGAATGTTCAATACGAATGTCTCTTGTTACAAAAATTAAGTTCCATTTTCGAAAAGTGCAGAGAGTTCTATTTTTAAAACAGCGACAACCCATCCAAGTGTCAAAAGCAGAAAAAAGTTAGTAACCCTTATAAATCGATGGATCTGCCCCTGGTGTGTCGTTGTGTAATGTTACAGATGTACTACTAGCATATACCGACGTTTTATTCCGTCTGTGTTGGTGTCGGCAATACGACTGAAACGTCTGGAACTAATCCATATAACTTATGGTAGCGGCCAAATTGCAAATATAGGGTGCGATGGTACTTTGTTCTTGTCGACTGTGTTAGCTCCGTGTTTGTTGCAGTAGCCTTTATAGTGACATTTTAACAGCTGCCTGTAAAACCCACTTTTATTGAGAGTGAGCGCACTTCTGTCGTCGCAGTTAAAACGTAGAGTTTGTTTTAACCCTATCATATTTACGATATGAAAGTGCAAATAAAGTGTAAAGTGTGGGTTTTAAGGATTAGTGTAATGCTTAATATTGCTCTATATAAGGTGTTAAAAAATTAACTGCAAGAATTTTGTCCACTTACTCGCCATCGAAAAAGGAACACATCAAAAAAAAAAAATTTTTTTTTGAGCGTTTTTATATTTTCACATAAATAAAATAATTTAGTATAATATTTTTTTGTGCGCTGTACCCAGGGTTGCGCTTGAGGCTTGGGCCGCCATCGTACCGCGCGCGAGCGGCTTGCTAGCGGTTCCCCCACCGCCCGCTACTCTTCCCGCAGCTCTCTCTACCCCTCCCGACCCTTAGTTGTCCGAAATCCGTCGCGCGGTAAGGGTGTTTTCTTGTGTCATTACGGCGAATACGTGTGTTCGTGCAGTTTCGTGCTTTTAATAATGCCGTTTACGTATTCCAATCGAGAGTACTTAGATATGGTAGTGTCCTACATTACGACTGGTCAAAGTTTAGCTGCGGCACGTAACCGTTACCGTGAACTGTATGGTGAGCAACGACGAGTGCCTGCTGTCCAAACAATCCTAGGAGTCTAACAGTGCTTTTAATAGTCCTATAGGTATAATAAAATATGCTATTTGTAAGTAAGCTCGATAATTTGCCAGTCCAAAGTCTGAGAAATGTGATGAAAAAATTAGAATCAGCTGTTTACGAATTTGCGCCGTCGCGTGTCGTGTCACAGGGGTGAACGACTCACGCGTACCTACGGCGGGGCGGTCGCGCCGGCGCACGTGCGGTGTACAGTGCGCATATTCAATAATTTTGTGTGAAGTGAAAATATTGCATATCTCCGAAACGGGTTGTTATTTAAAAATCTTTTTTTCGACAATTTTTTTTATTTGTAATTCTAAACCAGTTCTTACTTTTCTTGCAGTTAATTTTTTAACACCTTATATAAGTATTTTTATCAGTTGTCTAGTACTTACAACACAAGCTCTGCTTAGCTTGGGACTAGGCAGCGTTGTGTGATAGATTTGGAATATAACTGAAAGAATAGAGCAGTGGTAGCCGAGTGGTAATGGCCTCGAGTTACGAGTTGTAGGTCGCGGGTTTAAACCCAGCCAGGCACATTACTATGTGTAATTTATTTCATCACCACTGCTCTCAAGACGGTGAAGGAAAACATCGTAGGGAAACCGGCATGTCCTAGAACTAAAAATTCGAAGACATATGTGACATCCACCGACCCGCACTTTTTTTTTTTTTTTGGTAGGTAAAATCATCCAATGACAAATCCCGCCCTTGGGCGGAGCGGGAAGTAGTGTCAGACTCTTACTGACTAAAAACCTACCCCGTTCCTTCGTTGCCTATAGTGCCGGGGCTGAGCCTTCCTCTCAGAAAACGGCCCTTGGCCCCGGCAGGCTTCGACCCTGCCTGCCTGCAGCTAGCAGGCTGGGCCTCTACGGTTTGCTGACAGCTCCTTGAGGCGCGCGGGAACAGAACGCGCCGTCGACGACTTGGGCTCGGTCCGGTCGGTTACCGGACGATCGGACAGCGTGCTACCCATTGCACGCCGTCCGCAAGCCCGCGCCTACGGTGGCCGGAAATCGGGATCGGAATCCCGGCGGCGGCTGGGGCGAGCGCCCCGTTGCCTCTGCCTGATGCGGTCGGCCTCCTCCTTTGCTAGCATTACTGCTTCGCAGAAGGAGGCGACCGCCTGCCATCCCTCCTCGCTACGGACCATGGCCTGAACCAAGGCCCGGCGAGAGAGATCGCTGCCGCCGATCGCCCCCACGAGGACACGGCGATGCTCCGCCCAGGCGGGGCACACCTCAACAGTATGCTCCACCGTGTCCTCCGGGTGTTCCGCACAGTGGCGACACCCGGGCGAATCCTCCGCACGAATCCGGAACAGGAACTTAGCGAACTTGCCGTGTTCGGTAAGAACCTGCGTCGTGCGGAAGTTTAGAACGCCGTGAGGTCTTTCCAGCCACTCCTCAAGGATGGGCCTTATCGCCTCGATTGTGGCGCGCCCCACCGACCCGCACTGGGCCCGCGTGGTTGATTATGGCCCATTCCCTCTCCTAGAGAGGAGGCCTGAGTCCCAGCAGTGGGAACATTAAAAGACTGATGATGATGATGATGTGTGTCTGTGGTATGGTGCTTATTTGAGAGTGTGTTTGGGTATATGTATGTATATGTATGTATGGTACTCCTCTGCGGCTAAACGGATTTGAATGAAGTTTTTCACACGGGTAGATCAAGTCCCAGAATAGCACATACAAGAGTGTTCATTGTATCATTGACATAATTTTCCACTTCCATGTGGGTGAAGTCGCTAGAAAAAACTAGAAACGAAATACTAATTGCTCCTTGACCGAATAGAACTCCACGTTTCTATAAGCTTATACTTGGTTAATTGCCATTCAGAAACAAGCGTGGGAGTTTAATAAGTTCATGGTTCATAAGATAAAATTATTTTTATAAAAGAATACAGCATTTATACCAGTGGAACAAAAAGTCTTCTCACCGAAAAACCCACTCGCAATCTATTGTTGAAATTCGAACAATTAATAAGTTCGAATCCATTACAAAAGCTGAAAAACGTAAACCTGTGTAATTAAGGTTTACGTTTTCTGTATAACTTTATTGTGGTACCTATATACGTTAATGGTCGTATTTCCTCTTATGGCCCATTAACGTTCAATACCTATTCATAATTTTAGGGATAAAATGTGAAGGTTGAATTTTAGACAATTATTTTTTTCTTGTTATATTTTGCGTTGATCCAAGTCAATCCGTGTGTTTTGAAATGCAGATTTATTTGAATTTGGTAAGCGAGTTCTGGCTATAAACGAATGTAAAATAAATGGAAATGATAAAACATGGTTTAGGTTTTTGAAATTTCGTAATCCTCACCCCAAACTTCGACCCAGTGTACCTGGAAACGCTCTGGGCGTCGGGAATCGCAGGGATATTCATGGCTGGTGTACAGGTGCGGGCTTGCGGACGACGAGCAATAAGCGGCTCACCGTCTAATAAGAACTTATAAGCTTAGTTCCTTTTAGGACGTTGTGTTCCATGCGCGCCTCAAAAAACTGTTATCATAAGAGTTACCACGGCTAATGCGCAAAGTGCCCTTAAGATAGTGCCCTGAAGGAACTCGAATTGGATTTAGTCAATCATCTCGCTCCAACAAGAGTGGGAGGAGGTATTTATGAGGGCCCTTTCCCACTCGCGTTAACGTCGAGCTTAGTTTAAAAGCTTGTTGCTTCGTCTAACGTAATCCAATGCGATGTTTGATGGAGAGGCAACGCCAAAAAAGAGGAAACCCCTGAAAAATCTGTTGGTATTCGGTGATTCTGTGATTTACTCGTATATCTCACAAAAATTTATCCAAGAAATATTTTTTTAATTGTTTTTTAAACCGAAAACAGAAAGTTTTTATCTTCATTCAGAATCTCGATTAAATGTGCAAGGCTTCTTTAGAAGTACTCTTTTATATTATTAATATACGAGTACATTATGGAAAGACAAAGTTCACAGAAAATAGCAGATTTTCACAGGGCGATACTGAATTAGTTTTATTAATATGTTTTGATTTCTATAGAAGCCTAGACAGATATTTTGTAGATATTAATCTACAAGATAGGTATCTGTGTATCTAAAATTTCTGAAGAAAGATGTGTAACAACATCATAATTACGTAAGAGTGGTTGTATGAAAATGTACATCAGGTTTGCCACTCTTAATGATTTCGGGGGCGATCGGCGGCGATCTCTCGCGCCGGGGCTTGGTTCAAGCCATGCTCCGGAGCGAGGAGGAGTGGCAGGCGGTCGCCTCCTTTTGCGAAGCAGTAATGCTAGCAAAGGAGGAGGCCGACCGCAATAGGCAAAGGCGCACACGCCGCCGCCGCCGCCGGGTTTCTGATCCCGATTTCCGGCCACCGTAGGCGCGGGCTCGCGGACGGTGGGCAATTGGTAGCTCGCTGTCCGTCCGTCCGGTAACAGACCGGTCCGAGCTCAGGTCGTCTACGGCGCGCACTGTCCCCGCGCGCCTCAAGGAGTTGTCAGCAAACTGTAGGGGTCCAGCAGGGCCGAAGCCTACTGGGGCCAAAGGTTATGTGAGAATGTCACCACAGGCCCCGGGACAAAGGCAAGGAACGGAAAGGTAGGTTTTTAGTCAGTAAAAGTCTGACACTATTTCCCGCCCCACCCAAGGGCGGGATTTGTCATTGGATGATTTTACATACCGTAAAAAAAAACCCAAAAAAAGAAAAATAATAATTTAGTCACCACGTAGACTGTTCTTGCTTTTTTTTGTAATCAAAAATAGTCAAAGGCACAAAGACGACCAAGTATAAATATTTATTTACCTCATATTTTTCCTTTGACGGCTTCTTTTTTCTTCCTATTTGCTAGTTAACAAACCTCACTGATTTTTGCTCACTGTCCAAATAGACATACTCACAGAAGTAAATACTTGAGTCTCTGCTAATTGGAAATCAAAGACAAAACCTTAGATACATATCATAAAATATCTCCTTTTTATTTATGATTTTGACAGGCTATGTAGGTATGTATGTATTTACTTACCTATCCATTTTGTTTAATTTCTAAAGGTGCTAGAAATTTACTCTAACGTATTACAGTGTTTGTTTTCCAACTCCTCCAAAAAGGCCAGTTGATTGAGTCGTGTATGAAATTTTTTGTGTAGATTTTTGGTAGATCTAAAAATAAGTCGTAGACTATTTTGAGCCTCCTACCCCACCGCTTATATTTCTTTGATTGAATTTGTTTAGTAGAACAATGTTTGCTGGGTCAGCTACTAAAAATATTAAAACCTACATCTTGGCTAAAAACTCACGAAGCAGTTTTAAACAGCGCCCGCCGCAGTAGAGAAAACCGCTGCTTTATTTCTGACCACAGTTTTGTGCGGTTACGTAGTCGCCGTGGTTGCGATTTTCGTCTGAAAAGCGCTTCGTGAGTTCTTAGCCTTAATAAGAAAAAACTGAAATGATTGCATTTCAAATAAGCAGCACCTTTATGCTCGCTGTCCGACCTGTCCGACCGTACGGTAACCGACCAGACCGAGCCCAAGTCGTCGAGGGCGCGCATTGTTACCGCGTGCCTTGTGAAGTTGTCAGCAAACCGTAGGGACCCTGCAGATGGGTCGAAGCCTACTGGGGCCAAGGGTTTGCATCTGAAAGGAAGGATCGGCCCTGGTTTGAAAGGCAACATAGGAACGGAGTGGATTTTTCAGTCAGTAAGAGTCTGACACTATCTCCTGCTCCACCCAAAGGCGGGAGTAGTCATTGGATGATTTTAACTAACGGAAAAAAAAAACTACAAATATATTATAAGGTTGATTATGCTACTCTTTAATTCCAGTTCCAAAGACACAAAATGTTGTAGTTAATAATAAACTTTCGACCTTGTTTAATTAGCTCGTAAATTTTCAGTAAGCTGCAAAAGAGAATGACATTATGAGCTATGCTCAAAAGGAATTCTGAATAAGCGCCAGGCTCAAGTAGACACTTATTACGTATGCCATGTAAAAAAGATGGCCGACAAAACCTTCCAGTTTTGGTAATTATTTAAACTTTCATAAATTGGTGAGAAAGAGATGGAGAGATAAATAGTCAGTTCTACCATCAAAAGAGGTTTTTTGTCCGTGGGGAAATTATCCAATGACATTTTCGCGCCTTTGAACGGGGCGGCTAAAAACTCACTCCTATTCCTTCGTTGCCTTTCATACCAGGGCCGAACCTTCCTTTCAGAAACCGATCCTTGGCCCCAGTAGGTTTTGGCCCTGCCCTACGGTTTACTGACAATTTGGTCTGCCATTTTTGGCTTGGTTTTTTTTAATTTCATAGTTAAGAAAATTAGGTGCATTTAGTTACTGTTGTCCACAAGCTTCTATTTAATCAAAATAGTGAAAATTCTTTCCTTTATTATTATTGTTTATTCACCCGCGTGATATTAGAAAATTATCCCAAGACAACATATTCCTGGGATAAAAAGCATCTTATGTGCTATTTCAGGACATGGACTATCCGTGTACCAAGTTTAATAACTTTCGTTATATAATATAAGTGTGATATTTTATTTTATATATAAAAACATATACAGAAAGAAAGATAGAAAGAAAAATATTTTATTTGACACATATAGACACACACAATGCAGAAACAACATGGAACAAACAGACACTTAAGATAAAAAAAGGATAAAACTAATATTGTGTGTCTCGCGGTTGCGCCAAATAGGTCCAGTTCAGCAAAAATGCCAGCCAGCTACGTGATAGTTGCCTGACGCTGGCTTCCTGCTGAACCTTATTTAGAGTGTCTGGTGAAAAAATTACTTTATTTATTTAGTCGGTAGTTACATACATACATTTTTTTTATTTTTATGGTAGGTAAAATCATCCAATGAAAAATCCCGCCCTTGAGCGGAGCGGGAAGTAGTGTCAGACTCTTACTGACTAAAAACCTACCCCGTTCCTTCGTAGCCTATCGTGCCGGGGCCGAGAATTCCTTTCGGAAGTTAACCCATGACCCCAGTAGGCTTCGACCCTGCCTGCCTGCAGTTAGCAGGCTGGGCCTCTTCGGTGTGCTGACAGCTCCTTGCGGCGTGCGGACATACATACATTTATTAATATACCAACAAAATACTTGATTTTATATACATGCGACACCATGTTTTTTTTTTACTTACTTATTTTCCTAACGAATAGTCTGAGAAGCATATTTGCACAACATAATTATACACCGATCAAACACATTCCCCGTTTGTTGAACCGGGAGTGTGTTTGATCGACATTTATATAAATAGTTTGAACTAATATATTTCAAGTAAACCACTATAACATAACTTATCCAATTTAAAGAGAATCAAGTAACCATAATCCAACCACTTACGAGTGTGTCCTTAGATACTAACATGATGGGAACTTCTGAAATTACCTAAAGAGACCAAATATCCTGCTAAACTACCCAATTTAAAGTTTGTATGTACTAAGTTGAAGGTAAACTAAGTTACAGGGTGTTCATGTTCAATGAAGTATCAAATTCGCTTTAGGATGTGGAAGTTCTGGATAGATAATTTAAAAAACTGAAACTTTGGCTCAACTAGCTGCAAAAAAGCTAGGAATCCTCGCAAAGGTCAGACGGTACTTCACGCCGGATCAGCAGCTCAAACTTTATCAAGCGCAAGTTCAATCGTGTATGGAGTACTACTCTCATCTTTGGGACGGATCTGCCCGATACCAGCTTGATGCGCTTGAGACTATTGAGAGGCGAGCCAAGAGGATCAATGGCAATGATGCACTCGTCGAGTCGAGGCTTCAAAGTCTTGAGCATCGACGCCGAGTTGCTAACCTGTCGGTTTTCTACCGGTTACATTTCGGGGAGTGTGTGTCGGAATTGCATAGCCTAATTCCGCCTAGCCCGTTCCATTATCGGACTACCAGACGTACGGTGTTGCTCATGGTGGACATCCCACCTATAATACGCACAAAGCGTTTTGGGAACACTTTTATTATGCGTACAGCTAAGGAGTGGAATTCCCTGCCGGAGTCTGTGTTTCCTGATGGCTACAACCCGGGAATCTTTAAGTCAAGAGTGAATAGGTTTCTTCTAGGTAAGCGCGATCCATCGTCGACCGTATCGTCGCTTTCCATCAGGTGAGATAGCGGTCAAGCGCGAACCTATCAATAATAATAATAAAAAAAAACATAATATTTTTGTTTTTTCAAGAAATGCAAGGGTAAAATAAAAAGAACATTGTTAAATAGATTTATAATAGACATGTGCACCGGCAATCTGTATAATCCTGTTTTCGATACTTAAAATACCTAGGCAATGTATAATAAACCTAATACGTGCAGGTAATTTATAAAATATTTATTATTTATTTATTTATTTATTTAAGTATTATGGAAGACTTACAGCTAGAAAAATACAGAGAAGGAGCAGTAAAACAAACTGACAGCCAATAACAAGTCCTCACTTATAAATAACAGACAATTAATATTAAATTCTAAGAACGCAATCAATGAATACACTACAGTATCAATAATAGTTTAAGCTCGCATTACATAACAACCTCAATATGTATTATAAGAAATTAAATAAAAAAAATTCGGCTTAAGCACTTCCTGACCGAGGACACACTAGTTAGGAATGGATCAATATCATGCTGTTTACACAACTTATTTAAATTTCGGCTTGCACGCACAATGTACGAATTCTGTCGATAATTTGTTGAGGATAATGGCACACGCAAAGGTGGATTAAATCTTTTCGACTTCCTAGGAGTGTTAAAATAAAATTTGGACAAAATGTCGGGGCAGTTTATACTACCATTGAAAATTTTTAATAAACAAATGCAATCAGAAATCTCGCGACGATCAACCAAGGGTAATATGTGATATTTTTTGCAGAGGTTAAGATAATTTTCAGACTGATACGGTACTTTTTGATGATAACATAAGTATTTAATAAATCTTTTTTGAATGCTCTCTATGCGTTTAATATATTTATGGTAACACGGGTTCCATATTTCAGACGCGTATTCTAAGTGGCTTCTTACAAAAGTACAGTATAGAATTTTTAAAGTTTTGGCTTGAGAGAAGCACTTGGATAACCTCATTATGAAACCCAATGATTTAGATGCCTTTGCAACTATTGCGTCAACGTGCATCTCAAAACTGAGCTTGGAATCGTGGTAAACTCCCAGATCACGAATGGAATTTGATCTGGGTAGAACTTGATCACATAAGGTATATGATGCAGGTATATGATTTATTTCATACTTTGCCTAGGTATTTTTTACAATACCGAATGCGCAGCCGGTAAAGTGGGTGATCGACGTACGAGCCAATACCACGGTTTTAAAGGACGTCGGTTTTACTCGCGGCTCGTCGCTGCTGATCGATTAGCGAGTAAAACAGTTTTGAACGACAAGCCGAGTACAAAATGAAGCAAACACGACGAGCCGCGAGCCAGGCTATTCGTTTGTAATGCAATGATACACCGGCGAGCTTTACCAACGAGCCATAAGACCGCGGTTTGACTCGCCAGTTGATTAGGGCCTTAAAAGAAAAAAAAGACAGGAACACGATTTTCTTTTTTTTTTTCATGGCTTGTGCTGTGAGATCTTGGCTAATTTTAAGATTAAGAGAAAGAACCCGATATGCTTTGATTCCCCTGCGACTGGTAGTCTGTGGCATAAATTACTGTACTTTTTTATTGCGTTAAATTTAGAATCTTTTTCTCTCTTTGCAACGCGTTTTTGAGAATAAATGTCTTGACAGACAGACGGATAAAGAAGTCATGCTGTAAAGGAACCCAAGTGATAATCATTTACTTTAACGTCGGGCGAAAATGTGAACAGTAATTAGTCCTGTAAAAGTTAATCGATAAATGATACATCGACCACTATCGATTTTCAAATCAGTCCTATAATGCTGAACACTGCTAAGCAGTTAATAAACTAACATAAAGAAACTAAAAGAAAATCTGTCAGATACAGAAAAAAAGTCAATAGAATTAAGAAGTTTTTTTTTTTAACTTCATATAAACTAGTGCTTGAATCCCATCTGATGGTAAGTAGTGATGCAATCGGTTATGGACTTACTATTCGCTTATATGTAAAAAAAAAAAAAATCAGTTAGGTGGCTACTTTTCATTACTTATTACCATTTTCCGAAGTGTATTTTTTCTCAGCTTAAGGTTGGTTTCGACTATATTAACGGGCCAAAATCAAGTAAATGTTGAATGTATGGGTGTTTTCAGAGTAGGGGTTTTTTATGGTAGGTAAAATCATCCAATGACAAATCCCGCCCTTGGGTGGGGCGGGAAATAGTGTCAGACTCTTACTGACTAAAAAACTTCCCTTCCATTCATTGCCTTTGTCCCGGGGCCCGTGGTGACATTCTCACATAACCTTTGGCCCCAGTAGGCTTCGGCCCTGCTGGACCCCTACAGTTTGCTGACAACTCCTTGAGGCGCACGGGAACAGTGCGCGCCGTAGACGACTTGAGCTCGGACCGGTCTGTTACCGGGCGGACGGACAGCGAGCTACCCATTGCCCACCGTCCGCGAGCCCGAGCCTACGGTGGCCGGAAATCGGGATCGGAATCCCGGCGGCGGCGGCGGCGTGTGCGCCTTTGCCTAATGCGGTCGGCCTCCTCCTTTGCTAGCATTACTGCTTCGCAAAAGGAGGCGACCGCCTGCCACTCCTTCTCGCTCCGGAGCAAGATTTGAACCAGGCCCCGGCGCGAGAGATCGCCGCCGATCGCCCGTATTATCGTGTCCTAACTGCATAAATTTTCCAACTATATATTCGGATTTGCCTAATTCTATTAATTTTAGGCTACTGAGAAGATGATCCTTTTGTGAAGAGGACTAATAGGAATAATATTATTTATTATTATTAATATACGTGCCTATCCAATCCACGCCATTGACCATTATCTTATCTACGGGTAATAAATATTGTGGCCGACGATGGAGCACGCTTGCCTAGAATTTTGCCTTGGCCACTATGGCAATTTTCCAACTATACAAAAGTCTTGAAATTTTTGTTGTGTTTCAAAAGAAAGTTATTAGCAAAGACAAAAGAAGCCCTGTACCTGATTAAAGCTCGAGACCATTTCATTCAAATTCGTCTTTTCCTTGCTACACCGGTTAGTTCCATTTCTAAACTTCTCCTTTTCAATGTAAAGGACCCTTGACGAAGTTTTTCAATTAAGACCAATCGGAGAAGAGATCAAAATGGCCGCGTTTGGGTAAACTGATTTCACGTTGCGAATGGCTACTTGATTTACGAAGTTAAGTTGGACTTAATCTGTTGTTAGTGGCTAGTATTTTAGTTTTGGTTTTCGAAATTAAGATGAGCTTTATTTGTTGTTAGTTTGATAGCTTCTTAGTAGATTATTAAATTTGTGGTATTGACGGAAGCTTTCAAGACATTGTTTTGGATTTCACCATAGACACTTCGCGTGGCCTAAGGGCTGGCGTCTATCTTGGGCAGAGATAAGCATTGCCATACAGCGTGGCGACGCTGCCAGCCTTTTAGCTACATTAGCAGTCGACAGCGATGCGGAGGAGTTTTTTTACGCCATACGTTAGATCATTTAATTTTGTTCTTAAAGACTTTTTTTTTATTTAGTTAGTGGTTTTTTTACATGTAAAAACTTAGATAAAAAAGGAAATAAAAAGTTGGTATGGATAGTTTGCGGTTGCAATATTTGCTCGTATTGTAAAAACCTATTTCATTTCCTACTGGAATCTTAATAAAAATCTTACTGCACTTTACCCGTTCTAAACACATCAACGTTATATTTAGTTATATTCAAATTTGAATTACGAACCATCACGTTCGTTTGATTTCGGCACGTGAAACGACAATTTCCGAGCGTGACGAACCCTACTATCAAATTTGCCCGAGTTAACACATAATTATTTCTGCGTTTGAAATTTAACACCACCCTAAAATATGTTTACGTGAGTAAATAAATTGATATTTCCACTAATTAATCTTCGGAAATAGCTAAGAGGTCCCTTAAAACCACGTAGCGTTTATAGGAAAATCGAATGGAAAATCGGGATGTAATTAAACTGTGACCCCGTTTGATTAAAATGTTAGAATTTCACTTACAAGGCATTGGAAACAATTTAAGTGAATTGATCAATCTAATGAGAATTTAACGCGGTTTGAGTGTTTCAGATGCGGAGATGTCGGCGACAACGTTATTTATTGAAATGGAGATCGTTGAAGCTCTAATACGTTTTTAATTTGTCTTTTTATTTTCTTAGGCCTTGTTCAGTCTTAAGAATCCTCTCACAGAATGGGTTCCCTCTTTGAATGGATACGGCTCTTGTCAAACGTTGCTATGGCAAGGGCAAAATGTAATGAGTTGATCTGCCCCGAAACTTACAAAACTTCCTGAAAACGAAATTGTATCTTCATTACGCCTTAACAGCAAAATTTTCGGACAAATTTTGATGGTATTTACCGAAAATATTTCTTAATTCTTTCAAAGAAAACTGAGGTAAATTTAATCCGAAAATATTAACGTTTTGGGCCTTATTTAGTCTTAAGAATCCCCTCACAGAGTAGGGTGTTTCTTGAAATAGATATGGCCCCTGTCAACTGAACTGCCCTGGAAACTAAAATGTATATTCTTAATCTGGGTTTAATGATTATTATTAAATTATCATAGCTAGCCCGTACTGTCTCACTGCTGGGTAAAGGCCTCCCTCAATGCTTTCCAATTATCACGGTTACTCGCCTTCTCGTTCCAATTTCCAAAGCCATCTTCTTCGTGGACTGCCGCGGCCCCGCGTCGCTGTGTCCGGGCACCAATCCTGTGTTTTATGGGCCCATAGCTCGTTAGACATTTAGCAGACATGTCCTGCCCAGTCTCATTTAAGTTGGGCAGCCTTTTGAGCTACATCAGCAATTTGTGTTTTGGAGCGAAGTGTAGTAATTTTGATGATATTATTACCAAAAATATTTTTTAATTTTTCAAGAAAATCTGAGGTATATTTCAATCCAAAAATACTAACGTATGTAACGCGCGGATCGGTGGTAGGTAAGTGGGCAGTTCGGTACCCGTACCTCCGCGTCCGGTGCCCGGCCGCCCGAGCATACACGAACCGCCCCGAAGTATTACGAAGTAGCCGCTCGGTCCGCGGCGCGCGGGGAAAGCTCTCTCCGCGCGCTCTCTCAGTGCGAATTGTTATTACGTAACCGACGCACGCACAGCGTCCTCGATGACCCGCGTCCGCGCAGTAGCATTTTTTCCGCATATACTCGTATTATAGCATTTATAACAAGCTTACAGTGGCGCTCCAACTAGTGGCTACGAATCACGAACTCTACCTACCTAAAGTTTTGTTGCTAAGTGCCGTGGCCGTGATTATTAGTACCTACCTAGGTACTCACGCGAAAAGTTTTGAACGGAAACTACATACATAACCGTTACTATGCCAAACACGCGAGCTATGCGAGCTGCCAACGCTGTTTTGGACGCGGATAACCAGTCGAGCGACGTCAGCGATCGCGAGGATTGTGACGAGGCTACGGAGCAGAGTCCTGAACGGGCCCCCGAACCCGTCCTAACGCCTGAACGTACCGGCGCTAACACAAGAACGGACACCGAAACGTTCCTTACCAACATGATGGAATCGTTTGCCAAGATGCAGGCAGAAACCAACAGGAGCCTGGCGGAAACGCTGAGATCGCTACCTTACATCAGCGGCCCATGGCAATCGCCGCTGCCGGCGTCTACGCCGACACCAAACACAGGCAGTGGTTCTACGGCTGGAAATTTCGCGAAATGTACCGCGAGGTTTAATGGTACTTCCCGCGAGCCGGAGGTGCTAGAAGCATTCATTGATGCAGTTCAAGTTTACAAGGAGTGCGCGGACGTGAGTGATGCTCACGCGCTGCGAGGGCTCCCGATGCTGCTGGAGGGCGACGCCGCCGTGTGGTGGCGCGGCGCCCGCACCACCGTCACCACCTGGAAGGACGCCGTGGCCCGACTTCGCTCCATGTACGGGATGCAGAAACCGGCATACAAAATACTGCGAGAAGTGTTCAGTCAAGAACAAAAAGACGAACGTGCCGAAGTGTTTATGTGTAAAGTGAGGTCTTTAATTGTAAAATTGCCATACGAAGTGCCTTTACCTATGCAAATAGATATAATTTACGGTTTGTTACATCGTCGTATTCGAAAACGACTACAAAGAGGTGATATCACTGATATTGATAGTTTTGTAGAGAAGGCGAGGGTCATCGAAGACGCGATTTCCGAAGTATCGGTAAGTACCACAAGTACCTACACGGCAAAGTCGAGCGCTTCGTCTGTTGAAATGACGAACGTTTCCCGCTCGCAAGTTGTACGCGATCGCGAGTCCTTTGATAAGACCGAGCGCACCCCTACCACTGGTTCTAGCGTTACCACCGACTCGAAAGTCACTTCTATTTCGAACGAAAATCCGAAACGCGAAAAGCGCGTACGTTGCACATTTTGTAAGTTTTACGGCCATAACGTAGCCGACTGTAGAAACTTAAAAAATAAACAAGCCGCCAATTCCAATTTAGATCCCGCGAAAAGCAGTAATAATAGTCCTAACCCGATACGTTGTTACGGATGTGGCCAGGCTGGCGTAGTGAGATCAAAATGCGAGCACTGCCTCGGGAAAAGTGTACCCCCGCAGACTTGCGATTTTAACATCTTGAGTGATGATGACGCCACGCGCGCCCCGCACGCGTCGTTATCATCACATCCGACTGTATCCGTTAACATTGCGAACAGGGTAGGTGTGGCTATATTGGACACAGGGGCTAATTGTAGCGTTGCGGGTACCCTGTTATATAATATTTTGGTTTCGGAAGGGGTACAGTTTTGCGAGGCAGAACGCACAATCGGGCTTGCGGACGGCTCTCGACGTTTAAAAAGAGTACTCATCGCGACGGTACCCGTGTTTTTAGAAGGGAGGCAGGTAGATACAGAGTTCCTAGTATTACCGGAGGAAAAAACCAAAACATTGTTAGGTCGCGACTTTATCGCTAAGGCTGGTGTCACACTGGACTTAGCCCAGGAGTCATGGTATTTTTCTGATAACCCCGAACAAATATTTCCATTTGTACGATCTGTCCTTTTAAATAACGCCGAACTGATGCAAGCCGATATCTCCGACGTATCCTTGCGTGATGACGAAGGTAACGAGTTACCACCAGAGCACAGGGATGTACTCAACGCGTTTTTAAATAGGAGATCGGCCCAGTTTGCTGCCGACGGACCCCCGACAGATTTCGCCACTCATAAGATTAAGGTGAGAGACGACCAGGAACCTCTTGCTTCACCACCTTACAGGTTGTCGCCATTGAAGAAAGAAGCATTGGAGAAGGAACTCCAAAAGCTGCTTAGCGCTGATGTTATTGAAGAATGCGAATCTCCGTGGGCTTCGAACGTCGTTCTGGTCAGCAAAAAGGACGGGAGTTACAGGCTTTGCGTTGATTACCGTAAACTCAACGCGGTCACAGAGCCTGATCGCTACCCGCTGCCCAGGATTGAAGACGTGCTCCACGCCGCCAAGACATCCAAATACATGACGACCCTGGACCTTCGATCAGGCTACTTCCAGGTGGGTGTGGATCCAGCTCACAGGGACCTCACTTCTTTTACGACACCGCTGGGGACCTTCAGATTCAAGCGTATGCCCATGGGCCTTCGAAATTCTGGAGCTACCTTTCAAAGGTTGATCGATCGTTTCAAGTCTAATTTGCCAGGTATCACTATAGTAGCTTATTTGGATGATCTGCTTATACTGTCAGAGGAGTCTTTTGAGAAGCACCTTGCAGATTTAGAGGCTGTGTTCGATCGCTTGGCAATGTTCAATTTGCGAGTGAATCGTGAGAAGAGCCACTTCGCAAGGGAATCCGTAAAATTTTTAGGTCATGTTATCGTGCCGGGAGGTATCCACATGGATCCGGATAAGACATCAGCTATAGCTAACATGTCGCCACCTCAGAACGTGAAACACCTTAAATGTTTCTTACAAACGTCAAGCTGGTTCCGGCGTTTCATACCGGGTTACGCTGCAGTCAGTGCACCTCTGACTTCGCTACTGAAAAAAGCGAGCACCTGGAAGTGGGGCCCGGAACAACAAACAGCTTTTGAAACTATCAAGTCTCTTCTCGTGACGGCACCCATCCTACGTCAGGCTGATGCGACGAAACCTTTCGTACTCAGAACTGACAGCAGTGGATACGCTATAGGAGCAGTATTACTCCAGGGGGAGGGGATCGACGAGCGACCTGTGGAGTACGCCAGTCGTCTCCTCACTTCGGCCGAGAAGAATTACAATACGACCGAACGCGAGGCCTTGGCCGTCGTTTGGGCGACCTCGAAGTTTCGAGGATACATAGATGGATCAGAAGTAGTAGTCAAATCTGATCACCAACCCCTCAGGTGGCTGATGGGTTTGAAATCACCGAGTGGTCGCTTAGCAAGATGGGCGCTCACTCTGCAAGGGTATAATTTGAAAATAGAGTATACCCCAGGCAAAGCGAATGTGATCGCAGATACCCTCTCACGCCCTACTTGTCCAACCGATACCGACTGTGACTTGTGTCTCACCGTAATGGATCTGCCTTCACGCAGCCCGAGTGAGGTTCGGGAGAATCAATTAAAAGACCCCGAAGTGCGCAAGATCATAGACGCGATGGAATCTGACGATCCGTTTAGGGGGAGAGCGTGGGCTGATAAAGGGTATGTCATTGCCGATGGTGTTTTATATCGTTGTGGACCTGAGAACGAGGAGAACGATGATGCGAATTTAGTAGTACCTGAGCATGAACGTAAGGACGTTCTGGCTGAGTATCACGATGCTCCTACAGCCGGCCATTTTGGCGTGGAGAGGACATTGCAGCGACTCTCTGGCAAGTATTACTGGGTCGGGATGAGGAATGATGTTTCCCAATATATAAAAAACTGTGTAGCGTGTCAACGTTATAAGGTGGACACGCGGAAACCTGCCGGCTTGCTCCAGGTGCCAGCTACTTCCCGCAGATTTGAAGTCCTGGCAGTGGATTTGTTCGGGCCTCTACCCGAAACACCAAGCGGCAATAAATGGATCTTGATACTAGAAGATACCTGCACCAAATGGGTAGAGTTATTTGCACTTCCAACCGCTACGGCTGAAGAGTGCGCCAAGACCTTGGTGAACGAGGTATATTTACGCTACGGAGTTCCTAGGAGGCTTATCAGCGACAATGGCGTGCAGTTTGTAAGCGAAGTAATGCAACAAACCTGTCATGTAATGGGCATAAAGCAGTCGTTGACGTCGTATTACCATCCGGAGTCGAATCCAGTGGAACGTAAAAACCGCGATCTTAAACCGCAGCTTGCAATTCTGGTGGGTAAGGAGCATGATTCGTGGGACGTACATCTCCCTGCGATACGTTTCGCTATGAACTCCGCAGTTACTGCTAGTACTGGTCAAACACCTGCGTATCTGAATTTCGGACGTGAAATACGTGCACCGGCTGATGTTTTGTCCGACATGCGCGCTATTATCGAGCAGGATAACGTGGTCGCGTCAATAACCCCTTATCTAAGGAAGCTGTCAGTCGTGCTACTCGACGCTCGAGATGTTCACGAAAGAGCCCAGGTATCTCAGAAGAAGTACGCGGACGAAAAACGCCGTCCAGTATCCGATTATAAAGTAGGAGACTTGGTGTTACTGAAAACCCAAGGATCCAATGACACAAGTAAAGGACAGACGCCGAAGTTTATTCCACGGCGAGACGGTCCGTACCGCATCAAGGAAGTTGTAGGACTCACCACCTATGCGCTCGAGCGCATCAGTGACGGGGTCTTGTTAGGAAAGTACCATGTGTCCTTATTAACTCCTTTTGTAGGTTCTATGCAGGCTCCTCTTCAGGAGAAACGTAAAAGAGGAAGACCTCGTAAAGCTAACCCAGCAGCGAGGGCGCAACGCTTGGGTTAGAGGGGGAGGGTGTAACGCGCGGATCGGTGGTAGGTAAGTGGGCAGTTCGGTACCCGTACCTCCGCGTCCGGTGCCCGGCCGCCCGAGCATACACGAACCGCCCCGAAGTATTACGAAGTAGCCGCTCGGTCCGCGGCGCGCGGGGAAAGCTCTCTCCGCGCGCTCTCTCAGTGCGAATTGTTATTACGTAACCGACGCACGCACAGCGTCCTCGATGACCCGCGTCCGCGCAGTAGCATTTTTTCCGCATATACTCGTATTATAGCATTTATAACAAGCTTACACGTATTTAAACAAAGGAACCGTCAAACAAAGCTACTAAATTCAATACCTAGATTAATTACAAAACTGGAGTAATAACGATCAGAATATATGTAACAGTCACTAATACTGTAGATACTCAGTACCCTGTCTATTGTCTAAAGTAATAGTGGGGTTCTATTGTCTATTAATAACATAATGTGTTACGAAGCTCCCTCTATATATAGATTCCTGGGTAACAATAGAACACCTCATCACTCGTGTGTAGGTGTTAGAGGAAACTAAGGGATTATATGAAGAAGATTGGCTGTATTCAAATGTTCAATACCTACTGAGAAATTATTCTATAAAACCTCGGTAACATTTTGATGTGTTAAGATTTTAGTTATGCCATCCATATTTCGGCTTTTTTAAACATTCATAATTTTAATAATAGTGTTGTTGTCCCGTTCATTGCAATATGTAAAATCTATATAATATTGGTATAATTATTTTTGACTCTATACATAGTTGTAAAGTCTACCATCTAACTGATGTGAAAATTGTTACTTATCATCGCCCTCTTTTGCTCTGATTCCAATATATATTAAAACATATGTTTTTCATTTATAAAGGACGACGACAGGGAGTTAATCTATATAATCACAACATAGTATAAAACAAAGTCGCTTGCCTCTGTCTGTCCCTATGTATGCTTAGGTCTTTAAAACTACGCAATGGATTTTGATGTGGGTTTTTTTTTTTAATAGATAGTGATTTAAGAGGAAATTTTATATATATAATATCACCATTGTGACCCTGGGGCGGGGTGTGCACTCGTGTGAAGCTGGGTATACACCCCACCCTAGGGTGCTCCCAAACTACTGGGACTAGGAGTGTAAAATATTGCACAAGGTTTTCTTTAATGACGGAGGCGAGCACCCGTTTCATTAACTGCAGGCAAGTAGGGAAGAGGCCCAGCCTGCTAACTGCAGGCAGGCAGGGTAGGAGCCTACTGGGGTTATGGGTTAACTTCCGAAAGTAATACCCGGCCCCGGCACGATAGGCTACGAAAGAACGGGGTAGGTTTTTAGTCAGTAAGAGTTTGACACTACTTCCCGCTCCATCCAAGGGCGGGATTTGTCATTGGATGATTTTACCCACCATAAAAAAAAAACACCCGTTTCATACCAGGTGTCCAAGTTTGTATGAAGACACCTACTTTCAAGTGAATGAAGCCACTGGCAAAAGCTAGTACTAAAATGCTTGATTGAGATCTGCTTTATAAGGAGCAGAAATCTTTTAAGGGTTAAGGGGGATATAAAGGCAAACAAGGTGCACACTTCACGCACTTGAAGAGTAATTGAAAAAATCACTGAGCCTCTACTGTCCACCTGTCCATCCATCAGTCCGTCTGTCTGTCAGAGGTTTTTTTTTATGAACCATCAAAGCTGGACAGTAAAAAATATCACAGAGTGTGTACTTCTATTGCCGTTATAACAAAAAATGACAAAAGTCGTATGAAGTTCTTCGTTTGCAAGTCAAACTTGCCCTTTTTTGCATCTTGACGCTTGCCATGTCAGCTCTTGAAGCATCAACTATAGTTCTAAAACAGTAGGGGCAAAAAGAACAATGACGACGACGAACAGAAGGTTTGTTAGCCTCCTGTAACTACCGAAACTTCTATGACTTTGGTCGTTCAAGAGACCTACTGTTGACTGTATTCTAAATATCTTCTCGAGATTGCTTTTATAAGATTTCGAAAAAAACAGAGGGTGATCTGTTCTTAACACCTTCTTGTGTCGTACGAAGGTCCTGTAAGTATTTAATTGTATATCTACAGTGCTGTTATGGTATATATTTTTTAAAAGGTCCAGTCCAATCCAATCTAAAAATCCTTGAGCACAGGCTTAGAGTATTTTACAGGATGCATTTTGGAGAATGTGCGCGGGAATTGCATGACTTCATTCGGCCATCTTATTTCTACCATCGAATAACCCGGCGTACGGTGAATGTCCACCCTTACGTTGTTTGTCGCCACTGTGCGGAACACCCGGAGGACACGGTGGAGCACACTGTAGAGGTGTGCCCCGCCTGGGTGGAGCATCGCCGTGTCCTCGTGGGGGCGATCGGCGACAGCGATCTCTCTCGCCGGGCCTTGGTTCAGGCCATGGTCCGTAGTGAGGAGGGATGGCAGGCGGTCGCCTCCTTCTGCGAAGCAGTAATGCTAGCAAAGGAGGAGGCCGACCGCATCAGGCAGAGGCAACGGGGCGCTCGCCCCAGCCGCCGCTGGGATTCCGATCCCGATTTCCGGCCACCGCAGGCAGGGTCGAAGCCTACTGTGGTCATGGGTTAACTTCCGAAAGGAATACCCGGCCCCGGCACGATAGGCTACGAAGAAACGGGGTAGATTTTTAGTCAGTAAGAGTCTGACACTACTTCCCGCTCCACCCAAGGGCGGGATTTGTCATTGGATGATTTTACCTACCATAAAAAAAAACCCTTACGTTGTTGAAACTTCGCCAAGCACTAATTTATATTATTTAAAAAAATGGTAGCTGAAAAAGAGAGAAAATATTTCTCTAGTTCTTAGTTTATCTATCTATATTGCATCTAGTTCCTTTATTGTTTTTCAAAAATTTGAATAGTTATACTTTTTTTTCTACTTTCGTATCAACAGACTCAACTTAGCTTGTTGTAATTTTATGCACAAAATAATATGCACATTTCACCCTTTTTATTCACGCAACCAACAATGTGAAACAAATTCTAAAAGTTTCAGAACTATGAACTCAACTTGAGCCATTTGGGAACCGATAACAGACCAGGTGCATGAAGTTGACTGTGTTAACAAAAGTTGCAGTTGTTTTAGTAAAAGTTACTGCTAATAATGTTATTGTACTGCTACAAGTTCTGCTGTCGTACAAACATTGAGCAGTGTAGTCACACACACACACTACACTGCACATTTTTCGCAGAACAGATGTTCAATGGACCATGCTTTGGAAGCCGTAGCGTTGGAAGGCCTATCACAAGGTGGACCGATGATCTGGTTAGGGTCGCCGGAATCCAATGGATGCGAGACGCATAGAACCGTTTATTGTGTCGACATTGCGGCCTGTACCCAGCAGTGGACGTTTTCCACTGAAATGATAATGATGATGATGATGATGAAATATCTCAAAGCTAATGAAATAAACTAGAACAGCCGCATAAGATCAACATCTTCAAACTAAGCAAAATTTACCGAGGTTAGTGTGTAGATGGGTCAGCATCGACGTAACACACTGAAATTCCACTGTAATGGCTCCGACTTAAGAGTCGCTGGTCCAAACCCTGCTAGTCGAATTAATTTGTGTGATTTATTTCATTAACATTGCTTTCAGAACTGTAAAGGAAAACATTGTGACGAAACCGGCATGTCCTGTAACCAAAAATTAGACAAAATGTGACCTCCACCAATCGGCACGGGGCTCGCGTGGTGTATTACGGCCCATTCCCTCTCCTAAAGAAGAGGCCTGAGTCCCTGCAAAAGGAACATTATAAAGCTAGTTACGCTATAATCACAGATACAATAAGATCACGGGTTTTTGATATGTTCAACGCCGTTTGACTATAAGTTAGCGGAATTAACTGGTTCGCAGTTTTGAGCAAAGGATTTTAAAACCCTTTTTCATACGAAAAATTATCACTGCGCTTGACTTTAGACTCTTTTTTTTTAAATTGATATAAACTAGTGCTTGACTGCAATCCCACCTGATAGTAAGCAATAATGCAATGTGCTGATTTTGATAAGGGTATTGAACTTCTGTGTAATGTTCTAGATCAGTGATGGGCAAAGTACGGCCCGCGGGCCATCTCCGGCCCGCGAAAGTATTTAATCCGGCCCGTCGACTGTCCTTCGACATGAATAGTATATGGCTCGTGATAATTATATTTTGACGGTCCTGAAGTCTAGAGTAGATTCTGTGTAGAATAATAGACGCATAGGTAAAGGAGGCAGCTCGACTAGCCGCGCAGTTCATGATTGTGTTGCGCACACACACCCGCCTACCATGGTTGGGCGTTCGAATAAAAGTTAAATAGTATAGAATAGACTAGAATAAAAAAAAAAAGAATAAAAAAAAAAATGTAATTTTTAACATTTGTGTAAGTGTGTAATGCTGTAATGTTTTTATATGATTAAAGTTTCAACACAAAATGCTTCTTTTTCTATAATTCTGGCCGCCTCTAAAATTTCTTAAACTTTTTGGCCCCTCATTAAGAATGTTTGCCCAACACTGTTCTAGATGTATGTATAAAAAGGTACTCTATTTTTTAATTTTATCTTTACAAATCGATAGTGTTTCATGTACCGAATCGATCCTCCACGGGATTAAAACATTCAAAATTTAACGGTGTATTGAACTGACTTTTGATTTTACACAAGGTTTTCATATATGACACAGATGAGTTTAGGTACTAAGACAGGATTTTTTCCAAAATTCAGCCCCTATAGAGATGGAACGGTGGTTCAAAGTTAATTTGGGGAAACTCATTTAGACACGGACGAAGCCGCTGGCAGAATTGATGATGAACGTGAATTGCGACACGATATAGGTGACAAAACTATTTTGCTTGATGTCCGTGCAGGGGTGTTACGAGTATAAAATGGCGGACAGAATAGATATAACGTTAGGTAGGTACATCGAAGGGTGCGACCGTACGGCTGTGGTATGGCATACTTTTACTGCTGACGTCGGTACATAGTAGGTGAGGGTCGGCTTCCATTCTACTCACAGAATGTGCACGTAATACATTAAAATTTTCGCGAAAACTTTTTTAACTATTCCACTCAAACAAATTTTGAGTAATGAAACAATGAAATTGGTAGTTTAAACTCACAGCTTTCAAGCCTCATATAATAATAATAATATAATATAATATAATATTTCCACAACTATCACACAACGCCGGCTAGTCCCAAGCTAAGTAGAGCTTTTGTTATGGGTACCAGACAGCTGATAAACATACTTATATATTTCTAAATACATACATATTATAGATAAATAACACCCAGACACAGAACAAATGATCTTGCTCATCACACAAACATTTGTCCTGGGTGGGAATCGAACCTACGACCTCCTGCATAGCAGTCAGGGCCACTAACCACTAGACCAACAGGCCAGTCAAAATACCAAAATATTGATAAACGATATTTATTTTGCAAATAAGACAATAAAAATATTCGCGTCACTATATCCATCAAATCAAACTAGACGAGGTCGATGTTTCTTGGCTAACTACCCTGAGAAGAAATATTTAAACAAATTCAGAGGTCAAAGTCTTTGGGTAGCTCGCCGTTCGACCGTCCGATAGCAGTCTGAACCGAGCCCAAGTCGTCGACGGCGCGTACTGTTCCACACGCGCATCAAGGAGATATCAGCAAACCGTAGGAGCTCAGCAGGGTCGAAGCTTACGGGGGCCAAGGGTTTGCTTCTGAAAGGAAGACTCGGCCCTGGTATGAAAGGTAACGAAGGAACAGGTGTGGGTTTTTAGTCAGTAAAAGTCTGACGCAAAAGTCAACGTCATTAGATAATTTTCCCACCCTAAAAAAAAGAAAGAGGTCAAAGTCGCCTCTAGCGCATGAACCGCTGAAATTGTGCCATACAGGCATGACGTCATATACGAGTACATGATCAGTCGCGATGATCATATACATGTGGTGGCTAAACCTATTTCGCTCGCAAGACAGCGCCGGCTCTTATCTCTGTCCTTGTCAGTGCTTATAGGTTTGTGACTGTGATAAGACTGATCGTAGATGTATGAATTTCAAGTCCAGGTTTCGAGTCAAGTTCCTTGTCGGAGTTTGTTTTTCCTGTTACAACATAAGGGGCTTTAAGTCAAGTGTGAATAAGTTACTTCTAGGCAAGTGTGCTCCATCGTCGACCACATCTTTGCCTACCATCAGGTGAGATAGTGGCAAACGCAAGCCTATCTATAGTAAAAAAATGCGTCGTCCAATAATAGCGACGTACTATCAGCACATAAAAATCTACCAACCACCACATTGACAATCTAAAATCGACATCACAATCTCCCGTCTTTTGCCGCTGACGTTTCATAAAATTGGATCGGCGTTTTTCCATTCCATGAGGCTATAGACACACTGGCTATGCCTCGCTGATGTGGGCCGTTTTCACCTAATTTTATATAGCATTCCCTGAGGGCCTCGATGAGTTGCCATCTAAATTACAAACGGATTTTTTAATGCGATTTTCCGTTCTTTCATTACAAATTAAATTTTTTCAACTCGGAGCTAATTTTGTTGGATTATTTCACAATTAAGTAATATTTTGCTGTCGTGGTATGTTGATTTAGGCGGAGCTTGATAATATGATGGTATTGCATTGTCAGCAGTTTGTGGTTTTATATTTTGTGAATCTTAATTAGCTATTTTTATTTGTGGTGGCAAGCAATGGTTATTTGTTATTGATGATTTTGAACAGTACATAATACTTGTAATAGTACGAGTACTTGAAGTTGTATGACGTGGCTTTCTAGGTCTTGCGATTATGGGAGTAGTGATTCTGTCTCTCAAAGTGAAACTCCCTTTGTGGGTAATTTGATGAAATGCTGTTCTGACATAGATATCATAAAAATATGGTATTTTTTTTTGTAAATAGCGCATCGGCATTACGAAAATATATTGTGCCAGAATAGGCAGTTGTTTTCAGAGATGAAAAATCTTCGTTAAGATATTCAATTTGGAAATTGATCATATTGTCTAATCAAGTACACAAAATCCACTATGCATTTTTGTTAAACCTCTCCTCTCAGACACGAGAATACCAAATTCGGTACACCTTGGTACTAGCTAACTTAAACCTTATTGTTACGTAATAAGGTTCAAGTTAGCTGCATGAATCACCTTGTCTAACAGTGAAAATCGTACGGAAATTTCAATAGTAAGTTATTGAGTTTAACGCGAACAGACAGACACGGTGGAGACTTTGTATAATAAGAAAATATATTTACCAGCTCTTTTTACCCCATAAAATACTAAAAGCTTGAAGATATATTTAATCTCCGTTTTCTAATTATAATTAAACATAAATCTTAGGCCTAAAACGAGAATAAAACGATGGTACTTTATTATCGTTGTAAGATATGGCACCGCCTTGCTCTAATGGCTTTTAAGCTAGCTCCCAAAATAATTATTTCAAGGTTTTTCTCACAAGCTTCGTGAAAATAATTATGCCATTAATTGAATATTTATGTGTTTGTTAGAAGAATGGTTTTACTTTAGTGTTTTATAATTATTTAATTATTTACGCATATTAAATATGTGTAAAAAATTTAATAATTATGCGAAAAATGTAATTCATAAGAATCGAAAAAATTGCATGTAAGTGTATCTATTTCTGTAGATAATTTATTACCATTTAGATAACATTTTTGCACATATATTAGCGCTAAATAATTAAATGCAAAAAATTATACGTTGTGAGCATCTCCAAACGTAAGGCAATAATACATTAGTAGATACCATTGTCAGTTTTTAAATACTCAATTTTGAACCATAAGCTTACAAACACAAAACGCAAAATTGCTCAGCGAGATCCGCAGTCACGCGACATGTCATTGTAAGGCCAAAAAAATGTCGAATGGACAGAGATTTATATTATGGGACAGAAAACGGACCTATCTCGGTTTTCAGAAAACCGGGACCGTTTATTCCAATTAAGTTTTTCCTCATGACCGTTAACAAAAAGATATTTTTTCATGAAGCGGCGATAGTAGAAATTGAAGCATAGGTCTGTTAAATATTGGAAATGACAAAATGTTATCTGAAATTGAACGGCGTCGGGTGGTAGTTTCTTTTTTTTTTAAATAGGTAATATAAACTAGTGCTTGACTGTGATTCCATAGTGCTTAATATCAGGTGGGATCACTGCTTTATGATGCAATTGTTGATAGTGAGTCACACTAGTTTTGATAGATAGGATATTATTAGGCATATTCACTGTAACCTTGAAGATACATTTGTACATTAGTGGTACATAGGCGGACTTAATGCAACAAGGCATTGTCTAACAGTCAACCTTTGGACTAAAAGTGACAACACTATGATAGGTGTGCACAATAAATAAATATTAAGTTTACAAATAAAATGAAGTATCAATAAATGAAGCGGCTTATAATAATAAAATCAGAAAATATAAAGAAAAAAATATCTAAATTATTAGGTAGATTCTTTACTATACTCAGCTTATTTATATCTAAGAAAGTAAACTATTGAAGGGAGCAATATTGTTTTCTTTTGAAGCCATATTGCGCTTTCTTTTCTGAACGTACCTTTGTAATATAGGTTAGTTACGAGAAAATATTGCTAGACGTTATGAGGATTCGTCTTATATCTGACGTTTTCTTTACTTTATTTATAACCTCTAAACCGCATGTTTATATTTTGACTTGATCGCACTATTTTGTAGACGAACTTTTGTAAGTGGTTTCACCTGCACCTGTGAAAATAGGAAATTATCCAAAGCTCAAGTTCCTGTGTCATTTTAAGTTCTAACGATTCATCCTAAGGTTATCTGGTAGATATCGCTGTCAGCGTTAAGACCGCCATTACACCCATAAATTTAAGTTATTAACAAAATATAAAGTTTATTCTATTCTATGTTCCTGGGATGAAAACTATCTTATGTACTATTCTAGGAAATGGGCTACCCGTGTGCAAAATTTCATAAAAACACACTGGGTTTCGTCTTTATATTACAAAAGTGAGCCCAAACAATTTCTGAGGTTAGACTGTGAAGGTACGGTCATGTTATGAAAAGTCCAGACGACAGATCACGTGATTAAAAAATGCCTCTCCTTCGCTACAAGAAAAAGGGAAACAAAAAGGCCCCAAACAACCGGGATGACTAAAGTCCAGAAGGACAAGAAAGTATTGAGACTATACGAACAAGACTTTCGAGATAGACAAATAGTGTTGCACGATTGAGAAAGCCGACCCCGCGGACGGGATAAAGGCGAGGCAGAATTTTAACATCTAACGTGATTATGTGTCAGTGTATAAAATCACAAATCTATATATATAAAATTGAAATACCACTCACTGATTAATCACGAAATCTGAGAAACTATAACACCTACAAACTTAAAATTTAGCAGGGATTTTACGAAACTTCACCCCTAAGGGAATGAAATGGAGGTCCAAAGTTAGTATGAAGAAACTTATTTTCACATGGGCGTAGCCGCTGGCTGAAGTTAGTAATAATATAAAATCAAAGCAAAATTTGCGCTAGCCACTATCGAGTACGAGTACAGTTACGCAATTTTAAACTTTGTTTTCGAAGATCGCGTGGACACTCTCCAACACGGTGGATAGACCTCATAAAATCTATGACACACTGCAGCATAAATTACAACTACCAAGCTGCGACTCTTACAGCTGAATGGCGTCGCATCGTGAAAAAGGCAGTGATGTAAGACTCAACCGAGATGTGACCACGACCACTGTTTCAAGAGTGTACGACTAAGAATAACAAGAAACAATTTATTTTTTTATAATTATTATAACCTCTTTTCAGCCAAAAAAGTTACAGAAATTATTCTTTTCAATTAAGTCTGAATATAACTCTGATCTAACATTTAATTTTGCGAAGAAAGTGTTTTATTCAACCCTAAGTTATTTGAGACAGATTTTAATTAAGCAAGTCTTTCTTCACAGCTAAAATAATTCGATTTGTTGCTTCGCTTCAATTTACTTTTGGTCTTGTTTTTGGTTTTGCGAATTACTTCAATTATTTATTTTTAAATTTGGAATATTATGTTTGAAGAAATATTTTCAAACTAGAGAGAGCAAAGAGTATAGCCTTTTTTGTCTTATCAGGGTTTTTTGTAGTTTGATTTATTTTGTTTGGTACTTTATTATCTGTGTAATCTTCCCTCTTCTTTACCCTTACCTCTTCCCATAACGTGGGGTTAGCTTTAATTTCGCTAATAAGCATCGTCATTTGTAAGGTTAAGGTTTTACATGTCCTTGCGGATATTGGTCATCCAGGTAATTTACGGTCTCAAGGAGTTTTCAGCAAACTCTAGGGAGGTATGAAAATGCATACCAGGTCCCTGGATCCAAGGCAGGGAAGGAACAGGGTAGGTTTTTAGTTAGTAAGAATCTGACACTATTTTTCGCTCCGCCCAAGGGCGGGATTTGTCATTGGATGATTTTACCTACCATAAAAAAGGTAACTTGCGGTCTACATCTCTCTTTCTTCTGTATAGCCATTGAAAGGCATAGTTTCACGATAGGATCATCGAGTTTCCGTATATCATATAATGATATTTTGGAGATATGCGGAACAGAAATTAAAGGTCCACATACCTCCGTTGAAAAGGGAGGATTTTCCGACCAGACGGGTGTTATGTCTGGTGGGCTATTACCCGATAGATGATTTCGGGTGGTTATATCTATCCAAATCGCGCAGACATCTGTAATTACGCGATGCAGGATGGTTTCTTTGTGACGACATAGATGTCGCTACAATATTATTAATTTATATTAAATAAAATTAAGTAATTTACAATTGTACGTGTAGGTTTAAATAGGTTACTACAAAATAATCTGATTATATATAAAAATGAATAGCTGTTCGTCAGTCTCGCTAAAACTCGAAAACGGCTGGACCAATTTTGGCCTTGAAATATTCATGATACTCTAAGGAAGGTTTAAACGGTGAGAAAAAACGGTAAAAATTGCAAAATAAAGAAAAAAAATATCAGTACTATATCTAAAACAAAATCTACAACAAAGACAGCTAATTTTCAAAGCAATCACAGTATTTGATTTTCAAGCAAAAACCACGCCATTCAGCATAAAATTAATTTATTTCATTACATAAAAGTCAATTTGCTATCAAAAAATTACGTGGCTCCGGTAAAATCTATAGCCATGACCATGAAAAATCCAATTTTGGTGAGGGAAGGAACTTCAAAATTATTCATAAAATATGTAAAAAAAAAATGTAGATTGTATGAGCTGTTTATCATCTCACAAAATTGCTAGTGTCAACTGAAGAAAATGAATTACGTCGAACCTCTAAGGAGAGATGGGTAGTAACAGAATTTTTAGGCCTAAAATGTAAGAGGTAAAAAGATAAATGGTAAGGTAGTGACAAGATCATGTTACGTTTTATTGTTCTTCAGCACTAGTTTTATGAAAAGATAAATGAATTGGACAGGGGTTTATATTATTTAGATGACAACACTGTAACTAGAACGTCACTCTATTTTAGAACGTACGACAACTTCGAAGAAAAATCTAAACAAATGAATGTACACATTGCTTTGGTAACGCGCTTCGATTGAGACCCGAAAATTGGTTATGGTGCATTCAAGTTCGACCGCCATGTTTTTTTTTTTATGGTTGGTAAAATCGACCGCCATGATGGTGTGCCGAATTATTCTTTTGAATACCGTAATTAGAGACACAATGGAAAGACAATAGGTGTGCGAACGCCGGCGTTCGCTTAAGGCTTGAGTAACTATACATGACTTAATTCCACTATCACCTTTCTACCATAGGATAACCTGACATACGGCTAGTATCCACCCTTATAGTGTTAACACCTCTGCGGTCCGAACTAGGCGGTTCGCCCCGTTATTTATACCGCGTACATACATGGAAGCACTGGAACAATTTGCCGGTTGCGGTCTTCTTGTCCGATTTTAATTTAGTTATCTTCAAGGCTAGAATGAATAGGCTCTTAATAAACTAGTGTGCTTCACCATAAACGATTGTATTGCATTGCAGTCAAGCACAAGTTTGGATCATTTAGAAAAAAAAAAACAAGATTTGCTATTGAAGATGTTTGCCGCATGAATTGTATTGTAGCGCAATAGATATATCATCTTACTGGCAATCTGTAAAATTCAGGTATTCTATACAATACCTAGGCAATCTAAAGAATAGTACATTAAACAAAGAAAAAGTTTACACAACAAAGGTGAAGTGAAATATAACAAAGAGGATATAACAAAGGGTACTGGAAACCATTGTGATGTTATTATTATTGTATCATGGGACTGTATAATCCTATGAGACAATTGTTACATACGGATCCCTAAAGAATATCGCCGACCCAGCAATCCATTCGATTGACGCCGGACACATGAAAACTGCATCGTCGCCACTTGCGCAAGCCACGAGCCGCCGACGCAGCAAAACTTCATATTAGCAATAAGTTATTTTTAATTAATTTGTGGTCATTCCATATTCTAGCATCGAATAGGTTTCACCAATATTAATTGTAATTTCTATATTTAAAATAAATTAGTTTAGAATCATTTTGGTTTTTTTTCGAACCTCCGCCTGCAGTCTACGTAATTGGCGCAGTCGGTAGGATTCTCGCAGACTAGTTCGCGAAACGCATTAGGGTAATTTTCCTCGATATTTGCAATCGCGGGTCGCCTGGGCGGCTATCAAGTCACGTCACGAGAATCCTGAATCTACGTTGGAGCTACGGAGCCGGGAGGCGAATCCAGACATCGACTTCACAGAGCACATCTTACAGCAATACGCACAGAATCATAAGCAACAGATGAAACAGGTTTATGACATCATTAATGAGTCATCACTTACCAATCGAACAGCTTTAATTGAAAGCAGAAACAAATCTCGGGAACCAGAAGTAGAGTATGCCCCTCAGCAACAGGTTTTCATTAAAAATCCCTTTGCCAGTCGCCAGAAGACTGCACCAAGATACACGCAAGATACTGTACTAGCTGACCTACCCATACATATATACACTTCAAAAAAACGAGGCCCCGTAGCCAAAGCGAGGCTAAAACGTGTACCTAAAGGCAGTCAATTGTTACAGGGTTCTGCTGCTACTGACAATCCATGTGACGCACCCTCAAGAGATAAGACTTGAGACCTTAGCTGATGGACCAGGATTACTACCATATAAACTAGGACAGACTAGACTAACTACGCATTACCATTCGATCATACAATACATACAACTGACTGACATAGAGGACAAGATAGACTCTGTAAAAACGCAACTTCAATCCTTCAAGATCAGACTTAGCAACGAGACTTATATGCTTTACGAATATCAAGTCAACTATCTTACTAACAAGCTTGACAGAGTTTTAAAACAAGTCAGATCTTTAGAACCTGCTAGAGTCAAACGAGGTCTTGTAGATAGCCTTGGGTCAGTAATAAAAAGTGTTACTGGCAACTTAGATTATTTAGATGCCTTGAAATATGACGAAGCAATCAAAACTTTACAAAATAACGAAAATAAAGTAGTATCAGAATTCAATAATCACATCAGTCTAAGTAAAGAATGGATGTCCCAGCATGGTACCATCTTAGACCAGCTAACTAAAAACCAGGAAGTAATAAACGCGACGTTAGAACTACTCTTAGAGAAAAATTCTTCTAAAGATTACAGCTTAATCAAATTTGCAAAGTTCGGTCAAATCCTAGGAATAATTACTAATAATGTAGAAGACTTAATGTTAGAAATAGTTAGAATAGAAAATATAATGGCTTTTATACGCGCGTCTAGCACCCATCATTCCATGATAGACATAGAAGTATTAAGAAATATGATAGATAAGTTACAATCAATATATAACCAAGATCAGATTTTAAATCTAGAGTTAAGAGAATACTATAATCTTATTAAACCAGGTTCATACTTTATTGAGAAAAGAATAGTTATAGTTTACAGTTTCCCTATAGTTTCCATAGACCCTTACGACTTATACAGATTATCCATTGTACCTAATAGGAAACAACTTGCCCTTATTCCTCCTTCTCCCTATATAGCAACTAACGAGAAATCATTCGTGTACATAGAGGCTGAATGCCCGAAGTATAGTAACATACATCTCTGTGAAAAGAAGACGAGTCATCAAATCCGAACGAAACCAGATTGCATCCAGAAGCTCATCATCAACCAAAATCTAGAAGACACCTGCCACTTCGTCAAGATTTCACTCTCCAAAGAAGCAATGGAGAAACTGGATGACCAGCACTACGTACTGTCGCTGCCCCAACCAACCAAAGTACAATTATCATGTAGAAGAAAGGACTACAACACTCTGGAAGGCAGCTACCTCGTCTCCATTCCTGTGGACTGCTACCTGCAAACATCAGAATTCACCATCATCAATGATAGCAACGAGATTAAAGGCCAACCACTCAAGTTATCAAAAATCCCAGATAATGAGATGACTCAGACCAACGTCCCTACTCACATCATCAGCCTCAACTCAGTCAACTTAGACGAGCTTCACAGCATCCAGAGAAAGGCAATGCTGGAAAGTCCTGTGAAGATTGACGAGACTCAGTCGGTTGTGTTATACCACACAACCATACCATTTTACATCTTCGCAGCATGCGTACTCGCACTTGTCATCTTAATAATAAGCCGCAGATATAGATGCTGGAACCTAAGAGCGGACAGCAAAGAAAAGCCACAAACTCTCAAGATACATACGTACGAAGAGGTAACCAAGAAGCGAGATGAACTTCCAGCAACTTTTTCTCTCAACATGAACAAATAGTTGCTGATCTTCGGGGGGAGGTGTTACATACGGATCCCTAAAGAATATCGCCGACCCAGCAATCCATTCGATTGACGCCGGACACATGAAAACTGCATCGTCGCCACTTGCGCAAGCCACGAGCCGCCGACGCAGCAAAACTTCATATTAGCAATAAGTTATTTTTAATTAATTTGTGGTCATTCCATATTCTAGCATCGAATAGGTTTCACCAATATTAATTGTAATTTCTATATTTAAAATAAATTAGTTTAGAATCATTTTGGTTTTTTTTCGAACCTCCGCCTGCAGTCTACGTAATTCAATATAATCCCATGAGATAATATAAAAAAAAAAACATGTTATATATGTAGGGATACCAACTTAATTTTGTAATTTACTTTAGTATTTTTTTGGTAATAATGACTTCTTCTGCTCTAAGATAGAGTAGAAGGACGTGTCAGCTTTTTACTGACTAAAACCACGCCTATGTCCTTCAGTTACCCTTTGTAGAACCATGGGTTTTCTTTTCAGAAAAAACCTCTGTGACCCTAGCGGGCATGGACCCAACTATCTCCTTATGGTTTGCTGACATCTCCTTGAGAAAACCGTGGAACACTGCACGCTGTTGACGACTTGGGCTCGATCTAGACAATTGCCAGATAGCTGGACGGCGAACTAACCATTGCTCGGGGTCCATAAGCCAGTGCCTACTATGGCTGGTAGTCGGAGTTGGAGTGTGAGGATATCTATTCCCTCACGCACGTGGCCATCTCCTTTGCTTGCATTACTGCTTCGCAGAAGGAGGCAACCGCCTGCCATTCTTCCTCGCTCCAGAACATGGCCTGAATCAGGACCCAGTGCAACAGGTTGCCATCACAAAGTCACGTAGCTGTTTCGCCCAAACGGGGCACACCTCCACTGTATGCTCCACCATGGCCTCTGAGCAGTCCATACAATGGTGATACATTAGGTTCTTCCACCCAAAGCCAATGCAGGAACCTCCTAAACTTACCATGTCTGGTAAGGACCTGTTTTCTTCCTCTATCTTGTGAACTGTTTCATTAAATCGGCTCTTCTATCTAATCGACGTGCTAATGACATCCATAATTCCATTATGAAAGAGATACGGGGCCATTTAGAACGAATATAAGTATTTCTTCTTTATAACAGAATTATAATTACATTGATACATCCTAGTACCGCTGCTAAACTTGCTACTGATTTGTCGAACTCAGAACTGCCTCGCGGCTGTTCGACTTTTGTACACCGGTACCAAAGCCAACGGTGTCTTTCTTAACATAATCTCCGTCCCCTGAACTAAAGGCCCATTTAATAAATTAACAAAGTTCCCGAGTTCTGTTGTTTGTCTTTTAATTACTCCACAAAAGTTTTATCATTTTTGATCGGCAGAGGAATTTCGGAATGGAAAAACTTTCACGAAGCGTTCTACAAGAAACGATATTTTTGTTAAGGATAATTGAAGATGCTTAAACCAAACCTTTTATTTTTGTTTTCTCTATAAACATTGGTGAACCAAGTTTATTTTTGAAGTTGGGCTTCCATTTTAATGGACTGATGGATGAAGATTCGAATTTTGAGATATAAGTACTTTAAGACTTTATTCACCTTCTACCTTTTCAATCACTTAGGACTTACCTTTTTAATTTTACCAGAGCATTTGGATTGACTTTTTTGCCTTACTTATTTGAACTCGGCTAAATCTTCCTAGATGTTCCAAGCGTCAAGTTTTATATTAATGAAAATTTTTATTCCCACGACGTGAAGTAATTCTCTTTTTGATGCTTTGCTATCCAAGCTTATCTTTGATTTTGTGGAATTTGTTATCCAGGGATGAACGAATTTAATCCAATTATGTAGTCTAACATCTTTAATGGGGCGAAATGCAGTACAAGAAATCTGCACCATATTTTTCGTGCGTCACTCAAAAGCGTCGATTTGTTTAGCAAGGTAGATTTTAAGACCCAATTTCAAACTGATTCTTACCATTTTGCTGAGGAGATGAGAGACTAAAATGGCTTATCTAATCAGCAGTTGTTTTGGCAGTCAAGTGCGTTGTGTCGTCTGCATAGTGTTTTGCTTTGTTGGCACCTCCTCTGCCACTTTGCTCCTCCAGTATTCCAATATTCAACTGATTATGTACTTCATAAGTGTTAAAGAGAATGAGGCAGAGTATGCAACCCTGTCTAACACCTATGCTGAAACTGAATAAAGTGGACGTATCTTCTCGATTTTTAGCTCACTTTAGTCGGTCGGATATTGCGATCGTATAAGGTCTACGAGACGTTTTAATACTCTAAGTTTTTCTAACATTCTCCTATTACAAAGCTATTGATCAGACAATGCAGTCAAAGGCTATGCTGTAGTCGATAAAACATAAAATGAGATCAGAGTATCGAACTTAAAGAACTTTACGATGAGAGTTCGAGATTTGCCCGCAAGTCCCCGTCACTGTCGTCTTACGAGGACTACAGGTTATAAACTAAATGCTACTAGAGGCTACAATTATACAATTTTTGTTATCACTACATATCTATAAACTATTGTTTACTTTTCTACAGCTGACTCACAAAAACCCATGATTGCATAATGCAGTCAGGAAGTGACTCAGGCCTACTCTGAACACGCTGATATTGAGCGTCACGTTGGGATCACACCTAACCACTGGCTAAATACATCACGCAAAAAACAAATTGGATATGAAACATCCATCTCAGGAATTACGTTTAAATAGACTGACATCAAATTACTGAGTCAACTCCCATAACAATTATTTTTCTTTTCCCGCAATTCAATTCAATTCAAAATATTTCACACAGCTTACATGGGTACTTATTAAACATCGTCGTCGATCATCGACGTTTGTATTGGTTGATTTCTTTGGATAAGAATCGGCCCAAAATTTCATCGTTAGTCTTTTAGTCTATCGGCAAATAACCCCTCCTCTTCAGAGCGATCTAAAAAGCAATATCTACGACTTGTAGTAACTAAACCTCATCTATGTTCTTGAGTTGCCCATTGCATAGTAATTTAGTTTCTCTTCAGAAACTGAATAACATTACACACAGCTGAAATAACTGGGACTAGGGGTGTGAAATTTCACAAAAAGTTTCATTTTATGACATAGACGAGCATTAAGAGAGGATTTTCCGAATTTTTCTCCTTAAGGGGATTAAATGAGAGTCTAAAGTTCGTTTAGAGAAACTACATTCACGCGGGAAAGCCGCTGGCAGAAGGTACTCGTAGACATAAATATTACAGTACAATCTCCAAGAAAATACAAACTAAAAGCCTTTTCTACTAGCTCGTTATCAACCTAATTCCAGTGCACAAAAAGTGGAATACAAAACAACACAATTACTCTATAACGGAGTTAGAAGAAAATAAGTCATCGTGACAGAAAAATAGCTAAATGGACGTCGAGTTTCCAGACTGGATAAATGGCAATTCCGAAGGCTATCTATCTTGGGATCGCGTCGCTTGCTTATTGCAGATGTCGCCATTTAATTGCTTTGTCGTTTTAAAATGAATTTGTTTTATTGATTTTGTTTCTGAAAGGAGACGATGTCGTGGTTAACTGTTGCTTTGTTTTAATTTAATGATAAATCTATTTATCATTTTACTATTTTTATTATATTCTATTTTTTATTTTACCATTTTTACTATGTTTTATTAATATTATTTAGGCACGCCCTTACTGTCAATCAGTACACTGTCAGTGGGCCATGTCACACCATTTCAGCCAAATCGGCTGAACCACTTTTTTCTAACATTAAATGCGTTGGTTTTTCGTAAGAATAACTTACTGTGAGTAGCGTAGATTTAATTTACTTGACTTAAGTTCCTATGTCCCCTAGATGGGGCAGAAGGCGTCCACAGTGCGCCGCCAGCCCGTTCGGTTATGAGCTTCGCATTTTATTTTGCTCCAGGTCTATGTTCTTTGCCTCTGCGATGACCGTTCGCCGCCAGGTGTGCTTAGGGCGACCACGTTTTCACTTTCCTTGGGGATTCTAGTCAAGAGCTTGCCGTATGTGTTCAGGATCCCTTTGGAACATGTGGCCGATCAAATTCCATTTGCGGCGTTTGATCTGTTGGTCGATCGAAGTTTACCGCAACATCTCCATAGATTTACATTGGAGATTTTCTCGGGCCAGTAAATACCGATAATATGGCGAAGTATGGTAAGTAGTGCGGAGAATATATAATTATAATATCGGACTTATTACCTCACACTTCCTGCTACAAGAATACAGAGAAATGAAAAAAAAAAACAAATTTACATAAAACCTATTTTCAAAATAAATATCACTTATCATTTGACAAGAAAAAACACCAGCATTCATACTAATAATATATTCTACATTGATACCAACACCAATTCATAATCATAACCAAACATATGGGTACAGTACCTACCTAACTTATTTAAGGCATACGTGACTGCGCGGCCGGCACTGAGCCAAATCATTTCAACTTTCCCTCACGTATACTCCAAAGGAAAAGAGTGTGACATTTCATAAATGTATAAAATTCACCCTCTTTAGGGTGTAAACATACCATAAACGCTGACACGTCTTCAGATTAAACTTGGCTGAAGTTTATCTTGTTTTTATGCTCGATTTTCAAAAATGGCGTTTCAGAACTTTATGTTTGTTATTACATCTTTCAATAAACACTTCTTTTGATATGGATAAACGCGATTATGCCTGTGAACGTTCAGTTGCTTAAATGATATATAATATTGAACTGTAAAGCGATTAACCGAATTTGTATCAGGATTTGCAGGATAAACTTTTACAATAAATCTTAACTTTAGCATATTGATTTATCCTACCAGGAAACATTCCTCATATTTGCTCGGTGGAACCACAGAGTAACCAGGAGCAAAACTTCAAACAACAACTACGCTATCATACACTACTACAAGCTTAGGTGCGTGTGTGTGAGTGCCAACTAGCAGCTCGTTGCGTACAGAGAGAAACCGGTTCATATCGGCTCGGCCAGTTGTTTTGCTTAGGGCTTAGGGTTGCGTATACATCGTATCCTATTTGTTTTGTTCATGTAACTACAAGTGTTTTATAATTAAAATGTAAAAATGGTTTATCGTACTCTGTGCATAAGCACATAAAGAGGGATCAAATCTATTTTTTTAGATATTTTTACCATCCGATATGACCGCTATAATTATGGGCGCTATATGCTAGTAGTGACAGCTACATACTTACGAAGACTGTTAAAATTATAACACTTCTTTTTGGTTATGCCTTAATTTTGTAAACATAGAATCGCACTTAAACACAAACAGTTATATGTCTTATGTCTGAGTATGGTTTCTGCACTTAATCTTATGCGAACCATTACACTTGGATAAAAAGTTTTGTGTCTTTTTTATCCTCTTATGGCAACCCTACCAAAATAAGCGCAAATTTTGCACATTATTTATAAGTTTACCGCCGTGGGATCTGGAGGCAACAGTCCTTGCACACATGCACGACAAGCGCATGGAGATGCAACGCCGGGGCGAAATTCCGCTGCCACGACAAGTCGAGGCATGGCGGACAGAGCTCCGGCGGGATCTCATGGCGAAATGGCGTCAACGACTATCGCAACCTCGTTTGGGGCGCGCCACAATTGGGGCGATAAGGCCCATCCTTGGGGCGTGGCTGGAAAGACCTCACGGCGTTCTCAACTTCCGCACGACGCAGGTGCTTACCGAACACGGAAAGTTCGCTAAGTACCTGTTCCGGATTCGTGCGGAGGATTCGCCCGGGTGTCGCCACTGTGCGGAACATCCGGAGGACACGGTGGAGCACACTGTAGAGGTGTGCCCCGCCTGGGCGGAGCATCGCCGTGTCCTCGTGGGGGCGATCGGCGGCAGCGATCTCTCTCGCCGGGCCTTGGTTCAGGCCATGGTCCGTAGTGAGGAGGGATGGCAGGCGGTCGCCTCCTTCTGCGAAGCAGTAATGCTAGCAAAGGAGGAGGCCGACCGCATCAGGCAGAGGCAACGGGGCGCTCGCCCCAGCCGCCGCCGGGATTCCGATCCCGATTTCCGGCCACCGTAGGCGCGGGCTTGCGGACGGCGTGCAATGGGTAGCACGCTGTCCGATCGTCCGGTAACCGACCGGACCGAGCCCAAGTCGTCGACGGCGCGTTCTGTTCCCGCGCGCCTCAAGGAGCTGTCAGCACACCGAAGAGGCCCAGCCTGCTAACTGCAGGCAGGCAGGGTCGAAGCCTATTGGGGTCATGGGTTAGTTCCGAAAGGAATGCTCGACCCCGGCACGATAGGCTACGAAGGAACGGGGTAGGTTTTTAGTCAGTAAGAGTCTGACACTACTTCCCGCTCCGCCCAAAGGCGGGATTTGTCATTGGATGATTTTACATACCATAAAAAAAAAACATTATTTATAAGTTTTGTACTCGGTTATACTCTGTGTTGTACCTAACTAAACTTACTAGTTATATGTAGCTTCATTCAAGTACTACTATGCTAAAAATAGCATAATGTGTAAATATCAAATGAGTTCGCTCAGGAAAATATTTCAGGCATGCCTATTTCCGCCGTCCAACTTCACTGCATTGTTTTATTGATTTTTTCGAGGCACAATCTTCAACTGGATCTATCTGTGGCGCATAAAACACATACGAGTGTGTCTTGTTCACGAGAATTAGGCATGGTAGCTCATATCATGATTTAAATGAGTATCCATGGAGTTTCTAGCACGTTCTTCTCCAGAGAGATCTATGTTTTGGAACGTACCATTTAGCTTCATTTTTTTTTGACAGTTTGACATTTTGACAGTTCAAATGTGCCTGGTAAATGTTTTATTGTAAAATAAAACGTTTCTAAATCTGACTTAGTGCTGCAGTTATTTAAAAATTCAGATAAAACCGTTTTTAAATCTAACAAAAGATTACAAATAGAGGCATCTTTAAAAGAAATAGCTGAGAAAATGCAAGAAGAAGAAAGAAATGAAAAACGAAATTGAAGGGGTTTATATTTATGTATTTGTCATTTTAAAAACGTGTGACTGCCGCACAACAACCACGCTGCAGCCACGCGTCATTTCAGCTGACGGTTGCAGTACTTTGCGGCTAATTTGAAGGCGCCCTTAATGGAGTACATAAATACTTCCTATATTAAACGACATCTTCGAACAGTCCAAAAAATTCACTTACAAAACCTGATATCAAATCAGTACCCACCGATACTATAGATTATGAAAGCAAAGTCATACTGACAGGCACATTTTGCGCAACATCATCGCGTGGATCGTTTTCCACAATAATTAGCCGAAGTTATTTCTTATCACGATCGTGGTACAAAGCTTCCTCATTCTATTTCCTGCGGATAGTTTTTCTCTGCTATTGAAATATTTATGTTTATGTGCGATTATTATTTTGGTGCTCGTTAGGTTGCTTTTTTGCTTTTATGGATTGCTCTGTTAGGGACGCTAATGATGATTGAGTATTAGATTAAATAAAGTTGATTGATAAATAATAATCGATCATGTTTATTTATAACATTGTTCCGGCAGGGGTCATACTCTTAGTAACTAGTTCATTTAAGCGTCCAGAAACTCTAATTCTTTGTTTTTCTTAAGTCATAATAATTTCCCTACTGGGGCTTGTGCACTGGGGTACTTGCATAGCGCGTACAGGGATAAATATCGGATAGTACCATGTTCCATGAAAAATGTCTAAAGTGTCTCTGCGCGAGCTGGCTTCGGCCTCTCGTACGCCTTTCAAAAGACTAGTTTTTTTTATTTTTATTAAAATGACTGGGTCTTTGAACCTATCAACTAATTTGATAAGTACACAAGCTAAGGTTAACGGGTTAAAAGAAAATGGAGGCGTGTGTTGGGCTACGCGCAGTGTAGATATCCTTAGTGGTACAGTACTGTCAGCAAACCGTAGAGGCCCAGCAGGGCTGAAGCCTACTGGATCCATGGACTGATTTCTGAAAGGAATGTTCGGCCTCGGTACAAAGTGCTATGAAAGAACAAGATTGGTTTTTTAGTCAATAAAAATCTGACACTATCTCCCGCTCAACCCAAGGGTGGGGGACGTCATTGGATGATTTTTACCCATTGCTAAAAAAAAGTGGTACAGTACAAAATTTGGACATAGAAGGTATACTGATGTCTATTAGTATGAAAACATTAGTTGGGTTAAAAATGGACACATCTAAGACTATGGTAAAGCTGAAGAAAAAATTATAAAATTGAATTTCCCGATGGTAGTTAATCTATTAGAGTAAAGACTTGCGTTTGTAATAATGACAAATGAATGATGGTATTTATAAAGAAGTAATACTTGTTGCTAATTAATGTCTTTTTAAGTCATTACTTGAGGTTAGAAATCTTCATTAAAAATTTCATGTCATGTTTGTTTTCCGTATTTTATTAAACTATCGAAATTATATATTTCTCTCCTACACCCACGGTTTCCGTACGTGTCAACGCATTGAATAATTCGCTTCACGTTTACAATTCAGAACACATGAACAGCTCAAAAAACATGCCGATTTCGTATTCTGTATTTTAATAAACTGGTAACATTTGACTCTAAATAACAAAACACGCTCACAAAATTCAAATATCGTATGAATGACGTAACAATAGAGTTCGTACAATTTCGTACATCTTCGTACATTCACGCTCCTGTTGATAGGGACGTGGCAGTTAACTGTCTTGAGGATAAGTGATGATTTTGTTTACCACGATTATGATGGATGAGTGTTTGCGAGGTAACAAAATTATTTTTCTGCTAGCGGTGTTATTCTGAAGGACGGTGGGCCGTGCCATATTAATTGGTACTTTGTACCACTAACTCGTTTTCCTTTAAGGAAGGCCTATGCCAAAGCACAAGCTGATAATAATGTTACCGATTTCGAATGCTAATTGAACTTAGTAAAACAAAAAACACCGCAAGGTGTGGTGTTCCGTCGCTTCCGCGGACGGGTGCCACAGAACAGCATGAAATGAACCTAGTGCAATGTGAAGTGTTACGGCCATTCTCCGATAAGCAAGTTTTACGTGTCCGGGCTTGTATAATCCGTAATATTATCATATTCAATCGTGGATTTTTTTTTATATGTTAGATAGTATCCGTATCTAGCTGTAAACAAAAACATTGGCTTCTGTTTTAAGTAGTTAAGACTAAATTAATTGAACCTATGTTCAAAGAACCTCTATTCTCTAATTACCGTGGTGTGTCCGCACACCAACTTAATGTTAAAAATTGCTTGTAATTTTTGTAACGTACATCATTTACTTTGATCCATTCAACGTTTGAAACGGTATTAAGCAACGTGTATCGTTTATCAAAATGTGGACTCAATAGAACCAGTCTATAATTAACTATCACTAAGTAACCGCATGTCCAGTCGAAAGTTATAATTGCCGTGACATTTTCTGTTCTCGGGTGCACACCCCTAAATAAGTAAATAACAATATTTTGCACATCACTACCGTATGTGTCGCGTCTGCTCAGCATGTGCCGCAGCCCATCAGCAGTTGCTCGTCTCTAACGTTAGTGTACCGCCAATGAAGCACGTGAGTGTATAATTACCGTGGCCTTGGTTAAAAACTTTTCTAATTACCGTTGTACTTATTTAATGGAATCATGTAAATGGAGACAGTACTTTGGCCTCCTTACGTTGTAATAAGCTAATATTTACATACTGTGTCGGTTTTTGACATTTTTAAGAAAATCTGTCGTTTTCTAATTTCCGTATACTAATTACCATATGCTTATAATTACCGTTGTATGTAAAATTAATACTTTTTACGCCCTTGGGTGGAGCGGGAAGTAGTGTTAGACTCTTACTGACTAAAAACCTACCCCGTTCCTTCGTTGCCTATCGTGCCGGGGCCGGGTATTCTTTTCGGAAGCTGACCCATGACCCAAACAGGCCTCTACGGTTTGCTGACAGCTCCTTGAGGGAACAGTACGCGCCGTCGACGACTTGGGCTCGGCCCGGTCGGTTATCGGACAATCGGACAGCGTGCTACCCATTGCACGCCGTTCGCAAGCCCGCGCCTACTGTGACCGGAAATCGGGATCGGAATCCCGGCGTTGGCTGGGGCGAGCGCCCCGTTGCCTCTGCCTGATGCGGTCGGCCTCCTCCTTTGCTAGCATTACTGTTTGGCAGAAGGAGGCGACCGCCTGCCATCCCTGCTCACTCCGGACCATGGCCTAAACCAAGGCCTGGCGAGAGAGATCGCTGCCGCCGATCGCCCTCACGAGGACACGGCGATGCTCCGCCCAGGAGAGGTTTGAGAGGTTCGAAAAGGCGGGAAATAGCGTAAATTTATCTAACATAGTGCGATTTATTTAACCAGTGCATGTTGCCAGTGATGACATATGGCTCTGAAACGTGGTCGCTTACAATGGGCCTCATAAGAAGACTTAAGCTCACCCAAAGGGCAATGGAAAGGGCTATGCTTGGAGTTTCCTTGCGTGATCGAATCAGGAATGAAGATATCCGCAAGAGAACCAGGGTTGCCGACATAGCACGTACAATTGCCAAACTTAAGTGGCAATGGGCAGGGCACATTGCACGCAGAACAGATGGCCGTTGGGGCTGAAAGGTTCTGAAGTGGCGGCCGCGTACCGGAAGACGCAGCGTTGAAAGCCTCCGACAAGGTGGATCGATGACCTGGTCAGGGTCGCTGGAGTCCGATGGATGCGAGACGCACAGGACTGGCTATTGTGGCGACGCTTGGGGGAGGCCTATGTCCAACAGTGGACGTCTTTTGGCTGAAATGATAATGATGATGATCTAACACAGACAGTTTTTGGGCTCCGTGTCTCTTGATTCCAACGTTTTCCTTTAAAACAATGACAAACGTTCCAAATAATAGTATTAAAGATAAGAAGAATCTATTTTTAAAACATTAATATTTATATTCTGTTTTTATATTGTTTTTTGTTTGCTTGTTATTTTTAAATAGAAAATTACTATAAAACAAGACTGATTGAAATTTATGACATACTAGTCGAGTGTATAATTATGATGATTCTTTATCAAGTATATATGTACCTAGTAATATTAATATAAGCAAATCTTAAAAGAGCTGTGAGTATCTTTAAGCGAAAGATAGATCTATCTTTATTATCTAAGAAGATTTAGAATATTATTCTTTTAAGTTCCATCCTACTCAACTTTTTTTATAAATATCGTTTCAACAAACTAAAAAAAATACCAATTAAAACAATGTTAAGTTTGTTTTATTTAGTTTGTTTTTACCTGATTTTCATTGAAAGTGTCTAATTTTTAATAAATTATAGTAATGATAAAGTGTCTTTTTTGTACTATTTATTATGGTTATGAGGGACATCTTTAATTCTATTGCTTTAATTATAATTATATGTGTACAAATTATTAGTGTGTGTTATTATCATTTTATTATATCATATTTTACATAGACTTGATGATATTTTCTAATTACCGTTACATTAAAACTTTTTGCTTTCTAATTACCGTACTCATAAATTTTTTTAGTCTCAATAACTAGAAAACCACTATTAATTGTTACATGCCACATTAATTATTGAATTCGTATCTTTGATTTCTTTCATATTTTAATGTGTTTAAGTCAAATCAGTGAAAAATAAAAAAGTTACGGTAATTAGGCAAAGAACGCCGAATTGGTGAATGACCGGTTACTAAAATAGTCCTAAGTCCTATTTACTAACTATAAATTGTATTTACTTTATATACGTTAGTCTGTAACCTTTATACATACCTATGTATCTATGGGCCAAGATACCTGATAAGAAAAAAAAATATTATATTATATTATTTTTATAAAAATATAGCGTGACATAAGCAAATGCGAATTACGTATGAAAATATTAGAAATTTTATTTATCAATTATTGCATGAAAATTTTGTCAAAAACACTTTCAGTTATAAAGGCTATTTGAATTTGAATTTGAACTCGTTTTCCAAGTTTTGATAACAATTTAGTGTAACCTCCGTCTTAGGAATAGGGTCTAGTTTAGCGTGACAAACTTTAATGACGGGGATAGTTAGGGTATTTTTAATATCGTGCAGATTTCATCACGCATGCGGTTTTTCTCCGCATGCGTAAATTCCGCAAATGTCCTTTTCATACAAGTATTTATGCAAAACGTGTAATACGCACGCGGATCCCGTTTTTTTTACCTTTTGAAATTTTCTGCATGCAGAGCAAATCTGCATGCGTGATGTCATGTTATCCGCATGATATTAAAAACACCTTTAGTGCCCATAACTGCCAGAACTGTAGATTGTTCTAAGGAGTTACCATTTAGCCCTCACAGGAAAGGATAACTGAAGGAAACCTGTGATTTTTATCCGTAAAAGTCTGACACTTCTCACTCCATTCAGAGCTGGAGAACTCAATAGATGATTTCCCTCGCAAAGAACCAATAAACATTGTAAATTAATGACATGTTTTTAACTCCAAAATCTCTATAGAAAAACCGGCTCTAAGTTTATATAGGAGAACAGATTTATGCTTGCATCGTCGTAATTACTTACATGATTCTGATGAACAAAATGTCTCTTGTTTCAGGTAAACCACAAGAAGATTTGCAAAGTACAGTATTTTATTTTGATTGCATAGATAGAGGTTCCATTCTTTATGGAAAAGAATGGAACCTCTACCTACGCTCAGTTACTACCGCGCGGCCATGGTTAAACCTCTATCTTTCTGAATTATGAATTTACGAATTTGTGACTATGATCGTTAGTGTTTTACAAATTCCTTCGTAATGCTGGCGTAGTTATTATTCTACTACGACACTTTGGCCGAGCAGTCAAAACAAACACTAGATAAATTACACCCAGAAAGTTTAATTAAAGTTGCACAACAAACGGAGGTCAAGTAATTATTTATGACTAATTTCTAAACTATATGGTGGTGGTTAGTTAGGTGGACCAACTAACCACACACAATGGCCTCAGACGACCTGACAAAGCCTAGCTTACCAAATTTACCAGAACCAACAGTTTCTCTGTTTGTTCAAAATGTTCTGCATGTTTGAATGCAATTTCGACCACTGTGCAACGTAATTTGAACGCCACTATGTCGTTGTTATGTGTTATTACAATCAAGTACTCAATTGTTGGAGTTAGAGGGTATGGAGGTGGTGACTCTTACGTAATTGTATACAGGTTTCTGATATTGTTAGTGTTGCTGACTTTGTTAGTAAATTGTTAGTGTAGCTTGGCGGTTGACAGAGGAGAATGGAAAAATATAACGATGCGCCGAACTTATGTAATGTGAGACAAAAACAGGATTTTTTTTAAACATTTTAGGAAAGTTTACCGACAAATAACTAATAATAGACTAATAATAAATAACTACGAGTATATTACCCATCCTTACGTTGCTGAAACTTCTACGGTACGGATTAAACATTTTTCCTCGTCGTTTATACCGCGTACATCGAAGGACTGGAACAGTTTGCCTGCTGCGGACTTCCCGTCCGATTATAATTTAGGTGTCTTCAAGGCTAGAGTGAATAGGCTTTTAATAAACTAGTGCGCCTCACCATCAACGATTGCATCACTGCTTAACATCAGGTAGGATTGCAGTCAAGCACTAGTTTACATCAATAAAAAAAAAGATAATTACAAACTTCCACAGATAATTTACAAAATGATTACTTAACTTGTTCAGATGTGTGTAGCATGTTAGTATTCATGTTTGTACCATTTTGGATAGTTAACTGTACTTAATAATTTATTGAAAGAAAAATGTGACCCCGCATATTAAAAACAATAAAATATAATAGTAAAGAATGAATATATCACTTAAAGACATGCACATGCAGAGCAATCTGTAAGTGACATATATATCTGCTTCAAGCAATCTGTAAGTGAATGAGTCGTTGGTAAGTCAATATATAAATATACACATTATTTTTAGTATCTGCGAAATCTGAATACAGTTATTTCAGAATCAATAACTTTTAATTAATAAGTAATTAGTAATTTTTAGACCACGTTATATTTTTTCCCAAAAATACTTAAGGAAAGTCACAATTTACACAACACCGACACTATGTACAACACAGGTAACGCAGGTCATAGTGGTCATTAGGTACCAGCGCACATCTGGTTGCGGGAGCAAAACAAGTCGCCAAGTTGGCCCGGTGACCATGTGTTTGTGTGGATAACCAGATATCATAACAAGCTTATAACTCTTGTTATTTTTCATGATACAGTTATAAAATTTTGTATATAATATAGTATAAAACAAAGTCGCTTCCCGCTATCTGTTCAAATGTATGCTTAGATCTTTAAAACTACGCAACGGATTTTGATGCGGTTTTTAATAGATAGAGTGTAATTCAAGAGGAAGATTTATGTGTATAATACATGCATAATATGTTTAATATCACCATTGCATGCGGGCGAAGCTGAGGGGGTCGCTAGTACTATATATAGGGTTGTATAAATTTATTAAAAAAAAAAAAAACTACAAAGAAATAAAAACTTAGTGAGAATATAAATTGAGAAACATTTGAGCTATAAAGTTATTGCTCGCGCGTAATTAACCTATAAATTGTTATCTTGCACTCATTGAATACCAAAAGGTTAAATTGGATTATCAGAGCTTTATTGAAAAAGAATTTATGTGAAGTTTCATTATTTAACTTGAAGTATAAGGTAAATTGTTTGGTTTAGTATTTATAGTATCACGTTTGATCTATGTCTAACCTGATGGAAAGCGATGATCTAAAAGTCGATTTTTCTCCCGCTCTAGGATTTTTTTTTTTTTTTTACTGTAGGTAAAATCATCCAATGACAAATCCCGCCCTTGGGCGGAGCGGGAAATAGTGTCAGACTATTACTGACTAAAAACCTACCCTGTTCCTTCCCTGCCTTGGTTCCAGGGCCCTGGTATGCATTTTCATACCTTCCCAGAGCCCCAGACTAGGCTTCGACCCTACTGGGCCCCTACGGTTTGCTGACAACTCCTTGAGGCGCACGGGAACAATGCGCGCCGTAAACGACTTGGGCTCGGTCCGGTCTGTTACCGGACAAACGGACAGCGAGCTACCCATTGCCCGCCGTCCGCAAGCCCGCGCCTACGGTGGTCGGAAATTTGGATCGGAATTACGGCGGCGGCTGCGGCGTGAGCGCCGTTGCCTGATACGGTCAGCCTCCTCCTTTGCTAGCATTACTGCTTCGCAGAAGGAGGCGACCGCCTGCTACTCCTCCTCGCTCCGCAGCATGGCTTGAACCAAGCCCCGGCGCGAGAGATCGCCGCCGATTGCCCCCACAAGGACACGGCGATGCTCTTCCCAAGCGGGGCACACCTCTACCGTGTGCTCCACCGTGTCCACCGGGCGATCCGCACAGTGACGACACCCGGGCGTCACCTCCGCACGGATCTTGTACAGGTACGGCCCGAACTTGCCATGTTCGGTTAGTACCTTCGCCATGCGGAAGGTTACGACGCCGTGAGGCCTTTCCAGCCACGCCTCAAAGAGGGGCTTTACCGCCTCAATCGTGGCGTGCCCAGCACAGGGTTGCGACAGTCGTTCTCGCCATTTCACCATGAGATCTCGCCGGAACTCTGTCCGCCAAGCCGCGACTTGTCGCGGCAGCGGGGATTCGCCCCGGCCCCGCTCTAGGGTGGAGCGCGAGAGCGTATCAAAGTTTCAGTTGCCACAAGTTTCGTTTTCAGAAAATTCCATGTTCTTAGCAGGCATCGACACTGTCGACGACTTGGGCTCGGTGAGGACGTTTATCGGACGGCCAGACAGCGAGCTACCCATTGCTCGTTGTACTCAAGCCTACACCTACCGTGGCTTGTAGTCGGGGTCGAAGTGGCGTCGGTTAGGGCATGAACGTGTCCGTTCTCTTACGCGTGCGGCCATCTCTTTCGGTAGTATTACTGCTTCGCAGGAGATGACTATGGCCTTAACCAGGGCCTGGCGCGAGAGGTCACCCCTCATCTATAGCCTCCACGAGGCCACGATGGTGCTCCACTCAAGTGGGACGCATCTCCTCCGTTTCTTCTGGCATGTATTTGACGATAGATCACGTTTGCCTAGAAGCATCCTCTTCACTCATAACTTAAAGACCGTCAGGTTGCAACTATGGAAAGGCAAGCACTGGCAGAGAATTTTGTTTCGTTCTCCTTTTTTTTCATGTATGCGAACTGTTGTAATTCTAAGGGCTAAATCACATAACCGCGTTGCGGCGCCGCGCCGCTTGAATCGGCAATGCCGCCCACGGGTCTTTTTCGCGTCGCCGCAGCGCAACTCTCAGCGTTTGTTGTCGTATCCTACAGGGATAACCAGTTTCTCTAGATTTTTGAGAGTGGATAGATATTTCTCACCATGGATCCTAATAAAATTATGCTTATTTGTTATGATGAAGACATTACTGATTTCAAATTAAAGACAAAGAAGATACTGTTTATATCAATTTAATAAAGCTATGGTAGGTATTCGCGCCGCGGTGCACACCGAAAAATTCTGCGTTGCGGCGGGCGGTACTGCCGATTTTGGCAGCGCGGCACCGCAATGCAGTTATGTATTTCGGCCCTTAATATTTAAGAAAACAACTAAACCAAATAATTTCTCATAAAAAAAAGAGAAAAATCCAAACTAAGTAGAACTAAGTTTATTAAAGTTAACCTTCTTTGTATTTCAATTTGTTAAAGAAAACACTTAAATATCCTTTCCAAGAACTAAAGCAAGGGTATTCTATAAATTATTCGGTAATTATGTCCCTTAAAGGCCTTTATGTAAGAGGGTAAGCTTAATTAAAACGGTACATAACGGACAATGTATATAAAATATTTAATTAATGATTATATACGTAGTAGATTGTCATCCCTGCTTTTGGGTTCCCGTTAGGCTGCCTGTCCACCGGAGTGGAGCGAGGCTGCGCAGAAACGAAGAAATATTAACCAATAGGAATGCAGTAAATCTCCGCTCCTCTCCAGTGAACAGGAAGTCGAAACTAGCTTGAAAATTCATACAAAACCGGGAAGTGGAGAGGAGAGACGATGCGGGCGGTATAATTATAGCTAAACCAGTTCGCTCCGTAGCCTCATTCCGCTCTGGTGGACAGACACAGTCTACAACTCCGCTCCGCATTACTCCTTCGCTCCGCTCCGCAGCCTCGCTCCGCCCTGGTGGACAGACAGCCTTAATCAGTTTCTCATTCCCTGTCTGTAATGTTTACGGTATGTCGCATAAAGTAAGAAGATTTAATTTGTTGTGCTGAAGACTGGTTGGTTGTTGTTTGTCTAGAGACTATAAAAACATAAAAATACGCTTTTGATGAACACATTTTTTTTAAGTAGGAAATCATTCAATTACTTCTCGCGCGGGTGGAGTGGGAGGGCGTGACAGACTTTTACTGACTAAAACACAATCCTATATTCCTTGCGTTCCAGGATCCCAGGTATTCCTTTCAGAAAAAAACAGCTCATGATTTTTTAAGGTCACTCATTAAAGCCACCCGGGACCCACCACGCACCGCCTCGTCGCATGGCGTCCACTCGTTGTCGACAGGTGGTCCACCGATCGGGTGGCTTTAATGAGCTATGATCTGTAATGGCTTCGATCTTGCTGGGCCCCTGAGAATTTTGCTGACATCTCCTCGAAGCGCGCCCTGAATACTACGCGCTATCGACGACTATGATTAGGACCAGATGGTTATCGGCTGGAAGGTAAGCTACCCATTGCTTGCCGTCCACGCCCACGACTACGAAGATTACTTATACACTTTTAGTTTTGAATGTTAATTCTCTTGTTTGAGCGATTCAACATGTCGTTATGAACTTTCTCCTAAAAGATTTTCTTCATCTTGTGACCGAAAATATACTCTCAAATGTAGAGATTTACCTCACATATCGACCCAACTCGGCTGTTATTAAAATATCATCCTAAAAATATTGTTCTCATATAAACACAACGAAACCACAAATCCTGCAATATCCTCCGCATATTATTTCTCATATATTTATAGTAAACATTTTCCCTCAGCTATATTGAACATATAAAGTTGGTGAGAGCGGCCAAACAAAGTGACTCCTTACTTTTCAATGTTTATCCCTTTACTGGGATTGCGTTGCCAGACATTGTGTTCTGTTTCAATCTTCATGGAGCTTTGCCGTTCAGTGGTCTCAGAATGAAAATAGAATTAATCATGGTAGACGTTTCTGCAGTACGAGGGTGACATTTCAATGTGGGTAAGATGCAGTAGGAATATAGACTGGGACAGTGTTAGCTCAATCTATGTACTCGTATTTTATTCGAATGCAGGTCACAATCTATGTATACGATTGTGACCTGCATTCGAATAAAATGTTATAAAATTACAAATATTGTGGACTATATTTCATTTGAAATGAGATCAGAGATTTAAAAATGTCTTTTTATTGTCTATTCTACCGATTTTCACTTCTATTAAGTGGACATAAGGATGGCATTAAAAGCACATTAGTTATTTATATGAAAAATCAAAGCAGCGTGGGGGGCTTTTTTATGGTAGGTAAAATCATCCAATGACAAATCCCGCCCTTGGGCGGAGCGGGAAGTAGTGTCAGACTCTTACTGACTAAAAACCTACCCCGTTCCTTCGTAGCCTATCGTGCTGGGGCCGGGTATTCCTTTCGGAAGCTGACCCATGACCCCAGTAGGCTTCGACCTTGCCTGCCTGCAGCTAGCAGGCTGGACCTCTTCGGTGTGCTGACAGCTCCTTGAGGCGCGCGGAAACAGAACGCGCCGTCGACGACTTGGGCTCGGTCCGGTCGGTTACCGGACGATCGGACAGCGTGCTACCCATTGCACGCCGTCCGCAAGCCCGCGCACAGCGTGGGGGGCTGCCGTCGCGTGGTACTTTGCGACTAATTTGAAGGGACCCTAATGTAGTAAATACAATTTATTATTAGCAAATAAGACTAAAGACCGTGTTAGTGTTACTTCACATTGCGCCATAATGACTTCTTGTTGTTTAATAGCAATGCTCGTACATAAATAGACTACATCTACACTCAACTGACGTTCTGGTTATACTCTCGTAGGGTACCTGGACATAAGCTCACGAAGCAGAGTACGATGTGTTTCGTGTTATTTAACATATATGATCCGTAAAGGCCTCCAAAGCCTCTGGAGTCATGGGTTCGCTTCTGAAAGGAAAATCTGGGGCCCTGGAATACAAGGCAACGAAGGAACTTATGAATGGGTTCTAGTCTGTAAGTCTAACACGCCCTCCCGCTCCGCAATAGAACGGGAAAAGTCATTAGATAATTTTCGACCAAAAAAAAACCATCCATAAAGAATATATCTCAAAGGCACATACTAAGCTCTCTCAAGAAATAATACGTATATTCATAACTTTGTAGACGCTTCACCAACTTTAATACTTTTATATTACTCGCTGAAGTGTTAAAAACAATTTCCCTTCTATTTAAATACTTCATAAAACAATTTTTGTTCTTACCTTTTGCTTAGTGACGTGTAAAAAAGGTAGAATACATATATAAAAAAAGGTAAGTTGTGGTCGAATTTGTCGAAAGAAAAAAAAAATTTAATCCTCTAACTTTCTGCAAACTGAAAGTACTAAGTCGTAAAATATAATAAGAAACAGTACAAAACTCGTGCATATTTTACCTCATGCATTTATGGAAATTCTGGAAGAGAGGAAAATGCGAGCCCGTTTCATCATTGTTTTGTAATAAGATGTATTATGTAGATCTTAAGAAGCGTCCTTAATTTTGTCTTTTCTTTAAGAACGGGCTTATGAAAACAAAAACGAATTATACTGCGATGTTAGTGAGTGTTGAAATACTATATAATATATATCAGATATCTTTGATTAGTTAATAAGTTTGCTACCTATAATAATTAATTTGGAATTTGATTTTTGTAAAAACATAGAACTTAAAAACAGAATGAACATTAGAATTAGAGAAAATAATTAAAACATATTTTTGTTTTTAATTGATATAAACTAGTGCTTGACTGCAATCCCACCTGATGTTAAGCAGTGATGCAATCGTTGATAGTGAGGCGCACTAGTTTATTAAGAGCCTATTCACTCTAGCCTTGAAGATACCTAAATTATAATCGGACGGGATGACCGCAGCAGGCAAACTGTTCCAGTCTCAATACAAATTAATAATATGAATTGTAAAATTTCGGAATGTAATCATTGACAAACCAGCTACAGACTATTTACGCAGAATTGTAATCTTCGTGGATAAAACCGACGAGCACATAGTAATATCATGTTAGCTTGGCAATCAATTAATTTAATTTAATTTTATGTAATTAATTTTAATGTATAATCTAATTCAATCTAATTTTATTTTGTAGATTATTATTTTGTATAATTTAATTTATTTGTGATTTTATTTTATTAAATTATGAGATAATTATTTTTCTAATGGAATAGTATATTTACGATTTATGTATTTAAAATAAGCTTAATGTTACTTGAAATAATTGAATAAAAAAGAAATAAAAAGAGTTTATATACCTTTAAAATAATTCACAGACCATTCTATATACGAGTAATAGTGTGAGATATGCGACACATCCATGCAAAAAGGCCAGCGCTCATCAAATTGCTGGGGCTCATCAGGGTAGGAAAAAGCCAAAACGCTAATTTTCAACACCAGCCGTTGTCTATGGTAAGACGCTGAACGGCTAGCATGTATTACATTTTATGTACCAAAAACCACGAAATATACAAAATAATAATAAACCACCTGACACAAACGTATACAGAAATAATAATAAATAAAAACAAACAAGCTTTAAATAATAAAAAAACCATTGTTGTTGGAAAATTAAACAAGCTGTTGATCTGATGACAGAGCATTATTATAAAGCCTAAGTTCGCCTGACAAGCAGCAACATTTCTTTTTTATCTTCCCCTCTGTCTTCGTTGAAGACATAGATTTCTTCAGTTGTCTATTTTATTACTACATACTAATATTATAAAGATTTATATGTGTGTATTTGTGTTTGATACCCCTTCACGTTCGAACGGCTGAGCTAATTTGAATGAAATTTGGCACTCAGTTAGAACATGTCCCCTTTTCATACAGAAGATATGTGTATATTCCCGTGGGATAATTTTTTACTCTCCCACTGGCGAAGTCTCACCGAAGCTAGTGTTTTTGAAGTAAAAAAACTCTAATGCAGCCCACTTAATTACTAGTAAAGTATTTGTAATTACTTTGAGTTTTATTGTAAAATACTCTTTCTGTAATTTTTTTATATGAGAAATCATAACGATAACTTCTCTCGCTCTAAGGCGGAACGAGACGATGTGTCAGACTTTTACCAACTAAGACCCACTGTTACGTTTCTTCTTCTTTTCCTTCCGTTCCAGGGGTCGGGTTAACCTTGCGGAAGTGAACCCATTTCCCCAGTAAATTTTTCAATGTTAGTGAGAACAAATTAGTATATCGGTGAAGTGCTTAACAGAAATCAACTCGTCAGTATGAGAATAAATTCTACACGGAATATGTAACATATTGTGTACAATGACAGGATGCTAATAAGGATATGCTTCGTTGCAGATTGAACAAGATATTATTGTGTAGTTGACAGCAGTGTGGCTCAAACGTTGCAATACGTAGGTATATATGGATATTATGTATTAGGCTGGCTGTAGTCCGTATTGTCTTATGTACTGAATTGATTTTAGCTAATTACAGGCAAATCAATATCTGTTAGGTTGGTCTATCTCAGTTTAGATCGGCGGCTGGGTATTATAATACCTTCCATCAAAACTTAAAAATCATAAATACGATGTTAGTTAGGTAACTAAACAGATGGAGTATAGTTGCTCCATCTGTTTAGTTACCTAACTAAATGAAAAATGTCTAAAGATGTTTTCTAAAAATGTATAGGTACAGTTAGCTATTTACCTAAACCGATGATATGTAATTAACAAAATTTAAATAATCTTTGTGTCTCCTATACTATTTTTTTTTTTTATAAAAAGACATGGTAAGAATGTTAACGTAGACCCTAAGATATTAATAATAATTAGTATTTATTTTTACATTGTTTTTAACCTAAAACTCAGAACGGACAAACATTTCACCAAAGCTGTCTCAGTAAATGTTGTTCCTGTTAAAAAGACCTATCCAACGACATAATTATGTCTTTGCTATTGGTGGGGCGTACCAATTACCTACCTTGTTTTTTACACCTGACCTAACCTAACCTTTGTTTTTAACCTAAAACTCCGATCGCACAAACATTTCAACAAAGCTGTCGTAGTACATGTTTTTCCTGTTACAAACACCTATCCAACGACATATATGTTTTTGCTATTGGTGGTGTGTACCAATTACCATGTTTTTAACACTTGACCTAACCTAACCTTTGTTTTTATCCTAAAACTCAGAAAGGACAAACATTTCAACAAAGCTGTCATAGTAAATGTTGTTCCTGTTAATAAGACCAATGCAAGGACATATATGTCTTTGCTAATTGGTGGGGCGTACCAATTACTTTGTTTTTAACACCTAACCTAACCTTTGTTTTTAACCTAAAACTCCGAACGGACAAAAATTTCAACAAAGCTGTCGTAGTAAATGTTGTTATTGTTAATAAGACCTATCCAAGGACAAATATGTCTTTGCTATTGGTGGTGTGTACCAATTACCTTGTTTTTAACACTTGACCTAACCTAACCTTTGTTTTTATCCTAAAACTCAGAAAGGACAAACATTTCAACAAAGCTGTCATAGTAAATGTTATTCCCGTTAATAAGACCAATGCAAGGACATATATGTCTTTGCTATTGGTGGGGCGTACCAATTACCTTGTTTTTAACACCTAACCTAACCTTGGTATTCAAAATTTTATTCTTTGGTCCTAATACTAAAGAATATATATAAATCAATTTATACATTCACTTTGTCTTTGTTATTCTAGATACACCAAAATTAAAACAAGATATCCTAACCTTTGTTTTTAACCTAAAACTCCGAGCGGACAAAAATTTCAACAAAGCTATCGTAGTAAATGTTGTTATTGTTAATAAGACCTATCCAAGGACAAATATGTCTTTGCTATTGGTGGTGTGTACCTACTACTTTGTTTTATACGTCTGACCTAACCTAACCTTTGTTTTTAACCTAAAAGTCAGAACGGACAAATATTTCAACAAAGCTGTCATAGTAAATATTGTTTCTGTTAAAAAGACCTATCCAACGACAACTCGAATTAATGCATGTACCAAATTAATTTCTTTGAGTAAAGGAGTCAATGGCCTTATAGGTTGTTGTCGGTCATTGCGTACTAACTACCGACAGTTCATTGGATTCGCCCAGTTGACGTTTACTCAGATAAATTAATTTCGTAGAATGCGTAAATTAATTCGAGATTAGACTTAATTTAGTATTTTTTTATTTTAAAGTACTTAATTTTTTATTTTATCTTTACAAATCGACGGTGTTTCATGTACCGAATTGACTCTCCATGGGATTAAAACGATCAAAATTTAAGGATGTAGTAATAATATCCTGGGTAAAAATATCCACAAACTAAACCAACTTTTTACGGTTGTGTCAGTAATTCAGACGATGTGCGCTTGAGCATTCCGTTACATCTTTAGAGTTGTTTACCCAGCTTTCTATATAGACGTTATCCAATTCACTTGCAAATCTTGATAGCTGTCGTCTTTAAAATGGAAATTTTCTGGTTCACCTCACAGGATAGCCTGAAACAAGATGGGTGGTTTAAGAAAATACTTGCGGGTTCCTCTTCAAACAGAAACAATTGCTTTTATCACAAAGCAAATTTAAACTTTGCATGACGGACCTCATAATCATTTTTCTTCTCTTGTCCTTTATAATTTGGCGGTAGAACACGTTTTTTTCTTCCATTCTGTCCTGTCGCCCGTCATGCTATCACTAGCTTCCTTTTCTCTTATATCACTCCTCACACAATACATTCATCTTCATCTTTTCTTTGGTCTCCCTCTCCATCCATCTACATGTATACTCATAACTCTTTTAGTAACATGTGTTTCATTCTTTCTCACTTTACGAGTACCAAGACAAACTATTCCCTTTCAAGTTTTCAATCTCTAACGTCACTATCAAACTTCTAATACACTCATTTCTCACTTCACTCATGCTTGTCACATCACATATCCATCTCAACATTCTCACCTCATCGGCAACATGCATTCTTTTGTCATCCATCTTTTTCACAGCCCAGTATTCTGATGACAAGTGTGTTGCTGATCACGTATTTGTTAATAAAGTTACCTTTATTACTCTGAAGAAATTGATTTTATACAATGGATTTATTAATATTGTTTTTCAATGTGCATTGGATCTAACAAAGATTCTGTTACCTAACCAATTTGTGTGCCCTAGTGATTGTAAAATTGGAACAGTATTGAGCCAAGAATGTATATCTTCAATATAATGCTTCAAATTATAATATACTCGTCTGAAAGTAAGTGTACCTAGTAGTATGTGAGCAATTTAACAATATAATTATATTTGAGCAACAACTTTTTAAAGAGCTGCTTTTCATATACATATATTTAACCCCAGTCTAAACAAAAGTGTTGATAAATGATATTTATTTTGCAAAAACGTTTTAAAAAAAACGCTTTTACACGTTAAGTTTTTCATTATTTTAAACTATTTGTGGCCAGTCTTTTCTGACTACACTGAGAAGAAACTCTAAAACAAACTTATTTCTCTATATTGTAAATGTATACATCCTTTTTTTTACATTCCTAAATACCTTTGTTGAATTGCTTTGCTGAACACGACAATATCGAATCTATGTAAGAAGATTGTGTGTTGACTGAACTGTATATTGCTACTATTGAATCTTGTTAACAGGATACGGAAACGTGATGATTTTAATTTTTTGTTAAAGTCGTGAAGCCAAATTATTCTCTAGGATTTATGTAGGGTTTGTTGCAGGGGTGTTTATGTAGAGTATGTTTTATATTACTGGCATTTTAAAATAACTCAATCAGTTTTTTTGATAAAGGAAAAATATATGTAATAATAATTAACAATATTTTAACACGAGTCTATTGATACGAGGTGAATTGTTGAAAATGTACATAAAAATATACTTGTAATAAAAAAAAAGTTGAATCAACCACTAAATTGAATAAGTAATGTTTATCCTGTTCACATTATGAGGTATACAAATAATCTATATAATAAATAAATAAATAAGTCACTTAACCTTAAACACATTATAGCTAGTTGCTTAAATGAATCAAAATACATGTTTCAATTTCTAATAGGCTTTCCAAATAATATTGTTAAGCGGTGTATGTCGACATGCTTTCCTCGTGTGCTTTTAATTAACCTTAGAATCGCGTAATTAGAGACACAATAGAAAGACAATAGGTGTGCGGACGCCGGCGTCCTCTTGGTGAATAATGAATTAAAATCCGTTTAGCCTTTTGATTACAAAGAAATAACAAACAAACACAAACTTACATATTAGTTTTACCACAAATTTGGCTATTATCCGTTGAAAATTACCATTATGATCAAAATTCGGATTATACTGAAAAATCAAAAATATAGCACAATTAACTTCGTAGTAACATTATCAGATCAATTTTTTTTTTATTTTTATTATTGATAGGTACGCGCTTGACCGCTATCTCACCTGATGGAAAGCGACGATACGGTCGACGATGGATCGCGCTTACCTAGAAGAAACCTATTCACTCTTGACTTAAAGATTCCCGGGTTGTAGCCATCAGGAAACACAGACTCCGGCAGGGAATTCCACTCCTTAGCTGTACGCATAATAAAAGTGTTCCCAAAACGCTTTGTGCTTATAGGTGGGATGTCCACCATGTACCGGTGGCGCAACGCCGTACGTCTGGTAGTCCGATGATGGAGCGGGCTAGGCGGAATTAGGCTATGCAATTCCGACGCACACTCCCCGAAATGTAACCTGTAGAAAACCGACAGGCTGGCAACTCGGCGTCGATGCTCAAGACTTTGAAGCCTCGACTCGACGAGTGCATCATTGCCAATGATCCTCTTGGCTCGCCTCTCAATAGCAGCTGATCCGGCGTGAGGTACCGTCTGACCTTTGCGAGGATTCCTAGCTTTTTTGCAGCCAGTTGAGCCTTTGCTTCGATGTATGGCCCAAAGTTGAGAGTAGATGTCAACGTTACACCAAGAAGATCAAGATGGTCGGATATCGGCACGGTTACACCCCGGAAAGTGCTTAGTTGTGAAAATTATTTAGTAACAGTAGCAGTCGTGTTATCTAGTTATTAGTCTTTTCGATTTGGTACTCCTTAAAAATAGTTCGTAGTCAGGCAATGATACCCACTAATTAAAAACAATCTTCGTACATAAAATATGTATTTACGTATCTTCAAAAAAACACGGGAGAAAACTGCGTATTGCTAGCCTCTTGCAAACCAGGGTTAACGTATTATTATAGATTCTAACACGAGGATGAATAACAAACATTTTATATTGAATGGGCCCGAGTTAGCATTAATTTGGAGTCAAATTACCTGGATTTGCTCTTGAACTTTACTATACTAAAGACACGTAAATAACTCACAGTGCATATACGATCAATGAACCTCGATAAACTCCCACAAAAACAAATTAGTAACAACTATACTGTAAGCATTTTTCTATTGTGAGCACAAATCGAATATTTCCCTTTTCGAACATCGTGGCGTGATCGTCACGTGTGAAATAAAAGGCTTTCCGTCGCGTTCAAACCCCGATTAATAAATTGCTTTTTTCTTTTGAGCGAGCGCTAGCAGTACTCACATCTCAATCTTAAAAATTCTTCTGTAACCGACTGTTTTCGCTTTAAGCGCTTTTTAGGGTTCCATTTTCTTCAGTCAGCAAAGACGGAACCCTTATAGAATCACTGTTTTGTCTGTCAGTCCGTCTGTCGAGACCCTTTTACTTTAAAAACGCGTGGAGGTACGAGTATTAAGCTGAAAGTAATATCATATTTGATATTAATTCTCAACTTAAGTTGAGAATTAATATCAAATATGGTCTGCTACCTCTCCAAACTTTATAGTGAAAAAATCAAAGTTCTAAGTCAACCCAATCTAAAGATAAGGCCATTTCTGCTCCGTTTATAACTCATATTTTGACTATCGTAAGATATCAATACCTATAGGGTGCTGTCCGTTGACCAACAATCGTAAAACTCCACAAGAAGCAAGCGTCTCATAGCACATCGAACTATTAACATTGTCATCTTCCTGCCCTTGCACCGTGTTATTTGGAATCGAAATATTAACATAGGTAAATACGGAACCCTCGTTGTGCAAGTCCGATTCGCATTTAACCAGTTTTTATGTCTTAATCCATGTTATCGTATTTTATACACCATAAGTCGTAGTGAGGATCTTGAGCATCACATTTTCGTGCGTCGATAGGAATTCTTGAGAGTTCATCAAGAAAATTCTTTTGGGAAATATTTGTTTAATTGAATGCCGCAATAACTTGGTATAATAAGTAGGTTCCGTTAATATATTTGTCAATTTCGTTGCTTAGCAAAACAGATTTTTTTTTTGATATTCGATTTCGTGTACATTCATTTCCATACAAATATTATGTAAATTGGATTTAGTTAGTATTTACATACTGACTATTATATACTCAGACTATATTTTGTTTATTATTGTTCCGGTTTATTTCACTTGCACATTTTTTAGATGTTTTGGACATTGAGATTTATTGACATCGATCATCAAACAGTTATGGCTTGTATTACCAACTGAAACGTGCCTAACAACTTTACATTTCGGAATCGGTTTTTTTTCTTCGTTATTTGACACGAGCTTCCCAAATGTTTTCATTTTTATTGCTTTTTTGTATTCAATTATATGCATTTTTTTATTAAAAGATTTTTATTTTACATATTTTTGTAAAAGTGCCTCTTAGCTAAGCTTAAATATTTGGCAATGGTGGAAGTTAAGTGCGACTTACAGATATGCAAAATATAGGTAATATTGTAAACGTCTAAAGCCTGAAGACCCGTATTTGTTTTGATTTTAAACTAAAACACGTAATCTATACAGCCAATAATTTTTATCGTCTTCCGATTTTCAGAACATTAGTAAGGATTACTTAAGGACGGCAAGAAATCTAAATCTGTAACTCGTAAGCCCTGTAAATAATCATTGGAAACTTTCCTAATCCAGTCTTGGGTGTAATCGAGTTAGTTTCGAACTCGATGTCACATCTGGGATTCAATAAACATCCTCGTTTCTATTGAAACATTCTGTTTGGATTAAAATTAGTAGTTCAATTTATTTGACTTTCGTAGTTTAAAGTTAATTTAAGCGCGACTTGCCATCTGAGAATAAAATTTGGATAGACTCATGAATGCTGAACTATAAATAAAAATGTATATAAAAGTTAAAAATCTACGTCCAGGAAAGTTTCACTAGGATAAAATTAAAATCTAAAATTAAGAGCTTCAAAGTATGAGATACAAATGTCAGATTATCATTAGATACTGAACTTAGGTTCGGTGAAGATATCCGCAAGAGAATCAAGGTTACCGACATAGCACGTAGAATCGCCAAAATTAAGTGGCGATGGGCTGGGCATATTGCACGCAGAACAGATGGCCGTTGGGGCCGAAAGGTTCTGGAGTGGCGACCGCGTACCGGAAGACGCAGCCTTGGAACCACAAGGTGGACCGATGAGCTGGTCAGGGACACCGGAGTCCGATGGATGCGAGACGCACAGGACCGGTCATTGTGACGACGCTTGGGGGAGGCCTATGTCTAATAGTGGACGTATTTCGGCTAAAATGATGATGAGGATGATTATGATAACAAAATGTTAGAAATATTGTTAAGAACTGGATGTTGGGCTATTTGTATGAGCATAATCAGTCATCTTCCTTCTGCTAAGACTCAGGTCTCCGCATTATGATGATATTACAAGTAATAACTTAGATTAAATCAAAACAGTGGAAGATAGATGATTCTCCTCTAGCGCGTGGACCATTGAAATCAGGTCTTTATGGCCTGATTTCGCTGTCTTAGGGCTGATTTCATCATTCAATTTAAAAACTTAGTTCAACTAAACTGAGCTCAGCGTAATCTAGTTTAAAGACCCGTGTCGTAAACATGGGCGACAACAAAAGAATTGAAACTGAGTTTAGCGTAAACTAGGTTCAATTCATCGCGGTAAAACGCAAAATGAAGCTATAATCTCGATTAGTCGCTCAAACTGCGTTTTGTTTGAACGAATCGCGATTAGTTTATTGGTGAATTTGGCTCTTAATCGGCGAGTGACCTAAACGAGGATGTTACGCAAAAATATTTTTTTTTTAGATTTCGCTGTCCTCGTCTATCAGTGACTGTAGGTTTGTGACTGTGATGACACTGATTATAGATGTGCGAGTTTCGATTCCAGGTTTTCTGATTGCGATGTTAGCGCGTAACGTATTTTCCATTATAATATATTAATTAGTAATAATCATCATTATCATTTCCGCCGTAAAACGTCCACTGTTGGACATAGATAGGGCTCTCTCGCCAACGATCGACCCTGTGCGTAACTAATAATACGCAAGTTTATTATGTTATAATTCACTTAAACCTTTTACAATCACCGTCTATTGGTAAAAGCCTGACTGGCTGAAGACTTTGCTATACACCGTTAAATTTTGGTCGTTTTAATCCCGTGGGGGATTGATTCGGTACATGAAACACTATCGATTTATAAAGATAAAATTAAAAAATAAAGTACTTTTTTTCTAAAACTCGAATTAATATACACATCAATATACATGCATTCGAGTTTTAAAAAAATTACTTTATTTTTCATTTTTATCTTAACAAATCGATAGGGTTTCATGTATCGAATCGACCCTCCGCGGGATTAAAACGACCAAGACTTAACGGTGTCTAATATGTTTTGGAGAATTTAAGGCCAGAACATTCTACGAGTATATACCATGTATATAAATAAGAGACATCTAGAACTACTCTCTGAACTGAAATGAATTCAATTAAGTTTTGAAACATTTATTCTTTATTTAATACTCTTTTGATTTCCGACGGCTTCTACCGTTTTGTTCTTTTTTACAATTCCAACCAGTTTGAATAATAAGATAAAGTGAATCAGCAGCTAATATTCGTTTTGCACATTTCTAAGGATTGAAATAGGTCATCATGCTAACTGCTTTCTAGTTCTTCAATTCAATTATATTATCTTCTACTCTTTGCAGTAAAATTGTGGAATAGACAATGAGTTTTTAACTTAAATATTTTACTTTTCCAAACTGAGATTTTAGACGATATATATGTACTATTAACAATCGTTTTGCTGTTTATTTTCGATATCTATTATGATTCATTAATTCTAACTAACGAACGAAAACTGAAAAAACGAAGGAAATCTTTAATTTGATTCTATTTTTTGCTGTTTATTACCTCAGAACTTTGTCATTTATGAACAGATTTTAAAAATTCTTCTTCTGCATGAAAGGGTATCCGATTCCAGTATTTTTTTTTTTCATTTTAGACTTAAAAATACTGCCCAAGTTGTAACTATCAGGAATGAGATTTCGATCGTGATTGCCCCCATTGCAAGAGTAATGCAAAATTAATGTATTTCCAAAACGTTTTGGACCTTTGGATTCACCATGTACCGTTGTCACTTCGCCAAATATCTGGTAGTCCTTTCAAGAAAACGAGACAACTGTCCCAATTAATCTGGAATATGAGTAAGAAAACCGCAATATACACCGTTAAATTTTGGTCGTTTTAATCCCGTGGAGAGTCAATTCGGTACATGAAACACTAACGATTTGTAAAGATAAAATTAAAAAATAAACTACTTTTTTTCTAAAACTCGAATTAATATACGCATGTACGAAATTAATTTCTTTATGTAAACGAGTCAATGACCTTGTAGGTAGCTGTCGGTCGTTGGGTACTAATTACCTACAGTTCATTGGCTTTGCTCAGCTAACGTTTACTTTAAGAAATTAATTTCGTACATGCGTGAATTAATTCGAGTTTGTAAAAAAAAAATTACTTTATTTTTCATTTTTATCTTGTACTGAATCGACCCTCCGCGGGATTAAAATGACCAAAATTTAACGGTTCATATAAACCCGAAGAATAAAAAAATGTGGAAGACTGGCTTGCTGGTTGGAAGACATTTCTTTAGAATAAACAAGACCTTTGTGCTTATTTTTCTGTTTCCTTGTTCGTATCTTTTATTTTTATGCTGTATTTAATAAATGAATAAATAATTTCTTGCAGCATTGATATACTAAAACAATAAATAATATCTCTACAACAAAACCAAACCCGTCAGACAAGCATGCAGGACCTAAAGTCATTAATATTTGAAACGAAATATGCAAACAAACCCTTAGAAAACTTGTTTGCATATTCATTAATATCACATTGTTTCGTAAAATTTAATATGGCTCAGTGTGTTAAACCTTTGGCGCAAAATTAATTCCATTTTGTGATGACATCGTGTGTGATGGTTTTATTGATAATATCTTGCGTGACGGTGCTTTTATCCCAAACCTCGGCAGAGGAATTTCTGTCCTCATAATTGGAAGCAACCATGCGTTTCTTTTGTCCTTTGATAGAGCATTTTGGGTCTATGGCATTGATGGCAGTGATTAGGGGACTTTCAAGTCTGGGTGAGGAGGATAACGAAAAAACGGGTCAAGTGTGAGTCTGACTCGCGCACGAAGGGTTCTTTACCGTCCGTAGCAAAAAATAACAAACATATCACGTTTGTTGTATGGAAGCATAATACATATTTAAGGGGTTAAATATTTATTATACTGTTTTTTTTTTTTAGTAATAAATATTTAACCCTTTGTTATAATGGCAACAGAAATATATTTATCATTTATGAAAATCTCAACTGCTTAGAGCTATCACGGTTCATGAGATACAGCCTGGTGACAGACAGCTTATTCTCCCTATTGGGTACGGAACCCTTAAAAATTATATATTTCAGCAATTTGAAATTTGAGAAAATGCAGTTCAATAAAATAAGAAGAAACCAAATTAATGTTGTCAGTTTTGAACACCAAAAGGTAAGTAAAAATACAGGTAAAAAAAGAACACAGTAGACACCAACATTGGAAGCAAGAAATCCTGAAAGCACTCAAGAACTTTTTAAAGTATTCCTTCGTATTTCAAAGCTAAAGTTCGAAATGGAATGACACCTTCGAAGTTTTGAAGTATTTACATTTCTATAGATCCTAAATTCTGGGAACACTCGCAGTGCGAACGGCATTCACAGGCTTTCATTACGTTCAAAAGTCGTACGTTTAAAAGACGCACGTCTTGGAAAGCCTGGAAAAGACGCTTTGAATTTTTCCTGATTTGAGTATCCCTTTCAAATGTTTCTTTATTAGTTGTTCTTTGTTCTTGTCGTGTGTGAATGAATGTTTTGTGGTTTACGGAATGTTATGGCGTATTTATGATTGTTTGAAAGATTTCCTCCAAAAAATATTGATGAGTAATGATTGCTAGTGATTGGTTCACATTTTATCGCTAGTTTTTTGTGAACCTCTCGGTTTAACAAAATGCTCTATTGATTTGTTATTTATTTTGTGTGTGAAACTGTGAACGTTTATACAACAATAAACAAGAAAATATCTTAGTTATACAATCGTAGATATATAACTAAATAGAGACGTAAACCGATCAATCTGAGACAAATACCCTCTCAAACAACCTATTACGTAACAAACTCTTGCTATTTTCCGATAGCTTTTACTGCCAAACGATTCAAGTAACCCATAAAGTAAAAATCGACTCTTGGACTTGTAAAATAAAATTCAATTCAGCTTGGCCACTGCTCAATCTGCCTAAGATTCGTGACAAACAAAAAGTGTCCGACAGCAAAGTTGAAATGATAAGGTATAACTGGGGACACAAGTGCCGTTAACGGCCGGGTAAACAGTGGCTGCAAAAGTTTTTGCAAGTCGAGATTTTGTAGGACGCCAATAAAAATAAAGTAGATTGGTACCTTTTGGACATTAGCATTTTAATATTCAGATGGACAAAGTAAATATGGAAGGACGGCAAAACCTTCAGGACACACAAAAAAAAACATTATTTAAAAAAAAAATTAAATCGCGGCGGAATAGTTTAAAAAAAATTAAACTTTCCTGTTGAGTCGTGCAGGTAATTTTATGCTTAATCTCTGAACGACAGTTAATCAATTTCTCGAATTGAATTTTGATAAATTGATATCCTTCCATTCAATAAATAGCCTTCTTACTTGTACTGAGAGATTTGATATTCAGAAATGTCAAAAATCTTGACATTTCTCAATTCCTGTTCAGCGATTAACCATTCTAAGTAGGTGTGATCCAACATCTATTTATCTATAAATCAAAGCGAAATACCACTCACTGATTTATCACGAAATCTCAGAAACTATAACTTACTACACCCATCACCACCCCCCCCACCACCTACCACCTCCACCATGGGATTTGGAGGCAACAGTCCTTGCATACATGCATGACTTACGCGTGGAGATGCAACGCCGGGGCGAAACTCCGCGGCCGCGACAAATCGCGGCATGGCGGACAGAGCTCCGGCGGGATCTCATGGTGAAATGGCGAGAGCGATTGTCGCAACCTCGTGCTGGGCACGCCACGATCGAGGCGGTAAGGCCCCTCTTTGAGGCGTGGCTGGAAAGGCCCCACGGCGTCGTCACCTTCCGTTTGGCGCAGGTGCTAACCGAACACGGCAAGTTCGGACCGTACCTGTATAAGATTCGTGCGGAGACGACGCCCGGATGTCGCCACTGTGCGGAGCGTCCGGAGGACACGGTGAAGCACACAGTCGAGGTGTGCCCCGCTTGGGAAGAGCATCGCCGTGTCTTTGTTGGGGCGATCGGCGGCAGCGATCTCTCGCGCCGGGGTTTGGTTCAAGCCATGCTCCGGAGCGAGGAGGAGTGGCAGGCGGTCGCCTCCTTCTGCGAAGCAGTAATGCTAGCAAAGGAGGAGGCCGACCGCATCAGGCAACGGCGTACACGCCGCCGCCGCCGCCGGGATTCCGATCCCGATTTCCGGCCACCGTAGGTGCGGGCTCGCGGATGGCGGGCAATGGGTAGCTCGCTGTCCGTCCGTCCGGTAACAGACCAGTCCGAGCTCAAGTCGTTTACGGCGCGCACTGTTCCCGCGCGCCTCAAGGAGTTGTCAGCAAACTGTAGGGGCCCAACAGGGCCGAAGCCTACTGGGGTCAAAGGGTATGTGAAAATGGCACCCGGGGCCCTGGGACCAAGGCGAAGAATGGAACGGGGTTGGTTTTTAGTCAGTAAGAGTCTGACACTACTTCCCGCTCCACCCAAGGGCGGGATTTGTCATTGGATGATTTTACCTACCATAAAAAAAAAACCACCTACCACCTGCTATATCCTTTGTACTCTTCTATCTGTATTTTTTCTTTTCGTTTTTAAGTTTTTGTGTGTACATAAATAAATACATACAAACTTAAAATTTGGTTGTATGGAGAAAACGGCTTTCATATAAAAGGAGAAACTGACTGACATATCAACGCACAGCTGAAACTAATGGGACTAGAAGTGTACAATTTTGCACAAGATTTTCTTTTATGACGTAGGTGAACACTAAGAAAGGATTTTCCAAAATTAACCCCCTAAGGGTATGAAACGGAGTTCTAAAATTTGTTCGGAGAAACTTACTTTCACGCGGGCGAAGCAATGGCAGAAGCTAGTAATACATTAAGCTGTATTTGGGTAATAAATAATCATGTCAACCACTTGATTTATTACGCCAATAAAGGAGATAAGAAGCTTACAGAACATTACACTAAAGTCAACGAATCAATCAGTTTGAACGATCAATAGAGGATGAGGTAACAAAGCTAGTGGTAAATTGTAAGCAAACAAGATGAAAGAAGCTTTTATATGAATTGAACACTGTTACGAAAAATGGTAAGAATGTTTTTATTTTTCAGGTTATGAATTATTGTTGTACTAACTTGAAATTGGATTAGGTAATTGTTGGAATTCTATAAACCAAACAATTGTATAGGCTTATTTAGTACATATTTAATACGTTTAAGTTGGCGCTACTGTCTATGCGACAACGTTATTTTACAGTCGTATTATATGTCACCTTTTTTCATCTTGATTATCAAACCTATTGTACTGAATTTTCTTTTACTAAATATAATCTAATAAAGATAGGGCAAAAATAATTCAGGGTTGAATATATGGAATCCTGAGTTATTTTTGCAATATCTTATTTTTAATTAATTGTAGGCTTAGACTATTTGGTGTTTGTGGTTATATAATAACAGTCGGGCGAGTATATTTTTAGGATTAGCAACGTTGGCGTTGCTAAACAAGGTTAGTTTATTGATGGGTGACCATTAATTATGTAATGAATGGTCCAAGACTCGAAAACACGTTAAATCGTTGTTCCTAGCTGTTATTTGGACATCCTTGACAGTAGTTTCGGATGGTCAGAAACCGTATGATTCCACACCATTCTTGTTTATTAGAAGTTGTTATAATTATTTTACGTACAGTTTGCAGAACTATTATTCGAATATGAAACACGCGTGACCAACGTTGGGACTGAGTTTAGAAGGCAGCTCCGTCAGCCGGGCTGACACGTGGAAGAAATGGAAAACATAATTCATGTTCTTTTTAAAACCATCATAAAGTACATGCCAGTTTACTAGTCAAATTAATTGGAGGGTTTTTTTTATGGTAGGTAAAGCATCCAATGGGAAATAGTGTCAGACTCTTACTGACTAAAAACCTACCCCGTTCCTTGGTTGCCTATCATACCGGGGCTGAGCCTTCCGCTCAGAAACCGGCTCAGTTAATTGGAGGGGTTCGATATTTATGATACCCGGGTACTGTTGTGGGTATTATATATAATATAGTTACGGGTAGGGTTTTTGAGGTTCGATAGCCAGTCGCTGCTTAGCCTTTTCCAACTAAGCCAACGGAAAATGATTAAGCAGATTAATTGATTTGAGGTAATCGCAATAAACTTTAAAAAATAATAAAGAATTTTTTTTTTTGTAGGCTATAATATATTATACTAATCCAATCATTACTTCAATTGTATGTAAATTAGTAGATAAATTAATAAAGTACAATATTTTATCACAAATGCGTGACGATGGCAAATTCGGAAATGATGCTCATGATAAAGAAAGATAATTGATTCTTAAAACAAAATCTTTAAGGTTGTAATGACTTTTGAAGAAAAAAGAACTGTAAATAGCAGTAGTACACAATACCCACGCCATATTGACGACGCCGACAGTAAAAATATTTGCACATTAAAAATCAATGTATTGGACTTGCTATTAATAAAAGCTGGGAAAGCCATTGTAAAAGGAATACAGTGTGAAACAAAATGTTTCATACAAGAGATTAATGGTCAAAATAAAATACGTGTAGGAAGGACAGATTGTGGGTGGAGACTGCACCGTCCATTTAAGCCATTGTTATAGCTGTGACCCAATTGGGGACATCAGTAAACACGAACGTTCCATGAATGGCAAATATGCTACTGACAACGGGAGGTTGCTCGGTGTTAGCCATGAGACAACACGACGGAATACAAATTGTGACAGCCATCAAAATTGACGATTCACAGCAAATTTTAGGGAAGATGGAATTGAATATCAACTGCTTACTGAATAAATTTTGGTATTTATTTAAGGAAATGGTGTTTTGAGAGTCGATGCCGATGCTTCTGCAATATGAATAAGTCAAGTTACAACCACTTTAGCTCTTTTAAATAACGTTGTTGAAATGGAGATGTATGAATTAAAAGACAGTATAACTGTATCGACCCAAAATTGATTATATAATAATGGTTATAAATACGAAGACAGTCGCAACTTTTTGACGTAAATAAATATTTATTTCTAAGCGTAATTCCCTTTTAGTTTAGGAAACTTGGGCCATTGTTTTTTCAATTTATTTAGTCCTTATATTATGTTTTCTGTGATGACCATATCATTAGACTCAAAATATCTTTTTAGAAGGCTAAATCTGTAGAATATGCTACTTGAATAATTATTTTTGCTCATTTTTAACACACGTGTTTACCCGTACATTTTCTTGATAGAATTGCATTTTTTTCTTTGCTTCAAATCAATACCGAATCTGTCCTGAGTAATATTCGTCAGTGACCGGCGAATATTATTTACAAATTCTGTACCTTTTGACTTTTACCCTTTTCAAGTAGTTAATGTAAATAGCACCTCGTGTGTCCCAAAGAAATGTGACTATTAATTTTGCCTTCTTTGACGTAGGTCCACGCGAAGAAATCCACTGTCTTGATTACTTCTTGTTATCTGAGACGTCATCATTATCATCATCTCCCTGTCCTTCTCCTGTGTTTTGGTCTTTTCCTTTTTTGGGTCTCCTGCTTGGTACTTATTTTTGACATTGATTGTCACTGAAAAGATATTCCGATGTGAATTGATTTTTTTTTTAATACGAGCATAAAACCTTCTGGGCCTGTGCTATATTCATGTTTTTTCTACGATTACCAAACGACGCAACTACTCATTCGGATTGCGGCTAAATAGCGTCAAACATTTTTAAAGTTGTCACACGGTTACCCTTATGGTCGAGTGTGAGTAATCCTGGCATCTATTGCGCGCATAGCCTTTTCATATTCCGATATGTTGTCATGTAAAATGTGGTAAACCTGTTCAGTAAAAATGCCTACATCCGCAGCCACTTTCAATCTCTTGTCCAATAACATTCTATGGATCAATTTCATCACCTGCAGCAACTCTACTGATCAATACACAAGATTACAGTAGATTAAGGTACAGAGAGTTGATCAAGCTTTCAAAAACCCAAAGATAATCTTCTCGATAAAAGATATTTACATCCTGAACATTAAAATATTCCCTTGAAATAACAAAGAGATACAATACTTGGTTTAACCTAAAGGGATTTATCTAAGAATGATCCTTTTCGTTGAGGTAATCTCTTATTGTTTCTCGAGATATACCTAATTAATTGTCAATTTGTTTGTGGGTTTCACGACAGTAACGTTAATTAAAGTTTCTTTGATGGTATTGAAGTTGTCAGTGAGGGTTGCGGGAATCCGATGGTTGCGAAAAACACAGGATCGTTCGTTATCGTGACACTCGGGGGAGGCCTATGTCCAACAGTGGACGTCTATTAATTCAAGTGTTTGAAAAAAAGTGCTTTATTTTATTATTTTATCCTTACAAATCGATAGTGTTTCATGTACCGGATCGACCCTCCACTGGATTAAAACGATCAAAATTTAACGGAGTGTTACATAAAATGAATTCAAATAATTGGATGCTTGATAAATACTCAGAAAACTTTCAAAAAAAGCAAAATCATACTAATATTATTATAAATGTAAAAGTAACTCTGTCTGTCTGTTACGGTTCATGGAAATTAGTACGAAGTAAACTTGAACTCCAAGGACGGACAAAGTCTACTTTTTGTTTGGCTTTGACTTCGTTCATTGCGGACTCGAAGTCAAAGTCAAAGCCAGCCAACATTCACGAGAACAAAGTGAGAGGCAAAAGTTAGTATGTAATATGTAATATGAAATTTTAACCGAATGTAATAAAGATGAGAGCATTAATAATATTTATAGCTAAAATGTTATTAAAATTAATTTTCCGTATAACGTAATAAAGTGTGAGGTTAGCAACGTGTGTTATTACTTCATTTTAACGTAAAATATTAAACTACTCTCTCGGGCAAAATACTATGGTAGGAAAATGGTATAATTATTTAGGTCAGAAAATTATAATTTTAATCAAATGACCAGGGGACCCTTTAAATGTAGCATAATTAAATTTTTGTTATGAAAAGGAAAAGTCATAATTTTTCATTTGTGAAACTATGTTGGTACCAGAATGATAAAAAGCCAGTAAGTACCTTAGTAACCTTTTTTTAAGGTTACAGAGGTAGCAAAACGTCTAATGACTTCTCCCACTCTAGGGCGGAGCGGAAGGGCATGTCAGACTTTTACTGACTAAAACCACACCAATGTTCTTTAAGTTGCCCTTTGCGTCCGAGGACCACGGGATTTTTTTTTATTATTGATAGGCTCACGTTTGACCACTATATTACCTGATGGTAAGCAATGATGTGGCCAACGATGGAGCACGCTTGCCTAGAAGAAACCTATTCACTCTTGACTTAAAGACCGCTAGCCCTAGGTGGTTTCCCTTTCAGAAGTCAACCCATGGTTCCAGTAGGTTTCGACCCTGCTGGGCCCTTACGGTTTAGGTACGCGTGGAACACTAAGCGTCATCGACGACCTGGGCTCGGTCCGGCCGGCCAGCTACCCAAGTACCTATATAATCTGTGTTACATTTACTTGTTCTAAGAGCAACTCAAGCCACTCTAACTGAAGTTTATATAATAGCACGGACTAAATAAAAAATAAAAAAAACTGGGCAAGTGTGAGTCGGCTCGCACACCGTAGGTTCCGTACAAACTATCTTAGTTCAATTCGCGAATCGAGTCTCGAAGATTTTTCCAAATCGATTTTTTTTTTGTGGCAAAACAAAAATTTTACTGTTTTCATATTTTTTTCTATACTTATGCTTCATGCCAATTTCTAGGTTAACGAGAAGTATCCTATGAATTTTGATTCCCTTGAATGTCAAAATTTTCGACACTCTCAAGGGAATCAAAATTCATAGGAACGTTCATATAATGTACGTTTTTTGCGACATAAATTTCTAGTTTGGTTTTTTTACAGCTTCAAGGGACCACGGGCTTGAGTATATGTTTTTAATTTCAACTCTATTCCTCCGAACGTTCCCAAGATAAATGGCCTTGACAGACAGACAGATGGACAACAAAGTGATCCTACAAGGGTTCCGTTTTTTTCTTTTGAGGAACCCTAAAAAAGTCCCTTTTCTGATTATTGGTCCCATCTTATATTTTCATATCGACCTTTTAAACCTTTTATAGCCTTATCCAATAAAAATCAATCCTATCCAAATCACCTAATAAAACGAACGTCATCCGTTCTCGCCCTTTTATATCCTTGTATTTCAAGACAATATCGTAACACTCAACACCAAAACACGGACATTTTTCTACATAAAAATTCAGGACCACAGATACTTTACCCTGATTCATGCTTCCTCATTACTGGAATTGTCAATTTTTCTGTGTCTTATCCCCTCATAAATTGTGACCGCATATTTATCTCTGCATGTAAAGCCGCACCTATTTTCCTTCAGTCAAATGGTTTTATCGGACGGAACCGAAGTAGGAACTAGTGTGGGGCAATGTTTTTTTTTTTAAATAAAAGAAAGAAAAAAGAAAATAAAGAAATAGAGTCTGAGGTAATAGTCTTATAGCAGGGATGAAGAACCTATGACACGTGAGTATGAAATTCGGGTACATCCAAACAAAATTACTTAGCATCTAGATAATTTGCAACAACAAAAATCACACTGATTTTAGTTTATACTATTAAAACACATAGCACTGTTGATTTACGACTGCTTCACGATTTTTGAGATGCAAAAAAGTTACCAACAAAAAAAATGCGGCACGCTTTGATTTCATTTTTTATTTTTGTTCTAGTTAATGGCACCGTCATCAATAAAGATTCGCCATCCCTGCCTTATTGGAACTATACTATATATACTATACTACTGTCTGGCCCTGGAAGTTACTACAACAACAATAAATAAAGGATTTTTTTGGACCCAAAAATCTTGTATTTTGACCCCAAGCTAGTCACACAAACATTCTACTGATCGGTCAGCGCGCAGTAACTTCCGATCGCCAATCCAAATCGATTCTCTTTCACACGAATTTGCTGAAACAACAAACTTCTCTTCCCTATAGTCTGATAGCCGAGATGGTTGTATCCAAGGTAAACCCTGCACTTAACATATGTCTCTTCTAGAGATTTTTGTTAAGAGCAGGCCTAATATAAAATAGTACTGAAAGGGAAATCGATGACAGAAAAAACGTGGAGAGGGGAATTGTAATGGGTTGATATGGAGTAGGGGGTAGTAGTGGAGAGGAGGTAGTTATCAAACGCAAGCCCATCAATAATAATAATAAAATAAAATTCCTTGCGCAACATGCATTCACTTTTTTAACCGACTTCGAAAAGGAGGATGTTCTATGTTCGGCTGTATGTATTTTTTTTTATGTATGTTCACCGATGTCTCGGTCAATTATGGAACTTCGAAGATATAAAACGAAACTCATCAAAAAATCATCGCAGAAATGTCATTTTTATATGTTGTTCACCGATATCTCGGTCAATTGTGGACCGATTTTGAAAATGTTTGTTTGTTTGAAAGATTATACTCCCAAGTTGGTCCCATAGAAATATTGTTTTGATCTGATAATGAACTTAGAAGATATAATAATAATATAATATAATATTCCACAACTATCACACAACGTCGTCTAGTCCCAAGCTAAGCAGAGCTTGTGTTATGGGTACTAGACGACTGATAAACATACTTATATATTTCTAAATACATACATATTATAGATAAATTACACCCAGACACAGAACAAATCGATCGTGCTTATCACACAAATATTTTTTCTGGGTGGGAATCGAACCCACGACCTCCGGCATAGCAGTCAGGGCCACTAACCGCTAGACCAACAGGCCAGTCAAAATATAGAACGGAACTCTTCAAAAAATCGTAGTAAAACTGTCGTTACAAGTAAAATTGCTTTGTTTATACATGCAGTCGGTGACTGACTGAAGGAAGAAGGGGAGGGTATGCATAGAACTGATCTGATGATGAAGCCGGAAGGTAGGTAAGAACCGGAATTCTGTAATAAATCAGTGCATCCAAGCCATATTTGGTATTATTAGAATTGTTATGATGGTTTGATGATGGAACCGAATGGCGCCTTTTTATAGTGTTAAATAAAACCTCTGATTAAAAAAGAACCGGAGGGGGTTACCCCTCCGGTTCTTGAGCCGAACCTCTATACCATCCCTAATATAAAGGGTAGTGATTTATTTTCATTACTACGCACTGAATTATGGTTCAGCTGATGTTCTTTTAGGGATGATGATCATATGAAAATATGATGAGGACAAGGGAACATGTACTCGTACAAATAGTGGCCATTTTGTGGGTCCGCCCTAACCTTACTAAAGTGTAAACATGGCTTTCAAAAGATATTTTTATTTAAAACAAAATGTATATTCAACTACATATTAAACTCAAAGAAATACTTGCTGAACAGAATATAACGAATAAAAACGATTACTTACACAAAACTTAATAGGTAAGTATACACCACTATTTTTTAATTATGGCAAATACTTAAAGGGCTTATTAGAAGAAGTCTTGTTATTATTTAAGTAAAGTCTCAATGCATAATAATCATAAACCGCAAAGTTATGAGCGTTTGTTTATATCCCAAAATCTCACTCAATTTATGGAAACATTGTACAGGTTTATGAATGAAAGAATGTCAATAAAAATGGAAAAAACACTGCGCTTAGTATTTTCTAGTAGTAGTTGTTATGAATGATGATTCAATTATGAATTTGCCAATAATGACAAATTCTCGTGGACAATTTTAGGATTTCGTTTTTGTAGTTTTGACTACACAAATATGATCAGTGACGGGTACTGATTGAGCCCCATTTTTGTTTGTGCACTAATTAAAAAATAAGGGTGTACCTATATACAAATATTTTCTTAGTTATATATTGCAATAAATATTATAAATAAAATACATTGCTTGCAGGAATCTTTAGAAGTAAATGAATGAAATGTTATTCACCTATTTTTTGTTGTTGTCCCTTATAACATATTCAGATTTGACCCAATAAAACGTATCATTACCCACTACTTTTTCTTTTAAGAAATGTGAAACTCTGAAGCAAAAATATTCATTTGCGTTATCAAACTAACCTTTTTTCTTGACAATATTCAGTCGTTTTTATGGTTCCGTAACCAAAAAATGGGACCGTTATGGAGTCATATCTGTCTGTCTATCCGTCCGTATGTCATAGCCACTTTTTTCTGAAACTTTAAGAACACTACCCTATTGATACTTGGTAAGTAGATGTATCCTGTAAACTTCATTTAGATATTTACATAAAAAAAAATACAATAAATTTTGGGGGTTCCCCTTATTTAGAAACAAAATTCATTTTTTTTTTCATCTTATCCATACGTGTGAGGTATCCATGGATAGGTCTTTAAAAATGATATTGAGGTTTCTAATATCACTTTTTTCTAAACTTTAATTGCTAAAATACGAGTAGTTTGCGCGAGAGATACATAAAAAAAATACAATAAATTTTGGGGGTTCCCCTTATTTAGAATTGAAATTCATTTTTTTTTTCATCTTATCCATACGTGTGAGGTATCTATGGCTAGGTCTTTAAAAATGATGTTGAGTTTTCTAATATCACTTTTTTCTAAACTTTAATTGCTAAAATACGAGTAGTTTACGCGAGAGACACTACCAAGGCGGTAAAATGTGTGGCCCCTGTAATTTCTAAAATAAAATAAAAATGTGATGTACATTACCATGCTTTCCACCGAAAATTGGTTTGAACGAGATCTAGTAAGTAGTTTTTTTTTAATACGTCATAAATCGTAAACCGCAATTTAATAAGTTTATACGGAACGGGACTCTCAGTGCGCGAGTCCGACTCGCACTTGCCCGGTTTTTTTTACAACTATGAAATGTTATGACCGAGCGCAATAATCTGGGAGCTTATCTAATTTGAAGAAATGTTAAAGAAGATTATTAGATTTTTCGCTCAATGTTTGTTTCTTTATTATTTGTTTTAATCATTGGCATTTTTAAGACCAAACTGATTTTCTTTCTTAAGAGCGTTCAACCCAAGATACATTTCCATACTCGTAAAAAAAGCATTTTATTTGTAAAGTTACAAAAAATTCACTGTTACCTTACCCTTGTCGTGTTGTACCTTACTTTATGCAAAATTTCAGGATTCTGTGCCAACGGCTTATGAATTTGATTCTTTTGAGAGAGTCGAAGTATACGTTTTTGCGACATATCTTTTTGTTTTCATTAACTTAGAAGTTTGATTTTTCTTAGCATCAAGGGCGCAATTCTGAGTATATGGTTTTAATTTCAACTCGACACTACTGGTAACGTTGAAACTCGACTCCCCCGCGCATTTCTGAGGCAAAGGGTCTTGACAGACGGACAACAAAGTGATTCTATAAAGGTTTTGTTTTTTCCTTTTGGGGTACGGAACCCTAAGGAAATCACGTTTTTTCTGAAACAAGTTTTGTGAAACATTTGTGTGAATAATGGTTTTACCAAACAGACTGCAATTACGCCTTTATTAAACATTGCGTTGAATGAAACAACAAGTTTATAAAGCATGCTCATGTTGATGATAGGCGGCTCGGGAGGGACACTCTTAAGTACGTGTACTGTTATTGCGCAACATTTTTTTTTAGGCCATAAAAATATTTCTTCATTGAAGTTATCATTTGGTTTTCGCGGTTTTGCGACATTCAGTGTAATAACCGATCGTTAAAAACAATCGAGCAATATACTAATAATATATTGTAAAATGTCATAGTAACTCTCTGTCTGTTATGCTTTTACGGTTATACTACTGAACCGATTTTGATCAAATTGACGGAGTAACCTTGAACACCAAGAAAGGACATGAGCTATTTTTATCTGACTTCGCGTCCGTATTAACCAACATTAACACGAACGAAATCGCAAGCAAAAGCTAGTATAAAATAATTCAGAGTAATGAAGGAAAAATCTAAGAAAATTAAATCTTTAGTAGACTTCTGCAATTTTCTTTGTTTTCCTTTTATGTTAGGACAAAGTGACACAGTGAAACATTCTCTTTGTTTTCAAATTCCGTGGCATTCGCAAGCGATATTTTTTCCACAATTTTGATAATAGCTCAGGCATCTTTATCTTTGCGATAATTTCTTATAAAAGAAATAATGCATTATTTATTGTCAAACTAAGAATATCATTTTAGTTTCAATTATTAAAAAAAAATGTAACTGTTGAACCAATTTTGACTTTTATTACGTTGGTAGCATGACAAATGGCGGCAGCAGTAAATAGCTGGTAATGTACTTTTGTCTTTTAATGCCATCCTTATGTCTACGGAACAGAATTCAAATTTCGTAAAACGGATGGTAAAAAAGGTTTGTTTAAATGTCTAATCTTATTGTGAATGGAGTATATCCAAGCTCTTTAGTGTAAGGTCACTAAAAAATATTATGCTACACATGTCGAGTCACTTGCCTTGTAAACGGCTAAATTTTGATCGTTTTAATCCCGTGGAGGGTCAATCCAGTACATGAAACACTATCGATTTGTAAAGATAAAATTAAAAAATAAACTACTTTTTTCTAAAACTGGAAGTAATATATGCACGTACGAAATTAATTTCTTTAAGCAACATCAGCTCAGTGAGTCAATGACCTGTAGGTAGTTGTCGGTCGTTGCGTACTAACTACCAGATTGGCCGTGTATACTGAATGTATACCTTCTAATATATTACAGGTTTCTTTTTTTATTTATCTCTTGTTTTACCCTCTTCATAATTCCATTTGAAAACAGCTAATCCATAGTTATTTTATGTTTTATGTTCTTTTTTGTTAATTTAAAGAATATTTACAGCTTTAATTTAGTCTCAAAGTTCGTAAAAAAATTACGGCTCAGTTAGACTGAAAATATTTTATGTTTTCTCTCATCATTAACAGTTTTTTCTCTAGTCTCAGATTCTATTGTAGCGAAAATTTTGCCAATCTAGCGTCTGCTAGTTCACATTTCACATTTTGTGACCTTTCCTTGGAGCTTACATTTAAGTTTATATTTTTAAAAGCATTATAAGGCATTCTTTTGTTAAAACATTTAAGTTTGTGAATTTTTAAGTGTTTTGTCCCGTCTCTTTGTTACTTTATTTTTTCTTTTGACTTTACATGGTTTTTGCATTGAGCCAGTGTCCAGTTTAAAAAATATTTCGTTTTTAAAACGGTGTATAGTCACTTCGTGTTTTATTAGAATGAGGGTGTAATATTATCTAAATATTTTTTTGCTGTAATTGGCAGCAAATATCTCGAGTCAACCCAACCCAGTAGTGACGGCCCAGACTTATAAGGTCGTTGCTTCAAATCAAGCTAAGCGTATTATTTTGGGTAGTTTATTTCATCAACATTGCTCTCAAAACAGTAAAGGAAACCGGCTTGTCCTGAATTTCGAAGATATGTGACATCTGCCCATCCGCACTGAGTCCGCGTGGTCATTTCTAAAGAGAAGGTCTGATTCCTAGACGTGGGAATATTATAAGTTTGATTATGCTACGTATCGAGTCAGCCTTCAGGGCAAATCTCGCTGAAGTGTTTAATACTAAAATTAAATTCTCAGCTCATTTTAACCGAATTCGCGCCTGTTGAAATGATTCCATACACCGTTAAAGTTTTGGTCATTTTAATCCCGTGGAGGATCGATTCGGTACATGAAACACTATCAATTTATAAAGATAAAATTAAAAAATAAAGTACTTTTTTTCTAAGACTCGAATTAATATACGCATGTACAAAATTAATTTCTTTAAGTAAACGAGTCAATGACCTTATAGGGAGTTGCCGGTCATTGCGTACTAACTACCTACTGTTCATTGGCCTCGATCAGCTGTCGTTTACTTAAAGAAATTAATTTCGTACATGCGTAAATTAATTGGAGTTTAAAAAAAAACGGTAATTTAAAAAACTAAAAAACCCGACTGCTTTTCTGAGCATTCATGAAAAAGCCCTAAAACAAGAAAAATCTGGCAGTCGGGACCCATTCTAGAAAGTCAACCGTCTAGTCAATAGATTGGAGTAATCTGCAATGTAATATAGGTATGTGTTCACCGTTTTGTAAGCAGTGGTGTTGAAATAAATTACACAAAGTAATGCGTCTTGCTGGGTTTGAACCCGTGACCTATAACTCGTAAGTCGGAGCCTTTACCACTCGGCCACAACTGCTCTCAAGTTATAAGTTGTTCTCTGTAGTAGGACCTCTTTAACGATCAGAGCACTATCGAAAAATCTTATGCACTTTATATGCAAACCAAATTAGAATTCAGTAATTATGTTAGGGTATACTTGCTTATTATAAGGCTAGAGGATTTGTTCCACATACATAACCTCCGCAAATGTCCTTTTCATACAAGTATTTATTGTAATACGTGCAATTAGCACGCGGGACGCGTTTTTTACCTTTTGAAATTTTCAGCATGCGGATTTGCTTTGCATGCGTGATGAAAACCACATGATATTAAAAACACCATAAGTCGAAATCAAGTCATCGTTTAAAGAATTGTAATATAAAATTATAAAAATTATATATATTTTTTTTTTAATTAATCGAAGTAAAACCACCAGCTAAAACGAAAGAATAACCCACACAGTGATTGTTCATCTATCGTGAGTACATCGACAAGAACCCTAGACCAGAAACCAGTAGCTGTAGATAGTTCCGAGCGGCAATCGAGCCCGCTACACGCAGCACAGCAACCAATTCCTCAATCAGTGCGCCTCCCGTACCATCTAAACTAGAATCTACCTATACACCGTTAAATTTTGGTCGTTTTAATTCCGCGGAGGGTCGATTCGGTACATGAAATACTGTCGATTTGTAAAGGGAAAATTAAAAATAAAGTACTTTTTTTAAACTCGAATTTATTTACGCATGTACGAAATTAATTAATTTAAGTAAACGTCAGCTGAGCAAGGCCGATGAAATGTAGGTAGTTAGTACACAACGACCGACATCTACCTACAAGATCATTGACCCGCAATTTATCTACAAAGGTACGAAATTGTGTAGTAACTGTGAACTTGCCAATTTTTATTTCATTTGTTTGCGTAAAGCCAGGATTCTGGTGAAAAAAAATATTATTATAATCTTATCCAAAAAGTAAAGCATTGGATGTTGATCCAATTACGTTAGGGAAGAACCAGGAAGAGATGGCTCTTCCGTTTGAATAACATTATTTTCATTTCGTTTACAATTTCTATGAGTTAATTCAGTCAAAATTCAAAGCAACGAAAATGTATATTAATATTTTCTTCACAGAAAATTACTTGATTTTTGGAGATAAATTAATAAATTGTTCGCAATAATAATAAGAAAAAAATACGATAAAGCTTTCAGTTAGTTACGTATTTTAATCTATACATATATAAAAGGACAAAATTGAAATTTTGCAATAGTTTTCCTTTTATGACGCTTGCTTACATGATAAAAGGAAACCTAATGCATTAAGAGAAGAATTTCTAAAGTTTGTATGGAACCGTACAGTACGTTCGACGGTTCTTGGTGCGCCTGAAGTTAGGCTCTGCGAACTTTAGCGCTCAAAATAAGCGCGTCAAATAAATGATTTATAAAAATAAATACCAATAACAGTTGTTAACAGGAATAACAACTGCTATTGGCATTTATTTTTTCTAAACATTTATTTTTTTACGAGTGCACAAGCGCTAAAGTTCGCAGAGGCTAACGTCAGGCGCGCCAAGAACCGTCGAACGAACTGTACTAATGTATCTACATTCAAGCGGACGAAGTAGCTGGCAGAAGCTAGTATTGCTAATATTAGCTGCTACTAAAAACAAAGCAACCAAGAAGTTTTCTTGAAGTCTTTTCCATTTTTTTTTGTAATGAATGTTTTGACGAGAATTTGATGAAGTTTTTTGTCTCAAGTGTCTACACAACTTAACAATATACACTGTTAAATTTTGGTCGTCTTAATCTCGCGGAGGGTCGATTCGGTACACGAAACGCTATCGATTTATAAAGATAAAAATGAAAAATAAAGTACTTTTTACCCGACTGCGCCAGAAGGAGGGTTATGTTTTTCGAGAGTATGTATGTATGTATGTATAATTGTTTGGCACGCTCTGCAGCCTGAACGGCTCGATGGATTTTAGCTTGAGAGGTGTCGTTAGATTCGTATTTACTGTGAGAGTGACACTGGGTATATCAAAATAAAAAAAAAAAACAAAATGGCGGATTTTTAGCGCCAAATTCAAATGTTTGGCACGCTCTGCGGCCTGAACGGCTCGATGGATTTTAGTTTGAGAGGTGTCTTTAGATTCGCTTTGTTTTTAGATTACTTTGAAAGTGATATCGTAATAAAATAAAACTAAAAAAATTAAATAATAAAAAACGGTAATTTAAAAAACTAAAAAACCCGACTGCTTTTCTGAGCATTCATGAAAAAGCCCTAAAACAAGAAAAATCTGGCAGTCGGGACCCAGCATGTCTTAGAACAAAAAAATCGAAGACATATGATATTCACCAACGCGCATTGGGCCCGCGAGGTGGATTACGGCTCATTCCCTCTCCTAGAGCGGCGGCCCAGCAGTGGGAACATTATAAGGCTGATGCTATGCTATGTTATGCTGCTTATAACTACATTTATCTCTAGGCAGCACGTGTTAGCTTTAACATACTCATATATCATATCAGTAGGTATATTGTATATATTGCTAGTTCAGTGAAATAATGTATTATCCCAACTTAAACACAGTAATCGGGATTCAAGAGGCTGGGTTCATGTTAAGAAGTTTCTAATTTTGATGTTTTTGACTTAACATGTTTGAATTTATGAGTTTAGTTAGTTCAAACTTAGTTACTTGATATACAAGTTTACCGTCTACCTAATATTTTCTCTCATATATTGTGGTCGGCTTATAACCAGATTTAGCTGAATTTATAATAATAATAATTTTATTTGCCTCAGATACGAAATGATCCATATTTTTGTTAGTAATTGTACCTAAAAATTATGTCAGTAACCTAATAACCTAAAATTAAAATTAAATAACACACATTACTTCACATGCATCTGTATACAATGCCACAATATTGGGCAGTCTGCTCGATCGGCCACAACGCTAAGAATGCTGTTACTACTGCCGCGGACACGACCTAGCAGCGATGCGGCCCTCTTACGAAGGATGGCATGAAAGCCATCAATACGTGCATCGGCGAACATACCAGATGCACTACAGTGCCGCGGTACTGGTTAATGTTAGTGTTGGAGTGGTGGATCAAAATTAATTAGACCAGTGGTAATTGATAAATGATAGTACGTTTATTTCCGTTTAGAACACAGACAGAATTACAGTTTCACATTTCGTAAGAAGAAAGGACAGTGACGCCATGACAGACAATATTCTTTTTTTTAAATTATGGAACAGTGCTAATGTTGCCACATGAAAAACAAGATTATAATATTTATTACAGATTACAACACGCCTCCTTAAATTTAAAATCTTGTTTTGTATTACTCTTACCTTGCTATTGCTAAGAAAACATATTTAAATTAATTTTAACCCTAATCTATTTTTCACAAACTTGGACTTATCTAAACTTTTAGTTAACATGTCTGCTAAGTTAAACTTTGTATCAATTTTTACAATATCAATTATACCCTTTTCATAATTTTCATTTATATAATGATATTGAACTTCAATATGCTTTGAATTTTTAGTAAAATTACCATACTTAGCAATCGAAATTGCACCTGAATTATCTTCATACAGTTTTATAGGTATATCAAATTTAACACTGAATGGCTCACTTAACAAGTTTCTGATAAAAAGTACTTCAGTCACTGCTTCTGACATAGCAGTATATTCTGCAAAAGTTGAACACTTAGTTACTGTATTTTGTTTATGAGTTTTCCAAAAAATTAAGTTTCCAAATAATCTAACTACAAAACCTGTTGTAGATTTTCTGTCTACATTATCTCCTGCATAGTCAGAATCTACCATACAATCTAAAATTTCAGAGCTTACATTATCATAGTATGTTAACTTTAAATCCTTAGTCTTATACAGATATTTTAAGATTCTCATTGCATATTTGTAATGAGTTCGGTGATAACAACTTTGAAATCGACTTAAGTAATTTACACTGTATGCTATATCTGGCCTAGTGCCTGTACTGATATACAATAATTCACCAATTATACTCCTATACTTTATACTATCATCTACTTCTCTAGCTTGTTCTAATTTTAAGTTTGTTTCCATAGGAGTATCATATAACTTCAATTTTCTAAGTTGTATTTTACAACCAAAGACTCAATATATTTTGTTTGACTTAAGGTCATTTTATTCCTATCTTCATTATAGTCAATATCTATGCCAATATAATTTTTTATTTTTCCCAAGTCTTTCATAGCAAATTTTTTTAATAAACTAATTTTTACTTCTTCTATTTTACTTTTATTTTTACAACAAATTAGGAGATCATCGACAAATATTAATATATATATTGGATCTTTGTTTGCATTATTGACATATAAACAGTAATCATAGTTACTTCTAACAAAATTCAATTTTTCAATAAATTTGTTGAAACAATCATACCACACTCTTGGGCTCTCTCTGAGACCATAGAGGGCTCTTTGCAGTTTGTAAACTTTATTATCTCCAGTTTCATAACCCTTTGGTTGTTCTATATATACTTCTGATTTTACATAACCATTTAAAAATGCTGTCTCAACATCCATTTGTTCTATAAATAAATTATTTTTGCAACTATATGATAATAAAATTTTTAATGTTTGCATTTTTCCTACTGGTGAATAAACATTTTCAAGATAGTTCTTTTGCTGAAATCCTCGTACAACTAATCTAGCTTTGTAAACATTATTACTTTTCCTTTTAAAGACCCATTTGACATCAATAACTTTTTTATCTTTAGGACGTTCAACAATTTGCCATGTATTATTTTTATTTAAGCTATTTATTTCAGAGTCCATCGCTACTTGCCATTCCTTATAATCATGGGAGCTCATCGCCTCCTCAAATGTATTTGGTACATTTGCATCAATGTAATTTACATATATAAAATGTGATACTGGATAACCATATCTGGAAACTGGATTTCTCTTTCTTTTAGACCTTTCTTCTATTACAGGCTCATTCTTTTTATTATTGAAATTATCCACAAGATCATCATTAACCATATTTTCAACAGTATTATTAGAATTAGTTTCATTTGCATCTACATAGTCTTCTTCAATATCATTTGTGCCTATTTCATCTATATTTGAAGCTTTATTTTCCAAATCCCTATCCTTTTCATCATCAAGTTTTTCTAAGCAAATTAATTGAGTATTTTTTTCAACTACCTGAACATGTCTAGCATTAATTATTCTATTATTTAATAAAACTCTATAACCATTTTCATTATAACCTACTAGCACTCCTAGTCGGGCTTTATCATCCCATTTACTTTTTCTTAAAACTTCAGGAACTCTAACAAAAACTCTACTTCCATAAATTTTTAAATGTTCAACATTTGGTTTAATACTGAAAAATATTTCATAAGGAGTTTTATTTTCAACTGTATTAGCAATGGTTCGGTTTTTTAGATATGCTGCTGTTTTTATAACTTCAGGCCAATACCTTCTGTGTATTTTAGCTTCTCTCATTAAGCACCTACCTATGTCCATGGCAGACCTATTATACCTTTCCGCTACTCCATTTAATTCATGGACGTAGGGTGGACATGGTAACAACTCTATTCCTTTGTGTCTAATGAAATTATAAATATCTCGATTTAAATATTCTTTGCCATTGTCGCACTGTAATTTCTTAACTTTTTTATTGAATTTATTTTCTACTAAATTAACAAACTCTATAAAACAACTTGCGGTTTCTGCTTTGCTTTTAATACAACAAATTCTAGTGCATTTGCTATAGTCGTCGATAAATGTCAAAAAATATTTTTCTCCACCATAACCAGTTGTGCAATGTGGGCCATTTAGATCTGTATGAATCAATTCTAAAATTTCAGTAGTCTTTGTTCTATTATTTTCAAAAGGAACATTAGCCATTTTGCTTTCAATACAATTTGAACATTTCATTTCTTTATTTTCAATCTTATCTGGCAAACCGTCTACTAATTTATTATTAATTAACTTGTTTAAGTATTGGAAATTCACATGGCCAAGTGCCCTATGCCATTTTTCTTTATTGGTTAATGTTATGGAATTTACATACATATTATCATTGTCAGTTTTTGAAACAAAGCTTTTTACCCAATACAAATTATCTATTTTATTGGCAACAACTATTAATTCTCTTGACTGATTATAGATTTTTGCATTTTCATTTCTTGCTACTATTGTGCAGTGTTTGGTTATTTTTGAAACGCTTAACAAGTTTTGTTTAATATCTTTTACAAAATAGACATTTTTTAAATCAATGTATTTTTTATTATAATAATTTTTGAAAGCGACTTTAACGGTGCCTACTTTTGTAGCTTTTAACACTTTACCATCTGGTAGTTTCACATCAATGGGAATTTTTAAATCTATATAATTAGAAAAACATGTATCATTCTTTATAATATGATCTGTACACCCACTATCTAACAACCAATGAATTTCGCTATTGTTATTATATTCCTTTTCACTACACCCCATTACCTGGTTTACTTCTGGATTATATACTTGAGCAGTCCACGACTCTGCCACAGAACCATCTTGCTGAGTGCTTGACGACTCACTTCTGGGATGACTTTGACCTCTGCCTCGGCCACGTCGATGAAAAACACCTCTGTTGGAACCTCTTTGTTGTCTTTGCTGGCGTTGACTGGTTGGATTTCTTCCTGGATAGTTTTTCTGACCATGCCAACAGTCCTTTTTGAGATGGCCGGTCTTTCCACAGATAAAACATTGTGTTTTAGTTTTAGTTGAGAATGTACTCATATTGTTTTTCTTGTCCGGGTCACTACTGGTCATATTTTTCTCTTTTATTTTAGACTTCACATAATCTACTATTCTTTGTTCTTCTGGGATAACATCAATAAAATCTCCGATATAACTGTAACTTGGAGGTAAAGCTCTGAGCAAGTATCTCATCTTCTCAGGTTCATTTATATTTCCACCTGCCGCTTTGAAATCATTTATTGTTTTCTCGAAATCGACAAAGAAATCTTCTACTGTATTGTAATTGTTTAGTTTTATTTCTTCAATTTTTCCTCTACATATAATTTGCATAGCAGTAGACTGCGTTAAATACATCTTGTCAAACTTTCTCATCATATCATAAGCTGTCGTACACTCGCTAATATATTCTAATTGTTTATCCGAAATTGTACTCATTATTATAGTCCTTGCTTTTAAATCCATTTTCTTCCAAGCGGCGTCTTGATCTTTGAACTTGGATGGCATCATGCAAATGGCGGGCTCGTTACATTCTTTGTATTCCAATAAGGTTAATAACCTTAATTTCCAACTTGAATAGTTCACACCATCAAAAATAGGCATCATTATGTCTTCTATTTTAGCTTGTTTAGCCATTTTGGATGAAATATATAAATCGATGGGTGATAACAGCGTCTTTTCTTTTTGACTCAAAACTTTGCACGAGGCGCGAACTAAAACTTTTACTTAGAAGCGGCCGGTTTTTGGAACTCACTATTTTTGCTTATTTTACCACTCAACCACGCTCTGCTACCATGTTGGAGTGGTGGATCAAAATTAATTAGACCAGTGGTAATTGATAAATGATAGTACGTTTATTTCCGTTTAGAACACAGACAGAATTACAGTTTCACATTTCGTAAGAAGAAAGGACAGTGACGCCATGACAGACAATATTCTTTTTTTTAAATTATGGAACAGTGCTAATGTTGCCACATGAAAAACAAGATTATAATATTTATTACAGATTACAACAGTTAGAACTACACTGCGCACACGTGTGCCACACACGCCGTTTTGGGCGCGTCGGTCTCCATAAATTTTATATGGATACTAGACTTCTAGAGCTACACTTGATCCAGCCCACGCGACGCTATGCTCCGTCGTTCTACGTACAAATCAGGCGTGTTACACGTCTGCGTCAGTCTAATCTAATGTAGTTCTAGCTTAAATAACTTCCATATCAGTAGGTACTATTTTTTTTTTTTTTTTAAACGGTGCCCCACACTAGGAATGACTCCTGTATCGTGGGTGCGTTCACAAACATGTAAACTCACAAGCTCAAGACACCCCTATTGATTGTTTTAAACCTCAAAGTTAAAAAATAAAACTCCTTCGACTCCTAAAATATTTTTTTTAAAGTAAATAGCATAGCTTAGCATCCGCCTTATAATGTTCTTACTGCTGGGACTAAGGCCTCCGTTCTAGGAGAGGGAATGAGCCGTAAGCCGTCCACAACGTGGGCCCTGTGCGGGTTGGTAGATGTCACGTGACTTCGAATTTTTGTGTCTAGGACATATGGCTATAAAAATACAATTAACAACTATTTTAATTTCAAACCTTTTCAAGTTGAAAAACTTAAAATTTACAGAAACCTTACTCAAACTCCCAAAGCAACTCAGGTAATTTACACTCCTACACTACACAAACGCTTCGCCGAATAATAGAGCTCCACAATCTCTTGAATTATCATCATCTACATCATTGCTATTATTTCTTATCTCGGTAAATTACATCTCATATTCTCGCTTCAATCTTCTTACATAAAACACATCCTACATTTCATCTCGGGGTTCTCAGGGGACATCTGCTATAGCTTGCACTCCTACAGCGGAACGTCCAGCGGGCGTCTTGGCAAACTGCCATGCCGTAACAATATTATGCGGGATCACGTATCCAGATGGTGTGCAAGTTTGTTGCGACCCAGGAAAGTGTATTACTGAGATTTCTTCGAGTATTTCCTTTTAACGTTGCCATTGCATGCTTCGGAAAACTGTGATTACTTTTTGTATTGTACTTTTTGTTGTGTTTAGAAAGTTATTACGATGAAATTGTTGTTGGGAATTGAAAATGCATTAACGGTTTATTTGATATGAATTTTAGTATCTGGTTTATTGGAGATTCAATCTCTATTGTATCTTAATCAGTACTATCTAGATCAACAAACTCGATGGTGAAACACGTGTAATAGTGCAATTTATAATATTGTTTTCTATGTGTTTATAATATCTTTAAAAAAAACTTATGTTTTGTTACAGGTAAGACTCCAGAAGAGCAAACACGGGTAAACCTCTCAACCAATCTCCTATCAAAACGGGTACAGAACAACTAAGCCATTTTTCCCATGAAAATACGCATGAAGTCAAGAACAAAAAAAAAACCGAATAGAAACAGGGGTTCATTCAACTGTAAATAAAAAAGAAATGTAAAAAGCCACGATTGCAGAACATATGCTTTAAAAGAACTTCAAGCAAAGGACTCTTCGTGCACAGCCCTAGGCTATACGTCACATTTTTATGGATGATAGAATCACGGAACCACGGATGCGGTAATTTCAGTAAAAAGAAGTAAGATTAGACCTTAGAAAGAACGGTCGAAACGAAAAGGCTTGTCACAAAAAATCAGACAACAATAAGTGTAAATTTCAGACACCAAATGGGGGAACCATTTGTTGTCTGACAAGAATAGAAATCGTAAAGGGGGTAAAAAAATTTGGTAGCTGTCACATGAACTTTATGAAACATTGTATAGGGTTGTATTCAGATTATATAAAACTTAAAAGGTAGGGGTCCAGCAAGGCGTACTCAGACCATGGGTCATGGGTGGTGACTTCTGAAAGGTTTGCTCGTAGACCTAGGATGAAAAGGACATCTGAAAGAAAATAGATTTAGTTTTAGTCTCTCGCTCCACCTTAGAGCGGGAGGAATCAATAAATGATTTCTCCTATTAAAAAAGATAGCATTAATCTTGATCAAAATGCTGATACCTATAACCATTACAATTTTCTTTTGAAACGATCTTCATCACTCATATCCATTTTGAACCGATACCTCAAGTACTCTCAATCTCAATTGCCGTATCCAAAACTTTCGGACTCATTGTCAAGGCACAGCTATTGGGCACGGAGTAACACTGCCTCTTTGAAAGAAAGTGCCGACTGAAAAAAGACTTTGAAAGTAAAGCCTGAAAACTCATGTAAAAAGGCTCTCCGTTACGACAATATTGCAAACTTTTACTTGACCTGTTATTTTGTTTTATTTGTTTGTTGTTTCTTTAACAAACTTTACCCCTCTCTATGAATTGCTCACGGGATTTTTTGAAAGAGATACTGTAGTCCTGAACACTGGGTTTTCAGTGGTGGTCAGTTAAAATCTGAAACGCTCTCTCGCTCCACACTAGAGTGGAAAAAGTTATTGAATGAAATACCACGTCAGAAAAAATCTCTAAGAATTACACACTTAACGTGGTTGCGTGCACAAACTAAGCATAAAGCTAGATAAGCTCGTTACGCGCTGACATCGTAATCAGAAAACCTGGACTCGAAACTTGCACACATACACTACCTGTAGCCACTGATAGACAAGGACAGAGATAAGAGCCGGCGCTCTCGTGCGAGCGGAATAGCGTTAGCCGCCGAATGTGTGTGATCATTACGACCGATGTGATAAAGTGCCAATTGGCACAATTTACGCGTTAGAGGCGAGTCACCTTTCTTCTGCTGTTTCGATTTAATATAAGTGTATTAGAACCTAATGCCTTGGTGCATGACGATGGGAAAAGACCAGATGGTATGACGTTGGTGCCGTGGAAGGTGGGTAGGCCTCTGGTGTGGGACGCAACCTGTGTCGACACCCTTGCGCCATCCCATGATCCTAGTTCGGCAGGATGTGCCGGCGCTGCCGCTGCGGCTGCTGAGACCCTCAAACGCCGTAAATACAGTAAACTTATTGGTAATTACAGTTTTGAGCCGTTTGGGGTCGAAATGCTTGGATCATGGGGTCCGAATGCGCGTGTCCTTTTCAAGGAAATTTCACGTCGCTTGATCGACACTTTGCGTGACCAGAGGGCTGGCTCATTCTTTGCCCAAAGAATCAGCATTGCCATTCAACGTGGCAATGCTGCCAGTCTTCTAGGTACGTTTCCGGATGACAGCGATGTGGAGGAATACTTCGACGCCTGAGTGTATTTGGTGTTTTTGTATTATATTTGTATATAGTTAGGTCTAGTATACATTCTTAGTTTAATTTTTATGTACATAGGTTTGGTATAAATACTTAGTAAATATTTAAGTGTAGATTATACAAACATTTCATTCGTGCGTAAATTGAACCCGCGACTCGAAACTCAGTAGCCAATCACTCCACCACTACGCCAACCGTGCATTGTACCTACATTAACAATACACAATATACATAATGCTTATTTTAACTTTAACATTGTTTGTTAAAAACAGCGCCAAGAAATCCCTTTTGTTATTTGATATGAATGGGTTTTGTGTAGTTTTACGTACAATTGTCGTATTTCACTCGTCTTTGCATGCTTACCTGGGGGAAATGTGTGTAGAACGAAGTATAACAGTTTTCAGTAAAATAATATTTAAGTATGTTCATATGCAAACAACAATTGTATAGCATAATAACTTTTTGGGAAAGTATTCATTTTGCGTACAGCTACCCCTCTAGCCAAGCTACGATAGTTTCGTTAAACGTGAACGCTTAGAGTTGGCCACGCCCCCAATTCCTTTTTTTTCTGACGTCTTCTCAACGCTCAGTCACGTGGTCAGAAAAAAGGAATTGGGGGCGTGACTAACTTCAAGCGCTCACGCTTAACGAAAGCCAACCATTTCCATTGTACCCATACATTTAAGTTCGTGTATAAGAATCAGGTGACATTTTTGGTTTGTAATATAGTATTTTTCTATTGTAGTTACTGTTATATACTATTTTACAGTTATCATTTTCGAGCATTTTGACACTTTGATAATTTAAATCTGACTTCGAACGGGTTTTTTTTTATGGTCGGTGAAAATCATTTAATGACATCACCCGCCCTTGAGCGGAGCGGAAGATAGTGTCAGACTCTTACTAACTTCGAACGGGTTGAAATTAATACACAATTTTAGTATCAAATTGGAAAAGTTAACTCGACTTTTTAGTTTTTTGTTAAAAACTTTATTTTTCATTAAAAATAATGAAAAATAAAGTCACGAACAAAAAACTGAGTTAAATTTTGTCTCTAAAAACAGAGACAAAATTTATACGAGCTATCTTTTAATATCTTTTTTTTTTAATTAAATAAGACTACAAAAAAAAATAAACTTTGAAAAACCAATTTGCAAACCTTAATTACACATTTTCTATTTAAACTATGAAATTATGTTAAAATAACAACAGTAATTTTACTTTGCATAAACAATTTTAAACAAACTTGAACGAAAACAGTTAAATACAAAAAGTCACTTACATGTGTACATTCAGTTAATCTTACTTTTACAAAACCGCTCCCTAAATGTACGTTCATTCACCTCTTTTGAGGAGAGGTTCAACGACTTATCAAAAGATTTACATTGTAATGCCTGTAAGACAGAAGTTTCGAGCGTATGTAGTATTATTATAATTGTTTAGACTTTTATTATGTAGTAGCTAATTTAGTGACTCCTTTCATAAAACGTTGCACTACCGAGCCTACAATAGATTTGGTCAGCCTGCCATAGTATAGCATAGCATCAGCTTTATAATGTCCCCACTGCTGGGAGTCAGCCTTCCACTCCAGGAGAGGGAATAGGCCATAATCCACAACGCAGGTTCAGTACGTGTTGGTGAATATCACATGTTTTCGAATTTTTGGTTCTAGGACATACCGGTTTCCTCACGATGTTTTCCTTCACCGTTTTCAGAGCAGTGGTGATGAAATAAATTACATAAAGTAATGCGCCTGGCTGGGTTTAAACCCGCGACCTACAACTCGACTCAAATTGGAGCCTTTCCCTCTGGCCACCATGCTCGTCTGTCAAGGTTTTTGTAAAATATTTTTTTCAGAAGGGAATTTATCAAATTCAATCAAGCATTTTGCTTCGTCGTTTATACCGCGTAAATCGAGGGACTGGAACAGTTTACCTGCTGCGGTCTTCCCGTCCGATTATAATTTAGGTTTCTTCAAGGCTAGAGTCAATGGGCTCTTAATAAACTAATGCGCTTCACCATCAACGATTGCATCACTGCTTAACATCAGGTGGGATTGCAGTCAAGCACTAGTTTATATAAAAAAAAACTTCGACTTTAAAAACGATCTGGCCAGTTTTACTTGGCCATATCATGAAGTGAGTAGGGTCGAGGCCTAGTCTGGGGCTCTGGGAAGGTATGAAAATGCATACCAGGGCCCTGGAACCAAGGCAGGGAAGGAACAGGGTAGGTTTTTAGTCAGTAAGAGTCTGACACTATTTCCCGCTCCACCCAAGGGCGGGATTTGTCATTGGATGATTTTACCTACCGTAAAAAAAAAAATATATATCATGAAGTGATCAATTTCTATGATCTGGCCACGACATATAAATCTACAAAATTCTATCTACATAAAGATCATACCAAATCAACACTACCACCATTAAGACATGACCTCTTCCTGGACAGAATTGAAGATCATGTACCATGATGTATCGTAGATCAAATTATAGGATCATGAGCTCGAATCTGTCTAGATCAGACGTGATGGACGATGCAGCTCATGAACTTAGGTTGGCAATTATGAACGTTATGGCTGCTTAGGTTGGCTACATTGCTTTGACTTTGATAGATTATGGGTTGCAGTTTCATGTGTATTGAATTTACTGTGCAGTTGACCGTTCGGGGCACGTTGTCGATAGTACAATATTTAGGCCTTGAGCTGCAATTTTTTTTTTTGTATTCTGTCGAGAAATTATCAAATGACTGGCCTGTTGGTCTTGGTTAGTGACCCTGAATGCTAAGCCGGAGGTCGTGAGTTCAATTTATATCCAGGACAAATGATTGTGAGATGAGCACGATCATTTGTTCTGTTTGGGTGTAATTAATCTATAATATGTATGTAATTAGAAATATATAAGTATGTTTATCAGTTGTCTAGTACTCATAGCAAAAGCTCTGCTTAGTTTGAGACTAGATGGCGTTATGTGATTAGTTGTGGAATATTATTATTATTATAAATAACTTCTTCTACTCTAAGTGGAGCGAGTAAAAATGTCAGATTTTTACTGACTGAAGCCCTTTACCTAAGTTTCTTTACTTATTCTTTGCGTTCCAGGGCTACTATAACTCTGTCTAACGGTTGCAATAGAACACAATGTATGAATCAAAAAGTCATCCACCTAATCGTCAATAGACTGCTAAAGCGTGTTATTGTCACCCTGTCCGATCGTCCGGTAACCGACCGGACCGAGCCCAAGTCGTCGACGGCGCGTTCTGTTCCCGCGCGCCTCAAGGAGCTGTCAGCACACCGAAAAGGCCCAGCCTGCTAGCTGCAGGCAGGCAGGGTCGAAACCTACTGGGGTCATGGGTCAGATTTCGAAAGGAATACCCGGCCCCGGCACGATAGTCTACGAAGGAACGGGGTAGGTTTTTAGTCAGTAAGAGTCTAACACTACTTCCCACTCCGCCCAAGGGCGGGATTTGTCATTGGATGATTATACCTACCATAAAAAAAAAACCTGTATACAGATCTTCTCACCCAACTTGGCCATCTTCTAAATTAGGTAGCATAGCATCAGCCTTATCATGTTTCCTCTGCTGGGAGTCTGATCTTCTTTCTACTCTCCTCTCACCACAAGGGCCCAGTGCGGATTGGTGGATGTCACGTGTTTTTGAATTTTTGTTTCTAAGACATGCCGGTTTCCTCACGATGTTTTCCTTCACCGTTTTGAGAGCAGGGGTGATAAAATAAATTAAGCAAAGTGATCCACCTGGCTGAGTTTGAATCCGCGACCTACAACTCGTAACACGACTGCTCTCATCTCTAAATTAGGTATTACATAAGATTTATTTTCAATCTGCGTATCATTTGTGTACGTATCGATCGCTTCTAAATTGGTTACCTCACGCCAGTACAGCCAGCAAAAGTTAGCTTGTTTTATTTCTATTTTATCCTAATTCTCCTCGGTATCTAACCCTCCCACTTTTTATATATCTTTAATCACGCAACCATCTCCTTCAATGTCCTCCTCACTGTACTGATTTCATGCACTGTCCTTTCTACGTCTAGTATATTTGTCTCTAGAATACTCTCCCTCCGGAAACCAGATTGGCAACCAACCGATTAACCTTCAAAGTTAAGTTTGTGAGCACATCACTGATAGGATTTTAAGAGTAAGTTTGCGTTTTGCGGAAAGGGGTTCTTTCTTTCGTAATTAAAATATTAAAAGGCACTATTGTAGTAAATCAGTAGTAGCATTAAGAACTAATTTCATGCGGGCGAAGCCACGAGCGGAGCTATTGTCTTTCAACATCCTAATACTGATGACTTAATATGTCTACGCATGATGCGTATGTTTATTTTTATTGTTGGCTATTTCTTTGATAGCCTAATAAAGGTGTTATTGCGGCTTAAAACCTGGCGTATTTGCTTTATCTATATCGCCCATAAACGCTTTAATAAGTTCACTTTTAATGTTTGTGGTATATAGTCTGACATATACTGGTCTATATTTGCAATGCTAGAATATGGGCTGTTAGACTTGTACTTACCTACACTAGTCTTTGTCAATGGCCTCGCCCGCGTGAAAGCAGGAAACGATCTCTAGAAAACATATTCCATATATAAAGTATTCTATGTGTTATTCCTAGAGATGGTCTACCCATGAGTCAGATGTTATTTAAACAAATCTTTCTTCTGGGTTAAATTCCCACCCAGGATAAATGTTCGTGTGATGAGCAAACATTTGTTCTGTTTCTGGGTGTAATTTATCTATAATATGTAATTATGTATGCATTTAGATATATGTAAGTATGTTTATCAGTTATTTAGTAACCATAACACAAGCTCTGCTTAGCTTAGGATTAGACGATGTTGTGTGATAGTTGTGGAATATATTCATATTCAGCCATTTAAGCATAAAAGAGTAAAAAATAGGCTAGAGTGAATAGGCTCTTCATAAACTAGTCCACTTCACCATCAACGATTGCATCACTGCTTACCATCAGATAGGATCGCAGCTATTTACTAGTTTATATCATTAATAAAAACGTAATATATCTATACAAACTTTTTCCTCTTTAATGCTAGCGTGATATTTTAAAAAGTACCTAGACTATAGACTAGACTAGTAGGTCAATTCCCACATGATCCAGTAAAGGATAAGTACATTTTCATATTAAATTTTTAGGGATCCGTAACACAAAAGGAAAAACTGAACCCTTATAGGATCACTTTGTTGTCCGACTGTCTGTCTGTCAAGACCCTTAATCTTGGGAACACGTGGAGGTTTCAAGTTGAAATTAATACCATGGTACCTATGTCTGTGGTCCCTTGAAGCTGCGAAAAAATCAACCTTTTGAGTTAACGGAAACAAAAGATATGACTGTTTATGTCGCAAAAAACGTATATTTCAACACGCTCAAGGGAATCAAAATTCAAAGGGTACTTTCCGTTGACCTACTCGTAGAATCCTAAAAAAATCTTTGAGACTCGATTCGTGAATTGACCTGTTTTCATAAGTAAGTTTGTACGGAATCCTCAGTACGCGTGTCTAACTCGCACCTTTTTTAGTTCTCCATAAAAAAATATAGTTGGAGCTTAACATTAATGGGGAGTAACAATGGGCGGTCTTATCGCTAAAAGGAATTTTTACAGATGACCTTTGGATGGATTTGACGGAGAAGAAGAAGTATGTATGGATATATATTGTTATAATAACATTCTATATTATATACGAGTATGTTGTGGATATGTCACCGTAAAATTGCAAACGCCGTAAGATTGTAAAATATCTCGAGAAATTGTAAATTATTTTTTCTAAATAAAACACGATTATGTTACAAACCAATTAATTTAAATGTGGATTATCGTCGACTAAACGATTTTTCATAATATATCGAGAAATTATAATCTAATAAAGATTTATTACAATCATACGGAGTTTGCAGTTTACCGGTGACAGATATATTATAATACATTTGTTCTAAAATACATGTAGTACAAACTATATACCTACATTACGAAATTTCTTAGTAATAATTCTTTCCTATTTATTAATTTAAAATTTATTTCTCTTATAACTTAGACTACACCACATCTTTCTGGACCAAACCAAACATTTTCTTCCATTCAATCTCTTTGGCTAAACAATATAGCGCTGAATTGAAACTCCGCTACTGTGAAACGTGATCCAGAAAATTCGAAAGATTGAACGTCTTTTATCAATATTATTTTATTGTTTGGATAAAGACTTATTTATTTTGATAGAGTATAGTTTTGAAATATATTGAAAGAACGAAAGAAAGAAAGAAAACACGTTTATTTGGCCTGCAATGAAGCACAATACAAGTTTTAAAACTTAAACATAAATAAAAAATAATAATTAAAAATAAAAAATATCAACAGCAACAAGAATATGCCTCACGGCTGCGCCAAATAGGTTCAGTTCAGCATGATGCCAGACAACTTCGTAGCAGTTGCCTGACGCTGGTTTTCAACTGAACCTTAATACTATTCTCAAATAAATGATATATTATTTTAAATAGAAAGTTGATAAAAGACTTGTGACGTTCAGAAAGAGCTTGTGACTACCTAAATAATAGCAACCTGGGGGCGCATACAACTTTTCGCACCCGGCCCTGGGCCGGCAACACACAAGACGCCTTAGCGCTTGATTACGGACACGCGGCGCGTTGCGCGGCGCGTCGGGCGGTCTGTCGTATATTGCCATATGTTTGTGTTTGCGTGAGCAATGACGCGGCCCGCTGCTGCTATATACGACGAAACGCCTAACGCGCCGCGCAACGCGCCGCGTCTCCGTAAACACGGCCTTAGCCGGTGGGACTCGCGTTGCGATTCTCAAACACCGCAGGCTCGAGCTTGCGATCAACGAGCAACGAATAGTTTGCTGTCTGTAAGGACAAGGCCCTCTTTGATCTTATCCAACGTATACCACACTACGGGGTCTAGGTGGTGTAGAGGGTAAGTAGGAATCCAAGATAAAAATATTATTAAGATTTTATTTTACCACTCTTTTTCAGGATGAATTATCCCTTCCAAGCACTAAAAAAGCTATAACTTTCTAGTACTCGTACTAACAATATCCTAAGTCGTGAATGAATGGACGGCCGGTCAGACAGACACGGTGAAATTATAAGATGGTCACCTTCTGTGAAGCAGTAATGTTAGCGAAGGAGGTGGCTGCACGCGTGTGGGAACGGACGTACTTCAGCTGTCAAGACCCCGACCCCGATTTCCAGCTACCGTGGGCGTGGGCTGGATGACGACTAGTAATGGGTAGCTTGCCGTCCAGCCTTCAGGTAACCATCCGAACCGAGCCTGAGTTGTTGACGGTGCGTAGTGTTCCACGCGCGCCTCAAAGAGATGACCGCAAAACCGTAAGGGCCCAGAAGGGCTGAAGCCTGCTGACATGATAAGTAGTCCGAAAGGGAACCCCAGGGTCCTAGAGCAACGCACAGTCCGTCCAACACGTAATCCACCATCAGAACACGCCCTCTTACTTCACCCACGAGTAGGAGAAGCCATAGGATGATTTCCCTACTTAAAAAATGGTGAATCTATAGAGTGACTGGTAATTAGTGAACGATACTTAAACACGTGATTGTAGTCATGATAACAAACAAATTTTGCTATGGGACCAAACCTGAAATCCCGAAAAAAGTCTGCCAAGTACAGTACATTTTGGCCAGTTAGGCGAACATAAATGTACTGAACTTGGCAGTTTTTTTTTGCGATTTCTGATTTAGTCCCTTAGCAAAAATTGTTTGTTATCATGACTACAATCACCTGTTTAAGTATAGTTCACTAATTACCAGTCACCCTATATAAAGGGAACCCTGTAAGAACTACGGAACCCTAAAAAGTGATCTCAAGAGACAATTGTGAATTTCTGTCGGCACATCTTGGCCGGTCAGCTCCATTACGTTGTTGGCAAGCTAATCTGTTTACCTTGGCATGACATAATTCACGTATAATTTATGCTGAAATGAGGGGAGGGGTAGAGAAATACTCAATATCTATTTACTATTGTTAGGTAGGTATTGAGGCATCAGTATTTTGTAGAATAAAAGGCATGGTGGTAGACTTGGTAGACGGAGCGGGAGATAATGTCAGACTTTTACTGACTAAAAATCCACCCCGTTCCTTCGTTGCCTTAGATACCAGGCCCAAGCCTTCCTTTCAGAAGCAGACCCTTGGCCCCAGTAGGCTTCGACCCTGCCTGCCTGCACCTAGCAGGCTAGGTCTCTACGGTTTGCTGACAACTCCTTGAGGCGCGCGGGAACAGTGCGCACCGTCGATGACCTGGGCTTGGTCCGGATGGTTATCGGACGATCGGACAGCGAGCTACCCATAGCTTGCCGTCCGCAAGTCCGCGCCTACGTTGGCTGGAAATCAGGATCGGAATCGGAATCCCCGCGGTGGCTGGGGCATAAGGGCCGTTGCTTCTCGGCTGCAGCCTCCTCCTTTCCTTTTTTTGTGTTTTTGCTAGCATTACTGCTTCGCAGAATGGCCTGCCAGGGCCTGGCGCGAGAGATCGCCGCTGCCGATCGCCCTTACGAGAACACGGCGATGCTCTGCCCAAGCGGGGCACACTACGACCGTTTGCTCTCCACCGTGTCCCCCGGGCAGTCCACACAGTGGTGACACCCGGGCGTTGGTTCCGCACGAATCCAGAACAGGAAACTCCCGAACTTGCCGTGTCCGGTGAGAACCTGGGTCATGCGGAAGGTTAGGACGCCGTGATGAACGTTTCTTCCCTTACAATAATATAATGTTTGTAGATGATATTTATTTTACAAATTGATTATAAATATCAGTATACCACTATACATACATCAAATACGAGTACGTCACATTTTAAACAATGTAGAGAAGAAGACAAAAATCTCGTTGAAAATACTAACAACACGAGTTCTTAGGTATACTCATATTTTATAGTATTTTTTTAGAGTTTAATATAAGATCGAATCAAAATAAAAGCCATCAATTTAGCTTCACTTTCTTTCTTTTTTTTACATTTTGACAATTCAAAAGTGCCTGTAATTGTTCTATTTGAAATAAACATTTTTGATTTGATTTGCTTTTTACATCCGTAAATAATTGGGAAATTTTACTCTTTTATTTTATGGTTCTATATTTACACGATCTACACTAAATTAAAAAAAAAAAACGTAACCTAAAAAAAATAACTACTATTTCAGGTCTACGTGACCTAAAATTAAAATACATAGTACCTAGGCGCAATTCAAGCTGTCAGTGTGACAAATGGCACAGGGTTTCCCTCGAATGGCAAGCGCTATGATGGATGCGTTCACAGTTCAAACAGCTTCTCTAGTGCTGATTCGGTGGAATTATTTTAGTAGGGGCATGTCGATTATGACCTGGGTATGATGGAACGTGCAATGTCCACGAGAAATTAAAAGCTTTTACTTCGTATTATAGTTTAAAATGGGTTACACCTTAAACTATTTTGTTAAACTTACTTATTTTTGGACATTTTAAAATCGGAGCTGTTTATGGTCTGATTTTATCATCATTTTATTTTTTAATTATTTCTAGGCTCGCGTTTGACCACTATCTCACCTGATGGTAACCGATGATGTGACCGACGATGGAGCACGCTTGCCTAGAAGTAACCTATTGAAGGAATGATGATGATAATTATCCACATTTGTTACTTAAAATTATAATTTTAGCCAAAAGATGTTCTGTGTTAGATATAGGCCTCCCCCAGGTATCGTATTCGTCGGATTACCACGTCTCTCACCAGATCATCGGCCCACCTTGTAGGAAGCTTTTCAGCTCTGTGTCTTCCGATGCACGGTCCACACTCCAGACCCTTTTGGCCCCATGGACGTCTATTCTGCGAGTAATATGCCCTGCCCACTTTTACTTAGGTCGGGCGATTCTTTGATGCTTCGATTTACAAACTGTTCATTTCAAAATTTCTAGGCTAAACACAAATGTTTATATGTACTTAAGTGTCGATATATATGTGCACGCTCGATCGGCTAAGCATATTTAAATGAAATTTAATGAACGGGGAGAGCGTCATCATCTACCTAGCATTTCCCCAATTAGCTTGGTGTCAGCTATTGTCACGACGATAGATCGTGGTGGAGTAGAAAAGAAAGAAGAGCGGACTGTATAAAAATATAGTAGAAATAATAGAAATTACAACGATCGGTTTGAAATGGATTTTAAAACGAACAAGCGCAGCCTTGCGTGGCGTTGTGCAGCAGCTGCACGTGGTGTGGCGATCGGGGGCTCGCGAAGCCATATCTGCAGGCTGACTCTATTCACTCCTCGTTCCCGCACTCCTCGTTCACGGTCGCCGGCGCCGCCAGCGCGCGGTGTTGTTGAGAGCAGTTGTCTCAACAGCTATCAATCTAATGGGGTGTGGCTGAGTACCCACGTTTTACATAGAGCGATTGTCTATCAGACCTTCACAACCTAGTTACTAGGCAACAAAGTCTCTAACGAGACTCGGCAGCAAGACAGTCCTTGAATAGACTGATGGTCAGACTTTCTGGCTTCTGACTACCTGTAACGACTGTCAAAGGAATAAGACATTAGCTACATTTTTACCTAGGAATATTTTAGGCAGGCAAAGCCAATGGCAGAACTTAGTATTTTTTGTAGAGCTCACATATAAAGCACCAAAATTCCGAATGAAAATATTCCCAAAGAGAATTCATGTCTGACTTTTGGCTTTGTTCTTTGCTACAATCTAATTTCATAAATAAAATAAGTGTACGCGTTCACGACTAACTGGACAAGAGAAATGGAACAGCAGAATATGAGCGTTATATGCTAAATTATGTATGAGTTGCCGGCCGCAGTCTCATTTATTATTACGTGGTCGAGTTCATTTCAGGCCCAAAAGTTTTTGGCAGGTGAAAAATCTAGTCTTTAGGTAAAATGGTATGCCCTAGATTCGTGAGTTAAGCTGGAAATGCGTCAAGATCACTCTAATATTTTAAAGGCGAATGTTTTTGAGTATGTTTGTATTGTTAGTTTTTAATGCTGGAACAGTTGAATGGATTTGGATAAAAAATTGGCTTAGTTCTTACTCATCCCTAGTCCTCACTAATCCGTTTTTTGTCTTATTTTAACTACCTATAGGTAGTTAACTACTTATAGTATTACCGAGTATTTTATATGTCTCCCACATGGTAGACCGATGACCTGATGAGAGTCGTGGGAATGCGGTGGATGCGAGACGCACGGGACGGTTCGTTGTGGGGGCACTTGGGGGAGGCCTATGTCCAATAGTTGACGTCCTTCGGCTGAAATGATGATGATGATGATGATAACATGTCGGGCTCTTGACACTTTGATAACCCGTAACTATTGAAGACTTAAAGATCAGCTTCAGAAAGCTTAACGTACTTTCAAGATCAGGAAGGGTTACTATGTAGAATGAATGGTCTCCGGTATGTTTTTTTAACACAGTAGTTTGACAATTCATGTTCATGTCTTGAATTGAATGTCTTTGAATTGAATTGTCAAACTATGTGTGTGTTTTTCAAATGAGTTTTCTCCAAGCAAAATAAATGTTGCTTATTTTTAAATATCGTCGCTGTAGAATGATAACCTCGTATGTCCAGAAATCCAAACTTCAAAGGATTGTTCCTTCAGAAGGCGGTTAATTTATCAATGTTTAAAATATTTTTGTGTGCTTTTGCCTCATGTTTTGAATGATAAAAAGGACCTATTTATGTTATTAACCAATGCCGTACTTAACTATATTATGCCAGAGAAATGACATAAGAAGTTTTCTATCCCTACATAAAAATAAAATTTTCGAAATACGAGGTATTCATTCTACAGCGACGATATGAACCTGTGTAGCTATTGTTATTTCTAACTTTATATAACTAAGTTTTATATAAACCGCACATATTTCGCACGTTTCCACTATGTTTTATCTGGGCAAATGTACCCGGACAAAATATTTCGTCAAATTTTAGTGGTAGGGGTTCCAGCACGAATTTCGGCAAGTTATTTAAACATGAGTAATTTAATTAACGCAGATGGGAAACGAATGTATATTTTGTTACATTGTCATTGTTAAATATGGTTTTCATTTGATGTGTTCTAGCAAATTAAGTATGGTTATGTAAATGTACTATTTTTCCACAAGTTACATTTTTGTCTGCCCCACGCAAAAATACAATTTAAACAGCTATCAAAACAATTACTTACGGAAGTTTAACCATGCTGAACATTATCATACCACATGCTCCATTTATCGCTGTTTTCCTACAAGAGCAAACACAATCAATGTTTCCCGACAATTATCGCAACTTTCCATGCTAATTGGAGGTACTAAATAGGAAATAACAACAATACATTATACTAATATAAATATCAAAATGTAATCAACGACCAACGCTTGGGTTATAATGTCCCTATGAAAAATAACCGAGGGATTAATGAAAAACGAAGTAAAGTCTGTAATTAGTACTTTGTTTAACGGAAAATGAAGGAAGGTGTTTATGTTTAAATCCTTCCATTGTGGCAGCGAAAACAGTAATTAAGAAATAATTAGGACCACTGATGGGCGGTTTTATCTTTTAGGGAAATGTAATTTGGAGACACGACAATAGTTTGAATGAAATTAATTTCGCACGGAATGAATATTTGTATAACCTAAAGGGTGGACCAAACGGTTGCAAGCTCGGTTTGTGAGTTTAGTTTGTTTTGCAGCTACATGGATGTGAAACACGCGCCAACACTTTCGCATTCCAACCAATATCACCTTGTTTGAAATTTTCTTGATTTGTGTATCTGGTTTCTATTGTGGATACTTGAATGTAAACTACGCGACAACACGCTCGCAAATCAGTCACTGTGGTTTTTTTTATGGTAGGTTAAATCATCCAATGACAAATCCCGCCCTTGGGCGGAGCGGGAAGTAGTGTCAGACTCTTACTGACTAAAAACCTACCCCGTTCCTTCATAGCCTATAGTGCCGGGGCTGAGCCTTCCTCTCAGAAAACGGCCCTTGACCCCAGCAGGCTTCGACCCTGCCTGCCTGAAGTTAGCAGGCTGGGCCTCTTCGGTGTGCTGACAGCTCCTTGAGGCGCGCGGGAACAGAACGCGCCGTCGACGACTTGGGCTCGGTCCGGTCGGTTACCGGACGATCGGACAGCGTGCTACCCATTGCACGCCGTCCGCAAGCCCAGTCACTGTGGTTAGGAAAACGCGTGTCTCAACCAAGGGCGTTAAAGGTCATGGTTTGCAACCGCCGTCTACACGGATTGAAACTAGCAAGTTCACCTTGGTTAGAACTTGGTTTGTGTGTTTGGTTTATAAACCACGCACCAACACATTCGCAAATCAGTCACTGCGGTTAGGAAAACGCACTCGCCAACCAAGGGCATTGAAGGTCATGTTTACAGACACTGTCTACATGGATTGAAACGAGCAAAGTCACCTTGATTTATAACTGTCTGGTCAACCATTTAGCCTGAATATACTTGTTTGGAATCTGGCTGTTTGTGTACATAAGTGTGTAGATGCTCTCACGGTACATAAGAGAGGAATTTACACTTGGAATATTTTAGGTTCTATTACATTAAAAATTAATCAATCTTAACAAACTAATAATATAAAGGCAAATGTTCGAGAGTATGTGTGTATGTTTGTTACTTTTTTACGCTCAAACGGCTGAATGGATTTCGAGGAAACTTGGCACATGGATAGACCATATCCATTATCGCCATTGTACTTAAGTTTTGGTACTATTTTGTAACGACAAGAAACTCTTTCTTTAGTGGAATAGAGTTTTTGATTCCAGAAAAGAATTGTATGTCCTAAGATAGAATATCTTTTATCTTGGGAGACATCATCATCATTATTTTGCAGCTGAAAGTTGTCCACTGTTGGACGTACGCCTTCTCAGAAGTATGTTCCTTTAATTTATCTGCTTCCATGCTTGCGAAGTTATTGGCAGAATCTTGTCTGTATAATTCTTCTGTACGTTTCACCTAATTCTTCCTAAATGGCTTTTCTTATTTTTATTGTAGGTAAAATCATCCAATGACAGATCCCGCCCTTGGGCGGAGTGGGAAATAGTGTCAGACTCTTACTGACTAAAAACCTACCCAGTTTCTTCGTTGCCTATCGTACCGGGGCCGAGCCTTTCTTTCAGAAGCCGACCCATGACCCCAGTAGGCTTCGACCCTGCCTGCCTGCAGCTAGCAGGCTGGGTCTCTACGGTTTGCTGACAGCTCCTTGAGGCGCGCGGGAACAGTACGCGCCGTCGACGACTTGGGCTCAGTCCGGTCGGTTACCGGACGATCGGACAGCTAGCTACCCATTGCTCGCCGTCCGCAAGCCTGCTTCCTTAATTTGAATGTAATTTTAAGTGGACTTTTGGATGGTTTTTCTGACAAAATACCAGTTATTGAGCAGAATAACGTCCTCCAGAACCGCAAGTTTAATTATAAATCACGTATGTTTCCTATTTACCATCGTCTTTCAGAACCACCATAAAAAGAAAATTGCGATTGCCTTGGATTTTATTTATTTTCTAACTCCCATTGCTAACTTAACTAAGAGCCTTCCCGGAAAACGTATTAAAAGCAAAAGCTCGTTGGTACTAAATGCCTACATATGTTTGTCGAAGACATTCATCATCATCATTTCAGCCGAAAGACATCCACTGTTGGAGATAGGCCTCCCCCAAGTTTCGCCATAATGAACGGTCCTGTGTGTCTAGCATCCACCGGATTCCCGCAACCTTTACCAGTACCTCTACCATGAGTTTTAAGCAATAGTATTCGTCGCTACTCGATATCGACGCCGTAAATATTTTGTATGGCAAATTTTGGTTCTGCAAGTGACCGCTAGAGGCGCTGCAAAATTTGCCATACAAAATATTTACGGCGTCGATATCGAGTAGCGACGAATACTATTGCTTAAAACTCATGGTAGAGGTACAGGTCATCGGTCCACCTTGTAGGCGGCCTTCCAACACTACGTCTTCCGGTACGTGGTCGCCATTCCAGAACCTTCCGGCCCCAACGGCCATCCGTGCACTGCCTATTGCTACTTAAGTTTGGCAATTCTTCGTCGAAGACATTAAGTTATCTTAAACTAGTAAAATATATGTTTTGTATCTGTATTTTAGAAAAAAATAATATAATGACATACTATTGTAGCGATTATAGAATCTTATATTTAGTATATGCGAAACCCGAAATATGGATCTAGTATTTTTATACAAAGAATCTATGTACATTTCATAATTGTATCAGAAAAATCACAACTTTTAAGCTTGTCATGTTATCTGATTGTCCACACAAACACATGGTCACCGGGCCATCCTGGCCACTGGCCACTGAGGGTTTTGCTCCCGCACCCCGCTGTACACTGGTGATTTTTATGCGATAGAATAGATTAATTCACATATGGAGAGAAATCTTCGGAACCACTTGAAAACTCTCTTTCATCATTTGACAGGTATTCCGATGGAAATGGACTATAGTAATCATAACAAGTAAAATGCATTGAAGTGCGTAACACATAAATAACTGTATATTCTAATATTAACTAATACTAATAATAAGTTTGTGCAATCGACTCAACACCATATCGGTTATGAGCATCCTATGAAAATTAATCAAGCAATTAGTAAGTAAAAATACCTGGAAGGAATTGAGGGAGGCCTTTGCTCAGCAGTGGGAAAGTATAAACTAATTAAAAAAAAAATTAATGTAGTTCAAAACCAATTAGTTTAGTATATTCTGGAGATAGGACACATAGGAGACTTCAGTGTCAAGAAGCTTATTATATTTCATGTCTTTGATATTAATTTAAACTCAACATCAATTCCGCTATAACACCATAAAGAAAAATAAATCATAATAATGGTAAGTTCACACGATAGGCATCACGGATAGTCCTCTGTGCAGAGCGTGTTTGGGGGGGAGGAGACAGTTGCACATGTGCTCCTGAACTGCACAGGGATCACTGATACACGCAAACGGACCTTAGGATCCCCGAACTCCCTTAATGACGCCCTGAAAAACCTGAGAGGCCTAATCAGTTTCTGGAGAGAGGTGGGCTGATTGGAATAAGCCCACCAAAGATTATGGCCGCCATGGCCCACGTAAAATCGTCCGCATAGGACTGGTACTGACGAAAATTGCACCATTTTGCGTTTCTGGGCCGCGATAACTTTTTCATGTATCCATATATCTAGTAGGTTTGGCCCATACATAAGTGAGGATAAATGTGTATCTCTAAACAAGGCCCTGTGAGCTGATAAGCTACTAATCATAAGTTTCTAGTAGCTCGCTAGCTCACGAGCTCAATTATGCTATCTTAACTAAAAACTAGTCTCTAGAACCCGGATATTAGGTCAAAAATTGAATGCCAGTGAGTTCATGCCTAGATGAACTTATCATTGTTATCATACATGAATTTTGAAATTTAATTAATATCTCATTAATATATGCTCAATATGTGTGATTCTAAATTATATTGCACGCACAAAATACCTTTTACCAAATAAATAAGGGTCAATTTGTGCATGTTTCCATAATATTGCTGCCATAACGCAAATTAGCTCAGCTATAAGCAAAGTTAAGCAACTAAATTAGCGCTGTGTGTACTGGAGATCATGATGTAGGAACACCATGTTTTGTGAAAATATTAAAGAATATATTAACGAAATATTATGTATCATAAATTTAAACTTTTGAAAGTCATATGATAGACGATATGTAAAATTAAATTATGATAACAAAACGTCATAGACTTTTCACGTTTATTTTTAATAATCAAATATTAATAATAAAAAAAAAATATTACACAAAATAAAAATAAAGACCCTTAATACTAACTAAAAATAAACTAAAGCATGGCGTCAAAAAACACCTTCACACCGCTGTCGACTGATAACGTACCTAAGAGACTGGCGGCATTGCCACGCTGTATGGCAATGCTTATTCTCTGTTCTAGGTAAAAGCCAGGCTTTTGGTCACGTCATAGACAGAAGTTTCTATAAGCTCTAAAGCATTTGTAAGAATGCCTGACTAATGGGTGGAAAGAGTGAAAAGACGACACAACTATTCTTCGACAACAACTACACAACACAACTATTTTTTTTTCTATTTTTGTTTTCATTTTTTACAACTATTTTGCTATATGTTTATTTTATCTATTTATCGTATTTTTATTTCTTTGATTTATATTTGCTAGAAGTACACCGCAGACTACCCCCATTATAGTTTAAGTTCTTATAATCCATCCTAAGGTTGTCTGGTAGCTATCGCTGTCAGCGATAAGACCCATTCCCACCATTGTACCCATACATTTATGTTCCTGTGAATTGTTACTATTTTAGTGTACAATAAAGTTCATTCTATTCTATTCTTCGGTTTACTCAATAATATTCAAAATAACAAATTACATCACAAGAAAACATAGCTAGCATTCATGTAAATGCGAACAAACTCGACAGTAAAGGACAAACTTGGTAACAACACAAGTAGAAAAGAAATCTCACTCCAAGTGAACAAGGCATCAATAAAAAGAAACTCGATAAAAGAAAAGTTACCAGTGACAGATACGGGACAGTCCCACTTCAAACACGATTTGGGACACCGTACCTACTCAAAGCGAACTTCTAAATGTATACAGTAAAGCTGTTTAAAACTAAGATGGCGGTTCGAACGACACTTTTAGTTTATTGGTACCAAAAGTACCTTGAAGTTTCCAAATCAATTAGCGTTTGGTACTTATGATTTATGGATCACAACTTGGTGCTTCGACCTCTTTTGGAGTTGGTTGCTCATAAACTTTTCGGATATGAAAAATATCCTTAAACGGTGGATTTCGCACGTCTTTTCTGACTTTAACGGGCTTAAGTCGTTCAGTTGAAGTATTAAACATCTTGTTACAAAAGTTTGATGCGTACCGATCATAAGCGTGAAGCCTTTTATAAATTACTTGCTTTTGACAGCGGTTCTAAAAAAAATGGCCGTTGGGGCCGAAAGTTTCTGGAATGGCGACCACGTACCGGAAGACGTAGCGTTGGAAGGCCTCCTACAAGATAGACCGATGACCTGGTAAAGGTTGCAGGAATTCGGTGGTTGCTAGACGCACAGGACCGTTCATTGTGGCGACATTTGGGGAAGGCCTATCACCAACAGTGGATGTCTTTCGGCTGAAATGATGATGATGAAGATGTACACACATAAAAATTATCGCCTTTATAATATCTATGGGATTATACTTTTTTGTGACGTTCAAATTAAATTTCGACCCTAGACTTTCCTTGAATCTACATTTAACACTTCGATCCACAACTACCCAACTTGTTCATACAAAAGTAGACTCTAAACATCGGAATTAAGGCCTATAGTGGCGTGGATGTGAGAGGACACCGGTGTCCTCTGAGCTAGGACAGATTAATTGGATCTTGTCAAATATGGTTGTTACTATTTCCGGCTACCAAACTCAAAACCTGGAATTGATAGCCGATTTACCGATAACAATCAGAATCCAGAGGATGGTAACATTTGAGATACAATTCTCATAAATCCTATTTCATATTTCCTATAACCCAACATAATTCAAGATTGGTTCCTTAATGTTCCCGCAGGGTTTTATTACAAGATCTCTACTGAACACGCATCGTTTCGAATCATGAGTATTATCAGGTCGTAATCGCCATTTTCGGAAACAGATTGATCGTAAACTGCTTCAAACTATGTGATGGTTTTATGTGCGTAATCGAGGAAGGAAAGGAAACGTTGATCTTAGTGGGTGGGCCATAAAAATGAAAGTAAAGTAAAATATTATTTATTTTTTACACTAATTAAATACAATACAGACATTATAAAAAGAAATGGAGTGGACTGGAGCCTAAACTATAGAATAGCTCCTTATTTTAGGACTCCAGGTCTTCCTTCCGCGGCGAGTGAGTTGGTCACAATTCATTCGTGAATATCAACTAGAGATCTAATCAATGAATATTGTGTGTGTTTGTAAGAGTAAAAAGTAAATGTAATTATTATTTATAGGAAGGTTGCCTATATTCTACCAGTTAACAAACTTTGTTAAACTAAATATACCTTAAGAGGATTATATTACTACAAATAAAACGGTTGTGTATAAAGAAAAATACGACAGTTAAGGTTGAAATTAATCTTTGTACCTCAACATTCAATGTATTCTCCGTGCCTCTTCTGAGTTTCCACGTGGAACGAAGCAAATTTATATGTATATGATTTTATGCTACCAACCAAAATATACAAAGTTCATTCCGGACCCAAGACATGTTATTCAGAAAATTTGCTTAGGATCATGTTATTCAATACCAAAACTTGTATAGGAGCAGCACATTATTATACTTTATGAGAAATATTGTAAAGATCCATCTTGAGCCGTCTTTAGAATATTCGCCAAAACATAATTTCCTTCTATGAAAAGGAAATTGGAAGGTCATATGAAAGCTATGAGTAAAATGTTATCACAAAAATATAAAAAAAATATGTCTGGCCATTTCATATATCGTATTATGTACCTATACCTTACTATAGAATTCAGTTTATTTAAATTATAAAAAGAATCGCCAAACTTAAGTGGCAGTGGGCAGGGCACATAGCTCGATGGGCACGAAAGTTTCTGGAATGGTGGCCGCGTACCGCTTTCCTTTTTTTTTTTTTTCTTTTTTGGACCAATGTCCTGGTGAGGGTCGCGGGCATCCGATGGATCCGAGATCAGAGAACCGGTCGTTACGGTGACACTTGAGGAAGGTTTTCAGTGGATGTTTTCGGCATAAATGATGAAATCAAATTTATTTATTTATTCCCTGCGAAATCAACAAATTGATATTGGATTAAAGATTTTTTAAAGGAGTAGTTTACATTCTACGATCTTATCAATTTATAATCTTTTTGTTTAATTGATATAAATTAGTTCTTGACTGCAATCCCACCTGATGGTAAGCAGTGATGCAATCGTCGTTATCAAAACAAAACTTTTCAATTCAGTTCAAATGTATTCAAATCTTTGGATTTATTCATTATGTTTATGATTCAATCCCGGAATCATAAACATAATGAATAAATACAAAGATAGATCAATCTCAAAGGAGGTATTATCAACTCTATGTTATTTAATTCCTCAAACGTTACAGTTAGGTACTCTACCTATTTCGATATGCGATCATTAAAGAAACTCAATGCGACTGTGCAAACAAAAATATAAATTACAATATCAAGTTCATTGTGTCGTGATGGCCCAGTAGTTAAGGCACCCGCTTTTCTTGCATAACGTTCAAAACTAGGCAAGTACCGATGTGAATTTTTAAATTAATAATTATGTATTTTTTAAATTTGGCTGGGACAGCACTGACACCCATGCCTCGGAAAGTACGTAAAACGACGGTTTTACCGAGACCACCGGCTCTCGATTGTCATTCGTGAATCTTTGACAGTCGTTACAGATAGTCAGATGGCAGAAAGTCTGACCATCGGTCTGTCCAAGAGGTATCATGTTACCCAGTAGCAAAATTGTGAAGTTCTGATAGGCAGTTGCTCCATATAAAATAAGGGTATTCAATCGCCTTTGGTTATACTGAAAGCCGACCCCAAGCTGATTAGGAAAAACTTAGGGAGATGATGATGGCAATATAAAATTCATTCAATTTATAATATCTAAAAATCAAAACAATAAATTAGAACAATCGAATCATAAAATTAAAACCATTAGCAGTAAGAAATATCAAAATCAACAACACAAAAAAAAACACATTGTTACGCCCATAAAAAATACTCGTATAATTTAATATAGCGTTCCATTTATGTTTAGAACATTTCATATTTCTCAACGTTCCGAGCACTTTGCGGCGCTCACGGATGGCCGGACTTAGGAACCAAGCTTTTAATACTAGGAAGGCTTCTTTCCTTGATTTTCAAAAGCACTGTAAGTAATTCTCAACGTCGGAAAATTTAAGCATTTGTGACAAGTGGGTTTATTTATTTCTTAAAATGAATGATGTTTAAAAATAAAATTATGGAAAAGTTCTTTTTAATTTCAAGTTGTATAACTTTTATAAATTGATAGGCTCACGTTTGACTTCTATCTCAACTAATGGTAAGCAACGATAGAGTAGGCTTACCTATAAGTAGACCTATTTACTCTTGACTTGAAAACCTTCTTCCGGTCTTCAAATCAAGAGTGTTTTGGAACCGCATGGGCTGGCACGCGACGATGGTAAGAGACCGGACGGTATGTCATTATTTCCGTGGAAGATCGGTAGACCTTTAGTGTGGGACGCTACCTGTGTCGACACTCTTGCGCCATCCCATCTTCCTAGCTCTTCGTGCTGTGCTGGTGCTGCCGCTGCGGCTGCGGAGAACCTCAAGCGGCGGAAATATAACAACCTTGTCGGCAGTTATATTTTTGAGCCGTTTGGGGTTGAAACTCTTGGGCCGTGGGGACCGAGTGCTCATGCGCTTTTTAAAGATCTCTCTAAACGTTTAGTTGACACTTCGCGTGACCCAAGGGCTGGCTTTTACCTCGGTCAGAGATTAAGCATTGCCATTCAACGTGGCAATGCCGCCAGCCTTCTGGGCACACTTCCAGTCGACAGCGATGCGGATGAGTTCTATGACGCCATTTTTTAGTTAGGAGTAGGTTTAAGTGTATATATAGTTTTAATTTGTATTTTATAAAGTTGTTGAATTTAATGTTTCTTCATAATATATAGTAGATAATGACTTAATAATAGAGTGAATAGGTTTTTTTTTTCTATTGGAGTCCTGAACGCTACAGCCAGCTAGTAAAACCACACCGCGTTACGTCCAAGGAATGTGTTCCCAAATCGTTTTGTACGTACCTATAGGTGGACTATCTATATCTTTTATGTTGTTAACCGTCCAGATGGCAGATATTCCTGGGATTTCAAGAAGTCGGACAATGGTAGATTTTTTTATACCATCGTGATGTTTTTCCCAAAGCTTGATTCTTTCTTTAGGTGTTGGGTCTAAGATAGCCTCTATGCTACAAAGAACGATCTTCGTAGGTATGCGATATTTAAGGTGGTTGAGGTCTAAATATTAAAACAAAAATATTGCATGTTCAAAACTCATATTAAAAAATATTTAATGAGTTTTGAACTTTCCTTTGCTAAGTTCAGTAACCTCCTTTAGCAGCTTGTTATAAAAGTGTATGCTATTTACTAAGAATGACTTTCTGGTCTTAGCTAATCGCCATTTGGATAATACAATTTCGTGTTTATTACTCGTATTTTTGTTATTAAAATCGCTTGTAATTTTAAAAAGTCCCAAGTTTCTACAATCATACAAAATACTTTCCAAGATATAAAAAGAATGCACAGTCAGTATATCGATTTCTTTGAATTTATATCTGAGGAACTCGCGAAGACCCATTTTATAAATAGCCCGGATTGCTCTCTTACTACAATATGAAAATTGAGTCTACATCAGCTGATCTAGCTGAAGATCCCCACAGAAAAATGCCATAAAACATAATACTCTGGAAATAAGCATAGTAAACTAACCTAGCTGTGGCTACACCGGTCAATTGTGTTATTTTTCTTACCACATAAGCAGCTGAGCTTAATTTTCCTGAGAGAGTTTTAATATGAGAACACTTCAAATTAACCTGTTTTAAAAAACTACCATTTCATAGGTAAAGAGCTATTTTATCAACGTTATTTAGAAAATCGGTATAATAAATAATTATCCGTGATTTCCTAGAATTTGTTGAAATCAATACAAAAGCAACTGAAACTATTATTGGAACATTTTATTAATTAAATGAATACAATTGTTGATTCATTAACATTTGAATGGTGTGATAATGAAAGGCTATTGAAATGGGTTTGATGGCTATTATGGGATCCTATTGATTCTGCGTAGCGTTTAATTGGTTTTATAAATTTGTTTATTTGTGAAAAGGTAAGTTCGGTTCAGGAAATTGATGTTAGGTACTTATACATATACAACACGTTATTTTTTTTTACCACTATTTTATCTGATGGTAAGCGATGATCTGGTCAACGATGAACATGCTTTGCACTGCATTGCATTGCATCAGCCTTATAATGTTCGCACTGCTGGGACTCAGAGAGGGAATGGGCCGTAATCCACCTCGCGAGCCCGGTGCAGATTGGTGGATGTCACATGTATTCGAATTTATGGTTCTAGGACATGCCGGTTTTCTCACGATGTTTTCCTTCACGGTATTTGATAGCAATGGTGATTAAAAAAATTACACAAAGTAATGCGCCTGGCTGGGTTTGAACCCGCGACCTATAACTCGTAAGTCGGGGCCGCTACCACTCGGCCACCACTGCTCTCTGAACATACCGTCGACCGTAGGTTCAATTGAGGTAAGGGACAAAATACGGTTTTTCAGGAGAAGCCGACAAAGTCTTTTTTCGGACTAAATCGCCCATAACTTTTTTGGTTATTAACCTTTTTTGGGTCTGATTTCACACATAATCTTGTATTTTAGTGCTCTATTTACATGTGTAACATTTATTTAAATAAGTTAGCTATTTTAGAAAATAGATGTCCCTTACAACAACGTATTTTGTTAGTAATGTCCCTTACTGACCAAGTATCTTGTAGTCCCGTCCCTTACATTAAATTGACCTCTACGTTGGATCCAATCTATTAATGAAAAAATAGTGTAAAGGACTTGTTGAAAAAATTTATGCAGAAAATATAGTGTAAAGAGATTTTTGACAGAAAATGAAGTACACACTTTTGAGGTAGGGATATCTTAAATCTTGAAATCGTTACAAGAAATCATTTAAGAGACATGAAAATGTATTAGAACCGTGTGTGTGTTTTTTTTGTATGTTGCTTACATGCAATGTTTGTACATTGTAATAGTCAATTTGTATTAGTTTGAATAATACAATTTTTATTTCATTTAATAATTATGTTTATTATAATCAAATTATTAAAAGAAATGATAACAATTTTACCAATACTTACTTTGAATTTTTATTTAAATAAAAGAGTATCTGAAAATAATCATAATAGAGCCTCTAAGGCATTGTTAATTAATCAAATTAAAATAAAAAAATTACTTCTGCTCTTAATCAGCCATGAGATCAATGTTTAATCATTATAATCATTAAAAAAATATATTAACAAAATTGAGATCAATAAATGTTTCAGAATTAGACGTTTTTTTCATCAACATTATCTTTTTTGTCCGTTTGATTCAAATTGTCAATCACTTTAGCGCAATATGGTAGCTTCAAACAATCTTGATGAAATATACTGGGCATAGCATTCACGTACAATTTTTTTAAATCTTTGTATTTTGCAAACGATATTGGCAGCCTGGTGTTATACAAAGACCTTAGTTCTATGCAATTACTGTCCACTGTTAAATCAGGCGAGTCTGCTAGTTGTGACGGCACACTCACAGATGGTTTACTCTTAACCTTACCCTTTCCCGTCCCTTTTCCTTTTCCCTTCCCACTTTTTGTTTTACGTTCTGGATTACTCCCTATCTTTTTGGCTGCCAATTCTCTATTTATTTTGATGACATAAATTATCATATTTTGGGTCCCAGTCAATGAAATCGTTGATGTGCTCCATAACGGTTACGACGTAGGGACGAGGATTCTTTCTAGCACATTCCATGTAACTAAGCCTTTCCTTTAACTCCAAACAGTCAATTTTCGCATTTCTCGTTCAATAACAGAATGCATGCTGTCAACTGCATGTAACTATGACCGGTCAATAAGACGTTAATCTGAATTGTTTCGATATTCTTGGATATTGACAAAAAATAATGCAATATTGCCAGCAAAATCGTAATAGGACAATCCTATTACGATTTTGTCCAGTGCAAACATCGCAATAAATAAAAATATAAAAAATATAAACATGTTTAAAAAATATAGTGATATTCATAATTTAATACTAGGAACAAACACAAATTTGTGAGTCCTGCTCATCTAAATGAATTTATCTCATCTTATCTAAACGAGCCCCCTATTTTTTTAAGCCTAGTTGGCTTAAAAAAATAGGGGGCTCGTTTAGATGCCACTGCATACACTTATATAATAAACTTCCCAGTCATATTCAACAACTAAGACTTAATAAATTCAAATCCTTTGTAAAACGAAAACTTTGCCAAAAGGCTTTTTACACTGTAAAGGACTATATTGCGGACGAAAAGGCTTGGGATTGACCTGCTCTAGTATGCACTACAACTGTTGTTATTTTTTATTTACTTTTTTTTTGTTTTTATTTTCGATTGTGTTTTTTATTATTATTTTTTTTGACATTTTGACAATTGTTTTTTTTTTACAATTTGACGTAAATTAATTTTAATTTTACAATTTGACGTAAATTAATTTTAATTTTACAATTGGACATTGTAAATTATTTTTATTTTACAATTGGACATATTTTTTTCTATTTCTTTTTCTTTTAATTAATGTTTGACATCTTCCATTAATTATTGTGAATTTGAGGACTGAAAAGAAAAGAAAAAAAAGCAATCCACATATTTTTTTTTCTTTTCAGTAATTTTAATGTATACATACATAAAAGTGTTTTTTAAAACCAATTTGAAAAATAAATATCATTTATCATAAAATACAGGATAACTTTTCTTATTCCTCTATCATCAACGTCTTTCAGATACATGAAAAGGCAAAACCCTATCTCTTTTAACCCTCGTTTCCCATCGCATTCACCCCAAACATAGCAAAACCCGTTTTGAGTAGTAATTTCTGTCTGCGTCGAAGCAATAAGTTTAAATGGTTTTGTTTTCCATTTTTACTACATTGTTTTTGTCAAAAACCGTGCACAATCCCGACCAAACGACAGGTGAACTCGCACTGATAGCGACTTTTTTGATGCCCGTGCGCTGCTTTCGCATTGGTATCATCCTCTCTTTCACACACAGAAAGACGTTGTGAGATAAAAAAGGATGGTAATAGTGCAAGTACGTGAAAGGTAACAGGGATAAATATTCATTACTTCTCACGAGCAAATTGGTGTAACGGACACCGAACCTAAATATAGAACCTAAATTCTAAACTGCTTAAAGTATGACAATGCAAATTGAGGTAAGGGACAACTATGTCAAAACTCGTGCAATCCATTTAAAGTATGGATGATATTATTTTTTTCAGATAACAAAGATATTAGTGTAAGGCCAGTTTTATTATTTTTTCTTCAAAAATAAACCATGTAATGGTTATTCGTTGATTGGGAAGACCCTTACCTTATTTGAAGTGGATTGGCGGCGATAATTACACCATTTCACGTTCCTATATTGCATAGTTTTTCAGATACATTGTTATTATGGGGCTGATTCGAAATTTGGATCCAAAAATCATTAAGGTAAGGGACATTTTTTTCAAGCTAGAATTTTTTCATATACACCATTCGATAGAGCGAAAAATTCTGAACAAAACTGTATACTCAACTCATTTTGGGTATTTTGTCCCTTACCTCAATTGAACCTACGGTCGACGCTTGCTTAGAAGTAACGTACCTATTCACTTTTGATTTAAAGATCCCTAAGTTGTAGTTATCAGGAAACATAGACTCTTACTGGATATTCCACTCCTTAATTGTACGCGCCTTTTTCCCAAACATGTAACTTTATACATGTGCATATTCAGAGTTGTATGTTTAGAATCACATACGCCAAAAAAATCCTATGTGATATTTCCAGAACTCGCCGTGGTCGTGGAACGCAAAAGGCAAGAGAAACATAGGTGGGCAAAGTCAGTATTTTTTTTTTTTTAACGTAGGTAAAATCATCCAATGACAAATCCCGCCCTTGGGTGGGGCGGGAAATAGTGTCAGACTTTTACTGACTAAAAACCTACCTTTCCGTTCCTTGCCTTTATCCCGGGGCCCGTGGTGACAGTCTCACATAACCTTTGGCCCCAGAAAGTCAGTATAAGTCTGACACTGCCCATCGCTCCACCCACATTGGGTGCAGTTATTTGATGATTTCCTCCCTAAAAAAAGGGATTCCAATCGTAGATTTTTCTATTCAATTAACTCGTCAAAAAAATCTAGGTCTCGAGCATTTCATTTCAAATTATCCGTAAACCGAACAGCAAACAGCCTTTATAAAACCCGTACCTACAAGTTCCAAACAAATCGAACCTGTCAGCTGCCTTGGCTGTATAGAAATTGGTTCGAACTGGACCGAATTTCAGACTTATAAACGAAGTGCTGATTGGGAGAACCAATCCATGCTAATGAGTAAAATAAACCATAAAAATATGAATAGTTTTTCGCTATTTAAAGCGAATGCTCCAGGTTAGAAAATTTAAATTTTCGAAAGTTTTTCGAATTCGCAGCTCAGTATCGAATATTAAGGTAATAAAATAAATATTTTATTTATTTAGTCTTCATTTACAGCAATGATACATATGCGGACTTAATGCAACAAGGCATGAGGCTATGACCTGCCGTGATCTGTGTTGTACTTAATCATCATTAATTAGTGGTGTCCAACTTGTAACCTTAATTAAATATTTTTGAGAAAAAAAAAATTAACATGGTTTAAAAATTATTGGAATCGATTCAGTTACTGATTCTGAACAAACTATATTCAGGTTTTGCATATACAAAAAATAATTTTGTATACATATATGTCATTATAATGAAATATTTTAGTTCTTCTCTAAGTTAATGAATTATATTGATAATTTTAGCGAGTATAATTGTGTACTCGTACCGTTACCGCAAATATATATTTTTTTTACTTTCTATCAGATGCTGTACTACAAATAGCAAAAAACGCTCGAACATTTGAATTTTGCCGATTACCCTGAAGTATTTACCTTAAACGCTGGGAATATTCTAGGATCGAGATTTTTTCTACCAAACTTTTCGGACCATTGGGCGAGAATGGCTCGATTTTTATTGCTTCCCAGCTATGTATCGGTTGTTTTTATTACTTTTTTTTTTCTAACTGTTAAAGAAAGAAACACTAGCAGAGAGAAACTCTAATGGATAGCGTTTGAAAAGCTTTTACTCACAGTTTACTTTAATAGTACCTGGGAAAGTATTTTTAACTACAAATGGCATAGTTTTTTTTTTCTATTTAGCTAAAGCAACACAGATAAATGCAATGCTAACATAGATATACTGCAATTATTAAGTCTACGAGATTGTTCGAAAAATCACTCGAGCCTTTAATGCAAGGTTGCCCCCTTCCCTTTCAGACCATAGATAACTGAAGGAACACAGTAAGGTTTTATTCAATAAAATATCTAATACTTCCACTCGCTCTACGAGGAGTGGGAGAACTTATTTCATAATTAATTAATCTAAATAAGGAGCATTTAAATGCACATCTATACCATCACATTAAAAACTAGTCTATAAGCTTGTCTAAACATCTTGCATTTAAAATCATTTTCGGTAATTTCAAAGTGGGCTCTACTGCTTGCACCCTTACGTTGTTGAAACATCTGCGGTCCGGACTAGGCGTTACGCCTCGTCGTTCATATTGCGTACGTCAAAGCACTGGAACAATTTGCCTGCTGTGGTCTTCCCATCCGATTAAAATTTGGGTGTCTTCAAGGCTAGAGTGAATAGGCTCTTAATAAACTAGTGCGCCTCACCATCAACGATTGCATCACTGCTTACCATCAGGTAGGATTGCAGTCAAGCACTAGTTTATAAAAAATAAAAGAAAAATAACTATCACGTCGGGGTCACCGGTTTTTTTTTTTCTTTTATTTGTTATAAACCAGTGCACAATTTGAAGGTTACAAATGCAGAACAGAGATTAAAGTCCCACATACTCGTACCTCCGTTAAAAAAAGAAGGATCCTCCGACCAGACGGGTGTTTTGTCTGGTGAGCAACTGCCCGATAGTTGATTTCGGGCTGTCGTATATGTTCAAATCGCGCGGAGAAATTTGATTGCGCTTTTCAGGATTTCGTATTTCTTGTAGTTTTTATGTGATAGATGTCGCTACAAACTGTTGAATTTTAAAACGTTGTGTAAAGAATAATGTAAGAATTTTTCTAGAGAATGTCGTTTCGTTCCATTGGGTATCCACCCTGAAGCGAGTGATAGGAAGCATTTGTGCATGGATTTATTGCTTTCAAGGCGTGTCTCCATTATACGAAGTGTGCATAGTAGTGGAAATATGTAAGACTTGTTTATCATAGACTAATATACCATTAGATGAGAGACCACTTTGAGTGAGTGGCCATATTTTTATAAGCAAAAAGGTTACGTCTGAAAATTTATAAAGGAAGTTCCCTCGGGTGATTTTACTTCGTATAAGTTCCTTGTGAAAACTTAGGTTTCACAATGTTCAGAATTTAGGTCACGTCAAATGTTTTGGCGTTTAGTATCGTATACTTTTAAGCTGTTGCTTTAGTTTTACAGTATAAAGTTTGCCAACAAAGGATAAACCTTATATCTTCGATGTGTGTATCTACCTATTTTGAAATTCAATTTATTTATTATTTACTCTTTAAGATTAAGTTTGAGGGTACTAAATTCTGAATTTTACACTTGAATTAAAAAATAAGACTCTGTGGAGAAGCATAATTCCAGATTTTGATGGCAGAGACGGCGGGCGTAATAATTAGACATAATTATATCCAGTGTCGTATTTGGATACTTGAAGGTTAAGACTATAAGAACCGCTCAACACATTTAAAATATTGTTTTAAGTAATCAGGAATACTCGTAGAAAGCAATTCTTCTATTCCTGGTAAGTTCTAAAATTAAAGAAACAAAACATTAATAGAACTTAGGGTTGCCGGTTGAAAAAACCTTCACATAAAGCAATCTTTTGAATTGGGGCAGAAATATTTGAATACAAAAATACGAAAACATCTTTCCGTATGCAAACCACATTTTAAAAGCCTTACGTAACGGGCTTTTATCCTCCAGCAATTCTATTGTTCGATACATATACGCACAAACATACATAAATATGTACACATGGAGAGCAAACAAACACAATCACATGCTTTAAAAGCGACCACAGAGTGGAAATTTTTTTAAAGGTTGTCAAAGTAAAAATGCTAATCGTTGATGTGGTTCAAAAGGCTGCCCAAATGAGATGGCACTGGGCAGGACATTTCTGTCGCATGTCTTGATCTAGAGGCCCGTAAAACACAGAATTTTTGTACGGATACAGGGACGCAGGGCCGCGGCAGACCACGAAGGAGATGACGGGTCGACCTAAGTGTATCTCTTAAGAATTATTTGCGTTCTAGGTCATCATGATGATGACTGACCGACTGATGACTGATGATCTTGTTATTTTTTTATGAAACCACCCAAGCAGCACGCAAGCGTATCAAACATCAATAAAGCAGCCGATTTACAGCTTACAGCTGTATAAGGGCTGTACAAGGATGCAAAACACAGTTTTAGGCTGCATAAAGGTATCCGCGTACACTGATGGTTATATATCAGAGTATTATAACTCAATTAAACAGCTTTAAGAGTTTTTTGACCCTTTAAGCTGGCTATAGGCTGTATATTGCACGTCACCACTTTCTTTATACAGGTCTAAGTGTTATATTAGTGTAAAATTATACTTATTGCTGTATATTGGCGTAAACAAACTCCATTATACCTCTTATTCGGTTGGTGTAATTGTACACTCTTATAACTATTGTGGTGTTATAACTACTGTCCACAACGGTGATATACAGCTATAAGAGTAAATGAACGCTATAGTACAGCGTTAGGCTGTATTACTAAGAGAGTCACTCGGATAGTGTTTTTGTGAACATCAATATGGAGGAAAAAGACCAGTCAAGTGCGAGTTGGACTCGCGCACCAAGGATTCTGTAAAAACTTACTCGCACCGTGTCCGTGCTATGAGCCTTATGATTAAAATATGATTAAAAAAAGAAATGAGTGACTAAGCCTTTTGACAAGTCTCACGGGCACATACAAAAAAAAAAAACAAAATAACACAATTTTATTATCCTCTTATCGCATATATGTTCTAACGATTAACTACGTAATAAGTTTATGCAACCGACCTATCACCATACGAGTTATGAGCATCCTGTGAAAATTAATCGAGCAATTAGCGAAGTTCGAAACTAATTATTTTAGTATGTTCTGGTGATAGGACACGTAGGAGACTCTTAGTTAGATGTAACTTTTGTTAATAAAGGGTCTTTCAACAAGAACGGGTCGATGTTGAAATTAAATAAAACAAGCTTTAGGTATGTGAGATACGAGTATTAAAGGAATTATTTTTTTTTATTTGTAAGGCCCATTTATGCCATTATTTATGAAATATGATATCGTTTAAATGTCCACCGCGGCTTCGAACGGTGGCAAGGATCCGAGAGATCCAATTTTCAATTACTATACTGCATAGATTCGGCTGAATAAAAAAATAATTTCTTTAATATCTCACATACAGCTTGTTTTATTTAATTTCAACATCGACCCGTTCTTGTTGAAAGGCCCTTTAGAACGTTAATTCATGTCTTTGATATTATTAACATCATAAGATCATAGGGACCCAGCAGGGTCGAAGCCTACTGGCCTACTGGCCTACTGAGGCCATGGGTTCGCTTCTGAAAGGTAAAACCCGGGGTCTTAGAGCGCAAGGCAAAGAGGAAACATAGGAGTGGTTGTCAGTAAAATTCTGGCACACCGGGCAAAGCGGGAGAAGAAGGCATAGGTTAAAAAAAAAACATAAAGAAATATTAAAGACTTAGTATTGTACGGTTATGAAACATTGATGGTTTGCTTTTTTATCATCATTTCGGCCTAAAGACGCTCATTGCTGATTATAGAGCTCCCCAAGAGTTTGCCATATCAACTGGTCCTATGAGTCTCGCATCCAATGGATTTTCTTGACCTTCATCAGGTTATTAACCTAAATTGATTTCATGATTCATTCTTCATTATTTCAGCTGAAAAACAGACGTCCACTGCTAATTTAAGACCTTCTACAAGTTTTTTCCTATCAACCAGTCCTGCGAGTTTCATATCCAATGGATTAACCTGGCTTTCATCAAGTCATCGACCCACATAGATGACACGCTTCATTCGATACTATTTCAGCTGAAAGACGTCCATTACTGGATATAGATCTCCCTAAGAGTTGCCACATGGCTGGTCTTGTGAGTCTCGCATCCAATGGATTTTCCTGACCTTCATCAGGTCATCAATCCAATTCATCATTATTTCAGCAGGCCTAGCCAAGCAACGAACGTATTACTAACGTCGAACGCCTTGAGTTGGCCACGCCTCCAAACTTAGTTCTGACGTCATCTCAACGCTCAGTCACGTAGTCAAACAAAAAAATCGGAGGCGTGGCCAACTCGAGGCGTTCGACGCAAGAGAATCAAAACAAAATGGTCGTAACTTGGCTAGGAGAGCAGCTGAAAGACGTCCACTGCTGGAGCTTCCACAAGTGTTAACACATCGACCGGTCCTGCGAGTCTCACATGTAGTCGATTCCTCTAGCCTTCATCAGGATCAGGATCTTCATCATCGACCTACCACCTTGCCTTGTGGGAGGTCATCATCATCATCAGCATATTAATGTTCTCACTGCTAGGACACAGCTACACAGGCCTCCTCTATAGGAGAGGGAATGGGCCGCGAATGCACCACGCGGGCCCATCGGTTGATTTTACATGTCTTTGAACTTTTGGTTCTATGACATGCTGATTTCCTCACGATGTTTTCCATCACCGTTTTGAGAACAGTGGTGATGAAATAAATTACACAAAGTAATGCGCCTGGTCGGGTTTGAACCCGCGATTTACAACTCGTAAGTCGTGGCCGTTACCACTACTGCTTTCGGCTCTGCTTGTGGGAGGTACTAAGTATTTAATATTTAATGTATTAAGTACTACAGTGCAACTGCTGTCTCTCAGACATTAAACGAAACATTTTTCTTATGAGAAATGCAAAAAAAAAACACTTATTTGTAAATGCCAATATCTCTAAACGACGAATCTGCTACAAAATCTGGTTGAACTATAAAGTAGCGACATTTTTTTACGATGTCCAATAAAAAGTGATGGTTTTAGTAATACACCTCTGCTTCGACTCAACACAATTGGATTTTTATCGTCCAATCAGAATACAGGAGTATGAAACAAGTTCTAGCATAACTCATAAACATTTATTGCAAATTGTGTTTTTTTTTGTATATTATTTAAGATTGAGTACCTATCGTTACGTTTTAATAACTTAAAAGTATTATATTTTAATTTAAATTCTGTTTCAACAGTTATTGAATGCCATTTTGTTGTGTGGGTGATAACTTCACCTGTTCCAAGTTGTGCAAGAAATTACAGACTTTTACTTACTAAAACCCACCCATATTCCTTCTCAAGTAGAATTATGGGAACGCGTGTCAACTGGGACTCGAGGTATCAGTATCACAAGTCTGAGGCCATGTGCTTTCGTAGCCCTCGAAACGCGCCATCGTCGGAATCCCAAATAATGATAGGACGGGTTTCGATTCCTCTAGCCTTAGCACTTGTCTCTTGTCGCCAGTAGAACTTGTCAAACATTCCGATATCTCGTCGAGGTACATGTGGATTACGAGGTACATAGTTCTTATTGGACGGCGAACTACCGAGGGGAGCAGGGAATAACTCTGTGACTCCCGATGCCTAGGGTATCTCCTGCAGTAGCCGGGGAATAATGATTACCTCTATTATTCTACTGGCTCTACAAAATACTTACTTTTTTCAATTTAAGATTCTCTTTCGCATAGTAAAAACGCTTCCCTTCTCTATTCACAATCAAATCGTTTAAAATGAAAATCGAGTTATTTTTTTTATCGAAATGCCATTACATTCACAAAGTCTATTGTTAATTATCTTTTTGATTGTGGCCTTTCAATATTTTTCTAACCATCAACAAATTAATTAATTAATTTTCAGTGTCCCTCATTACTCCGCATCGGGATTCTAATTGAACTACATTATAATATTACTAATTGGTTTAGTTTGTATCAATGAATATGAGAATTTCAAATTAATCAAGCAATATCATATTAAAATGTAATGCGTTTATGTACTATAATATAACAAATGAAATGTTAACATACCTTTAAATGAATTTAGTTGTGTTAATGAAACCAAATTCACTTGACCATGTGCACGATTACGTTTACAAACAATAAATTTATTCAGATTGTTACCTACCTACTTGAATTTGTAAAATATATTATTGGGAACATAAATGATTTAAATATTCACTAACTACACATATTTATACTTAAATAGATATGTAAAAACAATAAAATACACTTACGAGTTAAAATACTGAGAGAGAGAAGGGCGAAATTGGCACCATTGCCACGTTGAAAGGCAATAATGAAGCGAATTTTAGTTTTCTGACATCTAATTAAACAACTTTTTTGACTAGATGGATGGCCGAGCTTCGCCACATAGACCATACTATAACTTTTCTCTATCTATATAATGCTATGTTTCTCACTTCGAACATCGATCAGATGTTGCCCAATTTATGTCGGTCGATCCACGTAGGCCATTTTAATTTAGCAGAAGATTACGTCCAACATTTGGTCCAACAGAAGAATATTTTGGCGGAAATAACCAAAGAGTTGTAATGATTAAATTTTCCCACCGCTTATCAAAATAAAATCAATTTTTTGATAAAACACGTTTCCTTTCGATATAAAATTTTTATATTGAGAACCAATGTTCATATAATGATAACCGTTTTGGAGAACGACATCAAAGTGTGCTCAAAACGTTATGAAGCTCTCAATTCAAGTTGTTATTAAATTTAATACATCGTATAACGTTTATTAAGGAACGTTTTCATATTTTCAACGGAAATATCCTGCGGTATCTTTGTTCATGACTTGATGAAAGTTTCTTCCGTTCAATTTGATGCAAGTTGTTTTATTAAAAATAAAACGAATTTCAACAATGTTATTCATTCAGAAAGAAAACATACGAGTAGTATAAAAAGAACCCCAGCCCCAGATATATCTTAACCGAACAAATTTCGAACAGTATTGTAAATATTTACGAAAGCTCTTGATAAAATATGTATTTGATAATTAACAATCACCTCAATTAAATATTTGTATGATCATAGTATAAATAGAGTCCAGTGGTACTATTCTCTAAGAAAACGCAGCGATAATAAATAGGATACATTGAATTAACAATCTAATGTATAGGTTCATTAGGTTGACAATCCAATGTATCCTATTTGGGTGTTCGACGTTGCGGCAACGTCGAACAGCGCCGCGTTTTCTTAGAGAATAGCACCACAGCTCAAGTTATATCTCAACCAAAAAACTGCGTGAATATATTTAAGTAAATGATTATCATAGACAAATTTTGAACAGTATTGTAATATTTACGAAAGCTCTTTAAAACGTATGTATTTCATCATCAGCCTTTTAATGTTTCTACTGCTGGGACTCAGGCCTCCTCTCTAAGAGAGGGAATGGGCCGTGATCCACCACGCGGGTCCAGTGCGGGTTGGTTTATTTAATCATTAACTATCAACTTGATTCAATATTTGTATGATCTATTAACTGTTGATCCGGTTCGTATTATCTTCTATTAAAATGCAACCGCAACCTTACTTAGTCTGGTCAGACATAGTATCTAAGACTCTGTATGCATCCTATTTGCCTTGTTCTATTTTCAGTGTAGATTTGTGTAACCATTAATTAGTGCTCATTTACTTTACCTTTAAGATTAAGTTTCATAATAATACTAGCTTTTGCCCGCGGCTTCGCTCCCGCTCTACCCTACTCTGCCCTAATCTACCGCACTTTAGCCTACTCTACCCTACTCTACCCTACTTTACTCTACCTTATACCAATAAATGAGCAAGTTTTGGATTTTTTTATTTAATTTAACAGGATAAAAATTTGCCGTTAATGTCCGTCTCCTGGTTCTAAGCTGCCTTCCCACCAATTTTCAGCCAAATAAGTTCAGCCGTTCTTTTGTTTTATGTAGTGTAACTAACACGACTTTCTTTTATATATACACCGTTAAATTTTGGTCGTTTTATTCCCGCGGAGGGTCGATCCGGTACATGAAATACTATCGATTTGTAAAGAGAAAATTAAAAAAATTAAGTACTTTTTTCTTAAACTCGAATTAATTTACGCATGCACGAAATTCATTTCTTTATGTAAATGTCAGCTGAGCGAGGCCAATGAACTTTAGGTAGTTAGTACGCTACGACCGACCACTACCTATAAGGTTATTGACTCGTTTACTTAAAGAAATTAATTTCATACATGGGTATATTAATTGGAGTTTTTGAAAAAAGTACTTTATTAACTAACCTTAAGTTTACTATTTTTATTGTGCTTTTGAGTACAAAGTTGACCGGTCTACATTGTCCTCTTATATCTATACATATTGCAATATGGAAGTACTCGTATTGTAGAATCAATAATTTTTTAAAAAGAGGAACCATGGAGTTTCTTGCCGCTTCTTCTCCATAGGAAACGACCAATTGGAACCGTGCGCTAGCTTCTGACGTTTTATAAGTGCCCAGTGTGCCTACGTGAAATAAATAATTTTGAGTTTGAGTTTATTCTTGACCGTTAAGGCTAGGTTCTACTTATTTTGAACTTTTTTGAACCTCTGGAAATTCAGAAATATAGAAAAAAACAGCATGACAATTTATTTTATTAAAATTGACTATATGACCAAGCGCTTAGCAGAAATAAAAACATGATATAAATTAGTAAGCTTAATAAAAAAAAATCGCGAATCTTACCCTAATTTACGATTTCAAACGTGTTTATGTTACGGAAATATTTGAAAATTACAAAAAAAGCCGTTATTTAAAAGTACTTCGCAAAAACAAAAATCTTGTATACATTTTTTTTTATAAAAATAAAACCGCAGTTTTGGGGCCGCGAAGTCGACATAATTCCGAGCGGAGCTCATACAAAAAAAAAAAACTGAACTGAACTTCGTTTATTGAATTAAATAAATGTTTATTTAAAATATTGTTTACTTCTCCACTCATTTCAATGTGCATCGACAATGGAGATCAAGCTTCGCCAGTTCCAACAGCTTTATTGACCGTTAACAGTGGAAAACACTTACATTTATTGTGCTTTTCGATATAAACTTCACGAGAGCAGATTAATGAATGACCGGGTAGTTTTACTTTAGTTTATGTATAGTTGTTTAAAACTTTAGTAAATTGAACACCAACACCCGTATTTATAAACAATTAAGACTAATTACTTGAGTAAAAGTAAATAATTCAGTAACAATTTTTATTCTATAGTAAAGAAAAGTCTAAATATTGCATGAAGATTTCTAGCCTCACGTAATGACTTAACGTTAAATTACCTACTTAGCAACAAGTAATTACTTCTTTATAAATCACCTTCAATGACTTGTACGAGGCCAACGACAGGGCTGTCCAGGTGGCTAAATATTGGTCGGACAAGATATGAGTCAGTTCGACACGAAAAGAAGAAGAAGAATACGGATGTCAGAGTAGGTAGGTAAAATACTCTTCAAGAACGCCAGTTTTTCTAAATGAAAATTGCTCAACACAAACAGCAACAGGCCTAGCCAAGCTACGAGCGTTTTGTGTCGAGTCTCTTTCTACAATCGAAACGCCTCAGAGTAAGTATCATATATATCACAAAACTACAGGATGTAGCGATGATCATTGTAGAAACGATTACATATCATTATGTCATTTTGAAAGATGTGAACTTGGCTTAGTTTTCTAGTTTGAGTTTTTTTTATGGTAGGTAAAATCATCCAATGACAAATCCCGCCCTTGGGCTGAGCGGGAAATAGTGTCACACTTTTACTGACAAAAAACCTACCCCGTTCCTTAGTTGCCTTTCTAGCTTGAGTTAACAATTGTACATTATCAAATTAGTTAAGCATGCTGGTATAACTTTTTATAATTTCTGTGAAAAAAATGCCCAGATACACAAAAAAATATTATACAACGTAATAATTTCATTCTTAAAACTGTATGTTTAGAATCGGCTGCTGAAACGATATTTGGTATTTTTTTAAGTAAAGACTTTTTTATGTTAATATAACCAATAATTATTTTGTTATAAAAAAAAAATACCAGTATCGATAGCATGTTTGTGTGTGTGTGTGTGCATAAATATCAATACCGATGCACTACTCTTGTCGTGCATTGATTCTCATATTAGGTATTTTTATCGATGTTTCCAAGGAAAGTCCTCGGATAAAGTTCTCGTAAAGTTACACGACACCACGCAGCGCAAAACTACGCCGACTACATAACGTGTATATAGTTAAATACTTTTTTTGATATATTCGTTGATTATTGTTTAAGAATATTTTTATTAAAAATGTTTATTGTTATTATTTGCGTAAAATTAGGATAACAAATTTCTTTGAAAACCACAGAAATTAAGTGCAATTAAGTAAAATTGTTGTGCTTGAATTATGATTGTGTTTTAATGTTCCTCCCACGGGAGGAGGAAAATTAAAATCTGGGTGGAGCAAGATCCCTCTTGATTTTGTAAAAGCGCCTATTAAAATTTCATTCAAATCCATTAAGCTGTTTGAGTGTGATATACATAATATAATATATACACACATACATACACCGTTAAATTTTGGTCGTTTTAATCCCATGGAGGGTCGACTACTACGATGTACTGAAGTACATGAAACACTATCGATTTGTAAAGAGAAAATTAAAAAATAAAGTACTTTTTTTAACTCGAATTAATTTACGCATGTACGAAATTAATTTCTTTAAGTAAAATCAACTGAGCGAGGACAATGAAGTAGTTAGTACGCAACGACCGACTACTACCTACAAGATCATTGACTCGTTTTCTTAAAGAAATTAATTTTGAACATGCTTAATATATAGTTCGAGTTTTAGAAAAAGGTACTATATTTTTTTATTTTATCTTTACAAATCGATAGTGTTTCATGTACCAAATTGACCCTCCACGGGATTAAAACGGCCAAAATTTAATGGTGTAAATAGTGTGATCAATGCATAACAATTTAAACTTCATATTCAGAGTCAAACAAATTGCAGACTATTTCGGCTATTTTTCATTTCAGCGAGTTTCGTATAAAATAGTGAACTATTTAGCGTAAATATCAGTCACATACGGACTATCCGTGTGTGACTGATAATTACCAGTATGTTATTTCAGTAGCACATCATCATTTTCAAATTAAGTTCAAACGTTAATGTAAATATATAAGCAATTAATGTGAGGCAACTACGTACTAATTGTGAAGTGTTAGGTAATTATTAGCAAGCAACCAAGCCAATATTAACTAACAAACCACAATAAATATAGTGTTTGTTAATTACATATTTAATAACGGGAAACTGTGTGGAAATACAGGATATTTCCACATTATTTATACACTAATTTCTACCAAGTGACTTAGCTCATATAAAAATCGAAAATCATCTCAAAAAAACATAAGCACTAGAATATAAAATATATTATGTGCTATTCCCAGACATTGTCTACCTAATGCCAAATTTAATCCAAGTCCGTTTAGCCCTTTGAGTATAAATTATAACTATGTATACAACCTTATTTTTAGTATATGTGAAACCCAAGACACGGGTCTAGTATTTTTATGCAAAGAATCTATGTACAAAACTTCATAACTGTATCGTGATAAATCACAAAGTCATAAGCTTGTTATGCTACCTGGTTGACACCCAAACACATGGTCAACAGGCCATCCGGGCGACTAACTTGTTTTGCTCCCGCTCCTAGCTATACCCTGGTACCCTGCTAAAACTCGCTATGACCGTGACCTGTTTTGTACTTAGTGATGGTGGTGTCCAAGTTGTGATCTTTTTTAAATTTTTGGGAAAAAATATAACATGGTGTAAAAACCATTGGAGTCGATTCAATTGCTGATTGTAAACAAACTATATTTAGGTTTCGCATATACTAATTATGTTCTATAACTTTGAATGTAACAAACATACACACACACAAACAAAAATCCTAACAAACTTTCGCCTTTTGTATGAAAGATGATAAAAAGCAAATGATATCTAAAAAGCAAATGACCTCTTTACTAAGGTAGGCTTTGATCTACCTTGAAACAGAGAAATAGTCCTGCCTTTGCATCTCCAAAAAAAAAAAAAAAAATGCAGGTGGTCGATGATGTCCAACACGACATGAGTGACATGACATATTATTCATTTTTGTAAGAAAATTCACCGTTCATGAACAAAGAGACAGAACTAAACATTAATATTTAACAAAAGTAAAAAGAAGAAATATAGACAGTCAAAGAACTGCCATAACTAATTTGGTGAATAAAAGAAATCAATTATAACTAAATTCTAACTACCCTAAAATTTATGAAACAATTAATACAAACCAGACAACCAGTTAGAATTTCTTTTTAACAACAGATATAGAGCCCCACCCACAACTGTATGTACGGTCTGGGGTCAAAAGTGTAGTTGCACTCTACTAATGCTAAAGTGTATAAAATTTCTTTTGGAAAAGCCATTGGGCCATTAGGCCACAACTGGTTTATTTGTGTAACGAACTAACTGAGTGATGATCCATTGATCCTGTTGTATAAAAACAAATTCTAGACACTTCATTATCGGTAGAGTGCAACTACACTTTTGAGCCCTGACTGTACAATTGAAAAATTGCCTTTACAATGTAGATCGTCTTGATGTTCAACTAGCTATGTAATAAAAATAGATCACACCAGAGATCGACTGTTAACGTAGTTTGCTATTCCCAAAAGTGTTTTTATCCGAGAATGTTCGCATTTATCAAGCGAACGACCTATAAACGTCTTTATAGACTGATGTATGAAGAACACGCAGGATACGCAAAGTATACGTAATTTAATTGAAACAAAAGAGACCTTCAAGAAATTTTTCAGATCCCTCAGCAAGCATATTTCGGTGCAATGTGACGAAATGCTAGACTAAAACGTGAGTACGTATAGATGAAACAATATAACAAATGAAGTAACTTTATGGATACAAAACGATGAGAAAATAATTATTGTTAATAAAATGTCATTTAGACATGACTGATGAAATTTACACCATGAGTCACATCTGTGCAAGAATTAAACCGTTTTGAAAAATACTATGACGTCGCACAAACGGTAGAGCTGCGTTTTGGATTAATGCGTTCTGTGTTTCCATTCTAAACAAATAAGTACCTACTGGTTGACGCACTATCGTCATAATATCCATATTTTTATACTGGAGGTAAAAACGAAGAAAGATTTGATAATTATTATAGGAATTAGTTTTATCACAATTAACACTCTTTCAAACATAGCATAGCTTAGCATCAATTTTATAATGTTCCCACTGCTGGGACTCAGGCCTCTTGTCTAGAAGAGGGAATAGGCCGTAATCCGGGCGGGCCCGGTGCGGGTTGTCAAATATCTTCGAATTTTTGGTTCTAAGACATGCCGGTTTCCTCAAGATGTTTTCCTTCACCGTTTTGAGAGCAGTGGTGATGAAATAAATAACACAAAGCAATGTGCCTGGTTGGGTTTGAACCCGCTTTAAACATAAACCAACAATTTTAAAGATAATAATAACGAAAAACAATAACCTGTTCAAATAAATTCACTATTAAGTTACCCGTTTCAGAATACATTTTCATTCCAAGTCGAAAAATTTAGTATTTTCCAATATCGTCCCGTTATCGTCTCGTAAATATTTATAGCAAACACACACAAACGCACACAGAGAAGATGAAATCTCTCGAGCTCTTCACTTCATTGGATTTTTTTCGTTTGAGGTGCAAAATCGTAGAAATTACGGAGATTCTCTTCTTGCAAGACGTTTTTTATATTTAAGGAGGATCAACTCGGAGAACTCGAAATTTCTTGCGGTTGTCAATCGGATCCATAACTCCAAAATTATAACATATATTATGTTTTATTAAATTGAGTTTAAGTGTGTGATGTATGTACATACTTATGTAATCTTTAGTTTTTAATGTAATTCATTATTCCCCGAGAGGACGCCGGCGTCCGCACACCTATTGTCTTTCTATTGTGTCTCTAATTACGGTATTCAACAGCAGAAGATGGCCATAAAGATGGATGATTTGTTGAATAGCTAGCTTTCATGGTTATAAATATAGCGATATCAAGCACTAATTTATATCAAATAAAAAAATACAAAACATAAAAAAAACAATAAATAGAATTTGTGTATCCGCTTCATTTTTGGACTTCGAAAGTATGACCATGTGTCGGAATTTCGAAGGCAGTTGAAGTGGTTACCTATTCGGCAACGTCGGGATGGTCACACTCTTTCTTTTCTCTTCTCTGTTCTTCATAATCCCTACTCTCCTTTATATCTCCGTGAACGCTTTGAGTAACTTGTTCCGACAGGAAAGCCTTGTCGCTCCTCGTCTTCTCTTCTGTTTCGTTTTCCTTGCCATTCCTCTAGTCGTTACAGTGGATCTTTGAATTCTCTTCCTCACACAGCTAGCGGGCTAGCCCCTCATTGGAAGTTGTCAAAGGAAGAATTAGGGAACATTTTCTGTCTATGTGACTCGTTATATGTATGAATGGGAACATACTATATATATGTATATATATATATATTTATATATATATATTATAAAGTATGTTTGTATATTTGTGTAGTTTAATTTTAGTTTTAATTGTAATATAATTTATCTTTTAAGTTTTGTTTTGCATATTATGCAATATCCTCAAGTTTTACAATTTCTTTATATACATTTTTGAAGGTTTACTGTAAGAAAACCCAATTATGGGTTAAGCTCGCCTGAGTACATCGCCTGTCCTACTTATTGATAACTCTATAGTCTATGTACAATAAAGAACATAAGAATATATATATATATATATACAGGAATAAATACCTAATTTCGAAAAAAAATAACGTACCTTTAATATAAAGTATTTATTAATTACTCGAACTTATAATTCCTCGTCAATTCAAAGATATAACACTCCAAAGCAGCGCATTTTAAAAAACGGCAATTTCATAAGTAAGATTTGTAGCAAATGAGAATTAAATTGTATTCACAATACTGCCTTACTAGCAAATATACTACAGCTATTTTGAAAGCTGTCTGCTTTAAGCCCCCCACCTTCATTCATGAATCTGTGTTGTTTCCTAGACTAGAGAGCGTACTCTGAGAGACACTCAGTAATGTGTAAGCTTATTATAGTCTTGTTTGTGTCAAAGGTAAGGCTCTTATAGAGCTTCTGAAAGACGAATAGGTACTATAGAATTGTTACGCAGTCTTAACTTTCAAAGCTGCAAAGTAAAGTATATGTGTTGTCATACTTTAACTTTAAAGTATGTTGCTGGTAACAAGTACTACAAAGAAAGAAAAGAAAGAAAAAATATTTATTTTAAACTCGCACAACAATAAAAGAAAATAATATTAAATGATTGGAAAAACCTATACGAGGCCAAGAGGCTGATCCTATCTACACATACATAATATCTGTATCCATATGTATTAATATGTTTATACTGTATTGTGTACCGCGAAGGAGATGGTGCGATGAGCTGGACAGATTCCTCCAGAACTGGCAAGAGGAGGCGCAGGCCCGCGAGAGCTGGAAGGCGTGGAGGGAGGCCTTTGCCCAGGAGTAGGACAGAACAGGCTAAAAAAAAAAAAAAAAAAAAATCTGTATTGTACTTATTTAACTGTTACCATAAGTCAAGAAATACAGATCTTGTTTGGAGAACAGAGCGCTATGTTACGCCAGGAGGTGTTCAAGTACACCTCCTGGCATAACATAGCGCAGTGTGAAAATCTAGTTGCGGATTATAATTTAAATTTAATGAAAATATTTGAAAATCATAGATAATTTTACAATTTGATACCTTGTATTACTGCAATGTATCAAATTATAAAATAAATTGAACGATTATATAATTATTGCTTCATAGTCTAATTATTTCAAAACTAAATGAGGAATCATTAAAATATAAAAATATGTAAAAAGTGTAAATTATGTAACGTCATGTCATTTTAATTCTAAATAATAATAAAAATTATTAAATTCTTGACACATTCAGTCAAAATATATAATTATATGAATTTTATTAATAAGTAAGTACATGTGTGTTAGTCCTTCAAACCCAAACATCAGAATGGATTTGGATGTCATTTGACTTATGGGTAATCTATGTGCTAAAATAGAACATAGAATGACTACTTTTTATGCTAGTAATAAGTATGTACTCTCGGGACAATTACCGACATTCACATAGCTGAATCCGCTGCTATATGCTAGTTATAGATAATAAAATATCTTGTATATGTCGGCTCAGGATGCCGATTACCATCAAGTCTTTTCTAGAGACTATTTTATGGGCGATGAATGGGTCACGAACAATAAACAAACTATTTCAGATTACACAACTTATTTGTCAATATGCAAGCTTTAGGGTAGGGCACTTCACAATGAGCCGTGAGACAGCCCCAAAACTAGACGTTGTTTTCACGGCTGCCGACAGAGAAAAGAGCTCGTGGCTTTGCGGTCAGAACTTTCATATGTTCAGGTCATGCAAACGTCAGCCCGGATTCTATACCGTAGAGGCCCTGCCTGCCAGCTGCAGGCAGGTAGGGTCGACGCCTGCTTGGGTCATGGGTCAGCTTCCGAAAGGAATACCCGGCCCCGGCACGATAGGCAACGAAGGAACGGGGTAGGTTTTTAGTCTGTAAGAGTCTGAAACTACTTCCCGCTCCGCCCAAGGGCGGGATTTGACATTGGATGATTTTACCTACCATAAAAAAAAACCTGTATACAAATCTCCTCACCCAACTTGACCATCTTCTAAATTAGGTAGCATAGCATCAGCCTTATAATGTTCCCACTCTATCAAATTGACAATGACACTTTGCTGGTTCATTCGTTCACAAGCTTCCGTACTATTAATTTCACCGACAATTATATAAATAATAATAGTGTTTTTTTTATCGAAAATAAATCCATGTTTTCAGGAATTGATTGAGGAACATTATAAGAGTGAAAGTGATAAAGCAGGGTAGTCACAACCCTCAAGCATTGAGGAATACAACGCAAGGAGGAGGGAAATCTATGTTTAATAATTATGGTATAAAGTGAAGAGTCTATCTAAAAATTAATAACAAAATCTTTCAATTATAAATGATAATTTCACATAATTCTAAACAAAATTTCAAGTCAACCGTCCTATTTATGAACTATCTGATTCAATACAAACTTTCGCAGCAACTCATACATAATAAATACCTTTGAAATATTATTATTGTACCTTCGTCGCATCGTTGTCAAGGTGATTTATTTACATATTTGAATTAAGAATTCTGTCAGAATGCGGGAGGCATAAAGTAGGAAACTTTACCACCTCGGGTGAACCACCTCGATTTGGTAGTAGTGGGATATGAATATAAGATACACTATCGTTTTTTAGTAAAGGAATATTTTAGTCAGAAATTTTACCGTTATAGGAAATAAAGGTTCTAGTATACCATTTAAAATTGGTTGGAAAATACCTGAAGCATTTCTTTATCTGCTACTACATTTGTAAGAATTATATTATAATTATGCATCATTATAATTATGTTCGCACAGTTACCAGGCTTTATATAAGTATTTCAGTTACTATGTTTGTTATCAATAAACAATAAAAACAGAAAATAAGTATCCTTATGTATATTGTACTATGTGGATTGCTTTTTCTTCTCTTTCCTTTTCAGTAATTTTAATATAATTGTCTGGGAATTTGAGTATTTTCTGCCACCTACCCAAATGTCCTTTCCTATGATCAAGTCGTTGAGCTCCTTAATAGTACCCGAGTTGAGCTTTGCGAATACTGACAAATGCTTGCACTGACTGGACAGGTTTACTCAAATCTGTATAGTTCTTTCTTCAAAAGACCATCTCAGAAAAATCTGCATGGTTCTCATATGATTTGACCATTACATATTTATTGTATGGACTTTAAAAAAGAGACTTTGACCCCTGAGTTTGTTTAGGTGTTTCTTCTCAGAGTAGTCAGCTAGGAAACACCGGCTGTTCGAAATATTGTTTACTTTTTTAATCACAGATGGCGTTGTTAAGTGAGCGCCAATTCCTAGATCGCGATGTTAAGATTTTCCGCGTGGCGACTAAGGTCGCGATGTTGTCAATTCGTAGTTAGTTCAAATCTGAAGTTCATAATATACAGTGGAAGTAAAGTGAAGTGTTTCATTGTCTGATCCTCACCCAAGTTGTGGTCGCGAGTGCTGTGGAACTAGTGCGGGTTCATTGAACGAGTGTTCACCGGCCTCATCTAGTTGGAACTGACAAAAAAAAAATGTTTTTGTAAATATATTTGCAAAATATATATCATTTGCCTATATTTAATGATCCAGCGTTCGTTTCCTCCAATAAATAAATAATGGACACGAGCGAAACATATTATACTGAAATACTTTACCACAGGTTTCGGTTTATTCACCATTTATTTTAATTTTAATAACAGTTCATTTAAAATGTAACAAAATATTTGCATGCAAATAAATCTTTATTGGAAATTATATTAAAATGTTACCGTTTTGCTTGATTATAAAGGCTCAAAACAAATTAATAAGTGCAAATATAGCATACATGTCTTCAGAGTGTAACATTATTTTTAACCGACTTCGGAAAGGAGGAGGTTCTATGTTGGGCGGAATGTATTTTTTAATACAATCAACTTCAAAAAAAAGTGCAAAATAACTTTAATTTCGGAAGTCGATGAATAACAAAGAGACCAAACTTTTATAGAAACAGCGACTTTCGAAATCAAAGTTTATTTTTTTTCACTTTTTTGTGTTTTTTGAAGTCGGTTGTATTTTTTTTGTGAAAGGTTTTTTCATACTATTGTTTGTTTACTGATTCAGTGTACAAAATGTACAAAAATGTGTCAAGATTAGAGGTTTTAATAGCACGTTGACAGCTTTATGAAAATCTTCTTAGTTTCGATTTTAAATCTCCAAATATGTAGTTTTTTTTTTTGTTTTTAGAATGCTAGTGTCATCTATTGTAAATTTAAATCTATGAAATTGCAGCTAGTGGTTATACTTACGTTAAAATAGCGACAGCGACTGTCACAATTCATTGTTGGGCACGCCTTAATTATGGCGATAAGTGGTTGACGATAATATCTTTTAAGTGGCTGGATAGGCCTCACGGCGGGCGTCCTTACCTTCCGCATGACGCAGGTCCTCACCGGACATGGTAAGTGCAGGAGGTTCTTGCACCGGATTCGTGCGGAAGAAAAATATTTTATTTGACACATATAGACACACACAATGCAGAAACAACATGTAGACACTTAAGATAAAAAAAAGGTTAAAACTAACATTGTGTGTCTCACGGTTGCGCCAAATAGGTCCAGTTCAGTAAAAATGCCAGACAGCTACGTGGTAGTTGCCTGACGCTGGTTTTCAACTGGTGTCTCCACTGCGTAGAACGCCCGAAGGACACGGTAAAGCACACAGTAGAGGTGTGCATCGCGTGGGCAGAGCACCGCCATGTCCTCGTGGGGGCGTTCGGTGGCAACGATCTCTCGCGCCGGACACTGATACTTCTGCGAAGCAGTAATGCTAGCAAAGGAGAGGCGCGTGTGGCAACGGCCCTCTCGCCTTAACCGCCTCAGAGGTTCCGGTCCCGATTCCCGGCCACCGTAAGCGTGGGCTTGCGGACAGTGAGCGATGTAGCTCGCCGTCCGACCTTCCAGTAACCGTCCGGACAGGGCCCAAGTCGTAGACGGCGCGTAACGTTCCACGCGTGCCACAAGGAGTTGTCAGCAAACCGTAAGAGCCTAGCAGGGTCGAAGCCTACTGGGGCCCTGGGTAATGTGTGTACCCCGGCGGGGCTCTGTAACGAAGGCAAAGAAGGAACGGGAGTGGGTTTTCAGTCAGTAAAAATCTGACACTATCTCCCGCCCCGCCCAAGGGCGCGGAGATGTCATTGGATGTAAAAAATCATGATAGAAATATATTCTAAAGAATGTATATTATGATATACCTACTTCTTTCGTGTTTTTTTTTTTTTACATTTCCCAAATCTACAGTTTAGTTTGTAGAGGGGAGGATATTCGATTCTAATAAAAATTAGTAAATTTTAATCATTTGCAAACGGATCTATATAAAATAAAAAATAATAGTCTTTACAACTTTTCAATATTTTTTAAAAAACTTAATCATAGATACTCCTCACTATCGAATCGACTAGAAAAAAGAACTATCTATTTGTACATTATCTTAAAGAAAAAGACATGGCGAAACTGTATGGATTCCTTGTTAGGACTACAGAACAGTAAAAGCGTTTTAAACATATTTTTAACAATGAATGCATATAAAAACGGAAGTCGTTATTTTTTTTATTTGCAACTGTGAACGCTCCGGGCACTCATACGTATCGTGATTACTGCCACCTGCCGGCTAGCTGAAAAAGCTTTTTGTAGAATAATATTTTTTACCATCACTCTATTTTCAGTAGAATTTTATTCACACAAAGCAACGGCTACTTAAAAATACAAGTAAGAAAACCATGACAGGTGAAATATTGTTAGTATAGTCGTTGCAAGTATTCCACAGATACCAAAAAACTAGCCAAGTGCGAGTCGGCCTCGCACATTAAGTGTCCCGTACTAAAATATTAATATCAAGCAAAACACGGCAAAAAAATCATGTTTGTTAAAGAACCCCCTTAAAGTCAAAAGCATTTTATTTGAAATAAATAATTTACAGGCACTTTTGAAAGGTCAAGAAGTCTGTCTGTCCGAAAAAATACGATGCTAATTGCACATTCCAAATCGTAGACCTCTATGGAGAAGAATGTGCCAGAAACTCCAGGGACACTCTTTTCAATGATGTTACTCACTCACGTTACTCACTCACTCAACTCAACGATTTGAAGGAAACCGAATGATCCATCACACACAAGCCACCATCTGTAAGACATTTGAGTTAGCTTGACAAACTTTCAATTGCCTTGCTCATTTATGTCAAACAAGTCCAATAGTAACCTAAAACCATATTAAATTGCTCCATGGTACTCACATTTATAAACTTTGAAAAAAGAATGCTTCTTCTCATACATTATATGAAACTATTATCATAGATATCCGACTATTATAATACTCATATAATATAACAATTTTTTATTTTTTTTATTTTTTTTTTTTATTTGTGATGTCTAGCTAAGTACTGCCTGGTGACAGACAAGTGGACAGTGAAGTCTTACTAATAGGGTAACGTTATTTACCCTTTGGGTACGGAACCCTAGAACCACCTATTTAACAAATAGCCAGAGGAATATGATAAGCCACGGCCTCCACGTTCTGGACACGAGTCAATAAGCCACATTACTCCACATGACAAATAAAGCCGACTTCATGTAATGGGTTAATACAACGATAAAAATGAGGTTGCATTTCGAGGAATGTGCGTCCGATAGACTAGTAAGACGGCGTCAATGCTCAAGACTTTGAATCTTCGACTCGACGAGTGGATCATTACCTGTGATCCTCTTGGCTCGCTCAATTGGCTTAAACGCATAAAGCTTTTGTCCCACAGATGAGAGCAACACTCCATACACGATTGAACTTGCGCTTGATAAAGTTTGAGCAGTTGTTCCAGAATATAGTACCGTCACATTTGCTCTAGGATTCCTATCTTTTTTGCAGCCGAGTAAACGTTTGCCCAAAATTGAGAGTGGATATTAACGTAGCATCAAGAAAAATTGCTGATCAAAAAAATGTGAATGCAATTTGTTTTTAATATAGTAATAGTTTTAGTACAGTCTATATCTAGTTGAACATATTTATTTACAATACCTACTCTAATTTTTGCAGCTGTTTCATTAACATTATGAAATGCGGCAAGCGTTTCAGTACTTACATAGAACTTGAAGAGAGACTACAAAATGATAATATCCAACGAGCCACTCCCTAAATTTGCATTCTGATGATGATGGATGAGCTAAACGCTCAAGTATTACGGTCAAGGCTGCGATACTCGATAGTGAAGAGCGACTTATCGCTTTGAAGAGAGTGTTTTATCGCTTCAAGCGGTTTGATCTTGAATTGTGACGTAGTTTTATGAAGTGAGGAAAAATCTTTATGTATACTCTCGTGTCTTCCATGTAATGGTGGAGAAAATGCAAAAAATGGTATGGCAAAGTTGATTGTTAAGAAGCAGAATAATACTGCATTTAGGTCGATATTTAAATAAGTATGACGTTTAGATCCATGTAATATTTTTGTTTTTGTAAAATAAATGTCGAAAAATATATTTATTTAAAAAAAAAAGTTATTTATTAAATGATTTTTTTTCGGGGTGGGAAAATCATCCAATGACACCTCCCGCCCTTGGGTCCCGGGGTACACTTTCACATAACCATGGCCCAGGCTTTGACCCTGCTGGACCCCTACGGTTTGCTGACATCTCCTTAAGGCGCGCGTGAAACAATACGTGCCGTTGACGACTTGCTCACAAAGTACAGAGTGCTCACAAAATTACAGTGAATTCTTTATGCTCACAAAGTACAGATGTGAACTTAATGCGTAAGGCGTTTACTACCAACCGTTCTTCGTGTCTACCTTTGGGTGACACAGAGAAAAATAGTGCTAGATACAAGAATAAATATACTAATAAAGCATAGATATAATACAAGTATACTACATCATCGCGAGCCTAACAATACTCGTAATAAAAAAAATAAAAATGTCAAACGAAAGCAAATAACAAATAATTCTAAATGAAAGTTATATTAAATTCGGACCTCTCAGGCAAAGTTTGATCAAATATCTTTACTATTTCAGAATTTCATTTCGCCTAGTAAAATTAATATATATATACCTAGCTTTTGTCCACGGCTTCGCTCCCGCTCTACCCTACTCTATCCTATTCTACCCTGGTATACCAATAAATGAGCAGGTTTTGGATTTTTTTTTTACTTATCTGGATAAAAAATATCCTAAAAAAATATTCTATGTCCTTTTCCTGGTTCTAAGTTACCTTCCCACCAATTTTTAGCATAATTATATAATAATAATCAAAGTTGTTTTTTTTTTTAAGAAATATTAGTAAAAATTAAAACAATAATTATCTTACATTAATTTTGTTTAAAACTGATTTCAATTTGTAACTACAGTTGCTTCCAACTAGAATCGTTAAGCACATTCATCATCCCTAATCACGGTATTACACAAATCGGAAATGCATTACGGGTGCAGTCATCCTGAAATTGCGTCAGCCTGCTCTCGGATATTGCGACACTTCCGTTCGATTACACGCTTTCCATGTTCAACCTTTAGAACTTCATACGTTATATCTGTTCTCTTTGAGGGACAGATTTGAATTTTGTATTTAACTACCTATGTACAGTCAGGGCTCAAAAGTTCAGTTGCACTCTACCGACACTAAACTTTGTAAAATTTCTTTGTAAATAAGAGATCATTACCCATTTAGTTTGTAGCATAGAATCTAAAATATTCAATAAACTAGTTGCAGAACACTGAAATTCTACTACAAATAAATTTTAGACAGTTTAGCATTGTTAGAGTGCCACTGCACTTTTGACCCCTGACTGTACGTTGTGTCAAGCGAAAGGTGGCGGACGCTATGACACCTTCTCAGTTACTCTTCAGAGAGGTGACTTATCACCATGATTACGGCGTGACCACCTACGTACGTTTATAGCTTGGTTATACTCGTAGAACGTTTTGTTATTCTGGGAAATGCACATTTCCACCAAGAGCTGAATTTATATCACGGTCAGTTGATTGAGTTATCATACGCTACGGTTGGCGCAGTGGTTGGGTAATTAACAGCTGCACTGTATGTCGCGAGTTTAATTCCCGTTTGGGGCAAATATGGCCTACTAGCTAGTCGTTTGGGTATTTTATACGAAGAACGCAAGTCAAAACAAAATAAATAAATAAGAAAAAGCCAATTTATAAAAAGAATTAAACCTCTAAAATAACGTACGTCACTGATAAAAATTTAGCTAGTCACTGATAAAACATAGCAGTAAAGTAGTATCAGAAAATAAAGTAAAGCAGTAGCGGTAGGGAATTAAGCGAAAATTAAAACATATAAGCTAAAGCAAAATAATAATAATAATCAGAGCAACGTTGCACTGATTATTATTCACGTATTCAAAATTTACGGAAAAAGTAAATGAGGTTATGTTGGTAATTCATGATTACTTGTATGAAACCCAAAAAACAGGCAAGCACTTTGTGTAATTTATTTCATCACTACTGCTTTCAAAATGGTAAAGTGAGAGAGTTGTGAGCAAACCGACATGTCCTAGGATAAAGTCATTTGAAGACTTGCGGCATCCACTAACTCACACTGGGCTCGCGTAGTGGATTACGGCCCATTCCTTCACCTCGAAAGGCGGCCTGAGTCTCAGCAGGAGGAACATTATAAAGCTGATTTTAATGTTACATGTATAAAAGAATTATTATATAGAAGAAAATAACCCAGTAACCATATCATTAAATACAACAAACTGAACAGAAGAACAATTCAAACAACTGTAACAACACAACGGTACTTAATACAGAAACAAATGAGGCGAAACAGTTTAGCAATTAATTTACCACGTTATCCCGAATCACCAGTGGTGCATCGAAAATTCGAACAACCAAATGTGTTCAGTCGTACGATGTCCTAATGTGTGAAAAGACAGAAGTGGTAGGCACTCTAATTGGACATAATTTCCGAGTGCTAGGACCCGAAACGAATGGTATTTCGGGAATTGTAGGAAACAGTTGCTGTTTGTAAAGTTCATGATTGAAAAGGTCTTTTATGACCGTTGGACGTGCGTGGCTATAATGTGTATCGTGTAATATATTTCTGTTGCTATACACCGTTAAATTTTAGTCGTTTTAATCCCGCGGAGGGTCGATTCGGTACATGAAACACTATCGATTTGTAAAGAGAAAATTAAAAAATAAAGTACTTTTTTTTTAAACTCGAATTAATTTACGCATGTACGAAATTCATTTCTTCAAGTAAACGTCAGCTGAGCGAGGCCAGTGGTCAGTATGTAGTTAGTAAGCAACAACCGACAACTACCTACAAGGTCACTGACTCGCTTGCTTAAAGAAATTAATTACGTACAAGCATATATTAATACGAGCTTTTGAAAAAAAAAATCTTAATTTTTTAATGTGTTTTTTTAGAAATCGATGGTATTTCATGTACCGAATCGACCCTTCGCGGGATTAAAATGACTTAAATTTAACGGTGTATACAACGTGCGGGTGTTTTTAATATTGTGCAGATTTCATCACGCATGCAGATTTGATCAGCACGCGTAACCTCCACAAAATATATCGTTTTTAATACAAGTATTTATTGTAATACGTGCAATACGCACGCGGGACGCGTATTTTTGCCTTTTGAAATTTTCTGCATGCTGAGCTAATTGGCATGCGTGATTAAATCCGCATGATATTAAAAGCACCCACTGTAGTCCCTTATATTTCCTAATTAGAATATTAAGATACAACCACAATCAAAATTCACTTAAGCAGTGTTTTTAAAAAAAAGATATATTTATTCTAAATTGTAAGCAAAAAATATAGGAATCGACACACTATATTGATAGCGCATCGGTATAATGGAATGTAAATTTTGTTTTAGTATAAAACAAAATTTACAAGTACATGTTTTAAAAACATTATGTTCAGCCGATTCTGAACATATTACTTTTAGGATGATATTTTTAAGATGTTAAATCATGACTTCTCCCACTCTGGGGCGAGAGGGCGTGTCAGGGTTATGTTCCTTCAGTTGCATTATGATTTCTAAGACCTCGAGTATAAAGAGTTTTCGAATTTACTTCATGGGTTATGCATTAGCTTCTAGTAACAGTATTTGACAAACTAATTAGAAAACTTACACCATCTCCTTCGCCTTTACCAACTTGCACCGTTCATGACTGACTATTATTACCTACTCCATATATTAAATAACTTATAGTTGTGTTATCCTGCTAATACAAAGCTTAAAATAGATATTCTCGGCTTGTTATTTCTTGAGTTCATTGTAGGATATAGAAGTAAAAAAAAAATTGGTAGTACTGATTTGACATGCACTTCTTCCTTTATATTTTTACAGATTAATGTTTACATTTCTTTTAGTCTCTTCTTTCGCAGGTTTGCTAACAGATTTTTTTAAAAAAATGAGCGGTACCTTTGTACTCATATTTTTAATGTTCACGTGTGTACGTAAATAGTTAAATACATGAATGAAATGAAAATATATTCCCCTATATGCAGATTCTGCCTAAGTAAATGCGTGAGCACGACTCAATCGCAGAATTTTCATCATAAAACCACAGTCAATACTGACAGGAGGATATTGCTTGAAAAGCGAAAACTGTTCGAGAACGCAAACGAATCACTATCGGGCACAGTTTCATCTCTTTTTGAGCAAACAGTCGTGATGGCAGAAATTTTTTCAATGTTTCAACATATCTTCATTATTTATAAAAGTCTCATGTCTTTGAATGCAAAAAAGAAAGTATATGCAAAATAAAATAATCAAATTTCGATCAGAATCTATTGTGTTGCTAGTTCGTTTGAGGGCTGAGGGTTCGGTCGTGTTGCTGCGGCCATGGTACACAAAGGGCCCCCCCAAGGGGACCCCGGCCCCCTGTGGGGTGAAGCCAATGTCATGCCATAGCAAGTCCAGGCAACGCCATTTTGCGACAATTTGGAGCTAAAGCCAAAAAGAAATTGTCAGCCAAGCATGCGACATCCAACGACCAAAGAGTGCATTTATTATATTGTTCTTCTCGCTTTGTTGTGACATATACTTGACAAATAAAAAACGCTGTGAAATTATAAAACGATAATTCTAATAAATTTTGATCCTAAGTAAAAAAGCGAATTATTTCATCAATGAAAAAATATCATAGTCATAATTATTCATATTTTTTATTGTATACAGATAATGTACAATGGCGAGCTTAACGCGCAATTGTGTGTTCTTACAGCAAACCATAAATAATATTAATGAAAGAGAAATTTGGCACATGAGGATACCTAAATATTTAAAATACGCAACAAAAACTTACAAGTCATTAATGAAGATAAATAACCTTTTTTTGCGTAGAGACTAATTTCCGAAATACAATGATGAAGTTGCAACCAAACTTCAAAAACATCCTACAAGTTGTTGTAAACTGAAATTTTGATAGAGAATTTCAATCCAGAAATTTCGGAACCCGTTCCAAACAATTTGATAGAAATCCTTTCTCCATTTCCTGGTTTTGAAACAATTTCAGACCGTGATTTCTAATCGAGGTCGCTTTATGGTTTAGACATTTCAATACTTCAAAGTATCGAAAATCAATATGGCTACATTGAAGGTAGGAGTCCGATAGGACTAAAGATGGCTCAACAAAGGATTGTTGGGTCGTTCCCCTCATGAGATTTCATTCCATGTTCATTTTAGGATCTATATGTCTTTACATTCCATCCTTTTGCATTTGTCATTATTATTCTTAATCTTTATTGTACACATAAATTTTATCTAACAATAAAAATAGGACAGCTGACGTATACAGGCGAGCTTAACCCAAAAGTGTTTCTTTTTTTTACAGCAAACCATACAACCTTTATTTTTAGTATATGTGAAACCCGAAATACGGGTCTAGTATTTTTATGCAAAGAATCTATGTATTATATTTAATAGTCGTGTCGGGTAATGGCTTAATAGCCAAGAGCCTCGACTAACGCCTTAGGAGTTAGGAGGCTCTCATTAGGCGGCTGGATCAAGGGCTTGATTCAGAAAGTGGTACTCCTGGCTCGTATTGTTAGGAGGTTCCTCTCTCTGGAGCCCTGACCGCCGGTAGCTTGGACCCTGTTCCCGATACCGGTGGGATACTATTTTTTATATTTTTAAATGTTTTTTTTTTATTTTGTATTGAAATGTTTAAAAATATAATTTATATGTGTATATTAAGGAATAAAGACAATAATAATAATAATAATTGTCAGGAGGTTCCTTTCTCTGGAGCCCTGACCCCGATAACTTGTACCCTGTTCCCGATAACGGTCGGATACTATTTTTATATTTTTAAATGTTTTTTTTAATGTGTTTTTTTAAAAAAAAAAAATGTTTAAATATTATAAAATATGTTTAAAGAATAAATAAATGGAATAATAATATGACACTATCCCACATGACGAGAATCTCGTGAAAGCTGAGAAAGAGAAACAAATCAAATATCTCGACTTAGCACACGAGGTTGGTCGACATGTGGAATGTGGACTCGGCTGTCATTGTGCCGATTGTCGTGACTGCCAACAGCCTTGGAGCCAAAAGCTTCGACGACCATATGTCGAAGCTGTCGTTGCGCGGTTGGATCGAGGGCCTGATACAGAAGGCAGTACTCCTCGATACGACTCGCATTGTGAGGAGGTTCCTTTCTCTGGAGCCCTAACCACTAGTAGCTTGGACCCTGCTTCCGACACCGGCGGACTACTGTTTTTATATTTTTAATGTTTTTTTTATATGTATTTTAAAAAATATTTAAAAATTGTAAAAATATGTATAGAAAATGAAATAAAGGAGATAATAATAATAATAAATCTTTAACTCGAGCATAACTCATATAGCGTTAGTAACAATAATCTCCCGCATCCAGCTGTACCCTGGCACCGAATGCCCGCTATGACCTGCCGTGATCTGTATTGTACTTACTGTCGGTGATGTGCAACTTGTGAACTTTTCCAAATATTTATGGGAAAAAATATAATAAGGTGTAAAAATTATTGGAATCGATTCAGTTATTGATTTTGAACAAACTATATTCAGGTTTCGCATATACTAAAAATCATGTTGTGCATTATTATAAATTAAAGAGAAATTGTTCAAAAAAATGTTCCCTAAACAAGAAAAGTGTATGTATAAAAAATGGCGACACTGCCAAGATAGTACCATTAATTGAAAAATATGAAGAATTATCTACATTTATTTATTAGTGTATTCAATAGAAGACAAAAATGTAAAAGCTAATGAACCTTATCAAAAGCTCACACACACATTTGTAACAGTAACTCCATTATTTCACAATAATAACTCCCAAGATAAATATATTCTTATGTTAAAACCACGGAGAAAGTTTCAAGCAGCACTTATCCCGAGAGATTTGTATAACAATAAAATAATAGGTAACATTTGTAAGACCAAACTTTCATCATTACAATTTGTTATATTTACATTTTATTATTCTCTTTTACGATAGAAAGTAAAAATGTTGTAAAAAGGTAACGTTTTTTCAGTGTAGTAACTTTGAATTTAGTGTATTGTTAGTTGTAACAGTCTTTTACATTTACTGCAAGTTTACTTTACGTGTCCTAAGGTACTGTAAGTGCTGGTTTACGGAGACGCGGCACGTTGCACAGTGCGTTGGGCGGTCGTCGTACATTGCCATATATACGTTTATGTTTGCGCGTGCGATGTCGCGGCCCGCAGCGAGCTGCGTGCTAAGCAGCGGCTGCTTCAATGTACAACGAACGCCCAACGCGCCGTGCAACGCGCCGCGTCTCCGTAAACAAGCACTAAGAATAAAAAATTATAAAGAACGATTTTCTCGCGTAATAGTTTAGATTTGTAGCGACATATAAGTCGCAAAAAAATAAAATGAAATCCAGAATCACAGTATCAGAGTTCCCCTTTACGATTAAAACATGATAACAATAATATTCCATAACTTTTACACAACACCATCTCATACTAAGCAGAGCTTGTGTTATGAGTACTAGACAACTGATAAACATACTTATATATTTCTAAATACATACATAATCATAGATAAATTACACTCAGACACAGAATAAATGATCGTGGTCATCACACTAACATTTGTCTTGGATGGGACCTCTAGCATAGTAAGTCAGGGTCACTTACCACTATATTAACAGGCCAGCAGTATTTATAACTGACATTTTAGTCAAGCGGAATCATTAGCTGGCTAGTGCCTACTGGCCTGGCTGGAAATGGCCCTGCGACTCCAAACGCTCAGGGTGTCTTCTGCGGTGGTCAAAGCGTGAAGATAGCTTGTCTCGTAAGCTTTCCGCCACCTACTTTACTTCTTCGCAGAAGGAGTTGGCTGCTACCCATAGATATCCATTTCCTAAGATATAATAAATAATAGAATTTATTTCTATTCGGTACGTTGAGAATTACTTAAAATATACATGCATAGAGTATCTATCATTTTAAAACGGAGGTTATTACCGTACTCATCGCCCGATTAACTTCTCAACTAATCTCAGACCCGAACTAAAACTAAATTGATCAACTCAAATGCAGTCGAATTCAGGAAGAGATATCAAACGTTCATCCAAGCTATCGAAATGGCGTGCTCCCGGATATTACAAGTCAAAGCTAAAGGTGAGGCAATTTAACTAGGATCGTGCGAAGCGGAATCTTTTAACCGACTTCAAAAAGGAGGAGGTTCTATGTTCAGCTGTATGTATTTTTTTTTTATATATGTTCACCGATATCTCGGTCAATTGTGGAACGATTTCGAAAATTTTTATTTTGATTGAAAGATTATAAAAAAAAATATTTTTTTGATCTGATGATGAACTTCGAAGATATAGACCGAAACTCCTCAAAAATAATTGCAGAACAGTCGTAAAAAGAAAAATTGCATTGTTTATACACGCAGTTGGGTGACTGACTGAAGTCAAAGAGGAGGGGATACATAGAACTGATGATGAAGCCAGAAAGTAGGTTAGAACCGGAATTCTGTAATAAATTAGTGTATCCTAGCCGTGTTTGCTATTATTAGAATTGTCATGATGATTTGATGATGGAACCGAATGGTAGAAGGCAACTTTCTATTTAAGTTTGGCTGTGCAAAATAACTTTAATTTCGCAAGTCAGTGTTTATTAACGAAGAGACTAAACTATTATAGAAACACCGACTTCCGAAATTATAGTTATTTTTCACTTTTTTGTGTTTCTTTTTACATTGAAGTCGGTTGAATTTTTTTGTAAAAAGTTTTTTTATAGTTTTTGTCATATTGCGACGTAGCTGCTTTGATTTGAGAAAACGAGAAAGAAAATGATGAGCCACACGTTTTAAAATGCCATTAACTGGCAGTCGTGGAGTTGGAAGTACACATAGTATCAAAATAAAAATAATAAAATGATATAACTTGGGAATCTTTAAGTTAAGAGTGATAAGGTTACTTCTAGGTAAGCGTGCTCCAACCTCGACTACACCCGGGCCATGGTACAGGCCATGGTCTGGAGCGAGGAGTAATGACAGGCGGTTGCCTCCTTCTGCGAAGCAGAAATGCTAGCGAAGGAGGCGGCCGTATGCGTGAGGGAGCGGACTTCTTCACGCACCAGCTGCCAGAATCTCGACTCTGATTTTCAGCCACCGTAGACGTGAGCCTGCGGATGGCCGATATCCGTCCAGAACTAGCCCGAGTCACCGAAAAACCATAAGTTATTGCGAAAGAGAACTCCGGGGTCCTAGATAACAGCTGTGGGATTTAATCAGTATAGGCCCATTTAGACAGTGCGAGTTTCTTCAACGGTTTGGTACGATTTTCTCGAATCAACGAGCGAGAGGTAAGTCATACCTCTCGCTCGTCCACTCTGGCGGGAACCGAATGCTCGAGACAAGAAAATCGCACCGTCTAGTTATGAATAAGACTAAGCGTTTTGCCTCGTCGTTTATACCGTGTACATCGAGGGACTGGAACAGTTTGCCTGCTGCGGTCTTCTCGTCCGATTATAATTTGGGTGTCTTCAAGGCTAGAGTGAATAGGCTCTTAATAAACTAGTGCGCCTCACCATCAACGATTGCATCGCTGCTTAATATCAGGTGGGATTGCAGTCAAGCACTAGTTTATATCAAATAAAAAAAAAAAAAAGAATGTCGAGACGAAGAAACTTTTTCTATATTGTTACGATTACCGTACATTCGAGACGAGAGAATCGCACTGTCTAAATAAGCCTTTAAAGTCAGACACTAGACACAGCCCTCCCGCTTCGACCTAGAGCCAAAAAAATCATTGGATGATTTTCCACCTAAAAAACATCGACCACATCACCGCTATATATCTGATGAAATAGTGATGACGTGCGAGCCAATCAGCAGTAGAAATAATCATAAGAGCAATCAGTATTATATACCTCATCATCATCATCATCATGTTCCCACTGCTGGGACTCAGGCCTCCTCTCTAGGAGAGGGAATGGACCGTAATTCACCACACAGGCCCATTGCGGCTTGGTGAATATCAAATGTCTTCGAAGTTTTGGTTCTAGCTCATGTTGGTTTCCTCACGATGTTTTCCTTCACCTAGTAACATTATAATATTGAAGATTAAAATTAAATGATCACTTATATAATCTTAATAGAATTTCCTTAAAATGGGAGTACCTCAAGATTAAATGTTTAAGTTAACAATTCCAAGAGATTTTGGCAACCACAATCAAGTATTGGCAACTAATTTATTTGGCAACACCTACAGATTTTACTACGCAGTTCACTTCAATTGGATTATCTCTCAATGAA